>JAYKYS010000010.1:17085000-19585000 GCA_036924285.1 Asterella californica | reverse complement strand
AGAAACAACTTCGGCTCCCGGTAAGATTCTATCTTCCAACCGTTCGTCCTCTGCATGTCTTCCACGAAAAGGCAGGTGGTGCTCCCAGGCACATGCCACGAACTCACGATCCTAGGCAAGATCTTCTTCTCGTACCAATATCCTCGGTTCTCGGACTCAGGCCTGTGAAAAGCCTTGCGCCACCAATCTTCAGTCCAGGAAGACGGTCTTCCTCGAGCTACTCCTGCTTTCGCAGGTACACGGTTACGAGGTGGCAACGCTGCCCACACCTCCTCCAGAAGTCCTTGATCTGCGAGGTTCCAATCCCACAGGAAGAAGTCGAGACCCAACTCCTTGAGGAAAGGAGTGGCCTCGGCCAATTCTGCCGCTGGTAACACCAAGCCCCGCGGATGCATCGACATACCTGGAAGATCTGTTGCACTAAACCACAAGCACCTACTATGAGCTGAAGGCTCAGTTCTTCCCGAGTGCCCACAGTCTAGCTTCTACTTCTCAGAAGACGAAACTAGTCTTCCAGAAGACAGCTACTCCGTCTTCCGGGATTCTAACAATACTTCCTAGATAGCTCTCGTCTTCCGAGCTATATCTAAACAATCCTATCTAAGCAAGGCCTCGCATGGATTACCAAGAAGACAACCCACCTTGCATTACATCCTACTTCTTATCAGAAGATACAAGATTCGCAAAACATAAGTGCATGACAAGTTCAGAAGATGGTTGCGGGCTCGTGCGGGACAGTGGCCTCTGGAAAGACACTCGGGACAGCTTCCGATTCAATGTCTTTCTCGGAAGACTTCCCGAAGTCAGACTTCCCTTCACTGGTCTTCACCTGTCTTCGTCTTCCTACACGCAATCTATCCTCACAACAGACTCAAGACAATTGCACTCTGTTCTTCTGACTTCTCACCTCTCATACGCACTCAGGAGAACCTTGCTGCTCGGTGGGAAGACATGATCCTCGACCATTCTCTCCAGATTCTGCCAGCAAGTATCTCACGACTCTCTTCTAAGCTTGGGAAGAAGAAGGAATGGCTGCTATGGGTCAGACAGAAGAGACCCGAAGGGACCCTCGCGTCTTCTCGCTCATTTTGCCAGCCTTCCAGTCTTCTAGTCTCTCTAGGAAGATGTGGAGTTGAGAAGCTTGGAAGACCGGGAGGCACAGGCCTAGTTCCCGACTTCCAACTTCTCGAAATAACAAAACAACTCACCACACCACTCAGGATTCGTACCAAGTCTCTCTAAACACAAAAGCCAAGCAAATCCACTCTTGATACGAATTGTGTTCAGTCGACTTCCGAAGACAGTCTTCCGAAGTCAGTCAAGTTTAAGAAGCGTCTTTCGAAGATGTTCCCATCTTCCGAATCGTCTTTTGTTCCAAGTTTCGAGGGTAGAGAGGTAGTAGGGTAGGGAAATTGATAGCTGGGATCTCCAATTTGAGGGCTAGGAGTAGGGAAGCTCGAATTGAGCTCGGGATGAAGCAAGGAGATGTCTGACAGAAATTGGGCAGCGCTTCCGCGCCCAATGTCTCAATTGGGGGCGATGGGGGATGAGGGTAATCGATCAGGCTGCCTGCACACAACCAAGGAAGCGCGGGGAATACCAGGAAAAGGCGAGAAGAAGTGGGAAGGAGAAAGAACAAGGGAAAGAACCTCTACAGTCTTCTTCTGCTCCCCGAGTTGCCTTCGACCTCCGCGCGCTTCTTGGCTCTGGTCCTAGCTCCAATGCGACTCCTCACGACTGCGCCTGCTGTCAATGTCCGGCCACGCCTCGATTCCACCTTCGATTCTACTCGCTGCTCTCCAATGTCAGCTTCTCGGGAGCTCACAGAAACGCCTTCGCTCTTTTGCCTTCTGTGCTCCAGCAATTCGGTCTCGCCCTTCGCCTAGCTGCCAACTGATTCTCTCCTACCTCGATGTCCTCACTCGATTCCTCTCTCAAAGCTAACTCGCGAAGCTCACTATCTCCAATCGATCTTCTCAAGCGCTGTGCTGCAGGAAGTTGGAATGTGCCTAATGTGCTTCCTTACGCATCTTCCCCGCAGATTAGGGGTTTTCGACCTTAGGTGTCTTCCCCGACCTACCTACCTATTCGGTGCGCTCCAGTAGGTACACCTACTGTCTTATCCGCGAACTCGTGGTTGGGCCTTCGCGGTCGGTGTCTTCCGCCATCTTCTCATCTTCCGTCGTCTTCTCGTCTTCTGAAGACGCAACTGAGAAGACGCTCTTCCGAAGACGGTCGTCTTCCGAATAAGTCAACTTCTTATTACCAACAGCTCTTAAGATCATCTTCCTGCTAAGAGAGACGTAACCTTAAGTAACAACGCTTCTTCAGTTATACAAACAAGTTATTATTCTTAAAAATTTCAAAAATTTGTGCATCTTGTAGTTTGTGGGCACCACAAGATCTCTTTGCAACTAGTTTTCACTGTACAGACCCATGTACAACACAACACCGGTCATGTACAGAGACACTTTTCAGGAGATCAGGAAATGTGATGCGTGCCAGAGGGTGGGAAGACCAACAGCTACTACTAGGTGGCCTCTTACTCCCATTCTCCCGCTTGCTCCTTTTGAAAAGTGGGGAATCGACTTTGTGGGGTCTATCGCCTTGGTGGCTAGAAGAACACGAGCACGGTATATTTTGATAGCTATCGACTATGCTGCCAAGATGGTGGAAGGCGAAGCCACAAGGAAGAACGACACCGTAGTGATAGCCAGGTTCCTCTGGCACAACATTATCACTCGATACGGATGTCCGCTGGAATTGGTATCAGATAGGGATACTCATTTCTTAAATGAAACTATTTCCCTCCTGACCCAATACTTCAGGATAAAGCATCGGAAGACGACGCCGTACAATCCGAAAGCGAACGGACTGACAGAGAAGTCGAATGGTCTTCTGTGTAATATCCTGAATAAGGTGACTGTTAACCATACGTATGATTGGGACACGAAATTGCCATCTGTGTTATGGGCTTTCAGGATTTCACCCAAAGTCACGACTCAGAAGACACTCTTCTACCTAACTTATGTCATGACACCTATTGTGCCCATCGAGTTAGAGGTCCCTACTTACCGGAATGTATGGAAGAAGAGGAAAGCCAGGAGCAGCATCTTCTGAACTTTCTAGAGTTCGAAGAAGACAGGAATGCAGCTTTGGAGAAGACGTACGAAGTACAAGCGCAACGTAAGATGAACTATGATGGCAAGCTGAAGAAGATGACCATCGTAGATGGGGACTTGGTTCTTCTCTACGACAATCGACATCTTAAGTTCCCTAAGAAACTTCATCTTCGCTGGATGGGTCCTTACCGCGTCTTGGAAGTCTTCACCAATGGTTCTTTGCAGTTGGAAGAGTTAGACGGTACGTTGATGGCCACTCGTGTAAATGGGTGGCGCGTCAAGAAGTACTGGACGTGAACAGAAGTGCTGAAGCGCTGATGTTTGCAGGGATGCAAACATGTGAGGTGGGCGTATGTGGTGCCCACAAATTACAAGATTCACGAATTTTTGAAATTTTTAAGATAATAACTTGTTTGTATAACTGAAGAAGCGTTGTTACTTAAGATTACGGCTTCCTTAGAAGGAAGATGATCTTATGAGCTGTTTGTAATAATAAGTTGACTTCTTCGAAAGACGACAGTCTTCCGGGAAGCGTCTTCTCGGTGATGTCTTCGGAAGACGGAAGACGACGGAAGACGGAAGACGGAAGACACGTATCTTCCGAAAGACGGCAACCGCGGAAGCTTAACCACGTAAGGAGTAGGTGCACCTACCAGGTAGCACCGAACAAGTTAGGTAAGTCGAGAGGGTCGAAACTCCTAAACTGCGAGGAAGATGCGCAGGAAGCGCATTAGCGTATTTCAGCTTCTCGCAGCAAGAGCACATCTTGGATGAGAAGATCGATTCGAGGGTGAGCTTTGAGTGAGGAGACAGCGAGGTGAAATTGAGTGAGGTTAGGATCGATTAGAAGCTAGAAGGAAGGTGAGGTCGAATTGCTGAAGCGCAGGAAGCGTATTGAGTTGAAGGCGTTGTCGAGGAGAGTCCTTCTCAGGAAGGGCGAGCCTTCTGGCTGTGATAGATCGCGAGATAGAAGTAGAGATTGTACCAAGACAAGAGCCAAGCAGGAGATCGCAACGGCTGAAATCACCCACAGAGACTATGACTATAGATTACTTACTGCTCAACAGATCAAGTCTCAAGTCTCAGGAGACAGATCCACCTTCAGACACAACAGATAGGAGAAACCTGAACTCACGATGCTTTATTTCTCTTCCAAACACACTCAATAGTCCTCCACATATATCAATTTACAACCTATCTCTACTCAACTCCTTACGTTGATCACCGCAGATGCCAAACAGCCAATTCCCACTCAACTAGTCTTTTCTCCAGCAGATTTCTCTCCAGAACCTACAGCCGATGAAGATTTGAAACTCCAACGCCTTGTATCCCTCCCTACGACAGCTTCAGCACTGAAATTTCTCAGAAAATCTGACCTTCTCAGTCTCAGTCCCAGTCCCTCCACTCAAATAATGCTCTCTTTCCATCAAATTCATCTCAATTCAAGTCTGGTAGGTGAAATTCAGACCCCAAACTCTTAATCTTCTCTCTGCGTCAACCTTCCAACTGAAAACTATCAAGAATTTAATCCAACGTCAATCAAGAGTCCCTTGCAGATTATCAAAACGATCTCCTTCAATAAAACTGCCTCCTGTCCGATCAGAAGAAATTCTGCCTCCAAACTGCTCTCAGTCCCCCAAATACTTGTCCGTCCCTCTGTCACGATCACTCAATTCCTCAATTCAGTTCTGTCAGAAAAAATTGATCTCCCTCAGCCTCTAAGCTTCTCCTTCCGCTTCAGCTCCCAGCTCTCTGTAAAAAAGTCTCCTCAAAAGATGTCCTCTGATCTCCAGCCGTCGCAGGTATTTAACCTAAAAGCTTAAGGGTCTAGCTAAGCTGCCCCTTGCTGTCCTTATAAGTACAGTCGCTTATCACAAGCAGGCCCTCAGCTTAAGCTGCCCCCCTACTGTCCTTACGTACAAAACTCTTCTTGCAGAACTGACCCTTTTTTAAATAAAACTGCACAGCTGCCTTTGTAAAGCAGACTCCTTCACTGTAAAACGTCACACTGCTTCCTTCGCCATTTCTAAACCGACTCGATGGATAAATAACAGATTGACAAAAGTTTCCCGTGCCATTGATGCCACTCTGAATATACTACAAGCCATCCAATGTAGGCCGAAGCCCTAACACTTATGAGGCTGCCCCACAGGGCTTACAGCCCTCCCATATGCGCACCAGGTATGTCCCATAGTATATTCAGGATGGCATGCGGAGGCTTAGGCCAGGAAGCCCACGATTAAGAGAGATACCGGTCTCCCGCCCCTAGATATGCAGGACATGGCTGCACACCCAACATAGACTCCCATCCGGGAGGCCAACATGCCAGAATAGGAACCAGAGGCCAGGAGGGATTGATCCTGAGACCACTTCCCTCCTAGGCAGGCGCCCTATCACTGGGATGGCCTTTGGTTCTGTTTAAAACTGTTAAACTTCATGTACATATGCTTTTGCTAAGAAATTTTCTTATAAAGTCTTTACTAGCTTTCTCTATGCTAACTTCTGCATACAACTCCGTTTTTAATGAACAAGGAGCCAAAACTATAGTATTTGTGAACACCTACACGCTCACGTTATCAGATTCTGAGTTTGAGTCGCGAGCCAAAAACGACAGATTTCCCTCTTTCATACATTTCTCAGTCTAAAACCTGTACTAACTACTACTTAAAACACTTTCTGTCGAAACTGGAAGCACGAAGTCGCTCTCCTCGCCGAGCTCTGCATTCTGATCTCTTTGACCTCTTTCAAGGTGATATTTCAGTTTAAGCTAGGGGGCAGCTTGTCAAGCATAGCCCCAGCTTAGCTCCTGCCCAGCTTGATAAGCTAGGGCGCAGCTTCCCGAACAAATGCATGTTGAGTGTCTTCTGAAGTTCCGTTTCCGCACTTTTAACGTCATGCACTACGACATTCACCCCCTCCAAACCTGCACATCCTCCGGTATGTGCCAACTCTTTCACTAGTCTCCAAGGTTCTCTAAATTGCCATCGTCTTCTTCAACGTCCCCTTCGTCTTCTTCGGATAGCAGATCTGCTTCGGCATCCATCATCTGATCTGACTCCAAAAATTCACCTAGGTCAACGGATTCTCCCCTTCTTCTGAACAACTTGATACGCTTGCCAGCAACAGGAAGTCTTAGATGTGTACCATCAAGCTCCTTTAAGGAATAAGTAGCATTCTGATATACTTCTAAGACAACATACGGACCAAACCACCTCCTAGAAAATTTCTGAACTGTGGAGTGCTGATTCTCTAATGTGCTGTCATACACCAAAACCCAATCTCCAGCATGTATGGGCTTCAGCCGAAGCTTATGGGTCTTGTCAAACCTGTCTTTGTTCTTGAGACGTGCCTCTTTCAGCTTCTGTTGTGCCTCCATAAGATCCTCCTCCCTATGTTCTAACTGTCTGATTCGAAGTGCCAGAAGTTGTACACGATCCATTTCTTCCTCTCATGATAAAGTAGCCCATGTAGGAAAGTCCTCTTCTGCTGGCATAATCGGCTTCTGACCCAGCATCAGTTCAGTGGGCATGTACCCAGTAGTAGTGCAATGAGTCGATTTGTCAGCCCACAGAGCAAAAGGAAGCAACCTAGGCCACTGTCTATGCCTACCATCACACGCTTTTATCAAAGCTTGAACAATCGACGGATGCCCTCTCTCACTCTTACCAATCCCTTCCGGATTCATAGTAGTAGTGAGTTTTAATTTCACTCCGTGTTGGGCGAAGAACTCCTTCGCTTCCATACCACGCAACTCTCCTCTGTCTGCACGTAATCTTCCTATAGATCCGTACCTACAGATAATATCTTCAAGAACAAATCTACATATCCCTTCTGTGGTCTTCTTCCTCAGAGCTCGTCCTTCCACAAAATTGGAGAGGTCTTCTCGAGCCAACACCAAGTACCTCATACCCCATAACCCAGGAGGCATTGCTACTAAATCAATAACCCATTGAAAATGGATACTGGGCGGATAAGTTGGTACCAGACCATCCCTGTAACGTACTTTTGAATAAAATTGACAGTGCAAGCATGAGCTTACAAAGTTCACCACATCCTGGTAAAGCTCTCTCCACCAATATCTCTCCTTCAGTTTTGTATAGGTAGCCCAAGCTCCCCGATGTCCGACCCACAAGGTGTCATGAAACTCCTTCATCAGCCGTTGCTTGGTCTGCTGATCGTCTATAACTCGCAAAAGCGCTCCATCTCTTCTCTTTGGACGTTTCCAAAGATATCCATCTCGCAACCAGTAATCGTATGTCTTCCTCCTTATCTCTCTGAACTCTACATCACTCAAACCCTCCTGTCTGTTCAAAGAACTCAGATAAAATCCAATGTCACGTAACCTTCCCGTGTAGAACTCCTCTTTGAAAGGCAGTGGCTCCAGATCCGAAGTTTGCTGACTACACCAAACATCTCTCTTCTCTTCGTTCTCCACCTCTGCAAACATCTCATCCTCATCTGTGTAGTGAGCCCTAGACAACATGTCTGCAACTGGATTCTCTTTCCCGGCAATGTGTTTCAGCTCAGGGTTCAAACTCCGGATGTAAGCAATCCATCTCAACATTGCTATGTCTGGAGTACTGCAGTTTGCTATCATACCAAGCAAGGGTAAACAATCTGTTTCTAAAATCACATGAGCACCTATCAAGAACTCCCGATCTACCTTCATAGCAGTAACAGCTCCTCATAGTTCACGCTTTACTTGAGGATAGTTACGTTGTCTATCTGTCAAAATTCGGGCTCCAAATCTAGAAACAAACTGCATACCATCTGCATCTTCCTGACCAACTGCCCATCCAATCGCCTTTGGACTCGTGTCTACAGTTAGTATCACAGGCCTTCCTCTCTGATAGTTAAGTCCTCTCAGTATGGGTGGAGACTTCAGAATCTCTTTCAGCCGTTCCATTGTCTCATGATGCTCTTGCCGCCAAGTAAACCTCTTCCCTTTTCTCAGAAGTGCATACAAAGGCTCGGCAATGTGTGCATAATGACGAATACTCACGCGAAAGAATACACAAGCTCCTAAGAAACGTCGAACCT
Organism: Asterella californica; assembly: GCA_036924285.1. NCBI lineage: Eukaryota > Viridiplantae > Streptophyta > Marchantiopsida > Marchantiales > Aytoniaceae > Asterella > Asterella californica. The sequence goes on along the minus strand of JAYKYS010000010.1, from coordinate 19,576,838 downwards.
CAGTGATATTCGTACAGTCTGCTATCCTTGCTATAGCATCTACCTTCTCTGGATTCGGTCTTCTTCCAAATGTGCCACACAAATGACCAACCACCATAACCTCTGACATCCCAAAACGAGACTTAGTACCTGATAGAGTGAGGTGTACCTCCTCTAGACGTGTTAGAATCCTACCTACGTCATGAATATGATCAGCAATAAACTTCCTGCAACCATTGGAAGTCACAGTCTCATCCTTGTCTTCCACCGGACAGCCTTTCATGGAAATGTCATCCAAAAATGGGATAGTGATCTCAGGTATAAATTCTCGCAACACCTTATGCATCACGTTCTGCATATGTGCTACAGAGTTTGTTGCTCCTTGAGGAAGAGTGCACATCCGCATCAATCCCAAGGGCGTGCGCATGGTAGTCAAGTCTCTACTCTCCAAGGCAAGTTGAAACTGATCATAACTCGAAAACCAATCTCCAATAGAATAGACAGACCTCCCAGCAAGCGCCTCAGCTACCTCATCAACCACAGGTCCTGTTCTCACGTTCCGAATCGTGATGTTGTTGGCAGGCTGTAAGTCTTGGATAAAGCGCAAAGCCCCTGACTTCTTAGACACCGTGAACCATCGGCTGGAATACGGAGCCATGGAAGGCTCGAGGATATCCATCTGCATCTTCTCCTTCAATAGCTCAATGAGCTTTGGCAGCAAGGCACGAGGGACTGGAATCGGCTTCAAGTCCCAGGGCACATGAGGTACAGTGAAGATAACCATCGGAGCTATCACACTAGGATCCACACAACCAATCTCTTCAGCTGAAAAAGAAAATGCTCTACCATGACTGACAATCATCTGTTCAAAAATCTTCTTCTCTACTTCAGTCAAGAAACCACCCCCTCCTATCTGGAGTTGTTCGAGTGTTTCTTGAGTAAACAAATGCCCTATTCGTCCAGGATTTCTGAGTACAGGCTCAGTGGCGGCTGACTCCATCTGCTGTTGCGAATTAACTGGCAATTGGGTCGCCACAGGCTTCACCTTCCTCGCTACAGCTTTATATTTGGCGTGTACTTCTACTTCCTGACGAGAGCCGCACCAGCAGACTGCATCCTTCCATTCATTCTCCTGTCTCGGATGAGGGTGATATCGCAAGTACGAGACAATCTCCTCATAGACTTCAGGAGAATGGATGGAGATCGCCATCCTACCTCCCAACTGTTCTTCCATCCTACCTACTTCATCTAGCCAACGAACAAAAGATTGTACATCGATAAACTCTTGATACACACCAGAAATCACTTCATTTTCCTCCAGAGCTCCTATACAGCGCAGATCAGCTATACGTTTCTCCACCTACCTCCTACTCCTTTCAGTCAGATCTTCTACTCGTGTAAACTCACTCCAATCCTCACAACTCAAACTCAACAACCCAGATCTCCAACTTGGTACTCTATATACATTCTCAGAACCTCGAGCAGCCTCTTCATTAGTCTCCTGTGATCCCTTGGGCTGCTCAGGCGGGATCATAGTAGTCCTTGATCCTTCACTCCTGTCTTCTCGCTCTACAAGAGTGGGTTCTAAAAACCCTTACTTCTACAAATAGGAGAGTCCCTCAAGGTCTGTCTGTTTCGCTCATGGTTTGACTGAACAATCAGAAATTGAACAGAATGTCTGTCATCAGGACTACGGATCCTAGCAAAGTGTGATCCATCGTCCATCACTTTGGTCTCCATGCGCACCGCAGTGATATAGAGTTGACCTAGAATGACTGGATACGAAGCAGAAGATTGCACAAAAAAGTGTTGATCTACTTCTACATCACCTATCCTCACTCTCACGTTAGGACAAGCTCCGTACAACTCTCCCTTCTGGTTGTTAGCAGCACGCAGCACCCATCCATGATTCAGCTCGATAGACCACAATCCTCTCTCATATATCTCTCGTGACATGATATTGATTTCGGATCCGTGGTCAACTAAAGCAGCAATAGGTTCAGGCAAACTTCCAAGACGTACCCGTGTGGCAGTTGTAGCGCGAGTCCAATGCCTCTTCTTGAAGTCACTGTCAACAATTGGGCTCTCTCCATCAGCTTCATCATCATCAGCTTCAATAGTGCTAGTTCCAGCAACTAACGCCTCCTGCTGGTACCTCTTGTCACTAGTCTCCTGAAAATGCACCTTCCCAAACTCCACATCATTTACAGAAGCTCCTATCACATCTATCATTTGGCTCTCTACCTGCTCAGATATGACTTGCCTCTTTCGCTTGATAACATCAATAATCAGCTCATGAAACTCTCTCTTTGCGATGTCAAGAACTTCTCGAAGCGAAAACTCAACCCGTGCATCCAATATCCTCTGCTCCAGAATGCTTTTAAGATTAGTGGAGGTCTCAATATCTGCAGCCATCTTGTAAGCAGGCCCTTTCTCTTTTTCTTGAGCAGTGAACCTTCGGCCAGCAGTTGTTGGTTCCTGCTGTTGTCTCTGTACGTCCTCCATTGGACTTGGAGCAGGTGGTGGAGCCTGGGAGGTAGACGGGACATCCTCTGGAGGAGCTGCACGCCTTCTAGTGATCCTCCGTCCCTGTCCCTCTCTAGTCTCCTCTGGATTCCCAGTTTCAAGCTCAGAGGCATCTCGTCGTCTCTTCTCTTCCACAGAAGCGTCCTGCCAGTGAACATGCTTATCTACGTCCAAGAAAGCTTTAATGGACGTTGTATCTACGGGATCTTTCCACCCTGTGACTCTACGGATAGTTTCCGCTCCTCTTTTCAACACCTCAGAAGGAGCCTCAGTACCACTCCTCTCAAGAGACCTATCCAGCAAAGTAGGACTGGAAGAAACTTCAATATGCCCAGCATACACATCAAGATTCATCGGTGGTACTGTTATTGTAGTTACTGTTGCAGTTGTAGCGACCTGAGGTAGACTCCTCATACCTCCTCGCCCAAACTGTGTGTTCAATGGCTCTCCGGTAGAAACAAGGTGCAGCCTACCATTCTGGTAGCGAACCACACCATCTCGTAGAGCAGCTGTAAGCTCTTGGCAATCTCTTCGAAGATGATCTGGACTGTCACACCAGATACACCTACGGACAGGAGCACCCCCTGGATGAGCAGCACCAGGCGTTGGTGGGAGCTCTCTATGTAAACCAGCCAACTCTACCTTCAATTCACGCATCTGTCGGATCAACTCCTCAATTTGATTGTGCTGACCCTGGTTCTCAACCACCCTCTGAACAGGTACCCTCTGTGCAGAAACTAGCAGAACTGGCATTAGAGGCGCTTCTACAGGAATAACAGGTCTAGGAGCAAGAGCCGGAGGCTGCTGTACCTGAGGAGCATAAGGTTGATGGATCACCTCTGCAAGCGGTCGTCCTCCTACGGCCACTCTCCCTCGCCTCTGCCTTGTTAGAACAGCCACAGCATCTTCCACTCTCCCCCAATCCATAGTAACACCTTCTTCAGCTGATCGATCTGCCAACATGAAGCATAATCGATCTGCTGTAGCCTCATCGGTGGCTTGCAATAAGAGCTCTGTCCTTCTAGCATCCAAGGTTATCCGTTCGAGCGTCGAAAGCTGTCGGTATCTTCGATCGAACTCTCTTAGCAACTCATTCAACCCCATCCTATGGTCAGGTTGTTGCTCAATCCAATCCAAAAAAATTCTCCTAGTAACTCTCTCAGAATCCTCCTCAAGGAATTCCTCTCGGAGAGCCCGCTCAAAACTTGTCCAAACACCAAGATTTCTCCTCTGTACGTCTCTGACTTGATCTCTCAACTCAAGAATCACAGCCAACTCAAAACTCCCAACCATCTCTGCATCGGTCACCCTCACAAGCTCCATCTCTCCTCTGTATTCACGAAGATATCTAGAAATATCTTTGCCTTCAAATCTTCCACACCTATTCACAATCGCCTGCAAAGCTTTTGTAGATTTCAACTCACCCCCTCCGAGGATCGGATGTTGATGAACCAAAGCCGCAAGCGTCTTCAGTATCTCAGTAGTATCCAGATCTGATGCTGCAGTGGCTGCTGAAGACGTTGGTGTAGCCGAAGGTGCAGCAGTAGATGTCGATGCTCCAGCCGTAGAGGCAGTAGCACCACCCCCGCTCTTGCGATCCATCTTTCCTTGTATGCAAATCTCAACCTCAGCAACCTCAGGATTAATCACCCCAAGATGGCTCTCAGTGGAAGCACCAGATTAGAAGGAGAGTCCTTCTCAAGAAGGGCGAGCCTTCTGGCTGTAATAGATCGCGAGATAGAAGTAGAGATTGTACCAAGACAAGAGCCAAGCAGGAGATCGCAACGGCTGAAATCACCCACAGAGACAATGACTATAGATTACTTACTACTCAACAGATCAAGTCTCAAGTCTCAGGAGACAGATCCACCTTCAGACACAACAGATAGGAGAAACCTGAACTCACGATGCTTTATTTCTCTTCCAAACACACTCAATAGTCCTCCACATATATCAATTTACAACCTATCTCTACTCAACTCCTTACGTTGATCACCGCAGATGCCAAACAGCCAATTCCCACTCAACTAGTCTTTTCTCCAGCAGATTTCTCTCCAGAACCTACAGCCGATGAAGATTTGAAACTCCAACGCCTTGTATCCCTCCCTACGACAGCTTCAGCACTGAAATTTCTCAGAAAATCTGACCTTCTCAGTCTCAGTCCCAGTCCCTCCACTCAAATAATGCTCTCTTTCCATCAAATTCATCTCAATTCAAGTCTGGTAGGTGAAATTCAGACCCCAAACTCTTAATCTTCTCTCTGCGTCAACCTTCCAACTGAAAACTATCAAGAATTTAATCCAACGTCAATCAAGAGTCCCTTGCAGATTATCAAAACGATCTCCTTCAATAAAACTGCCTCCTGTCCGATCAGAAGAAATTCTACCTCCAAACTGCTCTCAGTCCCTCAAATACTTGTTCGTCTCTCTGTCACGATCACCAAATTCCTCAATTCAGTTCTGTCAGAAAAAATTGATCTCCCTCAGCCTCTAAGCTTCTCCTTCCGCTTCAGCTCCCAGCTCTCTGTAAAAAAGTCTCATCAAAAGATGTCCTCTGATCTCCAGCCGTCGCAGGTATTTAACCTAAAAGCTTAAGGGCCTAGCTAAGCTGCCCCCCTGCTGTCCTTATAAGTACAGTCGCTTATCACAAGCAGGCCCTCAGCTTAAGCTGCCCCCTACTGTCCTTACGTACAAAACTCTTCTTGCAGAACTGACCCTTTTTTAAATAAAACTGCACAGCTGCCTTTGTAAAGCAGACTCCTTCACTGTAAAACGTCACACTGCTTCCTTCGCCATAAACCGACTCGATGAATAAATAACAGATTGACAAAAGTTTCCCGTGCCCTTGATGCCACCCTGAATATACTACAAGCCATCCAATGTAGGCCGAAGCCCTAACACTTATGAGGCTGCCCCACAGGGCTTACAGCCCCTCCATATGCGCACCAGGTATCTCCCATAGTATATTCAGGATGGCATGCAGAGGCTTAGGCCAAGAAGCCCACGATTAAAGAAGATACCGGTCTCCCGCCCTTAGATATGCAGGACATGGCTGCACACCCAACATAGACTCCCATCCGAGAGACCAACATGCCGGAATAGGAACCAGAGGCCAGGAGGGATTGATCCTGAGACCACTTCCCTCCTAGGCAGGCGCCCTATCACTGTGATGGCCTTTGGTTCCGTTTAAAACTGTTAAACTTCCTGTACATATGCTTTTGCCAAAAAAATTTCTTATAAAGTCTTTACTAGCCTTCTCTATGCTAACTTCTGCATACAACTCCGTTTTTAATGAACAAGGAGCCAAAACTATAGTATTTGTGAACACCTACACGCTCACGCTATCAGATTCTGAGTTTGAGTCGCGAGCCAAAATCGACAGATTTCCCTCTTTCATACATTTCTCAGTCTAAAACATGTACTAACTACTACTTAAAACACTTTCTGTCGAAACTGGAAGCACGAAGTCGCTCTCCTCGCCGAGCTCTGCATTCTGATGCTCTTCGACCTCTTTCAAGGTGATATTTCAGTTTAAGCTGGGGGGCAGCTTGTCAAGCATAGCCCCAGCTTAGCTCCTGCCCAGCTTGATAAGCTAGGGCGCAGCTTCCCGAACAAATGCATGTTGAGTGTCTTCTGAAGTTCCGTTTCTGCACCTTTAACGTCATGCACTACGACAGCGTTTTCTGTGAACTCCCGGTGTCACACTACTTGGCGGCTACATGTTACATTTCTACTCCGACACTTGAGTTCAGTAGTTCTAGAAGTTAGCTCATATTACTTCTAGTCGTTTATGTATATGTTTGACACCTTTGCATACGGTGTTAAAACTATTTTGAGTCTTAGTAGGTTGATTACCATGTTGATAGGGCTTAAGCTCATGGGTTGTACTTACTTGTCGCCCATGCACGCTTTCTAGCTGATTTAAGTTATTTTTCGGGGCTGCATGTCATTTTAGGTAGTTTAAGTTTTACGCTGACACTCTAGGGGGCTTGACGTGGTAGCCTATGAGTGTAGATGAGTTACCTGGTAGTTTAAGGCACAAAAGGACAGTCAAGTGGAGCTATGAACTCCCATTGGTCCATTTTTATCTTTTGTAAAACTCTAAGTTTAGAAACAGAGCTCTAGAATGGATTTCGAGCAATTGGTGAGGGATCTTCGAAATCTGAGAGCACAGGGAGATAGAGCTCGTCATGCCAAGCACTTCCTGTGAACTTTTCGATCGATTTGAGGCAAAAAAGACGAAGTTATGACCAATTGAAGTTCGAATTGTGCTAGAATTGAATCACTATTGTTGGATTTAGGGTTTTCAGTGTCACTTGCAGCAAATTTGAAGAATTTGCTTCAAAACTTCGAGGTTGTGTTCTCTGCCAGCAGGGCTACGATTTCCCAAAAGGTTTCATATCGATTGAGTGACTGAGTAGTTCAGGGCGGCCACTGAAGCTGAGGGGTTCTGAAAAGCTCTTAATCTAGAGCAGCGAGTTCAGAGGAGGAGATCTGGAGTTCTGTGTACATTCAGGAGTCCCAACTTCACAGGGATGTTCAGAATCCTGTAGACTTCAAATACTGTGAGAATATAAGAAATTCATCGAGCCAATATTCTGTTCTAGGTTGAAATAGCCATCTGGGTATCAAAAATTGCCATAATTTTCTTACTCAGAACTTTTCTGTCAACAACTCGGTGTTGGAATTTGATCTCAGGCTGAAACTTTGTGTGTGTGTCCAGTAGTACCTCATTTACATGTAGGGGAAGTTTAGAAGTCTAAACCTTCATAGTTTTCCTCTCTTTGTGTGTCAAAGTTCACCGTCTAAACCTATTACTACTAGTTAGACCTAAATTTCGCTTTTTGAGCATATTAGAGGATCCTACACAACTGTGTGAGTGTTTATGGCCCATGTTGTGACCTGAAAGCCAACCTCTTGAGTAAACAACCACAGCCAGAAGCCCGGCGCTTTCCTAGGTAGACGGATCACACTCCGAGACCGGAAGCTAACATTGGAGGACAGCTGAGTGGAATCGAAGGTGGACGGCTTAATCGATTGAGGCGTAGTCAGGAGCTGACGGCAGAAGTAGCTCTGTGGGGTCGCATTGGAGCTGGGACCAGAGCCAGAAGCACGCGGAAGAAGAAGACAACTCGAGAAGCAGACAGAAGATAGTAGAGGTTCTTCCCATGTTCTTTTTCCTTCTCATTGCTTCTCGCCTTTGTTTGGTATCCCCCGCGCTTCTCCGGTGGTTTGCAGGCAACCTGATCGATCAATTCCCCCATCCCTATTTTCCTATTGTGACATTGGGCGCAGAAGCGCTGCCAAATTTCCGTCAGTCATCTTCTTGCTTCTTCTCGAGTTCAATTCGAGCTTCCCTACCCCTAGCCTTCAAATTGGAGATCTCAGCTATCAATTTCCCTACCCTACCATCCCTCTACTCCCGAAACCTTGAACAGAAGACGCTTCAGAAGATTGGAACATCTTCGGAAGACTGTCTTCGGAAGACGCTTCGAGAACCTGACTGTCTTCGGAAGTCGACTGTACACAATTCGTATCAAGAGTGGATTTGCTTTGCTTTTGTGTTAAGAGAGGCTTGGTACGAATTCCGAGTGGCTTGGTGAGTTGTCTTGTTATTTCGAGAAGTTGAAAGTCGGGAACTAGGTTTGTGTCTCTCGGTCTTCCAAGCTTCTCAAATCCACATCTTCCTAGAGAGACTAGAAGACTGGAAAGGCTGGCTAAATGCGCGAGAAGACGTGAGGGTCCATTTCGGGTCTCTTCTGTCCGACAATAGCAGCCCATTCCTTCTTCTTCCCGAACTTAGGAGAGAGTCGTGAGAAGTCTTGCTGGCAGAATCTGGAGAGAATGGTCGAGGGTCATGTCTTCCCACCGAGCAGCAAGCTTCTTCTGAGTGTGTATGAGAGGTGAGAAGTTAGAAGAGCAGAGTGTAAATGTCTTGAGTCTGTTGTGAGGATAAATTGCATGTAGGAAGAAGAAGACAGGTGAGACCAGTGAAGAGAAGCCTGACTTCGGGAGGTCTTCCGAAGAAGACATTGAATTGGAAGCTGTCCCGGGAGTCTTCCCTGAGACCACTGTCACCGCAGGAGTCCGCAACCATCTTCTGAACCTGTTATGCACTCTACGTTTTGCGAATCTTGTATCTTCTGTTAGGAAATAGGATGTAATGCAAGGTGGGTTGTCTTGTTGGTAATCCATGCGAGGCCTTGCTTAGTTAGGATTGTTTAGATATAGCTCGGAAGACAAGAGTTATCTAGGAAGCACTGTTAGAATCTCGGAAGACGAGTAGCTGTCTTCTGGAAGACTAGTTTCGTCTTCTGAGAAGTAGAAGCTAGACTGTAGGCACTTTGGAAGGACTGAGCCTTCAGCTCACAGTAAGTGAGTGTGGCTTAGTGCAACAGATCTTCCAGTATGTCGATGCATCCTTGAGGGTTGGTGTTACCGGCAGCAGAGTTGGCCGAGTCCACACCCTTCCTCAAGGAGTTGGGTCTCGACTTCTTTCTGTGGGATTGGAATCTAGCCGACCAGGGTCTTCTGGAGGACGTTTGGGCAGCCTTACCGCCTCGCAATCGTGTACCTGCGAAGGCAGGAGTCGCTCGAGGAATACCATCTTCCTGGACTGAAGATTGGTGGCGCAGGGTCTTCCACAGGTCAGAATCTGAGGACCGAGGTTATTGGCTTGAGAAGAAGATCTTACCCAGGAACGTGAGTGAGTGGCATGTGCCTGGAAGCACCACTTGCCTCTTCAGGGAGGACAGACAGGGAAGGAACGGATGGAAGATCGAATCTTACCGGGAGCCGAAGAAACGACTTCTGACGAATCTGTTTCTGCATCTCTTTCCCAAGGGAAAAACGCAGAAGACAAGGTACCTTGGAGATCAGGACGTGGAGTTCCTGGAAGCAGTGTGGGATGAAGGAATGAAGGGGGGGAAAGACGAGAGAAGAGAAGAAAGAAGAGAAAATCAAAACAAGAGGAAATAAAGAAAGGAAAGAAATTAATATTTTGATAGGCTTCTAGTCTGGATACTAACTAACAAGTCATCCCTACTTTTAGTAAATTGGGGAGGAAGACCAACTACCTACTTACAGTCCCACTATCTTTTTGGCTGAGGATGATGTCTTCTACTGTCGTAAGAAGCAATCCGCCAACTTCTGTGTACTTCAGGTCTTTCCTGTCGAGACAATCTTGGAGTTAATTACCACCCATTGTCCCTCTGACCAAATGAGCTTTTACAAGGGTTCAGACATGTGCCGACAATCTCATCGTCTAACTCCTCGACTTCCTGCTTGGTACTCAATCAACTTGTACAGATTACGGCTTCTAGCTTCTTATGCCCTTGCTTCGACTACCCTAACTCATGGGACCAATCTCCCATGGACAATCCGTATGTGGATCCGAAGTGCTCCACTGGATGAGACAAGCTTGGACAATGTACAACTTCTAACAATCATCGCCACTCAATAGGAGGACTTTTCATGCACAATTGGGTATGAATTCAAAGAAACTCAATCTCAGAAGACATAGACGAAGCTTCTGTAAATAAAATCATCAATCCAATCCATGAGAAGAAGTTACATTGCATTCTAGAAACTACTCCTTTAGCTTCCTGTCACTACCTCTCGACACACCAGATTAAACAGGACTATACGAGGATGCCGTTCCCTGTCTACTCTTGTCTACACTCCCACGATCTTCTCTTGGATGCAGAGGTCCAGATATACTCTACGCTCGAATGTATTATGCGTGTAACCTTGTGTGTGTCTAAATTCAATAGAGAACTCTATCTTATACCATCGCTTCTAATCATAAGAGGGGGATTCTCTCGAATCGCAATCACAGTCCAAAAGATAAAAAAGGGCACTATATGTAGTGTCACAGGATTACTCCTTTTGCCCATTTAGTATACAAGATATCGTTCCCACAGAGGATTTGCACAAGTAACGCTGCTCTAAGTTCTAAGATCTGTTCAAACACACAAACACACGGGTTTTGTCTAGAAATCCCGTCTTCTCACAAAACCACGCGTCTTCCAGACACTCCAAAAGGTGCTCTGGACCTAAACAAACAACTACTAACTAAAATATCACACAACTATTCACAGAGAAGCTCAAGAAGACGCGCTTCCTGCTTCCGGGTCATTTCTTCCGGTCTTCTCAGTACCGTCTTCCCGAGCAATTCTCGGCTTCTGGGGGCTCAACTCGGCTTCTCACACCTCCAGAAGACGGCCCTGCTTCGCAGAAGTCGACTAGAATCGGGTGTTACACCTTACTCACTCTCACATTCCAACGGGTTAGATTAATCACAGGGTGTATGCCCCCTGTAGCCTTCTCAGGCTTCTGCCTACGGAAATGGTCTTCCTGCAGCACTACAGCGACATTCACCTTCACGAAAGCTCAATAGAAGTCTCGGAAGCTCACTAGAAGAAGGTAAGAAGATGGGGAAGATGAGGAAAGATGGGGAAGAATGGAAAATCCAAACAAGAGAAAACAAGATGAAAAGGAGAAATTAAGATTCCGACAGGCTTCTAGTCCGGATCCTGACTAACAAGCCATCCCTGCTTGTAATAGTTTGGGGAGGAAGACAACAAACGTTTGTACAGTTGCACCGTCTTCTACTTGAGGATGTCGTCTTCTGCTGTGCGAAGAAGGCTTCTTTCTTCTTCTCTTCGCTGCTCCTACTACTCTGTCTTCTGGGATCTCTTATCCATAAGACCGTCCGTACGTAGATCCGAAGTGCTCTACTGGACGAGCCAAGCTGCAATTCCACAACTGCTGACAGTCACCGCCACTCAAGAAGAACGCTTCTCATGCACAATCGGGAGTGAATCCAAGAAAACCCACCACCCAGAAGACATGGACAAAGCTTCTGCACTCAAATCTGCAATCCATTCTCCGAGAAGAAGTCACATTGGCATTGAGAAGCTCACTCCCTCTACGTCCTGCACCTACTCCTCGACACAACAATCTAGCCAACAGGACTGCACGAGGATGCCGTTCCCTGTTCCTAAACTGTCCACTACCTCTATCTACATCTTCGAACCACTGCTGATAACGAGCATGCAGACCCCTCCGGTATAATCCCAGTCTATTCGTATGTCTCTAACATCGGGTGTAGTGTGTGTGTAACTAACTAGATTTCCTACTCTTCGATCCTACTTATGTCTTCTACCACGAGAAAACAGAGGAGATGACCACCAGGGAGAGATGGGCACTGTCAGAAGGCTGCCACTCCACATGCAAGCCATTTCCCTTCCTGATTAGCTATCCACCTTGTTGTTCCTATGCTACCTATGCTGCCACATGGTATCCTAACTAATTTTACACTGAAAACTGCCACCTTTAAGATAGCATGTTCGGTCCTACTAAGTTTGGAAAATGTCAATCGTCGGTTGTGTTTACTATCTACTCTGATTGCTCGGAGGCAATCTCTACCTGATCTGCTCCTACCGGAGCTCCTAACGCGGCTTCTGATAAGCTAGAAAGCCCTGCGAACACCTTGGGTAACACTGAGGTGGTTTCTTCCTCATCGTTCTTTGTTGGCCCTACTGTCGCTGCTGCTGCTTCTTCCTCGGCTTCTGCTTCGGAAGACGGAAGCGTCTTCTGGGAAGCGGAGTCGAGTGGTGCTTCCTCGCTCTTCTGGAGCATTGGTTCTGTACTAGGGACCATGGTGACCTCATAGGGGTCCGAGGAAGTTGCTTCCTCCACGCGGAATACTTGGGAAGACGGTTCTGCTTCCTGTCTTCCAGAAGACATCCTGTCTTCCGGGGCTTCTTCCGGAGTCTTCTCGGCTTCCAACGCTGTCACTACCAAGTGCACAGCACGGTCGAACTCCTCCTTCTTCATGTCGGCACCGATCGATGGTACTAGGGCTAGGGAAGATGTAGTTACCGGTGGTGGAGTCGAGGGAAGTCCATAGAGTGTCTTCACCCTCTCTATCTATCTATCCAAGTACCGGAACATACTCTCCTTGCACTCTACCAACATCGTCTTGGACTCATCGTCTCACTCTCTAGCCAAGGTAAGCAACTTCATACTCGCGGTGAAGTTGAACTTCTTTCGAAGCGCTTCCACCGATTGTGCTAGCATCTCCTGTGCACGAGCTTCCGCTGCTTCCCGCTACATCTTCTCGGCTGCAACTCGCGCTTCTACGGCTTCCCGCTGCGTCTTTCATGTTGTCTTCTCCTCTGCGAGGGCGGTGATCTTCCCGCGCACTCGGAGAACCTCTTGGTCGCGCTGCTGTAAACGTGCCTGCAACTCCTAGTTGCTTTTCTTCAGTTGGGTCAGCTCCTTGACAGAAGCGGCTGCTTCCGCCTTGTACCTCGCTGCAAGCTTCTCCGTGGTGCGGAGACTAGCTTCCAGCGCTTGTCTTCTTCTGGCCTTCTTCCTGACGCATCAAGGTGCGCAGACCGAATCCAGGCTGTAAAGACTTCTCCTGAGCCTTCGCTCTCTTCTCCAACAACCCCATAGCTGGCTGGATCTCTGAGTGGAAGAAGGCGCTGAACTCTTCCAGTCTTCTTCCTGCGGAAGACAGGTCATCTCCACAATTCGATTGGAGGTGTCGACCTTGTCTTCCAGAGGCAAGGATGCCTCTTCCACCATAATGGTCTTCAGCTTCTGCACACGAGAAGAAGCTACTCTTCTCATCTCCTGGGGTGGAAGATCTCTTCCCATGGTAGAAGCGGTCCTCTTTACTGCGCTTTCTCGCATCGCAGTAGGAGTATCCATCCATCCTTCGTCTTCTAGAGTCGTCGGAAGACTCCTTGGTGTTGCAGAAGCGGTCTTCTGCTCCGGTCGAGTACTCAGCGGCTATTCTTGCGAGTCAGACTCCGATCCCGAATGAATGAGGGAGGTGGTCTTCCTAGGTACACTTCTAAGACCCATCTTCCTCGGAGGCATGGCGTCTTCCGACCCACTGGAGTCATCTTCTCTCACCAGAAGCGTCTTCTGATGAGTGCCGGACCTCAGCTGCGGCATTAGAGTGGGAGGGGGAGTCATCGCTGCTGCTCGATCGTCTTCTCCCGAGGTCTCCTCCTTCGTCTCATGTTGTCTTGTTGGCCCATACTTCACCAACAAATCTTCCGTGAGATCCCCCATGGCTACTTACAAGTAACAGAGGAAAGGTGTCGAGTGTCCTCCTGCCGAGGTACCTAAGTACGCTAGCTCTGCCTGTACATAAATGTGGAAGAATGAGCCCCAGTTGACGGACACTCCTTGTCGCGACCCTCATGAGGGCCGCGACAAGGAGTGTCGGTCAAGATCGGACGCAGACGCGAGCAACCGAACCCTAGTGGACTTGCGCTAGGTTGCGAACGCTGCGAGTAGGACTTAACGGCTTGGCCGGGAAGTCGAGATCAGAGGAACCCTAAGTGGTTCTTTGAACCAAGGTTGGAACCTTGGGTTAGGACATAAGGGCCTACCCCAAGAGGCCCCCAGACGAACGCTGACCTAAGGGAGCGAGTCTGGGAAAGGACTGAAACATGAGTCTAAGACATAGGTCTGAGACGTGGGACCGAGACGTGGGTCCAAGACGCAGACGAACCACAGGGTTCGAGTCTGGGTCTGGACCACAGATTCTCGGAAAAATGACTAAGTGTTGGAGCTCCAGCGACGTTTTAGGTCGTGGACGGAGCTTTACATAAGATCTCGAGGCGAGTAAGGTATCATTGGAAAGGTCTCGTCAAGAGCTTTCCAGTGATATATAACACTCCTCAATCTGACCTCCGAGCTCGAAGTTATGGCCGAACCACAATCGGGTTGTGGTATAATTTTCAAGGACCAAAGAGGAGGGTGGGGCCGCCGATCCCCAGAAGTATATATGAGGGGGGCTCGATGCCTGGGTGGGCCAGGACGAGTCACCCGACCCCAAGGTTCGACGGGCAGACTCTAGGGGCATGAGGTGATGGCTGGGCCAGTTCCAAGACACGTTCCGATCCAGACTTGGACGTCTGAACTTAGGAACGATGTAAGGGCTCGGGCAAGACTAGGGAACGAGTCGGCGGGTTAGACCACCGTTCGGGAGCCTAGACCCAGACGGACATCACGGGCGGTTGGACCGCTAGGTGTGCTGGAGGTACCGTTTAGGACCCTGGACTTTATGGGAAGCCCGCCCCAAGTCCTCTTGTGACTTGCTCATGTTTTGGGACCGACCTAGGCGGGTCTAGGTCAGGACTTAGGAACTGCTGAGTTTGATGAATAGGGAGACGGTCCGGCTCCGGTCCGGACCAAACTGAGACAAGGTAAGTGGTGCATGGACGCTAACGTGTGATTGTGTTTGCAGGTTAGCGGTGTAAAGTTTACGACCTATTGAGCAAGAGCTTCCGCTGACGCAACAAGACGGTAGGTGCGCGAAAAGTGGTATCAGAGCCGACGCTTCGGTGAGCGAGAACTCGAGGCAGCGGCTGAAGGCTGGACGCTTGAGGAGGGACGTGAGACACGGAGCGGATCACCGTTTCTAGTTGAACACTTGGAGCGATGGCCGACGTAGGACAGAGTTCCAAGAGGAAGACCAAGAAACGAGGAGCGGCTGACATCGGGATCAGATCGACTCGAGCTAGCCCCGAGGCACAGTCAGGAGACGACAACCGACAACCTTCGTCCCAACGTCAAGGAAGCCCAGTTCCAGCTGTGGCACCGCTGCAGCAAGATGGAGTCTTGCCAACGGTGCCCAACGATGCAAGCGCGGGAAGTCAAGGAGCTTTGTATGCGGAACTCATCAAGATGATGAAGACCATGCAAGAAGGTATGGCCTCCATGGATAAACGTATCGCTGAGCTTGAGGCAGGCCAAGGAATTTCCTCGTCTACCAGGAAGCTTTGTAAGACGAATTTGTCGACCCCGTTTACAGGTATAGGACGGGCTCGCAAGATTAAGGATTTCTTAACTGAGTTAGACCTATACTTTGAAGCGCATCAGGCTCAGGAGTCAGACAAAGTGAGAGCGGTGGTTACGTTCCTGAAGGACCATGCGCTTCTCTGGTGGACCGCATACAGGTATGAGTATGCTTTGACCGTCTCGGCGCTTGGTTGGAAGGAGTTCAAGGAGTTGCTCACAAGGAGATTCACTCCGGAATATCAAAGGATTCGGGATGGTGTTGAGTTAGTTCGGCTGAAGCATACATGGACCTTAAGTGCTTATGTGCGCGAGTTCAGTGCTAAGCTGGATTCGTTCTCCAAGTGGACTGAGGAGACCAAGATATGTATATCCATTGGGGGACTCAAGTCAAGCTCGGAGAAGGCTCTCTTTCGGATGCCGGAGCTACCTGCGACAAGTGCCGAACTTTTGAAGTTAGCGGAGCGAATTGGGGACGACGAAGTCCAGCAACAGAAACCCTTTGAACCACGCAGCACGGACAAGTTCCAGAGGAAGAACAAGGGCTTCAAGCGACAGTGGGATGGGGGTGAGAAGGACCGGAAGGATACTTCTGCCCCAGCAGCAAAGCGGCAGCAAACAGGAGTAAAACCTAAGGGGCAAACACCTCAGAAGGGCAATGGCGCTAAGTTTACTTGCTACAACTGTGGTGAGGCGGGCCATATTGCTAAGGGGTGTACAAAACTTAAGGTTAGTAACTGTAGCATGAATGCGTTTGTTGCAAAGGACTTGTTGGAGGGTCAGATGACTGTGACCTTGAGAACCACGAAGAAGACGCCAGGATTGATGTTTCTACAAGCCAAGGTTGCTAACCATGATGTTACTTTTCTTGTGGACACAGGAGCGACTCACTCCTTCATAAGTCCAAAGTTGGTGAAGAAGTTGGGCTTGTCTACCTCCAAGGCAGACAAGCCTACTCAGGTACGCTTTGCTAAGGGCAAGACGTACCAAACTTCTGAAGTGGCCTTGGACGTACGATTTGCGTGTGAGAAGTTAGAGTTCACAGAGAACTTCACGATGTGCGAGATGGATGATATCCATGCGGTTTTGGGGAACACTTTCTTAGATAGGTTCGACGTGGAACTTAGACGGAGACCTTTGCGGTTGAATGTCAGAGTTAAAGGGCGGAAGCTGGGAGTGAGGCTGATCCGAAAAGCACGGAAAATGGACGACTTTGCAGTGAATTTGATCAAAGATAAACAGATGGACTTCAACGACGGAGTCATGTGTTTAATGCGGGTTGCAGATTTGTTGACGGGTGGCGGACAAGAGGAAACATCAGGAGACGCGACTAAACTTCCGGAGGTGCTTCGCGAAGTGATTAAGGAGTTTGAGGATGTCTTGACAGATGAGTTACCTGCTGAGTTATCTCCAAGGCGGGTGATGGATCACAAGATCGAAGTCTTGCTAGGATCGGAACCACCTTCCAAAGCCCCTTATCGACTCAATCAGGTGGAACTCCTTGAGTTGAAAAGACAACTCGGTGAGCTATTGACGCGAGGATATATTTGAACCAGCAAGTCACCTTATGGAGCCCCAGTTCTCTTTGCAAAGAAGAAGGATGGGAAGTTACGACTCTGCGTAGATTATCATGCACTCAATAAGGTGACGGTGAAGAATAATTATCCCTTGCCAAGGATAGATGACCTCTTTGATAGGTTAGCGGGCGCAAAGTACTTCAGCAGGATAGACTTGAAGTCAGGATATTACCAGATCCGCATAGCTGACCCAGATGTTGAGAAGACCGCTTGTCGAATCAGATACGGATCGTTTGAATTCGTGGTGATGCCATTTGGACTCTGCAACGCCCCTTCGACGTTCACTACATTGATGAACACAATTTTTCGCAAGGAGATGGATGAGTTTGTCATCATTTACATCGACGACATCTTGATCTACTCCAAAACCTTGGAGTCGCACGCGGAGCAACTAAGGGTGGTGTTGACGAAGCTGCGGGAGCATAAGCTGTTTGCCAACATTGACAAGAGTGAGTTTGGTTTAGAGCGCATTAACTTCTTGGGACATGTAATTAGTGCAGAAGGAGTCGGCCCGGATATGCAGAAGGTGGACGCGATTGTGACTTGGGAGCCTCCGACTACAGTGAAGAGGATGCGACGATTCTTAGGATTGACGTAGTTCTACCGCAAGTATGTGAAGAGGTTTTCATAGATCGCAAAGCCGCTGACGGATTGGACGGGCAAAGACGCACAGGTAAGTTGGATCATGGAGGTGGATGATGCGTTTCATACGATCAAAACTATTTTGTCAAAGGCGCCAGTTTTGAAGCTGCCGGAGTTCGACAAACCATTCGAGGTGCACACAGACGCGAGCGACTATGCGATTGACGGAGTGTTGGTGCAAGATGGAAAACTTGTAGCGTACGAAAGCAAGAAGCTATCTGGGACAGAGAGTCGATGGCCGACTCACGAGAAGGAACTGTTTGCGGTGGTTCATTGCTTGAGGAAATGGTGGCATTACTTGGGACTCCACAAAACCCAAATGTATACTGACAACATTTCGCTGAAGTACTTTAAGACACAAGATCGGGTGACGCCAAAGCAACTACGGTGGCATGATACCTTGACGTTCATGAACGTGGAATTAATCCACAAAGCGGGAAAGGACAATGTGGTTCCTGACACCTTGAGTCGCAAGGAGGAATATCTCTCATCGTCAACACAGATTTTGCGAGCTATGTATCCTAAAGAGTCAGACTTAGAGAGACGAATACGTGAAGGTTACATGGGCGACGATCAAGCGAAGGAGTACCTGGAACAGCTCAAGCGAGGAGTGAAGTTGCAGAACATGCAGCTAAGGCATGGTTTACTCATGTTCAAGCAAAGTCGGATTTCTGTGGGACAAGGAAAACTTAGGACTAAGTTGTTAAAAGAATGTCACGATGTGCCCTTATCAGACCATAAAGGAGAAAAGTCCACTTTAGCAGTGATAGCTAAAAAGTTTTATTGGCCCCACATGAAAGACGATGTTGCCCATTTTGTGAAAACATGTGTAACATGTCAAGCGAACCGCGTTTCTTATGAGAAGAAACAAGGGTTGCTTCATCCTCTACCGATTCCAGCCAGACCTTGGGAAAGCATTAGCATGGACTTCATCACCTCTCTGCTTGACTCGAATGGATACAACGCGATTTTTGTTATAGTTGATCGGTTTAGCAAACTAGCAAAGTTTGCTCCGACCTTGGATACTGCCACATCGTTCACGACTTCTCGGTTGTTCCTAGATACTTGGTGGCGTTCACATGGATTACCTCAGAGTATTATTTCAGATAGAGATTCTAAGTTCACAAGTGCCTTTTGGAAACACTTGTTCCAAAAATTGGGGACTAAGTTAAAATTTAGTACCGCCTTTCATCCGGAAACAGATGGGCAAACGGAACGAGTTAACTCGGTTCTGAATCAATACTTGAGGAATTATGTGAGCACGGACCAAAGTGATTGGACGGAGTGGCTCAGTCTTGCGGAGTATTGCTACAATTCCACGAAGCATTCGGCAACCGGCGAATTGTCTTTCTTGCTGACTTACGGACGTGAGCCAGAAGGGCCTCTTGACTTGACTCTTGCAGGGAGTTCTACATCGGCACGACCAAGAACACGGCAAACATCAGCTGAAGAGTTGGTGGCGGCAATGCAGCGGCACGAGGAGCAAGTAAAGAAGAACCTCGAGCAGGCGCAGCAACGATACACGAAGCAGGTAAACAAACATCGGCGGCAAGTGAAGTTTCAAGTGGGCGAAGAAGTATGGATAAGTACGAAAAACTTCACACTCCCGAAGCAGAATATGAGGTGGAGTCCATTTTGCGATCTCGGCGCAAATCAAACCGGATGGAGTACTTGGTCAAATGGCGTGGTTACAATTTGAAGGAAGCAACTTGGGTGCCAGAGGAAGATCTCGCACATGCGAGCGAAGTATTGGACCTATTCAAACGGAGACAAGAACAACAAGGGCGTTAGCAAGATGAGGACATCTCCTTCCATCGAGGGGTGAAGAAACGACGAACCATACGAGTAGCAACTTGAGGCGATTTGGGTCGATGGACTTTGTAGCTTTGACTTGTGTTTGAAAATAAAGATTTTGTTTCTTGAAAATTTGTCTAAGTGTATTGGTAGTGCATGGCTATGACTAGTTCTGATCAGATGCCTAGGATGTTGTCAAGAGGAGGAACGAAGCACACTTAAAGGAAGCGAGCTGGTTTGGATAAGCATCTAAATCAAGACTAAGTCTTGATGTCAAGACTTAGGTTTGCCGTAGCGTTGGCAAAGCAAGTATGAACTTTCATACTTGTCTTGGGGCTTGGGGTGATCCTGCTTTGCGGTTTTCTAACTGCAAAGTAAACTTAGTACGACTTAGTCGCGCGTCTAAGTCAAATCAGATTGCGACCAGAAAGTGAGTTTCGGGGGACCTCGTAAGTAGGTGTGAATACTTATAGTTAGCAAGTTAGAGTCTTAAGTAGAATGTTTAGAAGTTGCCAACTAGTTTTGTTTAGGGTAAGCCAAAAAGGTAAGGATTTTCCTAGTTGGAATTTTCTAAGTGTTATAGCGACAACTTAAGACTCAAGCCAAGAAGGGAATTGCGGGTTAGCTAACAGAATGCAATTCTGACGCCAAGGGGTTGGCTACCCATTTTGAACTTGGCGTTAACTTAAAAGATCATTGTTGATGAGGGCATCAACCTCCAAAGTGAGGGTGAGTGTCGCGACCCTCATTCTCAAGATCAGGCGCAGACGCGAGCAACGGAACCCTAGTGGACTTGCGCTAGGTTGCGAACGCTGCGAGTAGGACTTAATGGCTTGACCGGGAAGTCTGGATCAGAGGAACCCTAAGTAGTTCTCTGAACCAAGGTTGGAACCTTGGGTTAGGACATAAGGGCCTACCCCAAGAGGCCCCCAGACGAACGCTGACCTAAGGAGGCGAGTCTGGGAAAGGACTGAAACATGAGTCTAAGACATAGGTCTGAGACGTGAGTCCGAGACGCAGACGAACCACAGGATTCGAGCTGGGTCTGGACCATAGATTCTCGGAAAATTGGCTAAGTGTTGGAGCTCCAGCAACGTTTTAGGTCGTGGACGGAGCTCCACGTAAGATCTCGAGGCGAGTAAGGAAAGGTCTCGTCAAGAGCTTTCCAGTGATATATAACACTCCTTGATCTGACCTCCGAGCTGGAAGTTATGGCCGAACCACAATCGGGTTGTGGTATAATTTTCAAGGACCAAAGAGGAGGGCGGGGCCGCCGATCCCCAGAAGTATATATGAGGGGGGCTCGATGCCTGGGTGGGCCAAGACGAGTCACCCGACCGCAGGGTTCGGCGGACAGACTCTGGGGGCATGAGGTGATGGTTGGGCCAGTTCCAAGACACGTTCCGATCCAGACTTGGACGTTTGAACTTAGGAACGATGTAAGGGCTCGGGCAAGACTAGGGAACGAGTCGGCGGGTTAGACCACCGTTCGGGAGCCTAGACCCAGACGGACATCACGGGCGGTTGGGCCGCTAGGTGTGCTGGAGGCACCGTTTAGGACCCTGGACTTTATGGGAAGTCCGCCCCAAGTCATCTTGTGACTTGCTCATGTTTTGGGACCGACCTAGGCGGGTCTAGGTCGGGACTTAGGAACTGCTGAGTTTGATGAATAAGGAGACGGTCCGGCTCCGGTCCGGACCAAACTGAGACAAGGTAAGTGGTGCATGGACGCTAACGTATGATTGTGTTTGCAGGTTAGCGGTGTAAAGTTTACGACCTACTGAGCAAGAGCTTTCGCTGGCGCAACAAGACGGTATAGTCTTTTTGACACTTGGTAGTATTGTACCTTACGTGCATAGATCATGCTCTGGAACATGTACCCCATAGGCTGAAGCTCCGAGTTAAGGAGTTAAACATACTAGAGGGTACTCTTATCACATTAGGTCAACCTTCCACTCTCAAGACGAGAAGTCAGCCTATGGTTTGGACAACAACTTTGTGGCATAAGGCTCTAGACAGAGCAGAGGAGGAGATAGGGTGCACTGCCCCGGATAGAGCTCTGATTTCAGAGAGAGTTATATGTGACAAGAAGTTGTTCTCTGAGGGAGCTCACACTCCGGACTGATGGAGGATAGCTCATATCTTGAGTTGAGGGCTCTCTATATAGTCCACATTGCCCTCTTCTTCCATGAAAATAAAGCTTTCATTCTCGGTTGGGAGATTGTTTTCATCCATAAGGTGATAGAGGGGAGTCAATGGACTGGAGGAAGGTTGTTCATGATTATACTCAGGAGTTAGCCCGAAGGATTGGTATACCAGCAGCATGTCAATTACTTGCTTTCTTGGTACACCTTTACTTGAGTGTTGAGGAGATCACTTGAGTGTCCGAGAGATAACACAATTATTACTTACACCTCTCAGTGTGAAGTCAGTAGAGGTTGGTGAGCCACATGAGGCATGTGACTTAGATGATAATTCCTTTTATGAAGAAGTTGTTGAGGGATGAGACCTCGGACCTACTAGGAGTGAGGTTCTGGAATCCTTTGACAGGTTCGTGATCTCCTTAGAGCTTCCCAAGGGAAGGAAAGCTTACACTCAACATTACCAGAAAGAAGTCATAGTCGACTTATGTCAGTTGGGACGATGTCGTGCTACGTGACGTCTCATATAGTGAAATAGGTCTTTAGAAAACACACGAGTGACATTTCCACAAGAAGCTGTACCCGAGCTTATCGAGCTGGGCAAGTGTAGTGTCTTGGGATTTCTCCTTTATCCCATGTAGCATGAAAGATTTCGTTCCTCAAGAAGATTTACACTAGTTACGCTGTTCTAATTTCTAAAATCTGTTCAAACTCACAAACATGCGGATTTTGTCTAAAAATCTTTCTAACTCACAAAACCAC
Source organism: Asterella californica (assembly GCA_036924285.1). NCBI lineage: Eukaryota > Viridiplantae > Streptophyta > Marchantiopsida > Marchantiales > Aytoniaceae > Asterella > Asterella californica. The sequence continues at coordinate 19,554,593 of JAYKYS010000010.1, read as the reverse complement.
GCGGCTTCTAGACTCTTCAAAAGACGCTATGGAGCCTAACACATGATTATTACTTAAAATACAACACAAATATACACTGAGAAGACATGGAAGATGATTACTATTCCATGGGCACAACTTTCAGTCTTCTCACGTCAGCATCCAGAAGCAATTCTTGTCTTCTGGAGGTTCAACTCAGCTTATGACACCCTCAAAACACTGCTACTGCTCTGTAGATGTCAATTACTACTCCATACCACAAATTATCTTTACAATATTCAACTGATTAGATCATTCATAAGGTGTATGCCCTCTGTAGTCTTCCAAGGCTTCTGCCTGCTGAAACGGTCTTCTAGCAGCACTACAATGACACTCATATCTATTGATACTCCTACAGAGCTTTTGTAACAAACTAGAAGATAGAAGTAATTGTCACCAGAAAGTGTACGTCAGCCTCCAAGACGTTAACATATGTACACTGTCGTACAAATGGTAGCGTATGATACCCACAAAAACATAGAAACAGAAAACAATGCTCAGTTTTCCTTTACTATGCTTTTGAGTCGAGAAAACAGAGAAATGGAGTATCTAAAGAAATTCGGTTCATTCTTTCCTTCACTCGAAGAAAGAAAAATAATCTTCAAAAAAGAAAGGAAAAATAAGAACTTATGGTCAGGAAAGGAAATCAGTTCCTTCATCTGAAAATTGAATATGTATGTATCCGAACTTGTCTATCCTTATGAAAATCTGCAAAAAAAAGAAAGGGGTTGGTATCTAGAAGGATGTCTCACTGTATCCTGCTGAGTCATGTTCCTCGGCGGTTTTAAGCAATCTGCAGTTAAATCTCTTTTTTTGGAAGAGATAATACTTCCGCTGGAAAAGAGCTTGAAGTTTTAATAGTGCTTTGAAGTGCTTTCCCAAGAAAAATAATAGTTTGTTCTAGACTGCATAGATTTCATCTCGAACTCTATTTGGTGCACTAATTTGTCACTCTGAATACTATCTAGTATAGATAGGAAGCTGAATTTTTTTCGAAGATAGAAAGAAGAAAGAAAAGAAAAGATCGGCCCTTGGTCCCCCTCTTAGGTTCTCTCGGGGCTGTGAGACCAACTGGCGTAACAGAGCAAGAAAGTATAGCGTAACCTCTTTCTTCCTTCCGAGATTCGATGATGAGCTACCACGTTCCTATCCCAACCAATATACTCAGGCTATGGAGCCCATGGGCATACGTTCAGATCTGCTCCAATCTTGTTTCTCCTTCAGGAATATTACTTTTGAATAGCCTTCACCATGACTTTAATGTCGTCAGCCTCTGCTCAATCTCCATAAAGTCTATCTCCTTACCATGGTTCTCTCATGTTTCAACCTTTCAAATTGCCTCTATTCTACTGTATTATAGTCTTTCAGTCTACTCCCCTTCTTGCAGCAATTTAGAATAGATGCTCTTAATCTACTTCAGCTATCACGTATGTAGTGTCCCAAGATTTCTCCTTTAACCCATTGTAGCATAAAATATTTTGTTCTCCAAGAAGATTTACACTAGTTACGCTACTCTAAGTTCTAATATCTGTTCATAGTCACTAACACATGAGTTTTGTCTATAAATCTATTCTTCTCACAAAACCACACGGCTTTCAGACCCTCAGAAGGTGCTATGGACCTTAACATACAATTACTACTTAAGCATGGACAGTCCATGCGTGGATCCGAAGTGCTCCACTGGATGAGACAAGCTTGGACTCTGCACAGCTTCTAACAATCACCGCCACTCAACAGAAAGACTTCCCATGCACGATTGGGTTTGATAAAATTCACTCTCCAGAAGACATAGACAAACCTTCTGCAAACCAAATCTGGAATCCAAGCCCAAGAAGAAGTTACTTTGGCTTCTAGAAGCTTACTCCATTCACTTTCTGTCACTATCTCTCGACACACCAGCTTAGAAGTAAGATTGCACGATGATGCCGTTCCTTGTCTATGTTGTCTATTCCTGTCTACATCCCTGTGATCCTCTATTGAGAACGGAGATGCAGACCTACTCTATGTGTAACCAAACTCTGCGCATGTAGTGTGTGTATGTATATGTGTATGTCTTATTCTACATTGGCATCAATCTTATACAAGTGCATTGAGTCGCAGGGGGGAGATCTCTTCCAATCGTAGCTCACAGCCCAAAGAAAAATGTGACGCTGTCAGAAGGCCACCACCTCCCAGGTTTGGTTCTCCTGAGTTCTTTTTTGAAAGTACCTTCTACTCCTACTGCTGCTTATCCTGCCACATGGACTAGTCGTCTAAAAATAATGAGAGAGTTACTCATCTTAAAATAGCATATTCTGATTTCATACAAAATAGCCAAGGTAATAAGAGCTAACTACCTCTACTACATATTCCTGGTCGTCAGATGTGATTTCCATGGAATCCTCACATGCCTGACCTTATAATTCAGCTTATGGCATCGTGAGTGGCTCTGCTGGTACCTCTGGTGCGGCTGAGGTGTCATCCTCCTCGGTAGTAGTCATGTGCGCTTCTAGTACAACTTCAGAAGCCAGAAGATGTCTATGGGAAGCTGAATCCAACTGCGCTTCATGACTCTTCTGCGCAACTTTCTCGATGTTGGGAGCTGGGGTGACTCATAGGGGTCAGAGATAGTCATTTCCTCCACCCCGAACATCTAGGAAGTCATCTATTCTGTCTGTCTTTCAGAAGACGTCTTGTCTTCCGGAGCTTCCTCGCTCTTCTTCTCGGCTTCCAATGCTATCACCACCAAGTGCACAGCGAGGTTGAACTCCTCCTTGTCGAGGTCCTCCACAATAGTTGGTCCTGGTGCACCAGAAGACGTAGCTGCAGAATGAGGAATCGAGAGAAGACCGTAGAGAGTCTTCAGGTCCTCGACCTGCCGATCCAGATAGCAGAATATGCTCTCCTTGCAATCCACCAACATCTCCTTGGAAGCATCATCACATGTACGAGCTAAGGTCAGAAGCTTCTTCCCCGCAGTGAAGTTGAATTTCTTCCAAAGCGCTTCTAACATATGTGTCGTAATCTCCTTCCCTCGGGCTTCTACTTCCACCTACTACTTCTTCTCCTCTGCAACCTTAGCTTCTGCGGCTTCTCGCTATGCACTCCAAGTCGTCTTCTCCTCAGCTAGTTAACTTACCCCTAATCCGTAGAACTTCCTGTTCTCGATGCTGAAGTCGCATCTGCAACTGTACCAACTCCTTGACAGAAGCAGAAGCTTCTGATTTGTACTTCGTGGTAATCTTCTCCGTGGTGCGGAGGTTGGCTTCCAGAGCTTCCAGCTTCTGCTTCTGGGCTTCCTCTTGCTGAATCAAGGTCCAAAGACCGAATCTAGACTACATCGACTTCTCCTGAGCCATCGCTCGCCTCTCCACACACTATCGTTGACTGGATCTCTAAGCTGAAGAAGGCACTGAACTCCTCCAATCGTCTTCTCACAGAAGACAGGTTCATGTCCACAAACAGTCTGTGGCAGCTTCCTTGTCTTTTAGAAACATTAGTATCTCTTCCACCTCAATGATCTTTTCCTTCGGTGCTTGAAAAGACGTTACTCTCAATGTCTTCCGGGATGAAAGATCTCTTCCCACCGCAGAAGCAGTCTTCTTCTCTACGCATCCTCCTGTCGCAGTTAGAACATCGACCCAGGTCTTGGCTTCAAGAGTCTTCGGAAGACTTCCTGGTGATCTTGGTACTTGAGGTGTCTTCCTGCGAATCCGACTCAGATCCGGAGTGAATGATGGGGAAAGATGTGCTCTTCTTAGGAATGCTCCTATGTCCCATCCTCCTTGGTGACGTCACATCTTCCGTGTCGTTGGAGTCATCTTCCCGCACAGTAATCGTCTTCTGATGCGTGCCCGGTCCTTCCTGAGGCACTAGTGGGAGAAGAAGACATGATAGCTGCCCGGCCTTGTTCCTCCGAGCTCTCTTCCTTGACCTCTCGTTGTCCCGTTAGTCCATACTAGGCCAACTGGTTCTCCTCATGTCCTCTTTGGACACATACAAATAGCAGAAGAAGGGTGTGAGATGCCCTCTACTGAGGTGCCCAAGTAAACTAATTCGGCATGGACGTAGGCGTGGAAGAAGACGTCCCAGTTGACGACCTCTCCTGTCCAAACCGCTTCCAGAAACTCCACATCCTGGTCTCAAAGATATCTGACCTTCTGAACCTTTCTCTTGGGAAAAAGATGAAGATACAGCTTCCTCAGAAGATGCTTCTTCGGCTCCCGGTAGGCTTCCACCTTCCATCTGTTCCTCCCTTGTCGGTCTTCCAAGAAGAGACATGTAGTACTCCTAGGTACATGCTATTTTTCTGAAATAATCGTAGGAATCTTCTCTTTCTCGAGCTCATACTCGCGGTTCTCTGATTAAGGTCGATGGAAAGCTTTTCGTCACTATTCCACCGTCCACAGGGTTAGTCTTTCTTTGACGACCCCTGTCTTGACAGGTATATAGTTTCGAGGAGGTAGTGCTACATAGACATCTTCCAGCAGACCTTGGTCCGCTAGATTCTAGTGAAGAAGTCGAGGCCCAACTCCTTGATGAAAGGTTTGGCCCCGATCAACTCTACTTGTGGTAACACCAACCCTCGAGGATGCATCGACATTTCGAGCTTCTGTTACACTATACCACACATACTTGTTGTGAGCCTAAAGCTCAATCCTTACCAGGTCCTCACAATTCAGCTTCCACTCTCAGAAGACGAATTTAGTCTTCCATAAGATAACTATTCTGTCTTCTATAATTCTAACAATGCTTCTTAAGTAAATCACGTCTTCCGGGCTATATCTATGCAATCTTAACTAAGCAAAGCATCGCATGGATTCCTAAGAAGACAATCCACCTTGCAATTCATCCTACTTCCTAACAAAAGATGAAGAGATACGTGAGAAGCGAAGTCTACGAATTGATCAGAAGAAGGCTGAGGACTCCTGCGGTGACAATGGTCTCCAAGAAGACTCTCGGGACAGCTTCTGATTAACTGATGTCTTAGAAGACTTCCCGCAGTCAAGCTTCTCATCATTGATCTCACCTGTCTTCGGCTTTCTACATGTAATCTAGCCTCGCAACAGACACTGAACATTCGCACTCTGTCTTTCGACTCCTCACCTCGCATACACTCTCATAAGAAGCTTGTTGCGTAATGAGAAGACATTTCTCTCCAAATTCTGCCAGCAAGACTTCTCACAATTCTCCTCTAAAGTTCGGGAAGAAGAAGGAACATGTTGCTATGAGTCAAACAGAAGAGACCCGTAAAGGACCCTCACGTCTTCTCGCGCATTCTTCTAGCCTTTCTAATCTTCTAGCTCTCTAAGAAGATGTGGATTTGAGAAGCAAAGAAGCTTGAGAGGCACTAGTCCGATTCTCAATTTCCTGCTTCTTGAAACAATAATCAACTCTCAAGTTCACTATGGATTCACATCAAGCTTCTCACAACTCAAATTCCAATCCAATCCAACTATTTGATGTGAATTGTAAAACATTCGGCTTCTAGAAATGTCAAACATTCAGATGAATCTTCTATCCATGGATTCTGGGACAAAAGCGCAGTAGGGTAGGAGAATTCATAGACAAAAAACGAATTTTGGAATGGGAAGAAGGAGAAGCTCAATTTCGATTCAAGAAGAGATTGGAAAGATGGCTGTCAAAGAAGCGCTGTTCACTCTTCTCAGAGAAAATTCAAGGAAGGGAAAGGATCGATAGGCTTCCTGCAAACGATTGGATAAGCGTGGAAAGCATAGGAACAGAGGGCGAAAGCGATGAAGAAGGAGAGAAGAAGTGAAAAGAACCTCAATACTGCTTCTAATGTGCTATGCTTCTGATTGCTTCTTCAGTCTTCTGCGCGTCTCAGTGCTTCGATTCCACCTTCAATGTCTTCGTCTTGCCAAGATCATACTTTTGTCTCCAACCTTGAGCTGCTGCAACGCTGCTTCTACAATCAAACTCGAGCTGCTGCGATTCGAATCTTCCACTTTCGATTTTCTCTTTTGACTCTCAATTTCTAATCTTCTATTCCTGTGAGGATTCCCAACTCCTCTACCTCGAGTGCGCTTCATGCTGGAAGACGTCTTCTATCACTCGCTCACTGCAATTTGCTTCTACGCGCTTCCACTGTCCTCCTCAATTCTCAAATCGAGTAGAGAAGCAGAAAAGAGAACTATGTTGCTGATGCGCCTCTGGCTTCCTTGTCTTCCCTTTGCGATTAGATAATGACGCGATCTATCCTAGCTCTATCTGCTACGATAGTGACTGTATGTTAGATATACCTACCCTTACCTAGTTAGTACGTGGTTGGCACTTCCCGTGGTTGTAGTCACCGTCTTCCCGAAAGCGTACTCTGTCTTCCGACTTCCAACTTCCAGAAGATATCTTCTGGAAGACGTCCGTCTTCCAGCTTCGGAAGAAGTCGATTTTGATCCCATGAATTCCAGAAGATCATCTTCCCGCTAAGCAGGGTGTAATCTTAAGTAATAAGGTTGCCTCAATTATATAGACACATCATTAACTTAAAATTTTTGAAAAAATCTCCAATCTTGCAAACATGTGAAGGTGGGCATCACATACTCCCACCCTCATATTTTTACGTTCCTACAAACATCGAAGCTATTCTTTAAGCCCAGTACTTCTTGACACGCCACCCATTAACACGAGTAGTCATCAAAATACCATCTAGCTCTTCCAATTGTAAGGAATCGTTGTTGAAGACTTCCAAGACTCTGTAAGGACCCATCTAGCGAAGATGAAGCTTCCCAGAAAATCTCAGATCCTAACAACGACCTCTACAACTTGGTGCAATGAAAGTCGAGATCTGAAATAGATCAAAAAGTTGTTATTTTCCTCCATAAGCGTCTTTGGAACAAAAATATAAGACCTCAAAATATGAGTTTCAAGTAGGAGCCGGTCCACGACGTGACAACGGTTTGATGGATTAGTTCCTAAGATGTTAGGAGAGGAGGTGCGCCTACTGGAAAGTACTACTTCAATGCGTCAGCAAGAATCTATCTATTTTGCAGGTTCTGAAGGATCTCAAGGTATGGGTTATGGAAAAGGTATTGGACTTGGACAGGATTGCAGACAGCAACACCAACACCAGTCGCAATAGCAGTAGCAGTAGAACCAGCAACAAGCTGGTTCTTCCAACGGTCAGAGACATGCGCTTGGTTCTTGCATCTACTGCAAGAAGCAAGGCCACAATGCGAATCAATGCTACAAGCGACAGAATAACCAAAGACAGTATGACAACAACCAACAAGACTACGTAGCAATTGAACAAATTTATTGCTCAGTTGCTGATTACAACACATTAAAGTTATGTGCTTTTGAGCCACAGATTGACTAGGTGATCGGCTCTTTCATCATCAATCACATGACAACCATCGGGAGTGGTTCAGTTCACTCGAGCATGTAAAGACTTTCTCAGTTTATGGTGACAAACGATGACACCAAGCACCAGATCTAACACGAGGATAACATTTAGCTAGACATTCATGCTTCAACGTTTACTAGTATAAGGAATGTCTTGCATGACATTGACTATAAACCTGCTATATGTAAGACAATTGATAGAGCAAAGTCTGCAAGTGCGCTTCAATAAACATGGATGCTTCATTGAAGATTCTAATAGCATTGTCATAGCTCAAGGTAACAAGACTGGTAGGTTGTTCAAACTAGATGCCTTTGCGCCTAAGTTGCAAGCTGCTATGTATGGATAGAGTGATCCAATAGTGTCTAACATTGACATATGACATAAGCGAATTGAGCACATGAACTTTCAAAGACTTAAAAGCATTCTGAGCTACATTGATGTTGATTGGATAAGGAGTACCGACAAGATATCCACTTCAGATTACGCTTTTGGACATGGAAGCGCTGTTATAAGATGGGCTTTTAAGAAGCAACCTATGGTTGCTTTGTCATCCACATAATTAGAGTACTTAGGAGCAACAAATGTAACATGTGAATCGATTTGGTTCGATGTCTACTATCTGATATTGGTGTGGAGTGTACAGATCTTGTTGTTGTATATACTCACAAAATTAGCAGCATGAAGGTAACTAGTAATCTTGTCTTCCATGCTATGACGAAGCACATTGAAGTGCACTATCATTTCATTAGAGAGAAGGTTCTTGTTGTAGAAAGATCGATACTTCGAGGACATTTCAAGAAAGGAGAGCGAGTAGACAAAGAAAGTAAAATAGGAATGAGATGAGAGAGGTTTTGCCTCTCCATGTATATATAGTGTGGGTGAGTACAAAGGAAACTCTAATGGTGGGTTAGCCCTCTAACTAACTGTAACTATCCTAACCACTCCGGCTAATGTTAGCCGTCGATTTGCTAGAGCTTGGGACTATATCAACACTCCTCTTCAAGCTCATCTCTACATCCTGTACTCTAGACAATGTATGAAAGCATCAAACTTATCTCTAGGCAATGCCTTAGTGAAATTATCGGCAACCTAGTCTCCAGTGCTCACATAACTGAGCTCAATCTCTCCTGCAAGGACCTTCTCTCTAATAAAGTGATAGTGCACCTCAATGTGCTTCGTCCTAGCATGGAAAACAAGATTACTAGCTAATTTCATGCTGCTAATGTTGTTTGTATATACAACAACAGGATCTGTACACTCCACACCAATATCAAATAGCATACATCGAAGCCAAATTGATTCTCATGTTGCGTTCGCTGCTCCTCGGTACTCTGCTTCTATGGATGACAAAGCAAATGTGGATTGCTTTTTAGAAGCCCAGCTTATAGCAGCACTTTCAAGTCCAAAAGCGTAACTTGACGTGGATCTCCTGTCGGCACTTCTTGCCCAATCAACATCTGTGTAGCCATGTAACAGCAATGGTCCACCGTACCGATAGTGAAGTCCGTACTACATCGAGAACTTCATGTAACGGAGGATCCGCTTGACAGCCTCAAAATGTGATCTTCGTGGTGACAGCATGAATTGACTAATCATACCGACGGCATAGCTCAAGTCTGGTCTGATGATCGTCAGGTAGATAAGACTCCCAACCATCTGTCTGTACATGCGTGGATCATCAAGTAACTCATCATCCTCTGCTCCTAGCTTTACCCCTTGCTCTAATGGTGTAGCAATGGGTTTGCAGTCAAACATACCAAATCTCTCAAGCATACTGAGAGCATACTGTCGCTGTACAAGCCAAACATCCTTCTCATCTCTAATGAACTCCACAACAAGGAAGTACTTGAGTTCTCCTAAGTCCATCATCTCGAACTCGGATTTCAAGTGATCCTTGATCTGGGAAATAAGCTCCTCATAGTTACCGGTAATGATCAAGTCATCAACATAGATGGTGATTACAACAATCCGATCCCGTATTCTCAATGAATACAAGATAGAGTATGAACTACAAAGGTGGAAACCAAGAGATTGCAAGTAAGAATTGATCTTTGCATACCATGCTCATGGTGTCTGTTTTAGACCATAGAGGGCCTTTCGTAACTTACACACACAAGAAGAAACTTCGGATCCTCATAACCTAGAGGTTGCTGCATGTAGACCTCCTCCTCAAGATCGCCGTTGAGGAAGGCGTTCTTGAAGTCCATCTGGTGCATCTTCCAACCTTTTTGAGTTGCAACTGCAACTGCTGTTCGAATAGTCATCATCTTCTCAACAGGAGCAAATTTCTCCTCAAAATCCACTCCATGTTGCTGTGCGTAGCCCTTAGCTACCAATCTGACCTTGTACCGACACACGGTACCATCCGAGTTGCACTTGACCTTGAAGACCCACCTTCAACCAATCGCTTTCTTACCTTGAGGTAAGTCTACCAACTCTCAAGTCTATTGGTGATGAAGCACAGCAAGTTCAGCTTCCATAGCACTTACCCACTGGACCTTGTGCATCGCCTCCTCAAGCGAACTCAATTCCTATTCCTGAAGAACATTGGCCATATATGCATGGTGCGCAGCAAGAAAACCTTCATGCATATACCTACTCACTGGATGTTTTGCCCGCTCAGATCTACGAGAGATAATCGATGCACTAGTCACCTCCCCTTGCAACTGATCTGACGTAGATGTCAAGGTCTAGGACAAAGTATCCAGTAGATGTGGAAGATCCACATATATGGATGAGTCAAACATACACTGCAATAGCACGCGCTCATCCTGTGTAGAAACTACACTAGTTCCACTAGGCTGTGTTACGTAGACTCCAGCGTTAACAGCAGCTCTATGTGCAACAGATTCTGATCTGGAATCAGTGACTTCTCCAGATCCTCCACTCAACGTACTACTCTGAGATACTACAGTGGATTGACTCCTTGGTTCTACAGTAGGTACATGGATGGCTACGATAGGTGCAGGTGCAAACCAAGACTGTAGCTCATCAAAAACAACATCTCTACTGATATAGAACTGCTTGGACGAAGGATTGTAACATCTATATCCTTTCGTATCAGAAACATAGTCAAGGAAGATACATCTATATGCTTTCGGATCTAGTTTCTTACGTCTTTCATCAGGTATGTGCACATAACAGATACATCCGAAAACTTTAAGAAAAGAGTAATCAGGCTTACTGTATGTGAAGACCTCCATCGGTGTCTTGTTGTAGACTGCCGCTGTAGGCGTCCGGTTCATCAGATACACCGCACATGAAACAGCTTCTGCCCAGTAAGGTCTAGGCATGGTCTTCTCGTTCAACATCGCACGAGCAGCTTCTATTATGTGTCGATTCTTGCGCTCCGCAACCCCGTTATGCTGCGGACTATAACTGCAGGTCTTCTGACGTCGAATGCTATGCTTACGGAGATATGCATCGAACTCTCCAGAAAGGAACTCGCCACCTCCATCAGATCTCCAACAGAGGATAGATGCTCCAGACTGTTTCTCCATCAACTTGCAGAAAGTCTGGAATGCTGACAGTACTTCGGCAGAGGACTTGTTTCTCAACAAATATATCAAAGTATAACGCGGATGATCATCAATGAACGACACAAAATACTTGGAACCGGTCATACTTGGCTGAGAAACAGTCCATACATCAGTGTGAACAAGCTCCAGAAGTTTGTTCACTCTAGTACCTGATCCCTTAAAGGGCTGTCTAGCTTGCTTGTCGAATTGACATGTTGTACAGACTCCAGTGGGCTCACTGGATTCGAATTTGGGTAGACCTGTAACCAGATCAGAACTCGGAAGGCTTTTCAGCCTCTGAAAGTTCATGTGTCCAATTCGCTTGTGTCATGTGTCAATGTCAGACACTACTGGACCACTCTGTCCATACATGGCAGCCTGTAACTTAGGTGCAGATGCATCTAGTTTAAATAGCCTACCACTCTTGCTACCTCGAGCTATGACAGTGTTGTTTGAATCTTCAGTAAAGTATCAATCTTTATTGAAGCGCACTTGCAGACCCTACTCTATCAATTGTCATACAAATAGCAGGTTTCTAGTCAACGTGGATACATGTAAGACATTCCATATACCAGTAAACGTTGAAGCAGGAATGTCAAGTGGAATGTTACCCTTGTGCTGGATCTTGTGCTTGGTGTCATCTCCTGTCACCATAAACTGTGGAGTCTTCACATGCTCGAGTGAACTAAACCATTCCCGATGGAGAGTCATGTGACTAGTGACGCCGGAGTCAATCACCCGGTCAGTCTGTGGCTCGAAACCCGCATAACTCTAATACGTAGTAATCAGCAACTACTCCGAATAGACTTGCTCAGTGGCTGCATAGCCTTGTTGGTTGCTGTTACCTTGCTGGGGGTTGTCGTATTGCTGTCTTTGATTATTCTGCTTCTTGTAGCACTGATTCGCATTGTGATCTTGCTTCTTGCAGTAGTTGCAGGAACTAGGTGCTCGTCTCTGGTTGTTAGAGAGACAACCAACCAATGTCTGCTGCTGCTGCTGCGATTGCTGTTCGCGACCCGGTCCACGTCCAACACCTTTATCACGACCTCTACCTCGAGATCCTCCAGAACCTGCAAAATAGACAGATTCTTGCTGATCCGTCGAGTAGAACTCCCTAGTAGGCACACCTCCTCTCCTAACATCATAGGAACAAGTTCATCAAACCGCGGAAGAGGTTCTCTAGTTGAAATCGATGTTATGAACTGTTTGTACTCTGCAAGCAGTCCCTGCAATGTGACTCCGATCCAAACAGTGAATCAATCTCGACTTTGACAGAAGATAGCTGATCCGCGAGCTGCTTGACATGGTTCACGTAGTCATTGATGCACATCGACCCCTTCTTCACGATGTTGAACTGCTACAGTAATTGCAGCTTCTGCGCCTCTGTTCCCGATTGAAACATACGCGCGAGTGCATCCCAAGCTTTCTTGGGCGCATCACAATCCTGAATGTGATCGATCATCGATGCTGAAACTGTCAACGCGATGTAGTGAATCGCATACGAGCGCTTCTTCCACTCCTTCAATTTCGGATCCGAAATTGGTACTTCAGGCGCTTTCTCCTCCTCAGTGATAAGATCCCATAGATCTTGTCCCTGTATGAAAATCTTCATCCAAAACTTCCACACTTGGTAGTTGTTTTTGTCGAGCTTCTCTCCAGTGATCAAAGACACAGACTCCGCCATAGCTGCAATGTCGAAATTGCTATGTTCTGTACGTGGAAAACCTCACAGAACCTTCACGAAACTCGTCTCTCCACACCGCGTGATCAAGAGTTATCACAAGTCACAAGAAGTTGACTCCACGAACTCCTCCTGCAGCGAGAATGAAGAAAGAAATTGTCCGCGAACTGTAGGTGTACAAAACACGACGGAAACGTCGAAAGAACACACCAAGAAAGATCGAAACTAGACCAAACGAGGTCAAAAATGGATGTGCGACCCCTCAAAATTTTCCAAACTTTCCAAATTGCTAGGGGTGGGTGCACTCATATTCGGAACAGGATTTGTTTTAGACTCAAGTCCTAAAACTTTCGTTTTGGTCGAAAAAGATCCAATTGAAATCTGCCGCTGGAAACCTCCAAATCGACTGAAACTTGGCCGAGTACACAATTCACGCCTTCTGAACAAGACAACTTTAAAAGGACTGGTTGACAGATTTCAACAAGAAAATATCATCTAGGTCTCCAAAATCGCGTTCAAAGTTTCTGGTGACGAAAAAACGATTTCGTCTCATCCGAACGCATCATCAGGATAGTGCTCGACATCAAGCACACCTCTAGCTGCTCTCTCCTGTACTTCTCCATGCACGAACTCCATCTTGCTCATCACACATGCTCTCTACTGCTCTGATATCATTTAGAAAGATCAATACTTCGAGGACACTCCAAGAAGGGAGAGCGAGTAGACAAGGAAAGTAAAATAGGAATGAGATGAAAGAGACTTTGGCTCTCCATGTATATATAGTGTGGGTGAGTACAAGAGAAATCCTAATGGTGGGTTAGCCCTCTAACTAACTATAACTACCTTAACCACTCCGGCTAATGTTAGCCGTCGATCTACTAGAGCTTGGGACTATATCAACACTTGCAAGAGAGATTGAGCTCAATTATGTGAGCACATGAGATCAAGTTATCGATATTTTTACTAAGATATTGTCTAGAGATAAGTTTGATGCTTTCATACATTGTCTAGGAATACAAGATGTAGAGTTGAGCTTGAAGAGGAGTGTTGATATAGTCCAAAGCTCTAGTAGATCGATGACTAATATGAGCTAGAGTTGTTAAAGTTGTTACGTACATTGAGTTAGAGGACTAATCCACCATTAGAGTTTATTTTATACTCACCCCCATTATATGTACATGGAGAGGCAAAGCCTCTCTCATCTCATTCTTATTTACTTCCTTGTCTACTCGCTCTTTCTTCTTGGAATGTCTTCGTAAAAGTATCTATCTTTTTACATGAGAATGCTTCTAAACTTCAGAGTTATCTCTTTTTTTGGATAAAGAGAAAGTTTGTTTTTTTGGTAAAAATATTGTGCGAGTAAATCTCTATCAGTCGAGTCCAATCTCATCACAAATGATGAACATACGATGTCTCAATCTGATTATGCGTGTTGTCGTACACAGTTCACATGTGAATTTAACGTAGAACTTGTATTGTGTTGTTTTTTTTATGTTTCACAAACTTTTTCATGTAACTCGTATGACAGCCTATTAGCTGTCACGTTCATGATTATCTGATATGTGAGATCGCACAATAATGAGGCATGCCAGCTCAATGATTCATGGACATTCGCGTGAGTAGCTCTTGTTGTCAAATTTGAATATAAAATAGAAGGTCGAGGTTCGTATGGGGCATTCTTCCCTATGTGGTGTTTCGTGAGTGTTTTTTAGTGTCTTACATGAAAAATGACGAGCTGTGAGAGTTGTATTTATGGATGGAGGACTGAGTTCTGTATCTTTCATTTTTTAATCCGTTCCATGTCAAACTTCACTACATCCATCGCGATAACTTTCAACAGTGGTTCGTTACCCACTTTGGTGAAGAGTTCATGAGGATGGTGATGGACTTGTCTACTCTGGTGATCTTGTTGATCGTCACATACGAGGAGAATTGGGATCTGAATGTGTATATCTTACTTTAAAATATGAATGAACATGAACTTTCCGATCAACGTCTCTTTCAAAGTCTGCGTTGATATTTGATGTCATTGTCGATGAGCTAGGCTACAATCTGGAGGGGAAGATTGATCACTTTGGAGTTCTGAGCAAGGTGTTATGATTGTTCAAAGTTAGGGGTCAAATTGATACCTCGAGTCACGTTTCAGAGTATGAGAGATGATCTTTTTATATTGTCAAGGGGATTGGATAGTTGATGTAGTGTTGGTTGCACTGATGTAGATTAGTCTTACGTTGGGTTGGATTTGACCTCGAAATGGTCAAGTGAAGTTGGCTATTATAGTTGAGAGTCAAAAGTAAAACCGTTTTGCTTTGATTCAAGGATTGAGTTGTTCCATGAGCACGAGATCGAATCTCTGAGTGAAAATTACCAATATTGGAGTGTGCTCTATCAGATTACTACATGTGAAATGTGAGCTCATTTGGTTAAGAGAAGGTGTTGGGGTCATGGATTTTAGCCACCAAGGTATGTAAAGCTCATAAGTTAACACAGACGAAAGGTTTAGTCCATTTCTAGCAATTGATTCGAGGTCTGAAGGTGAAATTTCAGAGAGTAGAAGTGAGAGATCATAGAGAATTTCTTGTGAAGTTTGAGTCTAGTTGGAAGTTCGAGTTGGGAGCAAGAGCTTATCACAATTCAGATTAAAGTGTGTTGGGTTTTGAAAGAGATGAATGATTTCATCTACATCTCTTGGTTGACTTTGAACAAACAACTTTGAGATTGGAAGTGGAACTTCCTAGGTGCTTCAAGTGAGATGAGGGAGCTATGTTGTGAATTTAGCACGGAGATCATAATCATATAAGACGTTACACTATGTCGAAGTTGTTGAATAAAAATCTCTAACTACGAGATACCGTTGTCTTCGGTACCAACCGTGGTCTCAATGGTTGCTTATTGCGTGCATGCTTTATCTTTTTGGGAGCTCTATAAGACTACCCTCTCTAGTGGTATGCTGCATGGATAGTTTGGAGCTTGTTTGATCATTGAAAACTTAGATTAAACATGTGGGTCATGAAGAAATGTTAAGATGTTTCGTGTTAGAAGTGTTAGAAATGATCAATTCTGATCTATTGTGATACGAGTTACGTTGATCCAATCAATGTGTTATCAATATCATTGGAAAGCTTGTACAATAGGCTATTCATTGCTGTAGAGTTCATCTTGAATGGAGATCAGATTAGCAAACCATAGAAGGTCGAAACTGAGCATTCTAAGTAGTTTGTAGAAAAAATATTGAAGAGGGTATCGCTAGTGCACAAGCCGATCTAAGAGATTGTTTGAAGGTGCTTCTATGATCTAAAGCATCTGTTTACCATGTATGAATATATCTTGTACTTAGAATAAAGATGAACGCCCAATTGTGTTGTGTGGTGCACGTGTGTTACACTTGAGGTCAAGTTAGGTAAGTAGAAACCAATGCAAAGCCTAGTAGATTGGGTACTTATAGCATTAGTATTTCAGCGAGTTGGTCCAAGGTCTTGCCGTATCTCTCTACAGCCAAATACCTTGTGTATTCTCATACCAAACTTCACGCTCTACGGTAGCATTTTCACTAGGTTGCCCATAATTAACTTTTCACTAAAAGCGCTTTGGGGTAATGAGGATTATGAGTTACTCATACTCGTTGTAATAGAGGGGTTTAAAGCGGATTATTGTCGGCTGCAAGAATCGACTCCAGAACTCCCTGTTAGAGCTTGGGGCTCACTACTCTAAGCCTCTAGGTGTCATTATAAAATGTTGAATATTTCTCTTTTTCTAAATTTAATATTAGTTAAAAACAACATTGTATACTCTATATCATATATGTACTCCTTTTATTGTATACATAGCTTCAGATCTATATTGTGTACACATTATGTGTTCATTACACTAACAAAAGTTAACAAATAATTATACATATTAAGAACAACAAGGTTTTTTTGAGCATGCACAACTAGCAGAATGATCATCTGGCCGTGATATATATAAATACTATATGATATTATATAAAATAATATAACATACCTAAGCAATAGATACGGATTATAATATCCTATGACATGGATTAACAATGATTATTCATTATAGTGAGATCATCATTGATTATCAAGAAGGATTCAACTTGATTTTTTTATTTTTTAGCTATTCGATATGTCAAATCTGTAGGTTCTAAAATCTACCCAATGTACGCGATTGATGGATAAATCCATAAATTTCAACATTGGGTATTATAAGCGATACTCTCTCTCGAGTATGTTAATAGCTCCCTATTAATATCAATTGATTATACACTTTTTTGATACAAGATGAAAGTGACATCCTCAAGGTTTCAAGACTTCAACGTTCACCAGACTAACATCTATTCATCATTCTCAAATTACAAATCATTCTTGAATTAAGTAATAATTTAAACCTTTGCATATTTATCTATTCCATCTCAAGAAGTTAGATTTGCAAATAAAGTTGGAGCTAAGCCAGATTGAAAGTTTAGGTTTCCAAAAACATCGTGTCTTTTCTGTTTGTTTTATGAAGCTATTTTCACCGTGGAGCTTTTGCTCTTACTCGCATTACAACACCCCATGCAATACTCTACTCGTGAGTATTCGAGTCGCCTATGAGAACTAAGAAGTTCATCTCCAACACTAGATCACACAAGCCAACCCCAGGTTAGGGTTGAACTCCATCTTGGTTCTCAAAATGTCATGCTTTGTAGGTTGACCAAATATAATGATAAAGGAAGGATTGCAAGTGACACAACTCTCTCCTTATGGTGCATAGCAAAACTTTGAAAACATTCAAAATCAGAAATTTGCTTGATCATATCCTCAGTAGGTTTGTCGAGCTTGATCATAGCCCGCTTAGTGATGTATTGCTTGATCACACCATTGGCTGGTTGCTAAGAGTCAAACCAGTTACTCTCTCATGTCGTCTTTCATTTTATTACTTTTGATCATGATTAATTATCTCTATCATTCGAATTCTTCAATAATAATTACGCTACAAATCATACATGCAAAAAAGATTGATGTGTACACATGCGAATAATCACTGATAAGTGATTGGTTTACAATCGGTAGCTGCTCATGAGTATAATCAAACAATACATAGTTAAGAGGAGTTTGATCAAACACGACAAACCTATTGAAGGTGTGATCAAACATATTTCTGAATAATTTACATCACTCGTTATCAATATACACTCCACTCTCTGACCTGAGAAAATACTTAACATACATCCCCATCCGCCTCTAATAGACAGGTGATGAAGGGAGGCAGAAGAAAAATGCGTGATAGAAATATACAGTTCTTACTAGATGCACTACTACAGATCGGACCATTTTAAGACGATGTGACTAAGACAATGTTACGACATCTCATTTTTACTACAACACTCCTACATGAAGTCTCACATCATGCCGACATGAGACATAGTAAATATTTGGTCCTTAATTCTGTCTTGTCATGCCGTCGTCATCGTTATTGTCCCTCTTGTAGATGAGAGAGTGTTACTGATAGAATATTCATGTTGAGTATATTAAACAAGTAGATCAAACAACGAGGCCATGAAGGTGTTCAAAACACCAAACTTCTGTTGAAGATTAAGTAACAAAAGCATTGCAGTTAGTTTTGAGCATCGAGCACCTTCAGATAATGAGATAAGCGTCTTGTTCTTTAGATCTGACATGCACATCTCATTCCTTAGATCTCCTTGGGGTTGATTTGCGTTAACTCCAAATGAGATGTGAGGAACCAAGCCATAACTTAATCTTTGAGTTCACTACATGTGCCGTATGTGTGTGCATGTTAGCATTGCTCGTGTCATCACTAGACCCAGAGTTTGAGTTTAAAGGTGTATCATTTTCAAGATGCACGTCATCTGATTCCAGCAGCATGTGGACCATACATCGACTTTGTCTAGGATATGCTTTTCTTGCTAGAACATCCTAATTCTTCATGACAAATACATAAACTCGAAGTTATTCAAGAGAAATTACATACATGGAACTATATACATTTTTGGAATATTAAACACATTAACATATAACACCGTAATGAAACTTTACCCAAAAAAAACATGCATGTACAAGACTATGACTTTTAGAGTTCTCCCTATGCACGTTGTCCATATGAGAGTTTTCTTGGCAAGGGCAGAACCTTCTGGCTGTGAAATGATCGTGAAGGCTGTGATACAACTACTCAGGGAAGCGTTGGGCTTCTGGCCGTGGTGGTCTACTCGAAGAACTGTTGAGGTTCATGCTGTGGTTGCTTACTACAAAGGTAGGCTTTAGGTCATAAGGGCACTATAAACCCTCACACAGGTCGAATGGATCCTCTAGTATGCTCAGAAAACGAAAATCAGGTCGAACTAACAGTAATAAGATCAGACAGTGAACTTAACAGTCAAGAATCAGAAACATACGATGGTTTAGGCTTCAGAACTTCTCTTACATGTAAATGAGGTCCTACTGAAGACACATACCGAAATTTCAGCTTGAGATCAAATCAGAGCACCGAGATATGAGAAGAAACGTTTTGAGCAGAGAAATTACGGTAATTTCTGATACCCATGCAGCTATTTCGACCTAGAACAGAGAATTGGCTTGATAACTTTCGATGATTCTTACAGGATTTGGAGTCTACATCATGCTGAACATCCTTGTGAAATTTGACTTCCAGATTGTACACAGTTCTCCAGATCTTGTTCTCTGAAGTTGCTGTTCTAGATTGAGAGCTTTTCGGACCCCCTCTGCTTCAGCGGCCGCCTCGAATTAATCACTCACTCAATTGACATGAAAATTTGTGGACAGTCGTAGCCCTGCTGACAGTGAACAAGACCTCGAAGGTTTGAAGCAATTTTCTCAATTCTGCTGCGATTGACACAAAAAACCCCAAAATCAACAAAAGTGATACAATTCTAACACAATCCGAACTTCAATATGTCATAACTCCTTCTTTATTGCTCCAAATTGATCAAGAATTAGACTGACAGCGACTGGCACAACAAGCCCTATCCTCCTGTGTTCTCAGATTTCAGAATGTCCTCACCAAATGCTCAAACTCCTCTTTAGACCTCTACTTCTAAGTTTAGCATTATACTAAAAATAAAAATGGATCAATGGGAGTTCATAGCTTCACTTCCATGTCCTTTTGTGCCTCAAACCACGTGGTGACTTCATTTCACACATAGGCTACCATGTCAAGCCCCTAAAGTGCCAGCGTAAACTTTAAACTACATGCGAAGACACGTAATCTCGAAAGATAATCTAACCACGCTAGGAAGCATGCATGGGCGACATGTAAGTGCAACCCATGGGCTTAAACTCTATCATCACGGTAAACAACCTACTAGGACTCAAAATATGTAACATTCTCTAGAATCAACTTCTCTGAGGTCCTACTTTCGCTCAGAGAGACTAACTTCTAACTGAGAAGTGAATTATTTACTATGTGGAATAATTCACATCACGACAACGTCCTAAACCTCTATTGTTGTAAAGACCTATCAAATCCATAACTAACAAATAACTCATCTCCAGCATGTGTCACAACAATCATGATGTGAGAGTCTTTGTTCCATCTAGGATGAAACCACTGATGTCCTCCATCCACATAATGCCACTCAGCACTAAAAGTTCTTTGATGTTGTCCAGGAGCTCCAAGACTAGACTGAATATAACATGCAATGTTCCCTGTTCGCATATGATCAATCTAAGTATCTTTGTCAGTGAGGAAGTTCATAACCTTTCTTGACTCAAGAATGTACTCCTTGAAAGAACCCCCTTCCTCATCACTATGTACTGGACATATGTGTATACCACATCAACATAAAGAAACAACTGAGGGTATTGGTTTGGAGCAATACCCGAAGTAACCTCGATAGTGATCATAGCAAACACTCACATATTAGAGTTAGGAATGGACGGTTTTTTCACAATCCAATATCGTCTCCAAATCGTTATCACCTCATGTGTCAAGATGGAGGCAAGAACACTATATAATATGGAGTTGCACTCATGATATGTCATTGCTACAAGTCGAGTGATGGAAAGAGATCCACGACGGCTAAGAATATCTAAAGTATCATGAGGGGTTATTGTCCGTCTTTTCCTTCCTGATACATACAAACATGTTATACGTGGCGAGGGTGGTGCTACATGAGATGAGGAAGGAGCTCCTACATCCTCCATAGATAGAGGTCGTACGTGTACACTACTATCCGTGCTAGTAGATTTGTGTGTGTAAAAAAAGGAAAGTAGTGGAGAAAACGAGGAGACTATTGGAAATGACAATCCTGCAAATGATGACATGGCCTTTGCCTCTACTCTCTCAAAAGTATAGTGTTGCTGCTCAAGAGATATGAACCGCTCAAGAGATAATATCTACATCAACAATGGTGTCAACATAAACCACATCAAACACATCCGTATATCATTTGTGATTGAATAAATATAATGTATTTAATATGATGTCTTATCGGTTCATCAGACGACTGTGGTGAAACCGAATCTCCATGCCGTTGTTGTAAAACCTGCAAAACATACACTGGTAGAATATGCGCTCCGTATGTTTACCTCTGATTGTGATTAACTGCAGGATGGAAATGAACAAGAAGACAAGAGCCAACCAACTTGCCCACAATGATCAAAGTCTCTCACATATATTAAATTATATCTGACAGTCGATTAGTACTCAACAAAATCAATTCTCATTCATCAAAAAACAGATCCACCTCCAAACACAACAATAGAAGAAATTTGAACTCCCAACGCTTTATTTCTCTTCTTGTGAAAGTCAAAAGTTCTCCACAAACGTCAATTCTTGTTTGACAATAGATCCTTACTCAATAAGGTCGTCCCTCATTCATCAGAAGGCAGATCACTTCCAAGCAATCAATCCCTCACTCAAATAGATCTTCTCCTCGTTCACCAGAAGCAGATTGGTCTCCAAACAGTTGATCTTACTCAATAAAGACTTCTCTCGTCCATCCGAAACCATATTGATCTCCAAACAGTTGATCTTCACTCGACAAGGTCTTCTCCCGTCCACCAGAAATCAGATTGGTCTCCAAAACAACCTAATAGGTGATTCAAACTCCCAAACTCTTGTTCCTCTCTCCGCAGCAACCTCCCAACTGAAATCTCTCAGTAATTTGATTTTCTCAATCTCATGTCTTCCTCCCTGTGCCTCTACGACTCTCTTTGGGAAAAAATACAAAAATCTCTCCCACTTCGCAAGACGTCGATCTTTTTCTCCAAACCCTAACACCCCAGCTAAGCTAAGGTCTTTACAAACCCTAACACACCAGCTAAGCTAGGATCCTTATAGACAAACCTATGTATCAACCAAACATACCCCCTTCTAAGCTAGACTCTTCTTATGAAATTAGGCTCCTTATAAGCAGACCTACGTATCAACCAAACAGACCTCCTGCTAAGCTAGACTCTTCTTGTTAATTTCGTAAGAATCAAGCAAACCTTTCTAAGCTTACTTATTAAAAATTTCCAAGACTCTTCATGCCATCTCGATGCCACTTTGATTATATTACAAACCATCTGATGTAAACCGAAGTTACACCTATGGAGCCACCTCACAAGACTTATAACCCCTCATAAGCGCACCAGGTAACTCTCTACATATAACCGGAGTGGCATGCGGAGGCTTAGACCAAGAAGCCCACGACTAAAGGAAATATCGATATCCCGTCCCTAGATATGCAGGACGTGGCTGCATATCCAACATAGACTCCCATCCAGGAGACCAACATGCCAAAATATGGAGCACAAGCCATGAGGATTTGATCCGGATACCTCTTCTTCCTAAGTGGGCGTCGCTACCACTGAGGATAGCCACCGTTCGTGTTAGAAAGAGAGGTTAAATTCATACATAAATCTAAAAGAAACTACTTCTGTATTCTTTGCTGATCTTTTCTACGTCATATTTGGATATTGTAGTTTCCGACAAAACAAAGTCTCCTCCAGCCTTGTGAGGGAGTGTTAAAATTATGCAAAGCAAAAAAAACTTATATTTTTTGCTATGCGGTAGTATAGCTATACGTAAATTGTGAAAACCGGAAAGGACAGGAAGAATTATTAGATAACTTTAAATAAAAATTACACATACTCACTTCCACAACTACATAGTCTAGTATCAAATATATTATTTAATTATAAGTATATGATAATAAATATATTATATTTACTATTTCAACATAAATTAGATTTATTATATGCACAAGGACGAAGGAGTACGCTTAAACTGGTAGCATTCACGATGTAGGTGCGGCTCGAGACAAGGGGGTAGATGGTAAGATGGAGAAGTGTGGCTCCACACGCCAACTTAGAGAAGGAAGTGACCGTTGATGGCGTGGCGGGAGGAGAGTGATTCGAAAGTACTGTAGAGAGTAGTATGAGGTGTGAAAAGGCCAAACCATCCAGTTTGAAACCGGGGGACTCCTTCTTCCTGTCGTGGAATTTGAAAACTGGACCCCCACGTTTTGAATGCACTCATTTGAAAAGAAGCGGACAAATTCTATTACAGTAACACCCACCCCCTCAATCCGAGAAAGACAAAATCACAGATGGATGGGAGGGAAGGAGCTCCCACTCGTTTCACATCCGAGACTCCTGATACTGCAAATCAAACCATCTGCTCGCTCGGAAAGAAACGGCCGATCGGTCCCGAATTACAGGAGTGTCCCGTACACTGATCAGTTCTAGTGATTGAGGAATACAAACTGTAAGATTGTATCGTAAGATGGAAGCAGGGACGCAATTGCACGTTGCTGCAGTGGAGACTTCTCCCAAACGCTGGCCGAGTAAAACTCTCCTCACGGATTCGGGCTACGTACAGAATCTGCGGAGGGAAGGTGGACAAGCGATGATGAAGACTGCAGTGAAGTCTGAGGGGCAGGGACGAGGGACGCATGGCAGCAGAGTCACAGTCTACATAGATTTGGATAATCTTGACGAGAATAGGTGGAAGTGCAGGGAAGAAGAAGGAGAGGAGGAGGAGGAGGAAACAGAGCTGAGGGAAGTCGAGGAAGACGACGAGGATGAAGAAGATGGCGTGCATGGAGGTCGTATGAAGCCCCTTGCCAGTTTCGATGTAAATCGGCCTTCTCAAAGGAGACGATTCCAGTTCCGCAACTCGCCTACCGGAGAAGATGGTCGTTCTAACAAGGTTCGAAGATCTTCTCCGCAAAGTGAACCGTGAAAGGAAGAAGATTTAGCACATTTGCAAAGTTAAAAACTTGTCGGATTTCATGTTCAATGATTCATTTCCGGTTGAATTCTGCTCTGTCAGCTTCATCGTTTTTTCTAAAAACGCCTCGGTTGTTAAAACATATTGTTGACATAAAACGCTCGATTGTTAAGTATCGTTCCTCCTGTGATTGATTTGTCCAGGCAGCCGGGGTTAAGCCAACTCGACGACCTCGTGACAAGGTGAATTCTTCATCAGCTCCAAGATTAACAATTCTCAACGATTGCAAGGAGAACAACGGCGGCCTCGTTCCTCTGTTTCCAGGAAAAACCCATATCAGAGGAATGAAACCCAAGAATTGCAGCCTCAAAGGTTACGGATGTTCTCTTTGGGCCCATTCTGTTCCAGTCGAAAGTTTTCTGTGCTACACGTAACTTGGTGTGTCAGATTTATGAAGAGTGGAATATTTTCTTACGAAGAAGCAGATAGAATTCCGCAGTCTCATGCTCATGTGCAGACAGATATGTCACCTTAGACGCTCGGCTGATTTATGAATCGTTCCATTACAGCTTCTAGCCATTCTGGAATATCAAGAACCACCGGAAAGAAGCGAAGCCGGCTGAAGACGGAAGGCGGCGAAATTGAGCACGAGGCCAAGGTGGCTCTTGGTCCATCTGATCATTGGCCGAGAGGAGGAATGGATTTGCTACTCATGGTTCTTGATTCTGGCTTGGTCGAGGCAGACGGACAGCAGCTGAGTCAAGGAGCCACGGAGCTATCTCTTCGCTCAGAACTGATTAAGTCAGAGTCGAACGGGAAAGGGTCCCTGTGCTCGGCCGGAAATGTGCCCGAGACTCAGAAAATTCCGGACAAGCCCAGATGCAAAGGAATGATTCTGCCTTACATTTCGAGATCAACGCAGGAACTAACAGTGAGTCAAATCAGATTCATGTGGTTCGTGATTAAAATACCATTTGATGTTCGCTGTTCGCATTATGTTGTTACCTCACAGCTTCCTTAAGGGTTTGCTCCTGTTTGACATTCCAGACCTCGAAAAAGAAAAAGGTTTTTTTTGGTATGGAGAGTAGAGGTCAGTGAAACACACGAAGCCTACTCTAATTTTCGTAACTTCGCTTCGCAGGAAGGGGAGTACGAGGAGATTCAGCATAACGATGAAGAAGACTACTCAGAAGATACTACTGATGATCTAATCATTTCATCCCGCATACATCCAGTTCGATTACGGAAATCACTGAGTCCTCCAAAGCGCGTTCATACGAACGAAGATGTCTATATTCATTCGGAGTCAAGTCCTCGAGCACGCCAGAAAATTTCCAAGATGCCTTTGTCACCCAATGTAAGGCCGCATCTCTTTTCTGACTCGCTTCGTACCAACGAATCATTCTCTACTCTGGTATCAGGCGTATACTCTTGTACGTAGCTGAAATTCTGCTTCGAAGTCGGACTAATTCTCCTGAAGTCACGATAAAAAGAAGGAAATGTTCTGAACAGAACTACGTCATCGTTGATCCAAATCAGATATCCGTGAGTGCTGTCCATGCTGAACGCTTCTGCAGATATATTCGAAAGATGAAGTAATTCTTAGAGATTCAACCGATCTCCTAATCGTGAATTCTACTGGGTCTGATAGCCATGGAAGTATGAAACAACGAATGTGAATGATGGAACATAACTGTCTTCGATTGCTTGCAGACCAAATACCTGGACGAGGATGGTGACGACCAAGCTTATGGTGAAGAGGCTGACAGATGGAGCGTCTCTGCGGACGAGTTTACGGTGGAGACCGAAGTGGATCTTGCACCAACATTGCATATTGCTGGAGATGTGTGTACCACAGCTTTCAGTAGAGTCCCTCAACCCGAAAGTTCTGTCGATGGTAATGCACAGAAACGCGACTCTATTTGCCTCGACGTGTCAGCAAATCGTTCATCTAATTCGAATCTTCTGGTAAGTTCTGTAGAATTACACGCTCCGAAGTGAACATAACAGTTCCTTCAGATGTTTGCCAACTGGAGGTTGAACGCCACTGTTGCAAGCTGGCTTGATTCATATTCTGTAAAGCGAAATCAAGTACATTCTGTAATTCTCGTTGGATCCAGCTGTCTGTTCATTTTCGAATTGAGATAGAGCGTGAACATGCTTAACGTCAACGTTGTCCATCGATCGACAGACATAGCAACGAGAATCTCGAACCTTTTGAGGGCGAACTAACACGTGGAGACTTGTCTGCACTAGACGGAGAATGTCAATCAGGGTCAGGAAGAGAAGGAAATTCACCGCAGCGAAAGCAGTAGCAGTTTAAAAGTGTTTCATGAGCCGGGCCTGATAATTTCTCAGCACACGCGACCATCTCTCATACAGCCAGTGAAAATTGTTGGTAGACTTAGGCAGTGCACGGGCAACAAGTCAGGAGGAAAGAGAGTGGGAGCTTCTCCGATGGAAGTTGATGTGAGTCTCTCGAGCCGTATGGAGGAATCTCAAGTACGTGACCACACGAGGAATGCTACTGCTCCCCAGATATGTAGATCAAAGAAGAGGAAGACGACAGACGGCATTTCAGCATTCCGTGCAGTTAAAATTTCCTCGTACGACGAAACATCTGTAGATCAGACGCATTCCGCCACGACTATATCGAACTGCTCGGGTTCAGCCTTTCGGAAGTTCAAGGAGGAGCCAGTTCAGTGCCAAAACCGTAGCATAAGTGAAAATACAGTCAAAACAAAGGATCAAGAGTTTCAACCGTGTGGAGAAGCATGGTTGGGCAGGACAGAAGATCTCCACGTTCAGAGGCAAGCAGGTCTGCAGCAGGAGATGGTAAAACCATTGGGCAGTCTGAGTCCTGACACTTGTCCAAATGGGGATTCCGGGTTACCTTATACTCTGAAACCGAGCCAGAACGCGCTTGAAGAGGAGGAAGAGCTAGATCGTAGTCTCAGTAGCTTATCAGGGCAGGAAATGACCAATTCAGTGCTAGATCGGAAAGGAACTGATGAGGCACTCAATGCAACTCCAGCACTCATAGAGGAGGTCACTGTTGCACAATTCGAGGGGCCCGTCGATGCTGTTCCAGATTTGGTTACAGTGCTACGAGTTGCAGATAGCCACAGAGAACTCTCTTCGACGGTGTTTCATACTTTAAAACCGGAAACTCAGTCTTCTCTACCGAGACATCCGCCTGTAGAGCCTTCATTTGCGACTGGTTTCCATATTGGTGACTCGGAAGCTAAAGCATCTGCGCCTTTTGGGAAGAGAAGGCGCAGAAATGTGCCTCTTGTGGCTTCCCATTTCCAAGATAGTCAACAAGCTAAGGCCATCTTATCAAACCCCTGGTTCAAATCTGGTGAATCTCTTGGGCAATGTGCTGTCCAAGTTTCTGCCAGTGCAAGCACTGCAGGCGCATCCTACAGCGTGGGTATGGTGAGAAAGGGTCGGAGAAGGATAGGACCGACGAGAAAGTCTCAGGTAGGCAGGCCCAGAACGAAAGTCCTAGCTCGAAGTTTGGGAAACCTCTCGAATTTCATGGAGTCGAGTGTCTTACTCGACAACAGGAGTGAAATGATTCGTTCAGGTCCCACATATTATAGCATGGCAAGTTGCTTTCCCCAAGGAGGAGCCGATGTGACGAACATCAGACAGAGAAGGGGTCAGAAAAAGGCCCAACAAGAGAGCCTGAAAGTCAAGCGGAGTTTGAGCATGGCTGGAAAATTCAAGCGTCTGTCAGAACCCAGCGGTTTTCTGGGTGAGTTTAATCCTGGCATTATTCAAAGAGTGAGGAATTCTCAACAGATACATGCCGTTCTTGGAGCTCTAGTGGGAGTACCACCTTCGCAACTAGCCAATAATACCTCCGTTTCCAAAGAAGAACCAGAGGTAAGCATAGAAGATCCGAGTTTCTGCCCCCAAGTCGGAAGAGATGGAGACACGAATGTTGGCTCCATAGAGATCAAGCCGCATCAGGCTAGTGGCCTGACGTCGATGGGAAAAGGAGATACCGTCTGTATTGGAAGACATCACGAGGATCCGAACAGATTCCCTTCGGTCCAAGGCCCTTCTATTGGCGCAGAAGGTCAGAGAGAGAAGTTCGCACTTCACATGTACAAAGCTCGTGACGACAACCCTCAAGAAACAAAGGGGTTGCTACGTGCCACAAGGACTCACGAAGTCAAACCTTTACACTGTCCAGTACCAGACGATTCAACTTCACTGAAGTGCGTCGGGACATCTTTCGCCCAAGGGAAGAATCACCTTGAATCAGATGACCTTTATACTTCGAAGCCAGCGAATCCTGATATTCACCTGCATGAATCTTCCACAGTGGACCCGAACAAGGAGCGAAGAGCTAGAACCTTCACCCAACCTCCGGCTCCAGCACCTCCTGAAGGTATTTCAGCATTTCGTTTGGTTATCCTATAGTAGGAATATCAGCTCCATCCATATCGAGCTGGTTTTTTTCAAGGTGCAAGATGAGGTCCTAACAGAACGCTTTTTGCTTCGCATTCATTCAGCTGCCGGACTCGCAGCTCAATGGCTGGAACTTCTCACTCTTGACATCAAAGGTCGTCTCTCAGGTGATGACTATCACTGGTTTGAAGGCTACCAATCATTGTCGGTCGGGACGAATGTTAATTCCCCTTCCGAAATTTAGAATCTCTTTTCGACTTTCTAGCTCGCTTTTCGTACTCAGCCAGCGTTCGTTCTCACATGCTGACACACAAGAAGTTGTTCGTTCTCGTAGCCTTGAAGCGGAGCCGGAGAAGGGTTCGCACACTTCTCGTATCAGGACAGCTCGAGAATGCAAAAGCACCGGCATTTGACCATGCCGGGAAAGAGGACGGGCATGTAGCTGAGGCCAGGAAAGTGTCATCAGATCCGGTTGACTGCGTCACGTGGCCATCTCTGGAGTCTCAAACAGACAAATGGCGTGCTTTGTTTACCAATATGGACGGCGTCCTCTGCTTGGAGGCTGCGAAACTCGTAAGTCTTTCCAGCATAAGCCATCATTTAGAGCAGTCCTTCATCTGGTCAGAAGTTTCGCCCTCGTGCAAACGTCGAGGTCTCATCTCCCTGAAAGTGGCTAGGAAGATTTTCTTTGTCTTTAGAATAGAGCAAGTTCGCTGATCTCCTCGGAGGGCAATCATCATATGCAGGAAAGTAATTTATGGCAGATTCAGCAAATGGTTCTGTTGTGCCAAGATCCCAAACAATTGCACACTAGTGGTCCTGCTTTGCCCACCCCGCCTGACCTTGCAGCTGGAAAAGAGAACTGTCCACCACTAAGGTATGTATTATGCCATGCTTCGTTCATTCATTGCGTCTCCTACTTCGAGCTTTTTGAAGGTTCGAACTGCATTTCGGACAGTTCCTCTTTGTTCTTGTGTCTTCTTATCCTATTCTGATCAGATCGGTGATGTTTCTTGCAGGTGGCCATTTTCATCAGAAGTGATGGTACCAGAAGTTGCAGTGGCTGCATCTGCAGCTTCTATACTATCTACTGCAAGCTTTCTCACTAAATCCTAGAAAATGTGTCTTTAGAGTCTTCCGAGGTAAAAGAAAAACAAATTAAAGAGAGCTTCCTAGAGAGAATCTCATCCACAGCTTCTCCCGAGGTCAAGGTAGGCTATCGAAGTGCGAGAGATACAAAATGCATCGAGAAAGTACTACCACAGCACTGCATACCCACCAATGTTAGCAAGTCATACATGGTTGGTCAGTTAGATTCATTCATTAATTCACAATTCATTAATTCACTGCCATTTTCTGCCTTTCTCGTTTAGAATTTGCACACGAGCTCACCCCGCAAGGCCCTTAACTTCATTGCCCTGGCTGTCGCGTAATCTCTTCGTGCTTTGCATCGAGAAGATCCTAGTTAGCTCCATGGTAAGTTTACGCAACAACATCTCGAGCACATTTTCTAGAGTCGGGCTTCTATTCGTCTAATCGGCGGAGTGAAATAAATGTACGGCCAATCTCAGCAATATTTGGTAATAAATCAGCCGAAAGGTTTTGTGATACCGCACGCAGTCGTCAGTTCGTTTCCATTGGTGGATGATCGTTCTCCGCGATTCTGTTTGCTCGTCAAAGATTTCGACGCGAATTCGGGATCAGATCCGATCCGATCAGATAGTGCGAGAGTTGCAGCGGAAGCACGTATCTTCACAAGCTTCGGTTACTTCCCAGAAGGAAGACGACATGATTCAGGCCCCTCCAGCTACAGAATGGGTAGAGCAAGCAAGCAGATTGTCCTACAGCTCGAGCTCGCAGTTTCCATAAGATCAAGCTGAGCACATTATATCGAGCCTCATGGCTTTCGAAGTCGAGTTCGAACGCTTATAACTAGTTAAAAAGAGTAACATTCCAGCACGCAGTCAAGGTAGTAACTCAAGATTCGAATCTGTTTCTTCCACTGTCTTGGTCGGGCTGCTGGTGAAGACCCGAACAGATTACCAAGATGTATAATTGTGAAACATGTACTTTCAAGCCCGCCTCCAGTGCCTGTGCACAGCTCTGGCGTCTAAGAAGTGGCAATATCATCATCATTCGGGACTTGGGAAAATCATCTTACATGTTCCGAACAACCCATCAGAACATGCTGTCGACTGAAACCAAGCGAAATGGGGGCTATGGGATCGTGGAGTATGAGCTAAGGTGACTAGCTAGTCAGTCGCTCTCTGATTCACTCATTCATTCATACTCGTTTTGCATGACTGAAGCGCTTCAGTCATGCGTCCTTCAGTCAGCAGATTGGGCATGAATGAAGCACACTGCTTTGTCTTCGTTCGTCGTCCTTCCTTCCTTGATACCCTCCATAGGCCACCTTGATAAACATCTCCTGTTTCCACAAAAATTCATGTTCGTATTCTGTTCGAACAGAATACGAACACGAATTCCATCAATTCTAGTCTTTTCTTTTACGCTGTTGGACATGGAGCCACAATCTCTGGTATTTAACTAATTTAATTAGTCTCGTGTTCAGATTGGCATCCGAATCTTCGCCTCCTCTTCAGTATAATAGCATCTTCAAAAAGCCAACCACCGGAAAACAAATGGCAACGATTTCATAAGCTCGTGCTACCTCATCGTGAATAAATACTACTTTTATCTGTTTGGACGTTCGAATATTTTCTCACTAAACCCCAGGTGGGGTATAAAAGGAGGCCGGACGAACCTTATTAAACTTTTTTTTATTCGAGTAATTCTTTTCATTTCTACAAAAAGTGAGAGCACTATTAGGGCCCAGGCGCCTACAGTATTTTACGGTTGGTAATAAACTATAATAAACTACAATAAAATATAATAAACTAATAAAGCTTATCAGCGCACATGTAAGTTTATCGTTTCTCATTAAACTAGATTAAGGAATATTCTTGAAATACGATCGGTAGAGGTTTTCTTGGGTATCAACTTAAAGTTGTTTGAATAGCTGTTGTCTTCTACGTTGAAGTAGAAGAATTATAGAAAATGAGCTCTTCAGTCACATGAAATCTAAAAACAGTGATTATGGTTATTCCTCGGTGCTCGGGGTAAAAGTTATACCGAACTGAAATTAGCCGAGAGTAATGAACGGGGTCGCTTCATATCGAACATCTATGGGTTTATCTGACAGGTAATTTATCATCATATTAAAAAAACCCGGTTGTTCACTATTGTAACCTGACTTGTCAGAGTTCTAACCGGTTGAGAATAGAAAGAATGTCAGTACCGCAAACAACAATTATCCCATGTTACCAGTTGGATAAGCTGAGAAGAAAACTGATAAACTGCTATATAACTAGTTGCGCCTAGGCACTTAGCCAAAACCCGGTGCGTTTGATCGATGAATATTTGAAGTTTTCTTGTGACAAGAATGCACTTCGCCATCTCTCTCTGGTTTCTCGGTCTAAAAGCATCTCCACCGGAATTCCCCTGGAATAAGTTCAAAAGCTTTCAAAACAATATAAAAAGGATGGATCTTACAGCGTGTCACGTTTTGAGAGATGTATTTCCTTCATTCGGCTAAGTATGCTAACTAGAATCGGTTATATATGTAGTATAACATACTCGATGCTCTATCTAATATACTTGATCGATAAGTAAAACGGGGTAGCAGTACCCGCTCTCGGGTACGTTTTTATATATATATACTTCCTAGACATTTTGATTTCAGAACTCGATTAACGAATAATACTGCTGGGACAAGACCCTTGTCACCACCTCTAAGTTACAATTAATTAAAGACTCAGTTAATTAACTGACTTCTAACACTGTCTATCTATACTGTGAGACACAAGAAGAAAATGAATGATCATTTCTAGTTTTCAACAGCAGCACTTTCTTGGGGCTTTACTACAGAGAATCTTTATTATCTGAGCGTCTATACACTTTCGAGTCTGTTGTCGAAATCCTCCGGAAGCAAACTGAAATGAGAGGATATCGATTCGAAGGAAGCTGAGGAAAGGACTTTGGAGTTTCTATGGCCGACACGTTGGGGGCAAGAACGTGCAGCATCGAATTGAACCGCAGTGGAACTGAACATGGCAAACGTGGCCGAAACTGAAAAAGCATAAGAGCTGAACCACCTCGCATTCGTTTCTCGCTGGAGTCGCACTCTCCCACTCTCCCACTCTCTGCCATTCGATATTCGCGTTGGCGTTCATCTTCAAATGGTTTAGCGTTCCGGTCAAATATTCTCAAGTTTGCAGCACAAGTCTCACTACAGTAATGTAGTCTTCGTGTCAGATATGCCTTCGCATCCGTTTTACACGAGCATTCTCAGCTTTCTTGTACTCAGAAATTAAAGGAAGGAGCCATCTACGACAGACCTGATCCTTTATTTCACACCATATTCGGGTGTGCTTACAGCGTATGAACATATATAAGGAGTTCGACTTGGAAATCAGCAGTAGTTAGTAGTGACCTACTAGTAGGTTTGCCTGCAGTGCCAAGCAAGTTTCTCGAGAGACTGAGTTCGTTAGCAAGGCACCGTAGTACTAGTATGATTTCGAAGGTGGTCCTTGAGGAGAGGATCTCAAATTCGTTGCTGTTGTAGTTATAGGTAGATAGATAGATTAGATAGATATGAATGATTGGAAGGAAGCGAGTGACAGTCATGACTGTTACTACTAGAGTGTAGGTGGAGGAGGTACAGTTTACAGTGTCGTGGCTGCACATGAATCAGGTCTATCCTAATAATCTCTCTCCTTCCATCTGCACTACCAACAACACAGAGATTGGTGTGTCATTCGGCATGATCATTATTCAATTAGTATACGTGTAGATTCCGTAATCTCTTTCTGGACAATTACAGCTAGCTCATGAAACTCGCCTGGCCGAGCACATTCCTAACAAGGCTAAAACAGAGACGTATGCAAATCGGAGATGTGTTCGAGCAACGGCCTACCAACCGGATCAAAGCATTGAGCTGAGCCCATGATCACACTGATTCTATACATTAAATTATTACAGTTGCAGATGGATAGAACGAAGGCTACTGGAGGATACAGCAGTCGATTACTCATTGAGGTGTCAGATTGCAAAAGGGCAGGCCGGGCCGGGAAAACGTTTACACGAGAGAAAAGTGAAGGAGGAAATATCTCTTTTCGTCTGCTTACAAGCCTTGAAAACTCATTGGAGCTATCATGACCTTGTGCCTTTAATTTTACATTGTTCGTTTCCTTTCTACGTAGTACAGATGAAACGATGCAGATCTAGAATCGTGAGTCCACCGGCTGAGAAAAGGATGTAACTGACGATTACTTTTGGTCATCATCAACCAGCTAGCTTAACAACGAAGTGGACCATCCATTCCATGCATGCACGCACACACGCATGCATGTGTTGTTGGGTGCACCGAGTAGATGACAGAGTGGTGTTGAATCGTCTTCCGTCCTTCTTTCCCTTCAGCACATGTAGTTTTCGTGCTAGCATATGATCAATTCCAGTGTGCAGAGTTTTGGTCCTCCTTCGGATTCCGAAGTGTTCAGATGTACTAGGAGGGAAGACTCACCAACCTCCTCTCTGCTTCATGGACAACACAGACAGTGGTACACCTACAGACATGAAGGTTCAATCACAGACAGACACAATGACTCTCACTTCAAATCACCATCCTCTGTGTGATATGTATGCATTTACCATGACAGACACTAATATAATCGCCCTCTGATCTGCACTTGTGACTGCTTCAAAAGTATGAACAGAACGGACCAAGTTAACCATCTTTGACTCATGGCCCGTGAAGGATTGCTTGGACTATATGATGAGAAAGAGAGAAGAGACTGTTGCTCAATATAATGCAGAAGTAAGCGGATTTCTATAAGTCCACTGTTCGGTACTATATTAGAGGTGATTTTGACACAGAGAGTGAGTGGAAGGAGATGTTTTGCCTGTGCAGTTTGCTTCTGCCATATGGTTGATCATTCAGCGCTTTAGATGGAGATCTTGTGAATGGCACTCTTATGCTTGAGAACTCAGAATCCGGGAGTCAATCACAGTCACCGTTCGGAGCTGCCAGCTGCTAGCCCGGAACTGGAAGGAATGAGCACCGAGTCTCTGATTCGGAGTTCATGGCAGCCATTGCTTGAAAGTCTAGATCTGTGACTGCCAGATATCAAGCACTAACCTGAGCTTGCAAATCCAGTTCCAGTGTTCTTCTCAGCCAGAACACCACACGCAAACTGCCCCACCGTGTAGGCTTGATTATGATTTTCAACACAACTTCATGTCGTGCCGTTTCATCGGTAGCTGAATAATCAGAAGTGTTTGCTAGATAATGGAGCACAAGTTGCATGATTGCAACGTACTGACCAAATAAGCAACCTCCACCCTCGCAGTAAGGCCCTCTTATGTGATGGATCCAGGTACTACACGGAACTGGAAGTTAATGATTGAATTACTATAACTAAGTCTTCCACCCATCCAACAGTTGGGACTTGTTAAACCGAGATAACGTTTGATGGAACGTGATTTCTTTAAGCTGTAAATGCCATTGTGTGAAGCTCTGTATCTACTGCACAAAAGAGATTATAATACATCAGAGATCTTTGGCTGTAAAATTTGTTTTTGTTAAAACAGTAAGTTTCATCCAACTCCTTTTCTACAAAGATCCACACAAGTTGATGCTTTGAGTGAGGATGTAAGGACTCATACAGAAACTCAAAACTTTGGATGTCCCTCTGCAGTTCACCCTGACTCAAAATGTGTAGTACTTAAAAGTGTGTGACATTGGGCCACTAATCTTAAAGATATGAAGACCATGAGATAAAGGATTACCTTTGGCTTGTTACGTGCTCCTTGTGATAGCTGAGCTGTCATGAGAAGGGAGGTTGTACAAAATATCTTGCATATGAGTGGCGTCTCGAGGAAAAGAGTTTTGAGACAGTTTTGAGTAGCAATGTATGATCTTCTCTCGATGTAAAGCAGCTTTGGCTTGCACATGCAAGTGCTTTTACAATACAAACTTCCTCTACAGTTTTTGTTAGAAAAATGCTTTATATCATCTTGGAGGTTAACAGAGGGGAGTCATCCAGTTCTATTCTTTCAGAGTTTTCAACATATGGGTTACATTCCTCTCCAAACAAGAATAAGTACATAGTCATAGTGTAAAGTTTGGTTATGATAAGAGCTTGAATCTAGAGAGGATTTGTTCTCTTTGACAGAGTCAAAGTAGATCCAAGTGGTTGCAACATACCAAACAGATGTGAAAGATCGGAGACCATTCAAAGATGTGTGTGGATTAAGAACTTGGAGCAAAAGAAGAGAAACAGGCTTTAGCTAGAACTCGGAAGAGGGCCGTAAATGTAAAGCTTTGGGGTGGCGGGCTTTGGGGTCACTAATTACAGTAAGCGCAGACTAATAAAAACCAAAGGTAGTTAGTGTCAGTTGTGTGACGTATGAAGGAAACCTCCCATCGGAGGGATATCGATGGATGCCCACGGGATGGCAATGCATCCAAAACATGCTTGCAGTACAAGACGTTGAATTATGGTTTTACAGTATCATAATTAGTTTATTCTCAGTCATGATGATGAGGCGAGTGAGATTTTGGTTTCATTTGTCCACAGTTGTCATGATCTGCCGTAGATCTGCAATAGATTGCTCATGACTTTGTCTCGTTGTGGAGTCTGGTTGAAAGTACATCAAGTTCTCATGATTGAAGTTGAAATTTTATCTCTTCGATTCGCTACTATTTATTACATTCTCATTCACGCGTGTGAGAAGAGTTCGGGTTAGCTGGTGACACACTGCAAACACCAGCCAGCGCCAGGAACCGGCCAGGAATATTTCTCTCCTTGCACGGCCAAACGGTTCTGACAGTCTCACAGTCAGTCATTGTGGAGATGAACTCAGCTTTTGTAGGGGACGTGGTAGCAATTTCACCTGCCATTCTGCCTTTGCTCCAAAGGCAAATGTGATCAATATGACCTTTTCGATCTTCTGATGATAACGGACGATAAATCTCTTTTCCCGTTCCTCATTCCCCCTTCCCGTCAGTCAGCCTTCTTTCCTTTTCTCCCAAATCCAGCTGTCCCCAGCAAGTGGTGTGTGTGTTCTGGTAAGCCATGGAACATACCTTCTCCAGATTTTTCTATAACATATGATTTGACCTACGCCATGCTCGCACGTATTCTAACTAGCGTAAAGAGTTACCTGCTCTGCTCTATTGTTTCGATTTCGTGCTGCTTATAATGATGATATCAACGCTCCCTCACTCATTTCATTTTCATTTTCATTTCCATCCCCATCCGTTCCGTTCCCTTTCCCTTCCCTTAACACGTACACATGTTTTCCGTGTATATTCTATTCCACTCCCCTTCTCTTCGTGCTACTTGTTGCATGGCTGTTGTGTCCCTCGCTTCATCCATATCTGACCTCTTTCGCTAGAAGAAGTTCGAGACTTTTCTCGTGACTGTGCAGTTTATGAATCTCTGCACACAAAACGATCCTCATGATAGCTTAAGCAAGGCTTGAAACGGAGTATGATATGAGACGATGTTCGATAGATATATGACTCCGACAAATTCCTTTCTGGCTTATGAAAGATGAAGATTTCCTCTAGAATTCGGCCCTCATGGACTTTCAGCGTTTCGATTAAACTTTTTGCTCTCATCATCATCACCGAACAGATGAACGTCTTATGGGTATGTTTCTTGATCGAAACTCATTGATTTATCCTTTGTAGGACTAAACTTTCTTGTGTGTAAACTTCAAAGATGAGAAGTTCTTCAATTAACGTTGCCCTAGATTGTTAACCTTTGCCTGAGTGTTGATGCTGTCAAGCGTACAATCCTTTTCAACTCATATTGACTTTCATTCGTACACTCTTGAGAAATATGAACTGTCGAGCTATCGAAGTCCGCCATAAAAGTCTCTTCGTTGTATAACATAGATTCGTTGATTTTGGTAGAAGTCTTATCAGAACCAAGAGAGAGCAACCTTATCGCAATTCCATGGAAGCAAGATTGTGCTGATCGAGAAGAAGAAAATGAATGGATGGAGGAAGGCTTTGCTTGGTTTGTGCAAGTACACAAGAAAACGATAGGAGTGCGGGTCCAGCCTTGAAAAGCGAACCTTCAATCAAGACTGGAAAAAGGAATACGAGTAAATTCCGGCTTTGATGCCGTACAGTAACGTTCATTCACTTCCCCCATTCATTCATTCATTACTCTACTCATTGTGATCTCGAATGTGCTCCCACTTCAGATCCTACTTCTCCAGAATCATCATCCAAATCTATTTCCTGACCACTGACTGAGCAGGACTAAATACATACATTCAGAACTTATCGACCCATCACCAGAGCAGAGCAGTTTTCCGAATACTTCACTACCGAAGCTACTGTAGTGTTCTGTCTAGTAGGACCAAACATAACTGAGAAAATACATCTCCGTCAAGTACAGATATGGAAAAACTCGAACCATCTCATCCACATTTTGGAGCTGTCTGACCGAAACTGACATACAAGAGCCCATTTTCGTGCTCCACAGACATCAGAAAGTTAGGTTGCATCTTCCCCCCTCAATCCTTAAATGATGATGGCGTAAATAAGGGTCTCAAGTCTCCACTGAACCCGAGCTTTCAGTTTCTCACAGAAACGACCACATCAACGAATCGAGCAAACCTGAAGAAGTGTTCTTGCAGGACCGTGTGGCGAGAGACCAAGCGTCTGCTGGAGAATGGGAAGGTTTGCCCGCTAGCACATCTTTGTACAAGGTGGAATAGTTCTGCCACCTCAGCTGCTCAGTAACGCAGCGCACAACACATCGATGAGCGAGCCTACCGTAGTTGTGGAATTTTAAGGACACAGAAAGCCGAAACGGATGTTAGGAACCAACAGACATAAATGTAAGTGAATTGAGGATGGACCCAGTAGTATGGTACGACAGTAGACTCGGAAATTCCCAGCCAGCGCCCGCACCCGCTTCCCTCTCGCCATCCCTCAGCACCCCCCATTCACAGTCGACACCAACACATCCAACACACTCCTCTGCTGCGGCTGCTTGTGCTTGGAAATGTACTGTACTTTGTATATGCTTGCAGTGCGACGGATATGACGGCTTCACATGAGAGACAGACTGACTTTGTGTCTGGTACATCCTCCTTCTTCACCTTCTCCACCTCCTCTCTCTCACGCTGCGAAATTTCATTCTTGTACCATCTTGCGGAGATTGAGCTCGCACAAAACGATCGCCTCCTCATTTCCAGTTTCATGCAAGTCTTCGTTCGTTTGTTGTTAGTAGTAGTACGAAGACTACTGAGAGCGTACCGGAATGTGCACTGCGAGGTGAAAGGTCATGAATATCCCTTAGCTACTCCCTGGACAAAACGTACGAGTTTAGGTGCTTTCCTTTTTACTTTCTTTTGCACTTGTCAAATTGCGGGTTCTATAAGTAGACATTGCTCGTGTGAGCAGAAGATCTGATAGTATTTTACCAAACGAAAGTCCATTGGCCGTTTGATATCAGTTTCCACCCCTACTAGATACTCACTGTACAGTACTGTGATTCTACGGAGGATGAGATGGCTCCACTATTCATCCACACACTGGCCGGCGTCCCTTCAGTCCCCAATTCCTGCCAAGCGCTGCGTGTACCGTCCTGGAAATGAGAGCTCGACTGTGTGACCGCACAAGTACACAGAGAGAGAGGGGGAATTAGGCCCGGCCGCTTTCTTCAGATCGATCTGTCTGTCCGTCCCAGCAGCAGCAGCTTGCTTTTTTTCTTTCTTAGTACCGTAGAGATATACTGCTAGTAATACGGCTGCTGTACTATGAGATCTAAGGTCGAATTCGAGTAACTCGAGTAAACGAGGCAGCGAACCCTTCCTTCACACGAGCTTGATCTGCCATTAGACCCCTCTCCTGACTCCTGACTTCTTCTGACCCAGGAGAGGAGGGCCCTGCCCATCGATTCCGCTACTGCAGAGTCATCATCTTTCTCTCCGACTATAGTAGCGGAGAGAAGACCCCGATCTTCTTCTTTCTTCGCCTCACCTGCTGCCAGGCCCCCCCTCCCCGTCCAAACTTACCCATCATTGATCCCATCAATCCGCCGGTGGCCCTGACTTCGCCGAATCTCACAAATCAACCTTCTCGCTCTCCAGCAGCAACATAGTCCACGAGGGAAGGGAAGGGAGGGTGGGCTGCTGCTTCTGCTGTTGTAATCTGGCTGGCGGCAGTTCCTTTATAATTCGGCCAGCAGCAGCCAGGCAGCGAGTCAGCGAGCAAGCAGCAGCAGCAACTGAGCAAGTGTGAAAAGCGTTAGGAAGTGTAGTTCGTGGGGAAGGAGGAAGGAAGATTGAGTTTTCTGCGACGAAATCGAGTGCTGATTCACCCCATCATCTGGTCTGGTGCTGCGGCCGGCTTTGGCTTTGCCTGTGGCTTTCTTTTGGGTTCGGGTGTAGAGCCAAACGTGAGTCAAGTAAACTGGGGCGAGGGGAGGGGGGAGCTACCAGCCCCAGTTAAGTTGAGGCCCACGCGGCTCATGCTTTTCTGACCATGAGGTACACGTCACCACATGAACCTCACCTTCTCATCTGAAATAGTATAATGCTGGAATTAGACATAATTCTTCTCCTCCGCATAAACTTTACGTTTACAATTTTCAATATTTCTTTCTTCCCTGGGGCTTGATGTCAGTTAACGCGGTGGTGATTGCATGGCGGCTACATGCAAGTACACATTCATAGTTTAACCGGAAAAGAGCTTTTCACACGTGTCTATGCTTTAAAACAACGGCTTTGAAAATAAGTCCGTGTCGCCACACAATTCGGCTCCCGTAGCTCAAGGCTAGGAATGATGAGAGGATCGCGAACAAGCGAGCCAATTCTTTCGTTCGTTCGAGCTCTAAGCGAAACCTTGCTCGGCTGGGCTGGAGCTGGAACTGGATAATGAGTGAATCGATCTATCCCATCGATAGCGCGCGCCTGCCTGCCTGCCTCGCCTCCCATACATCCCTCCGCCTCTTTTTTCTCTCACTCTCTCTCTTCTCCGGACTGGTTTGCTAAGCCACGTAACTGCTACCGTAGAAGCACAGGTTTGAACTTTGAAGCAGCCGCCTTCCTCCCTCACTGGCCCACTCCGTCGAAGGCTAAACGAAACCCCGCCAGGCCGACCCTCGCCCCTTGCTTCCGCGTCTCTGTTATATCTGCCTTCCCCCCGCTCTACGGGCCCCACCCCCCCCCCCCCGCGGAATCCGCCAGAAAGCCAGCCAGCAGCAGATTTACTTAATACCCTTGCTCCAAAAGTAAAAGTAAATAAATACAATAAACTAGTGCATTTCCCTGCCGTGGATTCTGGTATTGGTGGGAATCCTTCAGTCTTTTCACCGACATTGTATTTCCAGTGGATAATTCCAAGATGCAAGGAGAACGCGAACGCAGGAGCAAGGAAGAACAGAAATACGGTTCGAAAACCGTTTTTGGATCAGAAACTGAGAATGTCCGTTGACGGATAGTGGGGGGGATGAGGTGGGACGAAATCGAAGAGGAGTGATCCTTTTTCAGTCCTGCCGTTAGGGGTCGTTAGGTGTGAATTGCTCTGGCCCTGCCTGGCAACAGTCCCTGTCTCGCACATTCTCACGGCTGTACTAGTACCCGTAGGGATAGGTGGATGGATGGATGAAGAGGAACAGAGAGAGTGGTCGAATTGTCTTGTATTGGCAGACATTTCATAGGCCTGTAACGTCAGGACTACTGATGTCACGCCTGCCGTATGGCATCTTCTCCACGTCCGATCTTCTCTCGCTCGGCACTTCCCAACCCTGCACTTGACTCAACCACGCACACCTCTTCTACAGTGTTCCTTCTTCGATCCCTCCTTTCCATGTGGATTCGGTATCCACATAACCAGTTTTGGCAACGCACTCAAAAACAAAAAGAAAACAGTTGGGAAATATTTCTTTTTGTCTATCTTGTAGAGCCTAACAGCGGAAAGAAATACATGATTTGATTTAGAGTCTCGTGTCTTTTTAGAGTCATGGAGTCAGGTTGCACATGGGTCTCTACAGTGTCCGTGCATGGGTCTAACCCAAACTCAGAACGGAACCCCTGTAGTGGTACTACTGTAGTGAGGCATGGTACAGAAATACTCCAAGGAGTAAAAAGATCTTCTGAAAAGCTTGTAGACGACCCACTACTAGTGCGTGTCAAAGATGAAACAATAGATTCTCTAATGTCGAGAAGGAAAAAGGTTGTAGTTTGTACAAGGACAGCTTTGTCAAGAGTAGTGTATCGCTTAGGTTGGTGTTTTTGAATCGCTGTAAGTATTTGATTTTTTGACTTTTTGAGAATTATAACAATTCTCTAAGTACTGAAATTTTTTATGACTGAAACGCACGTTTGATTTGAATAAAAACAACTTAGAGACGTTTGCGGTCTCTTGGCCGCAGCCGTAACACTCTCCCGCGAGAGACTGATATTTCTCAAAGGTTCCAGCTTTCACACACCCTACTACATCCCACTTCCTCACCACAACAAGACGTCCTTGGCAATATAATAAAGGGTGTAAAAGTTAAGACAAAAGATTCTTTTACATCTGAAAAAATAAACTTTAATAATTTAGTCATAACTATATTATAGAGAATTCTACTTGACTTTGTTTGAATCTGTAATTTTGTCTGCGATTTTTACCCTCAAT
Source organism: Asterella californica (assembly GCA_036924285.1). Classification (NCBI taxonomy): domain Eukaryota; kingdom Viridiplantae; phylum Streptophyta; class Marchantiopsida; order Marchantiales; family Aytoniaceae; genus Asterella; species Asterella californica. The sequence continues at coordinate 19,512,726 of JAYKYS010000010.1, read as the reverse complement.
AAAAAAATGAATGTGTATAGAAATGATGATGCAAACATCAACGGAAGAAGAATAGTCATAGCGATCCTTACGACAACTTCTTGAGGTGATCGTAAAGATTTTATCAGAAACAATAACCCATATCGCAATATACACATCTTTAGAGTTTATTCTACAGAAATTTACATGATCATAACTCTAATACGTTTTTCAGACTTGACCCATTCTCTAGATATATTCTTACTTGATCACACCTCTGTCTAGCAACAACAAGTTCAACAACTTTATTGCCATGTGGACACATTGCACAAGACAGATAAGAGACCGCACGAGGTGATAATTTATTGTACAAAGACTTTAATCTGAAATTTTGTGCAAATACATGATCGACAACTGATATACATGTTTCACATGACATTTTGACTTGTTGAACCTCCAGTTGTCGGTCAAGAATAGAGTCAAATAAAATAATCTTAAGAGAAGTGGAGACAAAGGTGTAGTGAAATAAGGCGGGTGGAATCATCCATAAACGGATCAGGGATGCAGACAAGTAAATTTCTTATTTACTCTAGCATTGACACACTCTACCATATGCCTACCTCATCATCGAAATCCTTTCCCCCCTCGCCAAGGAGATTAGAAAATTAAGGTTCTCAAATGCCGTTTGCAAAAGCTGCTCTTCTTTAAAAGTCAAAAAGATAAATACTTAGGAGCGATACAAGGACAACGCACTAAACAATACACGGCTCAAAGAAAAGCTGCCGTTGGAAAAACTACGGTCTTTTTCCTTCCCTCTCTTAGAGTATCTATTGCTTTAGCTTTTACAACAAGGAGTGTCAGAAACGAATGTCAAAAAATAACAAAACGAACATTTTACCTCCCGCCGCCTAGGTCCGGTAGGTAACATGCTTGATCACACCCCCAATACGTTCCTTGAGCTTGATCATACCCCTCTTATCGATGTATCGCTTGATCATACCCCTGACGGGTTGTTGACAGTAGAACCAGTCATCTCATTTTTTGGTTCATCATTTTAATACTTTCAATCATGATTAAATATCATTATAATTCAAAATATTTAACATTAAAAACACGTTAGACTATACATGTTCGAAAATTTAATATGTGCAGTCCCACACGTGAGTAACATCAAAAAGTGACTGAGTTTACAGGCAATAGCCAGTCAAGGGTGTGATCAAGCCATGCATCGTTAGGAGGGGTGTGATCAAGCTCAAGGAACCTACTGGGGGTGTGAACAAGCCAATTTCTGGGTAACATGGGAGACGGGAGTACTCCTCACGAGAGTCTCCGTGAGTTCAGCCGTGGCAGAAATTGTTACCACCATGAGATTTAACCTTTTAACTGTATCGTGAGTAATTTTTCTTTCTAATTTCTGCCGTCTGGAAGAAAACGACTTAAAAGTATGATGTCTTCCAGATACTGAACTTTTTGCCGAATATATAAAACGGTGAAAACTCCATCTGCCGTGAGAAGAACTGAGTAAGTAATTTTGCGGTTATTTACTTGATAGGCACCAAGCACGATAATACTTGCTAGACAGGACCCATGCGACAAGAGTCAAATTTGACAGAACTCTCTATTGACAGCAGACAGTATAAGACTGCCACCGTGGCAATCTTTTTGACATGGAGCACTCCAGGCTTGCATGGTATAGATGTACTTTCTGACATGTTATAATGTAGTGTTGAGATGTCAAAGGAACCGCAGGAAACAACTCTCAGTGAAATGAAGAAAAGTCGATCGACTCTGAAGTCGATCTGAGTTGATCACGATCGATGGAAGTGAAGAGAACCTAGATCGCGATCGGTCGAACTCTATTCCGCTCGCCTTCCGGAGGAGTTTCATGCTCCCACTATAATGCAAAATTGATCTCCTCTGGAAAATTTAAATTTATCCAATTCTATTTGTTTGCAGCAACTGAAACCATCTTGCCGAGACAAACGTGAAATTACATGACTGATCGATCAATTGTCATTTGCACGGATGAATCTTACATCGCTTCTCGACTCATTCTACTGAACAGCGCATGTATTTTCTTGAATTCCCTCATTGGCAGCAAGAAAATATTAAGTCGCATCAAGATTCTCGAGATTACACAAATATTAAGATGTTTATTACAGGGCACGTTATGGTAAAATGCTACCATAATGTCAAGATAATTCTCAATTAGGTGTCAGAATTATCAGTTGTTTACTTGATAGTCCTTATGCGCGATAAGATTTGTTAGACAAGATCTCGGAGTCAAAAGCTCGATTTGATTGGTTCCCTGTCTGGCATTAGACAGTAGACTACTTCCACCTTGGCAAACATATGTTTACAAGGACCGTCTCACATGTAGATTCAAGTTATCTTGCAGTCGTTGTTGACTTTACGCGGACAAGGCTTGGCACGATAGAGCCAGCAGACAGTAAGCGCGGTCAATACGCAGTGCAACTGATAATTTTGACACCCCTTAATAGTCCCTTCCGAATCTGTGCCCTGGCTGGGTTTGGTTCGGAAGCTACCGTTTTACGTGACGGGCACTATTGTACGGCCATTGCACGAACGGTGGACGGGACCCGGCTGGCTGGGAATGTCTTTCTACACAGCGTACTCCCGGATCGTATCAGCCTGTTCCTGAGATGCCCGGACTCGCGGTCGCTTTTCTCAGTTCTCCGTTCATCACCACACTTAGAGAGAGGCGTGAAGACCATGAACAGCGGCACATATGATAACTTTGCGCTTGTGAAGTTGTGATACGTGTGGACGAATCACACACACGCACCAGACGAGTAGAAAGAATGTACACTGACGGCTGTGTGTGAGAGAGGAGGATCACTCGTGACTCGTACCCGCCGAAAGATTGTCCAGTTTGGCGGTTCTTGCATAAGTGGCTGGATAGCCAACTTATGCAAGAATGAATAGCCAACGGATCTGGAAGTGGCTGGATCTGGAGTTGGAGGAGGATATGAGGAAACGAAGCGTCCAGGCCGCATAAGTTATCCGTTCCTGTGCCTGCGAGCATGTGAATCACTGTCCAACCCTCCCGTGATTGCCGAGCCCGTAAGCTGCACGGGATCGGCAAACTTTTGTCGTGTCTGCTGTACTATGCTTTTAGAGTCTGATGGTTTTTTCGTCGGATCATCAAATAACCAACGGACTATAATTTTTAAAACGTTCTTGATATCGTAGTGTCAGGGCATTTCACCCTTTAAATAAATAATTCTATAGCGGATGAAAAAGTCAAAAATCTATTCAGATAACTATAAGTAAAAGAGTGAAATGTATATTCACTATTCACATGAATATTCAATTGATAGAATCGAAATAAAAATATATCTCCTCATGAAGTTCTTTTTAGTAGTGCACTGTTCACTACTGCTCATTGGTAAACAAGTTGAGCGAAAAGATAAACAATAAAATATGATTGTCAGTGAAATTCAATAAATTTAAGTACAATTATAATTTCTTGCAAAAATTAGGAGAATTATCTTGACATTATGGTAGCATTTTACCATAACGTGCCCTGTAATAAACATCTTAATATTTGTGTAATCTCGAGAATTTTGATGCAACTTATAATATTTTCTTGATGCCAATATTTTATATAATATTTTCTTGCTGCAAATCTATTATATCCTCCATCATCCAAGCTAATTTTCATGTTGCAATTCATAGTCAGAGTATATATGGTTGATATTTTGTAAAAAAATAGAATTAAAAATTGAAATGATGACTATACGAGGTACAACAAGGTGCTACGCTTGCAATAACATTGCTAATACTGTGAATTTGCTTGTTGAATCGTATTATCAATCACATATTACATTAGAAATGAAAAACCTCCCGTTAGAAGAAGATAAGAATTTCTCACTTTGCTTCTTGACTTTTGTATGGTTCGAAATTCTGCAAAATCGATGGTTAGCTATGCAAGTGCATAGCAAAAACCAAAAACTAAAGAAAAAAGTACGGAATCAGCAGCTCATGGTTCGGATATTGATGGAAGAAATTGATATTAAATAAGAAATACACGTTAAGTAATTAAATAACTCCATGGTAATCTTAAAAATCACTCCACCCCTGGATGGTAAAGTACAATGTAATCCAGAGCAGTGATGGAGAAAGGAAAACCTATGGCTGAACTAATTTGTTCTATGAGTGGAAAAGAAATTTCAGTGCACAATTAATATATCCAAAGGAAGGTGAAAAGCGTTGATTGTTTGCCTTGGAAAACATGGTTGGATTTCTAAGTTTTTTCATATGTGCTCTCTGAGCGATGATAGATATAGTAAGAATCATCGCTCAGAGATGATTCTTACTATATCTATCGTCTATCATTCGATCATATCATCATGTTCTGTATTCATCTCCTTAGTGCAATAAAAAAAATCTTCACCTTCTAAAAAGAATGTTTATTGCTCTTTGAATCTTCATGTTGGTACATCCAGTGTTTTCATATTCAAGGCTTGTTCAGAGTCACTTTAGAGAAGGAAACAACTTCATCATTCCTCAAAGTCAACATCATCAGATTGAATCTGCTATAACGGATATGGTAATCTCTCCACTAACAAGCATAGAGAGTAATTGTGAAACAAGAAATTTAACTCAAAATACGATCCATATAGTTCAGGAGTTCAACTAACATATAGGTTAATATAAGAAGAGATATTCATACTGAAGAAGAGTTCATAGTGAAAAGAATGGGGAGAATATATGAAAGGAGTAGAGTGTATTTTAACAATCTCAAATGAGTAAGATGGAGAAATTTGCATGAAGAGCGAATGAAGGGACATATTCATAAATTTATAACAAGTACAAGTTTTTTCTAAGACAAAGTGCTTTTGCTAGTGGGATATATGAAGACACGAGTGTAGAGTTATTTCCTTTCACTCCAGTAAGGAATATATCATACTGAAACCGCGTTATAATCACGTACCGACTTGGTGACCTGATGTTTTGTACATTATAACTATGACATAATTTCAAATATACACAATATATATATTTTTATTGTCTTGCCGTTCTTTTCTTTATGTTAACTCCTATCTCTATGAACGAGAAGTGACAGAGCGGTGTGAATGACACCCAATATAAATTGTAGGATAACTTAACTTAGAATGTTGAAACAATAAATATAAATATAAATATAACACTCACATCTTGGATGATTTAATTGTTGTGTTTCGGGCAATAGTGCACTGAATGGACACAGTAAAAAAAAAAGGGGTTCCGCTTGCAATGGAATGGCGGGGCTATGCATTAGCAACTTTTCGGATTTTCTTCTTTTTTCTTTTTTTGGTTTTTATAATTATTTTATCCTTTCCTTATCATTATTTCGTTTTCACTTTTTGGTTTTCACCAGGACTCCATCCGGCTCACTACAGGTAAAAGAATCTCATTTTTCTTTCCGGTTTTAACAATTCATGTATAGCTATGCTATAACATAGCAAAAAAGATGTAAAAGATCTATGTTATATAACTATTTATACCTAGCTGAGATTTCTATGGTTCTAGCGTATATAGTTTTCTGTCTTCTAGTTTTTTCGCGTGGAGGGTACTCTTGGGGTCTCTTCTTAAGGTTTTTTAATAGCTGTTGTTAATGACGTTGACACGCGTCAATGGTATTTGTTGATGTACACATACAATACATTTTTTTTCCTTCAGTCACTTGAAAACTACAAAGAAATTCATGGTTCCACCCACAACAATAATCCCGTGGAGTGAAAAGTCGATATGTTTACCAAGCAGGCTAATCTACAATGTGCGACTCGAGCAATTACACGTATTTTCTATACGAGAAATGATAGAGGATGATAAGGAAGTTTGTTAAGGAAAAATATTATTCAGTTATCACATTTCATTTATTACATAACCCTTCTTGACAGAATAGTTAGGTAATAAATTAAGTTTGCGACCCATGAATAAATAAACAAAATATACATCCAAAATGCAATTACGGTCAGAGGGAAAGAAAAAGGAAAAGCGATCACAACTTCTTGGTGCGATTTTGCATCTCTGTGTTGATTAGTTCTATCCGTAAATCTTGATTGAATGTATATAAAATGAGCTTAGCGATTTGCAAATCTCTGTGGGTATTGATTATTCTTTTCGTGAGTCTTGATTAAATATATATAAACGAGTATAGACCGGTTTAAGTTTAGAAATTACGGATTGCATCCGGTTTAAGTTAGGAACGTAAAACCCGAACAATCTATTTATCCAATTTTTATAAATAAAATCTATATTCTAAGCACACGGACGTACATATAGAATATGTGTTTGAATAAAACTGTACAGGAAGTAGAAGAAACTAAACTCCTCATCCTATATATATTTTGGAGGAAAGAATGAAAATATTTTTCTATTGGATTTGATTTGTAATTAATTTGTTCCTCTTTTTAAGGAAAAAAGAAGCTTGGTAATAAATTAAAGACATGGATAATACCTAGAGAGGAGGTGAATTATATAATTCATGCCTCTCCAAGAAAGAAGAAAGTCTATGGCAGGGAAGTCTACCCAAGACTCGCGAATTAATCCCAACGGACTAAAAATATATATGTTCTCTCGCAGACATGGAACCGAGCGAGTAGAGAACACAAGAAGAAGTGCAGGCCGACTTAAAGCCGTTGGAATCATGAGTTAAATGCAATCTTTTATTAGCAGAGAGAGAAAAAGGTTGGCCGAATTCATTATCACTACGAGCTCGAGGTTGGTGCTGAACACCCGAGCTGCACAGCGATCGATCAGCTACGGATTGCATGTTCATTGATCGAGTGATTATGATGTTCGACGTGAGAGAGAGAGAGAGAGAGAGAGAGAGGAACGAAAACTGCAACATATTTTGGGTAGAGCGTAAGTAGCAGCAGCTGCTGGTGGAGCACATGATAAGAGGAGGGGAGCTAAGAGCTTGTGGCGAAGAAGACGAATCGGTGCGCGGACTAGAGTAGAGTGAGTAGAGTAGAGTAGAGGAGAGTACGCCCTCTTTAGAAGCGTAATCAATCATCTGATCGATTAATTACATGAGGCAGGCGCTCGCTCGCTCGAACACCCAAATCCGCCGAACGAGCTCACTCTGCCGGATTTCCTAAATCATGATATCCCGAAATGAGTGTGGAAATTATCAGGAGCTACTCGGAAATGATCACAGCTAAGCTCATGTGTAGAGTAGACGTCGGGGGAATTAATCACCAGCGTGCATTTTTATAACATTACTTGAGTGGCTGCTAGTGGTTCGTATGAAAAATCAGCATAAGGAATGGAGGGAAGCATTTGCAGCCAGCCAGCCAGCTGAAGAAATGAAACGGGGTACCGAACACACATTTGGCTCCGGTGTACGATTCTTGTTGAGGAAAATACATACATCGATGAAATCGAGGGGTACGACGCCGAGAAAAAGCCTTCCTGCCACGATTTCATGTACTGAAATCTTCCGGGCTGGTAGCACCTATGATCCCCCGAATCGCTTCATTTCATGGGGCCTTTTCCAACAAGGAAACTTGCAAATCACATCCTCCTCCTAATGTCCCTCCTGCACCAAAGAAGAGTACACAAGCAAGCAACTTACTACTCCTCAGCCCTGCTTATGAAGCCTATAATGCAATCCAAAAGGCGCTACTATCCAAAAAAATTATCATGAGGCCTCCATGAAACTGGTTTATCTTAATGGATGGACAGAAAGCTTTCTCCATCCCACTTTGCTACTCTTTCGCTCTTCCGTGAAATAGTATTTTCACCCATGCTGAAGATGGAACTCGCTAAAACCACCCACCTTGTAGGTTTGTTCTTTGTGCCGGATCAGGCAGCGGGTGTCCCGGTTGATTACCTAAATATGTAATTTGTAAACTTTGAACTATGTATTTATATGTTTGTTACTATATTCTTTATTTTACTTTATGATCAAACCTTTCTTGGCAGAAGGGTTTTACCATCAATTAAAGAAAAAAAGATGTTAGTATTCATTCCTCCAAAAAGTGGACTGCATATACGCCTCGGCCCCAGTTCGGTACGAGCCGAATCGCTGAATCGTGGTTTAAAGCGGTTTGGTGGTTTAGTTCGGTTAAAGTTAAACAAAACTTATATGATTTGGTTTATGAAGGTTCGAGTTTAAACAATTCGGTGTTTATTTTTGATTCGGTTCAATATTCAATAAAAATAGTTCAGTTCAAATTTAGATGGTTCGAACTGCGACTTAAACAACTCAAATTGCAGTTTAAATAGTGTAATTTTGAATAATGTATACTCAATAATACTTCTTGTATTACTGAGCATATATGAGCTAATCTTTAACCAGTTTGGACCATAGTTTATACAGTTTAGTTTGAAACGGTTTGGTAATCTATTCACTTTCAATTCAAGTTCAGGTTTTCGTTAACCAGTTCGGTTATAAATGATTTCGTGGTTTGACTTTCCTTAACCAGTTTAGTTCGTAACGGTTTCGTGGTTTGATCAATTTGGTTTAAATGGTTCAGAGTACCGGGTTTCTAGTTTAAATAGTTAGGTTCACTTTCAATTCAAGTTAAGATTTTGTTTAACCAATTCGGTTCGTAACGATTTCGTGGTTTGACTTTCTTTAACCAGTTCAGTTCGTAAAGGTTTCATGGTTTGACTGGTTTGGTTTAAATGATTTAGTCGTTTAAATAGTTCAGTTTATATGATTTCGTGGTTTGACATTCTTTAACTAGTCGGGTTCGTAACGGTTTATGGTTTGACTGGTTTGGTTTAAATAGTTTTGTGGTTTAAATAGTTTAGTTTATATGGATTCTGGTTTAAATAATTCGGTCCATGTTCTGATCTTTTTTAACCAGTTCGGTTCAAAACGTTCAGCCAAAACATTCTGGTTTAAATAATTCGGTTCGTAACAGTTCATGGTTTGACTGGTTTGGTTTAAATGGTTTCGTGGTTTTAATAGTCCAGTTTATACAATTTTGTGGTTTCAATAATTCGATTCAAGTTACCAGTGCGGTTTGTAACGGTTCAGTCCAAACTTTTGGGTTTAAATCATTCAGTTCGTAACAGTTACGTGGTTTGACTGGGATGGTTTACATGGTTTCGTCATTTCAATAGTTCATTTTATACCGTTTCTGGTTTAAATAATCCGGTTCAGGTTCAGTCCAAACTTTTTGGTTTAAATAATTCAGTTCGTAACAGTTACGTGGTTTGATTGGTCTGGTTTAAACGATTTTGTGGTTTAAATAGTTTGGTTATACAATTTTTGATTTAAATAATTTGGTTCAAGTTTAGATTTTCTTTAATCAGTCCGGTTCGTAATGGTTCAGTTTAAATGGTTCAACTTATATTGTTTTTGGTTAAAATAATTCAGTTCAAGTTCAGCCTTCCTTTAATCAGTTCGGTTCAAATAATTCGGTTCTAGTTCAGATTTTCTTTAATCAGTTCGTTTCGTAACGGTTCAATTTAAATGGTTTACTTTATACTGTTACTGGTTTAAATAACTCGGTTCAAGTTTATATTTGCTTTAATCATTTCGGTTTGTAACCGTTTAGGTTAAATGGTTCAATTTATACAATTTCTGGTTTAAATAATTTGGTTTAGTTTAAATGGTTTCTGTTTAAAATAATACGGTTTAGTTAAATGCTTCAATTTGTACAGTTTCTGGTTTAAATAATTCGGTTTAGTTTAAATGTTTTAAATAACTCGGTTTAGTTTAAATGGTTCAATTTGTACAGTTTCTGGTTTAAATAATTCGGTTCAAGTTAACATTTTCTTTAACCAGTTTAGTTAAATGGTTTCTGGTTTAAAAAATTCGGTTCAAATTAAAATTTTCTTTAACCAGTTCGGTTAAATGGTTTCTGGTTTAAATAATTCGGTTTAGTTTAACCATTTAAATTTGTATTGTTTCTGGTTTAAATCATTCGTTCAAGTTAATATTTTCTTTAACCAGTTCGGTTCGTGACTGTCCAGTCCAAATTTGAGAAAATCGGTTTGAACCGACCCAGGTATAGGCCTAATTGTATAGTGGACACATAAACCCTGTCTTGGGATTCCTCGTGGTTTTTTCTTCTCTCATACTCTTACCGTTCACCTGTTAGGGTTCATTAAAACCAAGATTGGGTTGGGTGGACTGGTCCACAGGTCGTCCCGTTAACGGAATTCCGTCACTTCTGTTTGACAGCGACGAAAAGGAAGTCAGTGTGTCGATCACAAGGGAAAAAGAAAACTAAACCAATCATAGAACTGATGTCACTTTATGATGTTTTATAGAACTGATGTCACTTTCATGACTTTGTCCTCCTAATATGGTGGTTGTATTCTTCCGTTTCCTTAGTGCGGACATTTACCTAAATACCATTTTCTCTCTACACTAGAAACCTTACTCTACCTAAATAAATAAGCATCGAAAGTGTACAGTTCGCAGGGGAAGGGAAACGGGCAAGCGGAGAAAGCGCGAGTGCAGGGGCAAGGTAGCAGGGAAGTCGTAGCGAGATTATGGAATATATAAATATATAAATAATTATTTTAATTTCTTTTTTAGAAATACCTGAAAACACGAAGAGAGTAAGGGATAACCCATAAAGCTTGACCCCAGTGTCGCACCCCAAAACGTACAAGTACGGAAAGCACTGCTCATTAAACTATTCATGTACACTAAGTTTAATTTAATACCTAACCCTTCCTGTGGAAAAGATAAGGTATTAAATTAAACCTTTTGCATATTTGGCTCTTCCATCGGAAGATGGAGGAGGTGAATAAGCAAAGAATGTACACATATGCATCCAAAGCATACATCCGGCCGGGAGAGGAAAAGAACAAGCAGGAAAGACGCGGTGGCGTTGGAAGCGTTCTCGGAGCTTTGCATGCTGGATGAACTCTGTTCCTTTAATGTTATCGAGAATATATATATATATATATTTAAATATAATATATATACTAAGTAAGTATATATAATCAAAATATTTTATAAAAGTTATCTGTTAGCTCATGTCTAGAAACAAAGAGAGAGTAGGAGATAACTCATAAAGCTTGACCCTAGTGCCGCGCTTCAGAACGTACAAGACCGAGAATCCATACTCGTTAAAACATTAGTATACACTGAGTTGAATTTAATACCTACCTCTTCCTGTCGAAGGGTTTAGGTATTAAATTAAACTCTTTACATATTTGTCTCTTCCATCAGAAGATGGAGGAGGTGAATATGCAAGGAAATGTACATTAGGGGTGTCAAAGTTAAGAGAGAAGATTCTCTTAGCGCTCAAATGCAGATTAGTGTAAGAAAACCAAGTTCTTCTTGTTCCTACTAACGGTGAACTTTTTATTTTACTTTGGCCAGGATGATTTTAGAGAAATAAAATCTAAAAACTGTAATTTACTGTTGATATGAAAAATACCTCAAGAGGTAGTTTTCAGGATTTTGGTCGTGCCCGTGTGCACCATCACGCCTTTAGAATCTTTGAGAAATATTTTTAACTTCAACATCCCTATTAGGGAGTGTAAAAGTTAGGAAAAAAAACTTTCTCAACGTAAGAATGGAGATCATCGATGAGAAAACCACGACATGTCCTGTCTTAAATAATGGTAAAGTTGTGTATAACTTTGATTTGTTGGCTGTGATTCTTAGAAAAACAGAATCAAAAAAATGTATTTCACCAAGGGAATTAAAATAGCCATGGCTTCACATGCTTTTTCCTTAGGGGGTCTCCTTGAGGATTTTGGCCGTGGCTAGTGCAGTGGCTTAAGAATCTTCTATAAATGTTTCAACTTTACACTCTCTAGTGGTTAATAGCTGTTTCAAAGCTAGAACTTCTGAACGGACGGGAAAAACATCACATGTTCTGGTAAAATACTCTTGTGTTGTGTGTTGAGTATTAAACCGAATGATTTTTTGGTTATCTATGTCACTGAATCTTCTTGAACAATTTTATGTTTCATGGAATGTACTCTCTGGGGTACTCAGAAAAGAAAACAGAGCGACAAGTATGTGAGAATCTCTCAACAGATGAGTATATTAGTATATTATGGGTGTCAAAGTTAAAATAAATTTCAAATATTCCGGACCCGTAAGAGGGAGTTACGACTTCGTCCAAGCATCTGTGGATGTTTTTTGCCGGAGGTTTTCTACGTGCTGAAGGTGTCCTTAGAAAAATACCGTAAGCCTTTCATATTTGCCTTTTCGCTTGTTTCTCCCATGAGTTTTTGTGAGCAAAGACATATGTGAATTAAACAAAAGATTTTACAATTTCAAACGTTGAAACTGAATATTAGTGCGTGTCAAAGAAAGAAAATCTCTAACGAAAAAGAAAAATAAACTATAGTTTATCAAAAGATAGCTTTGTATAAAACCGTGTATCGCTTACGGATGACTTTACGGTACTAATTTATTTTATATTTTATAGTTTTTGAAAACTTGAAATCACTTTCTTGAGTATTAAAATTCTGGTCAAAACTCACGACCAAATGGATAAAAATCAAATAAAAGATGCCTGTAGAGTTTTTCTACAGAAAATACCTGCAATCTCGTAACTCTTCCGTTGCTTTGCCTCAAGTGTAGTCTCTCTTGAACTCACTCGCTCAGAGTAGAGAATGTCAGATTAGAATCTCTCGATGTAGAAATTTCCGTAGAAATTTCTGCTTTCCGCAACTCCGATGAAGTTTTGTTCCCGAATCACTCCGTCCGCAAAATAAACCCCCATCCATCCATCACTCTATCTTCGTTGACTACAACTAGCAGACAAGGTTGACAATTCATTCCACCAAAATGTTCTCGCCGGAGGCAAGAGAATGCCAGGTGGAAATTGTGGATATAATATTTCATTTACATTTAACGACATAACAGTGAGCTGCGGAATGGAATTGCGAGGCTATGCATTTGGTAAAAAAGAGAGAATGTACATTGACTATACAGATAAATATTGGTAAAATTATGAGTGTGTCCAAAACAGAAAAGACAAAATAATATGCATGTTCGATCGACTTGGGAGAAGTTTTTCTCTCTTTTGATATAAAAAGAATATGTATGTTAGATGACAATTATATTTTAAAATAATACAATAATTTAAGTATTTCTTTAACTATTATGTATTAATTAAACCTACAGTGATGGGAGGAGCAAGAGTATCTCAGGAATCTTCTCCGCAGCATTCTTCAGCTTGCGGATAACCGGGAAAGTAAGAGTAGACCTGAGGAACTGTGAAAAGCAGAAATGAGCATTTCCCCAGAAACAAAACTTGGATATTTATGTGGGAGATCCCGCTGACCCCGGGACCTGTCACTCACTACTCTACTACCCTAATATTGGTGCGCTCTGTAATACTTTAAGATTGATCGAATGTATGTGTCATGATGCAGCTGATAAGCATCCCACATCAACTTTGGTACAAACGTTCAGAAAGAAGACAAGCGTTGGATCTAGAGGTTAATTTTCTATGTATATTCACCTCTTTTATCTTCGGAAGAGGAGAATATGCATGATTTTAATTTATATTTTAATCTTTTCAAGAGAAAATGTTAGATCATAAATCAAAGTTTTGGATTATAATTTATATTTGCAAGATTATTGTTATGGTGGAGTGAGAACTCTTTCAGGTGCAGTCTTTATGGTTTTTTCTCATTGTTAACACCCAACGGTGCTTTCCGTATGCTTTCTGCAGACTGTTCCATAGTGACACGAGACTCGTGTCATATGGAGCCTATTTATTTTTCTCGTAAGCAAGGATTTGGATCCTTTATCAGGAAAAAAAAGTTTGTATCTGCTATATATAATTGCTTTTCCTGAAACATGCAAAGTACATATATTCCTCGTTGCTGATTAGACTAAGTAGCTGTCTCCTCTTCACTTGGAGCATGTATATTCAACTTAAATTCTCATTTTTTTTCCGCAAGTTTCTCTCAAGCCTATGAACCCATAACATTTCACGATTTCCTCCGCTAAACTTACGATTGTCGTCTTCCTTCTCTAGACCAGAATGCCACTTTCGATGTATATTGTCTTTATTGATGGGATCAGGCAGTTCATTCATCTGAACTAAGATTTAATATTTTATTTTTGTTATCTCAAGAGATTGTATCTCAAAAATCATGTGTTTAGTATGTTCTATTATTTTACTTTACTTTTTTTACACATTAACACTGTACTACGAACCTATGAGCCTTTTGCTTTTGCTTTTTTTTTATACACTAGGAGTACACAGAATAGTGGAGCTTTGTATTTTGCTTTCTGTTTTTAATTTTACTTTTTTTACAAATTAACACTGCACTACAAGTCTATGAGTCTTTTGTTTCTGCTTTTTGTTTTTTTCTTATTTATACACCAGTAGTACACCGAGTAGTCGAGTGTAAAATTCCACTTCATGGTTTGTATCTATATATTTATCTATCACCTTGGCAAAATAAGCTATATGGAGATCTAGTCACGGAAGTTCGAATCTGACACTTCAGTCAACATTCTAGACAGGTGCTAGACATCCGATTTCTAGACGGATGTTTCTCTAATTCACATAAGTAGATGCTTCTGTAATTTACATGATAAACTACTATTTCAAAAGGAGTTAAAAGAATATCTTGATTATCTAAATCTTGATAGAAAAACCCAGAATAACAGTTCATTGGTTCTGTCTAAAAATTGATTGTCTCTGAAAAAACAATGAAACTCCGATACTAGAAATGAACAGAGAAGAGCTGAGGTGAATAAGCAACATAAGAATATGCAAGAACAAAATGGAATGGCAAGTTCATCTGTCTTATGTTTTCATTTTGACGCGTGAAAACCGAAGCAAGCAGGATATCGTGATAGGCGGAATGGAGCCTCAGCCACAAGAAGGTCAATTGTCATATGATAATAAATGGAGTTCAGCCAGTTCTACTTGGATCCTAACCATGTGAGATTCTAATACGTGTACTGCTTGAGGGACTATAATATAAAGTTTAAACATAAATTCCGGGAAGAACGAAGAGCTAGGTGGCTCCCAATCGGTGGTCTGGTTTTGGCTATTCTAGAGATGTTCTGAGCTAAGCACCTTGAGTTATAAAGACGAGGACAAGAGGATTTTGTCCGCGATAAGATTGGCTCTGACATTCCGATACCCCTTTTCCGGTCCTTAATGCACAGAGATGACCTAAGCTCTCATCAGAAAAGGTGAGCAAAAGTTCGATCGAGTAAACAACAGAACCAACGAAGTTCTCAGTTTCTCAAGGAATCTCACTAGAAAGTATTTTGGCAGCTTGGGCTACAGTTGAGACTTACCGCAGCAAAAACAAGTTCCTTTTATGTTTTCGTACGGTTTATATACTGGTTAAGGTTGAGCTGGTTAAACTATTCATAAGAAAAGGATAGCACCTGGGTTGCAAGAGACAGAACAGCGGTTAAGGTGTTATGGTTCTCGTGATGCATCCAGTTGAGACGGATCCAGAAACTGGTTAAACTGTTAGGAAGGGAACCAGGACCCTCCGGAGGCCACAATACCGGAGGGGGATCCTGTGATTCATGTGATACAGTAGTAGATGTTTTCTCCAATAGAGTACATCAGAAAATGATTTTCTTCTTTTCGTACTGTGCTAGGGACCACAAGACTACCGGTTGCGGTGATGTTATTCTGGCTAAGTACCCAGATACCGGCTGAACTGACAGTAAGAAAAGGAACCAGGCCTGCAGAAAAGATGACCTGCTGGAGCCAAGAGAATCCTGTGATGTGGAGACCGGCTGAGGTGAGCGTACTGAAAGGGGACCAAGAAATGGGCACCCAAAGTACTCTTTTTCTTCAGGGTGAGGTGACAAGATGCCCATACGGTAGTCCATATAAGTAGGAGCAGGGGGTTATTCTCACGACGTACTCAGAGCCTTCTTGAGTACTGGCAGAATGGTCCTGGTACCGTATATATGAACCTCCTCCGGATGTGGCCTGCCGTGACCCAGAGGGGAGACAGTTCTTCTCTGGAAGTAACCAGGAGTCTCTTTGAGGGTCCGGCTAGTTAGTTAGGTCCACTTCCCTTTTAGATGCGGTTCTAACTTGTAACCCATCCCTAGCTAAAGACGGCTGCTGTATTAACCCTCTTCTCATGTGGTTTAAACCCATGCTCTGACTCTCAGAGAGAGCTGCGCCTCCCTTCTCCTCTCCCGGTCCCATCCAGCCTCTATACAAATACCCAGCGCGCGGATTTATGGTCAGCTATTCAGGTCGAATTGTTGCGTCCGCCTTCTTCTCTCACAGAAGTTTTTACTCCTCGACTGCACTTGCTCGCTTCCTTTCTCGCTCTCCGCACTCACAGCACAAGCAAGGGTCGCGGTCCACAAGCTTTCTCCATTAGAAATTTCGCTTCGTCACTCTACCTCCCTCTCTCTACTTACTGCCTTCATCTCAGTTCAGCTGTTTCTGCCTCGAACCTTTGGATTCTCCTTCTTCTCGTGGCTCTTGCGAATCTTTGGTGATCTCGCCTCATGCTCTCTACGCTCAGGAATAGTTTGGCACACTTTGGCATCCATTCGGTCCCTGTTGAAGAATTCGATCGGTCCAATTTCTCGTGACATTCTCTTTCTGCTTGAGGCGGTGTGGCTGCGCGATACGATTCGCTGTATGAACCTGCAGCTGCGGTGTTAGAGGGGAAGTAGTCTATGGATTTGGAACGAAGAGGCTTAAGCGAGGTAGTGCTTATTGATCTACTGAAGAGTTAGCTGAAGAAGAGAACGTGACGACAAGGTACTGAATCGCGGTGTAGGATGTCCACTGAGCCCACACATTGAGTTGTAAGGCACTAGACCTTACGTTTTCGTCTTCGCTACCAGGTGAAGTGTCAGCCGGAGGTGCAGGTGTGAGTGGACAGTTGGTGCTGTCACAGGGATTCGCAACGTTGAGAGTCTTCAGGTGTAGTGTCGGTCATCGGGAGGTCAAGTGCTCGATTTCTTCGACAATGCTGCCTTATGCTTCCGAGTCACTGGGTAAGGAAGCACACGACTTGTACCTGAACAGAATGCCGACATGGGTGGACGGAGCGATTATTGTTGGAGCAGGGCCGTCGGGAATGGCCACTGCAGCTTGTCTGAGGGAGAAAGGTGTCCCGAGCATTGTTCTGGAGAAGTCGGAGTGTATAGGTTCGCTTTGGAAGCACAGGACTTACGATCGCCTACATCTTCACATTCCAAAGGAGTTCTGCGAGCTTCCACTGATGCCCTTCCCAGCCTCATACCCGACGTACCCCAATAGGCAACAGTTTCTTGACTATCTGGAAGAATATGCAAGGCATTTTCATATCCAGCCTCG
Organism: Asterella californica; assembly: GCA_036924285.1. Classification (NCBI taxonomy): domain Eukaryota; kingdom Viridiplantae; phylum Streptophyta; class Marchantiopsida; order Marchantiales; family Aytoniaceae; genus Asterella; species Asterella californica. Next base: position 19,495,543 of record JAYKYS010000010.1, on the reverse strand, counting down.
CTTTAACGAGAGTGTGCAAAGTGCTCAGTTCGATGAAGATGCACAGATTTGGCGCGTGAACACTGTCACAGCAGGCAAGTCCTGCAGCAACAAAATTGAGGAGTATACTGCGCGCTGGCTGATCGTGGCTTCAGGGGAGAATGCGGAAATTGTCATGCCGAAGCTCCCTGGCATGAAAGATTATCACGGTGATCTTATGCATTCCAGTATGTACAAGAATGGTTCAGAGTACGTGGGGAAGAAGGTGCTCGTCGTGGGCTGTGGGAATTCAGGAATGGAGATTGCTCTTGACCTTGCGAACTTTAATGCGAAACCATCGCTTGTTGTCCGCGGACCGGTAATGAATCTTCGCCTCTGCTCAGTCCGTTCCTGAACATTGACAGTTCCATAGCTCTCCGGTCATACTTTTCATCCTGTTGAAATTTGGCTAGCTGGGTCGCTTTCATATTCAGACTGCAGTGCAATGGAGAATTCTAAGTTTGTGTGAAATTTTCTGTGTTTATGATATCGGTCGATTTTTTGCATCTAATCTTCCACTGGTTCACTGGTGAGAATGAAGAAAGCCCGATTGAAGTCCATGTGATGTGATTCTTTCGAATCCTTGGACTCCTGGTTGTCGTTTGGCATGTAGGATGATGAATATTTAACGCCATTTGGTAAAGTTGAGGGTAACCATGGTTTACCATGATTTACGGATTATGGTGTTCCAAAGCGTCTGTAATTTTAGCATCGATGCACATCGAGTTGGTCGCCCGCCATCTTTCTTTGTCTCAGTACAGTACTCTGTTGAATTTCGTTTCTCGCGTGGAACAGGCAGAGAGAACTACATTCGACCGTTTTTCCGTGGCGACACTTCTGACGGTTCCATCGTGTTTCACTTTCAGGTCCACGTCCTGCCAAGAGAGATATTCGGTACTTCGACTTTCTCCGTGGCGGTGAAGCTGATGAGGACTTTCCCTGTGTGGCTAACGGACTGGCTGTTGGTTTTCTACACCTGGCTGACCCTGGGCAATGTGGCGAACTATGGATTCAACCGACCGAAGGAAGGCCCTATGGAGCTGAAGGATAAGGTGGGAAAGACACCTATTCTGGACGTTGGCACTGTCAACAAGATCAAGAGCGGTCACATCAAGGTGAGAAGAATATGTATTGCTTTCTGAACGCCTCGCCCCGCCTCGCAGAACTGCTTGACAGTATGATTACTTTTTCTATTCGCCCGTTAGCGTCAGTAAACTGATGGATTTCCTGCACATTTCGATTGCAGGTGGTTCCTAGAGTTGTTTCGTTGACGAGTAATGGAGTGCGCTTTGAAAATGGGCAAACAGACTCCTACGACGCGGTCATTCTAGCCACAGGATACCGAAGCAATGTCCCTAGATGGCTTAAGGTAAGAGATACTTTCGAACCGTCCACCAACGATCTTTATCCAAATCTATCTCTTAAGCACTGCTCCTGAAATCCGAAGTGAACATGAACCGAAGTATCTGCTTTCACTTCAGTACTCACTCACCGTTTTGATTTGTCGCTACAGGGGGAGGAGAAGTTCTTTGCCGATGATGGATTCCCAAAGCGGCCATCTACAAACGGATGGAAAGGCGAGCATGGTTTGTATGCCGTGGGTCTTGGAAGAAAAGGGTTGTTGGGAGCGTCGATGGATGCTCGAAACATCGCGGAGGATATCAGGAAAGCTTATGAGTGTCGAACTTGCATGGGGAAGCTCGACTGCTCATATACGAGGTAGATTTCTCAGTTCCTGCGCTCACCACATCAGAGTAGCGCGCGGTAGTCAGCGGTTCTCCTCATCATCATATAGGCTAGAATAGTCAACCGGGAGTGGAAAACATCGTTGCCCAACAGTTTTGTCACACTTGATAGTCAGGCACTCACTACACAGACGACATAGCACTATAGAGATTACATGCCCTCTCTGTAAATTACAATTTTTTGTGGCATGTGGTATGCCAACCACTACGGAAACAATAAATGAGTAAAAATACGATTATCATCACGGTGATACTAGAGAAAAGACTTCACGTGGTGGGAAGCCCGCATCTCTCTTGGAGTGGCATAATCCGACCTTCACCATCCTGTAAACTCCAGGCAGAAGTCAAAGGAAAGGCCACTTGCGGCCATTTTTTGTGTGTATATTCTTTTGGTAACTATTCCATCACTCGATTTCATTTGAATATGTATGCAATTCTTCATTATACCTCTCTCGATTCGATCAATTCTACACTATGGACGATATCTTTCTCCGTAGCTAGACTTTTGCGGGTGTCTGTGTCTGTGAACAGAATATGCTAAACGCAAGAAAGAGTATATGAAAAAGGTCCACTTTACGCAAATATACAAATGAGAGACTTGTCAGCAAGTAACACACTGACAGTCGAGAAAGCCACTGCTAGTGTGCATGAAAATGAAGATTATAAGTGAAATATCTGGAGTTGACATTGTACATGTCAAAAAACCGTATCCCTTTTGGTAGGAGAGAGGTTAGCTGGATGGTACTTGCCTAGTCAAGTCCTTCTCAAACCTAGTCTAACTATTGTGTATGGTGAAGATAAAAGTTCACCCCATCCTAAAGGTCGTGAACTTTTGTGTCAGCAAGTCAAAACTGAATGAAAACGAATCATAAATTGTGTGTTTCACCTTTCAGAAGTAGGCTGAATGAAAGTATGAAACTCTACGCGGACAGTTAATCAGCTAAGCATCACGAGTGAAATTCTTCCACCCGTTGCAGAAACTAGATCCTCAACACCAGACTGAGTCTCCCAAGGTAGGAAGTCCATCAAATTGGCTGAGCAGCTAGAAACAAACTTGGTATATACACTGCTTTTGCTGACGTAAGATAGGTTACAGAAGAGGCATGAAACATATAGGTTCATTCCCCCTAGCTTCGTAACTGACAGTGAACAAGATACTCACAAACACTTACGAATCACCTGCTAAAATAGAGGGTAAGGATGCAATCTATCTCCGTCTAGTTTGTGACATGAATTGAATTCGTCACAGAAAAACCCCGCGGAGAAAAGTCCTACTTACCCCTCAACGCAGATACGAAGTCACATGAAGTATTAATGGCACTGGCACCAGTCTCTCTAGTGACACTCGAGAGGTGTACAAGCTATCAGACTTATCTTCCTGTGCTCAATACGAGTGAGTCCAATAGTGTTTATTCCTAAGAGCCACCAGTAAACAGACCATACCATACCAGAGAAAAAAATGAAAAGATTCTATACCACAGTTCTCTTCAAACTAGAAGCTAGTAATTATAAGCTGCTAGACTAATGAGATATGAACCAGTGATATGAAAGAATGTTCGAAAGATGTTAACGGTCCTCGTGAGAAAACTCAGTTAAAAAGTTATTGTAATCTTCGCTTGCGCATCTTTCACAAGGAGGGAGGTTGGGAGGTTGGCCCATCCAGTATTCGAAAGGCATCGAGTGTGTGCTTGTCAGGAACAGACTTCTGCAAAGGATTATGTATTACAAGAACGTTGTCAACAGTCGGCCTCTTGTTAGGCTGAATCCAGTGTGTAAATAAGCAGCTTTGCCGGTTTCCTAATGATGGAAAAGTTTCTTTCACTTTGTACTTCATGGTGTAGTTCGTTCCATACCTGGTACTGATATTTACTCCATTATTATCTATAACATGTCATTCATCTATTTTCAAAACGCTGAATGGGCTCTGTGGGAGCTCTCTATAACTTTTATCTCCTCATGCAACCATAAGCTTTAAGTCTCAGTTCTGAGATAGTAGCAGCAAAAGCTGAAATGGAAATGGAGGAATAATATGCAAATCATCGACTTACCTTACAAACCCTAACTAGCTCAAAAATGGAGTTTGATAACATCATCCCATGGATAGTCTGGTACAACTTGCTCAATGAGTTCACATATCCTCATGATCATCCCAGGATTATGGAACTCTAACATGTAACACCACGCAAAGTGTAACAGCACAAGAAAGTGACACCCCATCCGCAGTTCGATCCGCTTTGAGCGTCTGAAAAGCAGCTCCAAATCGTCAATCTAGGATATTCTTCACAATATTCTGGTCGTTCAAGCGGCAGAGGGATCGATGGGGCGGTGTGTAGTAGAGCTAACGTAAAGTCTATTCTCTCTCTCTCTCTCTCTCTCTCTCTCTCTCTCGACTGTCCCTTCTAGCTAGTTACATCATAGTTCTCTCTCTCTCTCTCTCTCTCTCTCTCTCTCTCTCTCTCTGGGGCGGTGTGTAGTAGAGCTAACGTAAAGTCTACTCTCTCTCTCTCTCTCTCTCTCTCTCTCTCTCTCTCTCTCCTCTCTCTCTCTCTCTCTCTCTCTCTCTATCGACTGTCCCTTCTAGCTAGTTACATCATAGTTCCCACTGTCTTGTTCCTGATTCTTCTCGGGAGTGAGACTTCAGTAACTCAAGTGCGTGCTTGTTTACAAGGTGGTCACAGAAGTCCCACACTTGCTGCTCTTTCGTATTCAGAGCTGTTCTTTTTCCAAGGTGCGGAGAAAACCACTGGACGCAGATTTGCTTCGGCCGAAGAAATGATGAGATACAGATTTGACGGGAGCATTACCTAAATGCTCGGCCTCTTCTCGGTCCACCAGCACAACAACAAGAAGGCAAGGCTGGCCTTAGCTAACCACCATCTGCTACCTGCATGCTACTACCATCGTTCTGCCCCCAGCAAACAATAAATGCATCTGGGCACTCGGGGAACAGTGTACACCGTACGAGTACCTCATCGACAAAAGAAAGTGGCTCAAGCTATAGCGAACTTGGACGACTGGGCATGTTTTCTCATGTGGTACCCACGCAAAAAGCAAGGCAAAGCAAGCGTGAATGGCCCACTAAGATGGACTCTGAACCTGGTGCCCTTCTTCTTTCGTAGCTCATTCGAAACGGACAATGACAATCTGTCGGTAATACCGAGGGGTGATGACAGTTCATGTCTTCTTCGTGTTTGCCTGTTGTGTCTCGTTTTCTTAAACAATATCTCCATGCTCCCTTCTCGTCATCCTCGCTCGCAATTGAAGCTAAAGCAGATCAAGCTAATCAGAAGCTAAAGCCCAAGAGCCTTTTGAAGTTGGTGACCGTCGACACTTTTCTAGCGACAAGCAACCACCAAATTTCAACCTATGGACGTGTACTTTATCTTCAGGCCTAGTCTCCAACAATATTTTCTAAAACCCCCTGTAAGCCGGCAAATCGTCAGACACTTCAGCATGGTAAGCAGAATAAAGTTGATCACGAAGCACTAGGAAGATTATAATCTATATGAGAAAAGGAGCCAAGTCATACTGTACCCCAAGCTCAAGCCCAAGCCTAATGAGTGGCAGTCTGAAATTGCCAGCAGAACCTAGAACTAACGCGTCAATACATTCCTGGTATCAGTTCACTAATGTTGCTTTGGTGGGCATCGTACTTTTAAGTATAAAGTCGCCTTAAGCCTTCCTTGTAGACTAGTGTGTGTTGCCGTGGCTGCCTGTGGATGTAGGCTCTTGTGGAACTTACAGCGGCTACAAGACATTGCACAACTCAACTGCTACTGGCTCGTTGCCATGATAGCACAGGTAAAATCAAAAGACACTGATGAAATGTAGACCTTTCGGAACGACTAGCGAGTAGATCGATGGCCCTGGATATCGAGTGACGAAGCGAAAATCTAAGATATATGATCGCCAGTCGAGTCCCAACCCAACGGGAGAACCGAGAAAGAAATGAGTAGAGGTTAAAAGCCAGGAAAACCTCATTCTCCGCAACAACTACCGAGCAAGAAGCCAATCATGGGCACTCTAAAACTTGCAATTATTCTCCACCCTGGCCACACTTGGGCCGGTCCTTCCTCCCGGTTCATGAAAAGTATATTAGCAGAGAGCCTTGGAGGACGAGCGGAGGGGAAGGCATGATTGGGCCACTTGCGGGTAAGTTGAGCATGGAATTGTTGGTACTCTCTCGTGCAGTAATTGACCCAGCATGTATGAATAATATCCAAGCGCCACTTACTTACGTAAGGAACTCGTCTGCATGTGATTTGTAATGGATGTAATCGTGCCACGAGTACAGTCTTTCTAAAAATGAAGGTCCAATGCTAATCATGCACTCTATATTTCTCCCCGAAAAGAGGTTGTATCCCGACTGCCTCCGGAATCACTTCAGTGTTGTAGAGCTAGAGAAGAAGCTCAGCAGAGAGCTGCTGCTGCTGCATCATCTGATCCAAATTGCCTTTACCGTTTCACCACAACGGAGGAGTCCGACACTGAAGGCTAAGCTTGTACACTCATACATGATCTTATTCTCCGCGGGCAGCCAATCATAGCAATCGCTAGGAATGCCACGTCTTCTAACCTCATCTTGTCACGAGATGGTGGCTCTGAACTCGTCTCTCGAGCAGCTTCTCCATTAACCCTTCCCTCATCATTTACTGCAGCTGCTTTTCATCGCCCGGTATTCCGATCCCTCCCACCCAACCATCAGATAAACCATCCATTACTTCTTCGTCCTCTTCTGTCTTGGACCTTCTGTCATTTTCTCTTTACATGATCTTCTGTCACTTCGGAGAGAAGTTTGGACCTCCAGAAAGTCGGTCCAAACTTCTCTCCGATCGCCTTGCAACCTCATTTGAAAGGAGAATTCGTCGTCATCTGTGAGCTCAGTGGACCAGGGTCTGCTGTATGTCGGGAACCGATCGATCCGACTAGTAAGAACTCAGAGATTTTTGGGTGGATAGTCCCACAAGTTTTGTCTATCATTCTTGAAAGAAGTTTGGCACTAGACCAGCCTCTCCGTACCAAAAATATGCCAAACAGTGCCATGCACAAACATATGTGCATCGATCAACAGACGACCCTCGGATCTTCTCCCGTTTGGTGTCGTATCGTCATGCGATCACGTAGTTTACTTCTTCTCCTCCTTCTTCCCTCAGGGCTTCCAAAATCGGGACTCAAGGGGGAAGGATGATGCACTCTTATCAAGGCTGATACACAGAATGTCTTTCTTATGACTGCAGTGGTGTCAACACGTCAGGACCGCGTGGATAAAACCGTTTATAAAACCGTCTATGCACCTGTCGGTTAACACCACATTCCCTGGCTTCTTCTATCACGTTCATACGTTTCAACTTTCAAGGATACAGCTGCTTCCCCAATAACAGCTCAGGAAAACAGAATGAAGTTTAACCATGTCTACGTACACTAGTTCTCTTCGTAATCAAGAATCTTATTGACATATTAACTTCAGCAGCTTCAGTTGGAGGTCTTTTCTTTTTCTTTTTAACTTCTTGTACATGTTGGTTGTAATATTTCGAAGTTGCCGGGAAGCGAAGATAGTATGCAAGTATTAGTTTGATGAGTTGCATTGGCCCATGGAGATTCTTCTCAGTGCAGTGGAAACAGCAGAATTGACATTCCGTTTTGTCATTCGTAGTAATATCATCTGGAACGAAGATAAGAACAGGCTAAAAATAACAACATTCTCTGAGACTACCAGATTTGATGTAGTATTTTGGTGGTCGAGGTTAGACCACATCCCCATAACAGATATGTGGAAAGTTTACAGAGAATGGACAATTATACTGATGAAGGGATAGAAACAGGATAGAATAATAGTTGACTGTAATTTGAAGCTTGGTAGTTTCAAGGTCCACTTGATTCTTCATCTAATACTCGGCTGTTTGGGGGTGTCGACTAAGTAGCAGAATCTTCCTACATACTCTGCAATGGAGGTCTCAGTCTCACATTTCCCTTCTTATGTAAAGATGGTTGTGTGTTGAACTTCACTGAGGGCTGGTTATAAACATCCTGAACATAGTCGGCTCACCAATGCCAGACAGAGTGGCAGGCTGGAAACAAAAGGCGATTCTAGTTTCTGAGATGTTTATGTTTGATGCTGGACCCATTTTACATAATGTATGATCACTATGTCAAGAGAATACATGTGCACTTCAGTACGTAAGAGTCAGGGGTTAGTTATAAACGTATTCAAGTAAAAATAGGGTGGTATTATCATCATGATTAAAGTATATAATAACACTAAAATATGTTATTTCTAGTCTTTTATAATATAATTTAATTATGGTGATTTATATATATCTTTAGCCTCTCTCCAATAAGCAGTGCTACCGTCTATAGCGCGCGATAATGATCTATCACATAGAGTTCACAAGAGGAGCAGACGGTAGATGATGTTGTTCTTAGTCATGAAAAATATATCGATATTTTTGTGCTTTAGGGTCCCTAAGACTGTTATAAGTATCTCAGATTATTCGAGACTGAATATTTTGTATATGGACACATCAAGATTGATGAGACGTCCCTGACAATAGATTAAGATGTCTGGACATATGAAAAATAAATACGGAAGCATATAAATGAATGTATAGATAAGTGCGGAAGCATTAACAATGTGCAGAAGTACGAGACTCTCTTACAATAATAAGTATAATGCACATTCCCAAGTTTAGATATACATCACAATAGGAAAGACAACAAGAACAAGAGAGTCCATAACTTAGATCATGAACTCAGCACCAAAGTGAAACACCAAATACTGGATAAAGAAATGACTAACTATACATAGAATATGAATGAAGAACTGATGAGAAAAGAGAAATACAAAGACGTGACGATATATGTTAAACTCTGTTCACCACGTTACATCAGCACATCAAGACGTGTACATACATATGAGTGTCGATATGCGACATCGATTCAGAAATCCATAAGAGGTTTCAGTTTCACAACACAGTCATACAACAAATAGTTTAATAGTTTGATTCCAGCAACGAGATGGAGACTGAGACCTCATACACAAGAAATCTCAACTCTGAAAGTGATGGTTGTGCGAGACTAGAGAACCCCACACAAGTGAACTACCCCCAAAGATTGAACTCTCATGATAACAAACAAAAAGATACAAAACATCCACATCAGGACGTGACTACAAGAAAGATAAAAATATATAAGATAAAACATATGGATGACACCACTACAGAAACTGAGATCTCTGACAAGGTCAAATCGCATAAGACGAGCCAATTGAGTCATCCATGTAGTCTAGATTACAAATCATACCAGAAGGTGTTGACACACTAAATAACAGATCAAAGACACGACATACACGACAGATCAAGACCTGGCGTCACTAACTCATGGTCAGCACCTATCATGTCTACATAGGTAAAACAAACCATTAAACACAACAGTCTATATGTGTCATGTACATACTATTACCATTAAGGTCTTCCACTACATCTGGAACCACAAAGAGGATATGCACTCCATCTATATTATGTCACTACATCACAATACAACTTTTTCCATCCATCTAACTTCATCCACCAGTAACAGAGCTAAATTTTGAGATAAATAATTAAGAAAATGATACATTGTCTAATAACTCATTTGAAAATAATTTTTTTAAAAAAAGTTTATATAACTTTTTATATATTAAAATTCTGTTGATTCGTTGTGTTATTAGCATAATCTAAACTATTGTCCTCTAATTAAAAGGATTGTTCCGAAACTGATCTTTTTTATTTGAAAAAGAATATAAATATGTATTCGTGTATGGGCAAACACACAAGTATTATCCTCTTCATAAGGCTTCAGAATCGTAGAAACTTTTTGTAAAAATGCAGTTTCTGTATAATACTAGAATCTGGATGGAAGTGCGACATCTCTACAAATGATGCGATCGGCTGACAGAAAGATGAAGAGCGATGGCTATCTCAGCGTTACCTTAGACTTGTTCAAAAGGTCATGTAAGGAGGATAATGATTAAAGTGTATTTCTGCAGTTTTAACTTGGGATGCGAAACTTAACTTAACCAGAAAGATGATGTCTAACTCCTGATCAAAGCACTCTTAGCAATGTGACATATACACTTCCAAACTCATAAATTTACTCGGGTAGTCACTCGTCTTGAAGTGGTTATGGAACGATCTAATAAAACCCTTTAAAATTTAATATATATTTTTTAGTATAGTTAATTATTATTAAGTAATGAAGGGTAGAAAAAAATAAATCTAGAATAAAAGTTTAAGAATAATATAAGAAGATACTTATAATAAAGATTTAAGATTATTTCTTATACCAATAGTTTATGATACTAAAAAGATAAGAAAAGAAGAGGACAATATTTAACTTCCATCTGGAGAAAAAGAAGGATATTTTTTCCAATGTAAAAATATGTACTGAATGAGTTTAAAATATCATTTGATACATTTCCTAATCTCATAGGAACATGTATCAAATACCGATATACATAATGCAAGCAAAGCAAAAGATGTAAAAAATATTGATTGTATTAATTTAGTCATTTAATGTTTATTTGTAAGAATTAGTATTTTATTCTTACACGATGGAAGTTGACCCATGAATATTAGTAAAAGACTTACAGGATAGGTAAAAGAACTAAAATTATGTGATAAATGTACGCAAAAAATATAGTTATATTGTATTTTTGTGTGATATAGATAATAAAATAAGGTCTAGAATATACGAATATAAACATGTTTCATATAATAAGATATTATTTTTTGTTCAATATTTAAGATAATAATTATTTTATTTTTCAAAGATTAAATAAACAGTAAAATTCTAACAATTTTTGGATCAGACATTCATATTTATAAACAAGTTCTAATCATAAAATACCAATAACTAAAATTAGTTTTCTTTTAAATCTACATATATTACAACATATATCATCTCTAAACATACAATAGGAGTAAAATTTTAAATGTAGAAGTTACGATCATCTGCTTTAATAGATAATAAAACTGTTTCAGTTGTGAAATTGAAGTAAAACCATTTCTATCAGAAGGTTAGTGAACATCTGTTTTGTGCTAAATTTGTAACTTTTCCTTCAAAAGACAAGAATGAGCGTAACCGTCGACATATGGTACTCATAATAAAGCAACTCCTAATTCTAATTTATCTTGATTTGGGACAAGATAAAACTTATACAACTCCTATAACTTAGACCTCACTCCAGATTAATATCATTAAATGTCATAACTTAGTATTGTAAATATATAAAGTTATACACATATGAGTAGAGCACATTCATGCAATATTGAATTATAACTCAATCTTTTGGAAAATATTATCAGTTCATACCTATTTAGAGTGATAGGAATATCGCATTTAGCTCAATTTATGTACTTTTTAGTATATAATGTAGAATTCTTATATATATAATTTGACTTCATCTTTTGAACAAATAGCCAAAGTGTAACTTATCACAAGACTACATTTTGCTTCAGAAATTTGGTTAGGCTTTAGAGAATGTAAAGAATAATATTTAATTTATAGTACCTCAACTACTTTACAGTATTTGAGATCATGAGTATAAACATATAAGATGGAATATTAAGGAATGTGGAGAATATGGGGAAAGGAAAGGGGGAAAGGAATTATTATTATTACTGTTATTAGGCAATTACAAAATGAGAAATTGCACCACCAACCGACACATGTACTGCTTATGTCTAACATTTGTACTAGTACGAAGCTCAGTTGACAACAAGCATGACAACAACTCAAAGTCCCAGAATGCTAAGGAACTGGAGTGAATATAATTTTAAATATATAGTTTGATAGCTTATAATTATAAGCCATCAAATAATAAGAAACAAATCTTAGAATTTACACGAGTGAATGAGAAATTATATATCAAGTCGTTAAAAGTTTAGAAAATCATATAGCGATTAGGATCTGAGTATATAAGTATAATTATATTCCTAACGTATATCGTAGTTGTCCGCGACGGCGCGACGGGAAAACAGCAGAGTCGCAGGGAAAGGAGTTCACATACAGAGTGAAGGGGTCTAGATATTAAGCTTCCTCTTCTCACTCACGAAAGATTGAGCTCCTTTGGATCTTTTTGGTCTGTTCTGAATCGGATTTTGTCTTTCTTTCACTGGCCCGTTTTCTTCAACGAACTGGGTATCGGAACGATGCGGGTCACGGGTGAGAGAGAGGTCCGAACTCAACGCAGTAGGCTTTAGGCAGTGTAAGTCAGTAGGTCGTGCAGTAATAGACTACTACTGTGTACGCTACGACGAGGTACACAGAAGAAGACTGGAAGCAGCACCAGCAGACCTGTAACCATGATACTGTACCATCATTTGCGAGAACACGGTGCGTGTGACCTACTGCGGCCTGTGGCCTACACGACAGACAGACACAGTACTGAAATAGGTGGGCATCATCAACGAACTTTAAGCTTTCATGATATCTGACCTAAGATTTCATTTACGACGACAGAATAGCATTCTAATTTTGACAAATGCGGCTACCGCTTGCGGCATGAAGTAGATGCAATCGAGTGGGTCACGCTGTCGGTCTGTGATTCGACCAAGCTTTCTATGATTAGAATATTTATTGATAAATGTGTAATGAGCGTTTCATACTTTCCAGTAAATCTGCTCAAAGCGACAAAACCAACTTTCCAAGAGAGAAGGAAATGATCTACTCTGCCCCCCATAAAGATCAAGAGGTATTATTACATGATTCTTTGCTCAATGGATCATTATATAATCGTTGTATGGTAACTGATTATGCCGGTCAATTCTTTAGTTTATTCTGAATGTTTTGTTTTTTTATTGTCATAAAAGTGAAACAAGTAAATTCAACAATTGTAAAATATATATGATGTATTTTTAAATTACTTCACCATGTTTTATTGTTTAAGCGATTAACCTCCTCTTTGAAGTTTGAATCATTGAATGGCACGACAGAAATGTGCCTGTGAAGGTAGTAGAGAAGGAAGCTTCGACATGACAAGTCGATATGATTGTAACGAATTGTGTTAGCTTAGTGGCGAGAAATGAACTCTAGATGATATTCATTTTTTACAAGTCGCCTTGCTTAAGGTTCTTACCAGTCTTCTTCTGTGGGTCCCTAATGATGTTTAAAATTTAACCAAAGCATAGAGTCTGTTTAGGATTTAGTTAAGGCACAAGAGCTCTTGGCGGGTAGGAATAAAGGACAGGTCACTGACATGCACTTCACGCACGATTATATGGACCAGGTTCAAAGAGTGTTTGATTGTGAGACATCTTTGGGTTGAGTCTTTTTTCCGTATACTCTTATTGACAAGTAAGGATATATAACTTTTTATAAACTTCTATTGATCTAGTAAAAACACGTGACGCAGTGAATAGCCAACGGAGGAAAGGACTCATCAAGCCTTTGAGGTTCTTTTTCTCTGTGTTTCAAGTATAGGACTTGAGTTACAGGTCTATTTAGTACACATGCAAAAGATGTAAACAGAGTACATTATGTTCAATGTATATGACATATTTATGATACATTGGAAAGTAACCAAAATGTAGAAAAGATAGACAATGACTCTTTTCTGGAAAACAGGAAAAATAGAATTCAACAAACTGGTTTTTATAATGCTTAGATCAAAATCAAAAACCTCTCTTTTGCAGAAATTGTAGCGCTTTTTGTTTCTTCCCAATGCTACCTACTACATGAATTTTAGAAGTTACCCATAGGTCTTTTTTTCTCGATAACCCAGAGGTCAGCATTTCACGTCCATGAACGTCAAAAAGTGAAAATCTGGAGAATCACTAAGTATCAATAATAGTGGTGTAAGAAATCACAATGAACATAAAAAGAATGTATCATTTTTTTTCATGAACATACCAAATGGCTTCAACTTAAACACGCTAACAAGAGATGAAAACTAAACACTCATCAAAAGGGTTAGTAAGGATAACCAAATATACATGCAAGATAAACTTCTGAGAACTTACTTCCGCTCGCTTGTTATTCTCGTTAAATGAAAATATTATACTAAATTGATAAATATATTATATTTTTCATAAATATTAACAGTTAATCAAACTTAAAAAGGCGACAAGACTCAAACATCAAGCATAAAAAAAAATAAGGAAAAACGTATTCTCCAAATTAGATATAAGAGCTACTGCTCGCCACCAAGATATATTTAATTTATTACCAATCCTCTCTTAAGAAAATATTAAATAATAAAATTAATCCTATGCATATTTGCCTCCTTCAGCAGGAGGTGAAAAATATGCAAAGAATTAGACTTTTAGTCCAACCAAGCTTCTATATAAATATGTGTCAGACTTGACTTTCGTTTTCCTTTCGTTGCAGTAAAAGATATAAACCCCTTTCATGAGTGTCAACCTCTGAGAGAGTGACACGATGAGAGGAGTGGATTGTTGTCAGACTAAGAAAAGCCGTGTTTGGATTTACTACGTGTCGTGTCCGGGGCACTTTAAGTGAGATCATAACAGCAATTCCTTTTCTTTTCTGGGCCCTTGTAAAAGGCACTCTTTGTTTGCACCTTGCTCACTTCTGGTTCATTTGTCTTTCTCGTCTTTTGCTTCTATTTATAAACCTTTGCCAATTTTGGTAAACAAACGAGTTTAGAGTTTAGACACGGACACTCTCCACTATGCCCCCTTGCTCGATCTTACTCAGGGGGGGAATCGTATATACTACGATTTACAGATACAGCATCTTTGCAAGATTCAGGTAAACGAATATGGTAAAAGTTAGACCGGAGTCTAACTTCCTTGCATATTTACATCCTCCTGATGGAAGAGGTAAATATGTAAGGGTTTAATTTATTATTTAACTAAACAATTATTAATAAAGTGTAATCTCGCATATGTTCTTTAGATAGCGTGTTTTTCAACACTCTCTTTATGCTTTATGTTTGGATGTTCTTGCGTCTTTACATTAATAAATATTTTAAATTATAATATTTTTCTTATTTTTCTTATCAAATTAATATAACATTTTCTCTTAATATTTATGTATCTTTTTCCTGATAACAACAAGTGGCCGAAAGTTCTCCAAGTTGATCGTGCATGCATATTTCTTCCTGAGGAATTTGAGCACTGAAGAGAGAATGAGAACATATTTGCTCACGAGCGAAATAGAAGGAGACGAGACTCGATCTAGTTCTAGTGCTACCCCATCGAGTTGGATAAAGTGGCATTCAATCACAGCCGTAGGAAGGGGACTAGGATTATAATTTTCGCGAGGATTATGTCGTCTTGGATAACCATGCATTATTTCACTCCCTCCATGTTTAGACGGAGGAGGTTTATGCACACCCATTAATTTATGATCAATTCTTTTTTGGAAGAGTTAGATTATAAATTAAATTATACTACTCAATTCTATAATAACTGCCTTTCTAAGAGGATGGGACCAGTTCTGTACACATGACTTATATGGTTTTTCTTCTCTTAGCAATCAAGTGTAAAAACTGTAATGAGGTTCGTACGACCAAATGTAAAACAGTTCATGAGGTTAGTGAGTAAAATAAGATGTTTATTATAGAAATTTAATTCTAGATTTTTATATTTAGTTTTTAGAAGTATAGATTTTGTAGTTCAGTTCATCTTCTCAGTGAAAAATCATATCCTTTTCGCTTCTGCACTCTGTGGTAGATCACAAACATATCATAATTTCAAAAGGAGAACTTTTCAAAACTAGTTGTGACACTAGAAGTAACCAACCAGTTGCAATAACTTTATTACTATATCCATATTTGTCTCTTCTTGGCTTCGACCAAAACGTCACTTTGGATGCATATGACCAAAACCTAGAAAGCTAAAGACCATCTCTTGACTCACAACATGTTAGATCGAGACCAACTGAAATATTGAAATAGTTAACTGAAAAGTTTGTAACAAAAAATACTATGCATACAACATGAAGTTTTGCCCACATGCTGTTATCAAAAAATACATAATGTTAAATAGAAATTCTATTATAATCTATTTAGTTTAGCTATAACTATTAAATGTTAAACCACACCTAGAGTTGCAAGACAATCCGAACATAATCTATAAAAACAACACGTTTAGAGGTGCTTTAGAGACTACAATGTGACCTCCTTCTGATGTTTAATAAATCTATTAGTTACCAAATCTTTCCCAATGAAAAGATTAGGTAAATTAAACCTTTACTTATTTTACCTACTCCATCAGAAGATGGAGGAGATGATAATGCAAGGAAGATGCCTTTTCATATATGCATCCCAGCTGCAATGTGTAATGAAAGTGCGGAAGAGAAAGAGTTGCGGAAGCACGATAAAAGTTTTGCATTTTCAAAAACAGTTAATTTTCAAAAAACAATAAATGATTTTCCATGATTTTGAAAAACAGTTCATCATGATTTAGAATTCTTTTGAGTTCTTTTTCTCTCATCAACGTGCAGCAGAAATTTTAACAGAAAAAAGAGTGAAAATGAATGTAATTTAGATTTCTTATGTTAGCAGCTTGCTCTCCTTGCCTCTCTCAAGATCTCTTATGATCCTTAGAGATGTAAGATGGATCTATCTTACACGATATTCTTACCGGATAGTTAACAAACCGATATGAGGGATGTATAAACGAGACGGAGTCAATACCAAACGGATGGGAAGACCCTATCAAGGCAAAAGAGGGACTCGAAGGGCCAAGCAACCAACACCCCGAATGGAGAGAGGAAAGATTTTAGACATTCAGTGAAGAAGGTGACACTATTGCAACTGCAAGGTGAAGTATATGTGTAGATAGTGGTGCAAGGATCCAGACCCTAGAGAGTCTAAGAGCACTGAAAAGGCATAAACTCAGTAATTAGGCCTATGGAAGAGTTTATGGTAGTGGCATGCTCCTCAAGGTTGAAGTTGACTGACTGTTGCGGTTGCAGAATGATCATATGCCATCATTTCAGCTTCATCCACAAGGCGCTCATGATTTCACTCCACTTGTCACGTTTAGAGGAGGAAGTCGTAGTGGAAAAATGAAAAGCCACAAAGGAGAGTGATCTTGTGGTGCAGAAAAAGTTGCAAAAGCTGCATTCAAGTTGAGTTTTCTTCTTCCTTGTACTTTGAGTCCAAGAGTAGGACTCTGAAGCGATTGGTGTGAGAAAGAAAGAATGTCCAGTACTTGAATCTACCGTGTGGTTACTGTCAGTGAAGTATGTGGTTGAAGATATCCAACTTAGAAATAGTTTTTCTTGCTGTTCCAAGCAATGATCTCGTCTGTCACCGAGAAGAGCTGGGACAAAAGCCATTGAGGATTCTGGCTTTGTCCAATGTTTCAGAACGAAGAAGAAGCTGAACAACTCGATTGGAGATATGACTCTATTCGGGATGTTTTGAACACGCGATAGAACAAGACTCCAATTTGACTTCTAGAATGACCGCATCCATCTAGGTTTGATTAACTGATTTAGGGTGACTCCGGTGGCGTTACCTCCCTTATGGGCCAGCCAAGGAGCGGGGTCTACTGGCAAAATGCCACGACATCCAACAGATAATGATTTCAGTGCTTCAAAAGTCTCTATGTTCAAAGACTACAGCATCAAGAAGTAACAGTACAGTCAAACCTTGCATAATCCACACTTTCTGTGGTTAAACCTCGAGTGTAATCGTAAAAGCATGAAATATAATATTTTTCTTTTCCTCATAATGTTCTTTGAGTCTGAAAAAATATTTTTTTTTCTCCAAAAAGAATACTTTTCATATTTATTTATCAATACTAAATAGTTTTTTTTCGAGATTATTCATAACTTGCGAAGCTGGTGAATAGATTCAGTTTGATTCTTTATTTCACAATTTCTAAATTGAGATAAAGATTCCTTATTTCACAAATCAACATAGGTCAGCAATAGCATTTTCTACTACCATAACGGTTAAATTTCTCTCAAAGCAAATCCGCAATATAAGATCTTGAGGGTCACCAGGAGCACTTGTATTCATACTCGAGGTTTAAGGTTGAAGAGAATTTGGCAAGGTGTGCATTTCTTATAAATTTCACAGAAAAGAAGAGAAGAAAGATTCGGTTACTGTCTCTCAACCTGTCCAGTTTTTTCGTGTAAAATTTCTTCCATAGTTGCTCTTACTATGACTATTATCATCCTCGAAAGAGATGAACAGAATGAGGTCATTAGAATGTCCAATTCTCCTCAAAGAAACATTCGGTGGCTTACCAAGTCGGAAAAGTCAGAGGGCCATCATACATATTTCTTTTATCTTTTTTACTAGAGAACTATAATTTTCGTAGGACTGCAAATGGATTTTATATCTGCATTTAGAAGTTTATAATGTGTCTAACGTGTCGTTTGAATTCAGATGTGCAATGAATGAAACACGATGTCTATATACTACACGGCGTCTAATATAACAAGGTGCATTATGACACTAATATGATGTTGCCTCTCTATAAAGGACTTCCTCTTGGATGTACTGCACTTCATAGCTAAGGCAACGTCATTTGTAAGTTGCATTTTACGTATGATGAATTCCTTAATTAGGTTTTTAGATAAGTCTATCCCATCGAGATGTGGATCGCTACCCGGATACTTGCACTTGCTTCAAGTCCCTTGTCACCTTTCTTCTCATGTTCTTGAAGTTTGTCCTCTCAACAGCAGTCTACTGCTGTTTGCGTATCTGCGAAAGTGAGCTCGGAACTCACAGTTCGAACATCAGGTCACAAGGGTTGGCAAGTGAGGCGCACTTAACGCTTTCAAGCGTGTACGAGCTGCTTACGAGGAGTAGTAGTCACTCTTGCCCGACTTTGTGACAACTATATTGCTCGTTTATGCTCTTGCTCTATACACCTAGTGCGCACTTCGACTACCATTTGGACTCAGAGTACTCAGCTTCTTCAACGGTTGCCGTGGATGAACTCCACTACAACCTGTTCAGCAAACTTGTATACCATGTTTCCCTCGGGTTGTTTACGTGCATGTCCACGAGTGTGTGTCGGGAGTGTTGAGCGTCGCAATGAACCGTATGTAACCACTACCCAACACAGGCTGTTAGACTGAGAGAAATTCCATCACTTCACATCTTCCCAAATTCTCAATAATCTGCGTGGTAAATATGCTCGTTGTTCCAATCAGCTCACGATACAGAAAGCAATCAACGCGATCGTATGAATTGCAAGCTGCGTTTAAGTACTTGGCACTGTGAGGAACGAGTGAACCTCCAGTTTCGTCAAAGGAGTCAGAACCTGCTTGTTTATGATTACCGTGTCTCAGTCTCGCTCTTCCAAGTTTCCAGATATATGAGCGCCCCCTCCTGTCCGACGGGCAGTGGTTCGAACACCACCATCATCCGCTTAATCTCCACTTCCCTACTATCGGGCGATTTCGACAGTGTTCTCAGTATGCCTCGTCGCACGTACGCTCGCCTGCCGCCAGTCCTCTGACAACGTCTGCCCCAAACGGAATCCACCACATTACGGTCCATCATCATTGTGTGCAGTTCATGCACTCCGCTAGTACTCGCGGTGCGGTATATGTGAGCGACCTGCGGCAGCTCGACAAATAAGTAGCTGGGCCGTCGTCCTCGTTCCAGTTTTTACATTCTATGCTAATAGTATAACAAAGGCGACTCGAGTCACCACGCGACGCATTCGTGTGATGCGGGACCGCACGCTCCCACTGGCCTATGACCTCACAGAGGGATTAGTAGTCCAGTCTAATGTCTGCTTTGAGATCCACTGTTTAGCTGCAGATACTTCGTCGAATTCCAGCTCGAAGACGCAAAGATGATCCATCTGCGCAGCTATGTGGAGAAAACGTCCAAAACTTAGATATGAATTTAAATGCAGTCTCTCTCAGAACCACGATCGAATAGATGCTGACCTAAGCTAAAACTACAAGTTCTACTGACCTACGTGGGAGATGCAATAATTCCCGCAGCAAGTCACAGGTTTGCGCATTCTGGGACAAAGTTCCATTTGATGATTCATGAGAAAAAGTTCCTTCCATCAGAGAAAGGATCGAAAATAATCTTTCTGTACAAATGTCCTTGATATCTAGGACCTGATATTCAAAAATCGCAACCGGCAAGTAGAGGGTACAAGAATCTCCGTCTGGGCGGACGTAACGTCCTAGTAATAGGCTTTTCGGGGATTGTTCTGCAAAACCATGCGCACGACACCACGTACAAGAACGATTGAAGCTTAGACTTGGAACCACCAGGTAAGACACAATTTCAATTCCTCGTCCTACCGTTCTAGAAAACTGATGGAACATGAATATAATGGTTGCAAGTACGTCATCCGTTCTAGCGGCTCTAGAAAACTGATGGAACATGAATATCATGGTTGCAAGTACCGTCATATGGAGTAAGCGTTGACTAGATAAATTACCAGAGGATTCGGTCTAAAGCGGTAACCCAGCATCATACGTTTCTTGTACTGTTCGTATATGTCATCATCTGGTGTGACTTCACCAGGTTGCTCAGCACCGACTCCAAGATTGTTTAACTTAACGGCACCCGCTTGAACTGGATCCGATCGACCACCCTTCCTACTTCCAAGACCCTCACCTGCCGTAATGTTTTCCCAATTTCCAGATCCATCAGAATCTTGCTTCACGAGGAAACTCAACAGAAAGCCAGGGCTAAGATATCAAAAACCCTATACATGGTCCGTTGAAAAAGTCGCAATATCAACAAGACGTGTAGTCAGATCCGGCTCGCGTTGGACGCCAAACCCAGTGAAAACCTGCTCTACTGACTAGGAATTGGCCATAAGATCCAAGAAAGCAGGTAAAGTGGTTCAAAACCCCAAAGCTGCTCTATGGATGGCTGCTCTATGCTCCCGTGTTGATGCTCTATGGACTTGTAAGGTCAAGTTCATAACCCCATGCGAATCCCACATCCCTTAAGAACAAGCAAACGATACAGATCCGTTGCTACCCCTCAGTCCCCTCACATGCGATCAGAGAAGCACGAGCCGTGACCATGACTTTCCCTTACGATGTTTCCGAAAATTCATTCCAAACCATTCAACGCTCACAAGACTCTTGACTTCCTCAAGGAAGCTACCTTCTTAGAGCACATGCAGTCGTGATAAAACCAATCAGACAACGGAATTATACCGCTTAACAACAATATATATCTCAAAGCGGGGTTGAGGTGGGACTGGCAAGAGACGATAATTACCTTCTTTCCAACCCATCTTGGATAAGAGACGATGTCCAACATTGTCAGCTTGGATCTTTGCTCGATCTGCTGCAGCCTTGGCTGCCTTTTGCGCCATAGCATCATTGCACTTTGCCATGAACTTCTCGAGTTCCTCAGGAGGTATGTAGTCACCCATGTGGTGCCCTTTCTTCAAAGGACCTACAAGACAGAAGACCACCATCTGAATAAGCCCATAATATGCTTGGAAATGGTCAGGGATCACCTATCCTTTTATCTTGACCCCCAAGTCCTTGCGGGGCTTTACTTCAAAGACTCTCAAGAAAAGTCCTGGGGATAGGCACGTCTAGAGCCAATACTGGTGTTCGCATCTCTCCTATGCCATGTATTCTGAGGAGCGTAAAACCACAATACAGTATACCTCTGGACATCCACAGAATGTAATGCTAAGCACTCATCAGTAGAGAAATCAGACAATCATCATCCCAAGTCATACATCTTTCACTGTCTTCTGCTCTTCTTACAGCAATCCACAGAGGAATGACATATAACCTTGGGCAACGTCATCGACAACTTTGGTCGGTGGTGAATATGGGCGCGGGATCTCTACATGAGGCCACGGTATTTGTCAACACCATTACGGGTAAATGATTCATTCCTACGTAACAAAAACAACCCTAACTAAGCACGAGTGACGTCACTACCATCAGTCCACAGAAGACAATTCCCTCATATCTGCAGACAACACCGGTACTAGCTTACAACTAATAAATTCACGACATGAAGTCTTAAGCTTTGTTGATTAATTCCTACGTAACAAAAACAGCCCTAACTATATATGACTGACGTCATTACCATCAGTCCACAGAAGACAATTCCCTTATATCAGCAGACGACACCGATACTCGCATACAACAAATAAATTCACGACATGAAGTCTTAAGCTTTGTTTCTCCACCAGTGCAAAACTGCAGAAGATGAAGGAAGATAAAAGGGCAATTGCACCTGTAGGAGCTTCTTCTGCCGGCCATATGACTGGAGAATGTCGAGAACTTTCTGCAGGTGAATTGACGCCAAACGAAGTGTAAGCTCCCTCTGCTATATTTGGACCTGAAACATGGATGCGCCGAGGGCGAGAATACTTCTCTTGGGTGACCCAATATCCTGCACTAAAATATACCTTTCAAAGCAAACTAGACGGGATTTTGAGATATTTTCTAAAGCCTCGCCACAGTCGTCCGCGCAGAAAGACTGGAGCTAAGTGTTTCAAACAGAATTTTACTTACTTTCCGAGGATGGAGCATGGGATGTGGCAGGAGACAGCTCATCGTTCGTGTGCTTTGAGGGTTTTCGCATGTCCTCCTGTGCTGCCTTCTTCATGTAGAACTCCATCATAGATACAGAATCGGTTGTCCATGATGACTGGCTTCCAGAATCTGGACATATATGGTACCAAATTAAGATGATATACTGCAGTGGTTAGAATTCTCTGAGGAAAAACTCTACACCATCTTTACCTTTACAGGTCACACCTTTAACTTCGGATGACCTCGGAAGGAGGCAAACCCTCCACACACCATACTAGAAAGCAACGTGGTATAGAAGGAACCAACGATAACAGAAACAGGTGCAGGCAGCTGGTGCTTCACTTACGTAGTAGGAGTTCTCCCAAGCGTCTTCCTATGACTCTTATGGTTGTAAAAGGAGCCGTAGCCTCACCTTGGGTTGATTCTCGCTGCTGCCTCCGTCTATCTTCCTTCGAGTCAGAGTAGAGAGCTGATGCTGGTATTGAATAGTTCGTTCGCTTTTGAGAGTTATTCTTTTGATTGTGGCTTGAATGCCCCGATGGCATGCTGCTGCTGCTGCCTGATATCAAGGTGTACAAGAGTCAACCTCAGATGTATGAGAATGCAGCGAAGTACTTTGAGACATCAATCACCCTGTGGCTTATGCAACCCAAGCTTAGGTTGAAGCACTGAGTTTCAACCTAAAACGTCTTGTCAACTTAACCCTATTAGAAATGGTCAAAGCTCCGTGCGGCCGCGCATCCCAATGCTACCTGACCTCCAGGAGGACTTACGCTGATCATGTAACCACAATGGAGAGGAAGTTATTACAGCATGTACCGACCATAGGTGTCATATTTTGATTCAGAAGTTATCTTCATACGTCGAGAATGGCAGATATACTTATCACAGCAAGTCGCTGGCTATTATGGTAGCTAATGTATCTTCTTCGCAATACTGGCGATGGAACGCATCTAAAAGTTTAACAAATCGAGAACGACATTAAATGCCAAGAAACTTGAATGAGAGCCAACAGAAGAAATGGATGGCACAAGTATCTTCAGACCTGGTTGCGAGGCTTTGGGGTCCTCGCCAGCAAGAGCTCGTTCCTCTTGTGCAACTCGGTACTCGTAATACTTGTAATCTGGACAACTGACATCAAACAGAAACCTACAGAAAAGAGAGAAACTTGTTACGATCTAACCAGAGGAAACGATGATGGAAATCAACGAATAGACGAGCAGATTAACCCGAGGTCCACTCCCTTTTGAGACA
This sequence comes from Asterella californica, assembly GCA_036924285.1. Taxonomy (NCBI): domain Eukaryota; kingdom Viridiplantae; phylum Streptophyta; class Marchantiopsida; order Marchantiales; family Aytoniaceae; genus Asterella; species Asterella californica. The sequence continues at coordinate 19,472,069 of JAYKYS010000010.1, read as the reverse complement.
AGTTTACATCATACAGAACAACTACGCATCCAGTTCACAAATGCTTACCGAAATGGAGAATCTCCGGGGTTCCTCTGACGGGTAATATTCTCGAATTGTCTGCCGTTGATAGCAACAAAACTAGCTAGCTTCTCTGCAACCTTCTTCACCTCTGGATCCGTTGGAGATGGAATACTGCCTGTACAATATCGGCGTGTCGCAGCAATAAATGTCAAATGAGGACTAAGGTTGCCACATTATCAATAACTGGGAGCAAAAACCAAAGAGCAAGATTCAGTTTGAAGCACTGTCCCCTAATCAACGAGGAATAAGGCCATAAATTTCCATCACCTCTCTCTGGCTCAGGGGTAGATCCAGAGTAACTAGTTGTCTTCTCTGACTTCAATTTCTTGGCCCGTCTGCCTGTGCCCTCCTCACCATCTTCGTCTTCATCGCCACCCAATTTAATGGCATTCACTGCCAACCTCGACTTCGGCTTCAGACTGAAGGCTAGTTTCCCATTGGTAGACGTGGGCTTTAAGGATGAAGATTTCACAGAAGGGATAGTCTGCTCGGTTTCAATCTCGCCAGAAAGGTCATCCATTTCAGACTTCGGGAACAACTTCGCAGCTTCTTGCTCGTGCTGAAGTCTCTTGAATCTTTCCATGAATGACCCATCATTTGGAAAGAATACGGCCTCGTTTGGATCAGACATTTGTTTCCCTACGATAAATTCTTAAAGCTTCGGAGAATGGTTTCAGTGGTTGCTCAGTTGCGACCTCAGTGAAATCAACACCTCACTTCCATTCCCCTTAGTGCATTTTAATAAACTTTAGAGGATCCTGGCTGATAATGTAACAGTTCCGACACCAGACAACCTTTCAACTTCACCGTGCAACAACTCTCCGCGGTTTTTACGAAAAGGTTTACTCTCTAGCACCTCTTGTACAGGCACTTATGCAAGCGCAATTCTCAGGAGCCACAGATGCACAAGAGTACAAAGGCCAAAAAAACGCATCGACAGACACCTGGAGAATTAATTGAGATGCAAGAACGATGATCCCGTCTACTTGCGGTGAGAAAGGTGATTCGAAGAATGGCAAAAGCTACAAAGCTTTTCTTATAACTAGGAACGCCCCGGACTTCTGGTAAAACCTCTGTGAAGACAACCAAAAATTCGTCTGTTTTTTCAACCTCGATGTGTACGTAACTCCAGTCAACACATAAATCAAAAGCTGCTCCAAACCTCAGCTTTTGAGCAAAAATACAGGTCGACGAAGGGAGGACTCCCTTGGCAGCTTCAAGTAGATGGCCCTCTCGGTTGGGAACAGAGAAACAGGAAAAAGGTCACCTTTTCCCTTGGCACCTTCAAGTAGATCGATCTCTTGGAAGACGATGCAGAAATGCAGGAAAAAGGGCACAGAAGGTGACGTAAAGCGCGGAAGACGTGATTACGTGAATGGACTGGATTGGATCGAGGAATGCGACAAGGTACGAACGGGAGGATAGTGAATGCCAAACGAAGATTGGGAGCTTGATCTCCTAATAATTAAACTCCTGCTGCTTTTTTTCAATTTCTTCTTTGTTTCCTGCCAGACAGCATCGCTGAAGAGGAGAAAATTGTCGTAGGAGAGCATACAATGTGATGAGATTGAATAGTTCGCGTTCTTCCACCCCCTGCTCATACTGCTGGTCAGCAACCGCCAATCTTGCTTCATTCTCTCCCTCCCTCCTCCACTCTCTTTACCCCCAAGTCATACCCTACATAGTTCATGACTCTTAACTCGCTACCCTAATACTCCCTCCAGAAACTAACAAAAATGTTCACCTCCCTCCTTCACTGAACTCGACTTGACTAATCACAAAGGAGCGACCATACGCTTAGGCTACACTCTCCCAAAAATCTATCTCCATTTTCTTTATCTTCTTTCACCGGGAACCATTACCCGATTCCCGTGTAGATGAGACTATGCCCACACTTCCTCTGAGGACCGTCACACGTCTGACATGCAGATGAAGAAATAAAGACGAGCAGAAGCAGAAGAAACCGGAACCGGCGGCCCATACCTTGTTATTGAATCTCTGTCACCACTCTTGTTCTCTCGATGCCTCAGATTAACGAGGACACACGATCCAATCTAAGTAAAAATGCGATTGGATCACTCAAACGAGACAACCAAGTTGCTGCTGCAAGTAAAACGAGAGACGCAACCTGATCGTACGCCGACGACACAAGAAAGAATGGATGACAAGCACCTACGCCCTTCCCCTGAACTACTCGGCAGCAGCGGCGATGACTGACCAGACTGAGTCACTAGATCATCAGGATACTCTTGTTTCTGGCACAAACGAGGAGCTTATGCGCTATGATGACAGGACACGAAAGAAGCAGAGAGATTGAAGCCCTTGGCAATCAGGAAATGTTGCAATTGTATGCTGCTGCTATATGCCTGCTCTCTATCCCCCTCCCTCACTCACTCAGCACGAAAGATGATATCAGAATAATGGTCGGATTCCGAATCGATCTTTCACACAAGAGGCAAAGAGTGAAGAAAAGGATTTCCGAGCGTCCTCCTCTGCCCTTACCTCCATCTCAGCCAGCCAGAGATAGAGGAGTCCCGCAGCCGAAGACAGATTAGAGAACCCAGTGGGACCGTCCGGACCGACATCGTGTGGCCACCGCGTTTCGTCGGCCACGAAGGCAGACGCCCACTGAACTACCGTAGCACATTCACTGTGGTTCGGTTTCTCTGACACATCTTGTGGAAGAACCGCGGCAAACTTCTCTTTAACTACCACGTCAATCGTAGTCAGATTCATCTGGCCACGTTGTATCAGGATGCAAACTAGGGCGATCCGGGGTAGATTGGTTTCCCGAATCACGAGATGTGGGGTTACCCGGAAGTCACTCCAGTGTAAATAGTTGAGGTATATTGCATAGTGAAGAATTCTGTTAAGCTTTCTGGACTAACAACTCTCGACAAAATTTGAATTTTAAACTTTGTCACCTTTATAGTGCTTAGTACAAGAAATAATAGTAAGTTTTTCTGAATTGATTCTCTTTCCCATATCATTTCGAAAATTTTATTATTTCAGTAATGTTTTTTGCTCGCTCATCAATATATTTCTCTCTAGCATGTGTATCATTTGCCCATTCATGTGTTTCGCTTACCAGCGAAATGTGTTGTCTCCGCTTGTGAGAAAGAGAAAAATAATATTATTAGCTATGAAATTTATGAGTTCAAAAGCGCGATATGTATATGCTTTTATGAGTTAGATATGTAAAATTTATATTTCAGTTCACGAGGAAGACTGATATGTCCTCTTGTTTTCCTCTTAGCACTCCCATAATTCGAGTTATGGGTCCTAGATAAACTTAGACGTTTGAATTTGTTTCCTGCTTCCAAGACTGAGTTATAAAAATTATTATTTATCCCATAGAGAAATTCATCTCTAAGTTTGAAATGTCTTTTTGTCCATCGATAACTGACAGCTCCTGCCAATCGCATTTACATGATGAATATATTTCAATACATGCACTGTAGGGAGAAACGCATATTGTGTTTTCATAATATTACCACGTTGATTGTCATTGATCACAGTTATGTGAAAGATACAAATACTAAAAAACATGTATTGGTCTTAGAAACACTCGAGGAATGCAAAGCACAAGTGGAGGAGATGTTACAAGAGGGATTCATTCAACCGAGTGTATCATCTTATGAAACACATGTGTTGTCTGTAAAGAAGAAGACTATAGGACGCGGATGTGCATTGACTACATGGCACTCAACCAGCAAATGGTGAAGAATAAGTATCCTCTATATTGGATGGATGACTTCAAGGTGCAAAATATTTCACCAAGTTGGACCTATGAAGTGGATACAGTCAAATCTGGATTGCAGATAGAGATGTATAGAAGACGGCTTTTCGGATCTGATACAAACACTTTGAGTACTTGGTGATGTCTTTTGGTCTAACTAATACGCTCGCCATCTCCTAGGTCTTATGAATGATATCTTCTGTCCATACGTGGATAGATCTGTCATTGACTTCTTAGACTATATTTTGATCTATAGTAAGATCTTAGAAGAGCATAAAAGACATCTTCGTGAAGTACTTCATATCTTACGAAAGCATCAACTATATATCAACCTCACCTCATCCAAATGTGAATTTGGTAGAGGTGAGGTAGACTATTTGAGTCATCAAATGAGTGCAAAAGATATCAAGTCATGAGTGAAAGAGAGAATCCATTCAAAATTCTAGTGTCCTTGAGACAACGAATTATGAGCCAATGATTCTTTATACATTATTGAAAAGAAGCAAGCAATTGATAGCTCAAAAGCTCCTCTTCATCTCTCACGTGCACATTAGTTGATATAGTAATTATTGTCTCCACGATGTGGAAATCACTCGACGACTATCTCATGACTCACATAGCGTGGAGATGGTGCAAGATCATTTTCAAGGTTGAACATGTCACGAGAACAACTAAGGACTTATGCGTACAAGCACATTTGTGACTCTAGTTTTTGAAACTAAGTGGTTCAGTGATAAAATTTATCTGCACACAATCATCATTGATGGAACATCAATAACACTAGAGGTGGGAATTTGAAAAACTGGAGTGCTTGTATACGGTCCCTCTTATGCACTTTTGCAATTTTTTTGTTGACACGATGTTCATACAGATGACACTTCGTGGACTTATTCACACGTATCGTCCGAAGGTAAACAACTGCCGCGCAAAATTTCTCGCATGAGAACTGAACTATAAGTGACTCCGGGTGTACATGAAAACTTGATTGCAATGCACATACGCTTTTCCACTCTACAATATTTGGAGAGACGTTGAGTTGAGACTTTTGTCATAAATAAACAGCAAATATACTAATGCGCACATGCTCTAACCCCGCATTGAATCTCCTACTTGACACAATAATCTCACGTGTATACTCATTATATGATTAAATGAAGATGATGCAAGTATTTATCTACAGTTTTTATCCAACATCAATGTTTCAAATCAATCAATATATACAAAAATAATATTAGGAGTACCATGTCTATATCATATCAATCACAAAACATAACTTTTGTATATTAAACCATTTTGTTCTTTATAATATAATATCCATAATGAAACATAATTACATCATTATCTAAACAATGTTTTCGAAATTTAACAACAAACACTATAACATCATTTCATGCAAAATAGTTTGACTAATACTTGCAGCTTAAGCCAAGCCAAAAACACTCAAAGAAGTCAAGAAGATGATATTTGTTAACTTGTGCTTTGAGACTGAAGATATGCACTCCTGTGCCTCCACATGAGTTATCTAGGCTCATTTAATTTTGCAGGTATAATCATGCTCCATCTAAAAAATCACACGAAGAACTCTTCTTGTTGTCTCATTTATCGCCATACCTTCACAATTGGAAATAATGCAACTTAAGTAGTTCATATAATGGAATTACGAGGCTGTGCATTTGATGGAACAAAGTAAACTTGACAAATGAGTGAAAAATAGTTACGTGAAGCAAAGAGTAACAAAATCATGTGAAATAAAAAGTACAGTTTGTAAGCTTTGGTCTCTTGTTAATCTTATCCGAGGAAAATATATTGTTTTGCTTGATTAGTAACAAAAATTAATTATTTCAAGTAATGAGCAAAATATTATATTCTCTCATCTTCATATGTAGTGAGAAGAACACCCCGATGAATGAAACAAATGTTTGTCGAGAGTAAACCAGAATTATCGTCAAACGTAGAACAGCGAAGGAGGGAAAGATGTCTAGTGGAAAAGAATACAAAGTGCATTCTGTACACTGAGTGAATTGATGGACTCGCACCGTTTAAGCAACTTATGTGAATGAATTGTCCTCTTAACTTGTGTTATAAGTTTTCTTTCATATTCTTTCATTTATTTCTCTAACTATATATAATAGAATCAGCTATTCAAAATAGCATCACATGAAAGTTATCAATGCATTCAAAGTAAAACATATCATTCAAATATTTGAGCCAAATATAAGTTCCAGAAATCATGTATTACAGTTACACAATCTTGAATTCCAAGTGCAATCATTATGCTTTGGTGCATCATAATATTTATTTGATTTGTGTTTAGTATACCTCTTGACCTCAGTTGTTTTAAATATGATATCTTAGCTTTACACTAAAGAATTGCGAGTTTGAGTACATGAAATATGACAATTATGATTTGTAGTCTCAATCTTTACATACATTTCTCCATCGGTTTTAGTCCAGTCTATCCTTTTTATTTAATAAAGACTTGTGTAACATAACACAACATTGAACTTATATTATGACTGATAATTTCTCTTCGTGTTGTTTGATACGATCGATCATCTTTTACAATGTTCCAATCATACCCCTTTGTGTGAAATCGATCATGATCTCAACACCACTCTTCATAGAAATGAACATTGACTTACATCTATCATATTTCCACGATGTATAACCCTGCTGCAAGCAGAATAATCATAAAAAATCACCTCATAAATCATTTATATGGACTCCTGTCTTGAAACATAGAGTGATCTTGGATCAGAACAAGAAATTCATCAATTATCCATTCCATCAAATTGACAAAAGATGCACCAAACAACTCTTGAATAAAATTATTGACCAAGTCACGATTCTTAGTAAATATATTTTTTCTCTCAATATATCTATTATCACAAATAAGAATGTAAAGATCAACCAAATCTTCTTTATATGTATTTGCATCCGACTCTATTTCTGAAGAAGAATCTAAATATTATGAATAACTTTCTAAATATGACAATGAGTCGAATCTGAAGAGGTTGAAGAACAATTGCTACTATCATTCAAAATTCTTCTCATGTATTCTCGGAAAACATATGCAACATCACAACCTCTTCAAATTTGTCAAAGTTCTCTCATTACTGAGATGTGAGACATCTTGACGTACTTGAAGTAGCATTTTCAAATGATCACCTTGGGGTTCTTGCATGAAGGAAATTCACTTTCTCAAATCGATCTAGTGAACATTTGACTCGAAAAATCTTGTGGTTACTTGTTATACAGTATAATATTTTTAATGAGTTGACGAAGTTTACAATTTGAACGTTCTTTGAGAGTTTTTAGTCAAGAAACCTTACAAAAATCTTTGATACCCAAGATCTCAATGACATTTGATTAAATCTCACATCTTGTGATAAAAACTTAAATATAACTTATATAGTCTTTAGTTTGGAATATTCTGTTAATATTATACTTTAAGATAACAAACTTAAATATCCAATTGTATGCTTATTTGAGTGATCACTTATATCGTATTAGAACGTTAAAACTTATACAAATATATCATTGCATAAAGTTTTTTCAATCAACTATTCAAACTCAATTCGTTTGACGAACATTACAAAATTAATAAGAAGTATCGAAGTTAAGAAAACATATTCCTTAACACAAATAGAGATCAGAGAGAAATAAACTAAAGTCAGTTACTTGGAAATTGAGGTTCCAAGTAACGATCAACTTTGTGTTACATTCCTCAATCGTGCTTTTTTTAAATAAGCATAACACAAAAACGTTGCTCCATGGCTGAAATGAGACAACCACTTGGCTTCACTTGTGGTTGTCTCAAGAAGAAACCTTCAAGATTTTGGTTGTGGAAATGTATACTATGGTGATTAAGAATCTTTGAGAAATATTCTAACTTCAATCCCCTTAATGCACATCATCTATCTATCATCAACCTAGTTGCTAAACATGAATTATACAACTATTTGGTGCAAATTGATCTTGAACATCGAGCAATTGTTGTCAAAAGCTGAATCTCATTTTCCTGAAATGTAAGTGCAATCAATTGAGAAATGTAAGTGCAAGACTAAGCATCTTTTTAGTACCTCACAACTTGTCCAATGTTAAGTGAGAACCATTTGTAATATGTCAATGTGACATTTTCTCTTTTCACGTTTATGATGTAAGACTAGTATAACCATTTTGTCACTCTAGGTCATAAGGACCAAAGATTGCAATACAAGATTAAATCATAGCTAATTTGCAACAACCAAGACATATGTCTGTCACACAAAAACCATTACAATTCTATTAACAAACGAGTATATCAACATTATAATCTCAAATCATCCATTCGAATTTGTCAAGTACTTGAAACATACACATAACCTTCAACCACTTTTACTTTGTTGTATCAAACCAGCCGCAAACTACATGGACATACTACACAAAGTTTTCTACAACATTTAGTTGATAGTCATTCATAAGATGTGATTGACATTCAAACGCATGAGCTTATGAATACTACTTAGATGTAAAAATCATATTTTCCTTCTACCTCTCATAGCCTTGTCTACATTTGTCCAACTATTTTTGTCCGTGTTGTGCTACAAAAGTCAATATTAATCGATCCCTTAAGTTTCGTTGATTTTGCTTGTAAAGCATATCTCTGCCTCAATTATTGTTGGTTTTCCCAACGTGTGAAACGCTCTTCAGAAAGACTTGTTTACGTCTTGAGCTGCAATGTCCATCTTTTAATATCTGACCTATTTTTTAAAACAGTAAATGTCATCGAGACTTCATGGTGAGTTAAAACGCTCATGGGACAACGTCACCTCGGGACTTTCTACCAAATTAAATCACTTTGAGAACTTCAAAATGTCACTCCTGAGATATCCAAGACGGTGAAGCTAACTAGTCAATTATGATGTCATCCCTTGATTGGCTGATTTAGTAATGAATATTTGCGAAGATGTCATCCACAGAGTGATTTACTCAGTAAGAACCCTTGGTATGACATCATCTCTTGAGTGATCTACTCAACAGAGATTTCTGGAGTGACGTCATCCTCTAAGTGATTTACTAAGTAATGAATCTCGGTATAACATCATCCCTTGAGTGATCTATTCAGCAGGGATTCCCACATTGATGTCATCCTTTAGTGATTTACTCAATAATGATTATCGGTATGATTCATCCCCTGAGTGATATATTCAGCATGGATTCCTAGAGTTTCATCATCTCTTGAGTGATTTACTAATAAGGATCTCCAGTGTGACGACATCTCCCGAATGATTCACTTACCAGGGACTCTCAATATGACGTCGTTCTTCAAGTGATTTAACTCAGTAATGAGTCTTGATGAGAGATCATTCAAATCTTATTTATTCCCTGAAGGAATAGCAGTGTTCAAGAGATAAGATTATCTACCATAAGGAAGTCATCATTGAGCATATGCTCTAAAGTATGAACTAAATGACCACCATGATTGTAAGTAGTCCAAAAAAAACAAGCTAAAAATATCAATCTAGTGGTTGAGTAAACTAATGCCAGGACTGTTGGGTTGGAATTTCTGAATTTGACCAAAGAATATCAAGACTTTACAATGTACAGTGATTCGAGAAAGAACAACGGCTTTCGTATCAACAAATTGGATGATGAATGTCACAAGAATGGACATCACATTTCTAGGAATATCTGGAGATTGTTAATGATAATAAATTGGAAGAGGTAGTGCTCGTAATGAAAAGGTGTCAATCCAGTTCTTTGATGTGAGTATACTTAGGTATGTAATCAAAATGAGACTAAAAACTTACTCGAGTCATTGTTTCTGAAGGAACTTGTGATGGTACGGGAATGCCATGAGCAAGTCCTAACCAAAAAAGTGTAATGTATGTAAGGAAATAAATTCCTGCTTGGACTTGAAACATATGAGAGTGATGGTTGCATAGCTCAAGAGGAATTTCTTGTTCTCGAGATCAATTCATGCAATGCATAGTCCTTCAGTTGATACCCTAAGGATTTGGAAGATGGATCTTGAAGAACCCTTGTTGTGAAGACTATGCATGTATCCTTGTATGAAAATCGTGCAAAGTCATATGCATAGTTTAGTCCCAATTGGGGTGATTCCTCTTCATAATCATTTTTGTTAGGAGTCTTATGCTTCTTGATCTTCTTGGAGATAGAAGGAATCTGTGGTAAGCCACATGTCTTTATTGCCTCGATTTATAAGGAGACAACATGCTATGTGGGTATATCATTTAGTCGTAATGCTCAATTAGCAAGTGCTTCATTTAGATATGGAACATGAAGTCTCGTCTTTTGTGCCTAGATGATGTGATGTGTCACAATTTGATGTGACACATCATCTGATGTGTCACAATTTATCCCTGAAGATTCAATACTCCTCCCCAAAATGCTTATATTGATGTTTGCTCCCATGTCAACATGCAAGTAGGATTACCACAAGTATGTAATGTTCTTCCTAGTTTGATGGTTGAAATAATACAACTATTTTGGTGCCATATAAATAGTAAGATTATCAAAATTCTTCAAGACCTCCTTTAAGGAGTCTCTAAGATAATACAATACAAATCATAGAATATTTGTTGCCATGAAATTAAGTTCAAGCAAATTGGCAAGTTTGACATCCATTCGCAAGACTTTTTCGCATCGGAATCCTTTGAAGACAGTTATATCATCGATGTCAATATCATAGATCCATAATTGTGAGAGAACTTATATTCCAATGGGTTGTTGAATGTATACATTACTCTTCGTAGCAGACATCATGGTGAAAGTAGCAAGGTCACTGTGATAGATATGCTCAACCAAGAAGAAACATCAATGTCCTTCAATGCACATCTTTAAGATGACATCAATTATTGCATAGACCATGTGATGAGTAAAAGATGGTCGAGGTCAAAAGATAAAATAAGGCTTCATACATGTACTTGGTGTATTCGTGACATATATGTCAAGGGTCTCTTGAGTATTAAATCTGTATAGTTCATCTCTTTGTAATTCACAAAAATATGACAGAATAATTGCAATAAGATTAAATGGACTTCCAAACCTGTGTTTATCCATCATCGCATGAAACCATCCAGCAAAGTTCTTTGTAAGTCTTGGTGAGAAACCGTATGTTGTGTTGACGTTGTAGGGATAGACATATATAGATTAAAGTGCTCAAATGAGATCATCGGTGTAGACATCTTATCAATCAGTCGTATTGACTCTGCAAGAAGTAATGTCATTAAATGACATGACATCAATGATGGATATCGCAATGACAATGAAACCAATGTTCTGGTATTCATCTATCATTGTAACCATACTTAGCTAGTTACGATGTCGTGATGTGAATCGTTTCACGTATAAATAATTCACCTTTTTGTCAGAAGTTAGACTCTTCGAGTCAAGTTAAGACCTCAGAGAAGTAAATTTTAGAGAGCATTTGGAAATCAGCATAGCATAGGTCTCATCACAGTGATCACCGTGGTATGTTAAAAAGTTACAAATGAAGTTGCAGACGAAAAGTTATTTGGAGTACTTTTATAAGATTTTTGAAACCAAGAAGTGTACCATAAATATGAATGAATTCAAAATTTATGGTTTATATTTTTTTCATGTATATTGTAGTGTGTAGTATATGTTTACATCTTAAAATGTAAAAACAATCCACTTCTGGAGATAGTTAAGATGGTTCAAGTTAGTGAAGACAAGATGAAACAAGGTGCTTTACTAGCATATAAGCTTAGAAAATGGTTTCTAGAACCAGTTGTGAAGTTGGTTTTCGTGGGTAGCTAAGTAAACCTGTAGGGAGATCTCAAGATCAAATATCCTCATACTCACAATCGACTCAGTACCTAACCTCTTCAGGGAAATATGTGAGGCACCAAGATGTCTAGGGACAAGAATTAGATATCTCTTAAACATACCGTGAATGTGAGACGCCTCTATTCATGCACTAGTGCAATCACATAGTGTGGATGTTAGAAAGAGGTTTGTCAGGATAATTAGTACGAATTCGATGTACGGCTCTCTAAGTCATGGAGTAGCGAGATGGCATTAAAGATACTCCAAGTCGATATCAATTATTTAGTAGAAAAATATAGATTTCATCATGTGATATACTTGGATCAAAAAATCAAGTCGAACTGATACATGAGGAGACACTTACGGCATTTCAAAGTTAAAGAGGGCTGGAGAACGACAACGGCTATAACTCGGGCTATGTGTGTCAAAACGAGGTGATTCTTGGTGGTCAAAGATAGCCGTGGTGGAGTTATGTTGGGTGGAGGTGTCAAAAGCTAACTGACGGTTGACTCGGTAACTGTCCGTACGTACAGATATACAAATATATTTTAATTAATTTCTTGACACATAAGAAGATATTACGTGTTGAATTTATCAAAGATTTTTTTTTCTGTTGACACTTGTCTAGCATCATTTTCCACCTTTTAAGTAACGATGGAGGTCATGTAAGGAGGAGGACAACTCCAGAGGGGGTGTATAGCGATAGTTAGGTTTTTCAGTCATTATCAAGTATAATTATCAAAGAGCTGATAGAGAGGTTAATGGAGCTTACGACTATAAGATTTTCTGACTAATGATAATTTTGACATCGAGGAATTAAGGATTGAGGACAGAAATTGAGAAGACGCATACATGAATAAATCTTGAGGAACCGAAGATCACCAGTAGATTCATCTCGCGGTCATACTGGTTCTCGTAAGAGAGAAAATAAAGACGAGGAAGAAAACAAACGAGTGAAAGCAAATGGAATAGAGAGGAGGACAACTTAACTCACTGTAGTAGATGGAGAACTAGAAGGAGTCAAACTACAAATGCTGATTGATCTAGGCACTACAAAAAAACTTCTTATCTCGTTATGTAGCTATGAAACTTGGTTTAGTGCTAGAAAAAAATGAACATGAAGAAGTATAATTGCCAAATGAGCAAACTGAAACCATTGCGATACTATCTACAGGCAGAGCCCTCAGTGAGTCAGTATATGAAGAAGATTGAGTGGAGAGCAATTAAATTAGCTCGTTAGGATGTCATCTTGGGAATATCTTTAGATGAAACAATATAATCATACGGTGAATTGGAGACGAAAGATTATGAAGAACGGTGAGTGGAAGATATTTGAAAACAGAGTGAGATCTCATGATAGAAAATTACCTCTTTATATGATAAGCTCGACAGCCATTCATCATAAAGATATATGTTTCTTGGGTTTAATAAGAGATGTTCAGGATTCTAAAACTAATGTTTTCATTCTTGGAGACTTCAAGGATGTGCTCGACGAATATTTGGACATATTCCCAAATGATCTTCCTTCAAGATTATCTCTTAGAAGACAAATGGATCGTAAAATTGAGGTGATATCATGTTTTGTACACCACACGAGCTCGAGGAATGCAAAGCACAAGTGGAGGAGATGATACAAGAGGGATTCATTCAACCGAGTGTATCATCTTATGGAGCATCCGTGTTGTCTGTAAGGTAGAAAGACGATAGCATGCGGATGTGCATATACTACGTGACACTCAACTAGCAAACGGTGAAGAATAATTATCCTCTATCTCAGATGGATGACTTATTCGATGAGCTTCAAGATGCAAAATATTTCACCAAGTTGGATCTACGATTTGGATATAATTAAATCTAGGTTGCAGACAAAGATGTATAGAAGATGACTTTTCGGATCTGATACATACACTTTGAGTACTTGGTGATGTCTTTTGGTCTCACTAATACACTCGTCATCTTCATGGACCTTATGAATGATATCTTCTGTCCATACTTGGATAGATTTATCATTGTCTTCTTAGACGATATTTTGGTCTATAGTAAGACCTTAGAAGAGCATAAAAGATATCTTCGTGAAGTACTTCAGATCTTACGAGGCATCAACTGTATGTCAAGGTTTCCAAATGTGAACTTGGTAGAGGTGAGGTAGACTATTTGAGTCACCGAATGAGTGCAAAGAGATTCAAGTCATGAGTGTTAAGAGAGAATCCATTCAAAAGTCGAGTGCCCTTGAAGATCAAACTCAGCTCAAAATTTTCTTAGGACTTATTGGGTTTTATCGTAGGTTTAGGAAGAACTTTGCTCGTATTGCTCAAGTATTGATCGCACTCTTGGACAAAGGATAAAGATGGAGTTGGGGTGTTGCACAAGAGCTATCTTTCCAGACATTGAAGGATGTACTCCTACATGTCACTATTCTTAAGTTGTATGACCCTTCACAATAAAATCAAGTTGACCATAAATGCTTCAAGAATCGTAGTCGGAGTAGTATTATAACAAGAATGAGAAGATGGATGGCATCCCGTGACTTTATTTTCTGGTAAGCTTCAAACTGCAGAAAAGAATTATCACACCATCAAACGGGATGAGTTGGTTATTGTATTGGCTACGAAGCATTGGAAACATTACTTGGAAGACAAGGAGTTTATGATAGAACCATACCATAAACCTTTAGTGTACCTATAGACCCAAAAATTTATCTTCAAACAACAAATTTGTTGGACAAAGTGGCGACAATGATTCAACATGAAGATCATGCACGTGGAAGACAAGAAACAACTTGCTGATGCACTTTCACAAATGCAGTGTATCAACAATGTGACCATGGAAGTGAAATTGCATACAGAATGGTGGGATAAGTTGAGAGAAGCAACGAAAAAAGGCACTCAAATAGCTCTAGTGCTCAACAAAGATAAAGCCACAATGCTCAGTGGATTAGCATTTCAGAAAGATAGAGTGTGGACTCTAGATGATAAGGAATTTCATACCACAGTAATATCTAAATGTCACAATTCAACAACTGCAAGTCATGTCGGTGTTGAAAAGATCTTAGAAGCTGCACATAGGGTGTATTACTGACCTAAGATGCGAGATGATGTGACCACATATGTCGGAGTTGCTTAACATGTCAGTAGATTAAAACGAGCAATCAGTTACCAGCAGGACTATTTCAACCACTATCGACACCAATGCTACATTGAGAACATGTAACAATGAATCTAGTATGCGAGTTATCTCAACTACTTCAAGATTTGATTTCATCGTAGTTTTCATAGACAAATTGAGCAAATGATTCATATTCGTTTGACAACAAAATCAATCATAGCTCCAAAACTAGCTAGTCTGTACTTGAATGTTATTTTTGCTCACCATGGTCTTCTTCGAGTATTGATAACAAATAGATGGACTCAATTCATTAGTTTGTTTTGGAAAACCCTCTTTGGGTTGTACAACACGAAATTTGCGATGTCTACATCAAATCATGCTCAAACTGATGGACAAACTGAGAGAGCCAACAAAACTATAGAAGATATTTTACGCGCTTTCATATTTGAGGAGCAAAAGGATTGGGATATGCTTCTTCCTTTAGTATAATTTGCATACAACAACTCGCTAAATGCTTCGACACAGACGACACTCTTCCATCTCATGTATGGAGAGCATCTATTGACTCCTTGCAATCTAATCCACATGACCAAACATTTGGAGTCAAGAATCAAAGTTGCTATAGTGAACAAGCTCATGGAACAAATCCAACAAGACATCCACCGCATGACCAAAAATTTACAAATCGCACAAAATTGCCACAAGTAATATACGGATACACATCGTCGAGAGGTAGAGTTTGTCGTGGGAGACCGAGTTTGACTATCTATCACCAACCTATTATTGGAGGAACTAAGAAGCTCAACCTTTGCTTTATTTGACTCATTTCTATCCTCAAGCTTATTGGTGTCGTAGCATATAAACTAAAGCTTCTTCACACATGAAAATTCATCCAGTTCTCCATGTGTCTCTTCTTCGTCAATATACCCCTTGGCCCAACCAATTCTCAAATCCACACACACCAGAACCACTTTTGATATTGGTGGATGAGGAAGAAGAATACGAAGTTGACAAGATCATGAAGAAGCGGATAGGATGTACAAAATGACAACCTATAGAGTATATGATGTAATGAAAAAGCTACCTATTATATGAAGCTATTTTGGAACCTTCCAACAATCTCACAAATGCCTCTCTCTTGGTTCAACAGTTTGAATGAGGCCATGACAACAAGGAAGTTGTAACTTAAATCAGGGGAGGTTTGCAACCATACTTAACTAGTTACGAGTAATACTAATGTGCTTTAATCATGAGAAGAAAAATAATTATCTCTAGTTATCTTACACAATTATTCATAGGATCCGATAATATCAATCTCAGCGATCTATGTGAAGTTCAAGGATAGGTAGTTGTGTGTGGCGTGAAAGTACCAAGTCATCAATCCGTGTGATAACTCTACCATGGATTTGGTTCTAAACAACTTCTTAACCTCTTCATATGTTACAGAGACTTAGATTTGTCATGTACATTATCAGATGTATCACTTTGAAAGAAGAGTCCAAATCTGAGTCAGTATATGTATCCATATGATAAAGATCTTGAATTGATACCAAGTTTTCATACTCATGAGTATAGATGAGTTTTCATACAATAAGAAGCCATGGTAGACTAGAGGTTTTATCATCTTCTATCATCGGATGTCAGTCAGAAATAGTATTCATAATGTTGGCAATAATAGGTGATCCATTTGGGTTATACATGGACAAGATTGACCGCTTCTCTTTGAGACAAAAATGTATCTTTCCTAATTTCTAAGTAGGTATATCTGCTTGGATTAACCAAGTAATGGAAATTGAGCAAGAAAGTCAATTTATAGTATGAGATAATTGATATATATTTCCTTATCTCCAATTTGAGACAAAACATTCTTCTGCACTCCAATGGGTTGAATGACTCTACCATCTGTCATTTTTGATATGATGTAAATATTCTTTGGTGTAGGTAATTCTAACAAGAGCATTATGTCTTTAGACATGGTGTTAATTGTAGAGTTGGAGTCGATCTTGCAATTGGATATCAAGACACCATGAACAGTAATTGGAATAACAAGATCGTGAGACATGGTGTAATAGAGTGCAGCCTCATGTGGAGAGTCACTTAACGACTTTATATTAGAAGTGACACCAGCTTTCTCGTTCTCTGTATCAATAGAAGCTTGTCATGTTAGGACTTTTAGAACTCCAAACTTCATTCGCCAAAATATCAAGTTCATCATAAGGATGAACTAGAAGAAGCATGAGACTGAGAGGTCGATGGAGAGTCTTGTGTCACCGGATCAGAGCTGACCACAGACCTTGGTATTTATAATATGTAGTATACAAGATTTCTTTTTGAAGTTAACAGTATACTTTTCTGGCAAGCAACCCTCACCTCACGAAGTTTCTTAAGTACATGATTCTTCAATATGGTAAAAGCTTCACAAGTACCTTATTATAATATTTTGTATGAAGCTTCCTTGATAGTACATCTTTCTAACTCTAGAGAACTTCTAGTATAACTTCTGAGTAACTTCCGTTAAAGTTTACACTTGCACGAATGCGTACTTTTACATCAACATCTACAAAACGTATATTATTTTTTAGAGGTGGAAATTGTTGAAATGATGGAGTAAGAGGGGTCTATTGTGACTGAACACTAGACATGACATCCAACATATAAGAGCAAAAAGATGGGCACATAATAAAATTGTGATTCTCTTTACAAATAGAACCTCTATCATTTTGCTCTAGTGGGACATGTCACGTTAGTTTGGGCAACTCGGCTAGGTTGACCGAGTGCGAATTGACGCATCCCGGTAAGGCCGTTAGTGCCGTTAGGGCGAGTTGGTAGGAGAGCCCACTAGGGGTAAACTTCACAGGTAGGGCTTGGAGGCCTTAGTTCTTCGAGTTGAGTCTTCAAGCTCCAGGCTATGGTGGATAGTCTAGTGGAGTGTAACCCGGATTCTCTTCGCGTTTAGAGTGGGTTTGGCTTGACCATTTGTGAGTAATCAGTGTTGTAGTGTTGGAGATGGTAATTTCTCAATGCAGATTACTCGAAGAACTGAGTGCAGGTCGAGGCGGAGTTCAGTAAGAGCTCGCTGGTCTGAAATCTAAAATCGTCCGTTGGTATCTTCGGACGTTGTCGTTCGTGGTTGATTGTTGGAGCTGTGATCGAGGTGTGTGAGCGCATGCTACATTGCTGGTCGCAGATCGATTTGCTGTTGTTGGGGTCGAGTGGAGATTTCTGTCATGCGGAAGCGCTGCAGAAATTTTGCGGAATGTTCTTGAAGTGTCTTGTTGGAGCCGGATTGCGCGTTTGGGCGTGGCAGCTGAAATACTTGTCAATGTCGGGCCGGAGTGAACTCTTTGGAAGCGCATTTGAGAGACGATTCTAGTGCACTAAGTTTCGTGAAGTTTGGCCAAGGATTGAAGAAGTTATGGCATGTCGAAGTTCGCTGCCGTGACACCAGCAAGTGTAAAAAGGCTAGTTACGTCAGATTTTGGTGCAATTTCGTGTGGAAACTTGAGTTTAGGAGTTTTGTTGTGTGTGTGTGCATTCGCGAAGTGTGTCTTGTGCATTCGCGAATCTGTTGTTCGGGTTCGATTTGGATGTTCTTGCTGTTTTACGTCAAATTTTGGTCACCCGTGTGCATCCGCAAGCTGTTTTCGCTGTTTTGGAGCCTCTTTTGGTGCAATCTTCTGCAATTCGAGGTGAAGCTGAGCCTCTTTTGGTGTGTTGTACCTGTTCTACTCTATTTCAAGCGGAGCGGAGCGGAGAGTGAGCGGGAGTGTCGAGGTGTGGAGTGCGTGTTAGGAGGCTTCGAGGAGCAGAGGTGCGTGAGTGCGGAGGCGTGAGAGCGGAGTGCGAGAGTGCGGAGGCGGAGCGGAGCCTAGCCTGAGCCCGAGCCCGAGCCCGCGCCCGTCGCAAGCCAGCTTGCTGGCGTGCGTGCGTGAGAGAGGTATCCAAGCTTCAGTTGTGTAGGAAGGGTAAAACCAGTTGGTCACCCATCCCTACACTATTCCTGGACCTGGACTCCTAACTCTGTAGTCTTAGCTTTGGCTTTACCACTAGACCAATAGCTCTTGGTGTCCTACAGGGATGCGTGCAAGTACTTATGGACTTGTATAAGGTAGTAGGAGACCTTCTCGCACGTTCCTAGAGGAGTGGTAGGGCGACCCCATAGTATTAGGGGCAAGCTATAGTTGTGGTAGTGCTTGTCTATACCGTAGAGACGTGTATAAAGACAATTGGTGGCAATTGTCTTGGATGAGCTAGTAGAGCTACCACGTGGATGTTTTTGGAGCTACTAGAGGTGTAGACATCTAGTTAGTGACCTCCAGTGTCAGTTACGACAGTTGGTGACCATATATTGTGCATGTGGTCACCACCGAGGAGACGTCAGTCCGGATGGGGCTGGGTTTCTCTTTATGTGAATGTTTGAGTGTGGAGGGTTATCGTTTGGACTTCTTGTGGTTGGAACCCCTCCATATTCTGCTTCCTGTTTGTGCGTCGCGTTTGCTTGTGTTGGCACTTGATTTCCGGAGTGAGTTCACTCCAGTGTGCTGTCGGTAGTGAGGCTAGAGTTGCGGACCAGTCAGACTACCTTTGTCTCTCTCACGGTGCGGTTGGAGTGACGATCAACAGACCGTGAGAGGTTACATGTGGTGATGGCAGGTACAGGTTGCCTTTACCTTGACCGTCCTAGTAGGGGATAGGTGAGCTCAGTAGGAGCGGGGTTAGGCAAGTGGTGGTTACGGTGGTGACGGAGATTGCGACATTCCGGTTGGGGAGTGTGTTAGCGGGATTCTCTCATCACGGAGTTCTCGGGAGGTTCTGGTGGGGACTTCTCGGACAATGGGTATACACGGAGTGGGGTGAGGTACCGACTACCTCACCATTGCCGTCGGTTGTTCTAGAGGACGAGTCAGACGCAGACAGCGCATTTTCTGGTGGTGAGTCTAGTGTCACAACATCGTTGTTGTGGGACATGGACGAGATCTATGGGACCACGAAGGGGCCTCGACGTTACTCGGGTACGGATGGTACCATTGAGTTGGATGACTTCATCTAGGAGTTTGACAGTTGGTGCGATCTGCAGCAGATGCGGAACCCACAGCTGTTTACACCCTTCATGGCGTGGAAGGGTTTGTTCCAGCACTTGGAGGGACCGCCGATGGACGATGATCATGAGTTCAGGCGAGATTACAGTGTTGAAATCGAGTTGTGGAGACAACATTGGTCTCCCAACTACGTTTCTATCACTACTGGCGCAGTTTCGGGAGGCGTAACACCTGCGAGTTCGGGTGCCAGTAGCAGTAGTACAGTAGCAGTGCTACAGTCGCAGGTGGCGGAGCACCTACTACCAGCGGTGCGTCCACAGGTAGTGGAGCAGGTGGTAGTGTGAGTGGGATACCACCAGGGTTTAACCATGTGGTTCAGTTCTTCCAATGTTTGAGGAAGAACTATCAGAGTGTGCGGACCGACAAGTTGAGGAGTCTGCAGGAGTTCCAGCGGAAGACTGGAGAGAGCCTACGCGAGGCGTTTACTCGCATGAGGCGGTTGATCAACGTTACCCAAGGGGTGACGGAAGCACAAGCAGTCCAGTTCTGGTATGGGATACTAGACCGGGAGCTGCGTAGGAGAGTTAGAGATGCTACTCTCCTTAGAGATACCGCTCTGACGTTGACGGTTGTCTTTAGTCTGGCTGAGCGGATTGAGCTCAACATGGTGGAGGAGAGGGTGGCGGTTGCTGGGTTCAGCAAGGAGACACCACATGGAGCGACCACCTCTTCTCGAGGATCACAGGCTACGCAACAGCGTGGTGGTGGTGGTGATAAGGATCATGCGGAGCAGTCACGATCTCAGGGAGGTGTTGGAGGATCTGGTGGGCAGAAGCCCATGCCGTCCTTCTCTAGTCAGCAGCAAGCGGGTCCTTGCTGGACGTGTGATGATCCTCATCAGCAGAGGGACTGTCCACAGAGGAGAGGTTATGAGACGTCAGGGACATCAGGGACGTCTCAAGCAGTACCTAGGCAATGTGAGCATTGCGGACGACCTAGTCACAGTAGTGACCGTTGTTTTGATCTCCATCCCGAGTTGCGGCAAGGGAAGGCTGATCGTGGACGAGGCGGAGGAGCTCAGGAAGGCCGTGGTGGTCGAGCTGGAGGTAGAGGTCCAGCACCTGGGAGAGGACCGGTCGGTCCACCGTCTGCTACGACGTCAGAAGCAAGTATGGCTGCTCGGATTGAGCAGTTGGAGCAGAGGATAGCTAGTATGGCTATGGTCCAACGAAGATCAGGTGGAACAGAGGCTTCCACGTCTTATGGAGGAGAAGGAGGTGACTTCGACTTCATGGCTGGTGTGGCGCAGATTGAGGCATCTGCGACAGTGACTAGAGGTGTAGTACGTGCTTCTGAGCCACGAGGTGCGTCAGTGGAGTTGGATCCACAACGCGGGGAGGCTGGTAGACAAGCCAGGCTTCTCCAGTCGTTCACGTTATCAGAGGCATTGAGGACCACATCTATGGTTCCTAAACGACCTACTGATGGTGCAGTAGAGTTGGAGGCATCGACATCCAGGAGTGGGTGTGATGTGAGTCCACCTTCCACGTCTGTGGATGCGACGTCGAACCTGATGTTGGGGGCAGCTACAGCAGTTTTGCGAGCCTCACTATTCTCAGCCACGGATATGAGGGCATCGGGAGTCAACTTGGCTCCAGTGTTCCAGTTGGCGGTCACGCTTAGTGAGAGCGAGGATGTAGTTACCTCTAGTGCTGAAGTAGTTCAACGAGAGGCGGTAGACGTGTCCATGGAGTCGAGGATCAGGACAGCTACCAGTGGTACTTGACAAGTGACGACTGCTAGGTTAGATGAGTTACCAACTAGGCCGGCGATTGACTGTGCTGGTTTGGCACCAGATGTGGTGTTGTTGGACAACAGAAGTGGTATCTTCTGTTATCATTCAGGGAAAGTGTATCGACCCCAGAAGGTTTTGTTAGACTCTGGAGCCCAACCGTTAATGTTGGAAAAGACGGCGTGTATTGGTTTGGGTCTGAAGAAGTCCGAGATAGAGAGATGTCCATTCCAGTTGCAGACATCTCTAGGAGGATCAGGAGGTATGGCTCTACTTATGACACGTGAGATGTTGACGGTGAGAGTTCAGCCAGATCACCCCACGGATGGCTCTATGATGAGGGTCAAGGTCATCGTTACAGCCGCAGAGTCTTATGATGTATTGGTGGGAGGTGCTGTGTTGTATCCTATGGGGTTTGTGATCGACTATTGGGCGGAGATAACATCTTACAGACCAGGTTGGCAGTCTGGTGAGGGACGAGTGAGCCGCTTACCAGTGCGGTTCAGTGCTAGAGTTGAGACGACGGAGCCTACACCAGGGACGATGGCATCTGTTGCAGGGTTCAGTTCCGTCATCACTTGGCCGAGCGAGTTGTTGGAGGACAATGCTCATGCGGAGGATACTCCGATCTTTGAGGAGGTGGAAGACATGCCTAGCATGTCTACGTTAGTACCATCTGCCTTGGATGTTTCACTCTGGAGTTCGAGTTGAGAGTTGCAGCAGTATGCTGATCAATTGGTGCAGCAGGCTTGGAGTGAAGCTTTTGTACCACAAGTAGAGGAACAAAGGGTTGTTCCTGCTACTGGCCTTGTGACCTTATCACCATTGGATACAACTCCCATTGTGTGGCAGTATCCAGAGGAGGGTGTATGTGTGCTGGAGCTGTTTGGAGGTATCAGCACTGTCACGTCACAAGTATCCCATTATTTGTGTGCATGTTTATATAAGTTTCATTAGGTATGACTATCTTATAGGTTACTCTAGTTCGAAGATCTAAATCTAGAGTGATCAAAACTAGCCATAACTAGCAGAGATAGTTATAACTAAGTTGGGGAAACTATTAGAGGTTCCACTATGACACTATGTGACAAGTGCGGAGCTCTAAATATGCTTCTCAAAAGTATGTAACTTTGTTGACCATCGCTGATTGGATGCATGATGGAAAGTCATGCACAAAGATCTAAAGATGCTCCTCAAAAGACATATTAGTTTGTTGTCGCCTTCCGATTGGATAGGGTGGAAAGTTAACACTTTACAAAAGCTAAAGTAGGAGAATCTCTTACTTTTGTAAAGTAGAACAAGTAATGTGTGTGCTATTCTTAAAGGCTTAGTAGCCTTTAGAAGTTTTACTATTTTGGATTGCGCACTTACCATGAGGTAACGTAACTTAGTGAAAGTTACCACGGTAAGAAGTTGTAGAGTATATAAGGAGGAGTTGAGAAGGTGGAAGACACTCTCATTTTCCTGACTGTAAGTAAAGTGAGCATTGGAGACCTTGGGAGTCCTTGAGTATTTTGCGATGTAATGTTGAGAGCGGGATTAGAACTTGTGTGCAGGAACGCTATTAGAGGTACCGATGTGACCATACGGGTCAGAGAGTTGAGTGAAGTGAGCATGGATGTACTTAAATCTTTGTAATTAGGGTGCACTAGTAATCCTAGTCATCTGAGGTACCCCTGGGTGAGAGACAGGCCGGCTTACATTTTGGTTCCGTTGCCGGGACCTCGATACAAAGATTCGTATGTAGTCGTTAGTACAGTTCATGTCTGTTTTCGAGCATGAGTTCAGAACCTTTGTACATACACCATGTTATAGAGGGCAAGATAAGCTTTCCAATAAGCTTGATATCTCCGAGAGATCAATTGTGAGGAGAGAGTTATGTCTTTCGGAAGTTAAGGGGGTTTTTCGGTATCAAATAGTGAGCTCTCGGGAAGGAGTTTACAGTCATTTTCATATTTTCAGTTTTTAGAGTTAGACCTTGAAATCTTCCATGCTGATAGCTTGCAAGATAAGCTATCTAGGCACCCAAATCATGCGTGAATTGATCGAGTAGAACTGGAGTTATGGCATTCGAAGCGAAGGGGGGTCAAATCTGTTATATCGTTTGCTGAAGTAAAAGAGTGAAAGAATTACAGAATTCTTGAGAGGGTTATGTTCGATCTCTGAGGCTCAGGGTTGACAAGTTAAGCTTCTACTTAGTAATGTGAGAGATTGTTAAGCGAGAAGATAGTCGAGTGATAAAAAAGTGTCAAACAAACTATAGAGCGAGAGAGATGTATGACAGATCATCGTCATGGAAGGACAGCAAGAGTGGAAATTGAGGTTGAGCAAGATCCCTCAAGGCTATGCGGTGATAGTTACCGCTGATCTGGCGAAAGGAGAATTTCGACTAGAATTTGAGGAAGAAACAGAGAGTAGTCGTAAGAACCAGGAGAAGAACTCGAGGTGCTTTTTGTGTGGAGAAGAAGGACATAAAGTGAGCAAGTGTCCTACAAAGAATAGACTTTTGCGTGAGCGAAGAGGGTTGGTCGACTTAAGCTTACACATAGGTCCTTCTTCCCCTAGACAAGCTGTCATTGACCCTACAACCTTTTGTCCTAGATGTGGAGTGGACGGGATTCCAGTTGAGCACGAGTGTAGCGCAGTGATTGCTTTGCTAGAAACTGTAGCCGAAGGTCTCGAGAGAAGGTTGAGTGTAGAAACGGAACGAGTGAAGACCTCTAGCGAGGATGGAGATAGTCTATCACACGAGAGATAAGATGACCATGAGGGTCAAACTTACTCCAACCTTTGGAGAGGAGAGAGCTCAACGGGGAAATTGTGGATTGCGGTGAAGTGCGATCTTCACATCTGCAAGCAGTACCTCGAGTAAGAAGAAGAAAAGAAGAGAAGAATGGGGAAACTTCCGGTGTTTTACGGAAAGGATGGAGAAGACGTGGAAGGATTTGTGAGAGACTTCAAAAGAGCATGCATTGGCAATGGAGATCGAAAGAAGAGCGAGTGGGTAGGGTTGATACCTGAATTTCTTGAGAGTTCTGCATTGACATGGTATGAGGATAGAAAGAAGAGAAGAGTAGTGGGGACTCCAGATGATACTTGGGAAGTATTGACGGAGGCCTTAATTGAAACTTTTCTTCCTGATGAAAGTTACGAGAAGTTAATGGTGGAGGTAACTTACCTCAAACAAGGAGAGAAAGAGAAAGTAAGGACTTATGCCGAGAGGGTGGAGAAATTAGAACAGAAGTTTCGGGTGGTTTTACGAAAGAGTGGAGATGTAGTAGAACCAACGATGGTGGGCATTGGAGCAATGCTCACAAAGAATTTTATTGGGGGATTGAGGCCGGAGATTCGAACACAAGTGCGGTATGAGAGACCAACTTCGAAGGCTGATGCAGTGAAGATCGCAACCAGGATGGAAGAGAGTCTGGATGGAGACGACTTGCAACCAATGACTGTTGGGGCAGCATGTGGAGATGTGCAAGGGCCGAGCATGCCAACTCTGAAACCTGCGAGTGTTCCGACTGTTCGATTTCAAAATCTGACTCCGATAGCTCCTACTAGTGCGGTTACAGTCACTGTACCATCTAGATCTGTTACTCCCGACTTTCGTGATGAGTTGAAAAGTTTGACAGATTCTCTGGCAGATTTGAAGATCAATATGGTGAATTTGTTGCAACACCGGAGTCCAAATGTTGGAGGGGGCTCACGAGGTTATGGAAACTATCAGTCCAGAGGTGGACCACCGCAAGGATCACCCAGTAACTACACGAGCCAAGGATGTTTTACGTGCGGAGGATCACACTTCCAACGTAATTGTCCGAGTCGTAATGGTGGAACGGCGGATGGAGCTTCAACTTCACAAAGTAAGGACAAGGGTGTAGCATGCATTGACATCTTGGAGCCGCGAGATGTACGAGAAGGTTTTCAGTCTGTAGAGCTGTTAGCTCATGAGAGGAAGAGGATGAGGACGCATTTCGAGGAGGGAGAACCGGTCGTGATGGAAGATTCTCCAAGTCAAAATACTCGGAGTAGCAAATCTTCTTCAAAAACCAAAGAGCGACGGAAGAAATTGGGAAATACTGATTTCACAATTTCAATGGAGCAATCAAAATACAATGTGGTGGAAGACGTGGGAAAGCAACGAGCAAACATTACTGTGGGACAGTTGATTGCTCTGAATCCTTCGGTGAGGAAAGAACTTCGTAGCGGTCTAAGCTCCCGACGAGGTCGGAAGAAGAAGGTAAATCCTTCTACTGTCGGTGTGAGTGCTTTAGACGCTAGTGAAGGAGAGGTATGCAACAAGGCATCAAAAGTAGAGGCTCGTATCAATGGGAGAGATGTCTCTGATGTTCTTGTCGATGGAGGATCGGCAGTAAACGCCATCTCGGAACGACTCATGAGGAAGTTGGATCTAGTACCAACACGTCCTTCTAGTATCACGGTTGGCATGGCTAACAGACAGCGAGTTAGGCCATTGGGAGTGCTGGAGAGAGTTTGCGTGTCAGTAATGGGAGTGCAAGTAAACATGACATTTCAAATCTTGAAGGAGTCAAGTTATGAAATGTTACTCGGAAGACCTTGGCTTCGAGCAGTACATGCAACGGATAACTGGCACAAAGGTTATTTACGCATCGGACCGAATCACCACCGGATCAAAGTTCCATTGCTCGGAGATCAAGTTGGGACGTCAGAATCGGATCGACCCACATCGGACTACTGGGAGTCAGAAGTTGTCGATACTACTTCTGATGTAGGTACCAATTCTTCAGATTCAGAATCTGAAAATACATCGTCAGAGGAGGAGAGAGAAGAACGAAATGTGGGTGTGAATGTAGTGGATCTTTTCCCTTCTCCGGAAGTGCAAAGAGATCGAGACAAAGAACCATTGACTCTCGAGGAGGTGGAGAGAAGAATTGCCACCTTACGTTATGGATCGAAGGTTACTAAAGAGGAGAAGAGTTGTTTCGAAGAGATCTTTCGTAAATACATTCATGTATTTGCATTTAGTTACAAGGATCTGAGGGAGGTCACACTGGAGCAACACCGTATCGAGTTAGAGAAGGAAGTCAAACCGGTGCGACAGAAGCAACGAAGAGTGAGTCCTCCAATTGCGGATCTGGTGAAAGAAGAGATCGAGAAGCTGCACACTGCTGGGTTCATTTACGAGGTGGAGCATTCTGAATGGGTATCACCCATTGTGATCGTAAAGAAGAAAAATGGCAAATTGAGGGTGTGTGTTGATTACAAGAAGCTCAATGCGGTCACAAAGAAGGATTATTATCCTCTACCTTTCATCGACGAGATCTTGGAAGAAGTGGCGGGAAACGAATGGTACAGCTTTGGAGATGGTTATAGCGGATATAACCAGATCAAAATTGCACCAGAACATCAACACCTGACCACTTTCACTACTCCGTGGGGTACGTTTGCATTTCGAGTCATGCCATTTGGTCTGTGTAATGCTCCTGCGACGTTCCAAAGGTTTATGAACAAAGTGTTCGAACCTTTCTTAGGAAAGTTTGTGAGAGATTTTATAGATGACTTTTGTGTTTATGGGAGTAAGGAGAAGCATTTTGAGCACCTTGTGAAGGTCTTAGAATGTTTAGATGTAGCAAATGCATCTCTCAATCCGGAGAAATGTATTTTTGGGTGTGAGGAAGGGTTACTCTTGGGTCATATCATATCCAAGGACGGCATTGCCGTTGATCCAGAGAAGGTGCAGAAGATCTTAGAGCTCCCTTTTCCTAGTACTCTCACTAAGCTACGACAGTTTTTAGGTATGGTGGGGTATTATCGAAGGTTTATACTCTCGTTCTCACATAAAGCATATGCTTTGACAGCATATCTGAAGAAGGGAGTAGATTACGTGTTGATTTTAGGAGATGAAGAAGCTCTAGCCGCCTTTGAGGAACTGAAGAAAGCTCTTACTTCAGCTCCGATCTTGGTTAAGCCCGATTGGAATAAACAGTTTATTCTATATACGGATGCTTCAAATATAGCAGTAGGATGTACTTTAAGTCAGTATGATGTTGAAGGTAGAGATCATCCTATCGCATATGCTAGTCGGCAAATGATCAAGGCAGAGAGAAATTATTCTGTGACAGAGAGAGAAGGATTAGCAGTGATCTATGCTTTGAGAAAATTTCGACATTATCTCATAGGAGGCAAGTTCACTATCGTTACAGATCATAAGGCATTGAAGTACATCTTCAATAAACCTATGGTCGAAGGACGATTAGCAAGGTGGAAGCTCTTATTGTCAGAGTACGACTATGAGATCTGCGATCGACCAGGGAAGAAACACGCGAATGCAGATTTGCTATCTAGAGCTTACGATGGGGATGGAGAGGAGCCGGTGGATGACACCTTTCCTGACGAAGATTTGATGGTCTTGAGCAACTCTATTATCCCAATAGAATATCAAGAAATTTGGGATTTTGTTACGGAAGGTGTCTATCCAGATGGGATGCGGACCAGAGAGAAGAAGGCACTGGTGAAACGAAGTCAACCTTACTCGGTGGTGGAAGGTGTGTTATTCCGTGAAGGAGTTGATGGGGTCCTGAGAAGAGCTGCGAGCAAGGAGGAGTCTCTACGACTCATGGAAGAATTCCATGACGGTCCAGTATGTGGAGGATATTTCGCAGGCAAGTTGACGGCTCATAAGATACTCGATGCGGGATATCACTGGAGGGGGATGTTTAGAGATTGCTTGACGTATTGTAAAACCTGTGATGTTTGTCAAGCTTTCGCTATCAAATCTAGTGTTTCCACTCCTCTTAGATCTATTCCGGTTCTTGGACCTTTCGAGAAATGGGGAATAGATTTTGTTGGGCCTTTGAATCGCACCCCTCGCAACAATAAGTATATTGTTGTAGCCACAGATTATCTTACGAAGTGGGTAGAAGCTAGACCTCTTGTAACTATTGGAGAAGTTGAGGTGGGTAGATTTCTATACGAACGGATCATAACTAGGTTTGGATGTCCTTTGGAGTTAGTTTCTGATAGGGGTCGAGAATTTGTGAGTGGCATGACTACTGCTATGTGCACCCACTTCTCCATTTCTCAGAGGGTTACTACTTCATATAAACCTAGTTCAAACGGTTTGGTAGAGAGGACAAACTTTACCTTGTGTCAGATGTTAGCAAAGGATGCTGACATGGAAGGGGCCAAACACAACTGGGACAAGCGTCTTCATGCGGTTCTATGGGAGTATCGAACAACAGTGAAGACATCTACGGGATATTCACCTTTCAAGATGGTGTATGGGTTGGAATCCAGATTACCGATCCAGTTCGACCTAACCACCTTTCAGACCTTACAAGCTGGATTAAAGAGAAAGGGTGGTCAAATAGCTGAGAAAGAGAGGAGAGAAACTTTGTTGGAGCTGGAGGAGAATAGAGACGATGCAGCTCAACGAATTGAGATGGCCCAACTACAACAGAAGAAGAGCTACGACAAGCGCTTGGCGAAGAACAAAACGAAGTTACAGCCATTTCAAAAGGGTGAGTGGGTGATGCTATGGGATGCTATTAGGCACAAGCGAGTTCAAAAGAAGTTCTTACGTCGATATTTTGGGCCTTTCATCATCTCCAAAGTGTGGAGTAATAACACCTATGATCTTCAAGAGAGAAGTGGTACGTTCTTCGACCGAGTGAACCACGACAAGTTGAAGAAGTTTCATCAACGTGATACTTCACTCCGAGGACGGAGTGAAAATTAAGTCTGGGGGTAAATGTCACATCACAAGTATCCCATTATTTGTGTGCATGTTTATATAAGTTTCATTAGGTATGACTATCTTATAGGTTACTCTAGTTCGAAGATCTAAATCTAGAGTGATCAAAACTAGCCATAACTAGCAGAGATAGTTATAACTAAGTTGGGGAAACTATTAGAGGTTCCACTATGACACTATGTGACAAGTGCGGAGCTCTAAATATGCTTCTCAAAAGTATGTAACTTTGTTGACCATCGCTGATTGGATGCATGATGGAAAGTCATGCACAAAGATCTAAAGATGCTCCTCAAAAGACATATTAGTTTGTTGTCGCCTTCCGATTGGATAGGGTGGAAAGTTAACACTTTACAAAAGCTAAAGTAGGAGAATCTCTTACTTTTGTAAAGTAGAACAAGTAATGTGTGTGCTATTCTTAAAGGCTTAGTAGCCTTTAGAAGTTTTACTATTTTGGATTGCGCACTTACCATGAGGTAACGTAACTTAGTGAAAGTTACCACGGTAAGAAGTTGTAGAGTATATAAGGAGGAGTTGAGAAGGTGGAAGACACTCTCATTTTCCTGACTGTAAGTAAAGTGAGCATTGGAGACCTTGGGAGTCCTTGAGTATTTTGCGATGTAATGTTGAGAGCGGGATTAGAACTTGTGTGCAGGAACGCTATTAGAGGTACCGATGTGACCATACGGGTCAGAGAGTTGAGTGAAGTGAGCATGGATGTACTTAAATCTTTGTAATTAGGGTGCACTAGTAATCCTAGTCATCTGAGGTACCCCTGGGTGAGAGACAGGCCGGCTTACAGCACAGGTTTGGCTGCGGTATTGCAGGCAGGCATGCAAGTACAGCGATACTTGTATGTGGAGAGAGATGAGATTGCGAGACGCATCTCATTGCGCATGTGGCACGTTTGGTGTAGAGATATCCTGAGTTGTTGCCCATATCAGCTGTTAGAGGATACCAACAAGCATTACCGTCGGATATTTCGCTGCTGGGGGCGCAGGATCTTACGTTGGTGGGCACCATTCACTTGGTGATAGCCGAATGACCATGTCAAGATCACACGCGTGCTGGGAGAGGTCAGGGTTTACATGACCCGCGATCTAGGATGTTCTGGGAGATGTTACGGATCTTACGACATCTCCAGATGCATCAGGTGGATTCTCCAACGTACATCTTGGAGAATGTTCCTTTGTTGAGTGATGCTCATACACAGATGATGGCGAGTGTGCACCAAGTGCGGTCTTGGATTGGACCAGCAGTGTTGTTGGATGCAGCGAGAGTAGGATCTCGTGCACATCGTCCACGGTTGTGGTGGACGAACTTGTTACCGAGAGAGTTGCTTAAGCGAGCACACGATGGAGTGAGACGACCAGCACATCTCACGGTTGATAGCATCTTGGATGCAGGACGACGATCTCAAGTGGTGAGAGTCGTCGATAGGTCATCCATGGCAGTGGTGAACCTAGTGGGACGGCCCATGGTAGCGTTATCCACTTTGGTAAGCTTTCCAGCGTCACATGCTTACAGAGATGGAGGACATGGGCTTGTGTGGGATGCTCAATTACGGCAGTTGGGGGAGCCCAATGCCGATGAGAGAGAGCGAGCGATGGGTTTCGCTATGGGTACGACGACAGTAGCTTCGGTGTCAGAGGCTTCACGTCGTCAAGTATTGGGTCAAGCAATGGACCTGAATTGCTTGACATGGATTGTTAGCCTTGGATTGGCTGAGCAGCGTCGGATGCGATCGACGGGTGTTACTGCTCGAGCACTCTTGAGCTCTTTGCCTACCGGGTCGGTGGAGGCAAAGACTGGGGGCGAGACAAGTGGAGTTCGTCATCCTTGGACATCATGGGATGTCATAGGAGAGAGTGTGGAGTTTGCAGCTAGAACTGTAGAAGTTTTACGCACAGTAGCGGTGGAGGTTGTTGGTGGTGAGCAGAAGGAAACTGCTCCAGAGGCTGCAAGATAGCAGTCAACGACTTCGTCTTCTACCTCTAGCATGGTGACAGAGGATACTTGGGAGTCGGAGATTGGACCCAAGCTTATAGGAGAGGAGAGACGAAGAGTCCAAAGATTCCTGAAGAGCTACAGGAATTGTTTTGCCTTCAGTATGAAGGATTTGGGTACCTTGAAGGGACCTGGTATACGGATCGACTTGGCTAACGACACGTCAATCTTTCGACGTCCTTACAGATACAGTGACATGGAGAGAGCCTTGATCCAGAGTCGGACTCAAGACTTGTTGGAGGCTGGGTTGGTGGAGATGTCGCATGGAGAGTATGCATCTGCCACAGTTAAGCCAGCCAAGAAAGATATGTATGGCAACTACACGGATAGGCGGATGTGTGGGGACTACCGTCCTATCAATCGGCAGACGAAGTCCGATAAGTATGCCATGCCGACACCTGAGGAGATCTTTGATGCAGTGGGGCATGTGAAGGTCTTCAGTACTTTGGATCTTCGAGCACGGTATCATCAGTTGCCAATGAGAGAAGAAGATAAGTCCAAGACAGCATTATGAGGAATTGACTCTCACGGCAAGGATTGTTTGTATCAGTGGCGGTTCTTACCATTTGGGTTGAAGAACGCCCCTGCTGAGTTCCAAAGGGTGATGGACAGAATCCTAGCAGGATTGGATTTTGTCAGATGTTATATTGACGACATCTTAGTCTATAGTACTGTCACACCACAAGTATCCCATTATTTGTGTGTATGCTTATATACATTTCATTAGGTATGACTATCTTAAAAGTTACTCTAGTTTGAAGATCTAAATTTAGAGTGAAAAAGTAGTCATAACTAGCTGAGATAGTTATAACTAAGTTGAGGAAACTATTAGAGGTTCCACTATGGCACTATAGGACAAGTGCGGAGCTCTAAATATGCTTTCCAAAAGTATGTGACTTTGTTGACCATCGCTGATTGGATGCATGATGAAAAGTCATGCACAAAGATCTAAAGATGCTCCTCAAAAGACATATTAGTGTGTTGTCGTCTTTCGACTGGATAGCGTGGAAAGTTAACACTTTACAACAGCTAAAGTAGGAGAATCTCTTACTTTAGTAAAGTAGAACAAGTAATGTGTGTGCTATTCTTAAGTCTTAGTAGCCTTTAGAAGTTTTACTATTTTGGATTGCGCACTTATCATGAGATAACGTAACTTAGTGAAAGTTACCACGGTAAGAAGTTATAGAGTATATAAGGAGGAGTTGAGAAGGTGGAAGAGACTCTCATTTTCTTGTCTATAAGTAAAGTGAGCATTGGAGACCTTGGGAGTCCTTGAATACTATGTGATGCAATGTGGAAGGCGGGGTTAGAACTTGTTTGCAGGAACGCTATTAGAGGGACCGATGTGACCATACGGGTCAGAGTGTTGAGTGAAGTGAGCATGGGTATGATAGAATCTTTGTAATTAAGGTGCACTAGTAATCCTAGTCATCTGAGGTACTCCTGGGTGAGAGACAGGCCGACTTACATTTTGGTTCCGTTGCCGGGACCTCGATACAAAGATTCGTATTTAGTCGTTAGTACAGTTCATGTCTGTTTTTGAGCATGAGTTCAGAACCTTTGTACATACACCATGTTATAGAGGGCAAGATAAGCTTTCCAATAAGCTTGATATCTCCGAGAGATCAATTGTGAGGAGAGAGTTATGTCTTTCGGAAGTTAAGGAGGTTTTTCGATATCAAATAGTGAGCTCTCGGGAAGGAGTTTACAGTCAGTTTCATATTTTCTGTTTTTAGAGTTAGACCTTGAAATCTTCCATGCTGATAGCTTGGAAGATAAGTTATCTAGGCACCCAAATCATGCGTGAATTGATCGAGTAGAACTGGAGTTATGGCATTTGAAGTGAAGGGGGGGTCAAATCTGTTATATCGCTTGCTGAAGTAAAAGAGTGAAAGAATTTCAGAATTCTTGAGAGGGTTATGTTCGATCTCTAAGGCTCAAGGTTGACAAGTTAAGCTTCTACTTAGTAATGTGAGAGATTGCTAAGTGAGAAGATAGTCGAGTGATCAAAACTGTCAAACAAGCTATATAGCGAGAGAGATGTATGACGGATCATCGTCATGGAAGGACAGCAAGAGTGGAAATTGAGGTTGAGCAAGATCCCTCAAGGCTATGCGGTGATAGTTACCGCTGATCTGGCGAAAGGAGAATTTCGACTAGAATTTGAGGAAGAAGCAGAGAGTAGTCGTAAGAACCAGGAGAAGAACTCGAGGTGTTTTTTGTGTGGAGAAAAAGGACATAAAGTGAGCAAGTGTCCTACGAAGAATAGACTTTTGCGTGAGCGAAGAGGGTTGGTCGACTTAAGCTTACACATAGGTCCTTCTTCCCCTAGACAAGACGTCATTAATCCTACAACCTTTTGTCCTAGATGTGGAGTGGACGGGATTCCAGTTGAGCACGAGTGTAGCGCAGTGATTGCTTTGCTAGAAACTGTAGCCGAAGGTCTCGAGAGAAGGTTGAGTGTAGAAACGGAACGAGTGAAGACCTCTAGCGAGGATGGAGATAGTCTGTCACACGAGAGATAAGATGACCATGAGGGTCAAACTTATTCCAACCTTTGGAGAGGAGAGAGCTCACCGGGGAAATTGTGGATTGCGGTGAAGTGCGATCTTCACATCCGCAAGCAGTTCCTTGAGTAAGAAGAAGAAAAGAAGAGAAGAATGGGGAAACTTCCGGTGTTTTACGGAAAAGATGGAGAAGACGTGGAAGGATTTGTGAGAGACTTCAAAAGAGCATGCATTGGCAATGGAGATCGAAAGAAGAGCGAGTGGGTAGGGTTGATACCTGAATTTCTTGAGAATTCTGCATTGACATGGTATGAGGATAGGAAGAAGAGAAGCGTAGTGGGGACTCCAGTTGATACTTGGGAAGTATTGACGGAGGCCTTAATTGAAACTTTTCTTCCCGATGAAAGTTACGAGAAGTTAATGGTAGAGGTAACTTACCTCAAACAAGGAGAGAAAGAGAAAGTAAGGACTTACGCCGAGAGGGTGGAGAAATTAGAACAAAAGTTTCGGGTGGTTTTACGAAAGAGTGGAGATGTAGTAGAACCAACGATGGTGGGCATTGGAGCAATGCTCACAAAGAATTTTATTGGGGGATTGAGGCCGGAGATTCGAACACAAGTGCGGTATGAGAGACCAACTTCGAAGGCTGATGCAGTGAAGATCGCAACCAGGATGGAAGAGAGTCTGGATGGAGACGACTTGCAACCAATGACTGTTGGGGCAGCATGTGGAGATGTGCAAGGGCCGATCATGCCAACTCTGACGCCTGCGAGTGTTCCGACTGTTCGATTTCAGAATCTGACTACGGTAGCTCCTACTAGTGCGGTTACAGTCACTGTACCATCTAGATCTGTTACTCCCGACTTTCGTGATGAGTTGAAAAGTTTGACAGAGTCTCTGGCAGATTTGAAGATCAATATGGTGAATTTGTTGCAACACCGCAGTCCAAATGTTGGAGGAGGCTCACGAGGTTATGGGAACTATCAGTCTAGAGGTGGACCACCGCAAGGATCACCAAGTAATTACACGAACCAAGGATGTTTTACGTGCGGAGGATCACATTTCCAACGTAATTGTCCAAGTCGTAATGGTGGAACGGCGGATGGAGCTTCAACTTCACAAAGCAAGGACAAGGGTGTAGCATGCATTGACATCTTGGAGCCACGAGATGTACGAGAAGGTTTTCAATCTGTAGAGCTGTTGGCTCAAGAGAGGAAGAGGATGAGGACGCATTTCGACGAGGGAGAACCAGTCGTGATGGATGATTCTCCAAGTCAAAATACTCGGAGTAGCAAATCTTCTTCAAAAACCAAAGAACGGCGGAAGAAATTGAGAAATACTGATTTCACAATTTCGATGGAGCAATCAAAATACAATGTGGTGGAAGACGTGGGTAAGCAACGAGCAAACACTACTGTGGGACAGTTGATTGCTCTGAATCCTTCGGTGAGGAAAGAACTTCGTAGCGGTCTAAGCTCCCGACGAGGTCGGAAGAAGAAGGTAAATCCTTCTACTGTCGGTGTGAGTGCTTTAGATGCTAGTGAAGGAGAGGTGTGCAACAAGGCATCAAAAGTAGAGGCTCGTATCAATGGGAGAGATGTCTCGGATGTTCTTGTCGATGGAGGATCGGCAGTAAATGCCATCTCAGAACGACTCACGAGGAAGTTGGATCTAGTACCAACTCGTCCTTCTAGTATCACGGTGGGCATGGCTAACAGACAGCGAGTTAGACCATTGGGAGTGCTGGAAAGAGTTTGTGTGTCAGTAATGGGAGTGTAAGTAAACATGACATTTCAAATCTTGAAAGAGTCAAGTTATGAAATGTTACTCGGAAGACCTTGGCTTCGAGCAGTACATGCAACGGATAACTAGCACAAAGGTTATTTACGCATCGGACCGAATAACCACCGAATCAAAGTTCCATTGCTCGGAGATCAAGTTGGGACGTCGGAATCGGATCGACCCACATCGGACTACTGGGAGTCAGAAGTCGTCGATACTACTTCTGATGTAGGTACCAATTCTTCAGATTCAGAATCTGAAAATACATCGTCAGAAGAGGAGAGAGAAGAACGAAATGTGGGTGTGAACGTAGTGGATCTTTTTCCTTCTCCGGAAGTGCAAAGAGATCGAGACAAAGAACCGTTGACTCCCGAGGAGGTGGAGAGAAGAATTGCCACCTTACGTTATGGATCGAAGGTTACTAAAGAGGAGAAGAGTTGTTTCGAAGAGATCTTTCGCAAATACATTCATGTATTTGCATTTAGTTACAAGGATCTGAGGGAGGTCACAGTGGAGCAACATCGTATCGAGTTAGAGAAGGAAGTCAAACCGGTGCGACAGAAGCAACGAAGAGTGAGTCCTCCAATTGCGGATCTGGTGAAAGAAGAGATCGAGAAGCTGCACACTGCCGAGTTCATTTACGAGGTGGAGCATTCTGAATGGGTATCACCCATTGTGATTGTAAAGAAGAAAAATGGCAAATTGAGGGTGTGTGTTGATTACAAGAAGCTCAATGCGGTCACAAAGAAGGATTATTATCCTCTACCTTTCATTGACGAGATCTTGGAAGAAGTGGCGGGAAACGAATGGTACAGCTTTGGAGATGGTTATAGCGGATATAACCAGATCAAAATTGCACCAGAACATCAACACCTGACCACTTTCACTACTCCGTGGGGTACGTTTGCATTTCGAGTCATGCCATTTGGTCTGTGTAATGCTCCTGCGACGTTCCAAAGGTTTATGAACAAAGTGTTCGAACCTTTCTTAGGAAAGTTTGTGAGAGATTTTATAGATGACTTTTGTGTTTACGGGAGTAAGGAGAAGCATTTTGAGCACCTTGTGAAGGTCTTAGAATGTTTAGATGTAGCAAATGCATCTCTCAATCCGGAGAAATGTATTTTTGGGTGTGAGGAAAGGTTACTCTTGGGTCATATCATATCCAAGGACGGCATTGCCGTTGATCCAGAGAAGGTGCAGAAGATCTTAGAGCTCCCTTTTCCTAGTACTCTCACTAAGCTACGACAGTTTTTAGGTATGGTGGGGTATTATCGAAGGTTTATACTCTCGTTCTCACATAAAGCATATGCTTTGACAGCATATCTGAAGAAGGGAGTAGATTACGTGTTGATTTTAGGAGATGAAGAAGCTCTAGCCGCCTTTGAGGAACTGAAGAAAGCTCTTACTTCAGCTCCGATCTTGGTTAAGTCTGATTGGAACAAACAGTTTATTCTATATACGGATGCTTCAAATATAGCAGTAGGATGTACTTTAAGTCAGTATGATGTTGAAGGTAGAGATCATCCTATCGCATATGCTAGTCGGCAAATGGTCAAGGCAGAGAGAAATTATTCTGTGATAGAGAGAGAAGGATTAGCAGTGATCTATGCTTTGAGAAAATTTCGACATTATCTCATAGGAGGCAAGTTCACTATCGTTACAGATCATAAGGCATTGAAGTACATCTTCAATAAACCTATGGTCGAAGGACGATTAGCAAGGTGGAAGCTCTTATTGTCAGAGTACGACTATGAGATCTGCGATCGACCAAGGAAGAAACACGCGAATGCAGATTTGCTATCTAGAGCTTACGATGGCAATGGAGAGGAGCCGGTGGATGACACCTTTCCTGACGAAGATTTGATGGTCTTGAGCAACTCTATTATCCCAATAGAATATCAAGAAATTTGGGATTTTGTTACGGAAGGTGTCTATCCAGATGGGATGCGGACCAGAGAGAAGAAGGCATTGGTGAAACGAAGTCAACCTTACTCGGTGGTGGAAGGTGTGTTATTCCGTGAAGGAGTTGATGGGGTCCTGAGAAGAGCTGCGAGCAAGGAGGAGTCTCTACGACTCATGGAAGAATTCCATGACGGTCCAGTATGTGGAGGACATTTCGCAGGCAAGTTGACGGCTCATAAGATACTCGACGTGGGATATCACTGGAGGGGGATGTTTAGAGATTGCTTGACTTATTGTAAAACCTGTGATGTTTGTCAAGCTTTCGCTATCAAATCTAGTGTTTCCACTCCTCTTAGATCTATTCCGGTTCTTGGACCTTTTGAGAAATGGGGAATAGATTTTGTTGGGCCTTTGAATCGCACCCCTCGCAACAATAAGTATATTGTTGTAGCCACAGATTATCTTACGAAGTGGGTAGAAGCTAGACCTCTTGTAACTATTGGAGAAGTTGAGGTGGGTAGATTTCTGTACGAACGGATCATTACTAGGTTTGGATGTCCTCTGGAGTTAGTTTCTGATAGGGGTCGAGAATTTGTGAGTGGTATGACTACTGCTATGTGCACCCACTTCTCCATTTCTCATAGGGTTACTACTTCATATAAACCTAGTTCAAACGGTTTGGTAGAGAGGACAAACTTTACCTTGTGTCAAATGTTAGCAAAGGATGCTGACATGGAAGGGGCCAAACACAACTGGGACAAGCGTCTTCATGCGATTCTATGGGAGTATCGTACAACAGTGAAGACGTCTACGGGATATTCACCTTTCAAGATGGTGTATGGGTTGGAATCAAGATTACCAATCCAGTTCGACCTAACCACCTTTCAGACCTTGCAAGCTGGACTGAAGAGAAAGGGTGGTCCAATAGCTGAGAAAGAGAGGGGAGAAACCTTGTTGGAGCTGGAGGAGAATAGAGACGACGCAGCTCAACGAATTGAGATGGCTCAGCTACAACAGAAGAAGAGCTATGACAAGCGCTTGGCGAAGAACAAAACGAAGTTACAGCCATTTCAAGAGGGTGAGTGGGTGATGTTATGGGATGCTATTAGGCACAAGCGAGTTCAAAAGAAATTCTTACGTCGATATTTTGGACCTTTCATCATCTCCAAAGTGTGGAGTAATGACACCTACGATCTTCAAGAAAGGAGTGGTACATTCTTCGACCGAGTGAACCACGACAAGCTAAAGAAGTTCCATCAACGTGATACTTCACTCCGAGGACGGAGTGAAAATTAAGTCTGGGGGTAAATGTCACACCACAAGTATCCCATTATTTGTGTGTATGCTTATATACATTTCATTAGGTATGACTATCTTAAAAGTTACTCTAGTTTGAAGATCTAAATTTAGAGTGATCAAAAGTAGTCATAACTAGCTGAGATAGTTATAACTAAGTTGAGGAAACTATTAGAGGTTTCACTATGGCACTATAGGACAAGTGCGGAGCTCTAAATATGCTTTCCAAAAGTATGTGACTTTGTTGACCATCGCTGATTGGATGCATGATGAAAAGTCATGCACAAAGATCTAAAGATGCTCCTCAAAAGACGTATTAGTGTGTTGTCGTCTTTCGACTGGATAGCGTAGAAAGTTAACACTTTACAACAGCTAAAGTAGGAGAATCTCTTACTTTAGTAAAGTAGAACAAGTAATGTGTGTGCTATTCTTAAGTCTTAGTAGCCTTTAGAAGTTTTACTATTTTGGATTGCGCACTTATCATGAGGTAACGTAACTTAGTGAAAGTTACCACGGTAAGAAGTTGTAGAGTATATAAGGAGGAGTTGAGAAGGTGGAAGAGACTCTCATTTTCCTGTCTATAAGTAAAGTGAGCATTGGAGACCTTGGGAGTCCTTGAATACTATGTGATGCAATGTGGAAGGCGGGGTTAGAACTTGTTTGCAGGAACGCTATTAGAGGGACCGATGTGACCATACGGGTCAGAGTGTTGAGTGAAGTGAGCATGGGTATGATAGAATCTTTGTAATTAAGGTGCACTAGTAATCCTAGTCATCTGAGGTACCCCTGGGTGAGAGACAGGCCGGCTTACAGTACTACAGTGGAGGAGCACGAGAGACACTTACGAGATGTGTTTGAGCGGTTGAGAGCTCATGGGTTGAAGTTACACCCTGGGAAGTGTAAGTTCTTCCAGGAGTTGGTAGAGTATCTGTGCCACACCATCTATCCAGGTGGATTGGGTGTTCAACAGACGAAGGTTGAGGCTATTGCACCTATCCCGCTGTCGGAGTGTGATATGTCTATCTAGGAAAGCGTCGGGCTTCAGGCAGTGGTTGTTCACTCAAGAGGTTGGCTTTCAGGTTACAACAGGGGCTATAAACACTCAAACAGATGTGTAAAATCTAGTAATATACCCAGAAGACGAAATTCAGGTCTAGCTGGCAGTAATAAGATCCGGCGGTGAACTTTGACACTCACGGAGAGGAAAACTATGAAGTTTTAGACTTCTAAACTTCCCCTACATGCAAATGAGGTACTACTGAACTCACAGACGAAGTTTCAGCCTGAGATCAAATTCTGACACGGAGATATGAACAGAAAAGTTTTGAGCAAGAAAACTACGGCAATTTCTGGTACCTAGATGGCTATTTCGACCTATAACAGGAGTTTGGCTAGATCAATTTCGAAGTTTCTTACAGGATTTGCAGTTCACAGCTTGCTGAACACTCCTGTGAAGTTGGGACTCCTGATTGTTTGTAGAACTCCAGATCTCCTTCCCTGAAGTCGCTGCTCTAGATTAAGAGCTTTTCAGACCCCCTCGGCTTCAGCGGCCGCCCCGAATTACTTAGTCACTCAATCGATATGAAACTTTTTGTGAAATTGTAGCCCTGCTGGCAGAGAACACAACCTCGAAGTTTTGAAGCAATTTCCTCAAATCTGCTGCGAGTGACACCGAAAACCCTAAATCCAACAAAAGTGATTCAATTCTAGCACAATCTGAACTTCAATTGGTCATAACTCTGTCTTTATTGCATCAAACCGATCGAAAATTTCACTGGAAGTGCTTGGCATGACGAGCCCTCTCTCCCTGTGCTCTCAGATTTCGAAGATCTCCCACCAAATGCTCGAAATCCACTCTAGAGCTCTGTTTCTAAATTTAGAGTTTAACAAAAGACAAAAACAGACCAATGGGAGTTCATAGCTCCACTTGGTTGTCCTTTAGTACCCTAAACCACGTGGCAACTTAGTTTTACTCATAGGCTACCACGTCAAGCTCCCTAGAGTGCCAGCGTAAAACTTAAACTACCTAAAACGACACGTAACCCCCAAAAATAACTTAAATCGGCTAGAAAGCGTGCATGGGCGACAAGTAAGTACAACCCATGAGCTCAAACTCTTATCAGCATGGAAACCCTAAGTTATGTACATTGAACGTTATAGACGAGTAAGAAGTCACTTGCACAAGCGCACAAATGCTTGAACAAGATAACTAGCATACTATCAACCTACTAGGACTCAAAATAGTGTTAACACCGTATGCAAAGGTGTCAAACATATATATAAAGGACTAGAAGTAATATGAGCTAACTTCTAGAACTACTAAACCTAAGCGTTGGAGTAGAAGTCAAGCATGTAGCCGTCAAATAGCACAACACCGCGTCCCACAGATGTGAGTCGAGTTCGGGCATTTGTTGATTTGGCGAACTTTTATCGTCGGTACGTGAAGGGATTTAGTGCAATTGCGAAGCCGTTGACCAAGCTGATGAAGGTGGACTAGGAGTGGCAGTGAGGAGATGAGCAAGAGCGAGCTTTTGTAGAGCTCAAGGATAGATTGACATCTGCTCCCATCTTGAGGAGATCCGTTAGGGGGCGTCCTTTCCAACTGCACACCGATTGGAGTATGTTGGGACTTGGAGCAGTGCTGACTCAGCATGATGATGAGAAAAAGGAGTTCGTGGTGGTGTATGCCAGTCGCTCCAACAATTCAGCGGAGACGAGGTATAGTTCTTATGAGGGAGAGTGTTTGACGGCAGTGTGGGCTGTTGCACACTTTCGATGTTATCTGTTTGGGACCCCTTTACTCTCATCACTGATCACCAGCCGCTCAAGTGGTTGATGAAGTCCGATAAGCTTACAGGGAAGCTTGCACGATGGGCTCTGATCTTACAGGAGTATGACTTCCAGGTAGTACATAGACCTGGAGTTGCAAACCTAGATGTCGATGGATTGAGTCGCAACTCGTGCACGAGTCAGCAGGATCAGACTGGGGCTCGATGGCATGACGAGGTTGATGAGGAGATAGTGCCAGGGTGGCATGCATCTGCTTTTCTTTGTGTGTTGGCCGTGAACTCTAGTATGGAAGGCCAAGTCGTATCTTTCTCTGGTCAGAGAGTAGATGATGAATCTCCAGATCCTGAGGGTGGAGATGGTGTTCCAGACCAGCGAGATATCCATGATGATGTGATCGTGATGGAGTATCTACGTACCGGTGTGGTAGTAAGCACAATAAGTGCCAAGGAGCGAGATCGTGTCCTTCAACGAGCGAAGAGATTTCGACGAGAAGGATGACATGTACTTCGAGTGTGGGGTGATGGGAGGATACGGATAATGCCACATCCATCCCAGAGGGCATAGTTAGTGCGACATGCCCATGAGGAGTTGGGACATTTTGGAGTGAAGCGTACACATAGCTTACTCCAAGGACAGTATTGGTGGCGTGGTATGCACATCGATGTGCAACAGTTTGTCGCACAATGTGTGGTTTGTGATCGAGTACGAGCATCGTTTAATGCTCCTACTCCACAGTTACACCCCTTACCGATTATGGGGTTGGGTTACCATTGGAGTTTGTATTTTGCGGGACCCTTATCGTTAACCGTACGTCACCACCGATATGTGTTGGTGATGGTGGAGCACTTCTCCAAGTGGATTGAGTTGGTGGCATTACCAGACAAGGCGAGTGAAAGGACAACGTATGCGTTCTTAGATCGAGTGCTGAGTCGTTTTGGAGCACCAGCTGAAGTGCTAACAGACCAAGGTACAGAGTTCCTTGGTGAGTTTCAGGCCTTGTGTGATCAGGCGCTGATTGATCATCGGACTACATCTCGAGATCATCTTGAGGCGGATGGTTTGACGGAGAGGGTAGTTCAGACGGTGAAGAGAGGATTGCGCAAGTATGGCTTGCAAAAGAGCCACTCGAGAGACTGGGATGTGCAGTTACCATGGTTGGCTATGGACTACCGTTTCAGCCGACAAGCGTCTTTGGCTTCCTTCTCACCGTATTTTCTATTGTATGACCGAGATCCAAATCTACCTTCGGCCATTCGTCGTGATTCTGCTGAGGTGCTGAACCTTGATGACCCGGATATGTGAGTGAGAGCATGTTCTCAACGAGCAGAGACATTTCGGAGAGTTATGCCTATGGCTTTTGAGAACCTAGCGATTGCTCAGCATAGAGACACGTTGCGATATGCAACTATCCGAGGAGGAGGTTATCGACCATCGATTCGCAGGTTTCGTCCTGGTGATTATATCTATCTGCAGTAGACCACACCGACGACGTTGGATGTGATTGCAAGGCGCACTATTTTACGAGTGCGAGAGGTGTTACCTTCTGGAGTACTCATGTTAGAGGGCCGTGATGGTGTTGTGTGGAAGGACCATGTGCGTAATTGCGCGCCATGTCATCTTCCCAACATTGATCGTACCGTTGACCCAAGCTTAGCAATTGTATGCGCGGGCTTGAGGTGTATGTTGTGTGGGTCTGCTGGTGGAGCAGTCCGTATGTTGGTGTGTGATGGTTGTTCGAGAGGTTGGCACATGTCATGTTTGACTCCACCTCTCAGTGTAGTTCCTACTGGACGGTGGGTTTGTCCTCGATGTATATAGCGGAGTGGTCTAGTCTGATTAGATCTTTGCGTGGTATGGATTGCAGACAGGCGATTAACGATGGGGTGATGTAGCACCCTACCTCCTGATCCTTGCACCCATGAAGGTGTATATCACGTAGTTGGGATATGGAGCTATCTGGAGTTAGAGGGACCTAACCGCCAGTTAGGGGGGCGATTGTGGTACACTTGTGTATGTGTATGACATCGTCCATGTGTTATGTGTATGTGTGGTGTATCTTTGACAGCGATGTATGTTGTGTAGCGATGTGTATGCGCACGACAGCTGTCACGTCAGTTTGGGCAACTCGGCTAGGTTGACCAAGTGCGAAGTGGCGCATCCCGGTAAGGCCGTTAGTGCTGTAAGCCGGCCTGTCTCTCACCCAGGGGTACCTCAGATGACTAGGATTACTAGTGCACCTTAATTACAAAGATTCTATCATACCTATGCTCACTTCACTCAACACTCTGACCCGTATGGTCACATCGGTCCTTCTAATAGCGTTCCTGCAAACAAGTTCTAACCCCGCCCTCCACATTGCATCACATAGTACTCAAGGACTCCCAAGGTCTCCAATGCTCACTTTACTTATAGACAGGAAAATGAGAGTGTCTTCCACCTTCTCAACTCCTCCTTATATACTCTACAACTTCTTACTGTGGTAACTTTCACTAAGTTACGTTACCTCATGGTAAGTGCGCAATCCAAAATAGTAAAACTTCTAAAGGCTACTAAGCTTTTAAAAATAGAACACACATTACTTGTTCTACTTTACAAAAGTAAGAGATTCTCCTACTTTAGCTTTTGTAAAGTGTTAACTTTCCATCCTATCCAATCAGAA
Source organism: Asterella californica (assembly GCA_036924285.1). NCBI lineage: Eukaryota > Viridiplantae > Streptophyta > Marchantiopsida > Marchantiales > Aytoniaceae > Asterella > Asterella californica. The sequence goes on along the minus strand of JAYKYS010000010.1, from coordinate 19,427,862 downwards.
GACGACAACAAACTAATACGTCTTTTGAGGAGCATCTTTAGATCTTTGTGCATGACTTTTCATCATGCATCCAATCAGCGATGGTCAACAAAGATACATACTTTTGAGAAGCATATTTAGACCTCCGCACTTGTCACATAGTGCCATAGTGGAACCTCTAATAGTTTCCTCAACTTAGTTATAACTATCTCCGCTAGTTATGGCTAGTTTTGATCACTCTAGATTTAGACCTTCGAACTAGAGTAACCTATAAGATAGTCATATCTAATGAAACTTATATAAACACGCACACAAATAATGAGATACTTGTGACGTGACATTTACCCCCAGACTTAATTTTCACTCCGTCCTCGGAGTGAAGTATCACGTTGATGAAACTTCTTCAGCTTGTCGTGGTTCACTCGATCGAAGAACGTACCACTTCTCTCTTGAAGATCATAGGTGTTATTACTCCACACTTTGGAGATGATGAAAGACCCAAAATATCGACGTTAGAACTTCTTTTGAACTCGCTTGTATCTAATAGCATCCCATAGCATCACCCACTCACCCTTTTGAAATGGCTGTAACTTCGTTTTGTTCTTCGCCAAGCGCTTGTCGTAGCTCTTCTTCTGTTGTAGTTGGGCCATCTCAATTCGTTGAGCTGCATCGTCTCTATTCTCCTCCAGCTCAAACAAAGTTTCTCTCCTCTCTTTCTCAGCTATTTGACCACCCTTTCTCTTCAATCCAGCTTGTAAGGTCTGAAAGGTGGTTAGGTCGAACTGGATTGGTAATCTGGATTCCAACCCATACACCATCTTGAAAGGTGAATATCCCGTAGACGTCTTCACTGTTGTTCGATACTCCCATAGAACCGCATGAAGACGCTTGTCCCAGTTGTGTTTGGCCCCTTCCATGTCAGCATCCTTTGCTAACATCTGACACAAGGTAAAGTTTGTCCTCTCTACCAAACCGTTTGAACTAGGTTTATATGAAGTAGTAACCCTCTGAGAAATGGAGAAGTGGGTGCACATAGCAGTAGTCATACCACTCACAAATTCTCGACCCCTATCAGAAACTAACTCCAAAGGACATCCAAACCTAGTTATGATCCATTCGTACAGAAATCTACCCACCTCAACTTCTCCAATAGTTACAAGAGGTCTAGCTTCTACCCACTTCGTAAGATAATCTGTGGCTACAACAATATACTTATTGTTGCGAGGGGTGCGATTCAAAGGCCCATCAAAATCTATTCTCCATTTCTCGAAAGGTCCAAGGACCGGAATAGATCTAAGAGGAGTGGAAACACTAGATTTGATAGCGAAAGCTTGACAAACATCACAGGTTTTACAATACGTCAAGCAATCTCTAAACATCCCCCTCCAATGATATCCCGCGTCGAGTATCTTATGAGCCGTCAACTTGCCTGCGAAATGTCCTCCACATACTGGACCATCATGGAATTCTTCCATGAGTCGTAGAGACTCGTCCTTGCTCGCAGCTCTTCTCAGGACCCCATCAACTCCTTCATGGAATAACACACCTTCCACCACCGAGTAAGGTTGACTTCGTTTCACCAATGTCTTCTTCTCTCTGATCCGCATCCCATCTGGATAGACACCTTCTGTAACAAAATCCCAAATTTCTTGATATCTATTGGGATAATAGAGTTGCTCAAGACCATCCAATCTTCGTCAGGAAAGGTGTCATCCACCGGCTCCTCTCCATCGTCATCGTAAGCTCTAGATAACAAATCTGCATTCGCGTGTTTCTTCCTTGGTCGATCACAGATCTCATATTCGTACTCTGACAATAAGAGCTTCCACCTTGCTAATCGTCCTTCGACCATAGGTTTATTGAAGATGTACTTCAATGCCTTATGATCTGTAACGATAGTGAACTTGTCTCCTATGCGATAATGTCGAAATTTTCTCAAAGCATAGATCACTGCTAATCCTTCTCTCTCTGTCACAGAATAATTTCTCTCTGCCTTGACCATTTGCCGACTAGCATATGCAATAGGATGATCTCTACCTTCAACATCATACTGACTTAAAGTACATCCTTCTACTATATTTGAAGCATCCGTATATAGAATAAACTGTTTATTCCAATCGGGCTTAACCAAGATCGGAGCTGAAGTAAGAGCTTTCTTCAGTCCTCAAAGACGGCTAGAGCTTCTTCATCTCCTAAAATCAACACGTAATCTACTCCCTTCTTCAGATATATAGTCAAAGCATACGCTTTATGTGAGAACGAGAGTATAAACCTTCGATAATACCCCACCATACCTAAAAACTGTCGTAGCTTAGTGAGAGTACTAGGAAAAGGGAGCTCTAAGATCTTATGCACCTTCTCTGGATCAACGGCAATGCCGTCCTTGGATATGATATGACCCAAGAGTAACCCTTCCTCACACCCAAAAATACATTTCTCCGGATTGAGAGATGCATTTGCTACACCTAAACATTCTAAGACCTTCACAAGGTGCTCAAAATGCTTCTCCTTACTCCCGTAAACACAAAAGTCATCTATAAAATCTCTCACAAACTTTCCTAAGAAAGGTTCGAACACTTTGTTCATAAACCTTTGAAACGTCGCAGGAGCATTACACAGACCAAATGGCATGACTCGAAGTGCAAACGTACCCCACGGAGTAGTGAAAGTGGTCAGGTGTTGATGTTCTGGTGCAATTTTGATCTGGTTATATCCGCTATAACCATCTCCAAAGCTGTACCATTCGTTTCCCGCCACTTCTTCCAAGATCTCGTCGATGAAAGGTAGAGGATAATAATCCTTCTTTGTGCCGCATTGAGCTTCTTGTAATCCACACACACCCTCAATTTGCCATTTTTCTTCTTTACGATCACAATGGGTGATACCCATTCAGAATGCTCCACCTCGTAAATGAACCCAGCAGTGTGCAGCTTCTCGATCTCTTCTTTCACCTGATCCGCAATTGGAGGACTCACTCTTCGTTGCTTCTGTCGCACCGGTTTGACTTCCTTCTCTAACTCGGTACGGTGTTGCTCTAGTGTGACCTCCCTCAGATCCTTGTAACTAAATGCAAATACATGAATGTATTTGCGAAAGATCTCTTCGAAACAACTCTTCTCCTCTTTAGTAACCTTCGATCCATAACGTAAGGTGGCAATTCTTCTCTCCACCTCCTCGGGATTCAACGGTTCTTTGTCTCTATCTCTTTGCACTTCCGGAGAAAGGAAAAGATCCACTACGTTCACACCCACATTTCGTTCTTCTCTCTCTTCTTCTGAGGATGTATTTTCAGATTCTGAATCTGAAGAATTGGTACCTACATCAGAAGTAGTATCGACAACTTCTGACTCCCAGTAGTCCGATGTGGGTCGATCCGATTCCGACGTCCCAACTTGATCTCCGAGCAATGGAACTTTGATCAGGTGGTGATTCGGTCCGATGCGTAAATAACCTTTGTGCCAGTTATCCGTTGCATGTACTGCTCGAAGCCAAGGTCTTCCGAGTAACATTTCATAACTTGACTCTTTCAAGATTTGAAATGTCATGTTTACTTGCACTCCCATTACTGACACACAAACTCTCTCCAGCACTCCCAATGGTCTAACTCGCTGTCTGTTAGCCATACCTATCGTGATACTAGAAGGACGAGTTGGTACTAGATCCAACTTCCTCATGAGTCGTTCTGAGATGGCATTTACTGCCGATCCTCCATCGACAAGAACATCTGAGACATCTCTCCCATTGATACGAGCCTCTACTTTTGATGCCTTGTTGCACACCTCTTCTTCACTAGCATCTAAAACACTTACATCGACAGTAGAAGGATTTACCTTTTTCTTCCGACCTCGTCGGAAGCTTAGACCGCTACGAAGTTCTTTCCTCACCGAAGGATTCAGAGCAATCAACTGTCCCACAGTAATGTTTGCTCGTTGCTTACCCACGTCTTCCACCACATTGTATTTTGATTGCTCCATCGAAATTGTGAAATCAGTATTTCCCAATTTCTTCCGCCGTTCTTTGATTTTTGAAGAAGATTTGCTACTCCGAGTATTTTGACTTGGAGAATCTTCATCACGACTGGTTCTCTCTCGTCGAAATGCGTCCTCATCCTCTTCCTCTCTTGAGCCAACAGCTCTACAGATTGAAAACCTTCTCGTACATCTCGTGGCTCCAAGATGTCAATGCATGCTACACCCTTGTCCTTGCTTTGTGAAGTTGAAGCTCCATCCGCCGTTCCACCATTACGACTTGGACAATTACGTTGGAAATGTGATCCTCCGCACGTAAAACATCCTTGGTTCGTGTAGTTACTTGGTGATCCTTGCGGTGGTCCACCTCTAGACTGATAGTTCCCATAACCTCGTGAGCCTCCTCCAACATTTGGACTGCAGTGTTGCAACAAATTCACCATATTGATCTTCAAATCTGCCAGAGACTCTGTCAAGTCGGGAGTAACAGATCTAGATGGTACAGTGACTGTAACCGCACTAGTAGGAGCTATCGGAGTCAGATTCTGAAATCGAACAGTCGGAACACTCGCAGGCGTCAGAGTTGGCATGATCGGCCCTTGCACATCTCCACATGCTGCCCCAACAGTCATTGGTTGCAAGTCGTCTCCATCCAGACTCTCTTCCATCCTGGTTGCGATCTTCACTGCATCAGCTTTCGAAGTTGGTCTCTCATACCGCACTTGTGTTCGAATCTCCGGCCTCAATCCCCCAATAAAATTCTTTGTGAGCATTGCTCCAATGCCCACCATCGTTGGTTCTACTACATCTCCACTCTTTCGTAAAACCACCCGAAACTTTTGTTCTAATTTCTCCACCCTCTCGGCGTAAGTCCTTACTTTCTCTTTCTCTCCTTGTTTGAGGTAAGTTACCTCTACCATTAACTTCTCGTAACTTTCATCGGGAAGAAAAGTTTCAATTAAGGCCTCCGTCAATACTTCCCAAGTATCAACTGGAGTCCCCACTACGCTTCTCTTCTTCCTATCCTCATACCATGTCAATGCAGAATTCTCAAGAAATTCAGGTATCAACCCTACCCACTCGCTCTTCTTTCGATCTCCATTGCCAATGCATGCTCTTTTGAAGTCTCTCACAAATCCTTCCACGTCTTCTCCATCTTTTCCGTAAAACACCGGAAGTTTCCCCATTCTTCTCTTCTTTTCTTCTTCTTACTCAAGGAACTGCTTGCGGATGTGAAGATCGCACTTCACCGCAATCCACAATTTCCCCGGTGAGCTCTCTCCTCTCCAAAGGTTGGAATAAGTTTGACCCTCATGGTCATCTTATCTCTCGTGTGACAGACTATCTCCATCCTCGCTAGAGGTCTTCACTCGTTCCGTTTCTACACTCAACCTTCTCTCGAGACCTTCGGCTACAGTTTCTAGCAAAGCAACCACTGCGCTACACTCGTGCTCAACTGGAATCCCGTCCACTCCACATCTAGGACAAAAGGTTGTAGGGTCAATGACGCCTTGTCTAGGGGAAGAAGGACCTATGTGTAAGCTTAAGTCGACCAACCCTCTTCATTCACGCAAAAGTCTATTCTTCGTAGGACACTTGCTCACTTTATGTCCTTCTTCTCCACACAAAAAGCACCTCGAGTTCTTCTCCTGGTTCTTACGACTACTCTCTGCTTCTTCCTCAAATTCTAGTTGAAATTCTCCTTTCGCCAGATCAGCGGTAACTATCACCGCATAGCCTTGAGGGATCTTGCTCAACCTCAATTTCCACTCTTGCTGTCCTTCCATGACGATGATCCGTCATACATCTCTCTTGCTCTATAGTTTGTTTGACACTTTTGATCACTCGACTATCTTCTCGCTTAGAAATCTCTCACATTACTAAGAAGAAGCTTAACTTGTCAACCTTGAGCCTCAGAGATCAAACATAACCCTCTCAAGAATTCTGAAATTCTTTCACTCTTTTACTTCAGCAAGCGATATAACAGATTTGACCCCCCTTCGCTTCGAATGTCATAACTCCAGTTCTACTCGATCAATTCACGCATGATTTGGATGCCTAGATATCTTATCTTGCAAGCTATCAGCATGGAAGATTTCAAGGTCTAACTCTAAAAACTGTAAATATGAAAATGACTGTAAACTCCTTCCCGAGAGCTCACTATTTGATACTGAAAAAACCTCCTTAACTTCCGAAAGACATAACTCTCTCCTTACAATTGATCTCTCGGAGATATCAAGCTTATTGGAAAGCTTATCTTGCCCTCTATAACATAGTGTATGTACAAAGGTTCTGAACTCATGCTAAAAAACAGACATGAACTGTTCTAACAACTGAATATGAATCTTTGTATCGAGGTCCCGGCAACGGAACCAAAAATGTAAGCCGGCCTGTCTCTCACCCAGGGGTACCTCAGATGACTAGGATTACTAGTGCACCTTAATTACAAAGATTCTATCATACCTATGCTCACTTCACTCAACACTCTGACCCGTATGGTCACATCGGTCCCTCTAATAGCGTTCCTGCAAACAAGTTCTAACCCCGCCCTCCACATTGCATCACATAGTACTCAAGGACTCCCAAGGTCTCCAATGCTCACTTTACTTATAGACAGGAAAATGAGATTGTCTTCCACCTTCTCAACTCCTCCTTATATACTCTACAACTTCTTACCGTGGTAACTTTCACTAAGTTACGTTACCTCATGGTAAGTGCGCAATCCAAAATAGTAAAACTTCTAAAGGCTACTAAGCTTTTAAGAATAGCACACACATTACTTGTTCTACTTTACAAAAGTAAGAGATTCTCCTACTTTAGCTTTTGTAAAGTGTTAACTTTCCATCCTATCCAATCGGAAGACGACAACAAACTAATACGTCTTTTGAGGAGCATCTTTAGATCTTTGTGCATGACTTTTCATCATGCATCCAATCAGCGATGGTCAACAAAGATACATACTTTTGAGAAGCATATTTAGACCTCCGCACTTGTCCCATAGTGCCATAGTGGAACCTCTAATAGTTTCCTCAACTTAGTTATAACTATCTCCGCTAGTTATGGCTAGTTTTGATCACTCTAGATTTAGACCTTCGAACTAGAGTAACCTATAAGATAGTCATATCTAATGAAACTTATATAAACACGCACACAAATAATGGGATACTTGTGACGTGACAGTGCCGTTAGGGCGAGTTGGTAGGAGAGCCCACTAGGGATAAACTTCGCAGGTAAGGCTTGGAGGCCTTAGGTCTTCGAGTTGAGCCTTCAAGCTCCAGGCTATGGTGGATAGTCTAGTTGAGTGTAACCCGGATTCTCTTCGCGTTTAGAGTGGGTTTGGCTTGACCATTTGTGAGTAATCAGTGTTGTAGTGTTGGAGATGATAATTTCTCAATGCAGATTGTGGTACACTTGTGTATGTGTATGACATCGTTCATGTGTTATGTGTATGTGTGGTGTATCTCTGACAGCGATGTATGTTGTGTAGCGATGTGTATGCGCACGACAGACATCTCGAGCTATATGATTTTGACCATAATGATAACAACCACAAAATCACCTCTTCCTCGTCCTTGATCTTTAGGAGGTGGATCTTCAAGATGTTGGTTAAATTGTTGAACTTGTTGTGGTTGTTAGCATTAGCTTTTTTTCTGAGCAACTGTGATTACAATTTATTCTCACCTTGGAGGATTATTGTTCCGTTGATTTATCCGTAACGTCTTGCAATATTCAATGACATGTCTAGTTCTTTTGCATTATATATAAAAGTTTGTAGGTGTAACTAGACATGTAAGGTTAGTATGACCTTCAGCTTCACACTTTGAACAAACCACATTTGAAACTTCCGACTGGAGGAGGAACAACATGAGATTGTTATTGAGGATAGTGTTGAACAATATGTATCATATTTAGATTAGGAGTACTCGTCATTCCTTGTGTACATGACATACCTATCATTTCGATGATATTATGCAAGAGATTAAATCATATGAGTTGGCATCATCATTGATACATTATAACCATAAGGAGGTTGTGGTATTTGATATCATGAAGTGGGTTGGATACGGTGTACTAGAAAGTACTGATGGATTGGTGTATGATTATTGGGCATCATCTGGCCCATTTGTTGAGCAAATAGTTCAAAAATATTTGGTTGATTAAGATGCAACTCATTGACAGAAGCCAACCTTTTGCTTTATCATATGTTTGATCCAAAATAGTACTTATTAACCGTGGCCACTCATATGCACGTCTCAGTAATGCTTTCATAAAGTATTTAAGTAACATAATGTTTGCTTTATTATCATTGAGTGTCGCAACATAAAGCTTGAATAGATGAATGAACTTCTTCATATACTCATCTGTATCTTTGTAGATTGAATCTATAGAATTATAAATCTCCTGCTTGTATGAAGGAAATCTCTTCTTATCTTCTGTAATGAAAATATTCCAACCATAGTGGTTATCACAAGTAATCATTGATACCACGTATCCACTTCGCTTATTAAATAGGGTCGGATGAAAGTCATTTTAACGGTGTTGTCAGTGATATCACACATTTCACATACTAACTCAAATTTACTGATAAATTTGGAGTCATTGAATGGAACTGAAGGTATCGGTATCTGTGCTAAGGCATTTGATTGAGTCAAAACCACGGGTGTTATCACAAATACAACAGAAGTAGTAGTCTCACTTGGTAATCTTTGTAGAAAGATCAATACTTCTAGGAAGACGCTCCAAGAAGAAAGAACGAGTAGACAAAGAAGTAAAATATGAATGAGATGAGAGAGGCTTTGTCTCTCCATGTATATATAGTGGAAGAGAGTACAAGAGAAACCTTAATGAGATTAGTCATCTAACTAACTATACATAACTATCTTAACAACTCCGGCTTATATTAGCCGTTGATCTATTAGAGCTTGGGACTATATCAACATTCTCTTTCAAGGTCGACTCTATATCCTGTACTCTTAGACAATGTTTGAAAGCATCAAACTTATCTCTAGGCAATGCCTTAGTGAATATCGGCAACCTTATCTCCTGTGCTCACGTAACTGAGCTTAATCTCTCATGCAAGTACCTTCTCTCTAATGAAATGATAGTGCACCTCAATGTGCTTCATCCTAGCATGGAAAAGATGATTACTAGCTAATTTCATGCTGCTAATGTTGTTTGTATATACAAAAACAGAATCTGAACACTCCACATCAATATCAAATAGCAGATATCGAAGTCAAATGTTGCGTTTGTTGCTCCTCGATACTATGTTTTAGTGGATGACAAAGCAACCATAAGTTGCTTCTTAGAAGCCCAGCTTATAGCAGCGCTTCCAAGTCCAAAAGCATAACCTGACGTGGATCTCCTGCCGGCACTCCTTGTCCAATCAGCACCAGTGTAGTCATGTAACAACAATGATCCACCGTATCAACAGTGAATTCTGTACTGCATCGAGAACTTCACGTAGCAGATGATCTGTTTGATAACCTCCAAATGTGACCTCAGTGGTGATTGTATGAACTGACCGATCAGATTGACGGCATAGCTCAAGTCTGTCTGATGATCGTAAGGTAGATAAGACTCTCAACCATCTGTATGGACATGTGTGGATGTAAGTAACTCACCATCCTTTGTTCCTAGCTTTACCCTTTGCTCTAATGGCATAGCAATGAATTTGCAGTCAAGCATACCAAATCTCTCAAGCATACCAAGAGCATATTGTCGTTGTAGAAGCCAAACATCATTCCCATCTCTAATGAACTCCACAGCAAGAAAGTACTTGAGTTCTCTTAAGTCCATCATCTCGAACTCGTATTTCAAGTGATCCTTGATATGAGAAATAAGCTCCTAATAGTTACCGGTAATGATCAAGACATCAACATAGATGGTGATCACAACAATAAGGTCTCATATTCTTAATGAATACAAGGTAGGGTCTGAACTACAAAGATGGAAACCAAGAGACTGCAAGTAGGAATTGATCTTTGCATACCATGCTCTTGGTGTCTATTTCAGACCATAAAGGGTCTTTCGTAACTTACATACACAAGAATGAAACTTATGATTCTCATAATCTGGAGGTTGCTGCATGTAGACCTACTCCTCAAGATCACCTTTGAGGAAGCCGTTCTTGAAGTCCATCTGGTGCATCTTCCAACCTTTCTGAGTTGCAACTGCAATTGCGGTTCGAATAGTCACCATCTTCACAATTGGAGCAAAAGTTTTCTCAAAATCCACTCCATGTTGCTGTGTGTAGCCCTTGGCTACCAGTCTGACCTTGTATCAACACACGGTATCATCTGAGTTGTGTTTGACCTTGAAGATCCACATGCAACCAATCGCTTTCTTATGCTCAAGTAAGTCCACCAACTCCCAAGTCTATTAGTGGTGGAGCGCAACAAGTTGCGCTCCACCACTTCATGCTGCTAATGTTGTTTGTCACTTGAGTTCATGTGCCCAATTCGCTTGTGTCATATGTCAATATCAGGCACTATTGGATCACTCTGTCCATACATGACAACCTGTAACTTAGGCGTAGAGGCATCTAGTTTAAGCAGCCTATCACTCTTGCTACCTCGAGCTATGACAATATTATTAGAATCTTCAATAAAGCATCAATCTAAATTGAAGTGCACTTGCAGACCTGCTATATCAACTGTTCTACTTATAGCAGGTTTCTAATCAATGTGAGTACATGCAAGACATTCCGTATATCAGTAAACGTTGAAGCAGGAATGTCAAGCAGAATGTTATCTTTGTGCTGAATCTGGTGCTTGATGTCATCGTCTATCATCACAAACTGAAGAATCTTCACATGCTCGAGTGAACTAAACCACTTCTGATGGATGTCATGTGACTGATGGCACTGGAGTCGATCACCCATCAATCTGTGGCTCGAAAGTCATATAACTCTGAGCGTTGTAATCAACAACTGTTCCTAATAGACTTTCTCAGTCACTGCATAGCCTTGCTGGTTGCTGTTATCTTGCTGGGAGTTGTTGTCGTATTGCCTTTGGTTGTTTTGTCGCTTGTAGCACTGATTTGCATTGTGACCTTGCTTCTTGCAGTAGTTGCAGGAACCAGGCACACGTCTCTGATTGTTGAAAGAACTAGACTATTGATGGTTCTGCTGCTATTGCTGCGATTGCTGTTGCTGTCCGCGATCCCGTCCACGTCCAACATTTTTTCCACGACGCCTACCTCAAAAACCTCAAGAACTTGCAAAATAGACAGATTCGTGCTGACCCGTTGAAGTAGTACTCTCCAGTAGGCGCACCTCCTCTCCTAACATCTTAAGAACAAGCTCATCAAACCGCAAAAGGAGTTCTCTGGTTGAAATTGAGACAATAAACTGCTTGTACTCAACAAGCAGTCTCTGCAACGTGGCAGCGATCAAGATAGTGGGATCAATCTCGACTTTGACATAAGATAACTGATGTACGAGCTGCTTGACATGGTTCACATAGTCGTTGATGCACGTCAACTCCTTCTTCACAGTATTGAACTGCTGCAACAACTACAGCTTCTGCGCCTCTGTTCTTGATTGAAACAGACGCGCGAGTGCATCCCAAGCTTTCTTGGGCGTATCATAATTCTGGATGTGACCGATCATCGATGCTGAGATTGTCAACGTGATGTAGTGAATCGTCTGGTACGATCGCTTCTTCCACTCCTTGAATTTCAGATTAAAAATGGGTACATCAGGTGCTTTCTCCTCCTCAATGATAAGATCCCGTAGATCTTGTCCCTACAGGAAAATCATCATCCGGAACTTCCACACGTGATAGTTGTTCTTGTCGAGCTTCTCTCCAGTGGTCAAAGACATGATCTTAGCCATAGCTACAGTGTAGAAATTGCACTATTTTGTACGCAGAAAACTTCACAGAACCTCCACAAAACTCGTCCGCTCACATCTCGCTTCAAAAGTTGTCACAAGTCACAACAAGGAAACTATGCGAACTCCTCTTGCAGCGAGAATGAAGAAAGAACCTATCCGTGAACTGTAGGTGTACAAAACATGGCGAAAACGTCGAAAAAACAAACCAAGAAATGTCAAAATTTGACCAAATGAGGTCAGAAATGAGCGCGCGATACCTTAAAATTTTGTAAATTTTTCAAAGTGTCAGAGGCGGGCTAATCGGACCAGTATTTCTTTTAGACTCAAGTCCTAAAACTTTCATTTTGGTCGAAAAAAATCCGACTGAAAATCTGTCACTGGAAACCTCCAAACCGGCTGAAACTTGACCGAGTACACAATTCGCACCTTCTAAACAAGATAACCCTTACAAGACTGGTTGACAGATATCAGCGAGAAAAAAGTTTTCTAGACCTCCGAAATTACGTTCACATTTTCTGGTGACGAAAGAAACTGTTTCGTCTCACCCGAACACATCAACAAGATAGTGCTCGACATCAGACACAACTCAAGCTTCTCTCTCATGTACTTCTCCATGCACAAACTTCATCTTGCTCATCAGCAATGGACACACGCTCTCTATTGCTTTGATACCATCTATAAATATCGATACTTCTAAGAAGACACTCCAAGAAGAGAGAGCAAGTAGACAATGAAGTAAAATAAGAATGAGATGAGAGAGACTTTTGTCTCTCCATGTATATATAGTGGAGGAGAGTACAAGGGAAACCTTAATGGGTTAGCATTCTCATTGGTTCTCTCGGTGAAGATAACATAACGTCCTCGTTCTTGGAATATGAGGAGTATTGTCGTCCCGAACGTATGAATCGACCTTCGAGAAGCATCGTCATCAGAATGTAATATTTGGTCACCTAGGTCATAACAACATAGATTGCTATATAAGATTAACTTCTAGTTGATTTGCAACAACCAAGGCATCTGCTTGTCACACATAAACCATTACAATTCAACTAACAAATGCGTATATCAACATTATAACCTCAAATCATCCAATCGAATTTGACAAGCATTTGAAACATATATAACCTTTGATCATTTTTACTTTGTTGTATCAAATCAGACGCAAATTACATGGACATACTACACAAAGTTATCTACAACATTCAATTGACAATCGTTCATAAGTTGCGACTGGCGTTTAAGTTACTTAGATCTGAAAATTATATTCTTCTTCCACCTCTCATAACTTTATCTAGTTTTGTCTAACTCTTTTTGTCCGTGTCGTGCTACAGAAGTTAACATTAATTGATCTCCTAAGTTTAATTGATATTGTTTTTAAAACGGATCTCTGTTTTACTCAATAAAGACCTCGGTGATATAACATCATCCCTTGAGTGATATACTCAGCAGAGATTCTCATAGTGACGTCATTTTTTGACTGATCTACACAGCAGAGATTCTCGGAGTGATATCATCCCTTGAGTGATTTACTCAATAATGACTCCCGGTATGATGTCATTTCTGGAGTGGTCTACTCAGCAGGGATTCAGTGATGTCATCCCTTAAGTGATTTACTCAGTATGGACACCTGGTGTGACATCATCCCTTGAGTGATTCACTTATCAATGACTCTTGGTATGACATCGTCCCTTTAGTGATTTAACTCAATAGTGAGTCATGGTGAAGAGTCATTCAAATCTTGTTTATTCTTTGAAGGAATAGTAATGTGCAAGTAAATCTTTTGCATAAATGAGTGTTGTGATTCAAATTAATTTTTTTCTTGTAGTTATAATTATGTTTATAATAATCATTCTACAATCAACTAACACTACTATCAACTAGATAGAGTATCTGGTATACAACTATTTCCACCGCATTACATTTAAAGAATTCTTAATATGACAACATATAGTAAAAGTTCGTTCGATACTGAGAAAATTATCCGCATGACTACTCAAAGAGTTATACAAAAATATCAATTCTCATCTTGCTTGATAGATTTTTCCCCCTAAAGTTTTTTCCCAAACAACTTTTAACCTTCTTTTATAAACCGTGGTAGAATGCTCAGTTTCCTCTCTAAATATATATTAGCGGGTGTCAAAATCTGAAGTGAAAAATTTGTCATGGAAGTTGATTATCTTCCCGTGATATCGATTCGATAGAAACTTCGGCGAGCAAAAGGAAGAACTTTAAGAAACTCAGTATAAATTACACTAAATATACTCAAGTGTCTAAAACTCACAGTGATAGCACTTTCTACTGTGGCAGATGAGGAGTCCTACCGTGACCATTCGAACCTAACGTCTTCTCCTCAACAAAGCAACTAGGTTGATTAAACGAATAAAGTGCCTACTAGGCATATAATTAAAATATAACACTTAGGTCTTCTATTATACTGTTTTAAGTTAGACTTATTTATTTAATGTTTAAAGATGATAACATCAACGTCACAAGGAAATTCAAAACGTTATAAAAATCGTTTAATTAAATTAGACTATTATCAGTCAGATAAATATCTATATTTTATTATAGTCATATTTCAATATATTTATAATATAATTCTCCAGAGGTTGAATTCTATGACAACTAAAACATAGTAAAAATGCATTATTGTAAGATGAATATGCTTCAAAGCGCTCTCTTGTTACAAGAGAATATGCAGTTAAGAATTATATTTAGTTTATTTATGTACAGTACGTAAATGAACTAAAAATGATGTTGTAATTCTCTTCAATTATCGTAACTATGATATTCCAATAATGCGTTTTTTAGTTAATTTTTACGGGAATTTATAATTCATGTATCGGTATTGTCCATTAATAAACATAGGTATTTTATTATGTTAACTCTCTATTTCAATGAATGAATCGTTTAAAACAATATTATTTAAAAAGATTAATACAACGGCCAAGAGTTATGTTAGGGCGAAGATGGCAGGCGGGGAAAGAAAACTTGCCGTATATTCCTATTTTGACACCCTCTATTACTACATTACATTATTTGTTCTCGGCAGTTTTACATTGCGTTGTTTCACTATAACTGTAACCTGGTAACTCCGGTAAAAGTGTAATATAAGTTTTGTGAGGTAGCCCGAAAGGAGATGCTATTACATGTAATATCCATCCAAACTTCATTTAACGGAAAACGGAAGAGAAAAACAAACGTTTAAACAGGTAACCAGAATAATAATGGGTAATGGGTTGACAACAGCAAATTACCCATGATTATTGCTGAAAAAATATTCAAAAAGAATTTAATGAAAAATGTAGTGTACTAAAATACACAGTCATGGAGAAAAGTACTGCTGGATAGAGTTGTAAATTGTAATTTGTGTTAAAGTTATTTTGAATTAGCTTTATTAATTTAAAGTATTAAATTTAAAATATAATTTATAACTTGATTACACATACTCACTTCAGTTATACACCCATAAGTGACTCACGTGGAAAAAATCTTTTTTTGTATAAAGATTTATAACTTTAAAGATTTATAATTTATAACTTAACTTTTTCAAGAAATAAAATTGATATATAAATTAAAGCTCTTTGCATATTCCCCTCTTCAGAACTTGGAAGAGGTGAATATGCAAGGAAGTAATATCTACAAGAGTTACAATCAATACTGTAATTTTGATTGACATTACACTTTCTTATTGATTTACAAACATTTCACTCAAATGTTTGTTACACAAGAAAACGTTAGCGTCTGAAAGATTTGAGTTCTCTAGTAGAGAAGAAATTCTGGCTGCTCATGGGTGGGTTAGGTCAGGTTGAGTTTGGGTAGGTATCGAGTTGCATGCTCCAGCAACATATTTGAAACCGGAGAAAAGTGTGACTCCTACTAGAGTTCCCGCGACTTCGCTAGGAGATTCTCTAAGGCTTCACTCCTTCTCATAGCCAAGTCAAGTTCCAGGCATCTCCCAGTACTGTACTCTCATTGGCACCTCAACGTTCATGTGGACAGTGCAGCCCCTGCCAGCTCGCCGGGAAGGGGAGTGTGGCAATCTCCGGATAAGGCAGCGTGGGGTGGGGATAATGCGAATAACGGGCGCCCGAAATGTCCTGATCCGCCGGGACTCGGGACTAGTGACTACCGGTAGCGCTGGGTCATCGGTTCATCGAATACAGCAGACGCGGAGGTGTACTGTAAGGGAGGGAGTAAGGAAGGAGCAGAAGACAGGAGGATTGACAAGAGGATTTGGTTTGGTTATCAACTCTCAGCTATGGCGGGTGCCTTCTGCCTTGCAGCGCTAGGGGCTGCTCTTCCTAGTGCGTGCGTTTCGCCTCGTGTGTCATTGTCTTCGAGTGTCGGTGAAATCAGTCACAGGAGGAGTATTGCCGTCGTTAGCAGGAGGTCGTGCGTCACTGCTGCCACTGCCCGTGCATTGCCTTCGTTTCAAGGATTGAGGTCGTCCAACGCTCTGGGTTTCCGCACCGGTGAGTGGACCTCTTTTGCTTCTGAGTCGAAACGCGAGGTGGAATGCTTCGGTCTGAGTTTCATTTGCGTGTTGTTTCTGGGCTGTAGTTTGCTGGATTCTACAGTGGCTGCGGTGTTTGCACGCTGGGGATAGTGCTTTTCAGGTATGTTGTAAACACCAAGGAGGAGATAAGAAGAGTGTAAATGGGCCATACCTTCATGGCTTCGATGAAAGAGATTTCGTCGTTTTTACTCTTCTTGGCTTGCCAATGTCTAAACGCTGGGTCGTGAGCTTGATTTTCACATGGAAGTTTTACTGGTAAATGCGGGAAAATGTGGTACACAGTGACCTAATTGATACATGGTAGCAAGAAATGGTAATGTGTGCCTCAAGCCTCGATTGATTACTCCAGCGGATGGATTATCACTCCGAGCCTCCATGTAAATCTCTTCAACGTTATACTCGAGCAATCGCTCAGCTCATTTAGCTTGCGTTGCTCGACCTACGGACTAGGAAAGGACAAATTGCGGCTGATTGATCGTTCAAAGCGTCTGGGTTCAGTTTGAATGAGTTGTTGTAGGCTCTTTGTTTCATGTATGGCGCACCAATGAAAACAAATTGGCGACGACTTTCGAGGTTTTTGGTTTAGCTTCAACGTCTGCATATTTGCTACCGCCAGAGAATTAATGACTCCTAGTCCGATTGACGCTAATTCAGATCCTTGTTTCAACAATTTCAGAGCCATCATTGCCCCTGAGTCTGGGTGTGAGCAACGGATCAAAATGGTTTGCGATGCGGCACAGGAAAAAGGGGTCCAGGCTTGGGAGACCAGCTGATCAGCGCAGAGCTTTGCTCAGGGGTTTGACGACTGAGTTGCTTAGACATGGAAGGATCAAAACCACCAAGGCTCGCGCCAGCGCCATGAGGAAGTATGTCGACCACATGATTACTCTTGCGAAGGGAGGCTCTTTGCACCAAAGGCGTCAAGCCTTGGGATTTTTGTACGACAAAACCCTCGTGCACTCAATATTCGCTGAAGTTCCAGACAGATACAGTGAGAGGGACGGAGGCTACACCCGCATTATTCGAACCATGCCCAGAAGAGGAGATAACGCCCCTATGGCATACATCGAGCTTGTTTAAATATATTGCTTGTTCCATTGAATCAAAATGTTCTTTCGTAGACGCAACCGAATGTATACACAAGGGCCATCAGTCACTGACTGAGGGCAGTCTTTATCCTTCGATGTGCGCTATTCATGTCTGAAACATCGGCAGACGCCATGGTCATCGCAAGCATTACTGGTGTGCTGCAGCGGTCACCTTATTGCTGCTGTATACAGTTAGTTTCGAAGATTTTGACATTCGTCACTACTTCAAGCAAATTCACCCCCACGGATTTGAGTAATTAAGAATCTGAATTGGTAGAACTACTCCAAATGCTGGCTCAAAGCCTTATTGCCTGATACTTCTCTGCGCACAACTGAAAAAATGCTGAAAATTGATGACACATGTTGAAGATCTGAAGCGTTCCATAGAACTGCGAGAAATTTATCGATTGCCCTTATCTAACCCTGCCAATTGCATAAAACAGGCAATGCAGAAAAGGAAACGTAGGTGTATACACTTAACCCTATGACAAGTCCCACACTGATGCAACGCGAAAGAGGTAATTTAGGCCGATGCAGGAAAGAACTGAAAGTTCCTTCTGTGAAGTTATAAGAAAGAAGTAAACTCCTAATTCACCTTTGTTCCTCTTTTCTCTATAAATGAAATGTATGATTCGACACCTCTTTTTTCATCTTTGTTCCTCTTTTCTCTATAGATGAAAATTATGATTTTGACAACGCTGTGAATACATATTGGTATACGCTTAAACTACGGTATCGAGACCTGTCAGGTAGACGATCATACTTCCAAAGGAAAAACGCAGAGACATAAATAAATTTATTTTTCCGCAAATGTGGGACAATAATCTGAATCTCAATTTTCCGGGAAAATCCCAGAATAAGCTAGCAAGAGGCCGAGTGTCCCTTTTCCCCTCGCGAGGAATAATTATCAGTGACGTTTGCAAAGAAAATGAAATGATGAATCCACAGCTCCGTTGTTTCAACACACAAAGGAGAGTATTTGGGGCACGAGTCAAAGCTAAACTGTTCTAGAGTTGGGGAAAACCTCCGACTTCGGTTGAGAGACCTGAGACAGCAAGTACTTGGTCCTTTCCAGCGCTGTGAAGAAGATGGAGCCTCCGATTCCGATCCACATTACTCTTGGCCCAATACCCTGGCACGATGGAGGATAAACGTGTGACCTCTTTTGCAGTTTCTACCTTTCTTATCAACCCTCTGACCTGAAACAAAGAAAAATCATCCTCTCCGATATAGATGGCAAAATATTGATTATATGCTTCAAGGGTATTGAGTACCTTAAATAACGTTGCTGCGCCTTCTTCTTTCATAATCTTTGCGACACAATCAACAATCCCTTTATAATGACCTTGCGAACCCTGTGCAGGTATCAGCTCAACCAGACGCTCATTACCACATCGTTCAAAGGTGGGACACCCCAAGTAAGTATTTACTCAAAATAGACTCGAAGATGATGCAGGTTACTTCGAGATTTAGTCTATGTAAACCAAAGAGGGTGAAGTTACCTGAACCATCAAACGGGTCTTGATGACATCCAAAGGCGTGGTAACTGCGCCTGTCACGGCACCTGAAGAGCGACACCTTATCAGTACGAAGGGCTATGCTTCGAGAGGGAAAACGAAATTTAGAAGTACCAGGAAATAAATCCACGTACCTGAGAATGCACCCATGACTGCGTTTTCAGCATCGAGTAAATCCCTCTTGACCTGTACAACGGAGCACATAAAGTTCTCGTGTGAATTTTCAGACTTCTAGGGTTTCAATCGTAGGTGATACACAAAGTCTCGGCGAGAACCATGCCTTGATAACTGTCACCACTACATCAAAACTTCACCGTGTAATTTACCCAGATCCACCTAATTAGCGTCCACGAGCGGGCCATGACTTCATCCTGCTCAGTTCTTGACGGTAAAGACTCAGAATAGCAGGAGATACAAACATATGATAAGTGGTTCGGCAAAGTCTTATAAACATGTGTAGAACACTCGATACAGCATAACGGGCAAAGTTGGTAGCTCACAGTTCTCTTGTATGCAATCCTCAGCTGCTCATATATGCAGAACTGAATGGCATCAAACGGCAGGTCTCGCAATAAAAATGCTCCGAATCCCTGCACAGTTATTCATCACCATGAATAACTGAGATGAATATAACTCGCAACTGAGGAGTTTTGTCTGCAAAGTAAGGTGCGAGAATTCCTAGGAGCGGAAGAAGTGGATGTTAGGTGACAGCAAGTCGGTACTTATTCTTTGCTCACCGTTGTAACCAACTGAAACAATCTAAACAACAAAAAGCCTATCCAAGAGCTTATACCGCATACAATCCAGTCAATCCTTCCTTCGCAACAATGGAGGAGACTGCAGTTCGAGCCGACGCAAACTGCCCCGTCTGCATCCTCTGCTTCACGACCTGTACTCAAAACTCAAGTCTGGTTCAGAAACGCATCTACAGAATGAGGAGCGCCCAAAGCGGCATGAGTTTATCATCCTTTCTCGAAAATGACACCGTCTTGTGATCACGTTCTAAGCAACAAAGTAGAGGAAGATGCTGCTCTTCCTAGAACTCGAGTTTCTTTTCTCAACAAGCGGTAAAACACGGCAAATATAGCTGAAGTCTAGAGCCTAATTATCCATGCATTATCTCTGAAGTTCCCGGCTCGCAGCTCCTACCTCAGTGGGGACCCGAATTAAGGAAGCCGTTGCACCTCCGACTGCTCCTGCTGTCTGTTAGATTTTCACTTCCATGAGCAATTTTAGAACTTATAGAACAAGCACAATGTGGGATTGCCTACTGGTTAGGCCCCTGAGAAGAAGGTAAAATGGAAAAGACACTGCTGCTTGTCAGAACTTACCAAGTGAGCAACAGAGCTGAGGTGATCTGGCAAGATTTCCAGCAACTTGCGCTTTACCGGTTCATATACACCAACAAATAACGCGGATGCCCTAAACACCAGAAACGAGGGCAGAAGATGTAGATCAAAGGTTCTTGAAGCCAAGCAGCTTGCATTGCTACTGATTTCAACAGGCAGTAACTTGACAGGTTTAATGCTTGTGACAGGTTCCACATGTTACAAGCTTCATGTTGAAGGGCAAGTGATAACTCTACCGGAAATACTCAATGCAGAACAGTGCAAAGTGGAACAGAAAGAGACGAAGGTTAAAATCAGAAATACTGACGGTAAGACGCCACAAATGTTCCCCGCCAGACCTGAGTACAATCCTTTGAAGTTGATTTGCCCACCAGCACGTACTGCCTGGAGGTATAACAGAATTCTAGTGTGAGAAGATATAGTAAAGTTATGAGAACTTACGAGAGCTCCTCGTGTATGATTTCACATAACTTCTACACCGAGCACTCTTACAGGAAATACGAATCTTCTCAAATCCACGCTACGAAACTACTCCACCACAAAGAATGAGCGAAAAGGGGTATGAGCCTAAACCTGGAGCCGTGTTTTGATTGTATCAATGGGATACAAAGCAGTTTCCACAACTACACCTGCAGTTGCTCCAGCAATAGCTCCCTCTGTTTGGATAGCAAAGGAAGCTTAGCACGTTGAAGCTTGGTGCCTACTAGACCTTCCCAAACTCGTGGGAAATCTACATTTTGTCGAAGAGGAAAGAGGCACAGTCTAAGTAACATCTGTGAGCGACAAGTTCGAGAGAGCAATCCGACTTGCTTCCTTCCGACTGCAAACCATAATCTAGCGGAAACCCTACCAATAAAACCTCGAAGGAAGCTGGGGCGAGGTGGTTCCCCAGATACAGTAGTTGCAGATATATAATGTAGCTGCAGCTTTCCGGCCCCATCAACAGCTACTTTTCTCGCTTTGACCTTTCTTCTCGTAAACTCTGAAAAGAAGAAATAGCCCAATTCAGTGTCACTAAAAACTTCAACGTACCCACAAATTAATATTCTGAAGAGAGGATGCTCAGGGTGTAGTGTCGCATGCATTCATGCCTTTACCAAGCATAACACACCTGTTGATCCCAAAGCGGACCTGAAGTGTAATATTTTCATAAGAAAGACAGAAGGGAAAACTTTTCCTTCCCAGCAGACCCAGTGAACTTGCAGATCATGTCGTACTATCAGATATAGTTAAAAGAGATTAACGAAGCGTGTAGCACGATCTCACTGACTTGAAGACTTTCGCGGTTACACATTTATGTTTGTCTCGACAAGATTCTGAGGTCTTACCGGAATTGCCCAAAATGCCCTCCCGATAAATGCCCTGCACGAGACACACATTACAAACTTTACTACTTGTCGTTACGTACACAAGAACACGTGTCCCAGAGAACACCAGGTCTCCCACGAACAACTGAAAAATAAGTCTCCAACTCTTACTACGATGTTCACAGAATTAGATATAATATTCGGGAGAGTTAGAGTCCATCAAGAATTCTGGAATTGACACTAAAATATCCGTTCGTGCTAAAGCCTGCCCGCAATAAAGCAAGAAGGAGGCAACAGTGAAAGTCCGCATGCGGAGAGGATGGATGAGCTCCGAGAATGGGGAAGCGACTGAAAGATTAAGTCTCCAAAGTGTGGAGCAAAGCATTCAGTCCATGTCTACAAAAAACGACGCCAAATCTCAACAAAATCTTGAAGAACCCTGCAAATCCGTGAATTGACAAATAACCAACTGACGAATCTGCCGATAGCAGCGTTCCAGCAACTGGAGGACGCACGGGCACTCATTCAAAGGTGAAAACCAACTCACCTGATCAAAATGAACAGGATGTGCAAGCTGTAATCGAGCTTCGGAATCATGGGCATGGCGGAGTCTCATCATTGAGACCGCCATCTTGTCTCCGATTATACCAACCTGCATTCCCCGGTAAAGGCAAATCTCTCCAACTCAAACTCCATTAAGATCCGTCTTTCTTTCGTCCAATATGTAAGCTTATCCATACAGAGGCTCCTTTCGCTTGTGGCCGTCTCTTTCGGTAATAGAAATCGGGAACGGAGTTTATGGTAAGCCAGGTGGAAAGCCAAGGGCGACTTCGTTCGACGAGGACCGTGCGGTTCACAAACACGTACGAAATGGAAAGAACCAGGTGATGTTCAAATGACTTACAACGTAATCTTTCCGGGTTTCTGCCAGTTCCGGGCTTTACCCCTCGGGAGAGAGGCCGAGAGCGCGCAGCCATGATGGGGTGTCAAAGTTTAAGGGAAAGATTCTTTCACGTCTGAAGAACTAAAAGTCGTAATTTAATCATAGCAAACTACGTGAGAATTAGTAATTTCATATGTTGCTTTCTCCTCAAGAAGAAATGAAAGCTCTGCAGGAAGGATGTATACTTCGGCGAGAAAAAGAAAAGTCACGGCGATCCTTACTGCCATCTTTTGAGGTGGCTGTAAATAATTTGGCAGAACTTGTAATTCATTTCGTGTCTTAAAAATCTTTAGAGTTTATTTTAACATTGACACCTCTTATTAGAGGATGTCAAGTACTCGGAGGATAGTGCAATGATTAGTATCGTTGTCTCACCGATATGAGATGAGACAACGATTGTCCATTATAACAATATGTGTACAAGTCGGGAGATGATGTTTGGCTCTTGCTTGCAGTAGTTGCCATCTCAGTTATCGAAAATCGGTAGCTGAGATGGTTGAGTCCCATGCCTCTAAGCGAAAGGTCTGGTTGGTTCAAACCCTCCTGCTCTTGGTTGGAGGTGCAACACAGTCAGCTGTCCTGTGAAACTGGTCCGGATACGTTGTGATTATCCACAAAAGACAGTCCGATACCTCTTGAAGAGATAAACAGACAAGATAAAATATTTATCGTTTACTTCTGTTACGACGGACAATATTCTAGTGTCAAAGACATCTCATCTTTGGGACTGGAGGTCTGATTACAATGGTCAAACCCAAGATTCAACAACTTCAGACGAAAAGAGTGGTGAACTGTTTGCTCAAGATCACTTCTTCTTACTTAAGATGTGAATTTTGCACGTGGGTCACTTAGAATCGGGCTGACAGCTTTTTGACAGGCGTTTCAGCCTAAAACA
This sequence comes from Asterella californica, assembly GCA_036924285.1. NCBI lineage: Eukaryota > Viridiplantae > Streptophyta > Marchantiopsida > Marchantiales > Aytoniaceae > Asterella > Asterella californica. Next base: position 19,404,460 of record JAYKYS010000010.1, on the reverse strand, counting down.
CTCAGTGCGCCTGGGCCCTAAGTCGTAACTAAGAAACGTAATACGAGATGACACAATAGGTTCAAGAGGTATTACACTAGGTGAAATAGTACGGCATAAACTGATTGAAGAAATGAAGTCTCTTTATCAGGAGGAAAAAATAACAATTCCGGATGAACAGAGAGAGGCAAAGTGTTCAACATTGTTATGAGTAGTATGTATTATTGAAAACTCTTCTGAATCCAGAATGGATGACTTCAAGAAAGCATCATGGTCATTCAGAATTTTACATCTCTTGAGAATATAATACTAACTAACTTGTAAGCTTGAAAATTTAAATTATAACCAAGAAAAATACATCGTTCACTCCAAGAATCAAGTTTCTTAAGACTAATTGTATGAGGTACCAGTCTTTTACATCCAAATATTTTGAGATGAGAAATATTTGATATTCTACCAAACCACATATGTTTTTCATAATGTTGCTCTAGCTTCTACACGTAAATATTTAGATACAAGTTCAACTTATCAAAGACCTGACATTATGATGAGTGATTGGACACTTCATGACAAACATAAACCAATAGAAGATATGTTCGTAGAACTTGAGACTGATTCAAGAGGTATTTCAAGTTCACCTTCTCTAAAATCTTTGCAAGTCATATGCATCCAAACTGCACTTCTAGGAAAATTGAGGAAAAAGACAAATATTTAAACAAATAACCAAAATAATCATGGCAATTGGCTGACAATAGCTTTCAAAAAACATTTAGTGAAAGTTGCAGTATACTAATGGTTACAGTCACGAGAAAAAGTACTGCTCGACATGGTTTTGCAAATTGTGACTTGTGTTAAAGTTTTCAAAATTAGCTTTAATAAATTTAAAGTGTTAAAATTTAAATCATTAAATTTAGAACCCACTTGGTAACTTGATTACACCTGCTCACTTCAGTTATACAAAACCCATAAGTGACTAACGCGAACAGAAAAGTAGAACTTTTCTGTGATATAAATATCTGAGACTCCCACGAAGAGGTGAAATATGCAAGGAAAAAACATAGATCTTTGCAAGTCATAAGTTTAAGGATGTCTACTCATGAACGAAAACCTCTTTTACGTTTTGATGAAGCATTTTGAATGTGACGCTAATGTCGTTATTCCTTTAAGCGCTTCAAGCATCAGTTTTATCTCATGAACTTGATTTTTATACAATAGTTGTTTCCTGTTTGGAATGAGAGCACTAGTGGGAGCCATTGCCGAGGAGATGCAAGCTATGGAAAAGATGTAAACTTGTGACGTTAGTTTCATTGTCTAGAAGTTGTCACGTTATGGATTGTTGTTGGGTTTCTAAACTCAAAATTTAACGTCATGATAATGATATAGATTTGAGGTATAAAGTTCATCTAGTTGTCCAAATATTTCACAAATCAAAGGACTAGATTATGAGAATATATTTTCTCCAGTAATCAAGATGCAGTTGGTTCGTGTGCGTTTAGTTATGAAGGAGGAAGAGGTTTATATGAAGCGGCCAGAAGTCTGTCACATGGTGATCTTACTGTAGTTTGCAGTTCGGAAAGTCTTTCTATGGCTTAAAACAATCCTCTAAGACTTAGTTTCACCGTATGGATACTTATATTAACGTACGGCTACTTAAATATAAGAAGATAAGTTCAAACTAGTGGGTCCTAACACCAATATCTATTTATTTATCTACCAACCCTGGAAGTTTAATTCTAACACTTTTCAGGAGATGACATTTAATCATGGCGTTACTTAGATGATATTTAATCATTTAGTTTGGGAGAGCGCACTCAGCATGCAATGCATTTGAGTTGCAGGATGCGAAAGTGTCGATACAAAAATTATGAATATTCGTCCCGTGTCGATATAGACAAATATGACACAGCCTCGTCAACCCAAACATGCCTTGGTAGCAAAATCTGCACGACTTTTTTGCAGAATAAAGTGTCTTAGTATCGAGAGTTTAGTTTGGGGTTTAGCAGTTAAGTTTAAAATTCGTTATTTGTGTGTATTTGTTTGCTTTCCTACTCACCTACTGTGAATAAATATGCATCCAAATTACACAAGAACAAAAAGACACAAAATAATAAATACGCATCCAAATGACATAATAACAAAAAAAAAACAAAAAAACCAGAAAACCAAAAATATAAATTCTTTGAAATGATTCGTTGTACATGATCATTTTGGTTGAAAAATTTACTTGAAAAAGTAAAAATCTTCTGTACAATAAGCAAACATACGCAATATTTACTTTCTCCACTGAGCACAAGTACAAGGTAAATCTAAATCTACATTTAAATATCGAATTTAATTTATTTAATCTAAATAATTGTAAAATCGTAACATGTGAACTCTGGCGAGAAGAACCTGTAAGCGCAGTGACTCAAACGTAACCCCTTCTACTTCTTAGCAAAACGCAACATGTGAACTCTGTGAAAACGGAATAAGCTATAAAAGCAGTAGGTTCAATATACATCCAAAGTGCAGTTCCTACCTAGAACCAGAAAAAGACAAACGTGCAAAACGCTGGTAAAATAATAAGTTCTGATTCGAGACGTAAGGACTGTTGACTTTGTGTCAGAAAAATTTTTTAAGTAAAATTTATTCTTATGAGAGAGTCCAAGTGTATCTGGACCAAGATGAAGATTATTTCGTTACCTCATGACAGGATGTGAGACTTCCAGCTTTAGAAAAGAAATGTCAGTATGTTTGCGTGGGCAGCGCGTTGTTTTTTACTGCTTGGTCTGTTGTAGGTATTTGGTAGCTGTTTTTGGTTGCTTAGCCTGTCGTAGGTATTTGGTAGCTGTTTTTGGCTGGTTTTTGGCTGAATATCTCTAAGCTTAGTCTTTAAGAATTACCAGACAGGTTGCTGCTGACAACTGTTTCATATATGTACGTAAGAACCTGTAAGTAGCACGTAGTGAGGCAGTCCGCAGTTTTGTATATATGTCACCTTCTCAGAGTATTTTAATAATCTCAGTTGATAAGTTTAATTTATGACCTAACCTTTCTCAACGGAAAGGTTTGGTCATAAATTAAACGTTTGCATATTCCCCTCTTCCGAACTTGGAAGAGGTGAATATACATAGCTCAAACACAACACCTTTTACTATAAGTAAAGTCTTGTGAAAGAATAAAGTTTTGTTTTCTTTATGACCTAATCCTTCCAAGAAGAAGGATAAGGACATAAATTAAGAGAATATGCATGCCTGCGAATAATGGATGAAGGTAGTACTTAGGTTTAATCTCAAAGTGAATCTGGTGAACCTGTAAGTTGATCTTGTCGACCATCGACAGTGGAAGAACTGAAGACGATCAGGAAGGCCGTCTACGTGAAAGTTCATGCATGCTTAGTTTGTTATTACACAATATTACGTAGCTAGCAATTCTAATTACACAGTTTGGATATCGCCTCTTTCCCATATGGAGATGTTATCTCCGATTATGAAAGCATTCTGACCTCAAACAGCTTGGAGTATCCATCTGTATAATCCGGTATCTGTGTGGGACTATCAGATGAACTAAGGTCATAACGCGGAAATCAAGCTCAGCGTGAGTTCACATCCATGGGAATTACATGAGAAGCGGTGTTCCATGTTAAAGTTGCACTTCCATCGATACCTCCGTCACCCTATACGTGTATCGTCCTAACGATTACAGGCCTGGGACCTGATTATCAGAACTACAGTTTTGACGGAAATGGTAATGAAAACTTTATTCTACACCTAGGTACGAATTTATAACTCGCTGATAAATGCTTTCACAAGTTTCTCAGGCTTTGACATTTGAGAATTCGTGATTGCTTCAGTGAAACCGAGTCGAAAATCTGGGAACGAATAAGTATATACACGATTTTGTGATTGACTCTCCGAGACAACCAACCAACCAACCCCCAATCTAAGCAGTCTGCATTAGAAGTTACACTGATTCATCAATTTGAGTGAGGTCTGTATCTCAATTTTCAAGCCATGTATAGGTGAAGATTACCAGTCACTGGGCGGGAGATGGGACGGTTCCTACCTCCACGCTGCACCCAGTGTCATCTTCGAAGTGATCTCTTTCATAGAACCCATCAATTTGCTTGTTGCGGCTTTTTGAAATCGATTTTATCAACTTTGACCTCCCCATCCACTAGTTCATACACGTACACCACAACTCGCAACCCGTCAATATCCATCAGCACAAAACGCGGGTTCACGTCGTATGTGATGCTGCTTTAAGCGCCTGTTGCAGATCCTGGGTTGATCATAACACCTCCCTCGTGCTTGTAAGCTTTGAATTGATGAGTATGACCAGTGATGAGGATATCCACATCCAATTGTCGCTGCAGCATTGCCAAGGAATCCAGATCCCCCCGTGGCACCACCTGCAAACACCAAAGACGAAGAAAAGTCTCAGGAGAAAGGTACTAACATCATCAGTAAGAAGGAAGAAGGATGTACAAAAGATAACTTTGACCGTCGTTGGAATCACCGTAGACCAGCCTCAGAAGCTTTGTGTACTGAACTTGCACCCCCGAATGACTTCCAAGAAGGTTTGCCGCATCCTCGTTTGACTTCTCGTTTTGAACTTTTCAGCTACAGGGATATAGTAACAATCGTCTAATTTCGGTAGCTAACGAATGAATCATTTCTGCAAGTATGGATATTATTCCTTCGATACATAACGGTCTCTGCGTATAGCAGCAGAAATGCAAAGCTATCCACAGACACTTGAAGGTAACCTGTGAAAACTGAACCAGGAGAAGTACACAGCCAGGAGAATGAAGGACAAAGATGTACGCTAAGACTATGAAGTCTTAGCGTACCTGAAAATGTATAACCTGAGTGCAGTGTGTTCGGAAACAGGCCCCCTGAGGTATAGAGGAACAAATAAATTACCTGTACTAGATGGAGTGCAAGCTATTATATGCCGTAGATGTTCAAAAGCGTCAGAAAACGAGGTCTAGAAATTAGCTAGCAGGTATCTGGAAGAACGGGAAAAGAAGAAGAGAGTGCTTATCTGCTCATAAAACAACAGAAAACAGGGCAATCAACAAGCATACGTACTCGTCCAGAAATCCATTCAATGCAAGAACTACCCACATACACTTAGAGGTAACCAGTGAATACTGAACCCAGAGAAGTACATATATTCATACGTTGAGAATGGCAGATTTTATCAAGGACTACTGTCTAGTACAGAGGTAAATACGGGGCCAAGTACATATTAAGTAGCAAATAGGGGCCGAATGTGCACAAAACTGTCAAGCGAAGTTAGCGAATTATTTGTAACCGAAGGGTTTGCCGATGGGAATGTGTAACAAGCCGCACATTTCCAGATAAGGTTCCCCCCAGAGAAGTGCATAGTAAGGAGAAAAAGTATACTTCGATTTACTCACAAAACAACCCTCGCATGTAAACATTTCCTCACATCCGAAATTTCACCTCCGTTACTATCTTGTAATTACAGCCACCCCTCTGATGAGCTTACGATAAACATTTATCTACCCAGATGGTTAATCATTTCGGAGAGATGGGAATTAACTTAGTATCGGCAAGCTGAATTTTTGTCCCGCATCCAAAGTTCTAGTGGGAAAACAAAATCCTTAACTCTCCTCCGAATCCTGAAAAGACGACCTCTTCTTTCTACACTCTTTACTCAAGAATGTGGTCTCAGTTCCATTCCCTGCAGTCGGTGAATTTTGCGTGTAGCACATAAAGGAACTAGTCACAATATTTTCTGTTTCCGCCAGACCATACTGTGACTAGCTCCTTACCAATCTGCCTCATACCGTACTACACCCAAAAAGGAGCTAGTACCATACTTTTGGGGAGAGCAGTGAACAAGATACAAAACCTGGTGTCCGTGATCCCGAGCTTGAAAGCACCAATTGTGAGCAGTTTTGTCTCAGTGTAGCGGGATCGTCATCATATTCTCCGCGAGCTACATTACATCCGCGCATAGACTCTTCAAGTAATCGTGCACCTCCTACAACAATACAATAGCCTAGGTAAGCATATAAAGAAGAGCAATTTGCTGTCTGGAACTTCTAACCAACATCCAAATCAGTCGAACTTAAAAACATATCCACTGCCAAAACCTAACGGAAGCCGAGGCCAGTAACGGTACGACCTTGATGCGAAATTTGCCAGGACTCAGTATGTGCTGAATTTTGCCGGGAACCAGCATAGACTTGAATTTGGCAGGCAAATCCGCAGCTCGGTGCGGAATGTGCATGTCTCCCATAGCGAGAACGAGCACCAAAAAAAAAACAGTACCTGCTTCCGAAATTACAATGTACTTTGAAGCAATCGTTACCTTCTCCTCGTTCCTTACCTCCTCTCCACACTACCGTTAAAGTACGGAGAGCGTAGAAAATTAGCATCTAAGAAAGTATACCAACACCTCAACTGGGAGCCACAAGTACTTCGCAACTTCTGCAAGAGAGGAAACGAGCAAGCGATCGACAAATTCACGTTCATGTGATCCTACTGACCGCAACTTACTCACTCTGCTTCTCTAATTGACTAAGTTACCTGTTCACAGACAAAGGAATTCTCGCACTTACATCCCCTCGTTTGTTGCTCCATACGACACCTCGTTTGTTTCCGTCTCAGTTGACGTCCCGTGGAAGAATGAAGTCCCCCGTTCTGGGACAATTCGAATCCGTCCTTTCGTCCGGCGGTGGACGAGTCCTGTCGAAGAACAAAAGGTTCTGGAAGGTTTGGGCTGCTAAACTGAGCGTAAGATATGGACGAAGCTCTTGTCTACAGTTTACTGCCGGGTCGCATGTACGATTCTTAAGGGAGGAAGCTCTTGTTGTCTTTGTTACTCTCCTTACAGTAAAAAGTTAGATGCGTGAGATTCTAAGCATTGAGAAACAGGGGTACTTGGTTTATGATTGTGGCATACAGCCATGGCGCTGAGCCAAGCTGGATGGGCGGCCATGCTCTTCGCAGTGCCTGGGTTATTGCCATTCATCTTTGCTGTCGTAGCGGGAAAAACGAAGGTACAGCAGCACCATGAGCAAGTTTGTGATCAGACCTGGGCTGTGAAGTTACTTCTGACGTTGCGAGTTCATACTTCCGATATGTACTTCTTTCGCTCAGTTGACCGCTCTCACTCTTAACGCAGACAATGTGCGCATCCTTGGTTGGTGGTGTTTTCCTGTTCGTTGTTATGATGTCATCAGTAACAACGGACTAATTGATTGTTCAGTACTGTAGTTAGCAACTCCCATCAACGCGGACTGGTAGCATAACGTAACAATGTCGTAATATGATATAAGAGCTAGTTTGCATACATAGACGCGGTTTAATATGTGAACGTCGAACGTCTAAGACTCCTCATTCACTCGGATTCCGTCCGCTATGTATACTGACACATTTGGTCAATGAAGTAAGTTTTCTACATCTCTCACTGTGATCGTGCAGTCTTTCCCTTCTTGCCTTACAGCTCCGCATTTCTGACACTAATTACTAACTGTGTCGTTGTTACATCAAACACCATTCTAGTGTTTCTTGGAGCATCAGAGTATCATTTAACAACTATTTCTCACAACTTCCAAATACATGCAGCGTTTGAATTTATGTGAGACGTTGCACAAGTTCGCAAGCTGAAGGCGCAGTAGATATTTCCTGGTTTGGTGGTTGGTGCGTGTCTGCAGTTGTGAAGGGACTTAGCTACCTCGAGGTTTCGGTGGTGATTACGCCTATATATGCACTTGAAGTGGTTCGATCTGCCATTCCCTTTTACAAATCTAATATGCATCTGAAGTTTTGTGAACTCAGAATACAGTATACAGATTTAGCCTCTTTCTAAAAGTTACACAAGTTCTAAAGCTGTTCACAAGGGAATTCAGATAAAAAGATGTAAACTCTTGCTTAACTGGCCCAGTGGTTGGAAAGCCTTCTGCGGCGATAAGCTTAACTCGCTTGCGGAGTTACAAGGTGTAGTGATACATGTTGTCCTGCACGTATGAATCACGGGAGTCACGGCTTCGTCCAATATAGAAACCACGCTTGCGAGTGGTCACTTGTGCTTATATATTGTGCATATCTATAAAATCTTTCCCAGAGGTAGGTCACTTGTCCTAGTTATGCAGCTCCTCGACCATTCATTACGGTAGGTACTTACGCCTGATGACCGAGTCGAGGATTCTGCTGAACGCTCTACTCTGCCATCATGAACAAAGAACTCAACATCGCCAACATGTGAGTTCGGAAAATCTCGGTGTTTCCTTTTCTCCTGTAGAAGGTCGTGCATATGAAGGTTGGAAATTACAGTTTGTCATCAGGCATTGCGGTTTTGGTGCTACGTAAGTTTTTAGCGTCTTTTGTAGGATATCACGATCGGACTACCGTAGTAATAATCAATCTTAGTGTTTGCCGGTTTGTGAGGATCCTGGAGATGACTGTTTCCTTATCACGGAAAGTGATGTCGTAAACGTGAATAATAATAATCAGGTACTGAGTGCACATTACCTACTGCGTATTCAGTGAATCTTGAGTTGAAGGCCATCGACTGGCTTCTATGTTGCTTGCTCTCAGTTTCCATCAGTTACTGCCCCACTCGTTTTCTTTATTATGGTGAAGGTTCTCCACTGCTATAACTCTTATCAGTGTATAACTATGACTCGATCACTTGTCCTCACCCGTGTTAGCCAGCGGGTGAGGGACAAGTCGTGAGCTTCACCCTCTTGCTTATTCTGAGCAATTCTGTGTAGCTGGTTCTGTTCACAAGAAGAGGAATTTTAGGAATGCGAACTTCAGTAGCTTTCTCAGGCAGAACAGAGTGTTGTGAGGGTTACCCTGATGGGCCGTTCACCTCACCTTGTACAGTGTAGTTGCTTATAGATTCCTCAGCTCACTTTCTGCAGTTAACTACTGCTGTTGAGTTGGCAGCAGTCCAGAACTTATGTTCTCAGCTGATTGGCAGAGATTCCACAGACGAAAGAGTTAGTTTCTTTACTTCCTTAAACAGACGGGATTAATCAGTTCTCTTGCGGCCTGATTTGCCAGCATGGTAGCCGCATCTTTGCATGCTCAGTTAGCCTGAAGCTTCTAGGAACTGTGATACCCATGACCTCGGAATTGCAGTCATTCTCATCTCAAGTACCTACAATATGATATACACCCTGTCTGCTGATTGCGTCTTTACATCGGGGGCGTCGTATTGTGCCGTTTCTTTGGAGCATCACAATGGTGATGACGAAGTCCGAGTCGACCTTGAAGTCCATGGTAGGAAAGTGTGGACACCAACCATTACTTGCGGCCGTGTCAGTGAATTTCGAGCTAAAGGCTGATCGACTGGCTTTCGGACATGGACTATGGCTTGTTGTTTGCTGTGTGATCCCATCGTTTACTCTTGTAACTAAGATGCACTCCCCTTCCTTCTTGTTAATTTTTGTTCAGGTTCCACATAACATTGATGCATATTCAGTTCATTTCATTCGCTCAATCTATGTTTCCTTTCGCCGCACTTTCTCTGTTTGCTATTCCTATCTTCATACGTATTAGCCCTCAAATTTAATGGGATCCAAACGGCATGATAAGAGTTTCTACTGGATTTCTGTTCTGGTTTACATAATCGGTAAATTCGGCCCCTTCCACTATAGCTCCTTAGAATAAAAGATTCACTCTCTGTTTTTCAGTGTTTGCTCACTTCTAGACCTCAGTTTCTCTGATGCATTAGAAAGATCATAGGTATCAGGTTGCAATGCATAGAGTACAGGTTATCTATGCATTTCCATACCAAGGGGTCCAATCTCCGGAAATGTGCTCTTTGCTACACATCCCCATTGGTAAGAAGTATTCGCCAAAGAGTGCACAACGTTCGTGTACATTCACGGCCCTGTATTCTCCAGACTATGTACTTCTCTATTTTTGGGTGACCTCGGCTGTGCGTGGGTAGCTCTTGCTTGCGCTGCTATCCACATGGACCGCCATATCTGATATACACCCAGAGATGTTTCGGACTGAATAGAAACTATTGATCGATAAAGAACTGCTGGCCTGGAAATGTGTCTAACTTCCGTTGTCACTTTTCCTTGTCATCTATATCGTAACCCCTCTGTACTTCTCTGGGTTCAACATCAACGGTTACCTCAAGTGTATGTGGGTACTTTTTGCAGTGCGCTGCTATCCAACGTAAGCCCTGCATATATCCTAAACCCTCCGCTGATGGCGTCCTTTCACTCGGACGTCATATTTTGCCGTTCCTTTGGATCGTCAAATTGGGGCCGACAAAGTCAGAGACAAAGTTGAGGTGCATCCTAGAAAGGTGTGGATACCTGCATGCTCGGCGTGTAAGGGGTAATTAAGGAATGGGTGCACACCTCGTCCATACCTACGATGGTTTCAGTGAATCTTGAGCTGAAGGATGATCGACTAGCTTCGGAACATGGATCTATGCTTGTTTCTTGCTTCGTGGTTCCATCATTTACTACTATAATTAAGCTGCATATTGTCTCTTCCTTTCGTTAGTATAGTTGAAGTTCTACCCTTCGCTCTCACTTCGATGCAACACTCATCAAATTGTTCTCCCATGATGTATTGCTCAATATTTGCTTGTTTCCTTGACCGTTAGGTTAGAATGACCTTAGGTGGCTTATCAACATGCTATCTTTGCTTTAGTTGGTCAATGTATGCTTCTGCTTTGAGCGCACTTTCTCCACTCACTCGATGTTCATATTCATAGTGTTGGACACCAAATATCCTCGTTTCACTGCAGGTTACGCCAAGCGTATTAGCCACATTCTTTACACTCCCTTCTGTCTTATCTGTCCAGCGTTGAAATCCAGTACTCTTCGCTACATATATGTTAACTATCTGCACTCAGATTTTCCTCTCATGTTACATAAAACATGTCTTGCTGGTTCTTGTTTCGAGCTGCCGTACTCATGGGCGAATCATGGACCCTAAACTTATTATGGAGACTTCCTTTGGAGAGTGCAATGACTATCTGAGGAGGAGACGGTGGGTACATAAGCGGGAAGTGCTCTTTCCTATCATGGAAACTTTGTAGTCTTTCACATAAAGTCATTCGTTGTTTCTACTTGCGAAAGTCTGTTGTTTTTCACTTTGGTGCTAAAGTCTGCTGTTTTATACCTTGGTGATCCTCTTTGTGTTTCTGATTTCAGAACTTTCCTATCATGGAAACTTTGTAGTCTTTCACATAAAGTCATTCGTTGTTTCTACTTGCCAAAGTCTGTTGTTTTTCACTTTGGTGCTAAAGTCTGCAGTTTTATACCTTGGTGATCCTCTTTGTGTTTCTGATTTCAGTGTTCAGAGTCTTCAGACTAGTAGAAGGAATCGGAGCCGTGGGTCGAGTCCTCCCGGCGGGGGGACTCATGCTGTGCAAGGGCAGCAGCATACGGCTGCAGAAAGCCCCACAGCGAAAAGAGGCCTAAAAAAACCAAACAAAAAAAATAAAAGTAGAAGGAATCGGCATTCAAGCAACGAATAGCCGAGTAGCCGCATCAGGGGAACTCTGATCAGCAAAGTATAGCATCCCGGGAGTGCGAAGGTGGTCTTTTACATGGATATAATTAAGAATTACATCTGCATTTATTTCCGACTTGAATGACCAAAAACATAGATTTCTGAAGTCTTTATCCTTCAAGTTTGTCGATGGTGGTCATCTTTCGTTGTGGTAGGCGGTCACCTTTTCTTCTTATGTTGTCTTTTACCGATTGATCTATCTTTTCTTATCACTTATATGTGCGTGAGCTTGTCCTTTCTGTGTTTCTCACGCTCCAGCTTATAAAACTGAACTGCAGGCTGAAAGAGCAGCAGCAGCTTCCAGGGCGGCAGCTGCGACGAGAAATGACAAAGAAGCATGACGTAGATGTGAACAGGTAACCTTTTGAGCTTACGCTAACGTAAATCGGATTTAGTGAATGTTCGCCGTTGCAAAATGAACAACTATTAGGTTGTGTCGCAGGTCGTTCTTTGTTGTTTCTCTATAGATGTATTTATAATTATTACGTTGATTGTTGTACATAATAGAAGATAATTATAGAAATATCCATCGCGATTTCAACTTTCTTCACTTGTTAACTTCAAAAAGAGAAAAGAAATTGCATGTTTACTAATACATCTTTGATGATTTTATGTACTCTAGTGATCTTCTAATAGAAAGGGCTATTTGCAGTCTCTAATGTATTTCTTTTACAACTAGTACACTGTCTTCACAACTCTTCTCCTAGACATAGATAGATTCAAACCTATAATCACATTGACAATTTAGAGAACAAAGGACTAATATTCTAAAGTTTGGAATCGATTGTTCATCTCGATCACATTCTTCATATGTCGAAACAATCATCATCGTTTTCGTAACCAAGTAGAATATTTCTCTGATATCTCTGTGGGTGAAATTCTCTTCTAATGAAAATTTCTGGAGAAAGAAAACCAGAAAATGTGCAGAAAATCAGTTCAGTGAAAAGGGAGAACGCCTTTGAAACGTACTTTGAAACATGTAAACGTACCTCCACAATGTCGCTCGACGTTAGTCTTGAATGTGTGTGGGTTGGGTTAGGTTATGGTTCTCTAGGAGAACGAACACGGACAAACAGGCGAGTCCTAATTATACACTGAACCTGGTAACCCCAGGTCAGAGGAGATGGTTGTAACCGTGGCTCCTAGGCTGTATTGGACACGGCAGTGCGAAGGTATGAGACTAACATGCACTTGATTTTGCACACTGAAAGGAATACCATGTTCTACTTCACCCGACTGTAGTAAGTCCGGGTACGGACCACATGAGAGTGCTACGAGATATCGCATGAATCCTTGGTTTTGCACAGTGAAAGGAAAGGAATACCATGTACCGTTTCACCCGACTGTAGTAAGTCCAGGTGCGGACCACTTATGAAATATCGCATGAACCATTTCACCCGACTGGAGTAAGTCCGGGTGCGGACCACTTATGAAATATCGCATGAATCAAATATTCACCTTGTATTGACTCAGAATGACCCAGAGACCAGCTAGAATTGCGGACTACGGTAGGTTTATGTCCGACGATGATGTTCGGCACTGTTGTAGTAGCACTACAGTAGCAGTAGTGTAGGACGTGAATGGAATTCAGAGCAGTGTTCGGGAAGGCTTTTTGTAACGAAGAGACTGATTCCCGGCACTGTTTATCATCCGGCCATTTTCGACAAAGAGTCACCGGTAATTGCTTCACGTTTGAAGTTTTAGGAACAATTACAGTGGTAGTTTCAAAGTTTGTCCCGATCATTTTCTTGCTGTACCTCCGGAAATGCACATTTTCAACCGGAACTCACTGCTCTGCTGTTTGCCGGTACTTTCCCAACGTTGATTCAGACGAGTCCCAGCACGTACTCTGTCCTTACCGTGATTGCTTGTGCGGTGTCCACGTTTGAGGCGAGGACTACGGTAGGAGAATGGAGAGGACAAGGCGGCGGTTGGGCGGTGAGAAGTGAGTCTGGCCTCAGTGGACAGAAAGGGACTAACCAGACCCAACCATTACGCTTGGCTTGGTGCGGGACCTCTCGGTGACGCTCTGTGACGGATCGTGTTTGAAATGACCGAGAACGTAGAACCGAAGAATTCGTTCTCCAGGTGGGAGTGTGTGACCGAGCGAGCGAATGAAGTTATGTGATGTACGAGCGTTTACGTAGTGAGCAGATTCTCATTCACTCCTGACGAATTTCTGCCGACGAGCCCCGGGCCCGAAGTCGGGCATACACACGGGGCTGGGTAAGGAAGGATAATTGGTGTTGTTCCTGGTGCGTGTTCGAGCTTGTCCGGAGTGGGTCTCCACTCTCCGGCAGCAGCTAGGAGTGAATCTTACAACTAAAACTTGGAAAACTTAACAAGGCAAAAGAGCAACAGTATCTGCGGACGAGAAAGATGGCGGTTGGGGTCCTCGCATTGCAGGGCTCTTTCAAGGAACATATCGTTGGTGAGTTGAGATATATTTTAGATTGTCTGATGATACGAGGATAAGCGCCTAGCACCTTGAGAGCAAGTTTTGTATTCTTCTGAAATGTCATCACGTCCCATTGGTCTTTGGCCTTTGTTTGTGATATGGTGGGAGAATTCTGGCAGCCTTTCAAATTCTGACTTTGCTACGGTCTTTTTGTAGCTTTGAGAAAGCTGGGAGTTGAGGCCGTGGAGGTCAGGAAGCCAGAGCACTTGATTGGTCTCGCAGGCCTCATCATTCCCGGAGGAGAGAGCACTACAATGGCGAAGCTCGCCGAGGAGTACAAACTTGTGCGTACTCAAGAATTTGAGACTCTGTACCTTTGAGCGTCGTCTGTTCTTTATTTCGAGTTGTTTAGTTGGTATTTTGATGGTGGACTAGCTAGAGGAGCGTGAAGGAAATCTACCCGTTGCGCAGGGTGTTACGATTTATGGTGCCGGTTGAGTTTTCATCTGTTGTCTTAGTAATTTGATTATGTTTGCTCTCTACTTAAGCATCTGTCTGAATTTTAGTATGTATATGGTCTCTAGAGTGAGATCAGGAGTTTCCAGGCTGAATTCACCTACTGCAGCCTAATGGTCAGCTCCTGCGCGCTTTGGCTTTGTGAATTGCAGATTCCAGCTTTGAAAGAGTTTGCGAGCGGGGGAAAGCCCATTTGGGGCACTTGCGCGGGCCTTATATTCTTGGCGGACAAAGCTGTTGGTTAGTAGTTTATTTCTCAGGATTAAATCTGTCCATTCTACGTTACTCATGACGTTTGTCCTGGAATCACCAATAAGAGAAGTCTTCATTTGTTCACTAGGAACTTTTGGAGTTGTAGATACGAAACAGTTATCAGTGTCATAGTTGACCATACTGACGTTTGTTTTAGGTCAAAAATCTGGAGGTCAGGCACTTCTTGGAGGTTTGGATTGTACAGTACATCGCAACTTTTTCGGTAGTCAGGTTAGTACGGGAATAATAACTCTTATTGGTTGCTGTGGCGCTTTTTCGGTCTATACTTCATACAATCCACCCTGAAGAACTAACCAGCAACTATTATAGTACTGGAAACTTAGCCCACAGTCATCAGGAATAACATGGTAAAATTCACACCAGCTAATTCCTGAATGTTGACTTTTTGTTATCACAGTTGAACAGTTTTGAGACTGAACTTCCCGCGCCTTCAGCTCTTACAGAGCTTGGAGGCTCCGAGAATTTTCGCGCTGTATTTATACGAGCTCCAGCTATTGTAGAAGCTGGTCCCAATGTTGAAGTTTTGGCCGCACTCGATGTACCATGGGGAGAATTTGGAGCATCGCCGCCGGAACAGCAGGTAGGGTTTTATCACTGCAAAACCAAAGTATGGGATACTTGAGTGTCATTAGAAAGCTCTGCTTCGGAAAGGAACGATCTTTTAGACGTGGCGGCTATATCTTAGTTCACATGAATCAGTCCACAAAGTAGCTTTGACAGTGTTCACCCGTTAAAATCCTAACTTTCTCGTGTTTTCATACCTTGGCTACGTGGATACAGACAGAAAAGAAGAGTCAAAAGGTAATCGTCGCCGTTCGACAGGGCAACCTTCTTGCTACAGCCTTCCATCCCGAGCTCACTTCTGACTCTCGCTGGTATAGCTCAAATGCCTTTACAACTTTACTTTTTTTATGTGCTTTGTACTTTACACGTGTCTTGAGTGGTGATGGTTATTCTTTCAATGTTTTAAGAGTATAATGTTCCAACTCGCAGGCACAGTTTCTTTCTGAAAATGGTTCCAAAGAGTGTGAAACCAGATGTTCAACAAGTCAAAACAGCAGAGGAGTCAGCTAGGATACTGAGGCCTTTTACAGATCCAAAAGATCTTCCTGTCTTTAGAGACGCATCCTTTTTGGTTTTCGAGTGAGTAGTTCACTTGCAAGTAATCTATCAAAGGATGTAATCCTTGGTGTTGTACTTAGACATGATTCTTTTTATCCATTACTGCCTTGATTCCCAAAGGCGGGGCATTCTTTTTACTCGATAACAATGGTCATCTCAGTTCTCAGCTTCTCTTGTATTTTCTGTTGACTGTCTCCCACCATCCCGGGAGTTTACTGCGGGTGCAAGCGAGGTCGTTTAGTTCCTAGGATTGGCTTGGGAAAAGAGGGGACGCAGGCAGGACGCAAGATGGTCTGCGGAGTAGTATGTAGGGGGAGCTTTTACACTGGAAATTTGTGATTTTCCCAGGCGCTTGCTCTTAATAGGCTCGGCGGAAATGAACATAGCGTGATGTGGTGTGAGGGGGATCTGAAACCTGCAGGCTTCATATTTAGACCTGAGTTTGACGAGAGACAGTGTGATAGAGAATCATCATTTCTGACGGAGATTATAACGAGCTATGCATCATATGTATTCATTCGCACGGGAATTGGACTGTGTAAGCAAAACATGGTAAAACCATACATAATAAAAGAAGGGAGTAGAAGCTTCCACCGTGGTGTGTAGGGGAACGAAAGGATCGAAAGAGGTGGACGAAAACTGGCGAGTATCCAAAACTAACAGCTGCCTACTCTGCAGCGACCTCTAACAACAACACCCTCTACTAATGAAGCGTAGTTGTACGGCTACCCCACTCAGCGAACTAAAACGTTTGAACTTTGCAGAGTGCATTGGCGTAAGTTAACTACTTGATTGAACGTAATGTTCAAAGCATTCACATTTACCTCGATGAGAGGCGAACAACCGGTTGCAGGTAAAGGAATTCCAGAGGTTGAGGTAGGGCTCGACTGGACTCGCACAGTATTTTTCGGTTGTGTTTCAAAATGGTTTGGTCCAGTAAGGATGGTTCGACTATTGGGTTGTAACGGTTAGAAAATGTTTGGGTTTCAAGGTTTTGGTACTTACTTTCAGTGGCTCGGTTCTAAATTGAATTAAGTTAGACTATTATAGGAAAGCAAATCCACGCTCTTCTGATTTCTTCAGTGATTAACAAAGCTCGAGGCCAAAGCGCATGTATGCATTGGGAAGAACTTCTGATGATTTTCTTTAAAGCCCGAGTGTGACCACAAGTGCTCCGCATGACCTAGAATACTTTATTTGGCGGGTTTGCTTTCAGAGAACTGAGAAATCTAAGAGTTATGCCAAAAATGGTTTTGATGACTATTTCTTCAAAGTCTGAAATAAGGAATCAAATTGACGCTATTGACTATTTACAAGTTATGATTCATCTGAAAACGAATCACTTAGTAGTTACAGAGAAGAGTTAAGACGAACATGTCGAGGTTTCTTGCAGCAAAAGAAAATCCTTTTTCGGACTGAGAATAGTAGTGGAAAAAGAAAACTTTATATTTCTTGCTTTTATACTCATATTCGGGGTTTAAAGAACACGATGTTAGCTGCCATGAATGGTTTCCAGTTTATCCCATATCCCATTGAGAAGAACAGATTGGCCTACACGAATTAGTTTAAAAACTACAATCAATTTTCTGTGGTTTTGGCTGGATACTGGTGACAAAAACTTCCGCACCTCAGAACGATAGCTTTGCGCACAGCTCGCTATAAGACGGTTTACGTGTCCTGCTCGAATATTCCTCCCGTACTGTACGTCAGTTTACGATCATGAACCAGAATTCACGAAGGATTTGAATGAAACTGTGCCGCAAGCTTAGTTAGTTTCTCCGGAGAAACATCCTTCTACCATATTGCCAAGTTGTTCGTTTATATCGCTTTACTTCCACTTTCCTTTATGGTCAGCCGGTGCAACAGGACTCGTGTGCAACAGGGCTCGTGGTCTACCGATCTGCTCTCTTGATAGTAACTGGCTGATACATCATACGGTGCTGAAATAGGTATGTACCTTCCGACCACGCTACCATGCATCCATCTCATATCATTGAATTATCGTTCCATCTTCAAACAGAGATCATGTTAAGTCGATCAATAATTCTCTGCATAGACTCACATAGCTGCGGGCGTGCGGCTACATTCAGCCTGGTTTTGCAAGACCCTTATTGACAAATTCGCTTGTTGCCACGGTTTTGAGATTTACTCTGGTTCTCGCTATATCATACACACTTTGTACACTCTGACAAAGCCAAGAGGACTCGCTTCACAAATGTGTCCCGTTAAATCATTTCGCAAGTATGCACTTCCTTGTATGATTTTCAGTGTGCGACTAGAATTCTGTAGAGTGTACTCGGAATGGTTGATTAACCAGTTAATCTGGAGCCACGTGTTGAAAGCCATTTCACGAAGCTGACAAACATAATCTTAAGGCTCAGTCGTCCGTATTTCGTTCAGTAGACAGAACCTACAGAAAAACGTTCATAACTAACGTGTCCGGTTCAACACTACGCAAGAGTGCGCTTGATTCGGATGTGAACGGGATTAGTGCTAGCAAATCTGCCGATCTCAGATGTGACTCATAGGCTTATCAACCGGAAAACACATTAACAGCATATACAAACCTGAAGTGTTCTCAACTATTCTGTACATGAGCAAACACTGCTCGTGAGCACGCCTCGTAGAAGTACATAATGTGACCAGCATGACGCAGAGCTAAAGAGTAGCTACATCAGGATTATCCTCTATCAGGTCTGCGGCGGTTGCCACATTGACAGCTTTCTGGTTCTGATGTGACGACTTCCAAACTATAGAAAACCCGACGGATGCACAAGCCTGTTCTTTGCCTTGGCTGTCTAGAACTTGAAATTTCAGCTTATACCGACCCTGCAAGACAGATCGCCGAAAGTCAGCTATTACTGGAGATGCATATCACGATAACAAGAAGTCGAATGGAAGTTTTAACCATGAAAAGTGAGAAAACGAAAACTATACAGTGAATTCTTAAATATAAAATCATCCAGCAAGAAAAACAAGAAATATAGAGGGCAGCGAGACTTCCAGACTGACTACATGGCCTCTCCACAGGCGAGGAGAATACCAGAAATAATTGGGTCACATATCTCAGACAACCACATAAATACCACCATTTGACAACGCTACCAAATACCACCATTTAAACAAGCCTAATCATCTCTTCTCGCAAATCTGTCCGCCTCTTACATCCACTTGCTAAGCCGTAGACATGTGTACAGACAGACAGGGGGACAGTGTTCCAGTCCACGTAAGTCGAACATTCAAGAGGTGCCATAGGTAAGAACCACTCACAGGTGGGGTGAAAGCCGGCAGCTCCTGAGAGCTACTCAACGCAAATTCTCCCTTGATTGGGCACTGTGTCTTACCACAGAGATCGTCTTTCTCTGTATGCACCTTGAAACCTAAGAGTGATACGGTCACAACGACTGTTCCACCGGTAAGCTCTTCACCTGCTCATTAGCAACATGCAAGTCACTTAGTGTCCGACAGGGGCAGAGTTTGTTGAATGTTCGTGTAACCAGTCAACAACACGGTCCATTCACATGCAACTATCCACTCTGATGGGGTGAGTCACGGTCAACTTTAACCCATCACAGCGGTGCACAAAAGAGGATCACTACACAGACACCCCATACACCGGAGAAAGCCTAAAATAACACAATCACGACATCTGCAAACCTGACAACTGCATTCTGAGAATCATACCCTGCTGAAATATCAAGAGCTCGGAAGGAAAGTTCAAGTGGACTAACTAGGTTCCCAGAGACGACTCAGTCCCTTCTATTTTTTCTGCCCATGCTTCTCTTTGAGGAGTAAAAGGTGAAACGCCCTAGCTCTACAGCATTACAGAACCTGAGAAAGGCAAGAAAACATGGGTTTCTAGTCCGAAAGACTTACTTGCATACGCAGGAATGGTGAAGGTGACAAGATCTCCACTGACGACGGGTTCAGGATCGATTACAACATCCTTGATCGTGACTGGGTACTGCTTCCCAGCTGTACGCGTACATCCGAAATCAGTTTACATTAACTGTGAGAAACATGATTCGCCAGTTGGAAGTCGATCACAGCCTCGCGTGTCCGACTTCCAGATACGATACATACACATCCAACACGGACTTGAAAGATAATCGCGAAGCATGCATCCGTTTATTCTAACCCCAACCAACCAATTTCGACAACTAACACGAAAGTTGTCCCCTAGGTTTCTTCAACCCTCTACCCAAAATCTCTAGAAAGCAAAGTGCAAAAACTATACAGACGATTTCCCATAACTTCTCGGTTGCCATGCTAATGTTAGCGAATTTGTGGAAAAGAGACACATGATCAGAGATCAGAGTCCACATAAAGTTGCCACGTTCTTTTCCCTACCGGAGCGGCTTGTATCCCGTCAATATCGATCGGAAACTAGAACCTCCTCCCAGAAAACAGAACATATTTCCAAGTGAATCCGATTCCCTAGCCACTATCCAGAACCAGCAAGAAAACAAATTCCGGGACGAGCGCAGCCCGAAAAGCAGCTTATCACATCACTCCCGGCACGTCAGTTCTCAACCCAATAAGGCCCAACTTACTAGTGCAAGGGCGAAAGTCGCTTTCAAGAGCACTCGCTGCGCTCGCCCCCACCGCAATCGCGCACAGAAGCAAAACTACGGTATTCATTCTCGCAGCCATTTCTCCAACTCTGCCTTCTCGCTTAGTCGGTCTATTCGTAGGGGGAACTCTTCCTCACAACTTCTCACAACTCTCCCTTCATTGCGTCGCGTGTTTCCCCTCTTCATTTATACCTTCAAGGTGCTCCCACGCCAGGCCACGCAGTATGCTTCGTGCCCACACAAGGCCCGCTCCTTGCCTCTATCACAGTCTATCTACTTCATTCGATCACTCCTTAACTCATCGTTACCGTGGTAGTCGCTACGTAAGTGGTAGATCGCTACTTCTTCTTCTACCGCAACAGACGAGGAACTCAAGCAGCGCCCCACTTCCCTTCCCCTTGCTTTAGAACAGAGTGCCGGCGGGCACCTCTTCGTGACAGGGCTTTCCCAGTACAGTTCAACCTCAACGCAGTCGTCTCAGGACTCTCAACGTATTTAATCACTGACGGGTCTTTACATCCGTTTGCTATTCATTGGGTCGCGTGTTCAAATTTATGTTCCATTTAATTACTGTAGGCGCCAACAACCAGTAGCTTTTGGCAGCCGTCCCTTTTTGGCAGCTGTCCCTCAGCCCGTGAACGAGCAGCCGCGCGGCGAAAGAGGCCTAAAAACTGGTGTCGCGGGCATACAGGTTAGGACCGCGAGTCGCGACCTGCTTCTTTCGGTCCTAAAGAGAAGATAGGATAATTCACAGTCCTTGTCGGTTTCCTTTGCGAAGAACGGACCGTGTTGGCTTGGAGATTCTCCGGCCTCATTGCCTGCGGGGATGTAAACTAAAATAAGAGAATAAAATATATAAAGAACCCCGGTTCTAGCGGGTCCCGGGCCTAACACGGGAAGTATCTTATACGGGAAGCGCTGCTCTTGTACCGCACACAAGAAGATCTTACGGACCATAGTTGTCGGGACAGCAAGAAAGGACGGATTCGAACCGTCCCAGAACGAGGGACTTGTTCTTCCACGAGACGTCGGAAGAAAACAACGAGGCCCTGGAGCAACAAACGAGGACATGTAAGTGCGAGAATTTGGTGCCGGGAGCTGGAGGAGTGGAGGGAGCGTATTCTTACGGACAGGGATGGTTTTATAGACAACTCTCAGTCGCGAGAGGGGGTATTTCCAAACAACCCGCGAAATTTCTTCTCAGCTCATGCCGCCACGCCAGGACTGTCGCTCAAGTTGATTAAGTTTCAAAGAAGGGAGGAGTTGATTGTGGAGGGAGCGTGACGGTGATCGACTGCGCTTCGGTGTGAATCTGCTGTATCTCAATCCGCTTTTTCTGCTCTCGTCCGTTGCGCGCTTGTTGCGTCCTTTGTCGTTTGAACGGGTGACCTCATCAATTGGAGAAGCAGAGTAGTAAGTTGCGGTCAGTAGGATCACATGAACGTGCCTTTGTTGGTCGCTTTCCGTTTTCTCTCTTGCAGAAGTTGCGAAGTACTTTATGAAGTTGTTGATGTTGTATGAATAAAAGTTGCTTCTGCCTGATGGCTCCTAGTTGAGGTGTTGGTCTGCTTTTCAATCACCCAAATTTCGTAGTTGCTAATTTCCTACGCTCTCTGTACTCTAACGGTAGAAGGAAGGAGGGGCAAAGGTAGCATTGAAGTCGAGAGGCAGATAGGAGACTTTTTGGGACAGGTAATTGTTTCTTCGTGTACCGTAGGGTTTCGTTTCCTTCGTTGTAGTATTTGTGTTTTTAAAAGTGGCCGTGTTGTGGCCTGTGCTTTGTGAGGAGGATGTCTCTGCTTGTTTCGATGTCTGAACGTTCACAACGCTGTCTCGTCGGCACAAGTTCAGGTCCCGCATCGAGCATCTTTTGCTTGACTTAAGTCCGTATCGAAGGTGCAAATAACCCTTACTATCCATCGATTGACTGAAGCATTTACCTTGCTTCTCTGTAAATTTTGGTTAATTAACATACGTCGGTACTCGAAGAAGGAACTGTGATGCACCCAACTTAACTTGTTCACCCTGATGCTCTGGGATGAAGAACAAAAGGTTCTGGAAGATTGGGCTGTATACCCAGCGCACGATAAGGACGGAAGTTCTAGTCTACAGTTTAGTGCGCAGTGGCATGTACGATATTTAGGGAGGGAGATGAGCCAAAGCTTGAAGTTGAGGAACTGAATCATTGAAGCTCTTTTTGTCTTTGTTACTCTCCCTTACCGTATAAAGTTCTTCTCGCGAGATTGTAAGCATTTTGAAACAGGGAACTTGGTTTGTGACTGTGGCAGGCCACCATGGCGTTGAGCCAAGCTGGATGGGCGGCCGTCTTCTTCGCAGTTCCCGGGCTATTGTCATTCATCTTTGCTGTCGTAGCAGAAAACAAGAAGGTACAACAGCACCATGAAGGCAGTTCTGGTGATTTTCTTCCGTATATATTTTGTAAATGCGAGCAGTTTTTCGAGCAAGTTTGTGATCAGACCTAGGCCGTGAAGTTTCGTCTACTTTGCGAGTTTATACATCAAATCTTTACTTCTTTAGCGCAGTTTACTACTGTCTCTCTTAGCGCTTGGACTGGGCGATATCGGCTTGCTGAAACCGACCATGGCACTTATCTAACATCCTAGCTCTTAAACTTCATACGACGTCAGACGTAAAGTTTGGTCCTGATACCGGCTTGGTAAATATTTACACAAAGTTAGATTAACTCATACATATTAACTCGTTAGCTTTACCTTGGTCTAATCACACGGTCTTACTTTGTCTAATACAGCCGTCACTATTGATTGCAGCCTACAGATGATCAGGTGGTGCAGGACCGTTTCAATGGTTTAACCACATGCAAGTATCCTGATGACCCAACGATTGTTCTAGGAATCTTGGCTGTCATCTTTCTGTTCATATCAGCGGTGATAGCAACTGTATCGTTCTCTTTTCCGTTCGACAAGAGGGCGGTATCTAAATCCATTCTTTGGCGGAGTAAGAGCCTCGTGATCTTCACGATTCTATCATAGTACGTACACTTCACAAGGCTTACAGTTGGTAGTGTGCTCCTCATCTGAAATCGCTCTTGTGCTTTTCTGCTAGATTTCTTGCCCTCAGATGTCCCGGATCTGAACAGAAACTCCTGGACCGACAAGTCCCGGATGAGTCGGAAACGCCTTCAACTTCGGTCGATCACTTCCCCTATTCATCTACAGCCTAACCCTCTCTGTTGGGTGCTGATGAAGTCAGAGAGCTGGTTGAGATGCATGTGCCAGAAGGTGTTCCGCTGCATGCTCTGAGTGTATCTATGTGGTAATTAGGTTCTTGAGTGTACACCTACTCAGTACCTATATGCATCAGTGACCCTGTGGCACATATTCTACCCCTATTCTCTTCTCGTTCTTTGCTTTATATCTTCGGCCTGTCTGATAGCTCATTTCATTCGATAAATCTTTGCTCTTCAACTCCTTCAAATTAAAGCTCTTCGTTGGGTTCGTGGCTATCTCATTCTATGCTCGCCATCGACCATCTTCATTTAATACACTATCGTTCTGTTTTACTCCTGCTCTTTCAGTTCATTTCCAGTTCTTTCGGTTCCGCACTTGATGTTGTTAGAATCAATCACCTCCGTTGGATTGCACTCTGCATCGCGCTCTATACCAAGGGGAACCTTACCTGGAAATGTGCTTCGTGCTACACATTCCCATCGGCACACCGTACGGTTACAAATAATTCGCTAACTTCACTTGTCAGTTTAGCGCACATTTGGCCCTGTTTGCTACTTACAGTATACTTGGCCCCGTATCTACCTCTGTACTAGAGAGTGGTCCTTGGTAACCTCTTCCATTCTCGATGTATGAATATATGTGTAATGTCGAGGCGCACGTACAGCGATACTGAACGTACAGTATATACTCCGTTGGGAATGTCTTCTTGTTGATCACCTGCGATGAACTCAGAGGCAAGGTTGAGGTGCACGCCAGGGAAGTGTGAATAACCAGCATATGCAGCCTGTAATATGCGGTAGGAATAATGGACGCGTACATGTTGGTGTCGATTTCCCGGTTTACTTATTGTTTATGAGCAGATACGCCCTCTCTTCTTCTCTTTTCCGTTCTTCTAGGGTCCTGTTTTTTAGCTAATGTATTGATCTCAGGTTATTCATTTACCGCTAGAACTTGACAGTCTCAGCGTACATTACATTTCCTCTCCTGGCTAACTATGGTTCAGTTTTCACGGTTTTACATTGGTGGATTGACGCCTATATGGTTTCTGTTACTCTGCTTTTGTAGTAATGGTAACTGATATAGATGTTTTTTACGAGGTCCTAACCCCTTTTTCCTGGTCCCTATGTTTCAAACTGACGCCATACAAGGAAAGCGTGCTTTTCAAAACGACACTAAACAGGGCCTAAGATTTAAGCTAGTGTACCTTTGAGATGTTAAGCTAGTGTACCTTTGCTCGTAGATAGTCATTATGACGCAGCTTTGAAGGTTACCAGACAGTCTATCTCAGTGCATTTGTGGTCAATACGGCTTTTCAGTACTATCTTAGCCGTTTGATGCTCCTTCCGTTTGATTCATGTCTTTGCATTTGAAATGTGTGCAGCCTGATTTTCATGGTCGCGGAAGGATTGCTGTTATGGGCCATCCTTGTCGAGAATGAACACCGAAAGAACAACGTGTACGTGGGTGACATCAGGGTGTGTGCGACAGCTAAAGCCGGCCTCTTCGGTGGAGCTGGTTTCTTGGCACTCGATGCAACTCTGTTTTTTCTCATTGTCCTTATGCTGACAATGAATTCAAGAGCTGACTATCTGGACGTCGAGACGGATGATAGAGGTACCTACGGCGAAGTAACGACTCAGTATCCACCCGCCGGGGCTACACACCAGAATGACAGGGTGTAAACACCGATCATATCCTGCAGGCCAGGCTTTGAGCTGCGCTCGCTAACAAGCATACTGTAAAGAGAATTTCCTCGACCGGAAAAGAAGTGCAGGTCAAGTGCGATTGTAAGGGAGCCGAACATTTCGCCTATGAAATAAACTACGTTCTCCACTTCGGTTGAGGTAGCATTCAGCTGGATTCCACGACAATTCTGTCTTACGATATTCCAGCAAACTACCTAGTAAAAGAACGATCAAATGTTTGTTTCTTCACACCTG
Source organism: Asterella californica (assembly GCA_036924285.1). NCBI lineage: Eukaryota > Viridiplantae > Streptophyta > Marchantiopsida > Marchantiales > Aytoniaceae > Asterella > Asterella californica. The sequence goes on along the minus strand of JAYKYS010000010.1, from coordinate 19,378,942 downwards.
GTTCTTCACTATGTCGTGCCACCTCTAAATCAAAATATGCAGTGTGCAAGCACTCCAGCATTCAAAGATGACAGTTGATATTTTGCACTTACAGACGATAGTGAAGGTGAAAGTTCACAAGCTAGTTTGCATTCCCGCCCCAACCAGGAGCCACTTTTCCATATTCTGACAACTTCGAGCGAAGGATATGCTCGGGATAGCAAACTTTTCTCGGAGAGTTTTCTCCCTGATTTCTCTTGGCGTAGACGTGCCGATATGAATCATTTTTTCCTCGTAAACTGCCCGTTTCAGATGCCATCTACGTCCAGCACAACACATGCGAACTCGCTCTCTACGGACTATGTGTTGTACTACTGCAGTAGTTGAAACTTGAAATTGCTGTCCAAAGTGCCGACTTGACGCCACGCAGCTGGTGGTTCTTCCACAGTTGGCTGCTTCGCTCATGCTGCATGTTATCCCAAGCCCCAGATAAAATTGGGAAGGCAGAGTTAAAACTTCTCAGAGCAACTGAGCGACCAACTGAATTGAAGATTAAATCCAGTTTCTTACAGCATTGTTCAAAACACCAGATACTTACACGGTTTATTCATGCTCTTACTCCAAGACGTGAAATCATTCCGTGTATTTTCTGAATGGCAGATTTGTGCTCTGGGCCAAAGCCAAAGAAAGATCGATCCTCAAACGGACTTTCTCTTGAGGGCCAAGACCGGACCACAGGCTTCTCCGGCTATCGAACCCTCCCTTGCATTGCTTGCACGGAGGTTATGAGAAACTTCTGGGGCCACCCGGCCGATGATAGGATTCACAACATAATGGGTGGACGGCACCTCTGTACAGCTTGTGTCCGTACGCCTGCTAGTCTCCCTTCCGAAAGCCAGGAAGGTGGCGAGTGTCGTGAACTCAGAACATCATATGGTTGGTAGTCACTACTGCTTATGCTTAAGGAATTGCTTGCGAAGATGGAAGGCGCCACCAAGAACTGAAGAAACAACAAGAACAGTGTTGAAGCGACGTGCCAAGTCCGCCATCCTACCAACTGTGATCAACAAAAACCGCTTTACTGTATTTCTTCTCCTGTGCTCCTTCTTCACGAAGGCAGGCGAAGCCTCTTGCAACCTTCGTGCAAAGATCAGGCAAGCCACTCGGCTCTTCAAGCCTGGCTTCACCATTCCTTTCTTCTTATCACTAGGAATAGTAGCCAGCTTGGACCTCCGTTGTTGTGGAGGAGCGTGATAGTCCATCATGTCCACCATGCACTTGGATCTTGACCGTGTCGGCAGCTTGTTAAACCACTTCATGCTCAGAGTAGCATGACATACTTCCACCTTCGAGGAGCACGCCATGTCTTTGCTCGTTTCCTCCCCAGCATCAATCATCCCCTTAGTCATTTCCGAACTTTGGACTGTAAAAATGTTATCGATGTAACTCAACAGACTGTGCTCTTTGACGGCATCCAGAGATGAAATTCCGAAATGGAAATTCAGATGGTGCTCGGTCGTCCAACGGTTCACATCAGCATACTCCAATTTGCTCGTCTCCGTGTCTAAGAGTACCATATGGCCGGCGAAAGCATACCCGTAACCAGATTGATGGGAAAGGGCTAGCGCCAGAGCGCGATGGATCACAAACTGAAGAATGCCCGGAACCCACCTCAGAGCCTGAGATCCTAAGGCCAGCAAGGGGATCCGCTCGGGTTTGATGCGCAAGCGAGGATTAACCACCTGCACGACAAGGAACGCAACTCGAGAAATCGATATAAGGTCTCCCCAAGGCCCAACGTGCAGTCCGTACCAAACAGAGTAGAGAGTGTAGGCCAGTGGCATAAGTTTCGGCACGATGTCGTTTCGAGAAACTATGTGTACAAAATGGTGCCTGTAGCGCTTGTTGATGTAACGAGCAAGCTCTGAATCTGCAAAAAATGGACAACCGAACGTATAGCATTGAATCTGCTCATGACACCACTTGCCTGTGGCCTCCAGTAACCGCAACGCTAGTAACGACGCTACTGCACCTCCCAGAGAATGTCCTACAAGGACAATTCTCTCATTTCTAACAAGAAGCCTACGGAAGTACTCCAGAGGAATAGTTTTCGCTCGGTCTAGAAACCCTGCGTGTGCAGATCCTACTGCCAAACTCATGGTTCTGTGGATAAAATTCAAATCCGTCAGAGCGTCGTAAACATCTGTTGTGCCTCGACAAGCCACTATCAAGTGGCCTCCTGTCAAACTTCTGACCACTATCATCGTCTGTTTGCAGTTGCTGAAGCCATTGCTCTCAAGCTCCTTTTCGTTAATGAACTCATACTTTGCAGATGGAGGTAAACCGTACTCCCGATCCATCACCTTCAGCTCCTCTGCAGGATCCTTGGCGTATACAACAGCTGACAAAATTACAGCATCCACCAACCAAAGAGGATGTCTGTCATCTTTGATGATCTTCCCCAAGCTCGCCATTCTTGCCGTGATAAACTTTCAGTGATACCTTGCACAACCTAGTCACTACATCTACATACTCCTCACATACGACTCAGCCATCTCGGACCTTTAAAAATCCGTGCTCAACTGGAATGTGAAACCCTGCAATGCAGATTACTCCTCAATCAACTCGCTTTTCAGTAAGGCTAGCCGTGTTACAGTCGTTCACGACTATGAATCTTTCCTCCGAGCAACTGCTGAAAATTTGTCAAGATAAAAGTCAAACCTGATCATCCTTCACCCCCTAGCCAACGAATCTCAGGTCCAAACTACTAAGATCCTGTCCTGTCTGTCGCGCATTCCTCATTCTTCTTTCATCTGGGAACTGTGTGCTCTCTCTCCTTTACGTACCGAGTACCTCTACCACCAAGTTCTCAGAACACCTCTTCCCTAAACCATTAATTGCACTTTCTGCGACAACCGTGGGCTGTGCCGTCTTGTAGAACTCTAATTAACAACATTAAGACGATGCACCCAAGTCAGAAGGATTGCCTCAGAGCAACACAAGAATTGGAGTCCAGATCAACCGTGTCCTCTTGTACTAGTGACCCTAACCCACCCGACACCAAATCTTGGACGTGAAGAAAGTCACAACATCACCCGGAACATTCGTCGGCACAAAACGCACGACAAGGATGCCACCTTTCAGTAGAAACAGATCCGATTCATCCTTCACAACCAGACCAGCGGTGCACGAGGCAGCAAGGCTCCGTTCAATTTCTTGAGCCGCGTCCTTCCCCTCTTTCCGCCTAAGTTCGAGTGTGACAGCGTGACATCAGTGAGCAACCCTGCACCGCCACGTTTCGGTCCAGACACGTGGCTCCAACGCCTTTCAGGCAAACTCATCCCGACTGTATATGATATTGAGGATTCGCCCTCCTGTTTCCTAACACGATAAGTGTCATCCCACTGTGGTCCCAGTCGAGGAGATTCTTTCTGTCTTATCTCTCTTATAAGTTCCTCAACTACAGTAGGAGCTTTGGAGCTTTCTGGATAATATAAACTAAAGTTATACTACTGCAGTAGTCGTGATCTGCATGGTTACACTGTAACCGTAAACTGCAGTTGGACTTTACTGCACGTTCAAGCTTTCCCATACTCTAAGCGCGTATCTAAGCATGGTTTCTCGCTGACATACTCCACATTGTGTTTCACAGCTGCTTCTCCAACTGGTCTGTAGATTATTATCAGTTATAAGGTTTAGGGTTTATAACACGAGAGGTTTAGGGTTTAGGTCAGAGGTTCTAATTTAGGGTTATAAGACGATAGGCCCTCTCAACAAGGTCTCCCCCGGCATAAAACCTGATGATTTTTACAAGTATATTTTTTCGTTTTCGTTAGTATTGGTGAAGGTTTTCTAATGTATATATATTAATAACATACCATCATGAAATGCCAGATCATTTATATATTAAATTTAATGTAGACACAGCAATAAATGAAAACGATGACAACAATAAAAATGATTCATTAATTTGTCAAGTCTCACTACTCACAGGATAAAGTGATTAATGATTTAGCAGGATCCGCTCAATGTGTTTTATATTATTTTATTCTGTGTTTTTACGTATTAATAATATAATACATTTATTTCTTTTAAGCTCTAACGGTTTAACTTAAACATTTTCGCTCTAGTCCTTACGAGATAAGTAACTGAACACGGACGTTTATCTGTTTTCTAAAGACCTGACGATGCTAGGAAAGGCAAAAAAGTGATTTTAAAACGAAGAGAGATTTATTATTAAGTTGTGAGTAGAACTGGACAGCATATGCCCTGTCGCGTTTCCCTCTGGGATGTCCACGACTACCGTACTCGAATCTGACAAAACAAGTTGGGCGGAGCACGCCACAGAAAGAGTATCAGGTAAGACAAGTGACTCTTGTCTTATCTTGTCGTTCCTTCCTTTTAGAAACCTTTCGTCGATCGCACCAAATGAATCGCGAATTGATACTGAAATCTTCTGAAAGTGGCAGTGAGTGACAAGTTAATGTGTATTTCTCTTCTCTTCTCTTCTCTTCGTTGGTATGTTGTCCTTGTCCAGGTGGCACTCTGCTTAGATGGCACCGGAGGACCTCCTCCTCTCTCCATTCGTGCACTACCGTAACATTTTGGAGCTGACATGGATGTACGCTGAAAATGTGCGTTCGTAGAGCGTTAACTTCTGACGGAAGGAAAAGCTTCTTCAGAGCAATGGTTTGTTTCCGTTACGGCCTTAAGTGTTTTCCTTACGCAATCATTTGTAGCTTTGGCCACTACTAAGCTGTCATGTGTAAAAACATTTTCTCTTATTATGTTTGGATTGAGATAGTTCAGTTTACAATCCCAGAGTTTGTCTGTACAGAGTTATCTACCTTCTTTAAGTCACAGACACACTTTCTCAATAGACACCAGTTTTTGATTCATGGAAGATGCACCGAAAATCAGGAGAAAAAACTACTTAATACGCAACGGAAACATGCTCTAAGTTACCGCATAGCAGGAGTAGGCGGCTGCTGTGGATGTGAGCTGCCTTAAACCTTGTAAAGTCTCTCCCAGCCTCAACAGCCTTCTTTTTATCCTTTTCTGATCCAATAGATCCCATAAATAATTAGTTTTATTTGTTTACCCCAAGCTATTGTTACCATACATTTGCATAGCTAACTCTCGATTTTGCAGAGTTCAGAGCAAAACAAAGATCTAAAAGTAAAATATACTTTTTTATATTTTTTACTAACAAGAATAATTTATTATAACATGATTCTAAGACAAATACATAGTGGGAGGGTGCTACTGCAAGAGTAGCACCTTGTTGTTATACATTTGCATAGCTAGCCATACTTTCTATAAGGTTCAGAAGAAGACAAAGGCAGGAAAGCAAAGTGAGAAATTTTGTCCTCCTCCGAACCAAAGATTGTTTTCACTTTCTAATGTTAAAGCAAACGCATAATTCTCGCAATGCTATTGCAACCGTAAACAAATTGTTAATGTATTTACTGAACCCATAAAACCTATTTTTTAATACTTCATGAAATATGATAAAACGAAAAGATATGTCAACATGTGCAGGGTGGTACGCATTGTGGTTAATTGTTAATCAATTAGAAAACCTTAAGATTATAAAAATCAAATTAAACTTAATCTGAGTTTAATTGTAAATCAAATAATCTCCCAAGAGGTCTTCTCAGTTTCTTTAATATATTAGAAAAACACTGATATATTTACCTAGTTTTATCAAATTAACTCCTATATTTGAAGTAACAAGTGTTATTAAAATGCAGAAATCTACAAAATATAATATTTCAAGAATGACACAAGAAGAAATCTTAGAAAGATACAGATTCACGAGAGGTCGCTGAGATATGTCGTGAGAATGTTAGGAACTGTGTCCGGTAATTGAAATGGACTCAATAATTCGTCCCACAATTAGTGAGTCGGACACAAGTATATATTTCACGCATGCACATTTCACCCTCTTCCAGGTTCGGAAGCAGGGAAATATGCATGCAGTTTAATTTATTACTTAACTTTTGTTTGTTGGGAAGAGTATGATAATAAATTAAATGTGGTAGTTTATCTCATTTATATTATTGGAAACGTTTGTCGTTTCTTGCCTTAGGGTTATGTAAAAATCTTCTCGCATCTCAAGATTTGACTTTTAGAGATATTTTAATTTAATATATAATTTAACATTCATATATTTTCTAATAACAGGGACTTCCCAAGGGCATGCATATTCCTTGTTGGTGCAAGTTGGAAGAAGTTGTGTAAAAGAAAAGGCACCTTTTATCTGGTAATATACTGCATTTTATGTGTGGTATTTTTATATATTCACGAAGATAGAGGAGGTAAATATGCAGGAGTTTAATTTTTTATTTATTTTTTTCCCAAAAAAGCTAAATAATAATTTAAATGAATATATAATTTATCATCGGATCACTTGTACCTTTTGAAACGCGCTGGTATGCTCATGCCTCCTAGCTCATATTTTGTTTCCACATCACTCTCCCGGTTAAAATTAATATTTATCAAAATTTTAAATTCTCTATTTTATTGTATTATATAATATTTATAATATTTATTTATTGATAAATAAAATAAAACATATTATCCACTGATAATAATCTCTTATTATCCGGAGAATTTCTGTATATACCTGCAGCAGTAGTTCTGTCCCTATTTCTTTCTTGTCCTTTTGCTTCTCTCCGTTGTAAAACTTATGAAGCATGCCTATTCCTGAAAGCACCTGCATATTCCTCCTCCATCGTCCGATGGAGGAGGTGGATATGTTAATTTATTATCTAATTCTTCAGTTGAGAAGGGTTAGGTAATAAATTAACAAATTAATAACTTATCTACACTTTGACCCCTTGACTTATATTCTTGGGAGGATACTCCTCTGCGCTAAACTTATGGGTTGAGACTCTTTCTGGGTTGTACGTGTAATCTTAACTCTAAACAGAACGGCGGATTCACTGCCACAGTTCCACTCTAAACAGAACTTCCTTGAACTTATATTCTAAAGATGGCTTTTCCGGTTTGTACGTTGACTGCCACTGATGTTTCAGGTGCATAGCTATTCACGCTTACTCAATCTTTTATGTGATCTTTCGGGTGCATAGTGACTCTCACTCAATCTTTTATTTGACACAGCCAGCCAGATAAAAACAGTATATACATTTACATACCTAAAATAAATGTATCAATGTGACCAGAGAAGGCTCTAAATCAATCTAAGAGTGAATCTTGTTAGTAAACTTTACTTGCATGTTTATCATTTTTGTCTTCTTCTCTTTCTGACATAAGTAAACTTGGGATGCATATTTTGTCTTATAAACTGGCAATTACAAGACGGAAGGAGAGTTTAGATCCAAATAAATTGCAAATGCATTTCCCCATTATTCCATTGAAAGTGTAGCAACTTCTTTTGGAATAGTAAACAATTGCTTTCGTAAACCATTTGCATTATCTGTATGAAAATAAAACCTTTAGAAAAGTAAAACACATGCACCATATCAACGTCTCTTGTTTTGCTTAAGATTAATGGCCCAGTCTCACATAGTTTATCACTAGTTTATAAAGCTTTTCTCTGAATCAGAAGCAGATTTGCCGGCTTGGAATACATAAGTTTTTCACTCCACATACATGGGGTAAATGTTGTGATCGGAACCATGGTCCAGGTTTTAGGTGACTAAATAATTTTATATATTATATATTTATTTTTAAAAAGGTTAAATAGTAAAACACGTGTCAATATACAAAACAAACAGCTTTCAAAAATAAATAATTTTCTATATTCTAACTTTTACTTCAGCAAAAATCAACAGATAATGTAACAAGTGTCAGCACTGGAGATAAAACTCTCCAAAAGTCCTTAAGAAGGTACCCAAGAGAACCCTCTATGAATGCACTGATTTTTTGAATATTCTTGTCTCCAGTTTACTGAGAACCTATAAACTGATATGTACGATGATCCTCCTTACTACCGAACTTAACTTCTAAGAAAAAACTAGTCGAAATAACTATGTGCAGCTGGGTCCTAAGTAAGGTTTATACACATTTTCATCTACTGTACTTGAGAAAAGACAGGGCTCTTCGATCTTTATTACGCCTCGCTACTAGTTTGGAAGGTCTGCTTATGGACCCGAACCTGGGTGATCTATCCATGACCTTAATGAAGCTTGGGTGAAACTAAGTGGAGGTCCGAGCCGACTCTTGGCACCGAGACTTTAGTAGTCTTAAGACTAGCACTTGTGTAGTTTGTACCATTATACCCCGCTCCACAGAGAACAATATTCTAAGGATATATAACATATTTCTTTCCATACAGTTTTATCTCTTAATGTAGACTTTCAGTGTATAAATATTTTTTATTATATACATTAAAAGTATAAATTTATACAAATAAAAATCATATGGTAAAATAATAAAGAGTCCTAGTAACATATTAGTTATGCGTAAACTAATTTACGGATAGTCGTAAATCAATTTACATATAATAAATAGTTATCGACATCAATAACCATGTGTAATTATTGTTGTTGACATCGATGACTATTACGTTGTTCATTATTGATGTAAAAACGTCGTGTAAAAATATCATCATATAGATATCCAAGTTTGATATCTACCAAACGAGTCCGCTGTTTAGTTATCGATATATAAACTTCGTGTATTGAAGTTAGATATCTATCCATGACATGTAGAGTACCAGAATTCTCACCGGATTATTTGTTGATAACACCTTCTAAAACATCTTCCAGTTTATAGATATCAAAAAAATTATAAGAATATCAGAAGGACATGTTGATATCTGTCACAGACAACTGTTATTGTTCCTGCATCATATAGTAAAATTATAATAATTACTAAAATATCAAATAAATACTAAATACTAAATACTGATTTAATATTATGATTATAAGTAAAATTAAAAATTAAAAAGTTCATTATAAGATTTATATATATTATTAATTCATGTTTTAACTTATTAGTCATAGAATCTTGGAATGATTCAGTTTAAAATAATATGACAAATTATTGATTGTACCTCCAAAATGTTAGAAAATATCTGATTTATGAGAAAACTACCTGTGCATTGAGTTAGTCGGCTCATTCTATGTGAAGAAATTGTAATCCCAATCACTCGGCACAGTAGAAGCTTCTTAAATACCTTACTAAAATATGGGAATGGAAGGGTATCAATTATCAAGAATTGTTATCAGTAGAAATCTCCTAATATCAGAACTTTTTTATTGATACAAGGAGATAGATACCGATATCTTCCATTATATTTCAGATAGTTATCTATCTCTTTAACTATATCAAATATACTTATCGAGTTCGATACCTATCTCTCTTAAAAATTTTGAGTTTGATATATATCTTCTGATTTTTACCGATATCAATAGATTTCTTTTGATATCAGTTCTTGATAATTGATATGTTACTAATTCCCTTATAATATTATTATGAAACTCCTAGATAGTACATATTTTTAACTTTCTTCCGTATTCTTAGAAATTTCTAGTAGTTTCCACTGAAAATTTGTACTTATGTAGATGTGTACCAAAGATATTTGATAAAAATCAATATTTGTTGATGAAACAAATATCTTTTTGTACTCTCTCATGGTTTCAATAATTTTGGTTAGTGAAGTACTTGTTAATACAATATATGTCCATGCAATTTTTTTAAAAATTTACACAAAAATTAAAAATTATTTAAACCAACATGTCTTTGGTAATATTTTATCACATATAATTTTTATGTAATAATATCCTTATTTTAGTGATATGAAAGCTCTATCTTTATGACTACAATATCCATTTATTGTTTTTATTTTATTTCACTCATTAAAACATCTGACAGTAAAGATTTTGAGTCAGCATATTTTCCGATTTGTTCTATATATTTTTGTGTGTTTTCGAAATTCCTATAGATTACAACGGGCAGTTTTCTGGATGTAATTTGAACTAATTCATCTAGAAGGTGCACAATTTCTTGTCACATCTACTATAGTATATTTTCACTGCAATCATGAACATATGCAAGATCCCTAACATTTGAAATACTTGCATTGCTGTTATGTTTTAAGTTATGTCATCATGCTTCACTCATGACCGAGCATGCATATTCATCTGAGCTCGATTTTGTTCATGTACTACAGTGTTCTTGTTTTGTCATATGCAGTATTTTATCTCCACGAAGAATCATATATCTTCTTCTAGTACTCTAAGTAGATTCTAATCCTTGAACTACCCTTCTAAATCTTCTAAATATATTATCTTTTTTTGAACAAGAGTCATGCATGCACTGACAGTGATTTTTCTATCCAGAGATTTATAGAAAGAGAGAGATTTAAGAGATAATTCTGAGAGATTTACGTGGGTTTTAAACTCTCGACGTCATGTGCGTTATCAAAGGTAGTAATCGTTGCACTATGACCATGATATGTAGTCTATATATTTCATTCCATCTAGATCCTTTTGTGACGAGCTGCTGCCTTGTGAACAAGGAATGGACTGCCAGATCTCTTCCTATGGTTTCCAAAATAATGCAAGTGACCTAACAAAAAACGGAAGACGAGCTGATGCCTTGTGGACAAGCAGTGGAGTGACAAGATCTCTTCCAATAGTTTCCAAAAATAAATGCTAGTGACCTAACAAAAACAAAAGACTAGGCACTGCACATTTTGTCACGCACCAACTCTAGCAAGTATACTGTGCATAATGATTTATAAAAATAAATAACAATGACCTAGCTAGGTCATGAAGGAATCAGAAGTCAAAATTTTTACTATGAGAAATACGCTTCTCCTCTTCCTTCTCCGGGACAAAAGTCCATCGAGCATGCATATTTTCTAACATTTTGCCTAAGATATCTCCACTTGTAATTTCTAGAGTCTAGATCTATTCCATATTTTTTTACGGATTTCTTAGATGATCTCAGCGGGAGTTGAATCCTTAACCTCCATTAGTTGGAGGTTGGAGACTTGATCCTCCTATAATGCAAGTACAAACACCAAAAAGTACATGAATCCTAAGAAATATCCCAAAATATAGAATAAAAACCTCTAAGATTTATTACAACTTGCGAAGTTAGATTACGTATAAACTCTCACAATTCAACAACCTAATGCAACATATTCTCATACTCACTCTCAGGTCCATGAATGTTGATCTTGTGGTGACCCACATAGTACAAGTGAGAATCTCTTTTCATTTCTAGAAAAATCCACTCTATTTCTTTATATTTCTTTAAACCACTACCTATGTCTCACAATTATCTAAACATGAAGTACAACATAGAGAACATCATCATATGGAATACGAGGTTTTATGAAAAGAGAATCCTCTTCATGATATTACGTGGGAATGTTCCATCGATTTTCAAAACTCTCATAAGTTTATCCAAGAGTTGTAAGATCCATGTCATTCTTCAAAAGCCACGTGTGCAATTATGTCACCGTGGTGGTTCTAAAAGCTATCTTTGACCTATAAGAGCCTGGTCGGTTCCCATGCTCTTCCGTCTACTAGTTGTTACCTCAAAACATGGGAGAGATAAACGGAACCAAAGAATCTTGGTGGAGTATAGCGCTGATGGTGTTAGATTTGACACAGGGGCTCAATCAAGCTGACTTTTGGCAGGCAGTCAAGCAAATTTCAATCAACAAGCTTGTTTGGAGAAGCTCAGCATTTGAAACGGGCAGCAACGCCTAGCTGCAGAAAAGCCTCACACAGAAAGCGGTCCCAAACCTAACTATGTCCCTTCACTTCGTTCCTTCTTGCTTTAGATGCTTCGTGTATGTGTTCCAACTTCTGTAACCTAACGAATGGAGAACATTGTCTAGTCATCTACTCGTTACAGTAGGTGTTAAGAAAAGAAAATGCGGGATCAACTCAGAAAGGATTACAAGAGAGCACGTCCTTCCGGACGCAGGTTCTCTTCTTTCCCACATCTGTCATCTCGATCACGAACTCTAAGCAATATCTGAAACGTTCGGACTTGTAGCTACGTTTCTTTCGACTTATCGAGAATTTGCTAGACTCAACTCCTGCCGCATAGGCCCGTTTGACTGGAGCTCTACACCAAATGTATCTTGACAGGTTTGGAACCACCATGGTGTTAGAGTCGTACACGTGGGTATTCAAAGTCACGTAGATCAAATTAAACTAAGGAAAACGTGGATAATGTACATCTTTGAAGGTTTGTGGTAGTCGTGACTGCAGGGAAGAGCTTCTGGAGACTGAGTTCTTCCTATGCACATCGTAAACATTCAGCGTTGATCGATATACTGCAGTTCATGTAAGTGCAATGAACAGGTTATCAACACATCATGCTTGCATCTTCCATCTAGTGTTTTGCGATATTAGATTGTCAGCGCGGCGATCTCCAGGACATGTTCTAACCTGTAAAAACTTGTCAAACGGTACATGTTGACCAAGAGTAACTAAAAGCTGACTTTGGCCGCAGCTGTCAAATCGGGCCAATTACGACTTCTACTTGACGAGCATTCTTCTAAGTTCTAACATGAATCTCATGCATATTTTCCTACCATTCAACACAGTATCGCTGACAACCATCTTCCACTTCCCACCGTCCTTGACATTGACACATGTTCCAGTTTTTCTTTCCACGTGTTACGTTTTGAGGGAACCAGGACTACGGGAACCATAACAAAACTTATGGAGACCGCATTTAATGTGCTGGTCAACGTTGTAAAAGCCGTGTCGATCCACAACTCAGCGACGTCGTTGTGTTGCGAACACGCTAGTCTCACAAAGTGAAGGCTGAGTTCTGTGGCTTAAGTGCAAACAAGTTTGCTGCCTAAGAATGAACAACGTGGCTCTAAGAAAATGTGGTGAACTAACAGTAGTGAGTCGTGACCACTCTGCGACAGTAGCTCCACATGTCATACTGAAGTTCCTTGTCGAGATACAGACCAGCTAGATCATTACACCACTTAAGACCCTCTGATCCATAATTACAAGACCGTTTTGAAGACCTTCCTCCAATCTTCAAAACCCTCGAGGAGAAACCGATTCACTATTCGTTGGGGCGCAAGTAAGTATGTTCTTGTTCCGAGATGAAACGTTATACCATCATACAGCTGGTTTCCTGTTTATGCCTATGACATGGGAACTGACGACTAAAATTAACGAGGGGAACAAGCAGAAAATGGGGAAGAACCGCACAAATTGACCTCTCCCTTGGATACTCATACATCGAACCTTTTATTGTCAAGCTGCTTCTAACATTGTTGCTGGAAAAGAAGTACATTGTCGTTATGCATTTGCATAGCTAACTATCGATTTGGCAAGACAACTAACATAGAATTTTATTTGCGTTCTCTGCTTTGACTTCACATGGATATTCAATTATTTATTCCAGTCTCTCTCACTGGATTCGCTTTTACCAAATGCATAGCCTCGCATTCAAACCCAGCAACTTGTTTACGTTTCTTCACATCTTGTACGGCTCCAGCTTTATAGTTGGCACTACTTACTTGCTCTTCCCATGATCGTTACAACGATCATGGGAAGAGCAACGAAATTCAACGAAAACATGTAACAACGAAATTCTTTAAAAAGATTTTGCTTTGAGACTGAATATTTTTGTTAAACTATATCCACATGAGTATATCTCTAATTATTACAGTGAAACATGTCAATAGATGGTTGGGAGGCTTCCTAACAAAAAAAGAATTGTCTAACAAAAGAGTTGGAAAAGACATTTTTTAAGACAAAATGTTTAACATAAGTTTCTCTAATCGTTACTCTGAGTCTGATACTCCCTAGCACTAACAGTTTACGAGTGCTTACTGTATCAGTGTATGCTCTTTGTAGTTTACCATCAGAGAATTTTATGACCGCATCCCTAATACGTTTTTGGGGGACTTGACCTTCAAACTTTGCATTACCTGACTGTATCCTTGTCAAGAAATAGCAGGTTTAATAAGTTTATTATGCAGTGAAGACACTGCATAATACAAATAAAAAACAAAAAAAACAAAAAATCATATAGATTCATAATTTATTGTAAATAATTTTTAAATTAAACTTTTCACGTATGTGGTTGGTTGTTGACATATACGTTCCGCATTCTGATTACATGACATTTTGATCTGCTAAACTTGCGATTACCCGTCAAAGCCATGATCAACTAACAAGTTAAGAGGGGTAGAGTTAAACGTATTAGTACTGCGGTCAAGTAAATTTATAGTTGACAATTTGTACATATACTGAATGACTTTTCCATTGGGTTGGTACAGAAGGCTTTACGTAAGCGAATGCCGTCATCAGTCACAGTGACAAGAGGGTGTCAGTTCTAGGCTTTCACTAAAATTACACTACGCGCGGGATTTTGTTCCGGAATAATTTGTTCCTCTTCACGAGTCACGGAGTCTCTCACGGACAGGTCCGCATAGTAAGCCCACGAGATCCACTGACCGCAGGAAAGGGTCATCCGGTTTTCTTAGCTACACTGTATATAGTTTAAATGGGAAAATCTAAATTTCACGGTCATAGCGCGCGGCATGCTTTCACGACAGCCGCTATACTTAACCCACATGTTTAAGCCGCGGGTATCTCCCTACGTGGCCCGCGGGTATCGCCCGTGATGGAACGAAGTCCTCTTGAGTTACTTGTCGAGAAGAAATGACACCCCCTAATGTACGTTCCCGTCATGCGGAAACTGCAAAAGTGGAGCAACTCTTTATCTTCTCTTGAAGTGCCGTGAACGTAAACGAGGTGTTGTATACGTCCCTGCCTTTTGAAAGAACAAGTGTCAAGCTGACGAGAAGGGAAAGAGAAAGTTTCTTTCTGTTTCACTTGTCGCATCGACGTGAGCAGCGGTGAGCTGTTCCATTCATTGCTACTGCGTAAGTTGCAATCTAATCAGTTAACTACGTCCAGTGGATTCCTTCATACTGATCACAGATAGTTACCGTACGTACACAACGTAATACTTTGGGTGCTCACTGGATTTTCCTGTAAGCTTTGCATTAATTCAGCTAAATATGATCATGTGTGACTTGAACCAACAATCTCGTTCAGAGACTGAACGAGATTGTTGTCTCGCTAGCGTAGTGATGTCAAATCTTCACAGACATTACTTCAGGAGGGAAGCATGCATATCTCACGTATATTGGCATGCTCATTAATTTATTACTTATTCAATTTTATCGATGTTTATCTGGTTAACCCCACAAAAGAGTTCCTTGCCAAAGTAGAACACGAGAAGATGTAGTCATGCACTCGTCACCATTTTTTACTACTCTTCACATGTTGCAAACATCAGTATACATGAATCACAACATAATAATTTGATACCAATTGAGTCCTTGTCTATGTAGCTTCGGAATTCTTTCTCAGTACTGCCTATAAAATGACCAGTTAAATAATAGGTCCCGAGGATTGGCAAGAATATTTGTCGAGTGCTTTGGTGGTAATGAGGAACATGGTGATTAATTTACAGCATATACGCCATTTTATGTAATTTGCAGCACAATGCATATTTCTCATCTCTCACTCGCAGAGGTGCAAAATAGTGCACCTGCAAATTAAACCACCCCTTAACTCGAGTAAGTGCCAGTCAATAGCTATGAGTCTGAAATCAGTTAGACCATGAAACCAAACCACACAATCTCCACTAGCACCAGGAAATCAACACTCTACTTGTTATTTCCAGGCCGAGTTAATATGCTTGCTTGTTTTGTTTTCATATACTTCTACTTCGTCAGAGTATAAATTCAGAAGACCTGCTCGCTGGGCTCAAACATCTTGTTAACATCTGTATTGTACTTATTAAAGTCCTTGAAGATATAAATTTAAAATCCTTATACTTATTAGAAGCCCTTTGGATATATAACTTTAATTAAAGTCCTTGAAGATATTATAACTTAGACTGTAGACTTATGGAAGACTTATAACTGTAGACTTATGGAAGACAGTATGTGAGTGAACCAAAATGATATTTTTAAATTTCTTTTAGAAAAGAAGTTATATGTTCAATTCATCATTAAGTAATATGTGATAGTATCCAAAAGTAAAATTCTATCAAAGTGATATGCGTAAAACATTACCTATAAACACATTACACTATATTATATAGAAAGATGAGAACATATTTGACAGTTTAAAAAAGTACAAATATAACCATTTAAGTTTTAGACTATTAAAATTACACTCCGTTATACCATATCTTCTAAGTTCTAACGTTAGCAACTGCATGTGATAATGAGGGCCTTTCAAACCTCACCCGGAAACTCGTGACGTCTTTTACTGAAACCCCCGGTAACGAGATAGATACCCGGGGCGTTCCGGTTTTTAGTGTTGTGAATTAGAGAGAAACCGCAACAAGTTTTTCGTTACAGTTTTTCTAGAAAAACTTTACAGTTCCAACCCTGCCAGAAGGGTAGATAATTTTTGTTTTCTCAAGCTGAAACGAAAATGGTACCGCATCACGTCTGGATTGAACTATCTCATTCGTGTGAAGCCGAAAATCCAGTGCCTCTAAACTCAACAGTAACCTCTGCAAGACTGTCTCCCGAAAAGCTGGATAGTGTACGGACCAGCTCGCTATCCTGGACAAAACGTAAACCGTGACTAATGTGGGGAACATGCTATTTACCGACCCTAATCTCACACATGCGAAGTACGAAAAACTGTCTTGAAAATCGTGGTGCGATCTAGCTCTAGCTTATTATTGTTGTCTTCTAGTTGGAGTGAATGCAAATAAGAAGAATAGGAACGTGTGCATTGCAGTAAGTTGTGCCGGACGTGAATTAAGGTGGAAGAAGGCAATTCGATGTTCTGTTCGAGAGGTTGAGGACGTGATTTTCGTCGGAGCGAGTCGTCAACAGCGTGCTTGAGTTGGAACAGAAGTTTTAAAACAAGCTTGAATTCTTCGGTGCGTTGAGTCGGGAGGAAAATTCTATGGGGGACCAGACTGAAGTGGAGAGGCGAGACGGCGGGGAGGCAGGAGAACAGCTTGAGAAGAACGAGAAAAGGCCAGCTTTTGCAAGCAACAGGCGGAATGGATCGTCTTGGAACAGAGCGGGCAATTCTTCGTGGAATGTAGGTTCCAAGGATCAGTGGCGGTCTCGCAGGCGAAACACTGCAAGTTCTCCCGGAGCGCAGGAGGGTGACAGCGATTCGTCTAACGACGCTGGATCCTCTCCTCGCAGGTAATAACTCCTCTTTCTTACGTCTTCCTGTTCCTCGGTGAATGTGAGCTAGTTTCGGGTGTTGTTTAGTTCACAGTAAAAACGACTACCACCCAAGCCGGCTCGTGTTGAAGTTGGAATTTGTCTAGCTTACGAGCTTTCCTCCCCTTACCGACGAAGTCGGACGAATGCATGTATTGTTGTTTGTATGCTGTACAATTTCATCGGGATCGACCAGTTTCAGACTCTTGTCTGGGACATCGCTTGTAGATACGTGACAGAGTTGTCTGCGGACGAGTCGGGAAGGATAGTTGATGGAGCTCTGGGTAGTAACTAGGTCAGTGTCGTCACGAGTAAGCATATTAACTTGAATCAAATCGTCCGGTTGACCGTAACATAATATTCCGTTTGGACTACGTTCCATCGAAACGAATTCTTTTGTTGTATCCTGAAGAATAAAATTCTCGTCGTACAAAAGGAAGGTACAGCTCATTGGCCATGTTTGTACGATTCGCAGGGATGGAGATAAGAGTGGTGGAAAGGACTCGTCACCTCTCAGTGGCGAACCCAGAGTACACGTGCAGAAAGGAGTACGTTTTTGCTTATTCTCCTAGCGTAGTTGAGATGTCCACAACTTTTTCTTGTCATGGACCGAAATATATTCATCTTTTTACTGATAGAATATATTTGCGGATCGTGGATTTATGTTTGTTGATTGCCCTGTGTACTGGTAGTTTATAACACAGGGAGCACTCTTTCATCTCTTTCCTGGTTTGTTCTTAAGGCTCCTATATCATTACTCTGTATTGCTATGTGTCAGGGACCCTTATGCAGAAAAAAGTTCGTTTTTGTATTTCTGGTTAGCTTACCTGCGCTCGTTGGTTTGCGCCCTCTGCAAATCTGTTTATATAACAGATTTGCACTTCTCCTTCTTACCCCACAGTTCTGGTGGTCTTTTGTCTGGTTCTATCTGCGGGTTAATGTAAGGGCCTGTAGCATTGTGCAAGCATCGAACAGCTGTACTCCTGTGCATGATGTGCTCCTGCTGCTATAATAGACCTCATTTCCTGTTTGCGTTTGAAACTGCATATGCACAGATTTGTATGCACTGCATACTTGTCTTCTATATTGCAACCCATATTTGGGGGTTACCTTAAGTGTGCAGGGGAAGTCACTGTTTCCACCGGAAACTGCTTTACCCGTGTGCCAATATACATTGCACTCCCATACCAGGGAGTACTATCTCCGGCAATGTGCCCTGTGCTACATTTTCGTTGGTCCGTCCCTTGGTTATAACATTAGCTAACTTGATATCTAAAGAGTTAGTGCACTTTCACACAACCCATTGCTACTCGCTACGTACTTCGTAGGGCTCGTTTGCGGGTTACGTCAAGTTCGTGCGCGTGGTCTGATTCGCTATACTACATACCAACATATCTTGCTCTGTGTATTGATGGGTTACTGTCATAACTAAGGCACAAACTCTTCTCTCTTCCCCTTTGTTCTTTAGGTTACTGTATCATTCGCTCGGCGTATGCTTCCTGCTTCCTGCTCACTGCACGTTCCCGTCTCACAGTTTTTTCTTATTTAGATATCGCACTGACCTTTATTACTACGCAATCGAGATTAGGACATTATTAAGCCCCTTGCTTCATTCCTAGTTGCATTCCATTCGGTACGATTCATTCTAACTACATGCTAGCTAGATTCTAGACCACAGCTTTTGCTGACGCATCAGCTTTTCCTGATACATTAGGACGATCAAGGTCGTAGTACAGTGCATATATCTCGTTCTTCTGCACCTGAGGGCCCTGTTTCTGTTTGGTGCTTGTTACACATTTCAAAAACACTGTCGTCAGTTTATGCATATTAGTCCTTCACTCTCCTGGCTATGTGCTTCTAGGGGTTCAAGATGGGGACGAATTTTGTAGAACTTTTGTGTAAAATTTGATGCTCCTCGAAGAAATATATCTAGTGGCACTAGAAAGCTGGTACCATCGGACTTGTTCACTAGATTCACTCGCCTGGAATGGAAACCCAAAGCAGCTGCCTTGTTGTCCAACTTTTTTGGGGGTCAGCCTGACAGAGTCCTTCGGTCAATTAAATTAGTTAAATCCTTCCTGACTGAAACTTGCAAGGTGAGGACGATGTCCTTGACGGTAAGTGGTCTTACTACTTGGGTAAGTCTCAGCTGTAACAGTAACTGTCTCTTCTGCTTTGTGTACATCTTGTCAACCCATCTTGGTGTCCAGCACCGTCCAGCCAGGGAGCGGGGTCCGTAGTTGAAAGGCTTTTCTTTAATAAAAATAAAAATAGTTGAAAGGCTACGGCATGCAAGTCTTCTGGCTATGTGCTTCTCTGGTTCTATTTGCGCGTAGCGCTGCTCTGTCCGTTAGAAAAGTGAAAAAAAGATCATGGGTTACCTTCAACTGTATGTCGGTAGTTTTTTCATTGCGCTGCAGCGCTATCGACAGACTGAAATCGATTCGTTTACCAGCAGACTTTTTCCTCCTGCTTAGCCGGGTTTCCAGTCTGGTTCCAACACTCTATAACTTGCGGCAGGGAATGTTTTGTGAAATAAGACCAGGACTTGGTCAGGGGAAAACGTCAGTAGCATCAGTACATACTGCATTTGTTTTCTTGTCAGTGCCCTGTCACATACGACTTCATACCAAGGGGAACGTTTTTCTGGAAATGTGCTTCGCACTACACATTCCCATCGGCACACCGGTTATAAAATAATTCGCGAACTCCAGTCGGCATTGTTAGCGCGCATTTGGCCCCTAATTGCTTCTCAGCTATGTACTTGGCCAGGCTAATTGCGTGTTACCTCTATACTAGCGAGTGGTCATTGAGCCTATCTGCCATTCTCGAGGTATGAATATAACATGAGGAAAAGGTGAAACTTGCAGGAATTGAAGGATTATGAAGATTCCACTTTGAACCATTTAAAGTTGTTGATGTTTGCGCATAGTCCAGATACTGCATCCACCTTCTTCCACCACCTTGTGCAGTCTTTTGCTGTATAGCCTGTCTCGTTTATTAGTTTCGGTCAAGCTTAATGAACTGGATTTCAGCAATATATGGACATGTACTGCATCCAGATTGTGGTGTTTGTGCAGTTGTTTTGGTTTGCTGCGTAGCCCGTCTCCCGTTTACGTTTTGGTCAGCTTTCAAGCTGGATTCATCTATACAATGCACATCTCTCGTTGCTTCTCGAAGAATCATATGATCACCTTCTTGGGTAGCATTCAACTTGTAGCACTTCTTTTTTCTAATGAAGGCTATCATTGTTAGTTTTCTAATGGAGATCAATCCAGTCGGACACGTAATGAGGAAATCTGTGCATCTCGTTGTACAGAAGGACGTTTTTGAGGTGGAAGGTTCTGTCGTAACAGAAGCTCATCCGGATGCACTCTACAACATTATTACGGATTTTGAAAACACTGCAAAAGTTTACAGAACGGTTGATAAAGTGGAAATTGAGGATCGGGGATCTGAGAAGATCGTGAAACAGTATCTGCATTGGAGTTTTCTGGCCTGGCGTGGAGAGTACAATGTGACCCTGAGGATGAAACCTGATCCTAAGACTCGATCAATCTCGTACAACTTGTAAGTAGTCCGGTTCTTGGAAGGTTGAGGCACTTCTTCATAGTAGAGAAAATATGCGGATTCCGTTATATTGCTTTGACTAAGTTGGCTTGACGAGATGTCTTTCTGGAGAGGCAAGAAAGTCGACTACAAGGGTTAAAGGTTAATCTTTCTGTGCCGTACTGAGCAGGGACAAACAAGGGTTTCTGAAAGTCTTCAGTGGTTCTTGGACCGTGGAACCTATTGCTGTTGAAGGAAAGCCAACGGTTTCTAAACTTATCGTCCAGCAGGAGGTTTTACCATCTCTCATGCCTCCTGGTCCTTTGGGTAAGTGATCTGTAATAGAGCTGGATAGTTTTAAGTTTCGGTCTCCTCCATTGTTGTTGGGCACTCAGTGTGTCTCTTCGCTTCCCCCGTTTGGGTATCAGTTGTCGCTGACCTTGTCCCGTGTCGATATTTGTTTGGGTATGTTTGTATATGGAGCGATGGGTGCAGTTAATTATGCTGCAAGAATTATGTCTGGGCAGGTCAAAAATCTTCTCACTGACCTTGCCCTAGAAGCGTCGGCGGTGACCAAGTCTGGAGCATCAGCTTAAGTTGAAATGTGGCTGCTCTCTATATCTTTTCGGTCTTTGTAAATAGACTCCACAGTCTTGATTGTCCTACACCAAAACCAGCAGAAGATTGTCGAGGATTTCGTACTGGAGTGGTGATCTGTGACCATCAAATGATGTCGTTGGAACTTCTAACCTCCGGATCCACAGACCTCTCGGGGGTTCCTGAACAGAGTGATCGATTCTGTGCTGTGACATTTTCCTGTCGAAAAGAAGCATATTTTAGTGTATTGTGCACCTTTGTGTCTGATAGAACATCTATACCTTTTACATGGTTGAAACATTCGGGGCATACATGTATGATAATAAATAATGGCTTCAGCGTTGCTGTGGCGGTTGTGCGATGATGTTCTGGACATTCTTTCTGTGGTGGTTGTGCGATGTTGTTCTGGACATGCATGGATTTTCGCACCTACTGACACAGTCTGCTGACACAAAAACTGCCGCGTAAGAGGGTTGACTCCAGATTGTCTTTAATAGTGAGGATGATTTTCTGGCGAATTGCTTTCGAGTGTAGAGCAGTTGACTGAAGGATTACATCATGTTTTTCCCAAGAAAGACAACTCTTGAGCGTTGGTGAGATACAACAATAGAGTGGAGAGAACACGTTGAATACAAATGATAGAGTAAGTTGCGAACTTGAATACAGTCCGTCGGGTAATTTCCAGTTTGCACACATATGAAAATGATGGGGAGAAACAGAAGGTGGAACACAACTCTACCCCAACAGCGAGAAATGCGAGGGGAGTAGAATTCAAAAGCACTTTTATATTGTTAAAAAGACCATGGCACCAGTATGGCTTACAGTGTGTGGAAGTGAGGAAAGTTTATATCTTTGATTTCAATCATTGCGGACAAGTATTCTGTTATTCTGGAAATTCTGTGCCATCTAGGCATATTTAGGCAGTGAAGCAACAGATCCACGAAGGTGAGAATTCAAGTTTTATCATAAAATCGTATGCATAATGCTACGTTTCTATTCCAATACTTCGTGGCGCGTTCGTATGCTATTGTGTATCTCCTCGTGGGAGTCGGAACGTGTGGAAATTCAGAATGTGCTTAGGAACTTGACAGGGAGGAACAATAGGGAAGAGGTTTGCTAGAGAATCAGCATTTATAAGTTATCTTAACGTAAGTAGAAATGATTCTAAATTATATTACGATGAAGAGTGTCAGCTCTTGAAAGAGTTATCTAAATTTACAAGAGCAGTCTTTTTGTTCCTTTGAGTGCATAATAGGTCACCGTTCGTCTACCATCGATACAATATAGATCTGTTTAAATTTCATGGATCTCTTTCATGCATATATCCGCCAAGAACATTACCATAAATCCACACAGAAGAGATCCAAAAACGCTAGCCTCCGGCATAAAGAAAGAGTTGCTATGTGAATGAATGAATGGAAAATTCTTTTTCCATAATTCACATTGAATTTATGGAAAAACCCTTTCACGAGGAAAGGCTTGGTCGTAAATTCAAGTTACTGTACCTTTGTTCTCAAAATACGTATGCTCGAAAAACTCCTTGTTGTAGTTGGCAACTGTTCGATTTTATTAACTGTCTTAAATAAAAGACGGTGGAAAACTTGTTATTAACATAAACGACTAAATGCAGGAATATGACTACTGGGCTCTTACTGGACTGTTTTTAATAACGTTTCATAAATCTTCACACGTATTTATAGTGTATAATTCTATAATATGCCTTGGATGAAAAGTATTACATCATACTAAATGGCCTTTTGTTTTAGCTGCCGCTGGGTGTCCTTGTCCGGCGGTTGTATGCTTCTCCTTGCCTTTCAGTATCAATAAAGTTTACCGACTTACCGTCGTCTTTTATTTTGTAAAATATAAAATTAAAAATACATAAAAAAGTAAGTTCTCATATCTCCCGATGAGAAAGCCCAGGACCCGTGTGAACGCGCCTTCAGGCAGAACTCACTCTGCGGCAGCTGATCCAACAACAAACTGCAAGTGGGAGTAACTTCTACAACGGCTACGACGCTATGTCACCCATCTGCGTAGGGTAGCTTTTGCTCGCTTGTTGATATCGGAAGAGATATAAAGTGTTAAACATTCAGTTCGGGTATAAAAGGAAGAAAGGAATATATTCTATTTCTCCTTGTATATTTTGATTTACAGAGAATATTTTAGTTTATTCTAAAAACCCTAGAATTTTCAGTCGATATTCAGTCATTATCATATTTTTCTTTCAATGAAAGATGTACCATGCATACGTGGAATATTTGACTGTAGAAATTTTAGAGAAGTTGATAGCAAATAGATATGCAACGATGCACAAGTGCAGACAATGTAAACCTCAAAAACCAAAGTATTTACATCTATTCAATTTTCACAAATGCGAAAAGTACAATCAGATGGTCTTGAAAAAAGTGGTCTAAACCTTAATCCAATGTTTGCAATGTGTAGTCTTCAAAAAGTCCTTTCCAACCATACCCAACATTCCTCGAAAGGACTTTCCTACTAGGAGTTTTGTGCTTTAGAAGTTTCTTTCCTTTAATCTTCTAGAGCAAAAGACGTACCATTTGATACAGGTCCATATGGTCATGTCTCCGTTGTTCTTCTCTTTGTAACCTTTCGACATTCATCATCATCAAGTACTCTTGCATATAAGTCAGATGCATATCTTCGTCTCTTATCTTCCACCATAACATCTTGTTCTTTATATGTATCCAGGAAAGCTCGAATAGAAGTCCCATCAACAAGATCTCCCCCATCATGTAGCTCTCATGATACTCTTTGTACATCTCTTTATCACCTCAATAGGAACTCCATCCGCTTGCTCAAGTAAAGTTGAGTTATTGAAGTACTCTCTAGCTTCAATCTTTTCATTATAAACACCAGTTTCTGCTAGGATTGCTATCATTGTCGTAATATTCACATCACTATTGTGAGGTCACCTCAGCTCTCAACGTCGAACAAGTGTCTCAGAAGAGTCATGAAGCGTAGGTGGACTCAGCTTCCCAGAAGCTGCTTCTGTCTTCCGAAGCTACACCAGAAGCACACATCACGAGTATCGAGGAGGAAGCCATCTCAGCCACACTGACGTATCAACAGAGCTTCCCACTTTATCTGAAGCCGATTTAGGATATCAGGTAGGAGAGGATCCAGTAGAGAACGCACCTGGAGATCAAGAGTAGATAATAGAGTTAGGAAGACAGTTGACTTGTCCAATTTTGAGAGGAAGCGAAGTCTATTATTTTAGGAAGGAGCAACTCCCTTTGTATTTTTAGATGACTGTCCATGTAGACAGGATAGACAACGGTAGGAGTAGAGAGTTAGTTTTCAAATTGAGAAGAGAACCGTATGCATGTGAGGTGGTGGTCTTCTGACAGTGCTCCATCTTTTCTGGCTGAGAGTTGGGATTGGAAGGGATCTCCCTCCTGCGGCTCCAAGGCAGATGTATAAAGACGATCACAGAGTAGGATTTTGTACACACAGTACGTACCGAACACATTACGTCCATTGCTAGAGACATATGAACAGAGTGGGTTTACACAGGAGGGGTCTGCACTTCCGCTTCCAGCAGTGGATCAAAAGATGTAGACAGCCGTAGTGGACAACCTAGAACAGGGAAAGGCATCATCGTGTAGTCCTGCTTCTAAGCTGGTGTGTCGAGGAGTAGGATAGGAAGTGGAGGGAGTGAGCTTTCCAAAGCCAATGTACCTTCTTCTCGATGAATTGATTTTCAGATTTTATTGCAGAAGCTTTGTTTGTGTCTTCTGGACAGTGGGTTTCCTTGAATTCACATCCAATTGTGCATGGGAAGCCTTCTTCTTGAGTGACGGTGATTGTTAGAAGCCGTGCAGAGTCAAAGCCTATCTCATCCAATGGAGCACTTCATCCACGTACAGATTGACAAAGAGGAGATTGGTCTCTGACGTCAGAGTAGTCGGAGCAGCGACAGAAGAAGAAAGAATCCTTCTTTTCACAACAGAAGACGACATCCTCGAGTAGAAGACTGTGTAACTGTAAGCTGATTTGTGATCTTCTTCCCCAAATTACTACAAGCAGGGATGGCTTGTTAGTCAAGATCCGGACTAGAAGCCTGTCGGAGTCTTAATTTCCCTTTTTCATCTTGTTTCCTCTTGTTTGGATTTTCTCTTCTTCCTCATCTTTCCTCATCTTCCCACCTTCCTATCTTCTTCTAGTGAACTTCTGAGACTTCTATTGAGCTTCTGTGAAGATGATGTCGTTGTAGTGCTGCAAGAAGACCGTTTTCGTAAGCAGAAGTCTGGGAAGACTACAAGGAGCGTACACCCTATGAATTATCTAACCCCGTTGAAAACTAGAAGAGCACTGTGTGACAGACATTGGTGTAGTGTCGCAAGATTACTCTTTTTGCCCATTTAGTATAAAAGATATTGTTCCCACAGAGGATTTGCACAAGTAACACTGCTCTAAGTTCTAAGATCTGTTCAAACACACAAACACACGGGTTTTGTCTCGAAATCCCGTCTTCTCACAACACCACACGGCTACCAGACCCTTCAGAAGGTGCTCTGGACCTAAACAAACAACTACTAACTAAAATATCACACAACTATCCACAGAGAAGTTCGGGAAGACGCTCCCTGCTTTCAGGTCACTTCTTCTGGTCTTCACAGCATCGTCTTCCCGAAGCAATTCTCGACTTCTGGGGGTTCAACTCGGCTTCTCACACCTCCAGAAGACTGCTCCTGCTTCGTAGAAGTCGACTAGCAACGTCTGTCGCACATTGCTCTTCCAATTCCCAACGGGTTAGATTAATCAAAGGGTGTATGCCCCCTGTAGCCTTCCCAGGCTTCTGCCTACGGAAACGGTCTTCCTGCAGCACTACAACGACATTCACCTCCACGGAAGCTCAATAGAAGTCTCGGAAACTCACTAGAAGAAGATAAGAAGGTGGGGAAGATGAGGGAAGATGGGAAAATCCAAACGAGAGAGAAACAAGATGGAAATGAGAAATTAAGACCCCGACAGGCTTCTAGTTCGGATCCTGACTAACAAGCCATCCCTGCTTGTAATAGTTTGGGGAGTAAGACAACAAACATTGCGTACAGTTACACAGTCTTCTACTTGAGGATGTCGTCTTCTGCTGTGAGAAGAAGGCTTCTTTCTTCTTCTCTCGCTGCTCCGACTACTCTGTCTTCTGGGATCCCTTATCCATAAGACCGTCCGTACGTGGATCCGAAGTGCTCCACTGGATGAGCCAAGATTCGCACAACTGCTGACAGTCATCGCCACCCAAGAAGAATGCTTCTCATGCACAATCGGAAGTGAATTCAAGGAATCCACCACCTAGAAGACACAGACAAAGCTTCTGCGACTCAAATCAGCAATCCATTCCCTGAGAAGAAGACACATTGGTGTTGGGAAGCTCACTCCCTCTACTTTCTGCTCCTACTCCTTGACACACCAGTTTAGCCAGCAGGACTACACGAGGATGCCGTTCCTTGCTCCTAAATTGTCCACTACCTCCATCTACATCTTCGAACCACTGCTGGCAACGAGCATGCAGACCTCCCCGGTGTAATCTCAATCTATTCGTATGTCTCTAACATGGGGTGTAGTGTGCGTGCGCACAGTAGTGTGTAGACAAAATGTGAATAATGTGCTTAGTGCGCCTCTCATGTGTGTCCAAAATCCTATTCTGTCTTCCTACTTATGCCTCTGCCTAGAGGAAATCCCCTCCAATCCTCAACAAGGAGAGATGGGCGCTGTCAGAAGGCTGCCACCCCACATGCAAGCGGTTCCCCTTCCTAATTAGCCATCCACCTTACTACTGACATGTGGCAGAGTAGACATCCACCCTACTCTGCCACATGGTCGTCTATCTAATATTACACTAAAATTGCCACATCCTAAGATAACATGTTCGATTCCTACTAAGTTTGGACAAGTCAACTTGTCTTCTGCGCTTTGCTGCCTACTGTAATTGCTCGGATGCAATCTCCATTTGATCTGCTCCTACCTGAACTCCTAACTCGGCTTTTGATAAGCTGGGAAACCCTGCGAATACCTCGGGTGTCACTGAGGTGACTTCCTCCTCAACATTCGTTGCTGGGTCTGCTGCTGCTGCTTCGGAAGACGGAAGCGTCTTCTGGGAAGTTGGGTCGACTTGTGCTTCCTCGCTCTTCTGAGGCACTAGTTTGACACTGGGAGCCATGGTGACCTCATAGGGGTCCGGAGAAGTCGCTTCCTCCACTCAGAATACCTGGGAAGACATCTCTTCTTCTTGTCTTCCGAAACACACCTTGTCTTCCGAGGGCTTCTTCCGGGATCTTCTCGGCTTACAACGCTGTCACTACCAAGTGGACAGCGAGGTCAAACTCCTCCTTCTCCAAGTCTGATCCAGTCGATGGTGCTGGGGCTTGGGAAGATGCAGTTGCAGGTGACGGAATCAAGAGAAGACCATAGAGTGTCTTCATTACCTCTATCTGCCGATCCAAGTACCGGAACATGCTCTCCTTGCACTCTACCAACATCGCCTTGGACTCGTCGTCCCATTCCCTAGCTAAGATAAGAAGCTTCCTACCCGCGGTGAAGTTAAACTTCTTCCGAAACGCTTCCACTGTCTGAGCTAGCATCCCCTGCGCACGAGCTTCCGCTGCTTCCAGCTGCGTCCTCTCGACTGCAATCTGCGCTTCCGCGGCTTCCCGCAGTGTCTTCCATGTTGTCTTCTCCTCTGCAAGAACGGTGATCTTATCCCGAACTCGCAGAACCTCCTGGTCACGCTGATGTAAACGCGTCTGCAACTCCTGGTTGCTCTTCTTTAGCTGCGCTAACTCCTTGGCAGAAGCGGCGGCTTCCGTCTTGTACTTCGCTGCGAGCTTCTCCATGGTGCGGAGGTTGGCTTCCAGCGCTTCTATCTTCTTCTGGCCTTCTTCCTACCGCATCAGAGTGCGCAGACCGAATCTAGACTGTAGTGGCTTCTCATGAGCCATCGCTCTCTTCTCTACCAACTCCATAGCTGGTCGGATATCCGAGTAGAAGAAGGCACTGAACTCCTCCAGTCTTCTTCCTGCGGAAGACAAGTTCATCCCCACAATCCGATCGGAGGTGTCTTCCTTGTCTTCCAGAGGCAAAGATGTCTCTTCCACCACTATGATATTCTGTTTTTGCGCACGGGAAGATGCTATTCTTCTCATCTTCTGGGGTGGAAGATCCCTCCCCATGACAAAAGTGGTCCTCTTTACTACGCTTCCTCGCATCGCAGTAGGAGTATCCATCCAACCTTCGTCTTCTGGAGTCTTCGGATGACTCCCTGGTGTTGCAGAAGCGGTCTTCTGTGCAGCTCGGGTACTCAAGGACTCCTCCTGTGAGTCGGACTCCGATCCAGAGTGAATGATCGAGAAGGAGGTGGTCTTCCTAGGCACACTCCTAGGACCCATCTTCCTGGTGGTGTCGCGTCTTCTGACCCACTGGAGTCGTCTTCCCTTTCCAAAAGCGTCTTCTAATGAGTACTTGGTCTCATTTGCGGCATCAGAGTGAGAGGGGGAGTCATTGCTGCTGCTCGGTCATCTTCTCCCGAGGTCTCTTCCTTCGCCTCGTGCTGCCCTGTTGGTCCATATCTTGCCAACTGATCTTCCGTGAAATCCCCCTTGGTCACGTACAGATAACAAACGAACGGAGTAAGATGTCCTCCTGCCGGGGTACCTAAGTACACCAGCTCTGTCTGTACATAAACGTGGAAGAACGCGCCCAAGTTGACATTCTTTCCGGCACACACTGCTTCCAGGAACTCCACGTCATGATCTCCAAGATACCTCATCTTTTGCGTCTTCCCCTTAGGAAAGAGGTGAAGGAACAGCTTCGCCAGAAGACGCTTGTGCGGCTCCCGGTAAGATTCAACCTTCCATCCATTTCTTCCCTGGCTGTCCTCCAGGACGAGACAGGATGTGCTCCCAGGCACATGCCACTTCTCCGAGATCATGGTTAAGATCTTCTTCTCGAGCCATTAACCTCGGTTCTCAGATTCTGGCCTGTGAAAGGTCCTGCGCCACCAACGCTGCACAAACCTCCTCCAGAAGACCTTGGTTGGCGAGGTTTCAATCCCACAGGAAGAAGTCGAGACCCAACTCCTTGATGAAGGATTTGGTCTCGACCAACTCTGCTGCCGGTAACACCAACCCTCAAGGATGCATCGACATACTTGAAACTCTATTGGACTAAGCCATACGTACTTATTGTGAGCCGAAAGCTCAGTCCTTCCCAAGTTCTCACAGTCTAGCTTCCACTTTCAGAAGACGAATCTAGTCTTCCAGAAGACATCTATTCCGTCTTTCAGGATTCTAACAGTGCTTCCTAAGTAGCTCTTGTCTTCTGAGCTTTATCTAAACAATCCTAACTAAGCAAGGCCTCGCATGGATTCCTAAGAAGACAACCCACCTTGCATTACATCCTACTTCCTAACAGAAGATACAAGATATGCGAGAAGTAGAGTGCATGAAAGGTTCAGAAGATGGTCGCGGACTCCTGCGGTGACAATGACCACTGGGAAGACTCCCGGGACAGCTTCCGATTCAATAACGTTCTCGGAAGGCTTCCCGAAGCCAAGCTTCCCTTCACTGATCTCGTCTGTCTTCTGCTTCCTACACGCAATCTAACCTCACAACAGACACAAGACATTCGCACTCTGTTCTTCTGACTTCTCACCTCTCATACACACTCAGAAGAAGCTTGCTGCACGATGAGAAGACATGACCCTCGAGCATTCTCTCCAGATTTTGTCAGCAAGACTTCTCACAACTCTCTTCTAAGTTCGGGAAGAAGAAGGAATAGGCTGCTATGGGTCGGACAGAAGAGACCCGTAGCGGACCCTCACGTCTTCTCGCGCATTCTGCCATCCTTTCCAGTCTTCTAGTCTCTCTAGGAAGATGTGCATTTGAGAAGCTTGGAAGATTAGGAGGCACAGGCCTGGTTCCCAACTTTCAGCTTCTCGAAACAACAAACAACTCACCAAGTCACTCAGGATTCGTACCAAGCCTCTCTTAACACAAAAGCAAATCCAATCCACTCTCGATACGAATTGCACACAGTCGTCTTCCGAAGACTTCAGACATTCAGAAGCGTCTTCCGAAGATGTTCAGATCTTCCGAAGCGTCTTCTGTTCAAGGATTCGAGAGTAGAGGTGCGGTAGGGTAAAGAAATTGATAACTGCGAGATCGAATTTGAGAACGATGGTCAGAGAAGCTCGATTATAGTTCGAGAAGAAGCTAAAAGATGACTGTCAAAAATTGGGCAGCGCTTCCGCACCCAATTTCACAGAAGGAAAATGCGGGATGGAGAAACGATCGATTGGTTTGCCTGCAAACAACCGAGGAAGCACGGGGGATACTGAACAAGAGACGAGAAGCGGTGAGAAGGGAAAAGAACATGAGAAGAACCTCAAACAGTCTTTTGTCTGCTTCACGTAGTGTCTTCAGTCTTCTGCGTGTTTCTGGCTCCGACCCCAAGTCCAATGTGACTCCACAGAGCTGCTGCTGCCATCAATGTCTTGCTACTTCTCAATCAAACAAGACTCCATCTCTGATTCTTCTCAGTCGTCTTTCAATGTCTGCTTCCAGGAGTCTACAGAAGACTCCTTCAGCTCGATGATGCTTCCTTCTCTCAGAATTTCGTCCTCGCCTTCTCTCTAGCTGCGAATCGATCCTTGCTCTACTCAATTTCACTCTGCTGGCCCTCACTCAATTCGATCACCTCCCAATTCGACTTCTAGGAAAAAACGACCTCGATGCGAGAAGCGGTAGTGTTCCTGCGCTAATGCGTTTCCTTCGTATCTTCTCGTGCAGTTTAGGGATTCTCGACCTACCCGACCTTCCTGACCTACCTATTACCTTGGTGCTACCTGGTAGGTACACCTACTTCTTTCCTGGGTAATACGCGATTAGGCTTCTGCGGTCGCTGTCTTCCGGAAGATACGTGTCTTCCGTCTTCCGTCGTCTTCCGTCTTCGGAAGACACAACTGAGAAGACGCTTCCCGGAAGACGGCCGTCTTCCAAAGAAGTCAACTTCTCGTTGCGAAAAAGATCTTAAGATCATCTTCCTTCTAAGGAAGCCGTAATCTTAAGTAACAAAGCTTCTTCAGTTATACAAACAAGTTATTAACCTTAAAAATTTCAAAAATTCATGAATCCTGTAAATTGTGGGCACCACAATAGGTAAGTTGACATCTACGAAGCAGGGACAGTCTGCTGGAGGTGTCAAAAGCCGAGTTGAATCCCTAGAAGCCGAGAATTACTTCGGAAAGACCGTCATGAGAAGACTGAAAGCTGTGACATGGAAGCAGGAAGCGTCTTCTCGAGCTTCTCAGTGGATATTTGTGTGATATTTTAAGTAGTAGTTGTTTGTTTGGGTCTAGGGCACCTTCTGAAGGATCTGGAAGCCGTTTGGTTTTGTGAGAAGACGAGATTTCTAGACAAATCCCGCGTGTTTGTGTGTTTGAACAGATCTTAGAACTTAGAGCAGCAATACTAGTGTAAATCTCTTTGGGGAACGAAATATTTTATGCTAAATGGGTTAAAGGAGAAATCCCGAGACACTACAGAAGCCTTGCTGGCAGAATCTGGAGAGAATGATCAAAGGTCATGTCTTCTCATTACGTAGCAAACTTCTTCTGAGAGTGTATGCGAGATGAGGAGTCGAAAGACAGAGTGCGAATGTTCTGTGTCTGTTGTGAGACTAGATTGCGTGTAGGAAACCGAAGACATGTGAGATAAGTAATGGGAAGCATGACTGCGGGAAGTCTTCTGAAGAAGTCAATTAACCAGAAGCTGTCTCGAGAGTCTTCCTGGAGGTCACTGTCATCACATGAGTCCTCAGTCTTCTTCTAATCCATTCATAGACTTCGCTTCACGCGTTTCTTCTCATCTTTTGTTAGGAAGTAGGACGACTTGCAAGGTGGATTTTCTTCTTAAGAATCCATGCGATGTTTTGCTTAGTTAAGATTGCTTAGATGTAGCTCAGAAGACATGATGTACTTAGGAAGCACTGTTAGAATTCTGAAAGATAGAATAACTATCTTTTGGAAGACTAGATTCGTCTTCTGAGAGTGGAAGTTGGACTGTGAAGACCTGGTAAGGGATGACCCTTAGGCTCACAACAAGTATATGTGATTTAGTGTAACAAAAGCTCAAAAATGTCGATGCATCCTCGAGGGTTGGTGTTACCGCAAGTAGAGTTGACCGAGGTCAAACCTTTCATCAAGGAGTTGGACCTCGACTTCTTCATATGGGACTGGAATCTCATGGACCAGGGTATTCTGGAAGAGGTCTAGACAGCCTTGCCTCCTCGCAACCGTTGTCGTATTGTACATAGGTCTGTACAATGAAAAGTAATGCAAAGAGATTTTTTTCTATATTGTGTAAAGGAAGCTGCCATGCAGCTTAACAAGCTAGGCAGGAGCTAAGCTGGGGCCATGCTTGACAAGCTGCCCCCTAGCTTGGGTTGGAATATCACCCATGAGGGAGTCGAAAGACACCAGAATGTAAAGCTCGACGAGGAGAGCGACCTCATGCTTCTAGTTTTGACAGAAAGTGTTTTAAGCAATAGTTAGTACGAGTTTTAGGCTATGAAATATGTGAAAGAGAGAAATCCGTCGATTCTGGCTCGAGACTCGAACTCAGAATCTGATAGCGTGGGTGTGTAGGTGTTCATGAATACTATAGTTTTGACTCCTTATTCATTAAAAACGGAGTTGTATAGAGAAGTTAGCACAGAAATAGCTAGTAAAGACTTTACAAGAAGATTTCCTTAGTAAAGCATATGTACAAACTGTAAAACCTTTTTGAACGGAACCAAAGGCCATCCCAGTGATAGGGCGCCTCCCTAGGAGGGAAGTGGTCTCAGGATCAATCCCTCCTGGCCTCTGGTTCCTATTCTGGCATGTTGACCTCCCGGATGGGAGTCTATGTTGGGTATGCAGCCATGTCCTGTATACCTAGGGGCGGGAGACCGGTATCTCCCTTAATCGTGGGCTTCCTGACCTAAGCCTCCGCATGCCATCTTGAATATACTATGGGAGATACCTGGTGCGCATATGGGGGGGCTGTAAGCCCTGTGGGGCAGCCTCATAAGTGTTAGGGCTTCGGCCTACATTGGATGGCTTGTAGTATATTCAGGATGGCATCAAGATGGCATCAAGAGCACATGAAACTTTTGCTAATTAGTTAAATAAACATCGAGTAGGCTTGCGATGGAGAATGAGGTTATGTGAACCTTTATTAGTGTAGGGTTAGAGTTTGCGGAGACAACTGTGAAACTTGTATTAAAAAGGGGTCAACTTTGTAAATAATGCTCTGTACGCATAAGGACAGAGGGGGGCAGCTTAAGCTAGGGTCCTGCTTGTGATAAGTGACTGCACTTATAAGGACAGCAGGGGGGCAGCTTAAGCTAAGGCCTTAACTTTTAGGTTTAATACCTGCGACGGCTGGAGATCGGGGGACACTTTTCAAGGGAGTTTTCTGAGAGAACTGAGGCGGAAGGAGGAAAAAGGAGCAGAATTAGGGATTGAGGAGAGGAGACGCTGAGAAGCTTGGAGGCTGAGTGAGGATCGATTTTTTTGACAGAATTGAGTGGATTGAGGAGAGGAGACGATGAGAAGCTTGGAGGCTGAGTGGGGATCGATTTTTCTGACAGAATTGAGCGGAGTGAGCAGGGGAGATCGTGAGAGAGGCAGGAAAGTGTTTTGGAGACAAGAACCTCATATGTTACACAGTTTTGAGGTTTGGAAGGAGTAGAATTGAACGGACAGAGGTGGTTTATTGGAAGGAGATCGTTTTTGACAAGGCTTTGGTTGTCGTAAGATCAAATTCTTTGGAATTTTCAGCTGAGAAGGACTTAGGAGAGGAGGAGAGAGATATTTTCTTAACAGTGAAGCAGTTGACGCTGAAATAAAGCTATTTCTACTCCGGAGAGACATATTTGTGTACCTGAGTGCGTGCTTGAGTGTTTGTTTTGCAATTGGTGGGCACAAGAGGCTGTGTTTTGAGATTTCATCGTCGGCAGCGACCTATTTTCCTTTCTGGTCATTTCTCTTTGATCTATCACAGTCAGGAGGTCCGCCCTCCTCAAGAAAGACTCTCACCACGACATTTGGTGCTTCCACTGAGAGCAATTGGGGTGATTGATTGGAGAATTGACCAGATTGAGAGAGAAATGGATCATAGTGCTGCTGTACAGGGTGTGGCTGCTGCTCAAGGTGCTCCTGTTCAAGGGACTCCTGTTCAGGAAGGAATTGGTTCTCAAGGAGGGCCTACGGTGGTTCCAACAGCAACAGCACAACCTGCTGTAGACACGTCTCAGATTCTTCAGGCGTTGGCTGCTTTGATTCAGCAGCAACCTGCAACTGGGAGAGCTGAGCAGAAGTCCACAAGAGCATTACAAGCGATTGTTGGTCGATGTGGGCGGTTCGATGGAAGAGACGTTACTAGGTACTTGCGGGATTATGTGGGTGAAATGGAGTTGGTCAGGGCACCTGAAGTTGAGGTAATTCTAAGCTTTGAGTTGACTATTGTCCTTGAATTGAGAGAGAAGGTTAGAAATTTACAGAGAAGACATTTAGATGGGTGGACTCTGTTTGAACGTGCACTGAGAGAAGAATTTCTAGAAGAGGACTCTGAAAGAGTCATCAGAAGAACTCTCATGGATTGGATAGAGCGTCAGCCTGGACGTTCCAGGGGATTGAATGAAGTGATCCGTGAATTTGAGAAGAGGTACTCTCAGCTTTCTGGTCTAGAGAGGTTGACGTTGGATGCTAGGAAGACAGAGTTGTTCTTAGGGGCTCTGGATGAGTTCACAGTAGATAGGCTTTGTTTCATGTTGGCTGATCGAGGGGCTGAAGGGGGAGTTACATCTGATTGGAGGAGAGTAGAAGAAGCAGTATCCACCCTTGCTAGACAACGTCGTGGTAGGATGGTACTGCAGCCAGAGATCTTGCCAGAGCAGAGAGTAGCTCCTCATGTTCCTGTAGCTCCTCCTGCAATACCTCAAGCACCTATTGTGATTCCTCAAGCACCTATAGTGGTTCCCCAAGTGGTTCCTCAAGCGCCTGCAGTACTTATCTCAGCATAGAGAGGACCTAGACAGCAGCAGCGACTTGTTGAGAACCGAAATCAACATAACTTGATAGAAGAACTTACTCAACAGTTGAGAGATTTGAGGGTTGAGATGGCAGACTTGAGGAGAGATCAACGACCTGTTGCACCAGGTGCCCGACCTGTAGGAGGAACCTTTACCAGGAGATGTATTTGGTGCGATAGTCCAGATCATCTCAGAGGAGATTGTCAAGACATGGCGGTTGCCTTGCGAGAGGGCGTAGTCAACTATCAGAACAACAGATTGTATCTAACCGCCACTGGGCAGCCTCTGAATACATATTTTGGAAGAGGAGGAATGAGGAGTTCTCTTCCAGCACTTACTGGTGCGAATACTACAGCGATGACTGCGGGTTCTGTGGAGGCTGATATATATACTGGGAGAATTGAGGTGCGCTCTAATCCAACTATGGTTGAGCAGGCTGTTGAGGTTCCGGTTGAAATGATGAAGAGAGGTGCTGAAAGCATTAGGAGAGCTACTGGATGGAGAGATCCAGTAGATGCAATTTCTATTCGAGCGTTTTTAGAGACGAGTGGTGAACAAGATGCCATGATCGAAGACAAAAGAAGACGGGACGCTTCCGATTTAGATGCAGGAGTACCAGAGGACAGTGACCGTCGGAGGGTTACAAGGAGGAGAGCAGCAGAACCATCACCATCTGTACAAGCTGGAAGATTTCCTGCTGCAGAGAATATACCTTCTACCTCTACAGCTCCACCACCTGCAGTAGATCCTATGGAAGGTGTACAGGATTTGCCACAAGAGACTACTGCTACAGATAGAATACGAAGAAAGAGGTTTACAGCACAGGAGAAGGGAAAAGCTCCAGCTTACAAGTTAGCGGCAGACATCGAAACAACAACAGACTTGCGTGCTGTTCTAGAGCAACGCATTTTGGATGCTAGAGTTGAATTTACTCTTCGTGAAGTGCTTGGTATCGCAAAGAGAGAGTTTCATGAGTTGATAATAGACATCATGAAGAGAAAGAGACAGGTATTGACTGAACAAGTAAGTAGTCAGATGGTTGGAGCAGTAGATGCTATTGGTGTTGATCAGTTCGGAGATGATAAGTATGAGGCATGGGTTGCTGGTCCTGCTGTTATTGAGAATGAAGATGAAGAGTTTGAAGAGGATGGGTCAGGCGCAGACAGCGATTTCAAGGAGAAGCACTGAGCAAGAGCGACAACAGAGACGCAAGTTCGGCTTGGAGGACTTTCTGAGCCAGTACCTGCACTTGTGGATCACGGGTCGGAGATCAACATCATTTCCAAGGAGGTGTATGAAAAGAGACAGTGGTCAATCGAAAGGAATCATGGTTGGGTGCTTCGAGCTGCAAATAACCAAAAGGGTGCCTATCCTGTCATACTGGGCCAACCATACATCACTGATGTTCAGATGGAGACAAAGGTGATGAACGATGGGTCTCATTATGCTAGAGTTCGGAGTCCTGATGACAAATACTCAGTACAGTTTTTGACGGTTCGTTCAAGACATGAGCGGAACAGACAAACCCTTAGAGATTCTCAGACGAAGAGATGTAAGGTTTTTCGCAATCCACTCCTGTAGGGCGGGAAGACAGGGGTGTAGAACCTACTGTTGAGGTCCCGTCAGAGTTGGAAGCGAGACATGTACAAAGGTCTGGATACATGTGTGATGTACAGAGTTGGCAGTCTGGATTGCTGATGTTTGAGGTAGATGGGTGGAGCCGATTTACAAGAGTTGAAGATATGGAGGAAAATACAAAAAGATGGATGGTGAAACAGGTATCAGGGTTGTGGCGTGTAGGAGTTCTATCTGAAGACGAAGTGGTTTCTGGTTTGTTCGAAGAGTTTATGTCTGTACAGTCAGCTGTTGGTTGGTTAGACAATGTGAGTAGATTGATGGAGGGGAAAAATAGTGTGGCGGTGATCCTTATCCACTCTCGATGCATATATGAGGAGATTGTTACATATCTGCAGTTCTTTCCTCATCCAATGCAAAATAATGAAGGGAGAGGAGCAAGTTGTTGGTGTGCACTCCCTCAGGAAGCAGACGTCCATGCAAAGTACAAATCTGTACTGAGAAAGGTAAGACCGGTAGCAGCTCAACTACCTGCTAACTCCCAACAGCAAGTACAGTTAGTGGGGACTGAGCCTATATTGCGTGATCATAGACGAGTAGGGCACCAGTTTACTGAGGAGACATTGAAGGAGCTCCAGATAGGAGGGGGTGATTTCTTGACTGAGGTCGAGAAGACAGTGTTTGAACATATGATAGTGAAGTATGGTAAAGCATTCTCTTTTTCAGCAGAGGAGATAGGTTGTGTGGACCCAAAGGTTATAGCGCCTATGGTTATATTCACAATCCCTCATGTGCCTTGGGATCTGAAACCGATCCCAGTTCCTCGTGCTTTGTTGCCTAAACTCATCGAGTTGTTGAAGGAGAAGGTACAGATGGGGATACTTGAGCCGTCCATGGGGCCATATTCTAGCAGATGGTTCACTGTACCCAAGAAGTCAGGAGCTTTGCGTTTTATTCAAGACCTACAGCCTGCGAATAACGTAACCATTCGTAACGTTGGGACGAGTCCTGTGATTGAAGAGGTAGCAGAGGCATTTGCAGGGAGAGCTATCTATTCAATAGGAGATCTATATTCTGGTTATGATCAGTTCCAGCTGGCTGTGGAGAGTAGAGATTTAACTACTATGCGTACGTCCCTGGGATTGATGCGGATGTGTACTCTTCCACAAGGAGCGACGAACTCGGTGGCTCATATGCAGAATGCGATGCATAAGGTACTAAGGGAGTTTGTGCCTGATGTTACCATTCCATTTCTAGATGATATTCTTATAAAGGGTTGCGCGGTTGAAGACAAGGATGAAGCAGTACTTGCGAACGGATGTAGAAGGTTTGTTGCGGATCATATTAGGGACGTAGAACGTATCTTGACTCGTTTGGAGGAGATACATCTCACCCTGTCAGGAGCTAAGTCCAAGTTTGGTGTGTCTGAGATTTTAGTGGTTGGACATTTGTGTGGCGCCTTTGGAAGGCGACCAAACCCCGAAAAGGTTGGAGCTATAGCTAGGATGGAAGACTGTAAGAACATCACGGAGGTTCGACGCTTTCTAGGTGCTTGTGTATTTTATCGCTTATCCATTCCTCATTATGCTCATGTTGCTGAACCTTTGTATGCATTATTGAGGAAGGGTAAGAGGTTTGTATGGACCTCAGTCCATCGAGAAGCTATGAATAGGCTGAAGGAGGCTCTACAGTCTCCACCTGTTCTGAGAAAAGTAGACTACGGGTGTGGGAGACCTGTCATTGTTACAGTAGATACTAGTCCAAAGGCGATTGGCTGGGCAATAGGTCAAGATGATGCGGATGGTATGCGGTTTACCTCTAGGTTTGGAGCTAGGATCTTGACGGACAAGCAACGAGATTATCCTCAGGTGAAGCGTGAATTGTGGGGAGTGGTGACAGCGATGAAGACAGACCGTGAGTTTCTGATTGGTGCTCATGTAGTCTTAGAGACGGATTGTCTACCTCTACTAGGCATGATATCCAATTGTAACACGCCAGACATAGCGATGTTACGTTGGATTGCCTATATTAGAAGCTTGAATCCGGAGCTGAAGCATATAAAAGGAAAGGAGAATATGATCGCAGATATGTTGTCGAGGGCTCGATTTGTAGATGAGGATGTCATGATTTCAGAAGCTGAGGAAGAAGAGAGAAAGGATGCTCAGTGTCAGGTTAATCGACGAGCTACGAACTTGGGGCCTTTGATGTTTAGAGAAGAGCTTTACACAAGTAGACTTCGTGACATAGGATATTATCTGAGCTTGTTGGAGAGGCAAGAGAGGTGGAGCAAGGTTGAGTTCAGAGAGATAAGGAAACAAGCTTACAACTATCTTCTGCATGATGGGTATCTTTGGAGACGACCACAGAGGAGAGATGGGATGTTCATACGAGTAGTGGACGATCAAGAGACTAAGCAGCAACTAATGAAGGAGTTCCATGATACCTTATGGGTCGGACATCGAGGGATTTGGACTACCTACACCAAGTTGAAGGAGAGGTATTGGTGGAAAGGTCTATATCAAGATGTGGTGAACTACGTCAGCTCCTGCTTGCATTG
The DNA here is from genome assembly GCA_036924285.1 of Asterella californica. Lineage (NCBI taxonomy): Eukaryota > Viridiplantae > Streptophyta > Marchantiopsida > Marchantiales > Aytoniaceae > Asterella > Asterella californica. Next base: position 19,339,406 of record JAYKYS010000010.1, on the reverse strand, counting down.
CCAATTCTATTCAAAGATGCGGTATAAGGATGGTCTCGTGCCAACTTATCCGCCTTGCATTCACTTTCAGTGGGTTCTCGACTTAGTGGTGATGCCTCTGGGGTTATGGAGCATGCGATATTTGGTTCTGGCTCGTGAGGATCTCTCCAACTTTGTAGAAGGGCAAGCTTTGAGGACGAAGACCACAGAGGGGATATGTAAGTTTGTTCTTGAAGATATTATCTGCAGGGATGGGTCTGTAGGAAGGCTACGGGCAGATAGGGGAGAACTATGGGGTACGGAAGCGAAAGAGTTTTTTGCTCGATATGGTGTGAAGCTCAAGCTTACTACTGCGATGAATCCAGAGGGGATTGGCAAGAGCGAGCGAGGACATCCATCGATAGTTCAGGCTTTGGTGAAGGCGTGTGATGGTAAGCGTAGAGAGTGGCCCAGGTTACTCCCTTTTGCTTTATGGGCGGATAGAACAACACATTGTTCTACTACAGGGTACATGCCTATTGAATTAATGTTAGGACAGAAACCAATGATGCCAGCAGAAGAAGACTTTCCTACCTGGGCTACCTTGCCATGGGAGGACAATATGGACCGTGTGCAGCTTCTCTCACTATGAATCAGACAGCTAGAATGTAGAGAGGAGGATCTCGCTGAAGCGCAGCTCCGGCTGAAGGCGGCTCGACTTGGGAACAAGGAGAGGTTTGATAAGACTCATAGACTTCGGCCTAAACCGATACAAGTTGGGGACTGGGTGTTGGTATACGACAGCACATTGGAGAACCAACACTCTACAGTTCGAAAGTTTTCGAGAAGGTGGTTTGGCCCGTACCTTGTCTCAGATGTACATCAGAATGCTACTTATTCCTTGCAAGAGCTAGATGGCACGCATTTAAGACTTCCAGTTGCTGGAAATGAGTGAAGCTATTCAAAAAGAGAGGGGAGACTGTGGAGCTAGCTGAGTTCTTGGGTTCAGAGCAGACAGGAGCAAATGAAGACCTTTCTGAAGCGGTCGAGGAGAGCGAAGACGATTTGGAGGACCACGAGGATCAATGACGGATTGGCACATAACAGAGGATGTGCAGGTTTGGAGGGGGTGAATGTCGTATTGTACATAGGTCTGTACAGTGAAAAGTAATGCAAAGAGATTTTTTTCTATATTGTGTAAAGGAAGCTGCCATGCAGCTTAACAAGCTAGGCAGGAGCTAAGCTGGGGCCATGCTTGACAAGCTGCCCCCTAGCTTGGGTTGGAATATCACCCCTGAGGGAGTCGAAAGACACCAGAATGTAAAGCTCGACGAGGAGAGCGACCTCATGCTTCTAGTTTTGACAGAAAGTGTTTTAAGCAATAGTTAGTACGAGTTTTAGGCTGTGAAATATGTGAAAGAGGGAAATCCGTCGATTCTGGCTCGAGACTCGAACTCAGAATCTGATAGCGTGGGTGTGTAGGTGTTCATGAATACTATAGTTTTGACTCCTTATTCATTAAAAACGGAGTTGTATAGAGAAGTTAGCACAGAAATAGCTAGTAAAGACTTTACAGGAAGATTTCCTTAGTAAAGCATATGTACAAACTGTAAAACCTTTTTGAACGGAACCAAAGGCCATCCCAGTGATAGGGCGCCTCCCTAGGAGGGAAGTGGTCTCAGGATCAATCCCTCCTGGCCTCTGGTTCCTATTCTGGCATGTTGGCCTCCCGGATGGGAGTCTATGTTAGGTATGCAGCCATGTCCTGTAACGACCTATGTTACACATAGGAAGTTTGTCAATTAGTAAGGTGTTTAGTTATAACTAAGGGTTGAGAATGTTTATTTGCTGCCAAAGTACTTTTAGGAGGTATCAAGTTAGTCATGACTAGCTAAAAGTTAGTTATGGTTAAACTTAGCTGTACTTTTGGCAGAATTCAGATATTTGCTAAAGAGTGAGCACTACTATCTTGTCATCTTGTCTAAAAGGTAGAAAGGAGGTGGAAAGTATCTCTTATCTCCTTTTTGACTTGATATTAGTGGTTGGATTAAAGTTGTGGACTTTGTGGGCATTAAAAACAAGAAGAGATTCCACATGTTTCCTTTTTAGTGGGTCCTAGTGTAGAGGGGGGGTGGAAATTCGAGATTCCTTGAGAATATTCCAGAATCCTTCTAGAAGTTGTTGACTTTGAAGGAATAAGCCCATGTGAAAAGGTAAAAAGCCCATGTGATCAATGCTTTTACCTTAAGTAATATCTTAGTAAAACCCGGTAAAAGTAGTTACGGCTGAGTTACCGAGGGTACCAAAGTAAAAACCTAGAATGTATAAATAGAGGAGTAGAGAAGAGCTCCTCATCCTTGTTTTCACATTGTCGTAATGACAATTTGAGTAATATAGAGAGTGTGGGACATTTTTAGCATGTGAGAACTTGAGAGACGTCGTTAGAATGGAGGATTTTAGTGGATGAGATTATGGAGATTTTAGTTGATAAGTTTGTGGGTGTATGAATGAGTGAACTCAGCATTTTCCCTTCAAGTTCATGGTGTGCTTCCATCACAGCCATCAGAGGTGACCCCTGAGTGAGAGACAGGCCCGACATGTTGCAGATTCGTGGATGACGATCGTGGAGGTTGAGAGATCGGGGGGGTAGTTGATCGATAGGACCGTGGAGGGTTTACATTTTTGGTTCCGTTGCCGGGACCTCACTTGAAGGGATCGTTGAACGATGTTTAGAGTTCAGTTCTACATTCGTCAAAAGGAGATTATGAGAGAGCACATGGAGAGAACGTTGGGAGGAGAGAGAGCTAACGCGATGTTAGCAACGTTAGAACCTTTCGTGTATCCCGTAGTGATATATGACGCGTTCGAAGTCATTCTTTACATCTTGTTCACTTAGAAAGGGTTTGAAGAGAGTTGAAAGAGGGTGCAACAAGAGTTGTAGAGAAAGGAGGAGAGAAAAGTTATTAGAGGAGAGAAATTTGTGAGCTTAAGAATTCTGCTCTCTGGAAAATTTGTACAGTCGCTGTCAACTTTTCTGTGAATTTTATTTTCCTGAGAAACTTTCCAGTGTTTTAGATTGGCTGATAACCTATCTAAGACAAAAGAAATCATAGGAAAAGGTGGTCTAGAGAGAGAGAAATGAATTTTCAAAGTTGAGGGGTTTATTCGCGAGAGTTGAAGAATTCTGTTCTCTGGAAAAAATTTACAGTCAGTGTCAGATTTTCTGTGAATTTTATTTTCCTGAGAAACTTTCCAATGTTTTAGAGTGGCTGATAAGCTATCTAGGACAACAGAAATCAGGAGAAAAGATGGTCTAGAGAGGGAGCAATGAATTTTCAAAGTTGAGGGGTTTATTCAAGAGAGTTGAGGAATTTTGTTCTCTGGAAAAAGTTTACAGTCAGTGTCAGATTTTCTGTGAATTTTATTTTCCTGAGAAACTTTCCAGTGTTTCAGCTTGCCTGATAAGCTATCAGAGGAAAAAGAAATCATGAGAAGATGAGGTCTGAAGAGGGAGAAAGGAGTTTTCAAAGTGGAGGGGGTTGACAATCATGAGGGAAGTGAAAATATACAAATTTCAGTTCTCTGAAAATTTGTACAGTCATCACCATCTCTTCTGATTAGGGAAGTTTCTGTTGAAACTTCATGATTTAGTAGCTTGGAGGTTGAGCTACTGGAGACCACAAAAATCTTGGAGAGATCTCTTACCAACTAAGAGATATACGTTTCGGCATACAAGGAGGTCTTGAAGATACTTCATGGGGAATCCAGTTCGGGTGCCGAGGTGGAAGAAGAGACGTTTAGGAGTTCGAACGGAGTCGGAGAAGCCAAAGTTAAGTGTAGATGAGTTGCGAACACTTATCTATACTACTTGGGGTGCCCTCTTTACCCTATACCAAGAAGCTTCCGCGACCATGGGCGCAGATTTGAAGAAAGTCGAGATGAAAGCATCATTCACTGTGGAGGCCACGAATGCTCCTGGTGAAGTAGAGTTGGATCCTTATAAGAGTGAGTTCAAGATGTCTGTTGTGATGAGTACAAACGAGGGTGATGAGGATCATATCTTCGATAGTTAATTTTAGAGTGGATTTTATTTCGTGTATAGCATGTATAATACACGATTTCTAATATAAAGCTCGGAAGAGTTAAGAAAGTGATGTAGAATTATTTTCCTCTACGATATTTTGTCCAATTAATGGTTGAGAAGGTGCAACATGAGTGGAAGTTCGAAAGATTGGAAAGTTAGACTTAGAAACCTTCCTCAAGGTTTAGATGTCATAGTAAGCGTCGGAGAGAGCTCGAAAGAGGTTATCGTTGAGTTTGAGAACCCTAGTGCAAAACCTCAAGTAGAATCTCCGAGAAGAAGAGTAGAAACCGACTTGTGGTGTTATTTCTGTAGAGGGTTGGGACATAAAGTAGTGAATTGTCCAACTAGAATCAGAACCGAGAGAGCTAAAGGGAAGCGGGAGTTTACGGATTTAAGTCTTCGAGTGGGTCCATCGTCACCAGCGCCAATTCATCTTCTAGGAGAAGATCCTTGTCCAAGTTGTGGAGTGGGTGATCTATCAAGAGGACACAAGTGCGTCGATGTGGCCGCCCTACTTACGTCAGTAGTCGAGAAGTTGGACGAGACTCAAAGAGCTGAGACGGAGAAGTTGTCGACTTCAAAAGAGGACTCGGCTGAGTTGTGATGGAGATCGTCATTCGGATGGTGGAGAAGGCGGCGATGCGACTCAGGCTCATGATTACCTTGGGAGAGGAGATGGCACAAGAGGTGTTGTTACAACCATTTCCTTTCATTTTACCTATGGTAGATTATTCTCGAATGGAATTGGTGATGTTCGTACTCTTTTAGCGAGTAGTTATTGCACGAAAATTAGAAGAGTAGAAGGAGTAGTTACAAGATGGGGAAGTTACCAGTGTTTCATGGGAAGGACAATGAAGATGTAGAACCATTTGTACGAGACTTCAAAAGGGGTTGCATCAGAAACAACGTGAGAAGGAAGGAAGAATGGGTGTTGTTACTGCCAGAGTTTTTAGAAGATTTTGCTCTCACATGGTATGAAGACCGAGTGAAGAACAAGACACCTGGTGCAATTGAGGATACATGGGAGACATTGAGTAACGCACTCATCGAAGAGTTTCTTCCAGAAGAGAGCTATGAGAAGCTCATGGTGGAGCTTACTCATTTGAAGCAACGGGATGACGAGAAAGTTCGGCAATATGCCGAAAGGGTGGATAAGTTGGAGCAACGGTTTCGGACGGTCCTACGGAAGAGTGGAGACAATGTGGAACTAACGATGGCGGGGATTGGAGCAGTGCTGACCAAGAACTTGGTGGGAGGGTTGAGACCTTCAATTCGAACCCAAGTGAGGTACGAGAAGCCAGCAACCAAAGCGGAGGCCATCAAGATAGCGACAAATATGGAAGAGAGTTTGGATGAAGGAGATATCATCCAACCTCATCATGCTGCTCTGGTGTCAACTCCGACTCCTGGTGTAGCCACAACGATCGCACCTGCACCATCACAATTGGTGATTGCTTCAGCGTCAGCTCCTACTCCAACGGTGGTGCCAAGACCGTTTGTCCCAACAACGATGTCTACTGCCACCTCTGATTTTCATGCCGAGCTGAAGAGCATCACTGACACTCTTGCGGATCTCAAGATAAACGTGGTACAGTTACGAGAATGGAGGAACAAAGGTGGAGGAGGAGCTCAAAGAGGTTACGACAACAATCCCAACCGAGGAAATCAAGGTAACTTTGGAGGCAACCAAGGTAACTTTGGAGGAATCACTTGTTGGACGTGTGGAGGTTCTCATTTTCAGCGAAATTGTCCTAACAACGGAGCAAGAAGTGCCGAAGCTGTCAGAATGAATGTGGGTGGAGGAAATCCATCACAAGGACGAGACAAGGGGGTGGCTACTATCGATGTCGTACGAGATCCCATTTACGAGAAAGGAGAGAGTTCAAACTCTTCTCATGCACCGGTGGAGCTTTTAGCTCAAGAAAGGAAAAGAACTCGATTTTCTGATGAACCGGTTTTCATGGAAGAGTCAGCAAGTAGAAGTACTCGTTCGAGTAATGTTTCGAGTATACCAAGGGAGCCAAGAAGGAAGCTAGGGATGGCAGATTTCACCATTTCATCTTCCCAAGCGGGATATGATGTGGTTGAAGATGTGGGTGCTCAGAAAGCCAACATCACTGTTGGACAACTGATCGCACTTAATCCCAGCTTACGAAGGGAACTCAGAGGAGGACTGAGTTCTAAGAGAAGCAAGAAGAAGAAACCCAAGAGCAAGACATCGAAGTCTGTGGGAGTTGGTGTGGTGGATGTGCATGCTTCAGAGGTATGCACTAGGGCTTCAAAGATTGAAGTCCGGTTGAATGGTCACTACGTCTCTGACGTATTGGTGGATGGAGGGTCAGCTGTCAACGCCATATCGGAGAGATTGATGAAGAAGTTGGGGATGGAACCAACTCGCCCGGCTAGCATTGTCGTGGGGATGGCTAACAAGCAACGGGTAAGACCTCTTGGCGTGTTAGAGAAGGTGGTCGTGTCTGTGATGGGAGTTCAAACATTGATGTCCTTTCAAGTGTTAAAGGACTCTAGTTATGATTTGCTCCTAGGTAGGCCTTGGTTGAGAGCTGTGCGCACCACGGATAGGTGGCACAAGGGATACTTACGGATTGGGCCTAGAGATCATAGAGTGATAGTTCCTCTCTCGGGTGTTGGAGTTGTGACTTCTGACTCTGATAGACCCACTAGTGACTACTGGGAATCTGATACGGAGGACGATCAGAGTGTCTCAGAAGTAGATACCGGAGATTCTTACGATCAAGAATCCTCGTCTGAGGACGAAGGATTTGGTCGAGATGAATCATTACATCAGCTTAGTGCTATTGACTTGTTGCCTCGACCAGCAGTGGAGAAAGATCCTGACAAAGAAGAGTTAAGTGAGGCAGAGATTGTGAGAAGACTCTCTACCCTGAAGTTTGGTATCAATGTCACTCAAGAGGAGAAAAGTAGATTCCTAGATATATTTCGAAAATATATCCATGTGTTTGCTTTCAGCTACAAGGATTTGAAGGAGGTGACTCTCGAGACTCATCGAATCGAATTGGAGGAGAACGCAAGACCAGTTCGACAGAAGCAGAGAAGGGTCAATCCTACAACAGCAATGATGGTCAAGGAGGAGATAGACAAGTTGAGGGAGGCGAGTTTCATCTATGAGGTGGAGAACTCAGAATGGGTTTCACCCATTGTGATTGTCAAGAAGAAGAATGGTAAGCTGCGAGTGTGCATAGACTATAAGAAGCTGAATGCAGTTACCAAGAAGGATTATTATCCTCTACCATTTATAGATGAGATTTTGGAGGAAGTTGCTGGTCATGAGTGGTACAGCTTTGGTGATGGTTATAGTGGATATAACCAAATCAAGATAGCACAGGAGTACCAACAGTTGACTACTTTCACTACTCCTTGGGGAACATTTGCATTTCGAGTGATGCCATTCGGACTGTGTAATGCTCCGGCCACGTTTCAGAGGTTCATGAACAAGGTGTTCGAACCATTCATAGGAAAGTTTGTTCGTGATTTCATTGATGATTTCTGTGTGTACGGAAGAAAGGAGGACCACTTTGATCATGTGATCAAAGTTCTGCAGCGGTTGGAGCAAGCTAACGCTTCTCTGAATCCAGAGAAGTGCATCTTTGGCTGCGAAGAAGGTCTGCTGTTAGGGCACATCATTTCCAAGAATGGGATTGCGGTAGATCCTGAGAAAGTGAAGAAGATTGTGGATCTTCCATTTCCGATCAACTTGACAAAGTTGAGGCAGTTTCTTGGCATGGTTGGATATTATCGTAGGTTTGTCTTTTCCTTCTCAAACAAAGCAATAGCTTTGACTATGTACATGAAGAAGGGAGTTGATTTTGACTTGATAGTGCATGATCAGAAGGCAAAGGAAGCATTTGAGGAGCTGAAAAAGGCATTGGTGACAGCTCCTATACTTGCTAAACCTGAGTGGAGTAAAGCATTTATTCTATATACGGATGCCTCCAATGTAGCAATCGGATGTACATTAAGTCAGCTAGATGGAGATGGGCATGATCATCCTATAGCTTATGCTAGTAGGCAGATGGTTCCAGCGGAGAAGAATTACTCCGTGACTGAACGAGAAGGATTAGCGGTGATCTTTGGATTGAAGAAATTCCGACATTACTTGCTAGGAGGGAAATTTTCCATAGTCACAGATCACAAGGCTTTAAAGTATATCTTTAATAAGCCTAATGCCGAAGGTCGTATTGCTCGTTGGAAGATCCTTCTAACAGAATACGATTATGTGATCGAAGATAGACCAGGAAAAAAGCATGCGAATGCTGATCTTTTGTCGAGGGCTTATGATGATGAGGGAGAAGAACCGTTTGATGATTCATTTCCAGACGAGCATCTGATGACCATCACAAGCATTGAGGAGATACCGGACGAGTACAAGGAAATCTGGAGTTTCCTTACAGATGGCTCTTTTCCAGAAGGTATGCATACCCGAGAACGTAACGCGTTGATCAAGAGATGCAAACCTTACACCATGGTGGAGGGAATTCTATTTCATCAAGGAGCAGATGGCTTACTAAGGAGAGCAGTTGGTCAGAAGGAGGCGTTCAAGCTGATGCACGAGTTTCACGATGGCACTGTTTGCGGAGGTCACTTTGCTGGTAAGATAACAGCTTTCAAGATTTTGGATGCGGGTTATCACTGGAGAGGGATTTTCAAGGAGTGTTTAGACTATTGCAAAACTTGCGATGTATGTCAAGCATTTGCTCTGAAGTCTACTAGAACACCTCCGTTAAGATCAATTTCAATATTAGGACCATTTGAGAAGTGGGGTATTGACTTTGTAGGTCCTCTCAATAAGACACCTCGAGGAAATAGATACATTGTAGTCGCCACTGACTATTGTACCAAGTGGGTAGAGGCTAGACCTTTGAGAGAGACCAATGAAACAGAAGTCGGTAGATTCTTATGGGAGAGGATCATCACCAGATTTGGATGTCCGTTAGAGTTGGTCTCGGATAGAGGAGGAGAGTTTGTAGGGAGCATGACTACTGCTATGCTACAACACTTTTCTATCAAGGCACGAGTAACGACCTCATACAAGCCAAATGCTAATGGTCTTGCGGAGAAGACCAATCTTACACTTTGTATGATGCTCGCCAAAGATGCTGGTGTTGAGACTGCGAAACATACTTGGGATAAGAGGCTACATGCCATCTTATGGGAGTACCGAACGACAACAAAGACTTCTACTGGGTACTCTCCATTTCGACTGGTTTATGGAGTGGAGTCCAAGTTGCCCATCCAATTCGAATTGGATACTTTTCAAACTATTCAACGAAAGTTGAAGAGGTCGAGAGGAGAAGACGTGGTCAGATCAAGAAGGGAGCAACTCATGGAGTTGGAAGAGACCCGAGCGGTAGCGATGATCCGGATGGAACGAGCTCAAGCGTATCAAAAGAAGAGTTACGACAAAAGGTTGGGCAAGAGGGAGGTAAAACCTTTTCAAGTCGGAGATTGGGTTATGTTGTATGATGCTATCAGATTCAAGAGGGCTAGGAAGCCCTCTTGAATTTTGGTCCTTTTGTTGTAGATAAGGTGTGGAGCAACTTCACATATGACCTTCAGGAGCTGGGAGGAAGGAGATTCGATCGGGTAAATCATGACAAGTTGAAGTTGTTTCATCAACGAAAGTTCTCTCTTCACTCCGAGGACGGAGCGAAAATTTAGTCCGGGGGTAAAATGTAACGACCTATGTTACACATAGGAAGTTTGTCAATTAGTAAGGTGTTTAGTTATAACTAAGGGTTGAGAATGTTTATTTGCTGCCAAAGTACTTTTAAGAGGTATCAAGTTAGTCATGACTAGCTAAAAGTTAGTTATGGTTAAACTTAGCTGTACTTTTGGCAGAATTCAGATATTTGCTAAAGAGTGAGCACTACTATCTTGTCATCTTGTCTAAAAGGTAGAAAGGAGGTGGAAAGTATCTCTTATCTCCTTTTTGACTTGATATTAGTGGTTGGATTAAAGTTGTGGACTTTGTGGGCATTAAAAACAAGAAGAGATTCCACATGTTTCCTTTTTAGTGGGTCCTAGTGTAGAGGGGGGGTGGAAATTCGAGATTCCTTGAGAATATTCCAGAATCCTTCTAGAAGTTGTTGACTTTGAAGGAATAAGCCCATGTGAAAAGGTAAAAAGCCCATGTGATCAATGCTTTTATCTTAAGTAATATCTTAGTAAAACCCGGTAAAAGTAGTTACGGCTGAGTTACCGAGGGTACCAAAGTAAAAACCTAGAATGTATAAATAGAGGAGTAGAGAAGAGCTCCTCATCCTTGTTTTCACATTGTCGTAATGACAATTTGAGTAATATAGAGAGTGTGGGACATTTTTAGCATGTGAGAACTTGAGAGACGTCGTTAGAATGGAGGATTTTAGTGGATGAGATTATGGAGATTTTAGTTGATAAGTTTGTGGGTGTATGAATGAGTGAACTCAGCATTTTCCCTTCAAGTTCATGGTGTGCTTCCATCACAGCCATCAGAGGTGACCCCTGAGTGAGAGACAGGCCCGACATGTTGCAGATTCGTGGATGACGATCGTGGAGGTTGAGAGATCGGGGGGGTAGTTGATCGATAGGACCGTGGAGGGTTTACAGTCCTGTATACCTAGGGGCAGGAGACCGGTATCTCCCTTAATCGTGGGCTTCCTGGCCTAAGCCTCCGCATGCCATCTTGAATATACTATGGGAGATACCTGGTGCGCATATGGGGGGGCTGTAAGCCCTGTGGGGCAGCCTCATAAGTGTTAGGGCTTCGGCCTACATTGGATGGCTTGTAGTATATTCAGGATGGCATCAAGATGGCATCAAGAGCACAGGAAACTTTTGCTAATTAGTTAAATAAATATCGAGTAGGCGTGCGATGGAGAATGAGGTTATGTGAACCTTTATTAGTGTAGGATTAGAGTTTGTGGAGACAATTGTAAAACTTGTATTAAAAAGGGGCCAACGTTTTTAAATAATGCTCTGTACGCATAAGGACAGCAGGGGGGCAGCTTAAGCTGGGGCCTTAACTTTTAGGTTTAATACCTGCGACGGCTGGAGATCGAGGGGACACTTTTCAAGGGAGTTTTCTGAGAGAACTGAGGCGGAAGGAGGAAAAAGGAGCAGAATTAGGGATTGAGGAGAGGAGACGCTGAGAAGCTTGGAGGCTGAGTGGGGATCGATTTTTCTGACAAAATTGAGTGGATTGAGGAGAGGAGACGCTGAGAAGCTTGGAGGCTGAGTGGGGATCGATTTTTCTGACAGAATTGAGTGGAGTGAGCAGAGGAGATCGTGAGAGAGGCAGGAAAGTGTTTTGGAGACAAGAACCTCATATGTTACACAGTTTTGAGGTTTGGAAGGAGTAGAATTGAACGGACAGAGGTGGTTTATTGGAAGGAGATCGTTTTTGACAAGGCTTTGGTTGTCGTAAGATCAAATTCCTTGGAATTTTCAGCTGAGAATGTAACACACAAGAAAACCAAAAGATGCTCGAAAGTAGTAATTTAAGGATCGAACCCACAGAGATGCAAGTAAAGATCATCCAAAAGTAGTAAACACGTGACAAAGGTGATTCTTTATAGTTGTCTTTTATTCTCACGAGCAGAAATCAGTCCCGGTAGAGATCAAACTCAGGTCTATCCAACAAGACAGAGTTGACAATCCTGACAAACAAACATAACAGGTATTGGACAAGTCAGGGACCTCAAGAAATAGATGAACAACAGAGTAACAGAGCCACGGACAGAAATGTCACACGAGGAAGTACTGCTGAAGTGCTACTAGGTGCTCTAACACCATAAACGCTAAGTATCTTCACACTAAGTTACTTTCACTACTACTGCTCTCGGAAAACTCTGACGAAGAAGACTCTTCTTCCGCCGAAGTACTAGACTGAACTCCTTCCTAAGTGTTCCACCAAAGAACAACTTCTTCCGAAGTCAGCTTCGCCTAAAACCGTCTTCGTAGGAAACTAACTCCGCAGATGCTGGTCTATTCTCAGTCCTCGCCGTAAACGTTCTACTATGATTTCAAATGTCAACAGCAAATTCTTCGGCACCCAGACTAATTCCTACCACAGCAAACTACGATACTTCGTAGGTAAATCCTTCGAAGAAGACAAAACACTCAATGGCTCCGTAAACTCAAGAAATAGAAAACTCAAAAATGATAAAACACATAGAGGTGCAGAATACGAACAACACAATGCTTATATACAGATTTCCCCGAAGATGACGGATCTTCTTCCTAAGAAGTCGGGAGTACTTCTGGTCCGTCGGATGAAGGTCCTGTGTCCAAAACGACACCAGGAATGACACCGCTTCCTACCGCTAGCTCTCTACCTATCTCGCAAACTGAGAACTCTACAGTTGCTCTAACCTCCCTAACCTCCCTAATTACTCGCTGGCCTAGCCTAGCTACCCGGTTCTTAGCTGAAGTACCCTCCGCATCTGCAGCTAAGAACTCTCTCTAACCTGACGAAGAAATCCCGCTTCTTCGGCGTCCAAATCAACGGCGAAGTAGTTCTTCAGCACTGGCTCGATCCTACTCCGAAGTTGAGCACTCAGTTCCTCGGCTTTGATGACGTGATGCTTCAGATCCTCCACTTCCTTGGTCATGGCAGCAACAGTGTCCTGATACCTGTTTCGTTGTCCGCGCATGTCATCCAAATCCTTCTTCATCAAAGACAGAACCTTCTCATGCTCGTTGTCGTGATCAATCTTCTGCCGAAGAAGCTCCTCCTTCTCTGATGTCACAGTCTTCAGTTCCTCGGTCCTCGTCTGCGTCTCCTTCTGGGCCATGACAAGAGCTGCTCGTAAATTCTCCTTCTCTTCCTTCCAGTTACCTCGGCCGAAGTGCATCGTATGCACTAACTCTGCCAGGTTCAGCTTTCTACCGACGACTTCCTCGTAGGTCCCGCGGTTCGCTTCCAAGCTGTACAGTAGCGGTACAACTACATCTTTGAGATAGTCCGCCGAAGAAGCTAATCGTTCGATCTCACCAACTGTCGATGGCGAAACAACACTCTTCGGTGTAGTGGCAACGTCCTTCTCCGTCCGAGGAGTGCTCCCTTCTTCGGCTTCCTCTTCAACTTCTTCATCGTCGATCCGGACCGTCTTTGTCATCTTTATCTTCTTCCGAGACTTCTGCACAGACCTCGGCGTCTCTTCCAGAGGTTTCTTCCTTCCACTTCTGCGAATCGGAGGAGATACCTCGACTACATCTTCGTCTTCGGCCGGATTAACTGCTTCGGACGTCTTCTCTGCAGCTGGTGTTGAAGTTGATGCCTCCTGCCTCGGCGTAGTGTCAGCCGCTACTTCGGTCGCTGCTCCCTCGGCCTAGATTTCGTCGAAGAACTTCTCAAGTTGCGCGTCTCGGGCTGGAGTCTGCACTACTTGAAATTCATCATCCTCGGTAGCTGCGGTAAAGCCTAACTTCGTCTGTTGTGCCTCAGATAGCAACCCCATCCCCATATAGAACACCGATACAAAGGGTCCTATGTATGCCAAGTCATTCGCATTCCAAAGCTTCAGCACATGTCGGTGGATGATCCTCGTCCAATGTGCTCTTCTTCCGGCGAAGAGCTGCTCGATGAAATTGATTTGCCAATTCGACATGTATGTCGTTCTTCGTGGCCTGAAGATCGCCATAATCGCATCGACTACTTCTCTCTTCTTCGGATCGCAGTAATCGCTCGTTCTGTAGCCGTTCATCCCTAAAGGTAACTCCTTGAAGAGATTCGGGAAGTTCTTCACTGCTTCGGGCGAAGCAGCAGCAGATATGGTGTCAAACAGAAGGTCACCTTCCCGACCTGCATCGTCGATTCCCAAGACACTGGACCAGTGAGCTTCGGTCCAGTTACATGGTCGTCCATAGTGATCATCGGCCGGATGCTGCTTGCAAATCTTCAACTCATGCACCAACTTGGAGGAGACCATCCTCCACCAAGGAAGTAAAAGGAACGATAATCCCATTTCCTCGAGCTCCTTGTCATAGCGGCGAAGAGCTAGTCGATTAACTTCAAAGGCTCGGAGCCTCGGCGCCTTAGCCGTCTGCATCCCACGCATCCCTAGGATCACTGCAACGATCTTCGCCACGAACGGATTCTTCGCTGCAATCCTTTCCTCGCCCGTAACTGATGTACTTCTTCGCAAATTGGCTTCCTCGCCGATAACTCGCGAATTGGCTTCCTCGCCCGTAACTGATGTACTTCGGCGTTCGGTAAATGCGGCTCGCTGCGCCCTGCTATCGCTCGCTCTGGGAATAGTAAAACAGTAAAGTAAACGACTTGTTACCTGGCTTATATCCCGCGATAGGTTTTCCTGCACGTGCCGAAGTTAGGGTTTTCCCTCTTGACGACTGACATTCTTCAGTCGGCTGTAACTTCTTCATTCGGTCTCCGATTGCCTCGCACAACATACCATTAGAAAGGTCTTCGCCCGAGGAATTCATCTATGAGGAAATCATCTTTCAGTGTCTCCATAGATTCGATAAATTCCTCCAGAACTAGGATTCTTCACTAAACTTCTAATCAACACTATTCTACTCATGTCGTTTATCTTCTATCATCTATTCTTCTTATTTACTTTACAATTAATCAATTAATTAACAAAACGAAAAACCAAGGCTTCATAGAGAAGGACTTAGGAGAGGAGGAGAGAGATATTTTCTTAACAGTGAAGCAGTTGACGCTGAAATAAAGCTATTTCTACTCCGGAGAGACATATTTGTGTACTTGAGTGCGTGCTTGAGTGTTTGTTTTGCAATTGGTGGGCACAAGAGGCTGTGTTTTGAGATTTCATCGTCGGCAGCGACCTATTTTCCTTTCTGGTCATTTCTCTTTGATCTATCACAGTCAGGAGGTCCGTCCTCCTCAAGAAAGACTCTCACCACGACACCGTGTACATGTCAAGGCAGTGGTCGTCCGAGGAAGATAATCTTCGTGGACGATGGAGTGATGGCGCAGAGCTTTCCACCAGCATGAATCAAAGAACCGCGAATATGAGTTGGAGAAGAAGATTCTGCCGATGATCTCAAAGAAGTGGCATGTATTTGGAAGTACTACAAGTTTCCTCTCTTGTTTCTTCTTGGAAGACAGACAGGAGAGGAACAGAAGGAAGGTGGAAGCTTACCGGGAGCCGAAGAAGCGTCTTCTGGAGAAGCTGTATCTTCATCTTTCCCTTAAGGGAAAGGGTCAAAAGGTTAGATACCTTGGAGACCAGGATGTGGACTTCATGGAAGCTATCTGAGAAGGACAGGTCGTCAACTGGGGTGTCTTCTTCCACACATACGTCTAGGCCGAGCTAGTGTACTTGGGCCTTCTAGCAGGAGGGCATCTTACCCCCTTCTTCTGCTACTTGTACGTGTCCAAGGGGGACCTGAAGGAAGACCAGTTGGTCAAGTATGGTCCAGCAGGACAACAAGATGTGAAGGAAGAGATCTCGGAGAAAGAAGACCAGGCATCTGCCATGTCTTTCTCTCCTACTCTAGTGCCTCAGGTGGGACCAGACACTCATCAGAAGACGATTACTGTGTGAGAAGACGACTCCAGGAACTCAGAAGACGCGTCGCCGCCGAGGAAGATGAGACCTATGAGCATTCCTAGGAAGAGTGCATCTTTCCCGACCATCCACTCTAGATCTGAGTCGGATTCACAAGATGACACGCCCAGCACTAAGATTGTCAAGAAGACAGCTTCTGCGACCATAGGGAGTCTTCCGAAGACTCCAGAAGCCAAGACATGGATTGATGTTCTGACTGCGATAGAGGAAGCATAGCAATGAGGACTACTTCTACGGTGGGAAGAGATCTTTCACCCCGGAAGACATTGAAGGTAGCGTCTTCTCGGACACTGAAGGAGAAGACCATTGTGGTAGAAGAGGTATCCATGCCTCTGAAAGACAAGAAAACCGTCTCAGATCGATTTGTGGACATGAACCTGTCTTCTGCGAGAAGACGGTTGGAGGAGTTCAGCACCTTCTTCAGTTCAGAGATCCAGCCAATGATGAAGTTGGTGGAGAAGCGCGTGATGGCTCAGGAGAAGCTACTGCAGCTTGGATTCGGTCCCCGAACCTTGATGCAGCAGGAGGAAGCCCAAAAGCAGAAGCTGGAAGCTCTAGAAGCCAACCTCCGCACCACGGAGAAGATTGCAACGAAGTATAAGGCAGAAGCTTCTGCTTCTGTCAAGGAGTTGCCACAGCTGTGGAAGAGCAACCAAGAGTTACAGATGCGACTTCAGCAGCGAAAGCAAGAAGTTCTGTGGATCGGGGGTAAGCTAACTGACCTCATAGAGGAGAAGATAACTTGGAGTGCACTGTGAGAAGCTGCGGAAGCCTAGGCTGCAGAAGAGAGGAAGCAGCGGGTAGAAGCAGAAGCTTGAGCCAAGAAAGTTATGGCACAGATGAAAAAAGCGCTTCGGAAGAAGTTCAACTTCATTGCGAGAAGGAAGCTTCTGACCCTAGCTCGTACAAGGGATGACGCTTCCAAGGAGATGTTAGTGGACTGCAAGTAGAGCATGTTCCACTACATGGATCGGTAGATCGAGGGTCTGAAGACTTTCTATGATCTTCCTTATATTCCTCAACATGCAGCTACATCTTCTGGTGCACCAGGACCAGCAATTGTGGAGGATCTCGACAAGGAGGAGTTTGACCTTGCTGTCCACTTGGTGGTGATAACGTTGAAAGTCGAGAAGAAGAGCGAGAAAGTCCCGAAAGACAAGATATCTTCTAGAAGCCAAGAAGAAGAGAGTGGAGGAGCTGATGATGATGGCTTCCCAGGTGTTCAGAGTGGAGGAGGTAACTACCTCTGACCCCTGTGAGATCACCTCAGCTCCCAATGTCGAGCAGGTTGCACAGAAAAGTCAAGAAGCACAGGTGGATTCAGCTTCCCAGGGGCCTCTTCTGGCTTCCGAAGCCATGGTGGAAAGGCACATGATCAGCACTGAGGAGGATGTCATCTCAGTCGCATCAGAGGTATCAGCAAGGCCACCCACGATGCTAGAAGCCGAATTAAGAGGTTACACAGATGAGGATCTCATGGAGATCAGACCTGGCAACCAGGAGTACGTAATAGAGGTAGTTAGCTGTTAATTATCTTGGCTATTTTGTAAGAATCTGAGTCTGCTATTTTAAGATGGGCAACTCCTTCTTTATTTTTAGGTGTCTGCGCATGTGGGAAGATAAGCAACGGTAGGAATAAGAAAGTAGTTTCCAAACTGAGAGGGAATCGAAGCCTGGGAGGTGGTGGTCTCCTGACAGCGCCCCATGTTTTCCTAGGTTGTGAGTTGTGATTGGAAGGGATCTCCCTCATGTGACTCAAGGCAATTGTATAAAGTCGATGACAATGTAGGATTTCACACACACATGTGAGCAAGGCATTGAACGTTCACTGCCCTAGGCTATCTAGGGCAGCCTTACATTACTGCTGTTAGAATGGAGACACGAGTTATGGATGATGGTTCAACTTATGCTAGGATACGTAGTAGAGATGGCATAAGAGCTGTTCAGTTTTTGACTGTTGTTGCAGAACATGAGAGAAATCGCGATAGCTTGAGGGACCATCCACTACCTAAGATTACTCAGGAGTTTAGAGAGTCTAGGGGTTTTGGCAGAGTATCATTGAAGAGCGAGACTTCAACGGTACAGTAGAGATAGGATTCTCGCCTGATCCAGTAGAGTAGGAAGCTTTATCCACTAGCTTCTTAGGACTGACGTCATGTGGATCAGTGTGTTATAGGAAGGTTGAGAATCTGAAGAGGTTTGAGAGGCAACATGTGAAGTATGTTCAGCAGTCTTTTTGGGATAGTGGAGAGTTAGCCGGAGATGATTACATATCTGGAGTGTTTGGAGAATAGTATTTGGTAGATACTATAGGGGAGTTGAAATCTATAGTAGAAAGTTCTATAGATGATGTAGATAGAGTGGTGAGAGTGAGCTCCAAGGAGCTTTATGATGTAATTAATACGTTCATAAACCGACAAGAAATGTATGTGGAGACCAAGTACAAGTCAGTGATGAAGAAAGTCAAACCAGTGGTTTTGTCTTTACCACTCGACTATGATCAGAAGATGGAGCAAGCTGCACGGGAACTGACGCTCAGAGGACCGAGAAGAATTTAGCACCAGTTCACAGAAACAACATTGAAGGAGCTGAGGATTGGAGGTGATGGATTTCTTACTGAGCAAGAGAAAAAGAGCTTCAGGAAGATGCTATCTAGACATAGTAAGGCGTTTGCGTTTGAGTCACATGAAGTAGGATGTGTAGATCCAAGTGTAGTTGCACCTATGGTAATCTTTACTATACTGCATGTGCCTTGGAATCTACGAGCTATCCATGTATCTAGAGCTCATCTACCAAAATTGATAGACTTGTTCAATGAGAGGATTAGGATGGGTATCTTGGAACCATCTATAGCTCCCTATTCTAGCAGATGGTTTACTGTTCCGAAGAAGAGTGGAGCTTTGAGATTCATTCAAGATATGCAACCAGTTAACAAGGTGACTATCAGGAATATGGGTATATGACCTATTGTAGACGAGTTTGCAGAGGCTTTTGCTGGACGTGCTATCTATTCAATGGGAGACTTATATTCAGGGTATGATCAGTTTCAGTTATCCTCTGAGAGTAGAGACTTGACTACAATGAGGACACCTTTGGGGTTACTAAGAATGTGCACCTTGTCACAAGGTGCTACCAATTCTGTATCACATATGATGAATGACATGAACAAAGTTTTGAGGGATTTCATTCCTGAGAAAACTATGCCATTCCTTGATGATGTGCCGATCAAAGGGTGTGCTGAACAGGAGAAAATTGAGGTAAAGGATCATAGGGGGTGCCGTAAGTTTGTTGCAGACCCTATAGTTGACTGCGATAAGATATTGAGTCGACTGGAGGAGATTCATTTGACTTTATCAGGAGCAAAGTCTGTATTTGGAAAACAAGAGGTGTTAATTGTGGGACACCTATGTGGATCTTATGGTCGGAAACCTTGTCCAAACAAGGTTGATGCCATTCGAAGGATGAAGGAGACATGTGGGTCAGTTACTGAGGTGAGAAGGTTTCTAGGTGCATGTGTGTTTTATCATATATGGATTTCACACTTTGCTCATGTAGCAGATCCATTGTACAAGTTGCTGAGGAAGGGACAAAGATTTCAGTGGCAAGAGTAGCAAAGCGAGTCTATGAGGAAGTTGAAGGATCTTTTGGCTTCACCACCAACTCTACGGAAGGTAACATATGAGTTGGACAGATCTGTTATCTTTACTGTTGATACTAGTCCTATTGGCATTGGATGGACTGTAGGACAAGACGATGAGGATGGAAATAGATATGTGGTGCGTTTTGGTGCTAAGGTATTAAATTCACGTCAGAGAGACTACCCTCAGGTCAAGCGAGAGCTATGGGGAGTAGTTACTGCGATGAAGAGTGACAAGGAATACTTGATAGGAGCACCTATGGTTGTGGAGACAGATTGTTTATCTCTCTTGGGAATGATCACTAGCTGTACAACTCCAGATATTGCTATGTTGAGATGGATAGCATATATCAAGTCCTTGAACCTAGAGTTTAGACATATTGCAGGAAAAGATAATCTTGTGGCAGATATTTGTCAAGGGTTAGGTATTACGATGAGAAGGAAATGATAGATGACCAAGAGGATGTGGGAACAAAGTTCTATTCTAGTGTTCTTGCTAGAAAGGATAGAAGCTATTTTGCAGCTCCATTGGAGTTATTTGAAGAAACTATGTATGATGGCGACTGGTTGGATCTTGGGCGCTATTTGAGTTCATTGGAAAGACAAGAAGGCTGATCTGATGCAGATTTCAAGAGGATCCGTAGAATAGCTTATGGTTACTTTTTATATGGAGGACATCTATGGACGCGCCCTAAGCTACAAGGAGGTGTACCACAGCGGGTGGTATATGACCTGGAATTGCAACAGCAGCTGATCAAGGAGTTCCATGAGAGTCTATGGGCCGGTCATAGAGGAGTTTGGGCTACATTTGCCAGGATGAAGGAGAAGTATTGGTGGAAGGGTATGTATAAGAATGTAGTACAGTTTGTTTCATCATGTATGTCTTGCCAGATGTATTCCACTATACGTCATCGTGATGGATTACATCCTACTTATCCTTTAGCTATTCATTACAAATGGGTAGTGGATCTTGTAACTATGCCATTTGGACTTGGACAAATGAGGTATCTAGTCTTGGCTAGAGAAGATCTATCTAACCAAGTCGAAGGCCGTGCCCTGAGGACGAAGACCACTGCTAGTGTCTGCCGCTTTCTACTTGAAGATGTTATTTGTAGGTATGGGTGTGTGGGAAAGATCACTGTAGATAGGGGTGAGCTAGATTCACAAGAAGCATGTGAGTTCTTCAAGCGATTGAGAATCAAGTTGGCGTTAACCACATCTTACAATCCTGAAGGGAATGACAAGAGCGAACGAGGTCATCCGCCAATCATCAAAGCTTTGGTAAAAGATTGCAAGGGTAAGATCCGTGAATGGCCTAGACTGCTACCATTTTGCTTTATGGGCAGATCGTACAACTCATAGTACCGTTACAGATTACATGCCAACAGAGTTGATACTAGGGCAAAAACTTATGATGCCGATTGAGGAGATTGTGCCTACTTGGAATATTTTGCCATAGGAAGATGATAGAAGTACGGATGATCTTCTTGCATTAAGGATCCAGCAGTTAGAACGAAGATCTAAGGATGTTGCTAAAGCTGTGGAAAGGTTAAAGACTGCTAGAGAGAGAAACAAAGGCAGATTTGATAGAACGCATAGATTACGATCCAAACCAGTTAAGGAAGGTGATTGGGTGTTAGTCTATGATAGTAGTCTTGATAATCAACATAGCGCTATCAGAAAGTTTTCCAAGAGATGGTTCGGACCTTATGTGGTGTTAGAAGTTTATGATAATGCCACATACTCTTTGAGAGATTTAGATGGTGTAGTGCTCAAGATACCAGTCGCAGGGAAGAGAATCAAGCTCTTTAGAAGGAGAGGGGAGGACCAGAACATTGCAGAGTTTACTGAGGATGAAGCTGAAGACTCAATAGAGGTTGAAGATGAATTTAAAGCTGAAGCTGATGAGTCTTGATCTGGATCTGGCACATATCGGAGGATGTGCAGGTTCAGAGGGGGTGGATGTCGTGCTACTTGGTGGTTACATGTTATATTTCTACTCCGACACTTGAGTTTAGTAGTTCTAGAAGTTAGTCATATTACTTCTAGTCGTTTATGTATATGTTTGACATCTTTGCATACGGTGTTAACACTATTTTGAGTCCTAGTAGGCTGATAATATGCTAGTTATCTTGTTCAAGCATTTGTGCGTTTGTGCAAGTGACTTCTTACTTGTCTATGATGTTCAACGTACATAACTTAGATTTACCATGTTGATAAAGTTTAAGCTCATGGGTTGTACTTACGTGTTGCCCATGCACGCTTTTTAGCTAGTTTAAGTTTACTTTCAAGATTGCGTGTCATTTTCGGTAGTTTAAGATTTACGCTAGCACTTTAAGGAACTTGACGTGGTAGCCTATGAGTGGAATTAAAATACCACATGGTTTAAGACACAAGAGGACAACCAAGTGGAGCTATGAACTCCTATTGGTCTATTTTTGTCTTTTGTAAAACTCTAAATTTAAAAACAGAGATCTAAAGGAGAGTGAGAGGACTACAAAATCTGAGAGCACAGGAAGATAAAGCTCGTCATGCCAAGCATTGTCAATGAAATTCTTGATCGATTTGGAGCAATAAAGAAGGAGTTATGCCCAATTGAAGTTCGGATTGAGTTGAAACTGCCTCACTTTTGTTGGATTTGGGGTTTTCAGTGTCATTCGCAGCAGAATTGAGGAAATCGCTTCAAACCTTCATGGTTGCGTTCACTGTCAGGAGGGCTACGACTGTCCAAAAATTTTCAAGTCATTTGAGTGAGTGAGTAATTCAAGGCGACCGCTGAATCAGAGGGGGTCTGAAAAGCTCTCAATCTAGAGCAACAACTTCAGAGAATGAGATCTGGAGAACGGTGTACAATCAGGAGTCTCAACTTCAAAGAGGTGTTCAGCATCCTGTAGACTCCAAATCCTGTAAGAATCTTCGAAATTGATAGAGCCATTTTTTTGTTGTAGATCGAAATAGCTGTTTGAGTATCAAAAATTATCGCAATATCTTTACTCAGAACTTTTCTGTCCATATCTAGGTGCCAGAATTTGATCTCAAGCTGAAACTTCGTGTGTGTGCTCAGTAGGGCCTCTCTTACATGTAGAAGAATTTTAGAAGTCAGAACCATCATAGTTTTCTCTCCTTGAGTGTTAAAGTTCATCGCTTGATTCTATTACTACTAGTTAGACCTGAATTTCACTTTCTGAACATATTAGAGGATCCTAAACACTTGTGTGAGTGCTTATAGCGCCTTGTTGTAACCTGAAAGACCTACCTCTTGAGTAAACAACCACAGCCAGAAGCCCAACGCTTTCTTAGGTAGACAGATCACACTCCGACACCGCCCCCAACATCAAGTTCGTGGTCGCGTCCACATACGTCGAGGGTTGACTCACATCAAACCCACTCCTGGATGTCAATGTCTCCAACTCCACTGCATCATCGGTAGGTTGTTTAGGAACCATAGATGTGGTCCTCAACACCTCCGATAACATGAACGACTGGGGAACCTTGACCTGTCTACCAGCCTCCCCGCATTGTGGATCCAACTCCACTGACGCACCTCGTGACTCAGAGACACGTATTGCACCTCTAGTCACTACCGCAGATGTCTCAATCTGCGCCACACCAACCATTAAGTCGAAGTCACCTCCTTCTCCTCCATAAGACGTGGAAGCTTTTGTTCCACTAGATCTCTGTTGAATCATTGTCATACTAGCTATCCTCTGCTCCAACTGCTCAATTCGAGCAGCAATACCTGCTTTTGACCTCGTAGCAAGCGGTGGACCGACTGATCATCTCTCAGGTGCTGGACCTCTACCTCCAGCTCGACCACCACTGTCTCCTTGAGCTCCTCCGCCTCGTCCACGATCAGTCTTTTCTTGCTGTAGCTCGGGATGGAGATCGAAACAATGGTTACTACTGTGACCAAGTTGTCCGCAATGCTCACATTGTCTAGGTACCGCTTGAGACGTCCCTAATGTCTCACAACCACCTCTCATCTGTGGACAGTCTTTCTGCTGATGAGGACCATCACACGTCCAGCAAGGACCCGCTTGCTGCTGACTAGAGAAAGACGGCATGGACTTTTGCCCACCAAATCCTCCACCACCTCCTTGGGATCGTGACTACTCCGCACGATCTTTACCACCACCATCACCACGCTGTTGCATAGTCTGTGATCCTCGAGAAGAGGTGGTCGTCTTATGTGGTGTCTCCTTGTTGAACCCAGCAACCACCATCCTCTCCTCCACCATGTTGAGCTCAATGCGCTCAGCAAAACCAAGACAACCGCTAACGTCAGAGCGGTGTCTCTAAGGAGCGTGACATCTTTGACTCTCCTATGTAGCTCCTGATCTAGTATCTCATAACAGAACTGGACTGCTTGTGCTTCCATCACCCCTTGGGTAACACTGATCAACCGCCTCATGCGAGTAAATGCCTCGCGTAGCCTCTCTCCAGTCTTCCGCTGGAACTCCTGCAGACTCCTCAACTTGTCGGTCTGTACAGCTTGATAGTTCTTCCTCAAACACTGGAAAAACTGAACCACAGGGTTAAACCTTGGTAGTATCCTCCTCACACTACCATCTGCTCTACTACTAGTGGACGCACCGCCGGTAGTAGGTACTCCGTCACATGTGGATGTACCACTGCTACTGGCACCCGAACTCGTAAGTGCTACGCCTCCTAAAACTACGCCAGTAGTGATAGAAACGTAGTTGGAGACCAATGTTGTCTCCACAACTCAATCTCCATACTGTAGTCTCGCCTGAACTCATGGTAATTGTCCATCGGCGGTCCCTCCAAATGTTAGAACAAACCCTTCCACGCCATGAAGGGTGTAAACAGCTGTGAGTTCCGCATCTGCTGCAGATCGCACCAACTGTCGGTTTTACACTTCCCACACAACTGAAACTTGTATACCTCTCTCACGCACGTCAGCAAGCTGGCTTGCGGCGGACTCGGGCTCTTCTCCGTCTCTGCACTCTCGCACTCCGCTCTCACGTCTCCGCACTCACGCATCTGCTCCTCGAAGCCTCGAAGCCTCTAAACCTCTAAACGTCTCTTAACACACACTCCACACCTCGACACTCCTGCTCACTCTCTGCTTGGGTAAGAAAAGAAACTCGAGCCAAACACCACAAGAAGGACGTGTACGAAGAGCACACATCTCAAAACAGCAACTTAGAGGTCAAAAACACACTCCAAGAGATCAAAATCTGCCAAATTGGCACTCGCAGGCAGGTTTACGTCAGATTTTGGATCACTTGTAACTTTCTTCGACTTGTAACTTCTTCGATCTTTCACCACATCGAACGATTTTTTATGCATTGGAATTGTCTTCCCAGCGTGCACCTACTGCACTCTTCAGTATCATAAATTATCGACCCATGCCAACCTGACGTCCACCGATGCGCTTCTATCGATTTCAAATTGATCACAAAAATCCGTCACAAGAAATTTCAGCAGCGCTTCCGCACTACGTCACCACCAAATCAGCCATGAACAGGTTCAAATGATAGTAATCCACACAGCAATCGATCATCCAACCAAAAAGAACCACTCCACGCACACGTGCAAGCGCATCCACAAATCAAAGATACCACCGATCTGCCCACTCGGAGATACCACCGGCTGAAATCCGCGACCTAAAACCTCTCAATCAGATCTCGCAATCTGAGTTCTTTAAGTGATAAACGGTATATACTCACTCCATCATGCCAACGGGCACTAAACAATCACTAAAGTTGAGCTAAATCCACTCTGTGCTCGCAAAGACTCCAGATTGCACTCCCAAAGACTATCCACCATAGCTAGGAGCTTGAAGGCTCAACTTGAAGAACTAAGGCCTCCAAGCTCTACTTGCGAAGTATACCCCTAGTGGATCATCCCAAGAACTCATCCTAACGGCACTAACTGCCCTATCGAGATTAGCCACTCCGCACTCGGCCAACCTAACCGAGGTGCGTCAGTTAACAAAGAGCATCGTGTGGCTCTGCATCCTGAGAAGTGCTTCTTCGGAATATCAGAAAGGGTTTTGTTAGGACATAGGATTTCTGGAAGAGACATAGAAATCGACTGTGCTAAGGTGAAAGTTATCATGAAACTTCACTCACTTGCTAACATGACTCAATTGAGAAGCTTCCTGGGCAACGTAGGATACTACAAGAGGTTTATTGACAGATATGCAGAAGTGGCAAGAAGACTTACGAAGCTGCTGAAGAAGGACGAACCTCATGTCTGGTCTTTTGAGCAGCATGAAGCCTTCGAGGAGATGAAGAAGCTTTTGTCAGAATCTCCCATCCTGAGATCACCTGATTGAGAAAAGATCTTCCACATTTATGTGGATGTCTCTGCTTTTGTCATAGGAGTGGTACTGAGCCAAAAAGACGAGAAGAAGAAAAATTATCTCATTTACTATGCGAGAAGACAACTCAGTGATGCCGAGAAGAAGTACTCAACAACTGAAAGGGAGTGTCTTGGCATGATTTACTCATGTAGGAAGTTTAGGCACTATCTTCTGACTAACCCATTTGTCTTCTATGTGGATCATTTTTCTTTGAAGCTTCTAGTGAAGAAAGCAAATTTGTCAAGTAGGATTGCTAAGTGGATTCTTCTACTTCAGGAATTCACTTATACGGTTGAGTACAGGCCTGGAAGACAACATGTTAATGCTGACTACTTATCCAGATTAGAGACAGAAAGTAGAGAAGACGAAGTGAAAGACGAGTTCTCCGATGAGAAGCAGTTTCAAGTTTCTGCAGAGGTGTCACAGTCTGAGGGGGAGGACGCACCGCTCACTCTCTAGAAGCCGAGGTAAGGTCTTCTGATCCTGTCTACGCGACTTCCACAGAAAAATCTATCTTCAAGGACCTAAGGAAGTTCTTGGAAGACCAACAGTACCTAGAAGGATTGTATGCCGAGCAGAAGGCCGTCTTCTTATACAAGGCAGGCCCTTATGCCGTCCTCCAGGATATTTTGTTTAGGAAGGGACATGACGAGAAGCTGAGGAGATGCCTCGAGCCCTCAGAGATTAAAGCAGTAAATCACGAGTCTTCACTACGAAGACGCTGGAGGTCACTATGGACTGAAGACGACGATGAAGAAGATGTTGGACACTGACTACTGGTGGCCAACCATGTACAGAGACACTTTTCAGGAAATCAGAAGATGTGATGCGTGCCAGAGGGTGGGAAGACCTACAGCTATCACTCGGTGGCTCTTACTCTCATTTTGCCTCTCGCATCTTTTGAAAAGTGAGAAATCGATTATGTTGGGTCAATCGCTCCTGGAGCTAGAAGAACCCGAGCACGGTACTAACTGATAGCTATAGACTATGCCATTAAGATGGTCGAGGACGAAACCACAAGGAAGAACGACGCCGTAGTGATTGTCAAATTTCTCTAGCACAACATCATCACTCGTTATGGATGTCCTCTCGAACTGATGTCAGACAGAGGAACTCATTTTCTAAATGAGACTATTACCCTCTTGACACAGTATTTCAAGATCAAGCATCGAAAGACGACACCGTACAACCCGAAGGCTAATGGATTGGCAGAGAAGACGAAAGATCTTCTCTGCAATATGTTGAATAAGGTAACTATAAACCACGCTTATGATTGAGACACGAAGGTGCCGTTTGTGTTGTGAGCTTTTAGGACTTCACCTAAGGTTACCACTCAGAAAACACTCTTTTACCAACTTACGAGATGACATGCATTGTCCCCATCGAGTTGAAGGTCCCTACTTATAGGCTGGCTGTTACCGAATGCATGGAAGAAGAAA
The DNA here is from genome assembly GCA_036924285.1 of Asterella californica. Lineage (NCBI taxonomy): Eukaryota > Viridiplantae > Streptophyta > Marchantiopsida > Marchantiales > Aytoniaceae > Asterella > Asterella californica. The sequence continues at coordinate 19,312,387 of JAYKYS010000010.1, read as the reverse complement.
AAGTCAAGAGCAGCGTCTTCTGAACTTTGTGGAGTTCGAGGAAGACATGAATGCAGTTCTCGAGAAGACTTACAAAGTACAAGTACAACGAAGGTGACTGTCAAGGATGGAGACCTGGTTCTTCTATACGACAATAGGCATATGAAATTCTCCGAGAAGCTTCATCTTCACTAGATGCCTATGCGACAAGGGAGTCTTCATCTACGCATAGGAGAAGACTATACGTGGATTGGATTGTTGGTTTGGGTGAGGTGAGCGAGTTTGAGCCGCAGGGAGTCCATTTACGTCAGTTTTTTACTACCTGTAATCAAATTTCTTGCGTGGTTTTGCAAGAGGAACTCCAAACGACATTTGGAGTCTCGTTGGGTTTGTGATAGCTAGATCTATCTGGAAGGGAAGACGGATATCAGTTTAGACGATTCGTTTGTGCGATGTGTGCGGTTTTAAGCCGCAGGGAGGAGTTTTTGAAGGTTCGGTCACCTACGACCGAAAATCGACGATATCTCAGCTGTTGGGAGTCGGATCTGAAGGTTTCTTGGGTTAATGGAGTCAGCGGAGGAGATCCTATCGACATCTGAAGTCCGTTCGACGAAAGGAGGAAGTTCACAGATAGATCTTTTTCAGTTTCTTTGCTACGGGTTTTGCTCTTTTGAGTTCGTTAGAGTTCTGGTTGGCTATATACAGCTTGTGGTAGCTAGCTTTAGCTAAGAACTTGTACATGGATGTGGTTTTCGACTTGGGTTTGGATCGCGTGATACTACTGTGGTTCTGTTTGTTAGCAAAGAGAAGTTTCTCTTGCTTTGAGCTGCACTTCGGTGGTTTTGGGTCAGGGTTGTGATTCAAGGGTTGTTTTTAGGGACTTTTGAAGCAGGTTACAGACCGCCCTGGTCTGTTTCTCAGTTCTGTGTTCTTAGGAGAAAGAAGCGGCAGTGTACATACATTTAGAGTCGGTATATATCGCAGCATTCGTTTTTGTGGTTGTTTTTTCTCTGTCTTGTCTCTGTTTCAGCACACAACATCTCCACAGCCAGGAACCTCATGTTTTCCTGGACATCCTTCACGCAATATCCGACATGATACTGTGTACATGTCAAGGCAGGGGTCGCTCGAGAAAAATCATCTTCGTGGATGATGGAGTGGTGGCGTAGAACTTTCCACCACCCTGAGTCAGAGAACCGTGGATATGAGCTGGAGAAGAAGATTCTTCCGATGATCTTAGAGAAGTGGCATGTACCTGGAAGTACTACATGCCTCTTCTTGGAAGACAGACAGAGGAGGAATAGATGGAAGGTGGAAGCTTACCGGGAGCCGAAGAAGCGTCTTCTGGAGAAGCTGCACCGTCACCTTTTTCCTAAGAGAAAGGGTCAGAAGGTTAGATACCTTGGAGACCATGATGTGGAGTTCATGGAAGCTATCTAGGAAGGACAGGTCGTCAACTGGGGCGTCTTTTTCTCCAGACCGAGCTAGTGTACTTGGGCACTCTAGCAGGAGGGCATCTTACTCTCTTCTTCTGCTATTGTAGTGACGTAGGATTTCTCCTTTTGCCCATTTAGTATACAAGATATCGTTCCCACAGAGGATTTGCACAAGTAACGCTGCTCTAAGTTCTAAGATCTGTTCAAACACACAAACACACGGGTTTTGCCTAGAAATCCCGTCTTCTCACAAAACCACACAAAACAACACGTCTTCCAGATACGCCAAATGGTGCTCTAGACCCAACCAAACAACTACCAACTAAAATATCACACAACTATTCACAGAGAAGCTCGGGAAGACGATCTTCCTGCTTCCAGGTTGCTTCTTCCGGTCTTCTCGTTACCATCTTCCCGAAACGATTCTCGTCTTCTGGGGGTTTAGCTCGTCTTCTCACACCTCCAGAAGGCTGTCCGGCTTCGCAGAAGTCGACTAGTAACAATCGTTACACCTTATTCTCACACTCACATTCCATCGGGTTGGATAAATCACAGGGTGTATGCCTCCTGTAGCCTTCCCAGGCTTCTGCCTACGGAAGTTGTCTTCCGGCAGCGCTACAACGACATTCACCTTCACGAAAGCTCAATAGAAGTATCGGAAGCTCACTAGAAGAAGATAAGAAGATGGGGAAGATGAGAAAAGATGGGAAGAAGAAGAAATCCAAACAAGAGAAAACAGGATGAAAAAGGGCAATTAAGATTTCGACATGCTTCTAGTCCGGATCCTGACTAACAAGCCATCCCTGCTTGTAATAGTTTGGGGAGGAAGACAACAAACGTGAGTACTGTAGCACCGTCTTCTACTCGAGGATGTCGTCTTCTGTTGCGGGAAGAAGTCTTCTTTCTTCTTCACTTCGCTGCTCTGACTGCTCTGTCTTCTGGGATCACTTACCCAAAAGACCGTTCGTACGTAGATCCCAAGTGCTCTACTGAACGAGTCAAGCTACACTTCCACAACTGCTGACAGTCATCGTCACTCAAGAAGAACACTTCCCATGCACAATTGGGAGCGAATTCAATGAACCCACCATCCAGAAGACATGGACAAAGCTGCTGCACTCAAATCCACAATCTATTCCCCGAGAAGAAGTCACAATGGCATTGGGAAGCTCACTCCCTCTACTTCCTGCGTCTACTCCTCGACACACCAGCCCAGCCAACAGGACTGCACGAGGATGCCGTTCCCTGTTCCTGGACTGTCCACTACCTCTATCTACATCTTCGAACCACTGCTGGTGCGAGTATGCAGACCCCTCCTGTATATTCCAAGACTATTCGTATGTTTCCAACAACGGGTGTAGTGCGCTAAGACTGTCTTTGCTCTAATGTGTCTCGCCTGCCTGCCTGTAGAATCGGTGTGTATGTTCAGTTACTGCCGAATTCTACAGAACTGACAGAGCTCTCAGAGAGCTTTTCTCCTACCCTGCTATCCTACTTAACCATTTGCCTCGAGAGTCAGGGGAGGCGACCACCAAGGAGAGAGAGAGAGGCGCTGACAAGAGGTTGTCACCTCACATGCATGCGGTCCCTCTTCCCAATTAGCCCTCCACTGTGTTACTCCTACGCTACCTATGCTGCCACATGGGGTCCTAACTATTTTTACATGGAAAACTGCCACCCTTAAGATAGCATGTCTGATCCTACTAAATCTGGAAGTGTCGATTGAGTTTGCTAACTACTCTGATTGCTCGGTGGCAATCTCTACATGATCTGCTCCTACCGGAGCTACTACCTCGACTTCTGATGGGCTGGGAAGCCCTGCACTTACCTCGGGTACCACTGAGGTAGCTTCCCTCTCCTCGCTCTTCGCTGGCCCTGCTATTTCTGCGGCTGCGTCTTCCTCGGCTTCGACTTCGGAAGACGGCATGGTCTTCTGGGAAGACGAGTCGAATGGTGCGTCTTCGGTCTTCTGAGGCACAGATGCAGTACTAGGGACCATGGCGATCTCATAGAGGTCCGGGGAAGTCGCTTCCTCCACGCGGAATACCTGGGAAGACGGCTCGTCTTCATGTCTTCCGGGGCGTCTTCTGGAGTCTTCTCGTCTTCCAACGCTGTCACCACCAAGTGTACAGCGAGATCGAACTCCTCCTTCTCCATTCCGGATCCAGTCGAGGGTGCTGGGGCTTGGGAAGATGCGGTTGCAGGTGTCGGAAGTGAGGGAAGACCATAAAGTGTCTTCACTCCTTCTATCTGTCTATGCAGGTACCTGAACATGCTATCTCTGCATTCCACCAACCTCGTCTTGGACTCGCTGTCCCATTCCCTAGCTGAGGTAAGTAACTTCTTACCCGCGGTGAAGTTGAACTTCTTCCGAAGCGCTTCTACCGACTGAGCCAGCATCTTCCGCGCACGAGCCTCCGCTGCTTCCCTCTGCGTCTTCTCCGTTGCAGCTCGCGCTTCTGCGGCTTCTCGCTGCATCTTCCAAGTGGTCTGCTCTTCTGCGAGGGCAGTGATCTTCTCCCGTACTCGGAGAACTTCCTGATCACGCTGCTGTACTCGCGCCTGCAACTCCTAGTTGCTCTTCTGAAGTTGCATCGACTCCTTGGCAGAAGCGGCTGCTTCCGCCTTGTACCTGGCTGCAAGCTTCTCCGTAGTGCGGAGACTAGCTTCCAGAGACTCCGTCTTCTGCTGGCTGTCTTCCTGTCGCAGCAAGGTGCGCAGGCCGAATCCAGGCTGTAAGGGCTTCTCCTGTGCCCTCGCTCTCCTTTCCAGCAACTCCATAGCGGGCTGGATCTCCTTCTGGAAGTAGGCACTGAACTCCTCCAGTCGTCTTCCTGCAGAAGACAAGTTCATCCCCACCACTCGCTCGAGGGTGTCGACTTCGTCTTCCAGAGGCAAGGGAGCCTCTTCCACCACTACGGCCTTCATCTTCTGCGCACGAGAAGAAGCTACTCTTCTCATCTTCCGGGGTGGAAGACTCCTCGTGGCAGGAGCGGCTCTCCTCTTTGCGCTTCCTCGCATCGCAGTAGGAATACCCATCCATCCTTCGTCTTCTGGAGTCTTCGGAAGACTCCCAAGTGTTACAGAAGCTGTCTTCTGCTCCGATCGGGTACTCAGCAAGTCTTCCTCTGAGTCCGACTCTGATCCTGAATGGATGAGGGAGATGGGTGTCCTCGGTACACTTCTGTGACCCATCTTCCTCACTGACGTGGCGTCTTCCGACTCGTCTTCCCTCACCAGAAGCGTCTTCTGGTGAGAGCCGGGCCTTAGCTGTGGTATCAGAGTGGGAGGGGGCGTTGCTGCTGCTTCTCGGTCATCGTCTCCCGAGGTCTCCTCCTTCACCTCCTGTCGCTCCGTTGGCCCATACACTGCCAGCTGATCTTCCCTAAGATCCCCCATGGCTACATACAAGTAGCAGAAGAAGGGCGTCAGATGTCCTCCCGCCGGGGTACCCAAGTATGCTAGCTCCGTCTGTACATAGTTGTGGATGTACGCGCCCCAGTAGATTGGCACTCTGTCATCCCACACTGATTCCAGGAACTCCACGTCCTGATCTCCTAAGTACCTTGTCTTCTGCGCTTTTCTCTTGTACTACTCTAGATATTGCTATGTTGAGGTGGATAGCATATATAAAGTCCTTGAATCTAGAATTTAGACATATTTCAAGAAAAAACAATCTTGTGGCAAATATGTTATCAAGGGTTAGGTATTACAATGAGAAAGAAATGATAGATGATCAGGAAAATGTGAGAAATAGTTCTATTCTAACGTCCTTGCTAGAAAAGATAGAAGTTGTTTTGCAACTCCATTGGAGTTATTCGAAGAAACTATGTATGATGGAGAGTGGTCGGATCTTGGACGCTATTTGAGTTCATTGGGAAGACAAGAAGACTGGTATGATGTAGATTTCAAGAGGATCCATTGAACATCTTATGGTTATTTTTTACATGAAAGACATCTATGAAAGCGTCGTAAGGTATAAAGAGGTATATCACAACATGTGATATGTGACCTAGAATTGCAGCAGAAGCTGATCAAAGAATTCCATGGGAGTCTATGGGCTTGTCATAGAGGAGTTTGGGCTACATTTGTCAAAATGAAAGAGAAGTATTGGTGGAAGGGTATGTATTAAGATGTAGTACAGTTTGTTTCATCATGTATACATTGCTAGATGTATTCCAATACATGTCATCGTGATGGATTGCATCTTATCTATCCTTTAGCCATTCATTACAAATGGGTACTTGATTTTGTAACTATGCCATTTGGGCTTGGACAAATGAGGTATCTAGTCTTGGCTAGAGAAGATCTATCTAATCAAGTTGAAGGTCGTGCCTTGAGGAAGAAGACCACTACTAGTGTATGTCACTTTCTACTTGAAGATGTTATTTGTAGATATGGGTGTGTGAGAAAGATCACTATAGATAAGGGTGAGTTGGATTCACAAGAAGCAGTTGAGTTCTTCAAGCAATTGGGAATTAAGTTAACATTAACCACTGTTTACAATCATGAAGGGAATGACAAGAGTGAACGTGGTCGTCCGTCAATCATCAAAGCTTTGATAAAAGCTTGCAAGAGTAAGATCCGTGAATGACCTAGATTACTATCATTTGCTTTATGGACATACCATACAACGATAGTATTGTTATAGGTTACATACCAGCAGAGTTGATACTAGGGCAAAAACCTATGATGCCGATTAAGGAGGTTGTGCCTACTTGGAATGTTTTGTCATGGGAAGATGGTAGAAGTACATAGGATCTTCTTGCATTAAGGATCATGCAGTTAGAACGAAGACTTGATGATGTTGCCAAAGTTATGGAAAGGTTAAAGACTGCTAGAGAGAGAAACAAAGACAGATTTGATAGGACTCATAGATTATCACCCAAGCCAATTAAGGAAGATGATTGGGTGTTAGTCTATATGATAGTAGTCTTGATAATCAATATGACACTCTCAAAAAGTTTTCCAAGTGATGATTTGGACTTTATGTGATGTTAGAAGTTCATGATAATGCCACACACTCCTTGAGAGGATTAGATAGTGCAATGCTCAAGATACCAGTTGCACGGAAGAGGATCAAGCTCTTCAAAAGGAGAGGGGAGGACTAGAACATTACAGAGTTTATTGAGGATGAAGCTGAAGACTCAATGTAGATTGAAAATGAGTTTGAAGCTGGAGCTGAAGAGATTTGATCTAGAGGAGGGATAGTTGCACATATCGGAAAAGTTGCACATATCGGAGGATGTGCAACTTTAGAGGGGGTGGATGTCGCACTACTTGGCGACTACATGCTACACTTTTACTCCAACACTTGAGTTTAGTAGTAATAGAAGTTAGCTAAATATTAATGCTAGTTCTTTATGCATATGTTTGGCACTTTTGCATATGGTGTTAACACTATTTTATGCTATATATTTTGAGTCCTAATAGATTGATAGTATGCTATTTATCTTGTTCAAGCACTCATACTCTTGTGCAAGTGGTTTCATACTTATCTATGTTGTTCAAAGTACATAACTTTAGGTTTACCATATGGATAAATGTGGGCTTGTCTACTTCCAAGAAAGACAAGCCTATTCAGGTGAGCTTTGTCAAGGGCAAGACGTACCAAACTTCTGAAAGTGATCTTTGACATACGATTTGCGTGTGGGAAGTTGAAGTTCACAGAGAACTTCACGGTGTGCGAGATGATGACATCCATGCGGTTTTGGAAAACCTTTGAGGTTGAACGTCAAAGTTAAAGTGCGGAAGTTGGCAATAAAGCTGATCCGAAAGACGTGGAAAATTGACGACTTTGCGGTGAATTTGATCAAAAGCAAACAGATGGACTTCAGCGAGGGAGTCATGTGTTTGATGCGAGTTGCAAATTTGATGGCGGATGGTAGACAAGAAGAAACATCAAGAGATGCGACTAAACTTCTGAAGGTGCTTTGTGAAGTGATTAAGGAGTTTGATGATGTCTTGACGGATGAGCTACTTGTTGAATTACCTCCGAGGCGGATGCTGGGTCACAAGATCGAGATCTTGTCAGGATCAGAACCACCATCCAAACCTCCTTACCGACTCAATTAGGTAGAAAAGATAACTCGGTGAGCTATTAATGCAGAGATATATTCAAACCAGCAAGTCATCTTACGGAGTCCTAGTTCCTTTTGCAAAGAGGAAGGATGAAAAGTTATGGCTTTGCGTAATTTATCGTACGCTCAATAAGGTGACGATGAAGAATCATTATCCCTTGCCAAGGATAGACGACTTGTTTGATAGGTTAGCGTCTAGTACTTCAGCAAGATAGACTTGAAGTCAAGATATAACCAGATCCAGATAGCTGCCCTGGATGTTGAAAAGACCGCTTGCTGAACCAGATACAGTCGTTGGAATTCGTGGTGATATCATTTGGACTATGCAACGCCCTTCAACATTCACTACGTTCATGAACATAATTTTTTTACGAGGAGATGGATGATTTTGTCATCGTTTACATCGACGACATCTTGATCGACTCCAAAACTTTGGAGTCGCACGCGGAGTAGTTAAGGATGACGTTGACAAGAGTGAGTTTGATTTGGAACGCATTAACTTCTTAAGACATGTCATAAGTGCAGCAGGAGTCCGTCCAGATATGCAGAAGGTGGATGCGATTGTGACTTAGGAGCCTCTGACTACAATAAAGGAGATGAGATGATTCATAGGATTGGCACAGTTCTACCGTAAGTATGTGAAGAGATTTTCAAAGATCACGAAGTCGCTGACGGACTGGACGAGAAAAGATGCACATGTAAGTTGGACCAATGAGGTGGATGATGCGTTCCAAACGATCAAATCTATTTTGTCAAAGGTGTCAGTTTTGAAGCTGTCAGAGTTTGATAAACCGTTCGAGGTGCACACGGACGTTAGCAACTATGTGATTGACGAAGTGTTGTTGCAGGATGAGAAATTTGTAGCTTACGAAAGCAAGAAGTTATATGGGACGGAGAGTCGGTGACCGACTCACGTGAAAGAACTATTTATGGTGGTTAATTGCTTGAAGAAATGGCGGCATTACTTGAGACTTCACAAAACCCAAGTGTATACTGATAATATTCCGCTCAAGTATTGTGAGATACAAGATCGGATGACATCAAAGTAACTCCGGTGGCATGATACTTTGGCGCTCATGAATGTGGAATTAATCCACAAAGCATGAGAATAATGTGGTTCTAGATGTCTTGAGTCGTAAGCAAGAATACCTTCCATCATAATACAAATTTTGCGAGCTATGTATCCTAAGGAGTCAGACTTGGAGAGGCGAATACGTTGTCGTGTTGCATGTGAGTCTGTATAGTGAAAATTAGTAACAGAAGGTTTTTCTTCCATTGTGTACGTAGTTGTAAGAGAACCTGCCCCGAAGCTTATCAAGCTGGGCAGGAGCTAAGCCGAGGCTATGCTTGACAAGCTGCCCTCGAGCTTGGGTTAAAATATCATCACGAAGAGGAAAAAGTTCCAGAATGCAGAGCTCATCAAGAAGAGCGACTTCATACTTCCGGTTTCGAGAAAAGACATTCTAGGTAATAGTTAGTACAAGTCTTAAGTTATGAAAAGTGCAAAAGAGAGAAATCTGTCGATTCTGGCTCGTGACTCGAATTCATGATCTGACAGCGTGAGTGTGTAGGTGTTTGTGAGTACTATAGTTTTGACTACTCATTCACTCTAACGGAGTTGTACAAAGAAGTTAGTGTAAGAAAAGCTAGTAAAGATTTTACAAAAACAATTCCTTAAGAATATGTACCAACTGTATTTCTTTTCTGGACGAAAACAGAGGCCATCCTAGTGATATGACGTCCACCTAGGAGGAAAGTGGTCTCAAGATCAATTCCTCTTGGCTTGTGTGTCCTGTTTTGGCATGTTGACCTCTTGGAAGAGAGTCATCTTGCATATCTAGGGACTGTAAGATGGGCTCTAGAGTGAACTCAAAACTCGAATGCCCGTGGTGGTGCATTCGCAGCCTTTATATAGTGAGAGGAATAGTACATGATAAGCTTCCGGTCAATGCTCATCTCTCACGCGGATCGCTAATGTGGCTTACATGCAGCCTTAGATCTAGAACAACATATAGAGGGTTCAGAATGAGCCACGTAAGAGACTCGCTGGAAAGTTCTAGAAGCTTCTTTCTAGAAACTTCATTTTGGAAGCTTCCCGGCTGGAAAGTTCTAGAAGCTTCTTTCTAGAAGCTTCCTTCTGGAAGCTTCCCGGCGGACTTTTGGCGCACTCGCCTATTGGTAGAAGTACTATTTGCTGCATGTATTCTTCGTCCAACTTAGCCGTAACTAATTCTTATACCAAAGACTTCTACCAAACCAATTTCTCCTCTAGTTGATAAGTAGAGCTCTACTTATTACAAACCTCCCCCCTTTTAAGAAGCAACGTCCTCGTTGCTCAACTGCTGTTCGAAAGCTTGCACTATGAGTGGAGCGTATGCAAGATTGGTTGCAAGTTCCCATGTTGCTTCATGTAATGGATAACCTTTCCATTTGACCAAATAATCTACATGTTGATGACGAGTCCCACGAACACGTTTCTTTAAGATGCATTCCACTTCAAACTCTTCCTCGTCATCGATAATTTGAGGAGGTAGTGGTCGCGACTTACGAATTACCAAATTGAGGAGGTCGTGGTGTATATCGCCGTGATAAAGACACCTGAAAAACCAGATGAATCTTCATGTGGGGTGGAAGTTCGAGTTGATATGTCACTGCTCCAATTCTACGGACAACAGAGAAAGGCACGATGAAGCGAGGGTTGAATTTATGACTGCCGATCAGAGTAAGGTTGGTTGTGGATAACCAAACTTGATCACCAATCGTGAACTCTTCGTGCCGACGGTGTCCATCGACATATTGCTTTTGTCGGTTCTGAGCAACTTGTAGTTTCACCTTAGCTTTTTCCACTCCTTGTTGAATTCGTGCAACGAATTTATTGACAGCATCCACTTTGGTGTTGACTGACGACGTCGTGCCGAATCGTGTCAAACTTGCTGGTGTGAGAGGATGTTCGCCGTACATGAGATAAAAAGACGTTTCACGGATAGATGCATTGAGAGAGTTGTTGTAGGCAAATTCTACCAAAGGGAATAAGGTGTCTCACTTCGCTTGCTCCTCTAGAGTAAAGGCTCGTAGCATGTCTTCAATGGTGCGATTGGCTCTTTCAGTTTGTCCATTGGTTTGTGGATGATAAGCAGTAGACATGGCAAGTTTGGTCTTGAACAGACCAAATAAGGTTCTCCAAAACAGGCTAGTAAACTGAGGACCTCTATCTTTTATAAGCACACGCGATAGACCGTGCTGAGCAAAAATGGTGTTCAAATATAACTGGGCAAGTTGCGGTGCTGAGACGTTTTTCGTGGTTGATCGAAGGTGGATCATCTTGCTGAGCTTATCGACAAAGACGACTATGGAGTCAAAACCTGAGCTGGTCATGGGAAGTTCACACACTAAGTCCATACTAACATGATCTCAATGTTTGGTAGGGATCAAGAGGGGTTGAAGGAGACCGGAGGATGCTTGATTTGTAGCTTTATTTTGTTGACACATTGCACAACTCCGAGTGTATACTGCAACATCCTCTGCCATCTTGGGTCAATAGAACACTCGTTGGACTACTTCCAATGTCTTTTCTACCTCCATGTGTCCTACAATGGTTGAATGGTGACATTCAGTTAGTATGGTGGTGCGTAGTTCTGGATCATCTGGGATCCATAACTTCCCTTCATGGAATACCAAACCATGGTTGCGGGTGATGGTTCTTGAAGGTTTTGCTGCGACAATCTGTGCATCCGATCTTGTGTCCTCGATCAATTTTGTCCAGAAGTCAAAATTCACCTTGACTTTAGAGACTATGTTATGCACCATAGGCATGCGGGTTAATGCATCAGCAATTTGCTTCTTGCCCTCCACGTACATGATGGTCATGTTGAATCGCTGTCTCCATTCTGCCCAACGGATTTGTCTCTTTGAGAGATCCTTCTGCGTCTCCAAATAGACTAAAGGTTTGTGGTCTGTCTTGACCACAAAAGCCTTCTCCTCTAGATAGTGCTTCCAATGCTTCGTGACGAGGACTATCGTCAATTCTTCTCTTTCAGTGGTGTGATAGTTTTGTTCTGCTGGTAACAACTTCCGAGAGAAGTATACAATTGGATGCCAACCATCCTTTCATTCTTGTTGCAATACCGTCCCTACTGCCATGCCTGATGCGTCCGTTGCTAACTTGATAGATTTCTTCGGGTCGTACCACTTGAGGATCAGAGCATGTAGTAGCGCGGTTTTCAATGCTTTAAAATCTACTTCTTGCGCTGTTCCTCACATCCATTTCTTTCCTTTGCCTAACAGAGCAGTTAGTGGTTGTGCAAGCTTGGAAAAATGCTTAACAAATCTACGATAAAATCTTGTCAATCTCATGAAGCTCTTAAGTTGCGTCTGATCTTCTGGAGCCTTCCATTGTTGGATGATAGTTATTTTATCTGCCATTACTTGTATGCCTTCTCCTAAGTAGTCCACCTCCGTCTTGCCAAATTCACATTTTGAAATTTTGGCATACAATTTATTTTGGCGGAGTACTTGGAGAACCTCAAATGGTGCACATGATCCTTCATAGTTTTGTTATAGACTAGGATGTCGTCAAGAAATACAACGATTGATCTATCTAAGTACGAGCAAAATATGTCATTCATCAAACCTATGAAGGTGGCTGGTGCATTTGTGAGACCAAATGGCATTACTAAGTATTCGAAGTGACCATACCTTGTTCGAAAGACAGTCTTCTCCACATCTTCATCAGCGATTTGAATCTGGTTATACCCGCTCCGTAAGTCTAGCTTCGTGAAGTACTTTGCTCCTTCGAGTTGGTCGAACAAGTCATCCATCCGAGGTAGTGGATACTTATTCTTCACCGTTTGTTGATTGAGTGCTCGATGCACATCCGTAGGGTATTATCCTTTTTCTTAACAAAAAGGACTAGAGCTCCATATGGTGATACGCTGGGCTAGATGAACTCTTTTTGCAACATCTCCTCGATTTGTGCTTTGCACTCCTCCAATTCATGTGGTGCTAGTCTGTATGAGGTCTTACAAAGAGGGGTGCTCCCTAGAATCACCTCGATTTTGTGATCAATCCTTCGTTTTGGTGATAACCTTGAAGGAAGATCATCGAGAAAGACATCCCCATATTCTGCTATCACCTCTGTCAAGCTTTTTGGAATCTGCCCGTCGAGCCGTGCACCCGGGACCTCTCTTATTAAACCCAGAAAATAGACATTGCTATTGCGTATAACACTTGTATCTATTACATACAAAGACAAGTTCTGTCTTCGAGATCTCACTCTATCTCCGAAGATTTTCCACTGTTTGATTTTCACCAGTTTTCTTCGTCAATCCACTTCGGGATTATACTGCTCCATCCACGGCATACCCAATCTGACATCATAATGGGCTAATTTGATCACTCGTCACTCAATATCTTTGCAATATTTGCCTAAAGAAAGTTCTATCTTTCGAGGTAAGGATTCAATCCTCTCAATTTGTCCATTGGGCAGTTCCACCTCTTCACTCTCATCACTTTCTAACTCCATTCCCAACTTCATAGCAGTCGATGGAGACAAAAAGTTCTCTGTTGCACCATGATCGATTAGTACTCTCACCTGGGTCCCTTCCAAGACTCCAGCCGTGACAATCAACTGTGCATATTTTTTGTCAATCTCCTTCTCCTTCCCTCGTCTTTCTTCTCTCTCCTTGCACCAGTAAGACCACGAGGTGCATTTACTGGTGTTCTTCGTTTCCCAGTGTTGCCTCGATTTCTTCATTTCCTTCCGTCTCGTTCAGATGATTCAGAGGTCGACGATATGGAGGTCTTGGATCTCTAGGAAAACGATTTTGGCAATTTGTAGCTATGTGGTCGAATCGCCCACAGTTGTAACATTGACGTTGCTCGAGTTGAGGTGTAGCATTCCTGACACCTTCTCCTCTAGGAGCTCCTTGACGTCTTTCTTCTGGCCGTCCTCGACGATCTCCACTTTGAAACTATCGTGACTGATAGCGGATGTTGTCTAGCTCCATGGGTGTCAGACCGTTTGCATACGGGATTTCGGACTCATATCAGTGATTGCAACTTGCAAGTCGAGGAAGGCTTCTACATACTCTTGAAGGCTTCCTTTCTATTTCAATCCTCACATCCTCGTTCGAGCCATTTCTACCGAATCCACCGATTAGAAATTCTTCAACAACCCTTCTTGCATTGCAGTCCATGTGACTGTTCTCCCTTTCGCCAAAACCGATCTCTTCCATGCATCATACCACGTGAGAGCTTTATCGTTCAAGTAGCCACATGCAAACATTCCCGCTACGTGATCCGTGATTTACGTACTGAAAAGTCGTAAATATCGATTCATCCGAGAAATTCAATTCTCGACTACTCTCATGAGTCGTTGATCTTTGTATGGTTCAATGTTACATGTCTTCTTCATTCCTAGTAACAAGGTACCTTCATCATCGACTGGAGCTCTAACGATTTGTGCCACGGGTTCTCTTGGTGCAGCTTGCTCTCCCACCACCGGTACTCCTTGAGACGATCCTCCTCTTCCAACATCTGTCATACTCTGACCCTCGAGGTTCAACATTTTGTTTTGTAGTGCTTCAACCGTCATCTTCATCTCCCGAAATTCGGTCAGCATGCCCTGCATCAATTTCTGCATCACCAACTCTGGGTTTGGAGGTTGTGGCTCCATGATCGCTCTCTCTCTCTCTCTCTCTCTCTCTCTCTCTCTCTCTCTCCAAGGACACGAAAGTTTCAAGCTTCTCTTAGTATAGAGTTATGACGGCCACTCGGAAACATTCGTACACTACATGTACTACAAAAGGGACAAGAGAATCGATTATCTCGCAGTAGAAATCCTCACCAAAATCTCTAATCACAAACTCTCTATGTAGCGATTTCGGTCTGCAGACATAGCAGATCTCCACCCACGTGTTGAAGGGAACAGGAGCGGGTAGGTTTATATCCATGCTCACTAAATCAAGATGTAGACGGTGGTGCCCACAAATTACAGGAATCACGAATTTTTGAAATTTTTAAGATTAATAACTTGTTTGTATAACTGAAGAAGCGTTGTTACTTAAGATTACGGCTTCCTTAGCAGGAAGATGATCTTAAGGGTTGTTTGTAATAATAAGTTGACTTTTTCGGAAGACGACCGTCTTCGGAAGAGCGTCTTCTCGGTGGTGTCTTCGGAAGACGGCGGAAGACGGAAGACGCTTCGGAAGATTGGAACATCTTCGAAAGACTGTCTTCGGAAGACAACTGTACCCAATTCGTATCAAGAGTGGATTTGTGTTGCTTTGTGTTAAGAGAAGCTTGGTACGAATCCTGAGTGGCTTGGTGAGTTGTTTTGTTATTTCGAGAAGTTGGAAGTCGGGGACTAGGCCTGTGCCTCCCGGTCTTCCAAGCTTCTCAACTCCACATCTTCCTAGAGAGACTAGAAGACAGGAAAGGCTGGCAAAATGCGCGAGAAGACGTGAGGATCCATTACGGGTCTCTTCTGTCCGACCCCTAGCAGTCTATTCCTTCTTCTTCCAGAACTTAGAAGAGAGTTTGTGAGAAGTCTTGCTGGCAGAATCTGGAGGGAATGGTCAAGGGTCATGTCTTCCCATCATGCAGCAAGCTTCTTCTGAGTGTGTATGAGAGGTGAGAAGTCAGAAGAACAGAGTGCAAATGTCTTGAGTCTGTCGTGTAGGAAGTAGAAGACAGGTGAGACCAGTGAAGGGAAGCCTGGCTTCGGGAGGTCTTCCGAGAACGTTATTGAATCGGAAGCTGTCCCGGGAGTCTTCCCAGAGGTCACTGTCACCGCAGGAGCCCGCAACCATCTTCTGAACCTTTCTTATACTCTACTTCTCGCATATCTTGTATCTTCTATTAGGAAGCAGGATGTAATGCAAGGTGGGTTGTCTTCTTAGGAATCCATGCGAGGCCTTGCTTAGTTAGGATTGATTAGATACAGCTCGGAAGACGAGCGCTACTTAGGAAGCATTGTTAGAATCTCAGAAGACGGAGTAGCTGTCTTCTGGAAGACTAGGTTCGTCTTATGAGAGTGGAAGCTAGACTGTGAGGACTTAGGGAAGGACTGAGTCTTTGACTCACAACAAGTACGTCACTTCTTCCAAGGAGTTAGCGCAGCTGAAGAAGAGCAACC
Organism: Asterella californica; assembly: GCA_036924285.1. NCBI lineage: Eukaryota > Viridiplantae > Streptophyta > Marchantiopsida > Marchantiales > Aytoniaceae > Asterella > Asterella californica. Next base: position 19,296,758 of record JAYKYS010000010.1, on the reverse strand, counting down.
AGGAGTTACAGGCGCGCTTACAGCAGCGTGACCAGGAGGTTCTGCGAGTACGGGGTAAGATCACCGCCCTTGCAGAAGAAAAGACGACGTGGAAGACACTGCGGGAAGCCGCAGAAGAGCAGGCTGCAGCCGAGAAGACGTAAAGAGAAGCAGCGGAAGCTCGTGCACAGGGGTTGCTAGCTCAGTCGGTGGAAGCGCTTCGGAAGAAGTTCAACTTCATCGCGGGTAGGAAGTTCCTTACCTTGGCTAGAGGATGGGATGAGGAGACCAAAGCAATGTTTGTGGAATGCAAGGAGAGTATGTTCAGGTACTTGGATCGGCAGATAGAGGGAGTGAAGACACTCTATGGTCTTCCCTTGATCCCGCCATCAGTAAACACGTCTTCCCAAGCACCAGCACCATCGACAAGACCAGACTTGGAGAAGGGGAGTTCGACCTCGCTGTACACTTGGTAGTGACAGCGTTGGAAGCCGAGAAGAACCCGGAAGATGCCCCGGAAGACAAGACGTCTTCTGGAAGACAGGAAGGAAGACCGTCTTCCTAGGTATTCTGCGTGGAGGAAGCGACTTCCCCGGACCCTTATGAGGTCACCATGGCTCCTAGTGTCGAACTAGTGCCTCAGAAGAGCGAGGAAGCATAAGTCGACCCAGCTTCCCAGAAGACGCTTCTGTCTTCCGAAGCAGCAGCAGCAGAGTCAGCGACGAACGTGGAGGAGGAGGCCATCTCAGCGACACCCGAGGTAATTACAGGGCTTCCCAGCATATCAGAAACCGTTTTAGTAGTTCAGGTAGGAGTAGATCAGGTGGAAAGGGCATCCGAGCCATTAGAGTAGATAAGCAAAGCCTAGAAGATCAGGAGCTTGTCCAAACTTAGTAAGTGCCCAAAATGCTATATTAAGAAAAGACAGGTCCAGTTTAATTTTAGATCAGTGACCATGTGGTAGAGTAGGCAGCGCAGGGTAAACAACCAGATGGCTAATTAAGAAAGGAGAACCGTTTTTGCATGTGAGGTGGCAACCTTCTGGCGGTGCCCATCCCTCCCTGATTGCAGTCGAAGATTGGAAGGGATTCCCTCTACGTCTCAAGGCAGATGGCTTAAGTAGGATCACAGAGTAGGAATTAGGAGTTCTGCACAAACACCAACATTTTACGGTGCAGACTCATAGCACATTAGACCTGTGTGGAGAATTGGGTTCTGCACACACATGCCAATCTTACGGTGCAGGAGACAGATTAGACACACAGGGGAGTCTTCGAAGAAACTGACTGCCTGCACACACATACCAATCTTACGGTGCAGGAGACAGATTAGACACTAGAGGTACACAGTGTACACTACACTCGATGTTGGAATACGGGGATAACGCAGGAAGAAGTCTGCATTCTCTTACCACCAGCAGCGATTCGGAGATGTAGATGAGTAGTGGGCAGTCTAGGAGCAGGGAACGGCATTCTCGTGCAGTCCTGCTGGTTAGACTGATGTGTCGAGGAGTAGACGCAGGAAGTAGAGGGAGTGAGCTTCCCAATGCCATTGTGACTTCTTCTCGGGGAATAGATTGTGGATTTGAGTGCAGAAGCTTTGTCCGTGTCTTCTGGATGGTGGGTTCATTGAATTCGCTCCCAATTGTGCATGGGAAGTGTTCTTCTTGAGTGGCGGTGACTGTCAGCAGTTGTGGAAGTGTAGTTTGACTCGTTCAGTAGAGCACTTGGGATCTACGTACGAACGGTCTTTTGGGTAAGAGATCCTAGAAGACAGAGCAGTCAGAGCAGCGAAGTGAAGAAGAAAGAAGCCTTCTTCCCGCAACAGAAGACGACATCCTCGAGTAGAAGACGGTGCAACAGTATTCACGTTTGTTGTCTTCCTCCCCAAACTATTACAAGCAGGGATGGCTTGTTAGTCAGGATCCGGACTAGAAGCCTGTCGGAATCTTAATTTACTCTTTTCATCTTGTTTTCTCTTGTTTGGATTTTCTCATCTTCCTCATCTTCCCCCATCTTCCCCATCTTCTTACCTTTTTTCTAGTGAGCTTCCGAGACTTCTATTGAGCTTCCGTGAAGATGAATGTCGTTGTAGTGCTGCAGGAAGACAACTTCCGTAGGCAGAAGCCTGGGAAGGCTACAGGGGGCATACACCCTGTGAATAATCTAACCCGTGGGAATGTGAGTGTGAGAATAAGGTGTAACAGCCGAACTAGTCGACTTCTGCGAAGTAGGACACGCTTCTGGAGGTGTCAGAAGACGAGTTGAACCCCCAAAAGACGAGAATAGCTTAGGGAAGACGGTATCGAGAAGATCGGAAGAAGCAACCTGGAAGCAGGAAGATCGTCTTCCCGAGCTTCTCTGTGAATAGTTGTGTGATATTGTAATTGGTAGTTGTTTGTTTAGTTCCAGAGCACCATTTGGCGTGTCTGGAAGACGTGTGGTTTTGTGTGGTTTTGTGAGAAGATGAGATTTCTAGACAAAACCCGTGTGTTTGTGTGTTTGAACAGATCTTAGAACTTAGAGCAGCGTTACTTGTGCAAATCCTCTGTGGGAACGATTTCTTGTATACTAAATGGGCAAAAGGAGAAATCCTGCGTCACTACATAGACGGTCAAATCCCAACTGGCTGCATATGTCACTACTGGAAGAACCACCGGGACTAACGAATTCATCACTTGACCCATGAAATCTTCACCGAAATGATGGACAAGATACACTCAAAAATGCTCACGACGCATATACATAAGCTTGATATAGAAAGGATTCAAGAATGGTAATTCTGGAGCTGGAAATCTACCCCCATCCATCACATAGCTCTCTTGACCCTTTCAGTGCACTCAGAGTTCCAATTGCTAGGTACCTCGATCAAAGGTCCTTCTAAGAGGAGTAATCCGCTCTCTTAGAGTTCTTTGCTCTGATACCATTGTAAGATGAGCTCTAGAGTGAACTCAAAACTCGAATGCTCGTGGTGGTGCATTCGTAGTCTTTATATAGTGACAGGAATAGTACATGATAAGCTTCTGGTCAATGCTCATCTCTCACACGGATCGCTGATGTGGCTTACATGCAGCCTTAGATCTAGAACAACATCTAGAGGGTTCAGAATGAGCCACATTGTCGTGTCGTGGATCGGCTCCTATCTGAAATTCAGACTTTGATGCTTGTCGCTCCAAAGACACTTATGAGAAAGACAAGCTAAGCCTTAGCTTACGGGCTTTTGGCATCATTTCAGATCTCCATTTTCATCGCATAGATGGGTAGAGCTCCTTGTCAACTTTCCATAGGCACTTCATCTACTTCGTTTGGACGCCTAGTGGAGAAGTTACAGGACTCGAAAGATGGAGAAAACAAGCTAGACTCTAGCTTACGGGTTTTTGACACAACTTCGGATCTTCGCTTTTATCGCATCAGTGGATAGAGCTCCTTGTCAGCTTTCCATAGGCACTTCATATACTTCGTTTGGACGCCTAGTGGAAAAGTTACAAGACTCGAAAGATGGAGAAAACAAGCTAAGCTCTAGCTTACGGGCTTTTGGCGCAACTTCGGATCTTCACTTTCATCACATAGATGGATAGAGCTCGTTGTAAGCTTTCCATGGGCATCTTGTTTACTTCGTTTGGACATATAGTGAAGAAGTTATGCGACTCGAAAGAAGGTAAAATCAAGCTAGGCTCTAGTTTACTTGCTGACTGGGTATTTGAGGCTTCAAGCGCTATATCAAAGACGCAAGGGGCCTGCTTCATTATTATTGTGAGAACTTCGTACGTACATAGACTGTTACAAGGGGGCTGCTTAAGGAGCTTGCTCGTTTCTGCGACCTGTCGGTGGACGTTTTGGAGAATTGGGAAGTCCAATACACGCGCGCAAGGTGTCATCGGGTTCAGATCTGTGCAAACTATGCACAAGCTAAGACGGTTTGAGAAGAGACGGATCGGAGGTTGTGTTTTGAGAGAAATTGAGACGCAGGAAGTAGATTTAGAGTTTTCAATTACCTGTGAAGGAGAGTGGACCGTTCGAACCGTTCCGGAGTCCAAACTTGCTGTCCTTGGATCCATCGGGATCAGAACAACAAGTTCTTCAGGAAATTGAAGACGATACGATGTTTCATCGCACGGTTTGTGAGTCCTGAGTGAAATTGGCTCGCAAGGAAGCGCTTACATCAGATTTTCGTTCGCCTGCGACTTGAGATTAGGTTGTTCTTTGCGACCGGTGAGCCAAGCTCTTCGTTCTTGGTGCCTACGTGATCAAGGAGTCTTCATCTACGCATAGGAGAAGACTGTACGTGAATTGGATTGTTGGTTTGGGTGTGGTGAGCAAGTTTGAGCCGCAGGGAGCTGATTTACGTCAATTTTTTGCAACCTGTGACCAAATTTCTTGCGTGGTTTGCCAAGGGGAACTCCAAACGACTTGTTTGGAGTCTTGTTGGGTTCGTGATAGCTAGATCTATCTGCCAGGGAAGACGGATATCAGTTTAGACTATCCGTTTGTGCGTGGTGTGCGATTTTAAGCCGCAGGGAGCAGTTTTTGAAGATTTGGTCACTTGCGATCTCGAAAATCGGCGATATCTCGGCTGTTGGGAGTCAGGTCTGAAGGTTTCTTGGGTTAATGGAGTCAGCGGAGGAGACCCTATCGACATTTGAAGTCCGTTCGGCGAAAGGAGGAAGTTTTTAGATAGACCTTTTTCGATTTCTTCGCTACGAGTTTTACTCTTTTGAGTTTGTTAGAGTTCTGGTTGGCTGTATACAGCTTGTGGTAGCTAGCTTTAGCTAAGAGCTTATACATGGATGTGGTTTGGACTTGGGTTTGGATCGCGTGATATTGCTGTGGCTCTGTTGTTAGCAGAGGGAAGTTTCTCCTGCCTTGAGCTACGCTTCGGTGGTTTTGGGTCAGGGTTGTGATTCAAGAGTTGTTTTTAGAGGCTTTTGAAGCAGGTTACAGACTGCTCTGGTCTAGTTCTCAGTTTTGTGCTCTTAGGAGAAAGAATCGGCAGTGTACATACATTTGGAGTGTATATATCGCAGCGTTCATTTTCGTGGTTGTTTTTCTCTGTCTTGTCTCTGTTTCAGCATACAACATCTCCACAGCCTGGAACCTCGCGATTTCCTGGACATCCTTCACGTAATATCCGACACGATAACGTAAGAGGCTCGCTGGAAAGTTCTAGAAGCTTCTTTCTAGAAACTTCCTTCTGGAAGCTTCCCGGCTGGAAAGTTCTAGAAGCTTCCTTCTAGAAACTTCCTTCTGGAAGTTTCCCAGTGGACTTTTGGCGCACTCGTCTATTGATAGAAGTATATTTGCTGCATGTATTCTTCGGCCAACTTAGCCGTAACTAATTCTTATACCAAAGACTTCTACCAAACCAATTTCTCCTCTAGTTGATAAATAGAGCTCTACTTATTACAGAGACGGAAGACCAATATCTCTCTTAATCGTGGGCTTCCTTGCTTAAGCTCCACATGTCACCTTGATTATACCACGGGAGATACTTGGTGCGTATATGAGAGGACTGTAAGCCTTGTGGGGTGACCTCATAAGTGTAGGGGCTTCGCCTACATTGACTGACTTGTGGTATAATAAAGATGGCATCGAGAGTCGAGAAACTTTCACTTTAACAAGGGGCTAGCTTAGCTAGGGGGCTGCTTTGATAAGTAGTTGTGCGTATAAGGACAGTAGGGGCCTAGCTTGGCTAGGGAGCAGCTTAGCAAAGGGCTTATTTTTTAGGTAAATCGACTTGCGGCGGATTTTTGAGGAGACATTACAGAGAACTGATATGAGAGAGAGGAGACGCGCGCAAGAGAGAGAGGAGAGATTTTTGACAATTGAAGACTTTGATGATGAAATCGATACTGAAATATATTTTATTGAGTCTTGAAAGGCCTATGTGTGTATTTGAGTGTTTGATTTGTATTTGGTGGACGCAAGAGATAGAATTTTGAGTCGCTTGCAACAATCTGTTATCTTTTTGGTCGTTCTCATGGTCAATCACATTCAGGAGGTCCACCCTCTCCAAGAAAGACTCTCGTCATAATATATGGTGCTTCCATAGACACATCTCAGATTCTTCAAGCATTGGCTGCCCTGATTCAGCAGCAACCTGCAATTGGAGGAGCTGAGCAGAAATCCACAAAGACGTTACAAGCAATTATTGGTCGATGTGGACAATTTGATGAGAGAGATGTTATTAGGTACCTACGGGAGTATGTGGGTGAGATGGAGTTGGTCAGGGCACCTGAAGTTGAGGTAATTTGAGCTTTGAGTTGACTGTTGTTCCTGAATTGAGAGAGAAGGTGAGAATTCTACAGAAGAGACATCTAGGTGAATGGACTCTGTTTGAACGTGCACTGAGAGAAGAGTTTCTAGAAGAAGATTTTGAAAGAGTCATCAGAAGGACCCTCATGGATTAGATAGAGCGTCAGCCTGGACGTACCATGAGATTGAATGAGGTGATTCGTGAGTTTGAGAAGAGGTACTCTCAACTTTCTGATCTAGAGAGGTTGACGTTGGATGCTAAGAAGACAAAGTTATTCTTAGGGGCTCTGGATGAGTTTACAGCAGACAGACTTTGTTTCATGTTATTTGATCGTGGAGCTGAAGCGAGAGTTACATTTGATTGGAGAAGAGTGGAGGAAGTAGTAACTAGAGACCTTGTCAGAACAGAGAGTAGCTCCTCATGTTCCAATAGTTCCTCCTATAATACCTCAAGCACATATAGTGATTCCTCAAGCACTTGTAGTGGTTCTCCAAGTGGTTCCTCAAGCACTTGTAGTGTCCATCCCAGCACAAAGAGGACTTAGACAACAGCAGCGACATGTTGAGAACCGAAATCAAAATAATCTGATTGAAGAGCTCACTCAACAGCTGAGAGATTTGACAGTTGAGATGACAGATCTGAGGAGAGACCAACAACCAGTCGCGCCAGGTGCTCGATCTGTAGGAGGAACCTTTACCAAGAGATGTATTTGGTGCGACAGTCCAGATCATCTCAGACGAGATTGTCAAGACTTAGCGGTTGTCTTGCGAGAGGGCATCTAGTTGCATCTAACCGCTACTAGACAACCTTTGAACACAAGTTTTGGAAGAGGAGGAATGAGGAATTTACTCCCCGCACTTACTGGTTTGAACACTATAACAATGATTGCGGGTTTTGCAGAAGTTGATGTGTATACTGGAAGAGTTGAAGCGTGTAGTGTCGCAGGATTACTCCTTTTGCTCATTTAGTATACAAGATATCGTTCCCACAGAGGATTTGCACAAGTAATGCTGCTCTAAGTTCTAAGATCTGTTCAAACACACAAACACACGGGTTTTGTCTAGAAATCCCGTGTGGTGCCCACAATTTACAAGATTCACGAATTTTTGAAATTTTTAAGATTAATAACTTGTTTGTATAACTGAAGAAGCTTTGTTACTTAAGATTACGGCTTCCTTAGAAGAAAGATGACCTTACGATCTTTTTGAAAGAAGAAGTTGACTTCTTCAGAAGACAACCGTCTTCCGGGAAGCTTCTTCTCGGTTGTGTCTTCTGAAGACGGAAGACGACGAAAGACGAAAGACACGTATCTTTCGGAAGACGCAACCGCGGAAGTCTAACCACGTATTTCCAAGTAGGGAAGTAGATGTATCCACCAGGTAACACCGAGTAGGTTAGGTAGATCAAGTAGGTCATCTAAGTTGCGAACCCCTAAACTGCGCGAGAAGATGCGAAGGAAGCGCATTAGCACAGAACCTTATCTACTTCCCACATCGAGAGATTGTTTTGGACCTAGACGATCGAATTGAAGATGATCGAGTTGAGTGAGGATCAGTAGAGTGGAATTGAGCAGAGTCAAGATCGATTCATAGCTAGAGAAAAAGGCGAAGGCGAATCGCTGAAGGTAGGAAGCACATCGAGCTGAAAGAGTCTTCTGAAGACTCTCGGAAGCAGTCATTGAAGGGTAGCTGCGAGGAGTCAGAGGAGGAACCTTATTCCATTGAGGAGTGGCAAGACATTGGCAGCAGCAACAGCTTAGTGGGGTCGCATTGGAGCTGAGGTCGAAATCGTGAGTGCGCAGAAGACTAAAGGAAAGTCGGGAAGAAGACAAAAGACTGTAGAGGTTCTTCCCATGTTCTCTTTCCTTCCCACTGCTTCTCGCCTTTTGTTTGATATCCCCCGCGCTTCCCCGGTTGTTTACAAGCAACCCGATCGATTGATTCTCTTCCCACGTTTTTCCTTCTGAGACATTGGGCGCGGAAGCGCTGCCCAATTTCCGACAGTCATCTTCTTGCTTCTTCTCGAGTGCAATTCGAGCTTTCCTACCCACTGTCCTCAAATTAGAGATTACAGCTATCAATTTTCCTACCCTACCATCCCCCTACTCCCGAAATCCTGAACAGAAGACGCTTCGAAAGATTTGAACATCTTCGGAAGACGCTTCTGAAACTTGAACCTCTTCGGAAGACGCTTCGGAAGTCTGACTGTCTTTGGAAGACGACTGTGTGCAATTCGTATCAAGAGTGGATTTGCTTTGCTTTTATGTTAAGAGAGACTTGATACGAATCTTGAATGGCTTGGGGAGTTGTTTGTTATTTCGAGAAGTTGGAAGTCATGAACTAGGCCTGTGCTTCCCGGTCTTCCAAGCTTCTCAAAATCCACATCTTCCTAGAGAGACTAGAAGACTAGAAGGGCTGGCAGAATGAGCGAGAAGACGTGAGGGTCCGTTACGGGTCTCTTCTGTCCGACCCATAGCAGCCTATTCCTTCTTCTTCCTGAACTTAGAAGAGAGTTGTGAGAAGTCTTGCTGACAGAATCTGGAGAGAATGATCGAGGGTCATGTCTTTCCATCATGCAGCAAACTTCTTCTGAGTGTGTATGAGAGGTGAGAAGTCAGACAACAGAGTGCGAATGTCGTGAGTCTGTTGTGAGGATAGATTGCGTGTAGGAAGCAGAAGACATGTGAGACCAATGAAGGGGAGCCTGGCTTCGGGAAGTCTTCCGAGAACGTTATTGAATCGGAAGCGAGCAAAGGCTCAGGAGAAGCCACTACAGCCTGGATTCGGTCTGCGCACCTTGATGCAGCAAGAAGAAGGCCAGAAGAAGGTAGAAGCGCTAGAAGCCAACCTCCGCACCACGGAGAAGCTCGCAGTGAAGTACAAGGCGGAAGCAGCCGCTTCTGCCAAGGAGTTAGTGCAGCTGAGGAAGACCAACCAAGAGTTGCAGGCGCGTTTACAGCAGCGTGACCAGGAGGTTCTGCGAGTACGGGGTAAGATCACAGCCTTTGCAGAGGAGAAGACGACATGGAAGACGCAGCGGGAAGCAGCGGAAGCCCGTGCGCAGGAGATGTTAGCTCAATAGGTGGAAGCGCTTCGGAAGAAGTTCAACTTCACCGTGGGTAGGAAGCTTCTTACCTTAGCTAGAGAATGGGACGACGAGTCCAGAGCCATGTTGATAGAGTGCAAGGAGAGCATGTTCAGGTATTTGGATCGGCAGATAGAGGGAATGAAGACACTCTATGGTCTTCTCTTGATTCCGTACCTGCAACTGCATCTTCTCAAGCCCCATCACCATCGACTGGATCCGACTTGGAGAAGGAGGAGTTCGACCTCGCTGTCCACTTGGTAGTGATAGCGTTGGAAGCTGAGAAGACTCTGGAAGAAGCCCCGGAAGAAAAGATGTCTTCTGGAAGACAGGAAGAAGAGCTGTCTTCCCAAGTATTTCGAGTGGAGGAAGCGACTTCCCCGGACCCCTATGAGGTCACCATGGCTCCCAGTGTCGGACTAGTGTCTCAGAAGAACGAGGAAGTATAAGTCGACCCAGCTTCCCAGAAGACGCTTCTGTCTTCTGAAGCAGAAGCAGAAGCGGAAGCGGAAGCAGCAGCAGCAGAGCCAGCGACGAATGTTGAGGAGGAAGCCACCTAAGTGACACCCGAGATAATTGCAGGGCTTCCCAACTTATCAGAAGCCGAGCTAGTAGTTCAGGTAGGAGTAGATCCAATGGAGATTGCATCCGAGCAGTTAGAGTAGGCAGCAAAGCGCAGAAGACAAGTTGACTTGTCCAAACTTAGTAGGAACCGAACATGCTATCTTAGGAGGTGACAGTTTAGTGTAATATTAGATAGGTGACCTTGTGGCAGAGTAGGCAGCGCAGGAGTAGTAAGGTGGATGGCTTATTAGGAAGGGGAACCGTTTGCATGTGGGTTGGCAGCCTTCTAATAGCGCCCATCTCTCCCTGGTTGTAGTCGAGGATTGGAGAGGATCCCCTCTGCATATCAAGGCAGATGCATAAGTAGGATCGAAGAGTAGGATTTTGAACACATTAACACACTGAGCACATTATACACTCTTGAGAGACGCACTAAGTACATTTGCGTACTGTGTGCGCACACACTACACCCGATGTTAGAGACATACGAATAGATTGAGATTATACCGGAGGGGTCTGCATGCTCGTTACCAGCAGTGGTTCGAAGATGTAGATGGAGGTAGTGGACAGTTTAGGAGCAGGGAACGACATCCTCGTGCAGTCCTGTTGGCTAGACTGGTGTGTCGAGGAGTAGGAGCAGGAAGTAGAGAGAGTGAGCTTCCCATGCCAATGTGACTTCTTCTCGGGGAATGGATTGCTGATTTGAGTACAGAAGCTTTGTCCATGTCTTCTAGATGGTGGATTTTCTTGGATTCCCTCCCGATTGTGCATGGGAAGCGTTCTTCGTGAGTGGTGGTGACTGTCAGCAGTTGTGCCGATTCGCAGCTTGGCTCATCCAATGGAGCACTTCGGATCTACGTACGGACGGTCTTATGGATAAGAGATCCCAAAAGACAGAGTAGTCGGAGCAGCGAGAGAAGAAGAAAGAAGTCTTCTTCCCACAGCAGAAGACGACATCCTCAAGTAGAAGACGGTGCAACTGTACGCACGTTTGTTGTCTTCCTCCCCAAACTATTACAAGCAAGGATGGCTTGTTAGTCAGGGTCCGGACTAGAAGTCTGTCGGAATCTTAAATTCTCCTTTTCATTTTGTTTTTCTCTCGTTTGGATTTTCCCTTCTTCCTCATCTTCTCCCATCTTCCCCATCTTCTTACCTTCTTCTAGTGAGCTTCCGAGACTTCTATTGAGCTTCCGTGAAGGTGAATGTCGTTGTAGTGCTACAGGAAGACCGTTTCCGTAGGCAGAAGCCTCAGAAGGCTACATGGGGCATACACCCTGTGATTAATCTAATCCGTTGGAATGTGAGAGAGAGAGCAAGATGTAACAGCCGTTGCTAGTCGACTTCTGCGAAGTAGGAGCACTCTTCTGGAGGTGTGAGAAGCCGAGTTGAACACCCGGAAGCCGAGAATTGCTTCGGGAAGACGGTACTGAGAAGACCGGAAGAAGTGACCTGGAAGCAGGAAGCGTCTTCCCGAGCTTCTCTGTGAATAGTTGTGTGATATTTTAGTTAGTTGTTGTTTGTTTAGGTCCAGAGCACCTTTTGGCGAGTTTGGAAGACGCATGGTTTTGTGAGAAGACGAGATTTCTAGGCAAAACTCGTGTGCTTGTGTGTTTGAACATATCTTAGAACTTAGAGCAGCGTTACTTGTGCAAATCCTCTGTGGGAACGATATCTTATATACTAAATGAGCAAAAGGAGTAATCCTGCGACACTACATATAGTGAGCACCATTTTTGGCACCGCTGTCAGAGATTTCATTTTAGTAACTTCTGTTCTAAGCTTCTTGGATATGTGTACCAGTAGTTAGTTTCAGTTCGAACTAACTTCAATTGTAGTTGAATGTGTTGTGAGACTCTATCTTGCTAGAAGACAGGAACCGCAACCAGAAGCTAATAAGATACATCAGGGGGAACTGGCAGAAGCCGCTTCCCCGCTTCCAAGAGTTTCTTGGAAGACTCGATCTTGGAAGACTGCAGTTAGTACAACCGGAAGCAGGAGAAGAAGACGTTCCGAACCTGCGATCGGTTGTTCAGACATTCAGTCTGCCGGATCTAGTATTAGAAGAAGAGGGACATCTCTTCTCAGCACTCTGGTGGATGTCTCCGACAAGAGGAAGAAGCAGAAGACGCACGGGTAAAGATCCTGAGTGGGTACATTCACCCCAGCGAACCGCTTTTAGAGAGCAGCGGATATCCCTGAGACACCAAAGGAAAGAAGAAGAGCTCAGGAAGATCCGATCAGTAGAGTTGGAAGAGCCTTCCATCTCGAGCATAATCTTTGGAGAAGACAGAAGCCAACCGGGTGATCACGTGTATAAAGTAGATTTTGGTACTGGTTACTCGGAAGACGTCTTCCCAAGAAGAAGCTTCTCAAGGTGAAAAAAGGCTAGAGGAGATTGTTCCAGACGTCTCAGAAGGCGACAACGACAGTAGTTCTGACTCAGAAGACGACCTTCTTGATTCAGACAGGCCTGGACCTTCGAGAAGACCATCTCCTCCACCTGGGCCTGAGGGAGGAAGAAGTTGACAGTCGCATCAGCCGACATTCGACATGGCTTCTCACACTCGGCAGAAGTACCATCCGTACGACGATGATGCTGACGCGGACGACTTCATCACGATATTCGAGACCATTTCTAGATCCAACAAGGAAGACTCGGATGCCGACAGACTCCGTGTATTTCTCAGTTTGATCGTAGGGAAGGGAAGGAAATGGATGAGTAAAATGTTGGATGATGGGTTAGTAATGGCTGCTTGGACTACTCTGAAGGCAGCTTTTCTGAAGAGGTTCAGATGAGTGGATTATGATCGGATGACCCTCATAGAACTTCAGAGGCTCGAACGGAAGAAGAAAGAGACACTGCGAGATTACACCGAGAGGTTTGAAGACCTCTTGGATCACATCCCTCAGAACCAAGGAAGACCCGGTGATTGTGCCCAGCAAGCCGTGGACTGGTACTTGGAGGATTGTCTCAGGATATGGAGTTGTACTGCAGAAGAGGAGGAGGTGATGATTTAGTAGAGATACAGAAGCATGCCGAGCAGTATGAAACCTCGAGCATCACTCGGAAAATGACGAAAGACAGAGGGAAGACCTCGAAGAAGTCCAAGAAGACGAAGAAGTCTTCTAGGAAGTCCAAGAGGAAGTCCAAGTCCACTGAAACTGATAACAGTGATTCGGAAGCATCCTCTACTTCTGAAGAATCTACTGTCGAAAGTTCAAAATCAGAATCTGAACAAGAGAAGAAGACACGGAAGAAGAAGAAGGAGAAGACACGATCAAGGGGAGGAAGTTGTGCAAAAGATGCCTCAGATTCAGATCATTTAGTCTGCACTTGATCCCCGGATCGATGAAGTTCTGAAGCAGTTTGCCGACCTGAAAGTTCATCTTCTGAACTAGAAGGACAAGCGAAAGAACATACGGCTTGTCGACCAAACCTTTGGTGCAACCTTTGCAACTCTTCCGGGCACACCAAAGATCAATGTACGCTGTCGGAGTGTGTAGTGACGTAGGATTTCTCCTTTTGCCCATGTAGTATACAAGATATCGTTCCCACAAAAGATTTGCACAAGTAACGCTGCTCTAAGTTAACAAGATTTGCACACGCCAAACAGTTCTTGGAAGCAGGGAAGCGGCTTCTTCCAACTCTCCCTGAGGTATCTTATCAGCTTCTGGTTGCGGTTCCTGTCTTCTAGCAAGATAGAGTCCCACAACACATTCAACTACAATCGAAGTTAGTTCGAAATGAACCTAACTAATGGCACACAGATCCATGAAGCTTAGAACAGAAGTTACTAAGATGAAATCCCCGGCAGCGGCGCCAAAAATGGATGCTCACTATATGTAGTGACGCAGGATTTCTCCTTTTGCCCATTTAGTATACAAGATATCGTTCCCACATAGGATTTGCACAAGTAACGCTGCTCTAAGTTCTAAGATCTGTTCAAACACACAAACACACGGGTTTTGCCTAGAAATCCCGTTTTCTCACAAACCCACACAAAACTACACGTCTTCCAGACACGCCAAATAGTGCTCTGGAACTAAACAAACAACTACCAATTACAATATCACACAACTATTCACAGAGAAGCGCGGGAAGACGATCTTCCTGCTTCCAGGTTGCTTCTTCCGGTCTTCTCGATACCGTCTTCCCTAAGCTATTCTCGTCTTCTGGGGGTTCAACTCGTCTTCTGACACCTCCAGAAGCGTGTCCTGCTTCGCAGAAGTCGACTAATTCGGCTGTTACACTTTATTCTCACACTCACATTCCCACGGGTTAGATTATTCACAGGGTGTATGCCCCCTGTAGCCTTCCCAGGCTTCTGCCTACGGAAGTTGTCTTCCTGCAGCACTACAACGACATTCACCTTCACGGAAGCTCAATAGAAGTATCGGAAGCTCACTAGAAAAAAGGTAAGAAGATGGGGAAGATGGGGGAAGATGAGGAAGATGAGAAAAGCCAAACAAGAGAAAACAAGATAAAAAGAGGCAATTAAGATTCCGACAGGCTTCTAGTCCGGATCCTGACTAACAAGCCATCCCTGCTTGTAATAGTTTGGGGAGGAAGACAACAAACGTGAGTACTGTTGCACCGTCTTCTACTCGAGGATGTCGTCTTCTGTTGCGGGAAGAAGGCTTCTTTCTTCTTCACTTCGCGGCTCTGACTGCTCTGTCTTCTGGGATCACTTACCCAAAAGACCGTTCGTACGTAGATCCCAAGTGCTCTACTGAACGAGTCAAGCTACACTTCCACAACTGCTGACAGTCACCGCCACTCAAGAAGAACACTTCCCATGCACAATTGGGAGCGAATTCAAGGAACCCACCATCCAGAAGACACGGACAACGCTTCTGCACTCAAATCCACAATCTATTCCCCGAGAAGAAGTCACAATGGCATTGGGAAGCTCACTCCCGCTACTTACTGCGTCTACTCCTCGACACACCAGCCTAGCTAACAGGACTGCACGAGGATGCCGTTCCCTGTTCCTAGACTGTCCACTACTTCTATCTACATCGTCGCCCCACTGCTGGTGCGAGTATGCAGACCCCTCCGGTATATTCCAAGACTATTCTTATGTTTCCAACAACGGGTGTAGTGCGCTAAGACTGTCTCTGCTCTAATGTGTCTCGCCTGCCTGCCTGCAGAATCGGTGTGTATGTTCAGTTACTACAGAATTCTATAGAACTGGCAGAACTGGCAGAGCTCCATTTCCTACTCTACGATCCTACTTAACCATCTGCCTCGAGAGCCAGGGGAGGCGACCACCAGGGAGAGAGAGAGAGAGGCGCTGACAAGAGGTTGTCACCTCACATGCATGCGGTCTCTCTTCCCAATTAGCCCTCCACTGTGTTACTCCTACGCTACTTATGCTGCCACATGGGGTCCTAACTATTTTTACATGGAAAACTGCCACCCTTAAGATAGCATGTCCGATCCTACTAAATCTGGAAGTGTCGATTGAGTTTGCTAACTACTCTGATTGCTCGATGGCAATCTCTACATGATCTGCTCCTATCGGAGCTACTACCTCGACTTCTGATGGGCTGGGAAGCCCTGCACTTACCTCGGGTACCACTGAGGTGGCTTCCCTCTCCTCGCTCTTCGCTGGCCCTGCTGTTTCTACGGCTGCATCTTCCTCGGCTTCGACTTCGGAAGACGGAATGGTCTTCTGGGAAGACGAGTCGAAGGGTGCGTCTTCGGTCTTCTGAGGCACAGATGCAGTACTAGGGACCATGGCGACCTCATAGGGGTCCGGGGAAGTCGCTTCCTCCACCCGGAATACTTGAGAAGACGGTCTTCCTTCTTGTCTTCCAGAAGACGGTCTTCCTTCCTGTCTTCCAGAAGACGTCTTGTCTTCCGGGGCATCTTCTGGGTTCTTCTCGGCTTCCAACGCTGTCACTACCAAGTGTACAGCGAGGTCGAACTCCTCCTTTCTCCAAGTCTGGTCTTGTGGATGATGCTGGTGCTTGGGAAGACGTGTTTACTGATGATGACGAGATCAAGGGAAGACCATAGAGCGTCTTCACTCCCTCTATCTGCCGATCCAAGTACCTGAACATACTCTTCTTGCACTCCACAAACATTGCTTTGGACTCCTCATCCCATCCTCTAGCCAAGGTAAGGAACTTCCTACCCGCGGTGAAGTTGAACTTCTTCCGAAGTGCTTCCACCGACTGAGCTAGCAACCCCTGTGCACGAGCTTCCGCTGCTTCTCTCTATGTCTTCTCGGCTGCAGCCTGCTCTTCTGCGGCTTCCCGCAGTGTCTTCCACGTCGTCTTTTCTTCTGCAAGAGCGGTGATCTTACCCCGTACTCGTAGAACCTCCTGGTCACGCTGCTGTAAGCGCGCTTGTAACTCCTGGTTGCTCTTCTTCAGCTGCGCTAACTCCTTGGAAGAAGTGACGTACTTGTTGTGAGTCGAAGACTCAGTCCTTCCCTAAGTCCTCACAGTCTAGCTTCCACTCTCAGAAGACGAACCTAGTCTTCCAGAAGACAGCTACTCCGTCTTCTGAGATTCTAACAATGCTTCCTAAGTAGCGCTCGTCTTTCCGAGCTGTATCTAATCAATCCTAACTAAGCAAGGCCTCGCATGGATTCCTAAGAAGACAACCCACCTTGCATTACATCCTGCTTCCTAATAGAAGATACAAGATATGCGAGAAGTCGAGTATAAGAAAGGTTCATAAGATGGTTGCGGGCTCCTGCGGTGACAGTGACCTCTGGGAAGACTCCCGGGACAGTTTCCGATTCAAGGTCTTTCTCGGAAGACCTCCCGAAGTCAGGCTTCCCTTCACTGGTCTCACCTGTCTTCTTCTTCCTATGCGCAATCTATCCTCACAACAGACTCAAGACATGTGCACTCTGTTCTTCTGACTTCTCACTCTCATACACACTCAGAAGAAGCTTGCTGCTCGGTGGGAAGACATGATCCTCAACCATTCTCTCCAGATTCTGCCAGCAAGACTTCTCACAACTCTCTTCTAAGTTCGGGAAGAAGAAAGAATAGACTGCTATGGGTCGGACAGAAGAGACCCGTAATGGACCCTCACGTCTTCTCGCTCATTTTGCCAGCCTTTCAGTCTTCTAGTCTCTCTAGGAAGATGTGGAGTTGAGAAGCTTGGAAGACCGGAAGGCACAGGCCTAGTTCCCGACTTCCAACTTCTCGAAATAACAAAACAACTCACCAAGCCACTGAGGATTCGTACCAAGCTTCTCTTAACACAAAGCAACACAAATCCACTCTTGATACGAATTGGGTACAGTTGTCTTCCGAAGACAGTCTTTCGAAGATGTTCCAATCTTCCGAAGCGTCTTCCGTCTTCCGCCGTCTTCCGTCTTCCGAAGACACCACCGAGAAGACGCTCTTCTGAAGACGGTCGTCTTCCGAAGAAGTCAACTTCTTATTACAAACAGCCCTTAAGATCATCTTCCTGCTAAGGAAGTCGTAATCTTAAGTAACAACGCTTCTTCAGTTATACAATTAAGTTATTAATCTCAAAAATTTCAAAAATTCGTGAATCCTGTAATTTGTGGACACCACAGAGTGTGATCCGTCTACCTAGGAAAGCGCCGGGCTTCTGGCTGTGGTTGTTCACTCAAGAGGTTGGCTTTCAGGTTACAACAGGGGCTATAAACACTCACACAGATGTGTAAGATCTAGTAATATACTCAAAAAGCGAAATTCAGGTCTAGCTGGCAGTAATAAGATCCGGCGGTGAACTTTGACACTCACGGAGAGGAAAACTATGAAGGTTTAGACTTCTAAACTTCCCCTACATGCAAATGAGGTACTACTGAACTCACACACGAAGTTTCAGCCTGAGATCAAATTCTGACACGGAGATATGGACAGAAAAGTTCTGAGCAAGAAAACTACGGCAATTTCTGGTACCTAGATGGCTATTCCGACCTATAACAGAAGATTGGCTCGATCAATTTCAAATATTCTAACAGAATTTGGAGTCTACAGGATGCTGAACATCCCTGTGAAGTTGGGACTCCTGACTGTACACAGAACTCCAGATCTCCTCCTCTGAAGTCGCTGCTCTAGATTAAGAGCTTTTCAGACCCCCTCTGCTTCAGCGGCCGCCCCGAATTACTCAGTCACTCAATCGATGTGAAACTTTTTGGGAAATCGTAGCCCTGCTGGCAGAGAACACAACCTCGAAGTTTTGAAGCAATTTCTTCACATCTGCTGCAAGTGACACTGAAAACCCTAAATCCAACAAAAGTGATTCAATTCTGGCACAATTTGAACTTCAATTGATCATAACTTCGTCTTTATTGCCTCAAATCGATCGAAAATTTCACTGGAAGTGCTTGGCATGACAAGCTCTACCCTCCTGTGCTCTCAGATTTCGAAGTCCCCTTACCAAATGCTCGAACTCTCCTTAAGACCTCTGTTTCTAAATTTAGAGTTACACAAAAGACAAAAATGGACCAATGAGAGTTCATAGTTCCACTTGGCTGTCCTTTAGTGCCCTAATCCACGTGGTAACTCAACTACACTCATAGGCTACCACGTCAAGCCCCCTAGAGTGCCAGCGTAAAACTTAAACTACCTAAAATGACACGCAACCCCGAAAGATAACTTAAATCAGCTAGAAAGCGTGCATGGGCGACACGCAAATACAACCTATGAGCTTAAACCCCTATCAACATGGTAACCTTAAGTTATGTACTTCCACAACATAGATAAGCATGATATCATTTGCACAAGCGCGGAAGTGCTTGAGCAAGATAGATAACATACTATCAACCTACTAAGACTCAAAATAGTGTTAACACCGTATGCAAAGGTGTCAAACATATACATAAACGACTAGAAGTAATATGAGCTAACTTCTAGAACTACTAAACTCAAGTGTCGGAGTAGAAATATAACATGTAGCCGCCAAGTAGCACGACAACGCAGGACCAAGCTGTCAATTGGGCAGGCTGGGAAGAAGACGATGAGAGATATCTACACGATCCTAGTGGGGAAACCTATTATAGAATCGAGACGATACAACCATTCACTCCTACTCTTCCCGTCCAATATAATCGTTATGTACCTAGGAACAGGGCTAGTAATGTACAGACCAGGACACCCTGACAACCTTCTTCATCACAACGATCTCTAAATCCTCTTCCTGGAGCATGCAACAATTGTGGAGAGACAGGACACTGGTGGTCCACCTGTCCTCATCCGTCCTCATACAGTTCCCCTGTGTGGGAACCGTAAGGAAGCCTGACATTTCATGGGAAATTGTCCTCAGACCTTACGGCCACGACAAATGGTTAGATTTGTAGAGACCACGCCTCCTGCAGAAGCCGCATCCGCTTCTAAACTCGAGCTAGCAGTGGTACAGCACATCACGGTAGAAGAAGAAGATCTTGGAGATTGTACGGATTGTCTCCATATCGAGGAAGACGAACCAGACCTCGGGAAGCGTGAAGGAAAGGAACCTCAGCTGCAAAAGACGGCTGCAGCTTAGAAGACGAAGTCACTTGAGGCAGCTTCCTCTTTCACTTTGGCGGATGGCGCTGTTTGGAGCCCTTGTCCGGATTCAGAAAGTTGGCCTCCAGAAGAAGTCTTGGATGAAGCAGTGTTCAAGGTAAGTACCAGAAGCAAAGGGAAGTCAGAATCTCTTCAGAAGGAGATCAAGAAGAAGAAACAGCGTAAGGAGAGGTCATCTTCTCCTGAGCGGCCTTCTTCTCCTACTTACGATCGAGAAGATCCGAACTACTTTGCTCCTGACATTAGGCAAGAAGTTGAAGCGATCATGCAAGAAGAGTTGGAGAAGCGACGAAAGATAGTACAACAGCTTCCTCCACCGACTACGGCAGCCCCTGCCTCACGGGAATAGCCCCCAGTCGAGGGAAGACACCATTCTGGTCTATAAACCCTCCGTGGTCCTATCGATCAACTACCCCCCGATCTCTCAACCTCCACGATCGTCATCCACGAATCTGCAACATGTCGGGCCTGTCTCTCACTCAGGGGTCATCCCCAAGAAGTTGGGGATGGAACCAACTCGCCCGGCTAGCATTGTCGTGGGGATGGCTAACAAGCAACGGGTAAGACCTCTTGGTGTGTTAGAGAAGGTGGTCGTGTCTGTGATGGGAGTTCAAACATTGATGTCCTTTCAAGTGTTAAAGGACTCTAGTTATGATTTGCTCCTAGGTAGGCCTTGGTTGAGAGCTGTGCTGTAAACCCTCCGTAGTCCTATCGATCAACTACCCCCCGATCTCTCAACCTCCACGATCGTCATCCACGAATCTGCAACATGTCGGGCCTGTCTCTCACTCAGGGGTCACCTCTGATGGCTTTGACGGAAGCACACCATGAACTTGAAGGGAAAATATTGAGTTCACTCATTCATACACCCACAAACTTATCAACTAAAAATCTCCTTAAACACATCAACTAAAATCCTCCATTCTAACGACGTCTCTCAAGTTCTCACATGCTAAAAATATCCCACACTCTCTATATTACTCAAGTTGTCATTACGACAATGTGAAAACAAGGATGAGGAGCTCTTCTCTACTCCTCTATTTATACATTCTAGGTTTTTACTTTGGTATCCTCCGGTAACTCAGCCGTAACTACTTTTACCGGGTTTTACTAAGATATTACTTAAGGTAAAAGCATTGATCACATGGGCTTTTTACCTTTTCACATGGGCTTATTCCTTCAAAGTCAACAACTTCTAGAAGGATTCTGGAATATTCTCAAGGAATCTCGAATTTCCACCCCCCCTCTACACTAGGACCCACTAAAAAGGAAACATGTGGAATCTCTTCTTGTTTTTAATGCCCACAAAGTCCACAACTTTAATCCAACCACTAATATCAAGTCAAAAAGGAGATAAGGGATACTTTCCACCCCCTTTCTACCTTTTAGACAAGATGACAAGATAGTAGTGCTCACTCTTTAGCAAATATCTGAATTCTGCCAAAAGTACAGCTAAGTTTAACCATAACTAACTTTTAGCTAGTCATGACTAACTTGATACCTCCTTAAAGTACTTTGAAGGTGAGGAGGATCATATCTTTGATAGTTAATTTTAGATTAGATTTTATTTCGTGTATAGCATGTATAATGCACGATTTCCAATATAAAGCTCGGAAGAGTTAAGAAAGTGATGTAGAATTATTTTCCTCTATGATACTTTGTCCACTTAATGGTTGAGAAGGTGCAACATGAGTGGAAATTCAAAAGATTGGAAAGTTAGACTTAGAAACCTTCCTCAAGGTTTAGATGTCATAGTAAGTGTCGGAGAAAGTTCGAGAGAGATTATCGTCGAGTTTGAAAACCCTAGTACTAAACCTCAAGTAGAATCTCCGAGGAGAAGAGTAGAAACCGACGTGTGGTGTTATTTCTGTAGAGGGTTGGGACACAAAGTAGTGAATTGTCCAACTAGAATCAGAACCGAGAGAGCTAAAGGGAAGCGGGAGTTTACTGATTTAAGTCTTCGAGTGGGTCCATCGTCACCAGCGCCAATTCATCTTCTAGGCGAAGATCCTTGTCCAAGTTGTGGAGTGGATGATCTAGCAAGAGGACACAAGTGCGTCGATGTGGCCGCCCTACTTACGTCAGTAGTCGAGAAGTTGGACGAGACTCAAAGAGCTGAGACGGAGAAGTTGTCGACTTCAAAAGAGGACTCGGCTGAGTTGTGATGGAGATCGTCATTCGGATGGTGGAGAAGGCGGTGATGCGACTCAGGCTCATGATTACCTTGGGAGAAGAGATGGCACAAGAGGTGTTGTTACAACCATTTCCTTTCATTTTACTTATGGTAGATTATTCGCGAATGGAATTGGTGATGTTCGTACTCTTTTAGCGAGTAGTTATTGCACGACGATTAGAAGAGTAGAAAGAGTAGTTACAAGATGGGAAAGCTACCCTTGTTTCATGGGAAGGACAATGAAGATGTAGAACCATTTGTTCGAGACTTCAAAAGAGGTTGCATCGGAAACAACGTGAGAAGGAAGGAAGAATGGGTGTTGTTACTGCCAGAGTTTTTAGAAGATTTTGCTCTTACGTGGTATGAAGACCGAGTGAAGAGCCAGACACCTAGTGCAGTTGAAGACACATGGGAGACGTTGAGTAATGCACTCATCGAAGAATTTCTTCCAGAAGAGAGTTATGAGAAGCTCATGGTGGAGCTTACTCATTTGAAGCAACGGGACGACGAGAAAGTTCGGCAATATGCCGAAAGGGTGGATAAGTTGGAGCAACGGTTTCGGACGGTCCTACGGAAGAGTGGAGACAATGTGGAGCTAACGATGGCGGGGATTGGAGCAGTGTTGACCAAGAACTTGGTGGGAGGGTTGAGGCCTTCAATTCGAACCCAAGTGAGGTACGAGAAGCCAGCAACCAAAGCGGAGGCCATCAAGATTGCGACAAACATGGAGGAGAGTTTGGATGAAGGAGATATCATCCAACCTCATCATGCTGCTCTGGTGTCGACTCCGACTCTTGGTGTAGCCACAACGATCGCACCTGCACCATCACAATTGGTGATTGCTTCAACGTCAGCTCCTACTCCAACGGTGGTGTCAAGACCGGTTGTCCCAACAACGATGTCTACTACCACCTCTGATTTTCATGCCGAGCTGAAGAGCATCACCGATACTCTTGCGGATCTCAAGATAAACGTGGTACAGTTACGAGAATGGAGGAACAAAGGTGGAGGAGGAGGTCAAAGAGGTTACGACAACAATCCCAACCGAGGAAATCAAGGTAACTTTGGAGGCAACCAAGGTAACTTTGGAGGAATCACTTGTTGGACGTGTGGAGGTTCTCATTTCCAGCGAAATTGTCCTAACAACGGAGCAAGAGGTGCCGAAGCTGTCAGAATGAATGTGGGTAGAGGAAATCCATCACAAGGACGAGACAAGGGGGTGGCTACTATCGATGTCGTGCGAGATCCCATCTACGAGAAAGGAGAGAGTTCAAACTCTTCTCATGCACCGGTGGAGCTTTTAGCTCAAGAAAGGAAAAGAACTCGATTTTCTGATGAACCGGTTTTCATGGAGGAGTCAGCAAGTAGAAGTACTCGTTCGAGTAATGTTTCGAGTACACCAAGGGAGCCAAGAAGGAAGCTAGGGATGGCGGATTTCACCATTCATCTGCCCAAGCAGGATATGATGTGGTTGAAGATGTGGGTGCTCAGAAAGCCAACATCAATGTTGGACAACTGATCGCACTTAATCCCAGCTTACGAAGGGAACTCAGAGGAGGACTGAGTTCTAAGAGAAGCAAGAAGAAGAAACCCAAGAGCAAGACGTCAAAGTCTGTGGGAGTTGGTGTGGTGGATGTGCATGCTTCAGAGGTATGCACTAGGGCTTCAAAGATTGAAGTCCGATTGAATGGTCACTACGTCTCTGACGTATTGGTGGATGGAGGGTCGGCTGTAAACGCCATATCGGAGAGGTTGATGAAGAAGTTGGGGATGGAACCAACTCGCCCGGCTAGCATTGTCGTGGGGATGGCTAACAAGCAACGGGTAAGACCTCTTGGTGTGTTAGAGAAGGTGGTCGTGTCTGTGATGGGAGTTCAAACATTGATGTCCTTTCAAGTGTTAAAGGACTCTAGTTATGATTTGCTCCTAGGTAGGCCTTGGTTGAGAGCTGTGCTGTAAACCCTCCGTAGTCCTATCGATCAACTACCCCCCGATCTCTCAACCTCCACGATCGTCATCCACGAATCTGCAACATGTCGGGCCTGTCTCTCACTCAGGGGTCACCTCTGATGGCTTTGACGGAAGCACACCATGAACTTGAAGGGAAAATATTGAGTTCACTCATTCATACACCCACAAACTTATCAACTAAAAATCTCCTTAAACACATCAACTAAAATCCTCCATTCTAACGACGTCTCTCAAGTTCTCACATGCTAAAAATATCCCACACTCTCTATATTACTCAAGTTGTCATTACGACAATGTGAAAACAAGGATGAGGAGCTCTTCTCTACTCCTCTATTTATACATTCTAGGTTTTTACTTTGGTATCCTCCGGTAACTCAGCCGTAACTACTTTTACCGGGTTTTACTAAGATATTACTTAAGGTAAAAGCATTGATCACATGGGCTTTTTACCTTTTCACATGGGCTTATTCCTTCAAAGTCAACAACTTCTAGAAGGATTCTGGAATATTCTCAAGGAATCTCGAATTTCCACCCCCCCTCTACACTAGGACCCACTAAAAAGGAAACATGTGGAATCTCTTCTTGTTTTTAATGCCCACAAAGTCCACAACTTTAATCCAACCACTAATATCAAGTCAAAAAGGAGATAAGGGATACTTTCCACCCCCTTTCTACCTTTTAGACAAGATGACAAGATAGTAGTGCTCACTCTTTAGCAAATATCTGAATTCTGCCAAAAGTACAGCTAAGTTTAACCATAACTAACTTTTAGCTAGTCATGACTAACTTGATACCTCCTTAAAGTACTTTGAAGGTGAGGAGGATCATATCTTTGATAGTTAATTTTAGATTAGATTTTATTTCGTGTATAGCATGTATAATGCACGATTTCCAATATAAAGCTCGGAAGAGTTAAGAAAGTGATGTAGAATTATTTTCCTCTATGATACTTTGTCCACTTAATGGTTGAGAAGGTGCAACATGAGTGGAAATTCAAAAGATTGGAAAGTTAGACTTAGAAACCTTCCTCAAGGTTTAGATGTCATAGTAAGTGTCGGAGAAAGTTCGAGAGAGATTATCGTCGAGTTTGAAAACCCTAGTACTAAACCTCAAGTAGAATCTCCGAGGAGAAGAGTAGAAACCGACGTGTGGTGTTATTTCTGTAGAGGGTTGGGACACAAAGTAGTGAATTGTCCAACTAGAATCAGAACCGAGAGAGCTAAAGGGAAGCGGGAGTTTACTGATTTAAGTCTTCGAGTGGGTCCATCGTCACCAGCGCCAATTCATCTTCTAGGCGAAGATCCTTGTCCAAGTTGTGGAGTGGATGATCTAGCAAGAGGACACAAGTGCGTCGATGTGGCCGCCCTACTTACGTCAGTAGTCGAGAAGTTGGACGAGACTCAAAGAGCTGAGACGGAGAAGTTGTCGACTTCAAAAGAGGACTCGGCTGAGTTGTGATGGAGATCGTCATTCGGATGGTGGAGAAGGCGGTGATGCGACTCAGGCTCATGATTACCTTGGGAGAAGAGATGGCACAAGAGGTGTTGTTACAACCATTTCCTTTCATTTTACTTATGGTAGATTATTCGCGAATGGAATTGGTGATGTTCGTACTCTTTTAGCGAGTAGTTATTGCACGACGATTAGAAGAGTAGAAAGAGTAGTTACAAGATGGGAAAGCTACCCTTGTTTCATGGGAAGGACAATGAAGATGTAGAACCATTTGTTCGAGACTTCAAAAGAGGTTGCATCGGAAACAACGTGAGAAGGAAGGAAGAATGGGTGTTGTTACTGCCAGAGTTTTTAGAAGATTTTGCTCTTACGTGGTATGAAGACCGAGTGAAGAGCCAGACACCTAGTGCAGTTGAAGACACATGGGAGACGTTGAGTAATGCACTCATCGAAGAATTTCTTCCAGAAGAGAGTTATGAGAAGCTCATGGTGGAGCTTACTCATTTGAAGCAACGGGACGACGAGAAAGTTCGGCAATATGCCGAAAGGGTGGATAAGTTGGAGCAACGGTTTCGGACGGTCCTACGGAAGAGTGGAGACAATGTGGAGCTAACGATGGCGGGGATTGGAGCAGTGTTGACCAAGAACTTGGTGGGAGGGTTGAGGCCTTCAATTCGAACCCAAGTGAGGTACGAGAAGCCAGCAACCAAAGCGGAGGCCATCAAGATTGCGACAAACATGGAGGAGAGTTTGGATGAAGGAGATATCATCCAACCTCATCATGCTGCTCTGGTGTCGACTCCGACTCTTGGTGTAGCCACAACGATCGCACCTGCACCATCACAATTGGTGATTGCTTCAACGTCAGCTCCTACTCCAACGGTGGTGTCAAGACCGGTTGTCCCAACAACGATGTCTACTACCACCTCTGATTTTCATGCCGAGCTGAAGAGCATCACCGATACTCTTGCGGATCTCAAGATAAACGTGGTACAGTTACGAGAATGGAGGAACAAAGGTGGAGGAGGATGTCAAAGAGGTTACGACAACAATCCCAACCGAGGAAATCAAGGTAACTTTGGAGGCAACCAAGGTAACTTTGGAGGAATCACTTGTTGGACGTGTGGAGGTTCTCATTTCCAGCGAAATTGTCCTAACAACGGAGCAAGAGGTGCCGAAGCTGTCAGAATGAATGTGGGTAGAGGAAATCCATCACAAGGACGAGACAAGGGGGTGGCTACTATCGATGTCGTGCGAGATCCCATCTACGAGAAAGGAGAGAGTTCAAACTCTTCTCATGCACCGGTGGAGCTTTTAGCTCAAGAAAGGAAAAGAACTCGATTTTCTGATGAACCGGTTTTCATGGAGGAGTCAGCAAGTAGAAGTACTCGTTCGAGTAATGTTTCGAGTACACCAAGGGAGCCAAGAAGGAAGCTAGGGATGGCGGATTTCACCATTCATCTGCCCAAGCAGGATATGATGTGGTTGAAGATGTGGGTGCTCAGAAAGCCAACATCAATGTTGGACAACTGATCGCACTTAATCCCAGCTTACGAAGGGAACTCAGAGGAGGACTGAGTTCTAAGAGAAGCAAGAAGAAGAAACCCAAGAGCAAGACGTCAAAGTCTGTGGGAGTTGGTGTGGTGGATGTGCATGCTTCAGAGGTATGCACTAGGGCTTCAAAGATTGAAGTCCGATTGAATGGTCACTACGTCTCTGACGTATTGGTGGATGGAGGGTCGGCTGTAAACGCCATATCGGAGAGGTTGATGAAGAAGTTGGGGATGGAACCAACTCGCCCGGCTAGCATTGTCGTGGGGATGGCTAACAAGCAACGGGTAAGACCTCTTGGTGTGTTAGAGAAGGTGGTCGTGTCTGTGATGGGAGTTCAAACATTGATGTCCTTTCAAGTGTTAAAGGACTCTAGTTATGATTTGCTCCTAGGTAGGCCTTGGTTGAGAGCTGTGCTGTAAACCCTCCGTAGTCCTATCGATCAACTACCCCCCGATCTCTCAACCTCCACGATCGTCATCCACGAATCTGCAACATGTCGGGCCTGTCTCTCACTCAGGGGTCACCTCTGATGGCTTTGACGGAAGCACACCATGAACTTGAAGGGAAAATATTGAGTTCACTCATTCATACACCCACAAACTTATCAACTAAAAATCTCCTTAAACACATCAACTAAAATCCTCCATTCTAACGACGTCTCTCAAGTTCTCACATGCTAAAAATATCCCACACTCTCTATATTACTCAAGTTGTCATTACGACAATGTGAAAACAAGGATGAGGAGCTCTTCTCTACTCCTCTATTTATACATTCTAGGTTTTTACTTTGGTATCCTCCGGTAACTCAGCCGTAACTACTTTTACCGGGTTTTACTAAGATATTACTTAAGGTAAAAGCATTGATCACATGGGCTTTTTACCTTTTCACATGGGCTTATTCCTTCAAAGTCAACAACTTCTAGAAGGATTCTGGAATATTCTCAAGGAATCTCGAATTTCCACCCCCCCTCTACACTAGGACCCACTAAAAAGGAAACATGTGGAATCTCTTCTTGTTTTTAATGCCCACAAAGTCCACAACTTTAATCCAACCACTAATATCAAGTCAAAAAGGAGATAAGGGATACTTTCCACCCCCTTTCTACCTTTTAGACAAGATGACAAGATAGTAGTGCTCACTCTTTAGCAAATATCTGAATTCTGCCAAAAGTACAGCTAAGTTTAACCATAACTAACTTTTAGCTAGTCATGACTAACTTGATACCTCCTTAAAGTACTTTGAAGGTGAGGAGGATCATATCTTTGATAGTTAATTTTAGATTAGATTTTATTTCGTGTATAGCATGTATAATGCACGATTTCCAATATAAAGCTCGGAAGAGTTAAGAAAGTGATGTAGAATTATTTTCCTCTATGATACTTTGTCCACTTAATGGTTGAGAAGGTGCAACATGAGTGGAAATTCAAAAGATTGGAAAGTTAGACTTAGAAACCTTCCTCAAGGTTTAGATGTCATAGTAAGTGTCGGAGAAAGTTCGAGAGAGATTATCGTCGAGTTTGAAAACCCTAGTACTAAACCTCAAGTAGAATCTCCGAGGAGAAGAGTAGAAACCGACGTGTGGTGTTATTTCTGTAGAGGGTTGGGACACAAAGTAGTGAATTGTCCAACTAGAATCAGAACCGAGAGAGCTAAAGGGAAGCGGGAGTTTACTGATTTAAGTCTTCGAGTGGGTCCATCGTCACCAGCGCCAATTCATCTTCTAGGCGAAGATCCTTGTCCAAGTTGTGGAGTGGATGATCTAGCAAGAGGACACAAGTGCGTCGATGTGGCCGCCCTACTTACGTCAGTAGTCGAGAAGTTGGACGAGACTCAAAGAGCTGAGACGGAGAAGTTGTCGACTTCAAAAGAGGACTCGGCTGAGTTGTGATGGAGATCGTCATTCGGATGGTGGAGAAGGCGGTGATGCGACTCAGGCTCATGATTACCTTGGGAGAAGAGATGGCACAAGAGGTGTTGTTACAACCATTTCCTTTCATTTTACTTATGGTAGATTATTCGCGAATGGAATTGGTGATGTTCGTACTCTTTTAGCGAGTAGTTATTGCACGACGATTAGAAGAGTAGAAAGAGTAGTTACAAGATGGGAAAGCTACCCTTGTTTCATGGGAAGGACAATGAAGATGTAGAACCATTTGTTCGAGACTTCAAAAGAGGTTGCATCGGAAACAACGTGAGAAGGAAGGAAGAATGGGTGTTGTTACTGCCAGAGTTTTTAGAAGATTTTGCTCTTACGTGGTATGAAGACCGAGTGAAGAGCCAGACACCTAGTGCAGTTGAAGACACATGGGAGACGTTGAGTAATGCACTCATCGAAGAATTTCTTCCAGAAGAGAGTTATGAGAAGCTCATGGTGGAGCTTACTCATTTGAAGCAACGGGACGACGAGAAAGTTCGGCAATATGCCGAAAGGGTGGATAAGTTGGAGCAACGGTTTCGGACGGTCCTACGGAAGAGTGGAGACAATGTGGAGCTAACGATGGCGGGGATTGGAGCAGTGTTGACCAAGAACTTGGTGGGAGGGTTGAGGCCTTCAATTCGAACCCAAGTGAGGTACGAGAAGCCAGCAACCAAAGCGGAGGCCATCAAGATTGCGACAAACATGGAGGAGAGTTTGGATGAAGGAGATATCATCCAACCTCATCATGCTGCTCTGGTGTCGACTCCGACTCTTGGTGTAGCCACAACGATCGCACCTGCACCATCACAATTGGTGATTGCTTCAACGTCAGCTCCTACTCCAACGGTGGTGTCAAGACCGGTTGTCCCAACAACGATGTCTACTACCACCTCTGATTTTCATGCCGAGCTGAAGAGCATCACCGATACTCTTGCGGATCTCAAGATAAACGTGGTACAGTTACGAGAATGGAGGAACAAAGGTGGAGGAGGAGGTCAAAGAGGTTACGACAACAATCCCAACCGAGGAAATCAAGGTAACTTTGGAGGCAACCAAGGTAACTTTGGAGGAATCACTTGTTGGACGTGTGGAGGTTCTCATTTCCAGCGAAATTGTCCTAACAACGGAGCAAGAGGTGCCGAAGCTGTCAGAATGAATGTGGGTAGAGGAAATCCATCACAAGGACGAGACAAGGGGGTGGCTACTATCGATGTCGTGCGAGATCCCATCTACGAGAAAGGAGAGAGTTCAAACTCTTCTCATGCACCGGTGGAGCTTTTAGCTCAAGAAAGGAAAAGAACTCGATTTTCTGATGAACCGGTTTTCATGGAGGAGTCAGCAAGTAGAAGTACTCGTTCGAGTAATGTTTCGAGTACACCAAGGGAGCCAAGAAGGAAGCTAGGGATGGCGGATTTCACCATTCATCTGCCCAAGCAGGATATGATGTGGTTGAAGATGTGGGTGCTCAGAAAGCCAACATCAATGTTGGACAACTGATCGCACTTAATCCCAGCTTACGAAGGGAACTCAGAGGAGGACTGAGTTCTAAGAGAAGCAAGAAGAAGAAACCCAAGAGCAAGACGTCAAAGTCTGTGGGAGTTGGTGTGGTGGATGTGCATGCTTCAGAGGTATGCACTAGGGCTTCAAAGATTGAAGTCCGATTGAATGGTCACTACGTCTCTGACGTATTGGTGGATGGAGGGTCGGCTGTAAACGCCATATCGGAGAGGTTGATGAAGAAGTTGGGGATGGAACCAACTCGCCCGGCTAGCATTGTCGTGGGGATGGCTAACAAGCAACGGGTAAGACCTCTTGGTGTGTTAGAGAAGGTGGTCGTGTCTGTGATGGGAGTTCAAACATTGATGTCCTTTCAAGTGTTAAAGGACTCTAGTTATGATTTGCTCCTAGGTAGGCCTTGGTTGAGAGCTGTGCTGTAAACCCTCCGTAGTCCTATCGATCAACTACCCCCCGATCTCTCAACCTCCACGATCGTCATCCACGAATCTGCAACATGTCGGGCCTGTCTCTCACTCAGGGGTCACCTCTGATGGCTTTGACGGAAGCACACCATGAACTTGAAGGGAAAATATTGAGTTCACTCATTCATACACCCACAAACTTATCAACTAAAAATCTCCTTAAACACATCAACTAAAATCCTCCATTCTAACGACGTCTCTCAAGTTCTCACATGCTAAAAATATCCCACACTCTCTATATTACTCAAGTTGTCATTACGACAATGTGAAAACAAGGATGAGGAGCTCTTCTCTACTCCTCTATTTATACATTCTAGGTTTTTACTTTGGTATCCTCCGGTAACTCAGCCGTAACTACTTTTACCGGGTTTTACTAAGATATTACTTAAGGTAAAAGCATTGATCACATGGGCTTTTTACCTTTTCACATGGGCTTATTCCTTCAAAGTCAACAACTTCTAGAAGGATTCTGGAATATTCTCAAGGAATCTCGAATTTCCACCCCCCCTCTACACTAGGACCCACTAAAAAGGAAACATGTGGAATCTCTTCTTGTTTTTAATGCCCACAAAGTCCACAACTTTAATCCAACCACTAATATCAAGTCAAAAAGGAGATAAGGGATACTTTCCACCCCCTTTCTACCTTTTAGACAAGATGACAAGATAGTAGTGCTCACTCTTTAGCAAATATCTGAATTCTGCCAAAAGTACAGCTAAGTTTAACCATAACTAACTTTTAGCTAGTCATGACTAACTTGATACCTCCTTAAAGTACTTTGAAGGTGAGGAGGATCATATCTTTGATAGTTAATTTTAGATTAGATTTTATTTCGTGTATAGCATGTATAATGCACGATTTCCAATATAAAGCTCGGAAGAGTTAAGAAAGTGATGTAGAATTATTTTCCTCTATGATACTTTGTCCACTTAATGGTTGAGAAGGTGCAACATGAGTGGAAATTCAAAAGATTGGAAAGTTAGACTTAGAAACCTTCCTCAAGGTTTAGATGTCATAGTAAGTGTCGGAGAAAGTTCGAGAGAGATTATCGTCGAGTTTGAAAACCCTAGTACTAAACCTCAAGTAGAATCTCCGAGGAGAAGAGTAGAAACCGACGTGTGGTGTTATTTCTGTAGAGGGTTGGGACACAAAGTAGTGAATTGTCCAACTAGAATCAGAACCGAGAGAGCTAAAGGGAAGCGGGAGTTTACTGATTTAAGTCTTCGAGTGGGTCCATCGTCACCAGCGCCAATTCATCTTCTAGGCGAAGATCCTTGTCCAAGTTGTGGAGTGGATGATCTAGCAAGAGGACACAAGTGCGTCGATGTGGCCGCCCTACTTACGTCAGTAGTCGAGAAGTTGGACGAGACTCAAAGAGCTGAGACGGAGAAGTTGTCGACTTCAAAAGAGGACTCGGCTGAGTTGTGATGGAGATCGTCATTCGGATGGTGGAGAAGGCGGTGATGCGACTCAGGCTCATGATTACCTTGGGAGAAGAGATGGCACAAGAGGTGTTGTTACAACCATTTCCTTTCATTTTACTTATGGTAGATTATTCGCGAATGGAATTGGTGATGTTCGTACTCTTTTAGCGAGTAGTTATTGCACGACGATTAGAAGAGTAGAAAGAGTAGTTACAAGATGGGAAAGCTACCCTTGTTTCATGGGAAGGACAATGAAGATGTAGAACCATTTGTTCGAGACTTCAAAAGAGGTTGCATCGGAAACAACGTGAGAAGGAAGGAAGAATGGGTGTTGTTACTGCCAGAGTTTTTAGAAGATTTTGCTCTTACGTGGTATGAAGACCGAGTGAAGAGCCAGACACCTAGTGCAGTTGAAGACACATGGGAGACGTTGAGTAATGCACTCATCGAAGAATTTCTTCCAGAAGAGAGTTATGAGAAGCTCATGGTGGAGCTTACTCATTTGAAGCAACGGGACGACGAGAAAGTTCGGCAATATGCCGAAAGGGTGGATAAGTTGGAGCAACGGTTTCGGACGGTCCTACGGAAGAGTGGAGACAATGTGGAGCTAACGATGGCGGGGATTGGAGCAGTGTTGACCAAGAACTTGGTGGGAGGGTTGAGGCCTTCAATTCGAACCCAAGTGAGGTACGAGAAGCCAGCAACCAAAGCGGAGGCCATCAAGATTGCGACAAACATGGAGGAGAGTTTGGATGAAGGAGATATCATCCAACCTCATCATGCTGCTCTGGTGTCGACTCCGACTCTTGGTGTAGCCACAACGATCGCACCTGCACCATCACAATTGGTGATTGCTTCAACGTCAGCTCCTACTCCAACGGTGGTGTCAAGACCGGTTGTCCCAACAACGATGTCTACTACCACCTCTGATTTTCATGCCGAGCTGAAGAGCATCACCGATACTCTTGCGGATCTCAAGATAAACGTGGTACAGTTACGAGAATGGAGGAACAAAGGTGGAGGAGGATGTCAAAGAGGTTACGACAACAATCCCAACCGAGGAAATCAAGGTAACTTTGGAGGCAACCAAGGTAACTTTGGAGGAATCACTTGTTGGACGTGTGGAGGTTCTCATTTCCAGCGAAATTGTCCTAACAACGGAGCAAGAGGTGCCGAAGCTGTCAGAATGAATGTGGGTAGAGGAAATCCATCACAAGGACGAGACAAGGGGGTGGCTACTATCGATGTCGTGCGAGATCCCATCTACGAGAAAGGAGAGAGTTCAAACTCTTCTCATGCACCGGTGGAGCTTTTAGCTCAAGAAAGGAAAAGAACTCGATTTTCTGATGAACCGGTTTTCATGGAGGAGTCAGCAAGTAGAAGTACTCGTTCGAGTAATGTTTCGAGTACACCAAGGGAGCCAAGAAGGAAGCTAGGGATGGCGGATTTCACCATTCATCTGCCCAAGCAGGATATGATGTGGTTGAAGATGTGGGTGCTCAGAAAGCCAACATCAATGTTGGACAACTGATCGCACTTAATCCCAGCTTACGAAGGGAACTCAGAGGAGGACTGAGTTCTAAGAGAAGCAAGAAGAAGAAACCCAAGAGCAAGACGTCAAAGTCTGTGGGAGTTGGTGTGGTGGATGTGCATGCTTCAGAGGTATGCACTAGGGCTTCAAAGATTGAAGTCCGATTGAATGGTCACTACGTCTCTGACGTATTGGTGGATGGAGGGTCGGCTGTAAACGCCATATCGGAGAGGTTGATGAAGAAGTTGGGGATGGAACCAACTCGCCCGGCTAGCATTGTCGTGGGGATGGCTAACAAGCAACGGGTAAGACCTCTTGGTGTGTTAGAGAAGGTGGTCGTGTCTGTGATGGGAGTTCAAACATTGATGTCCTTTCAAGTGTTAAAGGACTCTAGTTATGATTTGCTCCTAGGTAGGCCTTGGTTGAGAGCTGTGCTGTAAACCCTCCGTAGTCCTATCGATCAACTACCCCCCGATCTCTCAACCTCCACGATCGTCATCCACGAATCTGCAACATGTCGGGCCTGTCTCTCACTCAGGGGTCACCTCTGATGGCTTTGACGGAAGCACACCATGAACTTGAAGGGAAAATATTGAGTTCACTCATTCATACACCCACAAACTTATCAACTAAAAATCTCCTTAAACACATCAACTAAAATCCTCCATTCTAACGACGTCTCTCAAGTTCTCACATGCTAAAAATATCCCACACTCTCTATATTACTCAAGTTGTCATTACGACAATGTGAAAACAAGGATGAGGAGCTCTTCTCTACTCCTCTATTTATACATTCTAGGTTTTTACTTTGGTATCCTCCGGTAACTCAGCCGTAACTACTTTTACCGGGTTTTACTAAGATATTACTTAAGGTAAAAGCATTGATCACATGGGCTTTTTACCTTTTCACATGGGCTTATTCCTTCAAAGTCAACAACTTCTAGAAGGATTCTGGAATATTCTCAAGGAATCTCGAATTTCCACCCCCCCTCTACACTAGGACCCACTAAAAAGGAAACATGTGGAATCTCTTCTTGTTTTTAATGCCCACAAAGTCCACAACTTTAATCCAACCACTAATATCAAGTCAAAAAGGAGATAAGGGATACTTTCCACCCCCTTTCTACCTTTTAGACAAGATGACAAGATAGTAGTGCTCACTCTTTAGCAAATATCTGAATTCTGCCAAAAGTACAGCTAAGTTTAACCATAACTAACTTTTAGCTAGTCATGACTAACTTGATACCTCCTTAAAGTACTTTGAAGGTGAGGAGGATCATATCTTTGATAGTTAATTTTAGATTAGATTTTATTTCGTGTATAGCATGTATAATGCACGATTTCCAATATAAAGCTCGGAAGAGTTAAGAAAGTGATGTAGAATTATTTTCCTCTATGATACTTTGTCCACTTAATGGTTGAGAAGGTGCAACATGAGTGGAAATTCAAAAGATTGGAAAGTTAGACTTAGAAACCTTCCTCAAGGTTTAGATGTCATAGTAAGTGTCGGAGAAAGTTCGAGAGAGATTATCGTCGAGTTTGAAAACCCTAGTACTAAACCTCAAGTAGAATCTCCGAGGAGAAGAGTAGAAACCGACGTGTGGTGTTATTTCTGTAGAGGGTTGGGACACAAAGTAGTGAATTGTCCAACTAGAATCAGAACCGAGAGAGCTAAAGGGAAGCGGGAGTTTACTGATTTAAGTCTTCGAGTGGGTCCATCGTCACCAGCGCCAATTCATCTTCTAGGCGAAGATCCTTGTCCAAGTTGTGGAGTGGATGATCTAGCAAGAGGACACAAGTGCGTCGATGTGGCCGCCCTACTTACGTCAGTAGTCGAGAAGTTGGACGAGACTCAAAGAGCTGAGACGGAGAAGTTGTCGACTTCAAAAGAGGACTCGGCTGAGTTGTGATGGAGATCGTCATTCGGATGGTGGAGAAGGCGGTGATGCGACTCAGGCTCATGATTACCTTGGGAGAAGAGATGGCACAAGAGGTGTTGTTACAACCATTTCCTTTCATTTTACTTATGGTAGATTATTCGCGAATGGAATTGGTGATGTTCGTACTCTTTTAGCGAGTAGTTATTGCACGACGATTAGAAGAGTAGAAAGAGTAGTTACAAGATGGGAAAGCTACCCTTGTTTCATGGGAAGGACAATGAAGATGTAGAACCATTTGTTCGAGACTTCAAAAGAGGTTGCATCGGAAACAACGTGAGAAGGAAGGAAGAATGGGTGTTGTTACTGCCAGAGTTTTTAGAAGATTTTGCTCTTACGTGGTATGAAGACCGAGTGAAGAGCCAGACACCTAGTGCAGTTGAAGACACATGGGAGACGTTGAGTAATGCACTCATCGAAGAATTTCTTCCAGAAGAGAGTTATGAGAAGCTCATGGTGGAGCTTACTCATTTGAAGCAACGGGACGACGAGAAAGTTCGGCAATATGCCGAAAGGGTGGATAAGTTGGAGCAACGGTTTCGGACGGTCCTACGGAAGAGTGGAGACAATGTGGAGCTAACGATGGCGGGGATTGGAGCAGTGTTGACCAAGAACTTGGTGGGAGGGTTGAGGCCTTCAATTCGAACCCAAGTGAGGTACGAGAAGCCAGCAACCAAAGCGGAGGCCATCAAGATTGCGACAAACATGGAGGAGAGTTTGGATGAAGGAGATATCATCCAA
The DNA here is from genome assembly GCA_036924285.1 of Asterella californica. NCBI lineage: Eukaryota > Viridiplantae > Streptophyta > Marchantiopsida > Marchantiales > Aytoniaceae > Asterella > Asterella californica. The sequence continues at coordinate 19,260,694 of JAYKYS010000010.1, read as the reverse complement.
CCTCATCATGCTGCTCTGGTGTCGACTCCGACTCTTGGTGTAGCCACAACGATCGCACCTGCACCATCACAATTGGTGATTGCTTCAACGTCAGCTCCTACTCCAACGGTGGTGTCAAGACCGGTTGTCCCAACAACGATGTCTACTACCACCTCTGATTTTCATGCCGAGCTGAAGAGCATCACCGATACTCTTGCGGATCTCAAGATAAACGTGGTACAGTTACGAGAATGGAGGAACAAAGGTGGAGGAGGAGGTCAAAGAGGTTACGACAACAATCCCAACCGAGGAAATCAAGGTAACTTTGGAGGCAACCAAGGTAACTTTGGAGGAATCACTTGTTGGACGTGTGGAGGTTCTCATTTCCAGCGAAATTGTCCTAACAACGGAGCAAGAGGTGCCGAAGCTGTCAGAATGAATGTGGGTAGAGGAAATCCATCACAAGGACGAGACAAGGGGGTGGCTACTATCGATGTCGTGCGAGATCCCATCTACGAGAAAGGAGAGAGTTCAAACTCTTCTCATGCACCGGTGGAGCTTTTAGCTCAAGAAAGGAAAAGAACTCGATTTTCTGATGAACCGGTTTTCATGGAGGAGTCAGCAAGTAGAAGTACTCGTTCGAGTAATGTTTCGAGTACACCAAGGGAGCCAAGAAGGAAGCTAGGGATGGCGGATTTCACCATTCATCTGCCCAAGCAGGATATGATGTGGTTGAAGATGTGGGTGCTCAGAAAGCCAACATCAATGTTGGACAACTGATCGCACTTAATCCCAGCTTACGAAGGGAACTCAGAGGAGGACTGAGTTCTAAGAGAAGCAAGAAGAAGAAACCCAAGAGCAAGACGTCAAAGTCTGTGGGAGTTGGTGTGGTGGATGTGCATGCTTCAGAGGTATGCACTAGGGCTTCAAAGATTGAAGTCCGATTGAATGGTCACTACGTCTCTGACGTATTGGTGGATGGAGGGTCGGCTGTAAACGCCATATCGGAGAGGTTGATGAAGAAGTTGGGGATGGAACCAACTCGCCCGGCTAGCATTGTCGTGGGGATGGCTAACAAGCAACGGGTAAGACCTCTTGGTGTGTTAGAGAAGGTGGTCGTGTCTGTGATGGGAGTTCAAACATTGATGTCCTTTCAAGTGTTAAAGGACTCTAGTTATGATTTGCTCCTAGGTAGGCCTTGGTTGAGAGCTGTGCTGTAAACCCTCCGTAGTCCTATCGATCAACTACCCCCCGATCTCTCAACCTCCACGATCGTCATCCACGAATCTGCAACATGTCGGGCCTGTCTCTCACTCAGGGGTCACCTCTGATGGCTTTGACGGAAGCACACCATGAACTTGAAGGGAAAATATTGAGTTCACTCATTCATACACCCACAAACTTATCAACTAAAAATCTCCTTAAACACATCAACTAAAATCCTCCATTCTAACGACGTCTCTCAAGTTCTCACATGCTAAAAATATCCCACACTCTCTATATTACTCAAGTTGTCATTACGACAATGTGAAAACAAGGATGAGGAGCTCTTCTCTACTCCTCTATTTATACATTCTAGGTTTTTACTTTGGTATCCTCCGGTAACTCAGCCGTAACTACTTTTACCGGGTTTTACTAAGATATTACTTAAGGTAAAAGCATTGATCACATGGGCTTTTTACCTTTTCACATGGGCTTATTCCTTCAAAGTCAACAACTTCTAGAAGGATTCTGGAATATTCTCAAGGAATCTCGAATTTCCACCCCCCCTCTACACTAGGACCCACTAAAAAGGAAACATGTGGAATCTCTTCTTGTTTTTAATGCCCACAAAGTCCACAACTTTAATCCAACCACTAATATCAAGTCAAAAAGGAGATAAGGGATACTTTCCACCCCCTTTCTACCTTTTAGACAAGATGACAAGATAGTAGTGCTCACTCTTTAGCAAATATCTGAATTCTGCCAAAAGTACAGCTAAGTTTAACCATAACTAACTTTTAGCTAGTCATGACTAACTTGATACCTCCTTAAAGTACTTTGGCAACCAATAAACATTCTCAACACTTAGTTATAACTAAACACCTTACTAATAGACAAACTTCCTATGTGTAACATAGGTCGTTACAGGTCTTCCACCCAAGGAAGCATCTACTACATCTTCTCTGTTGGAAACACCAGTCACTCTTCTGAAGCGATCCCCTTATGACTTTCTGCGTGACTTTTGGAATCAGAAGACGGATGTAACCTTCCAACAGCTTTTGGATGACAACGCTGGTTACAAGAAGCTGTTGCAATCTGTGCTTCGAGGATCGAGGAAGAGGAGAACAGCTAAACTCCCTCAGAGCACCCCGATCCTAAGGATAGAGCATGAAGACTTGAGAGCCCCAGAACTTGATATGGAAATCCATGGCTGTCTTCTGAAGAAGGTACCCATTGATTCTGGCTCTGGAGTTAACATCATGACTGAAGAAACGGCGCATGCCCTAGGCTTCACTGAGTTCCAACCTACTCCGAGAATTCTCAGAATGGCGGACCAGACCAGAAGACGACCTTTGGGGCAATTGAAAGATGTCTTGACGGTAATTGGAGGCGTATCTTTTTACCTCACTTACATCATTTTGCGACCTGTAGCTAAGGTTGGATATCAGGTGTTGATAGGAAGATCATGGCTGTATGCTGCAAATGTAAATATCGATTGGAGAAGACATCGTTTGAGATTTCCCAATCCTACACCCAAGCCAGGAGAGAAGACCAAAGTCTCTCTTCCTTGGATCAAGATTGGACACCAAGGTGAAACTCCTTCTACGACAGAGGGGTACACTTCAGAAGACTCAGTTGCGTCTTCTGACATTGATGAACGATATGATGAGTTTGTGGTGAATAACTTGTGTACTACAGAAGTAACAGAGATAGCAGAGGAAGTGATCTGTGGATACATTGAGTGCTACGAAATTGCGGAAGAAGAGCTTCCAGAAGATGAAGATACTGTCTTCCCTTCACAAGATCCGATAGTTGATCTTCCAGAAGACGAATCTAAATCGGAAGAAGCTCCCAAACCGGAATACTTTGGTGCCAGTGAGTACAGTCACACTGAAGGAATGATAAATCCGGATGATCTTCAAGAAATAGAGGTTGCTCCTGGAAAGAAGCTGAAGCTTTCCAAGGTGATCGAGGGCCAACAGTTGGAAGACTTTAGAGAACTGTTGACAGAGTTCCAGGATGTCTTCGCTTGGACCATAGAAGACATGAAGGGCATACCCCGAGAGTTGGGAGAGCATCGCATTGACTTGCTGGAAGGCGTTGTTCCTGCATGGCAGAGGCAGTATCGGCTCAACCCCAAGTACTCGCTTCTGGTGAAGGACCAGATCGACCAATATCTGAAGGCGGGAGTCATCTTCCCAGTACTTAGTAGTGAGTGGGTAGCTCCTATGTAATCGTGCCAAAGAAACAGACAAGTAAGATTCGAGTGTGTCAAGACTTCCGGAAGCTGAACTTGGTCACGAAAAAGGATCATCATCCTTTACCATTCACAGATTCTGTGTTAGATCAGGTAGCAGGACATGAGTTCTATAGCTTCCTGGATGGGTACTCTGGGTATAACCAAGTTTCAATCAGAGAAGAAGACAAGTCGAAACCCACTTTCACTACTGATTGGGGCACATATGCGTACAATCAAATGTCATTTGGTTTATGCAACGCACCTGTCACATTCCAGAGACTGATGATTACAATCTTCAAGGAGTATCTTCGCACTTTCATGGAGATCTTCTTGGATGATTTTTGTGTGTTTGGATCGAAAGAAGACCACCTGATATTACTAAGGAAGTGTTTTTTGAAGTGTAGGGAACATTGTTTGCTCTTCACCCTGAGAAGTGCTTCTTTGGTATGTCAGAGGGAATTTTGCTAAGACATAGGATTTCTGGAAGAGGTATAGAAGTAGATTGTGCTAAGGTGGAAGTCATCATGAAACTTCACCCACCTGCTAACCTGACTCAGGTGAGAAGCTTCTTGGGCAACGTAGGATACTACAGGAGGTTTATTGACAAGTATGCAGAGGTAGCAGGAAGACTTACCAAGTTGCTGAGAAGGACGAACCTTATATTTGGTCTTTTGAGCAGCAAGAAGCATTCGAAGAAATGAAAAGGCTTCTGTCGGAATCCTCGGTCCTAAGGCCACCTGATTGGGAGAGAGTCTCTCATATTTATGTGGATGTCTCTGCTTTCGTCATAGGGGTGGTATTGAGTCAGAAAGATGAGAAGAAGAAGGATTATCCCATCTACTATGCGGGAAGACAACTCAGTGATGCAGAGAAGAAGTACTCTACAACTGAAAGGGAGTGTCTTGACATGATTTACTCTTGTATAAAGTTTAGGCACTATCTTCTAGCCAATCCGTTTGTCTTCTATGTGGATCATTTTTCTTTGAAACATCTCGTGAAGAAAGCAGATTTGTCTGGTAGGATAGCTAGGTGGATTCTTCTACTCCAGGAATTTACTTACACAGTTGAGTACAGGCCTGGAAGACAGCATGTTAAGGCTGACTACTTATCCAGATTGGAGACAGAACGACGAGAAGATGAAGTGGAAGACGAGTTTTCTGACGAAAAACTGTTTTCAGTTTACGCAGAGACACTTTCATCTGAGGGGGGCGTACCACCTGCTTCCTAGAAGACGAGACTAGGTCTTCTGATCTAGTCTTTGCGACTTCCACAGAAGAATCAATCTTCAAGGACTTGAGGAAGTTCTTGGAAGACCAACAGTATCCCGAGGGATTGGATGCGGAGCAGAAGGCTGTCTTCTTACACAAGGCAGGTCCCTATGTCATCTTCCAGGGTATCCTATTTAGGAAGGGACATGACGAGAAGCTAAGGAGATGCCTTGAGCCTTCAGAGATTAAGCCAGTGATCACGGGTCTCTACTACGAAGATGCTGGAGGTCACTACGGGCTGAAGATCACAGTGAAGAAGATGTTGGACGCCGGTTACTGGTGGCCGATCATGTACAGATACACTTTTCAGGAGATCAGGAAATGTGATGCGCGCCAGAGGGTGGGAAGACCAACAGCTACTACTAGGTGGCCTCTTACTCCCATTCTTCCGCTTGCTCCTTTTGAAAAGTAGAGAATCGACTTTGTTGAGTCTATCGCCTCGGTGGCTAGAAGAACACGAGCACGGTATATTTTGATAGCTACCGACTATGATACCAAAATGGTGGAAGGCGAAGCCACAAGGAAGAACGACGCCACAGTGGTAGCCAAGTTCCTCTGGCACAACATTATCACTCGATACGGATGTCCGCTGGAATTGATATCAGATAGGAGTACTCATTTCTTAAATGAGACTATTTCTCTCCTGACCCAGTACTTCAAGATAAAGCATCGGAAGACGACGCCGTACAACCCGAAAGCTAACGGATTGACAGAAAAGTCCAATGGTCTTCTATGTAATATCCTGAATAAGGTAACTGTTAACCATGCGTATGATTGGGACACGAAATTGCCATCTGTGTTATGGGCTTTCAGGATTTCACCCAAAGTCACAACCCAGAAGACACCCTTCTACCTAACTTATGACATGACACCTATTGTGTTAGAGGTCCCTACTTATAGGTTAGCCGTAACCGAACGCATGAAAGAAGAGAAAAGCCAGGAGCAGCGTCTTTTGAACTTTATAGAGTTCGAAGAAGACAGGAATGCAGCTTTGGAGAAGACGTACGAAGTGCAAGCACAACGTAAGATAAACTATGATGGCAAGCTGAAGAAGCTGACCGTCGCAGATGGAGACTTGGTTTCTTCTCTACGACAATCGACATCTTAAGTTCCCTGGGAAACTTTATCTTCGCTGGATGGGTCCTTACCGAGTCTTGGAGGTCTTCACCAATGGCTCCTTGCAGTTGGAAGAATTAGATGGTACGTTGATGACCACTCGTGTAAATGGATGGCGTGTCAAGAAGTACTGGACGTGAACAGAAGTGCTGAAGCGCTGATGTTTGCGGGGACGCAAATATGTGAGGGTGGGCGTATGTGGTGCCCACAATTTACAGGATTCACGAATTTTTGAAATTTTTAAGATTAATAACTTGTTTGTATAACTGAAGAAGCTTTGTTACTTAAGATTACGGCTTCCATAGAAGGAAATGATCTTACGATCTTTTTGTAAGAAGAAGTTGACTTCTTCGGAAGACGACCGTCTTCCGGGAAGCGTCTTCTCGGTTGTGTCTTCCGAAGACGGAAGACGGCGGAAAACAAAAGATGGCAGAAGACGGAAGACACCTATCTTCCGGAAGATGGCAACCGCGGAAGCCTAACCACGTATTTCCAAGTAAGGAAGTAGGTGTACCCACCAGGTAACACCGGTAGGTTAGGTAGGTCAAGTAGGTTATGTTGATATAGTCCCAAGCTCTAGTAGATCGACGGCTACCATTAGCCGGAGTGGTTAGGGTTGTTAGAGTTAGTTAGAGGGCTAACCCACCATTAGGGTTTCCCTTGTACTCACCTCCACTATATATACAGAGAGAGGCAAAGCCTCTCTCATCTCATTCCTATTTTACTTCCTTGTCTACTCGCTCTCTCTCTCTCTTCTTGGAGTGTCTTCGAAGTATCGATCTTTCTACATGGTATCAGAGCTGGTGAGAGCGTGTGTCCCTTGCTGATGAGCAAGATGGAGATTGGAGTACAGGAGAGAGCAGCCGGAGTTGTGCCTGATGTCGAGCACTATCCTGCTGATGCGTTCGGGTGAGGCGAAACCGTTTCTTTCGCCACCAGAAACTTTGAACGCGATTTCGGAGGCCTAGACGATTTTTTCTCGCTGTTTTCTGTCGACCAGCCCTTTAGGGCTGTCTTGCTCAGAAGGTGCGAATTGTGTACTGGGCCAAGTTTCAGTCGATTTGGAGATTTCCAGCGGCAGATTTTCAAACGGATCTTTTTCGACCAAAACGAAAGTTTTAGGACTTGAGTCCAACACTAATCCTGTTTCGAATAAGGGTGGGTTTGAAAATTTCAAGGGGTCGCACGCCCATTTTCGATCTCATTTGGTCCAGTTTTGACCTTTCTTGGTGTGTTCTTTCGACGTTTCCGTCGTGTTTTGTACACCTACAGTTCGCGCACAGGTTCTTTTCTCGTTGTCGCTGCAGGAGGAGTTCGCGGAGTCGCCTCGTCGTGACTTGTGACAACTCTTGATCGCGCGGTGGGGAGAGACGAGTTTCGTGCAGTTTCTGGGAGGTTTTCCGCGTACAGAACAGTGCAATTTCGACATTGCAGCTATGGCGGAGTCTGTGTCTTTGATCACTGGAGAGAAACTCGACAAGAACAACTACCAAGTGTGGAAGTTCCGGATGAAGACTTTCCTGCAGGGACAAGATCTATGGGATCTTATCACTGAGGAGGAGAAAGCGCCTGAAGTGCCAATTTCTGATCCGAAATTCAAGGAGTGGAAGAAGCGCTCATATCAGGCTATTCACTACATCGCGCTGACAGTTTCAGCATCGATGATCGGTCACATCCAGGATTGTGATACGCCCAAGAAAGCTTGGGATGCACTCGCGCATCTGTTTCAATCCGGAACAGAGGCGCGGAAGCTGCAATTGCTGCAGCAGTTCAATACCGTGAAGAAGAGGTCGATGTGCATAAACGACTATGTGAACGGGGTCAAGCAGCTTGCGGATCAGCTATCTTCTGTCAAAGTCGAGATTGATCCCACTGTCTTGATCGGAGACCACATTTTGAGGCTGTCAAGCGGATCCTTCGCTACGTGAAGTTCTCGATGTAGTACGGACTTCACTATCGATACGGTGGACCATTGTTGTTACATGGCTACACAGATGCTGATTGGGCAGGAAGTACCGACAGGAGATCCACGTCAGGTTACGCTTTTGGACTTGGAAGCGCTGCTATAAGCTGGGCTTCTAAGAAGCAACCCACAGTTGCTTTGTCATCCACGGAAGCAGAGTATCGAGGAGCAACGAACGCAACATGCGAATCGATTTGGCTTCGATGTCTGCTATCTGATATTGGTGTGGAGTGTACAGATCCTGTTGTTGTATATACAGACAACATTAGCAGCATGAAGTTAGCTAGTAATCCTGTTTTCCATGCTAGGACGAAGCACATTGAGGTGCACTATCACTTTATTAGAGAGAAGGTCCTTGCAGGAGAGATTGAGCTCAGTTATGTGAGCACAGGAGATCAGGTTGCCGATATCTTCACTAAGGCGTTGCCTAGAGATAAGTTTGATGCTTTCAGACATTGTCTAGGAGTACAGGATGTAGAGATGAGCTTGAAGGGGAGTGTTGATATAGTCCCAAGCTCTAGTAGATCGACGGCTACCATTAGCCGGAGTGGTTAGGGTTGTTAGAGTTAGTTAGAGGGCTAACCCACCATTAGGGTTTCCCTTGTACTCACCTCCACTATATATACAGAGAGAGGCAAAGCCTCTCTCATCTCATTCCTATTTTACTTCCTTGTCTACTCGCTCTCTCTCTCTTCTTGGAGTGTCCTCGAAGTATCGATCTTTCTACAGGTTATCTAGGTTGCGAACCTCTAAACTGCGAGAGAAGATGTGAAGGAAGCGCATAAGCACAGAACCTTATCCGCTTCCCGCATCGAGAGATTGTTTTGGACCTAGACGATCGAATTGAAGATGATCGAGTTGAGTGAGGACCAGCAGAGTGGAATTGAGCAGGGTGAAGATCGATTCATAGCTAGAGAAAAGGGCGAAGGCGAATCGCTGAAGGTAGGAAGCACATAGAGCTGAAAGACTCTTCTGAAGACTCCCGGAAGCAGACATTGAAGGGTAGCTGCGAGGAATCAGAGGAGGAACCTTATTCCATTGAGGAGTGGCAAGGCATTGGCAGCAGCAGCAGCTTAGTGGGGTCGCATTGGAGCTGGGGTCGAAATCGTGATTGCGCAGAAGATTGAAGGTAAGCCGGGAAGAAGACAAAAGACTGTAGAGGTTCTTCCCATGTTCTCTTTCCTTCCAACTGCTTCTCGCCTTTTGTTTGGTATCCCCCGCGCTTCCCCGGTTGTTTGCAAGCAACCCGATCGATTGATTCACTTCCCACATTTTTCCTTCTAAGACATTGGGCGCGGAAGCGCTGTCCAATTTTCGACAACCATCTTCTTGCTTCTTCCCGAGTGCAATTCGAGCTTCCCTACCCACTGTCCTCAAATTAGAGATCACAGCTATCAATTTTCCTACCCTACCATCCCTCTACTCCCGAAACCTTGAACAGAAGACGCTTCAGAAGATTTGAACATGTTCAGAAAACGCTTTTGAAACCTGAACTTCTTCGGAAGCCTGACTGTCTTCGGAAGACAACTATGTGCAATTCGTATCAAGAGTAGATTTGCTTTGCTTTTGTGTTAAGAGAGGTTTGATACGAATCCCGAGTGGCTTGGGGAGTTGTTTGCTATTTCGAGAAGTTGGAAGTCGGGAACTAGGCTTGTGCCTCACGATCTTCCAAGCTTCTCAAAATCCACATCTTCCTAGAGAGACTAGAAGACTAGAAGGGCTGGCAGAATGAGCGAGAAGACGTGAGGGTCCGTTACGGATCTCTTCTGTCCGACCCATAGCAGCCTATTCCTTCTTCTTCCCGAACTTAGAAGAGAGTTGTGAGAAGTCTTGCTGGCAGAATCTGGAGAGAATGGTCGAGGGTCATGTCTTCTCATCATGCATCAAGCTTCTTCTGAGTGTGTATGAGAGGTGAGAAGTCAGAAGAGCAGAGTGCGAATGTCGTGAGTCTGTTGTGAGGATAGATTGCGTGTAGGAAGCAGAAGACATGTGAGATCAGTGAAGGGAAGCTTGGCTTCGGGAAGTTTTCTGAGAACGTTATTGAATCGGAAGCTGTCCCAGGAGTCTTCCCAGAGGCTACTGTCATCGCAGGACTCGCAACCATCTTTTGAACTTGTTATACACTCTACTTCTCGCAAATCTTGTATCTTCTGTTATGAAGTAGGATGTAATGCAAGGTGGATTGTCTTCTTAGGAATCCATGCGAGGCCTTGCTTAGTTAGGATTGTTTAGATATAGCTCGGAAGACGAGAGCCATTTAGGAAGCACTGTTAGAATCCCGGAAGACGGAGTAGCTGTCTTCTGGAAGACTAGATTCGTCTTCTGAGAGTGGAAGCTAGACTGTGAGAACTTGGGAAGGACTAAACCTTCGGCTCATAGTAAGTACGTGTGGCTTAGTGCAACAGAGTTTCAAGTATGTCGATGCATCCTCGAGGGTTGCTGTTGCCGGCAGCAGAACTGGCCGAGACCAAGCCCTTCATCAAGGAGTTGGGTCTCGACTTCTTCCTGTGGGATTGGAACCTCGCCGACCAAGGTCTTCTGGAGGAGGTTTGGGTAGCATTACCGCTCCGCAACCGTGTATCTGCGAAGGCAGGAGTAGCTCAAGGAAGACCATCTTCCTGGACCGAAGATTGGTGGCGCAGGGCCTTCCACAAGCCAGAATCCGAGAACCGAGGTTGTTGGCTCGAGAAGAAGATCTTACCCATGATCTCGGGTAAGTGGCATGTGCCTGGAAGCACAACTTGCCTCTTCCTAGAGGACAGGCAGGGAAGAAATGGCTGAAGGTCAAATCTTACCGGGAGCCGCAGAAGCATCTTCTAGCGAAGCTGTTCCTTCACCTCTTTCCTAAGGGGAAGGCGCAGAAGACGAGGTACCTTGGAGATCAGGACGTGGAGTTCCTGGAAACAGTGTGCGTGGGAGAGAATGTCAACTGGGGTGCGTTCTTCCATTCTTATGTACAGGCAGAGTTGGTGTACTTAGGTACCCCGGCAGGAGAACATCTTACTCCATTCTTCTGTTACCTGTACGTGGCCAAGAGGGATCTCACGGAAGATCAGTTGGTGAGATATGGACCAACAGGGCAGCATGAGACGAAGGAGGAGACCTCGGGAGAAGACGATCGAGCAGCAGCAATGACTCCCCCTCCCACTCTGATGCCGCAGATGAGACTCGGTACTCATCAGAAGACGCTTCTGATGAGGGAAGACGATTCTAGTGGATCGGAAGAGGCGACTCCACCGAGGAAGATGGATCTTAGGAGCGTGCCTAGGAATACCACCTCCTTCCCGATCATTCACTCTGGATCGGAGTCTGACTCACCGGATGAGCCACTGAGTACCCGAGTTGCGTAGAAGACCGCTTCTGCAATACCAAGGAGTCTTCCGAAGACTCCAGAAGACGAAGGTTGGTTGGATACTCCTATTGCGATGCGAGGAAGCGTAGTAAAGAGGACCGCTTCTACCATGAGGAGAGATCTTCCACCCCGAAAGATGAGAAGAGTAGCTTCTTCTCGCGCGTAGAAGCAGAAGACCATAGTGGTGGAAGAGATATCCTTGCCTCGGGAAGACAAGATCAATACCTCCGATCGGATTGTGGAGATGAGTATGTCTTCCGCAGGAAGAAGACTGGAGGAGTTCAGTGCCTTCTTCCACTCAGAGATCCAGCCAGCTATGGAATTGATCGAGAAGAGAGCGAAGGCTCAGGAGAAGCCACTACAGTCTGGATTTGGTCTGCGCACCTTGATGCAGCAGGAAGAAGACCGAAGAAGGTAGAAGCGCTAGAAGCCAACCTCCGCACCACGGAGAAGTTCGCAGCGAAGTACAAGGCGGAAGCAGCCGTTTCTGCCAAGGAGTTAGCGCAGCTGAGGAAGAGCAACCAGGAGTTGCAGGCGCGTTTACAGCAGCGTGACCAGGAGGTTCTGCGAAATACGGGGTAAGATCACAATCCTTGCAGAGGAGAGGACAACATGGAAGATACTACGGGAAGCCGCAGAAGCGCAGACTGCAGCCGAGAAGATGCAACAAGAAGCAGCGGAAGCCCGTGCGCAGGAGATGTTAGCTCAGTCGGTGGAAGCGTCTCGGAAGAAGTTCAACTTCACCGCGGATAGGAAGCTTCTTATCTTAGCTAGAGAATGGAACGACGAGTCCAGAGCGATGTTTGTAGAGTGCAAGGAGAGCATGTTCAGGTATTTGGATCGGCAGATAGAGGGAGTGAAGACACTCTATGGTCTTTCCTTGATTCCGCCACCTGCAACTGCATCTTCCCAAGCCTCAGCACCATCGACTGGATCCGACTTGGAGAAGGAGGAGTTCGACCTCGCTGTCCGCTTGGTAGTGACAGCGTTGGAAACCAAGAAGACCTCGGAAGAAGCCCCGAAAGACAAGATGTCTTCTGGAAGACAAGAAGAAGAGCTGTCTTCCCAAGTATTCCGAGTGGAGGAAGCGACTTCCCCGGACCCCTATGAGGTCACCATGGCTCGCAGTGTCGGACTAGTGCCTCAGAAGAGCGAGGAAGTACAAGTCGATCCAGGTTCCTAGAAGGTCTACGCTCCAATCTTCCGAAGCAGAAGCAGAAGCCGAAGCAGTAGCAGCAGAGCCAGCGACGAATGTTGAGGAGGAAGCCACCTCAGTGACACCCGAGATAATTGCAAGGCTTCCCAACTTATCAAAAGCCGAGCTAGTAGTTCAAGTAGGAGTAGATCCAATGGAGATTGCATCCGAGCAGTTAGAGTAGGTAGCAAAGCGCAGAAGACAAGTTGACTTGTCCAAACTTAGTAGGAATCGAACATACTATCTTAGGAGGTGGCAGTTTAGTGTAATATTAGATAGGTGATCATGTGGCAGAGTAGGCAGCGCAGGAGTAGTAAGGTGGATGGCTAATTAGGAAGGGGAACCGCTTGCATGTGAGTTGGCAGTGACAGTGCCCATCTCTCCCTGGTTGTAGTCGAGGATTGGAGGGGATCCCCTCTGCATCTCAAGGCAGATGCATAAGTAGGATCGAAGAGTAGGATTTTGGACACATTTACACACTGAGCACATTATACACTCTTGAGAGGCGCACTAAGTACATTTGCGTACTGTGTGCGCACGCACTACACCCGATGTTAGAGACATACGAATAAATTGGGATTATACCGGAGGGGTCTGCATGCTCGTTACTAGCAGTGGTTCGAAGATGTAGATGGAGGTAGTGGACAGTTTAGGAGCAGAGAACGGCATCCTCGTGCAGTCCTGTTGGCTAGAGTAGTGTGTCGAGGAGTAGAAGCATGAAGTAGAGGGAGTGAGCTTCCCAATGCCAATGTGACTTCTTCTCGGGGAATGGATTGCTGATTTGAGTGCAGAAGCTTTGTCCATGTCTTCTAGATGGTGGATTTCCTTGGATTCTTTCCCGATTGTGCATGAGAAGCGTTCTTCTTGAGTGGCGGTGACTGTCAGCAGTTGTGCAGATTCGCAGCTTGGCTCGTCCAGTGGAGCACTTCGGATCTACGTACGGACGGTCTTATGGATAAGAGATCCCAGAAGACAGAGTAGTCGGAGCAGCGAGAGAAGAAGAAAGAAGTCTTCTTCCCACAGCAGAAGACGACATCCTCAAGTAGAAGACGGTGCAAATGTACGCACGTTTATTGTCTTCCTCCCCAAACTATTACAAGCAGGGATGGCTTGTTAGTCAGGATCCGGACTAGAAGCCTGTCGGAATCTTAAAATTCTCTTTTTCATTTTGTTTTCTCTCGTTTGGATTTTCTCTTCTTCCTCATCTTTTCTCATCTTCCCCATCTTCTTACCTTCTTCTAGTGAGCTTCCGAGACTTCTATTGAGCTTCCGTGAAGGTGAATGTTGTTGTAGTGCTGCAGGAAGACCATTTCCGTAGGCAGAAGCCTGGGAAGGCTATAGGGGGCATACACCCTGTGATTAATCTAATACGTTGGAATGTGAGAGAGAGAGAGCAAGGTGTAATAGCCGTTGCTAGTCGACTTCTGTGAAGCAGGAGCAGTCTTCTGCAGGTGTGAGAAGCCGAGTTGAACACCCGGGAGCCGAGAATTGCTTCGGGAAGACGGTACTGAGAAGACCGGAAGAAGTGACATGGAAGCATGAAGCGTCTTCCCGAGCTTCTCTGTGAATAGTTGTGTGATATTTTAGTTAGTAGTTGTTTGTTTAGGTCCAGAGCACCTTTTGGCGAGTCTGGAAGACGCGTGGTTTTTTGAGAAGACGGGATTTCTAGACAAAATCCGTGTGTTTGTGTGTTTAAACAGATCTTAGAACTTAGAGCAGCGTTACTTGTGCAAATCTTCTGTGGGAACAATATCTTGTATATCAAATGGGCAAAAGGAGTAATCTTGCGACACTACATCCCGTCTTCTCACAAAACCACACGGCTTCCTGACCCTTCAAAAGGTGCCCTGGACGTAAACAAACAACTACTAACTAAAATATCACACAACTATTCACAGAGAAGCTCAGGAAGACACTTCTTGCTTCCAGGTCACTTCTTCCGATCTTCTCAGTACCGTCTTCCCGAAACAATTCTCGGCTTCAGGGGATTCAACTCGGCTTCTCCCACCTCCTGAAGACTGCCCCTGCTTCGTAGAAGTCGACTAGCAACGACTGTTACACCTTACTCTCTCACATTCCAACGGGTTAGATTAATCACATGGTGTATGCCCCCTGTAGCCTTCTTAGGCTCTTGCCTACGGAAACGGTCTTCCTGCAGCACTACAACGACATTCACCTTCACGGAAGCTCAATAGAAGTCTCGAAAGCTCACTAGAAGAAGGTAAGAAGATTGAGAAGATGGGAAAGAAGGAAAATCTAAACGAGAGAGAAACAAGATGGAAATGAAAAATTAAGACTCCGACAGGCTTCTAGTCCGAATCCTGACTAACAAGCCATCCCTGCTTGTAATAGTTTGGGGAGGAAGACAACAAACGTGCGTACAGTTACACAATCTTCTACTTGAGAATGTCGTCTTCTGCTGTGGGAAGAAGGCTTCTTTCTTCTTCTCTCGCTGCTCCGACTACTCTGTCTTCTGGGATCTCTTACCCATAAGACTGTCCGTACGTGGATCCGAAGTGCTCGTGCTCCACTATATGAGCCAAGCTGCGAATCTGCACAACTGCCGACAGTCATCGCCACTCAAGAAGAATGCTTCCCATGCACAATCGGGAGTGAATTCAAGAAAATCCATCACCCAGAAGACACAGACAAAGCTTCTGCACTCAAATCAGCAATCCATTCTCCGAGAAGAAGGCACATTGGTGTTAGGAAGCTCACTCCCTCTACTTTCTGCTCCTACTCCTCGACACACCAGCTTAGCCAGCAGGACTACACGAGGATGCGGTTCCCTGCTCCTAAACTGTCCACTATCTTCATCTACATCTTCGCACCACTGCTGGCAACGAGAGAATGTAGACCCCTTCGGTATAATCCCAATCTGTTCGTATGTCTCTAACATCGGATGTAGTGTGCACTATGCGTATGCGTCTCTAGTGTGTAATGTGTCCCTACTCACAGTGAGGCATATATGTCCATAGTGTGTCTGAAATCTTACTCTTCGATCTTACTTATGCATCTTGAGGCGTAGAGGGAATCCCCTCCAATCCTCGACTGCAACCAGGGAGAGATGGGCGCTGTCAGAAGGATGCCACCTCACATGCAAGCGGTTCCCCTTCCTAATTAGCCATCCACCTTACTACTCCTGTGCTGCCTACTCTGCCACATGGTCACCTATCTAATATTACACTAAACTGTCACCTCCTAAGATAGCATGTTCGGTTCCTACTAAGTTTGGACAAGTCAACTTGTCTTCTGCGCTTTGCTGCCTACTCTAATTTCTCGGATGCAATCTCCATTGGATCTACTCCTACCTCAACTACTAACTCGGCTTCTGATAAGCTGTGAAGCCTTGCAATTACCTCGGGTGTCACTGAGGTGGCTTCCTCCTCAACATTCGTCGCTGGCTCTGCTGCTTCTGCTTCTACTTCGGAAGACGGAAGCGTCTTCTGGGAAGCTGGGTCGACCTGTGCTTCCTCGCTCTTCTGAGACACTAGTTCGACATTGGGATCCATGGTGACCTCATAGGGGTCCGGAGAAGTCGCTTCCTCCACTCGGAATACCTGGGAAGACAGCTCTTCTTCCTTTCTTCCAGAAGACACCTTGTCTTCCGAAACTTCTTCCGGGATCTTCTCGGCTTCCAACGCTGTCACTACCAAATGCACAGCGAGGCCGAACTTGTTCTTCTCCAAGTCTGATCTAGTCGATGGTGCGAAGACTTGGGAAGATGTAGTTGCGGGTGGCGGAATCAAGAAAAGATCATAGAGTGTCTTCACTCTCTCTATCTGCCGATCCAAGTACCGGAACATGCTCTTCTTGCACTCTACCAACATTGCTCAGGACTCGTCGTCCCATTCTCTAGCTAAGGTAAGAAGCTTCCTACCCGCAGTGAAGTTAAACTTCTTCCGAAGTGCTTCCACCGACTGAGCTAACATCCCTTGCGCACGGGCTTCCGCTACTTCCCGCTGCGTCTTCCTCGGCTGCAGACTACGCTTCTGCGGCTTCCCGCAGTGTCTTCCATGTCGTCTTTTTCTCTGTAAGGACGGTGATCTTACTCCGAACTCGCAGAACCTCCTGGTCACGTTGCTGTAAACACGCCTGCAACTCCTGGTTGCTCTTCTTCAGCTGCGCTAACTCCTTGGTAGAAGCGGCTGCTTCCGATTTGTACTTCGCTGCGAGCTTCTCCGTGGTGCGGAGGTTGGCTTCCAACGCTTCTACCTTCTTCTGGCCTTCTTCCTGCAGCATCAGGGTGCGCAGACACAGTGGCTTCTCCTGAGCCATCGCTCTCTTCTCTAGCAACTCCATAGCTGGATGGATCTCTGCGTGGAAGAAGGCACTTGTCGTGCGCATACACATCGCTACACAACATACATCGCTGTCAGAGATACACCACACATACACATAACACATGGACGATGTCATACACATACACAAGTGTACCACAATCCTAAATCTGAATAGAGAAATTACCATCTCCAACACTACAACAAAGATTACTCACAAACAGTCAAGCCAAACCCACTCTAAGCACGAAGAGAATCCGAGTTACACTCAACTAGACTATCCACCATAGCCTAGAGCTTGAAGGCTCAACTCGAAAAACTAAGGCCTCCAAGCCTTATCTGCGAAATATACCCCTAGTGGGCTCTCTCACCAACTCGCCCTAACGGCACTAACGGCCTTATCGAGATGCGCCACTTCGCACTCGGTCAACCTAGCCGGGGTGCCAAATTGACGTGACACACTGAACTCCTCCAGTCTTCTTCCCGCAAAAGACAGACTCATCCCAACGATTCGATCGGAGGTGCCTTCCTTGTCTTCCAGAGACAAGGATGCCTCTTCCACCACTATGGTCTTCTGTTTCTACGCACAGGAAGATGCTACTCTTCTCATCTTCCGAGGTGGAAGATCTCTCCCCATGACAGAAGCGGTCCTCTTTATTGCACTTCCTCGTATCGCAGTAGGAGTATCCATCCAACCTTCGTCTTCTGGAGTCTTCGAAAGGCTCCCTGGTGTTGCAAAAGCGGTCTTCTGCGCAGCTCGGGTACTCAAGGGCTCCTCCTGTGAGTCAGACTCCGATCCAGAATGAATGATCGAGAAGGAGGTGGTCTTCCTAGGTACACTCCTAGGATCCATCTTCAGCAGAATCACGACGAATGGCCGAAGGTAGATCTAGATCTCGGTCATACAATAGAAAATACGGTGAGAAGGAAGCCAAAGACGCTTGTTGGCTGAAACGGTAACCCATAGCGAACCATGGTAACAGCACATCCCAGTCTCCCAAGTGGCCCTTCTCCAAGCCATACTTGCACAATCCTCTCTTCACCGTCTGAACTACCCTCTCCGTCAAACCATCCGCCTCAGGATGATCTCAAGATGTAGTCCGATGATCAATCAGCGCATGATCACACAAGGCCTGAAACTCACCAAGGAACTCTGTACCTTGGTCTGTCAGCACTTCAACTGGTGCTCCAAAACGACTCAGCACTCGATCTAAGAACGCGTACGCCGTCCCTTCACTCGTCTTGTTTGGTAATGCCACCAAATCAATCCACTTGGAGAAGTGCTCCATCATCACCAACACATACCGGTGGTGACGTACGGTCAACGATAAGGGTCCCGTAAAATCCAAACTCCAACGATAACCCAACCCCATAATTGGTAAGGGGTGTAACTGTGGAGTAGGAGCATTAAACGATGCTCGTACTCGATCACAAACCACACATCGTGCGACAAACTGTTGCACATTGATGTGCATACCACGCCACCAATATTGTCCTTGGAGTAAGCTATGCGTACGCTTCACTCCAAAATGTCCTAACTCCTCATGGGCATGTCGTACTAACTGTGTCCTCTGGGATGGATGTGGCACTATACGTACCTCCCATCACCCCACACTCGAAGTACATGTCGTCCTTCTCGTCGAAATCTCTTCGCTCCTTGAAGGACACGATCTCGCTCCTTGGCACTTATTGTGTCTACTACCACACCAGTACGTAGATACTCCATCACGGTCACATCATCATGGATATCTCGCTGGTGTGAAACACCATCCCCACCCTCAGGATCTGGAGACTCATCATCTACTCTCTGATCAGAGAAAAATACGACTTGGCCCTCCATACTAGAGTTCATGGCCAACACACAAAGAAAGGCAAATGCATACCACCATGGCACTATCTCCTCATCAACCTCGTCATGTCATCGAGCCCCAGTCTGATCCTGCTGACTCGTGCACGGGTTGCGACTCAGCCCATCGACATCTAGGTTTGCAACTCCAGGTCTATGTACTACCTGGAAGTCATACTCCTGTAAGATCAGAGCCCATCGTGCAAGCTTCCCTGTAAGCTTGTCGGACTTCATCAACCACTTGAGCGGCTGGTGATCAGTGATGAGAGTAAAGGGGTTCTCAAACAGATAACATCGAAAGTGTGCAACAGCCCACACTTCCGTCAAACACTCTCTTATACGAACTATACCTCGCCTCCGCTAAATTGTTGGAGCAATTGGCATACGCCACCACGAACTTCTTTTTCTCATCATCATGCTGAGTCAGCATGCTCCAAGTCCCAACATACTCCAATCGGTGTGCAGTTGGAAAGGACGTCCCTTAACGGGTCTCCTCAAGATGGGAGCAGATGTCAACCTATCCTTGAGCTCTACAAAAGCTCGCTCATGCTCATCTCCCCACTGCCACTCCTGGTCCACCTTCATCAGCTTGGTCAACGACTTCGCAATTGCGCTAAATCTCTTCACGTATCGACGATAAAAGTTCGTCAAAGCAACAAATGCTCGAACTCGACTCACATTTGTGGGGCGTGGGATACGTTGTCGTGATGTGAATCATTTCACATAGTAAATGATTCACTTCTCTGTCAGGCGTTAGTCTCTCTGAGTGAAGTTAAGACCTCAGAGAAGTCCATTTTTGGAAGATGTTATATATTTTGAGTCTTAGTAGGTTGATTACCATGTCGATAGGATTTAAGCTCATGGGTTGTATTTGCGTGTCGCCCATGCACGCTTTCTAGCTGATTTCAAGTTACTTTCAGGGCTGCGTGTCGTTTTAGGTAGTTTAGGTTTTGCGCTGGCACTCTAGGGGGCTTGACGTGGTAGCCTATGAGTGTAGATAAGTTACCAGGTAGTTTAAGGCACAAAAGGACAGTCAAGTGGAGCTATGAACTCCCATTGGTCCATTTTTATCTTTTGTAAAACTCTAAGTTTAGAAACAGAGCTCTAGAGTGGATTTCGAGCAATTGGTGAGGACATTGTGAAATCTGAGAGCACAGGGAGATAGAGCTCGTCGAGCCAAGCACTTTCAGTGAAATTTTTGATCGATTTGGATCAATAAACAAGGAGTTATGCCCAATTGAAATTTGGATTGTGCTAAAACTGCATCACTTTTGTTGATTTTGGGGTTTTGAGTGTCAATTACAGCAGAATTGAGGAAATCGCTTCAAACCTTCGTGGTTGTGTTCACTGTCAGCCGGGCTACGACTGTCAAAAAAGTTTCAAGTGATTTGAGTTACTGAGTAATTCAGGGCGACCGCTGAAGCAGAGGGGGTCCGAAAAGCTCTCAATCTGGAACAGCAACTTCAGAGAGCGAGATCTGGAGTTCTGTGTGGAATCAGGAGGCCCAACTTCACAGGAGTGTTCAGCAAGCTGTGTACTGCAAATCTTGTAAGAATTTCCCAAAGTGATCGAGCCAATTCTTTGTTCTAGGTCGAAACAGCTGTCTGGGTACCAGAAATTGCCGTAATTTTTCTACTCAGAAAGTTTCTACTCATATCTTAGTGCTCTGAATTGATCTGAAGCTGAAAATTCGTATGTGTATCCAGTAGGACCTCATTGACATGTAGGAGGAGTTCTGAAGTCTGAACCTTCACATATTTCTCAATCTTGAGTGTCAAAGTTCGCCATCTGATCTTATCATTGCTAGTTAAGCTTGAACCTTGCTTCCTGAACATATCAGAAGAGCCAAGAGACTTATATGAGTGTTTTTTCAGTATCACCTTGAGACCTGAAGCCTATCATGTGAGTAAACCAGCCACAGCTTGAAGTCCAACGCTTCCCTGAGTAGATTGAACACAGCCTTCAAGCTCATATCACAGCCAGAATGTTCGCCCTTCCCAGGAAGACTCTCAACCCGACAACGTGCAATAGTCTCAACCTTCGTCTGTTGAACACCCAACTTACCTGGATAGATGGTGTGGCCCAGATACTCTACCAACTCTTGGAAGAACTTACACTTCCCAGGGTGTAACTTCAACCCATGAGCTCTCAATCGCTCGAACACATCTCGTAAGTGTCTCTCGTGCTCCTCCACAGTAGCACTATAGACTAAGATGTCGTCAATATACGTCGTCGTTTGACAAAATCCAATCCTGCTAGGATCTTGTCCATCACCCTCTGGAACTCAGCAGGGGCGTTCTTCAACCCAAATGGTAAGAACCGCCACTGATACAAACAATCCTTGCCGTGAGAGTCAATTCCCCATAATGCTGTCTTGGACTTATCTTCTTCTCTCACTGGCAACTGATGATACCCTGCTTGAAGATCCAAAGTACTGAAGACCTTCACATGTCCCACTGCATCAAAGATCTCCTCAGGTGTCGGCATGGCATACTTATCGGACTTCGTCTGTCGATTGATAAGACGGTAGTCCCCACACATCCGCCTATCCGTGTAGTTGCCATACATATCTTTCTTGGCTGACATAACTGTGGCAGATGCATACTCTCCATGCGACATTCCATCAACCCAGCCTCCAACAAGTCTTGAGTCCGACTCTGGATCAAGGCTCTCTCCATGTCACTGTATCTGTAAGGACGTCGAAAGATTGGCGTGTCATTAGCCAAGTCGATCCGTATACCAGGTCCCTTCAAGGTACCCAAATCCTTCATACTGAAGGCAAAACAATTCCTGTAGCTCTTCAGGAATCTTTGGACTCTCGTCTCTCCTCTCTTATAAGCTTGGGTCCAATCTCTGGCTCCCAAGTATCCTCTGTCACCATGCTAGAGGTAGAAGACGAAGTCGTTGACTGCTATCTTGCAGCCTCTAGAGCAGTTTCCTTCTGCTCACCACCAACAACCTCCACCGCTACTGTGCGTAAAACTTCTGCAGTTCTAGCTGCAAGCTCCACACTCTCTCCTATGACAGCCCATGATGTCCAAGGATGACGAACTCCACGTGCCTCGCCCCCAGCCTTTGCCTCCACCGATCCGGTAACCAAAGAGCTCAAGAGTGCTCGAGCAGAAACACCCGTCGATCGCCTCCGACGCTGCTCAGCCAATCCAAAGCTAACAATCCATGTCAAGCAATTCAAGTCCATTGCTTGACCCAATACTTGACGATGTGAAGCCTCCGACACCGAAGCTACTGCCGTCGTATCCGTAGCGAAACCCATCACTCGCTCTCTCTCATCGGCATTGGACTCCACCAACTGCCGTAATTGAGCATCCCACACAAGCCCATGTCCTCCATCTCTGTAAGCATGTGACGCTGGAAAGCTTACCAAAGTAGGTAACGCTACCATGGGCCATCCCACTAGGTTCACCACTACCATGGGTGACCTATCGACGACTCTCACTACTTGAGATCGTCGTCCAGCATCCAAGATGCTATCAACCGTGAGATGTGCTGGTCGTCTCACTCCATCGTGTGCTCGCTTAAGCACCTCTCTCGGTAACAAGTTCGTCCATCATAACCGTGGACGATGTGCACGAGATCCTACTCTCGCTGCATCCAACAACACTGCTGGTCCAACCCAAGACCGCACTTGGTGCACACTCGCCATCATCCGTGTACGAGCATCACCCAACAAAGAAACGTTCTCCAAGATGTACGTTGGAGAATCCACCTGATGCATCTGGAGATGTCGTAAGATCCGTAACATCTCCCAGAACATCTTAGATCGCGGGTCATGTAAACCCTGACCTCTCCCAACACGCGTGTGGCCTTGACATGGCCATCCGGCTATCACCAAGTGAATGGTGCCAACAAACGTAAGATCCTGCGCCCCCAGCAGTGAAATATCCGACAGTAATGCTTGTTGGTATCCTCTAACAGCTGATATGGGCAACAACTCAAGATATCTCTGCACCAAACGTGCCACATGTCGTAATGAGATGCGTCTCACAATCTCATCTCTCTCCATATACAAGTATCGCTGTACTTGTATACCTGCTTGCAATACCGCAGCCAAACCTGTGCTGATCCCTCCAAACAGCTCTAGCACACACACACCCTCCTCTTGATACTACCACACAATGGGAATCGTATCCAACGGTGATAAAGTCACAGGGTCAGTAGCAGGAACAACCCTTTATTCATCTACTGGTAGTACAAAGACTTCACTCCAAGCCTGCTGCACCAACTGATCAGCATACTGCTGCAACTCTCCACTCGAACTCCAAAGTGGAACATCCAAGGTAGATGGTACTAACGTAGACATGCTAGGCATGTCCTCCACCTCCTCAAAGACCGGAGTATCCTCCGCATGGGCATTGCCTTCCAACAACTCGCTCGGCCAAGTGATGACCGAACTGAACCCTGCAACGGATGCCATCGTCCCTGGTGTAGGCTCCGTCGTCCCAACTCTAGCATTGAACCGCACTGATAAGCGGCTCACTCGTCCCTCACCGGACTGCCAACTTGATCTGTAAGATGTTGTCTCCGTCCAATAGTCGATCACGAACCCCATAGGGTACAACACAGCACCTCCAACCAATATATCATAAGACTCTGCGGCTGTAACGATGGCCTTGGCCCTCATCATAGAGCCATCCGTGAGGTGATCTGGCCGAACTCTCACCGTCAACATCTCACGTGTCATGTGTAGAGCCGTACCTCCTGATCCCCCTAGAGATGTCTGCAACTGGAATGGACATCTCTCCACCTCGGACTTCTTTAGACCCAAACCAATACATGCCGCCTTTCTCAACATCAACGGTTGGGCTCCAGAGTCTAAAAGACCTTCTGAGGTCGATACACTTTCCCTGAAGGTGCCACCAAACAGAAGATACCACTTTTGTTGTCCAACAACACCACACCTGGTGCCAAACCAACACGGTCAATCGCCGGCCTAGCTGGTAACTCATCTAACCTAGCAGTCGCCGCTTGCCAAGTACCACTGGTAGCTGTCCTGATCCTCGACTCCATGGACACGTATACCGCCTCTCGCTGAACTACTTCAGCAGTAGAGGTAACTACATCCTCGCTCTCACTGAGCATGGCCGCCAACTGGAACACTGGAGCAAGTTGACTCCCAATGCCCTCATATCCATGGTTGAGAATAGTGAGGCTCACAAAACTGCTGTAGCCGCCCCCAACATTGGGTTCGATGTCGCATCCACAAACGTCGAAGGTGGACCCACATCACACCCACTCCTGGATGTCGACGTCTCCAACTCTACTGCACCATCGATAGGTCGTTTAGGAACCATAGATGTAGTCCTCAACGCCTCCGATAACGTGAACGATTGGGAAAGCCTGACCTGTCTACTAGCCTCCTCGCGTTGTGGATCCAACTCCACTGACGCACCTCGTGGTTCAGAGACACGTACTGCATCTCTAGTCACTACCGCAGATGCCTCAATCTGCGCCACACCAGCCATGAAGTCGAAGTCATCTCTTTCTCCTCCATAAAACGTGGAAGCCTCTGTTCCACCTGATCTCCACTGGGCCATAGCCATACTAGCTATCCTCTGCTCCAACTGCTCAATCCGAGTAGTCATACTGGCTTCTGACGTTATAGCAGGCGGTGGACCGATCGGTCCTCTCCCAAGTGTTGGACCTCTACCTCCAGCTCGACCACCATGGCCTCCTTGAGCTCCTCGGCCTCGTCCACGATCAGCCTTCCCTTGCCACAACTCGAGATGGAGATCAAAACAACGGTCACTACTGTGACGAGGTCATCCGCAATGCTCACATTGCCTAAGTACTGCTTGAGACGTCTCTGATGTCTCTGACGTCTCATAACCTCTCCTCTGTGGACAGTCCTTTTGCTGATGAGGACCATCACACGTCTAGCAAGGATCCGCTTGCTGCTGACTAGAGAAGGATGGCATGGGCTTCTGCCCACCAGATCCTCCAACACCTCCCTGAGATCGTGACTGCTCCGCACGATCCTTACCACCACCACCACCACGCTGTTGCATAGCCTGTGATCCTCGAAAAGAGGTGGTCGCTCCATGTGATGTCTCCTTGCTGAACCCAGCAACCACCACCCTCTCCTCCACCATGTTGAGCTCAATCCGCTCAGCTAGACTAAAGACAACCGCCAACGTCGGAGCGATATCTCTAAGAAGAGTAGCATCTCTAACTCTCCTACGCAGCTCCCGGTCTAGTATCCCATACCAGAACTGGACTGCCTGTGCTTCCATCACCCCTTGGGTAATGCTGATCAACCACCTCATGCGAGTTAACGCCTCGCGTACGGTCTCTCTAGTCTTCCGTTGGAACTCCTGCAGACTCCTCAACTTGTCGGTCCGCACACCCTGATAGTTCTTCTTCAAACATTGGAAGAATTGAACCACAGGGATAAACCCTGGTGGTATCTCGCTCACACTACCACCTGCTCCACTACTTGTGGACGCACCACTGGTGGTAGGTACTCCGCCACCTGTGGATGTACCACTGCTACTGGCACCCGAACTCGTAGGTGCTACGCCTCCCGAAACTACGCCAGTAGTGATAGAAACGTAGTTGGGAGACCAATGTTGTCTCCACAACTCGATCTCAACACTATAATCTAGCCTGAACTCATGATAATCATCCATCGGCGGTCCCTCCAAGTGCTGGAACGAACCCTTCCACGCCATGAAAGGTGTAAACAGTTGTGGGTTCCGCATCTGCTGCAGATCGCACCAACTGTCGAACTCCTGGATGAAGTCATCCAGCTCAATGATACCAACTGTACCCGAGTAACGTCGAGGTCTCTTCGTGGTCCCATAGATCTCGTCCATGTCCCACAACAACGATGTGGCGACACTAGACTCACCACCAAAAAACGCGCTGTCTGTGTCTGACTTGTCCTCTGGAACAACCGACGGCAATGGTGTAGGTAGTCGGTACCTCACCCCACTCCGTGTATATCCACTGTCCGAGAAGTCCCCACCAGAACCTCCCGAGAACTCCGTGATCAAAGAAAAAATGAATCCCGCTAACACACTCCCCAACCGGAATGTCGCAATCTCCGTCACCATCGTAACCACCACTTGCCTAACCCCGCTCCTACTGAGCTCACCTATCCCTTACTAGGACGGTCAAGGTAAGGGCAACATGTACCTGTCATCACCACAGGAAGCCTCTCACTGTCTGTTGATCTTCACTCCAACCGCACCGTGAGAGAGACAAAGATAGTCTGACTGGTCCGCAACTCCAGCCTCACTACCGACAGCACACTGGAGTGAACTCACTCCGGAAATCAAGCGCCAACACAAGCAAACACGGGCGCACAAACAAGAAGCAGAATATGGAAGGGTTCCAACCACAAGAAGTCCAAACGAACCCTTCACACTCAAACATTCACATAAAGAGAAACCCAACCTCACCCGGACTGACGTCTCCTCGTCGGTGACCACATGCACAATATATGATCACCAACTGTCGTAACTGACCCTGGAGGTCACTAACTAGATGTCCACACCTCTAGTAGCTCCAAAAACATCCACGTGGTAGCTCTACTAGCTCACCCAAGACAACTGCCACCAATTGTCTCTATACACGTCTCTACGATATAGACAAGCACTACCACAACTATAGCTTACCTCTAATACTATGGGGTCGTCCTACCACTCCTCTAGGGACGTGCGAGAAGGTCTCCTACTACCTTATACAAGTCCATAAGTACTTGCACGCATCCTTGTAGGACACCAAGAGCTATTGGTCTAGTGGTAAAGCCAAAGCTAAGACTACAGAGTTAGGAGTCCAAGTCCAGGAACAGTGTTGGGATGAGTGACCAGTTGGTTTTACACTTCTCACACAACTGAAGCTTGGATACCTCTCTCACGCACGCCAGCAAGTTGACTTGCGGCGGGCGCGGG
The DNA here is from genome assembly GCA_036924285.1 of Asterella californica. Classification (NCBI taxonomy): domain Eukaryota; kingdom Viridiplantae; phylum Streptophyta; class Marchantiopsida; order Marchantiales; family Aytoniaceae; genus Asterella; species Asterella californica. The sequence continues at coordinate 19,234,340 of JAYKYS010000010.1, read as the reverse complement.
CTCAGGCTCAGCTCCGCTCCGCCTCCGCTCTCACGCCTCCGCACTCACGCACCTCTGCTCCTCGAAGCCTCAACACGCACTTCACTCCCGCTCACTCTCCGCTCCGCTCCGCTTGAAGTAGAGTAGAACAAGTACAACACACCACAAGAGACTCGGCTCCACCTCGAATTGCAGAAGATTGCACCAAAAGAGGCTCCAAAACAGCAAAAACAGCTTGCGGGTGCACACGAGTGACCAAAATCTGACGTAAAACAACAAGAACACCCAAAGCCAACCCGAACACCACCACAACAGATTCGCAAATGCACAATACACACTTCCCGAATGCACATACACACAAGAAAACTCCTAAACTCGAGTTTCCACACGAAATTGCACCAAAATCTGACGTAACTAACCTTTTGGTACTTTTGGGTGACACGATAGCGAACTTCGACATGCCATAACGTCTTCAATCCTTGGCCAAACTCCACGAAACTTAGTGCACTAGAATTGTCTCTCCAATGCGCTTCCAAAGAGTCCACTCCGGCCTGACATTGACAAGTACTCCGTCTGCCACGCCGAAACGCACAATCCGGCTCCAACAAGACACTTCAAGAACATTCCGCAAAATTTCTGCAGCACTTCCGCATGACAGAAATCTCCACTCGACCCCAACAACAGCAAATCGATCTGCGACCAGCAATGTAGCATGCGCCCACACACCTCGATCACAGCTCCAAACAATCAAGCACGAACAGCAACGCCTGAAGATACCAGCAGACGATTTCAGATCAGCGGGTTCTTACTGAACTCCATCTCGACTTGCACTCAGTTCTTCGAGTAATCTGAATAGAGAAATTACCATCTCCAACACTACAACAAAGATTACTCACAAACGGTCAAGCCAAACCCACTCTAAGCACGAAGAGAATCCGGGTTACACTCAACTAGACTATCCACCATAGCCTGGAGCTTGTAGGCTCAACTCGAAGAACTAAGGCCTCCAAGCCCTACCTGCGAAGTATATCCCTAGTGGGCTCTCCCACCAACTCGTCCTAACGGCACTAACAGCCTTACCGAGATGCGCCACTTCGCACTCGGTCAATCTAGCCGGGGTGCCAAACTGACGTGACACACTGAACTCCTCCTGTCTTCTTCCCGCAAAAGACAGACTCATCCCAACGATTCGATCGGAGGTGCCTTCCTTGTCTTCCAGAGACAAGGATGCCTCTTCCACCACTATGGTCTTCTGTTTCTACGCACGGGAAGATGCTACTCTTCTCATCTTCCGAAGTGGAAGATCTCTCCCCATGACAGAAGCGGTCCTCTTTATTGCGCTTCCTCGTATCGCAATAGGAGTATCCATCCAACCTTCGTCTTCTGGAGTCTTCGAAAGGCTCCCTGGTGTTGCAAAAGCGGTCTTCTGCGCAGCTCGGGTACTCAAGGGCTCCTCCTGTGAGTCAGACTCCGATCCAGAATGAATGATCGGGAAGGAGGTGGTCTTCCTAGGTACACTCCTAGGATCCATCTTCCTTGGTGGTGTCGCGTCTTCCGACCCACTGGAGTCGTCTTCTCTAACCAGAAGCGTCTTCTGATGAGTACCTGGTCTCATTTGCGACATCAGAGTGGGAGGAGGAGTCATTGCTGCTGCTCAATCGTCTTCTCCCGAGATCTCCTCCTTCGTCTCGTGCTGTCCCGTTGGCTCATATCTCGTCAACTGATCTTCCGTGAGGTCCCCTTGGCTATGTATAGGTTGCAGAAGAACGGAGTAAGATGTCCTCCTGCCGGGGTGCCTAAGTACACCAACTCTGCTTGCAGATGTGCGTGGAAGAACGCACCCCAGTTGATGGGTAGCCCTTCTCAAATGGCTTCCAAGAATTCCACGTCATGGTCTCCAAGGTACCTCGTCTTCTGCGCTTTCTCCTTGGGAAAGAAGTGAAGGAACAGCTTCGTCAAAAGACGCTTCTGCGGCTCTCGATAAGCTTCGACCTTCCATCCGTTTCTTCCCTGCATGTCCTCTAGGAAGAGACAAGTTGTGCTTCTAGACACATGTCACTTCCCCGAGATCATGGGTAGGATCTTCTTCTCCAATTCGTACCCCTTGTTCTCTGCTTCTGACCTGTGGAAAGTCTTACGCCACCAATCTGTTGTCCAGGAAGATGGTCTTCCCCGAGCTACTCCTGTCTTCGCAGATACACAGTTGCGAGACGATATTGCTGCCCAAACCTCCTCCAGAAGACCCTGGTCGGCGAGGTTCCAATCCCACAAGAAGAAGTCGAGACCCAACTCCTTGATGAAGGGCTTGGCCTCGGCCAATTCTGCTACTGGTAACACCAACCCTCGAGGATGCATCGACATACTTGAAACTCTGTTGCACTAAGCCACACGTACTTACTGTGAGCCGAAGGCTCAGTCCTTCCCAAGTTCTCACAGTCTAGCTTCCACTCTCAGAAGACGATTCTAGTCTTCCAGAAGACAGCTACTCCGTCTTCTGGAATTCTAACAGTGCTTCCTAAGCTCCCCTCGTCTTCCGAGCTATATCTAAACAATCTTAACTAAGCAAGGCCTCGCATGGATTCCTAAGAAGACAACCCACCTTGCATTACATCCTATTTTCTAACAAAAGATACAAGATTTGCGAGAAGTAGAGCGTGTAACAGGTTCAGAAGATGGTTGCGGGCTCCTGCGATGACAGTGACCTCTAGGAAGACTCCCGGGATAGCTTCCGATTCAATAACGTTCTCGGAAGACTTCCCAAAGCCAGGCTTCCCTTCATTAGTCTCACCTGTCTTCTGCTTCCTACATGCAATCTAACCTCACAATAGACACAGGACATTCGCATTCTATTCTTCCGACTTCTCACCTCTCATATGCACTCAGAAGAAGCTTGTTGCATGACGAGAAGACATGATCCTCGACCATTCTCTCCAGATTCTGCCAGCAAGACTTCTCACAACTCTCTTCTAAGTTCGGGAAGAAGAAGGAATAGACTACTATGGGTCGGACAGAAGAGACCCGTAACGGACCCTCACGTCTTCTCGCGCATTCTGCCAGCCTTTTCAGTCTTTTAGTCTCTCCAGGAAGATGTGGATTTGAGAAGCTTGGAAGATCAGGAGACACAAGCCTGGATCCCAACTTCCAGCTTCTCGAAACAATAAACAACTCACCAAGTCACTCATGATTCGTACCAAGCCTCTCTCAACACAAAAGCAAATCCAATCCACTCTCGATGCGAATTGCACACAGTCGTCTTTCGAAGACTTCAGACATTCAGAAGCATCTTCCGAAGATGTTCAGATCTTTCGAAGCGTCTTCTGTTCAGAGATTCGGAAGTAGAGGTGTAGTAGGATAGGAAAATTGATAGCTGTGGGGTCGAATTTGAGAACGACAATCAGGGAAGCTCGATTGCAGCTCGGGAAGAAGCTAGAAGATGACTGTCAAAAATTGGGCAGTGCTTCCGCGTCCAATTTCACAGAAGGAAAAATACGGGAAAGGAATCAATCGATCGGTTTGCTTGCAAACAACCGGAGAAGCGCGAGGAATACTACACAAGAGGCGAGAAGCAGGGTGGAAGAGAAGAGAACATGAGAAGAACCTCAAACAATCTTCTGTTTGCTTTCGTAGTGTCTTCAGTCTTCTGCGCGCTTCCGGCTCCGATCCCAACTCTAATGCGACTCCACAAAGCTGCTGCTGCCGTCAATGTCTTGCCACTTCTCAATCGAACAAGACTCCACCTCCGATTCTTCTCAGTCGTCCTTCAATGTCTGTTTCTGGGAGTCCTCAGAAGACTCCTTCAGCTCGATGTGCTTCCTATCCTCAACAATTCGCCCTCGCCTTCTTTCTAGCTGCGAATCCATCTCGGCTCTACTCAATTTCACTCTGCTGGCCCTCTCTCAACTCGATCACTTCTCAATTCGATCTTCTAGGCAAAAATGACCTCGATGCGAGAAGCGGAAGTGTTACTGCGCTAATGCACTTCCTTCGCATCTTCTCGCGCAGTTTAGGGGTTCTCGACCTACCCGACTTTCCTGACCTACCTAACCTTCTTGGTGCTACATGGTAGTTACACCTACTTCTTTACTGGGGAATACGCGGTTAGGCTTCTGCGGTCATTGTCTTCCAGAAAATACGTGTCTTCCGTCTTCCGCCGTCTTCTGTCTTCAGAAGATACAACTGAGAAGACGCTTCCCGGAAGACGACTGTCTTCCGAAGAAGTCAACTTCTTATTACGAAAAAAATCGTAAGATCATCTTCCTTCTAAGGAAGCCGTAATCTTAAGTAACAAAGCTTCTTCAATTATATAAACAAGTTATTAATCTTATAATTTTCAAAAATTCGTGAATCCTGTAAATTGTGGGCACCACAAAGTGCGATCTAATCCAACGATAGTTGAGCAACTGCTGAAGTTTCAATTGAAATGATGAAGAGGGGTGCAGAAAGCATCAGGAAAACTATTGGATGGAGAGACCCCAGTAGATGCAACTTCTTTTCAAGCGTTTTTAGAAGCAAGCAGTGAACAAGATGCCATGGTGGAAGACAAAAGATGACGAGATGCTTCTGACTTAGATGCAAGATGACAGTGACCGTCGAAGGATTACAAGGAGGAGAGCAGTGGAACCATCACCATCTGTACCAACTGATAGGTTTCTTGCTGCAGAGGATATATCCTCTACCTCTACAGCTCCATCACTTGCAGTAGATCCTATGGAAGGTGTACAAGATTTGTCGTATGAGGCTACTGCTACTGAGAAAGTACGAGGAAGGAGGTTTACAGCACAAGAAAAGAGAAAGGCTTCGACTTACAAGTTGGCATCAGACATTGAAACAACAACAGACCTGCGTGCTATTCTGGAGCAACACATTCTGGATGCTAGAGTTGAGTTTATTCTTCGTGAGGTACCTGGTATCGCAAAGAGAGAGTTTCATGAGTTGATAATTGACATCATGAGGCAGGTGTTAGCTGAGCAAGTAAGTATGCAGATGGTTGGAGTAGTAGATGCTATTGGTATTCATGAGTTCAGAGATGATAAGTATGAAGCATGGGTTGCTGGTCCTGCTGTTGTTGAGAATGAAGGTGAAGACTTTGAGGAGGATAAGTCAAGCACAGACAATGATTTCAAACAGAATCATTGGGCACGTGCGACGATCGAGATGCACGTGGGGGGTTCGACTTGGAGGACTTTCTGAATCGGTATATGCGCTTGTGGATGACAGATCAGAGATCAACATTATTTTGAAGGAGGTGTATGAAAAGAGGCAATGGTCGATTGAGAGGAACTATGGTTGGATACTCCGTGCTGCTAACAATCAAAAGGGTGATTTGTACGGAGCTTGTCCAAATATGCGTGTAAAGATTGGAGATGTAGAGGTTGATCAACATTTCTTTCTACAGTCGTCTATCTCCTGTCATGTCCTACTAGGCCAACCTTACATCACCGCTGTTCGGATGGAGACAAAGATGATGAATGATGACAAGTATTCAGTACAGTTTTTGACAGTTCGTTCTGGATATGAGCGGAATCGACAGATCCTTAGACGAGGAGATGTAAGGGTTTTCACAGTCTACTCCTGTAGAGCGGGAAGAAAGGGGTGTAGAACCTACTGTTGAGATCCCTTCAGAGTTGGTACACAAGGTAGAAAGGTCAGAAGCGAGACATGTACAGAGGCCCGGAGACATATGTAGTGTATAGAGTTGGCAATCTGGATTGCTGATGTTTGAGGACGATGGGTGGAGTCAGTTTACAAGAGTGGAAGACATGGAAGAAAATACAAAAAAATGGATGGCAGAACACGTATCAAAGTTGTGGCGTGCAGAAGTTTTACATGAAGATGATGTAGTTTCTGGTTTGTTTGAAGAGTTTGTGTCCGTACAGTCAATTGCTAGTTGGTTGGGCACAGTAAGCAGATTGATGGAGGAGAAAGATGATATGATGGTATTTTTTTTTACGTTGGTGTTTTTTTTCATGTTTTGCCAGTGTTTTAGCTTCGCGCCTAAATCCTTTATTTGTTTTTGATGTGATTTTGTCGGCGAAAAATTATCAGATCTCTATCCACCCTCGACAAATATATGAGAAGATTGTTGCATATTTGCAGTTTTTCTCTCATCCGATGCAGAACAGTGAGAGAAGAGAAGTAGTTTGTTGGTGTGCACTCCCTCAGGAAGCAGACGTCCCTGCGAAGTACAAATCTGTACTGAAAAAGGTGAAGCCGATAGCAACTCAATTACATGCTAACTCCCAACAGCAAGTACAGTTAGTGAGAACTGAGCCTATATTGCATGATCATAGACAAGTAGGGTATCAGTTTACTGAGGAGACGTTGAAGGAGCTCTAGATAGGAGGGGGTGATTTTCTGACAGAGGATGAGAAGGTAATTTTTGAGCAGATGATAGTAGATCATGGTAAAGCATTTTCTTTTTCAGCAGGGGAGATAAGTTGTGTGGATCCAAAGGTGATAATGTCTATGATTATATTCACAATCCCTCATGTGGCTTGAGATCTGAAACCGATTCCAGTTCCTCGTGCCTTGTTGCCTAAACTTATTGAGTTGCTGAAAGAGAAAGTACGGATGGGGATACTTGAGCCGTCTATGAGACCGTTGTCGTGTTGTGGTTCGGTCTCTGTGTGAAACTCCCGTGGAATGTACGTTGTGTTTCTTTTCTATGTTTCATGAACCGTATCACGTAACTCGCCGAACGGTGTAATGGGTGCCACGCTCGTGATTATCTGTTTACAATAGAGATACATGCCAAGTCATCAATATGTGCGCGTTCACTTCAGTAGTCCTTGTTGCTGCATTTGAGTATAAAATGATGAGTCGAGGGTTCATAAGACATTCTTTCTCGACGAGTGATTTGTGAGGGTTCTCGGAGGTCTGCATGGAGAGGTGAAGAACTGCAAGTGTGGTGGTTATGGACGGAGGTTTGATACCGACTCCGGATCTTCCTTTCTCGAATCCGTTTCATATCAAGCTTCATTGCATCCACCGCGACCACTTTCGACAGTGGTTGGTTGCGTACTTTGACGATGAATTCATGAGGAGGGTGATGGACTTACAACTTCCGGTGATTCCTCCGATTGTTACATACGGAAAGACTTCAGATATGATGGTGTACATCTTGTTGTGAGGAACAATGGATCTCAACTTTCCATCAAACGTTCCTTTCAACTTTTGGGTCGATATCAGGTGTCATTGTAGACCAAAGATCAACCATGGGGCTTGGATCGTGAGAAACTTCGGGGAAGAATATTTCAGCCGAGTGATAGCTTCGCCGTTTTCTTTTGTCGTATCTTTTATTGTAGATCGTTTCCAGGTTGTAATCTTGACTTTGTATTAGTCTGCGACTCACTGGTTTCATTCTAGTTGAGCGCTTTCGTGTAGTTACGGACCACAAAGAATCCTTCGACATATCTCAAGGATTTTCTGATTTCTTCAAGTCTTGTTGATGTCTTGTCTCCTTGAGTGTAAAAATTCGTTCTAGGGGAAAAAGTGGAGTGAAGAAAGGACAAAACCAAAGCTCTTTTTGCTCTCATTGGTCTATTTTTGGACCAATGATGTTGTATCTGATCCTCGCGACGTTTCTATGGTTTCTTGAGGCTTCAGAGGACCATTCGCAAAAAGAAAGATATGGTTGGAAAGCTCTCGACCGAGGCTACAATCTGGGCTGAAGAATCAATCGATTTTATGGAAGGATGAGGGCGTTATGATCGATTGAATGGAGGGGGGTGAAATTCATACCTATTGCTACGTTTATGGTTATTCCAAGAGACTCGTGAGGAGTTTTGAGGATTTGTCAGTTGGATTGGAGAGCTGACGACGGCTTGGTCGTTTTGATATCAAATTCAATCGATTCCTAATCGTTTTGGTCTATCAACCGCGTGATTGAAATTGAAGGGTGCATACGTGATGAGACGAGTACTGCAAACTGTGATAGTCATGGAGAATTTGCTATTGCTCGAGTTCTGGGTCGAATTTTTGTGTGAAACTTTCTAGGATTGAAGGATGTCTTGTCTGTAAGATATCTGGGAAGTTTCATCTCAAATGGTCGAATAGTTTTTTCAGGATCTTGGATCAAATGTACCTGGGTTTGTAAAGCTCTTAAGTTAGTACAGATTACGGTTTGATCCATATCTGAGAGTTAGGTTGAGCTTTCAACCTGAAAATTGTTCAGGGTGATAGTGAAGGGTCCAATACAACTTCTTGTGAAGTTTGATCATCACTGGTCCATTGGTTTAAGAAGACTGAGGTCTCAAAGTTTGAAGATACTTTTGTTATTAGCAGTTTCAAGTTTTTGATCACATCTATTGTCACTTTTGGTCATTTTTGAGCAATTTGAAGAGGAGTTTGTTGCTGAAACTACCATGCCTGCATACGACTCGACATTGTGAAGGTGTGGGATTAATTTCAACTCTTGGTGGTGAAGGAGAACAGAGTCGCCATGAGTCATAAACCGCTGTTTGGGTTTTCAGAGCTGTCAAGTACTACCGCCGTTAGTGCTATGTTGAGATCTGAGTAGTATCTTGGAGCATGCGTGCTTTACCTTGCTAGAATGCTTGGTAGACCAGGATATACAACAAGTTGTATTAGGACTCTATGAAGTTGATTGAGTGACCCTATAGCATTATTCGGTTGTACTACGTAAAGTTGTGACAGTTGGATTGATGAGCAGTTAGCGTCGCTGGGGAGCTATTAAGTCATGCTCCAGTGATATAGAGGAATTACTTCAGTTAGATAGTACAGAGCTGAATATTTCAGTTAGAGCATGAAAAGATCTATTTGTAACACAAGTTTCTGCAACCTATATGTATCCTTGGACGTAAACTTTAAACTTGAGTCGAGTGGGTACAAGATCACTCGGACTAGAAGAGTAGATAGTGAAACATTTGAGTGGAAACATCCAGATCTAGAGCCAACCTTGTCAACCCACATACCTTTGCACAGCCATATACCTAGTGTATTCCTAGACCGAAAAACATGTTATACGATACCGTACTCTAGCATATGGTTCATTGTACCCAAGAAGTCAGAGGCCTTGCGTTTCATTCAAGACCTACAACCTGCGACATAATGTTGGGACAGGTCTTGTGATTGATGAAGTAGCAGAGGCATTTGCACGGAGAGTTATCTACTCCATTGGAGATTTATATTCTGGTTATGATCAGTTTCAATTGGCTGTAGAAAGTAGAGATCTGACTACTATGCGTACGCCTTTGGGATTGATGCAGATGTGTACTCTTCCTCAATGAGCGACGAACTCGGTGGCTCATTATAGAATGCGATGCATAAGGTACTACGGGGATTTGTATCAGATGTTAATATTCTGTTTCTAGATGATATTCTTATAAAGATAAGGATGAAGCAGTACTTGCGAATGGATGTAGGAGGTTTGTTGCAGACCATATCAGAGACGTAGAACGTATCTTGATTCACATGTAGGAGGTACATCTCACCTTGTCAGGAGCTAAGTCCAAGTTTGGTGTGTTTGAGATTTTAGTGGTTGGACATCTGTGTGGTGCTTTTGGAAGGCGACCAAACTCGGAGAAGATTGATGCTATAGCTAGGAGGCAGACTGTAAGAATATCACGGAGGTTCGACGCTTTCTAGGGGCTTGTGTATTTTACCGTTTATCCATTCTTCATTTTGCTCACGTTGCTGAGTCTTTGTATGCATTATTGAGGAAGAGTAAGAGGTTTGTATGGATTTATGTCCATCAAGAAGCAATGAGTAGATTGAAGGAGACATTGAAGTCTCCACCTGTGTTGAAAAGGATAAACTATGGGTGTGGAAGACCTGTCATTGTCACAGTGGATACTAGCTCAAAGACGATTGGCTGGACGATAGGTCAAGATGATGCGAGTGGTGTGCGGTTCACCTCTATGTTTGGAGCTAGGATCTTGACAGACATGCAACGAGATTATCCTCACGTGAAGCGTGAGTTGTGAAAAGTGGTCACAACGATGAAGATAGATCGTGAGTTTCTAACTGATGCTCATGTAGTCTTAGAGATAGATTGTTTATCTCTACTAGGCATGATATCCAACTGTAACACGTCGGACATAGCGATATTGCGTTAGATTGTCTATATTAGAAGCTTGAATCCAGAGCTGAAGCATATAAAAGGGACGGAGAATGTGGTTGCATATATGTTGTCAAGGGCTCATTTTGTAGACGAGGATGTCATGTTTTTAGAAGTTGAGAAAGAAGAGAGAAAGGATGCTCGGTGTCAGGTTGGTTGACATGCTACCAACTCAGAACCGCTGTTATTTAGAGAGGAGCTTTACACATGTAGATTTTGTAACATAAGACATTATCTGAGTACGTTGAAAAGGCAAGAGGGGTGTAGCGAAGTGGAGTTCAGAGAGATAAGAAAACAAGCATACAATTATCTTCTACGCGATGGATACCTTTGGAAGCGATCACAGAGGAGAGATGAGACATTTATGCGAGTAGTGGTCGATCTGCAGACTAAGCAACGACTCATGAAGGAGTTCCATGATACCTTGTGGGATGGACATCGAGGGATCTGGGCTACTTATGTCAAGTTGAAGAAAAGATATTGGTGGAAAGGTCTGTATCGAGACGTGAAGAACTATGTCAGTTCTTGCTTGCATTGCCAGTTTTACTTGAAGATGTGATAAGGATAAGGATGGTCTTGTGCCCACTTATCCACCTTGCATTCACTTTCAGTGGGTTTTGGACTTAGTGATGATGCCTCCTGGGTTATTGGGTATGCGATATTTGGTTTTGGCTCGTGAGGACCTCTCCAACTTTGTGGAAGGGTGAGCTTTGAGGACGAAGACCACGGAGAGTATCTGTAGGTTTGTACTTAAGGATATTGGTTTGTAGATATGGATATGTAGGAAGGCTACGGACAGATAGAGGAGAACTACGTGGTACTGAAGCGAAAGAGTTTTTTGCTCGATATGGTGTGAAGCTCAAGCTTACTATTGCAATGAATCTAGAAAGGATTGGCAAGAGCGAACGAGGACATCCATCAATAGTTCAAGCTTTGGTGAAAGCATGTGACGATAAGCATAGAGAGTGGCCTAGATTACTCTTTTTTGCTTTATGGGCTGATAGAACAACTCACTGTTCTACCGGGGTACATGCTTGTTGAATTAATGTTAGGACAGAAACTGATGATGTCAGCAGAAGAAGACTTTCCTACCTGGACTACCTTGCCATGGGAAGGCAATATGGATCGTGTACAACTTCTCTCACTATGGATCAGACAGTTAGAATGTAGAGAAGATGATCTTGCAGAAGCGCAACGAAGGTTGAAGACGGATCGACTTGGGAACAAGGAGAGGTTTGATAAGACCCATAGGCTTCGACCAAAACCGATACAAGTTGAGGACTGGATGTTGATATACGACAGTACATTGGAGAACCAACACTCTACAATTCGAAAACTTTCGAGGAGATGGTTTTGACCCATACATTATCTCATATGTACACCAGAATGTTACCTTTTCCTTGCGAGAGCTAGATGGTACGCCTTTAAGGCTTCCTGTTGTTGGAAAACGAGTGAAGTTGTTCAGAAAGAGAAGAGAGATAGTGGAGCTAGCTGAGTTCTTAAGATCAGAGCAGACAACAAGTACAAATGAAGACCTTTATGAGGCAGTTGAGGAGGACGATGACGATTTGGAGAATTACAAAGATCGATGACGAATTGGCACATGTCAGAGGATGTGCAGGTTTGGAAGGGATGAATGTCGTGTTGCATGTGAGTCTGTACAGTGAAAGTTAGTAACAGAAGGTTTTTTCTTCCATTGTGTACGTAGTTGTAAGAGAAGTCGCCCCGGAGTTTATCAAGCTGGGCAAGAGCTAAGCTGGGCCTATGCTTGACAAGCTGCCCCTGAGCTTGGGTTGAAATATCACCTCGAATGGGACGAAAAGTTCTAGAATGCAGAGCTCGTCGAGAAGAGCGACTTAATACTTTCGATTTTGAGAAAAAGCATCTAGGTAACAGTTAGTACAAGTCTTAAGTTATGAAAAGTGCGAAAAAAATCTGTCGATTCTGGCTCGTGACTCGAATTCATGATCTGACAGCGTGAGTGTGTAGGTGTTCATGAGTACTATAGTTTTGACTCATCATTCACTAGAAACGAAGTTGTACAAAGAAGTTAGTGTAAGAAAAGCTAGTAAAGATTTTACAAAAAATGTTTCTTTAAGAATATGTACCAACTGTATTTCTTTTCTGGACGGAAACAGATGCCATCCCAGTGATAAGGCGCCCACCTAGGAGGAAAGTGGTCTCAGGATCAATTCCTCCTTGCATGTGTTTCTTATTCTGACATGTTGGCATCCTGGAAGGGAGTCTATGTTGGATATGCAGTCACGTCCTGCATATCTAGGGACGGGAGACCAGTATCTCCCTTAATCGTGGGCTTCCTTGCCTAAGCCTTTGCATGCCACTTTGATTATACCATGAGAGATACCTGGTGCACATATGGGGGAGCTTTAAGTCCTGTGGGGTGGCCCCATAAGTGTAGGGGCTTCGGCCTACATTGGATGGCTTGTGGTATAATAAAGGTGGCATCAAGATGGCATCGAGAGTTGCGAAACTTTCATTTTAACAAGGGGTTAGCTTAGCTAGGGAGTTGCTTTGATAAGTAGTTGTGGGCTTCCTAGCCTAAGCCTCCGCATGCCACCTTGATTATACCATGGGAGGTACTTGGTGTGCATATGAGGAGACTGTAAGTCTTGTACGGTGGCCCCATAAGTGCAAGGGCTTCGGCTTACATTGGATGGCTTGTGGTATTTTAACAAGGGGTTAGCTTAGCTAGGGGGTTGCTTTGATAAGTAGTTGTGCATATAAAGACAGTAGGGCTCAGCTTGGCTAGGGAGCAGTTTAGCAAGGGGCTTATTTTTTAGGTAAATCGACTTGCGGCAGGTTTTCGACAGGACATTATAGAGAACTGATATGAGAGAGAGGAGACGCGCGCAGGAGAGAGATGAGAGATTTTTGACAATTGAAGATTTTGATGATGGAATCGATACTGAAATAAAGTTTAATGAGTCTTGAAAGACCTATATGTGTGTATCTGAGTGTTTGATTTATATTTGGTGGACGCAAGAGACAGAATTTTGAGTTCTCATCTCCTGCAACAATCTATTTTCTTTTTGGTCGTTCTCTTGATCAATCACAGTCAGAAGGTCCGCCCTCCTCAAGAAAGACTCTCGCCACGATAACGTGAAGGTTACATGAGCCATGACCAAATGAATGAGTACTTGGACCAGCTCAAACGAGGAGTGAAGTTGCAGAACATGCAGCTGAGACATGGTTTACTCATGTTCAAGCAAAGTCAAGTTTATGTGGGACAAGAAAAATTTAGGACTAAGTTGCTTAAAGAGTGTCATGATGCGTCCTTATCATTGCCATAAAGGAGAAAAGTCCACTTTTGCAATGATAGCTAAAAAGTTTTATTGGCTCCACATGAAAGACGATGTTGCTCACTTTCTGAAAATATGCGTAACCTGTCAAGTGAACCGGGTTTTTTATGAGAAAAAACAAGGGTTGCTTCATCCTTTGCCGATTCCAGCCAGACCTTGGGAAAGCATTAGCATGGACTTCATTACGTCTCTATCTGACTCAAACGGATACAATACAATCTTTGTGATAGTTGACCAGTTCAGCAAACTAGCAAAGTTTATCCCGACCTTGGACATCGTAGCAGCGTTCACGACTTCTCGGTTGTTCCTAGATACTTAGTGACTTTCACATGAATTACCCCAGAGTATTATTTCAGACCGAGACTCAAAGTTCACAAGTGTCTTTTGGAAACACTTGTTCCAAAAGTTGGGACTAAGTTAAAATATAGTACATATAGTACCGCTTTTCATCTCGAAACGGATAGACAAACAAAACGAGTTAAGTCAATTATGAATCAATACTTGAAGAACTATGTGAGCACGGACCAAAGTGAGTGGACGGAATAGCTCAGTCTTGATGAGTATTGCTACAACTCCACAAAGCATTCAGCAATCGACGAATCACCTTTCTTGCTGGCATACGGACGTGAGTCATAAGGATCTCTTGATTTAACTCTTGTAGTGAGTTCTACATCGACACGATCAAGAACACGGCAAACATCAGCTGAAGAGTTGGTGGTAGAAATGTAACGGCACAAAGAACAAGTAAAAAAGAACCTCGAGAAGGCACAACAACGTTATACGAAGCATGTAAACTAGCATCGACAACAAGTGAAGTTTCAAGTGGACGAAGAAGTATGGTTAAGTACGAAGAACTTCATCCTTTCGGAAGGAATATCGACAAAGTTCTCATCGAAGTTTATGAGACTTTTTGTCATTGTCAAGAATCCGGAAGAAGATGTCTATACTTTAGACTTTCCTCCCGAGTGGCAGTTGCATCCGACCTTCCATGTTTCTTTATTTAAAAGTACTTCAAGGATGCTTTGCAATCAAAAGCTAGTCCCTTGTTTAATAAAAATTTCTCAACCCTCGATGTCATCTTGTTGCAACCTAGGTTATGAGTCAAACCACAATTTTAAAACCTAGCCACAATTGTAAGACCACGCCATAGGACTTACAACCCTCTCATAGTTATATCAAGTATCTCCCAACTCATAATCTCGCTTGCATGCAGAGGCTTAGACCATGAAGTCTACTTTTAAGGGGGATACTAGTCCCTCACCCCTAGATGTGTAGGACGTTGTCGAGGAGAGTCCTTCTGAGGAAGGGCGAGCCTTCTGGCTTTGATAATTCGTGAGGTAGGAGTAGAAATCAAATACCAAGGCAAGAGCCAAGGCCGGTAGTACACAACGGCTGAAGTCACTCACATAGACTACTCTCTGACCATAGGTCACTTGCTATTTTTCTGATCAAGACTCAGGAGACAGATCCACCTTCAGACACAGCAGATAAGAGAAACCTGAACTCACGGTGCTTTATTTCTCTTCCAAACACACTCAATAGTCTTCCACATACATCAATTTACAACCTATCTCTAGTCAGCGCCTTACGTTGATCACCGCAGATGCCAAACAGTCAATTCCCACTCAACTAGTCTTCTCTCCAGCAGATTTCTCTCCAAAACCCACAACCCTATGAAGATCTGAAACCCCAACGCCTTGTATCCCTTCTTACAACAGCTTCAGCACTGAAATTTCTAAGAAGAACCTGATCTTCTCAGTCCCTATCTTCTCCTCCGCTCATCCTAGCTCATCAGATTCACCTCAAACAGCCTAGTAGTAGGTAAACTCAAGCTCTTCCACTCTTAATCCTCCCTCTGCGTCAATCTCCCAACTGAAACTATCAGGAATTTAACCTCACATCGATCAAAAGTCCTCTGCAGATTATCAAACGATCTCCCTCAATAAAACAACCTCCTGTCCGTTCAGAAGGTAGTTCTGCCTCCAAATTGCATAATAGATAAAGTTCCCACTCCCAAACACTTGTCCGCCTCAGTTCTGTCAGAAAAATTGATCTATCCCAGCCTCCAAGCTTCTCCTGCACTTCCATGATCCTAAATCCCTAATTCCCTTCCTTCCGCTTCAGCTCTCAGCTCTCAGTCCAAAAAATCGCTTGAAAAAGTGTCCCCGATCCCAAGCCGCCGCAAGTATTTAACCTAAAAGTTAAGACTCCAGCTTAAGCTGCCCCGCTGCTGTCCTTATAAGCACACTCACTTATCAGAAGCAGGGCCCTAGCTTATACTGCCCCCCTGCTGTCCTTATGCGTACAGAGCTTTATTTACCAAGTTGGCCCCTTTTTAATACAAGTTTCACAGTTGTCTCCACAAACTCTACCCCTTCACTAATAAAGATTCTCATAGCCTCATTCCTCATCGCAAGCTGACTCGATGGTTATTTAACTAATTAACAAAAGTTTCCCGTGCTCTTGATGTCATCTTGATGCCATCCTAAATATACTACAAGTCATCCAATGTAGACCGAAGTCCCAACACTTATGAGGTTGCCCCACAGGGCTTACAGCCCCCCCATAAGCACACTCACTTATCAGAAGCAGGGCCCTAGCTTAAGCTGCCCCCCCTGCTGTCCTTATGCGTATAGAGCTTTATTTACAAAGTTGGTCCCTTTTTAATACAAGTTTCACAGTTGTCTCCACAAACTCTACCCCTTCACTAATAAAGGCTATGAGAACCTTTATTAGTTAAATAACCATCGAGTCATCGCAAGCTGACTCGATGGTTATTTAACTAATTAACAAAAGTTTCCCGTGCTCTTGATGTCATCTTGATGCCATCCTGAATATACTACAAGCCATCCAATGTAGACCGAAGCCCCAACACTTATGAGGTTGCCCCACAGGGCTTACAGCCCCCCATATGCGCACCAGGTATCTCCCATAGTATATTCAAGATTGCATGCGGAGGCTTAGACCAGGAAGCCCATGATCAAGGGAGATACCGGTCTCCCGCCCTTAGATATGCAGGACGTGGCTGCATATCCAACATAGACTCCTTTCCAGGAGGTCAACATGCCGGAATAGGAACCAGAGGCCAGGAGGGATTGATCCTGAGACCACTTCCCTCCTAGGTAGGCGCCCTATCACTGGGATGGCCCTTGGTTCCGTTCAAGAAGAGAAAAATTTCTGTACATATGTTTTCTTGAGGAAATTTTCATGTAAAGTCTTTACTAGCCTTTCCTGCGCTAACTTCTCTATACAACTCCATTTTTAATGAACAAAGAGTCAAAACTATAGCATTTGTGAACACCTACACACTCACACTATCAGATTCTGAATTCGAGTCATGAGCCGGAATCGACGGATTTCCCACTTTCGCATATTTCTCCATTTAAAACATGTACTAACTATTGCTTAAAACACTTTCTGTCAAAATTGGAAGCATGAGGTCGCTCTTCTCGTCGAGCTCTGCATTCTGATGCCCTTCGACCTCTTCCAGGGTGATATTTCAGTCTAAGCTAGGGGGCAGCTTGTCAAGCATGGTCCCAGCTTAGCTCCTGCCCAGCTTGATAAGCTAGGGCGCAGCTTCCCGAACAAATGCTGGTTGAGTGTCTTCTGAAGTTCCGTTTCATCATGTGGAATGTCACGCACTACGACATTCACCCCCTCCAAACCTGCACATCCTCGGGTATGTGCCAACTCTTCCACTAGTCCACATGGTTCTCTAAATTACCATCGTCCTCCTCATCGTCCTCTACGTCTCCTTTTGATACCAGATCTGCATCTGCATTCATCATCTGATCTGACTCCAAAAATTCATCTAGCTCAATGGATTCTCCCCTTCTTCAAAACAACTTAATACGCTTACCAGCAACAGGAAGTCTTAGAGGTGTACCATCGAGCTCCCGTAAAGAGTAAGTAGCATTCTGATGCACTTCTAAGACAACATACGGTCCAAACCACCTCCTAGAAAATTTCCGAACCGTAGAGTGTTGATTCTCTAACATACTGTCATACACCAAAACCCAATCTCCAGCATGTATGGGCTTCGGTCGGAGCTTGTGGGTCTTGTCAAACCTGTCCTTGTTCTTGAGACGGGCCTCTTTCAGTTTCTGTTGAGCTTCTATAAGATCCTCCTCTCTATGTTCCAACTGCCTGATTCGAAGTGCAAGAAGTTGTACATGATCCTTTTCGTCCTCCCACGATAAAGTAGCCCATGTAGGAAAGTCCTCCTCTGTCGACATGATTGGTTTCTGACCCAGCATTAGTTCAATGGGCAATTACCCAGTAGTAGTGCAGTGAGTCGACCTGTCAGCCCATAGAGCAAAAAGGAGCAACCTAGGTCATTGTCTATGCCTACCATTGCATGCCTTTATCAGAGCTTGAACAATTGACGGATGTCCTCTCTCGCTCTTACCAATCCCTTCCGGATTCATAGCAGTAGTGAGTTTGAGTTTCACTCCGTGTTAGGCGAAAAACTCCTTCGCTTCCGTACCATGCAACTCTCCTCTGTCTGCACGCAATCTCCTTATAGATCCGTACCTACAGATAATATCTTCAAGAACAGACCTACATATCCCTTATGTGGTCTTCGTCCTCAGAGCTCGTCCTTCCACAAAGTTGGAGAGGTCTTCTCGAGCCAACACCAAGTACCTCATACTCCATAACCCAGGAGGCATTGCTACCAAATCAAGAACCCATTAAAAATGGATACTAGACGGATAGGTTGGCACCAGACCATCTCTGTAACATACCTTTGAATAAAATTGACAGTGCAAGCATGAACTTACAAAATTCACCACATCTTGATAAAGTCCTCTCCATCAGTATCTCTCTTTCAACTTTGTGTAGGTAGCCCAAGCTCCTCGATGTCCGGCCCACAAGATGTCATGAAACTCCTTCATCAACCGTTGCTTGGTCTGCAGATCATCTAATAACTCGTAAAAGTGCTCCGTCTTCTCTCTTTGGACGTTTCCAAAGATACCCATCTCGCAATAAGTAGTCATATGCCTTCCTCCTTACCTCTCTAAACTCTGCATCACTCAAACCTTCTCGCATGTTTAAAGAACTCAGAAAGAATCCAATGTCATGTAATCTTCCCGTGTAGAACTCCTCTTTGAACGGCAGCGGCTCCAAGTCTGTAGCCCGTTGATTAACCTGACACTGAGCATTCTTTCTCTCTTTTTCCTCAGCTTCTGAAAACATGACATCCTCATCTACAAATCGAGCCCTTGACAACATATCTGCGATCACATTCTCTTTTCCTTTTATATGTTTCATTCTCACTTTGGAGATTGATGCCCTCATCAACAATGATTCTTAAGTTAACGCCAAGTTTTAAAATGGATAGCCAATCCCTTGGCGCCAAAATTACGTTCTGGTAGCTAACCCGCAGTTTCTTTCTTGGCTTGAGTCTTAAATCGTAGCTAGAACACTTAGAAAATTCTAACTAATCTCGATAAAACCTAATCTTTTTGGCCATCCCTAAATAAAACTTTGGTTCTTGCACAAAAGAATCTGTCCAATCAAGTGGAAGGACGAGTTTTACGTACAAAGTCCATTTTGGACACTCCTACCATTGAGGATGACATGTGGTCTTGTTAAAAAGAGAAATAGAACTCATAAATAAAGATAGGCAAAGTTACCTTTACATTCTTCATTAGCTTTCTCTACACAAACTTCTTTGTACAACTCAATTTTTAATGAACGAAAAGTCAAAACTATGATATTCATGAACACCTACAAATTAGCATATTCAGATTATGGATATGAATCACGAGCCACATAGATTTCTCTTTTTCACATTTCTCATAATTTAACAAGTGCATTAACTATTGCACAAAATGTTAATTCTCATGACAGAAAGCACGAGGTCACTCTCCTCTACGGGCTCTGCATTCTAGTATTCTCAATTTTTTTCAAAGTGATATTCTAAATCAAGCTAGAGAGCAGCATGTCTAGCTCGGTTCTAGCTTAACTCTTGTCTAGCTTGATAAGCTCGAGAACAACTTCTTCTGGCATGTGTCTTCTAGAGATCTGATTCACTGCATAGGACATCATATGGCATGGAACCGTGCTGGATTAAAATTTATTGTAAACATTACCTCTTTGATGACCCGTGCTCAAGGAACCAGGAATGACTACTGTAAAAATCGCAGCTAATCAAAGTAACACGGTGGTAACCGGACTGCAAGCCAATAGGGGACTTAGGAAAACATTTTCAACCTCGGAGGGCTGAGGGAGATCGATTGTTGGTTTTGGGGATTGAGGAAGAAAAAAGTCTGGTGTTTTTACACCCACAGTTCGAAAATTGACAAGGTCGAGACGACTTAATGGGATCTTCCCCACGTAAGCCATGATCCTCGAGCTGAGAGAAATCGTGGGATAACACAGAATATATCAGAAGAACCAGGAGGAAGAGAGAAACTTGACACAAAGGGAGAGAAGAATTATGTACATGCACCGACTTTTGTACAAACGAGACCGAGACGACATAAACTTGGCAGGGTATCTACTAGATTCGCCTGCTCCGGCCTCTTCCTTCGTGACCAATTTTTCTTCCTAGGTATACTATCTGCCGTTGCATTTGCTTGTAGGGTTGACCAGATATTTCTGAAGAACCCGAAAATTCGGGAATTGACCAAGTTCAGTTAACTACTTCAGCCGACACCTCTCTCGAGTCCCGAGTCCACACTCCCAATCAACCCAACCCCAAACTTGAACGAAATCGGAATGACTTTATACGTGCATGTGATGTCCAGTTTGGTGCATTGGCAATGACAAGCCAATCGATTCCAAGAGGGCAACCCAGTTCCCCAAACCAGCAGTGAACTGAACGAGAGGAACCGGAAACCATCCTACTGTACCATCCAAGCGAGGAGGCACGTGTCTTGCTGAATTGCAACCAACACTGTAGTACGTCCTTATGTGTGTCCTGGATCTCTTCCGTCCGTCCGTCCTGTCTGCAAAGCATGAGACGAGTGACACGACTCGATGCCATGGTACCATGGATCCCATTAGAACCACCCGCGCCGGACACGAACCTAGCCCACCCGACCTGACCGAAGTACAGTGCTGTACAATAAAACGACAGCCATGACATGACATACCATGCCTATTGGGCATTCAATGCTGGTGCTACTATCTACTAATATCTACGATGAGATAAGGCGTCGTCCCTAGCCTCAAGGGACAAGGAAACCGATAAGCGGTTTCCATGTGTAGAAGTCAGGGTGGTTCCTGGTATTAGGGCTCGCGGAATGGCGTACGGAGTGGTGGGTCCGAGTGAAACTGATGAACACAAGAACAATATGCAGTACAGTAATAGATTAGCGTGGTAAAGTACCGTAGGCAGGCAGGCAGGCAGGACTGGAGAAAGGTGCGATGATGAGGAGGCAGAGATGTTGATCGGAATTGCTGATGCAAGGAGAGAGGTAAGACGAGGTGGAGCGGGCTATAGAGTATCAGGGAGATGGATTGAGGAAACAGGGGAAGGTGGTGGTTTTTGTCGAGGGGAGGAGCAGAACTTGTTGCAGAAGCCGTTATGTGGAATTCCCGAAAGCCAGGGAGGGAGGGGAAGGATCGGACAGCCGAATCGGATCAGAGACTTGAGTAGGGGAGGACAGCAGAATCTCTCAGCAGGTCAAGGGGGGACGCACCTGGGACCTGCAGGAAGCACCCTGTCATTTAGTCTCGGCTCTTCTCGGCTCTGCCTGCCGCTCCTATGGGGCTCCCAGGCAACTGCGGCTGCTTCTGGTGCTGTAGCTCGGCTGGGGGCTTGCTGTCTACAGTTTATTACTAGATTTGCTTGATAGCCATCCATTCGTCTTTCAGTCTGCCTGTTCGCTTTCAGTTTTCTTGTTCATTGCCTTTGCTCCTTGGGTCCTCGTTGTCGTCGTTGTAGCGAACTTGCGTCTTCGGTTTCTAGATGAATGTCCTCCGAGGCGAGGAATACAGTCCTGCAAACCTCGGTGATCGACTCATTCCGGCCGGAGTCTCTTAGCAGCGTTGTGCTACGGCGTCCTTTTCCGCGTCCGTCGGTTGCGTGTGTGTATGTTTGAAGACCTTCCTTCTTGTGTGCAAGCCCTCGGTGTAATGATGGATGGTTGCTTGCTTCTAGTTTACTAGCTGCCCATCTTTATAGAGCGAGTGTGGAAAGCCGTCAAAGCTTTCCTTTTGCTCCTCCAGCACCTGGTTTCGAGCCGTGTTTGCTCGAGTTTGTTCCTCCATGTTTGCCGTTGGCCTTCGAGTTTTGTGGACCTGAAGCTTCCTTAGTGCCACACTAGGGATAGTTTCATGTACCGGAGAGGTCCTGTGTAGGTCGTCAAACAGTCTTTCAAGGAGGTCGATATGAGGGGATATGCGAACAAATGGGTGTGTTGAAGACGATAACTATTGAAGCAGGATGTTCTACCTTTGCGTTGGGAAGGTCAATCTAGTGAGTTAGGAGGCTTCATCTGGGGCTGCCGTAGAAAACGAAGCGGAAAGACGCAAGTCTTTAAAAGTGTGAAAGGGTCGAAGACGCAACTTTATCTAGATTGCTCACGGTGTTATGCAACTTCACCCCTTCGCGGGAACCGAATCAGCACGATTTAAGGCTCGGAAGATTTGGGAGTTAGGGGATACTGCTTCTCCATGAGCACATGGATGAAGGTCAACTCCTCCTCCGCTGCACTTTCTTGATACTAGTGGCCGTGTCAGTTGATTCTTTTCCGGTGCCTTTACTACATTTCGCCGGTCGTGTTGCAACACCTTCAACCGCATCACGTGTTTATGCCGGAAGTGTTGTTGAAGTTCCTAGGTAGTGTGCAGGTGAGGAGGTGTCATGGTGGAGAAACTTCTGGAGGTAGCGTTTGAACAGGGACAGAGGATGTGTAATACGGCTTTGAATGCAGCTCACACGTGCAGGCTCTCTGAGGAAACAGCGGGGTCTCCTATCTTCCTTTCTTCCGGTCTCGTTCCCAAGACGAGTAGCATTCTTGGTACTGGGCATGGGTATGTCAGTATGGAAGTTGCGCCTGCGGAGCCCTTACAGCAGGACGCTGGTGCCAAGGTTAGGGGCGTGGACAGAGAAGCTGCGGATTGGTATTACGAACTTGGTTTAGTACAGAGAGAAAAGGAGGACGATCCAGAAGATATGCCTCAGAGAGCCGAGTGGATTGGAGACGAAAACTTTTTTCTTGGCGACAATTTCACCAAGAACGATGGATTGGCTGTTCGGTCGGCTCCTCGCCGCTTCCTGGAATTAGTGGTAGGGCCAAACCGTAAGAAGGTAGCCCGCAGGAAACTTTCAAGGGGGATTGAGAATGGGTGTGAAAGCGAGAGACCCATGAACGATCTTATCAGTTTACTCCCGGATGAATGTCTATACGAGGTATTTCGGTCGTTATCACGAGCTCGAGACCGCTGCGCCGTGGCTGCAGTGTGCCGGCGATGGCTCTTGCTGGTGACAACCATGCCTCGCTCATGCCTTAGGGCTCGATTAAGTAATATGGTTGCGACGCCAAATTTGGAACAAGCATCCAGTCGAGGCGCGGACTCCACCACCAGATGTGGGTTGGGGGATGGAGATGGTAGAGTGGAGAGGCAGCCTCAGTGGGCCATTGGAGATTTGACGAGGAAATTGGAGGGGAGGAAGGCTACAGATGTGAGGCTCGCTTCTATTGCTGTTGGAACTGCCGGGCGAGGCGGTCTTGGGGAATTGGTCATTAGGGGAGGCCCTGGGATGCACATGTCGAAGGCTGTAAGCGACGTGGGACTGACTGCCATTGGTATGTCTTGCGGAGCTCTGCGAAGGCTCTCGCTCTGGCAGTGCTTTAACGTTGGTGATGAGGGACTTACTGCAATCGGGAGGGGCTGCCGTCTCTTAGAGAAACTTCATCTCTTGAAGTGCCCCCGAATCGGAGATGCTGGTATGAGGGCTGTTGCTGAGGGTTGCCCTCTCCTGAGCAACATTAGCTTGGATTCGTGCAAGGGAATTGGTAACGAGGGGTTGAAGTCTGTTGGACGTTTCTCCTCAGGTCTCGTCTCTCTAAGCATTAACGATTGTGAAGTGGGCAGTGAGGGAATCGTTGCTGTTGTTGTAAGCTGTCGTAAGCTGAAGAAGATGAAGCTGGAGAAAGTAAACATCAGTGATGCCGGGCTTGCTCAAGTGGGAGAACACTCTAAGTCTCTGGTCAAACTGAGACTGTCGAACCTGAAGAATGTTACGGAGGCGGGGTTCCTTGCTCTTGGACAGTCATCATGCTTGCAGGAACTGAGAGCGATGTGTGTGAGTTCCTGCCAAGGATTATCAGACAATGCCTTGCAGGTCGTTGGGGCAAGTTGCAAGGAGTTGAGAGTCTTTTCTCTTCTGAATTGCGAGGCAGTCAGCGATATGGGGTTGAAGGCTGTTACCAAGTCCTGCCTTTCTCTGGAAAGTCTCCATGTTGAAGGATGCAGTGGAATCACTCACGTCGGACTCAAAGCTGCCTTGGCTAACAGAGGTGGGGGACTGAAGACTCTTCGCCTAAACAACTGTGGTGGAGTCCGGGACAAAGGCCTAACCTCGTCTGATTTCCTCCTCACGTGTAATGTGCTCAAGTCCCTGAGCATTACTAACTGTATAGGAGTTGGCAATGGGTGTCTTGGTATGGTTGGCCGCTCGTGTCCTTCGTTGGAGGAGCTTGATCTAAGTGGGTTGACTGGAGTAAGTGACCGTGGTCTGAAGGTTTTGATGCAAGGAGCTGGAGGACGGTTCCAGAAACTGAATTTGAGTGGATGTGTTAAAGTCTCAGATCAGGGCGTGTGTGCTGTAGCTCGTCATTGTGCTGGCAGTCTTCGTTGTCTTATCCTAGAGGGTTGCACTAAGGTAACAGACCGAAGTTTGAAAGTACTTGCTATGGAGTGTCGGGGAATCGAGGACTTGGACGTTTCCAAGTGCGGTATTACCGATGAGGGTGTGCAAGCTGTGCTATCAGAAAATGGCAAGGCCTTGAAGAGCCTCTCTTTGGCAGGATGTAAACTCATCACCGATAAAAGTCTTTATGCTGTCGGAAATGGTGTGTGTGGCAATAGTTTTTGGGCCTTAAATGTGAAGCAGTGTAAGGGCTTGAGCCGGGAAGCCCTGGATGTTTTTGAGACGCGTTTTTACAGTGTTCTTCTGTGTCGCTCCTGAAAAATGCTGAAGCTGCTGTGGCCTCTCAAACCAGTTTTAAAGTAGGTTCGAGTGTTGGAATGGAAACTTTCGGTGGGAACACCGGGGTCCAGAGGCTATTAACCAAAAGGCTTCTGGCTAGTGAAAAGATTTGCGGAGCGAAGAAGTTGTTTCTGGCCTCACTAGGGACCAAGTCTAGTCGACTAGATCCCGTACTTGCTTATTGTGACTTCGAATGGGCAGTGGTGACTCCAGTGTCACATTCAAAAGGATCATGGGCCCTGCACCTTTCTGCGGGAGCATCGGGTTGGAGCAGATCAAGGAATTGTCATGTGTGGTGGCTACTTGAATGGAGACGGACGGAGTTTGATAGCCCGTCATACATATATACATATTTCTGAGGGGGTCATCAGACGAAACTACTGTTGGAGACCCTGTCTGTAAGACCTCAGGTTACTCACTGTCGAGATGTGCCCTGGTTTTTTGGAGCAGCTGTTTTTTGCAGGTAACACCAGTTCGGGAGCCTGTTTTTTTGTCTTGGAACTGTTCACATACTGTGACTTCCTCGATCAATACCCCCGGCTAGCTTTTTGCACCAGGAGCAGTTCTGCAGCATGTCACCACCGAAGGTAGTTCAGCCAGGTTTTCCATTTTCTTTTAGTGGCGTCTGACCAGTAGTTAGTATAGCAGCACGGCAGGTGAGTACAAGCTCACACAAGTGATGGTTTCATTCAAGATGTTGCCAGCTTTATTCTGTCAAGACTGTAGCCACGGCATTCGTTGGCAGCTTTGATGAACAAGTATTACCAGGATCTTTGTTGCGAACGACTCAAGCTTTTGAGTGCAACGCTATGAGATGTACACCGGTGATATTCAAACCAGACGATTATAAGTATTTGTTTCCATTCAGTGGGAGTTTTATAGAAGATTGAAGTGGAATGAAAGCAGATTGTATTGGGATCCGAAAACTTATTGGGGAACTTCTAAACACAATAATCGTCTTTCACACGACCTGTTGGAAATTCGAAACGCGTGCGTCCGCCACTTGCGTAGTAGAAAAGATCATATTATTCGCCATGCCAACAACAGAGTGGAGATTTCAAGTGAATGTATTTAGAGCTCGTACGCGTTGCTTCAAGTTCTTAGCCTTAGCAGGGCTGGCATATGACGAGTACTACCCATAGAGGCAGTGTTGTGTTTTGTTGATATGAGTTGTTCGCAGTTGAGTTGGAGTACTTTTGAATAATCTGTAACTGTTGGATTGGAACGCCCAGAAAATTTCAGTCAGCAGTGTAAATGGCCTGAGTTAGAGAGTTTGGAGGTTTGAAGTGGGTTCCTGCAAGTATGGAAGGGAAATCAGTGATCACAGGAATGGTGGCTGCCGCTTGAAGGTCAATTTCTCTGCAAAGGGCAATGGAGCTAGCTATGTAGCACGATAAACATGTTCGGTACATGGTTTTGAAACGATCCTGGACTCGACCAAGCATATATTCGTCAACTTCCTATCATCTCGGAGTCAAGGGTTGAAGAAGAGAAAGCTGTATTACCAGGAAGTTCGGTAAACGCAGATAGTTGCTGTAACAACTGTTGTAGCAGGGGACGGTAAATACGAATAGGTCAAGCGCAGAAGAATATCGGTTATCACACGGTAACAGTCTGTGCCGCCGTTGACATGTAGGCAAGCATGAAAGGGTCCGCCACAAGTCCTGACTCCTGATGAACCTACATGAGAGTCACCGTGTTCAGATTCGTGCACCGAGATCTTCACACAACCGTGCCTGGAAATTGGGAAGGACTCCACCCAAGTCACGATTCGGAAACTGATAGTTAGAGGTGGCTCACTGGCTGTATCCGCAGATTCATTCTCATGTGCCTGCATTTTACCCGAATCTCCACACAGCCCAGAGGAGGAGGCCCCCCCCACAAACACTCCTGCTGCTGCAACTCCACGGCCCTCGTTGAGTTGAGTACAGTAAGCCTTGCTCTTGTACCTTCCCCATCTCCCCCACACATCGCGTCCCTCCACCTAATACATATTGACCGCGTATCGGCAAAACCTGTACGCCAACAGAGAAGGAACCAGCGGAGCCCATCATCATCATGGGCGACTGAGTTCAGTTCATGAACCTTGTAAAGCCACGCCCCTCGTGTCTTGACATCCTCGACGGACGGACCTACCACCTGGCATCACGGACACCACTTCCTTCTCTCGCTTTTCCGTTTCTGGTCTCTCCTGTAGCCGGTGGACGCCATCCGGTCCATCTCTGTTTCCGTCCACATGTCGGATCTGTTTCGCAGCTGCCTTTACTGTTTCTTTACTTCCGTAAAGCATTCTTGATTTATGCAGGAACTCTTGTAGAGTAAAATAAAGTTACTTAATTCTTAGAAAATACTAGTAAGATATAGAGGGTTCTTTACAGATCTTACATTGTATCTTTACGTCTTATAATTCAAGAAGTTTTACATCACGGAAAGCTCTGTCATTGATGGATGTTTTGCCGGATGTTTGCGTCACCACGTGGTTTGGGACACAAAAGGACAGGGAAGCGAAGCTATGAACTCTCATTGGTCTAATTTTATCTTTGTGTAACTCTAAACTTAGTAGTAGAGGTCTTAAGAGGAGTTCGAGCATTGGTAAAGACATTTTGAAATCTGAGAACGCAGGAGGATAAGGCTCGTCGTGCCAATTGCTGTCAGTGAAATTCTTGATCGATTTGGAGCAATAAGGAAAGAGTTATGGCAGATTGAAGTTCGGATTATATCAAAATTGCATCAAAATTGCATCACTTTTGTTGATTTGGGTTGGTGTCAATCGCAACAGAATTGAGAAAATCGTCTCAAACCTTCGTGGTCGCGTTCACTGTCAGCAGGGCTACGGCTGTCCACAAATTTTCATGTCAATTGAGTGAATGAGTAATTCAAAGCGACGCTGAAGCAGAAATGGTATGAAAAACTCTCAATCTAGAGCAACAACCTCATAGACCACAATCAGGAGGTCAAAATTCACAGGGATCTTCAGCATGCTGTAGACTCTAAATCCTGTAAGAATCATCGAAAGTTATTGAGCCAATTCTCTGTTCTAGCTCAAAATAGCTGAGTACCAGAAATTGTTAAAGTTCACTGTTAAAGTTCACCGTCTGACCGTATTATTGCTAGATCGACCTGATTTTCATTTTCAAAACATACTAGAGGATCAAATCAACCTGTGTGAGTGTTTATAGTGCCACTTATGACCTGAAGCTTATCTCTATAGTAAGCAACCACAGTTTGAAACCCAACGCTTCCTTGAGCAGACGTAACACAGCCTTCACAATCATATCACAACCATAAGGTTCCGTCTTTCCCACGAAAACTCTCACCATGACAACGTTTGTCATCTTCTGTCCGTCCTTCCTTTCACTGCATAGGGATGCGGGCCGTTCACTCCGGTCCTCTTCGGCTCTACTTACCTCTTACACGGGTGTCCTTATCACGAGACTCGCCGGTGGCTGTCATGCGACGACGCTTCATCTTCGGAGCCCGCGGACTCATAGGGACGCGAGCCTTCCTCCTTGTCTTTGGACTAGGAC
This sequence comes from Asterella californica, assembly GCA_036924285.1. Classification (NCBI taxonomy): domain Eukaryota; kingdom Viridiplantae; phylum Streptophyta; class Marchantiopsida; order Marchantiales; family Aytoniaceae; genus Asterella; species Asterella californica. Next base: position 19,206,269 of record JAYKYS010000010.1, on the reverse strand, counting down.
CTGCCCCTCCACTTCCATGCCACGCGTCACCCCTGGGGCCCAAACTCGCCAGAGGTCTCCAAAATGATCCTTAAGCCTAGCTCTCGTCCCGAATTAATCCTCTCTCTGACTAATCTTATGCCGTGGCCTAAACTGTGTATCCATGGGGTCTCCTTGCGGAACCATTTAATCATGTCGGAAGTTCAGAGGAGGTGCAAACATGCAGTTCCTGAGACCTTAGAACCAAGGCGGTCGACGACCACACGCATCTGCCACCACGAGACTCGCACCTGCAGGAGGAGGACAACGAGCTCCGGAGAGGCGACCTCAGCAAGGAGGAGCCGCGAAAGGTCAACAGAGACCACGGAGAGGCTAGGGCGGAGGTCCACCTAAGGGTCCGCCTAGACCGAACTCACTATTCCCAGCACTTGCACAGCAAACCGCGTGGCTTTGAACTACCGCCTCGAGAGCATCTTACATTCCAGAAGACATTGGTGGTAGAGCCTTCTGCTATAGTTATACCACAAGTTTAGGTATAAAACCCCGCAGCTCGCTGTAGCCACTGGAGATTCTGGGTCATGATAGATTGTGTTCGGAGGACAGAGAGCGACAGACTGTGTTCTCGGTGAGCGGCTAGGGTTTTGGGTGTTTTGGTGGGGTCGCATGTTTGCATTGTGATAAGAGAGCAGAGGTCATGGCTACACTCTGGGTACTCGATGTCTATGGAGAGTGTCGAGACTCGATGGAATCAACGCAATTGATGACGGTAGTTGTGAGACGACTCCATGGAGTATCTCGTTGGACATCGTGACTAGTTTACTCTAGCTGTGGATCTATGTACGAATTCATTTTTCTGCAGATGCGGCTCTATTTTAACTCTCTTTAGTTGAGATGCTGCTTCATTTGTCGGCGGTGGTTTAGTGAGTGCATCGTTTCTTGGTGGTGTCGATATTTTTTCGCATAGCGAGCTCTCTATTCGCTCTTGGTTATTTCCCATACTATTTGATTGATCGGTTTGGAGGTCTTTTTCTGGACCTCGCTAAGTGTATTCTTACTAATGCATCCGCCTCGTTGATCTTGTCGTTTGTGTCGCGATCCTCAGTCTCAAGGTCGGGCACAGACATGAACAATAGAACCCTAGTGGACTTGCGCTAGGTTGTGAATGTTGCGAGTTGGACTTAACGGCTTGGTCAGGAAGTCGAGGTCAGATGAATCCTAAGTGATTCTCTGAACCAAGGTTGGAACATAGGGTTAGGACATGGGGCAAGTCTGGAAACGGACCGAAACATAAGTCTGAACATACATCCGAGAGGTGAGATCGAGACGTGGATCAGAGACGTAGACAGACCGTGGTTCAGACGCTGGTCCGAACCACAGGGTTCAAGTCTAGGTCTGGACCACAAGTTTTCAAAAAATGAGTAAGTGTTGGAGCTCCATCTACGTTTTAGGTCGTGAAAAGAGCTCCACGTAAGATCTCGAAGCGAGCAAAGTATCATTGGAAAGGCCTCGGTGAGAGCTTTCCAGTGATATATAGAACTACTCGAACTGACCTTCGAGTTGAGAATAATGGCCGAACCAGGATCGGGTTGTGGTATAATTTTCAGGGATCAAAGAAGAGGGCAGGGCCGTCGATCCCTAGAAGTATATATGAGAGGGGGGCTCGATGCCTGGGTGGACCAGGACGAGTCATCTGATTCCAGAGTTCGGCGGACGGATTCTGGAGGCATGAGGTGATGGCTGGGGCCGGTTCCAAGACACGTTCTGGTCTAGACTTAGACGTCTGGACTTAAGAACGATCTAAGAGCTGGAGCAAGACTAGAGAACGAGACGGCGGGTTAGACCACCGTTCGGGAGCCTAGATTCAAATAGACATCACGGGCGGTTGGACTGCTAGGTGTGCTGGAGGCACCGTTTAAGACCCAGTCATCTTGTGACTTGCTCATGTTTTAAGACTGACCTAGATGGGTCTAGGTCGGGATTTAAGGAATGTTGAGTTTGATGATTAAGGAGACGGTCCAGCTCCGGTCCGGACCAAATTGAGTTAAGGTAAGTGGTGTATGGACGCTAACTTGTGATTGTGGTTTACGAGTTAGCGATGTAAGTTTAGTGATCTACTGAGCAAGAGCTTCCGCTGGCGCAACAAGACGGTAGGTGCGTAAAAAATGGTATCAGAACCAACGCTTCGATGAGCGAGAACTTGAGATAGCGATTGAAGGCTCGACGCTTGAGGAGGGATGCGAGACACAAAGTGGATCAACGTTTCTAGATGAACACTTGGAGCGATGATCGACGTAGGACAGAGTTTCAAGAGGAAGACCAAGAGATGAGCGACGACTGACACCAAGATCAGATCGACTCGAGCTAGCCCTGAAGCACAGTCAGGAGACGATAACCGACAACTTTCGTCCCATCGTCAAGGAAGCTCAATACCAGTTGCGGCACCGGTGCAGCAAGATGGAGTCTTGCCAACGGTGCCCAACGATTCAGACGCAGGAAGTCAAGGAACCTTGTATGCGAAACTCGTTAAGATGATGAAGACCATGCAGGAGGGTATGATCTCCAGGGATAAACGTATCCCTGAGCTTGAGGCAGGCCAAGGGAGTTCTTCGTCTACCAGAAAGTTTTGTAAGACGAATTTGTCGACCCTGTTTTCAGGTATAGGACGGGCTCGCAAGGTTAAAGATTTCTTAACTAAGTTGGACCTATACTTTGAAGTGCAACAGGCTCAAGAGTCAGACAAGGTGAGAGCAGCGGTTACGTTCCTGAACGATCATGCGCTTCTCTTGTGGACTGCATACAGGGACGAGCATGCCTTGACCGTCTCGGCGCTTGGTTGGAAAGAGTTCAAGGTGTTGCTCGCGGGACGATTCACTCTGGAGTATCAAAGGATTCGGGATGGTGTCGAGCTAGTTAGGCTGAAGCAGACGGGGACCTTAAGTGCTTATGTAGGACGACGAAGTCCAGCAACAGAAACCTTTTGAACCACGCAGCACGGAAAAGTTCCAGAAGAAGAAAAAAGGCTTCAAGCGACAGTGAGGTGCGGGTGAGAAAGATCGGAAGGATTCTTCTACCTTGGCAGCAAAGCGGCAGCAAACAGGAGCAAAACCTAAGGGGCAAACACCTCAGAAGGACAATGGTGCTAAGTTTACTTGCTACAGTTGTGGCGAGGCGGGTCATATTGCTAAAGGGTGCACGAAACCTAAGGTTAGTAACTGTAGCATGAATGCGTTTGTTGCAAAGGACTTGTTGGGGCCACATGACTGTGACCTTGCGAACCACGAAGAAGACGTCGAGATTGATGTTTCTACAAGTCAAAGTTGCTAACCGTGATGTTACTTTTCTTGTGGACACAGGAGCGACTCACTCCTTCATAAGTCCAAAGTTGATGAAGAAGTTGAGCTTGTCTACCTCCAAGACAGACAAGCCTATTCAGGTGCGTTTTGCCAAGGGCAAGACGTATCAAACTTCTGAAGTGGCCCTGGACGTACGATTTGCGTGTGAGAAGTTGGAGTTCACAGAGAACTTCACGGTGTGCGAGATAGATGATATCCATGCGGTTTTGAGGAACACTTTCTTGGGCAGGTTTGAAGTGGAACTTAGGCAGAAACCTTTAAGGTTGAACGTTAGAGTTAAAAGGCGGAAGCTGGGAGTGAGGCTGATTCGAAAGGCGCAGAAATTGACGACTTTGCGGTGAATTTGATCAAAGACAAACAGATGGACTTCAACGACGAAATCATGTGTTTGATGCGGGTTGCAGATTTGATGACGGATGGCGGACAAGAGGAAACATCAGGAGACACGACTAAACTTCCGAAGGTGCTTTGTGAAATGATTAAGGAGTTTGAGGATGTCTCGACGGACGAGTTACCTGCTGAATTATCTCCAAATCTAGTGGTGGACCACAAGATCGAGGTCTTGCCAAAATCAGAACCACCTTCCAAAGCCCCTTATCGGCTCAATCAAGTGGAACTCCTTGAGTTGAAAAGACAATTCGGCGAGCTATTAGCGCGGGAATATATTCGAACCAGTAAGTCACCTTATGAAGCCCTAGTTCTTTTTGCAAAGAAAAAGGATGGGGAAGTTACGACTCTGCGTAGATTATCGTGCACTCAATAAGATGACGGTGAAGAATAATTATCCTTTGCCAAGAATAGACGACCTCTTTGATAGGCTAACGCACGCAAAGTACTTCAGCAGGATAGACTTGAAGTCAAGATATTACCAGATCCGGATAGCTGACCCAGATGTTGAGAAGACCGCTTGTCAAACCAGATACGGATCGTTTGAATTCGTGATGATGTCATTTGGACTCTGCAACACCCCTTCTACGTTCACTACATTGATGAACATAATTTTTGTGTTCACTACATTGATGAACATAATGTGTTCATCAATTGTGATGAACCTATTGCACCCAAGTTGCTTCCTTCAAATGGTATCCACGTCATTTGATCAAGTATTCCATCCAGTTAATTTGCACCGCCGCAAAATGATCTCTACCTCGTATTCTACTTCGCCTTGCACGACATCAGGTTGAGGCTTGAGAACCTGTTTGCGCTCTGACCGCAAATCATTCTTGAAGTATTTCTTTAATAAAGAAACATGGAAAGTTGGATGCAACTGCCACTCTAGAGGAACGTCTAACGTATAGACATCTTCGTGCAAATTATTGACAATGACAAAAGGTCTCGCGAACTTGGATGAAAACTTTACCGATATTTCCTCCGGAAGGATGAAGTTCTTCGTACTTAACCATACTTCTTCGTCCATTTGAAACTTCACTTGCTGCCGATGCTTGTTTACCTGCTTCGAGGTTTTTCTTCACTTATTCCTCGCGCCGCAGCATCTCCGCCACCAACTCTTCAGCTGATGTTTACCGTGTTCTTGGTCGTGCCGATGTAGAACTCCTTGCAAGAGTCAAGTCAAGAGGCCCTTCTGGCTCATGTCCGTAAACTAGCAAGAAAGATGATTCGGTGTTTGCTGAATGCTTTGTGGAATTGTAGCAATACTCCGCAAGACTGAGCCACTCCGTCCAATCACTTTGGTCCGCGCTCACTTAATTCCTCAAGTATTGATGTTTGTCTATCCCTGTGGTGCCCATAAATTACAGGATGCACGAATTTTTGAAATTTTTAAGAATAATAACTTGTTTGTATAACTGAAGAAGCGTTGTTACTTAAGGTTACGTCTTCCTTAACATGAAGATGATCTTATGAGCTTTTTAATAAGAAGTTGACTTCTTTGGAAGACGACCGTCTTCGGAAGAGCGTCTTCTCAGTTGCGTCTTCAGAAGACGGGAAGACGACGGAAGATGAGAAGACGGCGGAAGACACCTGTCTTGCGGAAGACAGCGACCGCGAAGGCCTAACCACGAGTTTTCGGGTAAAACAGTAGGTGTACCTACTGGGTCGCACCGAATAGGTAGGTAGGTCGGGGAAGACACCTAAGGTTGAAAATCCTTAATCTGTGGGGAAGATGCATAGGAAGCACATTAGGCGCATTCCAACTTTCCGCAGCACAGCGCGCTTGAGAAGATCGATTGGAGAGAGTGAGCTTCGCAAGTAAGCTTTGAGAGAGGAATCGAGTGAGGACATCGAGGTAGGAGAGAACCAGTTGGTAGCTAGACGAAGGGCGAGAACCGAATTGCTGAGACACGGAAGGCAGAGAGCGAAGGCGTTTCTGTGAGCTCCCGAGAAGCTGACATTGGAGAGTAGCGAGTAGAATCGAAGGTGGAATCGAGGCGTGGCCAGGAATTGACAGCAGGCGCAGCCGTGAGGAGTCGCATTGGAGCTAGGACCAGAGCCAAGAAGCGCGCGGAGGTCGAAAGCAACTCGGGGAGCCGAAGAAGACTGTAGAGGTTTTTCTCCACGTTCTTTCCCCTTCCCACTTCTTCTCGCCCTTGTCTGGTATTCCCCGCGCTTCGTTGGTTGTGTGCATGCAGCCTGATCGATTACCCCCACCCCCATCTTTCCTATTGAGACATTGGGTGCGGAAGCGCTGCTCAATTTCTGTCAGGCATCTTCCCACTTCTTCCTCAGCTTAATTCGAGCTTCCCTACACCTCGTCCCCAAATTGACGATCTCAGCTATCAATTTCCCTACCCTACTACCTCTCTACCTCCGAAACCTGGAACAGAAGACGGTTCGGAAGATGAGAACATCTTCGAAAGACGCTTCTTAAACTTGACTGTCTTCGGGAAACCATCTTCAGAAGATCATCTTCGGAAGTCGACTGAACACAATTCGTATCAAGAGTGGATTTGCTTTGCTTTTGTGTTAAGAGAGGCTTGGTACGAATCCTGAGTGGTGTGGTGAGTTGTTTTGTTATTTAGAGAAGTTGGAAGTCGGGAACTAGGCCTGTGCCTCCCGGTCTTCCAAGCTTCTCAACTCCACATCTTCCTAGAGAGACTAGAAGACTGAAAGACTGGCAAAATGAGCGAGAAGATGTGAGGGTCCATTCGGGTCTCTTCTGTCCGATCCATAGCAGCCATTCCTTCTTCTTCTCGAACTTAGCAGAGAGTCGTGAGAATACTTGCTGGCAGAATCTGGAGATAATGGTCGAGGGTCATGTCTTCCCACCGAGCAGCAAGGTTCTTCTGAGTGCATCTGAGAGGTGAGAAGTCAGAAGAACAGAGTGCAATTGTCTTGAGTCTGTGTGAGGATAGATTACACGTAGGAAGACGAAGACAGGTGAGACCAGTGAAGAGAAGTCTGACTTCGGGAAGTCTTCCGAGAAAGACATTGAATCGGAAGCTGTCCCGAGTGTCTTCCCAGAGACCACTATCACCGCAGGAGCCACAACCATCTTCTGAATCTGTTATGCACTCTACATTTCACGAATCTTGTATCTTCTGTTAGGAAGTAGGATGTAATGCAAGGTGGGTTGTCTTCTTGGTAATCCATTCGAGGCCTTGCTTAGATAGGATTGTTTAGATATAGCTCGGAAGACGAGAGCTATCTAGGAAGTACGGTTAGAATCCCGGAAGACGGAGTAGCTGTCTTCTGGAAGACTAGTTTCGTCTTCTGAGAAGTAGAAGCTAGACTGTGGGCGCTTGGGAAGGACTGAGCCTTCAGCTCATAGTAGGTGCTTGTGGCTTAGTGCAACAGATCTTCCAGCATGACGATGCATCCGCGAGGCTTGGTGTTACCAGCGGCAGAATTGGCCGAGGCCACTCCTTTCCTCAAGGAGTTGGGTCTCGACTTCTTCCTGTGGGATTGGAACCTCGCAGACCAGGGACTTCTGGAGGAGGTGTGGGCAGCGTTGCCACCTCGTAACCGTGTACCTGCGAAGGCAGGAGTAGCTCGAGGAAGACCATCTTCCTGGATTGAAGACTGGTGGCGCAGGGCTTTTCACCGGCCAGAGTCCGAGAACCGAGGATATTGGTACGAGAAGAAGATCTTGCCTAGGATCGTGAGTTCGTGACATGTGCCTGGGAGCACCACCTGCCTTTTCGTGGAAGACAGGCAGGGGAGGAACGGTTGGAAGATAGAATCTTACCGGGAGCCGAAGAAGCGACTTCTGGCGAAGTTGTTTCTGCATCTCTTTCCCAAGGGGAAAGCGCAGAAGACAAAGTACTTAGGAGATCAGGACCTGGAGTTATTGGAATCAGTGTGGGATGACAGAGTGCCCATCTACTGGGGCGCGTACATCCACAACTACGTACAGACGGAGCTAGCATACTTGGGTACCTCGGCGGGAGGACACTTGACGCCCTTCCTCTGCTACTTGTATGTAGCCATGGGGGATCTTAGGGAAGATCAGCTGGCAGGGTATGGGCCAACGGAGCGACAGGAGGTGAAGGAGGAGACCTCGAAAGACGATGATCGAGAGGCAGCAGCAACGCCCCCTCCCACTCTGATGCCACAGCTGAGGCCCGGCTCTCACCAGAAGACGCTTCTGGTGAGGGAAGAGGAGTCTAGTGGGTCGGAAGACACCACGCCACCGAGGAAGATGGGTCCCAGAAGTGTACCGAGGACACCCATCTCCCTCATTCATTCAGGATCGGAGTCCGACTCGGAAGAAGACCTGCTGAGTACCCGATCAGAGCAGAAGACCGCTTCTGCAACGCCTGGGAGTCTTCCGAAGACTCCAGAAGACAAGAGAAGAAGGGACGCTCTTGCTGCGATGCGAGGAAGCGCAACGAAGAGAGCCGCTCCTGCCATGAGGAGTCTTCCACCCCGGAAGATGAGAAGAGTAGCTTCTTCTCGTGCGCAGAAGATGAAGGCCATTGTGGTGGAAGAGGCTTCCTTGCCTCTAGGAGACGAAGTCGACACCGCGGAGCGAGTGGTGGAGATGAACTTGTCTTCCGCAGGAAGACGACTGGAGGAGGTCAGTGTCTACTTCCAGAAGGAGATCCAGCCAGCTATGGAGTTGGTGGAGAAGAGGGCGAAGGCACAGAAGAGGCCCTTACAACCTGGATTCGGCCTGCGCACCTTGCTGCGACAGGGAGAAGACCAGAAGAAGACGGAGTCGCTGGAAGCTAGTCTCCGCACCACGGAGAAGCTTGCAGCCGGGTACAAGACGGAAGCAGCCGCTTCTGCCAAGGAGCTGGTGTAGCTTCGGAAGAGCAACCAGGAGTTGCAGGCGCGGGTACAACAGCGTGATCAGGAAGTCCTCCGAGTGCGAGAGAAGATCACCACCCTCGCAGAAGAGCAGACCACCTGGAAGACGCAGCGAGAAGCCGCAGAAGCGCGAGCTGCAGTTGAGAAGACGCAGCGGGAAGCAGCAGAGGCTCGTGCACAGAAGATGCTGGCACAGTCGGTGGAAACGCTTCGGAAGAAGTTCAACTATGCCGCGGGCAGGAAGTTACTTACCTTAGCCAGAGGATGGGACAGCGAGTCCAAAGCGATGTTGGTGGAATGCCGGGAGAGCATGTTCAGGTACTTAGATCGACAGATAGAAGGAGTGAAGACACTTTATGGTCTTCCCTCGCTTACGGCACCTGCAACCGCATCTTCCCAAGCTCCAGCACCCTCGATTGGATCCGGAATGGAGAAGGAGGAGTTCGATCTCACTGTGCACTTGGTGGTGACAGCGTTGGAAGCCGAGAAGACTCCAGAAGACACCTCGGAAGACAAGATGTCTTCTGGAAGACAGGAAAACGAGCCGTCTTCCCAGGTATTCCGCGTGGAGAAAGCGACTTCCCCGGATCCCTATGAGGTCTCCATGGTCCCTAGTACTGCACCCGTGCCTCAGAAGACGGAAGAAGCACCGATCGATTCCGTTTCTCAGAAGACGCTTATGTCTTCCGAAGCAGAAGCCGAAGCCGAAGCCGAGGAAAACGCAGCAGCAGCAACAGCAGGGCCAGCAAGAGACGATGAGGAGGAAGCCACCTCAGTGACACCCGAGGTAACTGCAGGGCTTTCTAGCTTATCAGAAGCCGCGTTAGGAGCTACGATAGGAGCAGATCAGGTAGAGATTGCCTCTGTGCAATCTGAGTAGTTAGTAACTCCATTGACAATTCCAAATATAGTAGGATCGAACATGCTATCTTAAGAGTGGCAGTTTTTCCATGTAATGTTAGTTAGGATACCATGTGGCAGCATAGGTAGCGTAGGAAGGACAAGGTGGATGACCAATTCGGGCAGGGGAACCGCTTGCATGTGAGGTGACAACCTCTTGTCAGCGCCTCTCTCTCCCTGGTGGTCGTCTCCTCTGGTTCTCATGACAACGGCATAAGTAGGATCGCAGAGTATGATGTAGAGTTCTGCCAGTTCTGTAGAATTCTGTAGCGACTGCACATACACATCGATTCTATGGTGCAGGCAGACGAGACACATTAGAGCAGAGACACAGGATAGACAGTTCTTAGCACACTACACCCGTTGTTGGAAACATACAAATAGCCTTGGAATACACAGGAAGGGTCTGCATACTCGTACCAACAGTGGTTCGAAGATGTAGATAGAAGTAGTGGACAGTCTAGGAACAGGGAACGACATCCTCGTGCAGTCCTGTTAGCTAGACGGTGTGTCGAGGAGTAGACGCAGGAAGTAGAGGGAGTGAGCTTCCCAATGCCATTGTGACTTCTTCTCGAGGAATAGATTGTGGATTTGAGTGCAGAAGCTTTGTTCATGTCTTCTGGATGGTGGGTTCCTTGAATTCGCTCCCAATTGTGCATGGGAAGTGTACTTCTTGAGTGACGGTGACTGTCAGCAGTTGTGGAAGTGTAGCTTGACTCGTCCAGTAGAGCACTTGGGATCTACGTACGAACGGTCTTCCGGGTAAGGGATCCTAGAAGACAGAGCAGTCAGAGCAGCGAAGTGAAGAAGAAAGAAGCCTTCTTCCCACAGCAGAAGACGACATCCTCGAGTAGAAGACGGTGCAACAGTACTCACGTTTGTTGTCTTCCTCCCCAAACTATTACAAGCAGGGATGGCTTGTTAGTCAGGATCCGGACTAGAAGCCTGTCGGAATCTTAATTGCCTCTTTTCATCTTGTTTTCTCTTGTTTGGGTTTTCTTATCCTCTCCATCTTCTCCCATCTTCCCCATCTCCTTACCTTCTTCTAGTGAGCTTCCGTGAAGGTGAATGTCGTTGTAGTGCTGCAGGAAGACCATTTCTGTAAGCAGAAGCCTGGGAAGGCTACAGGGGGCATACACCCTGTGATTAATCTAACCCGTTGGAATGTGAGTGTGAGAATAAGGTGTAACGACCGTTGCTAGTCGACTTCTGCGAAGCAGGACAGCCTTCTGGAGGTGTGAGAAGACGAGCTGAACCCCCAGAAGACGAGAATCGCTTCGAGAAGATGGTATCGAGAAGACCGGAAGAAGCTACCTGGAAGCAGGAAGATCGTCTTCCCGAGCTTCTCTGTGAATAGTTGTGTGATATTTTAGTTAGTAGTTGTTTGTTTAGTTCCATAGCACCATGTGGCGTGTCTGGAAGACGTGTGGTTTTGTGTGGTTTTGTGAGAAGATGGGATTTCTAGGCAAAACCCGTGTGTTTGTGAGTTTGAACAGATCTTAGAACTTAGAGCAGCGTTACTTGTGCAAATCCTCTGTGGGAACGATATCTTGTATACTAAATGGGCAAAAGGAGAAATCCTGCGTCACTACAATCCCTTTCGAGATGAAAAGCGATACTGAATTTTAACTTAGTCCTCAACTTTTGAAACAAGTGTTTCCAAAAGACACTTGTGAACTTAGAGTCTCTGTCTGAAATAATACTCCGGGGCAATCCATGTGAAAGCCACCAAGTATCTAAGAACAACCGAGAAGTCGTGAACGCTGTTGCGATATCCAAGGTCAGGATAAACTTCGCTAGTTTGCTAAACCGGTCAACTATCACAAAGATTGCATTGTATCATTTTGAGTCAGGAAGAGAGGTAATGAAGTCCATGCTAATGCTTTCCCAAGGTCTGGCTGGAATCGGCAAAGGATGAAGCAATCCCTGTTTCTTCTCAAAAGAAACGCAGTTCGCTTGACAAGTTATGCATGTTTTCACAAAGTGAGCGACATCGTCTTTCATGTGGGGTCAATAAAACTTTGTAGATACCACTGCTAAAGTGAACTTCTCTCCTTTATGGTCTGATAAGGGCGCATCATGACATTCTTTGAGCAACTTAGTCCTAAGTTTTCCTTGTCTCACATAAACTCGACTTTGCTTGAACATGAGTAAGCCATGTCTCAACTGCATGTTCTGCAACTTCACTCCTCGCTTGAGCTGTTCCAAGTACCCCTTCGCTTGATCGTCGCTCATGTAACCTTCACGTATTCGCCTCTCCAAGTCTTACTCCTTAGGATACATAGCTCGTAAAATCTGTAGGACGATGAAAGATATTCTTCCGTGCGACTCAAGGCGTCAGGAACCACATTGTCCTTTCCCGCTTTGTGGATTAATTCCACATTCATGAGCGCCAAGGTATCATGCCACCGTAGTTGCTTTGGCGTCACTCGATCTTGTGTCTCAAAGTACTTGAGCGAAATATTATTAGTATACACTTGTGTTTTGTGAAGTCCCAAGTAATGCCGTCATTTCCTCAAGCAATGAACCACCGCAAATAGTTCTTTCTCGTGAGTCGACCATCGACTCTCCGTCCCAGATAACTTCTTGCTTTCATACGCTACAGATTTTCCATCATGCACCAACACTCCATCAATCGCATAGTCGCTCGCGTCCGTGTGCACCTTGAATGGTTTGTCAAACTCTGACAGCTTCAAAACTGGTGCTTTCGACAAAATGGATTTTATCATCTGAAACCTGTCGTCCACCTCCTTGGTCCAACTTATCTGTGCGTCCTTTTCCGTCCAGTCCGTCAGCGGCTTCACGATCTTTGAAAACCTCTTCACGTACTTGCGGTAGAACTGCGTCAATCCTAAGAATCGCCGCATCTCCTTCACTGTAGTCGGAGGCTTCCAAGTCACAATCGCATCCACCTTCTGCATATCCGGACCGACTCTTTTTGCACGAATGACAAGTCCAAGAAGTTAATGCATTTCAAACCAAACTCACTCTTATCAACGTTGACAAACAGCTTGTGCTCCCGTAGCTTCGTCAACACCATCCTTAGCTGCTCCGCGTGCGACTCCAAGGTTTTGGAGTAGATCAAGATGTCGTCGATGTAAACGATGACAAACACATGCAAACGAAGTATTGGACCTCTTCAAACGGAGACAAGGACAACAATGACGTTAGCAAGATGGGACATCTCCTTCCAAGCGAGGAGTGAAGGAACGACGAACCATACGAGTAGCAACTTGAGGTGACTTGGGCCGATGGACCTTGTAGCTTTATCTTGTATTTTGTGGAAATAAAGATTTTGTTTCTTGAAATTTGTCTAAGTCTATTGGTAGTGCATGGCTATGACTAGTTCTGATCAGATGCTTAAGATGTTGTCAAGAGGAGGAACGAAGCACACTCAAAGGAAGCGAGCTGGTTTGGATAAGCATCTAAATCAAGACTTAGGTTTGTCGTAGCGTTGGCAAAGCAAGTATGAACTTTTATACTTGTCTTTGGGCTTGGGATGATCTTGCTCTGCGGTTTTTTAACTGCAAATCAAACTTAATCGCACGCCTAAGTCAAATCAGGTTGAGATCAGAAAGTGAGTTTCGGGGGACCTCGTAAGTAGGTGTCAATACTTATAGTTAGCAAGTTAGAGTCTTAAGTAGAATATTTAGAAATTGTCAACCAGTTTTGTTTAAGGTTGGCCAAAAAGATAAGGTTTTTCTCGAGACTAGTTGGAATTTTCTAAGTGTTCTAGCGACAACTTAAGACTCAAGAAGAGAATTGCGGGTTAGCTACCATAATGCAATTCTGGCGCCAAGGGTTGGCTACCGATTTTGAACTTGACGTTAACTTAAGGCATGCGTTCCCCAGTTTGAGATAGGCCCCCATGTTCTAACCCAATGTTCCAACCTCGGTTCAGAGAATCACTTAGGGTTCATCTGATCTCGACTTCCCGATCAAGCTATTAAGTCCAACTCGCAGCGTTCACAACCTAGCGCAAGTCCACTAGGGTTCTATTGTTCGCGTCTGCGTCTGACCTTGATCTGAGGGTGGCGACATTCACCCTCACTGGGAAGACGAACTTAAGGATCATTGTTGAGGGGTGAATGTCACCCCAGACGAACGTAGACTTAAAGGGGCAAGTCTGGAAACGGACCGAAACATAAGTATGAGACATGGGTCTGAGACGCGAGATCGAGACGTAGGTCCAAGACGCAGACAGACTGTGGTTCGGACGCTGGTCCGAACCACAGGGTTCGAGTCTAGTTCTGGACCACAAGTTTTCAAAAAATGACTAAGTGTTGGAGCTCCAGTGACGTTTTAGGTCACAGAAAGAGCTCCACGTAAGATCTTGAAGCGAGTAAAGTATCATTAGAAAGGTCTCGGCGAGAGCTTTCCAGTGATATGTAGAACTTCTCGGACTGACCTCCGAGTTGAGAATTATGACCGAACCAGGATCGGGTTGTGATATAATTTTCAGAGACCAAAGAGGAGGACGAGGCCGCCGATCCCAAGAAGTTTATATGAGAGGGGGCTCAATGCCTGGGTGAGCCAGGATGAGTCATCCGACCCCAGGGTTCGGCGAGCGGACTCTAGGGGCATGAGGTGATGGTTGGGCCGGTTCCAAGGCATGTTCTTGTCCAAACTTGGACGTCTGGACTTAAGAACGATCTAAGGGCTGGAGCAAGACTAGGGAACGAGACGGCGGGTTAGACCACCGTTCGGGAACCTAGACCTAGACGGACATCACGTGTGGTTGGACAGCTAAGTGTGCTAGAGGTAGCATTTAAGACCTTGGACTTTATGGGAAGTCCGCCCCAAGTCATCTTATGACTTGCTCATGTTTTGAGACAGACCTAGACGAGTCTAGGTCGGGACTTAAGGAATGCTGAGCTTGATGATTGGGAAGACGGTCCGGCTCCGGTCCGGACCAAACTGAGTTAAGGTAAGTGATGCATGGACGCTAACTTGTGATTGTGATTTGCAGGTTAGCGATGTAAGTTTCGTGACCTACTGAGCAAGAGCTTCCGCTGGTGCAACAAGGCGGTAGGTGTGCAAAATTTGCTACAGCGTGTTCTAGTTACTGCTTTCACCATACGAACTCGATATCAGAGATGCGAGGTATATGTCGATGGACATCTTATCTCTGAGACTCTTTTCAACTGAACCATTACTGCATATCTACTAACAGTTGCATATTTTGGTGATAGTTTGATTCAAGCTCTTGATACGATCAAGACCTTGTTTTCTCACCTTCTGTTCCAAGTATGAACTGTGATCTTCTAGAGCAATGATCGTTCCAAAAGGTTTGGTGACCTTCTAGAGCCGGTGATAGTTCCGAAACATACATAAGATACACCTTGGGATCGTCGAGAGATCTCAGCTTTGGACAACTTCCTTGCCATGTGACGCTCGTCTACATGCAGGAGACTCTGATTTTTACGAGGAAAGAGATTCTGAAGGAGACAAAAGAAACGAGCTCTCGGTCTGCAAAAGAGCAGCAACTCTCGGTTGTAGAAGGCCTGGCAGCTCATTTTCATATGGCATCGTTCTAAGTTGCGACTAGCTTACTTTCGACACATGCTGTTCCAATTTGGGCCCCTATTATTTTCCTGTAGGCTCCCTCATTCTACTTCCTTTTTCCTTCCTATAGCCTTATTAGTAGCTCCTCTCTCTAACCTCTCTTTACCCAGGACAGCGAGCTCTGGACTGTCCTTTCACGTCCCTCTCTCGGAGTTCCCCTCCTTACTCACTCATGAACAGTTATTGCATTTCTCTCAACGTCTTGTCTCTCTTCCATGAACAGTTATTGCATATCTACTAACGACTTCAAGGTGTAGTGTTATAGTGGTCTAGACTAACGACTTGAAGGTGCTACGTTATAGTGGTCTGGACTCGCATTTCCTTGTATATAGAGTATTCTAGTGTTCGATAGTCGAGCGAGTTGACACCTCTAGCTGATCCCTTCAAAAGGGAGAACATTCCAACCAGCTAGGGAGGGTTCTAGCAAGATGTTTTGAAAGTTTATCCTCATGGTCAAGGTTTCAGAGCAGATATTTGAGACCAGATTGGACTCCTTGCAGGATGTTTTGAGCAAACCGTGTTATGACTATGTGCTAGAGGACGTCTGGAAGTTTTCTTGGCTAGGGATAGATGAGGATGGGGCACCAAGACGCTTCGCCAGATTAGTGAGTTTAGACTGGTTGCAAGAGGTTTATCCACATTTTTCTGATTCTTGTAGTGTGTTCGCTGCGTTTGGAGATGGAGCCAGATATCTTTTTGATGGCTGCTTATTATGCTTGGTCTGAGAGTGAACCTAGGAGGAAGTGTTTTCAAGTATACAAGCATCTCTCTTATGCAGCAGGATGGAGGGAGAGAAAGCAGTTTCCAGAATTTCTATAGTCAGCAGTTCAACAGAGTTGGGAAGAGCCAGGTGAGGAGCATGTAGGATACATCCCTTGATTTCTCTTCTGTGGCAGGTTTTGATTATTTTTGTTACAAGTGTTTATTATTTCAGTATTTTATTGACTTGAGCCTCCTCCCCTCTTGCACGGGGAGTGAACCTTCGCTGGGACGGCTAGCTAGATGGGTTGAACTCTCATCGAAAGTATTACATGGTAGTTCATTACTTCGGCCTGGAGGTTATCGTTCGGTCTTTCTTGGAGGTTATCGGTCAGCCTTGTTATCAGTCGGTCCTGTTTCTCCAAGCATGTTGCGTAGAGCGTAATCATTCTTGACAATAGGTCGAGTGTGGCTTGGGACACGAAACTCCAGAGGAGGCCGCCAGAGCGTATGATAATGCTACCATTGCTTTCAGAGGGTTGAGAGCGAAGCTGAATTTTCAAGAGTTGTCATAGGCACATGGTGATTGTCTTTTTTTCTATTCTGATTTGAATATCATACATCGGTCGAAGAGAGTGCCGACTTCAGTACAACACTTTAGAATCTTATGGCCAGAGACTTCAGGTCGACAAGAACATTTGACTTTTACAGCGCAAAGCTAGGTACACCTTGGATGATGTATGCGTGAGCAGACCACTGAGTGATGGTCAAGGACCACCTTACTATATACTTCAGATCCATGGCCAGTAGCTACAGTCAATACGAATGACATTGCTTGACCCTCAACTTACTTGTTGTATTATGCAAGGATTTATTCCATCCTGCAAAATTTGGGTAATGATTCAACGTAAGGCATGCGCACAAAAAAACTCCAGTAACATGCACATAAGTGACTTTATGCTTCACTGAATTAGTTGAGCGAAGTTCCAGTTCCAGTTGAGCAGTGTGTTTGCTATATGTGCTTGCTTCGTAATGAAAATTCTAGTGCTGAAAACTCAGCTACGACTAGAACAGACAGATGCATATTCTTCACGCATTGAAACTTACATGCGATAGAATGATAGCATTAATAGCTGTTTCAAACTCAAGTTTGATATAAGACAGAAAATATAAGCTACTGCAAGCAGTGATGCAGAGGTGATGATCAGGAGTTCTCCTGAACCTAAATTGACTTCATGCTTTGCCACTAGAGCACTACCTTCGCTCTTGTAAGCGATTTAGCATACGTAGCTATATCTTCTTGGAACGAGAACCTCTTTTCGGAGCAACCCAATCAACCCGCAAGTCCAGTTTTTGTCCCCTCTCTAATATACATAAGAGTAACGATTCAAAAAATGAGCACAAGAGACAAGAGAGTCGAATTCATAGTATTCGACCATGTGTAAAGCTAAGTTTGAGTAGGCCAGCATCTGAATTAACTCGAATCTCAAATTTCAAATCTCGAAAGTACACCAGAACTGATTCTCAACTCGAACAAAGAGTAATCCAGACTTAGTCGGTGACAACCATTGTACTTTCTGGAAGCGCTTCATGGTTTTTGAGTCAAAAAGTGACTCGTGTAGAATCATAAGAGCAGCCTTCCACTTTGAGCTCTTCCTGAAATAAAATGCCACAGAATTCAGAAGCATATCGATCTCCTTGCATTCCTCTTTGCAAAGAGGATGTTTGGTTGCACCGATAATGACTAAGTTAGTCATGTGAGCAATACAGTGACAACTAATGAAGTATGGATTAACAGGGAGTTTCAACCAAACTGCTACGTCTGTATGTTTTCCCATCATAGTAGAGACGTCATCCAAACCAAAATTCATACTGGTTGAGTAGATTGTGGAGTCCTCTCTTGCACACACTCAAGTATCATAGTCAATTTGTACAAGAACAAAAGTCTTGAAGAGTTGGCCATCATGATAAGTGTCATGTCAGTTTGGCACCTCGGCTAGGTTGACCGAGTGTGGAGTGACGAATCCCAGTAGGACCGTTACTGCCGTTAGGGCGAGTTCTTGAGATAGTCCATTAGGGGTATACTTCGCAGGTAAGGCTTGGAGGCCTTAGTTCTTCGAAGTTGAGCCTTCAAGCTCTTGGCTATGGTGGATAATCTAGTTGAGTGTAACCCGGATTCTCTATGAGTATAGAGTGGTTTGGCTTGATCATTTTGTGAGTAATCGTTGTTGCCGTGTTGGGGATGGTAATTACTCTGTTGAGATTACTCGAAGAACTTGAATTGTGAGGTCTGATTGAGAGCTTTCAGGTCGTGAATTTCTGTCGGTGGTATCTCTGAAGTGGGCAGATCGTTGATATCTTTGATTTGCGGATGCGTGCTTGCGTGGAGTGGTTCGTTTTGATGTTGTGGTTGATCATTGTGTGGATTAGTACTATTTGGATCCGTTCTTGGTCGGATTTGGTGGTGAGGTAGTGCGGAAGCGCTGCTGGAATTTCTTGTGACAGATTTTGAGGTCAGTTTGAGATCAGCAGAAGTGCATCGTTGGAAGTCAAGTAGGCATGGATCAGCAATTCTGGTGTTGAGGAGTGCAGTAGGTGCGCATTGAGAAGATGATTCCAATGCATCAAAAATCGTTCGATTTGGTGAAGGATCGAAGGAGTTAAAAGCAGAAGAAGATCGCGGGTGGTCCAAAATTTGACGTAATCCGGTCTGCGAGTGCCAATTTGATAGATTTCGACCTTGTGGGATGTGTTTTTGACCCCGAAGTTGCTATTTTAGGTGTGTTCTCTTCATATGCGTCCTTCTTGTGTTGTTTGGTTCGAGTTTTTACTCTGTTCCAAACGGAGCGGAGCGGAGAGTGAGCAGGAGTGTCGAGGTGTAGAGTGTGTGTTATCTCGAAGTTGTTGTTTTGGGTGTGTTCTCTTCATACTCGTCCTTCTTGTGTTGTTTGGAGCGGAGTGCGGAGTGCAGAGGTGGAATGGAGTTCGAGTCCGAGTCCGAGTCCGTCGCAAGCCAGCTTGCTGACATGCTTGAGAGAGGTATGCAAGCTTCATTTGTGTGGGAAGTGTAAAACTTGCTGGTCACCCATCCCAAGACTATTCGTGAACTTGCACACTTAACTCTGCAGTTCTTAGCTTTGGCTTTATCACTAGACCAATAGCTCTTGGTGTCTTTAAGGGATGCATGCAAGTATTTATGGACTTGTTTAAGGTAGTAAGAGATCTATTCGCACGTTCCTAGAGGAGTGGTAAGACGACCCCATAGTATTAGGAGGGAGCTGCAGTTGTGGTACCGCATCTTCATGATAGGTGGTGTATGGAGACTGTTAGTGGATGTTTGGTGTTATGACCTAGTAGAGCTATCTTGGAAGATATTCTAGGAGCTTCTAGCCAATCAAACATTGAGATAGTGACTCTAGGCATAGTTTAATATTGTCGGTGGTCATATATTTTGCATATGGTTATCGAAAGATCGAGAGTCAATCCGGGTGAGGTTGGATTTCTCGTTATGTGAATGTTTGAGTTTGGAGGATTATCATTTGGACTTCTTGTGATTGGAACTTTTTCATATTCTGCTTCCTGTTTGTGCGCCGCGTTTGCTTGTGTCGACGTTTGATTTCTGGAATGAGTTCACTCCAGTGTGTTGTCAGTAGTGAGACTGGAGTTGCAGACCAGTCAAACTATCTTTGTTTCTCTCACTGTGAGGTTGGACTAGCGATCAATAGACCGTGAGAGGCTGCATGTGGTGATGACAAGTACAGGTTGCCCTTATCTTGACCGTCCTAGTAGAGGATAGATGAGTTCAGTAGGAGCGAGGTTAGGCAAGTTGTGGTTACGGTGGTGACGGAGATTTTGACATTCCGGTTGGAGAGTGTGTTCACGAGATTCTATCATCACAGAGTTCTCGGGAGGTTCTAGTGGGGACTTCTCAGATAGTGGGTATACACGGAATGGAGATGAGATACCGACAATCTACACCATTGCCGTCGATTGTTCCAGAGGACGAGTCAGATGCAGACAATACGTTTTCTGGTGGTGAGTCTAATAATCTAGACAATGCCTTAGTGAAGATATCGGCAACCTGATCTCCTGTGCTCACATAACTGAGCTCAATCTCTCTTGCAAGGACCTTTTTTCTAATGAAATGATAGTGCACCTCAATGTGCTTCGTCCTAGCATGAAAAATAAGATTACTAGCTAACTTCATGCTGCTAATATTGTCTATATATACAACAACATGATTTGTACACTCCACACCAATATCAGATAGCAGACATCAGAGTCAAATTGATTCGCATGTTGCGTTCGTTGCTCCTCGATACTCTGCTTATGTGGATGACAAAGCAATCGTATGTTGCTTCTTAGAAGCCCAACTTATAGCAGTGCTTCCAAGTCCAAAAGCATAACCTGAAGTGGATCTCATGTCGGCACTTCCTACCCAATCAACATCTGTGTAGTCATGTAACAACAATGGTCCATCGTATCGATAGTGAAGTCCGTACTGCATCGAGACCTTCACGTAGCAGAGGATCCGCTTGACAGCTTAGTGTGATCTCTATGGTGATTGCATGAACTGACTGATCAGATCGACAGCATAGCTCAAGTTTGATCTGATGATCATCTGATAGATAAGACTCCCAACCATCTGTCTGTACATGCGTGGATAATCAAGTAACTCACCATCTTCTGCTCCTAGCTTTACCCCTTGCTCTAATGGCGTAGCAATGGGTTTGCAGTCAAGCATACCAAATCTCTCAAACATACTAAGAGCACACTGTCGTTGTACAAGCCAAACATCCTTCCCATCTCTAATGAATTCCACAACAAGGAAATACTTGAGTTCTCCTAAGTCCATCATCTCGAACTCGAGTTTCAAGTGATCTTTGATCTGGAAAATAAACTCTTCATAGTTATCGATAATGATCAAGTCATCAACATAGATGGTGATCACAACAATCCGGTCTCATATTCTTAATGAAGACAAGGTGGAGTTTGAACTATAAAGGTGGAAACCAAGAGACTGCAAGTAAGAATTGATCTTTGCATACCATGCTCTTGGTGCATGTTTCAGACCATAGAGGACCTTCCGTAACTTACACACACGAGAAGGGAACTTAGGATCCTCATAACCTGGAGGTTGCTGCATGTAGACCTCCATGTTTTAGAATGATCTTGAAATCCATCTAGTGCATCTTCTAACCTTTTTGAGTTGCAACTGTAACTGCGGTTTGAATAGTCATCATCTTCACAACTGGAGCAAAGGTCTCCTAAATTCCACTCCATGGTGTTGTGCGTAGCCCTTGGCTACCAATCTAGCCTTGTACCGACACACGATACCATCTGAGTTGCGCTTGATCTTGAAGATTCACATGCAACCAATCGCTTTCTTACCCTCAGGTAAGTCCACCAACTCCCAAGTCTGTTGGTGATGAAGCACATCAAGTTCAGCTTCCACAACACTTACCCATTGGACTTTGTGCATCGCCTCCTCAAGTGAAATTGGTTCTTGTTCCTAAAGAACATTGGTCATATATGCATCGTGCGCAACAAGAAAACCTTCATGCATATACCTACTCACTAGATGTTTTGCCCGTTCAGATCTGCGAGAGATAATCGATGCATTAGTCACCTCTCTTTGCATCTGATCTGACGTAGACGTCAACGTCTGAGATAAAGTATCCAATGGATGTGGAAGATCTACATATCTGGACGAGTCAAACATACGTTGCAATAGCACTCGCTCATCTTGTGTAGAAACTACACTAGTTCCACTAGGCTGTGTATCATGGACTCCAGCGTTAACAAAAGCTCCATGTGCAACTGATTCTAATATGAAATCAGTGACTTCTCCAGATCTTTTACTCAACGTACTACTCTGACGTACTACATTGGACTGACTCCTTGGTTCTACAATAGGTACAAGGATGGGTACGACAGATGCAGGTGCAAACCACAACTATAGCTCATCAAAAACAACATCTCTACTGATATAGAACTGCTTGGACGAAAGATTGTAACATCTATATCCTTTCGTATCAGAAGCATATCCAAGGAAAATACATCTATATGCTTTCGGATCTAGTTTTTTACGTCTCTCATAAGGTATGTGCACATAACAGATACATCCAAAAACTTTAAGGAAAGAGTAATCAGGCTTACTGTCTGTGAAGATCTTCATCGGTGTCTGACTGTGGACTGCCGCTGTAGGCGTCTGGTTCATCATTCAACATCGCACGAGCAGCTTCTGCTATGTTTCAATTCTTGCGCTCTGCAACCCCATTTTGCTGCGGATTGTAGCTGCATGTCTTCTGACGTCGGATGCCGTGCTCACGCAGATATGCATCAAACTCTCCAGAAAGAAACTCGCCTCCTCCATCAGATCTCAGACAGAGGATAGATGCTCCAGACTGTTTCTCCACCAACTTGCAGAAGGTATGGAATGCAGAGGACTTGTTTCTCAACAAATAGATCCAAGTATTACGTGAATGATCATCAATGAACAACACAAAGTACTGATGTGATGCCCACAATTTGCAGGATTGGAGATTTTTTGAAAATTTTAAAATTAATAATGTATCTAAGTAATTGAAGTAGCCTTATTTCTTAAGATTACACCTTGCTTAGAGAGAAGATGATCTTAAGGGTTTTTTGAAAAGAGAAGTCGATTTCTTCCAAAATCAGAAGAAGGATGTCTTCCGAGAAGACGTCTTCTCAATCATATCTTCCAGAAGACACGAGCCAGAAGATAGAAGATCGAAGACGGAAGACGAAAGACGAAAGACAGACATCTTCCAAGAAGACAGTGATTGTGTCTTCGGGGGTACCAACCGCACGCCATATCATCGAGGAGTAGGTGTACTACCCAGAAGTAGGTAATTTGAGATAACCGGAGGTATTAACTTAAATCACGCAGGGAAGATACGCGGTGAGCGCATTAGCACAAGATCATTTGCCTGCTTCCCGCACTGAAGATCGACTGCGCATTAAGAGATTAATTGCAACCGGGGTATCGAAGTAGGTCGTGGAAGCGAGGAGAGCCAAAATTGAGAGCACATAGAATCGAATTGAAGCAAGAGAGAGAGCGGGGCTGTTTTTCCGGCCAGGAAGCACATTCGAGCTGAAGAAATCTTTGAGGATTTCGAGAATCAAAAATCGAGGGTGTATCAATCAAAGAGAAGATCAAAGAGAAAGCGATCAAAGAGAAGCTTCGGTGCAGTAGCAAGAATCGATTGCAGCAGTAGAGGGACGCAGCTCAAGATTAACGACAGGAGCAGAATCGTGGTGTCACATTGGAGGTGGAATTGACGACCAGAAGCGTGTAGAAGACTGAAAGAAGCATTCAGAAGCAGTACTGAGGTTCTTCTCTTGTTCTTTCTTTCTTTCCCACCGCTCCCGGTCTCTGATTTGATGTTCCTCGTGCTTCCTCGCTCGTTTGCAGGAAGCTCATTGATCGATTCCCCTATCCTAAAATTTCTTCTGTAAAAATTGATCGCGGAAGTGCTGCCCAATTTTCGACAGCCTACTTCTCGCTTCTTCCCTAGTTGGAATTGAGCTTCCCTGTCATCTCCAAATTTGATAATCTAATATCATTTTTCTTACCTTATCGCGTCTCTGTTTCTGAATCCATGGACAAAAGTTGCTTCTGAAGATCGGAACATCTTCAGAAGACGCTTCTGAATGTCTGAACATCTTCGGAAGATGACTGTTTTCAGTTCGTACCAAGATTGTATTGGATTGGGTTTTTGTATTGAGACAAGCTTGGTACAAATCCTGAGTGAACATGTGAGTTGATTATTGTTTCGAGAAGCTGGAAAGTGAGAATCAGGTTTGTGCCTCCTGATCTTCTTAGCTTCTCAAATCCACATTTTCTTAGAGAGACTAGAAGATTGGAAAGACTGGCAGAATGCGTGAGAAGACATGAAGGTCCTTTACGGGTCTCTTCTGTCCAATCCATAGCAACCTATTCCTTCTTCTTCTCGAACTTAGAAGAGAGTTGTGAGAAGCCTTACTGGCCGAATCTGGAGAGAATGGTCGAGGGTCATGTCTTTTCGTCATGCAGCAAGCTTCTTCTGAGTGTGTATGAGAGATAAGGAGTTAGAAGAAAAGAGTATGAATATTCCGTGTCCATTGTGAGGCTAGATTGCGTGTAGGAAGCCGAAGACATGTGAGATCAGAGATGGGAAGCCTGGCTGTGGGAAGTCTTCTGAGTACGTCAGTTAATCAAAAGCTGTCTCGGGAGTCTTCCTAGAGACCACTGTCACCACAGGAGTCCTCAACCATCTTCTGAACCTTCTGTATACGCTGCTTCTCACATATCTCGTTATCTTCTGTTAGAAAGTAGGATGAAATGCAAGATGGATTGTCTTCATAGGAATCCATGCAATACCTTGCTTAGTTAGGATTGATTAAATGTAGCTCGGAAGATGAGAAGTACTTAAGAAGCACTGTTAGAATCTCGAAAGACGGAATAGTTGTCTTCTGGAAGACTAGATTCGTCTTTTGAGAGTGGAAGCTAGACTGTGAGGACTTGGGAAGGACTGAGTCTTTGGCTCACAATAAGTACATGTGGCTTAGTGTAACAGAAGCTCGAACATGTCGATGCATCCTCGAGGATTAGTGTTATCGACAATAGAGTTGGCAGAGGTCAAACCCTTCATCAAGGAGTTGGGCCTCGACTTCTTTTCGTGGAACTGGAACCTCGTGGAACCTTTTGGAGGAGGTTTGGACAGCACTGCCTCCATGCAACCTTGTACTTGAGAAGACAAGGTCACTCGTGGAAGACCATCTTCCTGGATGGTGGAGTGATGACGCAAGATCTTTCACAAGCTAGAATCCGAGAACCAAAGATACGAGCTCGAGAAGAAGATCTTACCGATGATCTCTGAAAAGTGGCATGTGTCTGGAAGCATGACATGTCTCTTCTTGGAGGATAGACAAGGGAGAAACAGATGGAAGATAGAAGCTTACCCGGAGCCACGGAAGCGACGTCTAGCGAAGCTGTTTCTTCATCTCTTCCCCAAGAGGAAAGCACAGAAGACGAGATACCTTGGAGATCAAGACGTGGAGTTCCTGGAAGTCATCTGGGTCCGTCAATTGGGACGTCTTCTTCCATGCTTACGTCCAGGCTGAGTTGGTGTACTTGGGTACCCCAGCAGGAGGGTATCTCATCACGTTCTTCTGCTATTTATACGTATCCAAGGGGATCTGACAGAAGACTAGTTGGCGGGGTATGAGCCAACAGGACAATGCGAGGTGAAGGAAGAGACCTCAAGAGAAGAAGACCGGGCAGCAGCCATGACTCCCCCTCTCACTTTAGTGCCTTAGACAAGACCGAGCACTCATCAGAAGATGCTTTTGGTGCGAGAAGACGACTCTAGTAGTACCGAAGATGCATCATCACCGAGGAAGATGGGGCCTAGGAGTGTGCCTAGGAAGAGCGCATGTTTCTCGATCATTCATTCTGGATCGAAGTCGGATTCACAGGAGAAGACGCTGAGCACCAAGATCACATAGAAGACAGCTTCTGTGACTACAGGGAGTCTTCCGAAGACTCCAGAAGTCAAAGTATGGGTTGACATTCCGATTGCGACTAGAGGAAGCGCAACGAAGAGAACTGTAAATCCTCCGCGGTCCTATCGATCAACTATCCCCCGATCTTTCAATCTCCACGATCGTCACCCACGAATCTGCAACATGTCGGGCCTGTCTCTCACTCAGGGGTCACCTCTGATGGCTTTGATGGAAGCACACCATGAATCTTGAAGGGAAAAATGCTAAGTTCACTCATTCATACACCCACAAACTTATCAACTAAAAATCTCTTTAAACTCATCAACTAAAATCCTCCATTCTAACGACGTTTCTCAAGTTCTCACATGCTAAAAATATCCCACACTCTCTATATTACTCAAGTTGTCATTACGACGATGTGAAAACAAGGATGAGGAGCTCTTCTCTACTCCTCTATTTATACATTCTAGGTTTTTACTTTGGTATCTTTCGATAACTCAGCCGTAACTACTTTTACCGGGTTTTACTAAGATATTACTTAAAGTAAAAGCATTAATCACATGGGCTTCTTACCTTTTCACATGGGCTTATTCCTTCAAAGTCAACAACTTCTAGAAGGATTCTGAAATATTCTCAAGGAATCTCGAATTTCCACCCCCCCCTCTACACTAGGACCCACTAAAAAGAAAACATGTGGAATCTCTTCTTGTTTTTAATGCCCACAAAGTCCACAACTTTAATCCAACCACTCATATCAAGTCAAAAAGGAGATAAGGGATACTTTCCACCTCCTTTCTACCTTTTAGACAAGATGACAAGATAGTAGTGCTCACTCTTTAGGAAATATCTGAATTCTGCCAAAAGTACAACTAAGTTTAACCATAACTAACTTTTAGCTAGTCATGACTAACTTGATACCTCCTTAAAGTACTTTGGCAGCAAATAAACATTCTCAACACTTAGTTATAACTACATACCTTACTAATAGACAAACTTCCTATGTGTAACATAGGTCGTTACATTTTACCCCCGGACTAAATTTTCGCTCCGTCCTCGGAGTGAAGAGAGAACTTTCGTCGATGAAACAGCTTCAACTTGTCATGGTTGACCCGATCGAATCTCCTTCCTCCCAACTCCTGAAGGTCATATGTGAAGTTGCTCCACACCTTATCTACAACAAAAGGACCAAAATATCTAGGAAGAAATTTCTTCTTAGCCCTCTTGAATCTGATAGCATCATACATCATTACCCAATCTCCGACTTGAAAAGATTTTACCTCCCTCTTGCCCAATCGTTTGTCGTAACTCTTCTTTTGATACGCCTGAGCTCGTTCCGTCCGGATCATTGCTACCGCTCGAGTCTCTTCCAACTCCATGAGTTGCTCTCTTCTTGATCTGACCACGTCTTCTCCCCTCGACCTCTTCAACTTTCGTTGAATAGTTTGAAAAGTATCCAATTCGAATTGGATCGGCAACTTGGACTCCACTCCATAAACCAGTCGAAATGGAGAGTACCCAGTAGAAGTCTTTGTTGTCGTTCGGTACTCTCATAAGATGACATGTAGCCTCTTATCCCAAGTATGTTTCGCAGTCTCAACACCAGCATCTTTGGCGAGCATCATACAAAGTGTAAGATTGGTCTTCTCCGCAAGACCATTGGCATTTGGTTTGTATGAGGTCGTTACTCGTGCCTTGATAGAAAAGTGTTGTAGCATAGCAGTAGTCATGCTCCATGCAAACTCTCCTCCTCTATCCGAGATCAACTCTAACGGACATCCAAATCTTGTGATGATCCTCTCTCATAAGAATCTACCGACTTCTGTTTCATTGGTCTCTCTCAAAGGTCTAACCTCCACCCACTTGGTACAATAGTCACTGGCGACTACAATGTATCTACTGCCTCGAGGTGTCTTATTAAGAGGACCTACAAAGTCAATACCCCACTTCTCAAATGGTCCTAATATTGGAACTGATCTTAACGGAGGTGTTCTAGTAGACTTCAGAGCAAATGCTTGACATACGTCGCAAGTTTTGCAATAGTCTAAACACTCCTTGAAAATTCCTCTCCAGTGATAACTTGCATCCAAAATCTTGAAAGCTGTTATCTTACCAGCAAAGTGACCTCCGCAAACAATGCCATCGTGAAACTCGTGCATCAGCTTGACGCCTCCTTCTGATCAACTGCTCTCCTTAGTAACCCATCTGCTCCTTGATGAAACAGAATTCCCTCCACCATGATGTAAGGTTTGCATCTCTTGATCAACGCGTTACGTTCTCGGGTATGCATACCTTCTGGAAAAGAGCCATCTGCAAGGAAACTCCAGATTTCTTTGTACTCGTCTGGTAGCTCCTCAATGCTTGTGATAGTCATCTGATGTTCGTCTGGAAATGAATCATCAAACGGTTCTTCTCCCTCATCATCATAAGCCCTCGACAAAAGATCAGCATTCGTATGCTTTTTCCCTGGTCTATCTTCGATCACGTAATCATATTCTGTTAGAAGGATCTTCCAACGGGCAATACGACCTTCGGCATTAGGCTTATTAAAGTTATACTTTAAAGCCTTGTGATCTGTGACTATGGAAAATTTTCCTCCTAGCAAGTAATGTCGGAATTTCTTCAATCCAAAGATCACCGCTAATCCTTCTCGTTCAGTCACGAAGTAATTCTTCTCCGTTGGCACCATCTGCCTACTAGCATAAGTTATAGGATGATCATGCCCATCTTCATCTAACTGACTTAATGTACACCCGATAGCTACATTGGAGGCATCCGTATACAGAATAAATGCTTTACTCCACAAAGTCCTCTTGTTTTTAATGCCCACAAAGTCCACAACTTTAATCCAACCACTCATATCAAATCAAAAAGGAGATAAGGGATACTTTCCACCTCCTTTCTACCTTTTAGACAAGATGACAAGATAGTAGTGCTCACTCTTTAGGAAATATCTGAATTCTGTCAAAAGTACAGCTAAGTTTAACCATAACTAACTTTTAGCTAGTCATGACTAACTTGATACCTCCTTAAAGTACTTTGGCAGCAAATAAACATTCTCAACACTTAGTTTAACTAAATACCTTACTAATAGACAAACTTCCTATGTGTAACATAGGTCGTTACAGAATCGCTCTTGTAGTGAGAAGAGATCTTCCACCTTGGAAGATGAGGAGAGTAGCGTTTTCTCGCCTGCAGAAGCAGAAGCCCACAGTGATGGAAGAGGGCATCCTTGTCTTTGGAAGACAAGGAAGACGTCTCCGATCGGTTCGTGAGGGTGAACCTATCTTTTGCAAGAAGAAGGTTGGAGGAATTCAGTGCATTCTTCCATTCGGAGATCGAGCTAGCCATGGAGTTGGTGGAGAAGCACGCGATGGCTCAGGAGAAGCCTCTTCGACATGGATTCGATTTGTGCTATATGATGCAACAGGAAGAGGTCCAGAAGAAGATAGACACGCTGGAAGCCAACCTCCGCACCACAGAGAAGCTTGCAGTGAAGTACAAGGCGGAAGCAGCTGCTTCTGCCAAGGAGTTAGCATAGTTGAGGAACAGCAACCAGGAGTTGCAAGCAGATCTACAACAGCGTGAACAGGAGGTTCTTGTTGATATAGTCCCAAGCTCTAGTAGATCGACGGCTATCATTAGCCGGAGTGGTTAAGGTTGTTAGAGTTAGTTAGAGGGCTAACCCACCATTAGGGTTTCCCTTGTACTCACCTCCACTATATATACCAAGAGAGGCAAAGTCTCTCTCATCTCATTCCTATTTTACTTCCTTGTCTACTCACTCTCTCTCTTCTTGGAGTGTCCTCGAAGTATCGATCTTTCTACATGATATCAGAGCTGGTGAGAGTGTGTGTCCCTTGCTGATGAGCAAGATGGAGATTGGAGTACAGGAGAGAGCAGCCGGAGTTGTGCTTGATGTCGAGCACTATCCTGCTGATGCGTTCGGGTGAGGCGAAACCGTTTCTTTCACCACTAGAAACTTTGAACGCGATTTCGGAGACCTAGTCGATTTTTTCTCGCTGAAATCTGTCGACCAGTCCTTCTAAGGATGTCTTGTTCAGAAGGTGCGAATTGTGTACTGGGCCAAGTTTCAGTCGATTTGGAGGTTTCTAGCGGCAGATTTTCAATCGGATCTTTTTCGACCAAGACGAAAGTTTTAGGACTTGACCCTAAAACAAATTCTGTTTCGAATATGGGTGGGGTCGCACATCCATTTCTGACCTCGTTGGGTCCAGTTTCGACCTTTCTTGGAGTGTTCTTTCGACGTTTCCGTCGTGTTTTGTACACCTACAGTTTGCGGACAGGTTCTTTCTTCATTGTTGCTGCAGGAGGAGTTCGCGGAGTCGCCTCGTTGTGACTTGTGACAACTCTTGATCGGGCGGTGTGGGGAGACGAGTTTCGTGAAGGTTCTGTGAGGTTTTCCGCGTACAAAACAGCGCAATTTCGACATTGCAGCTATGGCGGAGTCCGTGTCTTTGATCACTGGAGAGAAGCTCGACAAGAACAACTATCAAGTGTGGAAGTTCCGGAAGAAGACTTTCCTGCAGGGACAAGATCTATGGGATCTTATCATTGAGGAGGAGAAAGCGCTTGAAGTGTCAATTTCTGACCCGAAATTCAAGGAGTGGAAGAAGCGTTCATATCGAGCTATTCACTACATCGCACTGACAGTCTCAGCATCGATGATCGGTCACATTCAGGATTACGATACGCCCAAGAAAGCTTGGGATGCACTCGCGCGTCTGTTTCAATCCGAAACAAAGGCGCAGAAGCTGCAATTGCTGCAGCAGTTCAACACCGTGAAGAAGGGGTCGATGTGCATCAATGACTACGTGAACCATGTCAAGCAGCTCGCGGATCAACTATCTTCTGTCAAAGTCGAGATTGATCCCACTGTCTTGATCGGAGCCACATTGCAAGGACTACCTGCAGAGTGCAAACAGTTCATAACATCAATTTCAACCAGAGAACCTCTTCCGCGGTTTGATGAGCTTGTTCCTATGATGTTAGGAGAGGAGGTGCGCCTACTGAGGAGTTCTACTTCGACGGGTCAGGAAGAATCTGTCTATTTTGCATGTTCTGGAGGATCTCGAGGTAGGGGTCGTGGCAAAGGTGCTGGACGTGGACGGGGTCGCGGACAGCAACAACAATCGCAGCAGCAGCAGAATCAGCAGAACCAGCAACAGTCTGGGTCCAACAACAATCAGAGAAGAGCGCCTGGTTCCTGCAACTATTGCAAGAAGCAAGGCCACAATGCGAATCAGTGCTACAAGAAGCAGAACAATCAGAGACAACACGACAACAACGCCCAACAAGGTAACAGCAACCAGCAAGGCTATGCAGTCACTGAGCATGTCTATTCGGAGCAGTTGCTGATTACTACGCATCAGAGTTATGCGGCTTTCGAACCACAGACTGATTGGGTGATCGACTCCGGCGTCACCAGTCACATGACTCCTCATCGGGAGTGGTTTAGTTCACTCGAGCCTGTGGAGACTCCACAGTTTATGGTGACAGGAGATGACACCAAGCACAAGATCCAGCACAAGGGTAACATTCCACTTGACATTCCTGCTTCAACGTTTACTGGTATACGGAATGTCTTACATGTACCCACGTTGACTAGAAACCTGCTATCTGTAGGACAGTTGATAGAGCAGGGTCTGCAAGTGCGCTTCAATAAAGATGGATGCTTTATTGAAGATTCGAATGGCACTGTCATAGCTCGGGGTATCAAGAGTGGTAGGCTGTTTAAACTAGATGCATCTGCACCTAAGTTACAGGCTGCCATGTATGGACAGAGTGGTCCAGTAGTGTCCAACATTGACATCTGGCACAAGCGAATTGGGCACATGAACTTTCAGAGGCTGAAAAGTCTTCCGAGTTCTGACCTGGTTACAGGTCTGCCCAAATTCGAATCCAATGAGCCCACTGGAGTCTGTGCAGCATGTCAATTCGGCAAGCAAGCTAGATAGCCCTTTAAGGGATCAGGTAGTAGAGCGAACAAGCTTCTGGAGCTTGTTCACACTGATGTATGGACTGCTTCTCAGCCAAGTATGACCGGTTTCCAGTACTTCGTGTCGTTCATTGATGATCATTCGCGTTATATTTGGATCTATTTGTTGAGAAACAAGTCCTCTGCCGAAGTACTGTCAGCATTCCAGACTTTCCGCAAGTTGGTGGAGAAACAGTCTGGAGCATCTATCCTATGTTTGAGATTTGATGGAGGGGGCGAGTTCCTTTATGGAGAGTTCGATGCATATCTGCGTGAGCATGGTATTTGACGCCAGAAGACCTGCAGTTACAGTCCGCAGCAGAACGGGGTTGCGGAGTGCAAGAATCGACACATAGCAGAAGCTGCTCGTGCGATGTTGAATGAGAAGACCATGCCTAGACCTTACTGGACAGAAGCTATTTCATGTGCGGTGTATCTGATGAACCGGACGCCTACAGCGGCAGTCCACAGCAAGACACCGATGGAGGTCTTCACATGCAGTAAGCCTGATTACTCTTTCCTTAAAGATTTTCGGATGTATCTGTTATGTGCACATACCTGATGAAAGACGTAAGAAACTAGATCCGAAAGCAGATAGATGTATCTTCCTTGGTTATGCTTCTGATACAAAAGGATATAGGTGCTACAATCCTTCGTCCAAGCAGTTCTATATCAGTAGAGATGTCGTTTTTGATGAGCTACAGTCTTGGTTTGCACTTGCACCTGTCGTAGCCATCCCTATACCTACTGTAGAACCAAGGAGTCAGTCCACTGTAGTACCTCAGAGTAGTACGTTGAGTGGAGGATCTGGAGAAGTCATTGATTCCAGATCAGAATCTGTTGCACATAGAGCTGTTGTTAACGCTGGAGTCCACTTAACACAGCCTAGTGGAACTAGTGTAGTTTCTACACAAGATGAGCGCGTGCTATTGCAGCGTATGTTTGACTCATCCAGATATGTGGATCTTCCACATCCACTGGATACTTTGTCCCAGACCTTGGCGTCTATGTCAGATCAGTTGCAAGGGGAGGTGACTAGTGCACCGATTACCTCTCACAGATCTGAGCGAGCAAAACATCCAGTGAGTAGGTATATGCATGAAGGTTTTCTTGCTGCACACCATGCATATATGGCCAATGTTCTTCAGGAACAGGAACCGAGTACGCTTGAGGAGGCGATGCACAAGACCCAATGGGTAAGTGCTATGGAAGCTGAACTTGCTGCGCTTCATCACCAACAGACTTGGGAGTTGGTAGACTTACCTCAGGGTAAGAAAGCGATTGGTTGCAGGTGGGTCTTCAAGGTCAAGCGCAACTCGGATGGTACCGTGTGTCGGTACAAGGTCAGATTGGTAGCTAAGGGCTACGCACTGCAACATGGAGTGGATTTTGAAGAGACATTTGCTCCTGTTGCGAAGATGGTGACTATTCGAACAGCAGTTGCAATTGCAACTCAGAAAGGTTGGAAGATGCACCAGATGGACTTCAAGAACGCCTTCCTCAACGGCGATCTTGAGGAGGAGGTCTACATGCAGCAACCTCCTGGTTATGAGGATCCTAAGTTCCCTTCCCGTGTATGTAAGTTACGGAAGGCTCTCTATGGTCTGAAACAGGCACCAAGAGCATGGTATGCAAAGATCAATTCTTACTTGCAGTCTCTTGGTTTCCACTTGTGTAGTTCAGACTCTACCTTGTATTCGTTGCGAATACAAGACCGGATTGTTGTGATCACCATCTATGTTGATGACTTGATCATTACCGGTAACTTTGAGGAGCTTATTTCCCAGATCAAGGATCACTTGAAATCCGAGTTCGAGATGATGGACTTAGGAGAACTCAAGTACTTCCTTGCTGTGGAGTTTATTAGAGATGGGAAGGATGTTTGGCTTGTACAGCGACAGTATGCTCTCAGTATGCTTGAGAGATTTGGTATGCTTGATTGCAAACCCATTGCTACACCATTAGAGCAAGGGGTAAAGCTAGGAGCAGAGGATGGTGAGTTGCTGGATGATCCACGCATGTACAGACAGATGGTTGGGAGTCTTATCTACTTGACCATCACTAGACCAGACTTGAGTTATGCTGTCAGTCTGATTAGTCAATTCATGCAGTCACCACGAAGATCATATTTTGAGGCTGTCAAGCGGATCCTCCGTTACG
This sequence comes from Asterella californica, assembly GCA_036924285.1. Classification (NCBI taxonomy): domain Eukaryota; kingdom Viridiplantae; phylum Streptophyta; class Marchantiopsida; order Marchantiales; family Aytoniaceae; genus Asterella; species Asterella californica. Next base: position 19,172,900 of record JAYKYS010000010.1, on the reverse strand, counting down.
TGAAGTTCTCGATGCAGTACGGACTTCACTATCGATACGGTGGACCATAGTTGTTACATGGCTACACAGATGCTGATTGGGCAGAAGTGCCGACAGGAGATCCACGGCAAGTTACGCTTTTGGACTTAGAAGCGCTGCTATAAGCTGGGCTTCTAAGAAGCAACCCACAGTTGCTTTGTCGTCCACGGAAGCAGAGTACCGAGGAGCAACGAACGCAACATGCGAATCGATTTGGCTTCGATGCCTACTATCTGATATTGGTGTGGAGTGTACAGATCCTGTTGTTGTATATACAGACAACATTAGCAGCATGAAGTTAGCTAGTAATCTTGTTTTCCATGCTAGGACGAAGCACATTGAGGTGCACTATCACTTTATTAGAGAGAAGGTCCTTGCAGGAGAGATTGAGCTCAGTTATGTGAGCACAAGAGATCAGGTTACCGATATCTTCACTAAGGCATTGCCTAGAGATAAGTTTGATGCTTTCATACATTGTCTAGGAGTACAGGATGTAGAGATGAGCTTGAAGGGGAGTGTTGATATAGTCCCAAGCTCTAGTAGATCGACGGCTATCATTAGCCGGAGTGGTTAGGGTTGTTAGACTTAGTTAGAGGGCTAACCCACCATTAGGGTTTCCCTTGTACTCACCTCCACTATATATACAGAGAGAAGCAAAGCCTCTCTCATCTCATTCCTATTTTACTTCCTTGTCTACTCGCTCTCTCTCTTCTTGGAGTGTCCTCGAAGTATCGATCTTTCTACAATTCTGCGGGTCAGGGGTAAGATCACACTCTCGTAGAAGAGAAGACGACATGGAGGGCACTGCGGAAAGCCGTGGAAGCGCAAGCCGCATCAGAGAAGAAGCAGTGGGAAGAAACAGAAGTCCGAGCGAATGGAGTTATGGCGCAGATGGTGGAAGCACTTCGCAAGAAGTTCAACTTCACCGTGCGTAGGAAGCTTCTCACCCTAGCTAGGGAGTGGGATGATGATTCCAGGACGATGCTAGTGGAATGCAAGAAAAGCATGTTCCGCTACCTGGATCGGCATATTGAAGACCTGAAGATGCTTTACGATCTTTTCTCGATTCCCCAGCCTGCAGCTACGTCTTCCCATGTCCCAAAACCAGCGATCGGAGGAGATTCGGAGAAAGAGGAATTCGATCACGTTGTCCACTTAGTAGTGACAGCGCTGGAAGTCAAGAAGAACGCAGAAGAAACCCCGGAAGACAAGGTGTCTTCTAGAAGACAGGAAGCAGAGTTGTCTTCCCAGGTGTTTCGAGTGGAGGAGGTGACTTCCTCTGACCACTGTGAGGTCATCCACCTCCCAGTGTCGAACTAGTATCACAGAAGAGTCAGGAAGCGTAGGTGGACTCAGCTTCCCAGAAGACGTTTCTGTCTTCCGAAGCCGCCTCAGAAGAGCAAGTCACGAATGTCGAGGAGGAAGCCATCTAAGTCGCACCCGAGGTTCTAGCAAGGCTTCTCACTTTATCCAAAGTCGATTTAGGAGTTCAGGTAGGAGCAGATCAAGAGGAGATCGCACCCAGCGATTAGGAATAAGCAATAAGTAGGAAGACAAGTTGACTTGTCTAATTTTGGTAGGAGGCGAAGTCTTCTATCTTAGGAAGTGGCAATTTTCTTTGTATTTTTAGATGACTGTCCATGTGACAGGATAGACAACGATAGGAGTAGAAAGAAAGTTTTCAAATAGAGCAGGGAGCCGACTGCATGTGAGGTGGTGGTCTTCTGATAGTGTCTCATTTTCCTTGGCTATGAGTTGGGATTGGATGAGATCTCTCTCCTACAACTCAAAGGTGCAGTATAAAGTAGGACACAAAGTAGGATTTTGTACACATTACACACATGTGTTTACACATTTTACAGAGTACACACATTACGTCCGTTGCTAGAGACATCCGAATAGATTTGGATTACACAGAAGGGGTCTACACTTCCGCTTCCAGCAGTGGTTCGAAAGATGTAGACAGCAGTAGTGGACAACCTAGAATAGAGAATGACATCATCGTGTAGTCCTCTCTCTAAGCTGGTGTGTCGAGAGATAGTGACAGGGAGTGAAGAAAGTGAGCTTCTCAAGCCAATGTACCTTCTTCTCGAGGAATTGATTCCAGATTTGATTGCAGAAGCTTTGTTTGTGTCTTCTAGGCAGTGGGTTTTCTCAAATTCACACCCAATTGTGCATGAGAAGCCTTCTTCTTGAGTGACGGCGATTGTTAGAAGCTGTACAGAGTCGAAGCTTGTCTCATCCAGTGGAGCACTTTGGATACACATACGGACAGTCTTATGGAAAAGCAATCTCAGACGATAGAGTAGTCGGAGCGACGACTGAAGAAGAAAGAAGACTTCTTCTCACAGCAGAAGATGACATCCTTGAGTAGAAGACTGTGTAACTGTAAGCCAGTTTGTGATCTTCTTCCCCAAATTACTACAAGAAGGGATAACTTGTTAGTCAAGATCCGAATTAGAAGCTTAAATTCTCATTTTCATCTTGTTTCCTCTTGTTTGGATTTTCTTTTCTTCTCCATCTTTCCTCGTTTTTCCATCTTCCTATCTTCTTCTAGTGAGCTTCCGAGACTTCTATTGAGCTTTTGTGAAGATGAATGTCGTTGTAGTGCTGCAAGAAGACCGCTTTCGTAGGCAGAAGCCTGGGAAGGCTACAGGGGGCATACACCCTGTGAAAATATCTAACCCTGTTAGAAATTGGAAGAGCAATGTGTGATAGACAGTGGTAATTTGACGTCTAGGAAGCAGGAGTAGTCTTTTGGAGGTGGGAGAAGTCGAGTTGAACCCCCAGAAGCCGAGAATAGCTTCGGGAAGACCGTCGTGAGAATACTGGAAGCTGTGACCTAGAAGCACGAAGCATCTTCCCGAGCTTCTCAGTGGATATTTGTGTGATATTTTAAGTAGTAGTTGGTTGTTTGGGTCCAGGGCACCTTCTAAAGGATCTGGAGCCGTGTGGTGTTGTGAGAAGACGGGATTTCTAGATAAAATCCGTGTGTTTATGTGTTTGAACAGATCTTAGAACTGCTGTTCTAAGCTTCCTGGATCTGTGTGCCAGTAGTTAGTTGCACTTGGGACTAATTTGGATTGTATTTGAGTGTGTTGTGAAACTCTATCTTGCTAGAATATAGGAACCGTAGTCCGAAGCTGATGAGATACATCAGGGGGGGAACTAGAAGGAGCCGCTCCTCCGCTTCCAAGAGCTTCTTAGAAGACTCGATCTTGGGAGACTGCAGTAAGTGCAACATGAAACAAGAGAAGAAGACGTTCCGAACCTGCGACAGGTTGTTCAGAACTCCAGCCTACCAGATCTAGTATTAGAAGAAGAGTGACACCTCTTCTCAACACTGTGGTGGATACCTCCAACCAGAGAAAGAAGCAGAAGACTCGCTGGTAAGGACCTTGAGTGGGTACATTCATCCTAGCGAACCGCTTCTAGAGAGCAGCGCGTATACCTGAGACACCAAAAGAAAAAAGAAGAGCTTAGGAAGATCCGATCAGTAGATTTGAAAGAGCCTTCCATCTTGAACATTATCTTTGGAGAAGACAAAAGTCAATCGGATGACCACGTTTACAAGGTAGATTTTGGTTCTGGTTACACAAAAAGACATCTTTTCAAGTGCGGGGACTTCTCAAGGAGAAGGAAGACTGGAGGGGGTTTTTCCAGACATCTCAAAGGGTGGCAGCGACAGCAACTCTGACTCAAAAGATGACATTCGTGACTCAGACAGACCTGGCCCTTCGAGAAGACCATCTCCACCACCTGGACCTGACAGAGGAAGAAGTTGGCAGTCGCACCAGCCGGCAGTCAACATGGCTTTCCACACTCAGCAGAAGTACCATCCGTACGACGATGATGCTGATGCGGACGACTTTGTCACGATGTTCGAGATCATCTCTCGATCCAACAAAGAAGATACTGATGCCGACAGACTCCGTGTGTTTCTTAGCTTGATCGTAGGGAAGGGAAGTAAATGGATGAATAAAGCGTTACATGATGAGTTAGTTATGGCCACTTGAGCTACTCTGAAGGAAACTTTTCTGAAGAAGTTAAAGGAGTGGGCTATGACCGGATGACTCTCATAGAACTTCAGAAGAAGAAAGAGACACTGCAGGATTACACCGAGAGGTTTGAAGACCTCCTGGATCATATTCCTCATAACCAAGGAAGATCCGGTTACTATGCTCAGCAAGCCGTGGACTAGTACTTGGGAGGATTGTCTCAAGATATGGAGTTGTATTGTAGAAGAGGAGGAGGTGATGATTTAGTAGAAGTCCAGAAGCATGCAGAGTAGTATGAAATCTCGAGCATCACCTGGAATATGACGAAAGACAAAAAGAAGACCTCGAAGAAGTCCAAGAAGTCCAAGAAGTCTTCTAGGAAGTCCAAGAGGAAGTCCAAGTCCACTGAAACTGATAATAGTGCTTCGGAAGCATTCTCTACTTTTGAAGAGTCTATTGTTGAAAGTTCGGAATCTGAATCTGAACAGGAGAAGAAGACACGGAAGAAGAAGAAAGAGAAGTCACGACCTCGAGAAGAAGTTGTGCAGAAGATTTCTCAGACTCTGATCATTCAGTCTGCACCTGATCCCCGGATTGATGAAATGCTGAAGCAGTTTGCCGACTTGAAAGTTCATCTTCTGGAACCAGAAGGACAAGCGGAAGCAACCTATGGCTTCCCGGTCAAACATTTGGTACAACCTTTGTACCTCTTGCGGACACACTAGAGATCAGTGTACGTAAGACCAAGCTGTTAATTGGGCAGGCTGGGAAGCAGACGATGAGAGATACTACACAATCCAAGTAAGGAATCCTGCTATAAGATCGATACGATACAACCGTTCACTCCTACGCCTCTTGTTTAGTTTAATCGTTATACTCCTAGAGACAGGGCTAGTAATGTACAGACCAGGACGCCTTGGCAACCTTCTTCATCACAACGACCTCTAAACCCTCTTCCTGGAGCATGCAACAATTGTGGAGAGACATGACATTGGTGGTCCACCTGTCCTCATCCGAGAAGACAAATTAGACAAGTGCCCTTGTGTGGGAATTGTAAGGAAGCTGGACATTTCACAAGAAATTGTCCTCAGACCCTACGCTCGTGACAGATGGTTAGATTTGCAGAGACCACACCTCCTGCCAAAGCCGCATCAGCTTCTAAGCTCGAGCTAGCAATGATACAGCATATCTCTGTAGAAGAAGGAGATATTGGGGATGTACGGATTGTCTACACGTAGAGGGAGACGAACTCGATCTGGAGAAGCACGTAGGAAAGAAGCCTCAGATGCAGAAGATGACTGCAACTCAGAAGACGAAGCCACTTGAAGAAGCATCACCTTTTACTTTGGCGGATGGCACTGTTTGGAGCCCTTGTCCGGATTCAGATAGCTGGCCTTTTCCTGCTTACGACAGGGAAGATCCGAAGTACTTTGCTCCTGACATTAGAAAAGAAGTTGAAGTGATCATGCAAGAAGAGCTAGAGAAACGACGGAAGATAGTGCAGCAGCTTCCTCCACCGACCACGGCAGCCCTTGGGCTGCCGTGGCTACAATCTGGGCTGAATAATCGATAGATTTGATGGAAGGATGAGGACATTTGATCGATTGAATGGAGGGGGGTGAAATTCGTATGTACTGCTATGTTTCTGGTTGTTCCGGGAGACTCGTGAGGAGTTTTGAGGATCTGTCAGTTGTATCGAAGAGCTGACGACGGGCTGTCATTTTGATATCAGTTCCAATCGATTCCTATCATTTTGGTCTGTCAACCGTGTGACTGAAGTTGAAGGTTGCAGACGACATGAGACGGCTATTGCGAAATGTGATAGTCATGAAGAATTTGCTATTGCTCGAGTTCTGGATCGAATTTCTAGATGAAACTTTCCAGGATTGAAAGATGTCTTATCAATAAGATACTTGAGAAGTTTCATCTCAAATGGTTGTGTAGTTTGTTCAGAATCTTGGATCAAATGTACCTGGGTCTATAAAGCTCTTAAGTTAGCACAGATTACGGTTTGATTCATATCTGAGAGATGGTTTGAGGTTTGGACCTGAAAATTATTCAGGGTAGGAGTGAAGGATCCAATACAGCTTCCTATGAAGTTTGAACATCATTGGTCGAGTGGTTTGGGAGGACTGATGTCTCAAAGTTCGGAGAAGCTTCTGTTATTAACAATTTTTGATTTTTGGTCACATCTATTGTCACTTTTGGTTAATTTCATTTTTGAGTGACCTCATACTCACTCAATTGAGTTGAGTGGGTATGAGATCACTCGGGCTAGAAGAATATATAGTGAAACATTTGAGTGGGAACATCCAAATCTAGAGCCAATCTTGTCAACGCACATACCTCTGCACAGTCATATACCCAGTGTATTCTTAGACAGAAAAACACGTTATACGATACCGTATGATGATGATGTCGATGTTGATGACTTCATCACGATGTTCGAGATCATCTCTCGATCCAACAAGGAAGACACTGATGTCGACAGACTCTGTGTGTTTCCTAGCTTGATCGTAGAGAAAGGAAGAAAATGGATGAGTAAAGTATTGGATGATGATTTAGTTATGGCCACTTGGGCTACTCTGAAGGCAGCCTTTCTGAAGAGATTCAGAGGAGTGGGCTATGATCGAATGACTCTCATAGAACTTCAGAGGTTAGAACGGAAGAAGAAAGAGACACTGCGAGATTACACTGAGAGGTTTGAAGACCCCCTGGATCACATCTCTCAGAACCAAGGAAGATCTGGTTACTGTGCTCAGTAAGTAGTGGACATGTACTTGGGAGGACTGTCTCAAGAGATGGAGTTGTATTGTAGAAGAGGAGGAGGTGACGATTTAGTAGAGGTACAGAAGTGCGTAGAGCAGTATGAAACCTCGAGCATTATCCGGAATGTGACGAAAGACAAAGAGAAGACCTCGAAGAAGTCCAAGAAGTCTTCTAGGAAGTCCAAGTCCACTGAAACTGATAATAGTGCTTCAGAAGCATCATCTGCTTCTGAAGAGTCTAGTGTCGAAAGTTCAGAATCTGAATCTGAACAAGAGAAGAAGACACGGAAGAAGAAGAAAGAGAAGTCACGAGCCCGGGAAAAAGTTGTGCAGAAGATCCCTCAGACTCAGAGCATTCAGTCAACACCAATTCAGGTCTTCCACCTAAGGAAGTAGCTTCTAAAGCTTCCATGTTAGAAACTCCCGTCACTCTTCTAAAGCGATCCCCTTAGGACTTCTTACGAGATTGTGGAATCAGAAGACGGATGTAATCTTCCAACAGCTTCTGGATGATAATGTTGGTTACAGAAAGCTGTTACAGTCTGTCCTTCAAGGATCAAAGAAGAGGAGAAAGACGAAACTTCTCAGAGCACCCCAATCCTTAGGATAGAGCATGAGGACTTACGAGTCTCAGAACTTGACATGTAGATCTATGGTTGTCTTCTGAAGAAGATACCCATTGATTCAGGCTCCGGAGTCAACATCATGACTGAAGAAACTGCACATGCCTTAGGCTTCACTGAGTTCCAACCTACTTCGAGGATTCTCAGAATGACAGACCAGACCAGAAGACGACCTTTGGGACAACTGAAAGATGTCTTGACGGTAATTCGAGGAGTATTTTCTACCTCACTTACATTATCTTGCGACCTGTAGCTAAGGTTGGATATCAGATTTTGATAAGAAGACCTTGGTTGTATGCTGCAAATGTAAATATCGATTGGAGAAGACATCGTTTGAGGTTTCTCAATCTTACACCCAAGCAGGGCGAGAAGTCCAGTTGAGCCCCATTGACATAACTATGGGTGAAGATTGGACATCAAGGTGAAACTCTCTCTACGACTGAAGAATACACATCAGAAGACTCAGCTGCGTCTTCTGACAGTGATGGAAGATATGATGAGTTTGTGGTAAATAACTTGCGTACTACATGTATCTCAGAAGAAGCAGAAGAAGTGAACTGGATACATTGAGTGCTACGAGATTACGGAAGAAGAGCTTCCAGAAGACAAAAATATTGTCTTCTCTTCAGAAGATCAGTTAGCTGATCTTCCAGAAGCCGAGTCAGACCTGAAAGAAGCTCCCAAATCATATTATTTTGGTGCTAGTGACAGTCATACTGAAGGAATGGTGAACCATGATGACCTTCAGGAGATGGAGATTGCCCCAGGGAAGAAGTTGAAACTTTCCAAGGTGATCGAGGACCAGCAGTTGGAAGACTTCAGAGAACTCTTGACCAAGTTCCAGGATGTCTTCGCATGGACCATAGAAGACATGAAGGGCATACCTAGAGAACTGGAAAAGCATCGAATTGACTTGCTGGAAGACGTTGTTCTTGCACGGCAGAGGCTATATCGACTTACCCCAAGTACTCGCTTCTGGTGAAAGATCAGATCGATCAGTATCTGAAGGCAGGAGTCATCTTCCCAGTGCTTAGCAGTGAGTGGATAACCCAATTGTTATCGTTCCTAAGAAGTAGACAGATAAGATCAGAGTGTGCCAAGACTTCCGGAAGCTAAACTTGGTCACGAAGAAAGATCATCATCCTTTATCATTCATCGACTCTGTGCTAGACCAGGTAGCAGGACATGAGTTCTATAGCTTCTTAGATGAGTATTCTGACTACAACCAAGTATCAATCAGAGAAGAAGACAAGTAGAAGACCACTTTTACTACTGATTGGGGAATGTACGCATATAACCAAATGCCGTTTGGTTTATGCAACGCTCCTGTCACATTCCAAAGACTGATGATCATGATCTTTAAGGAGTATCTTCGTACTTTCATGGAGATCTTCTTAGATGATTTTTATGTTTTTGGATCGAAAGAAGATCATCTGATATTTTTTAGGAAGTGTTTTTTGAAGTGTAGAGAGCATCATTTGGCTCTGCATCCTGAGAAGTGCTTCTTTGGGATGTCAAAAGAGATTTTGTTAGGACATAGGATTTCTGAAAGAGACATAGAAGTCGACTGTGCTAAGGTAGAAGTTATCATGAAACTTCATCCACCTGCTAACCAGACTCAGTTGAGAAGCTTCCTGGGTAACGTAGGATACTACGGGAGGTTTATTGATAGATATGCAGAAGTGGCAAGAAGACTTACGAAGCTGCTGAAGAAGGATGAACCTTGCATCTGGTCTTCTGAGCAGCAGGAAGCCTTCGAGGAGATGAAGAAGCTTCTGTCAGAATCCCATGTCTTGAGATCACCTGATTGGGAAGGTCTTCCACATTTATGTGGATGTTTCTGCTTTTGTCATCGGGGTGGTACTGGTCAGAAAGACGAGAAGAAGAAAGATTATCCCCTTTACTATGCGGGAAGACAACTCAGTGACACCAAGAAGAAGTACTTGACAATTGAAAGGGAGTGTCTTGGCATGATTTACTCCTGTAGGAAGTTTAGGCACTATCTTATAGCTAATCTGTTTGTCTTCTATGTGTATCATTTTTCTTTGAAGCATCTAGTGAAAAAAGCAGATTTATCTGATAGGATTGCTAGGTGAATTCTTCTACTTCAGGAATTTACTTACACGGTTGAGTACATGCTTGGATGACAGCATGTCAATGCTGACTGCCTATCCAGATTGGAAGTAGAGAAGATGAAGTGTTAAGACGAGTTCCTTGATGAGAAGCTGTTCCAAGTTTCTACAGAGACGTCACAGTCTGAGAGGGGTGCACCGCTCACTCTCTAGAAACCGAGATGAAGTCTTCTGACCTTGTCTACGCGACTTCCACAGAAGAATCTATCTTCAAGGACCTGAGGAAGTTCTTGGAAGACCAACAGTACCCGAAAGGATTGGATGTCGAGCAGAAAGCCGTCTTCTTACACAAGGCATGCCCTTATGCCATCTTCCAGGGCATTTTGTTTAGGAAGGGACATGACGAGAAGCTGAGGAGATGCCTCGAGTCCTCAAAGATTAAAGCAGTGATCATGGGTCTTCACTACGAGGTCGCTGGAGGTCATTTTGGACTGAAGACGACAATAAATAAGATGTTGGATGTCAGCTACGTGTGGCCAATCATGTACAGAGGTACTTTTCAAGAGATCAAAAGATGTGATGCGTGCTAGAGGATGAGAAGACCGATAGCTACCACTGGGTGGTCTCTTATTCTCATTTTGCTTCTAGCACCTTTTGAAAAGTAGAGAATCGACTTCGTTGGATCCGTCGCTCCTACAGCTAGAAGAACTCGAGCACGGTACATACTGATAGCTACAAACTACGCCACGAAGATGTTAGAGGGTGAAGCCACAAGAAAGAACGATGTTGTAGTGGTTGCTAGATATCTTTGGCACAACATTATCACCCGATACGCATGCCCGTTAGAACTAGTGTCAGAAAAAGGAACTCATTTTCTAAATGAGACTATAACTCTCTTGACATAGTACTTCAGGATCAAGCATCAAAAGATGACACCGTACAACCCGAAGGCTAATGGATTGTGAGAGAAGTCAAATGGTCTTCTCTGCAATATTTTGAACAAAATAACTGTAAACCACGCTTATAATTGGGACATGGAGCTGTCATCTGTATTGTGGGCTTTTAAGATTTCACCTAAGGTCACCACTCAGAAGATACCCTTCTACCTAACTTATGAGATGACATCTGTTGTTCTCATCGAATTAGAGATCCCTACTTATAGGTTGGTTGTTACTACACGCGTGGAAGAAGAAAAAAGCCAAGAGCAACGTCTTCTGAACTTTGTGGAGTTCAAAGAAGACAGGAATGCAGCTCTAGAGAAGACTTACGAAGTACAAGCACAACAAAAGGTAAACTATGATGACAAGATGAAGAAGGTGACTGTCAAGGATGGAGACTTGGTTCTTCTATACGACAATAGACATCTGAAATTCCCTGGGAAACTTCATCTTCATTGGATGGGTCCTTATAGAGTTTTCGAAGTCTTCGACAATGGTTCCTTACAACTGAAAGAGCTAGATGGTACCTTGATGACCACTCGTGTTAACGGATGGCGTGTCAAGAAATACTAGACTTAAACAGTAGCTTCGATGTTTGAGGAGACGCAAACTTGTGAGGGTGGGTGTATATGGTGCCCACAATTTGCAAGATTGGAGATTTTTTTAAAAATTTTAAGTTAATGACGTGTCTATATAATTGAAGTAACCTTATTATTTAAGATTGCGCCCTGCTTAGCGAGAAGATGATCTTAAGGTGAATTCATGGAAAGAAGTTGACTTCTTCCGAAGCCGGAAGAGGGGTGTCTTCCAGAAGACAGGAGACGAAAGACGGAAGACGCTTCCAAGAAAACAGTGACTGTAATCGCGAAGAGGTACCAATCGCACACCAGCTAGGTACGGAGTAGGTATACCTACCATTTAGTCATGATTGTAGTAGATAGGTCGAGATAGTCAAAGTCATTATCTAAATCACGCAGAGAAGATACGGAGCTCGAGGCGCATTAGCACAGAGCTCTCTTGCTACTTCTCGAATTGAGTATCGACTTTACACTGAGAATTGGAGAAGACATTGGAAGCGAGAGGAAGCGGATTGGAGAGAGAGAGTAAGAGAAGACGTCTTCCAGCCAGGAAGCGAATTCGAGGTGGAAGAATGAGGAATACCTGAGAGTTCAGAAGATTAGAAATTGAGGGTCGAGTAAGAAATCGAGAGAGAAGCTTCGGAGCGCAGCAGATCGAGCTCGATTGTGGAAGCAGTTAGCAGCAGCTCGAGATTGGAGGCATGTGGTGCCCACAAATTACAGTATTCACGAATTTTGGAATTTTTGAGATTAATGACTTGTTTATATAACTGAAGAAGCGTTGCTACTTAAGGTTACGTCTTCCTTAACAAGAAGATGATCTTAAGAGCTGTTTGTAATAAGAAGTTGACTTCTTCAGAAGACGACCGTCTTTGGAAGACCGTCTTCTCAGTTGCGTCTTCGGAAGATAGGAAGACGGCGGAAGACACCTGGCTTCCGGAAGACACTGATCACAAAGGCCTGACCACGAGTTTTCGGGTAAACAAGTAGGTGTACCTACTGTAGCGCACCGAATAGGTAGGTAGGTCAGGAAGACACCAAGGACGAGAACCCCTAATCTGCGGGGAAGATGCGTGAGGAAGCACATTAGCCACCTTCCAACTTCCCGCAGCACAGTGCGCCTGAAGAAGATCGATTGAGAGAGTGAACTTCGAGCTAGCATTGAGAGAGGAATCGAGTAAGACATCGAGGTAGTAGAGAGTACGTTGGCAGCTAGGCGAAGGGTGAAATCGGATTGAGGGAGCACAAACAGCAGAAAGAGCGAAGGCATTTCTGTGGAGCTTCCGAGAAGTTGACAGTGAAGAGTGGCGAGTAGAAGTAGAGGTGGAATCGAGGTGTGGACCGAAATTGACAGCAGGCGCAGTCGTGTGAGATCGCACTGGAAGCTAGGACGAGAGCCAGAAGCGCGCAGAGGTCGAAGGCAACTCGAGGAGCCGAAGAAGACTGTAGAGGTTCTTTCCCCTGTTCTTTCCCCTTCCCACTTCTTCTCGCCATTGTCTGGTACTCCCCGCGCTTCCTTGATTGTGTGCAGGCAGCCTGGTCGATTACCCCACCCCCCATCTTTCCTATTGAGACATTGGGCGCGGAAGCGCTGCCCAATTTCTGTCAAGATATCTCCTTGCTTCTTCCCGAGCTCAATTCGAGCTTCCCTACCCCTAGTCTTCAAATTGGCGAACCCAACTATCAATTTCTCTACCCTACTACCTCTCTACCCCCGAAACTTGAAATAGAAGACGATTCAGAAGATGGGAACATCCTCGGAAGACGCTTCTTGAACTTGACTGTCTTCAGAAGACATCTTCGGAAGACTGTCTTCGGAAGTCGACTGAACACAATTCGTATCAAGAGTGGATTTGCTTTGCTTTTGTGTTTAGAGAGACTTGATACGAAGCCTGAGTGGTGTGGTGAGTTGTTGTGTTATTTCGAGAAGTTGGAACTCGGGAACTAGGCCTGTGCCTCCCGGTCTTCCAAGCTTCTCAACTCCACATCTTCCTAGAGAGACTAGAAGACTGAAAGGCTGGCAAAATGAGCGAGAAGACGTGAGGGTCCATTTCGGGTCTCTTCTGTCCGACCCATAGCAGCCGTTCCTTCTTCTTCCCGAACTTAGAAGAGAGTTGTGAGAAGTATTGCTGGCAGAATCCGGAGAGAATGATCGAGGGTCATGTCTTCCCATCATGCAGCAAACTTCTTCTGAGTGCATCTGAGAGGTGAGAAGTCAGAAGAACAGAGTGCACATGTTTTGAGTCTGTTGTGAGGATAGATTGCGCGTAGGAAGAAGAAGACAGATGAGACCAGTGAAGGGAAGTCTGACTTCGAGAGGTCTTCCGAGAACGACATTGAATCGGAAGCTGTCCCAAGTGTCTTCCCAGAGGCCACTGTCACCGCAGGAGCCCGCAACCATCTTCTGAACCTTTCTCATACTCTACTTCTCGCATATCTTGTATCTTCTGATAGGAAGTAGGATGTAATGCAAGGTGGGTTGTCTTCTTGGTAATCCATGCGAGACCTTGCTTAGATAGGATTGTTTAGATATAGCTCGGAAGACGAGAGCTATTTAGGAAGCACTGTTAGAATCCCGGAAGACGGAGTAGCTGTCTTCTGGAAGACTAGTTTCGTCTTCTGAGAGTGGAAGCTAGACTGTGGGCACTCGGGAAGAACTGAGCCTTCAGCTCATAGTAGGTGCTTGTGGTTTAGTGCAGCAGATCTTCCAGGTATGTCGATGCATCCGCGAGGCCTGGTGTTACCAGCGACAGAATTGGCCGAGGCCACTCCTTTCCTCAAGGAGTTGGGTCTCGACTTCTTCCTGTGGGACTGGAACCTCGCAGATCAAGGGCTTCTGGAGGAGGTATGGGCCGCGTTACCACCGCGTAACCGTGTATCTGCGAAGGCAGGAGTTGCTCGGGGAAGACCATCTTCCTGGACAGAAGACTGGTGGCGTAAGGCGTTTCACAGACCTGAGACCGAGAACCGAGGATATTGGTACGAGAAGAAGATCTTGCCTAGGATTGTGAGTTCATGGCATGTACCTGGGAGTACCACCTGCCTTGTCTTGGAAGACAGGCAGGGGAGGAACGGTTGGAAGATAGAGTCTTACCGGGAGCCGAAGAAGCGACTTCTGGCGAAGTTGTTTCTGCATCTTTTCCCCAAGGGAAAAGCGCAAAAGACAAGGTACTTAGGAGATCAGGATGTGGAGTTCTTGGAATCAGTGTGGGATGACAGAGTGCCAATCTACTGGGGCGCGTACATCCACAACTATGTACAGACGGAGCTAGCATACTTGGGTACCCCGACGGGAGGACATCTGACGCCCTTCTTCTGCTACTTGTATGTAGCCATGGGGGATCTTAGGGAAGATCAGCTGGCAGTGTATGGGCCAACGGAGCGACAGGAGGTGAAGGAGGAGACCTCGGAAGACGATGACCGAGAGGTAGCAGCAACGCCCCCTCCCACTCTGATGCCACAGCTGAGGCCCGGCTCTCACCAGAAGACGCTTCTGATGAGGGAAGACGAGTCTAGTGGGTCGGAAGACGCCACGCCAGTGAGGAAGATGGGCCACAGAAGTGTACCGAGGACACCCATCTCCCTCATCCATTCAGGATCGAAGTCGGACTCGGAAGAAGACTTGCTGAGTACCCGATCGGAGCAGAAGACAGCTTCTGTAACACCTGGGAGTCTTCCGAAGACTCCAGAAGACGAAGGATGGATGGGCACTCCTACTGCGATGCGAGGAAGCGCAAAGAGGAGAGCCGCTCCTGCCACGAGGAGTCTTCCACCCCGGAAGATGAGAAGATTAGCTTCTTCTCGTGCGCAAAAGATGAAGGCCGTAGTGGTGGAAGAGGCTCCCTTGCCTCTGGAAGACGAAGTCGACACCCTCGAGCGAGTGGTGGGGATGAACTTGTCTTCTGCAGGAAGACGACTGGAGGAGTTCAGTGCCTACTTCCAGAAGGAGATCCAGCCCGCTATGGAGTTGCTGGAAAGAAGAGCGAGGGCACAGGAGAAGCCCTTACAGCCTGGATTCGGCCTGCGCACCTTGCTGCGACAGGAAGACAGCCAGCAGAAGACGGAGTCTCTGGAAGCTAGTCTCCGCACTACGGAGAAGCTTGCAGCCAGGTATAAGGCGGAAGCAGCCGCTTCTGCCAAGGAGTCGATACAACTTCGGAAGAGCAACCAGGAGTTGCAGACGCGAGTACAGCAGCGTGATCAGGAAGTTCTCCGAGTACGGGAGAAGATCACTACCCTCGCAGAAGAGCAGACCACTTGGAAGATGCAACGAGAAGCCGCGGAAGCGCGAGCTGCAACAGAGAAGACGCAGAGGGAAGCAGCGGAGGTCCGTGCGCAGAAGATGCTAGCTCAATCGGTAGAAGCGCTTCGGAAGAAGTTCAACTTCACCGCGGGTAAGAAGTTACTTACCTTAGCTAGGGCATGGGACAGCGAGTCCAAGACGAGGTTGGTGGAATGCAGAGATAGCATGTTCAGGTACCTGGATAGACAGATAGAAGGAGTGAAGACACTTTATGGTCTTCCCTCACTTCCGACACCTGCAACCGCATCTTCCCAAGCCCCAGCACCCTCGACAGGATCCGGAATGGAGAAGGAGGAGTACGATCTCGCTGTACACTTGGTGGTGACAGCGTTGGAAGACGAGAAGACTCCAGAAGACGCCCCGGAAGACATGATGTCTTCTGGAAGACAGGAAGACGAGCCATCTTCCCAGGTATTCCGTGTGGAGGAAGCGACTTCCCCGGACCCCTATGATATCGCCATGGTCCCTAGTACTGCATCTGTGCCTCAGAAGATCGAAGACGCACCATTCAACTCGTCTTCCCAGAAGACCATTCCGTCTTTTGAAGTCGAAGCCGAGGAAGACGCAGCCGCAGAAATAGCAGGGCCAGCGAAGAGCGAAGAGAGGGAAGCTACCTCAGTGATACCCGAGGTAAGTGCAGGGCTTCCCAGCCCATCAGAAGTCGAGGTAGTAGCTCCGATAGGAGCAGATCATGTAGAGATTGCCACCGAGCAATCAGAGTAGTTAGCGAACTCAATCGACACTTCCAGATTTAGTAGGATTGGACATGCTATCTTAAGGGTGGCAGTTTTCCATGTAAAAATAGTTAGGACCCCATGTGGCAGCATAGGTAGCGTAGGAGTAATACAGTGGAGGGCTAATTGGGAAGAGGGACCGCATGCATGTGAGGTGACAACCTCTTGTCAGCGTCTCTCTCTCTCTCCCTGATGGTCGTCTCCCAAGGCAGATGGTTAAGTAGGATAGCAAGGTAGGAGAAAAGGTCTCTCTGAGAGCTCTGTCAGTTCTGTAGAATTCGGCAGTAACTGAACATACACACCGATTCTACAGGCAGGCAGGAGAGACACATTAGAGCAGGGACAGTCTAGGAACAGGGAACGGCATCCTCGTGCAGTCCTGTTAGCTAGCCTGGTGTGTCGAGGAGTAGACGCAGGAAGTAGAGGGAGTGAGCTTCCCAATGCCATTGTGACTTCTTCTCGGGGAATAGATTGTGGATTTGAGTGCAGCAGCTTTGTCCATGTCTTCTGGATGGTGGGTTCACTGAATTCGCTCCCAATTGTGCATGGGAAGTGTTCTTCTTGAGTGGCGGTGAATGTCAACAGTTGTGGAGTGTAGCTTGACTCGTTCAGTAGAGCACTTGGGATCTACGTACGAACGGTCTTCCGGGTAAGGGATCCCAGAAGACAGAGCAGTCAGAGCAGCGAAGTGAAGAAGAAGGAAGCCTTCTTCCCGCAACAGAAGACGACATCCTCGAGTAGAAGACGGTGCTACAGTACTCACGTTTGTTGTCTTCCTCCCCAAACTATTACAAGCAGGGATGGCTTGTTAGTCAGGATCCGGACTAGAAGCCTGTCGGAATCTTAATTGCCCTTTTTCATCCTGTTTTCTCTTGTTTGGATTTCTTCTTCTTCCCATCTTCCCTCATCTTCCCCATCTTCTTATCTTCTTCTAGTGAGCTTCCGATACTTCTATTGAGCTTCCGTGAAGGTGAATGTCGTTGTAGTGCTGCAGGAAGACAACTTCCGTAGGCAGAAGCCTGGGAAGGCTACAGGGGGCATACACCCTGTGATCGATCCATCCCGTTGGAATGTGAGTGCGAGAATAAGGTGTAACGACTGTTACTAGTCGACTTCTGCGAAGCAGGCCACGCTTCTGGAGGTGTCAGAAGACGAGTTGAACCCTCAGAAGACAAGAATCGCTTCGGGAAGACGGTATCGAGAAGACTGGAAGAAGCAACCTGGAAGCAGGAAGATCGTCTTCCCGAGCTTCTCTGTGCATAATTGTGTGATATTTTAGTTGGTAGTTGTTTGTCTAGTTCCAGAGCACCATTTGGCGTGTCTGGAAGACGTGTTGTTTTGTGTGGTTTTGTGAGAAGACGGGATTTCTAAGCAAAACCCGTGTGTTTGTGTGTTTAAACAGATCTTAGAACTTAGAGCAGCGTTACTTGTGCAAATCCTCTGTGGGAACGATATCTTGTATACTAAATGGGCAAAAGGAGAAATCCTTCGTCACTACAAGGCAGGAGCAGGATCGTGGCAGGACATTGAAGATGAAATTGAAGTGTTGAAGAACACAGAAGACTGAAGGAGCAACCAGAAGCGTAGCCGAAAGCTACGCTTCTCATGTTCTTTCATCTTTCTCCTCGCTTCCGCCTTCTGTTTTGATGTCTATCACGCTTCCCCAATCGTTTGCAAGAAACGTATCGATCGTTCTCCCTACCCTGAAAATTTCCCTGAGAAGATTGAGCGCGGAAGCGCTGTCCAATTTTTGTCAGTCATCTTCCTCACTTCTTTCCGAATTGAATGAGCTTCCCTTCTTCTCATACTCAAATTTGATGATCTGACTATCAATTTCCCTACTCTACTACGCTTCTGTCCTAGAATGTGTGGACAGAAGACGCTTCTGAATGTCTGAACATCTTCGGAAGATGAATGTTTATAACTCGCATCGAGTGATTAGATTGGATTGTAATTTGTGTTGAGAGAAGCTTCATACGAATCCACAGTGAGCTTGTGAGTTTATTGTTGTTTCGGGAAGCAGAAAATTGAGAATCAGGCATGTGCCTCCCAATCTCCTAACTTCTCAAATCCACATCTTCCTAGAGAGACTAGAAGATTGGAAAGGCTGGCAGAATGCACGAGAAGACGAGAGAGTCCTTTGCGGATCTCTTCTGTCTGAACCGTAGCAGTCTGTTTCTTCTCTTTCCCGAACTTTAGAAGAGAGTTGTGAGAAGCCTTGTTGGCAGAATCTGGAGAGAATGGTCGAGGGTCATGTCTTCCCGTTACTCAACAAGCTTCTTCTGAGAGTATGCGAGGTGAGGAGTCAAAAAATAGAGTGTGAATGTTCCAGGTCTGTTGCGAGGCTAGATTGCATGTAGGAAGTCGAAGACAGATGAGACCAATGATGGGAAGCCAAGCTACGGGAAGTCTTCTGAGTACGTCAGTTAATCAAAAGCTATCCTGGGAGTCTTCCTGGAGACCATTGTCACCGCACGAGTCCTCAACCTTCTTCTGAAACTTTTGTAGACTGTACTTCTCACAAATCTTCTCATCTTTTGTTAGGAAGTAGGATGCACTGCAAGGTGGTTTGTCTTCTTAAGAATCCATGCGATGCTTTGTTTAGTTATGATTGCTTAGATATAGCTCAGAAGACGAGACGTGTAGTGACGGAGGATTTCTCCTTTTGCATTTAGTATACAAGATATCGTTCCCACAGAGGATTTGCACAAGTAACGCTGCTCTAAGTTCTAAGATCTGTTCAAACACACAAACACACGGGTTTTGCCTAGAAATCCCGTCTTCTCACAAAACCACACAAAACAACACGTCTTCCAGATACGCCAAATGGTGCTCTGGACCCAACCAAACAACTACCAACTAAAATATCACACAACTATTCATAGAGAAGCTCGGGAAGACGATCTTCCTGCTTCCAGGTTGCTTCTTCCGGTCTTCTCGTTACCGTCTTCCCGAAGTGATTCTCGTCTTCTGGGGGTTCAACTCGTCTTCTCACACCTCCAGAAGGCTGTCCGGCTTTGCAGAAGTCGACTAGTAACAGTCGTTACACCTTATTCTCACACTCACATTCCATCGGGTTGGATAAATCACAGGGTGTATGCCCCCTGTAGCCTTCCCAAGCTTCTGCCTATGGAAGTTGTCTTCCGGCAGCGCTACAACGACATTCACCTTCACGGAAGCTCAATAGAAGTATCGGAAGCTCACTAGAAGAAGATAAGAAGATGGGGAAGATGAGGAAAGATGGGAAGAAGAAGAAATCCAAACAAGAGAAAACAAGATGAAAAAAGGGCAATTAAGATTCCGACAGGCTTCTAGTCCGGATCCTGACTAACAAGCCATCCCTGCTTGTAATAGTTTGGGGAGGAAGACAACAAACGTGAGTATTGTAGCACCGTCTTCTACTCGAGGATGTCGTCTTCTGTTGCGGGAAGAAGGCTTCCTTCTTCTTCACTTCGCTGCTCTGACTGCTCTGTCTTTTGGGATCACTTACCCAGAAGACCGTTCGTACGTAGATCCCAAGTGCTCTACTGAACGAGTCAAGCTACACTTCCACAACTGCTGACAGTCATCGCCACTCAAGAAGAACACTTCCCATGCACAATTGGGAGCGAATTCAGTGAACCCACCATCCAGAAGACATGGACAAAGCTGCTGCACTCAAATCCACAATCTATTCCCCGAGAAGAAGTCACAATGACATTGGGAAGCTCACTCCCTCTACTTCCTGCGTCTACTCCTCGACACACCAGCCCAGCCAACAGGACTGCACGAGGATGCCGTTCCCTGTTCCTGGACTGTCCACTACCTCTATCTACATCTTCGAACCACTGCTGGTGCGAGTATGCAGACCCCTCCTGTATATTCCAAGACTATTCGTATGTTTCCAACAACGGGTGTAGTGCGCTAAGACTGTCTCTGCTCTAATGTGTCTCGCTTGCCTGCCTGTAGAATTGGTGTGTATGTTCAGTTACTGCCGAATTCTACAGAACTGACAGAGCTCTCAGAGAGCTTTTCTCCTACCCTGCTATCCTACTTAACCATCTGCCTCGAGAGTCAGGGGAGGCGACCACCAGGGAGAGAGAGAGAGGCGCTGACAAGAGGTTGTCACCTCACATGCATGCGGTCCCTCTTCCCAATTAGCCCTCCACTGTGTTACTCCTACGCTACCTATGCTGCCACATGGGGTCCTAACTATTTTTACATGGAAAACTGCCACCCTTAAGATAGCATGTCCGATCCTACTAAATCTGGAAGTGTCGATTGAGTTTGCTAACTACTCTGATTGCTCGGTGGCAATCTCTACATGATCTGCTCCTACCGGAGCTACTACCTCGACTTCTGATGGGCTGAGAAGCCCTGCACTTACCTTGGGTACCACTGAGGTAGCTTCCCTCTCCTCGCTCTTCGCTGGCCCTGCTATTTCTGCGGCTGCGTCTTCCTCGGCTTCGACTTCAAAAGACGGCATGGTCTTCTGGGAAGACGAGTCGAATGGTGCGTCTTCGGTCTTCTGAGGCACAGATGCAGTACTAGGGACCATGGCGATCTCATAGGGGTCCGGGGAAGTCGCTTCCTCCACGTGGAATACCTGGGAAGACGGCTCGTCTTCCTGTCTTCCAGAAGACATCATGTCTTCCGGGGCGTCTTCTCGTCTTCCAACGTTGTCACCACCAAGTGTACAGCGAGATCGAACTCCTCCTTCTCCATTCCGGATCCAGTCGAGGGTGCTGGGGCTTGGGAAGATGCGGTTGCAGGTGTCGGAAGTGAGGGAAGACCATAAAGTGTCTTCACTCCTTCTATTTGTCTATCCAGGTACCTGAACATGCTATCTCTGCATTCCACCAACCTCGTCTTGGACCCGCTGTCCCATTCCCTAGCTAAGGTAAGTAACTTCTTACCCGCGGTGAAGTTGAACTTCTTCCGAAGCGCTTCTACCGACTGAGCCAGCATCTTCCGCGCACGAGCCTCCGCTGCTTCCCTCTGCGTCTTCTCCGTTGCAGCTCGCGCTTCTGCGGCTTCTCGCTGCATCTTCCAAGTGGTTTGCTCTTCTGCGAGGGCAGTGATCTTCTCCCGTACTCGGAGAACTTCCTGATCACGCTGTTGTACTCGCGCCTGCAACTCCTGGTTGCTCTTTCGAAGTTGCATCGACTCCTTGGCAGAAGCGGCTGCTTCCGCCTTGTACCTGGCTGCAAGCTTCTCCGTAGTGCGGAGACTAGCTTCCAGAGACTCCGTCTTCTGCTGGCTGTCTTCCTGTCGCAGCAAGGTGCGCAGGTCGAATCCAGGCTGTAAGGGCTTCTCCTGTGCCCTCGCTCTCCTTTCCAGCAACTCCATAGCGGGCTGGATCTCCTTCTGGAAGTAGGCACTGAACTCCTCCAGTCGTCTCCCTGCAGAACACAAGTTCATCCCCACTACTCGCTCGAGGGTGTCGACTTCGTCTTCCAGAGGCAAGGGAGCCTCTTCCACCACTACGGCCTTCATCTTTTGCGCACGAGAAGAAGCTACTCTTCTCATCTTCCGGGGTGGAAGACTCCTCGTGGCAGGAGCGGCTCTCCTCTTTACGCTTCCTCGCATCGCAGTAGGAGTACCCATCCATCCTTCGTCTTCTGGAGTCTTCGGAAGACTCCCAGGTGTTACAGAAGCTGTCTTCTGCTCCGATCGGGTACTCAGCAAGTCTTCCTCCGAGTCCGACTCCGATCCTGAATGGATGAGGGAGATGGGTGTCCTCGGTACACTTCTGTGACCCATCTTCCTCACTGGCGTGGCGTCTTCCGACCCACTAGACTCGTCTTCCCTCACCAAAAGCGTCTTCTGGTGAGAGCCGGGCCTCAGCTGTGGCATCAGAGTGGGAGGGGGCGTTGCTGCTGCCTCTCGGTCATCGTCTTCCGAGGTCTCCTCCTTCACCTCCTGTCGCTCCGTTGGCCCATACACTGACAGCTGATCTTCCCTAAGATCTCCCATGGCTACATACAAGTAGCAGAAGAAGGGCGTCAGATGTCCTCCCGCCGGAGTACCCAAGTATGCTAGCTCCGTCTGTACATAGTTGTGGATGTACGCGCCCCAGTAGATTGGCACTCTGTCATCCCACACTGATTCCAGGAACTCCACGTCCTGATCTCCTAAGTACCTTGTCTTCTGCGCTTTTCCCTTGGGGAAAAGATGCAGAAACAACTTCGCCAGAAGTCGCTTCTTCGGCTCCCGGTAAGACTCTATCTTCCAACCGTTCCTCCCTTGCCTGTCTTCCACGAAAAGGCAGGTGGTACTCCCAGGTACATGCCATGAACTCACAATCCTAGGCAAGATCTTCTTCTCGTACCAATATCCTCGGTTCTCGGTCTCAGGCCTGTGAAACGCCTTACGCCACCAGTCTTCTGTCCAGGAAGATGGTCTTCCCCGAGCAACTCCTGTCTTTGCAGGTACACGGTTACGTTGTGGTAACGCGGCCCACACTTCCTCCAAAAGCCCTTGATCTGCGAGGTTCCAGTCCCACAGGAAGAAGTCGAGACCCAACTCCTTGAGGAAAGGAGTGGCCTTGGCCAATTCTGTCGCTGGTAACACCAAGCCTCGCGGATGCATCGACATACCTGGAAGATCTGCTGCACTAAACCACAAGCACCTACTATGAGCTTGAAGGCTCAGTTCTTCCCGAGTGCCCACAGTCTAGCTTCCACTCTCAGAAGACGAAACTAGTCTTCCAGAAGACAGCCACTCCGTCTTCCGGGATTCTAACAGTGCTTCCTAGATAGCTCTCGTCTTCCGAGCTATATCTAAACAATCCTATCTAAGCAAGGCCTCGCATGGATTACCAAGAAGACAACCCACCTTGCATTACATCCTACTTCCTATCAGAAGATACAAGATATGCGAGAAGTAGAGTATGAGAAAGGTTCAGAAGATGGTTGCGGGCTCCTGCGGTGACAGTGGCCTCTGGGAAGACACTTGGGACAGCTTTCGATTCAATGTCCTTCTCGGAAGACCTCTCGAAGTCAGACTTCCCTTCACTGGTCTCACCTGTCTTCTTCTTCCTACGCGCAATCTATCCTCACAACAGATTCAAAACATGTGCACTCTGTTCTTCTGACTTCTCACCTCTCATACACACTCAGAAGAAGTTTGCTGCATGATGGGAAGACATGACCCTCGACCATTCTCTCCGGATTCTGCCAGCAATACTTCTCACAACTCTCTTCTAAGTTCGGGAAGAAGAAGGAACGGCTGCTATGGGTCGGACAGAAGAGACCCGAATGGACCCTCGCGTCTTCTCGCTCATTTTGCCAGCCTTCCAGTCTTCTAGTCTCTCTAGGAAGATGGGGAGTTGAGAAGCTTGGAAGACCGGGAGGCACAGGCCTAGTTCCCGAGTTCCAACTTCTCGAAATAACACAACAACTCACCACACCACTCAGGCTTCGTACCAAGTCTCTCTAAACACAAAAGCAAAGCAAATCCACTCTTGATACGAATTGTGTTAAGTCGACTTCCGAAGACAGTCTTCCGAAGATGTCTTCCGAAGACAGTCAAGTTCAAGAAGCGTCTTCCGAAGATATTCCCATCTTCCGAATCGTCTTCTGTTCCAAGTTTCGGGGATAGAGAGATATGGGGGTAGGGAAATTGATAGTTGGGGTCTCCAATTTGAGGGCTAGGAGTAGGGAAGCTCGAATTGAGCTCGGGAAGAAGCAAGGAGATATCTTGACAGAAATTGGGCAGCGCTTCCGCACCCAATGTCTCAATAGAAAGAATGGGGGTGGGGTAATCGATCAGGCTGCCTGCACACGATCAAGGAAGCGCGGGGAGTACCAAGAAAAGGTGAGAAGAAGTGGGAGGGGAAAAGAACAGGGGGAAGAACCTCTACAGTCTTCTTCGGTCCCCGAGTTGCCTTCGACCTCCGCGCGCTTCTGGCTCTTGTCCTAGCTTCCAATGCGACTCCACACGACTGCGCCTGTTGTCAATTTCGGTCCACACCTTGATTCCACCTCTGCTTCTACTCGCCACTCTTCACTGTCAGCTTCTCGGAAGCTCCACAGAAACGCCTTCGTTTTCTCTGCGGTTTGTGCTCCCGCAATTCAATCTCACCCTTCGCCTAGCTGCCAACTTACTCTCTCCTACCTCGATGTCTCACTCGATTCCTCTCTCAATGCTAGCTCGAAGTTCACTCTCTCAATCGATCTTCTTCAGGCGCGCTATGCTGCGGGAAGTTGGAAGGTGTCTAATGTGCTTCCTCACGCATCTTCCCCGCAGATTAGGGGTTTCGACCCTAGGTGTCTTCTTCGACCTACCTACCACCTGGGTGCTTACTCAGTAGGTACACCTACTTGTTTACCCAAAAACTCGTGGTCAGGCCTTCGTGATCGCTGTCTTCCGGAAGACAGGTGTCTTCCGCCGTCTTCTCATCTTCCGCCGTCTTCTTGTCTTCTGAAGACGCAATTGAGAAGACGGTCGTCTTCTGAAGAAGTCAACTTCTTATTACAAACAGCTCTTAAGATCATCTTCCTGTTAAGGAAGACGTAACCTTAAGTAACAACGCTTCTTCAGTTATATAAACAAGTCATTATTCTTAAAAATTTCAAAAATTCGTGCATCCTGTAATTTGTGGGCACCACAAGACATACTTAGGAAGCATTGTTAGAATTCTGGAAGACATAATAGTTGTCTTCTAGAAGACTAGATTCGTCTTCTGAGAGTGGAAGCTGGACTGTGAGGACCGGGTAAGAACTGAGCCTTAGGCTTATAGCAAGTATGTGTGGTTTAGTGTAACAGAAGCTCGAACATGTCGATGCATCCTCGAGGGTTGGTGTTACCGCCAACAGAGTTAGCCGAGGCCAAATCTTTCATCAAGGAGTTGGGTCTCAACTTCTTCATGTGGAACTGGAATCTCGCGGACCAAGATATTCTGGAGGAGGTCTGGACAGCGTTACCTCCTCGCAACCGTGAATCTGTCAAGGCAGACCATCTTCTTGGACAGTGGAATGATGACGCAGGATTTTTCACCGATCAGAAGAAGAGAACCGCAGATATGAGATGGAGAAGAAGATTCTGTCGATGATCTCAGAGAAGTGGCATGTACCTAAAAGTCAAATTGCAGCTAGAGAGAAAGCGAGGACGAATTTCTGAGAGTAGGAAGCACCATCGAGCTGAAGGAGTCTCCTGTAGATTCCCGAAAGCAGACATTAAGGGCGATTGAAGAAGAATTTGAGGTGGAGCCCTGATCGACTGAGAAGCAGCAAGACATTGACGGTAGAACTAGCTCTGTGGAGTCGCATTGGAGCTGAGGTGGAGCCAGAAGCACGCAGAAGATTGAAGGCACTACGAGAAGCAGGCAGAAGACTGTTTGAGGTTCTTCTCATGTTCTCTTTCCTTCCCACCGCTTCTCACATCTTGTTTAGTATTCCTCGCGATTCCCCGGTTGTTTGCAGGAAACTCATCGATCGCTTTCCTCATCCCGCATTTTCCTTCTGTGAAATTGGGTGCGGAAGCGCTGTCCAATTCTCGACAATCATCTTCTCGCTCTTCCTGAGCTGTAATCGAGCTTCCTTGTCCGTCGTTCTCAAATTCGATCCCGCAGCTATCAATTTTCCTACCTTACCGCACCTCTACTCCCGAATCCCTAGACAGAAGACGCTTCGGAAGATCTGAACATCTTCGGAAGACGCTTCTGAAACCTGAACATCTTCGGAAGATGCTTCTGGATGTCTGAAGTCTTCGGAAGACGACTGTGTGAAATTCATATCAAGAGTGGATTGGATTTGCTTTTGTGTTAAGAGAGACTTGGTACGAATCCCGAGTGACTTGGTGAGTTGTTTGTTGTTTCGAGAAGCTAGAAGTTGGGGATCAGGCATGTGCCTCCCGATCTTCCAAACTTCTCAAATCTACATCTTCCTAGAGAGACTAGAAGTCTGGAAAGGCTGGCAAAATGTACGAAGAAGAGTGAGGGTCCTTTACGGGTCTCTTCTATCAGACCCATAGCACCCTATTCCTTCTTCTTCTCGAACTTAGAAGAGAGTTGTGAGAAGTCTTGCTGGCAGAATCTAGAGAGAATGGTCAAGGGTCATGTCTTCCCGTCATGCAACAAGCTTCTTCTGAGTGTGTATGAGAGGTGAGAAGTCGGAAGAACAGAGTACGAATGTCTTGTGTCTGTTGTGAGGTTAGATTGCGTGTAGGAAGCAGAAGATAAGTGAGACCAGTGAAGAGAAGCCTGGCTTCGGGAAGTCTTCCGAGAACTTTATTGAATCGGAAGCTGTCCTGAGAGTCTTCCCATAGACCACTGTCACCGCAGGAGCCCGCGATCATCTTTTGAACTTTTTATACACTCTGCTTCTCGCATATCTTCTATCTTCTGTTAGGAAGTAGGATGAAATGCAAGATGGGTTGTCTTCTTAGGAATCCATGCGATGCCTTGCTTAGTTAGGATTGGTTAGATATAGCTCGGAAGACGAGAGGAACTTAGGAAGCACTGTTAGAATCCCGAAAGACGGAGTAGCTGTCTTCTGGAAGACTAGATTCGTCTCTGAAAGTGGAAGCTAGACTGTGAGAACTTGGGAAGGACTGAGTCTTCGGCTCACTATAAGTGCATGTGGCTTAGTGTAACAGAGCTTCAAGTATGTCGATGCATCCTCGAGGGTTGGTATTACCGGCAGCAGAGTTGGCCGAGACCAAACCCTTCATCAAGGAGTTGGGTCTCGACTTCTTCCTGTGGGATTGGAACCTCGTCGACCAGGGTCTTCTGGAGGAAGTTTGGGCAGCATTACCTCCCCGCAACCGTGTATCTGTGAAGGCAGGAGTAGCGCGTGGAAGACCATCTTCCTGGATAGAGGAGTGGTGGCTTAGGGCCTTTCACAGGCCAGAATCTGAGAACCGAGGTTATTGGCTTGAGAAGAAGATCTTACCCATGATCTCGAGGAAGTTGCATGTGCCTGGGAGCACATCTTGTCTCTTCCTGGAGGACAGACATGGAAGAAACGAATGGAAGGTCGAAGCTTACCGGGAGCCGCAAAAGCGTCTTCTGACGAAGCTATTCCTCCATCTCTTTCCCAAAGGGAAAGCACAGAAGACGAGATATCTTGGAGATCAAGACGTGGAGTTCCTGGAAGTAGTGTGTGCCGGAGAGAATATCAACTGAGGCGCGTTCTTCCATGCATATGTGCAGGCAGAGCTGGTGTACTTAGGCACCCCGGCAGGAAGACATCTTATTCCGTTCTTCTGTTACATGTACATGACCAAGGGGGACCTAACAAAAGATCAGTTGATGAGATATGGATCAACAGGGCAACACGAGGCGAAGGAAGAGACCTCGGGAGAAGACGACCGAGCAGCAACCATGACTCCTCCTCCCACTCTGATGTCGTAGATGTCGTCTGAGACCAAGTACTCATCAGAAGACGCTTCTGATGAGGAAAGACGACTCCAATGGGTCGGAAGACGCGACACCACCAAGGAAGATGGGTCCTAGGAGTGTGCCTAGGAAGACCACCTCCTTCCCGATCATTCACTCTGGATCGGAGTCCGACTCTCAGGAGGAGCCACTGAGTACCCGAGCTGCGCAGAAGACCGCTTCTGCAACACCAAGGAGTCTTTTGAAGACTCTAGAAGACGAAGGTTGGATGGATACTCCTACTGCGATATGAGGAAGCGCAATAAAGAGGACCGCTTCTGTCATGAGGAGGGATCTTCCACCCCGGAAGATGAGAAGAGTAGCTTCTTCTCACGCGCAGAAGCAGAAGGTCACAGCAGCAGAAGAGGCATCCTTGCCTCTGGAAGATAAGGAAGACACCTCTGTCCGGATCGTGGGGATGAGTCTACCTTCCGCGGGAAGAAGACTGGAGGAGTTCAGTGTCTTCTTCCACTCGGAGATCCAACCAGCTATGGAGTTGTTGGAGAAGAGAGCGATGGCTTAAGAGAAGCCACTACAACATGGATTCGGTCTGTGCACCCTGATGCGGCAGGAAGAAGGTCAGAAAGAAGGTAGAAGCGCTGGAAGCCAACCTCCGCATCACGAAGAAGCTCGCAGCGAAGTACAAGGCGTACAAGCTGAGGAAGAGCAACCAGGATTTGCAGGCGCGTTTACAGCAGCGTGACCAGGAGGTTCTGCAAGTCCGGGGTAATATCATCGCCGTCGCAGAGGAGAAGACGACGTGGAAGACACTGCGGGAAGCCGCAGAAGCACAGACTGCAGTCGAGAAGACGCAGCAGGAAGCAGCAGAAGCTCGTGCGCAAGGGTTGCTAGCTCAAACGGTGGAAGTGCTTCGGAAGAAGTTCAACTTCACCGCAAGTAGGAAGCTTCTTACCTTAGCTAGGGAATGGGACGACGAGTCCAGAGCGAGGTTAGTGGAGTGCAAGGAGAGCATGTTTCGTTACTTGGATCGGCAGATAGAGAGAGTGAAGACGCTTTACGATCTTCCTTCGATTCCGTCACCTGCAACTGCATCTTCCGAAGCCTCAGGACCGTCGATCGGATCAGACTTGGAGAAGGAGGAGTTCGACCTCACTGTCCACTTGGCAGTGACAGCGTTGGAAGCCGAGAAGACCACGGAAGAAGCCCTAGAAGACAATGTGTCTTCTGGAAGACAAGAAGAAGAGATGTCTTCCCATGTATTCCGAGTGGAGGAAGCGACTTCTCCGGACCACTATGAGGTCACCATGACCTCCAGTGTCGAACCAGTACATCAGAAGAGCGAGGAAGCGTAGGTCGACCCATCTTCCTAGAAGACGCTTCCGTCTTCCGAAGCAGCACCAGGCGAGCCAACTACGAATGTTGAGGAGGAAACCACATCAGTGACACCTGAGGTATTCGCAGGGCTTCCCAGCTTATCAGAAGCAGAGTTAGGAGTTCAGGTAGGAGCAGATCAGGTGGAGATTGCATCCGAGCAATTAGAGTAGGCAGCAACGCACAGAAGACAAGTTGACTTGTCCAAACTTAGTAGGAACCGAACATGTTATCTTAGGAGGTGGCAGTTTTAGTGTAATATTAGATAGGTGACCATGTGGCAGAGTAGGCAGCGCATGAGTAGCAAGGTAGATGGCTAAACAGGAAGGGAACTGCTTGCATGTGGGGTGGCAGCCTTTCTGACAGCGCCCATCTCTCCCTGGTTGTAGTCGAGGATTTGAGAGAAACTCTCCCCTGCGTCTCAAGGCAGATGCATAAGTAGGAAGACAGAGTAGGATTTCATCCACATTAGGCACATTATACATTAAGCACATTATATACACGGCGTACTAAACACATTAGACTCATTGTGAATACAGTGTATACACACTACACCCGATGTTAGAGATATACGAATAGATTGGGATTACACCGGAGGGGTCTGCATGCTCGTGCCAACAGTGGCTCAAAGATGTAGATGGAGGTAGTGGACAGTTTAGAGCAAGGAACGGCATCCTCGTGTAGTCCTGTTACTAAGCTGATGCCGAGAAGTAGGAGCAGGACGTAGAGAGAGTGAGCTTCCCAACACCAATGTGTCTTCTTCTCGGGGAATGGATTTTGGATTTGAGTGCAGAAGCTTTGTCTGTGTCTTCTAGGCAGTGGGTTTTCTCGAATTCACACCCAATTGTGCATGGGAAGCCTTCTCTTTGAGTGGCGGTGATTGTTAGAAGCTGTGCAGAGTCGAAGCTTGTCTCATCCAGTGGAGCACTTAGGATCCACGTACGGACGGTCCTATGGGTAAGCGATCCCAGAAGACGAAGTAGTTGAAGCAACAACTGAAGAAGAAAGAAGCCTTCTTTCCACAGCAGAAGACGACATCCTCAAGTAGAAGACTGTGTAACTGTAAGCAAATTTGTTGTCTTCCTCCCCAAATTACTACAAGCAAGGATGGCTTGTTAGTCAGGATCCGGACTAGAAGCTTGTCGGAGTCTTAATTTCTTATTCTTATTTTGTTTTTCTCTCGTTTGGATTTTCTCTTCTTCCCCATCTTCTCCATCTTCCTACCTTTTTCTAGTGAGCTTCCGAGACTTCTATTGAGATTCCGTGAAGGTGATTGTCGTTGTAGTGCTGCACGAAGACCGTTTCCGTAGGCAGAAGCATGAGAAGGCTATAGGGGACATACATCTTGTGATTGATCTAACCCGTTGGGAATTGGAAGAGCAATGTGCGACAGACGTTACTAGTTCGACTTCTACAAAGCAAGAGCAGTCTTTTGGAGGTGTGAGAAGCCGAGTTGAACCTTCAGAAGTCGAGAATTGCTTCGGGAAGACTGTGTTGAGAAGACTGGAAGAAGTAATCTAGAAGCAGGACATGTCTTCTCGAGCTTCCTTGTAGATAAGTGTGTGATATTTTAGGTGATAGTTGTTTGTTTAGGTCCAGAGCACCTTCTGAAGGGTCTAGAAGTCGTGTGGTTTTGTGAGAAGACAAGATTTCTAGATAAAACCCGTGTGTTTGTGTGTTTGAACAGATCTTAGAACTTAGAGCAGCGATACTTGTGCAAATCCTCTGTGAGAACGATATCTTGTATACTAAATAGGCAAAAGGAGAAATCCTGCGTCACTACAAGATATCCATGCCTCTAGAAGACAGAGAAGATGCCGTAGCATTTAGATTCATGAGCATGAATTTGTCTTCTGCAAGAAGACAGCTGGAAGAGTTCAGTGCCTTCTTTAGTTCGGAGATCCAGCCAGCCATGGAGTTGGTGGAGAAGCGCACGATGGCTCAAGAGAAGCCACTGTAGCTTGGCTTCGGTCTTCGAACCTTGATGCAGCAGGAGGAGACCCAGAAGCAGAAGCTGGAAGCGCTGGAAGCCAACCTCCGTACCACGGAGAAGATCGCAACGAAGTACAAGACGGAATACATATTCCATTGAACATGAAGTGTGATCATTCCAAATGAAAGATGGAGTTTAGAAACTTACCTCTTTGATAGTATTGGTCCGAGGCTGATCTATTCAGATCAAGCACTGAGCAACAAGGTCTATTTTTTGATAGATCTCTACATAGTGTGTGGTCTCTCACCCACTGATTTGCAGCATTGCGAATATCCATGACCAACACCGATGTATCATCTTCAGCTTGCGATAACGTCCATCAGGTCCAATCGTCCTCCTCGCATTCAACTGACAACATGTGTATATCCACTCTTTCAACTTGTCAGTTATGTCATGTGTTTGAGTCTCAAGATACATGAACTGTCTGGATGCAATGGGATCTTCATCTACCAACCCTTGCATCTCCGCAACTCGTTGTACCAATACATGCTTGTTCTCTTGTATAGAGGCTCCATGATCTCGAAGCCATGACACCAAATGTCTCTTTGTGAGAAGCTCGATGTCTGCTCTGACCTCCACCTCCTCCACGCTCGTCGGTACCCTCTTCTTGTTCTGCACCTCCACCAAAAACCTCTTGATGATATTTTTACACTTGTGCCAAAGATCTTTTTGGCTCACAATCCTGTGACGTGTCAATATGACATCAACCGAGAACTTGTCATCATGTACGACTTCGTCCGACACAATCCCACAAGCTATGAGTCGTTGGATCCCTAACTCAAATGCGCGATCCTCAATCAGTCATGAATTATTTCCAGTCTCGACTCGGATCATGTTCACCATCTCGATGACTCAACCATCAAGTGCCGAGATGAATGCACATGTTCCATTCTAACCATTCCTAGTCAAGTTGTATCTCAAATCGGCATACACCACGAAGTTGCCTACATGACAAGCAATATTAGTCATCTACGTGTCGAAGAATGACTAGATAGGAAGGAGAATTCAAAGACACAATGCATACAGCATGGGCTCAAAATGAATAGCACTAACTGCCTACATGTAGTTTGTTCAAGTCTAGAAAGTGTGTTCGAAGTACAGCCATCTGCACCTCATCTTTTTTCTTCGTCCATCTCTTGAGTGTTGCTTGAATCCATCCAATAAACCGATCTTTTTCATTTTGAAATCCAAAGAAATGAGATCTAGATACAGAGGCTAATCCCATCTCTCGCTGCAAGCTATCTAACTGTTCATATCCCAACCCCGCGCATAAACCAGCATGATAAAAATCGATGAGTAACACCGTGATACAACTCCATCTCCGTCGAGGTCCAGCCAAACGTTGTCGTGGTGAGAGTTTTTTTAGAAGGGCAGAACCTTCTAGCTGTGACATAATCGTGAAGACTATGACGTCTATCAGGAAAGCGCTGGGCTTCTGGCTGTGGTTGTTTATTCAAGAGATAGGCTTCAGGTTATAACGTGGCACTACAAACACTTACACAGGTCTGCTGGGTCCTCTAATATATTCAGAAATGGAAAATCAAGATTGACTAGTAGTAATAAGGTCAGACGCTGAATTTTATCATTCAAGAATAGAGAACATATGATGGCTTAGACTTCAGAACTTCTCCTACATGTAAATGAGACCCTAAGGATTTGGAGTCTACAGCACGTTGAACATCCTTGTGAAATTTGACCTGCTGGTTGTACACAGTTCTCCAGATCTCGAGCTCTGAAGTTGCTGCTCTAGATTGAGAGCTTTTCAGACCCCTTTTGCTTCAGCGATTGTCCTGGATTACTCACTCACTCAAATGACATGAAACTTTTTGGACAGTCGTAACCCTGCTGATAGTGAACGCAACCACGAAGATTTGAAGCAATTATCTCTATTCTGTTACAATTGACACCAAAAACCTCAAAATCACCAATTGTGATGCAATTCTGGTCCAATCCGAACTTCAAATTGACATAACTCCTTCTTTATTGCTCCAAATCGATCGAAACTTTCACTGACAGTGACTGGCACGACAAGCTCTATCACCTTGTCTTCTCAGATTTCTTAATGTCTCTACCAAAAGCTCAAACTCTCCTTAAGACCTCTACTTCCAAATTTAGAGTTTCACAAAGGATAAAAATGGACCAATGAGAGTTCATAGCTTCACTTCCCTGTCCTTTTGTGTCCCAATCCACGTGGTAACTTAATTTCACGCATAGGTTATCACGTCAAGCCTCTAAAGTGCCAGCGTAAACCTTAAACTACCTACGAAGACATGTAAAATGACACGTAATCTTGAAAGATAACTTAAACAAGCTAGAAAGTATGCATGGGCGACATGTAAGTACAACCATGAGCTTAAACTCTATCAACATGGTAACCTAAGTCATGTACTTTGAACAATATAGATAAGTATGAAATCACTTGCACAAGCATACGAATGCTTGAACAAGATAAATAACATACTATCAACCTACTATGACTCAAAATATATAACATAACAGTGTTAACACCATATGAAAAAGTGTCAAACATATGCATAAAGGACTAGAAGTATATTGAGCTAACTTCTAGGATTACTAAACTCAATGTCGGAGTAGAAGTGTAACATGTAGCCGCCAAGTGACGCGACAACGGTGATCAGCGTGATGAGATCTATGCCGTGGTGTTTCCAGATTTGGATCGACTTCTCTAAGGTCTTAACTTCACTCAGAGAGACTAACTCCTGACAGAGAGATGAATTATTTACTATGTGAAATGATTCACATCACGACAATGTGTGGTCATATGAACACTGGAGCTTCACGGAATAGGTCTGATGGAGAGACGACACTATCGGAGGATCAAGGATCAAGTTGCATCCAAAGTGAGGACATCTAACTTTGAAGAGTGTGAATAACTCTAACAACTTTGTCAGACTTACGAAAGTATATGTTGGTAGCTCTACTTTTCGGGAGCTGTAGCTATGGGATTGCTATTCTCGGATGAAGGAAGGATCAAGTTGGGGCGCATCTGGTAATCAAGGATTGGCCCAAGAGGATCATTTTGCATTTGAGAATCTTGGACAACGGCATCTATTGTCCTTGTGTCATCGCTATCTTAAAAGATAAACGTTTGCATTATAGCTTACATAGAATCTACTCAAAATAAATCAGAGAGATCGGTCATCATGACATAACAAACACATCTCACGAAAACAAACAAGACATAAAATGATGGATAGAACAACACAAAGTCTAATAAACGATACCTGATGCTCAACATTGTCAACGTCAAGAGCTCGCAATATATCTTGATCGGCAATAAAGTCATCATCTTCTGTCACCAAGGCATCTTCCTCCAAACCATCCTCCTCTAGAATTACATCTGCTTCTCTAAATCTGACCTCAGCTTCTCTTGCCATCTGATCTATGAGAGCAGCGGCTGTGGAAAATAAGAACTAGAACACCGCAATGTGATCCGCACCTTGATCCAAAAGCTACATAGTCTGCACATAATGAAGCAATAATGATTCCGGCAGCCTCACTTTTCCTCTCGGGACCTCCGGACATCCTCTAGATAAGTGTCGGTCTCCAGGTCGTCGAGAATGAACTCTAAAAGACATAAAGACAGAAAAATATACACTGCAGATAAGGTCTGTCTTATCAGTTCGGAGGTCCAAATGAGTCATTCGATGATAACCAAGTGCTTCCAAATAATAGACAAGAATATATAATGCTCAATGAAAAACATAAGATCTAAAGATCTACACTAACCATACTAAAGAAATGAAAAATGAAAAATATCAATTACAAAACATCAATGTATGTTCCTAAGTAAAAATCACTGCAAATCTTATCTATTTCCACCTGAACCTAAAAGAATATGATAATACTTGCACTTGGGAGGAAAGTAATAAAACAGAGAATTTGAAAGAGGGCAAGAACAGAAGAAGAGGAGAGCAGAAACGAAATCAGAAGAGAGTCTCTTAAAAAATGAAAGAAAGTTCGAATGAGCCAGAAAAACTTGGAGTTTGAGGTTTTGGAGTAGCTTGGGATGTTTCCATCCTGCCGAGGACGCAAGGAGGGAATCCCTCCTGCCAAGGATGCAAGGCTGCTTGCAGCCTTCCTTCTCCAATGGGGATGAAGGCTGCTGACAGAAATGTTGTCAGCAGCCTGTCTTCCCAAGAAGAAAGAGGAGGGAGACACAAGAAAGGGAGGGAGGCGCGAGGTTCCTCGCAACTTGCCTCGCCGGAAACTAATCGTCAGAAATTTTTTCTGGCTCACTTAAAATTTCGTCGCAGTGGATAACGTCATCGACCGGCATAGTAGATTTGACCTCGATTTTGGAGAAAAAACATCAAAATGTGAAAATAGTTCTTGTACTGAAGTCATTTCGTCTCTATGCAAAATGCTGTTCAGTACAAGGGCAATACAAATTTCAAAAAAAATGAATATTTTGTTTCTGTGACTGAGAGTCATTTGAACTTCAAATGCACATTGTACAGCAGTTCGAACTCAGATTCACTCCATCATAGTTGCATTTTGAAGACGCAAAGATGCTCATCGTTTCAGTACCCAATCGCCTGATTCGAGATCGAACTGAGAAGATGAGAATATTTCGCGATTCTGACAGACCCCCCTCGGACCAAACTTCGCTTAGTTAACTCTAAGAATGATTAGCGGTGGGGAAGTAGCCGAACTTGTGGTTTAACTCTCATGGCTGCATATTTGAGCTACTGCGTTGCAAGAGTCTTCATTCCAGTCAACTAAGCTTACCTTACATAAGAACAAAACAAAATGATGAAGTTCAAGTCATTTTGCGGTTAGTTGAGAATTTCTACTTCGTTAGAGATTGAGGGCGAGTGATTGAGATCTCAAATAGCTACATGTGTATAAAATGATTTAACGTTTTCAATCGAGAACTATTCATGTTCGATGAAAACAAAGAGTTACGCGTGATATGTAATTGCAGGGCTATGCGTTAGCATTTTTTCTCTTTTTTTCACAAAAACTCTATCCGTGCAATCTCGTTTTTTTCTCTTTTCTTTCCGGTTTTCAGAAAATTCAGAAAATTCCCCTCTTCCTTTCCATTTGTCACAATCGACGTATATAGGACAACAAAGGGCTCCGCTGCAGCGAGAGCTCCCCTGCTGTGTTGTGCTCATGGAGCACAAATCCCAGATGGTATATGTCATAATACCATCTGTGTGATATCTTGATATTTTCAAAGTTGAATTAAATTAAATGATTTAAGTTTCTTAAACTTTCTTGAACCGAATAATAAATATTTAATATATTTACAATTATTCAGTCTAAAACATCTGAATTATTTTTAGTCTAAATGATTATATTCAGATTTATATATTATAATGAATTTTTATATTACAATATATAAATATATATAAGAATTATTATATTTATTATATTATAAAAAGTAAAATAATAAAGATAGTGAAGTTCAAAGTACTGATGAATGTAGCATCTGATATTCAAAGTTATAATAAACAACAGCCGAGACAACCCAATCATTCCCAATATCAAAAGTCACACAACAATTTACCTCTAAATGCTTTCACTCTCAATAACTCTTGCGCTCGCAGTCCATAATCATCTTATCATTGCTTACTCAGTTCATCGCCATGAGAATCTCACCCGCTCAACAGAATCACTGACAACAGATCTCATGCTCCAAGCAAGTGAACTAGCAATCCAGAAGAAAGGAAATGACCGACCACTTATGAAAATTGAATGCACTGTCAATTGAACTGACCACTGAACTCCTATTCCCCAATCAAGAAAAATGACCTCACACGATGAGAAAACTGAACGCGTCGCTAACTGATGATTGCTCAATCTGCAATCGAGAAAAATGACCTGATGCGGCGAGGAAGGAAATTGTACGTGCGATCAACTTAACAAATTATGTAAGAACTCGCAACTACGACTGAGAGAAATAACTCATACTGGACAAGACTAAACGCATCATGTCGTGATAGAACAAGCTTTGCATCGTGAAATTAATCCCAACACTGAATCAGAATGTCAAATCACTCCCCCAAATACCTTCGGGATCGATCGAGATCTTGTCAATAGCACTTTGATCGATCACGATCGTCAAACTTCGTGCTAAGATGCCATATTGCGCTTGTCTGTACAAGTTTGCACAAGGAAAACCATGCGATCTCTAGTTCCTCTAAGTATTCCATAAGAATTCCATCTATGTCGCACTCAAATATATATGTTTTTTCGTCTTCGTGCCTTAGAAAATCCACCGGTTGATGGATTTGCTAAAGAATTCAAAATTCACTATGAGTGACAACAAATATGACGCACGCAATGATGCCTTGTTGTGACTGCGGACTGATTTCAAAAACAAATATACATAGAAAGAGCCAAAGTGGAGAAGATGAGGAAAAGGACAAGCATCAAAGTAAAGTACAAAATTTTCATAAATGATTGATTGAAATCCGATTTGATGAGAAATGAAAGTGAAAAATACACAGTACTTGCTGCTCTTTTGGATTTCGAGAAAACATGAAGTATGGATTTTTAGACAGCTAAATTTAAATAACTAAATTTAACCAAGTAGAAGTGCAGTAATACGAGAGATTTCTTTCTCTCACGGTACTACTAAGCTATCAGTTATCCAGGAGCTGGTCCTTGCAAATTCACACGTACCTCATGCTACCCGGGCAAGAATCTACTGCTGTACTCTGCTAAATTTGGATTCACACTACGGCATTGGATTACACGTTGTCATTACAGTCACTTAAATCGGGACTGAAACTCCTTCTGATACTAATGCTTCTGATTTCCACTGATACTAATGCTTCTGATTTCCACGGGTAATAACATTATTAATTCAGTATTCAGCTTTTAATTTATACCGTAACCCTTCCAAGAGGTAAGGTTACGAATAATAATAATACCTGCGATGAATTGGTTACGAACGTAAGCAGATTCTGCAAGAGTTCATCTTAGTGAGGGCAAATCGATATAAGTACAATTTCGGCTAGAAAGCTCAATTCTGAGAGATCTGAGTATCGTTACGAAGGTTTTCTCGAAGGCTTACAAAAACCAAGAAATCGATGTAAGTAAAATTTCGGCTAAAAAGCTCCGATTCTGAGAGATCTGATATGGTTTCGAAGGTTTTCTCGAAGGCTTACAAAAACCAAGAAAAAGTAAGACTAGTGAGTCTGAGTTGACATCATAAAATTTATTTATAAATTTTACGTATATCAAGACTAGAAAATTATTCATAAATCAATTCTGTGTATGTGTTCAGATTTTTATTTCTTTCTCTCCAAATGAACTTTTCCTCACGATTAAATAGCCCATGTATACCTGGACACACTTCACACTAAATAGCCCATGTATACCTAGACACACTTCACATGAAATACACCACTCAAAACATGCATTCAATCAATGGTAAAATCATGTTAGTATAATCCTTCTTGCAAGTGGTTCATAGGTTCAAATCAAACATCCTGTGTGTGCAGTCTAATTCTCTATGTAGAGTTACACTACTACATGAAACCATCTCCGGGAACCAGTGACTATTAATACATTAGAGTAGCGTAACTATTGTCTAATTTCCAGGTTAGATAATAAATTAAATATGGAAGAAGTAAATATGGACGGTGCTCTGACTGAGATTTATGGTCAAATTATATATGCTCGAAAAGTTAAAACGTTCAATCCGGAAGCTGTATTGATATGGAAAAGCAAAATGTTATTTCCCGCTCGGACGAAGCAGTGAATAAATAAATAAGCAAGTAAAGCATGGAAAGCCAGAGTTGAACGACAAAAGACGTCGTGGAAGTTGCATTCACGACAGGAGGGCAATCGCCAAAATATTACCATCAGCTGGTCACGCAGTTCATAAATGAAGTACATAAGTAGAAAACAGAAGCCCTTCCCGCCAGTCGCCTCTTTTCTTTCTCCCTTATAACATAATAACAAAATGTTGCGGAAACCCCTTCCGTCCTAGCCTGGCTTACAAAGACAAACTTCATTAACACAAAAGCTGCGCAGGGATGTAGACGAGGAGGCAGACAACCCAGGACTAGTAAACACAGCTCAAAGAGTCGCACATCACACAGAAAAAGACATCCAACGAACGAATGAAGTTTACTAGAAACGCATAGAGCTCAAAACGTTCACGCATAAGATGGACGGCCATCTTCCATGCGCAGAATCCTCAGTATCATTTTAGCTACCCAATATACTTATACGATCTTAATAACAAATCCAACCAGCTTGTGAAATCGGAAAGA
This sequence comes from Asterella californica, assembly GCA_036924285.1. Taxonomy (NCBI): domain Eukaryota; kingdom Viridiplantae; phylum Streptophyta; class Marchantiopsida; order Marchantiales; family Aytoniaceae; genus Asterella; species Asterella californica. The sequence goes on along the minus strand of JAYKYS010000010.1, from coordinate 19,133,929 downwards.
CACTCGAGATCATGCTCTGACATCCCAAATAGAATGAAATAACTTCCACGCAGAAGCGAACTAATATGCTATCAACTGCTCCTAGTTCGAATCCCCCAATCTCTGTCTCCCGATATGCTGAAAGAAAACGTTCTGATTCACAGGCGTCCACTCCTGCGCCCCGTTGGGTTATGCTGGCAACTGAGGTAGACACACAGAAGGGTATATAGTAACCGCAGTGGTACTGACTTCATTAGGGTCGCACAAGGCAATAACCAGTGACTCCCAATCTCGTGCACTCACAATAACGACACGGAGAGTGACACTGTTTTCAAGGATCATCAATCGCCCCTTGATGAACAGCAGCCAGTATTGATCGGCATGCGCGTCATTCATACACATCGGTTACAAGGCCCCGCCCCTTACCACCCAAAGCTACAGTGAACGACTTGGCCTCAACATAAGTACTAAAGATAATACATAAGCCCCGGCCTGCCAGTATACCTCGGACATTTACATAATACGGCTACGATTGTTTGCCTCGGCCGCTCGAACGGGGTTGAAATAGGGATGAAGCTGGCACAGTAACATCATACAACGGAGCAACCCGTTAGTTCTCTTGAATACTAAACAGGACAAAGACAGAGATTAGACCGTACAAAAGACGCAAGGCACCGCCAATGAAAATGATTTACCATTGCCTCTCTAGCAGTTAGCCGCTCCTGGTGGTCATAGCGTAGAAGCTTGTCCAAAAAGTCAAGAGCCTGCAGAGAAAATTTACAGCTCTTAAAATCTCACATTAGAACTGTGATGACTTGGAGCTAAAGTACGGTTAGATTCTCAATTAACATGGCCTCTCGTAGGGATATTTCCAGTTGGATCATGCCCGCTTGTGAAGATGAAGCGTGATGGGGCAAAGAACAACGAAACGGAAGAAACAATCATATACACAGGTCGAGCACTGACACTCTGCAAGACGCTTAATCGAACTCGGAGTTTACCCTTCACGCTAGAAAGGATGAGCAGGCGAATGATTATTCACCAAACGGATAGCACATTGCAGAAGACATGAACTCTTGCTTCTCTAAACTCGATACAGAATACGTGATCGTGACTGCTGCCAGAAGAAAGTATCATTCTGAAAGAAGTACAAACAAGATGTCGTTGACCAAACCTCTGGAAGCACCAAATGTTGATTATCTGCATTCATAAACTTCGACCACGCCTTCCTACTATGCCTGGATAAAACAAGTACACACAGTTTTATCGGACAACAAAATTTAGTCAGGAAACTGGCTGCGTCATGCCCTAGCAGGTGAATCTACGCAATGCTAGACAGTGCAACGAAATGACACTCAACACTCCATCAGGCTTAAATCCACCCCTTGGATCATGAAGTAAAACAAGTTATCACTTCTATCTTTGAAAGAAGTCACATTCTACAGGCAGAATTCTGGAGCGACAAAGATCTTGACGCGACGAAGTACCAGCCTGCTGTTCCACTTTGTTAGTCAACAGTGTCCTTTTATGTAAACGGACTTACCTTCCTACTAATGCTTCCAAGTGAGGATCAAGTTCGAGACGGTATTTGTTCAGGTATAAGTTCAACTCGTCTGTACCCAAGACCTGGTAGAGACGAAGTTCAAAATGGTCAAGATCCTCACACAATTCCAGAGGTAAGTAACGAGCATGACCATCTGTATTAGGGACATGTGTGACGCAGATAAACAGTTTGGAGGACTTGAGAAGTGGTACCTTATGCTTTCAGCAAAATGTCTAAGCAATTTGAACTGACACGAAAAGTGTTGGACTACTCTATCAAACTAAATAATGTACAACACGACGTTACATCAAATCCACCTTCCATTACAAATTTGACCCTCACTGCAATCAACACTTGGGAATTCATACTAGCAAATAAATGAGAACCTCCGCAACTCTTTCAAATACCTTGGCAATCTTCACAAGCTGATCATGGTTGTCATGCCCGTAGAAAAAGGGTTCCTTCCGGAAGATCTGTTCACAGTCCGGGAACATAACGTACCCAGGTGAGGAGCAAACTAGCACGGCTAAGGAGAATTTCAGTATCGTGCGTCGCTGGCACACTCATCTACATGAGAACTACGAGAAGGTGGTCTTTCGACCCCGTGACGTCCGTCCACTAACTTCTTCGGCTAGATTACAGGTAATAAGTCATCAAGAGACTAACCCAAACTTCAAGGGAGTCAGCGTCGAGCTTACCATCCCCGCAAACATGCAACCCAGGCTCCACATATCTAGAGAGTAGTCATAATCTTGTAAGTCCACAAGAAGCTCGGGACCTTTAAAGTACCTGTAGCAGACGAACGGCGGCTTACACGGATCCCAATATTTGCGTTCCAACAACTGTCTAATTCAGATTTCCCGTTTGACTCTGAACATCTAACAACTGCACTTTAGACATGCCATAGAAGACACTGAAAATTTCAGGTTCGAGGGGTACGCACCTTGACGCTACGCGGACGTTATACTCTTTGCTAGGATGATAAAACTCGGCAAGACCCCAGTCAATAAGTCGAAGTTTCCGCTGCTCGTGGTCAATCATCACGTTGTGTGGCTTGACATCTCTGTGCATAATTCCTTGCGAATGGCAGTAATCAAGCGCCTGCACAAAAAGGTAACAGTCACTTACTCCTAGTAACACTTCCAGGCCAACCGCGCTTTGGCATCTACACTGACGGAAACGAAAGCAAAGATCTAATCAGCAAAGATTACCTTGAGCAGCTCCAGAATGTAATAACGAATGTCATAATCCGTCAACGTGGGATACAGAACTTTGAAATCCGTGTTGTTCACGTATTCAAACACCAGGCTGGGGGTTTTAGACTGCTGATCACGAACTATATCCAGAAGCTTCACGATATTTGGTCCTCCACAAAGATTCTGAAGAATTTTGATTTCTCGCTTAATCTGGAAAGATGCGACCAAGTTGCAAGTTATTGTGCATCACCAACCAAACTGCTATATTGCAAAATGCCGACGAACGATTTTAACAGCAAAGAAACATCATCTTAGAGCTCCATCTGGATAGACGCGTCCATTAATTCTGCCTATGTTTAGTTCACGAGAGAGCACACCTGAAACTAATCTAGGCAGAGAAATGTGACTTATGGCCAAGCGAACAGAGAATGCTACGACACAAGAACCTCAATTGTATTACTGAAAGTTCTACACAGACGAACTAGATAGCAATCATACGCTTAGGATGCGCTGTTAGACCTGGAAATTTTACACTTGGTGATGCAAGTCTACGCATCCACTAGTAACCAGCAGTCTAGTACCACACTTAAAACATAAATCTACAAACGCTATACTTTCTATCCCGAACACGTGATCATACGGGGAGACACCCTTTGGACCGTAAACTCAGTTTTGCTCAACCGTTGGATGCTTATCTCTTGTCAGCCATTCGATCAAGACCAAACTATCTTAGCTCTGGCTGAACTCACAGTTAAGGATTGCTCACTCGCGGACTGATGAAAAGGTGTTCAGTGGTACTAAGAACGGAATACAACATCAGATTCATTTCTAGATTCTACACAGGTCTCCCTTTAACAAGACACATTTACTCGAATTCGCTCGATTTTTAGCTGGCTCATCCTCACTGGAGTTCTCCATCCTGGCAGTTCAACGGAGTAAGAGGCGTCGTGATCATTCTAAAACTCATGCCCCCAGAGAAGCACTAGAATATCCTTTACCATAATACCTACCGTACATCCCTCGCACAGAGTTCAAAATCCTACGAAATACCTATCATCCCGACCAAGAGTTCGCCCCTGGTGCATCCTCAGCAACAGTACAACTCTCACCATCCTTCATCTTCGAATTACAGTGTCATGGGAAGATTCAAGTCAGACGTCACGCTTCTTCTGTGCTTTGGTCTTGACATTCCCCGTGTCCAAATATCCACTCCCCAATGTCACGAGAAACTCATGGTACCAGCTCCTCCGGCTGAGACTTTGCCTCCACTGAACAAAAATTCACTAGGACTAGGACTACAGCTCTCTCTCCTTTCTGCAGTACATCTGCACCGGGCTCAAGGTCCAATGTAACGTCCGTACTGTTGTCTGGAACGTAACCACGAAAGCGAATCCTCTGGTCACACAACTGCTCCTACATCTATAAACTTCAAGGCCCTTAAGGACGTTGCCGTTAAGTGTTATGTAAGATTCTGCAAGCATGTTCGTCGGCGCTAAGTCTCACACACGGCACGATAACTGTAAGTGACATTTGCGTGGATGCAGCAGGTCATCGGTGAAGGGAGATGTTTACCACTTATCACGTTCAAGGAGAGTAAACTGAGGGACTGAGGGCAATCAAGTAGAAAAGCAGCTGCAGTGAATACCAAGTTTTTATTACAGCTTGCGATCCAGAGCAATTAGTTCGTGAAATATCGAGAACCCAACTTCTTGTTTCGAAGTTCAAGAAACGTGAACTAGGAATCTCATATACGAGTACGGAATAGTAGAAGCGTTGGAATCCAAATCTGCGGCACTCTGTGCGTGGCCTACAATCAGTCTCACTATCTTTCCCGTGAAGGTCCAACTCTCTTGCAGTGCAAATAGCTGAGAAATAAGCCGGGCTTACACTTGAGAAAACAATAAACAGCTCGTGTGATAACTGAACTAACGAGTTCCCAAACAGAGACTAGGGGAAGTTAGACTGCGTGCGGACCTAAACTCTCCACACCCTCCTTAAACTAGGACCCGACCTTGTCCGATCGCAAAACTTGAACCTAGCCACCGAAACCAGTTTAAACCAGGTGAAAAGGAACAATAATGTCTGTTACCTACCTTCTTCTTTTTCACTGGCTTCAAAATCTTGATGATGCAGCGCTCATTATTGACAGAATTGATGCCTTCAAAAACTTCACTGTACTTGCCGCGCCCAACCTTACGAACGACCTCGTAATCCTCCTGGTCACTGCAAAAGATAATCAACCAGATCCGTAGCAGGACAAAATCAATCTGGAATCTAGGGTTGATCAGATTATCAACTCACTACCCATGAAGTGATCTACGACAGCCACGACAAGCGCCCTGGCCCTTATAGCGTCCTAACCTCTGTGGCAACAAACGCCCTAAATGAACTAATCACACTTGATCCCTGAAGCCCGACAGAATATGCATAAACACATACCCCCATTGAACCGTCAGAGCTTCATAGTCCCAGTATTCCTTTGGCCGCTGCACGTTCACATCTGCATACACTCGGGCCTTGGACATCACACCTGGCCGCCGAATCGACTTTCCTATTTTCTGAGCCAGATTGGCAGAAGGATATGCCACGTACGCTGCTGTATTTCGTGAGCTTACCGATAGTCTTTGAGAAACTTTGGACAGGTTGAGAAAATTATTGTGAGCCTCCGTGGAAGTCCGACTGAGATAGCTGGAATGAAACTGCTGGTGGCGCACATGAACGAGACAAGCTGTGCAGTTCCATGCGTCTAGACATCCTACCTTCTGGACATCAAGCAACCGACGTAGCATACCCCATAAGCGGCTCGAGGACTATCCAAGCAAAAACCCGAACCTGGGGCTCGTCACTCTAACGTACTACTTGACCTAGCTCCCTATGCCGCGCCCTGATAGCGCGCAAGGCCTGCCTTCAGTCTACAGTAGTTCTGAAAGAACCCCTCTGCCTTGTGCATGTACACCCACCCCTCGCCTGCTCTCCGTGCCAATTTGTTCCCCCAAAATGTAGTCGAAATCCCTCCCTCTCCTTCTTTCCTTCACCCGCTTGTCTGCCTCCACCACTTAGTTCTCCCCTCAGAAGTTTGTTCTGCTTCTTCTCTCTTCTCTTCGCTTCTCTAGCTTTCGGGTGCCACCAGCACCCCCCCACCTTCTCCTCTTACCTCTACCCCCCCCCCGTCCCGCCTTCCTGCTTCTGATCTCTTTCTCTGAACCTCCTCGTCGATCCTTGTTTCTTCCTGACGCCCCCTTTACACCAGAACACGAGGTAACCAGAAAAGAACCGGGTTCATCGAACTCTGTGCCTTTCAGCGCAGCACCGCGACACATACAGCGGAGCAGACAGCACTCTCTTTCCCTCTTCTGTCGCTCCCTCCCCACTCCCCTCGCTAGGTTTCTGCACCCTCCTCAGCGCAAACACTCGACTCTCCCGTTACACCCTGCCAGAAGACACGTGTCGGTTCTCTCCTTAACCTTCCTCCATCTCTTGCTTCCTTCGTCCATCACTGTCCCGTCCATGAGGCATAAGTTGACACGTGTCGCCCGCTTTTGAAACATTATTTCGTCCGCGAGGTTTACCTGTTATGAAGAATGGAGGAAGATGAAATATTTCCTCATTTCCACGCTTTTAGCTGAAAAGGATCTCTCGCGGAAGAATGAGAGGATGATCGGAAGTGCCTGACGCGAGGAGAGCGGTAAAACGAGGTGGAGCGGGCTATGGGGGATAGGTTGGGGAAGCAGGGAATTGGTGGTGGCCTTTGTCGAGGGAGGAGCAGAAGCTGTTACTTGGAAGTCCGAAGAGCCAGGGATCGAGGGAGAGAGGGATGAGAAAGATCGGACAGCCGCATCGGATCGGAGACTTGATAGGGGAGAACATCAGTTGAAGCACTCAGCGGGGCAAGTGGGACGCACCTGGAATCTGCAGGAAGCACCCTGTCATATAATCTCTGCTCCACTCTGCCTTGCACTGCCGCTTCGGTCCGGCTGCTTCTGGTTTGTTGCCTGTTGCCATCCGTTCATCTTTTAGTCTGCACGCTCGATCTCTTTTGTCTTGCTCATTGCCTTTGTCCCATCGTCTTCGTAGTTGTAGGCGTCTCTCAGCTGGCTTGCGTGCACCTTTTGTTTCTAGATGAATGTGCTCCGAGGCGAGGAATACACTCCGGCAAACTTCGTTTATCGACTCACTCCTGCCGGAACACGCACAGCAGCGTCGTGCTGCTGCTACTTATGCCGCTTTCACCTGTTGCTTTTGTGTATGTTTATCGTATCTTGTTTCTTGGTGGATTGTAGGTTCCGTGTACTGGCTGCCACTTTATGTCCAGAGCAACTGCGGGAAGCAGCTAAAGCTCTCCATTTGCTACTCGAGCAGTTGCTTTTGAGTCGTCTGCGTGTTTGCTCGAGTTCATTTCTCATTTGCTCGAGTTTGACGTTGGCGTTGCGTTTTGTAGGCCTGAAGCTTCGGTAATGCTATAATGGGGATACTTTCATGTATTTGAGAGCTCCGTCGACTGGTCCTGTTGGCTTTCAAGGGGTTCTGTATGAGGGGAAATATGAGCAGTGGTTTTGTTGAAGACCAGAAGTATTGTAGCAGGATATTCTACCGTTGAGTTCGGAAAGTCAATCTAGCGAGGTAGAGAGCTGTATAAGACTGCTACAGAAGAGGAAGAGGAACCGTGCGGGGAGGAGCAACAAGGGAACAACACATGAGTTTCACGCCCTCTTGGTACGAAAACTACAGCACACGAAACAAGACAGAGAAGCAAATCTACTAGACTTAAGAAATTTGGGAACAGATATTATAATAATCCATGATCGTGCACTAAGGACAACCTACAGTTTCTTTTTGCTTAAGTTCGATTTGTTCTTAAGATGTATTGCGGTTTTTGTGATCCCATACTTTATTCTCCATTCACCATTGACGCTCTTTACTGATTTCACTCTTACTGTATTTTAGCCCAGGTTTGCATTAGATTTTTTGATTTCGTTGTGATCAGCTTGCACTGCATACTGTACATGTCACATACCTAGGGGCACCATCTCAAGTAATGTGCGCCGCACTTCATATTCCCATTTGTCAGTTCCATTAGGTTACAGAGTTACACTAACTTGAAGTTCCAAGAAGCATATACAGGCTACCTTTTCTTCTGGCACTTTCTGTGTGCTTCACTCGGTTATTCTACTGGGTGTTACCTCTGTCTTTGAGCGTGGTTCTTGCTCCTTAGCTGGGCTGCCATTCTCTCAGGCGAATAATATATTGCACGTGCGTTGTGCATTTCCATATTTAACCGTCGATTGTGTAAAATAGGCGAGGGAGGTTTTTTGTCATGTTGTGAGACTGTTATCTTATGCCTTCACGCCTTTTGCTTGCTTAGATCTGCTTGCTTGCTTCATCCACAAATTTAAACACCGGAGCACACTCGGCTCATCTGACCATACGGAATCAAATACTAATGCGTCGCGCGAGTGCCAGTTCCTTTTTGCAAAGTCAGATGAGTATGTTTACATACACGACAGTAAGATCAATTCCTTCTGTTTGCAATCACATTCACCATTGTCAGCGTTGATCTGCCAGTGAGACGCCCGTTCAGACTCACCAACCCATGATCAGTCTCGGGCTACAGAAACTGAGTTTGCTGGCTTGCGGGATCGATCTTGTCTCATGGTATACCAAGAGTCTGAACAATCACGTCTTGGAGAGTGGAGCTTAACTTGGATTGTTAAGATATGTCTTGTAGGTTAGGAATATCTATTTTCGTATGGCAAAGTTGATTCACACATTGGGCCCTAGACTTCTGCAGCAATCGAGGTCTTTAAAGTTCAAGCAAACAAAGACGATGGAGATAGCCAAGGTGTGATGTTATCTAGCTATACTTTCGTGTCTCTGTAACTCATACTGTTACTCCTAGTGTGTTTCGTGGAAAACGTATGCTATATCCTCTGCGCTATCCCGGGGCATATCATCTGAAGCTTTTGTCTATACATTTTTCGCGTGAAATGACTATCGTTTTCCAGTAAAATTTTCGTCAGATCGTTTCATATGGAATGGGTGAAATCTAACTAAGTAAATTGTCCATGGATTTGAGTATTCGTTGACATCTGAGAGGAGAGTGAGAGATTGATACTAACCTGTCAGGATTTTGAGTACTGGTTGCATCCATGCCAGGAATTGTCCACTCACAGTGTAGGGATAGGGGGGGGAAGTGGTGGTCGTGTTGGTGATCCCACTGTCAGGAGTGGCCCGGAGAATATCCCTTACAGTGTGAAGGGACTGGCGCATATAGCTCTAGCAGTACCTGACCTTTCTGAGGCTGCGGAAACTTATCGTACTGCGTTCGGAGCCCACGTGAGTGAGCCTAAGGTGAGCCAGTCGTACTGGACTGGCGGAGTTTTCAGTCTGGGCAGAACTGCCTTTGATTTCCCTCTCCGGAGGAACAATTTAGTGAATCTCATGGGTGGAAATCTGTATTATTTTGTTTTGGTTTATACCCTGACCTTCTAGCACTTCCCAGGATCTGATCTTTCAGGTGTGAATCAGGCCTTGCCAGAGCAGGGCGTGACGGTCGTGTTCGTTCACTTGCCAAATGTGAACATTGAGCTCCTTCATCCATTGGGAGATTCAAGCCCTGTGTCCAAGTTCCTCCAGAAGAATCCGAGGGGGGGCATTCATCACATCTGCCTTAACGTGAGTATCCGAACAACTTTAAGAGTCGCTATGCAGGCCGACGTAAACAATCATTTGAGACAGACACGTTTTTCTTCCTCGTTGTTGCGGTTCCCTACAGGAATATACCGGTAGATTCCAGAGCCCATATACGGGAATTCGTAAGTCCTGATTACATTTTACTCAGCTCAACTTCAGTTCGGTATGAGAAGAGATGTTTGTCTTCGACTGATCTCGTGGTGACCGCATTACACGGCAAACTTTGCAGGCCCCGACCTGGTCGCGTCCAGTATTTTCTAGCTTGTGCTAACAAGCACCATTCTTAGGTTTTTTATTAGGTCTTTTATTACTGGAGAACCGCGTGAAGATCTTCTGGGAAGGAAGTTGATGTAGTCTAGGTAGGTAGTGGAGAGTCTTGTTCTGATTGCATGTGGTTTATCTGATGATGATCATACGTCATTGGTCAAACGTATATTTGGACAGGTCGATGACGTCCATGCTGCAGCCGGGTATCTAAGTGAAGAAGCTGGAGTGAAGTGCCTTGGGAGTGGTTCACCGACCATTGGAGCAGAGGGCAAGCCCATTCTGTTCTTGAACCCCAAAGATACTGCAGGTGTTCTGATAGAACTTCAAGAAGCTAATACCGGAGTGGACACTCCTCGTGAAGATCGTGAAGCCGCAAGTGCTTAGTTATGTAGTCGGGACTTATGACCTGGTTGACGAAATGTACAGTGTAAGAACAATTGTCACCGAAACTGTGCACAACATGTGTGTTAAATATTTCCCGGTTCTGGCCATTTGCTGGATTGTGATGCTCCTTTTAAGGATGGTTTTCGAACAGACGTGCATCGCGATTTTGTCTCTAGAAAATTCTGCCTAGTGAATTGCCTTGGATGTATGATTTCCCTGTTTAAGGTATGCTCTGTGAACATAGATGATACACTCCGCTTACGCGTAGATTTGCATGCATTGCATAATGGATGTCTCTTCCTTATCGCACGCCTTACTCTAGCTTTGTGCGGGAGAGTAGTCTGATTCGTTCTGTTATTCGTTCGTACCTACATATATTGCATTCTCATACCAGGGAGTACCATCTCGGGCAATGTGCTATGTGCTATACATTTTGTTGGCACGCCCCTTGGTTACCTTCAAGTTAGCGGACAATCATGACCATCTTTGTTACTGACTATATACTTCGCTCGGCTCTCTTGGTATTGGGGATTACCTCAATGTGGAGAGTAGTGTGATTCACTCTGCTATCCTGACATACCAACATATATATGCACAACTTAATGTGGGTTGCTGAAGAATGGTGAACTTCTTGGCCAGGGTGAGTCTAGTGGAGGAGCCGGGAGCCGGTTCTCATGGAATTGTTGTCATGATGAAGATATGGTGTACTCTATGATCTTCACGCGTAATAAATGTAATAAATGGCACGTTGGCACTAGAGGAAATGACAGATCAAGGGGCAGCACTGGACGTTACCGACCTACTTAGCCGCGGAGTTTGTTTTCATGGATATAAGCGACGGTTAGGTCATTACCAACATGTAGTGTATGGATAAAGAAGGCACGTAGCTCCAGATTATGGCACTGTTCTGTCTCAGGATGAGCAGGACACCAACGATTGTGTCTGACAAGTCAAGGTGTAAAACATATTCAATACTATGTTCATTATTTTATACTCTTTCATTATGGGTCGTTTTGCAGCGGAACGCAGTTTTCTTTTCACAGATTGAGCTCTCTCGACAGCGGATACGAGCAGGTGAGAAAGCCGGAAAGGCAACCCAACCGTTCGTTGCTTGGAGAAGGCATTAAGAAGAGGATCATCCACAGCCCGAGGTCGGCTTACGCTGCCCGTAAGCTCATGCTGAGCAATGCATTACCCAACGTAAAGTTCGTGGGCAAAATTGTGTATCGTGCCTGTGATTTCTCCTGTCCTGCCCATTACATTACGCTGTTCAGCAGTATGTATGACACTTGAACCGCTTTCATACCATTTACAGACAGATGGAGCTTTGTAACTATTCATTATTTGTATTGAACATCCAGAAGTGAAAACGAGAAAGTTGAGGGAACTGCTGAGCAGAGAAAATGAAATGTCAATATATGGAACGGAAATATGACAAAAGTTAACCAAATGAGATCATTCTTCCTTGTACCGAATTCTGACTACTACAAAAGTGAAAAATATGCATCTGAAGTGCACTTCTGGTTGAGGAGAAGAAGTAGACAAACGTTTATATACCTCAGCAAATTATCTTTACCGATTGGTTGGCAACTAGTGGTTTAAACACCTTTGCCACAAACGAGTAAAAGCACTTACTATTTAAGACTTTTAATTTATAGTTTAATCTTTCCAAGAGAGAATTAAGACATAAATTAAAAGATAAACATATTTTCTCCTTCCTAACTTGGAAGAGTGTGAATATGCACGCTCGATGAATTTCATGTATATGAATCTAAAGTTGTAGTGTGGAAGTAAAGGAATAAGATAATCTACTCAAAGTATAATGATACTTTTTGGTATCACTGGTAGTTGTTGATGTGAGTTCATCAGGGTTCTGTGATGTGAATTAGTCAAAATGAATACATGAGAATCATAATCAATATAATGTGTTGTTTTGTTGTAGCAATTCATGGTAATCCAAAAGCTTCATGAAAGAGAATAGTTAGTTTAGAGTCTAAAGTTTCCACCATTTTTTTGAATCATGAGTGGCATTAAAAAAATGGAAGGATTTCAGTGTCTCCAAATCCCAATATCAAGCTTTGGGACTAAGAAACACACATGCTCGTCCCTTTACTTGTCATATGGTTTTTGATACTATTGTGTCTGTACTGTACTCTATCGTCTTATGAGTTTTGGCTTGTCAACTCTATATTGGATTGTTTGTTATTGATGTGTCACCATGGGAGTGACGCTTTTGGTTGTTTTTACTAGTCTCTCTTTCTCGTGATTTTTTTGTGGGTCTTGTTTCTCGCTTCTTGTTGGTGCATTTCTTGCTTTCTCGATGCATCGGTTCTTGCATGCGATGATGTTTGTAATTTTGGCCTAGCTTTGTTATTCATTGCTTGTTGTGTTTTTTGTGGGTCTCGTTTTACTCGGGTCTATGTTCAAGCTTACAAAGATGTGCAACAAGGACAAAGTTTGGTCTTTTAAATCTCTATTGCTAGTAGAGATCTCGACTAGCCACTCGAATCTTGCAGACATGGACCATGTTTGCTCCTTGTTTATCGTTTACCGTAGCTAACAATGAGCTTCGATTAAACCACAGGTACTGGTATAAAAGTAGAAAAAGAATATTCACTTTTCTCCCTCATGTATTTCAAGATGAAGAAAAGATATTGTTTTGCTTCAAGGTCCCACTAAAATTTCAACTAAACATTTTCAAATTTATATATATGTTTTGAAGTAAAGTAGTAATAGTAAAGCTGCTAGAGAGCTTTGATTGAAATCATTGTCTCACAAATTTCATCACAACATGTAACAATAATCAGGAAATGCAACTTTGGTCAAAATGGCTAGATTTCTTATCAAAGACAAGAACTCGTAAACCGTCCATCTGCAATGAAGGCAGTGGAGTATCCAACTCTCTAAATACTGAAACATGTGGTTTAACACTTCCACTTCAAAACCTTCTTAGCCTTCTTGTCAAGTCTGGCTCTCTGCGCTTCTCATATCTCCTTGACCTCTCCGACTGTCTAACCTTTATTGGCATTCGACACACGGTCCAACTCATCCATCTTGCTGCACATCTAGCCGACGATGATCGTCTTACATCGTCGGCTATTACACTTTCTCTTTTATATGCCATGGGACTCCCCTTGCGATGGTTTTTTGCTACTTTTCCCTCTTTTGCACCCTTTCAATCCTTCACATTCCTTGTCTTCCTCCTACTCTTAAATCACCGCTGGGATCTCGACTACTGTAATCCTAAAATATATTCGTGGTAGTTCTATATGCGAATAGTTAGTACATGGTTGAGAAGTTATTCACGTCTTGAATTTATTAGTGGTAGATCTTTCAGGAATTCAACAGCAAAATTTATCACATTTTGCACACGTCCACATCTAACCAATTCGTATTTATAACATAAAATATCATGACATTTGCATGAAGTCCAGATTATGGTCTTACTATTCGCTGAAAACTAAAATATCATAAGAAATTTCGCTGCAAATATCAAAGTGAAATGTGCTACCTGAATATACTTACGACTACGGTAGACACTTGGCTATTGATGCTCATTCTAGGAAGAACTCTAGATCTCCTTTCTTCTTCGACGAGATCTCCTTTTTCTATGACAACTACTTCATCGCGTCTTCATTGCGACACACTGGCAGCGCTTCTCCTCAAAACTCCACAGACGTGCTCGACCTGCCTACATCCTTCCAAAGATATCTCACATATCACCCTCCACTGTCTTGCTCATATTCGCCTCTAGATTCAACTCAGTTCATGCTTCCATGCCTTCTCCCCACTTTTGGACATCATGGTTCATCATTGCCCTCCTTCATGTTGTGCCTCCTTGCTCCTTCTTGTCTTGCTCACTGCACCTTTCTTATGCTCTTTTCAGTCTTATGTGGTTACTATTGGACACACATGTGTGTATGACAATTCCAACACACTACCGCATGTCTCTCTCCTTCTCTTCCTTTTCGTTTTACCTTCGATGTCTTACAGGCTCTTCAACAGTGATAACTCGTGCCTCTACATCGCTCAGCTTTGTTTCACCCATCGCGCTTTGGCTGTGGCCTGTAACCGTTTCTGCTCACATATTGGATTTCTACAGCTAGTTTCAGTTATTTGGTTTCTAGTGTTGAAAATGTAGCTTGAGTTCTTTGGATTTTCGAGTTTAAATGTATGTCTGCCGTGCCAAAACATGACCTTTCAGTTCCACAGAGAGACTGGATTCCGCTGACCAAATCTTTGACCTTCCAGTTTTCTGAATTTTTTTCTTGTAGCATTACATTTCAGTTGTATGATAGAACCGTTATGTTATTGACTTCAACTCCGAACTGCTCCATAACCGTGATGGTATCTTGTTGTGATGTGTATGTTATTGATATCGAATCCGAGTGCTCAGATATTGTTGTGCTATGTATGTTATTGACATCGACTTCGAATGCTGCAGTTGCATCATGTTTCCAAATGGACATCTTCAGTTTGAATCGGACATTCTAGACTCGCAAGCTAGCCAACTCCTATCAAGCGAGCTCAATGAAGACCAGCCGACTCAACTTCCTTGTTCCTCATCCCTGCCGTCTTCTATGTCGTTCTCTATGTCTAGTTCGGTAATCCGAGACGCAGGTGGGAGTCTTGGCTTATAGTTGTGCTCCTCGAGAAAAAACATGATCAATGGCTTGAGAGTGTTGAGACCTCTAGCACAAACGTCATAATAACATCTCTTGCCAAGTGGTAGGATATCATCTTGAGGATGAAAGCGAAGGGTGTTCATTGTGATCTGAAACAAGCTAGATCTAAATGAGATTTCTGCTTGTCTGGGTATAAGAAAATAAAAGATTGGAATGCTCATTCAGGGAACGAGGCATTTCAATCGATGAGTGCTGCTGACAGCAAGACGAATGATTTACCGCTCGCTTATGAAGAGACTTGGTTTGAACTCATGGATGGGTTCATGGGAGGTCGACCATGTGTTACCTCTCCATCTTTTGTTGATTCTAGTATGCAAGAGGATGGAATTGGATGACTCTCTTTCATACATGGAACCTTCAAATCTTTCCTATTCTTCTCGTAGTCAAAGGAAGCGTAAGAGACAATCTGACGATAATCAAAAATTCATAGTGGATGCGTTCCGTGAATTCGGAATGCAATTGCAGCGAGTCGAGGAGTTTCGTGATGAGAAGGAATCTGCTCGATTCGATAAACAACACGAGTTGGAAATCCGAACACTCGATCAACTTGCTATAAATTGTCAGTCTATATGTTCAGTTCTCAGTGTCATGGTTGGTGCCTTTGACAGACTCGTCCAGAGAGGCTCTTAATTGTAAGTTTGTTACAATTCTGTTCCTGAAGGCTTGTTTACTACATTGCATGTTTGTAGGTGGGCTGCGGGATTGTATAACCTATATTAGTGGAGCGTTGCTCACATTTGGCATGTTGTTCCAATCAATATTGGAGTGTATAAATGGTCGAAGAGCAATGATGATCAGTCGAAAGAGAAGACGTTCAGACTGGGGCCATGCGGGGTCATAAGCTAGATATTAGAGGTTTGCTGCTCTCATAACGATGACGTATATCTGAGAAAAACAAGAGATTAAGTGGTGGGTGAAACATAGATCTGCTGCTTGCTTTGACCGCTACTTAATGAGTATTTATGGTGCGGATAGGTGGATATGCAACATGAGAATGAGAAAGTCCACTTTTTTTTGGCTGTTAGAGCAAGTTGGTCCGATGATAGAGCGCGTAGACACTTCTTTTTGACGTGCGATGCCCATTCAAGTAAGGTTGGGTATTGTGATTTATCGGCTGGCGCATGAGTCTACTTATTTTAGCATCAGGGAGTTATTTGACGTTGGAGAGTCCATTGTTAAGTGTATAGCAGCTGAAGGTGTTTGCGTAGTAGTAATCATTCTAGGTAGTCGGTACTTGACTTGATCTACGAATGGAGAGATGGTAGAATGAGTCAAGGTTTTTATAATATTTGCGGATTACCAAATTGCCAGGGGGCTATCGATGAGACTCATGTTTTCATCAAAGCCCCCCTTGGACGTGAGTTGGTAGCGGACTACTACAATAGAAAAGGTTTTTATTTGGTGTTAATGCAAGGAATAATAGATAGTGAGAGAGTCTTCCTCGACATTTTCGTAAGAATGCCGAGGTCAGTGAATGACAAAAGACTTCTTAGAAAATCTGAATTCTATCAGAAGGCGATGGTTGATACACATCTAGCTACTCCTGTCATTCAGATTTCGCGCACCTACCGCCTTGTTGCGTCAGCGGAAGCTCTTGCTCAGTAGGTCATGAAATTTACACCGCTAACCTGCAAACACAATCACAAGTTAGCGTCCATGCACCACTTATCTTATCTCAGTTTGGTCCAGACCGGAGCCGGACCGTCTCCCTAATCATCAAGCTCAGCAATCCTAAGTCTCGACTTAGACCCGCCTAGGTCGGTCTCAAACATGAGCAAGTCACAACATGACTTGGGGCGAACTTCCCATAAAGTCCAGGGTCCTAAACGGTACCTCCAGCACACCTAGCGGTCCAACCGTCCGTGATGTCCGTCTGGGTCTAGGTTCCCGAATGGTGGTCTAAACCGCCGACTTGTTCCCTAGTCTTCCCCCAGTCCTTACATCGTTCCTAAGTCAAGACGTCCAAGTCTAGACCAGAACGTGCCTTGGAACCGGCCCAGCCACCACCTCATGCCCCCAGAGTCCGCCACCGAACCCTGGGGTCGGGTGACTCGTCCTGGCCCACCCAGGCATCGAACCCCTCCTCATATATACTTCTGGGGATCGGCGGCCCCGCCCTCCTCTTTGGTCCCTGAAAATTATACCACAACCCGATCGTGATTCGTCCATAATTCTCAGCTCGGAGGTCAGATCGAGGAGTGCTATATATCACTGGAAAGCTCTCGCCAAGACCTTTCAAATGATACCTCACTCGTCTTCAGATCTTACGTGGAGCTCCGTCCACGATCTAAAACGTCCTTGGAGCTCCAACACTTAGTCATTTTTTGGAAACATGTGGTCCAGACCCAGACTCGAACCCTGTGGTTCGGACCAGCGTCCGAACCACGGTCCGTCTGCGTCTCAGACCCACGTCTCGGTCTTGCGTCTCAGACCCACGTCTCGGTCCTGCGTCTCAGACCCACATCTTAGACTTATGTCTCAGACCTATGTTTCGATCCATTTCAAGACTTGCCCCTTTAAGTCAGCGTTCGTCCGGGGTTGTCTTGGGGTAGGCCCTTATGTCCTAACCCAAGGTTCCAACCTTGGTTTAGAGAACCACTTAGGGTTCATCTGATCTCGACTTCTCGGTCAGGCCGTTAAGTCCTACTCGCAGCGTTCACAACCTAGCGCAAGTCCGCTAGGGTTCTGTTGTTCGCGTCTGCGCCTGATGTTGAGATTGAGGGTCACGACACGGATCAATGATGGGTACTTTCTCAGTCAATACTTGCTAGGCGATAGTGGGTATCAACTTCATCGATGGATGATGATCCCTTATAGTCATCGGTCTGGTGGCTCAGCAACCGACGCATATACAATGATGTTCATGTACGAGGTCGAATGATGATAGAACGTGTCTTTGGATTACTCAAACAGAAGTGACAAATTTTGGACATGAGGAATATTTCTTCAGTCGACTGGGCTCCGAACATTATGCACGCGTGTTGTATACTACACAACATTTTGTTAAAACGTGCAGATATGGACCTCTCTCAAGTCGAAGAGGTGCCACTAGAAGTTTGACCACCAACATGTTCAGACGGGGCTGGAGAAGGTGCTCAAGAAGTTTGAGAGGTATTGGGAACATTTCTATATCTCATATGATAAAGCTTTAGGGGTCGCAGGTCCGTTTATTTCACTTCAAACGATGATAAAAAAACAGCATTTTGTCCATTTTCTCAGTTGAGCTATATCGAGATTAGGTAGGCAAAATAGCTCATGTTAACATCTTCATGCATTTCAATATCTTGCCATATCTTTCAATATCTATATCGCATGCCTTCACTTCTCTCATCTGAAAGCATGCATCGGGGCTCTGTATTTTGTAGTTTACTTTGCATTTTACTATATATTTTGTATTTTGCTAGTCCATTTGCTAGCTTCTTGTTGCTTGCATAGTCCATTTGCTACCTTCTTCTATCAAGCTTCTGTTTGTACAGTCCATTCGCTAGCTTCTTCTATCAAGCTTCTGTTTGTACAATCCATTCGCTAACTTCTTCTTGCTTGCACAGTCCATTTGCTACCTTCTTCTTTCAAGCTTCGGTTTGCACAGTCGAGACGCTAGCTTATATGAGAAATGGACACTGGCTACCACTCTGAGACTGGAAAGTGGGACTCTGGAACTAGAATGTAAGATTTACCCTATCAAATGTAGCCAGGGGCAAATTATGTTCCAGCAAAACTCTAGTACAATATCGACTTCCGAGGCTGAGATTTGCTGTGGTGCCCACAAATTACAGGATTCACGAATTTTTGAAATTTTTGAGATTAATAACTTGTTTGTATAACTGAAGAAGCGTTGTTACTTAAGGTTACATCTTCCTTAGCAGGAAGATGATCTTAAGGGTTGTTTGTAATAAGAAGCTGACTTCCCGGAAGACGGCGGAAGACGGAAGACGACGAAAGACAAAAGACGCTTTGGAAGATTGGAACATCTTCGGAAGACCGTCTTCGGAAGACCGTCTTCGGAAGACTGTCTCCGGAAGTCGACTGTATACAATTCATATCAAGAGTGGATTTGTGTTGCTTTTGTGTTAAGAGCGGCTTGGTACGAATCCTGAGTGGCTTGGTGAGTTGTTTTGTTATTTCGAGAAGTTGGAAGTCGGGGACTAGGCCTGTGCCTCCCGGTCTTCCAAGCTTCTCAAATCCACATCTTCCTAGAGAGACTAGAAGACTGAAAGGCTGGCAAAATGAGCGAGAAGACATGAGGGTCCATTTTGGATCTCTTCTGTCCGACCCATAGCAGCCATTCCTTCTTCTTCCCAAACTTAGTCGTGAGAAGACTTGCTGGCAGAATCTGGAGAGAATGGTCGAGGGTCATGTCTTCCCACCGAGCAGCAAGCTTCTTCTGAGTGCGTATGAGAGGTGAGAAGTCAGAAGAACAGAGTGCAAATGTCTTGAGTCTGTTGTGAAGATAGATTGCGTGTAGGAAGCAGAAGACAGGTGAGACCAGTGAAGGGAAGCCTGGCTTTGGGAGGTCTTCTGAGAACGTTATTGAATCAGAAGCTGTCCCGGGAGTCTTCCCAGAGGCCACTGTCACCGCAGGAGCCCGCAACCATCTTCCGAACCTGTTATGCATTTTATGTTTCGCAAATCTTGTATCTTCTGATAGGAAGTAGGATGTAATGCAAGGTGGGTTGTCTTCTTAGGAATCCATGCGAGGCCTTGCTTAGTTAGGATTGAGTAGATATAGTCCGGAAGACGAGAGGAAGTTAGGAAGCACTGTTAGAATCCCGGAAGACGGAGTAGCTGTCTTCTGGAAGACTAGGTTCATCTTCTGAGAGTGGAAGCTATACTGTGAGGACTTAGGGAAGGACTGAGCCTTCGACTCACAACAAGTACGTCACTTCTTCCAAGGAGTTAGTGCAGCTGAAGAAGAGCAACCAGGAGTTGCAGGCGCGCTTACAGCAGCATGACCAGGAGGTTCTGCGAGTACGGGATAAGCTCACCGCCCTTGCAGAAGAGAAGACGACGTGGAAGACTCTGCGGGAAGTCGCAGAAGCGCAGGTTGCGGCCGAGAAGACTCAGAGAGAAGCAGCGGAAGCCCGTGCGCAGGGGTTACTAGCTCACTCGGTGGAGGCACTTCGGAAGAAGTTTAACTTCACCGCGGGTAGGAAGCTCCATACCTTAGCTAGAGAGTGGGACGAGGAGTCCAAAGCAATGTTGGTGGAGTGCAAGGAGAGTATGTTCAGGTACTTGGATCGGCAGATAGAGGGAGTGAAGACGCTCTATGGTCTTCCCTTGATCCCGCCATCAGTAAACACGTCTTCCCAAGCACCAGCATCATCGACAAGACCAGACTTGGAGAAGGGGGAGTTCGACCTCGCTGTACACTTGGTAGTGACAGCGTTGGAAGCCGAGAAGAACCCGGAAGATGCCCCGGAAGACAAGACGTCTTCTGGAAGATAGGAAGACGAGCCGTCTTCCTAGGTATTCCGTGTGGAGGAAGCGACTTCCCCGGACCCCTATGAGGTCATCATGGCTCCCAGTGTCGAACTAGTGCCTCAGAAGAGCGAGGAAGCACAAATCGACCCAGCTTCCCAGAAGACGCTTCTGTCTTCCGAAGCAGCAGCAGCAGAGCCAGCGATGAACGTGGAGGAGGAGGCCACCTCAGCGACACCTGAGGTAATTACAGGGCTTCCCAGCGTATCAGAAGCCGTTTTAGTAGTTCAGGTAGGAGTAGATCAGGTGGAAATGGCATCCGAGTCACTAGAGTAGATAAGCAAAGCCCAGAAGACCAGGGACTTGTCCAAACTTAGTAAGTGCCCAATATGCTATATTAGAAAATAGCATGTCCAGTTTAATTTTAGATCAGTGATCATGTGACAGAGTAGGCAACGCAGGGTAAACAAGGTAGATGGCTAAAGCTGGAAAGGGAACGGTGTGCATGTGGGGTGGCAGCCTCCTGACAACGCCCATCTCTCTCTGGCGGTCACCTCCTCTGTTTTCTCATGGCAGATGGTTAAGAAGGATCGTAGAGTAGGAAATTGGACCTGTGTGGAGAATTGAGTTCTGCACACACATTCCAATCTTACGGTGCAGACAGATTAGACACACATGGGAGTCTTCGAAGAAACTGGCAGCCTGCACACACATACCAATCTTACGATGCATGAGATAGATTAGACACTAGAGGTACACAGTGTACACTACACTCGATGTTGGAATAAAGAGATAACGCAGGAAGAAGTCTGCATTCTCTTACCACCAGCAGCGATTCAGAGATGTAGATGAGTAGTGGACAGTCTAGGAGCAGGGAAGGACATCCTCGTGCAGTCCTGCTGGTTAGACTGATGTGTCGAGGAGTAGGAGCAGACAGTAGAGGGAGTGAGCTTCCCAACACCTATGTATCTTCTTCTCGGGGAATGGATTGCTGATTTGAGTGCAGAGGCTTTGCTCGTGTCTTCTGGATGGTGGGTTCTTTGAATTCGCTCCCAATTGTGCATGGGAAGTGTTCTTCTTGAGTGGCGGTGGCTGTCAGCAGTTGTGGAAGTGTAGCTTGGCTCGTTCAGTAGAGCACTTGGGATCTACGTACGGACGGTCTTATGGGTAAGGGATCCCAGAAGACAGAGTAGCCGGAGCAGCGAAGTGAAGAAGAAAGAAGCCTTCTTCCCACAGCAGAAGACGACATCCTCAAGAAGAAGACGGTGCAACTGTACACATGTTTGTTGTCTTCCTCCCCAAACTATTACAAGTAGGGATGGCTTGTTAGTCAGGATCCGGACTAGAAGCCTGTCGGAGTCTTAATTTCTTATTCTTATCTTGTTTTGATCTTCGTTTGGATTTCCCTTCTTCCCCATCTTCCCCATCTTCTTACATCTTCTTACATTCTTCCGAGACTTCTATTGAGCTTCCGTGAAGGTGAATGTCGTTGTAGTGCTGCAGGAAGACCATTTTCGTAGGTAGAAGCCTGGGAAGGCTACATGGGGCATACACCTTGTGATTAATCTAACCCGTTGGAATGTGAGTGTGAGAATAAGGTGTAACGACTGTTGCTAGTCGACTTCTGCGAAGCAGGACAGCTTTCTGGAGGTGTGAGAAGACGAGCTGAACCCCCAGAAGACGAGAATCGCTTCGGGAAGACGGTATCGAGAAGACCGGAAGAAGCAACTTGGAAGCAGGAATATCGTCTTCCCGAGCTTCTCTGTGAATAATTGTGTGATATTTTAATTGGTAGTTGTTTGTCTAGTTCCAGAGCACCATGTGGCGTGTCTGGAAGACGTGTGGTTTTGTGTGGTTTTGTGAGAAGACGGGCTTTTTAGGCAAAACCCGTGTGTTTGTGTGTTTGAACAGATCCTAGAACTTAGAGCAGCGATTACTTACGTAAATCCTCTGTGGGAACGATATCTTGTATACTAAATGGGCAAAAGGAGTAATCCTGCGTCACTACATTTGCTCAGGTGATGTATAGAACCATTGACATGATTTGTACCTTATGAACATGAGCTTTGGGATTTTGCCTGTGCTTCAATCGTAGTTTGCACAAAGAGGTATTGTTATTCATGTCCGAATGCATTCATTCGTCGAGACTTTAATGCATTCATTAATGCATTCATAACCGAGATGAATGATCGCTAAACCGATGCTTTAATGACCAGATGGCTTCCTAGAGACCAGAATATATCTATCATATGCTAGATACCATGCGAAAGAACTGCTCCAACGAGAAGGTCTGAAGTTTCCTCTCAATAACGGTAGCTTGGCACGGTTTAACTTATGAAGTTCGTAAGCAATGGAACAAATACAGAGTTAAAGTTGAAACTAATTAGCACCCTGATTTGATGTCCTTGCAACCCTGCACACAAACATGTTGCTGTCAGAATGAGGAGATTTCAACGATCATATGATTCTCTTGTATAATTATCTTTCTTTCTTTCTTTCATCAGATACAAAGTGATGAGCCGCCTGCCCTCCAATGCCAATTTCGGCAAAATCTCAATGACAAGAGAGATGGCTTTTTCGTTGAAACAAAAAAAAGGTAGTGACACACTGAAAATCGGTACCATGAAATGAGGTGGTTTCAGAGTCTAAGTATTCTGATTTTTTGCTATGCATGATCTCAACATAGTTGCTTTAAGCGTATGACTTAAAAGGTTTCGGGGGTGAAGTTCATATCATACGTTGTCGAGTTGAGAGTTTTCTTGGGAAAGGCGGAACCTTCTGACTGTGATATGATCTTGAAGGATGTGTTCAGTCTACTCAGAGAAGCGTTGGGCTTCAGGCTATGGTTGCTTACTATCCAGAGGTAGGCTTTAGATCAAAAGGGAACACTATAAACACTCACTCAGGTCGAATGGACCCTCCAGTATGTTCAGGAAGCGAAAATCAAGCTAGACTAGCAGTAATAAGATCAGACAGCAAACTTTAACAGTCCAGAATCAGAAACATACGATGGTTCAAACTTCAGAATTTCTCCTACATGTAAATGAGGCCCTACTGACATTCATACGAAGTTTCAGCTTGAGATCAATTCAGAGCACCGAGATATGGACAGAAACGTTCTGAGCAGAGAAATTACGGCAATTTCTGATACCCAGACAGCTATTTCGACCTAGAACAGAGAATTGGCTCGATCACTTTCGAAGATTCTTACAGGATTTGCAGTACACAGCTTGTTGAACACTCCTGTGAAGTTGGACCTCTTGATTGTACACAGAACTCCAGATCTCGCTCTCTGAAGTTGCTGTTCTAGATTGAGAGCTTTTCGGACCCCCTCTACTTCAGCGGTCGCCTCGAATTACTCAATCACTCAATTGACATGAAAATTTGAGGACAGTCATAGCCCTACTGACAGTGAATGTGACCCAAAGGTTTGAAACGATTTTCTCAAATCTACTGCGATTGACACCGAAAACTTCAAAATCAACAGAAGTGCTGCAATTCTGACACAAATCGAACTTCAATGAGCCATAACTCCTTCTTTATTGCTCCAAATCGATAAAAAATTTCACTGACAGCGACTGGCACGACGAGCCTTATCCTCTTGTGTTCTCAGATTTTGTTGTCTCCTCTCCAAATGCTCGAATTCCTCTTAAGATCCCTACTACTAAGTTTAGCAGTACACAAAGATAAATTTGGACCAATGGGAGTTCATAGCTTCACTCCCCTGTCCTTTAGTGTCCCAAACCACGTGATGACTTAATTTTGCGCATAGGCTACCACGTCAAGCCCCTAAAGTGCCAACGTAACCTCTAAACTCATGTAAAACGACACGTAATCCCGAAAGATAACCTAATCTCGCTAGGAAGCATGCATGGGCGACATGTAATTACAACCCATGAGCTTAACTCCATCTGCATAGTAATCAACCTGCTAAGACTCAAAATATGTAACATCCTCTAGTGTCGACTTCTCTGAGATCCTAACTTCACTCAGAGAGACTAACGCTTGACAGAGAGGTGAATTATTTACAATGTAAAATGATTCACATCACGACATCCATCCCCTCCAAACCTGCACATCCTCCGGCATGTGTCAACCTCTTCAGTCTTCTGTTTGTTCTTCTTCATCGTCACTCTCCTCCGCCTCAGCCGGGGCGTCTTCATCTCTTGTCATCCTCTCCATGACTAACTATCATCTGCTCAAAAGCTCGTTTCTCCACTTCAGTCAAGAAGCCACCCCCTCCTATCTGGAGTTGCTCGAGTGTCTCTTGAGTAAACTTGTGTCTTATTTGTTTAAGATCTCTCAGTACATGCTCAGTGGCCGCTAACTCCATCTGCTATCGTGAATCAACAGGTAACTGGGCCGTCACTGGTTTCACCTTCTTCGCTACAGTTTTGTATTCGGTGTGAACCTCTGCTTCTTCACGAGAGCCACACCAGCAGATTGCATCTTTCCATCCACTCTCTAATCTCGGATGAGGACGAGATTGTAAACACGAGACAATCTCCTCATAGACTTTACGAGAGTGGATAGGGATCACCACCCTTCCTCCCATCTAATCCATCAACCTATCTACATCATCCAGCCAACGAACAAAAGACTGTACACCTACAAACTCCTCGTAAACACCAGAAATCATCTCACCTTCATTCAGAACTCCTGTACAGTGTAGATTTTCTACATATTTTTCCATCTGTCTTCTACTCTTCTCAATCAAATCCTCTACTCGCGTGAACTCACTCCAATCATCAGAACTGAAAGTCATCAAACCAGATTTCCAACTATGTACAGTGTAACTACTCTTTAAATCTTGAGCAACCTCTTCGTCAGCCTGTTGTGATCTCACATGCTGCTCAAGCGGGATCATAGTAGTAACAGATCTATCACTCTTGGTATCCCGACCTACAAGAGTGGTTTCTGAAAACCCTTGCTCCTGCAGATAGGAAAATCTCTCAAAGTTTGTCGGTTTCGTTCGTGGTTCGTACGAATGGTCAGAAACTGCACAAAACGTCTATCATCCGGACTACGGATCCTAGCATAGTGAGATCCATCATCCATCATCTTCGTCTCCATTCTAACTGCCGTGATATAAGGTTGACCAAGAATCACAGGATATGAAGCAAAAGACTGCACGAAGAAGTATTGATCTACCTCCACATCACCCAGCTTCACTCTCACGTTGGGACTGTAACGACCTATGTTACACATAGGAAGTTTGTCTATTAGTAAGGTCTTTAGTTATAACTAAGTGTTGAGAATGTTTATTGGTTGCCAAAGTACTTTAAGGAGGTATCAAGTTAGTCATGACTAGCTAAAAGTTAGTTATGGTTAAACTTAGCTGTACTTTTGGCAGAATTCAGATATTTGCTAAAGAGTGAGCACTACTATCTTGTCATCTTGTCTAAAAGGTAGAAAGGGGGTGGAAAGTATCCCTTATCTCCTTTTTGACTTGATATTAGTGGTTGGATTAAAGTTGTGGACTTTGTGGGCAATAAAAACAAGAAGAGATTCCACATGTTTCCTTTTTAGTGGGTCCTAGTGTAGAGGGGGGGTGGAAATTCGATATTCCTTGAGAATATTCCAGAATCCTTCTAGAAGTTGTTGACTTTGAAGGAATAAGCCCATGTGAAAAGGTAAAAAGCCCATGTGATCAATGCTTTTATCTTAAGTAATATCTTAGTAAAACCCGGTAAAAATAGTTACGGCTGAGTTACCGGAGGGTACCAAAGTAAAAACCTAGAATGTATAAATAGAGGAGTAGAGAAGAGCTCCTCATCCTTGTTTTCACATTGTCGTAATGACAACTTGAGTAATATAGAGAGTGTGGGATATTTTTAGCATGTGAGAACTTGAGAGACGTCGTTAGAATGGAGGATTTTAGTTGATGTGTTTAAGGAGATTTTTAGTTGATAATTTTGTGGGTGTATGAATGCGTGAACTTAGCATTTTCCCTTCAAGTTCATGGTGTGCTTCCATCAAAGCCATCAGAGGTGACCCCTGAGTGAGAGACAGGCCCGACATGTTGCAGATTCGTGGATGACGATCGTGGAGGTTGAGAGATCGGGGGGGTAGTTGATCGATAGGACCGCGGAGGGTTTACATTTTTGGTTCCGTTGCCGGGACCTCACTTGAAGGGATCTTTGAACGATGTTTAGAGTTCAGTTCTATATTCGACAAAAAGAGATTATGAGAGAGCACATTGAGAGAACGTTGGGAGGAGAGAGAGCTAACGCGATGTTAGCAACGTTAGAACCTTTCGTGTATCCCGTAGTGATATATGACGCGTTCAAAGTCATTCTTTACATCTTGTTCACTTAGAAAGGGCTTGAGGAGAGTTGAAAGAAGGAGCAACAAGAGTTGTAGAGAAAGGAGGAGAGAAAAGTTATTAGAGGAGAGAAATTTGTGAGTTTAGAAATTCTGCTCTCTGGAATATTTGTACAGTCGCTGTCAACTTTTCTGTGAATTTTATTTTCCTGTGAAACTTTCCAGTGTTTTAGATTAGTTGATTTCCTATCTAAGACAAAAGAAATCATAGGAAAAGGTGGTCGAGAGAGGGAGCAATGATTTTTCAAAGTTGAGGGGGTCTATTCGTGAGAGTTGAGGAATTCTGTTTTCTGAAAAAAATTTACAGTCAGTGTCAGATTTTCTGTGAATTTTATTTTCCTGAGAAACTTTCCAGTGTTTTAGATTGGCTGATAAGCTATCCAAGACAAAAGAAATCATGAGAAAATGAGGTCTGAAGAGGGAGAAAGAATTTTTCAAAGTGGAGGGGGTTGACAACCATGAGGGAAGTGAAAATATACAAATTTCAGTTCTCTGAAAATTTGTACAGTCATCACCATCTCTTCTGATTAGGGAAGTTTCTGTTGAAACTTCATGATTTAGTAGCTTGGAGGTTGAGCTACTGGAGACCACAAAAATCTTGGAGAGATCTCTTACCAACTAAGAGATATACGTTTCGGCATACAAGGAGATCTTGAAGATACTTCATGGGGAATCCAGTTCGAGTGCCGAAGTTGAAGAAGAGACGTTTGGGAGTTATAACGGAGACGAAAAAGCCAAAGTTAAGTATAGAGGCGTTGCGATCAAGCTTCTATTGCAATTGGGGTGATATTTTTGCTTTATATCAAGAAGCTTCTGCGAGCATCGGCGCAGATGTGAAGAAGGTTGAGTTCAAAGTATCATTCACTGTAGAGGCCACGAATGCTCCTGGCGAAGTAGAGTATGATCCTTACAAAAGTAACTTTAAGATGTCTGCTAGGATTAGTACAGACGATGGTCATGAGGATATTATCATGGACTCTTAATTTTAGATTGGATTTTATTTCATGTATAGCATGTAGAATACACGATTTTCAATATAAAAGAGTTAAGAAAGTGATGTAGAGTTATTTTCCTCAACGATATTTTGTCCACTTAATGGTTGAGAAGGCACAACATGAGTGGAAGTTCAAAAGATTGGAAAGTTAGACTTAGAAACCTTCCTCAAGGTTTAGATGTCATAGTAAGCGTCGGAGAGAGCTCTAAAGAGATTATCGTTGAGTTTGAGAACCCTAGTACAAAACCTCAAGTAGAATCTCCGAGGAGAAGAGTAGAAACCGACTTGTGGTGTTATTTTTGTAGAGGGTTGGGACATAAAGTAGTGAATTGTCCAACTAGAATTAGAACCGAGAGAGCTAAAGGGAAGCGGGAGTTTACTGATTTAAGTCTTCGAGTGGGTCCATCGTCACCAGCGCCAATTCATCTTCTAGGAGAAGATCCTTGTCCAAGTTGTGGAGTGGGTGATCTATCAAGAGGACACAAGTGCGTCGATGTGGCCGCCCTACTTACGTCAGTAGTCGAGAAGTTGGACGAGACTCAAAGAGCTGAGACGGAGAAGTTGTCGACTTCAAAAGAGGACTCGGTTGAGTTGTGATGGAGATCGTCATTCGGATGGTGGAGAAGGCGGTGATGCGACTCAGGCTCATGATTACCTTGGGAGAAGAGATGGCACAAGAGGTGTTGTTACAACCATTTCCTTTTATTTTACCTATGGTAGATTATTCGCGAATGGAATTGATGATGTTCGTGCTCTTTTAGCGAGTAGTTATTGCACGAAAATTGGAAGTGTAGAAGAGTAGTTACAAGATGGGGAAGTTACCAGTGTTTCATGAGAAGGACAATGAAGATGTAGAACCATTTGTACGAGATTTCAAAAGGGATTGCATCGGAAACAACGTGAGAAGGAAGGAAGAATGGGTGTTGTTACTGCTAGAGTTTTTAGAAGATTTTGCTCTTACGTGGTATGAAGACCGAGTGAAGAGCAAGACACCTGGTGCAGTTGAGGACACATGGGAGACGTTGAGTAATGCACTCATCGAAGAATTTCTTCCAGAAGAGAGTTATGAGAAGCTCATGGTGGAGCTTACTCATTTGAAGCAACGAGACGACGAGAAAGTTCGGCAATATGCCGAAAGGGTGGATAAGTTGGAGCAACGGTTTCGGACGGTCCTACGGAAGAGTGGAGAAAATGTGGAGTTAACGATGGCGGGGATTGGAGCAGTGTTGACCAAGAACTTGGTGGGAGGGTTGAGGCCTTCAATTCAAACCCAAGTGAGGTACGAGAAGCCAGCAACCAAAGCGGAGGCCATCAAGATAGCGACAAATATGGAAGAGAGTTTGGATGAAGGAGATATCATCCAACCTCATCATGCTGCTCTGGTGTCAACTTCGACTCCTGGTGTAGTCACAACGATCGCACCTGCACCATCACAATTGGTGATTGCTTCAACGTCAGCTCCTACTCCAACGGTGGTGCCAAGACCGTTTGTCCGAACAACGATGTCTACTGCCACCTCTGATTTTCATGCCGAGCTGAAGAGCATCACCGATACTCTTGCGGATCTCAAGATAAACGTGGTGCAGTTACGAGAATGGAGGAACAAAGGTGGAGGAGGAGGTCAAAGAGGTTACGACAACAATCCCAACCGAGGAAATCAAGGTAACTTTGGAGGCAACCAAGGTAACTTTGGAGGAATCACTTGTTGGACGTGTGGAGGTTCTCATTTACAGCGAAATTGTCCTAACAACGGAGCAAGAGGTGCTGAAGCTGTCAGAATGAATGTGGGTGGAGGAAATCCACCACAAGGACGGGACAAGGGGGTGGCTACTATCGATGTCGTGCGAGATCCCATCTACGAGAAAGGAGAGAGTTCAAACTCTTCTCATGCACCGGTGGAGCTTTTAGCTCAAGAAAGGAAAAGAACTCGATTTTCTGATGAACCGGTTTTCATGGAGGAATCAGCTAGTAGAAGCACTCGTTCGAGTAATGTTTCTAGTACACCAAGGGAGCCAAGAAGGAAGCTGGGGATGGCGGATTTCACCATTTCATCTTCCCAAGCGGGATATGATGTGGTTGAAGATGTGGGTGCTCAGAAAGCCAACATCACTGTTGGACAACTGATCGCACTTAATCCCAGCTTACGAAGGGAACTCAGAGGAGGACTGAGTTCTAAGAGAAGCAAGAAGAAGAAACCCAAGAGCAAGACGTCAAAGTCTGTGGGAGTTGGTGTGGTGGATGTGCATGCTTCAGAGGTATGCACTAGGGCTTTAAAGATTGAAGTCCGATTGAATGATCACTACGTCTCTGACGTATTGGTGGATGGAGGGTCGGCTGTAAACGCCATATCAGAGAGATTGATGAAGAAGTTTGGGATGGAACCAACTCGCCCGGCTAGCATTGTCGTGGGGATGGCTAACAAGCAACGGGTAAGACCTCTTGGCGTGTTAAAGAAGGTGGTCGTGTCTGTGATGGGAGTTCAAACATTGATGTCCTT
Organism: Asterella californica; assembly: GCA_036924285.1. NCBI lineage: Eukaryota > Viridiplantae > Streptophyta > Marchantiopsida > Marchantiales > Aytoniaceae > Asterella > Asterella californica. The sequence continues at coordinate 19,103,952 of JAYKYS010000010.1, read as the reverse complement.
TCAAGTGTTAAAGGACTCTAGTTATGATTTGCTCCTAGGTAGGCCTTGGTTGAGAGCTGTGCGCACCACGGATAGGTGGCACAAGGGATACTTACGGATTGGGCCTAGAGATCATAGAGTGATAGTTCCTCTCTCGGGTGTTGGAGGTGTGACTTCTGACTCTGATAGACCTACTAGTGACTACTGGGAATCTGATACGGAGGATGATCAGAGTGTCTCGAAAGTAGATACCGGAGATTCTTACGATCAAGAATCCTCCTCTGAGGATGAAGGATTTGATCGAGATGAATCATTACATCAGCTTAGTGCTATTGACTTGTTGCCTCGACCAGCAGTGGAGAAAGATCTTGACAAAGAAGAGTTGAGTGAGGCAGAGATTGTGAGAAGACTCTCTACCCTGAAGTTTGGTATCAATGTCACTCAAGAAGAGAAAAGTAGATTCCTAGATATATTTCGAAAATATATCCATGTGTTTACTTTCAGCTACAAGGATTTGAAGGAGGTGACTCTCGAGACTCATCGAATCGAATTGGAGGAGCACGCAAGACCAGTTCGACAGAAGCAGAGAAGGGTCAATCCCACAACGGCAATGATGATCAAGGAGGAGATAGACAAGTTGAAGGAGGCGAGTTTCATCTATGAGGTGGAGAACTCAGAATGGGTTTCACCCATTGTGATTGTCAAGAAGAAGAATGGTAAGCTGCGAGTGTGCATAGACTATAAGAAGCTGAATGCAGTTACCAAGAAGGATTATTATCCTCTACCATTTATAGATGAGATTTTGGAGGAAGTTGCTGGTCATGAGTGGTACAGCTTTGGTGATGGTTATAGTGGGTATAACCAGATCAAGATAGCACAGGAGTACCAACAGTTGATTACTTTCACTACTCCTTGGGGAACATTTGCATTTCGGGTGATGCCATTCGGATTGTGTAATGCTCTGGCCACGTTTCAAAGGTTCATGAACAAGGTGTTTGAACCATTCATAGGGAAGTTTGTTCGAGATTTCATTGACGATTTCTATGTGTACGGACGAAAGGAGGACCACTTTGATCATGTGATCAAAGTTTTGCAGCCGTTGGAGCAAGCCAACGCTTCTCTAAATCCAGAGAAGTGCATCTTTGGCTGCAAAGAAGGTCTGCTGTTAGGGCACATCATTTCCAAGAATGGGATTGCGGTAGATCCTGAGAAGGTGAAGAAGATTGTGGATCTTCCATTTCCGATCAACTTGACAAAGTTGAGGCAGTTTCTTAGCATGGTTGGATATTATCGTAGGTTTGTCTTTTCCTTCTCAAACAAAGCAATAGCTTTGACTATGTACATGAAGAAGGGAGTTGATTTTGACTTGATAGTGCATGATCAGAAGACAAAGGAACCATTTTAGGACCATTTGAGAAGTGGGGTATTGACTTTGTAGGTCCTCTTAATAAGACACCTCGAGGCAATAGATACATTGTAGTCGTCACTGACTATTGTACCAAGTGGGTAGAGGCTAGACCTTTGAGAGAGACTAATGAAACAGAAGTCGGTAGATTCCTATGGGAGAGGATCATCACCAGATTTGGATGTCCGTTAGAGTTGGTCTCAGATAGAGGAGGAGAGTTTGTAGGGAGCATGACTACTGCTATGCTACAACACTTTTCTATCAAGCCACGAGTAACGACCTCATACAAACCAAATGCTAATGGTCTTGCGGAGAAGACCAATCTTACACTTTGTATGATGCTCGCCAAAGATGCTGGTGTTGAGACTGCGAAACATACTTGGGATAAGAGGCTACATGCCATCTTATGGGAGTATCGAACGACAACAAAGACTTCTACTGGGTACTCCCCATTTCGACTGGTTTATGGAGTGGAGTCCAAGTTGCCAATCCAATTCGAATTGGATACTTTTCAAACTATTCAACGAAAGTTGAAGAGGTCGAGAGGAGAAGACCTGGTCAGATCAAGAAGGGAGCAACTCATGGAGTTGGAAGAGACCCGAGCGGTAGCAATGATCCGGATGGAACGAGCTCAGGCGTATCAAAAGAAGAGTTACGACAAACGTTTGGGCAAGAGGGAGGTAAAACCTTTTCAAGTCGGAGATTGGGTTATGTTGTATGATGCTATCAGATTCAAGAGGGCTAGGAAGAAGTTTCTTCCGAGATATTTTGGTCCTTTTGTTGTAGATAAGGTGTGGAGCAACTTCACATATGACCTTCAGGAGCTGGGAGGAAGGAGATTTGATCGGGTAAATCATGACAAGTTGAAGTTGTTTCATCGACGAAAGGTCTCTCTTCACTCCGAGGACGGAGCGAAAATTTAGTCCGGGGGTAAAATGTAACGACCTATGTTACACATAGGAAGTTTGTCTATTAGTAAGGTGTTTAGTTATAACTAAGTGTTGAGAATGTTTATTGGTTGCCAAAGTACTTTAAGGAGGTATCAAGTTAGTCATGACTAGCTAAAAGTTAGTTATGGTTAAACTTAGCTGTACTTTTGGCAGAATTCAGATATTTGCTAAAGAGTGAGCACTACTATCTTGTCATCTTGTCTAAAAGGTAGAAAGGGGGTGGAAAGTATCCCTTATCTCCTTTTTGACTTGATATTAGTGGTTGGATTAAAGTTGTGGACTTTGTGGACATTAAAAACAAGAAGAGATTCCACATGTTTTCTTTTTAGTGGGTCCTAGTGTAGAGGGGGGGTGGAAATTCGAGATTCTTTGAGAATATTCCAGAATCCTTCTAGAAGTTGTTGACTTTGAAGGAATAAGCCCATGTGAAAAGGTAAAAAGCCCATGTGATCAATGCTTTTATCGTAAGTAATATCTTAGTAAAACCCGGTAAAAATAGTTACGGCTGAGTTACCGGAGGGTACCAAAGTAAAAACCTAGAATGTATAAATAGAGGAGTAGAGAAGAGCTCCTCATCCTTGTTTTCACATTGTCGTAATGACAACTTGAGTAATATAGAGAGTGTGGGATATTTTTAGCATGTGAGAACTTGAGAGACGTCGTTAGAATGGAGGATTTTAGTTGATGTGTTTAAGGAGATTTTTAGTTGATAATTTTGTGGGTGTATGAATGAGTGAACTTAGCATTTTCCCTTCAAGTTCATGGTGTGCTTCCATCAAAGCCATCAGAGGTGACCTCTGAGTGAGAGACAGGCCCGACATGTTGTAGATTCGTGGATGACGATCGTGGAGGTTGAGAGATCGGGGGGGGTAGTTGATCGATAGGACCGCGGAGGGTTTACAGGACAAGCGCCGTATAACTCACCCTTTTGGTTGTTTGCAGCTCGTAGCACCTAACCATGGTTCAATTTGATAGACCACTGTCCTCTCTCGTACACCTCCCGTGACATGATGTTGATCTCTGAACCGTGATCAACCAAAGCAGCAACAGGTTCAAGACTTCCAAGGCGAACTCGTGTAGCAGTCGTAGCACGAGCCTAGTGTCTTTTTCTGAAGTCGCTATTTGTAGCTGGACTCTCATCGCCAGCTTCATCATCATCAAACTCAATAGTGTTGGTATCAGCAACTAACGCTTCTTGTTGGTACTCTGTATCATCAGCCTCTTGAAAATGCATCTTGCCGAATTTTGCATTATTAACAGAAGCTCCTACTACATCTATCATCTGACTTTCAACTTGCTCGGACATCACCTGTCTCTTCCGCTTGATGATGTTGATGATCAGTTCGTGAAACTCCCTCTTCGTAATACCAAGAACCTCCCGAAGAGAAAACTCGATTCGCGTGTCAAGTATTCTATGCTCCAAGATGCTCTTGAGATCAGTTGAAGTCTCAATATCAGCTGCCAACTTATAAGCCGGTCCCTTCCTTTTCTCTTGGGCAGTAAACTGTCTACCAGCAGTCGTTGACTTCTGCTGAGATCTCTGTATGTCCTCCATCGGACCTGGTGCAGGTGGAGGAGCTGCAGAAGTAGACGGGATGTCCTCAGGAAGAGCCGCTCGTCTCCTTGTGACTCTTTGTCTATCTCCAATCTCCTCTAGAACTCCAGTATCAAGTTCAGATGCTTCTCGCCGCCTCTTCTCCTCCACAGAAGCATCTTGCCAGTGAACGTGTCTATCCACGTCCAAGAATGCTTTGATAGATGCAGCGTCAACAGGATCTCCCCACCCTGTGACTCTACGGATAGTCTCTGCTCCTCTCTTCAATGTTTCAGAAGGAATGGGAGCAATACTCTTCTCAGCAGTCTTATCTAGCAATGTAGGACTAGAAGAAACCTCAATATGTCCGACATATACATCAAGATTTACCGGTGGTGCCATCAATGTATTTACAGTCGCAGCCGCGGCAATCTGAGATAGACTTCTCATGCCTCTTCGTCCAAACTGCGTGTTCAACGGCTCTCCAGTCGAAGAAAGATGTAGCCTACCGTTCTGGTAGCGAACCACACCATCTCGTAAAGCAGTCGTAAGCTCTTGACAATCTCCTCAAAAATGATCAGGACTGTCACACCAAATACATCTACGAACAGGAGCACCTCCTAGACGTGTAGCAGCAGACGCCGGTGGCTGCTCTCTCTACAGGCCAGCTAACTCCACCTTCAATTCTCTCATCTGTCGAATCAAGTCTTCGATCTGGGTCTGCTGTCCATGGTTCTCTGCAGGTCTCTGAACCGGTGCCTTTTGTGCAGGAACTGGCACCACTGGTATCAAAAGTACTGCAGCCGGTACAACAGATCTAGGAGTCGAAGCCGGAGGTTGCTGTACTTGAGGAGCAGTGCGAGGTGGAGCGGTCACTTCTGCAAGCGGACGTCCTCTCACAGCCACTCTTCCCCTCCTCTGTCTCGTTAGTACGGCAACAACATCCTCGACTCTTCCCCAATCAGTAGTAACTCCTCCTTCAGCAGATCGATCGGCCAACATAAAACATAATCGATCTGTCGTAGCATCATCGGTAGCTTGCAAGAAAAGCTCGGTTCTCCTAACATCTAAGGTTATCCTCTCAAGAGTTGAGAGTTGTCGGTATCTCCGATCAAACTCTCTCAACATCTCATTCAGGCTCATCATCCGACCAGGTTGCTGCTCAACCCAGTCCAGAAATGTTCTCCTAGTAACTCTCTCTGAATCTTCTTCAAGAAACTCCTCTCGAAGAGATCGCTCAAAACTCATCCAGATTCCAAACTTTCTTCTCTGTACATCCCTAACTTGGTCTCGCAACTCAGGAATGACAGCTAACTCAAAACTTGCTATCATCTCAGCATCAGTAACTCTAACCAATTCCATCTCTCCTCTATACTCAAGCAGATATCTAGAAATATCTCTACCCTCAAACCTTCCACACCTATTCACTATTGCTTGCAAAGCCTTGGTGGATTTTAACTCACTCCCTCCAACGATCGGATGTTGTTGGACCAAGGCCGCAAGGGTCTTCAGAATCTCAGCCGTATCCAGACCAGATACAGACGTCGTTGTAGCCGCAGGTGCTACAGAAGGAGCTGCAGTAGACGTAGATGCAGCAACCGTAGAAGTAGCAACAGTAGCGCTCTTGCGATCCATCTCTTCTTCATGTAGTAAACTCAACCTTCTCAATCAATCACCCCAAGAGCTCTCAGTGGAAGCACCAGATGTCGAGTTGAGAGTTTTTCTGAGAAAGGCGGAACCTTCTGACTATGATATGATCTTGAAGGCTGTGTTCAGTCTACTCAGGGAAGCGTTGGGCTTCAGGCTATGGTTGCTTACTATCCAGAGGTAGGCTTCAGATCAAAAGGGAACACTATAAACACTCACTCAGGTCGAATGGACCCTCCAGTATGTTCAAGAAGCGAAAATCAGGTCAGACTAGCAGTAATAAGATCAGACAGCGAACTTTAACAGTCCAGAATCAGAAACATACGATGGTTCAAACTTCAGAATTTCTCCTACATGTAAATGAGGCCCTACTGACCATTCATACGAAGTTTCAGCTTGAGATCAATTCAGAGCACCGAGATATGGACAGAAACGTTCTGAGCAGAGAAATTACGGCATTTTCTGATACCCAAACAGCTATTCTGACCTAGAACAGAGAATTGGCTCGATCACTTTCGAGGATTCTTACAGGATTTGCAGTACACAGCTTGTTGGACACTCTTGTGAAGTTGGACCTCTTGATTGTACACAGAACTCCAGATCTCGCTCTCTGAAGTTGCTATTCTAGATTGAGAGCTTTTCGGACCCCCTCTACTTCAGCGATCGCCTCGAATTACTCAGTCACTCAATTGACATGAAAATTTGGGGACAGTCATAGTCCTACTGACAGTGAACGTGACCCAAAGGTTTGAAGCGATTTTCTCAAATCTACTGCGATTACACCAAAAACCCCAAAATCAACAGAAGTGCTACAATTCTGGCACAAATCGAACTTCAATCAGCCATAACTCCTTCTTTATTGCTCCAAATCGATAAAAACTTTCACTGACAGCGACTGGCACGACGAGCCTTATCCTCCTGTTTTCTCAGATTTTGTTGTCTCCTCTCCAAATGCTCGAATTCCTCTTAAGACCCCTACTACTAAGTTTAGCAGTACACAAAGACAAAATTGGACCAATGGGAGTTCATAGCTTCACTCCCCTGTCCTTTAGTGTCCTAACCCACGTGGTGACTTAATTTCACTCATAGGCTACCACGTCAAGCCAACGTAACCCCTAAACTACATGCGAAGACATGTAAAACGACACGTAATCTCGAAAGATAACCTAACCTCGTTAGGAAGCATACATGGGCGACATGTAATTACAACCCATGAGCTTAACTCCATGTACATAGTAATCAACCTACTAAGACTCAAAACATATAACATCCTCTAGTGTCGACTTCTCTGAGATCCTAACTTCACTCAGAGAGACTAACGCTTGACAGAGAGGTGAATTATTTACAATGTAAAATGATTCACATCACGACATCGTCCATGCATTGTTCACAGTCAAATGATCGGACAAGTTTTGAAGAGGTCCCTTGTCAGTCACGATAGCCTGGACGAAGAACCTGAACCCGAACATGGAGAACACGAGCCTCCAGGGTAGATGGGATCGCTCACCTCTCCCAACGGACCTCCAGACACTCTGTACCCCTTGATCAGTCGGAATGCTCTACGCATGGATGAGGTTGGAGTTCCTCAAGTAGTCCAGTCCTCCATCGTTGAAGATTTGTGATCCGGCCTTGAACCAAACTGCCTCTTACGATACTTGGTTATGCTGCTGTTTTGGTAGCACGACCTAAAACACACCTGCTGGTTCTGCCGCTCATCATCGTTCATCGGGATGTTGTGCCAAGTGGAACTGATGCGAAACGATAGTCGCAGCACGTGGGACTATCCTTTTCTCCGAAAATTACGAAGATAAAGAATATGTGATGAGAAGACGATAGCTATCGCGACTGCAATCGTTATCAAAAGCTGCAGGACTGGCAGCTGTACTCTTCAAGTCCGGCGGGATCCATTAGACGCGTCAAAGAATATAGTCGGAAGAGACCCTAAGCCGTTGCTAGAGACGACTTACGGAGATAAGCCCGTTGTTCGAGAGAGTGGCTTACACACATAAAGCACGCTTTCGGCAATGCCTTCTGCAGCGTAACACAACGAGGTAACATTTCATCATTTGGCCCTGACTTTACATACTCTACCTCTGACCTTACGCAGCCTGACGAAAATTTAGTCAGTGTTGAAGGTCGATTCCTATTCAGAGAGAGCTAAATCTGTGAAAGAGCAGCAAGGTTTAATTAAAACTTGCCAAAGAGTTCTTAATAATGACATCGTGAGCTTAACCTGCTTTTTGCTTCACACAAGAACGACAAATGGAAAGTGGAAAAGTTTATTTCCTCGTTCTGCAAATAGTAGAAAATGCCTATTGGTGAGTGATCGAAAGCTGCATGAAAACTCGAAATATCTTGCAACCGTAAATAATATCGAGCTGATTGAGGACATGTGGCTACGTCTCATTTGTAAGGGTTGTCCTTATGAGTGTGGTGCATAATAATCACTCAGAATAACAGCAGTCGATTTATAGACTAGTGCTTGAGTCATAATAAGTTTTAACTGTAAAAGCTTTCATGGAAATACTGGAAAAATAATATGCATGCAGTATGAACTTCTGGGAAGCTTTTTCCCGCTTGGTGAAGCGGATATTCTATACTAAGTTACAGGAGAATTCGAAGTTATCTTTAAATGTTAGCCAGACTTGGAGATGTAAATTTTTTTCAACATAATACCATAAGGGAAGTGCAGGTAGACTCACGCTCTTCGAACAGTACAAGTATGACTGTATATTCTGAGATAAAATATATATTTAATTAACAAATACAATTATTACTTAACTAGTGCATATTTGCATACTGAAGATAGGAGTGGATCATATGCAAGGAAGACGTCTTTACAGGTATAGCAAGCGCAGGATAAGTTTGTTCTCAAAACGTCACAAAAGGTTAATAGATATTCAAAAAGCGCAGGTGCTTGGAATAAAACCCTAATCAAGTAGACACCAAATATCTTTCCCCACGGCCTTGTACAGTGAATTTCGTTTTCTCTTACTAGAAAATGTATAAATATTATAAAAAATATTATTATAAGTTATTATAAAATATTAAATTTATTTATAAATAATATATATTAATAATCTCAGAATAGCCAACTCATCAGAATATAAATCATAAATAGAGTCCGGGCTGATGCGTTACTGGGATAATAAAAATATATTAATCGAAATAAATAAATAAATAAATCAGAAAAAATGATTTTCAAATCACATCATTTTACAAAAATATTAATTTATGTTCTAACCCTTCTGAAAGAAATACAACATAAACTAAGTATACACCTCATGTAAACTCTACATGAGATGAATATCCTCATTAAGATAACTCTTGGTATATAAGCGATCGCTGAGATATCCAGATACTTTCTCACTTTATACTATGTTTTCTAAGAGTAGGTCTCCATTACGGAAGAATTAGTCTTCTTTTCAAAGTTTCTCATAAAACACGGCGTATCGCACGGCTCGTCTCCGTTGACTGATAAAGACTTGAATCTTTTGTCCTACTGAACACGGATACGGATAATACGGATAATAACACAGTTCTCAAAATGGAGGTACTTGAGATCGCTCATTCAGGAATCATGTTCGTTTATTATTATCAAGAAAATATATAATATTAAATAAAAAATATATATTAAGTATATATAAATAATTAAAAATTCTATAAACATTATTTGTTAATCCATTGTCGTGCGCATACACATCGCTACACAACATACATCGCTGTCAGAGGTACACCACACATACACATAACACATGGACGATGTCATACACATACACAAGTGTACCACAATAATCTGAATACAGAGATTACCATCTCCAACACCACAACAAGGATTACTCACAAACGGTCAAGCCAAACCCACTCTAAACGCGAAGAGAATCCGGGTTACACTCAACTAGACTATCCACCATAGCCTGGAGCTTGAAGGCTCAACTCAAAGAACTAAGGCCTCCAAGCCCTACCTGTGAAGTTTACCCCTAGTGGGCTCTCTCTCCAACTCGCCCTAACGGCACTAACGGCCTTACCGGGATGCGCCACTTCGCACTCAGTCAACCTAGCCGAGGTGCCCAAACTGACGTGACAGCTGTCGTGCGCATACACATCGCTACACAACATACATCGCTGTCAGAGGTACACCACACATACACATAACACATGGACGATGTCATACACATACACAAGTGTACCACAATCGCCCCCCTAACTGGCGGTTAGGTCCCTCTAACTCCAGATAGCTCCATATCCCAACTACGTGATACACACCTTCATGGGTGCAAGGATCAGGAGGCCGGGTGCTACATTGCCCCATCGTTAGTCGCCTGTCTGCAATCCATACCACGCAAAGATCTAATCGACTATCTCCGCTATATACATCGAGGACAAACCCACCGTCCAGTAGGAACTACATTGAGAGGTGGAGTCAAACATGACATGTGCCAACCTCTCGAACAACCATCACACACCAACATACGGGCTGCTCCACCAGCAGACCCACACAACATACACCTCAAGCCCGCGCGTACAACTGCTAAGCTTGGGTCAACGGTACCATCAATGTTGGGAAGATGACATGGCGCGCAATTACGCACATGGTCCTTCCACACAACACCATCACGGCCCTCTAACATGAGTACTCCAGAAGATAACACCTCACGCACTCGTAAATAGTGCGCCCTGCGGTCACGTCCAACGTCGTCGGTGCAGTCTGCTGTAGATAGATATAATTGCCAGGATGAAACCTGCAAATCGACGGCCGATAACCTCCTCCTCGGGTAGTCGCATACCGCAACGTGTCTCTATGCTGGGCAATCGCTAGGTTCTCAAAAGCCATAGGCATAACTCTCCAAAATGTCTCTGCTCGTTGAGAACATGCTCTCACCCACATATCCGGATCATCAAGGTCCAGCACCTCAGCAGAATCACGACGAATGGCCGAAGGTAGATCTGGATCTCTGCCATACAATAAGAAATACGGTGAGAAGGAAGCCAAAGACGCTTGTCGGCTAAAACGGTAGCCCATAGCCAACCATGGTAACTGCACATCCCAGTCTCCCAAGTGGCCCTTCTGCAAGCCATACTTGCGCAATCCTCTCTTCACCGTCTGAACTACCCTCTCTGCCAAACCATCCGCCTCAGGATGATCTCGAGATGTAGTCCGATGATCAATCAATGCCTGATCACACAAGGCCTGAAACTCACCAAGGAACTCTGTACCTTGGTCTGTCAGCACTTCAGCTGCTGCTCCAAAACGACTCAGCACTCGATCTAAGAACGCATACGTTGTCCCTTCACTCGCCTTGTCTGGTAATGCCACCAACTCAATCCACTTGGAGAAGTGCTCCACCATCACCAACACATACCGGTGGTGACGTACGGTCAACGGTAAGGATCCCGCAAAATCCAAACTCCAACGGTAACCCAACCCCATAATCGGTAAGGGGTGTAACTGTGGAGTAGGAGCATTAAACGATGCTCGTACTCGATCACAAACCACACATCGTGCGACAAATTGTTGCACATCGATGTGCATACCACGCCACCAATACTGTCCTTGGAGTAAGCTATGTGTACGCTTCACTCCAAAATGTCCCAACTCCTCATGGGCATGTCGTACTAACTGTGCCCTCTGGGATGGATGTGGCACTATTCGTACCCTTCCATCACCCCACACTCGAAGTACATGTCGTCCTTCTCGTCGAAATCTCTTCGCTCGTTGAAGAACACGATCTCGCTCCTTGGCACTTACTGTGCCTACTACCACACCAGTGCGTAGATACTCCATCACGGTCACATCATCATGGATATCCCGTTGATCTGGAACACCATCTCCACCCTCAGGATCTGGAGACTCGTCATCTACTCTCTGACCAGAGAAAGATACGACTTGGCCCTCCATACTAGAGTTCATGGCCAACACACAAAGAAAGGCAAATGCATGCCACCCTGGCACTATCTCCTCATCAACCTCGTCATGCCATCGAGCCCCAGTCTGATCCTGCTGACTCGTGCACGGGTTGCGACTCAACCCATCGGCATCTAGGTTTGCAACTCCAGGTCTATGTACTACCTGGAAGTCATACTCCTGTAAGATCAAAGCCCATCGTGCAAGCTTCCCTGTAAGCTTATCGGACACCATCAACCACTTGAGCGGCTGGTGATCAGTGATGAGAGTAAACGGGTTCCCAAACAGATAACATCGAAAGTGTGCAACAGCCCACACTGCTGCCAAACACTCTCCCTCATACGAACTATACCTCGCCTCCACTGAATTATTGGAGCGACTGGCATACGCCACCACGAACTCCTTTTTCTCATCATCATGCTGAGTCAGCACTGCTCTGTAACGACCTATGTTACACATAGGAAGTTTGTCTATTAGTAAGGTGTTTAGTTATAACTAAGTGTTGAGAATGTTTATTGGCTGCCAAAGTACTTTAAGGAGGTATCAAGTTAGTCATGACTAGCTAAAAGTTAGTTATGGTTAAACTTAGCTGTACTTTTGGCAGAATTCAGATATTTGCTAAAGAGTGAGCACTACTATCTTGTCATCTTGTCTAAAAGGTAGAAAGGGGGTGGAAAGTATCCCTTATCTCCTTTTTGACTTGATATTAGTGGTTGGATTAAAGTTGTGGACTTTGTGGGCATTAAAAACAAGAAGAGATTCCACATGTTTCCTTTTTAGTGGGTCCTAGTGTAGAGGGGGGGTGGAAATTCGAGATTCCTTGAGAATATTCCAGAATCCTTCTAGAAGTTGTTGACTTTGAAGGAATAAGCCCATGTGAAAAGGTAAAAAGCCCATGTGATCAATGCTTTTACCTTAAGTAATATCTTAGTAAAACCCGGTAAAAGTAGTTACGGCTGAGTTACCGGAGGGTACCAAAGTAAAAACCTAGAATGTATAAATAGAGGAGTAGAGAAGAGCTCCTCATCCTTGTTTTCACATTGTCGTAATGACAACTTGAGTAATATAGAGAGTGTGGGATATTTTTAGCATGTGAGAACTTGAGAGACGTCGTTAGAATGGAGAATTTTAGTTGATGTGTTTAAGGAGATTTTTAGTTGATAAGTTTGTGGGTGTATGAATGAGTGAACTCAGCATTTTCCCTTCAAGTTCATGGTGTGCTTCCATCAAAGCCATCAGAGGTGACCCCTGAGTGAGAGACAGGCCCGACATGTTGCAGATTCGTGGATGACGATCGTGGAGGTTGAGAGATCGAGGAGGTAGTTGATCGATAGGACCACGGAGGGTTTACATTTTTGGTTCCGTTGCCGGGACCTCACTTGAAGGGATCATTGAAAATGTTTAGAGTTCAGTTCTATATTCGACAAAAGGAGATTATGAGAGAGCACATGGAGAGAATGTTGGGAGGAGAGAGAGCTAACGCGATGTTAGCAACACTAGAACCTTTCGTGTATCCCGTTGTGATATATGACGCGTTCGAAGTCATTCTTTACATCTTGTTCACTTAGAAAAGGTTTGAGGGGAGTTGAAAGAAGGTGCAATAAGAGTTGTAGAGAAAGGAGGCGAGAAAAGTTATTAGAGGAGAGAAATTTGTGAGTTTAGAAATTCTGCTCTCTGGAAAATTTGTACAGTCGCTGTCAACTTTTCTGTGAATTTTATTTTCCTGTGAAACTTTCCAGTGTTTTAGATTGGCTGATAGCCTATCTAAGACAAAAGAAATCATAGGAAAAGGTGGTCTAGTGAGTGAGCAATGATTTTTCAAAGTTGAGGAGGTCTATTCGTGAGAGTTGAGGAATTCTGTTCTCTGGAAAAAGTTTACAGTCATTGTCAGATTTTCTGTGAATTTTATTTTCCTGAGAAACTTTCCAGTGTTTTAGATTGGCTGATTTCCTATCTAAGACAAAAGAAATGATAGGAAAAGGTGGTCTAGAGAGGGAGCAATGATTTTTCAAAGTTGAGGGGGTCTATTCGTGAGAGTTGAGGAATTCTTTTCTCTGGAAAAAGTTTACAGTCAGTGTCAGATTTTCTATGAATTTTATTTTCCTGAGAAACTTTCCAGTGTTTTAGAGTGGCTGATAAGCTATCCAAGACAAAAGAAATCATGAGAAGATGAGGTCTGAAGAGGGAGAAAGGATTTTTCAAAATGGAGGGGGTTGACAACCATGAGGGAAGTGAAAATATACAAATTTCAGTTCTCTGAAAATTTGTACAGTCATCACCATCTCTTCTGAGTAGGGAAGTTTCTGTTGAAACTTCATGATTTAGTAGCTTGGAGGTTGAGCTACTGGAGACCACAAAAATCTTGGAGAGATCTCTTACCAACTAAGAGATATACGTTTTGGCATACAAGGAGGTCTCGTAGATACTTTATGGGGAATCCAGTTCGAATGACGAGGTGGAAGAAGAGACGTTTAGGAGTTCGAACGGAGTCGGAGAAGCCAAAGTTAAGTGTAGATGAGTTGCGAACACTTATCTATACTACTTGGGGTGCCCTCTTTACCCTATACCAAGAAGCTTCCGCGACCATTGGCGCAGATTTGAAGAAAACCGAGATGAAAGCATCATTCACTGTGGAGGCCACGAATGCTCCTAGTGAAGTAGAGTTGGATCCTTATAAGAGTGAGTTCAAGATGTCTGTTGTGATGAGTACAAACGATGGTGAGGAGGATCATATCTTCGATAGTTAACTTTAGATTAGATTTTATTTCGTGTACAGCATGTATAATGCACGATTTTCAATATAAAGCTCGGAAGAGTTAAGAAAGTAATGTAGAATTATTTTCCTCTATGATATTTTGTCCACTTAATGGTTGAGAAGGTGCAACATGAGTGGAAATTCAAAAGATTGGAAAGTTAGACTTAGAAACCTTCCTCAAGGTTTAGATGTCATAGTAAGCGTCGGAGAGAGCTCGAAAGAGATTATCGTTGAGTTTGAGAACCCTAGTACAAAATCTCAAGTAGAATCTCCGAGGAGAAGAGTAGAAACCGACTTGTGGTGTTATTTCTGTAGAGGGTTGGGACATAAAGTAGTGAATTGTCCAACTAGAATCAGAACCGAGAGAGCTAAAGGGAAGCGAGAGTTTACGGATTTAAGTCTTCGAGTGGGTCCATCGTCACCAGCGCCAATTCATCTTCTAGGAGAAGATCCTTGTCCAAGTTGTGGAGTGGGTGATCTATCAAGAGGACACAAGTGCGTCGATGTGGCCGCCCTACTTACGTCCGTAGTCGAGAAGTTGGACGAGACTCAAAGAGCTGAGACGGAGAAGTTGTCGACTTCAAAAGAGGACTCGGCTGAGTTGTGATGGAGATCGTCATTCGGATGGTAGAGAAGGCGGTGATGCGACTCAGACTCATGATTACCTTGGGAGAAGAGATGGCATAAGAGGTGTTGTTACAACCATTTCCTTTCATTTTACCTATGGTAGATTATTCGCGAATGGAATTGGTGATGTTCGTACTCTTTTAGCGAGTAGTTATTGCACGACGATTAGAAGAGTAGAAAGAGTAGTAACAAGATGGGAAAGCTACCCGTGTTTCATGGGAAGGACAATGAAGATGTAGAACCATTTGTTCGAGACTTCAAAAGAGGTTTCATCGGAAACAACGTGAGAAGGAAGGAAGAATGGGTGTTGTTACTGCCAGAGTTTTTAGAAGATTTTGCTCTTACGTGGTATGAAGACCGAGTGAAGAGTCAGACACCTAGTGCAGTTGAGGACACATGGGAGACGTTGAGTAATGCACTCATCGAAGAATTTCTTCCAGAAGAGAGTTATGAGAAGCTCATGGTGGAGCTTACTCATTTGAAGCAACGGGACGACGAGAAAGTTCGGCAATATGCCGAAAGGGTGGATAAGTTGGAGCAACGGTTTCGGACGGTCCTACGGAAGAGTGGAGACAATGTGGAGCTAACGATGGCAGGGATTGGAGCAGTGTTGACCAAGAACTTGGTGGGAGGGTTGAGGCCTTCAATTCGAACCCAAGTGAGGTACGAGAAGCCAGTAACCAAAGCGGAGGCCATCAAGATTGCGACAAACATGGAGGAGAGTTTGGATGAAGGAGATATCATCCAACCTCATCATGCTGCTCTGGTGTCGACTCCGACTCTTGGTGTAGCCACAACGATCGCACCTGCACCATCACAATTGGTGATTGCTTCAACGTCAGCTCCTACTCCAACGGTGGTGTCAAGACCGGTTGTCCCAACAACGATGTCTACTGCCACCTCTGATTTTCATGCCGAGCTGAAGAGCATCACCGATACTCTTGCGGATCTCAAGATAAACGTGGTGCAGTTACGAGAATGGAGGAACAAAGGTGGAGTAGGAGGTCAAAGAGGTTACGACAACAATCCCAACCGAGGAAATCAAGGTAACTTTGGAGGCAACCAAGGTAACTTTGGAGGAATCACTTGTTGGACGTGTGGAGGTTCTCATTTCCAGCGAAATTGTCCTAACAACGGAGCAAGAGGTGCCGAAGCTGTCAGAATGAATGTGGGTGGAGGAAATCCATCACAAGGACGAGACAAGGGGGTGGCTACTATCGATGTCGTGCGAGATCCCATCTACGAGAAAGGAGAGAGTTTAAACTCTTCTCATGCACCGGTGGAGCTTTTAGCTCAAGAAAGGAAAAGAACTCGATTTTCTGATGAACCGGTTTTCATGGAGGAGTCAGCAAGTAGAAGTACTTGTTCGAGTAATGTTTCGAGTACACCAAGGGAGCCAAGAAGGAAGCTGGGGATGGCGGATTTCACCATTTCATCTTCCCAAGCGGGATATGATGTGGTTGAAGATGTGGGTGCTCAGAAAGCCAACATCACTGTTGGACAACTGATCGCACTTAATCCCAGCTTACGAAGGGAACTCAGAGGAGGACTGAGTTCTAAGAGAAGCAAGAAGAAGAAACCCAAGAGCAAGACGTCAAAGTCTGTGGGAGTTGGTGTGGTGGATGTGCATGCTTCAGAGGTATGCACTAGGGCTTCAAAGATTGAAGTCCGATTGAATGGTCACTACGTCTCTGACGTATTGGTGGATGGAGGGTCGGCTGTAAACGCCATATCGGAGAGGTTGATGAAGAAGTTGGGAATGGAACCAACTCGCCCGGCTAGCATTGTCGTGGGGATGGCTAACAAGCAACGGGTAAGACCTCTTGGTGTGTTAGAGAAGGTGGTCGTGTCTGTGATGGGAGTTCAAACATTGATGTCCTTTCAAGTGTTAAAGGACTCTAGTTATGATTTGCTCCTAGGTAGGCCTTGGTTGAGAGCTGTGCGCACCACGGATAGGTGGCACGAGGGATACTTACGGATTGGGCCTAGAGATCATAGAGTGATAGTTCCTCTCTCGGGTGTTAGAGTTGTGACTTCTGACTCTGATAGACCCACTAGTGACTACTGGGAATCTGATACGGAGAATGATCAGAGTGTCACAGAAGTAGATACCGGAGATTCTTACGATCAAGAATCCTCGTCTGAGGACGAAGGATTTGGTCGAGATGAATCATTACATCAGCTTAGTGCTATTGACTTGTTGCCTCGACCAGCAGTGGAGAAAGATCCTGACAAAGAAGAGTTGAGTGAGGCAGAGATTGTGAGAAGACTCTCTACCCTGAAGTTTGGTATCAATGTCACTCAAGAGGAGAAAAGTAGATTCCTAGATATATTTCGAAAATATATCCATGTGTTTGCTTTCAGTTACAAGGATTTGAAGGAAGTGACCCTCGAGACTCATCGAATCGAATTGGAGGAGAACGCAAGACCAGTTCGACAGAAGCAGAGAAGGGTCAATCCTACAACAGCGATGATGGTCAAGGAGGAGATAGACAAGTTGAGGGAGGCGAGTTTCATCTACGAGGTGGAGAACTCAGAATGGGTTTCACCCATTGTGATTGTCAAGAAGAAGAATGGTAAGCTGCGAGTGTGCATAGACTATAAGAAGCTGAATGCAGTTACCAAGAAGGATTATTATCCTCTACCATTTATAGATGAGATTTTGGAGGAAGTTGCTGGTCATGAGTGGTACAGCTTTGGTGATGGTTATAGTGGATACAACCAGATCAAGATAGCACAAGAGTACCAACAGTTGACTACTTTCATTACTCCTTGAGGAACATTTGCTTTCGAGTGATGCCATTCGGACTGTGTAATGCTCCGGCCACGTTTCAAAGGTTCATGAACAAGGTGTTCGAACCATTCATAGGAAAGTTTGTTCGTGATTTCATTGATGATTTCTGTGTGTACGGAAGAAAGGAGGACCACTTTGATCATGTGATCAAAGTTCTGCAGCGGTTGGAGCAAGCCAACGCTTCTCTGAATCCAGAGAAGTGCATCTTTGACTGCAAAGAAGGTCTGCTGTTAGGACACATCATTTCCAAGAAAGGGATTGCGGTAGATCCTGAGAAGGTGAAGAAGATTGTGGATCTTCCATTTCCAATCAACTTGACAAAGTTGAGACAGTTTCTTGGGATGGTTGGATATTATCGTAGGTTTGTCTTTTCCTTCTCAAACAAAGCAATAGCTTTGACTATGTACATGAAGAAGGGAGTTGAGTTTGACTTGATAGTGCATGATCAGAAGGCAAAGGAAGCATTTGAGGAGCTGAAAAAGGCATTGGTGACAGCTCCTATACTTGCTAAACCTGAGTGGAGTAAAGCATTTATTCTGTATACGGATGCCTCTAATGTAGCTATCGGGTGTACATTAAGTCAGTTAGATGAAGATGGGCATGATCATCCTATAGCTTATGCTAGTAGGCAGATGGTGCCAGCGGAGAAGAATTACTCCGTGACTGAACGAGAAGGATTAGCGGTGATCTTTGGATTGAAGAAATTTCGACACTACTTGCTAGTCACGAAATTTTCCATAGTCACAGATCACAAGGCTTTAAAGTATATCTTTAATAAGCCTAATGCCGAAGGTCGTATTGCTTGTTGGAAGATCCTTCTAACAGAATACGATTATGTGATCGAAGATAGACCAGGGAAGAAGCATGCGAATGCTGATCTTTTGTCAAGGGCTTATGATGATGAGGGAGAAGAACCGTTTGATGATTCATTTCCAGACGAGCATCTGATGACCATCACAAGCATCGAGGAGATACCGGACGAGTACAAGGAAATCTAGAGTTTCCTTGTAGATGGCTCTTTTCCAGAAGGTATGCATACCCGAGAATGTAACGCGTTGATCAAGAGATGCAAACCTTACACCATGGTGGAGGGAATTCTGTTTCATCAAGGAGCAGATGGGTTACTAAGGAGAGCAGTTGGTCAGAAGGAGGCATTCAAACTAATGCACGAGTTTCACGACGGAACTGTTTGCGGAGATCACTTTGCTGGTAAGATAACAGCCTTCATGATTTTGGATGCGGGTTATCACTGGAGAGGGATTTTCAAAGAGTGTTTAGACTATTGCAAAACTTGTGACGTATGTCAAGCATTTGCTCTGAAGTCTACTAGAACACCTCCGTTAAGATCAATTCCAATATTAGGACCATTTGAGAAGTGGGGTATTGACTTTGTAGGTCCTCTTAATAAGACACCTCGAGGCAATAGATACATTGTAGTCGCCACTGACTATTGTACCAAGTGGGTAGAGGCTAGACCTTTGAGAGAGACCAATGAAACAGAAGTCGGTAGATTCCTATGGGACAGGATCATCACAAGATTTGGATGTCCGTTAGAGTTGGTCTCAGATAGAGGAGGAGAGTTTGTAGGGAGCATGACTACTGCTATGCTACAACACTTTTCTATCAAGCCACGAGTAACGACCTCATACAAACCAAATGCTAATGGTCTTGCGGAGAAGACCAATCTTACACTTTGTATGATGCTCGCCAAAGATGCTGGTGTTGAGACTGCGAAACATACTTGGGATAAGATGCTACATGCCATCTTATGGGAGTACCAAACGACAACAAAGACTTCTACTGGGTACTCTCCATTTCGACTGGTTTATGGAGTGGAGTCCAAGTTGCCGATCCAATTCGAATTGGATACTTTTCAAACTATTCAACGAAAGTTGAAGAGGTCGAGAGGAGAAGACGTGGTCAGATCAAGAAGGGAGCAACTCATGGAGTTGGAAGAGACCCGAGCGGTAGCAATGATCCGGATGGAACGAGCTCAGGCGTATCAAAAGAAGAGTTACGACAAACGGTTGGGCAAGAGGGAGGTAAAACCTTCTCAAGTTGGAGATTGGGTTATGTTATATGATGCTATCAGATTCAAGAGGGCTAGGAAGAAGTTTCTTCCGAGGTACTTTGGTCCTTTTGTTGTAGATAAGGTGTGGAGCAACTTCACATATGACCTTCAGGAGTTGGGAGGAAGGAGATTCGATCGGGTCAACCATGACAAGTTGAAGTTGTTTCATCGACGAAAGTTCTCTCTTCACTCCGAGGACGGAGCGAAAATTTAGTCCGGGGGTAAAATGTAACGACCTATGTTACACATAGGAAGTTTGTCTATTAGTAAGGTGTTTAGTTATAACTAAGTGTTGAGAATATTTATTGGCTGCCAAAGTACTTTAAGGAGGTATCAAGTTAGTCATGACTAGCTAAAAGTTAGTTATGGTTAAACTTAGCTGTACTTTTGGCAGAATTCAGATATTTGCTAAAGAGTGAGCACTACTATCTTGTCATCTTGTCTAAAAGGTAGAAAGGGGGTGGAAAGTATCCCTTATCTCCTTTTTGACTTGATATTAGTGGTTGGATTAAAGTTGTGGACTTTGTGGGCATTAAAAACAAGAAGAGATTCCACATGTTTCCTTTTTAGTGGGTCCTAGTGTAGAGGGGGGGTGGAAATTCGAGATTCCTTGAGAATATTCCAGAATCCTTCTAGAAGTTGTTGACTTTGAAGGAATAAGCCCATGTGAAAAGGTAAAAAGCCCATGTGATCAATGCTTTTACCTTAAGTAATATCTTAGTAAAACCCGGTAAAAGTAGTTACGGCTGAGTTACCGGAGGGTACCAAAGTAAAAACCTATAATGTATAAATAGAGGAGTAGAGAAGAGCTCCTCATCCTTGTTTTCACATTGTCGTAATGACAACTTGAGTAATATAGAGAGTGTGGGATATTTTTAGCATGTGAGAACTTGAGAGACGTCGTTAGAATGGAGAATTTTAGTTGATGTGTTTAAGGAGATTTTTAGTTGATAAGTTTGTGGGTGTATGAATGAGTGAACTCAGCATTTTCCCTTCAAGTTCATGGTGTGCTTCCATCAAAGCCATCAGAGGTGACCCCTGAGTGAGAGACAGGCCCGACATGTTGCAGATTCGTGGATGACGATCGTGGAGGTTGAGAGATCGAGGGGGTAGTTGATCGATTGGACCACGGAGGGTTTACAGCTCCAAGTCCCAACATACTCCAATCGGTGTGCAGTTGGAAAGGACGCCCCCTAACGGGTCTCCTCAAGATGGGAGCAGATGTCAACCTATCCTTGAGCTCTACAAAAGCTCGCTCCTGCTCATCTCCCCACTGCCACTCCTGGTCCACCTTCATCAGCTTGGTCAACGGCTTCGCAATTGCACTAAACCCTTTCACGTATCGACGATAGAAGTTCGCCAAACCAACAAATGCTCAAACTCGACTCACATCTGTGGGGCGTGGGATACGTGCAATAGCCTCAACCTTCGTCTGTTGAACACCCAATCCACCTGGATAGATAGTGTGGCCCAGATACTCTACCAACTCCTGGAAAGAACTTACACTTCCCAGGGTGTAACTTCAACCCATGAGCTCTCAACCGCTCAAACACATCCCGTAAGTGTCTCTCGTGCTCCTCCACTGTAGCACTATAGACTAAGATGTCGTCAATATAACATCTGGCAAAATCCAATCCTGCTAGGATTCTGTCCATCACCCTTTGGAACTCAGCAGGGGCGTTCTTCAACCCAAATGGTAAGAACCGCCACTGATACAAACAATCCTTGCCGTGAGAGTCAATTCCCCAAAATGATGTCTTGGACTTATCTTCTTCTCTCACTGGCAACTGATGATACCCTGCTCGAAGATCCAAAGTACTGAAGACCTTCACATGCCCCACTGCATCAAAGATCTCCTCAGGTGTCGGCATGGCATACTTATCGGACTTCGTTTGCCGATTGATAGGACGGTAGTCTCCACACATCCGCCTATCCGTGTAGTTGCCATACATATCCTTCTTGGCTGGCATAACTGTGGCAGATGCATACTCTCCATGCGACATCTCCACCAACCCAGCCTCCAATAAGTCTTGAGTCCGACTCTGGATCAAGGCTCTCTCCATGTCACTGTATCTGTAAGGACGTCGAAAGATTGACGTGTCATTAGCCAAGTCGATCCGTATACCAGGTCCCTTCAAGGTACCCAAATCCTTCATACTGAAGGCAAACAATTCCTGTAGCTCTTCAGGAATCTTTGGACTCTTCGTCTCTCCTCTCCTATAAGCTTGGGTCCGATCTCCGGCTCCCAAGTATCCTCTGTCACCATGCTAGAGGTAGAAGACGAAGTCGTTGACTGCTATCTTGCAGCCTCTGGAGCAGTTTCCTTCTGCTCACCAGCAACAACCTCCACCGCTACTGTGTGTAAAACTTCTGCAGTTCTAGCTGCAAACTCCACACTCTCTC
Organism: Asterella californica; assembly: GCA_036924285.1. Taxonomy (NCBI): domain Eukaryota; kingdom Viridiplantae; phylum Streptophyta; class Marchantiopsida; order Marchantiales; family Aytoniaceae; genus Asterella; species Asterella californica. The sequence goes on along the minus strand of JAYKYS010000010.1, from coordinate 19,081,882 downwards.
CTATGACATCCCATGATGTCCAAGGATGACGAACTCCACGTGCCTCGCCCCCAGCCTTTGCCTCCACCGACCCGGTAGGCAAAGAGCTCAAGAGTGCTCGAGCAGTAACACCCGTCGATCGCATCCGACGCTGCTCAGCCAATCCAAGGCTAACAATCCATGTCAAGCAATTCAAGTCCATTGCTTGACCCAATACTTGACGACGTGAAGCCTCCGACACCGAAGCTACTGCCGTCGTACCCGTAGTGAAACCCATCGCTTGCTCTCTCTCATCGGCATTGGGCTCCACCAACTGCCGTAATTGAGCATCCCACACAAGCCCAGGTCCTCCATCTCTGTAAGCATGTGACGCTGGAAAGCTTACCAAAGTGGGTAATGCTACCATGGGCCGTCCCACTAGGTTCACCACTGTCATGGGTGACCTATCGACGACTCTCACAACTTGAGATCGTCGTCCTGCATCCAAGATGCTATCAACCGTGAGGTGCGCTGGTCGTCTCACTCCATCGTGTGCGCGCTTAAGCACCTCTCTCGGTAACAAGTTCGTCCACCACAACCGTGGACGATGTGCACGAGATCCTACTCTCGCTGCATCCAACAACACTGCTGGTCCAATCCAAGACCGCACTTGGTGCACACTCGCCATCATCTATGTACGAGCATCACCCAACAAAGGAACGTTCTCCAAGATGTACGCTGGAGAATCCATCTGATGCATCTGGAGATGTCGTAAGATCCGTAACATCTCCCAGAACATCCTAGATCGCGGGTCATGTAAACCCTGACCTCTCCCTGCACGCGTGTGACCTTGACATGGCCATCCGACTATCACCAAGTGAATGGTGCCCACAAACGTAAGATCCTGCGCCCCCAGCAGCGAAATATCCGACGGTAATGCTTGCTGGTATCCTCTAACAGCTGATATGGGCAACAACTCAGGATATCTCTGCACCAAACGTGCCACATGTCGCAATGAGATGCATCTCGCAATCTCATCTCTCTCCACATATAAATATCGCTGTACTTGTATACCTGCCTGCAATACCGCAGCCAAACCTGTGCTGATCCCTCCAAACAGCTCCAGCACACATACACCTTCCTCTGGATACTGTCACACAATGGGAGTCGTATCCAACGGTGATAAGGTCACAAGGTCAGTAGCATGAACAACCCTTTGTTCCTCTACTGGTGGTACAAAAGCTTCACTCCAAGCCTGCTGCACCAACTGATCAGCATACTGCTGCAACTCTCCACTCGAACTCCAGAGTGGCACATCCAAGGCAGATGGTATTAACGTAGACATGCTAGGCATGTCCTCCACCTCCTCATAGATCGGAGTATCCTCCGCATGGGCATTACCCTCCAACAACTCGTCCGGCCAAGTGATGATCGAACTGAACCCTGCAACGGATGCCATCGTTCCTGGTGTAGGCTCCGTCGTCCCAACTCTAGCACTGAACCGCACTGGTAAGCGGCTCACTCGTCCCTCACCGGACTGCCAACCTGGTCTGTAAGATGCTGTCTCTGCCCAATAGTCAATCACGAACCCCATAGGGTACAACACAGCACCTCCCACCAATACATCATAAGACTCTGCGGCTGTAACAATGGCCTTGGTCTTCACCATAGAGCCATCCGCGGTCCTAACGATCAACTACCCCCCGATCTCTTAACCTCCACGATCGTCATCCACGAATCTGCAACTGTCGGGCCTGTCTCTCACTCAGGGGTCACCTCTGATGGCTTTGATGGAAGCACACCATGAATCTTGAAGGGAAAAATGCTAAGTTCACTCTCATTCATACACCCACAAACTTATCAACTAAAATCTCCATAATCTCATCCACTAAAATCCTCCATTCTAACGACGTCTCTCAAGTTCTCACATGCTAAAAATGTCCCACACTCTCTATATTACTCAAGTTGTCATTACGACAATGTGAAAACAAGGATGAGGAGCTCTTCTCTACTCCTCTATTTATACATTCTAGGTTTTTACTTTGGTACCCTCGGTAACTCAGCCGTAACTACTTTTACCGGGTTTTACTAAGATATTACTTAAGGTAAAAGCATTGATCACATGGGCTTTTTACCTTTTCACATGGGCTTATTCCTTCAAAGTCAACAACTTCTAGAAGGATTCTGGAATATTCTCAAGGAATCTCGAATTTCCACCCCCCCTCTACACTAGGACCCACTAAAAAGGAAACATGTGGAATCTCTTCTTGTTTTTAATGCCCACAAAGTCCACAACTTTAATCCAACCACTAATATCAAGTCAAAAAGGAGATAAGAGATACTTTCCACCTCCTTTCTACCTTTTAGACAAGATGACAAGATAGTAGTGCTCACTCTTTAGCAAATATCTGAATTCTGCCAAAAGTACAGCTAAGTTTAACCATAACTAACTTTTAGCTAGTCATGACTAACTTGATACCTCCTAAAAGTACTTTGGCAGCAAATAAACATTCTCAACCCTTAGTTATAACTAAACACCTTACTAATTGACAAACTTCCTATGTGTAACATAGGTCGTTACATTTTACCCCCGGACTAAATTTTCGCTCCGTCCTCGGAGTGAAGAGAGAACTTTCGTTGATGAAACAACTTCAACTTGTCATGATTTACCCGATCGAATCTCCTTCCTCCCAGCTCCTGAAGGTCATATGTGAAGTTGCTCCACACCTTATCTACAACAAAAGGACCAAAATATCTCGGAAGAAACTTCTTCCTAGCCCTCTTGAATCTGATAGCATCATACAACATAACCCAATCTCCGACTTGAAAAGGTTTTACCTCCCTCTTGCCCAACCTTTTGTCGTAACTCTTCTTTTGATACGCTTGAGCTCGTTCCATCCGGATCATCGCTATCGCTCGGGTCTCTTCCAACTCCATGAGTTGCTCCCTTCTTGATCTGACCACGTCTTCTCCTCTCGACCTCTTCAACTTTCGTTGAATAGTTTGAAAAGTATCCAATTCGAATTGGATGGGCAACTTGGACTCCACTCCATAAACCAGTCGAAATGGAGAGTACCCAGTAGAAGTCTTTGTTGTCGTTCGGTACTCCCATAAGATGGCATGTAGCCTCTTATCCCAAGTATGTTTCGCAGTCTCAACACCAGCATCTTTGGCAAGCATCATACAAAGTGTAAGATTGGTCTTCTCCGCAAGACCATTAGCATTTGGCTTGTATGAGGTCGTTACTCGTGCCTTGATAGAAAAGTGTTGTAGCATAGCAGTAGTCATGCTCCCTACAAACTCTCCTCCTCTATCCGAGACCAACTCTAACGGACATCCAAATCTGGTGATGATCCTCTCCCATAAGAATCTACCGACTTCTGTTTCATTGGTCTCTCTCAAAGGTCTAGCCTCTACCCACTTGGTACAATAGTCAGTGGCGACTACAATGTATCTATTTCCTCGAGGTGTCTTATTGAGAGGACCTACAAAGTCAATACCCCACTTCTCAAATGGTCCTAATATTGGAATTGATCTTAACGGAGGTGTTCTAGTAGACTTCAGAGCAAATGCTTGACATACATCGCAAGTTTTGCAATAGTCTAAACACTCCTTGAAAATCCCTCTCCAGTGATAACCCGCATCCAAAATCTTGAAAGCTGTTATCTTACCAGCAAAGTGACCTCCGCAAACAGTGCCATCGTGAAACTCGTGCATCAGCTTGAACGCCTCCTTCTGACCAACTGCTCTCCTTAGTAAGCCATCTGCTCCTTGATGAAATAGAATTCCCTCCACCATGGTGTAAGGTTTGCATCTCTTGATCAACGCGTTACGTTCTCGGGTATGCATACCTTCCGGAAAAGAGCCATCTGCAAGGAAACTCCAGATTTCCTTATACTCGTCCGGTATCTCCTCAATGCTTGTGATGGTCATCAGATGCTCGTCTGGAAACGAATCGTCAAATGGTTCTTCTCCCTCATCATCATAAGCCCTCGACAAAAGATCAGCATTCGCATGCTTTTTCCCTGGTCTATCTTCGATCACATAATCGTATTCTGTTAGAAGGATCTTCCAACGAGCAATACGACCTTCGGCATTAGGCTTATTAAAGATATACTTTAAAGCCTTGTGATCTGTGACTATGGAAAATTTCCCTCCTAGCAAGTAATGTCGGAATTTCTTCAATCCAAAGATCACCGCTAATCCTTCTCGTTCAGTCACGGAGTAATTCTTCTCCGCTGGAACCATCTGCCTACTAGCATAAGCTATAGGATGATCATGCCCATCTCCATCTAGCTGACTTAATGTACATCCGATTGCTACATTGGAGGCATCCGTATACAGAATAAATGCTTTACTCCACTCAGGTTTAGCAAGTATAGGAGCTGTCACCAATGCCTTTTTCAGCTCCTCAAATGCTTCCTTTGCCTTCTGATCATGCACTATCAAGTCAAAATCAACTCCCTTCTTCATGTACATAGTCAAAGCTATTGCTTTGTTTGAGAAGGAAAAGACAAACCTACGATAATATCCAACCATGCCAAGAAACTGCCTCAACTTTGTCAAGTTGATCGGAAATGGAAGATCCACAATCTTCTTCACCTTTTCAGGATCTACCGCAATCCCATTCTTGGAAATGATGTGCCCTAACAGCAGACCTTCTTCGCAGCCAAAGATGCACTTCTCTGGATTCAGAGAAGCGTTAGCTTGCTCCAACCGCTGCAGAACTTTGATCACATGATCAAAGTGGTCCTCCTTTCTTCCGTACACACAGAAATCATCAATGAAATCACGAACAAACTTTCCTATGAATGGTTCGAACACCTTGTTCATGAACCTCTGAAACGTGGCCGGAGCATTACACAGTCCGAATGGCATCACTCGAAATGCAAATGTTCCCCAAGGAGTAGTGAAAGTAGTCAACTGCTGGTACTCCTGTGCTATCTTGATCTGGTTGTATCCACTATAACCATCACCAAAGCTGTACCACTCATGACCGGCAACTTCCTCCAAAATCTCATCTATAAATGGTAGAGGATAATAGTCCTTCTTGGTAACTGCATTCAGCTTCTTATAGTCTATGCACACTCGCAGCTTACCATTCTTCTTCTTGACAATCACAATGGGTGAAACCCATTCTGAGTTCTCCATCTCATAGATGAAACTCGCCTCCTTCAACTTGTCTATCTCCTCCTTGACCATCATTGCCGTTGTGGGATTGACCCTTCTCTGCTTCTGTCGAACTGGTCTTGCGTGCTCCTCCAATTCGATTCGATGAGTCTCGAGAGTCACCTCCTTCAAATCCTTGTAGCTGAAAGCAAACACATGGATATATTTTCGAAATATATCTAGGAATCTACTTTTCTCCTCTTGAGTGACATTGATACCAAACTTCAAGGTAGAGAGTCTTCTCACAATCTCTGCCTCACTCAACTCTTCTTTGTCAGGATCTTTCTCCACTGCTGGTCGAGGCAACAAGTCAATAGCACTAAGCTGATGTAATGATTCATCTCGACCAAATCCTTCGTCCTCAGACGAGGATTCTTGATCGTAAGAATCGCCGGTATCTACTTCTGAGACACTCTGATCGTCCTCCGTATCAGATTCCCAGTAGTCACTAGTGGGTCTATCAGAGTCAGAAGTCACAACTCCAACACCCGAGAGAGGAACTATCACTCTATGATCTCTAGGCCCAATCCGTAAGTATCCCTTGTGCCACCTATCCGTGGTGCGCACAGCTCTCAACCAAGGCCTACCTAGGAGCAAATCATAACTAGAGTCCTTTAACACTTGAAAGGACATCAATGTTTGAACTCCCATCACAGACACGACCACCTTCTCTAACACGCCAAGAGGTCTTACCCGTTGCTTGTTAGCCATCCCCACGACAAACCTAGCCGGGCGAGTTGGTTCCATCCCCAACTTCTTCATCAATCTCTCCGATATGGCGTTTACAGCCGACCCTCCATCCACCAATACGTCAGAGACGTAGTGACCATTCAACCGGACTTCAATCTTTGAAGCCCTAGTGCATACCTCTGAAGCATGCACATCCACCACACCAACTCCCACAGACTTTGACGTCTTGCTCTTGGGTTTCTTCTTCTTGCTTCTCTTAGAACTCAGTCCTCCTCTGAGTTCCCTTCGTAAGCTGGGATTAAGTGCGATCAGTTGTCCAACAGTGATGTTGGCTTTCTGAGCACCCACATCTTCAACCACATCATATCCCGCTTGGGAAGATGAAATGGTGAAATCCGCCATCCCCAGCTTCCTTCTTGGCTCCCTTGGTGTACTCGAAACATTACTCGAACGAGTGCTTCTACTAGCTGATTCCTCCATGAAAACCGGTTCATCAGAAAATCGAGTTCTTTTCCTTTCTTGAGCTAAAAGCTCCACCGGTGCATGAGAAGAGTTTGAACTCTCTCCTTTCTCGTAGATGGGATCTCGCACGACATCGATAGTAGCCACCCCCTTGTCTCGTCCTTGTGATGGATTTCCTCCACCCACATTCATTCTGACAGCTTCGGCACTTCTTGCTCCGTTGTTAGGACAATTTCGCTGAAAATGAGAACCTCCACACGTCCAACAAGTGATTCCTCCAAAGTTACCTTGGTTGCCTCCAAAGTTACCTTGATTTCCTCGGTTGGGATTGTTGTCGTAACCTCTTTGACCTCCTCCTCCACCTTTGTTCCTCCATTCTCGTAACTGTACCACGTTTATCTTGAGATCCGCAAGAGTGTCAGTGATGCTCTTCAGCTCGGCATGAAAATCAGAGGTGGCAGTAGACATCGTTGTTGGGACAAACGGTCTTGGCACCACCGTTGGAGTAGGAGCTGACGTTGAAGCAATCACCAATTGTGATGGTGCAGGTGCGATCGTTGTGGCTACACCAGGAGTCGGAGTTGACACCAGAGCAGCATGATGAGGTTGGATGATATCTCCTTCATCCAAACTCTCTTCCATATTTGTCGCTATCTTGATGGCCTCCGCTTTGGTTGCTGGCTTCTCGTACCTCACTTGGGTTCGAATTGAAGGTCTCAACCCTCCCACCAAGTTCTTGGTCAGCACTGCTCCAATCCCCGCCATCGTTAGTTCCACATTGTCTCCACTCTTCCGTAGGACCGTCCGAAACCGTTGCTCCAACTTATCCACCCTTTCGGCATATTGCCGAACTTTCTCGTCGTCACGTTGCTTCAAATGAGTAAGCTCCACCATGAGCTTCTCATAACTCTCTTCTGGAAGAAATTCTTCGATGAGTGCATTACTCAACGTCTCCCATGTGTCCTCAACTGCACCAGGTGTCTGGCTCTTCACTCGGTCTTCATACCACGTAAGAGCAAAATCTTCTAAAAACTCTGGCAGTAACAACACCCATTCTTCCTTCCTTCTCACGTTGTTTCCGATGCAACCCCTTTTGAAGTCTCGAACAAACGGTTCTACATCTTCATTGTCCTTCCCATGAAACACGGGTAGCTTTCCCATCTTGTAACTACTCTTTCTACTCTTCTAATCGTCGTGCAATAACTACTCGCTAAAAGAGTACGAACATCACCAATTCCATTCGCGAATAATCTACCATAGGTAAAATGAAAGGAAATGGTTGTAACAACACCTCTTGTGCCATCTCTTCTCCCAAGGTAATCATGAGTCTGAGTCGCATCACCGCCTTCTCCACCATTCGAATGACGATCTCCATCACAACTCAACCGAGTCCTCTTTTGAAGTCGACAACTTCTCCGTCTCAGCTCTTTGAGTCTCGTCCAACTTCTCGACTACTGACGTAAGTAGGGCGGCCACATCGACGCACTTGTGTCCTCTTGATAGATCACCCACTCCACAACTTGGACAAGGATCTTCGCCTAGAAGATGAATTGGCGCTAGTGACGATGGACCCACTCGAAGACTTAAATCAGTAAACTCCCGCTTCCCTTTAGCTCTCTCGGTTCTGATTCTAGTTGGACAATTCACTACTTTATGTCCCAACCCTCTACAGAAATAACACCACAAGTCGGTTTCTACTCTTCTCCTCGGAGATTCTACTTGAGGTTTTGTACTAGGGTTCTCAAACTCAACGATAATCTCTTTCGAGCTCTCTCCGACGCTTACTATGACATCTAAACCTTGAGGAAGGTTTCTAAGTCTAACTTTCCAATCTTTTGAATTTCCACTCATGTTGCACCTTCTCAACCATTAAGTGGACAAAATATCATAGAGGAAAATAATTCTACATTACTTTCTTAACTCTTCCGAGCTTTATATTAGAAATCGTGCATTATACATGCTATACACGAAATAAAATCTAATCTAATATTAACTATCAAAGATATGATCCTCCTCACCCTCGTTTGTACTCATCACAACAGACATCTTGAACTCACTCTTGTAAGGATCCAACTCTATTTCACCAGGAGCATTCGTGGCCTCCATAGTGAATGATGCTTTAAACTCGACTTTCTTCAAATCTGTGCCAATTGTCGCGGAAGCTTCTTCGTATAGAGTAAAGAGGGCACCCCAAGTGCTATAGATGCGTGTTCGTAACTCATCTATACTTAACTTGGGCTTCTCCGTCTCTGTTCGAACTCCTAAACGTCTCTTCTTCCACCTCGTCATTCGAACTGGATTCCCCATGACGTATCTTCAAGACCTCCTTGTATGCCGAAACGTATCTCTCTTAGTTGGTAAGAGATCTCTCCAAGATTTTTGTGGTCTCCAGTAGCTCAACCTCCAAGCTACTAAATCATGAAGTTTCAACAGAAACTTCCCTAATCAGAAGAGATGGTGATGACTGTACAAATTTTCAGAGAACTGAAATTTGTATATTTTCACTTCCCTCATGGTTGTCAACCCCCTCCACTTTGAAAAATCCTTTCTCCCTCTTCAGACCTCATCTTCTCATGATTTCTTTTGTCCTGGATAGCTTATCAGCCACTCTAAAACACTGGAAAGTTTCTCAGGAAAATAAAATTCACAGAAAATCTGACACTGACTGTAAACTTTTTCCAGAGAACAGAATTCCTCAACTTTCACGAATAGACCCCCTCAATTTTGAAAAATCATTGCTCCCTCTCTAGACCACCTTTTCCTATGATTTCTTTTGTCTTAGATAGGTTATCAGCCAATCTAAAACACTGGAAAGTTTCACAGGAAAATAAAATTCACAGAAAAGTTGACAGGGACTGTACAAATTTTCCAGAGAGCAGAATTTCTAAACTCACAAATTTCTCTCCTCTAATAACTTTTCTCTCCTCCTTTCTCTACAACTCTTGTTGCACCTTCTTTCAACTCTCCTCAAACCCTTTCTAAGTGAACAAGATGTAAAGAATGACTTCGAACGCGTCATATATCACTACGGGATACACGAAAGGTTCTAACGTTGCTAACATCGCGTTAGCTCTCTCTCCTCCCAACGTTCTCTCCATGTGCTCTCTCATAATCTCCTTTTGTCGAATATAGAACTGAACTCTAAACATCGTTCAACGATCCCTTCAAGTGAGGTCCCGGCAACGGAACCAAAAATGTAAACCCTCCGCGGTCCTAACGATCAACTACCCCCCGATCTCTTAACCTCCACGATCGTCATCCACGAATCTGCAACTGTCGGGCCTGTCTCTCACTCAGGGGTCACCTCTGATGGCTTTGATGGAAGCACACCATGAATCTTGAAGGGAAAAATGCTAAGTTCACTCTCATTCATACACCCACAAACTTATCAACTAAAATCTCCATAATCTCATCCACTAAAATCCTCCATTCTAACGACGTCTCTCAAGTTCTCACATGCTAAAAATGTCCCACACTCTCTATATTACTCAAGTTGTCATTACGACAATGTGAAAACAAGGATGAGGAGCTCTTCTCTACTCCTCTATTTATACATTCTAGGTTTTTACTTTGGTACCCTCGGTAACTCAGCCGTAACTACTTTTACCGGGTTTTACTAAGATATTACTTAAGGTAAAAGCATTGATCACATGGGCTTTTTACCTTTTCACATGGGCTTATTCCTTCAAAGTCAACAACTTCTAGAAGGATTCTGGAATATTCTCAAGGAATCTCGAATTTCCACCCCCCCTCTACACTAGGACCCACTAAAAAGGAAACATGTGGAATCTCTTCTTGTTTTTAATGCCCACAAAGTCCACAACTTTAATCCAACCACTAATATCAAGTCAAAAAGGAGATAAGAGATACTTTCCACCTCCTTTCTACCTTTTAGACAAGATGACAAGATAGTAGTGCTCACTCTTTAGCAAATATCTGAATTCTGCCAAAAGTACAGCTAAGTTTAACCATAACTAACTTTTAGCTAGTCATGACTAACTTGATACCTCCTAAAAGTACTTTGGCAGCAAATAAACATTCTCAACCCTTAGTTATAACTAAACACCTTACTAATTGACAAACTTCCTATGTGTAACATAGGTCGTTACAGAACCCCATAGGGTACAACACAGCACCTCCCACCAATACATCATAAGACTCTGCGGCTGTAACAATGGCCTTGGTCTTCACCATAGAGCCATCCGTGGGGTGATCTGGCCGAACTCTCACCGTCAACATCTCCCGTGTCATGTGTAGAGCCGTACCTCCTGATCCCCCTAGAGATGTCTGCAACTGGAATGGACATCTCTCTATCTCGGACTTCTTCAGACCCAAACCAATACACGCCGCCTTTCCCAACATCAACGGTTGGGCTCCAGAGTCTAACAAGACCTTCTGAGGTCGATACACTTTCCCTGAAGGTGCCACCAAACAGAAGATACCACTTCTGTTGTCCAACAACACCACACCTGGTGCCAAACTAGCACGGTCAATCGCCGGCCTAGCTGGTAACTCATCTAACCTAGCAGCCGCCGCTTGCCAAGTACCACTGGTAGCTGTCCTGATCCTCGACTCCATGGACACGTCTACCGCCTCTCGCTGAACTACTTCAGCACTAGAGGTAACTACATCCTCGCTCTCACTGAGCGTGGCCGCCAACTGGAACACTGGAGCCAAGTTGACTCCCAATGCCCTCATATCCGTGGCTGAGAATAGTGGGGCTCGCAAAACTGCTGTAGCCGCCCCCAACATCGAGTTCGACGTCGCATCCACAGACGTCGAAGGTGGACTCGCATCACACCCACTCCTGGATGTCGATGCCTCCAACTCTACTGCACCATCGGTAGGTCGTTTAGGAACCATAGATGTGGTCCTCAACGCCTCCGATAACGTGAACGACTGGGGAAGCCTGGCTTGTCTACCTGCCTCCCCGCGTTGTGGATCCAACTCCACTGACGCACCTCGTGGCTCAGAGGCACGTACTGCACCTCTAGTCACTGCTGCAGATGCCTCAATCTGCGCCACACCAGCCATGAAGTCGAAGTCACCTCCTTCTCCTCCATAAGACGTGGAAGCCTCTGTTCCACCTGATCTCCGCTGAGCCATAGCCATACTAGCTATCCTCTGCTCCAACTGCTCAATCCGAGCAGCCATACCTGCTTCTGACGTCGTAGCAGGCGGTGGACCGACCGGTCCTCTCCCAGGTGCTGGACCTCTACCTCCAGCTCGACCACCACGGCCTCCCTGAGCTCCTCCGCCTCGTCCACGATCAGCCTTCCCTTGCCGCAACTCGGGATGGAGATCAAAACAACGGTCACTACTGTGACCAGGTCGTCCGCAATGCTCACATTGCCTAGGTACTGCTTGAGACGGCCCTGATGTCCCTGACGTCTCATAACCTCTCCTCTGTGGACAGTCCCTCTGCTGATGAGGACCATCACACGTCCAGCAAAGACCCGCTTGCTGTTGACTAGAGAAGGACGGCATGGGCTTCTGCCCACCAGATCCTCCCACACCTCCTTGAGATCGTGACTGCTCTGCACGATCCTTATCACCACCACCACCACGCTGTTGCGTAGCCTGTGATCCTCGAGAAGAGGTGGTCGCTCCATGTGGTGTCTCCTTGCTGAACCCAGCAACCACCACCCTCTCCTCCACCATGTTGAGCTCAATCCGCTCAGCCAGACTAAAGACAACCGCCAACGTCGGAGCGGTATCTCTAAGAAGAGTAGCATCTCTGACTCTCCTACGCAGCTCCCGGTCTAGTATCCCATACCAGAATTGGACTGCATGTGCTTCCGTCACCCCTTGGGTAACGCTGATCAACCGCCTCATGCGAGTAAACGCCTCGCGTAGGCTCTCTCCAGTCTTCCGCTGGAACTCCTGCAGACTCTTCAACTTGTCGGTCCGCACACCCTGATAGTTCTTCCTCAAACATTGGAAGAACTGAACCACAGGGTTAAACCCTGGTGGTATCCCGCTCACACTACCACCTGCTCCACTACTTGTGGATGCACCGGTAGTAGGTACTCCACCACCTGTGGCTGCACCACTGCTACTGGCACCCGAACTCGCAGGTGCTACGTCTCCCGAAACTACGCCAGTAGTGATAGAAACGTAGTTGGGAGACCAATGTTGTCTCCACAACTCGATCTCAACACTGTAATCTCGCCTGAACTCATGATAATCGTCCATCGGCGGTCCCTCCAAGTGCTGGAACAAACCCTTCCACGCCATGAAGGGTGTAAACAACTGTGGGTTCCGCATCTACTGCAGATCGCACCAACTGTCGAACTCCTGGATGAAGTCATCCAGCTCAATGGTACCAACTGTACCCGAGTAACGTCGAGGCCCCTTCGTGGCCCCATAGATCTCGTCCATGTCCCACAACAACGGTGTTGCGACACTAGACTCACCACCAGAAAACGCGCTGTCTGCGTCTGACTCGTCCTCTGGAACAACCGACGGCAATGGTGTAGGTAGTCGGTACCTCACCCCACTCCGTGTATACCCACTGTCCGAGAAGTCCCCACCAGAACCTCCCGAGAACTCCGTGATGAGAGAATCCCGCTAACACACTCCCCAACCGGAATGTCGCAATCTCCGTCACCACCGTAACCACCACTTGCCTAACCCCGCTCCTACTGAGCTCACCTATCCCCTACTAGGACGGTCAAGGTAAGGGCAACCTGTACCTGCCATCACCACAGGCAGCCTCTCACGGTCTGTTGGTCGTCACTCCAACCGCACCGTGAGAGAGACAAAGATAGTCTGACTGGTCCGCAACTCCAACCTCACTATCGACAGCACACTGGAGTGAACTCACTCCGGAAATCAAGCGCCAACACAAGCAAACGCGGCGCACAAACAGGAAGCAGAGTATGGAGGGGTTCCAACCACAAGAAGTCCAAACGATAACCCTCCACACTCAAACATTCACATAAAGAGAAACCCAGCCCCACCCGGACTGACGACTCCTTGTCGGTGACCACATGCACAATATATGGTCACCAACAGTCGTAACTGACACTGGAGGTCACTAACTAGATGTCCACACCTCTAGTAGCTCCAAAAACATCCATGTGGTAGCTCTACTAGCTCACCCAAGACAACTGCCACCAATTGCCTCCATACGCGCCTCTACGGTGTAGGCAAACACTACCACAACTATAGCTTCCCCCTAATACTGTGGGGTCGCCCTACCACTCCTCTAGGGACGTGCGAGAAGGTCTCCTACTACCTTATACAAGTCCATAAGTACTTGCACGCATCCCTGTAGGACACCAAGAGCTATTGGTCTAGTGGTAAAGCCAAAGCTAAGACTACAGAGTCAGGAGTCCAGGTCCAGGAATAGTGTTGGGATGGGTGACCAGTTGGTTTTACCCTTCCCACACACCTGAAGCTTGGATACCTCTCTCACGCACGCCAGCAAGCTGGCTTGCAGCGGACGCGGGCTCGGGCTCAGGCTCAGCTCCGCTCCGCCTCCGCACTCACGCACCTCTGCTCCTCGAAGCCTCCAAAATAGCCTCCAAAAACAGCGAAAACAGCTTGCGGGTGCACACGGGTGACCAAAATCTGACGTAAAACAGCAAGAACCTCCAAATCCAACCCGAACACCACCAAAACAGATTCGCAAATGCACCACACACACTTCGCGGATGCACACACACACAAAACAACTACTAAACTCGAGTTTCCTCACGAAATTGAGCCAAAATCTGACGTAACTAGCCTTTTAGTGCTTGCGGGTTTCACGGCAGCGAACTTCGACATGCCATAACTTCTTCAATCCTTGGCCAAACTCCACGAAACTTAGTGCGCTAGAATCGTCTCTCCAATGCGCTTCCAAAGAGTCCACTCCGGCCCGACATTGACAAGTATTTCAGCTGCTACGCCCAAACGCGCAATCCGGCTCCAACAACACACTTCAAGAACATTCCGCAAAATTTCTGCAGCGCTTCCGCATGACAGAAATCTCCACTCGACCCCAATCAACAGCAATGTAGCACGGCGCCCACACACCTCGATCACAGCTCCAAACAATCAACCACAAACAACAACGCCCGAAGATACCAGCGGACGATTTCCGATTTCATATCTGCGAGCTCTTACTGAACTCCACCTCGACCTGCACTCAGTTCTTTGAGTAATCTGAATACAGAGATTACCATCTCCAACACCACAACAAGGATTACTCACAAACGGTCAAGCCAAACCCACTCTAAACGCGAAGAGAATCTGGGTTACACTCAACTAGACTATCCACCATAGCCTGGAGCTTGAAGGCTCAACTCAAAGAACTAAGGCCTCCAAGCCCTACCTGCGAAGTTTATCCCTAGTGGGCTCTCTCTCCAACTCGCCCTAACGGCACTAACGGCCTTACCGGGATGCGCCACTTCGCACTCGGTCAACCTAGCCGAGGTGCCCAAACTGACGTGACACCATACCTGGAAACACAGGGAGAGCGAGAGAAAATCCATAAGCATTGAGCCGGCTCTCGTGCTTCAGAAGGTACAAGATCGGGAGCATGTACTCATGAATATATTAATTTACTCGGGTGAAAATAATATAAGAATTAAGTAGAATAATATCAAAATGAAACTCTCAAATGTATGGTTCTTGTCTTTCACTGGACCGCGCATAAAGTAAGTCTAGAGCGATGGGTGTTGTCTGTGCTGTAAACCCTCCGCGGTCCTAACGATCAACTACCCCCCGATCTCTTAACCTCCACGATCGTCATCCACGAATCTGCAACTGTCGGGCCTGTAACGACCTATGTTACACATAGGAAGTTTGTCAATTAGTAAGGTGTTTAGTTATAACTAAGGGTTGAGAATGTTTATTTGCTGCCAAAGTACTTTAGGAGGTATCAAGTTAGTCATGACTAGCTAAAAGTTAGTTATGGTTAAACTTAGCTGTACTTTTGGCAGAATTCAGATATTTGCTAAAGAGTGAGCACTACTATCTTGTCATCTTGTCTAAAAGGTAGAAAGGAGGTGGAAAGTATCTCTTATCTCCTTTTTGACTTGATATTAGTGGTTGGATTAAAGTTGTGGACTTTGTGGGCATTAAAAACAAGAAGAGATTCCACATGTTTCCTTTTTAGTGGGTCCTAGTGTAGAGGGGGGGTGGAAATTCGAGATTCCTTGAGAATATTCCAGAATCCTTCTAGAAGTTGTTGACTTTGAAGGAATAAGCCCATGTGAAAAGGTAAAAAGCCCATGTGATCAATGCTTTTACCTTAAGTAATATCTTAGTAAAACCCGGTAAAAGTAGTTACGGCTGAGTTACCGAGGGTACCAAAGTAAAAACCTAGAATGTATAAATAGAGGAGTAGAGAAGAGCTCCTCATCCTTGTTTTCACATTGTCGTAATGACAATTTGAGTAATATAGAGAGTGTGGGACATTTTTAGCATGTGAGAACTTGAGAGACGTCGTTAGAATGGAGGATTTTAGTGGATGAGATTATGGAGATTTTAGTTGATAAGTTTGTGGGTGTATGAATGAGTGAACTCAGCATTTTCCCTTCAAGTTCATGGTGTGCTTCCATCACAGCCATCAGAGGTGACCCCTGAGTGAGAGACAGGCCCGACATGTTGCAGATTCGTGGATGACGATCGTGGAGGTTGAGAGATCGGGGGGGTAGTTGATCGATAGGACCGTGGAGGGTTTACATTTTTGGTTCCGTCGCCGGGACCTCACTTGAAGGGATCGTTGAACGATGTTTAGAGTTCAGTTCTACATTCGTCAAAAGGAGATTATGAGAGAGCACATGGAGAGAACGTTGGGAGGAGAGAGAGCTAACGCGATGTTAGCAACGTTAGAACCTTTAGTGTATCCCGTAGTGATATATGACGCGTTCGAAGTCATTCTTTACATCTTGTTCACTTAGAAAGGGTTTGAAGAGAGTTGAAAGAGGGTGCAACAAGAGTTGTAGAGAAAGGAGGAGAGAAAAGTTATTAGAGGAGAGAAATTTGTGAGCTTAAGAATTCTGCTCTCTGGAAAATTTGTACAGTCGCTGTCAACTTTTCTGTGAATTTTATTTTCCTGAGAAACTTTCCAGTGTTTTAGATTGGCTGATAACCTATCTAAGACAAAAGAAATCATAGGAAAAGGTGGTCTAGAGAGAGAGAAATGAATTTTCAAAGTTGAGGGGTTTATTCGCGAGAGTTGAAGAATTCTGTTCTCTGGAAAAAATTTACAGTCAGTGTCAGATTTTCTGTGAATTTTATTTTCCTGAGAAACTTTCCAATGTTTTAGAGTGGCTGATAAGCTATCTAGGACAACAGAAATCAGGAGAAAAGATGGTCTAGAGAGGGAGCAATGAATTTTCAAAGTTGAGGGGTTTATTCAAGAGAGTTGAGGAATTTTGTTCTCTGGAAAAAGTTTACAGTCAGTGTCAGATTTTCTGTGAATTTTATTTTCCTGAGAAACTTTCCAGTGTTTCAGCTTGCCTGATAAGCTATCAGAGGAAAAAGAAATCATGAGAAGATGAGGTCTGAAGAGGGAGAAAGGATTTTTCAAAGTGGAGGGGGTTGACAACCATGAGGGAAGTGAAAATATACAAATTTCAGTTCTCTGAAAATTTGTACAGTCATCACCATCTCTTCTGATTAGGGAAGTTTCTGTTGAAACTTCATGATTTAGTAGCTTGGAGGTTGAGCTACTGGAGACCACAAAAATCTTGGAGAGATCTCTTACCAACTAAGAGATATACGTTTCGGCATACAAGGAGGTCTTGAAGATACTTCATGGGGAATCCAGTTCGGGTGCCGAGGTGGAAGAAGAGACGTTTAGGAGTTCGAACGGAGTCGGAGAAGCCAAAGTTAAGTGTAGATGAGTTGCGAACACTTATCTATACTACTTGGGGTGCCCTCTTTACCCTATACCAAGAAGCTTCCGCGACCATGGGCGCAGATTTGAAGAAAGTCGAGATGAAAGCATCATTCACTGTGGAGGCCACGAATGCTCCTGGTGAAGTAGAGTTGGATCCTTATAAGAGTGAGTTCAAGATGTCTGTTGTGATGAGTACAAACGAGGGTGATGAGGATCATATCTTCGATAGTTAATTTTAGAGTGGATTTTATTTCGTGTATAGCATGTATAATACACGATTTCTAATATAAAGCTCGGAAGAGTTAAGAAAGTGATGTAGAATTATTTTCCTCTACGATATTTTGTCCAATTAATGGTTGAGAAGGTGCAACATGAGTGGAAGTTCGAAAGATTGGAAAGTTAGACTTAGAAACCTTCCTCAAGGTTTAGATGTCATAGTAAGCGTCGGAGAGAGCTCGAAAGAGGTTATCGTTGAGTTTGAGAACCCTAGTGCAAAACCTCAAGTAGAATCTCCGAGAAGAAGAGTAGAAACCGACTTGTGGTGTTATTTCTGTAGAGGGTTGGGACATAAAGTAGTGAATTGTCCAACTAGAATCAGAACCGAGAGAGCTAAAGGGAAGCGGGAGTTTACGGATTTAAGTCTTCGAGTGGGTCCATCGTCACCAGCGCCAATTCATCTTCTAGGAGAAGATCCTTGTCCAAGTTGTGGAGTGGGTGATCTATCAAGAGGACACAAGTGCGTCGATGTGGCCGCCCTACTTACGTCAGTAGTCGAGAAGTTGGACGAGACTCAAAGAGCTGAGACGGAGAAGTTGTCGACTTCAAAAGAGGACTCGGCTGAGTTGTGATGGAGATCGTCATTCGGATGGTGGAGAAGGCGGCGATGCGACTCAGGCTCATGATTACCTTGGGAGAGGAGATGGCACAAGAGGTGTTGTTACAACCATTTCCTTTCATTTTACCTATGGTAGATTATTCTCGAATGGAATTGGTGATGTTCGTACTCTTTTAGCGAGTAGTTATTGCACGAAAATTAGAAGAGTAGAAGGAGTAGTTACAAGATGGGGAAGTTACCAGTGTTTCATGGGAAGGACAATGAAGATGTAGAACCATTTGTACGAGACTTCAAAAGGGGTTGCATCGGAAACAACGTGAGAAGGAAGGAAGAATGGGTGTTGTTACTGCCAGAGTTTTTAGAAGATTTTGCTCTCACATGGTATGAAGACCGAGTGAAGAACAAGACACCTGGTGCAATTGAGGATACATGGGAGACATTGAGTAACGCACTCATCGAAGAGTTTCTTCCAGAAGAGAGCTATGAGAAGCTCATGGTGGAGCTTACTCATTTGAAGCAACGGGATGACGAGAAAGTTCGGCAATATGCCGAAAGGGTGGATAAGTTGGAGCAACGGTTTCGGACGGTCCTACGGAAGAGTGGAGACAATGTGGAACTAACGATGGCGGGGATTGGAGCAGTGCTGACCAAGAACTTGGTGGGAGGGTTGAGACCTTCAATTCGAACCCAAGTGAGGTACGAGAAGCCAGCAACCAAAGCGGAGGCCATCAAGATAGCGACAAATATGGAAGAGAGTTTGGATGAAGGAGATATCATCCAACCTCATCATGCTGCTCTGGTGTCAACTCCGACTCCTGGTGTAGCCACAACGATCGCACCTGCACCATCACAATTGGTGATTGCTTCAACGTCAGCTCCTACTCCAACGGTGGTGCCAAGACCGTTTGTCCCAACAACGATGTCTACTGCCACCTCTGATTTTCATGCCGAGCTGAAGAGCATCACTGACACTCTTGCGGATCTCAAGATAAACGTGGTACAGTTACGAGAATGGAGGAACAAAGGTGGAGGAGGAGGTCAAAGAGGTTACGACAACAATCCCAACCGAGGAAATCAAGGTAACTTTGGAGGCAACCAAGGTAACTTTGGAGGAATCACTTGTTGGACGTGTGGAGGTTCTCATTTTCAGCGAAATTGTCCTAACAACGGAGCAAGAAGTGCCGAAGCTGTCAGAATGAATGTGGGTGGAGGAAATCCATCACAAGGACGAGACAAGGGGGTGGCTACTATCGATGTCGTACGAGATCCCATTTACGAGAAAGGAGAGAGTTCAAACTCTTCTCATGCACCGGTGGAGCTTTTAGCTCAAGAAAGGAAAAGAACTCGATTTTCTGATGAACCGGTTTTCATGGAAGAGTCAGCAAGTAGAAGTACTCGTTCGAGTAATGTTTCGAGTACACCAAGGGAGCCAAGAAGGAAGCTAGGGATGGCAGATTTCACCATTTCATCTTCCCAAGCGGGATATGATGTGGTTGAAGATGTGGGTGCTCAGAAAGCCAACATCACTGTTGGACAACTGATCGCACTTAATCCCAGCTTACGAAGGGAACTCAGAGGAGGACTGAGTTCTAAGAGAAGCAAGAAGAAGAAACCCAAGAGCAAGACATCGAAGTCTGTGGGAGTTGGTGTGGTGGATGTGCATGCTTCAGAGGTATGCACTAGGGCTTCAAAGATTGAAGTCCGGTTGAATGGTCACTACGTCTCTGACGTATTGGTGGATGGAGGGTCAGCTGTCAACGCCATATCGGAGAGATTGATGAAGAAGTTGGGGATGGAACCAACTCGCCCGGCTAGCATTGTCGTGGGGATGGCTAACAAGCAACGGGTAAGACCTCTTGGCGTGTTAGAGAAGGTGGTCGTGTCTGTGATGGGAGTTCAAACATTGATGTCCTTTCAAGTGTTAAAGGACTCTAGTTATGATTTGCTCCTAGGTAGGCCTTGGTTGAGAGCTGTGCGCACCACGGATAGGTGGCACAAGGGATACTTACGGATTGGGCCTAGAGATCATAGAGTGATAGTTCCTCTCTCGGGTGTTGGAGTTGTGACTTCTGACTCTAATAGACCCACTAGTGACTACTGGGAATCTGATACGGAGGACGATCAGAGTGTCTCAGAAGTAGATACCGGAGATTCTTACGATCAAGAATCCTCGTCTGAGGACGAAGGATTTGGTCGAGATGAATCATTACATCAGCTTAGTGCTATTGACTTGTTGCCTCGACCAGCAGTGGAGAAAGATCCTGACAAAGAAGAGTTAAGTGAGGCAGAGATTGTGAGAAGACTCTCTACCCTGAAGTTTGGTATCAATGTCACTCAAGAGGAGAAAAGTAGATTCCTAGATATATTTCGAAAATATATCCATGTGTTTGCTTTCAGCTACAAGGATTTGAAGGAGGTGACTCTCGAGACTCATCGAATCGAATTGGAGGAGAACGCAAGACCAGTTCGACAGAAGCAGAGAAGGGTCAATCCTACAACAGCAATGATGGTCAAGGAGGAGATAGACAAGTTGAGGGAGGCGAGTTTCATCTATGAGGTGGAGAACTCAGAATGGGTTTCACCCATTGTGATTGTCAAAAAGAAGAATGGTAAGCTGCGAGTGTGCATAGACTATAAGAAGCTGAATGCAGTTACCAAGAAGGATTATTATCCTCTACCATTTATAGATGAGATTTTGGAGGAAGTTGCTGGTCATGAGTGGTACAGCTTTGGTGATGGTTATAGTGGGTATAACCAAATCAAGATAGCACAGGAGTACCAACAGTTGACTACTTTCACTACTCCTTGGGGAACATTTGCATTTCGAGTGATGCCATTCGGACTGTGTAATGCTCCGGCCACGTTTCAGAGGTTCATGAACAAGGTGTTCGAACCATTCATAGGAAAGTTTGTTCGTGATTTCATTGATGATTTCTGTGTGTACGGAAGAAAGGAGGACCACTTTGATCATGTGATCAAAGTTCTGCAGCGGTTGGAGCAAGCTAACGCTTCTCTGAATCCAGAGAAGTGCATCTTTGGCTGCGAAGAAGGTCTGCTGTTAGGGCACATCATTTCCAAGAATGGGATTGCGGTAGATCCTGAGAAGGTGAAGAAGATTGTGGATCTTCCATTTCCGATCAACTTGACAAAGTTGAGGCAGTTTCTTGGCATGGTTGGATATTATCGTAGGTTTGTCTTTTCCTTCTCAAACAAAGCAATAGCTTTGACTATGTACATGAAGAAGGGAGTTGATTTTGACTTGATAGTGCATGATCAGAAGGCAAAGGAAGCATTTGAGGAGCTGAAAAAGGCATTGGTGACAGCTCCTATACTTGCTAAACCTGAGTGGAGTAAAGCATTTATTCTGTATACGGATGCCTCCAATGTAGCAATCGGATGTACATTAAGTCAGCTAGATGGAGATGGGCATGATCATCCTATAGCTTATGCTAGTAGGCAGATGGTTCCAGCGGAGAAGAATTACTCCGTGACTGAACGAGAAGGATTAGCGGTGATCTTTGGATTGAAGAAATTCCGACATTACTTGCTAGGAGGGAAATTTTCCATAGTCACAGATCACAAGGCTTTAAAGTATATCTTTAATAAGCCTAATGCCGAAGGTCGTATTGCTCGTTGGAAGATCCTTCTAACAGAATACGATTATGTGATCGAAGATAGACCAGGAAAAAAGCATGCGAATGCTGATCTTTTGTCGAGGGCTTATGATGATGAGGGAGAAGAACCGTTTGATGATTCATTTCCAGACGAGCATCTGATGACCATCACAAGCATTGAGGAGATACCGGACGAGTACAAGGAAATCTGGAGTTTCCTTACAGATGGCTCTTTTCCAGAAGGTATGCATACCCGAGAACGTAACGCGTTGATCAAGAGATGCAAACCTTACACCATGGTGGAGGGAATTCTATTTCATCAAGGAGCAGATGGCTTACTAAGGAGAGCAGTTGGTCAGAAGGAGGCGTTCAAGCTGATGCACGAGTTTCACGATGGCACTGTTTGCGGAGGTCACTTTGCTGGTAAGATAACAGCTTTCAAGATTTTGGATGCGGGTTATCACTGGAGAGGGATTTTCAAGGAGTGTTTAGACTATTGCAAAACTTGCGATGTATGTCAAGCATTTGCTCTGAAGTCTACTAGAACACCTCCGTTAAGATCAATTCCAATATTAGGACCATTTGAGAAGTGGGGTATTGACTTTGTAGGTCCTCTCAATAAGACACCTCGAGGAAATAGATACATTGTAGTCGCCACTGACTATTGTACCAAGTGGGTAGAGGCTAGACCTTTGAGAGAGACCAATGAAACAGAAGTCGGTAGATTCTTATGGGAGAGGATCATCACCAGATTTGGATGTCCGTTAGAGTTGGTCTCGGATAGAGGAGGAGAGTTTGTAGGGAGCATGACTACTGCTATGCTACAACACTTTTCTATCAAGGCACGAGTAACGACCTCATACAAGCCAAATGCTAATGGTCTTGCGGAGAAGACCAATCTTACACTTTGTATGATGCTCGCCAAAGATGCTGGTGTTGAGACTGCGAAACATACTTGGGATAAGAGGCTACATGCCATCTTATGGGAGTACCGAACGACAACAAAGACTTCTACTGGGTACTCTCCATTTCGACTGGTTTATGGAGTGGAGTCCAAGTTGCCCATCCAATTCGAATTGGATACTTTTCAAACTATTCAACGAAAGTTGAAGAGGTCGAGAGGAGAAGACGTGGTCAGATCAAGAAGGGAGCAACTCATGGAGTTGGAAGAGACCCGAGCGGTAGCGATGATCCGGATGGAACGAGCTCAAGCGTA
Organism: Asterella californica; assembly: GCA_036924285.1. Classification (NCBI taxonomy): domain Eukaryota; kingdom Viridiplantae; phylum Streptophyta; class Marchantiopsida; order Marchantiales; family Aytoniaceae; genus Asterella; species Asterella californica. The sequence goes on along the minus strand of JAYKYS010000010.1, from coordinate 19,059,101 downwards.
TCAAAAGAAGAGTTACGACAAAAGGTTGGGCAAGAGGGAGGTAAAACCTTTTCAAGTCGGAGATTGGGTTATGTTGTATGATGCTATCAGATTCAAGAGGGCTAGGAAGAAGTTTCTTCCGAGATATTTTGGTCCTTTTGTTGTAGATAAGGTGTGGAGCAACTTCACATATGACCTTCAGGAGCTGGGAGGAAGGAGATTCGATCGGGTAAATCATGACAAGTTGAAGTTGTTTCATCAACGAAAGTTCTCTCTTCACTCCGAGGACGGAGCGAAAATTTAGTCCGGGGGTAAAATGTAACGACCTATGTTACACATAGGAAGTTTGTCAATTAGTAAGGTGTTTAGTTATAACTAAGGGTTGAGAATGTTTATTTGCTGCCAAAGTACTTTTAGGAGGTATCAAGTTAGTCATGACTAGCTAAAAGTTAGTTATGGTTAAACTTAGCTGTACTTTTGGCAGAATTCAGATATTTGCTAAAGAGTGAGCACTACTATCTTGTCATCTTGTCTAAAAGGTAGAAAGGAGGTGGAAAGTATCTCTTATCTCCTTTTTGACTTGATATTAGTGGTTGGATTAAAGTTGTGGACTTTGTGGGCATTAAAAACAAGAAGAGATTCCACATGTTTCCTTTTTAGTGGGTCCTAGTGTAGAGGGGGGGTGGAAATTCGAGATTCCTTGAGAATATTCCAGAATCCTTCTAGAAGTTGTTGACTTTGAAAGAATAAGCCCATGTGAAAAGGTAAAAAGCCCATGTGATCAATGCTTTTACCTTAAGTAATATCTTAGTAAAACCCGGTAAAAGTAGTTACGGCTGAGTTACCAAGGGTACCAAAGTAAAAACCTAGAATGTATAAATAGAGGAGTAGAGAAGAGCTCCTCATCCTTGTTTTCACATTGTCGTAATGACAATTTGAGTAATATAGAGAGTGTGGGACATTTTTAGCATGTGAGAACTTGAGAGACGTCGTTAGAATGGAGGATTTTAGTGGATGAGATTATGGAGATTTTAGTTGATAAGTTTGTGGGTGTATGAATGAGTGAACTCAGCATTTTCCCTTCAAGTTCATGGTGTGCTTCCATCACAGCCATCAGAGGTGACCCCTGAGTGAGAGACAGGCCCGACATGTTGCAGATTCGTGGATGACGATCGTGGAGGTTGAGAGATCGGGGGGGTAGTTGATCGATAGGACCGTGGAGGGTTTACATTTTTGGTTCCGTCGCCGGGACCTCACTTGAAGGGATCGTTGAACGATGTTTAGAGTTCAGTTCTACATTCGTCAAAAGGAGATTATGAGAGAGCACATGGAGAGAACGTTGGGAGGAGAGAGAGCTAACGCGATGTTAGCAACGTTAGAACCTTTAGTGTATCCCGTAGTGATATATGACGCGTTCGAAGTCATTCTTTACATCTTGTTCACTTAGAAAGGGTTTGAAGAGAGTTGAAAGAGGGTGCAACAAGAGTTGTAGAGAAAGGAGGAGAGAAAAGTTATTAGAGGAGAGAAATTTGTGAGCTTAAGAATTCTGCTCTCTGGAAAATTTGTACAGTCGCTGTCAACTTTTCTGTGAATTTTATTTTCCTGAGAAACTTTCCAGTGTTTTAGATTGGCTGATAACCTATCTAAGACAAAAGAAATCATAGGAAAAGGTGGTCTAGAGAGAGAGAAATGAATTTTCAAAGTTGAGGGGTTTATTCGCGAGAGTTGAAGAATTCTGTTCTCTGGAAAAAATTTACAGTCAGTGTCAGATTTTCTGTGAATTTTATTTTCCTGAGAAACTTTCCAATGTTTTAGAGTGGCTGATAAGCTATCTAGGACAACAGAAATCAGGAGAAAAGATGGTCTAGAGAGGGAGCAATGAATTTTCAAAGTTGAGGGGTTTATTCAAGAGAGTTGAGGAATTTTGTTCTCTGGAAAAAGTTTACAGTCAGTGTCAGATTTTCTGTGAATTTTATTTTCCTGAGAAACTTTCCAGTGTTTCAGCTTGCCTGATAAGCTATCAGAGGAAAAAGAAATCATGAGAAGATGAGGTCTGAAGAGGGAGAAAGGATTTTTCAAAGTGGAGGGGGTTGACAACCATGAGGGAAGTGAAAATATACAAATTTCAGTTCTCTGAAAATTTGTACAGTCATCACCATCTCTTCTGATTAGGGAAGTTTCTGTTGAAACTTCATGATTTAGTAGCTTGGAGGTTGAGCTACTGGAGACCACAAAAATCTTGGAGAGATCTCTTACCAACTAAGAGATATACGTTTCGGCATACAAGGAGGTCTTGAAGATACTTCATGGGGAATCCAGTTCGGGTGCCGAGGTGGAAGAAGAGACGTTTAGGAGTTCGAACGGAGTCGGAGAAGCCAAAGTTAAGTGTAGATGAGTTGCGAACACTTATCTATACTACTTGGGGTGCCCTCTTTACCCTATACCAAGAAGCTTCCGCGACCATGGGCGCAGATTTGAAGAAAGTCGAGATGAAAGCATCATTCACTGTGGAGGCCACGAATGCTCCTGGTGAAGTAGAGTTGGATCCTTATAAGAGTGAGTTCAAGATGTCTGTTGTGATGAGTACAAACGAGGGTGATGAGGATCATATCTTCGATAGTTAATTTTAGAGTGGATTTTATTTCGTGTATAGCATGTATAATACACGATTTCTAATATAAAGCTCGGAAGAGTTAAGAAAGTGATGTAGAATTATTTTCCTCTACGATATTTTGTCCAATTAATGGTTGAGAAGGTGCAACATGAGTGGAAGTTCGAAAGATTGGAAAGTTAGACTTAGAAACCTTCCTCAAGGTTTAGATGTCATAGTAAGCGTCGGAGAGAGCTCGAAAGAGGTTATCGTTGAGTTTGAGAACCCTAGTGCAAAACCTCAAGTAGAATCTCCGAGAAGAAGAGTAGAAACCGACTTGTGGTGTTATTTCTGTAGAGGGTTGGGACATAAAGTAGTGAATTGTCCAACTAGAATCAGAACCGAGAGAGCTAAAGGGAAGCGGGAGTTTACGGATTTAAGTCTTCGAGTGGGTCCATCGTGACGATCGTGGAGGTTGAGAGATCGGGGGGGGTAGTTGATCGATAGGACCGTGGAGGGTTTACAGGCCTGTCTCTCACTCAGGGGTCACCTCTGATGGCTTTGATGGAAGCACACCATGAATCTTGAAGGGAAAAATGCTAAGTTCACTCTCATTCATACACCCACAAACTTATCAACTAAAATCTCCATAATCTCATCCACTAAAATCTTCCATTCTAACGACGTCTCTCAAGTTCTCACATGCTAAAAATGTCCCACACTCTCTATATTACTCAAGTTGTCATTACGACAATGTGAAAACAAGGATGAGGAGCTCTTCTCTACTCCTCTATTTATACATTCTAGGTTTTTACTTTGGTACCCTCCGGTAACTCAGCCGTAACTACTTTTACCGAGTTTTACTAAGATATTACTTAAGGTAAAAGCATTGATCACATGGGCTTTTTACCTTTTCACATGGGCTTATTCCTTCAAAGTCAACAACTTCTAGAAGGATTCTGGAATATTCTCAAGGAATCTCGAATTTCCACCCCCCCTCTACACTAGGACCCACTAAAAAGGAAACATGTGGAATCTCTTCTTGTTTTTAATGCCCACAAAGTCCACAACTTTAATCCAACCACTAATATCAAGTCAAAAAGGAGATAAGGGATACTTTCCACCCCCTTTCTACCTTTTAGACAAGATGACAAGATAGTAGTGCTCACTCTTTAGCAAATATCTGAATTCTGCCAAAAGTACAGCTAAGTTTAACCATAACTAACTTTTAGCTAGTCATGACTAACTTGATATCTCCTAAAAGTACTTTGGCAGCAAATAAACATTCTCAACACTTAGTTAGAACTAAACACCTTACTAATAGACAAACTTCCTATGTGTAACATAGGTCGTTACATTTTACCCCCGGACTAAATTTTCGCTCCGTCCTCGGAGTGAAGAGAGAACTTCCGTCGATGAAACAACTTCAACTTGTCATGGTTGACCCGATCGAATCTCCTTCCTCCCAGCTCCTGAAGGTCATATGTGAAGTTGCTCCACACCTTATCTACAACAAAAGGACCAAAATATCTCGGAAGAAACTTCTTCCTAGCCCTCTTGAATCTGATAGCATCATACAACATAACCCAATCTCCGACTTGAAAAGGTTTTACCTCCCTCTTGCCCAACCGTTTGTCGTAACTCTTCTTTTGATACGCCTGAGCTCGTTCCATCCGGATCATTGCTACCGCTCGGGTCTCTTCCAACTCCATGAGTTGCTCCCTTCTTGATCTGACCACGTCTTCTCCTCTCGACCTCTTCAACTTCCGTTGAATAGTTTGAAAAGTATCCAATTCGAATTGGATCGGCAACTTGGACTCCACTCCATAAACCAGTCGAAATGGGGAGTACCCAGTAGAAGTCTTTGTTGTCGTTCGATACTCCCATAAGATGGCATGTAGTCTCTTATCCCAAGTATGTTTCGCAGTCTCAACACCAGCATCTTTGGCGAGCATCATACAAAGTGTAAGATTGGTCTTCTCCGCAAGACCATTAGCATTTGGTTTGTATGAGGTCGTTACTCGTGGCTTGATAGAAAAGTGTTGTAGCATAGCAGTAGTCATGCTCCCTACAAACTCTCCTCCTCTATCTGAGACCAACTCTAACGGACATCCAAATCTTGTGATGATCCTCTCCCATAAGAATCTACCGACTTCTGTTTCATTGGTCTCTCTCAAAGGTCTAGCCTCTACCCACTTGGTACAATAGTCAGTGGCGACTACAATGTATCTATTGCCTCGAGGTGTCTTATTAAGAGGACCTACAAAGTCAATACCCCACTTCTCAAATGGTCCTAACACGGGAATTGATCTTAACGGAGGTGTTCTAGTAGACTTCAGAGCAAATGCTTGACATACGTCGCAAGTTTTGCAATAGTCTAAACACTCTTTGAAAATCCCTCTCCAGTGATAACCCGCATCCAAAATCTTGAAGGCTGTTATCTTACCAGCAAAGTGACCTCCGCAAACAGTTCCGTCGTGAAACTCGTGCATTAGCTTGAATGTCTCCTTCTGACCAACTGCTCTCCTTAGTAACCCATCTGCTCCTTGATGAAACAAAATTCCCTCTACTATGGTGTAAGGTTTGCATCTCTTGATCAACGCGTTACGTTCTCGGGTATGCATACCTTCCGGAAAAGAGCCATCTGCAAGGAAACTCCAGATTTCCTTATACTCGTCCGGTATCTCCTCAATGCTTGTGATGGTCATCAGATGTTCGTCTGGAAACGAATCGTCAAATGGTTCTTCTCCCTCATCATCATAAGCCCTCGACAAAAGATCAGCATTCGCATGCTTTTTCCCTGGTCTATCTTCGATCACATAATCGTATTCTGTTAGAAGGATCTTCCAACGAGCAATACGACCTTCGGCATTAGGCTTATTAAAGATATACTTTAAAGCCTTGTGATCTGTGACTATGGAAAATTTCCCTCCTAGCAAGTAATGTCGGAATTTCTTCAATCCAAAGATCACCGCTAATCCTTCTCGTTCAGTCACGGAGTAATTCTTCTCCGCTGGAACCATCTGCCTACTAGCATAAGCTATAGGATGATCATGCCCATCTCCATCTAGCTGACTTAATGTACATCCGATTGCTACATTGGAGGCATCCGTATACAGAATAAATGCTTTACTCCACTCAGGTTTAGCAAGTATAGGAGCTGTCACCAATGCCTTTTTCAGCTCCTCAAATGCTTCCTTTGCCTTCTGATCATGCACTATCAAGTCAAAATCAACTCCCTTCTTCATGTACATAGTCAAAGCTATTGCTTTGTTTGAGAAGGAAAAGACAAACCTACGATAATATCCAACCATGCCAAGAAACTGCCTCAACTTTGTCAAGTTGATCGGAAATGGAAGATCCACAATCTTCTTCACCTTCTCAGGATCTACCGCAATCCCATTCTTGGAAATGATGTGCCCTAACAGCAGACCTTCTTCGCAGCCAAAGATGCACTTCTCTGGATTCAGAGAAGCGTTAGCTTGCTCCAACCGCTGCAGAACTTTGATCACATGATCAAAGTGGTCCTCCTTTCTTCCGTACACACAGAAATCATCAATGAAATCACGAACAAACTTTCCTATGAATGGTTCGAACACCTTGTTCATGAACCTCTGAAACGTGGCCGGAGCATTACACAGTCCGAATGGCATCACTCGAAATGCAAATGTTCCCCAAGGAGTAGTGAAAGTAGTCAACTGCTGGTACTCCTGTGCTATCTTGATCTGGTTGTATCCACTATAACCATCACCAAAGCTGTACCACTCATGACCGGCAACTTCCTCCAAAATCTCATCTATAAATGGTAGAGGATAATAGTCCTTCTTGGTAACTGCATTCAGCTTCTTATAGTCTATGCACACTCGCAGCTTACCATTCTTCTTCTTGACAATCACAATGGGTGAAACCCATTCTGAGTTCTCCATCTCATAGATGAAACTCGCCTCCTTCAACTTGTCTATCTCCTCCTTGACCATCATTGCCGTTGTGGGATTGACCCTTCTCTGCTTCTGTCGAACTGGTCTTGCGTGCTCCTCCAATTCGATTCGATGAGTCTCGAGAGTCACCTCCTTCAAATCCTTGTAGCTGAAAGCAAACACATGGATATATTTTCGAAATATATCTAGGAATCTACTTTTCTCCTCTTGAGTGACATTGATACCAAACTTCAAGGTAGAGAGTCTTCTCACAATCTCTGCCTCACTCAACTCTTCTTTGTCAGGATCTTTCTCCACTGCTGGTCGAGGCAACAAGTCAATAGCACTAAGCTGATGTAATGATTCATCTCGACCACATCCTTCGTCCTCAGACGAGGATTCTTGATCGTAAGAATCTCCGGTATCTACTTCTGATGCACTCTGATCATCCTCCGTATCAGATTCCCAGTAGTCACTAGTGGGTCTATCAGAGTCAGAAGTCACAACTCCAACACCCGAGAGAGGAACTATCACTCTATGATCTCTAGGCCCAATCCGTAAATATCCCTTGTGCCACCTATCAGTGGTGCGCACAGCTCTCAACCAAGGCCTACCTAGGAGCAAATCATAACTAGAGTCCTTTAACACTTGAAAGGACATCAATGTTTGAACTCCCATCACAGACACGACCACCTTCTCTAACACACCAAGAGGTCTTACCCGTTGCTTGTTAGCCATCCCCACAACAATGCTAGCCGGGCGAGTTGGTTCCATCCTCAACTTCTTCATCAACCTCTCCGATATGGCGTTTACAGCCGACCCTCCATCCACCAATACGTCAGAGACGTAGTGACCATTCAACCGGACTTCAATCTTTGAAGCCCTAGTGCATACCTCTGAAGCATGCACATCCACCACACCAACTCCCACTGACTTTGATGTCTTGCTCTTGGGTTTCTTCTTCTTGTTTCTCTTCGAACTCAGTCCTCCTCTGAGTTCCCTTCGTAAGCTAGGATTAAGTGCAATCAGTTGTCCAACAGTGATGTTGGCTTTCTGAGCACCCACATCTTCAACCACATCATATCCCGCTTGGGAAGATGAAATGGTGAAATCCGCCATCCCCAGCTTCCTTCTTGGCTCCCTTGGTGTACTCGAAACATTACTCGAACGAGTACTTCTACTTGCTGACTCCTCCATGAAAACCGGTTCATCAGAAAATCGAGTTCTTTTCCTTTCTTGAGCTAAAAGCTCCACCGGTGCATGAGAAGAGTTTGAACTCTCTCCTTTCTCGTAGATGGGATCTCGCACGACATCGATAGTAGCCACCCCCTTGTCTCGTCCTTGTGATGGATTTCCTCCACCCACATTCATTCTAACCGCTTCGGCACCTCTTGCTCCGTTGTTAGGACAATTTCGCTGGAAATGAGAACCTCCACACGTCCAACAAGTGATTCCTCCAAAGTTACCTTGGTTACCTCCAAAGTTACCTTGATTTCCTCGGTTGGGATTGTTGTCGTAACCTCTTTGACCTCCTCCTCCACCTTTGTTCCTCCATTCTCGTAACTGTACCACGTTTATCTTGAGATCCGCAAGAGTATCGGTGATGCTCTTCAGCTCGGCATGAAAATCAGAGGTGGCAGTAGACATCGTTGTTGGGACAACCGGTCTTGACACCACCGTTGGAGTAGGAGCTGACGTTGAAGCAATCACCAATTGTGATGGTGCAGGTGCGATCGTTGTGACTACACCAGGAATCGGAGTTGACACCAGAGCAGCATGATGAGGTTGGATGATATCTCCTTCATCCAAACTCTCTTCCATATTTGTCGCTATCTTGATAGCCTCCGCTTTGGTTGCTGGCTTCTCGTACCTCACTTGGGTTCGAATTGAAGGCCTCAACCCTCCCACCAAGTTCTTGGTCAACACTGCTCCAATCTCCGCCATCGTTAACTCCACATTGTCTCCACTCTTCCGTAAGACCGTCCGAAACCGTTGCTCCAACTTATCCACCCTTTCGGCATACTGCCGAACTTTCTCGTCGTCCCGTTGCCTCAAATGAGTAAGCTCCACCATGAGCTTCTCATAACTCTCTTCTGGGAGAAATTCTTCGATGAGTGCATTACTCAACGTCTCCCATGTGTCTTCAACTGCACCAGGTGTGTGGCTCTTCACTCGGTCTTCATACCACGTAAGAGCAAAATCTTCTAAAAACTCTGGCAGTAACAACACCCATTCTTCCTTCCTTCTCACGTTGTTTCCGATGCAACCTCTTTTGAAGTCTCGAACAAACGGTTCTACATCTTCATTGTCCTTCCCATGAAACACGGGTAGCTTTCCCATCTTGTAACTACTCTTTCTACTCTTCTAATCGTCGTGCAATAACTACTCGCTAAAAGAGTACGAACATCACTAATTCCATTCGCGAATAATCTACCATAGGTAAAATGAAAGGAAATGGTTGTAACAACACCTCTTGTGCCATCTCTTCTCCCAAGGTAATCATGAGTCTGAGTCGCATCACCGCCTTCTCCACCATTCGAATGACGATCTCCATCACAACTCAACCGAGTCCTCTTTTGAAGTCGACAACTTCTCCGTCTCAGCTCTTTGAGTCTCGTCCAACTTCTCGACTACTGACGTAAGTAGGGCGGCCACATCGACACACTTGTGTCCTCTTGATAGATCACCCACTCCACAACTTGGACAAGGATCTTCGCCTAGAAGATGAATTGGCGCTGGTGACGATGGACCCACTCGAAGACTTAAATCAGTAAACTCCCGCTTCCCTTTAGCTCTCTCGGTTCTGATTCTAGTTGGACAATTCACTACTTTATGTCCCAACCCTCTACAGAAATAACACCACAAGTCTGTTTCTACTCTTCTTCTCGGAGATTCTACTTGAGGTTTTGCACTAGGGTTCTCAAACTCAACGATAACCTCTTTCGAGCTCTCTCCGACGCTTACTATGACATCTAAACCTTGAGGAAGGTTTCTAAGTCTAACTTTCCAATCTTTCGAACTTCCACTCATGTTGCACCTTCTCAACCATTAATTGGACAAAATATCGTAGAGGAAAATAATTCTACATCACTTTCTTAACTCTTCCGAGCTTTATATTAGAAATCGTGTATTATACATGCTATACACGAAATAAAATCCACTCTAAAATTAACTATCGAAGATATGATCCTCATCACCCTCGTTTGTACTCATCACAACAGACATCTTGAACTCACTCTTATAAGGATCCAACTCTACTTCACCAGGAGCATTCGTGGCCTCCACAGTGAATGATGCTTTCATCTCGACTTTCTTCAAATCTGCGCCCATGGTCGCGGAAGCTTCTTGGTATAGGGTAAAGAGGGCACCCCAAGTAGTATAGATAAGTGTTCGCAACTCATCTACACTTAACTTTGGCTTCTCCGACTCCGTTCGAACTCCTAAACGTCTCTTCTTCCACCTCGGCACCCGAACTGGATTCCCCATGAAGTATCTTCAAGACCTCCTTGTATGCCGAAACGTATATCTCTTAGTTGGTAAGAGATCTCTCCAAGATTTTTGTGGTCTCCAGTAGCTCAACCTCCAAGCTACTAAATCATGAAGTTTCAACAGAAACTTCCCTAATCAGAAGAGATGGTGATGACTGTACAAAATTTCAGAGAACTGAAATTTGTATATTTTCACTTCCCTCATGGTTGTCAACCCCCTCCACTTTGAAAAATCCTTTCTCCTTCTTCAGACCTCATCTTCTCATGATTTCTTTTTCCTCTGATAGCTTATCAGGCAAGCTGAAACACTGGAAAGTTTCTCAGGAAAATAAAATTCACAGAAAATCTGACACTGACTGTAAACTTTTTCCAGAGAACAAAATTCCTCAACTCTCTTGAATAAACCCCTCAACTTTGAAAATTCATTGCTCCCTCTCTAGACCATCTTTTCTCCTGATTTCTGTTGTCCTAGATAGCTTATCAGCCACTCTAAAATATTGGAAAGTTTCTCAGGAAAATAAAATTCACAGAAAAGTTGACAGCGACTGTACAAATTTTCCAGAGAGCAGAATTCTTAAGCTCACAAATTTCTCTCCTCTAATAACTTTTCTCTCCTCCTTTCTCTACAACTCTTGTTGCACCCTCTTTCAACTCTCTTCAAACCCTTTCTAAGTGAACAAGATGTAAAGAATGACTTCGAACGCGTCATATATCACTACGGGATACACGAAAGGTTCTAACGTTGCTAACATCGCGTTAGCTCTCTCTCCTCCCAACGTTCTCTCCATGTGCTCTCTCATAATCTCCTTTTGACGAATGTAGAACTGAACTCTAAACATCGTTCAACGATCCCTTCAAGTGAGGTCCCGGCAACGGAACCAAAAATGTAAACCCTCCGCGGTCCTAACGATCAACTACCCCCCGATCTCTTAACCTCCACGATCGTCATCCACGAATCTGCAACTGTCGGGCCTGTCTCTCACTCAGGGGTCACCTCTGATGGCTTTGATGGAAGCACACCATGAATCTTGAAGGGAAAAATGCTAAGTTCACTCTCATTCATACACCCACAAACTTATCAACTAAAATCTCCATAATCTCATCCACTAAAATCCTCCATTCTAACGACGTCTCTCAAGTTCTCACATGCTAAAAATGTCCCACACTCTCTATATTACTCAAGTTGTCATTACGACAATGTGAAAACAAGGATGAGGAGCTCTTCTCTACTCCTCTATTTATACATTCTAGGTTTTTACTTTGGTACCCTCCGGTAACTCAGCCGTAACTACTTTTACCGAGTTTTACTAAGATATTACTTAAGGTAAAAGCATTGATCACATGGGCTTTTTACCTTTTCACATGGGCTTATTCCTTCAAAGTCAACAACTTCTAGAAGGATTCTGGAATATTCTCAAGGAATCTCGAATTTCCACCCCCCCTCTACACTAGGACCCACTAAAAAGGAAACATGTGGAATCTCTTCTTGTTTTTAATGCCCACAAAGTCCACAACTTTAATCCAACCACTAATATCAAGTCAAAAAGGAGATAAGGGATACTTTCCACCCCCTTTCTACCTTTTAGACAAGATGACAAGATAGTAGTGCTCACTCTTTAGCAAATATCTGAATTCTGCCAAAAGTACAGCTAAGTTTAACCATAACTAACTTTTAGCTAGTCATGACTAACTTGATATCTCCTAAAAGTACTTTGGCAGCAAATAAACATTCTCAACACTTAGTTAGAACTAAACACCTTACTAATAGACAAACTTCCTATGTGTAACATAGGTCGTTACAGTGCATGTCGTCATTCGTTGCTATTGTTTCCATGTCTATTGATGCATGCAGCATCATGGTTATACAGTCCAGACCAACCATGTCACAATTTCTGTCGATGCATTGTTGTTGATGCATTGCACACATGAAGATGAGTAGGCGGACCAAATCGAGCAAACTCTCTCGCTATTCATTTCTAGCAAATGATGAGACTGATTATTTTTATGCACCCAGGTCGGTACATGACTTAGATCGCTATTTGGACCTTGCTGTGGATTTTGTCCTTTCTTGCTTCCTCATGCAGAACTACCACAATGCGGACTTAAAAAAGATCATGTGGAGGAGAGTGACACGTTACAAAAAGGCACGCCAACGATACGCAATAAGGACACATATGACAACCAAGCAGCACGCTCTTGGATTCTTTGTTTTTCTCATTGCTTGGTTTCAAACCACACTTGGATTTCTATCTTTGCTATGTGCTATATAGAGCGAGCGAGACTACATAGCTGACTGTTCTAACACGACATTGTTTGCATATCATTAGCTATGTTAGTGTCTTCTTCTTGGCTGTCTCTCTATACTTAACTGTAGTGAATTATTCCATGCAGTCGTGCAAACTCTGCGTCAGTGTTTCATTGCTAACCATGTCAAATCTTGACATTTTGTTTTGATATAGCTCTTCCATTGCTGAGATTGTGATAATGCTCCAATTGTTGTCTCTTGCTTTTCTTTTCATATTTTTGATTTGAAACCTGACGCTTTTGCTTTCGTCTCGTAGTTTCAAACATGCATCGCGACTACTTCCACAATATTTCCAACTTGTCACCACTACATAGAAACATATTCACTTCATCTATCATTTTTGTCCTCTGCTTTTTTATGTGATGTACTTTTAATGTCTCAAACACTATCAGAGACTGCTAGTACTATTTCATCATCGGTAGCAGCCGATGATGAATTGCTTGTTTTTGTTCCACTCACTGATGTATTTGAAATTACAGACTGCATTCCTACTGATATTGGCATCCTAGCACCTCGCTACTTCTCTTTAACTATCATTAAGGCAACCTACTACCATGGTGTTTCATGCACCGTCGTTCATTTTCAGAGCTCTCTGACATCTCCATCCACCTTGTTTATTATGACAAACTTCTCTCATTCTACGATATAGAAATATATCAATCCATGTCTTATATATACATACAATACAATACAAAACTTTCACTTCTTTGTGATTCCTCCCGACTTCTTTTTAACTTCCTTGAACTTTGTTCTAGTCTGCAAATCCTTCCCAGGGGCAGTTTATTGTCTTCAAGCACTTGTCTATCTATTCCAGTACATCGAGTCACAAGGACGTTGGTTGGTATTGCGGGACAACAACTCTCATATTTTTGCTATCATAAGTTCATAGAATCTCCTGTTGATCTCATTTGTTTGTGTAGTTTATCATTTGTGATGTGTGCATTATATTTGTTAAAACATAGATCCTACCATTTAAGTTTGTTGCAAACACTTTTCATTTCCTCATCATGTTATTGAGACGAGCGGTCAGAGCGCACCGTCCGAACGCGACAGTGCAAGTGATAGGAACCAGCCGAGTTCTTGTTCTGGAGCAACTTGAAGTCTCTTTGACTGTCAACTACGTTGGTGTTGTCGTGATGTGAGTTATTTCATATGTTAAATGATTCTTCTTTTTGTTAGAAGTTACAATCTATGAGTCAAGTTGGAAGAAGTGAGCATTTGAGAATTTGAAAACACCACGGTGAAGGTAGCATCGTGTTGATCACCGTGGTATGTTAAAAGTTATAAAATGAGTTGCATGTGAAAAGTTATTTGGAGTTCTTTTACAAGATTTCTGAAACCGAGAAATATACTATAAATCTAAGTGAGTTTGAAATTTATGTTTTAGATTTTCATCATGTAGATTGTAGTATGTTGATATGTTTGCATCTTGAAATGTATAAAAAGATCACTGTAGAGATAGTTATGGTGGTTCATGTTAGAGAATATGAAATAATACATTTTACTAGCATATAAAGTTAGAAACTGGTCTCTAGAACCAATTGTGAGATTGACTTCCGTGGGTAGATGAGTAAACATGTAGGGAGGAGGTCTCAAGATCAAATCCTCTCAGACTCACAGGAGTAGGCTGACCCCTTCGGGAGAATATGTTGGACATCAAGTTGCCTAGGGACGGGACACTAGATGTCCTTTAAAAGTACAGTGAATGCGAGATGCCTCTATCTATCCTTGCACTAGTGCATTCACCTGGTGTGGATGCTAGAAGGAGGTTACTGTCAGATTTCGAAATGACCCTATGCTAGAGGACTAACTCCTCTTCGGAGTATCGTTATAATTAGTACTAATTTGATGTTTAGCTCTCTAAGTCTCTCTTCACATAAAGCTAAGTGAATTCTCATATACAGCTGAGAAAACTTACAACCAAATATTCATTTTCGAAGCTCATGCCTTTCCTGTTCCGTCCAGAGAGTGCAAAGTTTTAAAATAAAAAACATCGAAAGAAACACTTCTGAACACTGTACAGAGTTTACAAATTTGCATCTTCCTTCTTTATTACTATACTTCGTGACATGTAATAGCCGGTACAGCTGTAAACATAAAAATGACTTATCACTAAAAGAGACTGCGTATATTTTGTATGAACAAATACACTATCAAAACAGTTACTCTTTTAACATTCGTGCCGCATAAAAGAATAACAGTACGCTGCCAAGGGGTCGGGCTCACACGTGCCAGGCTGAGAAAATAGCTTCGAGTTCGAACACCCACTTTACAAGCAAATATAATATTCCCAAACCATGAAAACAACTAATTCTACAATTCAAAGTGTACAACGGTGAATATACACTAAAAATAAGCAAATAAGACCAAGAGGGTGCTTAAGGGAAAATGCACGAGTGGAGATACTAGGAGCCGCCTAGGTTTGCTATGCATTTGCATAGCTAACCTTCAATTTTACAAAGTTCAGTAAAAGAAAAAAGTGGAAAAATAAGATTTTCACCCTTTATGTATTTGCAGAACTAATCGTGGATTTTACAGAGTTGAGAAAACAAGAGAAATGTGGAAAAGCAAAGTGAAACTTGTTTTTCATATTTCACTAACGAGATCAGTTTATTATAACATGATCTTGAGGCAAATGCACAGCTTGGTATTGCAAGCGGTGCATCGTGTTCACCTCGTGAGGTCAGTGATAAGCACTCTGTCTGCACTCACCTTTTAGTTATTTGTTCATCATACTCTATGGATAAATATCATCATGCAGCTTTTTCACTGCAGAGGTTATGGAATAAATACTCCTAGATGAATTTAACTTGGACTTTATCTCAACGCAAGGTATGTCAATATTGGACTCATCCATCGACTGCAAGATGTAAGTAGGGATTGTTTGTCAAGTTTTGATCTTTTGAGCCTAAAAAGATGGTATGGCCATAGACTTAGCAGTCGATCTTTTACGCTAAACCCACTCATTTGTTTCCCAACACACTGCGATCATCCTATGATCCATATGAGACTTAAGGTATAGTATAAGTCACGAGAGAGAGTGGTTTCTCAGTCCGTAAAGTAGTACGTAAAGAAACAAATCTCACTCTCACAATGATTTTTTTGTCCTTAAATTATATAATACTCAGATGTGTTTCACGTTTGTGTTTACACGCCATGGGTGTGCTTACATCTCACAGGCGTGGTTGTAAATGATAAATTACTTATCTCTTCGGGTCTTCGAGGACCATGAGACTGTCCATGCGAGTCCACCACAACGAAACTCGGACCAAAAGCTTCATTAACAGTTTGTAGCAGCATGCATCTCCGTTGATATTCACAAGAGACTGAACTCACGATCTTTTTCTTAGAGGATTGTAGGCTAAACCACTTAGGGACATCAATTTTTGATATTTCATGATTGGATCTTTATGAGAGATAACGATCAGACTTTTATTTTTTTTCCTAGTTTTTTAAATTTATATTTCATGCTGAAAAAACATGTATAGAATCATAGGTTACGGACAATTCGGACCTCCTCTCGGCTCCCACTTCGGAGAAAGCCCTTACCACCCATAACCCACTCTTGACAGGCGCTCTTGCTGTCCTAAACCACTATTTGATGTGGAACGGTGGAGTAGAATGTTTAACACTGAAAAGTGGCGATTACCGTTGTGGTTTGAGTAACGTAAAAGATAAAAAGATTGTTTTACGAAGAGATCTAACAATTGAACTTTATTTTCGAAAATCATATTTAAATATGATCGTGTATCGAAATAATATTTAAAAATCATAGTTTGTCAACAAGTGGTGGTTTAGCAAATATATTGCTTGCTAATCCACTGCAAAAGGATGATGTATAGTAAATCAAGCCACTCCAAAATACCAACGAGGAGAGACTTTATATACTTGACGGAAACACAAAGCACTCTCGTCACGGTTCTTCGATAAATTCCAGCTTTTCTCCTTCTTCCCTGATTTTGTTTCCTAAGTTTGACTCTGACACGCCTTAATTCAAACGCATACCCCATCGCATTCTCGGACCTCAGAAGTGTTCATACTCGTGAGCAGAGAGAGAGAGCTCGATACTTACGAGTCACAACTCTCCCCTCCTCGCGCTAACGGAAGTACAAAGCCTCTCTCTACGTCTCACTTCATACTGCTGTAATTACATGACAAACTCTTACGGTTCTTTTTAGCAGAAATTTACTTGATTCTACCCCTAATACGTTTGTCGGACTTCAATTCGTTTTTCTAACATTCTAGTTGACCATACCGTTGATTGACAATAGTATGTGTAAATTTATTAAATAAATTTACAGTGATGTAAAGATATTGCACTAAGTGACAAAAGATATAATTTAGATTGATATCTTTTTGTAAAAATATTTTAAATTAATTTTTTCTTATAAATACATGATGTACTTTAACATGTACTTTTCATATTTTGATGATGTGATATTTTGACTTACTAAACTTGTTGTAGCCAGTCAAGTGTGGTCAATCTTTTTGTAAAAGTATTTTAAATTAATGTTTTCTTATAAATATATGATGTACTTTAACATGTACTTTTCGTAGTGATATTTTGACTTACTAAACTTGTTGTAGCCAGTCAAGTGTGGTCAAGTAACACAACGTTTAGAGAGATGAGGTAAAGTACGAAAAACGTATTACGGGTGGGGTCAAGTAAATATCTGTTCTTTCTAGTGTGACTCTAGGTGATCTCGTACTGACTTTTTGGTTGGTTTTTTTTTCAGGCCTCTTTTCGCTGTGGGGCTTTCTGCAGCCGTATTGCTGCTGCCCTTGCACAGCATGAGTCCCCCCCGCCAGGAAGACTCGACCCCACGGCGACCGGTCTACAGGCGGATGGGGTAGCCAACAAGCTGTTGCTTGTTGGCTAAATCTACAGAGTAACTAGCTATTCGACCGTGTACTGGTGCAGGTAACGTTATTCTTCGTCTGACGGTCGATTCTTTCGGTCCTTTTCCTTTTCCCGCGTTGTCCTCGCTGCTGTTTCCGTTTTCCTTTCGCTACATTTATGAAAGCGTTACCCTTCCATATTGTTATGTGCAATTTCTCTTCCGGGCTCACGAATCCACCACCAAACAGACTGCGAGTTTTCCCTCAAATGTCCCGAAACTGAATAGGAACTCCTGGATCCACGAGGCATTGCTGAGTTGGAATGGTCCTCAATTTCAATTGATCGCTTCCTCTACTCATCTATAGCCTCTCCTCTCTGCTGGGTGCTGATGAAGTCAGAGACCACGAGGTGCGTGCAAGGGAAGTGTGTCATATCTGCATGCTCTGCGTGTAACTTGTGGTAATTAGGTGTTTGAGTGAGCGTACATCTACTCATCACATACTGCTGTGTCAGTAGCCTTTGTGCAGAGAATTGTTGGAAACGTACTGCTGTGACAACCACCTGCCGAGCTTATTTCCTTTCTGTTTATTGTCTGCTTGTTTTTTTATCGTTACTTCTCAGACGCACACTATCCTATTGTTAACTTACGATAGGTAACTCGCTTTTTCTGCACTTCAGACCATTTTGTCTGCGTTACATCGGCTTGCATATCGCATTGCATGTTGTACATGTAGACGGGATGGCACCTATACCCGAGGGAAGCATCTTTGGAAATGTGCTTCGCAATACACATCCCGATGGGCCCGCCATTTAGTAACAAATTTTGGCTAACTCTAGACTTCAAGTTAGCGCACATTTTACCCCTGTTTGCTACTCACTATGTACTTCGCGGGGTTCCTTGCCGGTTCCCGGCTACCCAAGTGTTAGAGCGTGGTCCTTGAGTCTATCTGCCATTCGCGTGTACGAATATATGTTCACTTTCTCTGTTATACCAAATGCATAGCCTCGCAATTCCATTGCGCAACACCTCGTTCTTACTAGCTGTGAATGTACCCTTAGCGTCTAGGATAAGAACTGCTCGTCGAGCAAGACAATTATTAGTAGAATTGAAGGTGGAACAGGAGTTGGTGCTCTGATTGAGGTCTGCAATGACGCCAGCAGTGCTTGCGTCAGGAAGAACCATTGAACCAAAGTTGAGCTTCAAGTAGGCAGTGTGAGAGCTGGGTAATCTACACGCGACTCTAGGAGAGTGGTTCAAAGAGCTTCAAAAAGAAAAGCGCAATTGACGTGAGCTGAATTTGAGAGGTATGAAAGATAAAAGGAGCAAACCTCGGAGGCCGTGCGTGAATAAGGTCCGTCTTGATTGCCAATAGCATTGATTGAGAAGAGTTTCGTTATCTCCTTTTGCGTCTTCGGTATGGTGGAAAATCACAACGTAGAAACAAGGAAGAGCATAGAAGCGGAGACAAAATGTGCAGTAAATGATGCGTGCTGAAAGGAACCTTGGATTGTGGTGAGGAAATTTACCAGTTGACCCCTCCTGGATGCACGCGTCTCGAGAAATCACCCTTCAGTAGTAGGCATCAGTTTAGGAGGGGAGTCTTGGGAGATGCTGTAGCTGTACATGTAGTGGTGAATGATGGAAAGAAACTCTACTGTACTGCACGGAGAGACTGAACCCAGTTCAGAGTACAGTATCGTTGGACAACCCTAGACTAGGCAGATCTCGTCAAGAACAAAGTTTACAGCGGTGGAACAGGTTTCCCCGTAAGCTGTGTCTGCTTGCACAGCAATGTCGTGGATGGAAAGTGTAATTAAGGAGTGATTGCAAATGTAGCGATGTTGGGCTAGGGAGATTTACGAGTTCAGGGACACAGCTTGAGCACAAGGAGATCTCTGGTCTTGTTGCAGCGAACTCAACCGCATCGTGTGTTCCTAGATGGTGTACGGATGAGGAGGTGTTATGGTGGAGAAATTTCGGGAGGTAGCGTCTGAACAGCGAGGGAGGTGCGAAGGAATGTGCTGAGCTTGTGAGGACATGGCGGACAGCGTAAGGAGACAGCTACGCGATGGAGTGACGGAAGGAGAGCAAGTACCTGTTGTTTGTTTGCACGACTCGTTGAATACTACAGCTAGTCTGCAGTTATTTCAGCACTTTCTCAGTGGTTTGTCGGAGAACATCTTAACAGCTCGAGCCCAAGCCAAGTAAGTACTTGATTCGTAGTGTGTTTGACTTAGATAGACTTTCATCGCTGTTAGCAGTACTCGATATGTTCCGGAGTGCCCGAATCTTTCTCTCGATTGTTCAGGTTCTGGCCTGCAATCCTTATGTCCTGTCCTCAGCCTGACAGTATTTCATCTGGTGCAGGGGTATCGTCACGGTGGTTACCGAGTGTCCTTACGAGTTTGTCACCGATGTTCCTGTGTTTCGCAACAATGACGGGGCGGACTGGTCAGATTTCATTGTTCTCATCATTTTGCTACTTTGTTGAAGATATTCTGCTGCCAAGTTAACCCTTGAAGCGAGTCCTTGAACCCTCTCCTCTCTAATCTTGGGAGATGATGTGGACGTGGGCTACTTTATTAGAAGGTTTCAGGTGCTCGACTGTTACAGCGACCCACTTGGATGGGAGGAATCCGTGGAAGATGAAGCAGATAACATTACTTCGCCTCGGCGCACATCTTGCTCCATTGTGGTCCGTGACATTCGCGATCTAGAGAGTCTCACAGTGTCCCTTCTGCAGCGCGGCAGTGGTAATTTCTTTTAACTGTGCTGCCTACTGTCATAACGAAGAAACTTTTGTGCGATGCGACGCTTGTTTCGTCAGTATGGCATCGTCAAATAGTCAAAGTTTATTTCTGAAGCTAGTTTTCTAGAAACTGCACGAGTTTTAGCCAAAGCTGCTTTAAAAGGTCGAATTGGGTAAATTGATTGGGTAAAAGTTCTTTCTGGGCCAGCTTTGAATAGAACCTTTAAAACTAGAAACAAGAAATTTTGAGTAAGTTCAGTTAATCGATCGGTCGTTAATGGAAGCATCGCTGGGTTTACTATTGTGCTTTCAGCATCACTTGGTCATCAAATATCCGGACGGTTTGCAGTGCTGTTCGATTCTGTGAGTATTTATCCTATTTCCTTTTGTTTGGATAGCTGTATAGGAAAACTCTTGCCTTGTCGAGATAGACGGAACCTTGAAATATATTGTAGACCCCTTATAATGTCTTCGTCCAGAAGCGCAAGAACGTACACTTTAATGTGAGTTGTGACGCTCCTCGATGTCGCGTAGTGATGGATGCATGTATGTCCTATGTTTAGAGGAGTAGAAATTTTCGCTCTCTCCAGTTTGTACCTCTGGAGAGATGGTTGAAGCTTCTGATGGGTTGAATCTATCACCCGTGGTCCATGGAGTTCGCCGCTTGTCGTGCATTTAGAAATAATAAAATACTTTGTGGTCTCAACGCCGCTGCTGAAAGTGCAAGTACTAGAGTGTATTACATGAGGTATTAAGTTCTAACGTAGACGCAATAGTGTCTCGTGGAGGATGGGACTACCGTCCGAATCAGACGCCGCTTTATTTACTTAACATCGACAGCCAGGTTGCTCAGGATGAGCTTATGTATCGGGATCCCATGCGTGATAGAAGTAAGTTCAGCAGATTTCCTTTCGAATCTCATCCTGGGAAATGAGTGCAGTGTTTGAAGCCTCCATTATAGGCTTTAATCACAACTTCAACAGCCCGTTACTAGCGCCAGTCGTCCAGTAGTACAATCGTCTCGTTACTAGCTCCAAGGTACTCTCAGTGGACACCCTACATTTCTATGTACCATGTCCTACGCAAGTTGGACTCGCGTTATGGTCCCACTCGTAAGTTCCGGAACAGAATTGAGACTCCGTGATTGACGAGGCCCTGCTGAGTAGGATATGTCTTCAACTTCGGTTGGTCACCTTTACTTTTCATCTGAGAAGCCTCGCCCTCTACGCTGGGTGCTGATGAAGTCGGATGACCAGGTTGATGTGCATGCCGGGGAAGTGTGAATACCAGCATGCTCTGGGTGTTTACACCCAGAGCCTTTGAGTGCACACCTACTCATAACCTACAGCCGTCTCAGTAACCTTCGAGCAAAAAGATGACAATGTTTTGCGGGATCGTGGACTTATGTTTATTGATTCCCTGTGTATACTGATAGTTTAGGGAGCTCTATTTTCTGGTAGGTTCTTAAGGTTATTATATCATTAGCCCTATATTGCTCTGTGTACTGATAGTTCAGTGTCATAGCTAAGGCGCACCCTCGCCTCTCTTTCCTTTCCTCTTGTCTAGGTTATCATATCGTTCGCTTGATTTATGCTTCCCGTTCACTTCACATTCTCGTCTAACTGGTTTTAACTAGATATGTATTATACTACGCAGTTGAGGTACATGTACACCACTCTTTGTTACTCACTTTATACTTCGATGGGTTCAAACTATTTGGGTGTTACCTAAGTGTGCGGGGGAAGGTACTGTTTTACCCGTGTACCATGATACACTACGCAGTTGAGGTTAAGACATTACTGATCCTTTTGCTTCATGTTGATTGCACATTCATTCGGTACGTTTCAGTATAACTAAATGCTACGTCCGTGTGCACGTTTAGACCTCGACTTCTCTTCTGCATTAGAAAGATCATACTGCATCATACATGTCATCTGTATTGCACTTACATACCAGGGGGAACAATCTCTGGAAATGTGCTCTTAGCTACACGTTCCGGTATGTCTCCCCTGGATAAAAGTACTCGCTAACTGGATACTGAAAGTTAGCACACGTTCACACCCCTCTATGCTACTTACAAGGTAAGTCGCTGGGTTCTTGCGGGCTACCTAAGTGCGTGAGGGCCCTGTTATTTAGGAAATGTGCAGTTTGCTACACATTTTCAACAACAGTGCCTCAGGTTAAATAAATTCCTTCATTCTCCTGGCTGGCTATAGACTTCTGTGGGTTCTGTTTTCATGGGTTATCTTCAGTTGTATGTCGGTAGTCCTTGCCTTGCGCTGCTATCACATATACCGTGTTATGGTCCTACTTATGACGTGACCTGTGTCCTCTTTGAAGAGGATTGTTAGGCAGGAAGAATTACGAAATATTCACTGTCCTGGTCTTTGTCTCAGTCAGTCTTCTCTCCTAGACATCGACGGTGGTGAGAGTCTTGTCATGTGTCGCATTTGTTGGTTCTCGTACTACATGTCGCCTGCTTAGGTATGTCCACCGTTATCAAGACGACGTGGTTTGTGGGGAAGTTGTCTAGTTCACCTTATCAGAGCTTGCACTGCAATTCTGCAGATAAGTCCTCTCTTGAGGATTCATTCTCTACCCGTGATGATAAACTTCCTCAACGGATTACGTTCTCATGGTAAGCTACGCTGTGGCATCCTCTTCCTGACATTGCGTCTCCTTTGTGTGGCGGTATAGATCTTTGTAACAATTCAGGTGGCTGTGATTTGCAGAACAGGTGTCTTCTCTTCTGTTCATGGTTCACGCCGGTTTACACGACTCCAGAGTGGTAGCTGCGCTTGCATACCTTGCATCAACTGTTATTTTTGTGACGCCTTTGTCCGATGTGTCTTCTGAGGGGGCTGAGTACGATTCTTTGGGTGGAGGGAGTCTTCGGATTCGGCAAAAGCGTAGAAACGGGAGAGTTCGTGAACAGATTGAAGCATTTCATCTCCCTGGCAGTAGTCCTGCTAGTGTGAGATTTGCTCGACCTGCGAAAGTCGTTCTCCCTTCTAAGAGCGGGAAAAGTAGTGTACCCAAGGTGTGTATGTTCGGTGCTCTAGACATTAGATAGTTGCTTCGACTCTTGAGGCTTTTGTCGACATCATCGCTTGTATTCCATTGTTGGTAGTTCGTACTGTATTTCCTTCTCCAATCAGTCATGCATCGTCATCATGGGCATAAAACCAGGACGTAGCGAAGGCAGCACTACTTATGACTTGCAGTGGGAGAGGATGTACGTACTTATGATCAATTTTTAGCAGGTTCAGTTCAACCTTGAATTGACCGAGAAAGAGCGCCAAGATCGTTCAAATGTTATTCTGCCTTTCGAACACCAAGGTACCAAACGCCCGGCAGAGTGTATGCATATGTGTGTTGCGTTTACGGATACGAAGTTGTGGTAATGTCAACAAGAGGATGTTTATGTCTCAATAAATCGTACTTTATGCTGGTTGGCGGGCTGGGGTGAACGGGTTCTAAGCACTTCTTCTGTCTGACCTACCTGTAACTTACAGATAAGCAACCTCATACGAGCATAGACTGTGAAACGTTTTGTTTAGCTGTGTCTTGGTCCAACTGTCAGTATGGACCTCGGGAATATCTGAAGATCGAATCATATCTAGTGGATGATCGGAGTAAACTATCGTACTTGTATCTGCAGGAAATGGTGCACAACTCAAAATGTACGATGGACGAGAGAGTTCAGAGCTGTCCAAGAGGCTTCCGGCAACGGAGGAAAGCAACGTGCATGAAGTTCTGCCCTACTCGAAACATGACGCCGCAGCAGAGGTCAAGGTGCTTGGAGAAATACATTACCTCCGAGACTCAGATGACGAGCGGCCAGATTCAGACGAAGACCCAGATGACGACCTCGACATTTAGATCAGAGTTGAGCTATGGTGACTTGTAGCAGACGATTGTTTTGGGTCGTGTTTGTATATGATAGTTTGTCATGTAGTTTACTTTGAAGAAGACAGTCATAACAGAAAATCCGGAAACTGAGAACGAACTCAACGGATTGCAGATCGATCCTTTCGACAGAATGTTTTTCAAATACTGTTATTTAAAGGAAGGCCACAGCAAACCCAAGAACTTTAATGCCATATCAAACATTCACATTTTTAGGATCAGCGGCTGACGCCCTTGGCATCTCTACTATAAGGGATCTTTCGTGGACCAGTTGACATGTTTCTGTCGCTTAGGTTAGCGGGAATGT
This sequence comes from Asterella californica, assembly GCA_036924285.1. Taxonomy (NCBI): domain Eukaryota; kingdom Viridiplantae; phylum Streptophyta; class Marchantiopsida; order Marchantiales; family Aytoniaceae; genus Asterella; species Asterella californica. Next base: position 19,035,016 of record JAYKYS010000010.1, on the reverse strand, counting down.
GCTTGCCAGCAGAACACATATGTGGTTGTCGGGCTTCTGTTGGTTTTATGCGCGTGCAGTTCTAATTTTATGGGTACAGCTTAAGGTTGGTGGCTGACTAGTGTTGTTAGATCTCTGTCGTTGTCATCTGGAGGGTTCTCCGTTCTAGGACGGGACAGTCTGGTTTTCATTAGTTTGAACTTTAAAATCTCGAGGGTCTTCTGCTCGTTAAACCACAAAAGGCAGAACTTGAGCTAATTAGTCCAGTGGTGAACTAAACTCGATTAGCCCGCAAAAACTCTGACTACCTGGTGCGTTTCATTTCTGATCAGAGATTTACTTACAATGAAAGACTTGATCGGGCCCTTTTTAGAATTTCCTGCTTGATCAGACCCCTGACCTGATCAAGCAGGATAGATCCGGTCAGGAAATTCCAAGGAGTTACTTACTCACCAAAAGGTTAGACTTGCCTCGTTTTCTGGCAAGAATAGTGACGCGGCATAAAATCTGAAAAAATTAGTTTTAAATCGTTATTGATCTGTCTTAATCTATACATAGTTTTTTTTTGTTTTTTTTTGGCTCACACTCGTTGATTAAACTATCATCCTCATATAAAAGGGGGCACTGCCGAAAACTGGCTCCTTTTGCAACCCAGCTGGGAGATGGGCAGCGGAGGCAGGCTATCTGCCCGCGAGCCAGCGGCTCTATCCACAACAGAGTGCGGCAGGGTCTACTCAAGTGTTTGAATTTTTAACTCCTGATCTTGCCATTCGTGAATAACTGACTATGTTGTTGTTTTTGTTGGAAATCAGTCCAGAGTTTTGTTACATTGTATTTTTTCTTTTCGTTGTGTAAACTCTTGGATGACTGAATATATATTGTCACACTCTTGATTCTCTCCTCGTGCTTTTAGACGAGCAGTTTTGGCATTTGAGGTGAACTGGAGATCATTTTGTTTCTAGTCTTTGTGCGTTCGTAAATTCATTCGTGCTGGCTGGGATTTTGGCAAGATCTAGAGTGAGAGCTCTAGAGCGTAGAGTTTATGTCTTTCTATTTTGTCGACAGCGTTCATTCATTCCGCTTTTAGCATGTTCTTTACAGTCGTTTCACGTTGAGTCTGCAGATATTTATCACGAAGAATCATCTCTTTTGGATTGCAATGGTTCTCATGGATACGGTGGTTTTTGATTGATGCAGTGTGATGACAGTTTTGTGCTACATATGTCTTGTAGCTCGTTCTTTCAGTTCCTGTGACTTAGATGGTTTTTGTAACGTGAGATGTGTTATGCTCGCTTTTTCTTTCATTCATTGTTAGTGACTCTTTTTGTTCGGTATTACTGTTTTGGCAGTCAGTATTCAGCCATGCTTCATCGAGAAGGAAAGGTGAGTGAAGTGAGATGAGGTTGGAGAGTATTGGGTGATAACAGGAGGGACACTGTTGAACCGAGAGTTGAGTCTATAATGAAGAGCTCCGAGAATGGTTTCCTACATTTGCAAAAGCTGCGAAAGAAGTATCAGAGATTTAGGAAGCTGCTGTAGTATTTGACAATGATCATCATTTCCTTGGTTGTATAGTCGCAGCCTTCTCAAAGGAGATTTCGAAACGTCAACAATATCAAGAAAACCGAGAACTGGTTATGGTTCTCGGTTTTAGGGATCGTAAAGAATTATCGTCATGTCTCGAGGTTGTGAAACACAAGATAATGAGAAAGGTGAGATATTTGTGGACTTTCATCCGTAGGTCAGTCTATGTGTAATGGTCCAAGAGCAATTTAGCATGTTTACTTCATTGTTGTTTGGACTATTTTGGATGAAGCTTTTGCTAGGATGCATTTTGTCCTAGCTTGTATTCGTGTTTAGACCGTTTCACTTGACAAACTATTAAAATCGACTTCATGACTTTTGCGGTCCGGTTGAATCATTCTGTCTTTATGTTCTGGTTTGTTTGTGGTTACTCAGATTTGGATAACGTCTCTGATTTTTGAAGCTCGGCTTGCGTTGTATATTTCGATGAATCATGAACTTCTAAGATTTCTTAAGATTGAGGTCCTTGGACTTTTGTGATTTTTGTAACAATTTACTTTTGAAGTAATACTTTCTAAACTGTATGGGTTATCTAGTCCCAAATCGATTTGCACTCTTGCGAAGCACCATCCCAGCTGAGGGTCTAGTGGGTTCAACCCCCAGTCGTGCTACACGATATGTTTATTATACAATTTGATAGTTTGATTATTGCCAAATATAAATTTTTTGAAGAAAGATTGAGGAGACTAAAGGACCATTCAGTCACTAATCTAATTGCTTACAAGTATAGAACTGTTACAGCCGAATGGGGAATCTAGTTGTCATGGCCACGGTTTGAAACCTGTGAATTGTCTTGGCAGGTACGTTTGTTATAAAATACCATAGGCTCCAAGAGACTCTGGCCAAAAATCTCCATCTAAGATAAAAACACTCAGCTGAATGAGAAAATTCTGAAACGGAAAGAAAAGAATCATACACAAATTCAGTCAAAGTACAAACATTTTTTGGGTTGGTAGAATATTGTGAGCTTTATATAGCCACATATTATACCTTAGAATATCGGACCAATAGACGAATGTTTAGTCTCTATAGCTAGACCTTCAAGTTACAAAATAAGAGCATATCCTTGTCATGAACAAAATTGAGAACGCCAACTGCAAATAGAACTTGAAAGATAAGTAATATTTCCATGACAAGATTACTATTGCAGTTTCGAAACAGATCAAATGATACACTAGAGTTTCAAATTTGCTAGGTCCATTCTTTGGCGGTGTCTTCTCTTGGCTATTTTGGTTCGGGCTGGTGGTTCTTGGGTTTGCTTGTGTGGGAGTTTTAAGGGGTTGTTTTCCTTGGCTCTCGATTTGATCTATTAGATGTTGGTCGTAATTGTTATTTCGTGCTAGTCCAATATGGAGCAGACCTCTTAAGAGTGAAGATCATGATTTACACAATAGCCATATGAAGGGGTAAGAACAACAAACTACAATATATGTTGGACTCTTACTTACTTTCTAAGTAGATCTAAGGGTCTTTTGTGGAGTCTTTTAAGCATTACTCTATGTACTTTATTGACATGGAATGTTGCTATGTTTAGACATGGGTGTACGTGCCATGTATAACAAAGACAATGAGTTCGGAGTTGGGAACGATCTACAAATCAATGTTAGTACTAGAGGGTTGATAACCAATAGAACGTTCAGCCAAAAAGAGTGATGTATGTAGGGTTAGTTATCAAGACGAACCACATAATTTGTTATGGAGTTACATTTGGCAGACAGGGTACAACAACTTCCAAAACTAGTGAGGTATATTTACAAGACAAGTGAATTACTGCAAACATATAAGTGAGTCTCGAAGTGTGAGTTTGGAGCTCCATCGTCCTATTATACTGTGAAGTCTGAATCTTTTATGCGTAAAAGAGATATATCACTTAGAGTAGGAGAGTGGAGTGAAGTGAAGAGAGTTGAGAGAGAGTGACAGTGAGGAGTTCCAATACGTGTCTTCCAGACCAACATGTGGAGCTAGTGATAGAAGACGTACATCTTATAAACTTATGTATCCAAGATGAGACCGTTTACAATTCCAGTGAGTGAGAAAAATATTATAGGTGTTGACTAAACTCTAATACATAGTGTTTATACTCAGATAGATCTTGAAATGAAACTAGAGGGTGATGTTGAGATTCCACCGTATGGAGGGTAACCTTCTGAATGCTGACATCCAGATAGTAATGTATACGTTTTACTTTGAGGTACTTTCAAGAGAAGATTTGGAGGATAGTGTGTTGGCTGAGTAGACCAGGAAGGTCATGTGACAAGATACTGGTTTCTCTGTGTTTTTGTATGGGTTTTGGTGTGTATAGAGGATTTTACTCTCTGGATAGAGTTATGATTGGTAGTAATGCAAATTGCATAGATTTGACTATAGTATTATTGAAGAACTATTACTTTTTATACATACAATGATATAAAAAGACAAACTTTATATTTTACAATACATCAACATGTTATTTATAGCGGAGTATTGTTCATCTTTAACCTAACATTAACCATGTTCTCTTGCGTTCCGATCCTTAAACCCTAGTGCGAGTATAAAAGAAGAGAAAGAAATATTCTTTTTTGTCTACGTGTATTATAAGATAGAAAGAATATTCAATTTTATTCTAAAAATTCACAAAACCTTCGTCTGAACATTTCTCAACTGGTGCTAAATCGATTGTTCTGAAATGAATTACAGATTGTAAAGCTCTTAGATAGCTTTGATTTAAATCTTTATGTGACAGATTTTATTTTCCCAAGAAAGTTTTATCAGCAAAAGCATATTAGGTTTAACATTTAAGTTTCTTTACTCGTATACTGGAATCTCGCAAAATGAAATCTTGGTGGTTACCAAGACTATTTCTAGGGGCACCGGGAAATAATCTCAGCAAACAAATCCAAACATTTTCATAGCCATAGCAGGTATCCTTAAACCCAGAGTATGAGTATAAAAGAAAGCATGGAAAAGAACATTCTCTTTTTCCTCGCAGTGTTCTTTGAGTATGAAGAAAAAGACTCCCTTTTGCTCCAAGAAACCTCGAAGTATTCATATTAACATGTCGTTGTCAATACTAAACAGCTTGTTTCTAGACGAATCGTAACTTGTAATGCTGGTGAATAGCATTAAGTCGATACCTTACTGCACAAATTCCAAGTTTAGATGAAGACGTAATCACCAAAAATATTTTCTATATAAACGATTAAATTTCTCAGTCTTCCGAAAGCAAACCCGCAAAATAATGTCTTCTGAATCACCAAGAGCACTTGTAGTCATACCCGGGTTTAATGCTAAACTAACTCAGGTTTCCCTGGGCCCTCCATAAGAAACAAATTTGGATAATTTCACATTAAAAACTCCACGTGTCATCCGCTCCATCTCTTTGGCAGCACGGTCATGTATTGGAATAAAAAGAAACGAATTCAAATCTCATCACAAGTTTAACATAAATAACTCAAATTGTTAGGGTTTAGGGTTTATATACTATATAAAATATCTAATACACTTGTCACCTCCCTTCTCCACAGAGTTATCCGTTCGTGAGTGAAATTAAAAAGGATGACTTGGAATGACCAAAAACTAAAGCAAGGTATTTTGATTATGATAGGATGATATATCTGTATTTCTAATGATTTGAAAATAGATAATATTACTCACTCATATCAAATGATGAGGAAAATAGTCTACTTTGACACTCCTTTTATCGTACAAGGACGTTAAGTAACATTTAGGAATGTTAGTTTGTCTTAAACCCCGGGTATGACTATAAGTGCTCCTTGTAACCCATAAGACCTCATTCTTCACGAAAATAAATCTTTTCTCACGAGAATAGATTCTGTGAACCATGGATTTAAATCAAAGCTCTTCACTTTGCAATTCATTTCTGAACAAACTATTTATTTATTCATTTAAAAATCTTAAAATTAAGTTATAAGGTTTCAGAGGAGAAAAGAGAATATTCTCAGCAACCTCAAGTACAAGGTGAAGACAAAAAGAATATTCCTTACATGCTTGTATACCCATACCCATACAACATCAAATCTGGAAACCCTAAGAGGTTTAATTGATTTTACAGGTATGTCTGCTTTAAACTTTTGTCCGAAGAACAGATTGACTGTCCTCTTTTATCGAACATTACTCTTAGGCGTTAAAATGAATAATATGTTTACTAGACGTATTATTCGAGTATAGTGCCTGAGCATTTTATTCAAAGAGATTTCTATAATTTCTAGATTTTATATTAATACAGAAATATCGTAATATAATTAGCAAAACACTTATGTATATGTGTAGATTCAAAATCGTACTTGAGTTCTATTATGATACAATTAAATGTCATTGAAATTTGAAATTTAGAAGATAACGTGAAAAGAAAATTTCACTTTTCCAAGTTCACACTACAATGCCTAGAGGTTATATTACAGCAGGCATTGTACTTGAATATTATAATAAACTTTTACTTTTTCTGGACTTGATGTAGTATCTTTTTTAACCACTTAACGCCCAAGCATGCAGTTTTTGCATGATCCACCTAGTTTTAATATCATATCTCCCTCGGTTTATCCAAATAGGATAAACTTTTAGTGCAATACAAAAGATTTTGAATAACGAATCCAACGGTGTGTCTTGATCAAGCATATGACATCTGGATGATGCCGAAATTTGACTGTATGTGAGCAATTCTCATGAATATTTCAATTTCAAATATTCTCAGATCTGAATAAAATCTTTATGTTTCTTTTGCAGTCCATCATAAACTGTCTATTCTCAATAATCAACAGTAGAATTATTAAAAAATATTTATAATACTGGGATATCTGGTCTGAAATCATTGTCAGATGCTCTTATGTTAAGAACTCCTAAAGGTACTGGGAGTAAAAAAACTCAATGACTATGAGTTATGTTTGGTGGAAGACGGTAGCAATGAAGAATCTTTATCAATCTTTAATGTTAATACTAATTTTTACAAGTTAATATTATATTAATATGTAATATCATGCTGCATGTCAGCTATTTTCCATTTCAAACCCAAGTAAGTCTCTCCACGTGTTTGCAAAGATCATTACATTTGAAAGAACAAGGTGCTTCGCTTGCGATGGATCGCAAAGCTATGCATTTTTATTCCGATCTGAATTCTTTTTCCCTTCCTCTAAAGTTCATCTAAAAGAAAAACATATTCTTTATTTATTATAAAATTTACAACCGATAATAGATATGCATAATCTCTTCAAAGAGAATGTTAAAAATAGTTTAGATGTACAATAAACTATACTTAATAGATTCATAGTTTAAGTGTAGATATGCCACATTAAACCTTAGGTTTAAGTACAAAAGTGAAGAAGTATATATATGTTTTTCTCTGTTTGCTTTTGGTTAGGAAACAAACATTATTTTGTTTCAAGGATTCATTAAATTTTTATTTAATAATTTCCAATGGATGTTGAATTATTACTTATGAAGTTAATCACATACTGTAAAGCTATGGGAGAGCCTTGATTTATCCTAATTTAACAGATTCAGTTTTTGTAAAGAAATCTTATCAACAAAAGTAAACAAGTATAAGTTTAATTTCGTTATCTTCAGATAGCTCATTCGCAAGATGAGAACATCCGATTTGAATAGCATATAACGAATATGCATCCAAAGCGCACACTCGTCTCGGTGGAAAAAAAGACAAGCGAGTTTATAAGAAACGAATTGAGCTCTTTGTTGACTGGAAATGAGATGGATGTGTACGTACAGAAGGAGGGGAAGCCATTATCCGAAAATGATAATGGATATTATACTTAGAGTACTATAATCTAACGACTACCTGAAGTTATCACAGTGATAACTGCAGTGCCCAATATCTCAAACATCAGGTGTTCGAGCATGAGAACTGAAAAGATTTGCATAATACGTTATTGCCTTCATCAATATGAAGACATTAACGTGACATAATATCTTAAGTGTTTAGGGGGTATCTGGATTATTAAGTACTGTCCAAACTACATGACGACTACATTTGATTCGTCTTTCTTGAAAAATAAAATATTTTCAATAATAAAAAAAATAATCTAATACATGAAACGAACTGCTAGGAGGTGATAATAATGCAAGGATAACTCAATCTATAACGAGTACCTGGGCCTTCTCCAAAAGTATCTGTGCGAAAAATGACAAAAATTTATCATCATCTCTTTCGCCTTTTGTCTTCTTTTGATTTAGGCAGAATCGACGGTTAGCTATGCAAATGCATAGCAATAAAAGAAATAAAAGAAATCGTCAATGTCTGTTACAGGTCAGTCTGCAAGGTGACATCGAGGAGGGATGTAGTCTCTCCTCGTTCCCTCCCCAGTCCCAGAGCTTTGCCCAGCGATTCGTGCACTTCGACAACTTGTCCTCCTTCTCGAGGTCCGAAATTCAACACTTCCATAGAATTCCACGCTATCTGATTTCCATGGGTTTCTTACTCGGTGGTGCTTATAGGAACCAGAGCAGTTTTGATCGCTCTCGTTCGTTTTTCTTTTACGAGTTCTAGCAGCTTTGCCATCCATTGTGTATATAGTCTTACGATACTAGAGATGGTCTTGATTCTCTCATAGTCTCCAATTCCACCTCGCACAGTGTATAGGTTTTCTATCTACCAGTCGAATCCTCGTCATCCATATCAGTCGTCGTGTACTCGTCCTTTGGCTACAGCTCCTGCTTCGATCAGCACTCTCCTAGAGGAAAACTGTCTTCCTTCGCGAATACCGATCTTGTGGGAACTCCGACTGCGCAACGTGTGAAGTTTGTGTGGCCAGCTTCTTGCAAGTCGGGAAAACATTAGCGATTTGCTCGAAGAAGTCCAACGGGAACTCTTGGCATGTATATGTCGAGAGGGCTCAGCCTGTGAAAGGGCATAAAGTCTCAAAACAGAAAGATCTAAAATACGTTTTGTGTGGAGGGTTGGTTATGGTTCTTCACCAACTTCTTTGCATATATATATTCTCCTGCACTTTTTTGTTTATTCATCTCGTCCATCAACTTCTTTGCATATATATTCGCCTGCTTCTCTTGTTTATTCATCTCTTTCGTCTGAAGATGGAAGAGTGAAGCAAGTTTAATTTATTAAAGTAATTCTTTTAGTAGTAATCGGTCAGAATTATATTGTTGGAGTCGCGTTGGTATGGGTTTCACTTATGGGTTCTCTGGGTTCTCTGGGATGTTTCCGTAATTTCATATGTTTAACATTCAATAGTTATAAATTACTTTTAATTTTTAGTTTAATATAGAATTTCTGTATGATGAGTATATCTTTTTGATAACAGATACCAAGCAAAAATTCCCCAAAGGTGGTTGAGCATGCTTATTCATCTCTTCCTGATAGAGGAGGAAAATATGTAATGATTTAATTTATTATCTAACCATTCTGTTGTGAAAAGTTAAGTAATAAATTAAATCATTCATTAAATGTGTCTGGGTGACGATCAGCAGTCCGTAAATGTACTTGGGTAGTGCATCTGTCCACGCTCCCCTTATGGTTTATTTCTGAGTACTCTTTTGTTTCTAGGTATTGCTAACATTTAATCTTTATAGAATAGTTTGAATTTTCTTATCAGCTTGGTATAAGAGTTTTATTTAATAATTATATATTTTTCCAATAACAGCAAGCGAACAAAAGTTCCTAAAAGTAGATCTTGCATACATACTATAAACTTCTTTGCATATTCACCTCTTTTGTCCTCGGAAGAGGAGAATATACAAATTCGTTTAATTTATCATCTAATTTTTCCAGCGAGAAATGGTGAGTGATAAATTAAACCCTGCACAAAATCTATTTCTGATTGGACAACAGACCGAACTTATGGTTCATGCTGCACGATTTAACCCATATGAACTTTATGGGTCTTTCCCTGAAGTTTTTGCATCTAGTATATATTTAACATGTAACATTTATTCGGGAAATGGATTCAAAGGTATTGTGAGGTTCCAAGTGTCTTAAGTGATTTTGTAAGATTATGATTTTGTACCATATGGACGCTTATCAAGTCTTGTTATTATCCTTTACACGCATGATTTTGCAATGTAAGGAGTGAAAATTTGACTTTTACTCTTTGTTAACAATGATTATGGACTATAATGTGAAAATATCGTTTAATTTTCTAAAATTTGTGGGAGTGAGTGACGGGTGAGTATTCATAACTTTTTTAGTTGCGAAACACTCAATTCGCAAAGTGCATTTGCTGACAAAGAATTTGAAAGATTTGACTTCGACATTCCAAGTACCGTCACTTGGGAGGTCATATGAGTTAAGCTCTCAAGCTCTATATGCATTGCAGAAATAATGAGTATGATTTTTCTTTTTCTTAAATAGCATTATGAACAACATATTAGATATTGATACAATGTCTGTAGTTTGGTCTTCTCTCTCTTTCTTTGGTTTGACTGGATAGTCTTGGATCTCGTCAAATCTATCAAAGCTTGTGAGTTCAGGGGAAAACTTTTTGTATTTTGTTGATAACACGTGTGAATCTACAAGTATTTATTTTTTTAAAAAAATATTAATTTAAAAAGAATATTCTCAAAATTATTTTTTAATATTTTTTTTCAAAACATCATATTTTATTTTAAAATTCATTTAAGGATTACAAATCATCCATTTTATTTTTATTAATTTTTAAAAATTTACTAAAATTTATTTTAAATACTCTATTTTTCTTTACACGAGTTTCTAACAAAAAGAACACCCCAGCTTGTGATTTCATCTTTCATAAGATGCCTCCCTGAATTCTCTTATAAATTTCCCTTGATGTTTTTAGGGAAAAAAGAGAAGAACGTAGAAATAATGTCTTCTTTCTTCATGCTTTGTGTGCTTCTTCCTTCAGTGGGATGTCATTTTCGCTTTGTTACTTCACCGACACATGCAATAAAGACAAACACTACATTACAACCCTATGAGAAAAATTATATCTCATGATAGTAGTGGATTAGTTCATAATCTTGGAACATTTCTTTTGTCTCATAGAACAGAAGATCTCAACCTCATGGAAACCACCAATCTTAAATATGGTGACACGATATCCATTCAAATCATGCTTTCAACTCGTGAGGATATTTTGAATGGTCAATAATCAATTCTTTTCAATCAATACATGTATGACATCATGTCTGAAAGACATGATCATCAAGATTTCCACAAATCTCACGACTCCACAAAGAATTGATTATGAAGTCACTACAATAACCTCATCATAGTTCAATTAGTATAGGCATTCGTTACGAGATGAGCTCACCGGTGCACTTCTTTCCATTAATGTGTCTAGAATGATAAACCATCTATGATACCGCATTTGTGTGACGTGAGAGAATTCTTTCCTTCAGCTTGATAGAGTGGTGCGTGACAACGATCAAAAGAACAGCGTTTTACTACTGAAGCATGCATCTTTTTCCTTTAATTATCTTCTTCATATATATAATGAATATCTCACGGGATACCACCTTCATACTTCAGTTTATATTTCATACTTCAGTCGTATGAAATATAAACTTAGTAGGAACTGAACCTACAATATCATTGTAATTATGTTCAAAACCAAGCAAGCATGTTCATTTTGAATGGAAGAGGCAAATATCCAGAGGTTTAATTTATCACAAAATCCTTCCGATAAGAAGTGTTAGGTGATAAATTAAACTCACCGTCAATTAATATATAAATAGTTATAGGTTCTTGCACTTTTACCTTTAGTAGCGGGGCAATCTACTCATCCGTTATAGTTTCTATCCTGATCTTCCTGCGTTTCCAGTTGATAGTTTATAAAAAAATTTGATTATTTTTATCCATTTGGTATATGAATTTTGTTTGACATCTATATGTTTTCCGATATCATTAAAAGAACAAAAGTTTCCAGAAGTTAATCGATTTGTTGTTGTAGTCTTGAATGCAAAGATTGTGTGTGTGTGAAGTGGGGTCATGTTATCCACTCTTTGCAAAACTTAAACTGAGTGGATCGTTGGGTAAGCGCAATAGTGCATAATACAGTTCTGATTGAAGAAAACAACTAGAGATATTGAGATTAGGATTTCGCTGTTCTAGAGCATCCATAGCTTTAGATTGAGCTGAAATCTGGTGCAAAGGTAGAGCTAAGTTATATATATATATATATATATATATACCAGCTTGTGGAATTTAGTTCATTTGGACAGTTGGACCTCATAATTATATATCAAAGATTGCTATTGAAAACAAAACGTTCAATTTGGATTATAACTGGATTTCTAGAGTTCCTATAATGATTAGTGAATGGCACATCGTATATATAGTTCTTGCCTTTACACTCACGAGTCGTCACAGAAGTCAGAAGCTCGATATTTTCTCCACATAATGACATCCACTTTGACAATGAGTTGATTGTGATGTTATCTGAAAAAATATCTTTCGTAACTCTGTTCTACTCTAGATTGATCCTGAGCCGCTATCGATATAGGATTAACGTTTCATTCAAAGCCATAAAGCTTCACTCGACCTCTCTGGAGAAGTGTTGGCGAGATGAGTCGTGGATAAGTACGTCTCAATCACCAACAGTTGTCGTTCAGAAACACCCATTTTCTCTTGTGATTTCATTATTAACGTGAATGATACAGTAATGACGAAGTTTTGTTTGTAATAACTTTATCATTCCCGGCATTTCATTTTCATACGGCCCAATATCTGTTAATAAGATATCGCGGTGATCCGCGGTGTCGCTCACTACTAGATATATGATAACACAACAGAACGTTTTGTTTCAAAACGGAATATCAAAGTTTGGGAGGTAGAGGGACTTCTCGATGTTCTCGTTTGTATACTTCCGATACGAGATCAGCCATAGCTCCATGCAAGAGTAACAACTCTTTTGTTCTTTGATGTTTTCTATATCTTTCTCACTGGTATTTACTAAGCTTAATATATATGTTGCGAGCTTGATTAAAGAAGCCAATGTATATTGACAATTCATTCAGTTTGGCAAGAATTTACATTACTATGGCCTTTGGTTGATCTCATGTGACAGAGTTCAGAAATTTGAGTAATTCTCAATATTTCGACAAACAAATTTCTTGGTCTTTCAGTTTCGGTCGAGCATAGAATGTAGCTGAGCATAGTATGAGGCATAATAGAATGTAGCTGAGCATAGTATGAGGCATAGTATAACAGTCATGAACTTCATTATATGTAGCGTATGTTTATGATGATGTTGAGGTCTGATCGTTCTCGTTGAATCTTCGTATGAAACGTAGATAGTGCGTGTCCAAGAAACAATGTTATCCTCCACTTCATTTTCTGGAAATCAAATGCAACATGGAAGTGTGTGAATCCCTTCAGAGGACTCACATCAGCACTCGGCCAAAAGAAGCACTGCATTATACCGTGAAGCAGACTTCTTGCTGGTAAGAAAGCGGCATTATCTAATAGACAAGATATTGTCACTTATCAGTAGAAAAAGAAAAGAAGGAGAAGAGAAGATAGACCACTGTGAATTACGGTTGCTTCATGAGAGAACGAGTGGTTCATCAGACATAGAAGGAAACCGTAAATATCATGTTACTAGATACTTGTATATATAAAATCCAGATGGAAAAGTGTGGGTAATGAGTCTCTTACAATCAGCAAAACTCGGCCACAGCTGTATCCTTCGTTAACTTCATCGTCGTGTGAATGTTTGAAGGTTCATTGATCATAGCTCGGTGGGTAAACTTGAAAGGCATGCTGAATGTCTTTCATAGTCATCGTTATCACGTCTATCGGGTGCGCTAATTACATCTTCAAAGTTCCACTTCACATTCACTACTATCAGTGTACTCACAACAACTGTGAAGCTTAAAACAACTAGCCTCATGTTTTCATTGATCGTTGTGATCTTTTGGGTTCATACAAAACTCGTTGAAATTGTTTGTGTCTCGAACAGATGAACCCATTTTTGCTCTTTCAGTGTTTGATTGAATGATATCTTTCATCCAGTCTTCCCGTATCCCCCTCGCTCTTTTATCAAGTTTAACCTCGAGATATTGTAGTAATCTACCTCGAGATATTGTAGTAAGATAATATCTCGAGGTTGAACTTGATAAAAATAACTAATCCTCATCACGTGAAATTTGAATTCTTAGAAAGACAATATGAATAGAGTGAGAAACTTTTAAGATTCAAGAAAATTCAGAATTATAAAGTACTTTAAATAAAAAAGAAATAAAGAAAAAATTTATAATTTTCTCAAATAACCAGTATTCAAAAGTATGCTGAATTTTCTTTTTATTTCCAAATTTGAGTGCCGAACCTCACTTTAGGTAAAGAAATTCAATACTCCGGCAAACAAGTGCCGAATGATCTGACCTCGAGGTACGGTATTTGCTGAAACATTTAAAAGGAGGGTGCACCTACTAGCCTGTACTTTCCTTTCTACTTGCTTTAACAATGACCACACCACCTTAACCTTAGCTAACCAGCATCCATTTACCGTCGCTGCTCCCCCTCATCCTCCCAGGACCATGGCCCTCCAAGCTGACGTGGATGCTGCTCTCTCAAAGAGCCCGCTTTCATCTCCTTGCGTTTTCGTCTTTTCATTGGATTCTTCCTTCTTGGCCGCACCGTGTTCTTCTGGCGTGCACCTCATTTCAGACGGACACTCGGATCCTCCTTGCAGACCCTACTATCCCCCACTCTTCTTTCTTCGTAGCTGCCCGCCCACCCGCCCAGATTTTGTACAGCCCGTTGTACAATAGTAAAATAGTAAATAAATAGTAAAATTGATAGTAAAATAAAAAATAAGCAAAGAAGTAAAAGGGAGATTCCTGTCGAAAGCTTATCTGCTTTAGAGAGATATAATCTACACCGTTTTCCACCAATTTCTGCTCGGCTGTAATTTAAAAAAGAAGTAATTAATAGCCCCACCCAACGAACCCTGCCCGCTTCCATGGACTCCATCGCGATCCCGCCACCGTAATATCACTTCCCGGTACCGCCACCGTAAGATCCGTCTTTTTCTTATATTACTGTTATTATTATTATTATTATTTCAGAACTACACGGTTGGGTTTGGACGTCAGAGGCAGCGTAGGATAACGGAGAGCAGGCAAAGTAACCGGACGAAATTGCCGCTGGTATTGCGAACGGAATTGCCACTCATGCTATTATAATGAATCATGAGAGAGATGATGTTGGCCTTGAGCGGCCGTTGTGCGCGACTATCATGCCAAATGCTTATCAATTATCCCATGCTTGTATCATACTGTCTCCTTTTTTCCCTCCTTTGTGTGTTGATTGAACAAAGCTTTTAATAGTTGCGAGGTTTGATGATGATTAGTGGATCCACACCATTCTACTAAGAGCCTCGTCGCACATGGTATTTTGAAATTGTTTTTCAGTCTGTCGCTAGTTGTGATAGGGTTGGTAATAAGCAAGTGGACCGCACTGTGATCGCTTTTTCGTTTGTAACATGTTTGGAGCCGGGCCGTATATAATCCTGCATTTTGAGTATTGGGTTGTCATTTTCATTTCTGTCTCCAGTCTTTTGAGCTTGGCATGTGACGCAATGTCTTCGTGGTAGAGATCCTCGAGAAAAAAAAAGAGGCGAAAACAAGCCTGAACTGAATCGAGGTTTATGTCTCGACATTGAGAGGCAACTTGGTTTCATAACGAGTGCTGGAGAGTTCAAGTGCGGTCCGGAACCCGTCTGGTCATATTTTTGAAGAACTGACAGGCTCGAGACTAATGAAAATCCGACAAAAATCTAGAAAAAACAGCTTCAAATAACCATGTGCAAAGACGCTTTAATGGAGATCATCTACCATACTTATCGTATACCATACCTTTTACGCACAAGGAGGATGGACTAATTCACACAATGTTCATTTGGATTTCCCTCAGTGCTCTTTTCTTCATTTCGGGTTTTCGTGCGACGTTCACTATAGCTCTTTGAGTTTTCATGCGGTCTCACTTGAGTTATGTTGAGTATTCGCGAGCTCAAGCTTCTGAGGACAGTTCGTGCCCTTTAGAACTTTCATTTCACACACTTCGGTCTCTTTTGACGATTTGCGCATTATCAGTTAACGTTCTCACGGTAAACGTCTTGTTTCATCAGTTCGCGTAAAGAAAATTAAACTAGTTCGGGTATTCACTCAGTATACCTATTATTACACGTAAAGTGTTGTCACTATGGTACTAAAGTAGACAAAAAGTAACTGGATTCTGAACAAAATACTATACACTTAACATAAACAGGAGGAAATCGTTAATCTAAAATCTAGAGATGTTTTGATCAACTCTGATATGCTTGTTAGACTTGACCACACCTCCTTAACTTTGCATTACTTGGCTGCATCTTTGACTGGTTACAGCAGGTCTATCGTTATGTGAAGACACTAAGAAAAATAAGAAATAATCTGGACTGATAATATGTTGTAAAAGTATTTTAAATTGAACTTTCTTTGTAGATACACAGCTGATAGTTAATATGCACTTTTTGCATTCTGATCTACTAAACTTACTATAGCCAGTCAAGGGTACAGTCAAATAACACAAAGTTAAGAAGGGTGAAGTCAAGTCCAACAAAGCTATTAAGAATGCAATCAAGTAAATTTCTGATCTAAAGTCGTCTTATAAACCCCACGCGTATTTCTACAACCCTCGGCAGGCCCTTCTGCCACTCGATGTCACAGACCTAGAATATCTGGCAATTTTCTCTCCCGAGAGTCCTTATCAGAAAACAAAAGATTCTTTTCATGCTTGATTGTCATTATCACCCATGCATCATTTGATGGCGCAAAACTACTCACTGCGCCCCCGCCCCACCCAACCCTACCCGTCCTCCCGTCCTCCCGACGCCTGACGACGGACCAATTTCATCCGGTCGTTATCCACAACGCACAGGAACAACCAAACCAGACAGACCAAAAGTTCACTTCGTACCAGAATGCTAACCAACGTGGTCCGATCGATCTACGGCTCGCCTACAGGTCATCTGTATCTCTGATCTGTTTGCCCGCGGTATGCGGACGCATGTATTCGACACGGTAGCTGTCTTACCTTCATTTACTCAGATCTGTCTTTTACTAGTGTCGCTTTTCCTCCTCCTGGCAAGTCCCTGTACTTTGGAGGTCTAGACTCTAGGCGTGGTTTTGTTGTCTACGTGGTCGTACTTTTGTTCACTCTAATAATACCCATTTCCAGAACGGCGTCTGATATCCTCGTTGCTTTTGTGAGAGATTATATAGAAATTTACTATCGCGATAAAATATTTATTGCATTATATTCCACCTTTTTTAAGATGGCTTTACTTGATTGTATCCTTGACTGGACATAGCAAGTTCAGCAGGTTCGCATTGGATGAATGAGGTGAAAACATTGCCCAAGTCAAGTATGAGAGATCGCATTTGCTGATAATCTGCTTTATATTTTTTTCAATTTTTAATGTTTTTCAAATACCTGGCTTGCTGTTGAAATGCATGTCTCACGGTCAGATGATATGACATTTTGACCTGTTGTTGTCTGTAATTAAATAAATTAATATTTAAAGAATTAGAATAAAGGCTGACAAATATAATAAAGTTGCAATCAAATAAATATTTTATATTCACTCACTTTCTTGAACTATATTTCCTATAGAGGTTGTTGTTACTTGTGGCTTAAAACCCACTAACCACATGGTACTTTCAATAAAGGGCAAATGTACTGGCCGCAAAATCTACAATTCCTCGGTGCTCGTGCTATAACTCTCCAGTCAAAATATACATGCTCGGTGAACTTCTGGGAACTTTTGCTCTCTTGCTGTTATCGGTGAAATATATAATTAGTATATATTAAATAGATGAAAATATTTAAAATATTTAATAAATATTTAACTACTACCTCATGTCTGGAAATGCAGGAAGACCAGGATTATAAACCATAAAGCCTGAGTAGACTGTCGCACTTCAGAAGATACAAGGGAGAGAACCTGGAACTATTGATATGTTAAGTTAATGTGAGTTTAATTTATTACCTAACCCTTATGGAAGAAACGGTTAGGTAATGAATTAAGCTCACATATATTTGCTTGTTAATCTCCGCTGAAATAAATACTCCTTCTCTACTAAGCTTAAATACTACATATTAACTAGCACTGTCCTGTCAAACTTTGATATATTTTTATCCTGATTCGATAGTTATGATTAATACATTTGCTTCAGTTATACTTTTGAATATCCTTCCCCACGGCCTTGATATAGAATTGGATTTTCTGTTTCCAGTAAATACATAAATGTTATGTAATAAATTGTACTAAGCTGCTGTACATATCAAATATTTTTATAACTATTAAGTTTTAAACAGCGCTGGAGTTGACAACAAATCAGGACAAAACCCATAAGTGAAACGTGATTCTCGTAATGCTAAGAGTATTAATCCAAAACCAGACTAAAAAGTAATATCATTTTATTTATATATTAATTTATACCCTCGGAAGGGTTAAAGGATAAATTAATAAAAACCCTCTGGTTTCCTAAGTGTACATGAGGTGAATAATATGCATGGCGCTATTGAAGTGTCCCGAGAAGAAAAACTTCCAGGAGAAACTGCACAGTCGCAGTCAAAACTTTATCTATATGACTCAGAGAAGGTTTGATGAGCTGACTAGGTCGCAGTTTCAGAGGGAGAGAAGGGGGACACACTATCCAGAGCCCTTCTGTACAAGCGCACTCAATCAAACCTATACGAAAATGGTCCACCTGAAAGCGGAGCACGAGGTCCTGCTTCGCACACACATCTTATACATGGCGGTTAACAGAAACAGAAGAGGTCTTGTAATGAAGCAGTAGGTCGAGCAGAGAGAGCGGTAAGTACATTCATCCTTCCGACATATTTTATCTTCACCTGGAACTTCCCCAAAGATGCAAACGTTTTAACCAAAAATATATGAAGTATATTCACCTCTTCCAAAGTTCGGTAGAGGGAAATATGAACAGTAGATTTAAGTTATTAATAATAAATAATAAATAAATCTGTTGATTATTTAAGCTGAGCAGACTGCCGCAATTATATCCTCCAAGGCGCATCTGAAATCCTTGCACGTATGGGTTAAGTCTGGCTCCTTCCTCACCTGATCCAGCTAATATATAATAATTAAAAAATTATTTCATTATTTCATTTATTTAAGATATAGTTATTATCTAAAATACATATATTTTTTCTTATATCATTAAGTTAAAAAAAACCCCAGAAGTTCATCGAGCATACATTATTTATCTATTCATGGAAAACACAAACAAGAATGGAACCCAATTTGAAGTGATCTCAAATAATATTTATTATAGTTTTGATTGTTAAACCTCCCGAGTAATTACTGGAACCGAGACATAAAACGGAAATGTAGAGGGCTGAACGCGTCGATAAACTGTGAATGAATTGTCAACGGTTTGAATGTGACTGTGATTAAGCTACTCATAGTTCAAATCGATGACTGCACAAATGTTCAATCTATATACAACGTTTCTTTATACCCCGGTGCGGGTACAAAGAGCCATGCGTAGCAGGAGTGTCGCACTTTCGGGTTCAAATTTCTAGAATCTGCTCCTGTCGATTGTTTCGGAATAATTTGCTTTCAAGGTTCTGTCCAACTTTTGGTTTCTAAACGCCTAGAAGCTAAGAGAGTTACTTGACCGTACCTTTAATACCTTTGTTTGACTTGACCCCACCTCTCTTAACTTTGCATTATTTGATAGCATCCTTGACTAGTATAATAGCAGGTTCATCACTAAGTGACGACACTGCACAAGACAAGTACGAGATCACATGGGCTGATAATCATTTGTAAAAACATTTTAAAGTGAACTTTCTATGCAGATACATGGCGGGCTGCTCACATGCACTTATCTCATTGACATGACATTTGGAACTGCTGAACCTGCTGTTACTAGTCAAGCGTGCGATCAAGTAGCAGAATTTTAACAAGGGTACTAAAAACGTATTAGAGTTGCGGTCAAGTAAATTTGTGCCTAGGTGGTCTACGGTACCTCCTCTTGTACAGTATAAGCGAGTCCTGAACTAAAGCACTCCAGTGACAGTGACGTTGCTTTTGTGTTCTTCATGTTCATGTGGAAGTAGCTGAATCCTTCACACGTACCAAGCCATGTGATAATGATACGATTCTGCTATTTATCTCTTTCTGTGCTTTGCTGATTAAGTTTCTTCTTCTGTTCGATGAAATCCAATCAATTCGTGCAGTAAGAAAGGTGGGCATGCGGATAAAGTGAGGTAATAGAAGTCTGGACTCTGGAGGATCGGCCTACTAGCAAGCAACAGAAGCACCTGCAAACAATCGGAGGTCAGTCAGGTTGACCCCACACCTCCCAGAACCTTCCTCACAAGAAAGGGACCAGCCGGCCCAGCTGATGAGAAAGTTACCTCCAGTCTCAGACGACTCAGGCAGAATCCCAACTGATGGTTATAGATCTATACATCGATACAAGAATTCTGCAACTGAGTCCCCATCTCCATCCCCAACACGATTTCTCGATCGAAGAGTAAAAAGTAATCATTTGGGAACAAGAGATTTCGTGGGAGGTCATCGCCAAGACGAGATGGGCGTATGGAACACTGGCGCCAGTGTTCCATACGCCAAAACCGAAAGGTATCGGAAGTCTAGAGAATCATCCTTGTCAATCCTGCATCAAGGTAAAGACAAACTCCAAGAATCTATCGGCACACAAGTTATCACCTTGCCTTGGAGGCATTCTTCTTCATGTATTATTGCATGTAATTATCTAATAATTATAATATTTATTAATTTACGAGTTATTCTTGTAACGTTTTATAAATTTCTATAAAATAGGTAATTTGAATATAAATCACTTATATAACAACAAATTTTTCTTTCTTTAAAACTTTTAATAACACATCAATCAAAAATTATGTTCTAGTTTATGTTTAACATGGTAAGCACATTCTCGTGTCGGTGTTTTGGTCAAATTTGGACTCAGAATGGGCGGAAACAGAAGAGATTATGAATGTAGTATTTGTGACGTTTCTCATTAAACCAAAAACATGCGAAATTAGTTCGTTTTCTTTCAGTTGATTACCATATTGGCTGATGGAGGAAGCAAATATGCAAAAGTTTAATATATATTACGGAAGAGTTAGATAATACATTAATATCGTAATTAGAGGTGAAGGGTTGGTGAGCAACCTCTTGGATATATACTTGCAGAAGTGAGTCTCTTCACGCTCTCTCTTACTGGTTATAGTTTGATCATCCCGCATAGCCAGTACTGCTATCACTTGATATTTAGAGAAAAATTAGACTTTTGTTTGAATTTAGTATAGAATTTTCATATAACACTTATGTCCTTTCTGAAAATTCTCCAGAAGTTCATAATGCATGCATATTTTGGTTGCGAAATGCAAATCTCGTAAAGATTTACATTTTCGTGGAAAAAGTACACATTATGATGTTCTGGGTAAGGAGAAACCAGCGAGAGAAAATGGATCATTCTGCGTCCTCGACCACTATCTGCATCTCGTCATGCCGGAGACGTTTGGTCGTTTGGGGTTCAAGTACGTACAAAGAGATATATATAATCCTTCATATTCGTTGATCGAGCAACAAATTATTCTGCATTTTGGGCAGAAACTTTAATATACAAGCTCCTTGTTACATGATACGTTCTTTGTTTGATGCAAACTATTTGTGTTCTGACACATCATACTTTGAAAATTTGGTATGTATTCTTTTGTCACACATAATAAAAGAGGATTATAGTGCTACTTAGTCTCACTATGATGCCAGTAAGAAATGGAGAAAACGTTTCAGTGAGCATTGTGATCTTACCAATGAATAAAACTGCAGCAATGAGTAGAACTGAAGATTTTTAAGTCCTCCATGTATGTAAGAAAACGCATCTAGATGTAAATGTGCACTAATGTGGTACCTAAGTTCAACAAACTTCGAGTTCATCATGATCATCATCATCGACAGAACAGCTAAACATCATAGCCTCCATTGCCAAAAAGGAATAAGATCGATGATGCAGATAGACTCTATTATTGGTGTCACAACTTTCAATGCTGACAATTCTTCATAACAACAGACTGATGACAGAAGAAACCTCACTTGTAAGCTCGACTTACTGAGGTTTCACAGCATCCTCAAGGAGTTTTGGT
The DNA here is from genome assembly GCA_036924285.1 of Asterella californica. NCBI lineage: Eukaryota > Viridiplantae > Streptophyta > Marchantiopsida > Marchantiales > Aytoniaceae > Asterella > Asterella californica. The sequence continues at coordinate 19,013,349 of JAYKYS010000010.1, read as the reverse complement.
AGTCTGGTTCGGTCCTTGTGTCTTAGAATCAGATTTCTGTTTCTGTAGCTTCGAGATCATAACACTGAGTTCTATGCTCTTGACTCAATATATTTGCAGCTTCACATAATAATATCAGATGATCCTTTAAAAGTTTGTCGACTGATGAGCACTGTCGATGACAACAAACCACCTTGACGCCACCATGAAAATAAAACTCCATCTTTGGACGTGAGTATAGACAGACTTCACGAGTATGAGTAAAGAATGCAGTTCAAATTCAGAGAGCTACTGTAGTTGATGAGTCAGGAAGAGAAAATATCATTACTGTACAGAAGCTCGGACATTGGTTCTCTCATCTCGTGTTCAAAGGTGACAATGGAACGTTCAATCATGCTTGTTGCAAAGAGTCCTTAAGCTTTCACAGAACAAAGAATAGACAAGTGAGAATACAAGGACTGATATGTCCAGTTTGTTCTCTACATACTGTACTCATATGAGGACAGTCTTTTGTACTCAATCGTGTCAAACTTCAGAACTGAACTCCAAACTATCAGCTAAAGAAAAAGTAAACTAACAATGAGTTGCATACTATAGCTTTCGCTTCGCCTCACTAGATCTGCGTTCTGTCATGCAAGACTGCAGCACAATCCACCCGACGTACATAAGCCATAACATGTAGCAGAATATGAATGGAGATAAGAGCGCATAAGAGTTGTTATCATTCCTTCGCTTGTCACTGAATGTCGAACTTTGATGGTACTACTTTCTTCAAGTGCAGTTCTTGTAGAGAACTTCTCGTTTCTGACTGCTTTAGCGTTTGGGCATGAGTCAGGCACCAAACAGAACAATCTCTGTAGGTGACCCGTTATGGACTCAGGCGAGATCTTTATACTCACATTAGAGGTTTAATTCTACGATTCTTGAAATAATCCTTTTGGTGGTTATAGTACAGGAGATGGAATCATGTCATAGAGTTTGAGTTAAGTTAAGTTACTCATAGATTCTTAACTTGATTCAATCTTAATCTGCATATAAATGAGGAATGATCCGGATATAGACGTGTTCTTATAAAAAATCAGTTACACCTCTAGAATTGCATTATCACCTTACCTCAGTTCACTTCATGTATAGAGTGTTGTTATTGTTCCAGATGAAATATGTTTATCTTGTAACGGATCAGATGTCATCTTCGAGTACTCTAGGGGTACTTTTGGAAAATAACCATATATTCATTCGTTCGAAGAAACGGTCAGTTTTAAGACAAATGTATTTTAGGTATGTTGTGCAAGTTCTCTCCGGAAAGAATAAATAATTTTCTCTCTTGCTCTGCAGACGACTGTGTCGGTTTCAGACTCCCGGAGGTCTCTTAACGAACAAAGTTGTCAGTATGCTAACTTGAGTATATGCAGATATGTCAATTCGTGTTAATATAACCACCGCATCCTACCTTCACATGATAAAGGACGCAGTATGGTAGAGAGCTTCAGACATGGATGGTTCATATATATTGAATAATTCATACATACCAAGAAATAATCTTGTAGGTATCAATATATTCATTTGCAAAAATAACGCAAAGTAAGATGAAATAACGAGGTGCTCAAGGAATATAAATCTCAAACTTTTAGTCCGGAGTAGATGCTTGTCTTCTTCCTTCCCCCAGCCAAAAGTTGATCTTGCCTGCATATTTATTCATTAAATTTTCAACAATTAACAACTCCTCATTATCAGACAATTGGGCGTTGCTACCAAAACCCATATGCATTCGATGGAAGAGTTTCCAGTTTCTATGTGAAAGTGGATTTGTCCATTGCAAAATCTTAAGCTTTTATATCTCCACCAAAAGATCACAAGCTCTTTCTTATCTGGTTATGGACAAAGATGATCATGTTTGCATCACCTTGAGATCGGTGTACTTGAACGTTCACAAAGAGGATTTCCAATATATCTTAGAACTTAGAAGTGGATGACACACTTGAAAAGTATGAGCGCTGAGATTTCTCACCACACTTTCCCTTCGCAGCACATCCTTAATGTGGTTGAAGTTTTTTTTGACCTGAGGGAAAATAGCAGAAATTTACTTTACCTTACTTCTAATATGTTTGTCTGACTTAACCTCACCTCTCTTGACTTTGCGTTATAGCAGATTCAGTAGGTCAAAATGTAAAAAGTGAATATTATCCGTCATCCATGTATCTATACGAGAAGTTCAATTTAAAATATCTCTGCAACAAATGATCAACTCAGATGATTATTTGTTTATCTTAATGCATTCTCTTTACATAATAGTAACATGCTAAACCTGTTGTTGCCAGTCAGGGATGCAGTCAAGTAACTCAAATTTAAGAGGGGTGGAGTCAAGTACGACAAATGTATTAGAGGTTGGATCAAGTAAATTTCTGGGGAAAATAGTCAAAGACCTTTTTTTTTTAGATTGAGATATGTTGACTGGAGATTACCATCTTCAGGATCTTGGCAACATGGATCCTGAATGCCCAAGAAATGTTGCATACTAAAAGCTTCCCCTCTTGTGTCAGCATGGTATAATTCTTTTGTGACTTCTTTACAGTCATAAAAAATAAATGATTTGGGTGACGTGGTTCATGAAACCAACATGACTTCCCCTACATATATATATAGCTCAATATCTATTAAATATGACATTGTAGTATTCTAGAAATATTAATTCTCTCCTCTCTCGTATTTTGGAGTGATTTTATTTACGATACATCATCCTCCGTAGTGGACTATTTATATTTAATAGACTAAATTTAGCATAAATTTCATAGTCATTTTTCACTTCTCTGCTTGTATATAAAATCAACTACATATGTAAATTTGGTAGTATCCTTCTGAAGCAAGTCACGAGATACGACTCTAACCAACCGATTTCGCTAATTTTTGTTCAAACCTTTCTCTATTTCCTATAAATTTGAATTCAAAATCATATACCTCGAGAAGGTTCCGCTTCACATCCAGAAAGAAAATATCAAAAATGAGTTGAGAGTAATTTCCGCAGGAATTAATTAGCCGAATATCTGCCTACAATGCACGAGAATTTGTTCGTGTGGAGTTGCTCTAACGGTCCCCTGTTTCCCTATATCCTTGTACTTAGTCACGCGCTAATAATACATGAACTTTAGAAGTCATAAACTAAAGGAATCGGAGGCGCGCGCTGGAGCCTGGAGGGAAACGGAGGCGCGCGCTCGATGATATCCGGCGCAGAAACGCCGTGCGCGGGCGGATGTGGAAGCAAAGCATGATGATCTCCTAGTAGTAGTGAGAGCAACATCATAACCTTTTACCCCACATTCCCAATAGGGGGGAAGGGGAGATGTATAAAATAATAATATTATTTCATACCCAAGGTTAATGTAATGGTCCAGCAGCAGAAATATCTGCTTGCATGGTCACTCTCAGCCACTCACTCCACCTGCTTTCATTTGATCACGAGTTTGATTTGTCACCACTTACTTCCCTTGCCATCCATACCCATGATGCTGCCGTATTCCCCATCCCATCAACTGACATACCCCTTCCATCATCAGTGATATCACATTATGGTATATCTGATCCCACACATAATAATCTTCTTTCGCCATTCTTTGCACCGGGACTAACTAACTAACTAACACTAAATGAATTCTCCTTCTGCCTTTAGCAGCCACGAGCCCCATAGCATCATCTCGTATTTGGCAATGGAATGGCAGATTATGGTGATTATTATTATTATTATATTTCGAGAAACGGCGAAAATGAGCTCGGGGAAATGGAATTATGGTTTTATTCATTAGGCAAGGGCGCCAAATGGCAAGACAGTAACAACAGGCAGGCGCAGAAGCCACTCACAACCACGGCCAGTACCTACCGAGCGAAACGGTTCCAGCATGAGTTCTTCTTCTCACTACACCATGAAACCTACCGCCCTATTCGCTTCTAGTACTACTGCTGCTGCCTGCTGCCTGCTGCTTGCTGCTGCTTGCTGCTGCTTTTTCTCCCTGCTCTGAGTGAGTGAGTGAGTGAGTGAGAGTCAATATTGACAAGATAATACTACCAACCACGAAGGGACTCTCAAGTACAGTACATGATGCAGCTGGAGCTGACACAGTAAGGCACAGGAGGTGAGAGGGGGGTCGATCTCGTTGCTCTTCCTTGCTTGCTTCATTTGCATCTGTCTGTCTGGACTCTGGACTCTGTAGAAGTATAACGTAACTTCGGAACATTAATCACACACGGATTAGAAAGCTAATGAAGAATCACGAGGATCGGATTTGCTTGGAAGGAAGCTCACAGAAGACAAATTTTCTAGAAGATTCATCATCATTATCACGCATAAATCTCACTTTCTTTACCTCAGACGAGAGCTAAAAGCGAGCTACATTACTGTGTCCATCCATCTGTGATGTGATTGGACATACTCAGCCCATCTTTCCCTCCCCGGGAAATGGGATGCGAGAGAGAGTACGCATCCCTCGTTCATTAATGAAGGTCGAAAATGGTGTGGGAAATGTGATGGTGCTCCCCCTTCCATGGAAGGACTGGATTCGTCGTTCGGGGCCCCAACAAATACACAATCGGTCGTCTGAACAGGGAAGGCGAACAAAGGCCCACGTCGACGAGGAGACCGGAAGACGGAGTTTCCCGGTGAGGTGTGACAGCAGGCGACAGGCGGGCAAAGGAGGGAGAACAAGCGGATGGGGGAGGAAGAGTGTATGTGTCAGGAGACCGACTGGTCGGAGCCCACAGCTGTTGCACGTTTGCCAAATCCGTTCATGGTATATGACCGTTGATGGGTGGCATCACTCACTGTATCACATCACTACTAGGCCTATCAGGGCGATAGATGGCCTATCGGCCGTCGATTTGGCAAACCGTGCCACAGCTGTGGGCGGCGACTGGTCTGACCGGGGCGGTAATTCCTACATCCTGGCAATAATTACGGAGACCGGGCACCGAGGCGGGCGGCAGGGCCCCCGGAGGGGCTGATACCTTAACTTATTATTTTGCACCCCTCGGGTTAGCCATCCCGCTTTTCTTTTTTCGCCTAGGGTCTACACTCTCGTCTTGCTCTGCTGCTGCTGCTGCTGCAGGCTGCTGCCGCTGCTCTCTTCCGTCTCTCCCTCGCTCGCTCTCTCTCTCTCTCTCTCTCGCCCTCCCTCTCTCTCCATCCCTTCGTTCTCTCTCGCTCGTGCGAATAGGCAAAGTGGAAGAAGAACGGCACCCCCGCCGACCAACCGAGAGAGAGTGAGTGAGCGAGTGGGAGAAGAGGGGAGCGCGTAGATTGGTGTGTGTGGGTGTGGGAGGAGAGGAGTGGGTGTTTTTCCGAAGAAAAAGAAAGAGCGGGGACGAGCGAATCTGATTCATTGCCGTCGGTTTTCACACAGAGGGACAGAGAAAGATTTTGGGTCTTGATTGTTTGGACTTTCACTTTCGCTTTATTATTTTTCCGTGAACTACTACAATCCACATTTCATCCTCTACCTTCTCCCTCAAAGGTGAGTGAGCCAAGCCTATTCTTGCCTTTTTGTCTCTCTCCTGTTACCAAGCAAAGCGGAGGCTTGTGTGGAGTGGTGGGCAGTGGTGTCTGGTCTGAAGTGGTCCGTCCGGCCCCTTTGTAGTAGTGTCGCCCTCCTTCTTCCGTGGTCTTCTTCTTCAAGTCTAGGCAGTTCCCGAGCTTCCGAACTCTACTTCTCTTTTCACCACTACAAACTCCACCCCATCTGAGCAAAGCCCCGAGCCCCCCGGGGCCGGGCATCATCTCTCTTCTTCTACTTCTTACTTTTTCCATCCGAGCTGCTGCTGCTTCTCGAGCAATTGAGATCTCGAAAGAACCGAAGTCCTTTGACTCCCGGTAGCTGTTCCCTGTCTCTCTGAAGCCGACTCTGTCTCTCTCTCTGCCTGTTCCATCTTGTGGAGTAAGCGGCAGGCGTGGGTTTGGTTGTTTGGGTTCGACGTGTATTTCTGCCTCGCTTCTTCCTTGCAAGCGGATTGCAAGTTTGTCTGGCAGCTTACAGAGTTCGTTCCCTTATCAACAGTACAAAATCGAGTAGGTCGAGGAGCGATATAATAGCAACACCTGCGAGTTGAGTTGTCCAAAGCGCGCTTTCACGATTGCAGCCCATTCATTTTTCTGTCTCCTTCGAGACACTTTGTCCTAGTGTGTGTGCGTTGGGTAGTCTGAGCATCGCAAGGAGAAAGAAATCCTCACCGCGGAAATTTGCCTTTGCTGCTTGCCGGCCTGCGTCTTCGGAGATAGCATTTCGCCCCATAGAGCTCTCCGGGTCTACCAGTAGGGGGAGTGCGAGTGCGAGTGTTTTATGCCGGACTCCCAGGGGTCGAAACAAGCCCCTTTTTCATCTCCTTTCCTTTCCTTAATCTCAGAGGCAGGGGCAGCCATCTGGTCCACCATCTGGGGAAGGCGTTACTTCTGTCAACCCTGCGGATAGTGTCGACTTACAAACGCACCCAGAGTTCCTACGACGGGCATTTCTCTGTCCTTCACCTTGCGTCTTCCCCGTGTCACTTTCGCTGTTCTCAATCACAGTGCGTAATTTCTTCCTCACCAGCCAACCGCGCACCTCCTTGCTCACATCAGCCGCCTGTTTCTATCTTAGATGATAGTACTGAATTTGGCGACTGACAGCATCGAGAACTTATTTTCCTCAGACACGAACCACAGGTTCGCCACTTCCTTCTGGTGATTATCTTCACTTAAACCATGCTTGTAGTTCGAAGGTCGTCTGATCACTCTTTTCTCGATAGTTCTGGTCTCGAGTTCTTCCTCGTCCTCTGCCAACGCTTCTACCAAGTTGTACTTACGAGTACTAGAGGGTTAGGATAGGTTTTTAACCGACTCCGGTGCTTTTAACCCGTTGGCTATGTCCGCCTAAACAAAAGTGCGTGGCATTTCACGACAATGTCGGTGCCGATTACTTCTGTGTAACAGTTGGTCTAGGTTACGTGGTCTTTCCTCCCCGTCGGCGGAAACCTCTCCAACGTAGGAGAGTGAGGAGGTCGCCGTTGTGCAACTTGCCAACTGCATTGTCTTCGCTGGTCCTCGGGCCATGTTGAGCCAGTTTACTTTCATGACCTCCGCTCTGCTACCTCGTACGTCCCTAGCTAGTACTGTCACCTGAGCATCTCGTGCTTTTCCGATCCCTTGTAGTGACAACATTCACGATTACGTGTGAGCGACTTTCGTGAATTTCTCCGTCTGTAACTGCTTGTGGCTGTTCTAAACAACTAGTTTGTACTCGTAGCAGTTGGTTTAGCTCTATGTGCTCTAAGTAGGTCTTTGCAGCAATGTTGTAGTGGGGGCCTTGTGAACTCGTGTGTAACCAATGTGCATCCTCTTCTGTACACCCATATCTCCCCTTTAAGTCGAACAGCTGGTTGCCCGGAAGCCGAGTTTGTCCTTCTGTTGTTTTGCTTGGATCTTTAATTGACATGCGAGCTTTGTGGTGTTGTGCCTGTGTTGACCAGATTGCCGAAGGTCACTTGATGGGGGTTTCTACGCTGAACTCGAACATGGGGGTATCCATGGATCCACACATTTGAGAGGTTCAGGCCCACGCAGGCTCGAGCACGCTCACTAGTAGAGTGTGAACTCGTGAGCGAGCTCGAGGTGTTACGTGTGAGAGCATTTGAGGGTTCGTTTGGTAGACTTAAGAAAGAGAAAGCGGCAGTATAGGGCAGATGGTAGGCTGCCGTTTCGACCCAGGCAGAGTATTGATATGTAGCAGGAAGGTTAAAGAGTAGGAGAGGTTTGCAACATGGATTTGGGAGCACATGAAGGAGATCTTCAGATGCCGATGTCAGGTGGCTACGCTGGCCATCACGAGTCTTCGAAGATGAAGTTGCTGACCAGCGGCAACGGCACCGGCATGGAGGATATCCGACCTCTGGAAGTTAAGGTCAAGAAGATTATCAAATACAGAGAATGCCTCAAAAACCATGCTGCCAGCATTGGGGGCCACGCCATTGATGGATGCGGGGAATTTATGCCCAGCGGGGAAGAAGGAACTTTGGACGCGCTCAAGTGTGCGGCATGTGATTGCCATCGGAACTTTCACAGAAGAGAAGTGGAGGGTGAACCCTCCTGTGATTGTCATCATATTCGCAAGGAAAGGAAGAGAGGGACACCCGGAGCAATGCCGCACACTCCTTTGGCACTTCCAGCAACTACTGTCGTCGCTCGGCCTCCTGCACCGATGATAATGGCGCTGAATACCGTACCAACGGACTCAGATGATCAGGATGGAGGTGTTGGAGGGCCGGCATCGGCAATGAAGAAGCGATTTCGTACCAAGTTTTCAGCAGAGCAAAAGGAGAAGATGTGTTCCTTTGCGGACAAGTTGGGATGGAAGATACAGAAGCACGATGAGGCGGCAGTGCAGGCATTTTGTGCCGACATTGGCGTGAAGCGGCACGTCCTCAAAGTCTGGATGCATAATAATAAGCACACATTGGGCAAGAAGATATAGTTCCTTTTGCCCCTTATAGGATTGCAGGGCCCTAAGTCATTTCTCTAATGCCCCGCAGGCGATGTGCTCACCGGGAGGCCTTGTAAGTTACAGCTAATAAAATCTATATATGTTGCTACGCTTCTGTGATTATCTGTAGATAGATTAGGCCCTCTATCTCTATGTAGTAGGCCATTGTGGAGGTTCTCACTCCTGCAGGCTGCAGTTTGTCAGCTTGAAAGGTGTTCACTGGTTTGTAAACTAATGTTGCTCATGTCGCCATCTATCAATCACTCAGAGTGAGGCAGGTCGCCGGCAACCCCATTCATGTACATAAGAGTCCGCGATTTTACCCGCACGCACCAAGTCAAGTCTGTGTGCACACGACATGGTTCCAGGAGAGGATTTGCTGTCAGTCGCACGAAAACCTATTAGTCGCACAGTGAGCGATGCACACCCAGTACTTGCCGTGTGAGGTGTGTCTGTGAAGGCAGTGTTCAGTCCACTATGGAGAGACCACTGAAGCAAGGGATCTCAAGTATTCATTCTTCTCCTGTCTGCTTCTGTCTCTGTTCTGTTTCAAATTTCCACTGATGCCAGAGTCCAGGTGGAGTTGTCACTGTCTTTGAATATCTGTTCACCGACCACTTATCTTGATGTCTCAGAACATCGTACTGGTTCTTACTGCACTTTGAACTGCTGCCCAACACTTGCGAGTTGCTCAGATTCCTTCCCACCAGTAAGGAACATATTTTTGGTTCGAGTGATGGGGTTCTTGGATGACCTGGTAACAGATTCTGATACCTGTACTCTGTTGACGCTCGTCTATGACTTGAAATCAAGAATCTGAGTCGTAGCGAGTGCGGCTGTTTGGTCCATGGACAGTGCTGTGCTCTGACTGGCACCGCTGAGCTCTGGCGATAGTGGCTTCGTCAACCTCTGTTATACAGTTGATAATCTGGGGAGGAATCAAGGTACACGAGGATCACAGCCTATTCTGGTACTACAAGCCATGGTCGACTTCGAGTTTCGAGTGTTGCTTCATCCGTGGTTGAGTTTCCACGCTTGCACCCTGCTTGGACGGGCAATGGCGGGAGCACGGGCTACAACCCTCGAATCTTCACACACTTTAGACGAACTTCGTCCACTTGCACTCCAGATCCACTGGGGTAACGACATGTTTCGTGGTTAAGCGGAAAGTTCGTTTTGCCTAATCCCCTCAACAGTGAAAAGGACCTTTGCTATGTGTGGATGGATTCTGCTTCTGCTATCTAGCTTCGCCTGCAGATAGCTTGACCACAGAAGATTTCGTTTTAACTACGCCTTCTAGATCATCAGTTCGGCTGACTACGAAAATCTTTACTCCAAAGCGCCGAATTTAACTTTTATGTAGCTTTATCAAAAGTAGGAACCGGTGTATCCCGTTCGTCCATCCAAGCAGACCTAGTAGCAGATCGCTACGATTCGCTAGCCAGCACCCGTCGAAGAAGCGACTGTACACGATTAGTAAGGAATACATAGCACGAAAAGTTGTGAAAAACCCCCAGCGTGGCAAACCAAGAGAAATAAACAGGAAAAAGGGAGTACTCGCAGTAAGCATGATGGACAGCAAAGCCGCTGCTACGTTAGGGAGTGAGAGAATGCTCAAGGCGTGGATCCGTCGCCCTGTTCTTCAAGGGTGGTGGACGAACGTTCGCGGCAGGCTGTTCTCCGTGTTGTCATGGGCACCAGCTGTAGAATACGGTTTTACCGAATACCGTATAGGGTTTGTCAGAAGAAGAACCTTCTTCAGCAACGAGTGATTGGACATAATAATGGCCAGCGCGCAGTTGACCATTATTCGGCGTAAAACCACCACCATGATTCAGTCTAAACCCACTAAACGACGTCACGACCAATGTAATCGCGTTCTCCTGACATACTTAGTACGAGTTATCGCTATCAGCCCACGCTAGTCCACCTCACTGCGACGGTCTGGATTGCCAATACGCTAAGTCACACCTCGTTATAATCACGTCCATTATAGTCACAATCGCTTTATAATCACCAAATTCACGAGGATGGTTCTTTTCATACCGTAAACTCGTCCTTCACGCTACATGCAAAAGATATATTTTTAATAAATAAATTATAAGAATATAAATAATGTTTTATATCCATAGAAATACAATTCTATGATGATAGAACAATTTGTATAAACTCTTTGAGTTCTGTTGTTTGAAATGGATTGACTTCAGTTGATTTCATTCAAACCCTAAACCCTAATACAACTATAATATCTCAATTAGTAAACGTATAATCACACTTTTTAAAAATGTTCTTTGAGAAATATTATTGAACTTCTATTTATAATTTTGTATTACATACGTAATTACACATATATAGCAATTCTTCTTATAATCACAAAAGTATTATAACATCAAATATATTATTATAAAGAGGTACGACTCTATATAGTTTCTGCAACCAGCCTGTTTGTATCAACTCGAGCGGCTGCCATCTCGTGAGCGTTTTGCTAGTAAATATTCAAAACTGTGAAAGATTTAACTATTACTTCCCGTCGCAGGTAAAATTTCAAACTTGTTTTGCCTTTTGAACAGTGTGCTGATCAAACTGGGGAAACGATGTGCCTGTTCAAGATTTAGAACTGGATATTGGGGTCCAACGGATTTATGGTCAAATCAAGAACATTCCTTTTCAGTTTAGGTCGTGTACGTTATTTTCACAGGATCTTCCAGTCGTAGTAATTCTCTGGTAAAGAATTCTTTAGATGATCTGTCATCTAGTAAAATAGTTTCACGACAAGTAATTCTGAAACAAGAAACTCTTGAGGGGATCTTCACAAGAATTTGTCCCATTCCCAACAAGACCACTTACCAAGTCAAATCTCTAGCATCCAAGTCTTGGCTATTCCTTTCTTAAACCCCTAGGGCCATTCAAACCTTTCCTCGTAACGAAAATTACAGGATTCGTAAGATGTAAGTCGAGAATATCAACGACTTTTAGAGTCATTCAGTTCAATTATTTTCAACTATGTTGAGTCCACTTCATTTACAGGTATATATTTCTTATTTCCAGAGATCGTAAATTTGACGTATGTAAATGTTATAGCAAAAGACTGTAAAATGTTTCTTTCAAGGGAGTTATGGTAATCTTTTACAGCGAAGGTTCGAGTGTATTTGTAAGTATTCCTAGTAACATAACGATCCTATTTTGGGTTCAATTTGCTTTTCATGATAAATCTTTCATGCGAGAATGAAATCTTTGATGTAATGATTTAAAGCAAAGCTCTTCAAGAGTTTTCCACTTTGTAGTTCATCTAAAAGAAAATTAACTACTATTGATTGAGATATGTAAACAAGAAGTTTTTACAAATTCTTGGAACCAAAGTTAGGAGAAATAGTTTCTTTGCCGGCCTTGAAGGACTCATCCTAACTTCTAACATTTATGAGGTAACCAAGTCATATCTAAGTTTTGTAAATTCAGATACGAGAATTCGACCCAAAAGTAATCACGTGGAGAAGGTAGTGACTATGTTGTCACGCTAAGGACTAAAATGGAAGATCAAAAGAAGTGAAGTTCAAGGAGATTATATTTACAGATATATTCGCGTGATGCAATGTTCATATAGCATGCTTTTCACGTTGTCTTTTATTAAGGTACAGATGAAAATCAAATCTCTTACCATGCCATGCATCAATTTCACAATAACCAGAGGTTAAAAATATATATATATATTATCATTCTCGAAATTAAAATAAATGAAGTAGATAAACTGAAGAAATCTAATATTTTAGTAGGAGAAATGAAATATATTGGATGGAGAACTTGAAATAAACTTCGATACAAGTGTATTTAAACTATAAAGATACGAGACCAGGGAATAATGAACAATCTACAGTCAATATCCAATTGCAAGAAGTCAATCAGCTATGAATAATATGATAATCTTAGCCCCTCCTTAAAAGGAACATTCTCTCCAGATTTCTCTTTCAATTCAAAATTCATATTTAGAGAACGAGCTTACTAGGAAGAAAGAAAAGCTTTAATTTAACTTAAGTGATTAGTTTTTGAAACTTTTAGATAAAATTAATTATTATTTTAGCAAAATAATAGTGCTCTCAGTCGCTTGTTAGTTCTACCTTCTGCATCAGATTTGAATAACGAATAAAAATAATACAAATAGACGCAAATCAATATTGATAGCCCAGAGGATAACATTTCACGACCGCAGGTGTAGAAAAATGAAGAGTCTAGATAACCCAAACCCTAAGAATGAGGAGCGGGAGTTTAACCACGGTAAAGATCGGAGATAAGTATGTGTACTCCAGTTTTGATATCAAAATTATCGATTTATGTAATAAATAAAGAATATTATATTACTAAGCTTGACAAAATGATCAGGACCATCAGATAGAAAGAAAAGCCTACCAGTTTTCGAGCCTATGGAATTCAAATGAAATGGAACATAAAGAACACAAATGGAGTCTACTGGAATTTGCAGTAACGTGAAGTTTTATAACGACGAGAAGCAATTAAAACTCTGAATTATTAACTACATAGAATGCTACATATTTTGATTGTCTGTCTTGTATATTTTCTCAACGAATCTCAACAATAACGAGAAAAGGAAAAAGAACAAAGACGAAGATGATAAACATTTTAACCTCTTGTAAGTATTTATTTTAACTACGCTTATCTTCATTAATACTTACGTAAAACTTGTACTTGTTTCTTAATCATGTAAAATCATGTTAACCCCACGTAAGTGTTAATTTTAAAAATGTGCTTAGTTTTAGCTTAGTGCATAGAAAACCTCAGATTCTCAACGCAACTGTCACAAAGAAATCTCAGTTAAAAGATTCAACGTATTTTCCATTCTACAGCAATGAACTCTATTTTCACTACACTACTCCTGTCTATAGTGGGCATAAATGCCACTTAAGTTTTATTTTTCTGGTAGTCTTTTTATATGCAACCAGGGGTTTAAGGAGTACAACCAATGCAAGTCAAACTGGAGAAAGGAGTCAACTGCGGGAGTTAACAAATAAAACAGAATGTAAAATGATATTTGGAGAACAAAAAGTATGTTTAAGCATACTTGACTACTCAACTCTAGAAAGCAAATAATATAGTAAGATGGGAGTATGTGGAAAAGGGTGATCAATGAAAAAGTATAAATATATACTTGTAATATATTATTCAGTACTGAAGTTGAAAGATCTTGACAAGAACAAGAAACAAAGTCGCTACTGTCTATTAGATGACTTATCTTGGAAGTAAATATGGCATATTTGTATATTAAACAGTTTTGCATGGAAATATGCAAACAAACTCTAATTACTGCTAAACCTTTTCTGATTGAATGATAAATAAATAAATTAGAACGATAAAAAAACCTATATAAATTATATTTTCAATAAAATAGAATTTTCATGTGTGTCAATGAACTTGCTTTATGTTCCAGACGTGACGCTACCGCATCCGGTGTTTATTATTTTACGGGCTTTTTCCGTAACGGTAACTTGCACCCACATCAGAGATGAGAGAACCCGGCTGCAAGCACTTTCCTGCTATTGGCCCAACTGCAGCTCTCACACTCCAACTCTATTCTATGCACACAACCTTTATTGACTTAAACCCCGAGTATGAGTATAAACGCATGAAAGACAATATTCCTTTTTTCCTCTTGATGTATTTTGGAGAATGATAAAAATTTCCTTTCTGTTCCAAGAAACCCGAATTCTTCATCTTGATCTTTCTCTGTCAATACTAAATAGTTTGTTTTGAGTTGAATCATAACTTGTAAAGCCAGTGAATAGTTTTATTTAACGATTCCAAGTTGGAATGAAAGCATATTCTGTTTAACGGTTAAATTTATCAGTTCTCTGAAAGCATACCCACAAAATAACATCTTCTGGGCACTTGTAGTCATACGCGAGGTTTAAATATTGGTTTATTTCTGAATGTGTTATGACAATATTATCGTCGGGACATTACTTCTCTTTTGTTCATATTTAATTATTATCAAATAGCAAGAATTATCCTTGACTTCTCAAAATCTGATCACAAAGTATAATTTATCTTTGTTGATGAGGGTTGTCTTTTTCCACACCTACCCAATCCAAGTTGTTTTGGATGCATATTTTGTCTTGTTAGTGTTGAGTTGTGAACATGGATTATTATATGAAACACAAGACATGTTGTTGGAACAAGACATGAAAGTTCAAGAGAAAATCAATACTACTTGATATTCAAGAAACACATATATTATAAGTTCAATGATCTTGCTTAGCATGTCACGAAACTCATAACGCTAATCTATAAATCACGATCACATGTTAGCGTTCATGCACCACTTATCTTTGTCTCGTTTGGTCCGGATCAGAACCGGATCATCTCCCTAACTCTCAAGCTCAACATTCCTTAAGTCCCGATCTAGATCCAGCTAGGTCTTAAAACACGAGCAAGTCACAACATGACTTGAGACGGACTTCCCATAAAGACCTAATGGTCCAACCGTCCATGATGTCAGTCTAGGTCTAAGCTCTCAAATGGTGATCTAACTCGCCGTCTCTTTCCCTAGTCTTGTCTCAGTCCTTAGTTCGTTCTTACTGTCTAGACGTCCAAGTTTGGACTGGAATGCGTCTTGGTACTGGTCCAACCATCACCTCATGTCTTTTGAGTCCGCCTACTGAACTCTAAGTTCGGATGATTCATCCTGGCCAACCTAGGCATTAAGCCTCTTTCATATATACTTTTGGAGATCGATGATCCCGCTCTCCTCTTTGGTCTCTGAAAATTATACAACAATCTGATCACGAGATCGATCATAATTCTCAACTCCAATGTCAGTTTCAGGAGTTCTTGGTATTGAAAACTGGTGTCTCTAATGATTCAGGTTATAGTCCTCTAAGAGAAAGGTCGTGGGTTCAGTCCCTTGTGTGCACGGTTGGAGATGCATGCTGCTGCAAACTGTTTATGAAGCTTCTGATCCGAGTCTCGCTGTGGTGGACTCGCATGGATAGTCTCATGGTCCTCGAAGATCTCAAGGGATAAGTAATACCATTTATAACTAGAATCTCTCACCGAGACCCTTCCAATGATACCTTACTTGTCTCAAGATCTTATGTGGAGATCCATCCACGACTCAAAACGTCACTGAAGCTCCAACACTCGCATTTTCTGAGAAACTGTGCTTCAACGCTAGACTGGGACCATGTGGTTCGGACTAACGTCCAGACCCACGTCTCATATTTGCATTTCGGTCCATTTTCAGACTTGCTTCCTTAGATCAGCATTCATTTGAGGTCCCTTTGGGATAGGCCTCCACGTTGTAACCCAACGTTCCAACCTTGGTTTAGAGAACCACTTAAGGGTTCTTATATTCTCAACTTAACGGTCAAGCCGTTAAGTCCTACTCCCAGCGTTCACAACCTAGGACTAGTCCACTAGGGTTTTATTGTTTCCGTCTGCGTTTGATCTTGAGATTGAAGGTCATGACAGTTTCATCAACTAAAGTTCTATCTCTTCATTTCAAGGACGGAGTGGAAATTTAGTCCAGAGGTAAAATATAACGACTTATGTTACACACAAGAAGTTTGTTTATTAGTAAGATGTTTAGTTATAACTAAGTGTGGAAAATGTTTATTTGCTGCCTAAGTACTTTAAAGAGGTATCAAGTTAGTCTTGACTAGCTAAAGTTAGTTATGCTTAAACTTAGCTGTACTTTTGGGTAAGATTCAAATATTTTCTAAATAGTGAGCACTACTATATTTTCATCTTGTTTAAAATATAGAAATGAGGTGGAAAATATCTCTTATTTCTTTTTTGACTTGATATTAGTGGTGGGACTTAAGTTATTGACTTTGTGGGCATTAAAAACAAGAAGAGATTCCACATATTACCTTTTTAGTGAGTCCTAGTGTATAGGGGTGGAAATTCAAGATTCTTTGAGAATAATCTAAAATCCTTCTAGAAGTTGTTGACTTTGAAGGAATAAGCTCATGTGAAAAGAGAAGAAGCTCATGTGATTAATGCTTTTATCTTAGATCATATCTTAGTAAAACTCAATAAAAGTAATTAAGATTGAGTTACCGGAGAGTACCAAAGTAAAAACCTAGAATGTATAAACATAGGAGTGGAGAAGAGCTTCTCATCATTGTTTTAACATCATCGCAATGACATTTGAGCAATATAGAGAGAGTGTGAAATTTCAGAATGTGAGAAATTCAAAGACATCGTTAAAATAGAGAAAATTAGTTTATGAGTTTATAGGTTAGTGATGACTGAACTTAACATTTTTCTCTTCAAGTTAATGATATGTTTCCATCAAAGCAATATGAGATGATCCTTGAGTGAGATACATGTTTGACATATTGTAGATTAATTGATGACTATCAAAGATTGCTCTGGTGTCGTGTTGCATGATGTTCTGTACAGTGAAAGATGATGACAAAAAGATTTTCTTTCATTGTGTACGTAGTTGTAAAAGAAGCTACCTTAGAGCTGGTTAGGCTGACCATGTGCTAAGCTAGGGCTAAGCTAGACAAGCTGCTCCTTAGCTTATATTCCAAAGAACTACTAAGAAGTCATGAAGGTACCAGGTGGAAGCTCTTCTTGATTTAGAGCATGCACGTGTTTTCATTTATGCGTAACAATATTATATATAGATGTTTGCATCATTTCTAGTTTAATAAAATGATAAAAGAGAAAACTATGTCATTTTTTTGGGTGACTCGGATCATTATCTGATGACACCATCATATAATGTTCTTGAGTATGATAGTTTTGGTTCTTTTGTTACTAGAAACGGAGATGTACAATGGAAGCAACATCCAAAAAGTTAGCAAAGGAGATAAAAGCAAGTTCTGTAAGCTTATGTACATATTTTTTTACTTTATTAAACGAAAGCATGAGCCACCTCAGTGGAAGGGGTGCCCACCTAGGAAGAAGAGGTCCTTGGATCAAATCTTGGTTCTTGACTTCAGTTCCTATCTATAGACACGTCATTAACTTCAAATTTCTGATAAAATCTCCAATCTTGCAAATTGTGAGCACCACAAGCCCCTCCCCTCCGAAAGGAAGAGCATCATCAAGCAAAATGTAAATATCAAAGCTCTAGGGAGAGATACACATGAGACACCGGTACTTAGAAGTTGAGGACAGAAGAGTTAGTAGACCTTTTGAGCCACCTAAACATGTCTATACGAGGAGATCCGAGTAAGGATGTAGAGCTAAGTGCGATCGAAGATGAGAACCTAATCTGAATGTCTAAACGAGCTCGGAGGACAGGAAAGAGAGACATTATGTGATTATGGACGTCATGGATCCGCAACAAGATGACCCCCGCATTAAGAGAAGCAAATGTTGGCGCACCTACACATGAGCAGATGAATCTGTATGATCACGTGGTGGACCAACAACAAAAGGTCAGAGTAGACAGAATTTTTGAGACAATTGTACATGACATACATGCATATCACAGAACAAAGGACGAAGCATTGAATCGACTATGAGAAGGGTTGGTATTGATGGTCGGAATGATCACACACTTAACCAATACAGTGTCAGACATTCAAACTCTAGTTTGGGCGTTGTATGAGCTGATCAATTTAATGGATTCAAAAGAAGATCAGGAGGAGGAGTTATGAGAGATCATCCAACAGATCATTTGAAGATAGAGGAATAGAGATGATGAAGCCGGACCTTCTGAACGAACTAAGCTTCCCAAGAACGAGATGATTTGGTAGATAAGAAGATGGATGATTAAGGACATTCATCAAGCAGAGAAGGGGATAAATGTTATCTTAGTCCTCACCTATAAATTTTAGAGTAGAATCCGAAGGTACAGTCCGTAAATATATTACGGAAGTCAATCCGGATAGATATGACAAGATTTTCTAGACTCGCTGAAAAGTTCTCAATGTGTTTTTTCCAACGATATCTATTTTTCCTCCAACTTGACTTCTCTAGCTCCAATTACAACTGGTCAAACCCATTTGACTCCCTCTCTTAAATAAATGTACGCTAATGATCATACAGATGTGACATCTCGAGGAGAGTTGAAATGATATCGAGTATCATGAATTTTTTACTTGATATCAAGAAAATAACTCATTTGGTTTGGCACTCAGAGTTATCGTATCTAATTTTACGTGAAGGTTGTCTAAAAAAATGCAAAGTTCATTACTGTGGAGATATCGTGTGCTGAACAAAGACAAGAAAAAGAAAAAGAAACCACGAGAACAAGCTTCGCAAGATATACCAACCTTCAATGTATATACACTCTCGTTTCTTCTTTTCTATGAACACAAAACTGAGAAACAGATCCGAATGGTAAGTAGTCTGTACCTAACCTCCTAAAACAAGTCTTTGAATCCCAACTTAGACCGAAAACTACTGAAGCGTAGCTCAAAGCAAAAGAAATATCCCTTTGGAACTTAATTGATTATAGCATCTGGAACCGCAAATACTCAGTCAGCATCGATAAGCTAAGGTCTAACTTGATTTTCTCATCTTTCAAACCTCATAGCTTTGTCATTAAACATCACGAGGTAAATGAAGTGCCCATGGGAAGCTAACAAAGAGCTCTACCACTTGGTGCAATGAAAGTGGAGATCCAAAAGTTGTGTAAAAAACTCATTTTTAGTCTTACGAACGTCTTTGGAGCGATAATGCATAGCATTGAATTTGGATTTTCAAATAGGAGCTGGTCCATGACACCACATCCATCTCTCTAAACTTATGCACCAGAGATAACATCCAAAGACTAGATCGGCACTCACATAATTTAATTATCCTCCTTTCCATCCTCATCGACTTCATCTTCAAGCTCTGTTGCATAATCCTCATCCTCAAACTGAAACTCTGTCAAGATTTCTGCTAGATCGACCTCTTCATTTCTCTTTTTGAAAATTTGATACGTTTACTTACCACTGGTATGTTCAAGCTCATTCCATCCAACTCTTGGTGTGTGTTGCGTTGCTATGAATCTTCTTCACCACATATGGACCAAAGCACCGCTTGGAGAACTTTCATAGTGCACTATGCTTGTAATGTCTTAGGATTTCTCCTCTACACCATTGTAGCATAAAAGATTTTGTTCCCCAAGAAGATTTACACTAGTTACGCTCTTCTAAGTTCTAAGATCTGACCAAACTCACAAACACATTGGTTTTGTCTAAAAGTTCTTTATAACTCACACAATCACGCAACTTCCAGACTCTTCAAAAGATGCTATGGAATGTAACACACGACTACTACTTCAAATAAAACACAAATGTACACTGACAAAGAAGACGATTACTGGACCCTTGCCAAGCTTCCAGTCTTCTCAAGTCGGCTTCCAGAAGTGAACTTCATCTTTTGATGGTTCAACTCGGCTTTTGACATCCTTAGATCATTGCCACTGCTAGGTAGATGTCAATTACTATTCCACACAACAAACTCCTGTAGAGAGGATGTTGTGCTTATCTGATCCAGTTGAGGCTTCTGAAGACTCACATTCTTAGAGATGACCTCTTTCGGACTTATGAGAGTCCTTAAGTTTCTATCACAAACTCAAAACTCACCGTACCACACAATGCAAATCAACCTTGCGGATGCTCCATTGATTAGATCAATCACATGGTGTCTACGCCCTGTAGCCTTCTCAGACTTCTGCCTACTGAAGTGATCTTCTAGCATCACTACAATGACACTCTATATCCAATGATTGTAATGTCTCAAGATTTCTCTTTTACACCATTGTAGCATAAAAGGTTTTGTTCCCAAAGAAGATTTACACTAGTTACACTGTTCTAAGTTCTAAGATCTGTCCAAACTCATGAACACACTGGTTATGTCCAGAAGTTCCGTCTAACTCACACAACCACACAACTTTCAGACCCTCAAAAAGGTGCTATGGAACATAACACACGACCACTACTTCAAATACAACACAAATTACACTGAGAAGACATGGAAGATGATTACTGGTCCCTTGCTAGGCTTCCAAGCTTCTCACGTCAGCGTCCAGAAGTAAATCTCATCTTCTGGTGGTGCAACTCGACTTTTGACACCCTTAGAACATTACCACTGCTCGATAGATGCCCACTACTACTTCCACACAGCAAATTATCCTCGTGGATGCTCAATTGAGTAGATCAATCATATGGTGTATGCCCCCTGCAGCCTTCCTAGGTTTCTGTATATTGAAACGGTCTTCTAGCAGCACTACAACGACCCTCACATCCACTGATACTCACACAAGGTTTCTGTAACCGGATAGAAGATGAAATGAAGATGAAAAGAGAAAGAAGAGAAAAGAAGAAGAGAAAATAATAAAAAGAGAGAGAAGGTGAGAAAAAAATCTTCCGTCTGTGTCTAATTCAGTTTCTGGTATCATGTGTTGCTCAGCAAGTACCTCTAGCGCTGCTGAGGTGACATCTGCTTCAGTGGCAGCCATGTATTCACTTGTACTTGGTCCGGAAGACAGAAGACAGAAGATGACTTTGGGAAGCAGTACCGAGCTTCACTTCTGGGCTCTTCTGCAAGCCCTGGTTGCTGCTTGGAGTTGTGACGAACTCTTGGAGTTCAAAGACATACATTACCTCCAATCTAAATACATGAGAAGGCTCCTTTTCTTGTATTTCAGAAGACATCCTGGCTTCTGGGACTTCTTCTCGTGCTTTCTCCAAATCCAATGCTGTTACCACCTGGTGAATAGCTAGATCAAATTCTTCCTTGTCTAGATCCTCAACATGGAGAGGATATGTGGTGCCGAAGACATGGCTGTAGCGACGAGAAAGAAGACCATAGAGTGTCTTCAGACCTTCAATCTGCTGATCCAAGTATATGAACATGATGTCCTTGAATTCTAACAACATGTCCTTGGAGGCAACATCCCAAGATAGAGCTAAGATCAGAAGCTTCCTCCTGCTGTGAAGTTGAACTTCTTCCTTAAAGCTTCTCCCGTATGTACAGTGATCTCCTTGATTCGATGTTCTGCTTCCAACCGCTGCAGCCTTGGCTTTTGCAGCTTCCCACAAGGCATTCCAAGTCTTCTTCTCTCTTCTACTCCTGCTTGGTACTCAGCCAAATCAAATCAATCAATCACAACCACAGCCTAGAGGATGACAAGATCTATTGGCAGATGACCACCCCCTCTTTGGACTTTGATTCTTCTAAGTTTAGAAAGTCTTCCCTATTCTTGCTCTAACTAACTATGCCACATGAGACAACGATAAAAAAATACAAAAGGGAGATGCAAAGCTAAAAACATCTAACTACAATTTCTTGAAAATCAGCGAGGTATAGAAAACTTTAGATCTAACTAGATTTCTTATCTATTCCTGGTCACAAGGTGCAACATCCATGACATCCGCACCTGCATGTGTGTCTAATTCAGTTTCTGGTACCATGTGTTGCTCAGCAAGTACCTCTAGTGCTGCTGAGGTGACATCCGCTTCAGTGACAGCCATGTATTCACTTGTACTTGACCCGGAAGACAGAAGACAGAAGATGACTTTGGGAAGCCGTACCCAGCTTCACTTCTGGGCTCTTCTGCAAGCCCTAGTTGCTGCTTGGAGTTGTGGCGAACTCTTGGAGTTCAAAAAAGACATTACCTCCAATCTAAATACATGAGAAGGCTCCTCTTCTTGTATTTCAGAAGACATCCTGGCTTCTGGGACTTCTTCTCATGCTTTCTCCAAATCCAATGCTGTTACCACCAGGTGAATAGCTAGATCAAATTCTTCCTTGTCTAGATCCTCAACATGGAGAGGATATGTGGTGCCGAAGACATGGCTGTAGCGACCAGAAAGAAGACCATAGAGTGTCTTCAGACCTTCAATCTGCCGATCCAAGTATATGAACATGATGTCCTTGAATTCTAACAACATGTCCTTGGAGGCAACATCCCAAGATAGAGCTAAGATAAGAAGCTTCCTCTTGCTATGAAGTTGAACTTCTTCCTTAAAGCTTCTCCCGTATGTACAATGATCTCCTTGATTCGATGTTCTGCTTCCAACCGCTGCTTCTTCTCGTCTGCAGCCTTGGTTTCTGCAGCTTCCCACAAAGCACTCCAAGTCTTCTTCTCGGCCACCAGGTCAATCAGTTTGCCCCTGGTCCTCAAGACTTCTTGCTCCTTCTGTTGAAGCCGCATCTGCAATTTCTGGTGGGTCTTTTGGAATTGAGCAACCTCCTTAGCAGAAGCGGAAGCTTCTATCTTATACTTGTTGGCTAACTTCTCAGTAGCACAGAGGTTGGATTCCAGAGCTTCCCCCTCTATGTATGGACTTCTTCCTGTTGGATCAGAGTCCGAAGATCAAATCCGAGCTGAAGAGGCTTCTCTTGCGCTCTAGTTCGCTTCTCCACCATCTCCATGACTGTCTGGATCTCGACGCTGAAGAAGGCACTGAACTCCTCCAATCTTCTCCGCACAGAAGCTAGGTTCAAGCCGACATACTGATCCTCAGAAGCTTCCTTATCTTCCTGAGGTTCCTCTATCTCTTCCATCATGGTTGTTCTACCTTTATGTGCTCGGGAAGACGCCACTCACAATATCTTCCTCAGTGAGAGGTCTCCTTTCGTTTGCAAAAATTCCTACTTTCTAAATTGTATGGTCACTCTTTGGCTTTACAGGTCCTCTGGTCGGCTTCACAACATCGACATGCTGCTTGTCTTCCTAATGGTCTGTCTCTTTTCCTGCATAGTTACTTGCCGGAGTTGGGACATCCGCCCAATTTCTATCTTCTGGAGACTTCGAAAGACTCCCTGGGGTTTTAGGAACCGATTTGATGATGGACCTAGTGCCGAGGGATGTCTTCCTGAGACTCTAACTCAGATTTGGAATGGATGGTGAGATAAGAAGTGCTTGTTCTCGGAACACTCTTAGGTCCCATCCTCCTCAATGACGACGCGTCTTCTCTATCATTGGAATCACATATCTGGTTGGTGATCTTCTTCGGGGTTGTGCTTGGTCCTCCCTTAGGCACTGTAACTGGAGAGGAAGACATAGTACCCGCTAGGCCCTCCTCATCTAAAGACTCTTCCTTCACTCCTTGCGGTCGCATTGGCCCATATTGGGCAACTAAGTCTCATTCAAGTCCTCTTTGGACACACATAGGTTGCAGAAGAAGGGGGGTGAAGTGCCTTCCTGCTGGGATGCCCAAATAAGCTAGCTCTATATGCACATATGCATGGAAGAAAGCACCCTAATTGACAACTTTTCCTACCCAGACGGCTTCCAGGAATTCCACATCCTGATCTCCTAGGTATCTGACCTTCTGAGCTTTCCCCTTGGGAAAATGATGAGGTAAAGCTTCCCTAGAAGTCGCTTCTTCGGCTCCCGATAGAGTTCCGCCTTCCAACCATTTCTTCCATGTCTATCTATGAAGCCTGATTTTACATTTTTGTTAATTAATTGATTAGTTGTAAAGTAAATAAGAAGAATAGATAATGGAAGATAGAAGTAGAATAGTGTTAATTAGAAGTTTAGTGAAGAAGATCTGTTCTTGAAGAATCAATTGAAGTTATGAAGTCAGTCAAGATGAAATTTCCTCATGGTTGGATTCTTCGGAGGAAGAGCTTTCTAATGATTTGTTGTGCGAGACAAACAAAGTCTGAATGACGAAGTTACAAGCTACTGAAGTATTGAGAAAATCGGTGGGGAATGACTTCTTAGTACTTTGATCGACGAGGAACTTTGACGGAACTGCGAAAACTCTAACTGCGGCACGTGTGTTAAAAGCTATTTTATGTATAAGTGCAGCGAGTTAGGTCACTTTGATCTTCTGTGAATGCGAGGATGCAGACATCCAAGCCACCTCGACATCGGACACTCGACGTGAACTATGCCGGTCCTCACCGATATTTCAAAGAATCTTGATGATATGAGGTTGTCGTTCCTCCTGTTACCTTGGTGGTCGATGATATCGACGAAATTGATGCATGAGTTGCGTGTTTGCAGGGAGCATCCTTCGGACGAGCCCTACAAAAAGCTCAGAAACTAGATCGAAGTGAATTGGTCCTTCGTCCTAGGAACGATCTTCTCTTCAAAAGCACTTCGACGCACGCTGTCGTGATGTGAATCATTTCACATATTAAATAATTCACCTCTATGTCAAGAGTTAGTCTCTCTGAGTGAAGTTAGGACCTCAGAGAAGTCGATTTTGGAGGATGTTATGTATTTTGAGTCCTAGTAAGTTGTTTATAGTGTTGTTAGAGTTTAAGCTCATGGGTTGCACTTACATGTTGCTCATGCATGCTTCCTAGGGTGGTTAGGTTATCTTTCGGGATTACGTGTCGTTTTACATGTCTTCGCATGTACTTTAAGAGTTACGTTGGCACTTTAGGGACTTGACGTGGTAGCCTATGTGTGAAATGAAGTCACCACGTGGTTTGGGGCACAAAAGGACAGGGGAGTGAAGTTATGAACTCCCATTGGTCTATTTTTGTCTTTATTGAAATACTAAACTTAGAAGTAGGGGGTCTAAAGAGGAGTTCTAGCATTTGATGAGGACATTCTGAAACCTGAGAACACAGGAAGATAAGGCTCGTCGTGCCAGTCGCTGTCAGTGACATCCTTGATCGATTTGGGGCAATAAAGAAGGAGTTATGACAGATTGAAGTTCAAATTGTGCCAGAATTGTATCACTTTGTTGATTTTGAGGTTTTCAATGTTAATCACAACAGAATTGAGAAATCGCTTCAAACCTTCGTGGTCACGTTCATTGTTAGAAGGGCTATGACTGTCCAGAAATTTTTATGTCAATTGAGTGACTGAGTAATTCAGGGCGACCGCTGAAGAAGAGGTTCTGAAAAAGCGACCGCTGAAGAAGAGAGTATGAAAAACTCTCAATCTAGAGTAGCAACTTCAGAGATCGAGATCTGGAGAATTGTGCACAACCATGAGGTCAAATTTCACAGGGATGTTCAGCATGCTGTAGACTCCAAATCCTGTAAGAATCATCGAAAGTTATCAAGCCAATTCTTTGTTCTAGGTCAAAATAGCTATCTGGGTACTAGAAATTGCCGTAAATTTCTTACTCAGAACGTTTCTGTCCATATCTCGGTGCTCGAATTTGATCTCAGGCTGAAACTTTATATGTGAGTTCAGTAGGGTCTCATTTACATGTAGGAGAAGTTTTGAAGTCTAAACCATCATATGTTTCCGAATCTTGACTGTTAAAGTTCACTGTTTGATATTATTACTGCTAGTTCGACCTGATTTTCGTTTCCTGAACGTATTAGAGGATCCAATCAACTTGTGTGAGTGTCTATAGTTCCCCCTTATGACCTGAAGCCTTCTCTTGAGTAAGCAACCACAGCTTGAAGCCCAAAGCTTCCTTGAGTAGACGTAACACAACCCTCACAATCATATCACAGCGAGAAGGTTCCGTCCTTCGCAGGAAAATTCTCACCTCGACAACGCACCGATGGACGCGATCCGAAGGTTTCCTTGGCTCTTCAAGGAGTTATCGTAGAAAAAACAATACTATCACACATGTAACTTCCTTGATGCGAGGAAGAGAGAAGTGGTCGATGTAATCATGACGATCTTCAGATCGAAAAGGACCACTTACATGTCAAACTGACAGATGTATTTCATCAAAGAACTCTTCATCAAAAAACGAGCGCACTCGGCAAGGATTCTTCATCGCCATGTACAGAAGTTGTGGGCCGAAGATGACATGGTTTACATCGGAGCATTCGTATCTTTCTTCTACATGGACATGAGATTGTTAACAGAAGTAGACAAGACAAAGTTGGATTTCGTCGTTGCAGCCGAAGAGGATAAATTTGAACTCGAACCAACTCCACATCGAGATGTGCCGTTGGAGAAGTTCTTCGACGAAGTCGTGGATGAAGAAGTAGTAACCAAAGAAGCTGCGACGGCGGCAACAGCAAAGGAATCAAAAATCCTCAATTTAGACGAAAAAGAGGAAGATGTCGAAGAGGTTGCAGCACCGGTCCGGAGAAGCGATACACCAAGGTCTGCGTCATTGACTTCGAGGAAGAAGATGAAGAGTAAGCGGACTGTGTGTGCGGAAGACAAAGATGCAGCAGAAGTCGGTGCGGAGGAAGAAAACACACTGATGGAAGAGAAGAAGGAAGAGTACGATGAGACGCAAGTGACTTCTTCGGCGACCGAAGAAATACATCGTTTGAGTTCTTCGGCGAAGTACTTGCAAGATGTGATAATGTCGCTATTCTTCGCCTTGGAGAGTAACCGTGGGACATATGAGCAGATGGTTGGAGGAAAATTGAACTTAGCCGAGCTAGTATTGACGATGAACTTCAGACGAGGAAACAGGATGGAGGAGAATGAGAACTTGCGCGCTGCAGCCTTAGCGGCGAAGAGGAAGAACACGTCGAAGTTCGAGGAGATTTGGAGGTTGACTTCGGAGTGTGAAGAGATACTTCGTTAGAATATAGAACTCGGGAAGGAGCATGAGAGGACACTGTCACTAGTGAAGAAGGAGTTGATCGAGATGCGACAATAGCAAGATCGCAACAAGTACATTGTTGCCGAGATGACGAGAGAAATGGAGGACCTGAAGAAGATGTGTACTTCGAACGAAGAATAGGTAGCGCGACTTCGGAGTAGAGTGGAGCCGACATTGAAGAATGACTTCGTCACTGACTTGGATACTTCGGAGCTGAAGATTCTTCAGCAGATTAGGCAGGAGTTGGATGCAGCAGACGTAGAGAGTTCTTCGGCGAAGAACCGAGTAGCTAGACTAGGTCAACGAGTAGTCCGAGAATTTCACGAGGTTAGAGCGACTGTAGAGTTCTCAGTTAGTGAGATAGCTAGAGATTTAGCATTAGGTTCTGATGTGGTACTTGGTGTCGTTTCAGACGTAAGACCTTCATCGGAAGATACCGATGTTCATCATACTTCTTAGGAAGTAAGATATGCCATTTTCGGGCGAAGTTGTATATAAGCAATGTGTTGTTTGTACTTGGGACCTCTATGTGTTTGTTATTTTAGATTTCTATTTTCTGAAGTTTACGGAGTCATTGTTTGTTTGTCTTCTTCGGAGTTTTACCTATGAAGTTTCGTAGTGTGTTGTGGCAAGAGTTAGTCTGGGTGACGAAGTTGTTTGTTGTTTACATCTGAAATCAGAGTAAGAGGTTTGTGACTATGAAGTTAGTTTCCTACGAAGAAGTTTTAGAGCGAAGTTACTTTAGAGGAAGTTGTTCTTCTTAAGAAGTATCTTCATGGTGAAGTTCTTATTAGAAAGTCACTTCGGAAGAAGTTCTACTTCTTACTTCGGCGGAAGAAGAGTCTTCTTCGCAAGAGTGTCCGAGAGCAGTAGTAGCAAATATAACTTAGTGTAAAGATACTTAGCGTTTATTGTGTTAGAAGCTACTTAGTAGCACTTCAGCAGTACTCCTTCGAGAGGACATTTCCATCCGTGGCTCTATATCCATGTTGTTTATCCTTTTTTTGAGATCCCTTATCTGTTAGTATCTGTTAAGTTATTTCTCAAGATTGTCAACTCTGTCTTGTTGGATAGACCTGAGTTTGATCTCTACTATGACTGATTTCTGCCCGTGAGAATAAAACACAATCATAAAGAATCACCTTTGTTATCTTTCTACTACATTTGGATGATATTTACTTGTATCTCTGTGGGTTCGATCTGTATATTACTATTTTTGAACATCTTCTGGTTTTCTTGTGTGTTACATATAGAAAGCTGAATAAATTTTGGCACCGCTGCCAAAGATGCGAATGCTAAAATTATCCAATATCAGTGAACAGAAGTCCAGACATGTGTGTCAACGGGCAAGCCTGATCCTCTTGGGGATGTGCAATCTGAAAGAGACAGGAGGCGTGAACGACGAGCAGAATATTGAGAACAAATTCTGGAAGAAGCTCGTCAGTTAAAAAAAGAGCATAAGAAGAGAGAACGTGGTTGGAGAACACCTAACTCGAAAGAATGGAAGAGGAAGGAACCAAGCCTTGGTGAATCAAGTTCACCCCGGACATCAAAGTCATTACCTCCAACCCCTCTCGAATCTGCTCAGAGAGATCTTGACTTCGAGGAAGTTACCACTCGATTAAGTTATGAGACTGAACATTAAGAAAGAGAAGTATGGTGGAAATCCTTCCACGAAGTCAATACTATTCTGTACCTGCAGTTGTTTACACTTGACCTTGAGGTAGGTAGTACTTCTGCAGAACAAGAACAAGACCATGTAACTTCTTTGAACGAAGTAGTTGCAATTAAGGCAGAAAAGTTGTTATTGTCTTAGTAGAACTTTTACAAGCGTAGGAACTGATTCTTCAAGCACTGATACGGGAGCTTCTTCTGTTAACTCCAGTTGCTCAGAAGGATAGTGATGCTCCCTACTTACAGCCAACAACAGGACCATCAGTGTTCAAAGAAGAAACAAGCTAAAGCAGCAGCTGCTGTCCTCGTACAAGTTGTAGTACCAGCGTCGATTCTAGCACCTGCCATATAACAACTCAAGTTCTAAGAGTTACATGAGTTCAAAGTATGACAGGTCAACCTATCACAAAACATGGTTATCAGAAGTTCAGAGGTGGATCTTCAGATGATGATGTAGATCCAGATGCCTACATCAAACCGTTTGATTCTATGTCAATAATTTATAAGAAAGATGCCAAACCAGATCGTCTGTTGATCTTTCCAAGTCTTCTCAGGAAGAGAACACGCAGCTGATACAACCATGCTAATAGAGTACTAAGAGACATCGATACATAAGACAAGCTGAAGATGAAGTTCTTAGAGCGGTTCCGGGAGATCGGGTACAATCGTCAGGTGTTGGGAAAGCTGACCAGACTGGTCAGCAGGAAGAAAGAGAGCTTGAAAGATTATGTGCAGAGATTTTACAATTTGCTGATAGAATTCCGAGGATGGGTACAACCAACCCATACTCTACAGATCAAGCTACAGAATGGCTTGTCACAGGCCTACCTATTGAAATAGATATTTGGTGTCGTCATGGAAAGATGGACGTCATCGAAGAAGTTGTTGCTTCAGCAGAAGCATTTGAAGCATCCACTCTCGAAAGTAAAGGAGGTTGGATGAAGAGTAAGAAGAAAGGAAAAAATACAAGAAGGAGAAGAAGGAAGAGAAATCAAGTCGACGAAAGAAACATAAGAAGAGTCGAAAGGAACCCTCTTCCTTCGAAGTATCTTCTGACGAAGAGCCGTCTTTGATCGAAGTCAGAGAATCGGAGAAAATCACCTTCTTCATCTCGATCAAACTTGTGGTGTACGACTTGTGGAAAGCCATGGCATGTCAATACAGAATGCACCAACCAACAAAGAACATTTCAAGCACATGCACTAGATTGGGCGCCTGCGTTCGAATCGTATTACAGTTCGTTCTTTGTGGAGACTTCAAGTGAAGTATATGCAACCAACTACACCACATCAATTGCAAAGACCTATTCAACTATCCCAATTCAACCTATACCCATTCAGAGGTTTGTGCCACAAGAAAGAGCTCTAAAAATGTCACAGAAATGTTTAATGAGTCCAGCAGGAGCAAATAAACCTCCACCCCATGGATCTTGTTTCAATCGCGGCAGCACATATCATTGATCACCTTATTGTCCTCATCCGAAGAGACAGCTGAGATACGTAGCACTTTGTAGAAATTGTCATCAACCAGGACATGCCACGGCAGATTGTACTAACCCACCCACAGTGAAGCAAGGGGTTCGCTTTGAACAGAATGTTCTGCGGAAGCACAATCGCACAAGGTGGACTTAGAAAAATGGAAGGCCATTGGAGATGAATGATAGCCACCTGAAGAAATATGGATCTGCAAAGTGGACACCAGAAGCTCTTTCAAGACGAAGAGGAAGACAGAGGAAGCTCCTATGAAGACCCAATTGAAGAAGGAGTTGAGGAAGCAGAAGAAGACTAAACAGAAAGCCATGAAGAAGGCATTTGTTGAGGAGGATATTGAGGAAGAGGAAGAAGAATCTCCAGAGAATGTAAATCCTCCGAAGTTGTCGGTTGACATTACGGACAAAGTTTGTGAACTCCTGAAGAAGGAATTACTACGAGAAAGTACTTTAGTGAAGGAGACTGAAGCAACTTAGGCTGATGTTCTTGAACCACCACCTTCGTCCGCACCAAATGCACTTTGTACTTCGTACTTCGCCCAAGAAGGAAGAACTTCGGCGAAGAACGAGGAGGTTCTGGAGAAGCACAGTTGATTGGAACCTGTGAGAAAAGATCTCTGACAACACCACACTTTGATGTGGTGGGCGATTTAGAAGCACAAAAGGTTAACATAAATTTCAAGCAATTAATTTAAGATAACAAAATTTACAGGAAGTTATTACTTCAAGCATTGAAGAAACCCACTAAAGCAAGAAGATTGAAGTTACCTTCTCTGTTTCACATTGAGGTAGAAGACCTGGGATCTCCAGAAGTTGAAGTGGAGGTTGCAAGTTGCATAATCAAGAAAGTGCCAATTGACTCCGAGTCAGGAGTCAACATAATAACAGAAGACACGGCACATGCGTTGAGTTTCAACAAGTTTGAAGAAACTCAACGAGTGTTGCGATTGCAAATCAGACAAGAAGACGACAACTAAGACTACCGCGCAACATTCCCACTCTAATGTTGTACTGCGCCTTTTGTTCAAGTCTGGTTATCAAATTTTGATTGGGAGGCCGTGGTTGTATGGCGCCAAAGTACTAATAGATTGGTACAGGTACCGTTTACAGTTTAAAGATCCACAAAAATCGACTAACAAAGTTGTGGTAGTATCCTGGAAGAATATAACACATCACGGTGAGATAGATTCGACTGATGCAGATTACACTTCTGGATCTGATTCATCAACAAGCATCGCAAGTGAATGGAAGGTAGACCCTTATTCATTGGTCAACTATCTTCAGTGCTATGAAGTCGATGAAGAGAAGATACAAAACGAGGCCGAATAGCAATCACACCTAGGTCACGGAAGTGCAGAGACCAGCCATACAGATGGTATAGTACTCTCAGGAGCATCCCAAGACTGGGTGATAAGCAAAGGAAAGAACTTAAACATTTCTGTTGTAGTGCAAAGAGAAGAGTTAGAAGTATATCGTCAGATGTAGACGCATGACCAAGATGTCTTCGTCTGGACTGTGAGGACATGAAGGAGATACCTGCGCAGTGGGAAAAACATCGTATTGATCTCATCGAAGGATCAGTATCTATATGAAAAAGGTAGTATCGATTCAACTCAAAATATTCTTTGCTGGTTAAAGACGAGATAGATAAGTACTTGAAGGTGAGAATTATCTTTCATGTATTAAGTAGCGAATGGATAGCACTCATAGTAGTGATACTGTGGTGCCCACAATTTATAGGATTGGAGATTTTTTGAAATTTTTAAAGTTAATAACGTATCCATGTAATTGAAGTAACCTTATAACTTAAGATTCCCTTTTACTTAGAGGGAAGATGATCTTAAGGGCTTTTTGTAAAGAGAGGTCGACTTCTTCCGAAGCCAGAAGACGAACATCTTTTGGGAAGACGTCTTCTCGATCATGTCTTTCAGAAGACAGAGACAGAGACGGAAGACGGAAGACGGAAGACGGACATCTTCTGAGAAGACAGTGACTGTGTCTTCGTGGATACCAACCGCACGCCACATCATCAAGGAGTAGGTGTACTACCCAGTAGTAGGTAATTTAGGATAACCGGAGGCATTAACCTAAATCGTAGAGAAGATACGAGACGAAGCGCATTAGCCCAGAAACGGTGGTCTGCTTCCCGCATTGAAGGTCGACTGCGTCTTCGGGATCGATTGCAACTCTTGTATCGAAGTAGGTCGTGAAAGCAAGGAGAGTTGAAATTGAGAGCGCACAAGATCGAATTGAGGCAAGAGAGAAAGCGAGGTCGATTTTACCAGCTAGGAGCACATTCGAGCTGAAACATCCCTGAGGATTTCAAGAAGCAGAAATCGAAGATCGATTAGGAACCATAGAGAAGCTTCGGGACAGCAGCGAGAATCAATTGCAACAACATAGGGACGCATCTCAAGATTGACGACAGAAGTAAGATTGTGGTACCACATCGAATGTGGAAGTGAAGATTGGAAGCGTGCGGAAGACTGACGGTGCAACAGAAGCAGCCGGAAGCAGTACTGAGGTTCTTCCCGTGTTCTTTCTCCTTTCTCACATCTTCCCGCTTCTGATTTGATGTCCCCCGCGCTTCTCCGCTCGTTTGCAGGAAGCTCATCGATCGATTTCTCTCCTGAAATTCCTTCTGCAAAAATTGGACGTGAAAGCGCTGTCCAATTTTCGATAGCCATCTTCTCACTTCTTCCCAAGTTGGAATCGAGCTTCCCTATCTCTCATTCCCAAATTCGTTCACTTGACTATCAATTTCTCTACCCTATCGCGTCTCTGTTTCCGAATCCATGGACAGAAGACGCTTCTGAAGATCTGAACATCTTCGGAAGACGCTTCTGAATGTCTAAACGTCTTCGGAAGACGACTGTTTGCAATTCGTATCAAGATTGGATTGGATTGGATTTTGTGTTGAGAGAAGCGTGGTATGAATCTTGAGTGAAGTGGTGAGTGGATTATTGGTTCGAGAAGCGGGAAATTGAGAACCAGACCTGTGTCCCTCAATCTTCCCGTCTTCTCAGATCCACATCTTCCTAAAGAGACTAGAAGGTTGGAACGACTAGCAGAATGTGCGAGAAGACGTGAGAGTCCTTTACGGATCTCTTCTATCCGACCCATAGCAGCCTATTCCTTCTTCTTCCCGAACTTAGAAGAGAGTTGTGAGAAGCCTTGCTGATAGAATCTGGAGAGAATGGTTGAGGGTCATGTCTTCCCGTCATGCAGGAAGCTTCTTCTGAGCGTGTATGAGAGATAAGGAGTTGGAAGAACAGAGTATGAATGTTCCGTGTATGTTGTGAGGCTAGATTGCATGTAGGAAGCTGAAGACATGTGAGACCAATGACGGGAAGCCTGACTGCGGGGGATCTTCCAAGTATGTCATTTAAATCAGAAGTTGTCCCTGGAGTCTTCCTGGAGGCTACTATCACCACAGGAGTCCGCAACCCTCTTATGAACCTTTTTGTATACTATGCTTCTCACGTATCTTGTATCTTTTGTTAGGAAGTAGGATGAAATGCAAGATGGGTTGTCTTCTTGGGAATCCCTACGATGCCTTGCTTAGTTAAGATTGTTTAGATATAGCTTGGAAGACGAGAGGTACTTAGGAAGCACTGTTAGAATCTCGGTAGACAAAATAGCTGTCTTTTGGAAGACTAGATTTGTCTTCTGAGAGTGGAAGCTAGACTGTGAGGACTTGGGAAGGACTGAGCCTTCGACTCACAACAAGTACGTGTGACTTAGTGTAACAGAGCTCGAAGCATGTCGATGCATGTGGTGCCTACAATTTACAGGATTCACGAATTTTTGAAATTTTTAAGGTTAATAACTTGTTTGTATAACTGAAGAAGCTTTGTTACTTAAGATTATGGCTTCTTTAGAAGGAAAATGATCTTACGATCTTTTTGTAATAAGAAGTTGACTTCTTCGGAAGATGACCGTCTTCCGGGAAGCGTCTTCTCGGTTCTGTCTTCTGAAGACGGAAGACGGCGGAATATAAAAGATGGCGGAAGACGAAAGACACGTATCTTCCGGAAGACGGCAACCGCGGAAGCCTAACCACGTTGTCGGGTTGAGAGTCTTCCTGGGAAGGGCGAACCTTCTGGCTGTGATATGAGCTTGAAGGCTGTGTTCAATCTACTCAGGAAAGCGTTGAGCTTCAGACTATGGCTGGTTTACTCACAGGATAGGCTTCAGGTCTCAAGGTGATACTGAAAACACTCATGTAAGTCTCCAGGCTCTACTGATAAGTTCAGGAAGCAAAGTTCAGGCTTAACTAGCAATGATAAGATCAGATGGCGAACTTTGACACTCAGGATTGAGAAATATGTGAAAGTTCAGACTTCAGAACTCCTCCTACATGTAAACGAGGTTCTACTGGATACACATACGAAATTTCAGCTTCAGATCAATTCAGAGCACTAAGATATGAGCAGAAACTTTCAGAGTAGAGAAATTACGGCAGTTTCTGGTACCCAGACAGCTATTTCGACCTATAACAAGGAAATGGCTCGATCACTTTGGGAAATTCTTACAGGACTTGCAGTACACAGCTTGATGAACACTCCTGTGAAGTTGGGCCTCCTGATTCCACACAGAACTCCAGATCTCGCTCTCTGAAGTTGCTGCTACAGATTGAGAGCTTTTCGGACCCCCTCTACTTAAGCGGTCGCCCTGAATTACTCACTGACTCAATTGACATGAAAATTTGGAGACAGTCGTAGCCCTGCTGACAGTGAACACAGCCACGAAGTTTTGAAGCGATTTCCTCGATTCTGCTGCAAATGACACTCAAAACCCCAAATTCAACAGAAGTGCTGCAATTCTGACACAAATCGAACTTCAATCAGCCATAACTCCTTCTTTATTGCTCCAAATCGATCAAACTTTTCGCTGACAGTGCTTGGCTCGACGAGCTCTATCTCCCTGTGCTCTCAGATTTCGAAGTGCCTTCACAAATTTCTCGAAATCCCCTTTAGACCTCTGTTTCTAAATTTAGAGTTACACAAAAGACAAAAATGAACCAATGAGAATTCATAGCTCCATTTGGTTGTCATTTTGTGCCTTAAACCATGTGGTAACTTATCTACACTCATAGGCTACCACGTCAAGCCCCCTAGAGTGCCAGCGTAAAACTTAAACTACCTAAAACGACACGCAGCCCCGGAGAATAACTTAAATCAGCCAAAAAGCGTGCATGGGTGACACGCAAATACAACCCATGAGCTTAAGCCCTATCGACATGATAATCACTCTACTAAGACTTAAAATATATAACATCTTCCTAAAACGGACTTCTCTGAGGTCTTAACTTCACTCAGAGAGACTAATGCCTGACAGAGAAGTGAATCATTTACTATGTGAAATGATTCACATCACGACAACGTATTTCCAAGTAAAGAGGTACGTGTACCTACCAAGTAACACCGAGAAGGTTAGGTAGGTCAAGTAGGTCATCTAGGTTGCGAACCCCTAACCTGCGCGAGAAGATGCGAAGAAAGCGCATTAGCGCAAAATACTACCACTTCCCGCACCGAGGTTGCTTTGATCTAGAAGATCGAACTAGAAGGTAATCGAGTTGAGTGAAGGCAGCAGAGTGAGATTGAGTGAAGCCAGGATCGATTCACAACTAGGAAGAAAGCGAGGACAAATCGCTAAGAGTAGGAATCACATCGAGCTGAAGGAGTCTTCTGGAAACCTCAGAAACAGACACTGAAGGACGGCTGAGGAGAATCGAGGAAGGACGATGCATTGGCAGCAGCAGCAGCTTAGTGGGATCGCATTGGAGCTGGAGTCGAAATCGTAAGTGCGCAGAAGACTGAAGGAAGGCCGGGAAGAATACAGAAGACTGTAGAGGTTCTTCCCATGTTCTCTTCCCTTCCCACCGCTTCTCGTCCTTTGCTTGGTATCCCCTGCGCTTCCCCGATTGTTTGCAGACAACCCGATCGATCAATTCCCTCCCCACATTTTTCCTTCTGAGACATTGGACACGAAAGCGCTGCCCAATTTCCAACAGGCATCTTCTTACTTCTTCCCGAGTGCAATTCGAGCTTCCCTACCCATCGTCCTCAAATTAGAGATCACAACTATCAATTTCTCTACCCTACCATCTCTCTACTCCTCACACCTTGAACAGAAGACGCTTCGGAAGATATGAACATCTTCGGAAGACGCTTCTGAATCCTGAACCTCTTAGGAAGACGCTTCTGAAGCTTGACTGTCTTCGGAAGACGACTGTATGTAATTCGTATCAAGAAGTGGATTGGATTTGCTTTTGTGTTAAGAGAGGCTTGGTACGAATCTCGAGTGGCTTGGTGAGTTTTTGTTATTTCGAGAAGTTGGAAGTCGGGAACTAGGCCTGTGCCTCCCGGTCTTCCAAGCTTCTCAAATCCACATCTTCCTAGAGAGACTAGAAGATTGGAAAGGATGGCAGAATGCGCGAGAAGACGTGAGGGTCCGTTACGGGTCTCTTCTGTCCGACCCCTAGCAGATTATTCCTTCTTCTTCCCGAACTTAGAAGAGAGATGTGAGAAGTCTTGCTGGCAGAATCTGGAGAGAATGGTCGAGGGTCATGTCTTCCCATCGTGCGGCAAGCTTCTTCTGAGTGTGTATGAGAGGTAAGAAGTCAGAAGAACAAAGTGCAATTTTCTTGAGTCTGTTGTGAGGTTAGATTGCGTGTAGGAAGCAGAAGACATGTGAGACCAGTGAAGGGAAGCCTGGCTTCGAGAAATCTTCCGAGAAAGATATTGAATCGGAAGCTGTCCCGGGAGTCTGCTCAGAGACCACTGTCACCGCAGGAGCTTGCAACCATCTTATGAGCCTGTTACACACTCTACTTCTCGCAAATCTTGTATCTTCTGTTAGGAAGTAGGATGTAATGCAAGGTGGGTTGTCTTCTTAGGAATCCATGCGAGGCCTTGCTTAGTTAAGATTGTTTAGATATAGCTCGAAAGACGAGAGCTATTTAGGAAGCACTATTAGAATCCTGGAAGACGGAGTAGTTGTCTTCTGGAAGACTAGATTCATCTTCTGAGAGTGGAAGCTAGACTGTGAGAACTTGAGAAGGACTGAGTCTTCAGCTCACAGTAAATACGTGTGGCTTAGTGCAACAGAGTTTCAAGTATGTCGATGCAGCCTCGAGGGTTGGTGTTACCGGCAGCAGAACTGGCCGAGGTCAAATCCTTCATCAAGGAGTTGGGTCTCGACTTCTTCTTGTGGGATTGGAACCTCCCCGACAAGGGTCGTCTGGAGGAGGTTTGGGCAGCCTTACCGCCTCGCAACTGTGTACTTGCGAAGGCAGGAGTAGCTCGAGGAAGACCATCCTCTTGGACCGAAGATTGGTGGCGCAGGGCCTTCCATAGGTCAGAATCTGAGAACCGAGGTTGTTGACTCGAGAAGAAGATCTTACCCATCATCGGGTAAGTGGCATGTGCCTGGAAGCACAACTTGTCTCTTCCTGGAGGATAGGCAGGGAAGAAACGGCTGGAAGGTTGAATCTTACCGGGAGCCACAGAAGCGTCTTCTGGCGAAGCTGTTCCTTCACCTCTTTTCCAAGGGGAAAGCGCTGAAGACGAGGTACCTTGGAGATCAGGACGTGGAGTTCCTGGAAGCAGTGTGTGCGGGAGAGAATGTCAACTAGGGTGCGTTCTTCCATCCGTATGTACAGACAGAGCTGGTGTACTTAGGTACCCCGGCCGGAGGACATCTTACTCTATTCTTCTGTTATCTGTACGTGGCCAAAGGAGATCTCACGACAGATCAGTTGGCCAGATATGGACCAGCAGGGTAGCATGAGGCGAAGGAGGAGCCCTCGAGGAAAGATGATTGAGCAGCAGCAATGACTCCCCTTCCCACTCTGATGCCGCAGATGCGGCCCGGCACTCATCAGAAGACGCTTCTGCTGAGGAAAGACGATTCTAGTGGATCGGAAGACGTGACACCACCAAGGAAGATGGGTCCTAGGAGCGTGCCTAGGAAGACCACCTCCTTCTCGATCATTCACTCTGGATCGGAGTCCGACTCACCGGATGAGCCACTGAGTATCCGAGTTGCGCAGAAGACCGCTTCTGCAACACCATGGAGTTCAGTGTCTTCTTCCACTCAGAGATCCAGCCAGCTATGGAGTTGCTGGAGAAGAGAGCGAAGGCTCAGGAGAAGCCGCTACAGCCTGGATTCGATCTGCGCACCCTGATGCGGCAGGAAGAAGGTCAGAAGAAGGAAGAAGCGCTGGAAGCCAACCTCCGCACCACGGAGAAGCTCGCAGCGAAGTACAAGGCGGAAGCAGTCGCTTCTGCCAAGGAGTTAGCGCAGCTGAGGAAGAGCAACCAGGAGTTGCAGGAGACCAGGAGGTTCTGTGAGTGCGGGTAAGATCACCGCCTTTGCAGAGGAGAAGACGACATGGAAGACACTGCGGGGAGCCGCAGAAGCGCAGACTGCAGCCGAGAAGACGCAATAGGAAACAGCGGAAGCTCGTACGCAGGGGATGTTAGCTCAGTCGGTGGAAGCGCTTCAGAAGAAGTTCACCTTCACCGTAGGTAGGAAGCTTCTTACCTTAGCTAGAGAATGAGACGATGAGTCCAGAGCGATGTTGGTAGAGTGCAAGGAGAGCATGTTTAGGTATTTGGATCGGCAGATAGAGGGAGTGAAGACACTCTATGGTCTTCCCTTGGTTCCGTCACTTGCAACTGCATCTTCTCGAGCCCCCCCACCATCGACTGGATCCGACTTGGAGAAGGAGGAGTTCGACCTCGCTGTCCACTTGGTAGTGAAAGCGTTGGAAGCCGAGAAGACTCCGGAAGA
Organism: Asterella californica; assembly: GCA_036924285.1. Taxonomy (NCBI): domain Eukaryota; kingdom Viridiplantae; phylum Streptophyta; class Marchantiopsida; order Marchantiales; family Aytoniaceae; genus Asterella; species Asterella californica. The sequence continues at coordinate 18,974,512 of JAYKYS010000010.1, read as the reverse complement.
AGCCCCGGAAGACAAGGTGTCTTCTGGAAGACAGGAAGAAGAGCTGTCTTCCCAGATATTCCGAGTGGAGGAAGCGACTTCCCCGGACCCCTATGAGGACACCATGGCTCCCAGTGTCGAACTAGTGTCTCAGAAGAGCAAGGAAGCACAAGTCGACCCAGCTTCCCAGAAGACGCTTCCGTCTTCTGAAGCTGAAGCAGAAGCCGAAGCAGCAGCAGCAGAGCCAACGACGAATGATGAGGAGGAAGTCATCTCTGTGACACCCGAGGTAATTGCAGGGCTTCCCAACTTATCAGAAGCCGAGCTAGTAGTTCAGGTAGGAGTAGATCCAATGGAGATTGCACCCGAGCAATTAGAGTAGGTAGCAAAGCATAGAAGACAAGTCTAAACTTAGTAGGAACCGAACATGCTATCTTGGGAGGTGGCAGTTTAGTGTAAAATTAGATAGGTGACCATGTGGCAGAGTAGGCAGCGTAGGAGTAACAAGGTGGATGGCTAATTAGGAAGGGGAACCGCTTGCATGTGGGTTGGCAGCCTTCTGACAGCGCCCATCTCTCCCTGGTTGTAATTGAGGATTGGAGGGGAACTTCTCCTTCGCCTCAAGGCAGATGTATAAGTAGGATGACAGTAGGATTTTGAGCACACTATAGATGCATATACCTCATTGTGAGTAGGGACATATTACGCACAATATACACTACACTCGATGTTAGAGACATACGAATAGACTGGGCTTATACCGGAGGGGTCTGCATGCTCGATGCCAGCAATGGTTCGAAGATGTAGATGTAGGTAACGGACAGTTTAGGAGCAGGGAACGACATCCTCGTGTAGTCCTGTTGGCTAGACTGGTGTGTCGAGGAGTAGGGGCAGGAAGTAGAGGGAGTGAGCTTCCCAATGCCAATGTGACTTCTTCTCGAGGAATGGATTGCTGATTTGAGTGCAGAAGCTTTGTCTGTGTCTTCTGGGTGGAGTATTTCCTTGAATTCACTCCCGGTTGTGCATGGGAAGCATTCTACTTGAGTGGCGATGACTGTCAGCAGTTGTGCAGATTCGCAGCTTGGCTCGTCCAGTGGAGCACTTCGGATCTACGTACGGACGGTCTTATGGACAAGAGATCCCAGAAGACAGAGACAAAGCTTCTTTCCACAGCAGAAGACGACATCCTCAAGTAGAAGACGGTGCAACTGTACGCACGTTTGTTGTCTTCCTCCTCAAACCATTACAAGCAAGGATGGCTTGTTAGTCAAGAACCGGACTAGAAGCCTGTCAGAATCTTAATTTCTTCTTTTCATTTTGTTTTTCTCTCGTTTGGATTTTCCCTTCTTCCCCATCTTCTTACCTTCTTCTAGTGAGCTTCCGAGACTTCTATTGAGCTTCCGTGAAGATGAATGTCGTTGTAGTGCTCCAAGAAGATCATTTCCGTAGACAGAAGCCTGGGAAGGCTACAGGGGGCATACACCATGTGATTGATCTAAACCGTTGGAACGTGAGAGAGAGAGTAAGGTGTAACAGCCGTTGCTGGTCGACTTTTGCGAAGCAGGAGCAGTCTTCTGGAGGTGTGAGAAGCCGAGTTGAACCCTCAGAAGCCGAGAATCGCTTCGAGAAGACAGTACTGAGAAGACCGAAAGTAATGACCTGGAAGCAGGAAGCGTCTTTCCGAGCTTCTCTGTGAATAGTTGTGTGTTATTTTAGTTAGTAGTTGTTTGTTTAGGTCCAAAGCACCTTCTGAAGGGTCTAGAATACGTGTGGTTTTGTGAGAAGACGGAATTTCTAAGCAAAACTCGTGTGTTTGTGTGTTTGAACAGATCTTAGAACTTAGAGCAGCGTTACTTGTGCAAATCCTCTGTGAGAACGATATCTTGTATACTAAATGGACAAAAGGAGTAATCCTGCGACACTACATATAGTGAGCACCATTTTTGGCACCGCTGCTGAGGATTTCATCTTAGTAACTTTTGTTCTAAGCTTCCTGGATCTGTGTGCCAATAGTTAGTTTCATTTCGGACTAACTTCGATTGTAGTCGAATGTGTTGTGGGATTCTATCTTGCTAGAAGATAGGAATCGCAACCAGAACCTGATGAGATACATCAAGGGGAACTGGAAGAAGCCGCTTCTCTGCTTCCAAGAACTTCTTGGAAGACTCGATCTTGGAAGGCTACAGTGAGTACAACAGGAAGAAGGAGAAGAAGACGTTCTGAACCTGTGATCGGTTGTTTAGACATTCAGTCTACCGGATCTAGTATTAGAAGAAGAGAGACATCTCTTCTCAGTACTTTGGTGGATGCCTCCTACCAGAGGAAGAAGCAAAAGACGCACGGGTAAAGACCCTGAGTGGGCACATTCGTCCCAGCGAACCGCTTCTAGAGAGCAGCGGATATCCTTGAGACACCAAGGGAAAGAAGAAGAGTTCAGGAAGATCCGATCAGTAGAGTTGGAAGAGCCTTCCATCTCGAGCATAATCTTTGGAGAAGACAGAAGCCAACCGGGTGATCACGTGTATAAAGTAGATTTTGATACTGGTTACTCGGAAGACGTCTTCCCAAGTGCGGAAGAAGCTTCTCAAGGTGAAGAAAGACTAGAGGAGATCGTTCCAGACGTCTCAGAAGACGACAACGACAGTAGCTCTGACTCAGAAGATGACATTCGTGATTCAGACAGACTTGGACCTTCGAGAAGACTATCTCCACCACCTGGACCTGAGGGAGGAAGAAGTTGGCAGTCGCATCAGCCGACAGTCGACATGACTTCCCACACTCGGTAGAAGTACCGTCCGTACAACGATGATGCTGACGCGGACGACTTCATCACGATGTTCGAGACCATCTCTCATCCAACAAGGAAGACTCGGATGTCGACAGACTCCATGTATTTCCCAGTTTGATCGTAGAGAAGGGAAGGAAATGGATGAGTAAAATGTTGGATGATGGGTTAGTAATGACCGCTTGGGCTACCCTAAAGGCAGCTTTTCTGAAGAAGTTCAGAGGAGTGGGCTATGATCGGATGACACTCATAGAACTTTAGAGGCTCGAACGGAAGAAGAAGGAGACATTGCAGGATTACACCGAGAGGTTTGAAGACCTCCTGGATCACATCCCTCAGAACCAAGGAAGACCCGGTTATTGTGCCCAGCAAGCCGTGGATTGGTACTTGGGAGGATTGTCTCAGGATATGAAATTGTACTACAGAAGAGGAGGATGTGATGATTTAGTAGAAGTACAGAAGCATGCCGAGCAGTATGAAACCTCGAGCATCACTCGAAATATGACGAAAGACAAAAGGAAGACCTCGAAGAAGTCCAAGAAGACGAAGAAGTCTTCTAGGAAGTCCAAGAGGAAGTCCAAGTCCATTGAAACTGATAACAGTGATTCGGAAGCATCCTCTACTTCTGAAGAGTCTACTGTCGAAAGTTCAGAATCTGAATCTGAACAAGAGAAGAAGACACAGAAGAAGAAAAGAGGAGAAGACAGGATCAAGGGAAGAAGTTGGGCAGAAGATGCCTCAGACTCAGATCATTCAATCTGCACCTGATCTCCGTATCGATGAAGTGCTGAAGCAGTTTGCCGATCTGAAGGTTCATCTTCTGAACCAGAAGGACAAGCGGAAGCAACCTACGGCTTCTCGACCAAACCTTTGGTGCAACCTTTGTAACTCTTCCAGGCACACCAGAGATCAGTGTACACAAGACCAAGCTGTCAATTGGACAGGCTGGGAAGAAGACGATGAGGGATATCTACACGATCCTAGTGGGAAAACCTACTATAAGATCGAGACGATACAACCATTCACTCCTACTCCTCCCGCCCAATATAATCGTTATGTACCTAGGGACAGGGCTAGTAATGTACAGACCAGGACGCCATGGCAACCTTCTTCATCACAATGACCTCTAAACCCTCTTCCTCGAGTGTGCAATAATTGTGGAGAGAAGGACACTGGTGGTCCACATGTCCTCATCCGAGAAGACAGATTGGACAAGTGCCCCTGTATGGGAACTGTAAGGAAGTAGGACATTTCACGGGAAATTATCTCCAGACCTTACGCCCACGACAAATGGTTAGATTTGCAGAGACCACGTCTCCTGCAGAAGCTGCATCAGCTTCTAAACTCGAGTTAGCAATGGTATGGTACATCACGGTAGAAGAAGAAGATCCTGGAGATTGTACGGATTGTCTCCATATTGAAGGAGACGAATCGGACCCCGGGAAGCGCAAAGGAAAGGAACTTCAGCTGCAGAAGACGAAGTCACTTGAGGCAGCTTCTTCTTTCACTTTGGTGGATGGCACTGTTTGGAGCCCTTGCCCGGTGTCGTGTTGTGGTTCGACTCCTGTGTAACCTATGTTGTGTTTCTTTTCTTTGTTTCGTGAACTGGATCGCGTAACTCGTTGAACGGTGTGATGGGTGTCACGTTCGTGATTATCTGTTCAAGCGATCATACGGTAGAGAAACGTGCCAAGTCATCAATCTGTGCGCATTCACTTCAATGGTCCTTGTCACCACGTTTGTGTATAAAATGACGAGTCGATGGTTCATACGACATTCTCTCTCATCGAGTGATTCGTGAGATTTCTCGGTGGTCTGCATGGAGGAGTGAAGAACTACAGGAGTGGTGGTTATGGACGGAGGTTTGTTACCGGCTCCGGATCTTCCTTTCTCGAATCCGTTTCACATCAAGCTTCACTGCATCCACCATGACCACTTTCGACAGTGGTTAGTTGCGTACTTTGGCGATGAATTCATGGGAAGGATGATGGAGTTACAGCTTCCGGTGATCTTTCCGATCGTAACATACGGAGAGACTTGGGATATGACGATGTACATTTTGTTGTGAGAAACAATGGATCTCAACTATCCATCGAACGTTCCTTTCAACCTTTGGGTCGATGTCCGGTGTCATTGCAGACCGAAGATCAATCATGGGGCTTGGATCGTGAGAAACTTCGGGCAAGAATATTACAATCGAGTGATAGCTTCATCGTTTCCTTTTGTCGTATCTTTTATTATAGAACGTTTTCAAGTTGTAATATTGACGTTGTATTAGTCTGCGACTCAATCGTTTCCATTCTGGTTGAGCGCTTCTGTGTAGTTACGCATCGCGAAGAATCCATCGACATATCTGAAGGATTTTCTAAGGTCTTAGAGTCTTGTTGATGTCTTGTGTCTCCTTGGAGAGTAAAAATTCGTTCTAAGAGAAAAAGTTAAGTGGAGAAAAGACAAAAGTAAAGATCTTTTTGCTCTTATTGGTCCACTTTTGGACCAATGGTGTTCTAGCTGATCCTCGCAACGTTTCTTTGGTTTCTGGAGGCTTCAAAGGTCCATTCGCAAAACGAAGGGTATGGTTGGAGAGCTCTCAACCGGGGCTACAATCTAGGCTGAAGAATCGGTCGATTTGATGGAAGGATGAGCGCGTTATGCTCGATTGGGTGGAGGGGGTGCAATTCGTACCTACCGCTACGTTTCTGGTTGTTCCGAAAGATTCACGAAGAGTTTTAAGGAGCTGTTTGTAGGGTTGGAGAGCTGACGACGTGCTGGTCGTTTTGATATCAATTTTATCAGGTTCTTGATCGATTTGGATTCTGAACCGACCGATTGAAGTTGAGAAGTGCAGACGTGATAAGGCGAGAACAGCGAACTATGATAGTCATGGATAGTTTGCTATTGCTTAAGTTCTGAGTCGAATTTCTTAGTGAAACTTTCCAGGATTGATGCATGTCTTATCAGTAAGATACTTGAGAAGTTTCACCTCAAATGGTCGAGTAGTTTGTTCAGAATCTTAGATCAAATGTACCTGGGTCTGTAAAGCTCTGAAGTTAGCACAGATTACGGTTTGATCCATATCTGAGAATAGGTTTAAGATTTTGACGTGAAAATTGTTCAGGGTAGGAGTGAAGGATCCAATCAAGCTTCCTGTGAAGTTTGATCATCATTGGTCGACTGGTTTGGGAGGACTGAGATCTCAAAGTTCAAAGATACTTCTGTTATTAGCAGTTTCGGATTTTTCGGTATCGTCTATTGTCATTTTGATCATTTTCGAGCAATTTGGAGAGGAGTTGTTGCTGAAACTACCATGCATGCATACAACTCGACATTTGAGAGTGTTGGGCTGATTTCAGCTCTTGGTGATGAAGGAGAACGGAGTCGTCATGAATCTTAAGCCGTTGTTTGGGTTCTCGGAGCTGTCAGGTACTACCGTCGTTGGTTCTATGTTGAGATCTGAGTAGTGCCTTGAAGCATGCATGCTTTACCTTGCTGGAATGCTTGGTAGACCACGATGTACATAAAGTTGTATCGATACTCTATCAAGTTGATTGAGTGATCTTATAGCATCTTTTGGTTGTACTTTGAAGTTGTGATAGTTGGATTGATGGGCAATTAGCGTCGCTGGGGAGCTATTCAGAAGTCATGCTTCCAGTGATATAGAGGAATAACTTCAGTTAGATAGTACAGAGCTGAGTACTTTTAGTTAGAGTACAAAAGATATGTTTGTAACACAAGTTTATGCAGCCTATACGTAACCTTGGATCGTAGCAAGCTTTAAACTTGAGCCGAGCGGATACAAGGTCACTCGGGCTAGAAGAGTAGATAGTGAAATATTTGAGTGGAAACATTCAGATCTAGATCCAACCTTGTCAATCCATATACCTCTGTACAGCCACATACCCAGTGTATTCCTAGACAGAAAAGCACGTTATACGATACCGGATTCAGACAATTGGCCCCCAGAAGAAGTCTTGGATGAAGCAGTGTTCAAGATAAGTACCAGAAGCAAAAGGAAGTCAGAATCCCGTCAGAAGGAGATCAAGAAGAAGAAGCAGCGTAAGGAGAGGTCATCTTCTCCTGAGCGGCCTTCTTCTCCTACTTACGACCGAGAAGATCCGAAGTACTTTGCTCCTGACATTAGGCAAGAAGTTGAAGCGATCATGCGAGAAGAGCTAGAGAAGCGATGGAAGATAGTACAACAGCTTCCTCCTGTAATAAGTAGAGTCCTACTTATCAACTAGAGGAGAAATTGGTTTGGTAGAAGTCCTTGGTATAAGAATTAGTTACGGCTAAGTTGGCCGAAGAATACATGCAGCAAATAGTACTTCTACCAATAGGCGAGTGCGCCAAAAGTCCGCCGGGAAACTTCAAGAAGGAAGTTTCTAGAATGAAGCTTCTAGAACTTTCCAGCCGGGAAGCTTCCAGAAGGAAGTTTCTAGAAAGAAGCTTCTAGAACTTTCCAGCCGGGAAGCTTCCAGAAGGAAGTTTCTAGAAAGAAGCTTCTAGAACTTTCCAGCGAGCCTTCTACGTGGCTCATTCTGAACCTCTAGATGTTGTTCTAGATCTAAGGCTGCATGTAAGTCACATCAGCGATCCGCGTGAGAGATGAGCATTGGCCGGAAGCTGATCATGTACTATTCCTCTCACTATATAAAGGCTGCGAATGCACCACCACGGGCATTCGAGTTTCGAGTTCACTCTAGAGCCTCATCTTACAATGGTATCAGAGCAGGAAACTCTAAGAGAGCGGATTACCCCTCTTAGAATGACCTTTGATCGAGGTACCTAGCAATTGAAACTCTGAGTGCGCTGAAAGGATCAAGAGAGCTATGTGATGGATGGGGGTAGATTTCCAGCTCCAGAATTACCATTCTTGAATCCTTTCCATATCAAGCTTATGTATATACGTCGAGAGCATTTTCGAGTGTATCTTGTTTATCATTTCGGTGAGGATTTCATGGGTCAAGTGATGAATTCGCCAGTCCCGGTGATTCTTCCAGTAGTGACATATGCAGCTAGTTGGGATTTGACCGTCTACATCTTGATTTAGTGAGCATGGATCTAAACCTACCCGCTCCTGTTCCCTTCAACACGTGGGTGGAGATCCGCTATGTCTGCAGACCGAAATCGTTACATAGAGAGTTTGTGATTAGAAATTTTGGTGAGGATTTCTACCGCGAGATAATTGATTCTCCTGTCCCTTTTGTAGTACCTGTAGTATACGAACGTTTCCGAGTGGCCGTCATAACTCTGTACTAGAAGAAGCTTGAAACTAACTTGTCGTAAGAGAGAGAGAGAGCGATCATGGAGCAACAACCTCCAAATCCAGAGTTGGTGATGCAGGAACTGATGCAAGGCATGCTGACCGAATTTCGAGAGATGAAGATGACGGTTGAAGCATTACAGAACAAAATGCTGAACCTCGAGGGTCAGAGTATGACAGACGTTGCAAGAGGAGGATCGTCTCAAGGAGTACCGGTGGTGGGAGAGCAATCTGCACCAAGAGAACCCGTGGCACAAATTGTTAGAGCTCCAGTCGATGAGGAAGGTGCCCTGCTACTACGGATGAAGAAGACATGTAACATTGAACCGTACAAAGGCCAACGACTTATGGGAGTAGTCGAGAATTGGATTTCTCGGATGAATCGATATTTGCGACTTTTCAGTACGCAAATCACGGACCACGTAGCGGGAGTGTTTGCGTGTGGCTACTTGACTGATAAAGCTCTCACGTGGTATGATGCATGGGAGAGATCGGTGTTGGCGGAAGGGAGGACAGTCACATGGACTGCAATGCAAGAAGGGTTGTTGAAGAATTTCCAGTCTGTGGACTCGGTGCAAATGGCTCGAACGAGGATGTGGGGATTGAAACAGAAGGGAAGTCTTCAAGAGTATGTAGAAGCCTTCCTCGACTTGCAAGTTGCAATCACTGATATGAGTCCGGCGGAGGCTCTTGATAATTTCAAGAGGGGGTTGAAGGAAAGAATTCGACAAGAAGTAATGGTGCAAAACCCACTCACGGTTTTTGAGGCCATCGCTTGCGCTCAGAGAATTGCTGGAGCGTTAGGAGGAGAAGTGATGATTCCACCAAATCATCAGAATAGATCCGAAATCCCGTATGCAAACGGTCCGACACCCATGGAGCTAGGCAACATCCGCTATCAGCCACGACAATTTCAAGGTGGAGATCGTCGAGGGCGGCCAGAAGAAAGACGTCAAGGAGCTCCTAGAGGAGAAGGTGTCAGGAATGCCACACCTCAACTCGAGCAACGTCGATGTTACAGCTGTGGGCGATTCGGCCACATAGCAGCAAATTGCCGAAGTCGTTTTCCTAGAGATCCAAGACCTTCATATCGTCGACCTTTGAATCATCTGAATGGGACGGAAGGAGATGAAGAAATCGAGGCAAGACTGGGAAACGAAGAACACCAGTAAATGCACCTCGCGGCCTTACTGGTGCAAGGAGGGAGAAGAAAGGCGAGGGAAGGAGAAGGAGATTGACAAAAAACAATGCACAATTGATTGTCACGGATGGAGTCTTGGAAGGGACCCAGGTGAGAGTACTAATCGATCCTGGTGCAACAGAGAATTTTTTGTCTCGATCGACTGCTATGAAGTTGGGAATGGAGTTAGAAAGTGATGAGAGTGAAGAGGTGGAACTGCCCAATGGACAGACTGAGAAGATTGAATCTCTACCTCGAAAGATAGAACTTACTTTAGGTGAATATCGTGAAGATATTGAGTGGCGAGTGATCACTTAGTCCGTTATGATGTCATATTGGGTATGCCATGGATGGAGCAGTATAATCCTGAAGTGGATTGGCGAAGAAAAGTGGTGAAAACCAAACAGTGGAAAATCTTCGGAGATAGAGTGAGATCTCGAAGACAGAACTTGCCTTTGTATGTAATAGGTACAAATGCTATACGTAACAGCGATGTCTGTTTTTTGGGTTTAATAAGAGAAGTCCCGAGTGCACGACTCGACGGACAGATACCAGAAAGCTTGACAAGAGTGATAACAGAATATGGGGATGTCTTTCCCGATGATCTTCCTTCAGGGTTACCACCAAAACGAAGGATTGACCACAAAATCGAGGTGATTCCAGGGAGCACCCCTCCTTGTAAGACCCCATACAGACTAGCGCCACATGAATTGGAGGAGTGCAAGGCGCAAATCGAGGAGATGTTACAAAAAGGGTTCATCCAGCCCAGCGTGTCACCATATGGAGCTCCAGTCCTTTTTGTTAAGAAAAAGGATAACAGCCTACGGATGTGCATCGATTACCGAGCACTCAATCAACAAACGGTGAAGAATAAGTATCCACTACCTCGGATGGATGACTTGTTCGACCAACTCGAAGGAGCAAAGTACTTCACGAAGCTAGACTTACGGAGCGGGTACAACCAGATTCGAATCGCTGATGAAGATGTGGAAAAGACTGCCTTTCGAACAAGGTATGGTCACTTCGAGTACTTAGTAATGCCATTTGGTCTCACAAATGCACCGGCCACCTTCATGGGCCTGATGAATGACATATTCCGGCCGTACTTAGACAGATCAGTCGTTGTATTTCTTGACGACATCTTAGTCTATAGCAAAACTATGGAGGACCATGTGCACCATTTGAGAGAGGTTCTCCAAGTACTCCGTCAAAATAAATTGTACGCCAAAATTTCAAAATGTGAATTTGGCAAGACGGAGGTGGACTACTTGGGACACAGAGTGAGTGCAGAAGGCATACAAGTAATGGCCGATAAAATAGCTGTCATCCAACAATGGAAGGCTCCAGAAGATCAGACCCAACTTAAGAGCTTCTTGGGATTGACAGGATTTTATCGTAGATTTGTTAAGCATTTTGCCAAGCTTGCACAACCACTAACTGCCCTGTTAGGCAAAGGCAAGAAATGGATGTGGGGAACAACGCAAGAAGTAGGTTTTCAAGCATTGAAAACCGCGCTACTACATGCTCCGATCCTCAAGTGGTACGACCCAAAAAAACCTATCAAGTTAGCAACGGACGCATCAGGCACGGCAGTAGGGGCGGTGTTGCAGCAAGAATGGAAGGATGGTTGGCATCCAATTGCATACTTCTCTCGGAAGTTGTTACCAGCAGAACAGAACTATCACACCACCGAGAGAGAAGAATTGGCGATAGTTCTCGCTACTAAGCATTGGAAGCACTATCTAGGGGAGAAGGCTTTTGTGGTCGAGACAGACCACAAACCTTTAGTCTATTTGGAGACGCAGAAGGATCTCTCAAAGAGACAAATCCGTTGGGCAGAATGGAGGCAGCGATTCAACATGACTATCACGTACGTTGAGGGCAAGAAGCAAATTGCTGATGCATTAACCCGCATGCCTATGGTGCATAACATAGTCTCTGAAGTCAAGGTGAATTCTGACTTCTGGACAAAATTGATCGAGGGCACAAAATCGGATGCACAGACTGTCGCAGCAAAACCTTCAAGAACCATCACCCGCAACCATGGTTTGGTATTCCATGAAGGGAAGTTATGGATCCCAGATGATCCAGAACTACGTACCACCATACTAACTGAATGTCACGATTCAGCCATTGCAGGACACATGGGGGCAGAAAAGACGTTGGAAGCAGTCCAACGAGTGTTCTATTGGCCCAAGATGGCAGAGGATGTTGCAGTATACACTCGGAGTTGTGCAATGTGTCAACAAAATAAGGCTACAAATCAAGCACCCTCCGGTCTCCTTCAACCCCTCCCGATCCCTTCCAAACGTTGGGAACATGTTAGTATGGACTTAGTGTGTGAACTTCCCATGACGAGCTCAGGTTTTGACTCCATCGTCGTCTTCGTCGATAAGCTTAGCAAGATGATCCATCTTCGACCGACCACGAAAGACGTCTCAGCACCGCAACTTGCTCAGATATATTTGAACACCATTTTTGCTCAGCACGGTCTATCACGGGTGCTTATAACAGATAGAGGTCCTCAGTTTACGAGCATGTTTTGGAGAACCCTATTTGGTTTGTTCAAGACCAAACTTGCCATGTCTACGGCTTATCACCCACAGACTGATGGACAAACCGAAAGAGCCAATCGCACCATTGAAGACATGCTACGAGCCTTTACTCTGGAGGAGCAAGCGAAGTGGGACACTCTACTCCCTTTGGTAGAATTTGCCTACAACAACTCCCTCAATGCATCTACTCGTGAAACACCTTTTTATCTCATGTACGGCGAACATCCTCTCACACCAGCAAGTTTGACACGATTCAGCACGACGTCGTCAGTCAACACCAAAGTGGATGCTGTTAATGAATTCATTGCACGAATTCAACAAGGAGTGGACAAAGCTAAGGTGAAACTACAAGTTGCTCAGAACCGACAAAAGCAATATGCCGATGGACACCGTCGGCATGAAGAGTTCACGATTGGTGATCAAGTTTGGTTATCCACAACCAACCTTACTCTGATCGGCAGTCGTAAATTCAACCCTCGCTTCATCAGGCCTTTCTCTGTTGTCCGGAGAATTGGAGCAGTGGCATATCAACTCGAACTTCCACCTCATATGAAGATTCATCCGGTTTTTCATGTGTCTTTATTACGGCGATATACACCACGACCTCCTCAATTTGGCAATTCGCAAGAGTCGCGACCACTGCCTCAAATTATCGATGGCGAGGAAGAGTTTGAAGTGGAATGCATCTTAAAGAAACGTGTTCGTGGGACTCGTCATCAACGGGTAGATTATTTGGTCAAATGGAAAGGCTATCCATTACATGAAGCAACATGGGAACCTGCAACCAATCTTGCACACGCCCCACTCATAGTGCAAGCTTTCGAACAGCAGTTGAGCAACGAGGACGTTGCTTCTTAAAAGGGGGGAGGTTTGTAATAAGTAGAGTCCTACTTATCAACTAGAGGAGAAATTGGTTTGGTAGAAGTCCTTGGTATAAGAATTAGTTACGGCTAAGTTGGCCGAAGAATACATGCAGCAAATAGTACTTCTACCAATAGGCGAGTGCGCCAAAAGTCCGCCGGGAAACTTCCAGAAGGAAGTTTCTAGAATGAAGCTTCTAGAACTTTCCAGCCGGGAAGCTTCCAGAAGGAAGTTTCTAGAAAGAAGCTTCTAGAACTTTCCAGCCGGGAAGCTTCCAGAAGGAAGTTTCTAGAAAGAAGCTTCTAGAACTTTCCAGCGAGCCTTCTACGTGGCTCATTCTGAACCTCTAAATGTTGTTCTAGATCTAAGGCTGCATGTAAGCCACATCAGCGATCCGCGTGAGAGATGAGCATTGGCCGGAAGCTGATCATGTACTATTCCTCTCACTATATAAAGGCTGCGAATGCACCACCACGGGCATTCAAGTTTCGAGTTCACTCTAGAGCCTCATCTTACACCTCCACCGACTACGACAGCCCTTGTCTCACGGGAACAGCTCCCAGTCGAGGGAAGACACCATTCTGGTCTTCCACCCAAAGAAGCAGCTACTACATCTTCTCTGTTGGAAACACCAGTCACTCTTCTGAAGCGATCCCTTTGTGACTTCTTACGAGATTTGTGGAATCAGAAGGCGGATGTAACCTTCCAATAGCTTTTGGATGACAACGCTAGTTACAGGAAGTTGTTACAGTCTGTGCTTCGAGGATCGAAGAAGAGGAGAACAACTAAACTTCCCCAGAGCACCCCGATCTTAAGGATAGAGCATGAGGACTTGGGAGCCCCAGAACTCGATATGGAGATCCATGGTTGTCTTCTGAAGAAAGTACCCATTGATTCCGGCTCCGGAGTTAACATCATGACTGAAGAAACGGCGCATGCCCTAGGCTTCACTGAGTTCCAGCCTACTCCGAGAATTCTCAGAATGGCGGACCAGACCAGAAGACGACCTTTGGGGCAACTGAAAGATGTCTTGACGGTAATTGGGGGAGTATCTTTTTACCTCACTTACATCATTTTGCGACCTGTAGCTAGGATTGGATATCAGGTGTTGATAGGAAGACCATGGCTGTATGCTGCAAATGTAAATACCGATTGGAGAAGGCATCGTTTGAGATTTCCCAATCTCACATCCAAGCCAGGAGAGAAGACCAAGGTCTCGCTTCCTTGGATCAAGATTGGACACCAAAGCGAAACTCCTTCTACGATAGGGGGGTACACTTCAGAAGACTCAACTGCATCTTCTGACATGGATGAATGATACGATGAGTTTGTGGTGAATAACTTGTGTACTACAGAAGTAACAGAGATAGCAGAGGAAGTGATCCGTGGATACATTGAGTGCTATGAAGTTGCAGAAGAAGAGCTTCTAGAAGACGAAGATACCGTCTTCTCTTCGGAAGATCCGACAGTTGGTCTTCCAGAAGACAAAGATATCGTCTTCCCTTCAGAAGATCCGACAGTTGGTCTTCCAGAAGACGAAGACACCGTCTTCCCTTCAGAAGATCTGACAGTTGGTCTTCCAGAAGACGAATCTGAACCGGAAAGAAGCTCCCAAACCGGAATACTTTGGTGCCAGTGAGTACAGTCACACTGAAGGAATGGTAAACCCGGATGATCTTCAAGAAGTGGAGGTTGCTCTTGGGAAGAAGCTGAAGCTTTCCAAGGTGATCGAAGACCAACAGTTGGAAGACTTCAGAGAACTTTTGACGGAGTTCCATGATGTCTTCACTTGGACCATAGAAGACATGAAGGACATACCTCGAGAGTTGGGAGAGCATTGCATTGACTTGCTAGAAGGCGTTGTTCCTGCACGGCAGAGGCAGTATCGGCTCAACTCCAAGTACTCGCTTCTGGTGAAGGATCAGATCGACCAATACCTGAAGACGGGAGTCATCTTCCCAGTACTTAGTAGTGAGTGGGTAGCTCCTATTGTCATCGTGCCAAAGAAGTAGACAGGTAAGATCCGAGTGTGTCAGGACTTCCGGAAGCTGAACTTGGCCACGAAAAAGGATCATCATCCTTTACCATTTACCCATTCTGTGTTAGACCAGGTAGCGGGACATGAGTTCTACAGCTTCCTGAATGGGTATTCTGGGTACAACCAAGTTTCAACCAGAGAAGAAGACAAGTCGAAAATCACTTTCACTACTGATTGGGACACGTACGCGTACAATCAAATGCCGTTTGGTTTTGCAACGCACCCGCCACATTCCAGAGACTGATGATTACGATCTTCAAGGAGTATCTTTGCACATTTATGGAGATCTTCTTGGATGATTTTTGTGTGTTTGGATCAAAAGAAGATCACCTGATATTTCTAAGGAAATGTTTTTTGAAGTGTAGAGAACATCGTTTGGCTCTTCACCGGAGAAGTGCTTCTTTGGTATGTCAGAGAGAATTTTGCTAGGACATAAGATTTCTAGAAGAGGTATAGAAGTCGACTGTGCTAAGGTGGAAGTCATCATGAAACTTCACCCACCTGCTAACTTGACTCAGTTGAGAAGCTTCCTGGGCAACGTTTATTGAGAGGTATGCAGAGATAGCAGGAAGACTTACCAAGTTGCTGAAGAAGGACGAACCTTACATTTGGTCTTCTGAGCAGCAGGAAGCATTCGAAGAAATGAAAAGGCTTCTAACGGAATCCCTTGTCCTAAGACCACCTGATTGGGAGAGAGTCTTCCATATTTACGTGGATGTTTCTGCTTTCGCCATAGGGGTGGTATTGAGTCAGAAAGATGAGAAGAAGAAGGATTATCCCATCTACTATGCGGGAAGACAACTCAGTGATGCAGAGAAGAAGTACTCTACAACTGAAAGGGAGTGTCTTGGCATGATTTACTCCTGTAGGAAGTTTAAACACTATCTTCTAGCCAATCCGTTTGTCTTCTATGTGGATCATTTTTCTTTGAAACATCTCGTGAAGAAAGCAGATTTGTCTAGTAGGATAGCTAGGTGGATTCTTCTACTCCAGCTTTTACTTACACAGTTGAGTACAAGTCTGGAAGACAGCATGTTAATGCTGACTACCTATCCAGATTGGAGACGGAACGACGAGAAGATGAAGTGGAAGACGAGTTCTCTGACGAGAAGTTGTTTTCAGTTTTCGCAGAGACACTTTCATCTGAGGGGGGACGTACCGCCTGCTTCCCAGAAGACGAGACTAGATCTTCTGATCCAGTCTTTGCGACTTCCACAGAAGAATCGATCTTCAAGGACTTGAGGAAGTTCTTGAAGACCAACAGTATCCCGAAGGATGTGATGCAGAGCTGAAGGCTGTCTTCTTACACAAGGCAGGTCCTTATGCCATCTTCCAAGGTATCCTGTTTAGGAAGGGACATGACGAGAAGCTAAGGAGATGCCTTGAGCCTTCAGAGATTAAGCCTGTGATCACGGGTCTTCACTACGAAGATGTTGGGGGTCACTACGGGGCTGAAGATCACAGTGAAGAAGATGTTGGACGTCGGTTACTGGTGGCCGACCATGTACAGAGACACTTTTCAGGAGATCAGGAAATGTGATGCGTGCTAGAGGGTGGGAAGACCAACAGCTACTACTAGGTGGGCTCTTACTCCCATTCTTCCGCTTGCTCCTTTTGAAAAGTGGAGAATCGACTTTGTTGGGTCTATCGTCCCGATGGCTAGAAGAACGCGAGCACGATATATTTTGATAGCTACCGACTATGCTACCAAGATGGTGGAGGGCGAAGCCACAAGGAAGAATGATGTCGCAGTGGTAGCCAGGTTCCTCTGACACAACATCATCACTCGATACGGATGTCCGCTGGAATTGGTATCAGATAGGGGTACTCATTTCTTAAATGAGACTATTTCCCTCCTGACCCAGTACTTCAGGATAAAGCATCGGAAGACGACCGTACAACCCGAAAGCTAACGGACTGACAGAGAAGTCGAATGGTCTTTTATGTAATATCCTGAATAAGGTAACTGTTAACCATGCATATGATTGGGACACGAAATTGCCATCTGTGTTATGAGCTTTCAAGATTTCATCCAAAGTCACGACCCAGAAGACACCCTTCTACCTAACTTATGGCATGACACCTATCGTGCCCATCGAGTTAGAGGTCCTCACTTACAGGTTCGCCGTAACCGAACGCATGGAAGAAGAGGAAAGCCAGGAGCAGCGTCTTCTGAACTTTGTAGAGTTCAAAGAAGACAAGAATGCAGCTTTGGAGAAGACGTACGAAGTACAAGCGCAACGTAAGGTGAACTATGATGGCAAGTTGAGGAAGGTAACCGTCGCAGATGGAGACTTAGTTCTTCTCTATGATAATCGACATCTTAAGTTCCATGGGAAACTTCATCTTCGCTGCATGGGTCCTTACCACGTCTTGGAGGTCTTCACCAATGGCTCCTTGCAATTGGAAGAGTTAGATGGTACGTTGATGACCACTCGTGTAAATGAGTGGCGTGTCAGGAAATACTGGATGTGAACAGAAGTGCTGAAGTGCTGATGTTTACGGAGACGCAAACATGTGAGGGTGGGCGTATGTGGTGTCCACAATTTACAGGATTCACGAATTTTTGAAATTTTTAAGGTTAATAACTTGTTTGTATAACTGAAGAAGCTTTGTTACTTAAGATTATGGCTTCCTTAGAAGGAAGATGATCTTACGATCTTTTTGTAATAAGAAGTTGACTTCTTCGAAAGACGACCGTCTTCCGGGAAGCGTCTTCTCGGTTTTGTCTTCCGAAGACGGAAGACGGCGGAAGACAAAAGACGGCGGAAGACGAAAGACACGTATCTTCCGGGAGACGGCAGCCGCGGAAGCCTAACCACATATTTCCAAGTAAAGAAGTAGGTGTACCCACCAGGTAACACCGAGTAGGTTAGGTAGGTCAAGTAGTCATCTAGGTTGCGAACCCCTAACCTGCGCGAGAAGATGCGAAGGAAGCGTTTTAGCGCAAAATACTACCACTTCCCGCACCGAGGTTGCTTTGGTCTAGAAGATCGAATTAGAAGGTAATCGAGTTGAGTGAAGGCAGCAGAGTGAAATTGAGTGAAGCCAGGATCGATTCACAGCTAGGAAGAAAGCGAGGACAAATCGCTTTCTTCCTAGCTGTAGGAATCACATCGAGCTGAAGGAGTGTTCTAGAAACTCCAGAAACAGACACTGAAGGACGGTTGAGGAGAATTGAGGAGGAACCTTATTCGATTGAGGAGTGGCAAGGCATTGGCAGCAGCAGCAGCTTAGTGGGGTCGCATTGGAGCTGGAGTCAAAATCGTAAGTGCGCAGAAGACTGAAGGAAGGCCAGGAAGAAGACAGAAGACTGTAGAGGTTCTTCCCATGTTCTCTTTCTTCCATTGCTTCTCGCCTTTTGCTTGGTATCCTCCGCGCTGCCCTGGTTGTTTGCAGACAACCCGATCGATCAATTCCCTCCTTCTGAGACATTGGGCGCAGAAGCGCTGCCCAATTTCCAACAGTCATCTTCTTACTTCTTCCCGAGTGCAATTTGAGCTTTCTTACCCATCGTCCTCAAATTAGAGATCACAGCTATCAATTTCCCTACCCTACCATCCCTCTACTTCCGAAACCTTGAACAGAAGATGCTTCGGAAGATCTGAACATCTTCGGAAGACGCTTTTGAATCCTGAACCTCTTTGGAAGACGCTTCGGAAGCCTGACTGTCTTCGGAAGACGACTGTATGCAATTCGTATCAAGCAGTGGATTGGATTTGCTTTTGTGTTAAGAGAGGTTTGGTACGAATCCCGAGTGGCTTGGTGAGTTGTTTGTTATTCGAGAAGTTGGAAGTCAAAAACTAGGCATGTGCCTCCCGGTCTTCCAAGCTTCTCAAATCCACATCTTCCTAGAGAGACTAGAAGATTGGAAAGGCTGGCAGAATGCACGAGAAGACGTGAGGGTCCGTTACGGGTCTCTTCTATCCGACCCCTAGCAACCTATTCCTTCTTCTTCCCGAACTTAGAAGAGAGATGTGAGAAGTCTTGTTGGCAGAATCTGGAGAAAATGGTCGAGGGTCATGTCTTCCCATCGTGCGGCAAGCTTCTTCTGAGTGTGTATGAGAGGTAAGAAGTCAGAAGAACAGAGTGCAATTGTCTTGAGTCTGTTGTGAGGTTAGATTGCGTGTAGGAAGCAGAAGACAGGTGAGACCAGTGAAGGGAAGCCTGGCTTTGGGAAGTTTGACTTCGAGAAGTCTTTTGAGAAAGATATTGAATCGCAAGCTGTCTCGGGAGTCTTCTCAGAGGTCACTCTCACCACAAGAGCTCGCAACCATCTTCTGAACCTGTTACACACTCTACTTCTAGCAAATCTTGTATCTTATGTTAGGAAGTAGGATGTAATGCAAGATGGGTTGTCTTCTTAGGAATCCATGCGAGGCCTTGCTTAGTTAGGATTTTTTAGATATAGCTCGGAAGACGAGAGCTATTTAGGAAGCACTGTTAGAATCCCGGAAGATGGAGTAGCTGTCTTCTGGAAGACTAGATTCGTCTTTTGAGAGTGGATCTTACCCATCATCTCGGGTAAGTGGCATGTGTCTGGAAGCACAACTTGTCTCTTCCTAGAGGATAGGCAGGGAAGAAACGGCTGGAAGGTTGAATCTTACCGAGAGCCGCAGAAGCGTCTTCTGGCGAAGCTGTTCCTTCACCTCTTTCCCAAGGGGAAAGCGCTGAAGACGAGGTACCTTGGAGATCAGGACGTGGAGTTCTTAAAAACAGTGTGCGCAGGAGAGAATATCAACTGGGTGCGTTCTTCCACGCATATGTACATGCAGAGCTGGTGTACTTAGGTACCCCTGCAGGAGGACATCTTACTCCGTTCTTCTGTTACTTGTACGTGGCCAAGGGGGATCTCACGACAGATCAGTTGGTCAGATATGGACCAGCAGGGCAGCATGAGACGAAGGAGGAGACCTCAGGGGAAGATGATTGAGCAGCAGCAATGACTCCCCCTCCCACTCTGATGCCGCAGATGAGGCCCGGCACTCATCAGAAGATGCTTCTGATGAGAGAAGACGATTCTAATGGATCGAAAGACGCGACATCACAAAGGAAGATGGGTCCTAGGAGCGTGCCTAGGAAGACCACCTCCTTCTCGATCATTCACTTTGGATCGGAGTCCGACTCATCGGATGAGCCACTGAGTACTCGAGCTGCGCAGAAGATCGCTTCTTCAACACCAGGGAGTCTTTCGAAGACTCAAGAAGATGAAGGATGGATGGATACTCCTACTGCGATGCGAGGAAGCACAATGAAGAGGACCGCTTCTGCCATGAGGAGAGATCTTCCACCCCGGAAGATGAGAAGAGTAGCTTCTTCTCGAGCGCAGAAGCAGAAGACCATAATGGTGGAAGAGGCATCCTTGCCTCTGGAAAACAAGGTCGACACCTCCGACCGAATCATGGAGATGAACCTGTCTTTCGCGGGAAGAAGACTGGAAGAGTTCAGTGCCTTCTTCCACTCAGAGATCCAGCCAGCTATGGTGTTGCTGGAGAAGAGAGCGAAGGCTCAGGAGAAGCCGCTACAGCCTAGATTCGATCTGCGCACCCTGATGCGGCAGGAAGAAGGCCAGAAGAAGGAAGAAGCGTTGGAAGCCAACCTCCGCACGACGGAGAAGCTCGCAGCGAAGTACAAGGCGGAAGCAGCCGCTTCTGCCAAGGAGTTAGCGCAGCTGAGGAAGAGCAACCAGGAGTTGCAGGCGCGTTTATAGCAGCGTGACCAGGAGGTTCTGCGAGTGCGGGGTAAGATCACCGCCCTTGCAGAGGAGAAGACGACATGGAAGACACTGCGGGAAGCCCTAGAAGCGCAGACTGCAGCCGAGAAGACGCAGTGGGAAGCAGCAGAAGCTCGTGCCGAGGAGATGTTAGCTCAGTCGGTGGAAGCGCTTCGAAAGAAGTTCAACTTCACCGCGGGTAGGAAGCTTCTTACCTTAGCTAGAGAATGGGACGACGAGTCCAGAGCGATGTTGGTAGAGTGCAAGGAGAGCATGTTCAAGTATTTGGATCGGCAGATAGAGAGAGTGAAGACACTCTATGGTCTTCCATTGGTTCTCCCACCTGCAACTGCATCTTCTTGAGCCCTCGTACCATCGACTGGATCTGACTTGGAGAAGGAGGAATTTGACCTCGCTGTCCACTTGATAGTGACAGCGTTGGAAGTCGAGAAGACTCCGGAAGAAGCCCCGGAAAACAAGGTGTCTTCTGGACAAGGTGGACTCCTATGAGGACACCATGGCTCCCTGTGTCGAACTTGTGTCTCAGAAGAGCGAGGAAGCACAAGTCTACCTAGCTTCCCAGAAGACGCTTCCGTCTTCCGAAGCCGAAGCAGAAGCTGAAGCAGCAGCAGCAGAGCCAGCGACAAATGATGAGGAGGAAGCCACCTCAGTGACATCCGAGGTAATTGAAGGGCTTCCCAACTTATCAGAAGCCGAGCTAGTAGTTCAGGTAGGAGTAGATCCAATGGAGATTGCACCCGAGCAATTACAGTAGGTAGCAAAGCGTAGAAGACAAGTCTAAACTTAGTAGGAACCGAACATGCTATCTTGGGAGGTGGCAGTTTAGTGTAAAATTAGATAGGTGACCATGTGGCAGAGTAGGCAGCGTAGGAGTAACAAGGTGGATGGCTAATTAGGAAAAGGGAACCGCTTGCATGTGGGTTGGCAGCCTTCTGACAGGGCCCATCTGTCCTTCGTTGTAATTGAGGATTGGAAGGGAACTTCCCATGTGTCTCAAGGCATATGTATAAGTAGGATGACAGAGTAGGATTTTGATCACACTATAGACGCATATACCTCACTATGAGTAGGGACACATTATGCACAGTGTACACTACACCCGATGTTAGAGACATACAAATAGACTGAGATTATACCGAAGGGGTCTGCATGCTCGTTGCCAGCAGTGGTTCGAAGATGTAGATGGAGATAGCGGACAGTTTAGGAGCAGGGAACGGCATCCTCGTGTAGTCCTGTTGGCTAGACTGGTGTGTCGAGGAGTAGGAGCAGGAAGTAGAGGGAGTGAGCTTCCCAATGCCAACGTGATTTCTTCTCGGGGAATGGTTGCTGATTTGCGTGCAGAAGCTTTGTCTGTGTCTTCTGGGTGGAGGATTTCTTTGAATTCACTCCCGGTTGTGCATGGGAAGCATTCTACTTGAGTGGCTGTGACTGTCAACAGTTGTGCAGATTCGCAGCTTGGCTCGTCCAGTGGAGAACTTCGGATCTACGTACGGACGGTCTTATGGATAAGAGATCCCAGAAGACAGAGTAGTCGGAGCAGCGAGAGAAGAAGAAAGAAGCCTTCTTCCCACAGCAGAAGACGACATCCTCAAGTAGAAGACGGTGCAACTGTACGCACGTTTGTTGTCTTCCTCCCCCAAACTATTACAAGCAGGGATGGCTTGTTAGTCAGGATCCAGACTAGAAGTATGTCGGAATCTTAATTTCTCCTTTTCATTTTATTTTTTCTCTCGTTTGGATTTTCCTTTCTTCCCCATCTTCCCCATCTTCTTATCTTCTTCTAGTGAGCTTCCGAGACTTCTATTGAGCTTCCGTGAAGATGAATGTCGTTGTAGTGCTACAGGAAGATCATTTCCGTAGGCAGAAGCTTGGGAAGACTACAGGGGGCATACACCCTGTGATTAATCTAAACCGTTGGAACGTGAGAGAGAGAGAGAGAGTAAGGTGTAACAGCCGTTGCTGGTCGACTTCTGCGAAGCAGGAGCAGTCTTCTGGAGGTGTGAGAAGCCGAGTTGAACCCCCAGAAGCCGAGAATTGCTTCGGGAAGACAGTACTGAGAAGACCGGAAGAAGTGACCTGGAAGCAAGAAGCGTCTTCCCGAGCTTCTCTGTGAATAGTTGTGTGATATTTTAGTTAGTAGTTGTTTGTTTAGGTCCAGAGCACCTTCTGAAGGGTCTAGAAGACGTGTGGTTTTGTGAGAAGACGAAATTTCTAAGCAAAACCCGTGTGTTTGTGTGTTTGAACAGATCTTAGAACTTAGAGCAGCGTTACTTGTGCAAATCCTCTGTGGAAACAATATCTTGTATACTAAAGGGGCAAAAGGAGTAATCCCGCGACACTACAATGCATCCTCGAGGGTTGGTGTTACCAGCCGCAGAATTGACAAAGACCAAACCCTTCATCAAGGAGTTGGGTCTCGACTTGTTCCTGTTGGACTGGAACCTTGCGAACCAGGGTCTTCTGGAGGAGGTTTGGACAACACTACCTCCGCGTAACATTGTACCCGTGAAGGCAGGGGTCACTCGTGGAAAACCGTCTTCCTGGACGGTGGAGTGGTGATGCAAGGCTTTTCACAGGCCAGAATCCGAAAACCGAGGGTACGAGCTCGAGACGAAGATCTTACCGATGATATCCGAGAAGTGGCATGTGATTTGAAGCACGACTTGCCTCTTCTTGGAAGATAGACAGGGAAGGAATTGATGGAAAGTAGAAGCTTACCGAGAGCCGCAGAAGCGTCTTCTGACGAAGCTGTTTCTTCCCCAAGGAGAAAGCGCAGAAGAGGGTATACCTTAGAGATCAAGACGTGGAGTTCTTGGAAGTCATCTCGGAGGGACTGTCCGTCAACTGGGGCGCCTTCTTCCATGCTTACATCCAGACAGAGTTGGTGTACTTGGGCACCCCAGCTGGAGGGCACCTCACCCCATTCTTCTGCTATTTGTACGTCTCCAAAGGGGATCTGACAGCAGACCAGTTGGCGAGGTATGGGCCAACAAGACAGTGCGAGGTGAAGGAAGAGACCTCGAGAGAAGAAGATCAGACAACGGCCGTGACTCTCCCTCCCACTTTAGTGCCTCAGACGAGATCAGACACTCATCAGAAGATGCTTCCGATGCGAGAAGATGACTCCAGCGGTACAGAAGACGCATCACCGTCGAGGAAGATGAGGTCTAGGAGTGTGTCTAGGAAGAGCGCCTCTTTCTCGATCATTCATTCTAGATTGGAGTCGAATTCTCAGGAGGAGACGTTGAGCACCAGGATCGCACAGAAGACAACTTCTGCAACTACAGGGAGTCTTCCGAAGACTCCAGAAGCCGAAGTATGAGTTGACATTCTGACTGCGACTCGAGGAAGCGCAGCGAAGAGAACCGCTCCTGCAGCGAGAAGAGATCTTCCACCCTAGAACATGAGAAGAGTAGTGTCTTCTCGCGCGTAGAAGCAGAAGACCACAGTGGTGGAAGAGGCATCTTTATCTCCGGAAGACAAGAACGATGTCTCTGATCGATTTGTGAGGATGAATCTGTCTTTTGCGAGAAGAAGGTTGGAAGAATTCAGCGCCTTCTTCCAGTTGGAGGTCTAGCCAGTCATGGAGTTGGTGGAGAAGCGTGCGATGGCTCAAGAGAAGCCACTACGACTTGGATTCGATCTGCGCACACTGATGCAGCAGGAAGAGGTCCAGAAGAAGATGGACACGCTGGAAGCCAACCTCCGCACCACGGAGAAGCTTACAACGAAGTACAAGACAGAAGCAGCTGCTTCTATCAAGGAGTCAGCACAGTTAAGGAAGAGCAACCAGGAGTTGCAGGTATGTCTACAACAGCGTG
Organism: Asterella californica; assembly: GCA_036924285.1. NCBI lineage: Eukaryota > Viridiplantae > Streptophyta > Marchantiopsida > Marchantiales > Aytoniaceae > Asterella > Asterella californica. The sequence continues at coordinate 18,950,299 of JAYKYS010000010.1, read as the reverse complement.
AACAGGAGGTTTTGCGGATCAGGGGTAAGATCACCTCTCTTGCAGAAGAGAAGACGACATGGAAGGCACTACAGGAAGCCGCGGAAGCACAAGCCGCAGCAGAGAAGACGCAGCGAGAAAAAGCAGAAGCCCGAGTAAAGGGACTTATGGTGCAGACGGGAGAAGCACTTCGCAAGAAGTTCAACTTCACCGTGGGTAGGAAGCTTTTCACCCTAGCTAGGGAGTGGGATGACGATTTCAAGACGATGTTAGTGGAGTGCAAGGAGAGCATGTTCCGCTATCTGGATCGACAGATTGAGAGCTTGAAGACATTTTCATTATGTTTAAAAAAAAGAAAAATTAAATCTAAATTCGTGGAGTTTTACGATCTTCCCTCAATTCCATAGCCAGCAGCTACATCTTCTAATGCTCCAGGACCAGCGATCGGGGAAGATTTGGAGAAGGAGGAATTCGACCTCGCTGTCCACTTGATAGTGACAGCGTTGGAAGCCGAGAAGACATCGGAAGAAGCCCCGGAAGACAAGGTGTCTTTTGGAAAACAAGAAGCAGAGTTGTCTTTCCAGGTGTTTCGAGTGGAGGAGGTGAATTCCTCTGACCATTGTGAGGTCACCCCAGCTCCCAGCGTCGAACCAGTGCCGCAGAAGAGCGAGGAAGCGTAGGTGGACTCAGCTTCCCAGAAGACACTTCTGTCTTCCGAAGTCGTCCCAACAGAGCAAGCCACGAACATCGAGGAGGAAGCCATCTTAGTCACACCCGATGTACTCGTAAGGCTTCCCACTTTATCTGAAGTCGATTTAAGAGTTCACGTAGGAACCAATCCAGTGGAGATCGCACCTGGAGATTAGGAGTAGGCAGCAAGTTAAGAAGACAAATTGACTTGTCTAATTTTGGTAGAAAAGCGAAATCTGCTATCTTGGAAAGTGACAGTTTCTCTCGTATTTTTAGATGACTGTTCATGTGATAAGATAGGCAACGGTTGGAGTAGAAAGTAAGTTTCTAATTAGAGCAAGGAGCCGACTGCATGTGAGGTGGTGGCCTTCTGACAGCGCGCCATCTCTCCTAATTGCAAGTTGGGGACTGGAGGAGAATCTCTCCTCTACAACACAAGGCAGATGCATAAAGACGAACACAAAGTAGGATTTGACACACATGTGAGAGACACATTTTACAGTACAGATTGACACACATATGGTTACACATCTTTGAACAGTACACACACTACGTTGTTGTGATGTAAATCATTTCACATAGTGAATGATTCACCTCTCTGCTAGGAGTTATTCTCTCTGAGTGAAGTTAAGACGTCAGAGAAGTTGATTCTGGAGGCTGTGGACATTGGGGGCTATGAGTTACGCTTCTACTCCGACACTTGGGAGTTAGTAGCGGTTGAAGTTAGCTTGATGTTACTCCTAGTCCTTCATGCATATATTAACACCGTTGTGTTATACGTTTTAAGTCCTAGTAGGCTGATAGTATGCTAGTTATCTTGTTCAAGCATTTGTGCACTTGTGCAAGTGACTTCTTACTTGTCTATGATGTTCAATGTACATAACTTAGATTTACCATATTGATAGAGTTTAAGCTCATTGGTTGTACTAACTTGTCGCCCTGTGGTGCCCACAAATTACAGGATTCACGAATTTTTGAAATTTTTGAGATTAATAACTTATTTGTATAACTGAAGAAGCTTTCACTAAAGCGTGAACAATAGAAGGGTGTCCTCGTTCACTCTTACCAATCCCTTCTGGATTCATGACACTAGTAAGTCGAAGCTTTACTCCATAACGAGCAAAGAACTCCTTCGCTTCTGCACCTCTCAGCTCACCCCTATCTGCTCGTAGTCTTCCAACAGATCCATAACGACAGATGATATCTTCAAGCACGAATCTACATATGTTCTCTGTAGTCTTTGTTCGTAGTGCTCTTCCCTCCACGTTGTTGGAGAGATCTTCCCGAGCTAACACCAAGTAGCGCATCCCGCATAGTCCCGACGGCATCATCACAAGATCAAGGACCTACTGAAAATGAATACTGGGTGGACAGGTAGGTACAAGTCCATCTCTGTAACGGACTTTGGAGTAGAATTGGCAGTGCAGACACGATCCAACAAAATCCACTACGTCTTGATACAAACCCTTCCACCAGTATCGCTCCTTCATCTTCGTGTATGTAGCCCAGACTCCACGATGTCCAGCCCACAAGGTGTCATGAAACTCCTTAAGTAGATTCAGCTTCGTCAGTTGATCATCCACCACTCTAGCAAGCATCCCATCTCTTCTCTTCGGGCGTTTCCACAGATACCTTTCACGTAGAAGGTAACCGTACGCCTTTCGTCTGATCTCCTTGAACTTTGCATCACTCCAGCCTTCTCGCTTGCATAATGAACTCAGATAGAGTCCAACATCACGGAACTTCTCCGTGTAGAACTCTTCGTTGAACGGCAGTGGTTCCAAGTCTGAAGTCTGTTGACCAACTTGGCACCAAACGTCTCTCGTTTCTTCATTCTCCACCTCTGCAATCATCTCATTCTCATCTGTTTAACGAGCTCTGGATAACATATCTGCAACTGGATTATCTTTCCCTGCTATATGTTTCAGCTCAGGATTCAGGCTCCGGATATAAGCAATCCATCATAGCATTGCTATGTCTGGAGTATTACAGTTTGCTATCATACCTAACAAAGACAAACAGTCTGTTTCTAGTATCACACGAGCTCCTGTCAAGAACTCTCGATCTACCTTCATAGCAGTAACAGCACCCCACAACTCTCGCTTCACTTGAGGATAGTTACGTTGTCTATCTGTTAAGATTCGAGCTCCAAATCTAGAAACAAACCGCACACCATCTGCATCTTCTTGACCAACTGCCCATCCAATCGTCTTTGAACTCGTATCAACAGTTAGTACCATAGGTCTCCCGCTCTCGTAACTAAGTCTCCTTAGTATAGGTAGAGACTTCAGAATCTCCTTCAGCTGCTCCATCGTCTCGTGATGTTCTTGCCGTCAATTAAACCTCTTCCCTTTTCTCAGAAGTGCATACAGAGGCTCGGCAATGTGTGCATAATGAGAAATACTCACACGAAAGAACACACAAGCTCCTAAGAATCGTCGAACCTCATGATGTTGGTACAGTCTATTATCCTTGCTATAGCATCTACCTTCTCTGGGTTCGGCCGTCTCCCAAAAGTACCGCATAAGTGACCCACCACCACGATCTCTGACATTCCATAAGGAGATTTGATACCTGACAGAGTGAGGTGTACCTCTTCCAAGCGCATCAGAATCTTCTCCACATCTAGGATGTGGTCTGCAACGAACTTTCTACAACCATCAGCAGTCATAGTTTCGTCTTTGTCCTCCACCGGATAGCCTTTCATGGAGATATCATCAAGAAATGGGATAGTAACCTCAGGTACAAATTCTCGTAACACCTTATGCATCGCGTTTTGCATATGGGCTACTGAGTTTGTTGCGCTTTGAGGAAGACTACACATCCGCATCAACCTCGAAAGTGTACGCATGGTAGTCAAGTCTCTACTCCCCAAAGCAAGCTTAAACTGATCATAACCTGAAAACAGATCTCCAATAGAATAGATAGATCTTCCAGCAAATGCCTCGGCTACTTCATCAACCACAGGTCCTGTTCCAACGTTTCGAATCGTGATGTTGTTAGCAAGCTGTAAGTCTTGGATGAAGCGTAAAGCTCATGTCTTCTTAAGTATTGTGAACCATCGACTAGAGTACGGAGCCATAGATGGTTCAAGAATACCCATCCGCATCCTCTCTTTCAGTAACTCAATCACCTTCGGTAGCCAGGCACAAGGGACTGGAATCGACTTCAAGTCCCAAGGTACATGAGGAACAGTGAAGATAACCATCGGAGCTATCACACTAGGATTCACACAACCAATCTCCTCAATTGAGAAAGAAAATGCCTTACCATGGCTAACTATCATCTGCTCAAAAGCTCGTTTCTCCACTTCAGTCAAGAAGCCACCCCCTCCTATCTAGAGTTGCTTGAGTGTCTCTTGAGGTGTCCTATCTGTTTAAGATCTCTCAGTACAGGCTCCGTGACCGCTAACTCCATCTGCTGTCGTGAATCAACAAGTAATTGGGTCGCCACTGATTTCATCTTCTTCGCTACAGTTTTGTATTTGGTGTGAACCTCTGCTTCTTCACGAGAGCCACACCAGTAGGTTGCATCCTTCCATCCACTCTCCAGTCTCGGATGAGGACGAGATTGTAAGCACGAGACAACCTCCTCATAGACTTTACGAGAGTGGATCCTCCTCACCACCCTTCCTCCCATCTGCTCCATCCACTTATCTACATCATCCAGCCAACGAACAAAAGACTGTACACCTACAAACTCCTCGTAAATATCAAAAATCATCTCTTCTTCACCCAGAACTCCTGTACAACGCAGATTTTCTGCATACTTTTCCATCTGCATTTTACTCTTCTCAGTCAAATCCTGTACCCGCGTAAACTCACTCCAATCATCAGAACTGAAAGTCATCAAACCAGATTTCCAACTATGTACAGTGTAGCAGTTTTCAGAATCTTGAGCAACCTCTTCGTCAATCTCCTGTGATCCCACATGCTACTCAAGCGGGATCATAGTAGTAGCAGATCCGTCACTTTTGGTATCCCGTCCTACAAGAGTGGTTTCTGAAAACCCTTACTCCTACAGATAGGAGAATCTCTCAAAGTCTGTCTGTTTCGTTCGTGGTTCATACGAACGGTCAAGAACTGAACAGAACGTCCGTCATCTGGACTACGGATCCTAGAATAGTGAGATCCGTCATCCATCACCTTCGTCTTCATTCGAACTGCAGTGATATAAAACTGACCAAGAATCACATGATATGAAGCAGAAGACTGCACGAAGAAGTGCTGATCTACCTCCACATCACCCAGCTTCACTCTCACATTAGGACAAGCGCCGTATAACTCACCCTTCTGATTGTTTATAGCTCGTAGCACCCAACCATGATTCAGTTCGATAGGCCACTGACCTCTCTCATACACTTCTCGTAACATGATGTTGATCTTTGAACCGTGATCAATCAAAGCAGCAACAAGTTCAAGATTTCCAAGGCGAACTCGTGTAGCAGTCGTAGCACGAGCCCAATGTCTTTTTCTGAAGTCGCTGTCGGTAGCTGGACTCTCGTCACCAGCTTCTTCATCTTCAAATTCAGCAGTGTTGGTACCAGCAACCAACGCTTCTTGCTGGTACTCTGTATCATCACCCTCCTGAAAAGCTATCACGATTCCTCTCATGTTCTGCAGCAACGGTCAAAAACTGAACAGCTCTTTTGCCGTCTCTACTACGTATCCTAGCATAGGCTGAACCATCATCCATAACTCGTGTCTCCATTCTAACAGCAGTAATGTAAGGCTGTCCTAGAATGATAGAATAGGTTGACATGTCTTGCACAAAGAAATTCTGAACATCACTAATGTCACCCACAGTCACCTTGATGTTGGGGCAAGCACCATAGAGTTCTCCTCGCTGGTTGTTGGCAGCACGGATAAGCCATCCATGGTCGGTGTCTATAGGCCACCTCCCACGCTTGTACAGCTCCTTAGACATCAGATTAATCTCTGAGCCATGATCAATCAATGCCACCACAGGTTCCTCTAGATCTCCCAGCTTCACTAAGGTCTCTGTGGTTGCTCTCGCCCAATGGTTGTGAGAATAATGGCTCTTCTATGATGCTTCCACCTCATCTTCAAACCTCATGTGCTGATCTGATCTTCCCTCTGATACTTGAGAGCAGTAACCAGCAATCTCATCTTCCTCATCCTCCGACAGTTTGGTCCCTAGAGCGTTAAGCGTAGCTGCTTCACCCAAAATCTGACGTTTCCTCTTGATGATATCTATGATAACCTCATGGAACTCACGCTTTGCAATCCCAAGAATCTCACCCAAAGTAAACTCAACTTTCCCATTCAAGATACGGTTCTCTAACACCTGCTTCAAGTCTGTAGCAATCTCAATGTCAGACTGAAGTTTGTATGCAGGCATCTTACCCTTCTCCTTGCTTCTCTCCTTCTCCTTTGGTGTTGTAGATGGTAGATCCTCCATAGTCTCCTCCCGAGTAGGTGTTGTCTCCTGCCTTGCATCTGGTCTAGCCCTTTCACTCCTTGTAGCAGGTCGTTTGGCTGTAGAAGCCTCACCTGCATCCTCCCTCCTGCGTTTTTCTTCTAGTAGAGCTTCATGCTGACTTCTTGCAACATAAGCATGCATTGACATAGTATCCACAGGGTCATTCCATCCTGTAGTTTCTCTAATTGAGTTGCCAACCCTTCGTAGCACATCCTTGTCTAGCTCTGTTCTAGCTACGGACCGCACTACATCTGACCACAACCTAGTAGTCCCTTTCTCTCTCTCCATTTCCACTTTCACTCCACACGTAGCAGCATTCACAAGAGAAACAGCATGTGATGTTGATATATCATTCACAAGTCTCTTCATACCACCCTTGCCAAAGTTGGTTCCCAGCATCATCCCAGTCTCTCTCAAATGGATCTTACCATCTTTGAAGAAGATAAGATCATTCCTCAATGCATCTGAAAACTCTCCACAATCTCTTCTTACATGGTCTAGGCTATCACACCATATACAACGATGAACAAAGCCTTCTCTCATCTGAGGTCTCTGCATAGCAGGCTGTACATTCTGCTCCTTCTCTTCTAACCTAGTGAGCTTAAGCTTAAGCTCCTTCATACCCTTAATCAACTCATCAAGCGGTGAGTCTTCCTCTCTAGCAATTACCAAAGCGGGCTTAGCAGGCAACTGCTTGATAGGAATTATCAGAGGTGCTGCTTCACTTACCACCACCTTGTCCCTTCTTCTCTGTCTCTTGGTCAGCAAAGAGACAGCCTCTTCAACCTCCTTCCAATCAGTCTTCAATCCTCTCTCCTCACTCTTGTCTTCCAGCAACAGCTCAAGCTTCTCCTGAATAGTCACGTCCGCTGCTTGTAGGAAAAGCTCGGTCTTCTCCACCTCTAATGTAAGCTTTTCTGTCCTAGAAAGCTGAGCATACTGACGATCAAATTCCCTTAACAACTCATTTACAGACAAACCTTTGTTGGGCTTAACCACCCACTCCAAGAACGTTCTCTTGGTCACCCTCTCTGAATCTTCAGTGTAGTACTCCTCCTTCAAAGCTCGCATAAAGCTCTCCCAACTCTGTCCTTGCTGCTGCTTGAGCTCCTTCACACGCCCACGAATCTCAGGGACAACAGCAAGCTCAAAGTTCTCCACCATCTCCTTCTCAGGCACCTTGTTCACCTCCATCTCCTTAGCATAGTATCGCACATACTTGGAAATATCTGTACCCTTGAACTGGTCCATCTGGTGCACCACAGATTGCAACGCCTTGGTTGCTAACACCTCCTTCCTCTCTGTGCTCTGCTGCTGCTGCATGAACATGGAAAAAGCCTGGAACATCTTCATCGTAGCAGCATCAAACTGAATAGGTTGCTGAGCAGCAGCAGCACCTCCACTTGATGATCCTTGGTTGGCCATGATATCTGATCCTGTAACACTCTTAAGAAAACTCCCACCCTAGGTGTTTCACGTCGAGTTCACCAAAAAGAGAGTATGTCGGAGTGTAATCCGTCTACCTAGGAAAGCGCCGGGCTTCTGGCTGTGGTTGTTCACTCAAGAGGTTGGCTTTCAGGTCACAATAGGGCTATAAACACTCACACAGATGTGTAAGATCTAGTGATATACCCAGAAGGTGAAATTCAGGTCTAGCTGGCAGTAATAGGATTTGGCGGTGAACTTTGACACTCACGAAGAGGAAAACTATGAAGGTTTAGACCTCTAAACTTCCCCTACATGCAAATGAGGTACTACTGAACTCACAGACGAAATTTCAGCTTGAGATCAAATTCTGACACGGAGATATGAACAGAAAAGTTTTGAGCAAGAAAACTACGGCAATTTCTGGTACCTAGCTGGCTATTTCAACCTATAACAGGAGTTTGGCTCGATCAATTTCGAAGTTTCTTACAGGATTTGCAGTCTACAGGGTGCTGAACATCCCTGTGAAGTTGGGACTCCTGAATGTACACAGAACTGTAGATCTCCTCCTCTGAAGTCGCTGCTCTAGATTAAGAGCTTTTCAGACCCCCTCAGCTTCAGCGGCCGCCCTGAATTACTCAGTTGCTCAATCGATATTAAACTTTTTGTGAAATCGTAGCCCGGCTGGCGGAGAACACAACCTCAAAGTTTTGAAGCAATTTCCTCAAATCTGCTGCGAGTGACACTGAAAACCCTAAATCCAACCAAAATGATTCAATTCTAGCACAATCCGAACTTCAATTGCTCATAACTCCGTCTTTATTGACTCAAATCGATCGAAATTTTCACTGGAAGTGCTTGGCATGACGAGACCTCTCTCCCTGTGCTCTCAGATTTCGAAGATCCCCCACCAAATGCTCGAACTCCACTCTAGAGCTCTGTTTCTAAATTTAGAGTTTAACAAAAGATAAAAATGGACCAATGGGAGTTCATAGCTCCACTTGGTTGTCCTTTAGTACCCTAAACCACGTGGCAACTTAGTTTTACTCATAGGCTACCACGTCAAGCCCCCTAGAGTGACAGCGTAAAACTTAAATTACTTAAAACGACACGCAGCCCCAAAAAAATAACTTAAATCAGCTAGAAAGCGTGCATGAGCGACACGCAAATACAAACCCATGAGCTTAAGCCCTATCAACATGATAATCAACCTACTAAGACTCAAAATAGTGTTAACACCGTATGCAAAGGTGTCAAACATATACATAAACGACTAGAAGTAATAAGAGCTAACTTCTAGAACTACTTAACTCAAGCGTCGGAGAAGAAATATAACATGTAGCCGCCAAGTAGAGTGACACCGAAGAGAAAACTCGATTCGTGTGTCAAGTATTCTCTGCTCCAAGATGCTCTTGAGATCATTTGAAGTCTCGATATCAGCCGCCAACTTATAAGCCGACCCCTTCTCTTTCTCTTGGGCAGTAAACCGTCTACCAGCAATCGTTGGCTCCTGCTGGGATCTCTGCACGTCCTCCATCGGACCTGGTGCAGGTGGAGGAGCTGCAGAAGTAGACGAGATGTCTTCAGGAAGAGCCGCTCATCTCTTTGTGACCCTCCGTCTATCTTCAGTCTCCTCTGGAACTCCAATATCTAGTTCAGAGGCTTCTCGCCGCCTCTTTTCTTCCACAGAAGCATCTTGCCAGTGAACGTGTCTATCCACGTCCAAGAATGCTTTGATAGACGCAGCGTCAACAAGATCTCTCTATCTTGTGACCCTATGTATAGTCTCTGCTCCTCTTTTCAATGTTTCAGAAGGAATGGGAGCAATACTCTTCTCAGCAGTCATATCTAGCAACGTAGGACTAGAAGAAACCTCAATATGTCCGACATATACATCAGGATTTACCGGTGGTGCCATCAATGCATTTACAGTTGCAGCTGCGATTTGAGGCAAACTTCTCATGCCTCCTCGTCCAAACTGCGTGTTCAGCGGCTCTCCAGTCGAAGAAAGGTGTAGCCTACCGTTCTGGTAGCGAACCACAGCATCTCGAAGGACAATCGTAAACTATTGACAGTCTCCATGAAAATGATAAGGACTGTCACACCAGATACATCTACGAACAAGAGCACTTCTGGACGTGCAGCAGCAGGCGACAGTGGCTGCTCTCTCTGTAGGTCCGCTAACTCCACCTTCAGTCTCTCATCTGCCGAATCAAGTCTTCGATCTGGTTCTGCTGTCCATGGTTCTCTGCAGGTCTCTGGATCGGTGTCCTTTGTGCAGGAACTGACACCACTGGTATCAAAGATACTGCAGTCGGTACAACATGTCTAGGAGCCGAAGCCGGAGGTTGCTATACTTGAGGAGCAGTGCGAGGTTGAGCGGTCACTTTTGCAAGCAGACGTCCTCTCACAGCCACTCTTCCCCTCCTTTGCCTCGTTAGTACGGCAACAACATCCTCGACTCTTCTCCAATCAGTAGTAACTCCTTCTTCAGCAGATCGATCAGCCAAACATAAAACATAACCGATCTGCCGTAGCATCATCGGTAGCTTGCAGGAAAAGCTCGGTTCTCCTAGCATCTAAGGTTATCCTCTCAAGAGTTGAAAGTTGTCGATATCTTCGATCAAACTCTCTCAACATCTCATTCAGGCTCATCATCCGACCAGGTTGCTGCTCAACCCAGTCCAGAAATGTTCTCCTAGTAACTCTCTCTGAATCTTCTTCAAGAAACTCCTCTCGAAGAGATCGCTCAAAACTCATCCACACACCTAGATTTCTTCTCTGTACATCCCTAACTTGGTCCGGCAACTTAGGAATTACAACTAACTCGAAATTGGTTATCATCTCTATATCAATGACTCTAATCAGTTCCATCTCTCCTCTATACTCACGCAGATACCTAGAAATATCTCTACCTTCAAACCTTCCACACTTATTCACTATCGCTTGCAAAGCCTTGGTGGATTTTAACTCACCCCCTCCAACGATCGGATGCTGTTGGACCAAGGCCGCAAGCGTCTTCAGAATCTCAGCCGTATCCAGACCAGGTGCAGATGTCGTTGTAGCCGCTGGTGCTACAGAAGGAGCTGCAGTAGACGTAGATGCAGCAACCGTAGAAGTAGCAGCAGCAGCACTCTTGCGATCCATCTCTTCTCCTTGTAGTAAACTCAACCTTCTCAATCAATCACCCCAAGATCTCTCAGTGGAAGCACCAGATGTCGAGTTGAGAGTTTTCTTGGGAAGGACGGAACCTTCTGGTTGTGATATGATCGTGAAGGCTGTGTTCGGTCTACTCAGAGAAGCGTTGGACTTCAGGCTATGGTTGCTTACTATCCAGAGGTAGGTTTCAGATTAAAAGGGAACACTATAAACACTCATTCAGGTCGAATGGACCCTCCAGTGTGTTCAGGAAGCAAAAATCAGGTCAGACTAGCAGTAATAAGATCAGAAAGTAAACTTTAACAGTCCAGAATTAGAAACATAAGATGGTTCATACTTCAGAACTTCTCCTACATGTAAATGAGGCCCTACTGATCATACATACGAAGTTTCAGCTTGAGATCAATTCAGAGTACCGAGATATAGGCAGAAACGTTCTGAGCAGAGAAATTATGATAATTTCTGATACCCATACAGCTATTTCGATCTAGAACAGAGCATTGACTCGATCACTTCCAAAGATTCTTACAGGATTTGCATTTCACAGCTTGCTGGACACTCTTGTGAAGTTGGGCCTCCTGATTGTACACAGAACTCCAGATCTCGCTCTCTGAAGTTGATGCTCTAGATTGAGAGTTTTTCAGACCCCCTCTGCTTCAGCGGTCGCCCTGAATTACTCACAGACTCAATTGACATGAAACTTTGGCGACAGTGGTAGCCCTACTGACAGTGAATGCGACCACGGAGGTTTGAAGCGATTTTCTCAAATCTACTGTGATTGACACCGAAAATCCCAAAATCAACAGAAGTGCTGCAATTCTGGCACAATTCAAACTTCAATCAGCCATAACTCCTTCTTTATTGCTCCAAATCGATCAAGAATTTCACTGACAGTGCTTGGCACGGCGAGCCCTATCCTCCTGTCTGGTCGGATTTCAGAATCTCCTCACCAAATGCTCAAACTCCTCTTAAGACCCCTACTACTAAGTTTAGCAGTACACAAAGACAAAATTGGACCAATGGGAGTTCATAGCTTCATTCCCTTGTCCTTTAGTGTCCCAAACCACGTGGTGACTTAATTTTGCACATAGGCTACCACGTCAAGCCTCTAAAGTACCAACGTAACCCCTAAACTACATGCGAAGACATGTAAAACGACACGTAATCTTGAAAGATAACTCAAACACGCTAGAAAGCATGCATGGACGACACGTAATTACAACCCATGAGCTTAACTCCATCTACATGGTAATCAACCTACTAAGACTCAAAATATATAATATCCTCCAGTGTCGACTTTTCTGAGGTCTTAACTTCACCCAGAGAGACTAATGTTTGACAGAGAGGTGAATTATTTACAATGTGAAATGATTCACATCACGACAACGTCCTCCATCGGATCTAGTGTAGGTGGAGGAGCTTGAGAAGTAGAGGGGATGTCCTCTGGAGGAACTGCTCGCTTCCTGGTGACTCTCCGTCTATCTCCAATCTTCTCAAGAACTCCAGTATCAAGTTTAGAGGCTTCTCGTCGCCTCTTTTCCTCCACAGAAGCATCCTGCCAGTGAACGTGTCTATCCACATCCAAGATAGAACAAGCGTCTACAAGATCTCTCCATCCTGTGACCCTACGAATAGACTCGGCCCCTCTCTTCAGTATCTCAAAAAGAACTGGAACCACACTCTTCTCAGCAGTCCTATCTAGCAATGTAGGACTAGAAGTATATGATGTATATGCCCAGCATATACATCATAATTTACCAACGGTGCCATCAACGCAGTTGCCGTTGCAGTCGCAGCAATCTGAGATAGACTCCTCATGCCTCCTCGTCCAAATTGCGTACTCAACGGCTCTCCAATAGAAGAAAGATGCAGCCTACCGTTCTGATAGCGAACCACACCATCTTGCAAAGCAGCTGTGAGCTCTTTGACAGTCTCCTCAAAAATGATCAGGACTGTCACACCAAATACACTTACGAACAGGAGCACCTTCTGGACGTGCAGCAGCAGACGTCGGTGGCTGCTCTCTCTGCAATCCAGCTAGCTTTATCTTCAGCTCTCGCATCTGCCGAATCAGGTCTTCGATCTGGTTCTGTTGATCATGGTTCTCCGCAGGTCTTTGAACAGGTGCCATTTGTGCAGGAACTGGCACAACTGACATCAAAGGAACTACAGCCGATACAACAGGTTTGGGAGCAAGAGCTGGAGGCTGCTGCACTTGAGAGCAGCATAAGGTTGAAGGATCACTTTCGCAAGCGATCGTCCTCCTACAGCCACTCTCTCTCGTCTCTGTCTTGTTAGAACAGCGATGGCATCCTCAACTCTTCCCTAATCCTAGTAACACCTCCTTCAGCCGATCGATCTACTAACATGAAGCATAATCTATCTGTCGTAACATCATTGGTAGCTTGTAAGAAAAGCTCTGTTCTCCTAGCATCTAAGGTTATGCGCTCAAGAGTTGAAAGTTGTCGGTATCTCTGATCAAACTCTCTCAGCAACTCATTTAGGCTCATCATACGACCAGGTTGCTGCTCAACCCAATCTAGAAACGTCCTCCTAGTAACTCTATTTGAATTTTCTTCAAGAAACTCCTCTCGAAGAGATCGCTCAAAACTCATCCAGATTCCAAGATTTCTTCTCTGTACATCCCTAACTTGGTCCCGCAACTCAAAAATGACAGCTAACTCAAAACTTGCTATTATCTCAGCTTCAATAACTCTAACTAGTTCCATCTCTCCTCTATACTCACGCAGATATATAGAAATATCTCTACCTTCAAATCTTCCACATCTGTTCACAATAGCTTGTAAAGCTTGGGTGGACTTTAACTCACCCCCTCCAACGATCGGATGTTGTTGGACCAAGGCCGCAAGCGTTTTCAAGATCTCAGTCATGTCCAGACCAAATACAGATGTCGTTGTAGAAGACACAGGTGCAGTTGACTGTGCAGCAGTAGACGTTGATGCTCCAACCCCAGAGATAGCAGCAGCAACTCCGCTCTTGCGATCCATCTCTTCCTTGTATAAGAATCTCAACCTCCGCGATCAATCACCCTTGAGTTCAACTCTCAGTGGAAGCACCTGATGTCAAGGTGAGAGTTTTCTTGAGAAGGGCGGAACCTTCTGACTGTGTTATGACCGTGAAGCCTGTGAAACGTTTACTAGGGAAGCACTAGGCTTCTAGCTGTGGCTGGTTTACTCAAAGGATAGGCTTCAGGTTACAAGGTGACACTGTAAAACACTCATACATGTCTCTTGGCTCTTCTGATATGTTCAGGAAGCAAAGTTCAGACTTAACTAGCAATGATAAGATCAGACGGTGAACTTTGACACTCATGATTGAGAAATATGTGAAGGTTTAGACTTCTAAACTTCTCCTACATGTAAAAGAGGCCCCATTGAGCACACACACGAAGTTTCAGCTTGAGATCAAATTCAGGCACCGAGATATAGACAGAAAAGTTTTGGGCAAAGATATTGCGGTAATTTTTGATACTCAGACAGCTATTTCGACCTACAACAGGAAATTGGCTCGATCACTTTCAAAGATTCTTACAGGATTTGGAGTCTACAGGATGTTGAACATTCTTGTGACGTCGGGACTCTTGATTGTACATGGTTCTCCAGATCTCGTTCTCTGAAGTTGCTGCTCTAGATTGAGAGCTTTTCAGACACCCTCTGCTTCACAGGTCGCCCTGAATTAATCACTCACTCAAATGACTTGAAAGTTTTTGGATAGTCGTAGTCCTGCTGACAGTGAACGCAACCACGAAGGTTTGAAGCGATTTCCTCGTTTCTGCTGCAATTGACACTGAAAACCCCAAATCCAACAAAAGTGATGCAATTTTGACTCAACTCGAACTTCAAATTGGCATAACTCCTTGTTTATTAATCCAAATCGATCAAGAATTTCACAACAGTGCTTGGCACGACGAGCTCTATCTTTCTGTGCTCTCAATGTCCTCACCAAATACTCGAACTCTCCTTTAGACCTCTATTTCTAAATTTAGAGTTATATAAAAGATAAAAATGGACCAATGGGAGTTCATAGCTCCACTCGGTTGTCCTTTAGTGCCCTACTCCACGTGGTAACTTAACTTCACTCATAGGCTACCACGTTAGTCCCCTAGAGTGTCAACGTAAATCTTAAATTACCTAAAATGACACGCAAACCTGAAAGATAACTTAAACCAACTAGAAAGCGTGCATGGGCGTGTAGTGACGCAGGATTTCTCCTTTTGCCCATTTAGTATACAAGATATCGTTCCCACAGAGGATTTGCACAAGTAACGCTGCTCTAAGTTCTAAGATCTGTTCAAACACACAAACACACGGGTTTTGTCTAGAAATCCCGTCTTCTCACAAAACCACACAAAACCACACGTCTTCCAGACATGCCAAATAGTGCTCTGGAACTAAACAAACAACTACCAATTACAATATCACACAGCTATTCGCAGAGAAGCGCGGAAAGACGATCTTCCTACTGCCAGGTTGCTTCTTCCGGTCTTCTCGATACCGTCTTCCCGAAGCTATTCTCGTCTTCTGGGAGTTCAACTCGTCTTCTGACACCTCCAGAAGCGTGTCCTGCTTCGCAGAAGTCGACTAGTTCGGCTGTTACACCTTATTCTCACACTCACATTCCAACGGGTTAGATACATCACAGGGTGTATGCCCCCTGTAGCCTTCCCAGGCTTCTGCCTACGGAAATAGTCTTCCTGCAGCACTACAACGACATTCACCTTCACGGAAGCTCAATAGAAGTATTGGAAACTCACTAGAAGAAGGTAAGAAGATGGGGAAGATGGGAGAAGATGGGGAAGAAGAGAAAATCCAAACAAGAGAAAACGAGATGAAAAGAGTAAATTAAGATTTCGACAGGCTTCTAGTCCGGATCCTGACTAACAAGCCATCCCTGCTTGTAATAGTTTGGGGAGGAAGACAACAAACGTGAGTGCTGTTGCACCGTCTTCTACTCGAGGATGTCGTCTTCTGCTGTGGGAAGAAGGCTTCTTTCTTCTTCACTTCGCTGCTCTGACTACTCTGTCTTCTGGGATCTCTTACCCAAGAGATCGTTCGTACGTAGATCCCAAGTGCTCTACTGAACGAGTCAAGCTACACTTCCACAGCTGCTGACAGTCACCGCCACTCAAGAAGAACACTTCCCATGCACAATTGGGAGCGAATTCAAGGAACCCACCATCTAGAAGACATGAACAAAGTTTCTGCACTCAAATCCACAATCTATTCCCCGAGAAGAAGTCACAATGGCATTGGGAAGCTCACTCCCTCTACTTCCTGCGTCTACTCCTCGACACACCAGTCTAATCAGCAGGACTGCACGAGGATGCCGTTCCCTGCTCCTAAACTGTCCACCACTTACACCTACATCTCCAAGCCGCTGCTGATAATCAAAGAATGCAGACTTCTTCCTGCGTAATTCTCTTAGTCTAACATCGAGCATAGCTAATCTGTCTGCACCGTAGAATCTGTACATGTGTGCAGATCTCTGTAGTGTGTCATGTGTCTAATGTGCTCTGAGTCCGCACCGTAAGATGTTTGTGTGTGTGCAGAACTCCTAATTCCTACTCTGTCATCCTACTTATGCCTTCTGCCTTGAGACGCAGAGGGAATCTCCTCCAATCTTCGACTGTAATCAGAGAGGGATGGGCACCGTCAGAAGGTTGCCACCTCACATGCAAAAACGATTCCCTTTTCTTAATTAGCCATCTGGTTGTTTACCCTGCGTTGCCTACTCTATCACATGGTTACTGATCTAAAATTAAACTGGACATGCTATTTCCGAATATAGCATATTGGGCACTTACTAAGTTTGGACAGGCTCCTGATCTTCTGCGCTTTGCTATCTACTCTAATGACTCGGATGCCATTTCCACATGATCTACTCCTACCTGAACTACTAAAACGGCTTCTGATACGCTGGGAAGCCCTGTAATTACCTCGGGTGTCGCTGAGGTGGCCTCCTCCTCCATGTTCGTCGCTGGCTCTGCTGCTGCTACTTCGGAAGACAGAAGCGTCTTCTGGGAAGATGGGTCGACTTGTGCTTCCTCGCTCTTCTGAGGGACTAGTTCGACACTGGGAGCCATGGTGACCTCGTAGGGGTCCGGGGAAGTCGCTTCCTCCACACGGAATACCTGGGAAGACGGTCTTCCTTCCTGTCTTCCAGAAGACGGTCTTCCTTCCTGTCTTCCAGAAGACATCTTGTCTTCCGGGGCGTCTTCTGGAGTCTTCTCGGCTTCCAACGCTATCACTACCAAGTGTACAGAGAGGTCGAACTCCTCCTTCTCCAAGTCTGGTCCTGTTGATGATGCTGGTGCTTGGGAAGATGCGTTTACTGGTGGCGAGATCAAGGGAAGACCATAGAGTGTCTTCACTCCCTCTATCTGCCGATCCAAGTATCGGAACATACTCTCCTTGCACTCCACCAACATTGCTTTGGACTCATCGTCCCACTCCCTAGCTAAGGTAAGGAGCTTCCTACCCGCGGTGAAGTTGAACTTCTTCCGAAGTGCTTCCACCGAGTGAGCTAGTAACCCTTGTGCACGAGCTTCCGCTGCTTCTCTTTGCGTCTTCTCGGCTGCAACCTGCGCTTCTGTGGCTTCTCGCAAAGTCTTCCACGTCGTCTTCTCTTCTGCAAGGGCGGTGAGCTTATCCCATACTCACAGAACCTCCTGGTCATGCTGCTGTAAGCGCGCCTGCAACTCCTGGTTGCTCTTCTTCAGCTGCGCTAACTCCTTGGAAGAAGTGACGTACTTGTTGTGAGTCGAAGGCTCAGTCCTTCCCTAAGTCCTCACAATATAGCTTCCACTCTCAGAAGACGAATCTAGTCTTCCAGAAGACAGCTACTCCGTCTTCTGAGATTCTAACAATGCTTCCTAAATAGCTCTCGTCTTCCGAGCTATATCTAACCAATCCTAACTAAGCAAGGCCTCGCATGGATTACCAAGAAGACAACCCACCTTGCATTACATCCTACTTCCTATCAGAAGATCAAGATATGCGAGAAGTAGAGTATATGAAAGGTTCAGAAGATGGTTGCGGGCTCCTGCAGTGACAGTGGCCTCTGGAAAGACACTCGGGACAGCTTCCGATTCAATGTCTTTCTCGGAAGACTTCCCGAAGTCAGACTTCCCTTCACTGGTCTCACATGTCTTCGTCTTCCTACGCGCAATCTATCATCACAACAGACTCAAGATATGTGCACTCTGTTCTTCTGACTTCTCACCTCTCATACACACTCAGAAGAAGCTTGCTGCATGATGAGAAGACATGACCCTCGACCATTCTCTCCAGATTCTGCCAGCAAGACTTCTCACGCCTCTCTTCTAAGTTCAGGAAGAAGAAGGAATGGCTGCTATGGATCTGACAGAAGAGACCCGAATAGACTCTCACGTCTTCTTGCTCATTTTGCCAGCCTTTCAGTCTTCTAGTCTCTCTAGGAAGATGTGGAGTTGAGAAGCTTGGAAGACCGGGAGGCACAGGCCTAGTTCCCGACTTCCAACTTCTCGAAATAACAAAACAACTCACCACACCACTCAGGATTCGTACCAAGCCTCTCTTAACACAAAAGCAACACAAAGCCACTCTTGATACGAATTGGTTACAATCGACTTCCGAAGACAGTCTTCCGAAGATCTTCCAATCTTCCGAAGCGTCTTCCGTCTTCCGCCGTCTTCCGTCTTCCGAAGACACCACCGAGAAGACGCTCTTCGGAAGACGGTCGTCTTTCGAAGAAGTCAACTTATTATTACAAACAGCCCTTAAGATCATCTTCCTGATAAGGAAGCCGTAATCTTAAGTAACAGTGTGATGATAGGCCTAGAGAATGACCGAGGCTACTTCCATTTGCTTTATGGGCTGATAGAACTACACGACTGGGTATATGCCAGTTGAGCTTATGTTGGGGCAGAAGCCAATCATGCCTGCTGAGGAGGACTTTCTTACATGGGCTACGCTACCGTGGGAAGATGATATAGATCATACTTCACTCCTTGCTTTACAAACTAGGCAGTTGGAGCGAAGGAAGGAGGATCTTGCTAAGGCGCTAGAGAAGCTGAAGATGGCTCGAGTCAGAAACAAAGAGCATTTCGACAAGACTCATCGACTACGATCAAAGCCAATACGTGTTGGTGACTGGGTTCTGGTGTATGATAGCACGCTGGAGAACCAGCATTCTACACTTCGTAAGTTCTCGTGAAGATGATTCGAACCTTATGTTGTGTTAGATGAATACGAGAATGCCACTTATAGTTTACGTGAGTTAGATGGTACTCCTTTGAAACTATCTGTGGTTGACAAACGAGTGAAGTTGTTTGAACGACGTGGAGGGTAAGTAGATTTGTTCAACTTTCTGGAGTCTGAGCAGAGGATGCCAAGGGACGAAGACGACTCGGCTACTGAAGAGGCTGAGGCGGAGAAGAGTGACGATGATGAAGAACAAACAGAAGACTGAAGAAGTTGGCACATGCCGGAGGATGTGCAGGTTTGGAGAGGGTGGATGTCGTGATGTGAATCATTTTACATTGTAAATAATTCACCTCTCTCTCAAACGTTAGTCTCTCTGAGTGAAGTTAGGACCTCAGAGAAGTCGACACTGGGGGATGTTATATATTTTGAGTCTTAGTAGGTTGATTACCATAAAGATGGAGTAAAGCTCATGGGTTGTAATTACGTGTCGTCCATGCATACTTTCTAGCGTGTTTGAGTTATCTTTCAAGATTACGTGTCGTTTTACATGTCTTCGCATGTAGTTTAGGAGTTACGTTGGCACTTTAGAGGCTTGACGTGGTAGCCTATGTGCACAATTAAGTCATCACGTGGTTATTGAGTTACTGAAGGAGAGGATGACAAGAGATGAAGACGCCCCGGTTACTGAAGAGGCTGAGGCGGAAGAGAACGATGCTGATGAAGAACAAACGGAAGACGGATGAGGGGTTGGCACATGTCAGAGGATGTGCAGGTTTAGAGGGGGTGGATGTCGTGATGTGAATCATTTCACATAATGAATAATTCACCTCTCAGTTAGAAGTTAGTCTCTCTAAGTGAAGTTAAGACCTCATAGAAGTCGATTTTGGAGGAAGTGAGCATTTGAAAATCTGAAAAACACCACGGCGTAGGTTGCTTAGGGGCGGGACACTAGATGTCCCTTAAACGTACCGTGAATGCGGGACGCCTCCGTCTACCCCTGCACTAGTGCAGTCACTTAGTGTGGATGCTAGAGAGAGATTACCACCGGATTTCAAAATGGACCTCTCGTCTTCGAGTTGTTGGGGTCTCTAGTACGAATTCGGTTGCGGCCCTCTTAGTCTTGGGATAGCGAGATGGCATCAAAGATACTCCAAGTCGGTACCAAATCTTTTGTAGAAAAATGAAGAGCTCGACATATTATTCACTTGGGTCAAAAAAATCAAGTAAAACTGATACATGAGGCAATACTTACGGCATTTTTAAGTTTAAGGGGGCCGGAAAAAGTCAGAACGAGGTGATTCCGATGGCCAGAGATAGCCGTGGTGGAGTTACTTCGAGTGGAGGTGTCAGATGCTGACTGTACAGCCAAGTCGGTGATCGTCCGTACAGATGAACCTACGAAGCTTAGTGAAATAGTCTTCTTACGTGTAGATTTATTATCAATGATTTATTTTTCTGCTGCCATTTGTTTAGGGCGTCTTTTACCCCTGCCACGTAGGGTGGAGGAAAACCCAGAGGGGTGTACTCCGGAGAGAGAGAATTCTCAGGGAATTATCATAGTTTGTCGATCATCGAGCAGTGTAGAGTTTACCGTGCGGGAGCTATCGAGTAGAGAAACAGTAGAGATGAGGAGAGAAATTTTACACAGAGGTTACGTCTGGAGAGATTTTCTGACTGATCAGAGTTTTGATATCGAGAGATTGAGCTTAGTAGACAAAATCGAGTAGAGAGGAGACCTACAACTTGTACGCATACTTTTCTGAAAAGAAAACAGTAAGCTTCTAGGTGAACGCGCTGGTGCTTCACAGGAGCAGTTTTCTGATATTCTTAGATCGAAATCGTGGTGGTGTGTTTTCTTGCGATCCGTATTCCGTGTGTGGTTTTCGCCCTCTTCTTCACGTATTCCGTGTGTGGCTTTCGCCCTCTTCTGTCCTTCCCAAGAAACTCTAAAAGAAGTTGGATCGGAAGAGCGGAAGCGCTGCTGCTGCTACTTCTACGGCTCCTGCATCTACGTTTACTGCAGCACCTTCTGTAGCACCTACGACTGCAGCGACATCTGCATCTGGTCTTGATACAGCTGAGATTCTGAAGACGTTTGCGGCTCTGGTCCAACAGCATCCGATCGTTGGAGGGGTGAGTTGAAATCTACCAAAGCTTTGCAAGCGATAGTTAATAGATGTGGAAGGTTTAAAGGTAGAGATATTTCTAGATATATGCGTGAGTATAGAGGAGAGATGGAGCTGGATAGAGTTACTGATACAGAGATGATAACCAGTTTTGAGTTAGCTGTAATTCTTGAGTTGCGGGACCAAGTTAGGGATGTACAAAGAAGAAATCTAGGTGTCTGGATGAGTTTCGAGCGATCTCTTCGAGAGGAGTTTCTCGAAGAAGATTCAGAGAGAGTCATTAGAAGAACGTTTCTAGACTGGGTTGAGCAGCAACCTGGTCGTATGATGGGTCTGAATGAGATGTTGAGAGAGTTTGATCGGAGATACCGACAACTCTCAACTCTAGAGCGAATAACATTAGATGCTAGGAGAAC
This sequence comes from Asterella californica, assembly GCA_036924285.1. Lineage (NCBI taxonomy): Eukaryota > Viridiplantae > Streptophyta > Marchantiopsida > Marchantiales > Aytoniaceae > Asterella > Asterella californica. The sequence goes on along the minus strand of JAYKYS010000010.1, from coordinate 18,928,858 downwards.
AGAGCTTTTCCTACAAGCTACCGATGATGCTACGACAAATAGGTTGTGCTTCATGTTTGGCAGATCGATCTGCTGAAGAAGGAGTTACTACTGATTGGGGAAGAGTCGAGGATGCTGTTGCCGTACTAACGAGGCAGAGGAGAGGAAGAGTGGCTACGGGAGGACGTCCGCTTGCAGAAGTGACCGCTCAACCTCGCACTGCTCCTCAAGTACAACAACCTCCGGCTCCGGCTCCTAGACCTGTTGTACATGTTCCGTGTAATTTCTGACCATTCGTACAAACCACGAACGAAACCGACAGACTTTGAGAGATTCTTCTATCTGTAGGAGTAAGGGTTTTCTAAAACCACTCTTGTAGGACGGGATAGCAAGAATGAAGGATCTACTGCTACTATGATCCTACTTGAGCAGCCTGAGGCATCATAGTAACTAGTGAAGAGGCTGCTCAAGATTCAAAGAGTAGTTATATTGTACATGATTGGAGATCTGGTTGATGACTTTCAGTTCTGATGATTGGAGTGAGTTCACACGAGTAGATGATCTGACTGAGAAGAATAGAAGGCAGATGGAGAAGTACGTAGCAAATCTGCACTGTATAGGAGTTCTGAAGGAAGAAGATTTCTGGTGTTTATGAGGAGTTTGTGGGTGTACAGTCTTTTGTTCGTTGGCTGGATGATATAGATAGGTTGATGGAGCAGATGGGAGGTAGGGTGGTGATTCCCATCCATTCTCGTGAGGTCTATGAGGAGATTGTTTCATATTTGTGATATCGTCCTCATCCGAGACTGGAGAATGGATGGAAAGATGCAGTCTGTTGGTGTGGCTCTCATCAGGAAGCGGAAGTACACGCCAAGTATAAAGCTGTAGCGAGGAAGGTGAAGCATGTGGCGACCCAATTATCTGTTGATTCTCCGAAGCAGATGGAGTTAGCGGCTGCTGAGCCTGTGCTTAGAGATCCTACACAGATAGGACACAAGTTTACTCAAGAGACACTCGAGCAGCTTCAGATAGGAGGAGGTGGCTTCTTGAGTGGAAAGACGAGCTTTCGAGAAGATGATAGTTAGTCATGGTAAGGTATTTTCTTTCTCAGCTGAGGAGATTGGTTGTATGGATCCTAGTGTGATAGCTCCGATGGTTATTTTTACCGTTCCTCATGTACCTTAGGACTTGAAGCCGATTCCAGTCCCTCGTGTCTTACTACCAAAGGTCACTGAGTTGCTGAAGGAGAGGATACGAATGGGTATTCTTGAACCATCTATGACTCCGTATTATAGTCGATGGTTCACAGTACCTAAGAAACAGGAGCTCTGCGCTTCATCCAAGACTTGCAGCCTGCCAATAACATCACGATTTGAAACGTCGGGACAGGACCTGTGATTGATGAAGTATCTGAGGTGTTTGCTGGAAGGTCAATCTATTCTATTGGAGATCTGTTTTCAGATTATAATCAGTTTCAGCTTGCTCTGGAGAGTAGAGACTTGACTACCATGCGCACACCTTTGGGTTTGATGCGGATGTGTACACTTTCTCAGGGTGCGACAAACTCAGTAGCCCATATGCAGAATGCGATGCATAAGGTGTTACGAGAGTTTGTACCATTATCCCGTTTCTGGATAATATTCCCGAGAAAGGTTGTCCGGTGGAGGACAAGGACGAAGCAGTGATTTCTGATGGTTGTAAAAAGTTCATTGCAGTCCACATTCGAGGTGTGGAAAAAATTCGGATGCGGTCAGAGGAGGTACATCTAACTCTGTCAGGTACCAAATCTCGCTTTGGAATGTTAGAGATTGTGGTGGTGGGTCACCTGTGTGGTACTTTTAGAAGGCGTCTGAACCTAGAGAAGGTAGATCTATAGCGAGGATAGCAGACTGTACCAATATTACTGAGGTTCGACGATTCTTAGGAGCTTGTGTGTTCTTTCGCGTGAGTACCTCATTATGCACACATTATCGAGCCTCTGTATGCACTTCTGAGAAAGAGGAGGTGGTTTACTTGACGGCAAGAACATCACGAGATGATGGAGCAACTGAAGAAGATTCTGAAGTCTTCACATGTACTAAGGAGGCTTAACTACGACAGCGGGAGACCTGTGGTACTTACTGTTGATACGAGTCCAAAGGCGATTGGATGGGCAATTGGTCATGAAGATGCAGAAGGTGTGCGGTTTGTTTCAAGGTTTGGAGCTCAGATCTTAACAGATAGACAATGTAACTATCCTCAAGTGAAGCGTGAGTTGTGGGGAGTTGTTACTGCTATGAAGGTAGATCGAGAGTTCTTGATAAGAGCTCGTGTTATATTAGAAACAGATTGTTTGCCTTTGTTGGGTATGATAGCAAACTGCAATACATCAGACATAGCAATGTTGCGATGGATTGCTTATGTCCGGAGTCTAAACCTTGAGCTAAAGCATATAGCAGGAAAGGACAATCGCATATAGCAGGAAAGGACAATCCAGTTGCAAATATGTGTCTAGGGCTCGTTATACAGATGAGGATCAGATGTTTGCAGAGGTCGAGAACGACGAGAAGAAAGACGTTTGGTGCCAAGTTGATCAGCAGACTTCAGACTTGGAACCACTGCCGTTCAACGAGGAGTTCTACTCAAAAAAGTTCCGTGATATTGGTTTTTATCTGAGTTCATTCTGCAGACGAGAGGGATGGAGTGATGTAGAGTTCAAGGAGATCAGGCAGAAGGCGTGCGTACATTTATCTTCTACGTGAAGGTTATCTGTGGAAACGTCCGAAGAGAAGAGACGGAATGCTTGCTAGAGTGGTGGATGATCAACCGACGAAGCTGAATCTGCTGAAGGAGTTTCATGACACCTTGTGGGCTAGACATCGTGGAGTCTGGGCTACTTACACGAAGATGAAGGAGCGATACTGATGGAAGGGTTTGTATCAAGACATGGTGGATTTTGTTGGGTCGTATCTGCATTGCCAATTCTACTCCAAGGTCCGTTACAGAGATGGGCTTGTACCTACCTATCCACCTAGGATTCATTTTCAGTGGGTTCTTGATCTTGTGATGATGCCACCAGGACTATGAGAGATGCGTTATTTGGTGTTGGCTCGAGAGAATCTTTCCAACTATGTGGAAGGACGAGCACTACGGACGAAGACTACAGAGAACATATGCAGGTTCGTGCTTGAAGATATCATCTGTCGTTATGGATTTGTAGGGAGATTACGAGCAGATAAGGGCGAGTTGAGAGACGCAGAAACGAAGGAGTTCTTTGCTCGTTATGGAGTAAAGCTTCAGCTTACTACTGCCATGAATCCAGAGAGCATTGGTAAGAGTGAACGAGGACACCTTTCTATTGTTCACGCTTTAGTGAAAGCATGTGATGGTAGGCCTAGAGAATGACCGAGACTACTTCCATTTGCTTTGTGGGCTAATAGAACTACACACTGTACCACGACTAACTATATGCCAGTTGAGCTTATGTTGGGGCAGAAACCGATCATGCCTGCTGAGGAGGACTTTCCTACGTGGACTACGTTACCATGGGAAGATGGTTTAGATCGTGCTTCACTTATTGCTCTACGTACCAGGCAGTTAGAGCAGAGGGAGGAGGATCTTGCTGAAGCACAGGAGAGGCTAAGGTGGCTCGAGTCAGAAACAATGAACATTTTGACAAGACTCACCAACTACGACCAAAGCCGATACGTGTTGGTGACTGGGTTCAGGTGTATGATAGCACGTTGAAGAATCAACATTCTACACTTCGTAAGTTCTCTCGAAGATGGTTCGGGCCTTATGTTGTGCTAGATGTTTATGAAAATGCCACTTATAGTTTACGTGAGTTGGATGGTACTCTTTTGAAGCAATCTGTGGCTGGCAAACGTGTGAAATTGTTCAAAAGGCGTTGAGGATCAGTAGAGTTGTTCAATTTTCTGAAGTCAGAGCATACGACAACAAGAGACGGAGACGTCCTAGTGTTTGAAGAGGCTGAGACGGAGGAGAGTGATGATGATGGAGAACAGATAGAAGAATGAAGAGATTGACACATGCCGAAAGATGTGCAGGTTTTGGAGGGGGTGGATGTCGTGATATGAATCATTTCACATAGTGAATGATTCACCTCTCTGCTAGGAGTTATTCTCTCTGAGTGAACTTAAGAAGTCAGAGAAGTCGATTCTGGATGCTGTGGACATTGACGGCTACATGTTACGCTTCTACTCTGACACTTGGGAGTAAGTAGCGGTTGAAGTTAGCTTGATGTTACTCCTAGTCCTTCATGCATATATTAACACCGTTGCGTTATATGTTTTAAGTCCTAGTAGGCTGATAGTATGCTAGTTATCTTGTTCAAGCATTTGTGCGCTTGTGCAAGTGACTTCTTACTTGTCTATGATGTTCAATGTACATAACTTAAATTTACCATGTTGATAGGGTTTAAGCTCATGGGTTGTACTTACTTGTCGCCCATGCACGCTTTCTAACTAGTTTAAGTTATCTTTCAAGTTTACGTGTCATTTTAGGTAGTTTAAGATTTACGTTGACACTTTAGGGGGCTAACGTGGTAGTCTATGAGTGAAGTTAAGTAACCATATGGATTAGGGCACTAAAGGACAACCAAGTAGAGCTATGAACTCCCATTGGTCTATTTTTGTCTTTTATATAACTCTAAATTTAGAAACAGAGGTCTAAAGGAGAGTTCGAGCATTTGGTGATGACACTGCCAAATCTGAGAGCACAGGAAGATAGAGCTTGTCGTGCCAAGTATTGTCAATGAAATTCTTGATCGATTTGGATCAAAAAACAAGGAGTTATGCCAATTTGAAGTTCGAGTTGAGTCAGAATTGCATCACTTTTGTTGGATTTGGAGTTTTCAGTGTCAAATGCAGCAGAATCAAGGAAATCGCTTCAAACCTTTGTGGTTGCGTTCACTGTCAGCATGGCTACGACTGTCCAAAAACTTTCAAGTCATTTAAGTGAGTGAGTAATTCAGGGTGGCCGCTGAAGCAGAGGGGGTCTGAAAAGCTCTCAATCTAGAGCAGCAACTTCAGAGAACGAGATCTGGAGAACTGTGTACAATCAAGAGTCCCAACTTCACAAGGATGTTCAGCATCCTGTAGACTCCAAATCCTGTAAGAATCTTCGAAAGTGATAGAGCTTATTTTCTGTTATAACTCGAAATAGCTGTCTGAGTATCAGAAATTGCCGCAATATCTTTACCCAGCACCTTTCTGTCTATATCTCGGTGCCAGAATTTGATCTCAAGCTGAAACTTCGTGTGTGTGTTCAGTGGGGCCTCTTTTACATGTAGGAGAAGTTTAGAAGTCTAGACCTTCACATATTTCTCAATCTTGAGTGTCAAAGTTTGTTGTCTGATCTTATCATTGCTAGTTAAACCTGAACTTTGCTTCCTGAACATATCAGAAGAGCCAAGAGACATGTATGAGTGTTTTACAGTGTCACCTTGTAACCTGAAGCCTATCCTTTGAGTAAACCAGCCACAGCTAGAAACTTAGTGCTTCCCTAGGTAAACGTATCACAGTCTTCACGGTCTGAAGGTTTCGCCCTTCTGGAGAGCCAACTGTTATGACTCAAGAGTCAGATGACACTTTAGGAAGATCACGAGGAGTCCAAGAGATTAACGGAAGTCATCCAAAAGAAGCGGAAAGAGAAGCACGATAAGAAGATACAGGAAGTGGATATCAAAGATGACAATTTAGTGCTGATGTATGACAGCATATACACTACGTTGTCGTGGTGAAAGTTTTCTTAAGAAGGACGAAATCTTCTCGCTACGATATGATCGTAAAGGTTGTGTTACGTCTACTCAAGAAGCATTGGGCTTCTGGCTGTGGTTGCTTACTACAGAGATAAGCTTCAGGTCATACGGGGCACTATAAACACTCACACGGGTCGATTTGATCCTCTAGTATGTTCAAAAAATGTAAATCAAGTCGAACTAGCAGTAGTACAATCAGACGTTGAAGTTTAACAGTCAAGAATCAGAAACATATGATGGCTTAGTCCTCAAAATTTCTCCTACATGTAAATGAAGCCCTACTGAACACACATACGAAGTTTCAGCCTGAGATCAAATTTGAGCACCAAGATATGAGCAGAAACGTTCTTAGTAAAGAAATTACAGCAATTTTTGATACCCAGACAACTATTTTGAAAGAGAATTGGCTCGATTACTTTTGATGATTCTTACAGGATTTGGAGTCTACAGCATTCTGAACATCATTGTGAAATATGACCTCCTGATTGTACACAGTTCTCCAGATCTCGATCTTTGAAGTTGCTGCTCTAGATTGAGAGCTTTTCAGACCCCTTCTGCTTCAGCGGTGTCGAGGCGAGAGTTTCCTGGGAAGGGCGAACCTTCTAGCTGTGATACGATCGTGAAGAAGAGGGCGAAAACCTCACAAGGAATACGGATCGTAAGAAAAACACACCACCACGTTCTCGATCCGGCCAAGATAAAAACACACGGCGTGCAAGTAGATCTTCAACTCCAGGTCATTCAGATTGCGAAGCTCATGTTCAGTAACTCAAAATATCAGAAAACTGCTCATGTGAAGCACCAGCGCGTTCACCTAGAAGCTTCCCGTTTTCTATTCAGAAAGATACACGTACAAGTTCTTGGTCTCCTCTCTACTCGGTTCTGCTCTCTACTCTCAATCCCTCGATATCAAAACTCTGATCAGACAGAAAATATCTTCAGATGTAGTCTCTGTAAAATCTCCTAGCTCTTCGATTCACTCTACTCGATAGCTCTCGCACGGTAAACTCTACACTGCTCGATGATCGACAATCTGCGATAATGCGATAATGCGATAATGGACTGAGAATTCTCTCCCTCCGGAGTACACCCCTCTGGGTTTTCCTCCATCCTACGCATCCTTCACTGTCACCTGGCAGAGGTAAAAGATACCCTAAACAGATGGCAGCAGGAAAATAAATCACTGATAATATATCTATAATATATTTGATGCCATCTCGCTACCCCAGGACTTAGAGGGCCGCAACCGAATTCGTACTAATTACCCCGCCAACCCGAAGGTGAGAGGTCCATTTCGAAACCCGGTGGTAATCTCCCTCTAGCATCCACACTAGGTGACTGCACTAGTGCAGGGGTAGACGGAGGCGTCCTGCATTCACGGTACGTTTAAGGGACATCTAGTGTCCCGCCCCTAGGCAACTTGGTGCCCCTCATATTCCCCCGAAAGGGCCAGCCTACTCCAAGCCGGTTGTGAGTCTGAAGGGATTTGATCCGGAGACCTCCTCCCTACAAGTTTCTCAGCTACACCACGGAAGCTGATCTCACAACTGGTTTTGAAGACCAGTTTCTAAGCTAATATGCTAGAAAGCTGCGGTATTTCGTCTTTCCTTTGCTAACACGAAGTGCCATAACTTTCTCTAGACATGCTCTTTTTGTACATTTCGAATTTTAATCAAATACTACAATCTACAATCTACATGAGAAAAATCTAAAAAGTATTTTTCGAACTCACTCTGATTTATGGTAAATTTCCCGGTATCAGAAATCTTGTAGAAGAACTCCAAGTAACTTCTTGCCTGTAACTCCGTTTGTGACTTTTGAACATACCACGGTGATCAGCGCGACGAGACCTACGCCGTGGTGTTTTCAGATTTTTGAATGCTCACTTCGTCCAGAATCGACTTCTCTGAGGTCTTAATTTCACTCAGAGAGACTAACTTATAACTGAGAGGTGAATTATTCACTATGTGGAATAATTCACATCACGACATCCACCCCCTCCAAACCTGCACATCCTCTGGCATGTGCCAACCTCTTTATCCTTCTGTCGTTTCATCATCATCATCACTATCCCTCGCCTCAGCCTCTTCAGTAGCCGAGATATCTTGTCTCTTGTCATCCTCTGCTCAGACTCGAGAAAGTTGAACAAATCTACTGATCCTCCACGTTGTTTGAACAACTTCACTCGCTTGCCAGCCACAGATAGTTTCAAAGGAGTACCATACAGCTCACGTAAACTATAAGTGGCATTCTCATAAACATCTAACACAACATAAGGCCCATACCATCTTCGCGAGAACTTACGAAGTGTAGAATGCTGATTCTCCAGTGTGCTGTCATACACCAGAACCCAATCACCAACACGTATTGGCTTCGGTCGTAGTCGATGAGTCTTGTCGAAACGCTCTTTGTTTCTGACTCGAGCCACCTTCAGTTTCTCTTGCGCCTCAGCAAGATCCTCCTCCCTTCGCTCCAACTGCCTAGTTCGTAAAGCAAGGAGTGAAGTATGATCTATACCATCTTCCCACGGTAGCGTAGCCCACGTAGGAAAGTCCTCCTCAGCAGGCATGATCGGCTTCTGCCCCAACATAAGCTCAACTGGCATATAGCCAGTCGTGGTACAGTGTGTAGTTCTATCAGCCCATAAAGAAAATGGAAGCAGTCTCGGCCATTCTCTAGACCTACCATCACATGCTTTCACTAAAGCGTGAACGATAGAAGGGTGTCCTCGTTCACTCTTACCAATGCCTTCTGGATTCATGGCAGTAGTAAGCCGAAGCTTTACTCCATAGCGAGCAAAGAACTCCTTCGCTTCTGCACCTCTCAACTCGCCCCTATCTGCTCGTAGCCTTCCAACAGATCCATAACGACAGATTATATCTTCAAGCACGAATCTACATATGTTCTCTGTAGTCTTCGTGCGTAGTGCTCGTCCCTCCACGTAGTTGGAGAGATCTTCCCGAGCTAACACCAAGTAGCGCATCCCCCACAGTCCCGGCGGCATCATCACAAGATCAAGGACCCACGAAAAATGAATACTAGGTGGGTAGGTAGGTACAAGTCCATCTCTGTAACGGACTTTAGAGTAGAACTGGCAGTGCAGACACGACCCAACAAAATCCACTACGTCTTGATACAAACCCTTCCACCATTATCGCTCCTTCATCTTCGTGTATGTAGCCCAAACTCCACGGTGTCCAGCTCATAAGGTGTCATGAAATTCCTTCAGCAGATTCAGCTTCGTCGGTTGATCATCCACTACTCTAGCCAACATCCCATCTCTTCTCTTTGGACGTTTCCACAGATAACCTTCACGTAGAAGGTAACCGTACGCCTTTCGTCTGATCTCCTTGAACTCTGCATCACTCCGTTCTTCTCTTCTGCATAATAAACTCAGATAGTACCCGATATCGCGGAACTTTTCCGTGTAGAACTCCTCGTAGAACGGCAGTGGTTCCAAGTCTGAAGTCTGCTGACCAACTTGGCACCAAACGTCTCTCTTCTCTTCATTTTCGACTTCTGCAAACATCTCTTCCTCATCTGTATAACGAGCCCTAGATAACATGTCTGCAACTGGGTTATCCTTTCCTGCTATATGCTTCAGCTCAGGATTCATACTCCGGATATAAGCAATCCATCGTAGCATTGCTATGTCTGGAGTATTATAGTTTGCTATCATACCTAGCAAAGGCAAACAGTCTGTTTCTAGCATCACACGTGCACCTATCAAGAACTCTCGGTCTACTTTCATAGCAGTAACAGCTCCTCACAACTCACGCTTCACTTGAGGATAGTTACGTTGTCTATCTGTTAAGATCCGAGCTCCAAACCTTGAAACAAACCGCACACCTTCTGCATCTTCTTGACCAACTGCCCATCCAATCGCCTTTGGACTCGTGTCAACAGTCAGTATGATAGATCTTCCGCTCTCGTAGCTAAGCCTCCTCAGTATAGGTGGAGACTTCAGAATCTCCTTCAGCTGCTCCATCGTCTCGTGATGTTCTTGTCGCCAAGTAAACCTCTTCCCTTTTCTCAGAAGTGCATACAGAGGTTCGGCAATGTGTGCATAATGAGGAATACTCACACGAAAGAACACACAAGCTCCTAAGAATCGTCGAACCTCAGTAATGTTGGTACAGTCTGCTATCCTTGCTATAGGATCTACCTTCTATGGGTTCGGCCGTCTTCCAAAAGTACTGCATAAGTGACCAACCACCACAATCTCTGACATTCCAAAATGAGATTTGGTACCTGACAGAGTGAAGTGTACCTCTTCCAAGCGCATCAGAATCTTCTCCGCATCTCGGATGTGGTCTGCAACAAACTTTCTGCAACCATCAGCAGTCATAGTTTCGTCTTTGTCCTCCACCGGACAGCCTTTCATGGGGATATCATCAAGAAATGGGATAGTAACCTCAGGTACAAACTCTCGTAACACCTTATGCATCGCGTTTTGCATATGAGCTACTGAGTTTGTCGCACCCTGAGGAAGAGTACACATCCGCATCAATCCCAAAGGTGTACGCATGGTAGTCAAGTCTCTACTCTCCAAAGCAAGCTGAAACTGATCGTAACCTGAAAACAGATCTCCAATAGAATAGATAGATCTTCCAGCAAATGCCTCGGCTACTTCATCAACCACAGGTCCTGTTCCAACATTTCGAATCGTGATGTTGTTAGCAGGCTGTAAGTCTTGGATGAAGCGTAAAGCTCCTGTCTTCTTAGGTACTGTGAACCATCGGCTAGAATACGGAGCCATAGATGGTTCAAGAATACCCATCCGCATCCTCTCCTTCAGTAAGTCAATAACCTTCGGTAGCAAGGCACGAGGGACTGGAATCGGTTTCAAGTCCCAAGGTACGTGAGGAACTGTGAAGATAACCATCGGAGCTATCACACTAGGATCCACACAACCAATCTCTCCAGCTGAGAAAGAAAATGCCTTACCATGGCTAACTATCATCTGCTCAAAAGCTCGTTTCTCCACTTCAGTCAAGAAGCCACCCCCTCCTATCTGGAGCTGCTCGAGTGTCTCTTGAGTAAACTCGTGTCCTATATGTTTAGGATCTCTCAGTACAGGCTCAGCGGCCGCTAACTCCATCTGCTGTTGTGAGTCAACAGGTAATTGAGTCGCCACTGGTTTCACCTTCTTCGCTACAGTTTTGTATTTGGTGTGAACCTCTGCTTCTTCATGAGAGTCACACCAGCAGATTGCATCCTCCCATCCACTCTCCAGTCTCGGATGAGGACGAGATTGCAAGCACGAGGCAATCTCCTCATAGACCTTACGAGAGTGGATAGGGATCACCACCCTTCCTCCCATCTGGAGCTGCTCGAGTGTCTGTTGAGTAAACTCGTGTCCTATCTGTTTAGGATCTCTCAGTACAGGCTCAGTGGCCGCTAACTCCATCTGCTGTCGTGAATCAACAAGTAACTGGGTCGCCACTGGTTTCACCTTCTTCGCTACAGTTTTGTATTTGGTGTGAACCTCTGCTTCTTCACGAGAGCCACACCAGCAGATTGCATCCTTCCATCCACTCTCCAGTCTCGGATGAGGACGAGATTGTAAGCACGAGATAACCTCCTCATAGACTTTACGAGAGTGGATAGGGATCACCACCCTTCCTCCCATCTGCTCCATCGACTTATCTACATCATCTAGCCAGCGAACAAAAGACTGTACACCTACAAACTCCTCGTAAACACCGGAAATCATCTCATCTTCACCCAGAACTCCTATACAGTGCAGATTTTCTGCATACTTCTCTATCTGCCTTCTACTCTTCTCGGTCAGATCCTCTACTCGCGTGAACTCACTCCAATCATCAGAACTGAAAGTCATCAAACCAGATTTCCAACTATGTACAGTGTAGCAGTTTTCAGAATCTTGAGCAACCTCTTCGTCAGCCTGCTGTGATCCCACAGGCTGCTCAAGCGGGATCATAGTAGTAACAGATCTATCACTCTTGGTATCCCGACCTACAAGAGTGGTTTCAGAAAACCCTTACTCCTACAGATAGGAGAATCTCTCAAAGTCTGTCTGTTTCTTTCGTGGTTCGAACGAACGGTCAAAAACTACACAGAACGTCTATCATCTGGACTACGGATCCTAGCATAGTGAGATCCGTCATCCATCACCTTCGTCTCCATTCTAACTGCGGTGATATAAGGCTGACCAAGAATTACAGGATACGAAGCAGAAGACTGTACGAAGAAGTGTTGATCTACCTCCACATCACCTAGCTTCACCCTCACGTTGGGACAAGCGCCGTATAACTCACCCTTCTGGTTGTTTGCCGCTCGTAGCACTCAACCATGGTTCAGTTCGATAGGCCACTGACCTCTCTCGTACACCTCCCGTGACATAATGTTGATCTCTAAACCGTGATCAACTAACGCAGCAACAGGTTCAAGACTTCCGAGACGAACTCGTGTAGCCGTCGTAGCACGAGCCCAGTGTCTCTTCCTGAAGTCACTATCAACAGCTGGACTCTCATCGCCAGCTTCATCATCATCGAATTCAGCAGTATTGGTACCAGCAACTAACGCTTCTTGCTGGTACTCTGTATCATCAGCCTCCTGAAAATGCACCTTGCCGAATTCTGCATCATTCATAGAAGCTCCTACCATCTCTATCGTCTGGCTTTCTACTTGTTCAGACATCACCTGTCTCTTCCGCTTGATGATGTCGATGATCAGCTCGTGAAACTCCCTCTTTGCAATACCAAGAACTTCCCGAAGAGAAAACTCGATTCGCGCGTCAAGTATTCTCTGCTCCAGGATGCTCTTGAGATCAGTTGAAGTCTCAATATCACCTGCCAACTTATAAGCCGGTCCCTTCTCCTTCTCTTGGACAGTGAACCGTCTACCAGCAGTCGTTGGCTCCTGCTGGGATCTCTGCACGTCCTCCATCGGACCTGGTGCAGGTGGAGGAGCTGTAGAAGTAGATGGAACGTCTTCTGGTGGGGCTGCTCGCCTCCTTATGACCCTCCGTCTATCTCCAGTCTCCTCTGGAACTCCAGTATCAAGTTCAGAGGCTTCTCGCCGCCTCTTCTCCTCCACAGAAGCATCCTACCAGTGAACGTGTCTATCCACGTCCAAGAATGCTTTGATAGACGCAGCATCAACAGGATCACCCCACCCTGTGACTCTACGGATAGTCTCTGCTCCTCTCTTCAGTACTTCAGAAGGAACTTGAACAGGTTTTTTCTCAGTAGTCCTATCTAGCAACGTAGGACTAGAAGAAACTTCAATGTGACCGGCATATACATCAGGATTTACCGGTGGTGCCATCAATGCATGTACAGTTGCAGCAGCTGTAATCTGAGGTAGACTCCTCATGCCTCCTCGTCCAAACTACGTGCTTAGCGGCTCTCCAGTAGAAGAAAGGTGCAGCCTACCGTTCTGGTAGCGAACCACACCATCTCGCAGAGCAGCCGTGAGCTCTTGACAGTCCCCTCGGAAATGATCTTGACTGTCACACCAGATACATCTACAAACAGGAGCACCTCCTGGACGTGCAGCAGCAGGCGCCGGCGGCTGCTCTCTCTGCAATCCAGCTAGCTCCACCTTCAGTTCTCTCATCTGCCGAATCAGGTCTTCGATCTGGTTCTGCTGTCCATGGTTCTCTGCAGATCTCTGAACCGGTGCCCTTTGTGCAGGAACTGGCACCACTGGTATCAAAGGTACTGCAGCCGGTACAACAGGTCTGGGAGCAGGAGCCGAAGGTTGCTGTACTTGAGGAGCAGTGCGAGGTTGAGCGGTCACTTCTGCAAGCGGACGTCCTCCCACAGCCACTCTTCCACGCCTTTGTCTCGTCAATACAGCAACAGCATCCTCAACTCTCCCCCAATCGGTAGTAACTCCTCCTTCAGCAGATCGATCAGCCAACATAAAGCATAACCGATCTGCCGTAGCATCATCGGTAGCTTGCAGAAAAAGCTCGGTTTTCCTAGCATCTAAGGTTATCCTCTCAAGAGTTGAGAGTTGTCGGTATCTCCGATCAAACTCTCTCAACATCTCATTCAGATTCATCATACGACCAGGTTGCTGCTCAATCCAGTCTAGAAACGTTCTTCTAGTGACTCTCTCTGAATCTTCTTCGAGAAACTCCTCTCGAAGAGAACGCTCAAAACTCATCCAGACACTTAGATTTCTTCTCTGTACATCCCTAACTTGGTCTCGCAACTCAGGGATTACAGCTAACTCAAAACTGGTTATCATCTCTATATCTGTAACTCTAACCAGCTCCATCTCTCCTCTGTATTCACGCAGATACCTAGAAATATCTCTACCATCAAATCTGCCACATCTATTCACTATCGCTTGCAAAGCTTTTGTGGATTTTAACTCACCCCCTCCAACGATCGGATGCTGTTGGACCAGGGCCGCAAGCGTCTTCAGGATCTCAGTCGTGTCGAGGCCAGATGCAGATGTCGCTGCAGTAGCAGGGGCTACAGTAGGTGCTGCAGCAGACGTAGATGCAGCAGCCGTAGAAGTAGCACCAGCAGCACTTCCGCTCTTCCGATCCATCTTCCTCTTCGTCTTGGAACTTAACTTCACGGTCAATCACCCCAAGAAGCCTCTCAATGGAAGCACCAGATTGTATGTCGAGGCGAGAGTTTCCTGGGAAGGGCGAACCTTCTAGCTGTGATACGATCGTGAAGAAGAGGGCGAAAACCTCACAAGGAATACGGATCGTAAGAAAAACACACCACCACGTTCTCGATCCAGCCAAGATAAAAACACACGGCGTGCAAGTAGATCTTCAACTCCAGGTCATTCAGATTGCGAAGATCATGTTCAGTAACTCAAAATATCAGAAAACTGCTCCTGTGAAGCACCAGCGCGTTCACCTAGAAGCTTCCCGTTTTCTATTCAGAAAGATACACGTACAAGTTCTTGGTCTCCTCTCTACTCGATTCTGCTCTCTACTCTCAATCCCTCGATATCAAAACTCTTATCAGACAGAAAATATCTTCAGATGTAGTCTCTGTAAAATCTCCTAGCTCTTCGATTCACTCTACTCGATAGCTCTCGCACGGTAAACTCTACACTGCTCGATGATCGACAATTTGCGATAATGCGATAATGGACTGAGAATTCTCTCCCTCCGGAGTACACCCCTCTGGGTTTTCCTCCATCCTACGCATCCTTCACTGTCACCTGGCAGAGGTAAAAGATACCCTAAACAGATGGCAGTAGGAAAATAAATCACTGATAATATATCTACACGTAAGAAGACTACTTCACTAAGCTACGCAGGTTCATCTGTACGGACGGCCACCGTTTCGGCCGTACAGTCAGCATCTGCCACATCCATCCGAAGTAACTCCACCACGGCTACCTCTGGCCACCGGAATCACCTCGTTCTGACACGTGGAGCCCGAGTTATCATCATTGTCGTTTCCCGGCCCCCTTAAACTTCGAAGTGTCGTAAGTATTGCCTCAGTTATCAATTTCACTTGATTTTTCGACCCAAGTGAATAGTATTTCGAACTCTACATTTTTCTACAAAAGAATTGGTACCGACTTGGAGTATCTTTGATGCCATCTCGCTACCCCAGGACTTAGAGGGCCGCAACCGAATTCATACTAATTATCCCGCCAACCCGAAGGTGAGAAGTCCATTTCGAAACCCGGTGGTAATCTCCCTCTAGCATCCACACTAGGTGACTGCACTAGTGCAGGGGTAGACGGAGGCGTCCCGCATTCACGGTACGTTTAAGGGACATCTAGTGTCCCGCCCCTATGCAACTTGGTGCCCCTCATATTCCCCCGAAAGGGCCAGCCTACTCCAAGCCGGTTGTGAGTCTGAAGGGATTTGATCCGGAGACCTCCTCCCTACAAGTTTCTCAGCTACACCACGGAAGCTGATCTCACAACTGGTTTTGAAGACCAGTTTCTAAGCTAATATGCTAGAAAGCTGCGGTATTTCGTCTTTCCTTTGCTAACACGAAGTGCCATAACTTTCTCTAGACATGCTCTTTTTGTACATTTCGAATTTTAATCAAATACTACATACTACAATCTACATGAGAAAAATCTAAAAAGTATTTTTCGAACTCACTCTGATTTATGGTAAATTTCCCGGTATCAGAAATCTTGTAGAAGAACTCCAAGTAACTTCTTGCCTGTAACTCCGTTTGTGACTTTTGAACATACCACGGTGATCAGCGCGACGAGACCTACGCCGTGGTGTTTTCAGATTTTTGAATGCTCACTTCGTCCAGAATCGACTTCTCTGAGGTCTTAACTTCACTCAGAGAGACTAACTTATAACTGAGAGGTGAATTATTCACTATGTGGAATAATTCACATCACGACAGCGGTCGTCCTGAATTTTTCACTCACTCAATTGACAATGAAAATTTGTGGACAGTCGTAGCCCTACTGACATTGAACGCGACCACGAAAGTTTGAAGTGATTTTTCTCAATTCTGCTGCGATTGACACCGAAAACTTCAAAATCAACAAAAGTATGCAATTCTTGCAAATCCGAACTTCAATCTGTCATAACTCCTTCTTTATTGCTCCAAATCGATCAAGAATTTCGATCCCAAGTGCTCTACTGAACGAGTCAAGCTACAATGCCACACCTGCTGACAGTCACCGCCACTCAAGGAGAACACTTCTCATGCACAATTGGGAGCGAATTCAAGGAAATCCACCACCCAGAAGACACGAATTAAGCTTATGCACTCAAATCAGCAATCCATTCCCCGAGAAGAAGTCACATTGGCATTGGAGAACTCACTCCCTCTACTTCCTACTCCTACTCCTCGACACATCAGTCTAATCAGCAGGACTGCACGAGGATGCCGTTCCCTGCTCCTAGACTGCCGACTACTCATCTACATCTCCGAATCGCTGTTGGTGGTAAGAGAATGCAGACTTCTTCCTGCATTATCCCCTTATTCCAACATCGAGTGTAGTGTACACTGTGTACATCTAGTGACTAATCTGTCTCCTGCACCGAAAAATCTAATGTGTGTGCAGGCAGTCAGTTTCTTCGAAGACTCCTCTGTGTGTCTAATCTGTCTGCACCGTAAGATTGGTATGTGTGTGCAGAACTCAATTCTCCACACATGTCTAATTTCCTACTCTACAATCCTACTTATGTATCTGCCTTGCGGCGTAGAGAGAATGCCCTCCAATCTTTGACTGCAATCAGGGAGGGATGAGCATCGCCAGAAGGTTGCCACCTCACATGCAAAAATGGTTCCCCTTTTCCTAATTAGCCATCTGGTTGTTTACCCTGCGCTGCCTACTCTACCACATGGCTGTCTACTAATTTTACACTTGAAATTGCCACCCTTAAGATAGCATGTTTGATCCTACTAAATCTGAAATTGTCAACTTCGGTTACTAGCTACTCTGATTGCTCGGTGGCAACCTCTACCTGATCTGCTCCTATCGGAACTACTAGCTCGGCTTCTGATGGGCTGGGAAGCCGTGCGCTTACCTCGGGTGTCATTGAGGTAGCTTCCTCCTCGTCACTCTTCGCTGGCCCTGCTGTTGCTGCTGCTGCGTCTTTCTCGGCTTCGGCTTCTGCTTCGGAAGACAGAAGCGTCTTCTGGGAAGCTGGGTCGAGTGGTGCTTCCTCCATCTTCTGAGGCACTGGTGCGGGACTAGGTACCATGGCGACCTCATAGGGGTCCGGGGAAGTCGCTTCCTCCACGCAGAATACCTGGGAAGACGGCTCGTCTTCCTGTCTTCCGGGGCGTCTTTCGGAGTCTTCTCAGCTTCCAACGCTGTCACTACCAAGTGTACAGCAAGGTCGAACTCCTCTTCTCCATTCCGGATCCAGTCGATGGTGCTGGAGCTTGAGAAGATGCAGTTACAGGTGTCGGAAGCAAGGGAAGACCATAAAGTGTCTTCACTCCCTCTATCTGCCGATCGAAGTACTTGAACATGCTCTCCCTGCATTCCACCAACATCGTCTTGGACTCGCTGTCCCATCCTCTAGCCAAGGTAAGTAACTTCCTACCCGCGGTGAAGTTGAACTTCTTTCGAAGCGCTTCCACCGACTGTGCTAGCATCTCCTGCGCACGAGCCTCCGCTGCTTCTCGCTGCATCTTCTCAACTGCAACTCGCGCTTCTACGGCTTCTCGCTGCGTCTTCCATGTGATCTTCTCCTCGGCGAGGGCGGTGATCTTCTCCCGCACTCGGATGACCTCCTGATCGCGCTGCTGTAAGCGCGCCTGCAACTCCTGGTTGCTCTTCTTCAGCTGCACTAACTCTTTGGAAGAAGTGACGTACTTGTTGTGAGTCGAAGGCTCAGTCCTTCCCTAAGTACTCACAATATAGCTTCCACTCTTCGAAGACGAATCTAGTCTTCCAGAAGACATCTACTCCGTCTTCTGAGATTCTAACAATGCTTCCTAAGTAGCGCTCGTCTTCCGAGCTGTATCGAATCAATCCTAACTAAGCAAGGCCTCGCATGGATTCTTAAGAAGACAACCCACCTTGCATTTCATCCTACTTCCTATCAGAAGATACAATATTCGTGAAACGTAGATTGCATAACAGGTTCAGAAGATGGTTGCGGGCTCCTGCGGTGACAGTGGCATCTGGGAAGACCCCCAGGACAGCTTTCGATTCAATGTCTTTCTCGGAAGACCTCCTGAAGTCAGGCTTCCCTTCACTGGTCTCACCTGTCTTCTTCTTCCTACGTGCAATCTATCCTCACAACAGACTCAAGACATTTGCACTCTGTTCTTCTGACTTCTCACCTCTCATACACACTCAGAAGAAGCTTGCTGCTTGGTGGGAAGACATGACCATCGACCATTCTCTCCAGATTCTGCCAGCAAGACTTCTCACGACTCTCTCCTAAGTTCGGGAAGAAGAAGAAATGGCTGCTATGGATCGGACAAAAGAGACCCGAAATGGACCCTCACGTCTTCTCGCTCATTTTGCCAGCCTTTCAGTCTTCTAGTCTCTCGAGGAAGATGTGGAGTTGAGAAGCTTTGGAAGACCGAGAGGCACAGGCCTAGTTCTCGACTTCCAACTTCTCGAAATAACAAAACAACTCACCAAGTCACTCAGGATTCGTACCAAGCCTCTCTTAACACAAGAGCAAAGCAAATCCACTCTTGATACGAATTGTGTACAGTCAGGCTTTCGAAGACAGTCAAGCTACTGAGACGTCTTTCGAAGTCAGTCTTCCGAAGATGTTCTAATCTTCCGAAGCGTCTTCCGTCTTCCGCCGTCTTCCATCTTCCGAAGACACCACCGAGAAGACGCTCTTCGGAAGACGATCGTCTTCCGAAGAAGTCAACTTATTATTACAAACAGTCCTTAAGTTTATCTTCCTGCTAAGGAAGCCGTAATCTTAAGTAACCACGCTTCTTCAGTTATACAAACAAGTTATTAATCTCCAAAATTTCAAAAATTTGTGAATCCTGTAATTTGTGGGCACCACAATGACAACTACACGGATAGGCGGATGTGTGAAGACTACCGTCCTATCAATCGATAGACAGAGTCCGATAAGTATGCCATGCTGACACCTGAAGAGATCTTTGATGTAGTGGGGTATGTGAAGGTCTTCAGTACTTTGGACATTCAAGCAGGGTATCATCAGTTGCCGGTGAGAGAAGAAGATAAGTCCAAGGTAGTTTTTTGGAGAATTGACTCCTACGGCAAGGATTGTTTGTATCAATGTCGGTTCTTATCATTTGGGTTGAAGAATGTCTCTGCCGAGTTCCAAAGGGTGATGGACAAGATCCTAGCATGACTGGATTTTGTTGAATGTTATATTGACGACATCTTAGTCTATATTGCTATAGTGGAAGAGCACGAGAGACACTTACGTGATGTGTTTGAGCGGTTGAGAGCTCATGGGTTGAAGTTACATCTTGAGAAGTGTAAGTTCTTCCATGAGTTGGTAGAGTATCTAGATCACACCATCTACCCATGTGGATTGGGTGTTCATTAGACAAAGATTGAGGCTATAGCACGTATCTCACTCCTCGTAGATGCGAGTCGAGTTCGGACAGAGTTGGTTTGACAAACTTCTATTGTCAATACGTGAAAGGGTTTAGTGCAATTGTGAAACCATTGACCAAGCTGATGAAGGTGGATCAGGAGTGGCAGTAGGGAGATGAGCAAGAGCGTGCTTTTGTAAAGCTCAAAGATAAGTTGACATCTGCTCTCATCTTGAAGAGACTCGTTAGGGGGCGTCCCTTCCAACTACACTCTGGTTGAAATATGTTCGGACTTGGAGTAAGGTTGACTCAGCATGATGATGAGGAAAAATAGTTCATGGTGGCATATGTCAATCGCTCCAACAATTCAGCAGATGCGAGGTATAGTTCGTATGAGAAAGAGTGTTTGGCAGCAACGTGGGCTGTTGCACACTTCCGATGTTATGTGTTAGAACTCTTTTACTCTCAACACTGATCACCAGCCGGTCAAGAGGTCGATGGAGTCCAACAAGCATACAAAGAAGCTTGCACGATGGGTTCTGATCTTACAAGAGTATGATTTCCAGATAATGCATAGACCTAGAGTTGCAAACCTAGATGCTGATGGGTTGAGTCGCAACTCATGCAAGAGCCAGCAAGATCAAATTGGAGCTCGATGGCATGACGAGGTTGATGAGGAGATGATGCTAAGGTGGCATGTATTTGCTTTTTTGTGTGTGTTGACCATGAACCTTAGTATGGAGGGCCATGTCGTATCCTTCTCATGTTAGATGATAGATGCTGAGTCTTCAAATCTTGAGGATGGAGATGGTGTTCTAGACCAGCGAGATATCCATGACGATGTGACAGTAATGAAGTATCTACGTATTGACGTAGTAGTAGGCACAGTAAGTACCAAGGAGCGAGATCACGTCCTCCAAAGAATAAAGAGATTTTAACGAGAAAGACGATATGTACTTTGACTGTGAGACGATGAGAGAGTACATATAGTGCCACATCCATCTCAGAGGGCATAGTTAGTACGACATGTCCATGAAAAGTTGAGACATTTTAGGATGAAGCGTACGTTTAGCTTACTGCAAGGACAATATTGGTGGCATGATACGCACATCGATGTTCAGCAGTTATGTCACATGGTGTGGTATGTGATCAAGTACGAACATCGTTTAACGCTCCTACTCCATAGTTACACCTCTTATTGATTGAGATTGGATTACCGTTGGATACGAGACCTTTATCATTGACTATACGTCACCGCCGGTATGTGTTGGTGATGATGGAGCACTTCTCCAAGTGGATTGAGTTGGCAGAATTACCGGACAATACGAGTGAAGAGACATCATATGCATTCTTAGATCGACTGCTGAGTCGTTTTAGAGCACCAGCTGAATTGTTGACGGACCAAGGTATAGAGTTTCTTGGTGAGTTTCAAGCTTTGTGTGATCATGCGTTGATTGATCATCGGACTACATCTTGAGATCATCTTGAGGCGGATGGTTTGACAGAGAAGGTTGTTCAGACGAAGAAGAGATGATTGCGCAAGTATGGTTTGCAGAAGGACCACTTGGGAGACTAGGATGTGCAATTATCATGGTTGGTTATGGACCGTCGGTTTAGCCGACAAGCGTCTTTGGCTTCCTTCTCACCGTATTTTCTATTGTATGACCGAGATCCATATCTACCTTCGATCATTCGTCATGATTCTACCGAAGTGCTAAACCTTGATGACCCGAATATGTGGGTGAGAGCATGTTCTCAACGAGTCAAGACATTTCAAAGAGTTATGCCTATGACTTTTGAGGAGCAAGTGATTGCTCAACATAGAGACACGTTGCGAGATGCGACTATTCGAGGAGGAGGTTATCATCCATCGATTTACAAGTTTCATCCTAGCGATTATATCTATCTGCAGCAAACTGCACTGACGACGTTGGATGTGAGTGCATGAGGTGTTACTTTCCGGAGTACTCATGTAGAGGACCGTGATGGTGTTGTTTGGAAGGGACCATGTGCATAATTGTGCACCATGTCATCTTCCAAACATTGATAGTACCGTTGACCCAAGCTTAGCGGTTGTACGTGCGGGCTTGAGGTGTATGTTGTGTGGGTCTGTTGGTGGAGCAGTCCGTATGTTGGTGTGTGATAGTTGTTCAAGAGGGTTTGACTCCACCTCTCAATGTCGTTCCTACTGGATGATGGATTTGTCCTTAGTGTATATAGCAGGGATAGTTGATTAGATCTTTGCATGGTATGGATCGCAGATTGGCGACTAACAATAGGACGATGTAACACCTGGTCTCCTGATCCTTGCACCCAAGAAGGTGTATATCACATAGTTGGGATATGAGCTATGCTGAACAAAGACAAGAATGATAAAATAATCACGAGAACAAGCTTCGCAATATATATCAATTCTCATTTTATATACACTCTCGTTTCTTTTTCTCTATGAATCGAGAAATAGACATGAGTGGACCTACATGAGTGGAATCAACCTAGACCCAAAACTACCGAAGCATAGCTCAGAGAAAGAAGGTGTTTTCTTTGCTCTTTGCCCTTTGCTAATAAAAAGCTTTACACTAGTATCACATGATTCAACCTCTGATCCAAACAACATCTATGTAAAAACTTTTAGCTAAAACTAGCTACCACAAGCCACACATAACAAACTAGAACTCTAACGAGTCCAAAAGGACAAAAATCATAGCGGGGGAACCGAAGAAGAACTATTTGGAAACTTTCTCTTTTTGTCAAACTGTCTTCAGATGCTCATATGTCTTCCTTCTTGACTCTGTTGGCTCCAAGTAACTTCAGATCCGACTTCCGATAGTCGAGGTATCTTTGATTTTTGTTGCAAGTGACCTAACGTCCAAAACCTCCTCCTTGTGGCTTAAAACCACATACACATACAAAACGGATCGCTTGATCTGGGTCTGTCTTCTCTAGTAGGTAGATCTAGCTACCTTGATTCCAATGACATCCCAAACAAGCAACTTGGAGTTCTCCATGTGAAGAACGATGAGAAATTTGATCGAAGGAAGCTGTCGTGCGCATACACATCGTGACACAACATACATCAATGTCAAAGATATACCACACATACACATAACACATGTATGATGCCATACACATACACAAGTGTATCACAATAATAACGATTTGTACTCACTCCACCATGCGAACCGGCACTACACAAACACTAAAGTGAGCCAAATCCACTATGTGCATCAGAGAATCCATATTGTACTCACCAAGACTATCCCCGATAGCCAAGAGCTTGAAGGCTCAAATCGAAGAACTAAAGCCTACAAGCCTTATCTGCGAAATATACTCGTAGTGGGGCTAGCCCAAGAACCCGCCCTAACGACACTAACGACTCTACCGGGACTAGCCACTACGCACTCGATCAACCTAGCCAGGGTGCTAAACTGACGTGACAGTTGTCTTGTGCATACACATCGCTACAAAACATAGTTTGCTATCAAAGGTACACCACACATACACATAACATAAATGTGATGTCGTACACATACACAAGTGTACCACGATCGCCCTCCTAATTGATGGTTAGGTCCCTCTAACTCCATACACAATATCTCCACAACCAAGAACCTCATATTTTCCTAAACAACCTTCATGCAAAATTCAATATGATAACGTGCATTGAGAGATGAATATTTCTTAGAAAGACTCAAATTGGATCACTAAGAAGTAATTTTTGGAGTGGGTCAAACAAGGACTTGCAAGCCACTGCATTGTTGAGAGAGTTAGAGAAAATAGTTCTTTGGGCTTACACGAATTTGAGATGAAATCCATGTTTAGATAAGCGTGGGTCCAAAGATGTATAAGGTGTGATGATATTGATCATCCACATAGATATTGTAAGGATTTTGCATATATCTTACAACAAGGAATGATTTTCTAGAAAGAAGGAAAAATTGCATTGAGAGATACAAATGTCTTTCTTCAAACCAACTTCGTTAGGAAAAGGATGGAAAAATTGGTAGATGAGTACTTGACGGCACATGAGGTTGCAGCAATAAAGGTTGCAACTTATGGCACCATGGTTGAGGACGAAGTAGAAGACTTTGATGTGCATGTGGAGTCGAGCGGATTATGATCGTCGACTATTTTCATGATGGAGAAGAGAAAAATGCCACGTGAGATATTATTGAAATTGTCACTGTCATTCGAAGAGCACATGATGGGAAGATCTCATGGAGGTACTGTCAATACATGCGTATATCATCAAAAGTCAACACGAGACTTTGGTTGACGAGAAAAGAAGACAATAGATAGAGGATGTTGGAAAAAGATCTTCTGACAAAGATAGACTCAAGGTGAAAAATTAATACAAGAACTTTGTGATGCTGGGTCTCAAAGTCTACCGATGGCGGACACTCCTTCCTCGTCAAAAGAGAAAATTACAAAGCAACCAACGGAGAAAGGGAAGCAAATGCATACTTTAGTCGGACATTGAAGCATCCACAACTCTTAAGGGAGTCTTGAGAAACGTGTGATAAATGCAAAGATTGAGTTCACACTACGAGAGATCTTGGGTATCGTCAAGCATGAGTTTCATGATGTCATTAGTGACATCATCAAAAGGAAATGGTAAATTACAAGTGAGGCTGTTACGAGTTACATTTAGGATGCAAAGGTGGCAAGAGCAGAGGAGAATAATAGTCATAATTGTCGAGTGCATTTTGACGATGAGGATAATGATGAGAGAAAGAGCTCGACCTACTACAATCATAGCCATTGGGCTTGAACAACTATAAAAACATTGGTAAAGATTGAAGATTTGAAAGAGTCGGTTGTCTCACTTATTGATCAAGCGTATGAGATCAATATCATGTCAAAAGACATTTACGTTGGTCTATTGACATAGAGTACAGATGGATGATACGAGTTGTCCTCAAGTCATGAGAGGAGTTGTATGGAGCTTGTCTAGATATTTGAGTACGGATTGGAGATGTCATCACAAAGCAGAACATCTTTGTGCATAAGATGATATCATACCCGTAGATACTTGTGCAACCTTACATCTCAGGGTGGGTGACGAGCAGGGTGTTGGATGATAGCTTCACATTGTTAGGATCTAAATCAAGATGGAAAGAGAGCAATGTGGAGAAATATCAATATTTATAAGAAGACACTCAAGAAAAAAGAGCGAGTAGACAAGGAAGTAAAATAAGAATGAGATGTGATAACTTTTGCCTCTCCATGTATATATAGTGGAGGTGAGTATAAATGAAACCCTAATGATGGATTAGCTCTCTAACTAACTATACATGACTACTTTAATCACTCCTGCTTATATTAGCTGTTGATCTACTAGAGCTTAGGACTATATCAAGCTCGACTCTACATCTTGTACTCCTAGATAATGTCTGAAGCATTAAACTTATCTCTAGGCAATGCCTTAGTAAAAATATCGACAACCTGATCTCTTATGCTCACATAATTGAGCTTAATGTCTCCTACAAGAACCTTCTATTTAATGAAATGATAATGCACTTCAATGTGCTTCGTCTTAGCATGGAAAATAATATTACTAGCTAACTTAATGCTGCTAAAATTGTCAGTATATACAACAACAAGATCTGTACACTCCACACTAATATCATAGTAGACATCAAAGCCAAATCGATTCACATGTTGCGTTCGTTGTTCCTCGATACTATGCTTATTTGGATGACAAAGCAACCGTGAGTTGCTTCTTAGAAGTCCAGCTTATATCCAAGTCCAAAAGCATAACTTGACATGGATCTCATGTCGGCACTCTCTATCCAATCAACATTAGTGTAGCAATTTAGCAACAATGGTCCACCGTATTGATAGTGAAATCCATATTGCATTGAGAACTTCACGTAGCGGAGGATCCGCTTGATAGCCTCCAAAGATGATCTTCGTGGTGATTGCATAAACTGACTGATCAAATCGACGACATAGCTCAAGTCTGATCTGGTGATAGTATGATAGATAAGACTCCTAACCATATGTCTCTACATACGTGGATCATCAAATAACTCACCATTCTTTACTCCTAGCTTTACACCCACATTTCATGTAAAGTAAAATGAAATGTGAAGTGTAATGTCAGCAGTGAGTCTGCAAAAGCTGCCACTCATAAGAAAATGGAAGTTATGACAAAAGAGATCAAACTCATCCCTCATCATCAACATCAATTAGAAGATGTGTTGCAAAATAGAAGGATGGCCAAAGAAGCCAGAGCCAGAATGCACAAACTCAAACACATATCCAAGATCAAGAAGATATGAAGTAAGAAGTAGCATGCCTTAAAGGTCCCCCTAAAGGAAGAGATCCTCACCAGATTTAAACTCCAGCGACGCCGTCTTAAACTTAGCGAAAAATGAAGAAAAATGATAGACATTCAACCAAAGTGATTTGAAACTCGTCGGACCGCACTTCACCACTGTGAATTTTGTACCTTGCCGTTCACAGCTGTCATTTTTCTCTCCATTGACAAACGTCTAGTTGGACGCATATTTATTGTCTACTCACAGGTGGGTCACTTAACGTTACATGGCTTGATGTATTATTACATGGACGTATTGCTTGAATTTATTAACTTATTTACAATCGCAAAACAGAGTGTAATACTCCAAAGCTGTCAAGGTACAGCTGTGCTTCCTCGTGGCTTCTAGGTTTTCTCTCTTACAGCGGAATCCAGGTTGAGCTTGATCTCACATGAATAGAGATTATGTCATTCTGGCCCCCTGAGGGTGAATTACATAATTTGCTTCCTCTTTTTATATGTATTTTTCCATTTTTATATGTATATTTTTCCAAACTTCATTAACCCTAAGGTCAATCGTGTGCGGTCCTACAGGCTTGAAAGTTGGAGAACAGGTAATGCTGGAGTACTATGGGGACGGAGCCCTGTCCCTTAAGGTTCTCACTGGGCAGTTTGCTTTAAAATCAGATCGCTTCCTCTTTCCATTTGTCAAGTCGATTCAACGCTCTCTCCATTGAACTCCCCTCCCTTCATTCCTCCATCTGACTCCAGAATCATAGAGAAGCAGAAGGTGAAAACAGCCATCCACAGCCGTCCAACTGTCCATTCGCGATGTAACGCGTGTTGACAGCTCAATAGTTACCGAGGCGCGGTAGAAGTTGAGTGTGTCCAGAGACTCGTAGTTTCACAGCAGAGCACGGGACAAAGAGGAGAAGGGAAGGCCGACCCTCATCGGAACATCAAAGGAGAGGAGGAGACAAAGAGGACGCGACCGATCAGAAGTAGTACCGTAGTAGTCTGAGTCGTCTGAAGAACGAGAACAGCAAGAAGACAGTCTTAGTGTTGTGTTTGGCTCAAGCAAGCAGGCAGAAGAGAGCAGTGGCCCTAGGCTTTTTGCAGGTTGACAGAAAGACAGCTACCACTCTTGCTTCTTGCCTTTTACATCTATCTAGTCCCACCTGCCCATCAGGTCCATATTTGCGTTTCTCGTTTTCTTATCTTTCTGTTCCTTCACCTTTCCTGGTAAGGGATTTCTTGCCGTCGTTGTGCTGCTGCTTTGATAGAATCCAGGGCATTTCTTGACTTGGAGGCGACGGCGATGTCGGTTCGCAGTCCTTAGAGCCAGCATCCCGAAGGTCGTCCGGACTAGATCAGCATTTGTGCGGGGTCGCCGCCGAGACTGCAGATCCTCGTACGTCTCATGCAACGCTGTAGGTTGTAGTATTGAGCCGCCTCCGAAGGTTGTCAAGTTGTACTTACTGTCAAGGGGTCAAGAAGCCTTTTGTGTTCACCTGAGAGATCGTGAGAACTTCATAAGTGAGGCGGGAAGTAGGTTTAGCGTCGATTCCAGATTGGTCAACCTTGTAAGGACTCGGGAACTTTGGATTTGCAACGCCAGCTCCCACACCCTTCGTAGCACGGATGGTTCTCTTGGGGGGACCCTGTTTTGAGTCTACGGTCTAAGCTGAGGTGCCGTGATTTCTTCGATGGGAGGTGCTAGGTTGAGCTCCCGACGTGAGAGGGGTACATGTGCGACTCTTTCAGTTTACCCCATGTGTGATAATTGGACAACCTCCCGCTTCTGCCTGTGCTAGACCTGGAAAATAGTAGCGCATTTGACGAAGACATTCTCAACGACTTGCTATTCCTCTTCAACGGCAAAGGTTAGGGCCGAACCTTCTTGGTTGGACATTGATCCTGCCAGGACATTCTTCTTGGTGGTTATGACCTCGATGATTACTTGTCTTCTCTGTGGCCGGCCATGCCGGTCGTTGCGGTTATTACATATGTCTATCAGAGAATGATTTTGCTGATTGACGCGTACTTTCGCTGAGAAGAGTTGGAAGGACTAGACCCCATTATAGATGTCTTCGCACAGCGGAGTCGGTTTTCCTCTCATGGTGTCGATAGTCATAGGATTTCCACCTGTTCTGGTTTCTTTATCACTCTACATCAAACCGGAACATTGTTGTTTTGTTTGTGCCTCTAATTCGTTGGTTGTATATGCAGAACAATATGGAGCAAGCAAATTGGCCCTATTTTGACCCCGAATATGATAACTTAAGTGCCAGGATGAATCCTCCAAGGGTGGTCATTGACAACAATACATGTGAGAATGCAACATTGATCAAGGTAACATGGACATTCTTTGGTGGTCATCGCTTGTTATTTGTATGGACTCGATCCAGCTTGTCAGCTCCAAGCCGCCTCTAAGGTTGTTGTTTATGCAGGTGGATAGTGCCAACACGCATGGAGTCCTGCTAGAGGTTGTTCAAGTCCTCACCGAACTTGATCTTTCAATTACGAAGGCATACATTTCGTCAGACGGGGGCTGGTTCATGGATGGTGAGTTTTGCTGGTTATGATAGGTAGTTTCATGTTCTCGTATGCATTGTTAGTGTTCGTGCAGTCTTTCACTATCGCGGAGCGCATTTGTACTGCTTAGACATGACATTTCCACTGAGCATATTTGACGTTTTCCCATTTTAGGGTTTCGCGATGGGGCCTTGTAGATCTAAGTGGATCTGCTGTTGTTGTGCAGTGTTCCACGTCACGGATCAGAACAAGAAAAAGCTTACCGAGGAGAAACTTATTGAGTATATTAAGCAGGCACGTTACCTCATTTGATGAAGCATGTCCTTTGGATATACCTGTTTGGCCTATCATTAGATTTGCGCTCAAGCTTGCAACAACAGTCATCTAACGAGTGATTAATGCGTTCTGCTTGTTCAGTCACTCGGTGCCCAGCACGACTTCACGACGAGGAGCGATGTACGCACGTGCTTGGGAAAATCCGTCGGAAGGACTGTTGGTGTAGAGCAGATAGCAGAACACACCGCTATTGAACTAACTGGAACAGACAGACCAGGCTTGCTTTCGGAGGTGTCGGCCGTATTGACCAGCTTGGGTTGCAACGTTAAGCACGCCGAAGTCTGGACTCACAATATGCGTGTAGCCTGCGTTGTGTACGTGACAGACGAGGCCGGGGGACCAATCAAGGATCCCGAGTTACAAGCGCGCATCCGGGATCTTCTATGTAATGTAATGAAGGGTACTGACGATCGAAGAGGTGCTAAAACAGAGTTTTCTATGGGGCTAACAAACACAGAGAGAAGGCTGCACCAGATGATGTTCGCGGACCGAGATTACGAGAGTCCTGAGCCAATCAAGAGGGAAGCTGCTGAAGGGAAGCCCAACATTACTATCCAGAATTGTGGAGAAAAGGGTTATTCTATTGTAAATGTGGAGTGCACTGACCGACCGAAGCTACTATTTGATACAGTGTGCACGCTTACGGACATGCAGTATGTCGTGTTCCATGCAACGATAAACTCCGAAGGATCCCTTGCACATCAAGTGAGTACGGTCCCTCATCTTTCACTTTGCCCAGTCCTTTTTTCTCGTATGTGTTTGGCTAATCGTGGCTTTTGGGACAAACAGGAGTACTATATTCGACATATGGATGGACGCTTTCTGGACTCGGAAGCCGAGAAGCAACGAGTTATCAAGTGTTTGGAGGCCGCTATCGAAAGACGCGTCTCTGATGTAAGTTAACCAAATGAGTCAATCAGATCAATTTGTGGCTAGATGTTTTGTTAATCTTTGCATCGCGAGAACCTAGCGTTACCTCTGTGTATCTCTGTACGGAAATGCACAGCTTCACGCAATGTACATAGAGTGCAGTGACATTGGCAAGTGGAAGTTGCTAGATGATACTAACAAAACTAAGTATTTGAGTAAAGTATTCTTTAGCCGAATAGCAAAAAATTTGTGAGTAGGTCGAGTTTCAACCAAAAGGATATTTCCACTTTGGATATTTGTTTTCCTATGTTTATGCTTGTCATTATCTAGATACCTCGTCCTTCATGTAGGAGGTAAGTCATACATATGACTTACCTCCTACATTACCATTGGTCAGTCCCTTAGGTTACAGAGTTACGCCAACTTGACTTTCCAAGATAGCACACAGGGTACCTTACTTTTCTTGACATTCTATGTACTTCACTGGCTTATTCTGCTGGGTGTTACCTCTGTCTTTGAGCGTGGTTCTTGCTCTTTAGCTGAGCTGCCATTCTCCCGGGCGAATCATATACCTGTTTGGTTATTGGTTATTCGCAAATTTTCTGCGAAGCTCACTGATCTACCACTACACAAAGACTGGGAGTTTGCCCTCTGACGTCCCGGAGCTGAACAAAACGTCCTTGACGGACGAGGCCCTACTGAGTTGGAAATGTCCTCAATTTCAGTTGATCTGCTGGGTGCTGATGAAGTTAGAGACCAGGTCGAGGTGCACTTAGACATTGTTTCTTGGAATTGCGTAGAATTGCATCCGCTCGCGCTGCATATTGTACATGTAGACGATACGGCACACTCTTTCGAATGTACTTCGTAATTCCTATGGGTCAGCCCTTTGGTTACACACT
This sequence comes from Asterella californica, assembly GCA_036924285.1. Taxonomy (NCBI): domain Eukaryota; kingdom Viridiplantae; phylum Streptophyta; class Marchantiopsida; order Marchantiales; family Aytoniaceae; genus Asterella; species Asterella californica. Next base: position 18,898,285 of record JAYKYS010000010.1, on the reverse strand, counting down.
TTGGCCAACTCCAAACAAGACGTGTATGTAACTGCCTTGGGCGTGGTATCTTGCAGGGTTTGAGACTAGAGCTTTGCACTAGTGACAGGGTTGGTCTGCTGTCTGAAGTTACCCGCATCTTCAGGGAGAATGGTCTATCTGTGACAAGGGCAGATGTCGAAACACGCAACGACAAAGCAGTGAATGTATTTTATGTGACAGATGCGCATGGAAACCCTGTGGACAGGAGAATCGTGGATACCATGCGGAGAGAAATGGAGATCGGCCAGACCTTGTTGCATATCACTGAAGTACCCCGTCTGGCTCGATCCCCACCAAATGAGTCCTCAAAAGGAGCGAAGTTTTCGCTGGGCAGCCTACTCAAGTCTCAGTCTGAGAGATTCCTATACAGTTTAGGCAGCTTGGCTTGGGCTCGATCTTTGGGAGAATAGTCGACGTATCCAGCTTTCAAACCGTTTGGTAAACCCCCTGGTTGGTTTCCACGTACTTTCCGGTGATCACTCGTTGTTTGAAGGTCTGCCCGGTATCACTTAGGCGAAGTTTCTTCAGGAAAAGGATATGTGATGGACACATTCTTGCTTTAACGTACCGTCATGGTTTCTTGTAGATCGTGGGTCTTCCACGCATTTGACATATCTTGTACAGCAGGTGGGAAGACAGTATGGTGGTAAGATCATCGTGCGAAGCCTCCAGACTTCGTCTGTTGTGGACCTTGCCAAACGTATGAAGGAGAATGTTCCTCGACTATCACAGATAGATTGCGACCCAGAGCAGTCGCTCGTGGCGTTTGGCTTAGCTTGCGTTGTATATACCTTTAATCTTAAGCTGGACACATCTGTGCTTCTGCTGGTTCACTTCTATGTAAATTCAAATTCTTCCTCTTGGATACTTCCTCTTCGAGCTTGGTTTAGTTTCGATGACGTTCTATGCAGGCGATTTCTCTTCCGTTTGTACCGGCGGTGGAAGAGATGGATTTCCTATGGATTTCCTTCTTTCCCATTCGTATCTCCTTGATGGATGGTAAAAGCCCAGTTGATTTAACGTGGGAGAACATGCATGTAGGGAGAATGGAACTGTGTAGAAACCGCGCTGGAAACTGTTGTGACCCATTTATATCCGGCCTTATATATAAATTATCAGCGAAGAGACTCCGTTGGAGTCGTAAATTAATTCATGTATCCATCTCGCAGTTTGTGTGTTTTGGACGATAGGTTTCGACAGCGTTTTCCGTCAGATGTAACGGAGATAATGCACGGGATTCACCCAGAATCTTTACTCGCAAGAGTAGAGTCTAACCTGAAGTGGGTAATGATTAATGTGGATATTCAGGCTTTCGCTTCTTAGTTGCTTATAAGTCGAGGCTGGGGTTTTAAGCTGATTAGTTCATCGTCTCTGCTTGCGCATACGGGGCGAAAGTGTTATAATGGTCTTACGGTTCACCACCTTCTGTATGAGGGGTGTATATGGGTTGTATGGTTTGAACGAGACTGTTAGGAAACCTATGTAGAGGTAGATGTCGTAGAAGTTATTCCCTTGCGGTTTATTATTTCTGTTCTACTAACTCCCCCAGGAAGTTGTGTACGCTTCCTTTCTTTTCTTTCCTTTCTTTCATAGCTTATCGGTACCAACCACGCTTAATTATTGCTAACTTTTCCTTGTAATTACGTTGTTCACGTGTTTGTGTAATTGGATACGCGTGTAGGACTTAGCAGTATTATGAGGGAGTCACACGTTATCTAGCTTAGCTGGTATTTGGTCGCTGTTCGCTGTTCGCTGTCTCAGTGTAACTGGCTCGAAGTTTCTAGTATAGCTCTAGTGCATGCTGTTCCCGACTTGCTGTTGTATCAACCGTGTAGTTCTTTGTTTTCTTCTCTCCTGAGGCCTTTTCCCCGATGGAGCTCTTCTTTTGCCGAGCGTATACGAGCTTCGATGTAGAGGGTGATTGTTTGTAGAGGGTGTTGCTTTTCATTTCTGATGGGCGATGGACTTTTGCTCTTCTCGTTAGTTAATACCGGTTTTTCCAAACCAGAAACGCGAGACAAACAGTTTCTTGTGGTTGTTTCGGCCTCAGCTTCTGAGCTTTCGGAGGCGCGAGTTAGGGATTTGGCAGAGTATGGTACGAACTTGCTGTATGTGACTTCGTCCCAGATTCCGAATCCCCGTCAGTATAAATGTTCTGGACTAGCAGGGATCGTTTCAGTTTGCTTGTTCGTGGTCAACTAATGGTCTTTGTTTTAGTTTGCTTGTTCGTGATCAATTAATCGTCTTTGTTCCGAGCAGGAAAGTCCTCATATTGCAGTGGACACAAGTGTATGAGACTTACGCATGATATTTGATATTCGGACGCCTCACTCTACACGTCCCTCCTTAACAGTGGTCGTGATGGCGTTGGGAGGTGCAATTGATTCTTGAAGTCCTCTATGTTGTTGTGGGGGTTTGGTGTAGATCTTAACTCGGTCACTTCCGAGCCGTTTTCTTCTTTTCACAGTCCGTTAAGTGCAATCATCATTATTGTTTTAATGGTATCGTAAGTTGCAAGTATGAGTAGTATGGCATGAAGTGATGACATCTCGTATCGAACGTGCCGACAAACCGTGCGAATCAAAGCGGACGTTAATCGCTTTTTCGTCGGCTTTACCTACTGGTGTTTATGGACTACCATTGGATTTGGAAGACGGTCTTGGGAACGAAGGGTCTCTCACGTCCTCAGTTGAATGAACAGCAGGAAGCCGAGAACTTAACGTTCCGGGCCCCGGCTGCAAAAGTTCATTCTAATGATATTCGGATCGACACATGTACAGGGCGAAAACTCTTCCATTTACGTAATTCACCTACGTGGAGGAAAATCCAATGTGCGTGAATAACAAGAACATCTCTTCAGCTTTGTCATGTGCAGATCGTGTTTAGTGTAATGCAAGCATCTAAGCAGAGGAAGTGGTCTTCTATCTGCTGCTTGCAGATTAGGGTTTGAGGGTTAGGGTAGTCAGAAAATTTATCTAAATGGCTTGTGTATAACGATAGATTCGGAGGCGCAAATGACCAGTGTCTCGGGGTAGGCTTGGAGTAAACTTAGTTACTACTTGCAAAGACGATTGACGACACTCAGTTTGTTATATAACAACTTATACATACAACTTTACTAGACCCAAAACGTTTTCTTTGAAGACAGCATTGTCTCATCCAGCACGCATCGTTCTGGAGTTCTCTCAGCTGGTGGATTTGCTGCCGAACGCCTGTTGCCGTTCTTGGAATCTGCGTCCCTAAGCTCTGTAATTGGAAAGATTCTCTATTTTTCGTCTCCTATGGTTCTAATGCAGCAATTTCTAACATCAGAGAACCATTCTTTCGTTATCATTTAAGTAATGGATGACAACGCATGCTACCGAATAACTCTTGCTTTCATGATCGTTTGAAGTCATGGATGGCAAACGTATGGTACTAGACAACTCTTGCTTTCTTGATCATTTCAAGTCGTGGATGACAACGTATGGTACTAGATTTCTTCAGATGCATGGAAGTACTAAATTTGTTTTTTATACGCTTTGACTCGCTTTCGCGTGCGGTCCCTAGGCCGCCGGGAGTACTTCTATACGTACATATCGGAGTTTAAGCGCAAGTGCTTTATAAATACACCTGGTAACAAGGCGGACTTCATTATGGTTGCTTAATAATATAATTGGTTGTGTGGATTTAAAATCAATGTGATTAATCCTGAAGTGAATCAAATGTCGCTTTACTATTCAAATTGACATGGCCATCTAACGTGTAGATTTGACACCATATTTAAAGTACAAATTCGCATCAACTTCACTACTCAAACCAAACCAAATATGACATCTACGTTTCGCAAGTCAAACATACAAGTTTTTTAAAGACAACTCTTCCAAACTTTAAAAGAACGCAGTAGAAAAAAATAAAAAATTATAGCATTATTCATTTTGCAAGTAATATTGTTTTCTTTTTCATATCCTTTTTCTCTTGCTATCCTTTGGTAGCCATCTCTTGAATTTCTCTCATCATATTTCGCTTGTATCCTTTACTAATCATCATTTGAACTTCATTGCATGCGGAAAAATCATCCACTCAAGTTACATTTAAGATATATATCATCTCTCGCTCTTAAATATGATCATAGTCACACCCGTTGTACCATCCATTTTCCATAATAAATAGAGATGCAGTTCCATCTTAGTTGTGTGTGTGAGTTGTATGAGGATCAAAGATCCATAAGCATAAGTTTTCAAAAGAGATTTGAAACCCATATCTCATGTGCCCAGAAGGTTGAGCTATCAAACTCTCCACACCCTGTGCATGTTAAAAAAAGTAATGTAAAAAGCTTTTGTATATTTTTTTAATTTTTTTTTACTGCTTCCAAGTTGCATATCTTCTTGTTTTGATGATTGAAGCTCTTGGGGTACTATACTATGCACTGAAATCTCGCATTCATATAGTACAATTTATCCTGATTCAAGTATTGTGCTGCTCAACTCATAGAGCTCTACAACATGATATTCTGGCTTCTCAGTTTTCCAAACTTTCTCTTTTAAGCTATGATCCATCTTATGTAAGCCTTAACTTTACCTCAGACATACATTACCTAGGATGCAACTTAACCACATGCATCACTTACTTGGGACACAAGTTAACCTCTAGTCTAGCTTATCCAAGCCTTAGCTCATCAATCATGCATCTTATCAAACAATGGTTTAGATTGTTTCGATATCATCATACACTAATCTTTTACACTACAAAATCATCCATCATATGACACCATTGTTAATTGTTGAGATCTGATCACATGCGAGAAACATAAGTTATAAGAAGTGAAACATAAGATCACTGAAGTTCATTGAGTTATTATCGGTATATATATGTTGAAAAAACACATATATTTATCACTCTTGTGGAGATCGCTACCGAACAATTGCTCCCTTGACGATATTTCCAAGTAGTGATTAATGCAAGAATCACCTATGAAGTAATTGTCTGACGATGCATTAGATTGTGTTTAAATCACTGTTGAAACTTTGAGCGGCTGCAAATGATGTTCTAATTCCAATCCATTGCGCATGCAACGAGACGGTGATGTGTAGTGGACCGACTCTTACATGAAAATCAAATTTCATGTTACGCATTGCTTCAAAGATGTTCATAAGATGAAAATTAGATTTTTTATTCAATCCTTGAATCTCCATTCTCATTGCACCAAGTATAGAGCTTGTTGTAAGCTCTCATGTGCACTTCATTTGCTTCATTGTGACGAAGCGAGTTATTTAATGATGACATTATGAGGTTCAAAATATGATAAGACCAAGTTAGGTCTTAAATTGTTACCATTGACTGGATAATTGTAATCTACGGTGTTATACTAAGGATGCAAGGGGTTTGCTTGGTCATTATATGGTTGATATAAGAGGGCAACTTAAGGAGTTAGCTTGTATCTATGATCTATCTGTGGACATTTTGAGAGATTATGAGATGAGTAGGTCCAACTTATGAGCACAAGGTGTCAATCAATCCATATATGTGCAAGTTACGCATAGACGAAGATGGTTTGTGAAGAAGTAGATCATTTGAGGAGAATTTAAATGTAAGGAGGAAGGAAAGGAACACTTCAGTCTCTTGTGAGCGATAGTTTGATAACACAAGCCTTTTCAAAGTCCAAACTTGTAGTCATTAGATCTATTGGTATCAGAACTATGAGTTTTTAAAGACACTAAAAACTATATGAAATTTCATCAGGCTATTTGGAAGACGTGGAAGAGATTGGTTTGTAAAGAGACTCTTCGTCATTGTTCACTTATGACATAAGGGTGTTTTGTTCTTCGTGGTCTGTAGGTCAATACTTTCGTTCTGGGTGCCAGTGCAATAAGAGAGTCTTCATATACATATAAGAGAAGATCATATGTCAATTGGATTGTTGTGTTGTGATACTACCCAGAAATGAAATGTGCCAAGTGAAGTTGAGTCGTAGAGGATAGATTTATGTAAGTCTGAACTTCATGCTACCATCTTCTTTATCTTTATTCGCAAAGAGAACTCCAAACTGCATGTTTGGGACAACATTTTGACGAAGGTGATAAGATATATCTGTAGGGAAAGACAGCTTCATATTAGACAGTTCATTTTGTTGGTGTGTGTGGCTTTAAGTCATATGGAGGAGATTTTAGAGATTTGTTCATTTGCGATCAAAAGATTCGACTCTCGACTATCGAGAGTGAATCTAGAGGTTTTTGGAGCTAACTGAGTTACAAAAGAATATTGTTTCGATATCTGAAGATCATTTGGTGAAAGAAAGAAGTTCTCAAATATATCTTATTCGTTTGTTCTGCTATGTTTTTCATCATTTGTGACTCGTTTAAGTTCCAGTTGGTTATGTGTGACTTGTGATAACTAACTTTTGCTAGAGGCTTGTGCATGGATGTACTTTGGATCGTGTGATATTATTGTAAAGTTTCTTGTTAAAAAAAGAATATTTTGATCTGTCCAACTCATCCCAATTCTAACGATACCAAACTTGCTAAACACATACTCTTAAGCAAAAAGGGTATGATCAAGTAAGAAATTGTAAGAGAAGTATGATATGATAGACATTCCCTCTATGGTTTTGATACGGTTGGAGATCCACTGAGATAGAGATATACAACAATGATCTGAATGTTATCCATCACTTTTATCATGTGAGGTTATGCGCACGTTTGGCTATAAGCAGCTATACTCCATGTACAGAAAGGGTGCGTTGACTTTGATATCCATGATCCACTTCTTCATATTTCATTCTACGAAGCACAACGAGATATATTAAATATAGATGACAATGGATGATATGGCAGTACCACATGTTAGTGAATGCTGATATGGTATTCACCATATGGCGATACGATGTTGAAGCGGCGTTAGGGTAGATAAGGATGATGTGGCTGATGTTGATTGGGTGGATGTCAAAGTGGGTCGAAATGATGATGTGATAATGTCCATGTATGACATGTGACTTCTTACATAGATGTCATGTGATCAGATTAATGTGGACATGTGACAGAACATGGAACTGAAATACGGATCTAGGTGAAGTTTTTGCAAACAGTATAAAAGTTCTGCCACCGAGGTCATTAAAGAGAGATTTTAGATCTAATGCTGAAAAGCTACAAGATTGTTTATATGAATTTTGAATAGGTTAGTTTGGGTCAAATTTGGATTTGAATCGTCAATCAACATGGTGAATCACATGTCCCGAAGTTAAATTGGACTAAAAGAATGATTTACTATGGAATAACTTTGAGATGCATCTTGAAGTTAAATCCTCGCTCCTGATACTTAGGGTATGGGTTACCCAAATCATTCATTTTTTGACGGTCATGACCGCAAAATGCACTCTTCGAGGTTATCTAGAGCAATTTGCACCTAACCATATCATTTCTGCTCGATTTCCAAATCGGATGTGGAAGATAGAATTAGAAAGCGACTAAGAAGCGCTGCCATTTTGCTAAGCAACTATTCAATTTTTGCTCTAAAAAATCAATAATATAAGATTTGTTTTTCATGTCTTTTGAAGAAAACTCATTTCTTTGAAGAGGATTTTTGAATTCAAATAAAAAATCTAGAAGAATATTTCCCACTACGATATTTTATACAAGAAGGGGTTTAAATTGAGATGAAAAGGATGAACGTTGGGACGCATCTCAAAGTAGACTAGAAGACTAAAAAAAGAAAAAGAATAAATTTTTGCTCGATGTCATAACTTCTTGTTCACAAGTTGATTTTTTGACGAGTTTGGTATCATTAGAACCGGGTTGACAAGAATAATGTTTTGAATGGTTCATATTGGTAAAGTCACCATTTTCCAATAGATGAACTTCAATATGTGTCCCGAATTTGAACTTAGAGAATGAAAAAGAAAGGAACAAATAACTTTAAGACTACATAACTCCACTTGCCAGTCATACCGATCATTTTTCTCAGTAAGCAATGCGTATTTGAAAAAAAAACTTTGCACATGTAGGATAAGCCAACTAGCCATCAAAAATTAATTTGTCCATGTCTCTTTTCTTGTGATTTTTCTTGCTAGAAAGCGAGTCAAATATCAGTTTTCAGTGTGACTAAACAACATGACTTGTATGACTGACAACTCCAAGTCAGAGGTCTGATAATACATGGCATTATAAGAATGTTCTGATAAAGTGAGACATTCTTATGAAGTATGAAGAAGTAAATCTCCAAGTAGAAGGTTTAAAGTAGTTGCGTCTTTATCGAGTGTATTTCATCATTTCTCCTCTAAATGATGGCAGTTATTCTCCCTTCTACTCCAACAACAAATAAAACTCAATCCTCTGATGATCTCAAAAGACGTGATTAGCAGAACAAATTATGTGATCAACAAGTCATCTATTATGGAATGATATTTCAACCTAGTGGAGTTTTTGTTCGAGTCAAATATGCATCCCAATTCTACTTCCTTATAGGATGGGAAGAGTACCATCATTAAATGAAGAAAAAGGACAAATACATTATTTGTATTTGTTTTGAGATGTCAATATGGTCTTTGCTTCCCCAAAAGACTCGCAAAATTTTACATTTTAATTGATTTTCTCATGTGAAGAGAACAAACTTGTCTACAAACAAAACATGAGTTCTTAGGCTGAACTTGTCTAGAATGTTGAACATGAGATTTTGAGGCTAAACTTGTTTGACCAAACATGGAGTCTCATGGCATCTATTTCACCTTCATGAAATTAGAAAAATAGTACATAGTTGTATCTTTGGCCTGAGCATAATTGTTGGCAGTACAAGAATAGACAAGTTATTTGTTACTGAATTTGATATGTCTCCAACCACTTTTGCAAAGAAAGATTTGGGCATAAATCAAACCATTTCATATTTGGCTCTCCATCAGAGATGAATGTGTTTGCATTAACTTTTAGTGATATGCACACAAGTTTCTTGGTTGTCACTACCTTCTATGTAGAGAATAAGTAAGCTCAGTAAGCTTTTATTGTAGACGTGCAGAAGGGACTGTCAGAACAAAATTGTGTGTGCACTCGTTGGAAGAGACAACAAAACTATACACTAATCGTCTTTGTTGTTTCTGTGGCTCTTCTTGCAAGATGACGGGTTGTCACATTCGCTGCCTTTAGGTTTAAGCTTGTTAAGTCGTGGTTTGCAAGTTAGTGTTGTGAGTTTCGTGACCTACGGAGCAAGAGCTTCTGTTGACGCAACAAGACGATAGGTGCGCGAAAGAGGTGTAACTAGAGTAACTATAGTATTTCTCATACTAACCACGCAGAAAAACAAAGAGCACTCGGTAATATAATATAATAGCAACATAATATAAAGACGCATGAACTGCATATACATGTAACACCGTGAGAAAACAAAGAATATTTCGGAAGACGCGATAACGTTTTTCTCTCAAATAGCAATGTAATATAATAAAGTCGTGGGAGCAGTTTAGCATTCATGTACCACTTATCTTTGTCTCGTTTGGTTCAGATTGGACTTGGACCGTCTCTCTAACTCTCAAGCTCAACATTTCTTAAGTCATGACTTGGACCTGACTAGGTTGGTCTCAAAACATGAGTAAGTCACAACATGACCTTGGACTTCTCATCTAGTCAAAGGTCCTAAACGGTACCTCCAACACACCTAGCGGTCCAACCGTCAGTGACGTCCGTTTGGGTCTATGCTCTCGAATGGTGGTCTAACTCGCCATCTCGTTTCTTAGTCCTGCCCCAGCTTTTGGGTTGTTCATAAATCCAGGCGTCCAAGTATGGACCGGAATGCGCCATGATACTGATCCAACTATCATCTCATGCCTCCAGAGTTCTCGTGACTTACTGAGCAAAAGCTTCCGCTGATGCAATAGGATGATAGGTGCGCAAAAAGTAGTATAAGAGATGACGCTTCGGTGAGCGAGAACTTGAGCAGCAGCTGAAGGTTGGACGCTTGAGGAAGGATGCGCGATACAAAGCGGATCAACGTTTATAGTTGAACGCTTGGAGCAATGACCGACATAGGACAAAGTTTCAAAAGAAAGAGCAAGATAATGCTTTTACAAGGTATGGCTGGAATCAGAAATGATGAAGCAATCCATATTTCTTCTCATAAGAAACCAGGTTCGCCTAATAGGTTACGCATGCTTTCGCAAAGTGGGTGATGTCGTCTTTTATGTGAGACCAATAAAACTTTTTAGCTCTCACTTCTAAAGAGTGATACATTTATCCCTAGAGACCATACCCTCTTGCATGATCTTCATCATCCTGACGAGCTCTTCATACAAAGCTCCTTGACTCCTTGTGCCTGAATCGTTGGACACCGTTGGTAAAGCTCCATCTTGTTACATCGGTGCCGCAGTTGGTATTGAGCTTCTTTGACGTTGGGGCGAAGGTTGCAGGTTATCGTCCCTGACTTTACCTCGGGGCTAGCTCGAGTCTATTTGATTCTGATGTAACTTCATTACATCTCTATCTGATTCAAATGGATACAATGCAATCTTTGTGATAGTTGACCGATTTAGCAAACTAGTGAATTTTATCCCCACCTTGGATATTGCAACAGCATTCACGACTTCTCGGTTGTTCGTAGATACTTGGTAGCACACACATGGATTACCTCGGAGTATTATTTCAGACCACGATTCTAAGTTCACAAGTGTCTTTTGGAAACACTGGTTTCAAAAATTAGAGACTAAGTTAAATTTAGTATCGCTTTTCATCTCAAAATGGATGAGCAAACAAAATGAATCAATACTTGAGGAATTATGTGAGCGCGGACCAAAGTGATTGGACGGAGTGGCTCAGTCTTGCTGAGTATTGTTACAACTCCACGAAGCATTCAAGAACCAATGAACCGTCTTTCTTGCAGCTTACGGATGTGAGCCATAAAGACCTCTTTACTTGACTCTTGTAGGAGGTTCTATATCAGCACGACCAAGAACACGACAAACATCAGCTGAAGAGTTGTGGCAGAAATGCAGCGGTGTGAGGAACAAGTGAAAAAGAACCTCAAGAAGACGCAACAACGTTATACAAAGCATGTAAACAAGCATCGGTGGCAAGTAAAATTTCAAGTGGGTGAAGAAGTATGGTTGAGTACGAAGAACTTCATCCTTCCATAAATAATGTCGCTAAAGTTCTCATCGAAGTTTACGAGACTTTTTGTCATTGTCGAGAATCCGCACAAAGATGTCTATACTCTAGACCTTTGTCTTGAGTAACAGTTGCATCTGACTGTTCACGTTTCTTTATTAAAGAAATACTTCAAGGATGATTTGTGGCCGAAGCGCAAATAGGTTCTCAAGTCTCAACCTGATGTCGTGCAAGGTGAAGTAGAATACGAGGTGGAGACCATTTTACGATAGTGATGCAAATCTAACCAAACGGAGTACTTGGTAAAATGGCGTGGATACCATTTGAAGCAAGCAACTTGGGTGCCAGAGGAAGATATGCAACATGCACATGAAGTGTATGACCTCTTCAAACGGCAACAATGACAACATGGGCGTTAGCAAGATGAGGACATCCTTCCCTCGAGGAGTGAAGGAACAATAAACCGTACGAGTAGCAACTTGAGGCGATTTGAGACGATGAACTTTGTAGCTTGGACTCGTAATTTGTGAAAATAAAGAATTTGTTTCTTGAATATTGTCTAAGTGTATTGGTAGTGCATGACTATGACTAGTTTTGATCAGATGTCTAAGATGTTGTCAAGAGGAAGAATGACGTACACTCGAAAGAAGCGAGCTGGTTTGGATAAGCATATGTATCAAGACTTAGGTTTGTCTTAGCATTGACAAAGCATTATGATCTTCTATACTTGTCTTGCGGCTTGAGGTGATCTTGTGTTGCAGTAGTTGACAAGATAAATTTAGTCGCGCGTCTAAGTCAAATCAAGTTGTGACTAGAAAGTGAGCTTCGGAAGACTCCATAAGTAGGTGTGAATACTTGTAAGTTAGCAAGTTAAAATCTTAAGTATAATGTTTAGAAATTGTTAAATAATTTTGTTTAGGAGTGGCCAAAAAGGTTAAGCTTTCTCCAAGACTAGTTGGAATCTTCTAGAGTTCTAGCGACGACTTAAGACTCAAGCCAAGAAGAGAATTGCGGGTTAGCTACCAGAACGCAATTCTGGTGCCAAGGGGTTGGTTACCCATTTTGAACTTGGTGTTAACTTAAAGATCATTGTTGATGAGGGCATCAACCTCCAAAGTGAGAGTGAATGTCACGACCCTCAGTCTCAAGATCGGGCTAGATGCGAACAACAAAATCTTAGTAGACTTGCGTTAGGTTGTGAACACTACGAATATGACTTAACGGCTTGATCGAGAAGTCGAGAATATAAGAACCCTAAGTGGTTCTCTGAACCAAGATTGAAACATTGGGTTAGGACGTGAGAGACTATCCCAAGAGGACCTTAGACGATGCTGACATGGGGGGTAGTTTGGAAACAAAGCGAAACGTAAGAACGAGACATAGATATGAGACATAGGTCAGAGACGTGGGTCCGAGACGCGAGACTCGTGGGTTTGATGCAGACGACCTTGGTCGGATGCTGATCCGAACTACATGGTCCAAGTCTGGTGCTGGATCACAGTTCCTTGGAAAAATCTTAAGTGTTGGAGCTCCAACGACATTTTGGGTCGTGGACAGAGCTCCACGTAAGATCTTGAGGTTAGTAAAGTGTTATTGGATAGGTCTCGGTGAGGGCTTTCCAGTGATATACATAACTTTACGAACTGACATCGGAGTTTATCATTATGACCGGTCTCATGATCAGGTTGTGATATAATTTTTAAGGACCAAAGAGGAGGATGGGATCACCGATCTCCAAAAGTATATATGAGAGGGGCTCGATGTCTGGGTGGACCGAGACGAGTCACCCGACCTTAGGATTCACAATGCTAACATGTATAAATCATGATCACATGTTCACGTTCATGCACCACTTATCTTTGTCTCATTTGGTCCAGATCGGAGCCAAATCGTCTCTTTAACTCTCAAGCTCAACATTCCCTAAGTCATGCATAGAAGCGAAACAATCGTAGTTTATTGGAGGAAAGCTTTGTGTAGAGTAGAGAGTATCTTATTGTTATATCGATGAATTGATATAAAAATTCAAAATTTTAGTAGAAATTTATTTACAAACCTACACTATTTTACTGCAAAAAAACACAGCTGAATTAAAAAATCTAACAATAAAACGTCTGCAGATTCTTGACCGTGGTCGTAACACTCACCGCTAGACAAAATTATTGACTGGAGATTCTAATTTTTACTTGCATTAATATATATTATAAGATATACTTACTTATTCACCTAAGTGTCTCATCAAAACTCCTCAAAGCTTTAATTTCATCCTCCTCTAATTATTTTCATTCTCATTGAATGAGATGTCACGTTAAGGTTGCAGAAAAAATGTATTTGGAACCTCCCGAGCCACTTTTGCATTTGCTTCATGTTTGACATTTTGACCCCTTCTTCAATCTCCCTGCTTCATTTCTAAATTTTCTAATCTATATTTATGTCGTTTTCATTTTCAATCTCTTGCTTCGATGTACATTTCTCCCCACTCCATTTTCAATTTTTGTGTACACTTGGAGTTTTCCTGCAACTTTTCAACCTCTCGCTTCCTCTTATACTTTTCTCCATCTCATTTTTTCTCTTTTCATTTCTCTCTTTCGACAAAAAAATACGTTCGTCGTTATGGAAGTGACAACCGCCCTAATTTTAATTTCCAAATGTCATTCGACAATATTATCGTTCAAGCACTTAATATTGGCTCCGTCCACAAAGATTATGTTCAGATGTTCAATACAATGCTATCTGAAAATCTTTATACTAGCTTAATGTGAAGAGCGATCACTGATCTTGAACTTTATTTCACAAACAATACATTTACATGTTTAGTGTCACAGTGCTGCTTGCAGACATAGCTTGAGTGCAAAGAAAGGTGCAAACTCCTCTGCTATAGTTTTGTTCTAGAGGAAATTTGCTTTCAAGTTCAGTCTTCAGTAATATTTAACGTCCACTGCAGTCTATTGTTATATGAACTTTGCATATATAAGAATACTATAGTCTACTACTACGCAAACGCTTTTCTCAATAGAGTTGTGCTTCAAAATGATAGTCATTATGTCGAATGGTCGTTGTGTCTTAGACAAGAAAGTAAAGCATGAGATGAAAAGTAGATGAACACAAGGGAGAAAACATGATTCATACCTTTGTGTTGTGAAGGACCACCGTCATATGTTCTCGCTCGAATAGATCGTTCGAGCGCACTACTGATTCAAATGTACTCGGATAACATGCATTGTGCGAAACTCGAGATAAGGATTGTTCACAAGACTTGGACGTATGGACTTATGAACAACCCAAAGACTGAGGCAAGACTAAAGAACGAGACGGCGGATTAGACCACCGTACGGGAGCTTGGACCCATGTAGACATCACGGATGGTTAGAGCGCTATGTGTGCTAGAGGTACCGTTTAGGACCCTGAACTAGATGAGAAGTCTGTCCCAAGTCATGTTGTGACTTGCTCATGTTTTGAGACCGACCTAGCATGTTTTGAATCCTCCCTCGTATGAGGGAAGATTCAAAACACCTTATCGTATAGTCGAGTTGTGAGATCATCACGTGTGATATAACGAGTTCAAAATGTAGTATCGTATTACATTTTTCTAGCCAAACACATGTAAACTTGATTTTCATTCTATAAGCTTCTAGAACCATTAGCTCTGGTAAATTAGAACAATGGTGTCTCTTATTATAGATATCACAAAGTTTATATCATCGACTAAGTGATCAACCAGTTGAGACTTTATTCTCGCGTGTTGTAACTCTAAACCCCGAATCTTAAATAATTTATATATCAAATAAAGGAATTTCGTAGCATAAGTCTTGAGTTTTTGGATAAAAATGATAAAACAAAGCCTGCAAATATGAATATACGTCGAAATATATATATGGACGAGGGTCGGATGGGAACAAGCGTGGAAACCGGATGGTGTAAATTTGCATGTTTCATAGGCGGGTATGCATGGAGTAGGTGATCAACTACATGCAACTTTTGCTTGCTTGTTATTATCAAGAAAATATATAAATATTAAACAAAAATCATATACTAAACTGATAAATAAGAAAATATTATTTTATAAATAATAAATATTAGCCAAACCTGGAGACTCGAGAACACCCGAACATGAACTACAAGGAAAGCTGCCATACACTATCTCCAAAGTACATATGCAAAATGTTTATCATCATTTTGTAACATTTTATTTAAAGTTTAATTTATTACCTAACCATGGAAGGGTTAGATAATAAACTAAACCTTTGCATATTTGCCTCCTCCATTAGGAGGAGGTGAGTGTACAAGGAAATAGCCTTCCTCTTGTACATTGAACTTAATTTAACGTATAAATATTATAAAAATTAAATCAATTCATAAGTGATATATATTAACTAGTATCGGAGTAGCCAACTCATCTGAATATAAACCATAAGTGGAGTCCGGGCTGATGCGCTGCTGGGAGGATAAGACCAAGACATTGCTTCCTAAACCTCGCTGTATTATGAGGACATTAATTTATATTCTAACCCTTCTCGCCGGGAGGATTAGAATATACATGGGCGAATATGCATCCAAAGCGTCCTTTTGTCTCAAGGAAAGAAAATAATAAATATAAAACTAACTACAAAATTTTCATAAAAGATTGATTGAAAACTGATTTCAAAAATGGATAGTGAACAATACATCGACAATACATACAGATAATACTGTTGCTTGTTTCGATTCAGAGAGAACATAGAAGGGGTGGAATTTAGACAGTCAAAGTTTTATAAATATATTTAACTAAATTTAAATAGCTAAATTTAAATGACTAAATTGAAATTCTACACTGCTTTGATTACATGTTGTCTTTGTAGTCACTGAAAACCCATAAGTAACACCCCGGGACTGAACCTCTTTCTGATATTAATGAGTCTGTTTTCCATTGAAAACCCATAAGTAACACCTCTGGACTGAACATCTTTCTGATATTAATGCGTCTGCTTTCCACCAATATAAATACTTCCAATTTCTCAGCTTTTAGTTTATATCCTAACTCTTCCAAGAGGAAAGATTAAGAGATAAATTAAAAGCCATGTATATTCTCCCTCTTCCTAACTTGAATGGGCAAATATGTGAAGCTTTGCTCAGGAAATATGCAAGGAAGTAGTAACTTAATGAGCAAGGGAGGAGACGGAAGATATGGAAAAAAGACTTTGAAGGTTTGTTGCATCTCTTAGCCGACATTCCCTCCTTCGTTCTTCTCTCGCACTTCACTCTACCCTACTCTTCCATTGTGACATGGATAATCGATCCCAAAGCCAAAAACCGAAAAGTAATGTCTATAGTATGTGTGTATTTAATCTGATAATCAAGCTCTACAACGTATGTAATAATTCACACTATTATATACATGCATGTACAGATATACTCAAGGTATATTAAGAATACGAGGTGGGGTATGAAGTCCTACAGCTGAATAAATACCATGTAACTTCGAGAATGATGCTTATCATAGATGAATGTACTTCAGAAAATAATGAGTTTTATTGTTGTTATTGTTATTAATGTATTGCTGTGAATATGCTTTAGTACAAATAAGTGTCACGCGTATCCTTCTCACGGCCTTGTACATCGAACTGTATTTTATGTTATCGATAAATATATAAACATTATGTAAAAATATTATAATAAGTTATTTTAAATATTCATTTTTCTATAACTACAAAGTGTTAAGCAGACCTGGAGTTGCCAACAGATCCAAGCAGAACCCATAAGTGTAACATTGACTCTCATGCTGCTACGAGTATAAGTCGGGGACTGGATTCAGAAAACACCCTCATTTCATTTACCCAATAATTTACTGCCTAACCTTTCTCGCCGGAAGGGTTAGTGCATAAATTAATGAAAGCTCTCCTGCTTTCTAAGTATACATGAGGTGAATATCCTAATTAAAATTAATTGTACCAACTTCAAATTCGAGTTCGAGTTGATGATGTATCCTAATTCCTTAACAAACTGGTTAATTGATCGGTGATATACATCTTTGAATATTGCCATCATCAATAGCGTGAAACTCCTGTTGATAGTATTGTGATGGAGCTTCATTGAACATGAAGTACAACACAAAGAGCATTCTGATCTGTCCTGCTCACGAGCTTTTAGGTCTAGAATTCCGCAGCAGGAAACCGATGGACAAGCTAAAGGAAGAGAGCGAGCGAGTTTATAATAGAGGATGGCAGGAGTAAAGAATGTGCATTTGGTGACGAAATAGAGAGAGGTCGTGGTAAAGTGGCCAGAAGATGGAGTTTAATTTAATGTATAAAACAAGATGGAAACACAACCAAAGTATAGTAGTTGACCTTGTTATGGAAAACGGCTCTTTCTGTTCGTTCCAGCATCTGGAGTATATGTCAGTGGGCGGCGCAAATCACAGCCCTACAGGGACGCACACACATTCGGGCTTGGTTGAGTTGAGGTACTCCTCTTAGGCTGAGTCGCCTGAAGATGTCGGAGTTTACGCGCTAGCAAGGGAAGGGGAAGGGCAAGGGAACGCTCCGAGGACGAGTAGGGTCGAGGACATGAACGAGGGAGAGGGTTCAGGCGACAGTCGCCCCTGAGGAGGAAGACCACCATTGGGAGCAGCAGGGAAAATGTGAGTTCGGAATATTTTTCCTATCTAGGGCGGAGTGATTGTGATTGCGACATCTTTGTTCTGGGGAAAGTGGGGTGCAAGGGTGGAGAGACCAGGAGGTGCTGGTGGTCTCCGACTAGAGAGCAGAGAAAGCATGGAGGGGCTTCGGTAGAAATCATGTCGTGTGCACTTCGTTGGAAGGAGGGTTAATATATTCGGTGTCGGTGGTAAAAGATCGGTCCAAGAAAATTGGTGGGAGGGAGGGAAGGAAGGAAGGCTGTGAGTGCCGTATCTCGAACCATTAGGTCAGCTGGTCTTCAGTAGCGCATTGTGATCATTCCAGACAAGGAGTGGTTGTGGAGTCGATTGGCATCGGGGGTTTGGGTTTTTTCGATTCGCTGGTTAGGGTACGTGTTTTGTACCTCTCGGTGTGGTTTTACACTCTGCACAACCGTCATACGTGTGAGGTCACGACTGCTAGAGATTGCTGTTGGAACTGTGCTTCCTGATTCGCATCTTCAGCACAAACTTTTTTCATCATTGTATCAAGAGTTCCCTTCAGCTGTAGTTTCGTGTCTGTCTTTTTGTTTGCGCTCGTGCTCTGGTCTTTTGCTAGGTCACCCACTGTGTATCACCAGGCTCTGCTGCATTTTCGCCCTTGAACAGTTTGTCATTCTTGAAAGCTAGTCCTTTTGCCGCCATTCCGAAATCGGATTTCCCAGCCAGGATTTTTGCACACATATTGCCATAGTGGAAAGAGGGTGGCTGTCATGACAGAGCCTGAAACTGAAATTGGGAATGGAGCGTCGGCCACCATAGATAGCCAGCCTACAGTGACCGATGCACCGCAGGAGCCTGCTGAAGCCGAGGTGGTGAAAACTTCGAGTGGCGAGCATACGGAGAGTTTACGGTCTCGGGACGTGAAGCAAGCAACGAATGTGAGCGCCGAGGGACTCTTCACCAAGAAAGCAGGAACTGAAGAAGGGTTCAGCAAAGGCGACGACAAGAAGGTCGAGGAGATGAAAATAGACGAGAAGGATGTGGAGGAGAAGGAGGTCCAAATGAAAGTGGGAGAACGAAAAGAAGGTGCCAAGAAAGAAAGAGTAATGAGGGAAGAGGAAAAACACGACGAGGAACTAGAGGAGGAAGAGGAGGAAGAAGAGGAGGAAGAGGAAGAAGAAGAGGAAGAGGAGGAAGAACCGCTACAAGGGAGACTGGTCTCCTCGAAGGATGAAAAGATGGAGGAGGAAGAGGAAGAAGAAGAGGAGGAGGAGGTAGAAGAAGAAGAGGTAGAGGAGGAAGAGGTGGAAGAGGACGAGGTGGACGACAAGGACGGCAGTATTGAGGAGCAGATCGCTTTCACGAGGGTCCTTGAAAATTTTTTCAGGGATCGGAACTTGGAGTATAAAGCTCCCAAGTTTTACGGAGAAGAGCTGAATGTGCTGAAGTAAGCGTCGTATATCTGGCCTCTTACTGTTTTACTTTATTCCTGCGATAAAAGAGCTGAATGTGCTGACGTAAGTGTCACATATCGTGCATTTCACGCTCTAACTTTACTCTTACGCTCGTATCTCTCCTATGCTCGAAGCTGCGGACTGAAACATCAGGATGTTCCAAGTGATATAGCGCGTTGATTTTCTGGACGTGAATTACGTTAGTAGGGATGAGTGTCAAGCTTTTAGTTGTGGTTGCCTAATACTCAAATCAGCTGTAACGGAGTTGTTTAGAGTAAATCGCGAAGCTTGTTTTGACTGCGTCTCATTCTAAAGACTCAGTGTAGAGTAGCTGGCGCGTTTTCTTAGCGGGTCATAATTATTTGTCTCTGGTATATCTTGTTTTCTCTTGTCACCCTGCACCCTGCCTTGGCGAAGCCTTCGATCGCGCGTCGAGACTAGGACTCTTGTAGCGTTGGACCATGAAAAGAGCATGTTCAGTGGGTCCTGTCCTTCGATAATCGATCAGAGGGGTTAGGCCAGTAAGCTTGACCAGGGAAATCGTTGATGATTGAGCTGGCAGGCAGCTTACACAGCTGCTATAGCATTTAAGTCTTGTAAATGGCAATTCGGCAGAGAGGAATATCTGAGGTCATACCGGAGAGCGGCTCTTTAAACTGGATAGTCTCAGTTTGCCAAGTCTGCGGCTAGAAGCTTTTGTAGCTTGTGTCGAAGTAGCTTTAGTCCCATTAGCTTCTGTCCAGTCTGTAATCTTGCTTTTGTTTCGTTGGGACTTGTCGCTCTCCAGATGCCCTGCTTCGTTACTGATCGTTTGCTTTTCAATGATTACTGTCATGTGTTGCATTGATTATAAGATTGAATCGTGTGTGATGGACCGGACATATAAGACTGACTCGTGTGTTATACGTCAGATTCCTTTTGCCGTAATGATCATTTCCCCGTTTGATGAATTAAGAAAATTATATCGCCGTTGTTGATTGTTTCTTGCCCGATGGGTGGCAGATTGTGGAAGGCCGTGACTTCTCTTGGAGGATACGAACAGGTATAGCAAGTGGCAAAACTTTCCGTGAATGTTGTCTACCGGTTGTGGAGAAGTATTTGGAGTAATGCTTGCATCAAACGCTCCTTAGTTGTGATGCTCTTATCTATATGTCGCCTAGCGTCAGCATACATGTTACCACTCCTCGTTACTCACCTTGTACTTACATGGGTTCAAAACTATTTTGGGCTTACCTTTAATGTGCGGGCGAAGTCACTGTTTTCTCTGAAAGCTGCTTTACCCGTGTGACAATATATATGTCGCCTAGCGTCCCTGGGTTTAAGACTCTTTGGGGGTTACCTAAGTGTGTCGGGCAACTTACTGTTTCTCCGGAAACTGGTTCTCCGATGTACCCAGATATATGTCGCCTTGCGTCATTGTCTACGCGTTGCTGTTGTGGATAGCATGTCGAAACCTGATGAGATATACCTTTGT
The DNA here is from genome assembly GCA_036924285.1 of Asterella californica. NCBI lineage: Eukaryota > Viridiplantae > Streptophyta > Marchantiopsida > Marchantiales > Aytoniaceae > Asterella > Asterella californica. The sequence goes on along the minus strand of JAYKYS010000010.1, from coordinate 18,877,684 downwards.
TGTAGGTGACTTCTGGCAAGTTATGGCGACAAGTTGGAGAACAGTTCAAACCCCCCAAGTGAGTATCTACTTCTAGCTAAGATTGACTTTTTCATGTCTGGGAACTCCGCACATCAGTTACTGGTGTTGAAACGTGTCATGAGTGCTTTTTGAAATGTCTGCTAGGACGATATAATTAGTAGAGTGATTTCGCTTCGGGGCACAGATTTTGATCGGATGAGATCTTACTTTTACAACTCCTCACTTTAGGTACCTGATGCCATTTCTGTTGTATAGGGCTACTAAGTGGACCTCTTTGAGGTGTATCTGGTTAGCGCATTATTTCGAGATATTCCGTTGTAGAGAGGCAAACTTAAACCCTTCCTCGGATTGGCTTCGCGTAGCGAATCAGTCGTACCGGATCAAGACAGCCTTGTTGACCACCTTTGATGGATTGTAGAAGGTTTACGTCCGACGTAGCACTCCCTCAGTTAATTAAAATATCTATGTTGACCTCGATAATTAACCGTTTAAATCGCCGAAACGTAAGACCTGACCTGATCACTGATCAGGTCGAAAAGAAAAAGCGAGTACAGCAAATCTCTCTGTCACTGTAGATCAGACAGATGTGTTACTTCTCCATTATCAAATTCACAGTCGGAGGGTACCTTAAATGTCAAATGGTTAGCATAGTAGTTGAGCAGTGTTGATCTGTCGCTTGATTCTCCTACCGTTTAGAAGTGGTTGATTGTCTAAATTGGATATAATCGAGCAAGAAGATTTTGTAGTTTATGGATTGCAAATATCCGATTGTTCCCGTAGCTCACCAGTATAGTGAAGGTACTGGACTGTACGATGTTTAAACTGTGCTGATGGCGAACTTTCAGAGAGTTGCTCTTCTGGCAGGGAACTTATGCAATTCTGCAGTCGAATCAAATGTTTCCCTGATTGTTCTGTATTCGTTCTTAATGCCAGGACCTGCACTACAATCTCATGGTCCTTTCGCGGTTTCTACGAGAAGGTAATTCCTCACACTCTGGCGAACCTGTTCTCGCTTCGTCTTCCTTCCACAGATGCTGTTCTCTTTCTTGAGACTCTTTGCAATCGGTATTTGTTCTTTACTTTGAGGACGTTGCACGCGTTGGAATGAGATACTGACGTTGTATTTGATTTCTTCAAACCCGGGGACCATTGTTAGTCGACCTCGTTTAGCTTGAACCACCGTTACATAGAAAGCATTCTGATGACAGTTTCGGTGTCGATAGCTTTAATATATGATCTTATAACCACCACCACTGCCAACTCATCTGTCAGAGTTCCGAATAAGGAACCGTCCATTAGGAAGGCGAGCTGTTCGAATGACATATTTTCATGTTGCCCTCTAGCTTGATGTATCCACGAGGTGGCAGGTTTCTTTTCATTCACCGTGGGCCGGACCATCTTGAACAAGTTGACCTTCTCAGTAGCAAGACTAGCAAGTTAGCTCTCCAGGTTCTGATACGCTAAATCCTCTCTCTCTCAACTCTCGCAAGTGTACACTGAGCGCAGTATCAGTGTTTGTCTCCTAACGTCAGCCTCGACCCTGACCGCATTCGTCTGGAGGAGCAAGTTAAGCTGCGGAAATAACGTCGGGTTGTCTTATATTATGGTTTTCACTCCTCTGCATTTTTAGTTTGCTCTTCCTTGGTATCAACTTTGGTCGGTAATGCAGGCATTGTTGGATTACGAGAGATTTCAAACGGGTGGATCTTTACCTTCAAGTTTTGGAGGAAAAGATCCAAATCAGTCGGAAACAGGTCTTTCTGCATTTGACAACCAAGCTGCGATGTCTCCTACGACGCCTTCTTCACAGGTAGCTTTAATTTCTGTTAATTATAATATTAACAGGGTTGGATCTAGCAGATTCTTCTAGATGCGCACTGACCACCTATTCCTCTAGATTTCTCACTGGAATCAAGAACGAGAAAAAGAGTTTCCCTGTTAATTTATTCGTCTGCAATATAGTACCTTGGAGATATTGGAGACACCAGGATGTGTCGATTGTGTGACACGGGACTATCAGACTAACTCTTCTCCCCGCTGGTCGGCGCAGCCCAATGCAGCAGCAGCATCTGGGTCAGGAAGAGCGAGGAGAGACGCCGCTGCGCGAGCTATGCAAGGTTGGCATTCTCAGAGAGTTGGTAACGGGGAGGTTGGAGATCCAATCATTAAGGTAGAACCTTCTCACGAGCTTGAAATTCCTTTAAATTCGGATGGACTTAGCTTTGTCACAGGCATTCAGATTTAAGTCTTACAGTCCAAGCTTTCTTGCTGCTTTCAGATAGTTAAATCCAGGTGAGCAGCATGTGAGAGCAGCATGTGAGGAGTGGGATGCTTTATGCTTGGAAGTCCCAAAAGTAGCCTTTTTACACACGCTGGTAAAGTCGTCATGTATTGACGTGGATGTTGCCGGCATGGGAATGTGGGGTTGATAGGAAAAGAGCGGCGTGTTGAAGAAGGAGAAGCAGTTGAAGAGTTTGGGTATGATAAAACTTTGTTTCTTTTGTGTTATCCTGTCCTTACTCGTTTTTCTGATTCTCTGTTGATAGCTCGGTCATCAAGCGGAAATGAGTTCTGATAGTGGAGTGTTGGAAACTACTTGCTACACAACCGGACTGTTTCACTCTTGCTCCAGGTGGCACAAAACGTAAAGAGACTGCTTCGTTGGTGGAGAGAGCAGTGAAGGTTGCCCGATCAAAAGGAGTGAGGTCTCGGTCTTTGGATGACGTTCCTCATGAGAACACACTTGGCGCCGGTGCAAATATGGGGAAGCCCGGCCCCTTGTTGAAGAAGTCATCGAAACAGGACCGCTCAAAGCATGGCGCCAAGAGCACCAGCTTGGAGCCTATGAAGGGCCTTAAGTTGGTGATAACAGATGACGGCCCCCCTGCAGACTGGGTCAAAATCAACGCCTATAGAAATGTAAGTGGCACTTGCTCTGTACTTCGGGAATTAATCATGTATTGCTTTTAGTTTGTCTAGGTTTTAGGTTGATTTTGTGCTGAGTGCCTTTTGCAGTTATCCACGTAGCTGTCTAATAGTGACTTTATTTTGAAGATTATTTCGTTCCAGTCTGTCATCATCCGTTGCGGGAGCAAATTGTAACCCTGTTTTTCAGTTTCACGAATTCGCAAATCTGCCATTCCGGACGAAGGAATATATGCCTCCCTGTCAATATCTAACGGAATTCAGTATGTGGAAAGGCAAGACTAGAATTGACTTCTTCTGGATTCCCTCTTCGGTCGGGACCAATCTTTGAACTTCTTAGATGTTTTCGTCCGGCTAATGGTGTTTACGTAGGCTGGATAAGATCTAGCTACTTTTCAGATACAGTAGACCGCACCTGATGAATTAAGGACCTTTTGCTGAAGGAATTCGCTTAGGCCTTTTGGCAAATTCGCCCCGAAGCACCCGAGCTACTTTTGGTTGCATCCCAACAGATAAAGCAGGTTAAAAAATGGTTGGATGCAGTTCTTGACCAGTTCGTCAACGAATATTTGAACAGTCCGAACTGAGCTTGAAGAGTGTTCGTACTATACCTCTGAATCGTTCGGCAGAAGTAACGGTTGTGCCTTCCCTTTAGATTCATTATTGTCCAGTCGCGTGGTTTGTTGTTGCGATCAGGATCAAGAATGCTAACTTGGTTTTACCGACTTGATGAGACGCTTCGCGCGGACTGGAATGAATTGCCGCAAGACGACAGCATATTTTCAGTCTTGCCATGTGGTTTACCACTTCTCTCTTTCCAGTATAGGAAACGGAGGGTTCTTTCTTTGCCTCTTTACGCCTTTCCGTTCGCGACATCTGTCGAGTTCCTGTGCTGAGCAGAATCGTCTGAGCTTACTCCCTTTTAGTGTCTCGTCTTAGCCCGCTTTGCGTGCTTGAGACCACTCGTGATTTTGACACCGTGTTCGGTTCCACTCGAGAAGTTACCGCGTCATGTCGGGACTCCTGATTTCGACATGGCTACCCCACCCGACCATATTCTCGTCAACCTGGGCCTTCGTTGACTGGAAGTGACGATGTTATTCATCCCGTTCGCCGCCATAAATACCATGATGTAATCGCTCGAACAGAAGTGGAAAACTCATCGGCAAGTTATGGCGCGCAGGTCCCTCGACCATTTGCGTCAAAAGATGTCAATTTTCAAGGGGGTTTTTGTACTTCTGTTGTGCGAAGGTTGTAATCTGGTTAAGAAGGGCGGTCCGTTGGGACGAGTTCCTTGTTGGAGCACCGCCCCAGGTGGTACTTACTCAAGAGTTCGTGTAGGAGGACTCCCGCGCTTCCCCCAGTTAAAGCAGTTCATCTTTTCTTTCTCTTCTTCCCTCCTTATGACATTTCTGTCCTCTGTTTCTTTTCTTCTTGTATCTTTGTCTTCTCTTTTTCTCTTCCTTGTCCTCAGCTACTTGGTGCTAAGGGAATTAGGAATCTACTGTGCTTATAACACCTGCTTTCGCATTTTGTACTTCAGTACGCACTAAAAGACTGGTTTCAGCCACTGACCACTGTGCGTTGCGTGCACGTGTACAGACATACATGTGTCTCTGTGTGTGACGCACTTAACGACAAATTTACCTTTTCGATGTTCGTCTTTCCTCCCTGCGGTCCTGTTCTCGCTTCTCTATGTTGTACTGTTCTCCTATTGGCTGTACAAACTGAGTCGACTGCTGCGACCGTAATGAATTTGCGGTGCATGCTTCTTGCGTGTTGTAATGTTATTCTCTGATCTAGAAAATCGCCATCCGGAATCTGTTCGTTTGTCAACATGCCTGTGGGTCCATAGGATGCTTTCTGTGGATTTACGCAGGAAGGACCTGAAGGGCGTGAGACTGCAGGGAGTGGTTTCTTTTCTCTTTCCTTACGAGTGTTATTCAATCTATCCTTGTCTAACACCTGTAGAGAAATACAACCATCTAGATTGTGGACGAAACTAGATCTGGTACCACGATGCTCACTCCAGTGTACCTTAATCAACAATACCTTTCAAACAAGAAACCTAGCGTACCCATGAACTGCTTGTCCTTTCACCTTGTCCTTTCCTTTACTTTTGGAGGCATCCATGTCAGGTTTTACCTTCGGTTAAATCCTGCACAATGCTCCTTGTAACTATGGCTGTATTTATGTTATGCCTACTTGCCGGAGACATTAATTGGATTCCCAAGTATCCTGTCTGACGGATTTATCATCTCTCCGGTGGTAATTGTTGGTTCCGCTAGTACCTTAGGGCGCTTTGGCCGAAGTCTTAAGCTCAGTTCATATGTCTTTGACTTGACAGGATGAACTCAGCTTCATTCGCACACGCTTAGCTTTACGGTTTGTAAAGTCTTACCGGCGAAGTGGCACCTTGCTAGGTTCCTCTTTCCGGTGATTTCCTCCCGTCCTTGACGAGTAGAAAAGCTTGGTACGCTTACAAAATGAAACGATACGATTCAGAGTGAATGTTCGTATCAGGCTTTGGACGGTATGGGTTGCTCGTATGGAATCATATTTGGAGACCACCCACGGTCCACCGAAGCCATCCAAATATTTACCTACCTGGTTGTTGTCTGCTTGAATTCTGCACGTTACACTAAGCTCAGTGTAGTGTTGCAGTTTAAAATGTGTAAGTTGACCCTTATGTCTCTTGACCTGCAGATGTGGAGCTGGTTGTTGAGCATCACCTCTGCCACCTGCATGACTTCTTGGGGTTTTACAAGCCACAGAAGACGAAAGTCATCAGTCTCTAACTTCAGGGGCGGGTGGTTTCCAATCACTTGAATCGTTCCTGGTCTCCTTCTGCTTGCCTTCTGCCTAGAGCCTATTGTTGTCCGGATAGTGGGCTTAGTCTCTGACACAGTCAGCATCATTGGTTTTATTCCACCGAGTATTCAGCCCAGACATATTCATTCCCTTAGTCCTCGGCACTTCTTCATCCACCTCTAAGGATAGGCCTGTGATGGCTGCAGTTCCACTTCTTGGTTTGGAACTTCTACCTGACTGTTTCCTATTCTTCTTTCCGGAAATAACGGAACTTTTCCCGGTGTTGGCCAGTGTAGTCTTTCCTCCTTGCACGCAACGACATGAGTTGGAGAGTCTGACCAATTTCGGGAGTACTAGCGGTATAGGTTAAATGTGAACAAGTGAGCTGTCTTGTGTCCTCACCCAGTGGAGTCTTTCCTCCTTGCACGCAACGACATGAGTCGGAGAGTCTGACCACTTTTGGGAGTACTAGCGGTATAAGTTAAAAGGTGGACAAGTGAGCTGTCTCGTGTCCTCACCCTGAAAGAAGGTATTCCAGCGCTCCAGAAGGAGCTCTGTTGATAATGGAGTTGAGGACGTGGTTCAAGTCCCTAAGGGATCGCTCTGGATCATAAAAATTTCCTGATAAGGAAAGTGGATGGATGTACTTGCATTTGTTGGCAGACGGACGGCTATGAGATTTACGCTCTTGTACCAGGCCTCGCTCGAGAAGAGGTAAACCTGTTCTGCCTGATTTGCCTTCTTGGTTGTTGCTAGTTTATACAGCTTCTCGTTTTTCCATCTGATGTGTTTTCTCGAGTGTTTTAAGACGCGAACTTCAGTTGAACTAAAATTAACATATTTTGCAAACTGGAGTCAAGAACAGTACCCAAAAGTTCTTGAGTGATCGTGGGGTGAAGTGTTCCTTTACAAATTTTACGTTTTTTGCCAGGGCATGAAGGTATTTGAGAGGAAAATATGAAGTATTCGTCTTGTACAATTTGGGTTCACGAGTTGTGGCTCCGTTGCAGGTACGAATCCAGTGTGAAGAAGGCGGACGGGTGGTTATTTGTGGGTCGCCCGAACAGCCGAGCAATCCATGGGGCGTAACAGCATTTAGGAAGGTAAGCTGTGCAGCAGAGGTACTAACATTTGGTAGTTGTTCAAGGATTTGTACATGGTTCTGTCTCGTCATTGGGATTTGTAATATGAGGAAACTGGATTCCTCCCAGGATGCAGCATGCGAAGAATAGTCTGTTACAGTGAAACGCTATTATCAGTTAATTATTACGGCTTTGGGCTTTCACTGATTTCGAAGTTAATGAGTTCTACCGGCGTTCATGGTTGCAGGTTATTAACTTGCCTTCGAAAATAGATGCTCATCACACGTCGGCTGTTGTAACCCTCTACGGTCAGCTGTTCGTACGTGTGCCCTTCGCTCATAGTTTCCAATAGCCTGATTCGACAATTAGGAGGAAAACTTAAGAGACCAAGCTTACCAGTTCTGATACTGCACTACTTGAGTATCGTAGAAGTTGAATTTAAGGAACCTCCGGTTTGTATAGTGTTAAAGATAGGAAGCAAGAATTGAGGGCTGGTTGTAGGGGGCCCAGTTGGGAGCCGAATGTATATTCATGTAGTATTCAGATGAATGGGAGATCGTCGAATAGATACGGAGTTATCGAAAGTGTAGAATTAAATTGTAGTTAATCAGAATACTTGTCATCTGGCAAGTGGTTTCACTTTTCGAATCAAATTTGTCGACTTCCAATGGGATCATGTTGTTAATGTTGATGAGACAGTAGTTTTGCGGTTTCTACCTTTCCTATTGTAGCTTTAATCCGGAGGTCGGAGTTATGGTGCAAGCGTAGTGTTGTAGTTTCCGTTTTATGCAGGAATCATTGTGTTGTTAAGCAGTTGTGTGGAGTTTTATACCAATCGACAGATCTGGACCACAAATAAAGGACTCTGGAACGACTTTCTAACGAGGATTAAACCTTCGTTTGAGAGAAGGCTGATAGTGGCGGAAAGTGAAGTATAAGACGATGATTTCGTGGGGATTGGGTAAAGTCTTCATAGCTGGAAGATATTACTGGAAAATATATCTCCCCAAGCTGTTCCAGGAAATAGACTGTTTGTGACGGAGACGTATGGAGGGGGCTGATCATCTCATCCACACAATATTGTGCGCCCAGGCGTTCGAAATGTCACATCATTCTCCCGAGTCACGGTCAAATATTATAATCAAATGTGAAATGAAACGACACCTCTAATACACACGGGAATACTAACGATATTCATTGCATATTATTCACCCATGTGTTGCTACGATCAGATCTTTTTCAGCTGCTGTATTAATGTCAAATATTCTCGCTACCACTTCGGTGTCTTGAAGGGTTTGTCCGGTTTTTTTTTTTTCCAACTGTTTTTTTTAGCACTTTGGGTGCATTTACGGCTACTTGGGGTTTTTGAAAATACCGGTCATTGTTTGCTGCGTACGAATTTATTCCGTTCCCCTCGTTGTTCTCGGTGCAGGAATTTGTTCCAGCTGGAAGACCTGGTTTCTTTCCCGAACAAGGGGTTCGTTAAACATTCCATACGGGCTCTTCTCATTTTCTCTACTGCCTTCCGGCAAGCACGGCATTCAGAGCAATAAACCAAGTTGACAGTATGAAAGAAAAGGCGACTTTTTATTTGCAACGGTTTCCAATATTTACAGCGTACTCGTCTTGCCACACATGTCTACTACATGTTTCGTAACAGGTCGTAAGATTATACTCGGTAAATAGAAATTAGAAACCCTTTCTGCAAGTAATAGCAAACACCGAACAGTGTATGTACACATGTGCGCACAGTACCCGTCCCGGCAAGGCGAACAAGTAGTGGTAATACCAAACAGCGAAGAGTCTTTCTACATATGTGTGCTTAATACACTCTAAGCAGCAGTAAAAGCCTCATACAGTAAAACCATCGATGAATATATTCTGTGAGGTCACTGCGCAGACTGTAAGCAGCAGTAAAAGCCTCATACACTAAAACCATCGATCAATATATCCTTCGAGTTGTGTACGTCCAAGAGTCCACCTGCGACAGCTACTCTTTTGGTCCTGTGTTTCCTGTGCAGAGTAATGGAAAACTTCAACAAGCAAGGACTGTCGAGCAACTGTAGAGAAAAAAGCTGCCCTCAACCGTGAAGCGAGAAGCGAAAGCAATGTTATCTTCATAGCATCATAGCATCTGTCCGCTCCAAGATGACGGTCGAGTGCACTGCATATAGGCATGTAGTCGGGTAAAGCATCGACGTCTTGAAAATTGAGGACTGTCCTCGGTCTTTCTGCAGGAGAGGCGGCGATTATGCAGTCCTCCTCGTTGACAACGTCAGTGTCAGGTTGTTCGACGATGAAATACCGAGCACGCGTTTGTGCAAAAAACACGTTGTCTATGTCAGCTATAGTAATGGTCTCTGGCCGAACAATTGCCTTCCACAAGGAGTCGCTTCTAGTCTTATGAATGCCACATGTCATCAACCATCGGCAGGAAGGAGTATATTTACCAGATCTTATGATCGAGCGGAGGCAGGTTCTCAAAGTCGTACCTAATGGGTGTCTGCTCCTGAACTTGTTAAATTGGAGCGCTCGTTTGAGAATGTTGTTGCAGTTTAACTCCACCCGATTTTTGGTGTCTGCAGCACCAAAAAGAATAAACAGTTCTTCCACGTCCTCAAGCATACTGTTAGTAATGTTCTTCATGCATGCTTTGTGATGAGCCTCAGCCTTGTCCTTCATGCAGTACCCCACCATACCGACGAAGGTATGCAGGCCTCTGTTTGTTAGCGACTTGATACAAACTTCACCTCCAACAGGTCTGTCGAGTCCCTTCCAACCAAGAACAGCAAGCACATGCTGTTTGACCTGCAAAGTAGTACTAGCTTCGACACATATAACGCCCTGTACATACAAGTGTAAGAGACTTCCTCCTCGTTCTACAGACAGCAAACCGCCCTTACACTCATCTTGCAGGAAACGACAGAGCAGTGGCCAACATGTGTCAATATCGAGGTCACTACCGGTTGAATTGACTGTAAGGGACAACTCCAATCATTTTGTAATAGGCACCCTACGTGTGCCGCTCGTGAGCGGCGGTTGTGGCAGCGTCTGCGGACGGTGAGCTCTAGCAGCTCGTCTGAGCAACATGTTTAAAGGGATGGTGCTTGCAAGCAAATCTGAAAGATTTGTGATCCACGTCGTAACAGAGACAGCGAACACAGTTAAGGCGGTAAACAGCTACAACAGTCGGTTTCAAAAGGCGTGGATCAGTTGGAAGAACTAAGAACTTGGGATACGAGAACAGTATGGAACGAGAGTCTCGTAAAACTAACCAAGCTCCTTCCATGTGTATATAGTGGTACGGTCTCACAACAGCCTGAAGACAACTCGTCGGTACAGAAAAAGATTTACAAACTAGCACATAATCAAGCGCAGGAACTAAGAATTCGGGTGGTACAAGAGTGAAATGAAAGTCTATGTAAATGTATGAGCGAGATTTGTACAGATCGATATCAGAGAAGGAGAGCAAAGTTCCACTGTAAAGACGGTAAGGAGGCGAACTGAGAGGGCGACAAAAACGATCGATATGACATGGACCCGAGACATCAATCTGGTGAGAGCAAACTGCTTCGAAGGCAGAGAAACTGTCGTGGAGTTCTCGTGGAGGGCTGACGTCAGGGGGAGTGGAAGGAATATAAGCTACATCATCATCGGCAAGTACTTCCGAGATGGGACTACATGGAACGGACAACTGATCATCATTGGCAACTGCATCGCCAACCTCATCGTCATCGAGAACAACAACCTGAGGAGGAGCAACGTCGTTCGACATGAAAACAACCGAGAAAACGCGTATGACAGTGACAATTCGAGTACTTATCTGGACAATGTGCAAGATGCTCACACGTCGAGGTACAGCGAGCGAGGCGAAGACAAGAAGCAGCGAGCATGTCGGCATGAGCGTCCCATCCGTCGTCCCATGCACGTCGAGTTCTTCCTTTTCCGAGTTACAGCAAAAAAAGAACGTGACAGGAACAAGGTTAGAAGAAGAACATTTGCTAGAAGGAATGAAACAGCACGATGGAAAGCAAATCGGCACAATCCACGATGAAGTTCCAATCCAGCAAAGACATGACGGGGAAAGCAATTCGTTCCTCGTCATTTCATCCAGCGAAGTGAGCGAAAGCCTCGGTTCGAGGTCGGTCCGTGCTGCAAACAAGCGTACCGAAGGCAGCGAAACAATGAGCAAGAAACGAGGGATAGACAATGCGGTGCGAACGTGAAAGAGGTAAACACGAGAAGGCGAAGGAACGATGCAAAGTAGAATGATGCGAACGATGTGAAAGAGAATCGAGGGACGGAAATGGCAGTGCTCGAAAGACGAGACGAAGCGGCGATAACGCGGTCAGAAGGTCCCGTTAGCAGTGTAGCGCTGGAAACTCGAAAGAAACGTCCTCGCAGCTGAAGCCGCGATAAAGTGGCGAGAACGCTGTTACTGCCCGCCTTAGCTGCCGTTCATTTGAAAGTTAATTCTCCTCGGTACAGAAGCGGCGGTTGGCTCCAAAGAAAAGAAATGTAGTCGCAGCTGAAGCCTCGCTAAAGCGCCGAGAACGTCCTCAGTGGCCGCCGGTTTCTTTTCAAGTTTATTCCCCTCGGTTACCGCTACATAAGCGGTGGCCAACCGCTGGATTCCCTCCTCCACTTTAAAAAACGGTCGTGACTAATCTCGCTGTACATGCTTGGGGGATGCTTATTCTCGCGAGATCTACTGAACTGTTGCACCGTAATGTTGAATGATACAGCCAGGGACATTGCCTCCTCTAGAACGAGTTAGGGGTGAGGTTGACGACGGTACAGACATGAGGTATTCATAGCTGATTTTGCGTTAAAGTTTCATGGTGTCTCCTCGAGGACTCGGCAGCTTTCGCTTTTGGTCCGGCATATGGCGGATCAGCTGACGGAGGATGTTACTAGGAGAACTCATGCTTCTTAGTTAGCGAGCTTTAAATTATTACAAGAAATCCAAATCTGTTGAACTTCTCTAGCAAGTTTCAGTGGTAAAACATGATAATTGGACAAATCCTACAGAGGACTATCAAACGTTCCGAGTGGAGTTGCGCGCGTGGGAATTTGTTACTGTCGTTTTACATAATTCGTTTGGATGTTGGGGTTGTAACGGGACGGAATAGTGGCGAACGTAATGGATTTTGTGTTGCAGAGGACGGAATAGTCGCAAACGTAATGGATTTTGTGCTGTGAAAATGCGTGCTGCGGAAATCATAGGTTTTGTTTCATATGAACCCCGCTTCTGGTTTCCACACCTACTACAGTTAGAAAACCTATAATTTAGACGTAGGATCTCAAGCACTTATATTAGGAAAATATCGTAATTCAGTTTTTTCCAACAAGTGCGAGAGGAACTGTGTAGGTGCACAAGCATCCAACAAATCTAATTTAAAAATGTGTGTTCAGCGGCTCTCCAGTCGAAGAAAGATGTAGCCTACCGTTATGGTAGCGAACCACATCATCTCGCAAAGCAGCCGTAAGCTCTTGACAGTCTCTATGAAAATGATCAGGATTGTAACACCAGATACATCTGCGAACAGGAGCACCTCCTGGACGTGCAGTAGCAGGCGCCGGTGGCTGCTGTCTCTGCAAGCCAGCTAGCTCCACCTTCAGTTCTCTCATCTGCCGAATCAAGTCTTCGATCTGGTTCTGCTGTCTATGGTTCTCTGCAGGTCTCTGAACTGGTGTACTTTGTGCAGGAACTGGCACAACTGGCATCAAAGGAACTACACCCGGTACAACATGTCTAGGAGCCGGAGCCGGAGGTTGCTGTACTTGAGGAGCAATGCGAGGTTGAGCGGTTATTTCTGCAAGCGGACGTCCTCCCACAGCCACTCTTCCCCTCCTCTGTCTCATTAGTACGGCAACAACATCCTCGACTCTTCCCCAATCAGTAGTAACTCCTCCTTCAACAGATTGATCGATCAACATAAAACATAATCGATCTGTCGTAGCATCATCGGTAGCTTGCAGAAAAAGCTCTATTTTCCTAACATCTAATGTTATTTGCTCTAGAGTTGAGAGTTGTCAGTATCTCCGATGAAACTCTCTCAGCATCTCATTCAGGCTCATCATCCGACCAGGTTGCTGCTCAACCCAGTCCAAAAATGTTCTCCTAGTAACTCTCTCTGAATCTTCTTCGAGAAACTCTTCTCGAAGAGATCGCTCAAAACTCATCCAGATTCCAAGATTTCTTCTCTATACATCCTTAACTTGGTCTCACAATTCAAGAATGACAGCTAACTCGAAGCTAGCTATCATCTCAACATCTGTAACTCTAACCAGCTCCATCTCTCCTCTATACTCACGCAGATATCTAGAAATATCTCTACCCTCAAACTTTCCACATCTATTCACAATTGCTTGCAAAGCCTTGGTGGATTTTAACTCACCCCCTCCAACGATCGGATGCTGTTGGACCAAGGTCGCAAGCGTCATCAGAATCTCAGCCGTCTCCAGACCAGATGCAGATGTCGTTGTAGCCGCTGGTGCTACAGAAGGAGTTGTAGTAGACGTAGATGCAGCAGCCGTAGAAGTAGCAGCAGCAGCGCTCTTGCGATCCATCTCTTCTCCTTGTAGTAAACTCAACTTTCTCAATCAATCACCCCAAGAGCTCTCAGTGGAAATACCAGATGTCGAGTTGAGAGTTTTCCTGGGAAGGACGGAATCTTCTGATTGTGTTCAGTCTACTCGGAGAAGCGTTGGGCTTCAGGCTATGGTTGCTTACTACAGAGGTAGGCTTCAGATCAAAAGGGAACACTATAACACTCACTCAGGTCGAATGGACCCTCCAGTATGTTCAGGAAACGAAAATCAGATCAGACAAGCAGTAATAAGATCAGACAGCGAACTTTAACAGTTTAGAATCAGAAACATACGATGGTTTAGACTTCAGAACTTCTCCTACATGTAAATGAGGCCCTACTGACCATACATACGAAGTTTCAGCTTGAGATCAATTCAGAGCACCGAGATATGGACAGAAACATTCTGAGCAGAGAAATTATGACATTCTGATACCCAGACAGCTATTTCGACCTAGAACAGAGAATTGGCTTGATCACTTTCGAAGATTCTTACAGGATTTGCAGTTCACAGCTTGCTAAACACCCTTGTGAAGTTGGACGTCCTGATTGTACACAGAACTCCAGATCTCGCTCTCTGAAGTTGCTGTTCTAGATTGAGAGCTTTTCGGACCCCCTCTGCTTCAGCGGTCGCCCCGAATTACTCACTCATTCAATTGACATGAAAATTTAAGGACAGTCGTAGCCCTGCTGACAGTGAACGGGACCACGAAGGTTTGAAGCGATTTTCTCCAATCTGCTGCGATTGACACCGAAAATCTCAAAATTAACAAAAGTGATGCAATTCTGACACAATTCGAACTTCAATCAGCCATAACTCCTTCTTTATTGCTCCAAATCGATCAAAAATTTCACTGACAGCGACTGGCACGACGAGCCCTATCCTCCTGTGTTGTCGGAGTTTCTAGTTCTTTCAACAAATGCTCGAACTTCTCTTAAGACCTCTACTACTAAGTTTAGCAGTACATAAAGATAAAATTGGACCAATGGGAGTTCATAGCTTCACTCCCCTGTCCTTTTGTGTCCCAAACCACGTGGTGACTTAATTTTGCACATAGGCTACCACGTCAAGCCCCTAAAGTGCCAACGTAACCCTTAAACTACATGCGAAGACATGTAAAGCGACACGTAATCTTGAAAGATAACTCAAACACGCTAGAAAGCATGCATGGGCGACTTGTAAGTACAACCCATGAGCTTAACTCTATTAACATGGTAATCAATCTACTAAGACTAAAAAATATAACATCCTCCAGTGTCGACTTCTCTGAGGTCCTAACTTCACTCAAAGAGACTAACGCTTGACAGAGAGGTGAATTATTTACAATGTAAAATGATTCACATTACGACAACGCCCAAGGCAGATGGTTAGATTTGCGGATACCACACCTCTTGCAGAAGCAACATCAGCTTCTAAGCTCCAGTTAGCAGTGGTAGAACATATCGTTGTAGAAGAAGAAGATCATGTGGATTTCGCGGATTATCTACACATAGAGGAAGATGAATCAGACCCTGGGAAGCGCATAAGAAAAGAGCCTCAGCTGCAGAAGACGTCTGCAGCTCATAAAAAGAAACCACTTGAGGAAGCATCAACTTTTATCCTTACGACGAGAAGTCAGAATCTCGTCGTAAGGAGACTAAGAAGAAGAAGCAGCATAAGGACAGATCACCCTCTCTCGAACGACCTTCCTCTCCTGCTTATGACAAGGAAAATCCGAAGTACTTTGCTCCTGATATCAGAAAAGAAGTAGAAGCGATCATGCAAGAAGAACTGGAGAAGCTACAGAAGATAGTGCAGAAGCTTCCTCCACTGACCACGGCAGCCTCTGTCCCACAAGACCAGCTTCCAGTCGAGGGAAGACCCAATTCAGGTCTTCCACCTAAGGAAGTAACTTATAAACCTTCCATGTTGGAAACTCGAGTCATTCTTCTGAATCAATCCCTTCTTTCATAAATCTTACGAGATAAATGAAATAAGAAGACGGATGTAACCTTCCAACAGCTTCTGGATGATAATGCTAATTACAAGAAGCTGTTACAGTCTGTCCTACAAGGATCGAGGAAGAGGAGAAAGACGAAACTTCCCCAAAGCACCCCGATCCTTAAGATAGAACATGAGGACTTAGGAGCTCCAGAACTTGACATAGAGATCCATGGTTGTCTTCTGAAGAAGATACCCATTGATTCAGGCTCCGGAGTCAACATCATGACTGAAGAAACTGCGTATGCCTTAGACTTCACTGAGTTCCAACCTACTCCGAGGATTCTCAGAACGACAGACCAAACCAGAAGATGACCTTTGGGGCAACTGAAAGATGTCTTGACGATAATTGGGAGAGTATCTTTCTACCTCACTTACATTATTTTGGGACCAGTAACTAAGGTTGGGTATCATGTTTTGATAGGAAGACCTTGGTTGTATGCTGCAAATGTAAATACCGATTGGAGAAGACATCGTTTGAGGTTTCTCAATCTTACACCCAAGCAGGGCAAAAAGTCCAAAGTCTCACTCTCTTGGATGAAGATTGGACATCAAGGTGAAACTCTCTCTACGACTGAGGAGTACACATCAAAAGACTCAGCTGCGTCTTTTGACAGTGATGAAAGATATGATGAGCTTGTGATAAATTACTTGCGTACTACAAGTATCTCAGAAGAAGCAGAAGAAGTGAACTGTGGATACATTGAGTGCTAGAAAATTGCGGAAGAAGAGCTTATAGAAGACGAAAGTACTATCTTCCCTTCAGAAGATCAGTTAGCTAATCGTTCAAAAGCTGAGTCAGACCTGGAAGAAGCTCCCAAACCGAAATATTTTGGTGCTAGTGAATACAGTCATACTGAAGGAATGGTGAACCATGACGACCTTCAAGAGATGGAGATTGCTCCTGGGAAGAAGCTAAAACTTTCCAAGGTGATCGAGGACCAGCAGTTGAAAGACTTCAGAGAACTCCTGACAGAGTTCCAAGATGTCTTCGCATGAACCATAGAAGACATGAAGGGCATACCTAGAGAACTAGGAGAGCATCGAATTGACTTGCTGGAAGGCATTGTTCCTGCACGGCAGAGACAGTATCGTCTCGACCTCAAGTACTCGCTTCTAGTGAAGGATCAGACTGATCAGTATCTGAAGGCATGAGTCATCTTCCCAATGCTTAGCAGTGAGTGGGTAGCTCTCATTGTCATCGTGCCAAAGAAGCAGACATGTAAGATCAGAGTGTGTCAGGACTTCCGAAAGCTGAATGACCACGAAGAAGGACCATCATCCTTTACCATTCACTGATTCTGTGTTAGACCAGGTGGCAAGACATGAGTTCTACAGCTTCCTGGATTGGTATTCTGGATACAACCAAGTTTTAATCAGAGAAGAAGACAAGTCGAAGATCACTTTTACTACTGATTGGAGAACTTACGCATATAACCAAATGCTGTTTGGTTTATGCAACGCTCCTGCCACATTCTAGAGGCTGATGATTACGATCTTTAAGGAATATCTTCGCACTTTCATGGAGATCTTCCTAGATGATTTTTGTGTGTTTCGATCGAAAGTAGATCATCTGATATTTTTGAGGAAGTGAAAGGTTAACTTTGACGGCAAGCTGAAGAAGGTGACTGTCAAAGATGGAGACTTGGTTCGTCTATACTACAAGCATCTGAAATTCCCTGGGAAGCTTCATCTTCGCTGGATGGGTCCTTACAGAGTCTTGGAAGTCTTCGACAATGGTTCCTTACAATTGGAAGAGCTAGATGATACCTTGATGACCACTCGTGTTAACAGGTGGCGTGTCAAGAAATATTTGACTAAAATAGTAGCTTCGATGTTTGTGGGGACGCAAGCATGTGAGGGTGGGCGTATGTGGTGCCCACAATTTGCAAGATTGGAGAATTTTTCGAAAATTTTAAGTTAATGACGTGTCTATATAATTGAAGTAACCTTATTACTTAAGATTGCACACTGATTAGCGAGAAGATGATCTTAAGAGAATTTATGAGAAGAAGTCTACTTCTTCCGAAGCCGGAAGCCGGATGTCTTCTAGGAAGTCTTCTTCTGGAGGGTGTCTTCTAGAAGACAGAAGTCGGAAGCCAAAGACAGAAGATGCTTTCGAGAAGACAATGACTGCAACTGCGGAAGGTACCAACCACACACCGACTAGGTAAGGGGTAGGTATACCTCCGTGTACTCACGACTATAGTAGGTAGGTCTAAGGTAGTCGAGCTATTACCTAATCGCGCAGAGAAGATACAGAAGCTGGAGGCGCATTAGCATCAGAGCACTCCTTGCTGCTTCTCGATTCTAGAAATTACTTCGATTCGGAAATTGAAGAATACCTTGGAAGCGCGCAGAGCGAATTGAAGGGACTGAGTAGAAAAAGGTGTCTTTCAGCCAGGAAGCGCACTTGAGGTGGAAGAGTGAGAGATCCTCTCGTTATTAAAAGATTAGGAATTGAGGGTCGAGATGGAAATTGAGAGAGAAGCTTCGGAGTGCAGCAGATCGAGATCGATTGTAGGAGCAGTGTAGCAACAGCTTGAGATTGAAGACAGAAGCGGGATCGTGGCAAGACATTGAAGACGAAATTGAAGTTCTGAAGCACGCAGAAGACTGAAGGGACAATCAAAAGCGTAGCTGGAAGCAGTATTGAGGTTCTTCTCATGTCTTTTCTCTTCTCCATCGCTTCCGTTCTCTGTTTTGATGTCTCCCGTGCTTCCCTGGTCGTTTGCAGGAAGCCCATCGATCGTTCTCCCTACCCTAAGTTTCCCTTGAGAAAATTGGACGAGGAAGCGCTATCTAATTTTCGTCAACCATCTTCCCACTTCTTCCCGAATTGAAATTGAGCTTCCTTACTTTCCATTCCAGAATTCGATGATATGACTATCAATTTCTCTATCCTACTGCGCTTCTGTCTCAGAATCCGTGGAGAGAAGACGCTTCTGAATTTTGAACATCTTCGGAAGATGAATGTTTGCAATTTGTATCAAGTGATTGGATTGGAATTTGTGTTGAGAGAAGCTTGATGCGAATCCAGAGTGAACTTGAGAGTTGATTGTTGTTTCGAGAAGCAAGAAATTAAGAAACAAGCATGTGCCTCCAAGTCTTCTTGACTTCTCAAATCCGCATCTTCTTAGATAGACTAGAAGATTGGAAAGACTGGCAGAATGCGCAAGAAGACGTGAGGGTCCTTTGCGAATCTCTTCTGTCTGGCCCATAACAGCCTATTCCTTCTTCTTCTTGAAACTTAGAAGAGAGTTGTGAGAAGCCTTGCTGGCAGAATCTAGAGAGAATGGTCAAAGGTCATGTCTTCTCGTTAAGCAACAAGCTTCTTCTAAGAGTGTATGCGAGATGAAGAGTCGAAAAACAGAGTGTGAATGTTCTGAATCATGTAGAAAGATCGATACTTCGAAGACACTCCAAGAAGAATGAGCGAGTAGACAAGGAATTAAAAGGAATGCGATGAGAGAGGCTTTGCCTCTCCATGTATATATAGTGAGGATGAGTACAAAAGAAACTCTAATGGTGGGTTAGCCCCCTAACTAACTGTAATTACCCTAACCACTCCGGCTAATATAAACCGTCGATCTACTAGAGCTTGGGACTATATCAACACTCAAGTACAACATGACATCTAAAACATCTCCCTTTATAACTCTATGCTCACGAAGGTACATCTTCTTCTCTCGATGAACTTCACAAAGGACCATAATCTCACCAACTGGCCTCCAAGACTCTACACCTTGTGCTCCCATTGTACATTATTTAACTGCTCTCTTGCACAACTTTCTCCTTGCATATCTTCTTCCACCTTGTCCTCTCACATCTCTTGCCTTCACATCTCTTGACGAAGTCAATTCCCACATGACATGATCTTCTCTCTCCCTGAATTATCTTCTATTTTCTGAAGATAATGCCAACATGACATTGTTTGCTGTAATCTGAAGATCTATGCCTCCATCACACAATGATGAGAAGTCAATAAATATTTCACGATCAAAAATATTACTACTAGCAAAGTATGATATGATATTTTTTTATCTTCCATAAATTAATGCATATCTATATTAACTAGATGAGTCATTATATTATGTCGACCCGTGAGTCTTGAATCATATCAAGAGAATCATGAAGTCTCACGCAAAGGATAAGGAGAACCGTGAGTCCTGAGAAGTTCAAACATGGATAAAAAACATAGAGGTTTTTTCTCTTTTGGTCCTTTTTTAGCTGGATGACAAAACTACAGACTACGAGGATCGCTTTGTCCTCCTTTTTACATTACTTCCAATAACTCGTATCTCTTAAAGTATATCTATGGATAGCTCCGATGTCCACACCGGGTTTATCTTCTCCTTTTTGAACATAATGTCCACCTTTCTTTTAGTTTCTGCGTTCTTTACTACTTCTAACTTACATAATTCCAGTGATATGAATCCGTTTTTAGTGATTGAAGATCCTAAAATGTATTGTGCATTGTAACATACACGTACACAATCTAAGATTTCAACTCCAGCCAAATCTCAATTTCTCATGCGATATATTCTTTCACAATTCTCATAAAATCTCAATTCATATAACTTCATCACCAGTATCTCCTTTTCTCCAACTCAAGTCCTGTTGTATCAGCCCAGCAAGCTCTATAACATAGTCTCATCAGTTTTCTATTTTCAGAAAACTTCTTCTATTAAGCTCTGGCTCTGTTTATCTAGGCCCTAGCTTAACCTCAGGCCTAAATTACCTATGATGTAGCTTAACTAAAAGCTTAGCTCAACTAAGATGCAGCTTATCAATCAAAGGCGTAGCTTGTTCTACATCTATCGTACAGTAACTTTTCACACTACAAATCTGTCTATAACACGACAATATGTACTAAATTAATATAATCAAAGAGAACCATAGCTTGTCATTCTTGAAGTTTTGAGGATCATTTTGAAATTCCTCACCCTTCAAAAGTTCACATCCTCATGGAACTAAAGGAGATGGATCTCGAAGCCTCGGGTTTTCAGTTCGCATGTGTAATGTGTGAGAACAGGGTTTCCATAATGTTTTACAACATTGTCAATCGATGTTTCATGTTTTTTATGTGGAGATCTCAGACGAAAGTAAGGATTATGATGAAATATCTTTCGTAAGGAGGTAGCGTATACAGAAAAACGACAAATCCAAAAGAAAAAAGTTTGGTATTATTGATGATAGACATTAATGCTTATTGCGGAGAAAATTTATCTTATGAATATAATTTTAGAAAAATGTTATGTAGAAAAAATGATCTACAATACAAATTGGATGAAAAAGAATATATAAAGATAAACATTAAATTAGTTAATTAATTATATTCAAACGTAGTGTTTCTTGTTATATTTCACGGATTACATATGTTTCTATGTGGAGACATACTTTCAGAAGAAAAATAAACCTTAAAACACAGCATACAAAAACTCATATTTTTCTCAAAATCATAAAATTCTGGCTGAGTGGTGAAGAGCAAAATCAAGAAAGATCAAGAAAGGAAAGACGGCTGCACTAATAACCAAGTGTCAATTTTTATTCGTAGATTCCAATATTAAAAATACTAAACCTAAACCCAAATCGAAGCTCAGCAAGGTGAATGAACCTTGCTTTTTTATCACCACATATCACATTTTATCAAATGTTTAATTTATTCCTTATTTATGCATATTTACCTCCTCCGTCAAGGAAGTGATTATGCCGGGATGACGGATTCGCCCTAAAAGTCACAGACGCTTTTGCAACGAGCTGCAAGCCTCAAACTGTAACGTGCTGGAGAGATTGACGCTGTCTTACGAAACAGCTTTTGTAATAAACTTTTGTGACTCCTATTTCAGAAAGGTCTAGTAGCTCAATGCAAGAGCCATTTCTATGGAATCCGGGTTGCGGGTTCAACTCCTGCCTAGACCAAATCTCTTCGTTACTTATGGTACTTTATGAGTATTAGCTACAGTTCATGCTGCACCTTTGACAGTGGTTTGACGTACTTGACATCCAGCTTAGCGGAAAGGTCCTGTAGGTCCAAAAAGCCAGAGCCACTTGTCTCCTTATACTCCAGTTGACGTCCAGCTAATGGAAAGTTCCTGTAGCGCAATGCGCGAGCAGATATGCCCGTTTCTCTGGATTAATATACTTGAAGGATTTTGACACGAAATTAGCACGAAGGTTCAGCAGCTCAATGCCAGAGCCATGTCTCTATGAAATTCGGGTTGTGGGTTCAAGTCCTACCTGGGCCAAATCTTTTTCAACCGTTTGGCAAATTCAGTTCATGAGCTATCTAAAATTATGGTACTTTGCTCGCTACACGCTTTCGGACCCGCGAGAATTTAGCTACATTTTATGCTTATGCTGCACACTTTACGTCCTCCGAAATGTGGATGGTTTGAGGTTATCTGTCAGATTGTTTTACGGAAATCAAGGGGGGTGGGATTTCTGTCGTATAATGTGTTTGTCTTATTAATGTTATCTTGCTTATTCACCTCATCTCGTTCACCCCTTATTTGTGCTTGTATTTTCCTCATGGCTTTGGTTTCGACCATTCTAAGAATTTTTTATTTTTTTCGGTTTGTTTTAGACTATGCTAGGGTTCGATTTTTCTCTTCAAACTTGCCTTCCCCGTAAATTACTGAAGTTCTGCACGTACGGTTTTTACGGCCCTTCAAAGTAGGGGTGCTTGGGCTCGAACTCTGGACCTACAACTTGTCAACGAGCACATTTCTCACTGTGCTAACTGAAAAATTTATTAAAATAGTGAAATCTAAAGTCATAAAGCTACGTGCGAGGTCAGTCACCCTGGCTGTTAACCGTCCACGAAAAATGGCATTTGGAAGGTCCCCGTTATTTCGGCGCGAGAACAGCACGTTTAACTTTTCAGACTAAACCCGGCCGTTAACCAACCGGCGTTCCGGATTTTTTCTCCAACCCCCCGAATCGCCGTCTTCTGCCAAAAGCCCGATGGGGATGCTTATTGGATCGAGCACAAAACAAGACAAACTCGTGCACACAGTTGAAGCGGATGTTGTTTATTACCCGTGGTTACCTGTTGCTCATGGAAGTAGACTAAGGTTAACCCGTTGTTACAGGTTGCTCATGGGAAAGTAGACTAAGGTTGCCGTTTTCTATATTCTTGACATTCAATGTGTATTTCCTATATATGTATAATTTCTTTTGATTTTATATTCTCTCAGGAATATGATTATGAATACAGAATCACGAAGCTTTATATCACAATCTCCACTATCTATCCAGAAATGTCATTTTCAATATAGACTGACGAAGGTTATTAGGCCCCAGATATCAGGTCACCAAGTGCGTTACCAAGAATTGACTAGTTGGTTTGATCGTGAGTTCCGTACAATACAGACCTTCCCAAAATTCGCACGCGTCGGTTAAGGCACGAACGGGGTTTTGATTAAATCACAAGTAGGGGTATAAAATTACTCACTTCGCACTCGTGGGATTTTTTTTCACTATAACTTCTTTTCTTATCTCAGTAAGAGTGCGGGAGGCCAAGACCCGAGTAGAGCTCCTTGTCTCAAAAAAGCTCACTGCAGAGTCATGATAACGCGGTGGTAGGTGATTATAACAAAATATACTGAGTAGTAGAACATTTCAAAATTCAAATATTTAGAATATTTTATTTCTATGTTTCTCAGTGATCTCGGATTCACTTGATAATTTTGAAGCCGTCCGTATTTTTTCTGAGCTCATCATGGCTCATTTTGAAGCCTTTTCTCTTTTGCTCATTTCGCTACCAAGATCACAATGTTTTATCACGTACTTCGATGATGACTGCATTGCATAAATTTGTCAAGGGTCCGGTCTGTACCGAACTTACTTAGTAAAGATTAAAAGTGATTAGCGATGGCTAATATAGCCGAACTTGTGACTTAACCATCAATTGACGTGTCTAGTTTTCACCTAATAATACACCTAGTTTTCACCCTAGTTTTCACGTAAGAAGACTAGTTAGCTCATGGCTTATACCTCTCGGCCTCTCCCACCTTCACCGCTTCATTCATGGGTTTTTGTCCACTACGACCTTTCCCACGTTTACAAGTCCTCCCCAGCTATCGCTATCTCACCCACCTCACATACTGAAACTAGTTTCAGTCCCGCACAGGTCAAGACTGCTTCAGTACTATCGTCTGTCCATAATGTATAGAAATAGATGTATTAGATGTTAAAAAATTTGTAAAGGCAATATGCTTAATGAGATCTAAAATATTAATTTATATCATTTAAAATTCTGAACTGAAGAACAAACTAAAATTCTCAATGAGGAAATAAGAAAATTGAAATATCCTTTATGTGTTAAGAAAGGTCTAAAATATCGTGAGACGGTAAATGATCGTATAAAACTGATGGGTTTAGGGGATATCAGAATATTCGGATGTTGTATGTTTAGTTTTCTTTTAGTTGCCTTTTCTTGTGGTAATGAGTTCTCTATCGACGGGTTGCCAAGTGTTAAGGTCTGAATTTAGGAGATTTCAAATTTCAGTATTAATTATTGTAATATTCTCCATTTGATTAATAATATAATTAAAAATATATGAAATTCTCACACATTTGAGAAGAAAATCAAGTATACTCTATCTTGTAAATATATCTCAAGCGACCATTTTGATATAGAGACAAAAAGACTTTTGTTGGAACGAGTATAATCTAATTAGCTGAACTAATTACATACCATCCGAATTCACTAACACTAGTAATCAGTTTCTAAATTGTTCAGGTCTGGGTCATCTGACTGGAACGATGAAGGTTCACTTTCGGAAGGGTTAGGTAATAAATTAAACTCACAATTAATTAATGTGTAAATTATTATATGTTCTTACACTTGTAATTTTAGCAGTGTTGCAGTCTACTCATGTCTTATGGTTTATATCATGATTTTCTTGTGTTTCCAAGCAAAGACTAATAATTAATAATTAATAATTATTTTCATTATTTTTATTCACTTAGCATATGATTTTCGTTTAAAATTTATATATTTCCTCTAGATAACAGCGAGCAAAAGTTCTCAGAAGTTAATCGAACATGCATATTTAGACTCCACTGCCATTCCTAACTCCTCACCTATCCTCGGTGAGTGTTTCTTTTCCTTGTATAGCAGTTTGTCGTTTCTCTTCCATTTCTCCAAAATGCACTTTGCATGTATACTTTATTTAACCTTTAATTACAAAGGAATTTTGAGGATATGTATTAACGATTTTTATCTCAGTTTAATGAAATTACATCTAAACTCTTCCCACCCTCTGATAATTATTAATAAGACAAAATACACTACGTGACAAGAAATGCCGTGCCCTTCCATTCCTTGCGACGGATAGTTATGATGACGCAGAGTAAAAATCTGCTCAAAGACGGATCAAGAGGAGGTCAAGTGTGGAACATAAGCGTAAAAATCTTCCGCATAATCTCACGCTCAGCGTGAGAGTACTAGGACGTCAGTTTATTTGACGTAATGCGACTCTTTCTCTAAAAAGAGTGACGAGAATGCCATGAAGAGCCTTACGCTCGGAAGCTACTCATGAGAAATTTCATAAGCCATTCTGTTGGAAATCCCGTCAGATGTTTTTTTTCCTACGTCATTCATTCCAACTTTGTAAGTCTTTTCTTACTAGTAATAATTTGAAATAAGGAAATGTATAAAATTCTATAATACTTTCTCACTGCAAGTAACCACATGAACTAAGTATATACAAATGATAATAATACAACATAACAACTAAAAGTTCATGACTTCTTAGTTTCTACTCGCAAGTTATAACTAGCTTCACGATATATAATTAAATGAGGTTTGGAGTGAAAGTAAGATGAAAAATTGGTATAATGACGAGTGGTACAGGTTTCGACTACTTTGTTTATCGGATCTTGTTTTCTCATTTTCATTTAGAACTTCTGAAAACTCTTTGGATACATCTAAATTCTTAAATGCTGATAATCTTAAAATCTCATAAAACTTTGATACTGGTTTCCAGTAACTTGTTGCATCTCAAAGTCATTATCCTTCCACAACTTAGAACATTCTCTTTCCAGTTATGTTGAGAAATCCTTTCTTCTAGAACTTACTGCCCCACAAGATACAGTGCTGGCAGCTTCCTTT
This sequence comes from Asterella californica, assembly GCA_036924285.1. Lineage (NCBI taxonomy): Eukaryota > Viridiplantae > Streptophyta > Marchantiopsida > Marchantiales > Aytoniaceae > Asterella > Asterella californica. The sequence goes on along the minus strand of JAYKYS010000010.1, from coordinate 18,852,151 downwards.
TCCTTGTTCAAACTACGACCCATGGCCACGACTGTCTCATCTTCATTCTCCTACAATAAAATATTCTTTTACCAAGGATTAAAAAATATGAAAGGATATCAAACAGATTAAACAAACTAAAAACTAAAATACATGGTTGTGGATCAAATCATTTACATGATATTGTTCAAGTCTGTCCAGCTCTTCATGCCTGGCTACTTAAAACTGAATGTGCAAATCCACGCTACCTCGTTAACATGTTACCGAGGTAGCGTGTCTGACTACTTCACATTCAAATGTACACCACCTTACTTGAGTTTATGCAGTATGGCTTTTACGCAAGTTAAAAGCATGATAAGCGATTCCTTCTGTCTTCTGTCATTTTCGGGCATTGCCTCAGCAGAACCCTCAAATGGAAGAAGGCCACGCTTACAATCAGTTATCGCGGGTCAATAAGCATGTAGCGAGCAACATACCGTACAACGTACCGCCAAACGGTAGAAAAGTTTTTGGCCCAGGTAGGACTCGAACCCACAACCCGAATTTCATGAAGAAATGGCTCTGGCATTGAGCTACTGGACCTTGGTGAGAGATGAGAGAGGTGAATCTAAATTTGAACTTTAATCTTTCACCAGAAGAATGAAATCGTGAATAGCTTGAAATCCCGAATATGTGTATAAAAATATGAAAAAAGAATATTTCTTTTTTCCTCACAGTGTACTGAGTTTGAAAAGATATCCTCTTTTGTTCCAAAAAAATTTGATTCTAACATTTCTTTGTATTTACAGAGTAAATACAAAGTAGTCTGCTTCGAGATGTTAACACTTCTCATACAAACTAGTCTGTTTCGAGATGAATCGTAATTTATAAAACTGATGAATAATTTTAATTCCTCCTCAAGTTAGGTGAAGACGTCTTTACCGAAAGCGTTTTCTATATAACGGTTAAATTTCTCAATGCTCAAAAAACGAATCCACAAAGTAAGGTACTGGGGTCACCAGGAGCACTTGTAGTCATATTCGGGGTTAACCCAAAGTTCCAGAGAAATGGTTCTGGCATTGAGTTACAAGACCTTTCTGCTAAGCTGGATGTCAAGTGCGTCAAACCATTGTCAAAGGTGCAGCATGAACTGTAGCCGAGTATCGTAATTTAGCAAGCGCATAAGTTAAAACTCCTGGCAATGTGTATCAAATTCGGCCGAGACAGGATTTGAACCCACAACCCTATGTATAGTGCGCTTAGTATAGCGCCAAGAATATCCTCTTATTGCGCCCTTAGTATAGCGTCAAGAACCACAAATACATATAAGCTAGGGTCTAGTTTGATTTTCTCATCTCTCAAAAATCATACCGTCATCATTAAGCGTCCAAATGAAACAAATGAAACAAATGAGGTGTCTCAGGAAAACTAACAATGAACTCTACCATTTGGTGCAATGAAAGTCGAGATCCGAAATAGATCAAGAAGTCGTTATTTCTCTCCATGAGCGTCTTTGGAGCAAAAATATAGAACCTCAAATTATCATTTTCAAGTAAGAGAGGATCAGTGATGAGACAACGTGAAAGAGTGTACCATCCAATCATCTAAGCAATTGTGTTTTTGGTGACAAGAATGTACTCTAGTTCTAAGAATCAGAACTAAAACTTCATGATCTGGTGTTACTCGTCAAAGACGTTGGAGATACCTTGATATTGGTGCTAGCAATCAAGTGCAAATGGTGATCTCAAAAGAGCGGTTCAGATCGATCAATCAGATAAATTATCGTCAACATTAGCACTCTGGGAGGTCACTCTTAATATAAATCAAGTAACATGCCCGAGCTTGCTCTATTAAACATTCTTGTTTTAAAAAAAACTGACAGTTATGACTATATTTTTTATTTTATAAATTCAAAATTCAGTTATTATTTAAAATTTTAAAGATTTTTTTCATATTGTTTGAAGATATCATCTATTTATAAGTTAAATTTCTATTATAATATACATAACTAGTTTAGATTAGTCTAATTCTTTTAGTTAGCATGTTTTGAAGTAGTAAGTCTTATGATCAAGAGGTAAAATGCATAAACCGCACACTACTAAAATATAGAAATGTAAACAACTATCACTGGTTTTAAATGAACACACGTAATCTCCTCAAATATGAAGTATAGTTATATATATATATATGACTTGAATAATATCCATCTATTTATGTATATATGTGTAGTATGCAACGTTAATCATATAGATATAGTACTCTATAATATAGACTCGAGTAGATGCAAGAGTTTATTACATTTTCAATCAAGTATTTAAATAATGAGTTATTTAGTTCAAAATGATTTGAAACTTTAGTAAGAAATGGATTTTTAACAGGGTTTCATTTGTTATATCGTGTTTGTAAGCTTATATCCCAAGTTGTCTCCGGGGGATATGAGCATAAGAGGTTTGTGATTTGAACACCAACAATGCAATGATTTATTCATTTTGTCCAGCAAAACAATACACGCGGTATTTCATTTGAACCCCTCAGTTTTCTCTTCACGAGATATCCTAATTATAGGTCTCATGCGGCAAAAATGGTCTGATCTCCTCTCGTATTGTCTAGAATGGTAATTGGTTGGAAAAGTACTACAACGTGTCTTTGTGACAACCATTAAACCTAATCTATAATGTTAACCTTTAGCATCATCCGAGGTTATCTGTGGATGATATGCCTACACTCGCTTCAATAAACCTCACTCAACAAATAACACCTTATATTATGCAATCGAATGACGTCGATAATCCTATGTGGGTGTCAAAGATTGAGGACGATCGACATCTAATGGTTTGAGAGGGGCTGTTCAGATGAAACAGATGAATGGTCATCGGCAATTTGACAATGGACTATGATGGAATAATGGTGATTGTTGAATGCGACTCCAATGACACCGATCAAGAAAAATCTGTTGCCTCGATCATTTCACTATAATTTCAATTTATTGTTGAGTAAATCACAAGAGTTAGCTCTTGACATGTTCTTCATTTTTCATTTCACACTTGTAATTCATGGACTATATGAAATTTTGATGTTTTGGATGGAGATTTCACTAACATTTCCAAGATGAAAATTTGAATGAATCGTGATTTAAAGATCATATTATTTTTTAAATCAATCTTCTTACACCAATGTTTCACAAAGTATATGTCTATGAACCAAAGAGATATTTGTGTGTGGGAGGACAACTCTTTCTATGTAAAGATAACAAGTGTGAATAAGTTTAATATCTTTATTTAATATGCTTTGTAGACAAAATATCATCTTTTGTTGAAAAAGTTTGTTTTTATATTCATTTGATTTAAATGAATATTTGAACCAGTTATCTACTCTGGAATGTTTTATTGTTTTCTAATAATAGATCAGAATGAAACATATTTTACAGTTACTTGTAGATGTTTTTAACAAAATCTCTGATTAAACCTTTGAGCCAATCTGGTTCTTAGACATAGTCATGTCTTTCAATATTTTGAGTTTGAGAGAGACCGGTTCCATCAACTGAATAAGAAGATTTCACATCATTCATCTATAAATACCTCATGAAACAAGTTATTTTCAAATAACAATTTTATACAATACATCAATGTCATCTCGGTCTCGATTTGACCTAGGAGTTATATAAATGTCTAAAAAAACGACATCTTAATCCTACTAAAGCTAATAATGATGTCTGAATAAGTTAGGTGTAAACCAAATGATTAGATAACCTTGGTGTTTTTTATAGTTCTGAACCAATAAACGATTGTCAACTACTTACAAAATTAATTTTCTTGCAAGTGACATTTATTTCTGAAGAAGATTAGACTATCAACTCTAAAAGCATGCAATATACAACATTATCCATGAAGTAGCCTAGATAGTGTGAACAATTATTTACTTGACCAGCCCATGCGCCATAGTTAAACTCATAGACAAGACATATGAGTTTAATTTGTTATTTGGTCGAGCCCATGACCGGTGCAATGAGGATGTGATTATCATGTCAGTCGCATGGTCATCCACGTCTGCATTGTGCTCATGGTCCGAGTCAGCTGATGTGGACTCATGTTTTCAGAGAAATCAATTAATTACTTGATTATGACAAAAAATTCTCATTTTATGCGCTTGAACACTCCTTACTTTTTCTAGCTCATTTGCATGTACACTCTTTATCGACGTAGTCTTCTAGACATTGAGTTCAAATGTATTTCACTTAAACATGTTTGTCAATTTGACAGAGCGGTTGTGTAACATTATGTGAGATTTAACAAATCGTTAATTTAGATGATCTTTCATAGTAGGTCGAATTTGCTGGTAATCATTTATTTTTTGAAGAACATTGTCATTTCATGGACCGTCTCTTACTTGAAAATCATATTTTGAGGTTTATATTTTCACTCCAAAGATGCTCATGGAAGAAAATAACGACTTTTTGATCCATTTCAGATCTACTTTCATTGCATCAAGTGGTATAGCTCATTGTTAGTTTATTGAGCTCATTAAGAAGTTTATTTTTGCATGGCTTCTTTTACGAATCAAATCTTGCTCCTCGTAAAATTGATAAAGCAACACTTAAAATAATCACAATTCACTAGCATAGTAAATTTGCTATTCAAAAGTATATTGATACTCTTAACGAATGGTAAATATTAAACGATATCAAACTAGATGATCTCATCAACCTTCACCACTAGAAAATGATAGCCATTAGAAAGAGGCAGATGTATTCAATTAAGAGACATCTCAAGTTAATGATAAAGTTCTTTATCATTTTGTCTCATTTGTTCCGGTTGTCCTCTTCCTTTTCTCTTGCCAAAACCACAAGAGAAATACGTATAATTGACCAAATCATACAAATATCGATTAAAATATAAGAGATTTTTATACAAAACTGAATCTTCTTTGCATCATCTTTATCCAAGTTTCATTGTTTTGTTATATTTCAATATGATTGTATTTTTCAAATGAATTATTTCAAGTCAAACGAATCATCTCCTCATAGTGTCTACGGGAGATAAAGTTATAAAGAGATATATTTAATTCTTTAAGAAATTAGTTAAAATTTTCACTTCTGTTTGGAATCCCTCTAACTTTGTTGTATTTTAAAACAAGTGAATTTTCTAGACGAATTATTTTCATGTCCAACTAATCATGTACTCTCCTCGTCTACTTCTTTGCAAAATTAATTAAGTAACTCTCTATTCAGAATCCTCCTAGTAGAGTCCTTTTGATTTGTTTCATTCAAGAATCTCTTCTTCTTTCCTTGCCACGAGATTCAAGTTCACTCAGACCGATCTCTAGACCCATATCATTAATATTTTACTAGTTACTAAAGGTGTTGAACTTAGCGCTCGTGACAATTATTCTTTTGCCTGTGGGTAATAGTTCTTAGCATGGGTCGTCCGAGCTACGAGTATCTCTGGAGGTACCCGTAAAAACAGTCCGTAAGTATTTTTGTGATTCTCGTGAAAAGTTCACCTGTAAGATTCACTTGGCAATGTCATAATGACGCTGCAAATGAGAATCATGTTGTTAATAATGACATGTACTTTTGTGTGTGCACTTTTCTCTTTTTACAGATCAAAACTACTTATTTTGATATAATTTCTATGTCAAAATAGCTTAGGTCAAAATAACTCATTTCGACTAAGGAGTTATGTGTTATTTCGATCTAGAATGAAAGAGCAGTTTAAGAATAATTTGACTTGGTGTAACTTAATGTAGATAGTTCAGTTTGTGACGTTTTTGAAACATCAAGAGAAGGACTTTTCATGATAACTGAAATCATAGGATTTGGAGCTATACTCGCGATGTTGCAGGTGTTCAAAGTTTAGAGCGAGGTTTTGTTTTGATCTAGATTTAAGTCGGAACTTAAATGTGTCGACATGGAAGTCTTACATGAGCACATTCAAGAAATATAACTTTTGTACGTATGCAAACAAGGAAAAAAAGAAGATGTATTGATTATTCTCATCTTATTCACATATTTTCAAGTTTGAATTGAAACAAGTAACTTAAAAACCCCTTCTAAATCTCACGGGCATGAGTTCCAGATCATTGTCGAGGCTAGAGTTTCCTAGGAAGGGAAAAATATTCTAGCTGTGATACGATCATGAAAAGAGATATGAAAGTCACACACGGAACACGTATCGCAAAGAGTCTTCAACTCGTTCTCGATCAAATAAGTCATATGACACGCACGTAGGTCTTCAACTCCAAAACACAACTTCCAAATCTCACATCTAAAAAATGAGAACTTCAGAAAACTACCTCTATGAAGCACCAGCGCTTGCACTCAGAAGCTTCTTGTATTCTATTCAGAAATATATGTTTATAAGTTGCAGTAGTCTCCTTCCAGTGAAAGATTGAGTAGTAACTTCTGCAAACAGACGTCCTCTTGTTGTCACTCTCTCTCGTCTTTGTCTTGTGAGAACAGCCATGACATCTTCAATTCTCTCCCAATCAGTAGTAACACCCTCTTCAACCAATCGATATGTCAATATGAAACATAACCGATCTGTCATAACTTCATCGGTAGCTTGTAGAAAAAGCTTTGTTCTCACAACATCCAAGGTTATTCTCTCAAGCATTGAGAGTTGCTTATATCTATGATCAAATTTTTTCAATAACTCGTTCAACCCCATCATGCGACTAGGTTGTTGTTCAACCCAATCCAGAAACATTCTCCTAGTAATCCGCTCAAAACTCGGTCAAACACCGATATTTCTTCTCTGTACAACTCTAACTTGATCCCGCAACTCATGAATCACAACTAACTCATAACTGTCAATCATCTTCACATCAGTGACACTCACAAGGTCCATCTCTCATCTGTACTCACAATGTTATCTAGAGATATCGCTAAACTAGAATTTTCTGCATCTATTCACAACAGCTTGCAAAGTATTCTTAGATTTCAACTCACCTCCTCTAAGAATCGGATGTGATTGAACCAAGACCACAAGCGTCCTCAAAATCTCATTAGTATCAAGCTCAGATGCTGTTGTCGTTGTAGTCGTAAGTGCTACAGAAGATGCGTGTAGTGACGCATGATTTCTCTTTTTGCCTATTTAGTATACAAGATATCGTTCCCACAAAGAATTTGCACAAGTATCGCTGCTCTAAGTTCTAAGATCTATTCAAACACACAAACACTCGGGTTTTACTTAGAAATCCCGTCTTCTCACAAAATCACACGGCTTCGAGACCCTTCAGAAGGTGCTCTGGACCTTAACAAACAACTACTACCTAAAATATCACACACTGCACTTATCTACAAGGAAGCTCGGGAAGACACGTCATGCTTCCAGATCACTTCTTCCAGTCTTCTCATCACCGTCTTCCCGAAGCAATTCTCGGCTTCTGGGGGTTCAACTCGGCTTCTCACACCTCCAGAAGACTGCTCCTGCTTTGTAGAAGTCGAACTAGCAACGTTTATCGCACATTGCTCTTCCAATTCTCAACGGGTTAGATCAATCACATGGTGTATGCCCCTTGTAGCCTTCCCAGGCTTCTGCCTATGGAAACGATCTTCCTGCAGCACTACAACGACATCCACCTTCACGGAAGCTCAATAGAAGTCTCAGAAGCTCACTAGAAGAAGATAAGAAGATGGGAAGATGGGGGAAGATGGAGAAGAAGAGAAAATCCAAACGAGAGAGAAACAAAATGAAAATGAGAAATTAAGACTCCGACAAGCTTCTAGTCCGAATCCTGACTAACAAGCCATCCCTGCTTGTAGTAATTTGGGGAGGAAGACAACAAATTCGCTTACAGTTACACAATCTTCTACTTGAGGATGTCGTCTTCTGTTGTGAAAAAAAGGCTTCTTTTTCCTTCTGTCGTTGCTTCGACTACTCCGTCTTCTGGGATCGTTTACCCATAAGACCGTCCGTAGATCCTAAGTGCTCCACTGGATGAGACAAGCTTCGACTCTGCACAGCTTCTGACAATCACCGCCACTCAAAGAGAAGGCTTCTCATGCACAATTGGGTGTGAATTCGAGGAAACCCACTACCCAGAAGACATAGACAAAGCTTCTGCATCTCAAATCCAAAATCCATTCCCCGAGAAGAAGACACATTGGTGTTGGGAAGCTCACTCCCTCTACGTCCTGCTCATACTCCTCGGCACACCAGCTTAGTAACAGGACTACACGAGGATGCCGTTCCCTGCTCTAAACTGTCCACTATCTCCATCCACATCTTCGAGCCACTGTTGGCAACGAGCATGCAGACCCCTCCGGTGTAATCTCTATCTATTCGTATGTCTCTAACATCGGGTGTAGTGTGTATACACTGTGCTCACAATGAGTCTAATGTGTTTAGTGCGTCTCTCATGTGTCTGAAATCCTACTCTGTCTTCTGACTTATACTACCACCTTGATGCGTAGGGGGAGTTCTCCTCCAATCCTCGACTACAATCAGAGAGAGATGGGCGTTGTCAGAAGGATGCCACTCCACATGCAAGCGGTTCCCTTCCTGTTTAGCCATCTACTTTGCTACTCCTGCACTACTTAATCTGCCACATGGTCACTTATCTAATATTACACTAAAACTGTCACCTCCTAAGATATCATGTTCGGTTCCTACTAAGTTTGGACAAGTCAACTTGTCTTCGCACTTTGCTGCCTACTCTAATTGCTCGGATGCAATCTCCATCTGATCTGCTCCTACATGAACTCCTAACTCGGCTTCTGATAAGCTGGGAAGCCCTGTGAATACCTCTGGTGTTATTGAGGTGGCTTCCTCCTCAACATTCGTAGTGGGCTCGCCTGGTGCTTCTTCGGAAGACGGAAGCGTCTTCTGGGAAGCTGAGTCGACTTGCGTTTCCTCGCTCTTCCGAGGTATTGGTTCGACGCTGGGGGCCATGGTGACCTCATAAGGGTCCGGGGAAGTCGCCTCCTCCACTCGAAACACATGGGAAGACAACTCTTCTTCTTGTCTTCCAGAAGACGCCTTGTCTTCCGAGACTTCTTCCGTGGTCTTCTTGGCTTCCAACGCTGTCACTACCAAGTGGATAGCGAGGTCGAATTCCTCCCTCTCCAAGTTTGATCCGATCGATGATCACGAGGCTTGGGAAGATGCAATTGCAGGTGGCGGAATCAAGAGAAGACCGTAAAGCGTCTTCACTCTATCTGCCGATCCAAGTAACAGAACATGCTCTCCTTGCACTTCACTAACCTCGCTCTGGACTCGTCGTCCCACTCCCTAGTTAGGGTAAGAAGCTTCCTACCCGCGGTGAAGTTAAACTTCTTGCGAAGTGCTTCCACTGTCTGAGCTAGCAACCCCTACGCATGAGCTTCCGCAGCTTCTCGCTGCGTCTTCTCTGCTGCAGCATGCGCTTCTGCGGCTTCCCGCAGTGTCTTCCACGTCGTCTTCTCTTCTGCGAGAGTGGTGATCTTACCTCTGATCCGCAGAACCTCTTGGTCATGCTGTTGTAAACGCGCCTGCAACTCCTGGTTGCTCTTCCTCAGCTGCGCTAACTCCTTGACAGAAGCGGCTGCTTCCGTTGTCGTGTCGTGGACCGGCTCCTACATGAAAATCAAATTTTGACTTTTGTCGCTCCAAAGACACTTATGGATCTTCGTTTTTATCGCACCAGTGGATAGAGCTCCTTGTCAGCTTTCCATAGGCACTTCATCTACTTCGTTTGGACGCCTAGTGGAAAAGTTACAAGACTCGAAAGATGAAGAAACCAAGCTAGGCCCCAGCTTACGGGCTTTTGGCACAACTTCGGATCTTCACTTTCATCACATGGATGGGTAGAGCTCGTTGTCAGCTTTCCAAAGGCACTTTGTCTACTTCGTTTGGACGCCTAGTGGAGAAGTTACAGGACTCGAAAGATGGAGAAAATAAGCTAGGCCCCAGCTTACGGGTTTTTGGCACCACTTCGGATCTTCGTTCTTATCGCACCAATGGATAGAGTTCTCTGTCAGCTTTCCATAGGCACTTCATCTACTTCGTTTGGACGCCTAGTGGAAAAGTTACAAGACTCGAAAGATGGAGAAAACAAGCTAGGCCCCAGCTTACGGGCTTTTGGCGCAACTTCGGATCTTCATTTTCATCACATAGATGGGTAGAGCTCGTTGTCAGCTTTCCATGGGCATCTTGTTTACTTCGTTTGGACATCCAGAGAAGAAGTTATGCGATTCGAAAGAAGGCAAAATCAAGCTAGGCCTCTAGTTTCTTGCTGACTGGGTATTTAGGGCTTCAGGCGTTATATCAAGGACGCAAGGGGCCTGCTTCTTATTATTGAGGGTTGAACTTCGTACGTACAGACTGTAACAAGGGGGCTGCTTAAGGGGCTTGCTTGCGCCTGCGACCTGTCAGCAAACGGTGCGGGAGATTTGGAAGTCCAATGCAAACGCGCAAGGCGTCGTTGGGTTCAGATCTGTGCAGGCTACGCATTGGTTCAAACGGTTTGGGAAGAGACGGATCGAGGAGTGCATACTGAGTGAAATTGAGACGCAGGAGGCAGATTTGGAGTTTTCAGTTACCTGTGAAGAAGAGTTGGACCGTTCGGGCCGTTCTGGAGTCCAAACTTGCTGTCCTTGGATCCAACGGGATCAGAACACCGAGTTCTACAGGAAATTGAAGACGATACCAGTTTTCATCGGGCGGTTTGGAAGTTCTGAGTGAAATTGGCTCGCAGGGAAGCACTTACATCAGATTTTTGTTCACCTGCGACCTGAGGTTGGGCTGTTCTTCGCGATCAATGAGCCAAGCTCTTCGTTCTTGGTGCCTACGCGATCAGGGAGTCTTCATCTACTCATAGGAGAAGATCGTGTGTGCATTGGATTGTTGATTTCGGTGTGATGAGCGAGTTTGAGCCGCAGGGAGCCGATTTACGTCAGTTTTTTGCAACCTGCGACCAAATTTCTCGAGTGGTTTTGCAAGGGGAACTCCAAACGACTTGTTTGGAGTCTCGTTGGGTTCAGGGTAGCTAGATCTATCTGCCAGCGAAGACGGATATCAGTTTGGACGATCTGTTTGTGCGGTGTGAGCGGTTTTAAGCCGCAGGGAGGAGTTTTTGGAGGTTCGGTCACCTACGACCGAAAATCGACGATATCTCGGCTGTTGGGAGTCGGATCTGAAGGTTTCTTAGGTTAACGGAGTCAGCGGAGAAGACCCTATTGACATCTAAAGTCCGTCCAGCGAAAGGAGGAAGTCCACAGATAGGTCTTTTTCGGTTTCTTCGCTACGGGTTTTGCTCTTTTGAGTTCGTTAGAGTTCTGGTTGGCTGTATACAGCTTGTGGTAGCTAGCTTTAGCTAAGAGCTTATACATGGATGTGGTTTGGACTTGGGTTTGGATCGCGTGATACTGCTGTGGCTCTGTTTGTTAGCAAAGAGAAGTTTCTCTTGCTTTGAGCTACGCTTCGGTGGTTTTGGGTCAGGGTTGTGATTCAGGGGTTTGTTTTTAGGGCTTCTGAAGTAGGTTACGGACCACTCTGGTCTGTTCATCAGTTTTGTGCTGTTAGGAGAAAGAACCGGCAGTGTACATACATTTGGGAGTGGTATATATCGCAGCATTCGCTTTCGTGGTTGTTTTTTCTCTGTCTTGTCTCTGTTTCAGCACACAACATCTCCACAGCCAGGAACCTCGCGTTTTCCTGGACATCCTTCACGCAAAACGTCCGACGCGACACCGTTTTGTACTTCGCTGCGAGCTTCTCCGTGGTGCGGAGGTTGGCTTCCAGCGCTTCTATCTTTTCTGACCTTCTTCCTGCCGCATCAAGGTGCGCAGACCGAATCCAGGCTGTAGTGGCTTCTCTTGAGCCATCGCTCTCTTCTCCACCAACTCCATAGCTGACTGGATCTCAGAGTGGAAGAAGGCACTAAACTCCTCCAGTCTTCTTTCCGTGGAAGACAGACTCATCCTCACGATCCGGACGGAGGTGTCTTCCTTGTCTTCCAGAGGCAAGGATGCCTCTTCTGCTGTTGTGGTCTTCTGCTTCTGCGCGCGAGAAGAAGCTACTCTTCTCATCATCCGGGGTGGAAGATCCCTTCCCATGGCAGAAGCGGTCCTCTTTACTACGCTTCCTCGCATCACAGTAGGAGTATCCATCCAACCTTCGTCTTCTGGAGTCTTTGGAAGACTCCTTGGTGTTGCAGAAGCGGTCTTCTGTGCAGCTCGGATACTTAGTGGCTCATCCTGAGAGTCGGACTCCAATCCAGAGTGGATGATCGAGAAGGAGGTGGTCTTCCTAAGCACACTCATAGGACCCATCTTCCTTGGTGGTGTCGCGTCTTCCGACCCACTAGAGTCATCTTTCCTCACTAGAAGCGTCTTTTGATGAGTACATGGTCTCATCTGCGGCATCATAGTGAGAGGAGGAGTCATTGCTGCTGCTCGGTCATCTTCTCCCGAGGTCTCCTCCTTCATCTCGTGTTGCCCTGTTGGCTCATATCTCGTCAACTGATCTTCCGTTAGGTCCCTCTTGGCCACGTACAGGTAACAGAAGAACAGAGTAAGATGTCCTCCTGCCGGGGTGCCTAAGTACACCAGCTTTGCCTGCACATATGCATGAAAGAACGCGTCCAGTTGATGGGCAGCCCTTCCCAAATGACCTCCAAGAATTTCACGTCCTGGTCTCCAAGGTACCTCGTCTTTTGCGCCTTCCTCTTGGGAAAGAGATGAAAGAACAGCTTCGCCAAAAGATGCTTTTGCGGCTTCCGGTAAGCTTCGATCTTTCATCTATTTCTTCCATGTCTGTCCTCCAAGAAGAGACAAGATGTGCTCTCAAGCACATGCCACTTCCTCGAGATCATGAGTAGGATCTTCTTCTCTAATTCGTACCCCTTGTTCTTTGCTTCTGATCTGTGGAAAGTCTTACGCCACCATTCTGCTGTCCAGGAAGATGGTCTTCCTCGGACAACTCCTGCCTTCACAGGTACACGGTTGCGGGGAGGCAATGCTGCCCAAACCTCCTCCAGAAGACCCTGGTCTGCGAGGTTCCAATCCCACAGGAAGAAGTCGAGACCCAACTCCTTGATGAAGAGTTTGGTCTCGGCCAACTCTGCTGCCGGTAACACCAACCCTCGGGGATGCATCGACATACTTGAAGCTCTGTTGCACTAAGCCACACGTACTTACTGTGAGCCGAAGGCTCAGTCCTTTCCAAGTTCTCATAGTCTAGCTTCCACTCTCAGAAGACGAATCTAGTCTTCCAGAAGACAGCTACTCCGTCTCCGAGATTCTAACGGTGCTTCTTAAGTTCTCCGTCTTCCGAGCTATATCTAAACAATCTTAACTAAGCAAGGCATCACATGGATTCCTAAGAAGACAACCCACCTTGCATTTCATCCTACTTCCTAACAAAAGATACAAGATATGCGAGAAGTAGAGTGTATGAAAAGTTCAGAAGATGGTCATGGGCTCCTGCGGTAACAGTGACCTCTAGGAAGATTCCCGGGATAGCTTCCGATTTAATAACGTTCTCAGAAGACTTCCTGCAGCCAGGCTTCTCTTCACTGGTCTCACCTGTCTTCTACTTCTTACACGCAATCTAACCTCACAACAGACACAAGACATTCGCACTCTGTTCTTCCGACTTCTCACCTCTCTTACACACTCAGAAGAAGCTTGCTGCATGACGGGAAGACATGACCCTCGACCATACTCTCCAGATTCTGTCAGCAAGACTTCTCACAACTCTCTTCTAAGTTCGAGAAGAAGAAAGAATATGCTGCTATGGGTCTGATAGAAGAGATCCGTAAAGGACCCTCACGTCTTCTCGAGCATTCTGCCAGTCTTTCCAACCTTCTAGTCTCTCTAGGAAGATGTGGATTTGAGAAGCTCGGAAGATCGAGAGGCATAGGCTTGGTTCCCAACTTCTAGCTTCTCGAAACAACAAACAACTCACCAAGTCACTCAGGATTCGTACCAAACCTCTCTCAACACAAAAGCAAATCCAATCCACTCTTGATACGAATTACACACAGTTTTATGTTGACAGGGAAGCTCAATTACAGCTCGGGAAGAAGCGAGAAGATGGCTGACGAAAATTAGGCAGCGCTTCCGCGCCCAATTTCACAGAAGGAAAATGCGGGATGGGAAAAACGATCGATGGGTTTCCTACAAACAACATGGGGGAAGCGAGGGGGATACTAAACAAGAGGCAAGAAGCGGTGGGAAGAGAAAAGAACATGGGAAGAACCTCAAACAGTCTTCTACTCGCTTCCCGTAGTGCCTTCAGTCTTCTGTGCGCTTCCGGCTCCACCTCAGCTCCAGTGTGACTCCACAGAGCTGCTTCTACCATCAATGTCCTGCTGCTTCTCAATCGATCAGGGCTCCACCTCCGATCCTTCTTTAATCGTCCTTCAATGTCTGCTTCCGAGAATCTACAAGAAACTCCTTCAGCTCGATGGTGCTTCCTACTCTCAGAAATTCGTCCTCGTTTTCTCTCTAGCTGCAATTCGATCCTAGTTGATCTCAATTTCACTCTACTGGTCCTCCTCACTCAATTCAGCACATCCTAATTCAATTCGGCACCTCCTAGCTCAATCTTCTGTGCTAAGGTCTTCGATGCGGGAAGCAGGTAATGACTCTGCGCTAATGCGCTCCTCCCGTATCTTCTCGCGCAGTTAGAGGTTCTTTGACCTACCTGACCTACCTACTATCTTGGACTACTTGGTAGGTACACCTACCCTCCTACTGGGTGGTGTGCGGTTAGACCTATGTAGTCGTTGTGGCTGTCGCTGTCTTCTAGAAGACACGCGTCTTCTGTCTTCCGTCTTCCGTCTTCTGAAGACCTGGTCGAGAAGACGTCTTCTCGGAAGAAGTCAACTTCTCTTACAAAAAGTTCTTAAGACCATCTTCCTTCTAAGCAAGATGTATTCTTAAGCAACAAGGTTATTTCAATTACCCGAACATGTGATTAACTTCAAAAATTTCAAAAATTCGTACATCTTGTAAATTGTGGACACCACAATGCGGCAGTAGATGTGGATGCAGTAGCCGTAGAGGTGACAGCAGTAGTGTTTTCGCTCTTATAATCCATCTCTTCTTCGTATGATAAACTCAACCTTCACGATCAATCATTCCAAGACGCTCCCAGTGGAAGCACCATATTACATGTCAAGTTGTGAGTTTTTGAGAAGGGTGAAACCTTCTGGTTGTGACACGATCGTGAAAAGAAACATAAATCACAACATAAAATATAGATCACAAAGAGTTTCTAACTCGTTCTCGATCAAACAAGTCACACGACACGCACGTAGGTCTTCAACTCCAAAACACAACCTCCAAATCTCATGTCTCAAAATTGAGAATTGAGAACTTCAGAAATCTACCTCTATGAAGCACTAGCGCTTGCACTCAGCTTCTTATTTTCTATTCAAAATATATGTTTACAAGTTGTAGGTCTAATCCCTACTCGTTTCTGCTCTGAACACTCAATTCCTCGATATCAAAACACTCAACATAAGAAATCCCCTCTATGTAAGTTTTGTAGTTCTCTCTGCTCAGCTCTTCGACAACGTCTACGATAATGATTGAAAAAACCTAACTCCTACGATACATCTCTTCTGGGATTTCACTCCTCCTTACGTGACCTTCCTCTTTCACCTAACAAGTGGTAGAATGATGCTTTAGACAAATGACAACAGAAAAATAAATCTCCAGTGAGAAATTAACACGTAACATCTTCTTACGTATTAAAAAGACTAATTAACATGTCTTCGCAGTTCCATATGCAGGAATCAATCATATAGTTAGATTTTGACATGTCCACCAAAAGTAACTTCACCACGGCTACCTCTGACCATCAAAATCACCTCGTTTTGAACCCCAGAGCCCGAGTTATAAATGTTGTCATTCTTTGCCTCCTTAACTTTGAAATGATGTAAATCTCACCTCTGGTATCAGTTCGACTTGATTTTTGGACCTAAGGGTATCACATGGTGAAATCTATATTTTTCAATAGATGTCATCGATGTCATCTCGCTACCTCAAGGTTTAGAGAGGCTCACATCAAAATCATACTAATTACATCGACACCCCGAAGAGGAGTTAGTCCTCTAGCATAAAGTCCATTAGAAATCCGGTAATAATCTCTCTCTAGCATCCACACCATTTGATTGCATTGTTGTAGAGGTAGACGAAGACGTACCGTGAATATAGAAGGAAGCATCTCGTATTCATGATACTTTTAAGGAACATCTAGTGTCTCGCCCTTAGGCAACTTGGTGCCTTACATATTCCCTCGAAGGGGTCATCCTACTCCAAGCTGATTGTGAGTCTGAGAGAATTTGATTTAGAGATCTCCTCCCTACAGATTTACTTAGCTACCCATAAAAGCCAATCTCACAATTGGTTCTATAGACCAGTTCCTAAGCTAATATGCTAGTAAAGTGCGTTATTTCATCTTCTCATCATTAACTATAACTATCATAACTACCTCCAGATATGATCTTTTTTACATTTTAGGATAAAAATATATATTAGGCATTACAATCTACATGATGAAAATCTAAATCTAAAACTCAAACTCATTCATATTTATGGTACAATTCTTGATTTCAGAAATCTTACACAAGTACCTCAAATAACTTTTTGCTTGCAACTCTGTTTGCAACTTTTTAATATACCACATTGATGAGCACGATGAGATCTACACCGTGGTGTTTTTGGATTTTTAAACACTCATTTCTTCTAAAATCGGCTTCTCTAAGACCTTAATTTGACTTAGAGAGTCTAACTTTTGAGTAAAAAATGAATTATTCACCATGAAAAAAATTCACATCAAGACACCATGAAAAATGTTATCTTTTCCATTCGCATTATAGATTAAGATTAACGAGTTACGAATATTATTCTTTCATCTGTTAGAGAATTTTCTCTTCACTTTGACACCCCTACAGTATACGTAAGAAAATGTTAGCGCTCAGTCCGTGCAAAGGAAACCGCATTCAGTGGCAGAAAGCCTCACGACAAAAAAGAGATTTAAATAATAGCTTCGCGAGAAAAGGAGGATAAGGAAAGCAGCACCATGATGCTCACACCATGATTTTCTTGTAACTTTAAGTTAATATTAGTGCGTAATCAAACTTTTGATTTTCTTACACACTCAAAAATAGCTGCGATAACGAAAACATCTCCTTGCTAGTAGAAATAATTAAGAAAAATATTCAATAGTCTACCTGCGGCGAATACCCAACTCCCCCAGTCTCGCACAAGATTTACGCCCCGCGAATGAAGTAAGTCACTTTCCTCCATTCTGGAGAGAACTGCAGGTTACATGCATATCATTTAACCGCAGAGGAGTGTCACAAGAGCGCAGAGAATGTTTAGATATATGCGTTTTATCAGAATGCAATAGGATGCAACAAGCGTTTTGTAAAAAGTACGTAAGAGCCTAATCCTGAATCGGCGAACCAAAAGAAGAAGAAAAGTTATATGCTTGTGAGAAGCAAGCAGTCCGTCAACCGTTGACACCGTAGAAAGGGTTGACACTGAAGTCTCCAAAGAGAAGTGTGGTTTCGCATGCACCGGCAGGACAAACCCAAAAGCACTGAAAAGTGAAGACGACGAGGTTGACAGTTGTTTTACGTACATGATCTTGTTGCTTGCTGTCTAGACTGAATGGCTTGTCTGTTATATACACCTGAAATGGTATTTTCGAGGTTAGGAGGACGAATGAAAATGTTCCACTTAGAAACATGAGATTCTCAAGAGTCTTGCTAATTCACTGAAAGAAAAGTGTGAGAATATAAATTCCAGAATGAAGTAAAACGTGAAATAGTTCCAACCTATTTCTTGTTTATGTTGCAACTTTTGTAGATGTTCCAGATTCTCATGTTGAAGAAAGGGTTATGCACCCGAATGTACGAAGGACAGAATTCTCAGTGTACATATCAGGCGACCTGTTTCGTGAGCTCCATATACATGACGAATCTGATTAAGCATTTGTGGAAAGTTGTAGACATTTCCCTTCCGCCTAGGTTTAAGTTGTATACTTTTGCGTTCCCTGTGAACTAGTTTCTGTAAGTTCGCAAACTGAAAGTTGCTGTATCATTCTCAAAAGTGATGGTAGAAAGCTATAGTCAGTAGCTTACGGGAGATGTATGATGCACAAACTGAACATGATAAGTACAATATAGAATAAAGAGATAAAAGTGATCCGATGATGAAGGGATAACCTGGACGAGATGGTGTTTCAAGACGAAGAGGCTCGAGTGGTGGAAGAGAAGATTCGTCAACGACACAAACACAAAGAACGATACAGCGAAATGGTGGAGGAAGTTGGATTAAGATGGATTTATGCTGAGTACACGAGTTCCGAGGCTCTCGAAGCAAAATGAGTGGAGCTGCAAATCGGAAGTGGGATCTGTGGAGGAGAAGACAAGAACATGAATGGGGAGAAAAAGGTGCCACTTGTGGGCCAAATACTCTTCACTCTATCTCAAGCTCCAAGGAGACCGAACCGGAAAAATTTAAACGCGCCATGTTAACTCTACTACAGAATGAAGGAAAGGCTATATAGATGGCTCGGCGCTTCTGTAGGTTTATCCCGCCGGAGAAAGCAATCGGCTGACGACAAGTGTCGTAAGAAATTTCTCGCTCAAAACGACAGCGAAAGAATTGAAATGAACCATGTTACTCTCGCAGAGTGTACGGCCTTAGGTTATAGAGACGTCATGGGGATGGAGTCAAAGCGAAACGGAGAGCAGCTGTGGACAGCCGGGGAAATTTAGTATTGACATCGCGAGTATTCTTTCTTTCTCCGCTCTCTCATGTGGGTTGAGAAATGGGACCTACCTCATTCATCACTCATCTGCAGCTCCAGTTTCTCTGCTCGGCACGTCAACACTCAAAGGCAGACCACGAAGGAGCAGCAGACGACGAACGTCGAAGAAGAATAAGGAAGGTGTAGGTATCGGGACATATGGGAGGGAAGAGCTTTATACACATCGACTACATCCACATGCCGTGTGGAAGGCAACATCCGGCAGTCAGGCTGTCGAGAACTTATGAAGCACGTCGAGCCCATGTGCGGCCAAGCCGAGCCTTGTGATGATGGGAGCCAAGGACCCCTGGATCTCAGGCGAGTCCGGGTCTTCGGTACACCTGACTCCTAACCCGGTCGCCCGATCCTAGTCACGCACATGATGGTGGACCCGTCTACTATCGCGCGACGTCGAGTGGGTGGGTGCTGGCCAAACGCGGCGATAGGACGAGTCCAGGCTCCGTCCGGCAAGCAGAGGCGGAACTCCACAGCAGGAGTTTCGCCCAGAGCACGTTCCGCGCGATTTGCGTCGCAGAAGGCCTGGAAGAAATGGCGGAATGGCAGCGGATCCGTCGTGTTGGACGACGACGCGGTCTTTCCTCCGATGCGATCACTGTGGGGACGTTCTCGTGCAACTCTGGAAAATGGTGGATGTACAAGGAAAAACCTCGTTTCATTTTTCGTGCTCTCACCCGCCTTACTCCTGCCTGGCGGCTCGCCGGGTAAGAAGGTGTGGGAAATCTGGAACGCTTGGAGAAACCCACCTAACTCCCCGTTCACACTCACGTTCTACCTTCCCTTTCACCTTTCGCGCTCCGTTTCATTGTCCTCCGCCGGTTTGCCTTGAGGAGGAGGTGCACATCTCACATATTCAGCGCTCGTCTCGGAGCGTGCAAGAACTGCATCTGCATTTTCGAGTGATCGATAGTGTCGATTGTCTGTTCGAAGTCTGGTTTGGAAAGATCACCCATAACCCAGTGACATCCATTTGTACAGTAGGATTAGCAGCACCTTTAAGGAGGGCGGTAGGACGTAGGAAAGGAGGGAGGAAGCTAGCCGCACAGCAAGAGCCAGCAGTAGATGAAGCAGAGTAGAGGATGAGCGAGAGAAGAAGTTCGCGGTCGGCACATTGTCGAGGGAAGCAGCAGCGGGGAGTGGTAAGGAATAGAAGAGAAGACAGGAGCAGCAGGAGTAGTTCGCGAAGCAGTAAAGTAAAGGCGCGCAGGGAGGGGCGGTGGAATTTAGGAAAGAAGGGAGGAAGCTAGCCGCACAGCAAGATGCAGCAGTAGATGACAGCTTGAGTATGGGCTGAGCGAGAGAAGAAGTTCGTGGTCGGCGCATTGTCGAAGGAAGCAGCAGCAGCGGGGAGTGGTAGGGAATAGAAGAGAAGACAGGAGGATCACGAGTAGATCGCGAAGCAGAGAAGTTGAGGCAGGCTGGGAGAGGCGGTGGTGATTGTTGTGCTGTGGAGTGGCAACTCCACAGTGTGATGCGGTGCATGGGTGGGCTGTGGGTTGTGCTGCTGCTATGGAGCTCCGTACTCGGATCATTTGGCGTTCAAGGTACGATCTTGCATTCTTGTTGGACTTCTTGAGCCCTTCTGCCGTCTTTATATGCATTCGTTCATCCGCAGGATCAGATTAGAGGGCCGTGGCGCTTAGGAGACAGCACATTGGGAGGATTGTAAGGAAAGCCTTGGAAGGTTCAAAGCAGCACAGGAGCCTTTATAGTCCATCTTTCGGAGTGGTTCAAGTGCAGGCAACTTAGCGTTCACCCCGAAAGCATGTTTGACTGACCGACTGTGCTAGCTAGTCCTGCACTTAACTCATGCTTATCCCGAAGCCGCAGCTTAGATTCTAGCCAACATTGCTAGTTGAGAGAGCTCATTGATGAAATGCATTGTGAGGGGCGAACGCGTTGCCAAGATTTCTTGCAAGCGTGAGGACTAATAATGACTAGTATGCTTTGCTACGTACTGGGTGCCAGGTTATCCCTACGGTGAGTATCCTTCATGGAGTCCTCCGGTGAGGGAGGGTAATAATCCGCCAGGAGTGGGGCAGCACCCACCAGGTGTTGGCGGACACCCTCCTGGTGTTGGGGGTCATCCGCCTGGCGTTGGACGCCATACGCCAATCAAGGATGCCGTGTACGCACTTCAGTCGTGGAAACGAGCTATCTACAGCGACCCTCTCAACATTACAGGGTCATGGGTGGGTGACAATCCTTGCGACGAAGAGGCAAAGTGGATTGGGGTGTTCTGTGAAGTAGATCCGGAGACCGGGAAGCTTGTAGTGGCCGGAATAGATCTGAATCACGCTATGCTGGCTGGAACTTTGGTGCCAGAGCTTGGGTACTTGAAGACCGTGGGTATCTTCCACATCAATACGAATTATTTCCATGGAAGCATCCCCAACACGTTCCGGAAGCTCCGCAGGTTGACCGAGTTGGACCTCAGTAACAACATGCTGTCGGGAAGTTTTCCTAGAGTTGTGTTGAGACTGCCGGCTCTGATCTATCTAGATATCCGGTTCAACAGTTTCTACGGACCTCTGCCGGACGAATTATTCGACCTTCCCCTGGATGCTCTTTTTGTTAACAATAATAATTTCGACGGGTACTTGCCAGATACATTAGGAAACTCTCCAGTCTCAGTGTTGGTTGCGGCGAACAACAAAATTGCGGGGCGCATTCCAAGATCAATTGAGAACATGTCAAGAACACTAAATGAGTTCGTGGTTCTGAACAACGAGATCTACGGTGAGCTTCCCGGAGAGATCGGTGCTCTCCAGCAAACTGTAGTGTTCGATGTAGCCAAGAATAAGCTTCTCAGTCGTCTACCGAACAGCATCGAGAACATGGAGCAGTTGGAAGTTTTCGACATTGCTCAGAACCAGTTCTACGGTGAGTTGACGGCAGAGCTGTGCAATTTGCCGAACTTAGCTAATGTTACCGTCGAGGATAATTATTTTAACGGATTGAGTCCAGCCTGCGCCAACCTTAGTGCGCGTGGAGTCGAATTCAACTTTGGTGGCAACTGTTTCGGTGGTGTGTCTGGGCAGAAGAATAACCAAACCTGTACCGAGTTTTACCAGAGGTTGTTCCCCTCTCCTCCGACTCCAGTTCTCCCACCACCAGTTTCTTCTCCCCCACCTCCTTCGCCCTCTCCCCCGCCTCCTTCACCGCCACCTCCTTCACCATCTCCCCCACCACCACCACCATCTCCCCCTCCTCCTTCACCTCCACCGCCATCTCCTCCTCCACCCTCACCATCTCCTCCTCCTCCTCCACCTCCACCACCATCTCCCCCTCCACCCTCACCATCTCCCCCACCACCGTCACCATCACCGCCGCCTCCTTCACCTCCACCTCCACCTCCTTCTCCATCACCACCACCTCCATCGACTCCACCACCCCTTCCTCCCTGTTCAAACTATTTCCCACCACCGTCGACCGGTGCTCCTTCTCCATGGGGTCCTCCCCCGAACCCTTCACCATGGGGCCCTCCTAGCTCTCCACCACCTCAGTGGAACAATCCTTCTCCACCGTGGTCTACTCCTCCCACACCATACTGGTCGTCTCCACCATCACCACCTTGGGGATCGCCTCCTACTTGGCAATTCCCGTCTCCTCCACCACCCGTCTCATCTCCGCCACCTCCGCCATCCCCTCCTCCGCCATCCCCATCGCCTCCTCCTCCATCCCCATCACCACCACCACCACCACCACCACCACCACCTCCCCCTTCACCTCCACCTCCTTCCTACACTCCACCTCCAGTGTCATCTCCCCCTCCCCCAGCATGGGAACAACCATCCCCTCCAGCAACCTATCCTCCGTCATCGCCCCCCTCAACTTATCCACCCTGGGATTCACCGCCACCACCCGCGTGGTCATATCCTCCCTGGAATTCTCCGGTATCAACAGGAACCCCCCCGTCATCACCTCCACCTGTATATGCACCACCCCCACCGTGTCAAATGGCACCCGGAGAGACTTGGCCTCCGTCATGGGGAGCTCCTCCTCCGTGGGTTCACTCCTCTGATGACGGTTCTCATTCTAAACCACACTATTAATGGTGATAAACAAACAGAATTAGAGAAGCATCCTTCGCCGGTATTGAGTTCTCGCTTGAGAGGTAGGAAAGAAGGGTAGCTTATTAGCAGTCGTGTGCTTACAGGGAAACTTTACATGGGAGAGAATCAGTTTTTCGATCGCAGCAGGTATTACTTATCGATGATCAACGTACTAGGTTTATTCGCTGTACTCGAATGGTTGGGGGTGACAAAGCACGCCACCCCTTCTGCAGCTGTGTATTCACGTGCTGCAATCTATTAAATTAATTCAGAACTCATTCTTTGTCTTAGAACTTAGGTTGATTATTATAAAAGGTTATCACTGGAGGATATTTGATTTTCCATGTTTGGATTCCCTTTCCACCGTTGGTTGTGAACTGTTTCTCGATGAACAAATCTTTCATTTAAGCTGACTGACGAAAATATGTGCTACAGCGTGTGCTTTACAATTGTTCTAGTCAAACTGCACATGGTGAAACTTTAGCTGGTCATGTAGTGCGTGGAGTAGACCTGTTGGGCCCACTCTGCGTTGCTCATGATGAGCTAAGAATGTCAGCTGTTCCGAATGTCTTTTCGCAGTTTTGTTTCTTGCCGGTAGCAACTTTATCCGTAAAGGAGAATGTCCTTTTCCCTTTTTGGCGGTGCCTGATGTTTTTTCTTTACCAAGAAACATGCATTGTCGTCGCAACTTCCCCATGACGTAGTGCTTGAACTGTAGAAAGGCGAGGATGCTGTTGTTGGCTTTGTTCTTATGCTGCAGAAACTCGTCGCGGACAAAGGGGGTTGTCACAAAAGATTGTCAATCCGCAGAGTTTTTGGATCTCAGGTTTCGTTCCAAGGCTGGCTTTAAAAAGGTGAAAGTATGTGTTTTATTCCGTGAGATGTTTTGTAGGCAATCAGAAGTAAAATGTCCGTCATTACCCATGCCAGAGTTTGTCAGGCACAGGACTTTGAAGCTTTTCCCTTTTACGTGCGTGATGCTATTCTAGCGTTTGTATTTGATGTAGAAGATTAGGGAGAAACTGTTGACACTCATGTCTCCAACATCTTCCAGTGTTATACATATTCTTGCTGTTCGTACTGCCGGATTTACATGGACTGTGGCTTTAGTTCGTGCTGCTTGTTGTCAAGGTGATACTGGATAAACTGTTTGTTACTTTCTGCCTTTCTCACAAGTCTTAGGCGGTTATCTGTCAGAAAGTTTCCTTCCTCGCCTCAGATAGTAAACAGTAAAAGCTTTTCTCAGTCCAGCCTGGAGCGTCCTGTCCGGCGTTCTCATCGTGGACACATCTCTGGCACAAGGGTCTAATTTCCTACCGGTCAGGTTTCGGCCCTTTGCGGTAGGTGACGGTTGATTATTTTTCTATTGAAAGGAAATATTTTGAGTTGTACCATGTCCGAACTGACCTCTGGTTGTTTAAAACTTAACGAGGGTCTCTGGCTTCAGAAGCTTTCGGTGTGAACTGTAACACTTTTTGCTTTTTCCCCAAACCAGATGGCATTCGGGGAGTGATTAATCCAAACGTGGCAGCTGCATGGTCAAAAAGCAGGCTCAAGAGACTAGATAAAAGAGTGTCGCGAACCCTAAAGGAGGCATTTTCAGTTTTTCAGTTTTGGAGAGAGCACTCTTGGTAGTGAGGGAGGAGACAGTATTTTCAGTGTAGTGTACATTACCTTTGAGGTCAGAAATCAGGAGCTAGAACTGATGCACATCAAGCTCCTTGGAGAGCAGATTTGAAGAGGGACCTTGAGAGCAGACTTGGGGTGTTTGATTAGGGCGCTGACTTGGGGTTTGATCTGTTGAGTAACAGAAATCAGGGCGTTCAGAGTGAAATTAAGTTCTCTGCTGAAGTCTTAGTTCTGGAGTTGCTGAGTAGTGAAGGATTGCCGATCCAAGAGCGCTGCGTGACCTTGTCAGCAAGTAATGCCATGTAATGTATATGAGCCCGTGACTTTCTCCATTCTGATAAGTAGGCTTGAGTTGTGTGCTAAAACTGAGTTGGGCGCATCTGGTATCGTGTTGACTTCATTTCGATATAATTGCTTTGCCTTCCTACTTCCTAGCATCTACTAGGTCTCCTAGTCTTGGCGGTTGCTCCTTGTGGGTCCTGGCGTTCCGACTTGACCACCAGTAGCGGAAGCGCTGCCCAAACTTGGAATAGTTTGCACGGTATCCTGAAATCTGAGATTAGTAGCAGAGGCCTGCCAAAGACTAGTTAGTTATTCTAAACCCGTCCGACGGTTATCCAATCCTTGGTGTTTATTAGCGGAAAGTTTAACGAACTGGATCTGGAGACACAAATATAATACAAGATCTTCAAGGAGGTTCACGTTCGGCAGTTCATTGGTTAGAGATTAAAGAATCTGTTCCGAGATCTACGGTAGAACGTTACAGTTGGTATCAGAGCAGGCTCAAGTTGAGTCTTTGCTAAACATCATCGACAATGGAGGCTGTGTCGACCGAGTTGGACGAGATGAAAGCATTGCTGAGAAAGTTGGAAGGTCGACTTGAGCAAATAGAAGCTGAGAACAAGGTGCTGAAGGCGGATTTAACTCAAGCAAAAGCGACACAAGAGAAGGAAGCGGAGGTCCCTGTACTGCAAATCGAGCAAGTCAAGGATTTAGCACTACCAGGCGAAGAAGCAATTGATATTGCTCAAGCAGATAAGAATGAAGATGGGTCACAGAAGGTGCAAGAGAATGTTGCAGAAGGCAGCTCGGCCAAAGAAGGGCACAAGCGGAAAGTGAAGTGGGCTGAACCAGCGACACCATCAGCCTTCAACGGTGAGAAAAGCTTTTCCAAGTTTGAGTTATGGGTTACTGAGATGGAGAATTACTTAGAGAATTTCGATGAGCGCAGCTGGTTCACCTATGCTGTTAGTAGACTGGAAGGAGAGGCTAAGGAATGGTATGGAGGTCAACAGCGGATGAGGAGTTTGAACGGTACAACTCCTATGTCCACTTGGCCGGAGCTGAAGGATGAACTCAGAAGACATCTGGTACCGGTGGATGAAGCTACACAGTTTCGGCTGGAGCTCATTCATCTGAGATAGACAGGAAGTATCAGACAGTACCTCCAGCGATTTTCTGAGTTGGTTACTCGTTTGCACATGGTGGATCGCACCGACTTGCTGTTTCACTTGAAGAAAGGTCTGCAGGGTTTTTATGCTAGTGTGTTTGATAGCTGGGTTATGTTTCACAAGTCCGAGGACATGCAAGACTTGTTTGCATTTTTGGAAGCAGCAGAGAACACTAGAGAGCGTAATTATACCGTGCAGCCCTCCAAGTTTCAGCGTGGAACAAGTGGTGGCGAGCCTAGTAGAGGATTTTGGCGCAATCCTCAAGGACAGATAGCGTCCTCTCAGAGTAGAGGTGGTAGAGGACGTGGTGGTGGAAGATTTGGTGCAGCGGGAAGGAGGTTTCCTCGTGGATCTCAACAGCAAGGAGTTTCTCGTGGTCCTATTCAGACACGACCTACTGGATCCTATGCATCTAATGCAAGATCCAACCAAGCTTCGACTTCAGGTGCTAGGAGCAGTGGAGCTAGCAGTGCTACACCTTCAAGGACGATCATCTGCTTTCGATGCGAACGGGACGGTCATATCGCTCGTGATTGTCCTCAACGTTCAACAACGAGCAACGTGCGTGGGTTGACAGTTGAAGAGACAACCAGTATTGAAGAACCAGTTGAGGCGACTACTGAAGCAGAGGTATGTGTTGGTGAGCATTTGGTAGAGCATGGGGATTTTCTGCCGTGGATTGAAGTGAAAATAGGAAACCACCGGTGCTGTTTGCTTATTGATACTGGAGCAGATGTGAATGTCTTGAATGAAAAACTAGTCAGGACCTTAGGGGTGACTAGAACCAAGATCATGAGCCCGTTGTTGGTAAGGTTTGTGCAAGGTAGCACAACCGTTACAGAAAAGCTCATGAGTGTTCCTGTTACTGTTGGAGGGGTAACTAGGAAGCACGAGTTTTTAGTTATGAGCTTAGGCGACACGATGGAAGGTATCTTGTCCTGGTCTTGGTTACAAGAGACCAAAGCCAAGCTAGATGTTCAAGAAGGGAACGTCATTGTCATGGATCAATGGGGCTTGGGTCAACCACATCCTTTGATCATCAAAGAGAGACCCAAGGAGCCAAACCATGCTGCTCGTAAGTTCCAACGAGCCAAGGTGGCATTTCAGATCTGCACAGCTAGACAGTTTGGAAAGCAGATCAAGTTGGTAGACGAAGCTTGGGTTGCAGTGATGTCTAAACCCAAGGTGGAGACGGATGAGGAAGAACGTGTTGCTGCTCTTCCCATACATCCTGATATGCAGGCATTGATTGAGAGGTATTCTCACCTAATGCCGGACCAGTTACCAACAGGACTTCCGCCGAGGAGAACCTTGGATCATGCTATTGATCTGGTTCCTGGGGCTACCCCTACTGTAGTGCCATCAAGACGGATGTCGTTTGATGAGCTGACAGAGCTGAAGACTCAGTTGAAAGAGTTGGTAGCTCTGGGTATCTTACGACCTAGTATATCACCTTATGCTGTCCCGGTGTTGTTCGTGGCCAAGAAGGATGGTGGTATTCGCATGTGTGCGGACTATCGTGCACTCAATAAGGTTACTGTCAAGAACAAGTACCCTCTTCCTCTCATGGATGAAACCACCGATCGGTTGGCCACAGGAAGGTATTTCACCAAGCTGGATCTGCGTTCTGGATATCATCAAATCCGGATCAAAGAAGGTGATGAAGAAAAGACAGCTGTAAGGACGAGGTATGGCTTGTTTGAGTATACAGTGTTGCCGTTTGGATTGTCCAATGCACCTGGTACTTTCTGCAGGCTAATGAACGAGATCTTCAGAGATCTCTTGGATGAGAGTGTTATCGTGTACCTAGACGATATCATCATCTTCTCATCCACTTGGGATCAGCATCTAATAGATGTTGAAATGGTGTTTAAGCGTCTAGAAGAACATCAACTCTATCTCAAGAAGAGCAAGTGCTCTTTTGGACAAGAGAGTGTAGTGTTTCTAGGATGTTTGATCGATGCGCAGGGCATTCATCCTAACAGGGCTAAGATTCGAGCCATTGTTGAATCGAAGAGACCTGAGAGTGTTCATGAGCTCAGATCTTTTCTTGGGTTAGCCACATATTTTCGGCGCTTTGTTTATCAGTTTGCGCATAAAGCCGCACCTTTGTTTGACTTATTACGCAAGACTTCCAAGGTTGTTTGGAATCCAGCAGCTGAAAGAGCGTTTCAAGGATTGAAACAAGCACTGACAGAGATGCCCGTGCTAGCTCTTCCAAAGATGGGAGAACCTTTCGAGGTTCACACAGATGCTTCTCAATGGGCCATTGGAGGAGTGTTGATGCAAGAAAAGCATCCGGTGGCTTACGAAAGTCACAAGTTCTCAGAGACTGAGGCAAAATGGCCTGCTCATGAACAGGAGATGTTCGCAGTTATCCATTGTTTGAAGCGTTGGGAGCATTATTTGTTACCAAGCAAAGTTACTGTTGTAACGGACTGCGAGGGTAATACATACTTTCAGAGTAAACCTCGTTTGTCACGTAAACAACAGAGGTGGCAAGTGGAGCTTGCACGTTTTGATATCGAATGGCGGTATCAAAAGGGGAAGGAAAATATTCCAGCGGATGTGTTAAGCAGACGTGTCCAGGCGTTAACAACTCAGGACACAAGTGAAGAGCTTTTGGATCGAATCAGACAAGCATTGCCAGACGATCCTCAGGCTCAACGTTGGACCAACCAACAAGGGAGAGATCCATTGGTACGTCATCTCTCATTTCGCAATGGCCTTTGGTTTTACAAGCAAACCAAGGTCTACGTTCCAGCTGGATCTCTAAGGACACTCGTCATGCAAGAATGTCATGATTGTGAACTGGCTGGACATGGAGGACAAAATAGAACATTGCAACGAGTTAAAGAGCAGTTCTATTGGCCGTCCATGTTGGAGGATGTAATCAAGTACGTGCAGACTTGCTTGACATGTCAGCAACAACGAACTGAGCAGAGGAGACCTACAGGGTTGCTGAGGCCATTGCCAATACCTGATGGGCCTTGGGAGAGCATAAGTATGGACTTATGCACAGGTTTACCCGAATCAGGAGGTTTTGATGCTCTGTTAGTTGTTATAGATCGTTTCAGTAAGCAAGCTCACCTCATCCCTTGTAGGGAAGCAGTGACGTCAAGAGGTGCCGCTGAACTGTTTATACGATATGTTTTTAAGTATCATGGGATGCCTAAAGACATTGTTTCAGATCTGGATAGGAGGTTTGTAGCTGATTTTTGGAAGGGTTTGTTTCGAAGGCTCGGAACTACCCTCAAGTTCAGTTCCTCTTATCATCCTGAAACTGATGGTCAGACGGAAAGGACGATCCAGATAGTAGAACAAGGGTTGAGAAACTATATCATGCGAGATCAGAGTGATTGGAGCGAGCATTTGGACTTGGTGGAGTTTACATATAACAACACCAAGCACTCGAGTACAGGATTTAAACCATTTGAAGTGGTTTATCGGGGCTCTCATGCACCTTGGACTCCTATAGCTCTGGCTACCAAGGGGCATGAAAATACAGGAAGGTCGAATCAGGATCCTCCAGATCTAGAGACTTTCATACGTGTTCAGGGTATTGTGTTTCAAGAAGCCAAGAAACACATGGAGAAGGCACAACAACGGTATGCTAAGTATGCAAACCGTGGTAGACAAGATTTACAATTCGAAGAAGGACAGAGAGTCTGGTTGAGAACCAAGAACTTCAGAATCCCAGCAGGGGTGGATTTAGCCAAGAAGCTTTTTCCGAAGTGGGCAGGACCATTCCTGATTGAGAAGAAGTTAGGTCCTGTGACTTATAAGTTACGTTTTCCAGCTAGCATGAAACATTATCACCCCATCATTCATGTTTCTAACTTGAAAATGTTTCGTGAAGAACTAGAATT
This sequence comes from Asterella californica, assembly GCA_036924285.1. NCBI lineage: Eukaryota > Viridiplantae > Streptophyta > Marchantiopsida > Marchantiales > Aytoniaceae > Asterella > Asterella californica. The sequence continues at coordinate 18,822,422 of JAYKYS010000010.1, read as the reverse complement.
GTTGCTTGGAAGATATCAGAAATGGCATCCAGTGTTAGAAGCATTACCAAGAGCTGATGATCTTGAGTTGATTGAGATAGTAGATCATCGAGCATCACCGAATCCAGATGGAGCTGGAGAACCCGTTACTCAATACCTATGTCGTTGGACAGGTAGAGTTCCGGGATTGGTAAGTGAAGCTTGGGAGTATCTAGATGATCTAGCATTGTACAAGTTCCAAGAACCACTGCGAAGATACTTTGTGAGACGACAGTCCGCAGTGGTCTCTGCCAGCTAAGCGGTGGATTGAATCGAGTCAGAAGAGTCATGCCAAAGGGCCCTTCAAGGACACTGGAACCGAGTAGATCTGGCCAATCTGCTCGTCTAAAGGTGGAGTTGTGGTCTGCTAACTTCTTATGACTGTCGGATGTCAATCAGGTTTAGGCTGATGCTACTATGGTGTATCATAGTAAGGAGGTGGATAAAAAGAAACTGACGAGTTCACCACCTAGAAGCTAGGGTTCTGTCTCACCCGAAAGCTTCAACGGATGCTCGGTAATGGAGCATAGCCTTGAGAAAGGGCTTAAGCTTACCCTGGATGGGGTACTGTTCCTCTGGATTTGAGGAAGTGTTGTTTCTAATGTGGTATTGTAGATACCGCAGTTCAGTGGAAGAACTGCGTTTTGCTGGTTGGGGCGATTGTAACACCTTTTGCTTTTTCCCCAAACCAGATGGCATTCGGGCAGTGATTAATCCAAACGTGGCAGCTGCATGGTCAAAAAGCAGGCTCAAGAGACTAGATAAAAGAGTGTCGCGAGCCCTAAAGGAGGCATTCTCAGTTTTTCAGTTTTGGAGAGAGCACTCTTGGTAGTGAGGGAGGAGACAGTATTTTCAGTGTAGTGTACATTACCTTTGAGGTCAGAAATCAGGAGCTAGAACTGATGCACATCAAGCTCCTTGGAGAGCAGATTTGAAGAGGGACCTTGAGAGCAGACTTGGGGTGTTTGATTAGGGCGCTGACTTGAGGTCTGATCTGTTGAGTAACAGAAATCAGGGCGTTCAGAGTGAAATTAGGTTCTCTGCTGAAGTCTTAGTTCTGGAGTTGCCGAGTAGTGAAGGATTGCCGGTCCAAGAGCGCTGCGTGACCTTGTCAGCAAGTAATGCCATGTAATGTATATGAGCCCGTGACTTTCTCCATTCTGATAAGTAGGCTTGAGTTGTGTGCTAAAACTGAGTTGGGCGCATCTGGTGTCGTGTTGACTTCATTTCGGTATAATTGCTTTGCCTTCCTACTTCCTAGCATCTACTAGGTCTCCTAGTCTTGGCGGTTGCTCCTTGTGGGTCCTGGCGTTCCGACTTGACCACCAGTAGCGGAAGCGCTGCCCAAATTTTACCAAACCCAAGCTTGGAATAGTTTCCACGGTATCCTGAAATCTGAGATTAGTAGCAGAGGCCTGCCAAAGACTAGTTAGTTATTCTAAACCCGTCCGACGGTTATCCAATCCTTGGTGTTTATTAGCGGAAAGTTTAACGAACTGGATCTGGAGACACAAATATAATACAAGATCTTCAAGGAGGTTCACGTTCGGCAGTTCATTGGTTAGAGATTAAGGAATCTGTTCCGAGATCTGCGGTAGAACGTTACATGAACTCATAGCTGTTTTGGTATGTATTGCGTACCTCTCCCTCAGGATATTTGTGATTTTCGTTTCTCATCTCGTGGCGGATAGGGTTGTGCTTTCTCGGTGCGACTGTAGAGCAAAAAAGCCTTAGCTAGGAATTGGAGCAGGAATCTTGTGTGGATTCCATTCAACTGGATGATCAGCCTGCGTAAGCATGCTACACATGAAAGATGAAGCCTTGATACGATCATCAAGGTCTGGTCAGGCAGGTGAAGAATTATATTCCTATCGCGTACTTGGAGGGAGTCCACACAGTACAGGTCCATTTCACCGTTACATTCGTAGGTTCCACTATTGTTTGTCAGTTTAATTGCAGAAGCGTATGAGATTGTCTCCCTGATTCTTTTCTCTTTCTTCAATGTATGTCTTGAGATAAAAAGGTTTTGCGCGTTACTGTTATCGCCTTGTGGTGCTTAATTCCACACCTAATGATTATGTTAAATTTTTTTCTATAGCTTTCATATGGAGAGGGGGCTACAGTTATTGCCTCTGGCTGCAGCTGAACACACACGGTAGGAGTCGCATTTCTCCGTTTTCTGGTCTGCAGATCTCCTTCTCCAGAACAGAATTGGGTCGATTGCCTGTCGGGAGATGGAGTCTGCCTGCAACTTTTCGTGTTCAGTGTCGTGTAAAATATCGAGTTGCTCCCCTGATCTATAATGTGATGATAATCCGTAAGGGTTGGGTCAGAAATTACGCCTTCTGAAACCAGAGGAACAAGTACCAGTGGACGACTTTGTCAGAACTGCAAATGAGGGTGCAGTGTGGAGGAAATTGCAGGAAGGAGATCTGAGGTAGTAAGCTTCAATTCTGGACACAAGTAATGTGATCACATCGTGAATGAGCTCTTAATTAAAGATAGGTAGCGACTGTTAGAATACAGTGTGAATATACTTCCAGTAACAAGTTCAAGTCATTAGTTATTAGGTGGTGACCTTTCGTAAAGTCATCATGCGAAACAAAGGCCAAGACCAAGAGTATATTATCCAGGTCCAAGACCATTGTACATTATTGAGTAATCTATTTACTTCTTTATTTTAGTTCTGTCCACACTCTCTTGAAGAGTTCTCTCGCACTCTCATACTGTCTTTATATCATACTTAGAGTTTTGCCTTAGCCTATTCTACCAATAGTTCATTTTCAATATGATATCAAAGCTTTGTTTTGTTGATGCACTAGCACAATAGCATAGGCACTAGGTAGGCCTTCGACCCGTAGGTGAGAGCAGTTGGAGGACGCTTCAATTGTTACGAGAAGGACGCTTCACTCATTGAGGTTCTGTATTTTCGCTAACAGAACTTCATCGTTCCAGCGATCAATCTGATACAGAATGTCTGCCTCCTTTGACACCAAAGGTTGGGCTAAGTTCGACGGCACATATTTCACGCTTTGAGAACACAAGACAACCTTGCGGCTCAAGGTCTATGGTATTCTTGATATCGTGGAAGGGAACGTGCAAAGACCACGTGCCACGACACCCGAAGGTACTGTGGTACCCATCCCTCCTCCTGCTATTGGACCCGGCAACATCGCGGATTGAGATCAATGTGACGTTAATGCTCTCGTAACAATCAACGAATGTTGCGAGAACAGTGACATCTAATGTCTTGCACTACGTCGAACGATGCATGGTCCATTTTGACTAGACACTTTGCTGATCAAGACATAGTGACCAAGATGCATTTAAGAGAAAAGTTGCGGGTTTTAAAGATGAAACCCAACGAGACTATCACACAGCATGTGAACAACTTCAAGTCTCTCATCCAGCAGATGACCTCAGCCGGATTGATAATTATCAACAAGGAGCAAGTCCTCCCGTTGATGGGCAGCATGTCCAACAACTACCATTTATTCTTGCAGGCGATGAGAACAAATCCAAATCTCTCGCTACAGGACCTCATTACCTTCCTCATCCAAGAGGAAACGATTGGGCGTAAGTTATCGATGAAACCATCTACTGCCTTGTTTGCAGGACGCCGGCAAGGAGGACGCAACAACAACAATCGACGCAACAATGACAACCGACAAGGTGATAATCAGCCACCAAAAAGATCACCAGATCATAACGAGAAAATGTTTCAAGTGCAACAAGCCCAGACATCGCATCGCCGGGTGTCCGGACAAACCTAGCAGCAGCAACGACAACTCGAATGCTGGTAACCAAAACAAGAACATGAACAAAAATTTTCGTTCTTAAAACAACAACAGCAACACTCGTCGAGTTCTGGTGGCACAATGTTCATCTACAATCGTGCAGACAGCTGACCTTAATTGGTATGTGGATACGAGTGTCACACACCACATGACACATAATCGACGACAATTCGTCGAATACTCATCTGTCTCTACTGAGAACACTGAGAATGATGCGATTCTACTCGATGACAACCCCACCATCCACGTTGTTGGTTCTGGCATGATGGAAGTACGCATGCTCAACGGCGAGCATGTGTACATATGTGACGTTCTCCATGTGCTCGCTTTGCAGAAGAATTTATTCTCAGCTCGGCAATTTGATGCCAATGACGGCTGGTGCTTAATTGACAACGGACTCTGTCACATAGAAGACAGATTCGGACAAGTGCTAGCTCCTTGTCCCAGCGTTGACGATCTCTACATGCTTGGGAATTCAATTTTGGTCGCTGACCAAACCGCACTTGTCACTACAACGGATCAGACTCCAATAGTCCACACATTACCTCCCAGCCAGAGATCAGGACCGCGCCTGCGAGCTAGACCGCAATCAAACCAGTGGACTAGCGTCTCTCTATTCAATCGCAATATGCGCAAGACTCTGGACCACTTCCCACGGTCCAGATCCAGCCTCGCCTCACAGAATGTGCACACCCATGAAGACATGCACACAAGTGACTCACAGATTTTTTCCCCTCTGATTTCGGAGCATAGTGAAGTCTTCACTCCACAAATTCCGGAAATATCGCACTTGGATAATAGGGTCAAAATCTGTCACAGGCTAGCTCTACCCTCCTCACCTCCACGCCTCTTGGCATTTTTCCCATGTGGACACCACCATCTGGCCTGCCTCCTACCTCACGAACACCCACTGGAATACCTTTTGGCACCACACCTCCTCTCCTCATACGGATCGAGTTCCATCATGACCTCCCAAGACCACAGAACGTCCTGATGACGTCTGTAGGCCGGGAGTCCTTTGTCACTAGGGACTCTCACGCGGAGACTCCCTCATACACATTGAGCGTTGCACCCAATGACGACAGGGAGTCCCTTGTCGGCGCAGGGACTCCCGACGAGACACGTCTCCCGCGGTCTCGTCGAACCACGCGTCCTCACACGGACTGCCAGCCCCCCACACGCAATGGGGATGAGGATGGAGATGGTGACCCCATCGGATGAGGACCCCATCTCCATCCGTCCATGCCGCACCCGCAACGTACGGGGATATGCAAGCGGCTCCCCATCGGAGATAACGTCCCTACAGATGGGATGGTACTCCATCCTAATGCCCCAAAGGGATGGGATGAGGGCCCATCTCCTGCACGGATTGCCTCCGCACAGAGACAGTCTCCTTCCCATGCCGGAGGAGGTCGCCGCGACCTCCGCCGACCTGAGACACTGGACTGCTAACACGGATCCTCCGGGATCCGTGACGGGCTCCGCCACTACAGCTGCGCCACTCGTCACTGTGACCACTCGTCACTTCGTCACTGCAATCGCGTCACCCGCGTAGGGCCTTCTAGACCCGCATCCCGGCTTACTAGGCCCGACTCGACTCGACCCGACTTGGTCCGACTTACAAGGCCCGACCCGACCTTTAACCAGGTTTTACCTTGGGTTTTTTCTGACATGCACTCTGCAAATTCCGAGTTCTCCAGTTTATCTTCTCGATCGCGATCTCCTCCGCGTCTACTAGAAGGTCTTCAGGGTTTCACATCTGGTAGCAAGACTCCTCCACCAACGCCACCTCGATCATGTGCCCTTGTTACTACAACGGGTGATCTCTCTACCTTGTGGCATCAGCGACTCGGTCATATCAACCACTATCGAGTCCATGAGCTGAGCCACCGCAGGTATGTTACCGGCCTCCTTTCCTTCCCACTCTCTGAGGATATTTGTCCAGCTTGTGCACACGGCAAGCATGCACGCACTAAATTCCCACGTGCCAGCTCCACTCGATCAACTCGTCCCCTGGCACTGGTCCATTCTGATATTAGTGGTCGCGTCTCTCTTTGCATTTTTTTGGGCTATGAATATTTCATCACCTTCATTGATGACTACTCGCTCTACACTGTCACTCGTCTTCTCTACTATAAGAGTGATTGTTTTGCTGCTTTCTGGGACTATCTCGTATTTGATGAGTGCGCCACTGATCAATCTCTTGTTACTTTGCGATCTGACAATGGAGGATATCGTTTAGCTACTTTTGACGCTTTTTGTCGTGAGCACGGCATCCAGCGTCAATTCACAGTCCCTTACTCTCCTCAGCAGAACGGTGTTGCTGAGCGTAAGAACCGCAGCTTGCTTGATGCTGTCCGTTCTATGCTTTTCACTTACAGTCTTATCAAGTCCTTCTGGGGTGAAGCCATCACTTGCGCCACCTTCCTCCAGAATTGATGTCCGTCTAAGGCTATCCCGTCTATGACCACACCTTACGAACTCTAGCACTCCTATGCCTCCACAACTCCTCGTCGATCCGATCTCTCCTTTTTGTGCGTCTTTGACTGTCGCGCTTTTTTCCAAGTCCTCAAGGTTGAGCGTACAAAGCTCGATGATCGCTCTCACGAGTGTATCTTCCTTGGCTATAGCGGTCAGAGTAAGGGCTACCATCTCCAAAGAAAATCTGACGATCATATCTTCACCTCTCGTGATGTCATCTTCGATGAGTCTTCTCCGACTCTCTCTCCCACATCCGTCCTTTCTGCTGATCTCCCACTCACTCAAGCGTCTCCTGAGACCGACGTCCATTTTTATCATACTGCGCCTGCCCCTTCTGCTGACCCAGCTTACGTTCCGTCCGTCTCTCCTGGTTTCCCTTCAATGGGAGTTCCCTGCCATCTCCTGCCGGTCCAGCTCCAGCTCCATCTATTAGTCTTAGATCTGGAGGGGAGGAGTCTCTAGCAGTCATGGCCCTGACGGAGGAGTCACCAGCAGTACACAGTCTAGTGGGAGTAGTCGCCCTCCACGTTCTCATTCCTCAAGCCATACACATAATTCCTCTCCTCCTGCAGAGAACTTGAGCCCGCGCCATCTTTACCTTCGGCGCATATCATCATGCTCACTACGGGCTCACTTGCCTAAACTGGTAGAGTTGCTGAAGGAGAAGATGCGAATGAAGATCTTGAAGCCGTCGTTTGCACCGTATTCGAGCAGATGATTTACAGTACCTAAGAAGAAATGGATCGATGTGATTCATCCAAGACATGCAACGGATGAACGCAATAACAATCAGAAACGCTGGGGTGGGACCGATTGTGGATGAATTTGCTGAAGCATTTGCAGGAAGAGCAATTTACTCAATGGGAGATCTTTACTCAAGATCAATTTCAGGGAACTATTGATCGTTTAATGTTATCAGGAATATATATATATATGTTAAATAAATAAATATATTAACTAAATATAAATAATCAAAATATTTTATAAAATTTATCTGTTAGTCCATGTCTGAAAACACAGAGAGAGTAGGAGATAACCCATAAGACTTGACCCGAGTGCCGCGCTTCAGAACGTACAAGTCTAGAAATCCGTACTCATTTAAACTCATTTATACTGAATTTAATTTAATACCTAACCTTTCTTGCCGGAAGGGTTAGGTATTAAATTAAACTCCTACATATTTACCTCCTCCATCGAAAGATAGAGGAGATGAATATGCAAGGAAGTGTGCATATCCTAAATATACATCTAAAGTGTACACCAGACGAAAAGCTATAAGAGAAAAGCTAAAAGAGGACAAGCGATGTAACAAGAGGAAAATAATAAATATAGCAGGTGATTGGCTCCCGGGCAAAGTGGAGTTTTTGAAGACCTGAGTGAGATTGGGAAGTGTTTTTTGATTTGTTGTCTTTGTTCTTTATCTATTACATGTATATATGTATATATAATATAAAAATATAACACTAAATTTATATTTATATTCATTTGTTTCTAAATCTTATAATTAAGTGTTATACAAAAGAAGAGTCATGGGGACATCTAGACAGAATCCATAAGTGAAGCAGGGGAGCATTCGCTTTCGAGAGTACAAGACCGGAGGTCACATGCTAGAAAACCATTAATTTATGGTTACTGTTAGTTTGTTACATAACTTTTTCATTATAAATTAGTGAGGCATGCGACCTCCTTCGGAAGATGAAATAGTGAACATGCATGCTTCTCTAAATGCTTCTCTCAAGCGAAGAGACAAACCGAGATGTGTAAATCTCTGAATCATCATCCATATAAGCAAGAATTCTTCACTTTGAAAACAAGTGTATGCTTACTTTTAGGTCGATCTTACGGATTCGAAATTATCACTTCAAATTCACAATCTATAGTGAAGAGTTGAATCACCTTGAGAAACTCATTTCGAACTCCAACCATAATAGCAAAGACAACCTATGCATACTCTCATATTCAAATTATTTCCATGCTTTGAACTCAATGCTTAGTGTTTTGAACATGGAGTACTAATAATTTTTGGAAAACTATTCATAAGAATAACTAACATGGAAATTATTACTGGCACGGTCCTACACATAGCGAGTCCTCCCTTCCTCCATTGGATTTCTCAGCACCGCCTCCACTGAGACGATTAGCTCGACATTCAATTCATCCACAACGGAACCCAGATGAAGGTTATGACCCTTCATCGCTGATCCCGAAGTCTCGAAAGAACACCAAGCGTGCATTGATGATAACTCTCAAACCTGTGCTAATGGAACCTGTTTCTTACACAGAAGCAGTATCTTCTCCTGATGTCGATCAGTGGAGGAGAGCAATAGAGGAGGAGTTAGGTTCTCATGAATCTAATGATACTTGGAAGCTCACCGACTTGCCACAAGGACGCCGGCCGATAACATGTAAGTGGACCTTTAAGTTAAAACTTAATACCGATGGGTCCATTGCTCGGTATAAGACGAGACTCGTGGCTCATGGTTTCACTCAGATCTACGGGTTGGATTACACAGAAACTTTTTCCCTTGTAGTCTGTATTCAGTCAATACGGCTCATCCTTGCCATCTCAGAGCAGTATAATCTACATGTACATCAAATGGATGTTAAAACTGAAACACTTAACGAAGAAATATACATGTGTGTTCCGGAAGGAGTGACTACAGCAAGGCGCAGCCAAGTATGCAGATTGCTTAAGACTCTCTACGGTCTTAAGCAATCATCAAGAGAATGGTACTTGATCATCGACAAATTCTTGCTTTCTCTTGGATTTGCTAAGTCCGGTGCAGACGGAAATATTTACTACTTGCACCAGAAACAACACTTCGTCATCCTTGCCCTCTACGTGGATGACAGTTTGATTGCCAGTAGCAGTGAGGCCCTACTATCCCACGTAAAAGAGAAATTGAGCTCATGGTTCAAAATGACTGACATCGGTCCAGTCCATCATTGTCTTAGCATTGAAATTAACCGTGATCCATCTTCTGACACTATCAGACTTAGTCAAACTTTGTATTTGACAAGAAACTATTTCAGTTTGGCTTATAGGACTGCAAACCTGTAAGCACCCCTCTAGTTACAGGTGAGAAATTTTCCTCGGATGACTCTCCTGTCACTGAGGATGAAAAGAAGCTATGTAATAGTTATCTTTATCAGAGTGCAGCTGGCTCTATTAATTGGGTCGCAGTATGCACTCGTCCTGATTTGTCTTATCCCATTAGTGTACTCTCTCAACTTATGAGTAGTCCTGGACCTAGACACATTGCCGCTATGAAGTGGATTTTTTTGTTACATCAAGGGAACTTTGAATTTATACCTTGAGTATGCTCAGTCATCCCAGCCCTACTCCCTGTTTGGTTACTCCGATGCTGATTGTGGAAGACATGCAGAGACAAGACGGTCCACATCAGGTCATTGCTTCATCTACTCTGGAGGAGCCATCAGCTGGTCCTCTAAGAGACAGAAGTCAGTAGCCCTGTCAAGTACAAAGGCAGAATATGTGACTCTTAGCACGAGCTGTTCAGAGACAATCTGGTTACATCAGCTCTTGACTGACGTCGGATTGCATGACAAGGAACCCACTGTTACATATTGTGACAACCAAAGTGTTATGACCCTTGTCGACACTAGCAAGTTCCACGACCGTACGAAGCACATCAACATCCGATATCACTTCATCAAAGATCACGTCGCTGGAAAAGTTATAGAAGTTAGATATTGTCCTACTGAGGATAGGTTGCAGATATTCTGACAAAGAGCTTACCAACTCCCAAGTTGGATTATCTACTACCAAAGCTAGGAACGTTTTCTAGCTGATAAATAATTTTATCCGAACTGTTATTGAGTGGGAGTGTTAGAATACAGTGTGAATATACCTCCAGTAACAAGTACAGGTTATTAGGTGGTGACCTTTCGTAAGATCACCAAGGCCAAGACCAAGAGTATATTAACCAGGCCCAAGGCCATTGTACATTATTGAGTAATCTATTTACTTGGTTCTGCTCACACTCTCTTGAAGAACTTTCTCACACTCTCATACTGTCATTATGCCGTGACTTAGAGTTTTGCCTTAGCCTATTCTACCAGTAGTTCATTTCCAACAGCGACCACACGATATTTCTATGACGACTTCTGCCAATCTTCCTTGGACCACGGAACTGATACCACGAATGTGGAGGGCGGGTACCATTCTGAAGAGAAGAGTGTAATTGTGAGGTAATGGTTTTAATGGGACGCAAGGGAGAGAGTAGACCATCACACTGGAACTGGAATGCATACCTCACTCCAAGAGTTATATCTTACGCCCACCTAAGGAACCTGCCTAAGGGAGATATTCTCGAGGGACTGTATTTGGGTGGTGCACATTTCTCCTACTACTGAGAAAGCGAGATGGATTGAGCCAATTTTCATTGTTTGCACAGCTAAATGAATACAACACAATCCACACGGGATACGGTGCAGCACTGGTTCTGCTGTTTTGTACGCTGATTCAACCCCTGGAAAGGAGATTCTTCAATGGAAAAGAGAGTATTCCATAAGTGGGTTCTTCTACTTCTGTCGGGACAAGACTCATTGCTTTTCATACACTATAATTGGAGTTCCGGGACTGAGATGGGAGAAAAAAAGGGCACCGTCTCAAAACCACCCGTATCTTCCCGCGTCCTTGGGCTCTCCTAAACATTAAACATTTATATTTTTTGATTTTTTAAATAATATAATATATATTTTCAACATTTATATATAACACTTATATATTTTCTGATAACCACAAGCGGGCAAGAGTTACTCTGAAGTTCGTGTTACATTGCATATACTTTTTTGCATTATTCACCTCTTCCAAGTTAGGAATATCTATAAAGTTCTAATTTATGTTTTAACTTTTCTTTTGGAAAATTAGGTTATAAATAAAAAGTACTTCTATTAGTGAGAGTCAGATATCTTTTTTACCAAACGGAGGTTCTGTTCTCGTGATACACTTATGGGTTTTGTATAGTTGGAGTGACATGAGTAACCAAGTTCTAAATAGGATCTAAATTTGATATTTTAAATTTAGAAAAATTAACTTTGACGGAAGTAACCATTTGCAAATCTTATTCCCGTGATTTTTTCACTCTTCATTACATTTTTCACTGAAGGTTGACGCCTCGTGACTTTGCGCTCTACACGGCATATTTCACGAAAGGTTGTTGTCAGCAAATTACTGATGATTAAATGTTTATCTTTTTACTCTTTTTTCTCAAAATTGCAGTTTGGATGCATATTAAAGATCACCACAATATGGGCAATACTTGCTGTATGAAATAATCATATAAACAGTTCCTCCTTGATAAGAGATTACAAAAGAAGGACTTTCTTGGCTTCAGGACCTGTCTTAGAAGGTTCTATTCTGGGGACTTAGCACGAGGAATCCCGTTAAACACCAGGAAGGATTAATTCACACTAATTCTGATCTATATACACCTATTATCCATTTGCTGAGTAATGACAGTGTTGTAAATATACATGATTTTGTCGAAATGAATTCGTTATTTTTGGAAATTTCGGTCGTGTATGATACGTTACATGATACAATGCATCTGTTATTGTTTTTCCAAAGTGTGTGTGAGATCATAAGGAGCTGCAGCCAACTTGAGATAAGATGCTAGGTAATAAGACAAAACCATAACAGTGTGATAAAACAATAATGCAAAGATTACCCAGTTTAATAATATCATGACACGAGGAATAGTGAGAAAAATGAAACGGAGCAAAAAGATAACACAAAATTCATGATGACTATAGAATTGAGTTCTTTATTTTTGATTTTAGTGGGAAGAACTGATTTCTTTGTTTTGAACACCATTTTTTCTGCATGCATATTCATCCTTCTCAGGTTTCTTCTTATGGCGGAAAACTCTCCGCACTATATTATTCCTACTATATTATTCCTAGCATAGGCAACATGACGTCGCCTCGAATATTTTCTACAGGAAATATTTTTAGCATGCATACCCACGGAGTTTGCAAAAATCATTGCTGCCATAGCCAACAGGACGTCGCGTCGAACATTTTGTACCCATAATATTTTGAGCTTGCATATTCTTTACGCCCAATATTTACGGAAGACGAGGTGGGCTTGCAAATTTTTCGTGCAACACTGCGTCAAACCGACAGACATGTGAATCCGAATAGCTACGTCATGTACACTGGAAGTAACAATAAGAAGTAGTAAAAACTATACCGTACACTTGGAAACTACTACTCTCATGTACAGTCGAAAGTATAGTCTATGTACTTTGTAAGCAGGAACGTTATTCCATAAACAATAAGCAGCAGTATACTGTAAACAACAAGCAGCAACTTACAGCAGTTCGAACTAGTAAGAAGTAGTAAAAACTATGCTGTACACTGGAAACTACTAGTCTGCTGTTGTCGACAGTATAGTCTATACTGTGCTATGCCAAATCATGTTGCTCTGTCGTTCGTGCCCTGTCGGAGCCAGTGCTCCTCATAAAAGCTTCTGCAAGCGGAATGTACTGCGACAGTGTGTCCATTTGCTGTGCCTGTGAGTCCGATGCGCTCGGGAACGCTGCAGGGGGATCAGCAACAGGAGCGGCTTTTTTTCCCAGACTGTCATCTGCATCCATGTACCTGCCCTTACAATGACCACACCTGCGCTGTTCTTGCCAGAAAAATATGTTTTGAATGTCTTCAGGTGTAACTTGCTCAGGATGTATAAACGACTTCCACAACGAGTTCACTCTACGAACCTGAATTCCAGTCTGCATTAACCACCGCGGTGATGCAGAATACTTTCCAGACTCTATCATGTCCCTAAGATAACTGCTGAAAGTAGCGGAGAAAGGGTGACTACTCTTATATTTATTATACTACAGCGCACGCGTAAAAATATTAGCGTAGCACAATTCAACACGATTTTTCATGTCACAAGCACCAAGTAGTGTATAGAGCTCCTTACCGTCCAGAAGCATACTCTCAGAGATATTTTTCATGTGTGCGTGATGGTGAACCTCGGCCTCGTCTTTCATGCAATATCCTATCATTCCCACGTATGCGTAGAGTCTCTTATTGATCAGTCCTTTAACACAGATCTCAGCCCTTACTGGACATTGGTGATTCCAACCTAAGGAAGACATGCTACGCTTCTTCACCTCTTGACAAGACTTGGCAGAGATAGCAATAACACCTTGGTAGTGCAGATGCAAGAATGCTCCCCCCCCCTTTCTACTGAGAAAATGCCAAAAGAGCAGTCAGACTCAAGGAATTGTTGCAACATAGCAAAATAAGACATGTCTAAATCACCCCCAGTTTTACACACTGTCACAGACAGTTCCAAGGCCTTGTAGCTAGAGGGCGCTACCTTCTTCGTCCTCGCCTGTCTCCGAAGAAACATTCAAGCGCGTGGGGTCTGGAAAATGAGGACACAAGTATCGACAACACTCGCAATGGAGCACAGAGCAAACACAAGGCAGTTGACGAGAACGATAAATGAAGTGAACAATAAGACGCAGAAGGTTTGTGCCGATTTCCACGTAATACCTAAGATAACTAAACATCCGAAGGAAGCTGTCCTGGAGAATTAACCAGTATTCGTCATCAGTGGTCCCTAAATACATGAAAGGACTCGACAAGGCAAGGAAAGAGCGATCTACCTTTACGAAATCCTCATCAAGCAAGAAGTGCGGTGGATGCGCAGAGAAAGCAAATCCAAGTAAACACAAAATGAGTCAAACGAAAAAAGAAGTATTCTCTCGTTGTAACTTAAGACAGTAACAGTAGAAGCAAGCAACTCATCTAGGAAGGAAGAGGAGGCGCGTAGCCTTTCGGAATGTAGAGCACATCTATATTGTAAGGCGAGTTTGCCACAGATGACACAGAAAGAGGAGTAACTGGATTTTCCAAAATTACCTCTGGCTCGAGTACGAGGTCAGGATCGGTCATCACCATGCTCATCATTGAGATGCAAAGTAAGGGACGAAAAGCAACATCAATGCGTAGCGAACTAGCTGTAGGCAGGGAAAAATTATAAGTACCTCGCGAGTGTAGAGACGAAGCAATCAGTGAATGACCAGAATACTTACAAGACGTCATTGACAGTACGCCGTCTCATGCCACCAGCATACTGCTCATCGATATACTCATATCGGAAAAGGATCCACAAATCCACGGTCCGCTACCGCCTGGCTGCAGGAGAGTCGGGTCTGATGTGAACGACATGGCACACGGCAGACTGGCTGCAATCCACGCAACACCGACACGAACTTTTGTTTGCATCCGCAGCCCGAGATTCAACACAAGCAACAGGTCGGGCTTGCCTGAGCAGACTTCATAATGTGCTCGATATACCCATAGCGGTTGTTGAAATTCACGTTTCTCTCTCGTCTGCTTGCAACACAAGTCGCTCCAAGAAGCCATAATGCCCAAGTCCTGTATGATGTCACGGCCTAAAAAACCAAGCAAAACAAAGTCAGCACACGACCGCCTCGAAAAACGCCACCAGCAGAATCACAAACTGGACCGCTCCCGTTTCAAGAAAGTCTGTCCATGGCAGACTTAAGCCATTGAGATGTGCAAAGTAAACCGCATCACCCTAAACAAAGCCTAATCGACGAGAACGAAGAACACGAACAAACGAGGTGTCGAAACAGTCGTGCCGTGCAACCGTGCGTTCCACTGCCCGCTAGAGCAACGAAGAAGCTATACCTCCACTTCCGCTACACCCACCAGACAAAACTGAGGTATACCCCCAAACCATCATAACTATAGATCCCGTAACGAAACCGACGTACACCTCAAAACCACGCCCTAAAACACACAGCCCCTAACGAAAGCGAGGTACAGCCCGAAGCGTCCTTTTAAGCCGCAACAAAATTTTATATCGCCACTTCTGCAACAGCCATCGAAAACGAGTACGACCAGATGGTGAAACGAGAACAAAGAAGGTATACCCCACTTCCGCTACACCCACCATCGACATACACCCCAAAACCACACCCTAAAACACACAGCCTCTAACGTAAGCGAGGTACACCCCCGAAGTGTCCTTTTAAGCCGCGCCAAAATTTTATATTGCCTTCAAATATACTGCGGACGCGCGTTTTTCCCTTACACGGACAAACCACAATCGATTATTTTGGATCGCCTTCAGCGCTTGTCCGCACGTGCCTCTTTGGACGAAATGTCTAAGACCATGCATATTCTCCTCTCTATTCTGGACCTTGACCCGCTGGTCCAAAGGGCATGGAAGATCATGACAGCTGTGTTGAAAAATTGCTATATGTCAGAAAATAAATAAAAGTAATTGTTTACCGGGTTTGAACAAGCTCCAGTCTCAGACCCGGAGTCAAATATTTTGCAGACGACGAACGGCGAAGTCCAGTGTGTTTTTGTTCTCTATTAGGGTTGTCAAAGTTGGGAGGTAAATATTTTTCAACAGCGAAGAGAAAAAGAGCCGTAATATTGCAGTAGTTAACTTGTAGGGAAGCGCGAATGAGTCAGGGTCGTGCTTGTGACTCGGAATCATAACTTCTTTAATTAATTTTTTTCAGCTTTGACGCTCAGAGATCATTACTCAGAGTAGTAAATATTTCACTGCAAAAAAGAACAGATAAAACGAATAAGTAATCGTTAAAAAAACATCCGCAAAACAGATACCTCCGGAGGTGCCGCACGAAACACCTACTAAGGTTTGGTTGAAGTTGTAACTCCTTCCCTTGGATGTAAAGTCTTTCAGAAAGATTCCTAACTTTCACATCTCCTATTATATCGCCCTCACCGTAAGGTTGTTTTCCTGTGGAGAGGAAGGCTAGAAGACGAGTGAGGCATCATTTGCTGTCACCAGGCTGAAAGACACCTTGATCAAAGCACCAGAAAGACTGAGAGACTCTCTTGGAGAAGCTAATCAGGCTAATCCAAAGGCTAGGGTTTGTTACATATTTTGTGCACTTGGTGATGAGTTTAGCTAAAGGTGGTAAACCACGAGTTCAGGTGAATCTTGGCTTTATTTGGAAGATTTTTATTCTTTTGTTCATAGTATTGAGTTTTTGTTTGAAACATATTTTTCAACATAGTCTCTTTCATCTCTTCCAAGTTCACATTCAAACAAGCCATTTGATATACAACTCCAAGAATAAAAAAATGCGACTTTTGAAATCCAAGTTCTAGTCATCTAGAGCACAGGTTGTACAGTTTAAAAGTTGAATGTATCACAAAATATATTTTTGTACCTTCTTTATCGAAGAAGATTACTATTTTCTCTTATTAGGAGTTAACAAGTTTCACCAAATCAACATTATCATCATCAAAAGAAGTTACTAAACCATGAATAAAAAGGAATGGGAATAGATCAATATTGATCTATGTAATCTGCATCGGTTAAACCCGTTCATTCGCATAATTAATCATGTTCCTTTGGATTTCCATTTTAGATGAGTGAAAGAGATATTAATCCAAAAAAAGAAAACTTATTAACACACAATTGAGAAAAACCTCACTTGGGTTACAAAGCTAACATCACAAAACAAAAAAACTGAAAGAAAAAGTCCTCGTAGAACACTAGCTATGTCTAGACTGCGGAACTTCCTCAAGTAAGGAAGCAAGGGTCTTCATGAGCTGATTCACAAAATGTATCTCTTTTTTAACTGACACAGAAAGTATCTTAACTCTTCTTTATAAAATCTCTGCTTACTCCCTCTGCAATGCAGAACTAATTCTCTACTCCACATAAAGTGACATACCATCTGAAGGATAAACAATCTTCCTAGAGTTTTTCATCTGCAAATGCATATGCGCTCAGGAGTCACAAACTCAACATGTCAGTAAATTTCTGATAAAGACATCTAAAATTTCTGTCGCGAGAAAAAAGTCACAAAAATATAGTGGAGAGTATATTAGAATGTCTGATTTATCTTTTTGTCCTTACAACGATCAGAACGGTACGACATACCTCTATCCCACTACCAAGGTGTATACTTGGATGAAGAAAAATGAAAACAAAGAGATATGCTTGCAATGGAATTACAAGGATATGCTATTTATCTAAGTCCAAAGTACTTGGTCTTTCTTTTTCAGGTTTCACAACGACTCTCTCCGTTGGGTTGTTATTTCCCGAACTCGTCTTTCTCTTTTTAATCTACTAATAATACAACAAAATACACCACAACAAAAATTTCTATATTTTTTCAGTTTTCACAATCAAAGTTTAACTATTCTAACACATAGCAACAATTACAATTTTAATGGTGAGCTACTAGAGAACAGAGTGAGAGAGTGTATCCATCCTACTACTACGGGGGATATCTAAAGCGAGGAAAATGAAAACAACTATAATTTTAACCAAGAGCTACTAGATAATAGAGTGTCTCTCACATCACCCCGTAAAACTGAAAACGGGATTAGAGTTAATCTAGTAGTTTAAAGTGGTAGTACCTGCAAAAAACAAACAAATGTAGTATTGAAAGGGTTTTTGAACAGTAGTGAACAAATAAGACTTAATCGTCCAGACCGATTACAAGAATTTTCGAAAACTTTTACAAGGTAACTCTGGACTCTAGAGATGCCCGTTCGTCTGACGAAGAAAACCTTATAAAGTGAAACAAGAATGATTTACGGGTATTACGGAGTGTCACCATATCACCGTCGAAAAATGGAGGGGAGCAAAGATGACGTCCGTGAAAACTTGTAAGTGAATTTTACGGAGACTTTGTGAGATGTTTGAGTCCACTGTAAAACCTGTTTTTATCATATATGGATAACTTTACATATCCTCTTAAACATTACAGTCAGGAATTACAAGACGGTCTAATAAAACATCAATATGCATGCTGGATGAACTTCTTGGATATTTTGTTCTCTTATTGTTATCAGAAAAATATATAAGTATTAAATAATATATATATATATATTATTTAATTATAAATAATTATAAATATTTTATAAATATTATTTGTTAATTCATTTATAGAAACACTGAGGAAAACAAAAAATAAACCATAAGTCTTGACTAGACTACCGCACTTCAGAAAATACAAGTATGGGAAGCTATACTCATTAATATATTAATTTACTTAGAGTCTAGTTAATACTTAACCTTTCCTGCAGAAAAGGTTGGGTATTAAATTAAAAGCCTGGATATTTAGCTCCTCTATCTTCCGACGGAGGAGGTGAATAATATGCAGTTGCTCTGAACATTATTACAGTTTGGCACTTGAAACCATCTACTTAAGAAAATCTCACAAGTTGTATTTACAGGTGAGTCGTCGTTTTACGAACGAACAAAGTACGTAAAGAAATTACAGGACTGGCCGTTCCCGTTTACAGGATGTGTTTTTCTCGAGACGCCCTGACAGAGTTATGATCTCTAGTGGTTTTTCTAGTAGAGAACGCTTCCCGTGAAATGCTTCTGGAATTAGTGGAAGCTGCGAACTAGAGATTTCGTAGAACGGAAACCGTATGGAGAAGAACAGGGCTTGTTAAATCGGGGCCCGTGAAATTGACGGGATTAGGATTTCTAGCGTCACCGAGAAGTGTCCCAAATTGCTAGAGAATGCAGACACGGAAAATTTGATGCTCGCGCTTCTCCATACTAATCTGAACGTTGTGGGTTCTGATCGAACTCCCGCCTAAGGCCATAAGACGGGTGAGAAATGGTTAAGATGAATAATCTACCCACAACACATGAGGTACGCCGGACGAGTTCCAGAGTCTCCTATTTGGATTGATCGTGAGTCTGTGCAATACAGACCTTCCAGAAATTCGCACGCGCCGGTTAAGGCACGAGCGGGGGTTTGGAAATAGTTTTCAACCAGCAATTGACGCGTCTCGGTTTCACCTCACTAACTGCGTCATTGCCCCAAGCGCAAAGATGGAAAATGCCCTTCAGATCATACGTTTTATCTCTCGAGCTCTCCCACCTTCTTTACTTCACTTATGGGCTTTCTTCCGTGGGGACCCACCTTTACAAGTCCTTTCCAGTTATCACTATCCCTCCCACTTCACATCCTGCAACTTCAGTCCCGCGAGGGGCCAAGACTGCTTCACTTTTCCTTACAACGCTTCTTTACCAAGTCCATCCTAAACCACCCCCACACTTCATCATTTCTGTCAGAACCTAGCCAAGTGAATGAAGCACTGATAGCGGGGCTTAGCCCCGATGTTCTTCCCTTCGGGGCGGTTGTTGCTTGGCCCTTCGGGTCCTTTCTTTCCCTTGTGAGGCTTGATGGGGTCTTCCCATCCGTTTGCTATTCATTGGGTCGTGTTCCCTAGTTGAGCGAGACACATTAAAAAGAAAAATAAAAATGAAGCGCTAGTGAATCTCTCGGGTCCGAGTATCTTCCGGGATTGCAACAACGAAATTTTTATCTGAATTTATCTGCAGCAAGTTGTAATTAAGCTTCCGTGATAGCTCTTCATGTCAAATTCGCGGTGATTGACTGTCGATCTGCAGTCTAGTAAATGTAAGTAATGTGGTAGGAATTGAGTGGCTGGCATGCACTGTAACGTCCATCGTATGCAGCCTTACATGAACCAGGATTATGGTATTACAGTGTGATGAACCACTTTCTTCAGCTTAGAGTGCTGCGATATTATCCTGATAATGCATAGGTCAGGCTGAAAAGTTGAGGTTGAGCTCAGGTCGTAACTGGGAATGCGAGTGATTCCATGATCAATCATGATGGGCATACGAAACCAAAGTATAACGTTACAGGTTTACAGTGCTGTAAGATTGCACTCAAGCCACTCCTGACTCGTATTTCCAGTACATGCTATATTAACTGGCCCCCATCCTAAAGCGGAAGCATCGCTGCGTGCGTGATTCATAAACAATCAGGCACTATTAGAACGCTGCGTCGTTTCACACATTTGTTTGAACGCGGGTTCCATACCACGTCCACGACGTCATCGACTTGAAACAATGCCATCCTGCACGCCTCGGAACGTCAATGCCATCCACCTACCGAGCCACTTAAGACGAATTCCGGCCCGAAGAACTTCTCGACTGGGGCTGGTTATGCCATCAACAGTAAGTACACATGATACTGACCATGATAACCAAAACTGATGTAATCATTGTGGAGATGGTCTCGTAGTACTCCGATAGTTGGCGACAAGACTTGCTCACAGTATCATAGAATCAGTTCGACATTCACACTATCACACCGACTCGGATGGAACACACTTCGCGGTGCGCATTAAATATGCGTAGACTGACATCTCATTCTGATTATGAGCTCTCAGGCGGCCACGCAATGGAAATGTACACCGTGAAAACCTGCAGCATTTTCTAATCCTGTTGTACCAGCCGACTCAGACCTTCTCAGTTCTCCATCGTGAGCATCCTCACGACGGAAAGGAAATAGCTCATACATAATGACCAGTCTGAGGGCACCAGCAGTCTTGCAGGAGATCTTAGGTCCAGCTGGCCACCCCCACCATCATGATGAAGAATGCCCAATCCTTTATCTACAACCTGCAATGTCTGATTTCTGGTCACTAGATGAAGATGATCGAGAAAACCTGTACAGCGCTGGACTGATGTCGTTAATGAGATATGACTTCCCTGAAATTCCAGACGAGTTTACGGAAAAGATCAAACTCGAGTTTTTTGTCGGGAATGAGGATGATTGCATCCTCGTGTCACCGAGCGTTCTCGCTCAAACGGGACCCGGAAACGTACCCATTCCCGCACCTGTAGTTGTTTACGGAGTCGCAGACCTTCAGCGCCTATTCCCCGGTTTGCCAGCCCGATCGAGTCATCACGAAACCTTAGAAGTACCGCCACAACACACGGATGAGAACTGGCTAAGGCCTGCTACAAGACGGTACTTTGCCGTCCCAATCATCGAAAAATCGCGCGGAGGAACCGAATACATACTCTTCGAGACGTGTTTCCACATGCCCTTTTTCGACTACCTAACACGCTTACAATACGTCTTCGGATGGCCCGGCTATCCCTACAAGTTCCCAATTCAGTACTTGCCCATGGCAGTCTTGTCGTTCGAAACGGGTGGGCATCTTGCTTGGGCAGATTTGCTCTTCCAAGAGTTAGTGAAAGATCTGATGAAGTTTCAAAACCGAATTAGGATTTGTCCACGATTGGTGCGAATCTGGAAAATGATCTATGACGAAGTGGCGCTGGGAACAGTTCCAGAGATGGAACGCAGCCCGCGCCTGTTCGAGATGGAGCCGCAGATATTTGAAAACGCTCGACAAGGAATCCCTTTTAACACGTACCATTACCATGCTGAACAAATCTCTCGTTTCACGCCTCCCCTCTTGCATGAGATTTTGAATTTAGGTTGCTGCCTTGGCACTCCCAGCTGCCCACTGGATGATGATGATGATGATCCTTCTGCTTCGTCGATGGATCATTCTGATGATGAGGCGGAATGCGTCATGACATCGGACTTTGAGTTGCCTTCTCCGGACAGCCCTCCCCTCCGTTCCGTCGAGATTCCTCCCTTCGACGACGACACTGATATGAGTTCAACCCCCTCCTCGCCGGTCGTCCCTTCTGTCCGCTTCCCCGAACCCCTGGAATCGTCTCCGAGCGACGATCACATCAGTTCCTCTTCGACTCCCTCCCCATTGAAAGATGTCCCCACCACAGTAACTCCCATCGCGTAGTTCCTCTTCGACTCCCTCCCCATTGAAAGATGTGCCCACCACAGTCACTCCCACCGCGTAGTGTTCTGCTTGAGGGTTCAGGATTGTCGTCGTTGCTTTGCTTTACCTACTGACGTTGTTGATGGCCTGCTGGGTTCCGAGAGATCGGGTTTACCTTACCTGAGAGGATGGTTACAGCGGGGTCGACTTCTCCTATCTCGATTGATACCGTGATTATGGCGGGACTCCTTGTGTAAGTGAAAGGTGAACTTCAGACCATTGTATCGCCGCTACCGTATAGATATACATGTAGTAAACGAGATCTAGTGCTAGTTCTCTTTTCTCTTTTCGTGCATTGTTTGTTCATCGGGTGCCGGCCTGTTGAGACTAGATGGCTGGCGTGGTGGCCCACATGGAGGTTCAAACCCTAGATTTCATTCGTTTTAACAAAGGTACTAACCACTGTGTTATCGGAGGAAGTTCTATTGTTTTCCAGATAGCTTAGATACGAGGTTCACGAAAAGCAATCAGTAGGCGATGCTACTTCATGTGTACCTATTGCATGCAGGAGTTTTGATTTACCGGTATGTGATATTTTAAGAGCAATAGACGACCTTAGAGTTAATGATAGCGAGGTTTAACCCCGATGTTCTTTTTCTCTCGAGGCGCTGGTTGTTTGATCTTTCGGGTCTCTCTTTCTCTTGTAAGACTTGATGAGATCTTTCCATCCATTCGCTATTCATTGCGTCCTGTGTTTCATTCTCAGAGGGAAGAGAAGATCTAACCGTTGAAGAGATACCCGTCCGAATCCATTGCTTTACAGAGAGCTTTAGCAGATGCGGTCCACGAAGAACAATCGCAGTAGACAATGCTACTTTATGTGCTCCTGTTGTATGCAGGAATTTTGATTTATCCTATATGATATTTTAGGAACGATAGACGATCTTAGGCTACTAATAACTAGGTCTAGCCCCGATGTTCTTCTTTCTTTCGAGGCGTTGGTTGCTTGGCCCTTCGGGTCTTTCCATCGTTGATTATTCATTGCGTCGTGTGTTTCATTCTCGAGGGAAGAGAAGATCCAATCGATGAAAAGATACCCGTCCGAATTCGATGAGATATGTAGAGGATAGAAGTAGTAAAGATCTTACGATCAGACGTAGTGAATTAGCACAAGGTTAAGGAAATGACTCTTTCTCTACTTTTCACACATCTCTCTCAAATAAGGTATAATATTTCACATAAGGCTATTATTTATATCTCAGACTAGAAATCAGAAAGGGAGGAGGTTGTCGTGTAGTATATTTGTCGTATTAGCATGCGATTAAGGGACCAAGCGGGGCTTCGAAACCCGAAAAGGAATTGGGTTAGGATAAATCATTGACACATAGCCTCGCAATTCCATTACAAGCGTAATTTCTTGTTCTTTGTTTAATTTATTTTCCCACTTCACTTGATGATCATATCACTATCACAGGACTTTTCGCATAAAGAAATCATCTGAAATATTTTGTATGTAATCACTAGAAAGATCTAACTTAATGAATATCACGCCCTACTCCATTGATCATAAAAATCATCTATTATCACCAAGTACTCCATCCGGTTAGACTTGCGCCGCGATCGCAAAACGGTCTCTACCTCATATTCTGGTTCGTCTTGCACGACTTCAGGTTGAGGCCTGAGTACCTGTTTGCGCTCCGGCCGCAAATCATCCTTAGAGTATTTCTTTAATAAAGAAACATGAAAAGTCGGATGCAACTGCCACTCGTAAGGAAGGTCTAATGTATAGACATCTTCGTGCGGATTCTTGACAATGACAAAAGGTCATGCAAACTTCAATGAAAACTTCGCCGATATTGCCTTCGGAAGAGTGAAATTTTTCGTACTTAACCATACTTCTTCGCCCACTTGAAACATCACTTGCCGCCGATGCTTGTTTACCTGCTTCGTGTAACGTTGCTGCGCCTTCTCGAGGTTGTTCTTCACTTGTTCCTCGCGCCGCTGCATCTCCACCACCAACTCTTCAGCTGATGTTTGCCGTGTCCTTGATCGTGTCGATGTCGAACTCCCTGCAAGAGTTAAGTCAAGAGGCTCTTTTGGCTCACGTCCGTAAGTCAGCAAGAAAGGCGATTCGCCGGTTGTCGAATGCTTCGTGGAATTGTAGCAATACTCCACAAGACTGAGTCACTCCGCCCAATCACTTTGATCCGCGCTCACATAATTCTTCAAGTATTGGTTCAGAACCGAGTTAACTCGTTTCGTTTGCCCATCTGTTTTCGGATGAAAGGCGATACTAAATTTTAACTTAGTCTCCAATTTTTGAAGCAAGTGTTTCCAAAAGGCACTTGTGAACTTAGAGTCTCGGTCTGAAATAATACTCCGAGGCAATCTGTGTGAACGCCACCAAGTATCTAAGAACAACCGAGAAGTCGTGAATGCTGTTGTAGTACCCAAGGTCGGTGTAAACTAAACCGGTCAACTATCACAAAGATTGCATTGTATCCGTTTGAGTCAGGCAGAGAGGTGATGAAGTCCATGCTAATGCTTTTCCAAGGTCTGCCTGGAATCGGCAAAGGATGAAGCAACCACATTTCATAAGAAACGTGGTTCGCCTGACAAGTTGCGCATGTTTTCACAAAGTGGGCGACATATTCTTTCATGTGGGGCCAATAAAACTTTTTAGCTACCACTGCTAAAGTGGACTTCTCTCCTTTATGGTCTGATAAGGGCGCATCATGACATTCTTTGAGTAACTTAGTCCTAAGTTTTCCTTGTCCCACATAAACCCGACTTTGCTTGAACATGAGTAAGCCATGTCTCAGCTGCATGTTCTGCAATTTCACTCCTTGCTTGAGCTGTTCCAGGTACTCCTTCGCTTGTAACCTTCACGTATTCGTCTCTCCAAGTCGGACTCCTTAGGATACATAGCTCGCAAAATCTGTGTTGACGATGGAAGATATTCCTCTTTGCGACTCAAGGCGTCAAGAACCACGTTGTCCTTTCCCGCTTTGTGGATTAATTCTACATTCATGAGCACCAAGGTATCGTGCCACCGTAGTTGCTTTAGCGTCACCCGATCTTGTGTCTCAAAGTACTTGAGCGAAATATTATCAGTATACACTTGGGTTTTGTGAAGTCTCAAGTAATGCCGCCATTTCTTCAAGCAATGAACCACCGCAAACAGTTCCTTCTCGTGAGTCGACCATCGACTCTCCGTCCTAGATAACTTCTTGCTTTCGTACGCTACAGATTTTCCATCCTGCACCAACACTCCGCCAATCGCATAGTCGCTCGCGTCCGTGTGCACCTCGAATGGTTTGTCGAACTCCGGTAGCTTCAAAACTGACGTCTTTGACAAAATAGTTTTGATCGTCTGAAACACATCATCCACCTCCTTGGTCCAACTTACATGTGCGTCTTTGTCCGTCCAGTTCGTCAGCGGCTTTGCTATCTTTGAAAATTCCTTCACATACTTACGGTAGAACTGCGCCAATCCTAAGGATCGCCGCATCCCCTTCACTGTAGTCGGAGACTCTCAAGTCACAATCGCGTCCACCTTCTGTATATCCGAGCCAACTCCTTGTGCACTAATGACATGTTCCAAGAAGTTAATGCGTTCTAATCCAAACTCACTCTTGTCAACGTTGGCAAACAGCTTATGCTCCCGCAGCTTCATCAACACCACCCTTAGTTGCTTCGGGTGCGACTCCAAGATTTTGGAGTAGATCAAGATGTCGTCGATGTAAACGATGACAAACTCATCCATCTCCTCACGAAAAATTATGTTCATCAATGTAGTGAACGTCGAAGGGACGTTGCAGAGTCCAAATGACATCACCACGAATTCAAATGATCCGTATCTGGTTCGACAAGCGATCTTCTCAACATCTGGATCAGCTATCCGGATCTGGTAATATCCTGACTTCAAGTCGATCCCGCTGAAGTACTTTGCGCCCGCTAGCCTATCAAAGAGGTCGTCTATCCTTGGCAAAGGATAATTATTCTTCACCGTCATCTTATGGAGTGCATGATAATCTACGCAGAGTCGTAACTTCCCATCCTTCTTCTTTGCAAAAAGAACTGGGGCTCCATAAGGTGACTTGCTGGTTCGAATATATTCCCACGTTAATAGCTCGCCGAGTTGCCTTTTCAACTCAAGGAGTTCCACCTGATTGAGTCGGTAAGTGGCTTTAGAAGGTGGTTCTGATCTTGGTAAGACTTCAATCTTGTGATCCACCACCCGCCTTGGAGGTAATTCAGCAAGTAACTCATCCGTCAAGACATCCTCAAACTCCTTAATCACTTCGCGAAGCACCGTCTGAAGTTTAGTCGCGTCTCCTGATGTTTCCTCTTGTCTGTCACCCGCCATCAAATCTGCAACCCGCATCAAACACATGACTCCGTCGTTGAAGTCCATCTGTTTGTCTTTGATCAAATTCACCGCAAAGTCATCAATTTCCGCGTCTTCCGGATCAGCCTCACTCCCAGCTTCCGCCCTTTAACTCTAACGTCCAACCTTAAAGGTTTCCGCCTAAGTTCCACTTCAAACCTGTCCAAGAAAGTGTTCCCCAAAATCGCATGGATATCATCCGTCTCGCACATCGTGAAGTTCTCTATGAACTCCAACTTCCCACACGCAAATCGTACGTCCAAGGCCACTTCTGAAGTTTGGTACGTCTTGCCCTTGACAAAGCGCACATGAATATGCTTGTTTGCCTTGGAGGTAGACAAGCCCAACTTCTTCACCAACTTCGAACTTATGAAGGAGTGGGTCGCTTCTGTGTCCACAAGAAAAGTAACATCACGGTTAGCAACCTTGGCTTGTAGAAACATCAATCCCGGCGTCTTCTTCGTGGTTCTCAAGGTCACAGTCATCTAGCCCTCCAACAAATCCTTTGCAACAAATGCATTCATGCTACAGTTATTAACCTTAGGTTTCGTGCATTCCTTAGCAATATGGCCCGCCCCGCCACAGTCGTAGCAAGTAAACTTAGCGCCATTGCCTTTGTGAGGTGCTTGCCCCTTAGGTTTTGCTCCTGTTTGCTGCCGCTTTGCTACCGGGGCAGAAGAATCCTTCCGATCCTTCTCATCCCCATCCCATTGTCACTTAAAGCCCTTGTTCTTCTTCTAGAACTTGTCCGTGCTGCGTGGTTCAAAAGGTTTTTGTTGTTGGACTTCATCGTCCCCAATTTGCTCCGCTAGCTTCAAAAGTTCTGCACTTGTCGCAAGTAGTTCCGGCATCCGGAAGAGAGCCTTCTTCGAGCTGGACTTGAGTCCCCCAATAAATATACATATTTTGGTTTCCTCAGTCCACTTGGAGAACGAATCCAGCTTGGCACTGAACTCGCGTACATAAGCACTTAGCGTCCCCCTTTGCTTCAGCCTAACTAGCTCGACACCATCCCGAATCCTTTGATACTCCGGAGTGAATCGTCCTGCGAGCAACACCTTGAACTCCTTTCATCCAAGCACTGTAAACCCTCCGCGGTCCTAACGATCAACTACCCCCCGATCTCTCAACCTCCACGATCGTCATCCACGAATCTGCAACTGTCGGGCCTGTCTCTCACTCAGGGGTCACCTCTGATGGCTTTGATGGAAGCACACCATGAATCTTGAAGGGAAAAATGCTAAGTTCACTCTCATTCATACACCCACCAACTTATCAACTAAAATCTCCATAATCTCATCCACTAAAATCCTCCATTCTAACGACGTCTCTCAAGTTCTCACATGCTAAAAATATCCCACACTCTCTATATTACTCAAGTTGTCATTACGACGATGAAAACAAGGATGAGGAGCTCTTCTCTACTCCTCTATTTATACATTCTAGGTTTTTACTTTGGTACCCTCCGGTAACTCAGCCTAACTACTTTTACCGGGTTTTACTAAGATATTACTTAAGGTAAAAGCATTGATCACATGGGCTTTTTACCTTTTCACATGGGCTTATTCCTTCAAAGTCAACAACTTCTAGAAGGATTCTGGAATATTCTCAAGGAATCTCGAATTTCCACCCCCCCTCTACACTAGGACCCACTAAAAAGGAAACATGTGGAATCTCTTCTTGTTTTTAATGCCCACAAAGTCCACAACTTTAATCCAACCACTAATATCAAGTCAAAAAGGAGATAAGGGATACTTTCCACCTCCTTTCTATCTTTTAGACAAGATGACAAGATAGTAGTGCTCACTCTTTAGCAAATATCTGAATTCTGCCAAAAGTACAACTAAGTTTAACCATAACTAACTTTTAGCTAGTCATGACTAACTTGATACCTCCTTAAAGTACTTTGGCAGCAAATAAACATTCTCAACACTTAGTTATAACTAAATACCTTACTAATAGACAAACTTCCTATGTGTAACATAGGTCGTTACATTTTACCCCCGGACTAAATTTTCGCTCCGTCCTCGGAGTGAAGAGAGAACTTCCGTTGATGAAACAACTTCAACTTGTCATGATTGACCCGATCGAATCTCCTTCCTCCCAGCTCCTGAAGGTCATATGTGAAGTTGCTCCACACCTTATCTACAACAAAAGGACCAAAATATCTTGGAAGAAACTTCTTCCTAGCCCTCTTGAATCGGATAGCATCATACAACATAACCCAATCTCCGACTTGAAAAGGTTTTACTTCCCTCTTGCCCAACCGTTTGTCGTAACTCTTCTTTTGATACGCCTGAGCTCGTTCCATCCGGATCATTGCTACCGCTCGGGTCTCTTCCAACTCCATGAGTTGCTCTCTTCTTGATCTGACCACGTCTTCTCCTCTCGACCTCTTCAACTTTCGTTGAATAGTTTGAAAAGTATCCAATTCAAATTGGATCGGCAACTTGGACTCCACTCCATAAACCAGTCGAAATGGGGAGTACCCAGTAGAAGTCTTTGTCGTCGTTCGGTACTCCCATAAGACGGCATGTAGTCTCTTATCCCAAGTATGTTTCGCAGTTTCAACACCAGCATCTTTGGCGAGCATCATACAAAGTGTAAGATTGGTCTTCTCCGCAAGACCATTAGCATTTGGTTTGTATGAGGTCGTTACTCGTGGCTTGATAGAAAAGTGTTGTAGCATAGCAGTAGTCATGCTCCCTACAAACTCTCCTCCTCTATCTGAGACCAACTCTAACGGACATCCAAATCTCGTGATGATCCTCTCCCATAGGAATCTACCGACTTCTGTTTCATTGGTCTCTCTCAAAGGTCTAGCCTCTACCCACTTGGTACAATAGTCAGTGGCGACTACAATGTATCTATTGCCTCGAGGTGTCTTATTAAGAGGACCTACAAAGTCAATACCCCATTTCTCAAACGGCCCTAATACTGGAATTGATCTTAACGGAGGTGTTCTAGTAGACTTTAGAGCAAATGCTTGACATACGTCACAAGTTTTGCAATAGTCTAAACACTCTTTGAAAATCCCTCTCCAGTGATAACCCGCATCCAAAATCTTGAAGGCTGTTATCTTACCAGCAAAGTGACCTCCGCAAACAGTTCCGTCGTGAAACTCGTGCATTAGCTTGAATGCCTCCTTCTGACCAACTGCTCTCCTTAGTAACCCATCTGCTCCTTGATGAAATAGAATTCCCTCCACCATGGTGTAAGGTTTGCATCTCTTGATTAACGCGTTACGTTCTCGGGTATGCATACCTTCTGGAAAAGAGCCATCTGCAAGAAAACTCCAGATTTCCTTGTACTCGTCCGGTATCTCCTCGATGCTTGTGATGGTCATCAGATGCTCGTCTGGAAATGAATCATCAAACGGTTCTTCTCCCTCATCATCATAAGCCCTTGACAAAAGATCAGCATTTGCATGCTTCTTCCCTGGTCTATCTTCGATCACATAATCATATTCTGTTAGAAGGATCTTCCAACGAGCAATACGACCTTCGGCATTAGGCTTATTAAAGATATACTTTAAAGCCTTGTGATCTGTGACTATGGAAAATTTCCCTCCTAGCAAGTAATGTCGGAATTTCTTCAATCCAAAGATCACCGCTAATCCTTTTCGTTCAGTCACGGAGTAATTCTTCTCCGCTGGAACCATCTGCCTACTAGCATAAGCTATAGGATGATCATGCCCATCTCCATCTAGCTGACTTAATGTACATCCGATTGCTACATTGGAGGCATCCGTATACAGAATAAATGCTTTACTCCACTCAGGTTTAGCAAGTATAGGAGCTGTCACCAATGCCTTTTTCAGCTCCTCAAATGCTTCCTTTGCCTTCTGATCATGCACTATCAAGTCAAAATCAACTCCCTTCTTCATGTACATAGTCAAAGCTATTGCTTTGTTTGAGAAGGAAAAGACAAACCTACGATAATATCCAACCATGCCAAGAAACTGCCTCAACTTTGTCAAGTTGATCGGAAATGGAAGATCCACAATCTTCTTCACCTTCTCAGGATCTACCGCAATCCCATTCTTGGAAATGATGTGCCCTAACAGCAGACCTTCTTCGCAGCCAAAGATGCACTTCTCTGGATTCAGAGAAGCGTTAGCTTGCTCCAACCGCTGCAGAACTTTGATCACATGATCAAAGTGGTCCTCCTTTCTTCCGTACACACAGAAATCATCAATGAAATCACGAACAAACTTTCCTATGAATGGTTCGAACACCTTGTTCATGAATCTCTGAAATGTGGCCGGAGCATTACACAGTCCGAATGGCATCACTCGAAATGCAAATGTTCCCCAAGGAGTAGTGAAAGTAGTCAACTGCTGGTACTCCTGTGCTATCTTGATCTGGTTGTATCCACTATAACCATCACCAAAGCTGTACCACTCATGACCGGCAACTTCTTCCAAAATCTCATCTATAAATGGTAGAGGATAATAGTCCTTCTTGGTAACTGCATTCAGCTTCTTATAGTCTATGCACACTCGCAGCTTACCATTCTTCTTCTTGACAATCACAATGGGTGAAACCCATTCTGAGTTCTCCACCTCATAGATGAAACTCGCCTTCTTCAACTTGTCTATCTCCTCCTTGACCATCATTGCCGTTGTGGGATTGACCCTTCTCTGCTTCTGTCGAACTGGTCTTGCGTGCTCCTCCAATTCGATTCGATGAGTCTCGAGAGTCACCTCCTTCAAATCCTTGTAGCTGAAAGCAAACACATGGATATATTTTCGAAATATATCTAGGAATCTACTTTTCTCCTCTTGAGTGACATTGATACCAAACTTCAAGGTAGAGAGTCTTCTCACAATCTCTGCCTCACTCAACTCTTCTTTGTCAGGATCTTTCTCCACTGCTGGTCGAGGCAACAAGTCAATAGCACTAAGCTGATGTAATGATTCATCTCGACCACATCCTTCGTCCTCAGACGAGGATTCTTGATCGTAAGAATCTCCGGTATCTATTTCTGAGACACTCTGATCGTCCTCCGTATCAGATTCCCAGTAGTCACTAGTGGGTCTATCAGAGTCAGAAGTCACAACTCCAACACCCGAGAGAGGAACTATCACTCTATGATCTCTAGGCCCAATCCGTAAATATCCCTTGTGCCACCTATCAGTGGTGCGCACAGCTCTCAACCAAGGCCTACCTAGGAGCAAATCATAACTAGAGTCCTTTAACACTTGAAAGGACATCAATGTTTGAACTCCCATCACAGACACGACCACCTTCTCTAACACACCAAGAGGTCTTACCCGTTGCTTGTTAGCCATCCCCACAACAATGCTAGCCGGGCGAGTTGGTTCCATCCCCAACTTCTTCATCAACCTCTCCGATATGGCGTTTACAGCCGACCCTCCATCCACCAATACGTCAGAGACGTAGTGACCATTCAACCGGACTTCAATCTTTGAAGCCCTAGTGCATACCTCTGAAGCATGCACATCCACCACACCAACTCCCACTGACTTTGATGTCTTGCTCTTGGGTTTCTTCTTCTTGCTTCTCTTCGAACTCAGTCCTCCTCTGAGTTCCCTTCGTAAGCTGGGATTAAGTGCAATCAGTTGTCCAACAGTGATGTTGGCTTTCTGAGCACCCACATCTTCAACCACATCATATCCCGCTTGGGAAGATGAAATGGTGAAATCCGCCATCCCCAGCTTCCTTCTTGGCTCCCTTGGTGTACTCGAAACATTACTCGGACGAGTACTTCTACTTGCTGACTCCTCCATGAAAACCGGTTCATCAGAAAATCGAGTTCTTTTCCTTTCTTGAGCTAAAAGCTCCACCGGTGCATGAGAAGAGTTTGAACTCTCTCCTTTCTCGTAGATGAGATCTCGCACGACATCGATAGTAGCCACCCCCTTGTCTCGTCCTTGTGATGGATTTCCTCCACCCACATTCATTCTAACCGCTTCGGCACCTCTTGCTCCGTTGTTAGGACAATTTCGCTGGAAATGAGAACCTCCACACGTCCAACAAGTGATTCCTCCAAAGTTACCTTGGTTGCCTCCAAAGTTACCTTGATTTCTTCGGTTGGGATTGTTGTCGTAACCTCTTTGACCTCCTCCTCCACCTTTGTTCCTCCATTCTCGTAACTGTACCACGTTTATCTTGAGATCCGCAAGAGTATCGGTGATGCTCTTCAGCTCGGCATGAAAATCAGAGGTGGCAGTAGACATCGTTGTTGGGACAACCGGTCTTGACACCACCGTTGGAGTAGGAGCTGACGTTGAAGCAATCACCAATTGTGATGGTGCAGGTGCGATCGTTGTGACTACACCAGGAATCGGAGTTGACACCAGAGCAGCATGATGAGGTTGGATGATATCTCCTTCATCCAAACTCTCTTCCATATTTGTCGCTATCTTGATGGCCTCCGCTTTGGTTGCTGGCTTCTCGTACCTCACTTGGGTTCGAATTGAAGGCCTCAACCCTCCCACCAAGTTCTTGGTCAACACTGCTCCAATCCCCGCCATCGTTAACTCCACATTGTCTCCACTCTTCCGTAAGACCGTCCGAAACCGTTGCTCCAACTTATCCACCCTTTCGGCATACTGCCGAACTTTCTCGTCGTCCCGTTGCCTCAAATGAGTAAGCTCCACCATGAGCTTCTCATAACTCTCTTCTGGGAGAAATTCTTCGATGAGTGCATTACTCAACGTCTCCCATGTGTCTTCAACTGCACCAGGTGTCTGGCTCTTCACTCGGTCTTCATACCACGTAAGAGCAAAATCTTCTAAAAACTCTGGCAGTAACAACACCCATTCTTCCTTCCTTCTCACGTTGTTTCCGATGCAACCTCTTTTGAAGTCTCGAACAAATGGTTCTACATCTTCATTGTCCTTCCCATGAAACACGGGTAGCTTTCCCATCTTCTAACTACTCTTTCTACTCTTCTAATCGTCGTGCAATAACTACTCGCTAAAAGAGTACGAACATCACCAATTCCATTCGCGAATAATCTACCATAGGTAAAATGAAAGGAAATGGTTGTAACAAAACCTCTTGTGCCATCTCTTCTCCCAAGGTAATCATGAGTCTGAGTCGCATCACCGCCTTCTCCACCATCCGAATGACGATCTCCATCACAACTCAGCCGAGTCCTCCTTTGAAGTCGACAACTTCTCCGTCTCAGCTCTTTGAGTCTCGTCCAACTTCTCGACTACGGACGTAAGTAGGGCGGCCACATCGACGCACTTGTGTCCTCTTGATAGATCACCCACTCCACAACTTGGACAAGGATCTTCGCCTAGAAGATGAATTGGCGCTGGTGACGATGGACCCACTCGAAGACTCAAATCAGTAAACTCCCGCTTCCCTTTAGCTCTCTCGATTCTGATTCTAGTTGGACAATTCACTACTTTGTGTCCCAACCCTCTACAGAAATAACACCACAAGTCGGTTTCTACTCTTCTCCTCGGAGATTCTACTTGAGGTTTAGTACTAGGGTTTTCAAACTCGACGATAATCTCTCTCGAACTTTCTCCGACACTTACTATGACATCTAAACCTTGAGGAAGGTTTCTAAGTCTAACTTTCCAATCTTTTGAATTTCCACTCATGTTGCACCTTCTCAACCATTAAGTGGACAAAATATCATAGAGGAAAATAATTCTACATCACTTTCTTAACTCTTCCGAGCTTTATATTGGAAATCGTGTATTATACATGATATACACGAAATAAAATCCAGTCTAAAATTAACTATCGAAGATATGATCCTCCTCACCCTCATTTGTACTCATCACTACAGACATCTTGAACTCACTCTTGTAAGGATCCAACTCTATTTCACCAGGAGCATTCGTGGCCTCCATAGTGAATGATGCTTTAAACTCGACTTTCTTCAAATCTGTGCCAATGGTCGCGGAAGCTTCTTCGTATAGGGTAAAGAGGGCACCCCAAGTGCTATAGATGCGTGTTCGTAACTCATCTATACTTAACTTGGGCTTCTCCGTCTCTGTTCGAACTCCTAAACGTCTCTTCTTCCACCTCGTCATTCGAACTGGATTCCCCATGACGTATCTTCAAGACCTCCTTGTATGCCGAAACGTATATCTCTTAGTTGGTAAGAGATCTCTCCAAGATTTTTGTGGTCTCCAGTAGCTCAACCTCCAAGCTACTAAATCATGAAGTTTCAACAGAAACTTCCCTAATCAGAAGAGATGGTGATGACTGTACAAATTTTCAGAGAACTGAAATTTGTATATTTTCACTTCCCTCATGGTTGTCAACCCCCTCCACTTTGAAAAATCCTTTCTCCCTCTTCAGACCTCATCTTCTCATGATTTCTTTTGTCCTGGATAGCTTATCAGCCACTTTAAAACACTGGAAAGTTTCTCAGGAAAATAAAATTCACAGAAAATCTGACATTGACTGTAAACTTTTTCCAGAGAACAGAATTCCTCAACTCTCACGAATAGACCCCCTCAACTTTGAAAAATCATTGCTCCCTCTCTAGACCACCTTTTCCTATGATTTTTTTTGTCTTAGATAGGTTATCAGCCAATCTAAAACACTGGAAAGTTTCACAGGAAAATAAAATTCACAGAAAAGTTGACAGCGACTGTACAAATTTTCCAGAGAGCAGAATTTCTAAACTCACAAATTTCTCTCCTCTAATAACTTTTCCCTCCTCCTTTCTCTACAACTCTTGTTGCACCTTCTTTCAACTCTCCTCAAACCCTTTCTAAGTGAACAAGATGTAAAGAATGACTTCGAACGCGTCATATATCACTAGGGATACACGAAAGGTTCTAACGTTGCTAACATCACGTTAGCTCTCTCTCCTCCCAACGTTCTCTCCATGTGCTCTCTCATAATCTCCTTTTGTCGAATATAGAACTGAACTCTAAACATCGTTCAACGATCCCTTCAAGTGAGGTCCCGGCAACGGAACCAAAAATGTAAACCCTCCGCGGTCCTAACGATCAACTACCCCCCGATCTCTCAACCTCCACGATCGTCATCCACGAATCTGCAACTGTCGGGCCTGTCTCTCACTCAGGGGTCACCTCTGATGGCTTTGATGGAAGCACACCATGAATCTTGAAGGGAAAAATGCTAAGTTCACTCTCATTCATACACCCACCAACTTATCAACTAAAATCTCCATAATCTCATCCACTAAAATCCTCCATTCTAACGACGTCTCTCAAGTTCTCACATGCTAAAAATATCACACACTCTCTATATTACTCAAGTTGTCATTACGACGATGTGAAAACAAGGATGAGGAGCTCTTCTCTACTCCTCTATTTATACATTCTAGGTTTTTACTTTGGTACCCTCCGGTAACTCAGCCTAACTACTTTTACCGGGTTTTACTAAGATATTACTTAAGGTAAAAGCATTGATCACATGGGCTTTTTACCTTTTCACATGGGCTTATTCCTTCAAAGTCAACAACTTCTAGAAGGATTCTGGAATATTCTCAAGGAATCTCGAATTTCCACCCCCCCTCTACACTAGGACCCACTAAAAAGGAAACATGTGGAATCTCTTCTTGTTTTTAATGCCCACAAAGTCCACAACTTTAATCCAACCACTAATATCAAGTCAAAAAGGAGATAAGGGATACTTTCCACCTCCTTTCTACCTTTTAGACAAGATGACAAGATAGTAGTGCTCACTCTTTAGCAAATATCTGAATTCTGCCAAAAGTACAACTAAGTTTAACCATAACTAACTTTTAGCTAGTCATGACTAACTTGATACCTCCTTAAAGTACTTTGGCAGCAAATAAACATTCTCAACACTTAGTTATAACTAAATACCTTACTAATAGACAAACTTCCTATGTGTAACATAGGTCGTTACAGCACCGAGACGGTCAAGGCATGCTCGTCTCTGTATGCAGTCCATCAGAGAAGCGCATGATCCTTCAGGAACGTAATCGCTGCTCTCACCTTGTCTGACTCCTGAGCCTATTGCGTCTCAAAGTATAGGTCCAGTTCAGTTAAGAAATCCTTAACCTTGCGAGCCCGTCCTATATCTAAAAACGGGGTCGGCAAAGCTTTTTGGTAGACGAGGAACTCCCTTGGCCTGCCTCAAGCTCAGCGATACGTTTATCCTTGGAAACCATACCCTCCTACATGGTCTTCATCATCTTGATGAGTTTCGCATACAAGGCTCCTTGACTTCTCGCGCCTGAATCGTTAGACACTGTTGGCAAGACTCCATCTTGCTGCACTAGTGCCGCATCTGGTAATGGGCTTCCTTGACGTTGGGACGAAGGTTGTCGGTTATCGTCTCCTGACTGTGCCTCGGGGCTAGCTCGAGTCGATCTGATCCCGGTGTCAGCCGCCACTCGTCTCTTGGTCTTCCTCTTGAAACTCTATCTTACGTCGGTCATCACTCCAAATGTTCACTTAGAAACGTTGATCCGCTTCGTGTCTCGCGTCCCTCCTCAAGCGTCTAGTCTTCAGCCGCTATCTCAAGTTCTCGCTCACCGAAGCGTTGGCTCTGATACCACTTTTCGCGCACCTACCGCCTTGTTGCGTCAGCGGAAGCTCTTACTCAGTAGGTCACGAAATTGACACCGCTAACCTGCAAACCACAAATACAAGTTAGCGTCCATGCATCACTTACCTTAATCTGTTTGGTCCGGACCGGAGCCGGACCATCTCCCTAATCATCAAGCTCAGCAATCCTAAGTCCCGACCTAGACCCGCTTAGGTCGGTCCCAAACATGAGCAAGTCACAAGATGACTTGGGGCGGACTTCTCATAAAGTCCAGAGTCCTAAACAGTACCTCCAGCACATCTAGCGGCCCATCGCCCGTGATGTCCGTCTGGGTCTAGGCTCTCGAACGGTGGTCTAACCCGCTATCGTGTCGGATATTTTGCGTGAAGGATGTACAGGAAAACGCGAGGTTCCTGGCTGTGGAGATGTTGTGTGCTGAAACAGAGACAAGACAGAGAAAAACAACCACGAAAACGAATGCTGCTATATATACCAACCCAAATGTATGTACACTGCCGGTTCTTTCCCCTAAGAGCACAGAATTGAGAACTAGACCAGAGCAGTCCGTAACCTGCTTCAAAAGCCCTTAAAACAAACCCCTGAATCACAACCCTGACCCAAAACCACCGAAACGTAGCTCAAAGCAAGAGAAACTTCTCTTTGCTAACAAACAGAGCCACAGCAGTATCACGCGATCCAAACCCAAGTCCAAACCACATCCATGTATAAGCTCTTAGCTAAAGCTAGCTACCACAAGCTGTATACAGCCAACCAGAACTCTAACGAACTCAAAAGAGCAAAATCCGTAGCGAAGAAACCGAAAAAGACCTATCTGTGGACTTCCTCCTTTCGCTGGACGGACTTCAGATGTCGATAAGGTCTTCTCCGCTGACTCCGTTAACCCAAGAAACCTTCAGATCCGACTCCCAACAGCCGAGATATCGCCAATTTTCGGTCGCAGGTGACCGAACCTCCAAAAACTCCTCCCTGCGGCTTAAAACCGCTCACACCGCACAAACAGATCGTCCAAACTGATATCCGTCTTCGCTGGCAGATAGATCTAGCTACCCTGAACCCAACGAGACTCCAAACAAGTCGTTTGGAGTTCCCCTTGCAAAACCACGCAAGAAATTTGGTCGCAGGTTGCAAAAAACTGACGTAAACCGGCTCCCTGCGGCTCAAACTTGCTCACCACACCCAAACCAACAATCCAATCCACGTATAGTCTTCTCCTATGAGTAGATGAAGACTCCCTGATCGCGTAGGCACCAAGAACGAAGAGCTTGGCTCACCTATCGCGAAGAACAGCCCAACCTCAGGTCGCAGGTGAACGAAAATCTGATGTAAGCGCTTCCCTGCGAGCCAATTTCACTCACAATTTCCAAACCGTCCGATGAAAACTGGTATCGTCTTCAATTTCCTGTAGAACTCGGTGTTCTGATCCCGTTGGATCCAAGGACAGCAAGTTTGGACTCCGGAATGGCCCGAACGGTCCAACTCCCCTTCACAGGTAACTGAAAACTCCAAATCTGTCTCCTGCGTCTCAATTTCACTCAGTATGCACTCCCCGATCCGTCTCTTCCCAAACCGTTTGA
Source organism: Asterella californica (assembly GCA_036924285.1). Classification (NCBI taxonomy): domain Eukaryota; kingdom Viridiplantae; phylum Streptophyta; class Marchantiopsida; order Marchantiales; family Aytoniaceae; genus Asterella; species Asterella californica. The sequence continues at coordinate 18,784,054 of JAYKYS010000010.1, read as the reverse complement.
ACCAGTGCGTAGCCTGCACAGATCTGAACCCAACGACGCCTTGCGCGCTTGCATTGGACTCCCAAATCTCCTGAACCGTCCACCGACAGATTGCAGACGCAAGCTAGCCCCTAAGCTGCCCCCTTGTCTACAGTCTCTGTCTCTTGAAAAATAAGAAGCAGGTCCCTTGCGTCTTTGATATAACGCCTGGAGCCCTAAATACCCAGTCAGCAAGTAACTAGGGGCCTAGCTTGATTTTACCTTCTTTCAAATCGCATAACTTTTTCTCTGGATGTCCAAACAAAGTAAACAAGATGCCCATGGAAAGCTGACAACGAGCTCTACCCATCTATGTGATGAAAGTGAAGATCAGAAGTTGCGCCAAAAGCTCGTAAGCTGGGGCCTAGCTTGTTTTCTCCATCTTTCGAGTCCTGTAACTTCTCCACTAGGCGTCCAAACGAAGTAGATGAAGTGCCAATGGAAAGCTAACAACGAGCTCTACCCATCTATGTGATGAAAGTGAAGATCCGAAGTTGCGCCAAAAGTCCGTAAGCTGGGGCCTAGCTTATTTTCTCCATCTTTCGAGTCCTGTAACTTCTCCACTAGGCGTCCAAACGAAGTAGACAAAGTGCTTATGGAAAGCTGACAAGGAGCTCTATCCATCTATGCGATGAAAATAGAGATCTGAGATTGTGTCAAAAACCCGTAAGCTGGGGCTTAGCTTGTCTTCTCATGAGTGACTTTGGAGTGACAAGCATCGAAGTTTGAATTTCAGGTAGGAGCCGGTCCACGACACGACACCGCCGACTCGTTCTCTAGTCTTGCTCCAGCCCTTACATCGTTCCTAAGTCCAGACGTCCAAGTCTGGACCGGAACGTGCCTTGGAACTGGCCCAATCATCACCTCATACCCCCAGAGTCCGTCCGTCGAACCTTGAGGTCGGGTGACTCGTCCTGACCCATCCATGCATCGGACCCCCCACATATATACTTCTGGGGATCGGCGGCCCCACCCTCCTCTTTGGTCCTTGAAAATTATACCACAACCCGATCGTGGTTTGTCTATAATTCTCAGTTCGGAGGTCAGATCGAGGAGTGCCACATATCACTGGAAAGCTCTCGCCGAGACCTTTCCAATGATACCTCACGCGTCTCGAGATCTTATGTGGAGCTCCGGCCACGACCTAAAATGTCGCTGGAGCTCCAACATTTAGTCATTTTTCCGAGAACCTGTGGTCTAGACCCAGACTCGAACCCTGTGGTTGGACCAGCGTCCGAACTACGGTCCGTCTGCATCTCGGATCCATGTCTCGGTCCCACGTCTCAGACCTATGTTTCGGTCCGTTTCTAGACTCGCCCCCTTAGGTCAGCGTTCGTCTAGGGTCCTCTTGGGATAGGCCCTTATGTCCTAACTCAAGGTTCCAACCTTGGTTCAGAGAACCACTTAGGGTTCATATGACCTCGACTTCCCGGCCAAGTCGTTAAGTCCTACTCGAAGCGTTCACAATCTAGCGCAAGTCCGAAATAATATTGAACTAACTTATAGAACTACTAAACTCAAGTGTCGGAGTAGAAATGTAACATGTAACCGCCAAGTAACGTGACAACAGTAGGTCAGTGCGATGAGACTCTTGACAGAAAGGTGAATTATTTACTATGTGAAATGATTCACATCACGACAGCGTGTTACTTGATTTATATTAAGAGTGACCTCCTTGAGTGCTAATGTTGACGATAATTTATCTAATTGATCGATCTGAACAGCTCTTAGGAGATCACCATTTGCACTTGATTGCTAGCACTCATATCAAGGTATCTCCAACGACGTCTTTGACGAGTAACATCAGGTCATGAAGTTTTAGTCTGTGATTCTTAGAACTAGAGTACATTCTTGTCACCAGAAACACAATTGCTTAGATGATTGGATGATACACTCTTCCATGTTATCTCATCATGGATTAACTCATACTTGAAAATCATTATTTGAGGTTCTATATTTTCATTCCAAAGACGCTCATGAAGAGAAATAACGACTTTTTGATCTATTTCGGATCTCGACTTTCATTGCACCAAGTGGTAAAGCTCATTGTTAAGTTTCCAAAGGCACTTCATTTGTTTCATTTGGACGCTTAATGATGACGATATGGGTTTCAAAAGATGAGAAAATCAAACTAGATCCTTGGGGGATGCTTGGTTATAATATTGCAAAACTCTCGTATTGTGAACTTACATAAAGGGACAACTTAAGGGATTAGCTTTATCTACGATGGACGGTTTGGGAGATGGGAAGGTCTAATGCAAGCGCGCAAGCCGTGATTGGACTCGGATTTGTATAAGCTACGCACGGGTTAAGACAGTTTGTGAAGAGCCAGATAGTAGTGTGTGTTACGAAAGAAATTGAGACGTAGAGAATGAGATTTGGAGTGCTTTAGTGACTTGCGAAGGAGAGTTGGACCGTTTAGACCGCTCTAGAGTCCAAACTTGTTGTCCTTGGATCATACATCGAGTTTTTCATGAAATTGAAGACGATACGAAGTTTCATCTGATGATTTGGTAGTTCTAAGAAGCACTTTTTGTTCGCCTATGACTTGAAGTTAGACTGTTCTTCGCGACCGGTGTCTTGTCGTGGACCGTCTCTTATCTGAAATTCAGACTTCAATGCTTGTCGCTCCAAAGACACTCATGAGAAAAGCAAGCTAAGCCCCAGCTTACGAGCTTTTGGCACAACTTCAGATCTTCACTTTCATAGCATCAATGGGTAGAGCTCTTTGTCAGCACTCCATAAGCACTTCATCTACTTCGTTTGGACGCCTAGTGGAGAAGTTACAAGACTCGAAAGATGGGTAAAACAAGCTAGGCCTCAGCTTACGGGCTTTTAGCTTAACTTCGGATCTTCACTTTCATCGCATGAATGGGTAGAGCTCGTTGTTAGCTTTCCATATGCACTTTGTTTACTTCATTTGGACGCCTAGTGGAGAAGTTACGAGACTCGAAAGATGGGTAAAACAAGCTAAGCCCCAGCTTACGGGCTTTTGGCACAACTTCGGATCTTCATTTTCATTACATCGATGGATAGAGCTCATTGTCAGCTTTCCATGGGCACTTCGTCTATTTCATTTGGACGCTTAGTAGAGAAGTTACGAGACTCGAAAGAAGAGAAAATCAAGCTAAGCTCTAGTTTACTTTTGCTGACTGGGTATTTGCAGCTCCAGGCGCTATACTAAGGACGCAAGGGGTCTACTTTCTCATTATTGAAGAAAACTTGTACGTACAGAGACTGACATAAGGGGGTAGCTTAAAAGGTCAACTTGTTTCTGCGATTTGTCTATGAACGGTTTGAGGATTTGAGAAGTCCAATGCATGCGCGCAAGGTGTCATTGGATTCAGATTTGTGCAGGCTACGTGTGGGTTAAGACGGTTCTTGAAGAGACGGATCAGGGGATGTGTTTTGAGAGAAACTGAGACGTAGGAAGGAGATTTGAGGAGCTTCAATGACCTATGAAGGAGAGTTGGACCGTTCGAGCCGTTCCGGAGTCCAAACTTGCTGTCCTTGGGTCCATCGGGATCAAAAAATTGAAGACGATACAAAGTTTCATCGGGCGGTTTGGGAGTTCTGAGTGAAATTGGCTCGCAGGGAAGCTTTTACGTCAGATTTTCGTTCGTCTGCGATATGAGATTGAGTTGTTCTTCGCGATTAGTGAGCCAAACTCTTCGTTCTTGGTGCCTACGCGATCAAGGAGTCATCATCTACGGATCGGAGAAGACCATGTGTGGATTGGATTGTTGGTTTGGGTGTGGTGAGCGATTTTGAGCCGCAGGGAGTCGATTTACGTTAGTTTTTTACAACATGCGATCAAATTTCTTGCGTAGTTTTGCAAGGGAAACTCCAAACGGCTTATTTGGAGTTCGTTGGGTTCAGGGTAGATAGATCTACCTACCAGATAAGACGGATATCAGATCAGGCGATCCGTTTGAACGGTGTGTGTGATTTTAAGCCGCAGGGAGGAGTTTTGGAAGGTTCGATCACCTACGGTCGAAAATCAGAGATATCTCGGCCGTTGGGAGTCGGATCTGAAGGTTATCTGGGCCAACGGAGTCGGGGAAGAAGGCCCTATCGACATCTAAAGACCGTTTGACGAAAGAAGAAAGTTCTCAGATAGGTTTTTTTATTTCTTCGCTATGGGTTTTGCCCTTTTGAGTTCATTAGAGTTCTGGTTGGTAATGTACAGCTTGTGGTAGCTAGTTTTAGCTAAGAGCGTGTACATGGATGCTGTTTGGACTTGGGTTTCAATCGTGTGATATTGGTGCAGCTCTTTTTGTTAGCAAAGAGAAGTTTCTCTTTCTTTGAGCTACGCTTCGGTGGTTTTGGACCAGGGTTGAGATTCAGGGGTTCATTTTAGGGGCTTTGAAGCAGATTACAGACCGCTCTGGTCTGTTTTTCAGTTTTGTGTTCTTAGGAAGAAAGAACCGGCAGTGTATGTACATTGAAAGTTGGTATATATTGCACCGCTCGTTTTCACGGTTGTTTTTTTCTCTGTTTGTCTTTGTTCAGCACAGTACATCTTCACAGCCAGGAACCTCATGTTTTCTTCAAGCAAAATCCGACACGACAACAGTGGTGAACTCGACGTGAAGGTCTAGGATGGAGATTTCTTCTGTGTTTGAACTTTGACAATCATGAGTGAGGACAGGAACGGTGATGAGAACGGAGCTAGTGGTTTGGGTGGATTGCCGAAGGTGCAGTTGGATCCGGCGACTGCATCGATGTTCCAAGCTTTCACGATGTTCTTACGGCAGCAACAATCTGATGAGCGGAACTGGGTCGTAGAAGATGAGATGATTGAGACTTTTCAGTTGGCAACAGCTCTAGAGATTAGAGATCATGTTAAAATGCTAACGAAGCATTTTAACAAGGATTGAGAGACATTTGCTTGTGCCGTGATGGATGAGTACTTCTTGGAGGACTCTGATCGAGTCACCAAGAAGTCATTTTTGGAATGGGTTGAGCAACCAAGGAAGGGTTTACAAGCTACTGAGTTGCTCAGGGAGTTAGAGAAACAGTTTTCTAGGTTGAGTAGGATGGAGAAGTTGACGTTGCAGTTCAACAAGACAGAGTTATTTCTTCGGGCTGCAAGAGAAGCTGGAGGTACTTCTGGAAGATCGAGAAGAAGACGATGGATTGATCAGCAGTTGGAAGAAGGTTGAGGAAGTTGTTGGTCTGCTTACCAAGAGGGAGCAAAGACGAGAGAAGGTTCTTGTTAAGAGACTGACACCAACACCGACTACTGTAACACCTGTTCTTGTAGTCCGACCAGTGGTTCCAGTTGCTAGACAAATAGTACAAGTTGCTCCAGCTATTTCAGTTATCCAGGCACCTGTAGTGTCTCCGAAGAAGGATGATTCAAGCCTTGAGGAGATCATGCGTGGGATGCGAGACGTGCAGATCAAGCTCACAAGATTGGAGGAGCAAGGGTCTACAAGCGGAGCAAAACCTGTTGGGAAGCAAGGTTGGATCCAACAGTGTATCTGGTGCAATGGTACCGATCACCCACGCAGAGATTGTAAGGAGTTCACTGATATCTTACAGCAAGGGGTGATCTTTTGGAAGGATGGGAAGGTAGCGCTGAGAGATACTGGTGCACTTCTTCAGACCAACTTTGGTAGAGGGGGGATGAAAAAGTTGGTTGAGGATCACCTATCAGTGCAAGCAGTTGCAATCGTGGAAGCTGGAACCTATGGCACAAGGGTTAAAGATCAAGGTGAAAGAGGTTTCAACGAGCAGGTTGAGCCAAGTGGATTATGATCATCTACCATCTCCATGAAACAAAAAGGGAAGATGGCACGTGAGACATTGCTGCGAACAGCTGCTACGATCCGGAAAGATACTCTATGGGAGGATCAGATAGAAGCTCTATCGATACATGTTTACCATCACCAAGAACCAACATGAAGCGTTGTTCGAAGAGAAGAGAAGGTGAGATTCAGAGGATGCAAGAGAAGGAACTTCTTCCAAGAGACAGACTCGAGGGGAGAAGGTTCGTCAAGAGCTTCAGGATGCAGGAGCTCAAGATCTACCGATGGATGATGTTCCTTCTCCATCGAAAGAGAGAGCGAAGGAGTTTCAGAAGGAGAAGGGTAAGCCGGCTGCATACAAACTACAGTCGGATATCGAGGCTTCAACAGATTTGAAGGGAGTCTTGGAAGATCGCATTCTAAATGCGAAGGTGGAGTTTACCTTGAGGGAAATTTTGGACATTGCTAAGTGAATTTCATGATGTCATCATCGACGTCATCAAACGGAAGCGACAGATTACGGATGAGATTGGTTTATCGCATGCTTTGTATATTAGGATGTCTGTGGATGAGGAGAGAAAGCTTGCAGAGTGCAGTGTTTATTCTTCAGAGGAAGAAGAGATCGAAGGCGCAGGATGCATTTTGAGGATGAAGAGGAGGATGAGAAACAAGCTCAAATCATTACAGTCACTGTCACTGGGCTCGAGCTACAACGGAGACGTTGTGAGGATTGGAGACTTTGATGAGTCGGTGGTTGCTCTGATATATCATGGATCAGAAATCAACATCATGTCGAAGGAGCTGTACAAGAAGAAGAAGTGACGGATCGACACAGAGCATGAGTGGATCATAAGAGCAGCCAACAACACAAGAGGAGACTTGTATGGAGCTTGTCCAGACATCAGAGTGTGCATAGGTGATGTTGCTATCGAGCAAAATTTCTTTGTTCAAGAAGCAACATCATACCCGCTCATTCTTGGTCAACCTTCCATCATAGCAACTCGGATGGAGACAAAGGTACTAGACGATGGATCTGCTTATGCTAGGATCCGAAGTCAAGATGGGAAGAGAGTGGTACAATTCTTGAATGTATCGTCTAATCATGAGCGCAATCGAGACCGTCTGAGAGAGAAACCACTTCCAAGGGTGAGTGAACAGTTCAAAGATTTTCGTTGAGTATCACTATAGAGCGGGATTGTGGTGGTGCCTAGGAGAAGGTACTCTCGCTTGATGGAGATAGTGTCTTTTGTACAGGGTTTGTTGGGTTTCCAGAGTGTGGGATTGCTATTTACAAGAAGGTAGAAGAGCTGAGAAGAAAAGAACCAAAACATTTGCGTGATGTTGAGTTGATGTTGAAAGAGTTGGGTGAGCTAGAACGGGATGAATGGATTTCTGGTGTTTATGAAGAGGATGGATTGGAGGATCCTTTGTGAGAGATCATGTCTATTGGATGGGAGGATATGGATAAGGTTGTGCAGATTCATTCAGGGAGGTCTATTTCGTGATCGAGTCATTTTGTGCATCTGAGGTTCGAGTTGAGACGAAGTACAAGACAATGGATAAGAAGATAAAGCCAGTTGTTGGTCCTTTGCCGGATGATACTAACCAACAGATAGATCGAGCTTCAAGAGAGAAGAGTTTGAGAGATCCTGCAATGATATGACATAAGTTCACGGAGAAGACCCTTGAAGAGCTGAAGATTGGATCTGATGGGTCTCTTCTACCAGAAGAGAGGATGTGCTTCAAGGAGATGCTTTCACGATATGAGAAAGCATTTGTCTTTGAATCACATGAGATTGGGTGTAGACCCGTATGTTGTTACACCGATGGTTATTTTCACGGTATCGCATGTGTCATGGAACCTGAGACCAATTCCAGTACCGCGGGCTCACTTGCCTAAACTAGTGGAGTTGCTGAAGGAGAAGATGCGGATGAAGATCTTAGAGCCGTCGTTTGCACCGTATTCGAGCAGATGGTTTACAGTGCCTAAGAAGAATGGGTCGTTGCGGTTCATCCAAGACATGCAATCAATGAACGTAGTAACAATCAGAAATGCTGGGTGGGACCGATTGTGGATGAGTTTGCTCAAGCGTTTGCAGGAAGAGCAATTTACTCAATGGGAGATCTTTACTCAAGGTATAATCAATTTCAACTACCGGAGGAGAGCAGAAGCTTCACGACAATGAGGACACCTTTGGGGTTAGTTAGGATGTGTATCTTACCACAAGGAGCTACCAACTCGATAGCACACATGATGAATGGGATGAATCGAGTTCCAAGAGTTTAAGATGACGTCGTTCTTGGATGACATCTATCATCAAAAGATGTGTAAGGATGAGAAGGATGAAGCATTAGATCAGAGGAGATGTCGATGATATGTCATCCGTCACATAGCAGAATGTGAGAAGATTCTATCTCGACTTGAGGAAGTTCATCTCATGCTGTCAGATGCAAAGTCTACATTTGGGATTAGAGAAGTCTTGATCGTTGATCATTTGCGTGGATCGTATGGTAGGAAGCCAGACCCGAACAAAGTGGATGCAATGGGAGGATGAAAGAGATTTGCAACTCGTTGACAAAAGTAAGAAGATTTTTAGATGCTTGCATATTCTATCACATTTGGATTCTTCATTATGCGCATGTGGCGGATCCATTATATGGGTTGTTGCGTAAGGGTCATAAGTTCAGATGGGAGGAAGAGCATACTGATGCGGTGCGGAAGCTGAAGTCTTTACGATCATCTCTTCTAGTTTTTGGAAGGATTGATTACAAGGGTGCCAGGCCGGTGGTTCTTACTGTAGATACAAGTCCGGTTGCAATCGGATGGGCAGTAGGACAGGATGATGAGGATAAAGACATGTTTGCGGTTAGGTTCGGAGCAAAGGTGTTAAGTGCTCGACAACATGCTTAACCGCAAGTGAAGAGAGAACTATGGGATATTGTTTCAGCCATGAAAACTGAGAAAGAGTATTTTGATTGGAGCATCAGTGGTGGTTGAAACTTATTGTTTGTCGTTGTTAGGGATGATCATGAATTGTTCAACTCCTGATATTGCGATGTTACGATGGATCTCATATATCAAGTCGTTGAATCCGAAGTTTAAACATATTGCAGAGAAGGATAATTTGATGACGGATATGTTATCTCGAGCTCGATATGATGAGGAGGATGAGATGGTTGAAGACATTGACGACGTGGGTGCAGAATTCTATTCGATTGCACAGACAGGAAGGGAAGATGAGTTATTTGTTGAAGGATTGTATGATGGTGATTTGTTTGATATCGGAAGGTACTTTAGTACGATGGTTAAGCAGACAGGTTGGACGGATGAGAGGTTTTGGAGAGTTCGAAGGAAGGCCTACAACTTCATGTTGTAGGGTTTCTTTGGAAGCGACCAAAGCAGAAAGGTGAGATACCGCTACGAGTGATTTGCGACAAGGAAGATCAACAGAAGTTGCTCAAGGCATTTCATGAGAGTCTTTGGGTTGGACATCGAGAGATTTGTGCCACTTTTACAAAGTGAAAGAGCGGTATTGGTGGAAAAATATGTACAGAGTTGTCGTATCTTTTGTGGAGTCTTGGTTGACATGTCAGATGTACTCGAACATCCGACATGGAGATGGATTACATCCGACTTATCCGCTGATAATCCACTTCAAGTGGGTTGTAGACTTGGTGACTATGTCAGTTGGATTGTGGCGGATGAGATACTTGGTGCTTGCTAGAGAAGATCTTTCAAATCAAGTTGAGGGTAGAGCGCTTCGGACAAAGACAACTGAAGGGGTATGTAGATTTCTCTTGGAAGAGGTTGTTTGTCGATATGGATGTGTAGGAAAGATCACTGCAGATCGAGGAGAGTTAGATGCACATGAGGCTCGTGAATTCTTTGCAAGGTGTGGGATGAGGTTGTCAATGACAACTGCTTACAACCCCGAAGGGAATGCTAAGAGTGAATGTGATCATCCGCTCATTGTGAAAGCTTTGGTGAAGACCTGCAACGGGAGGGTGCGCGAGTGACCTCGACTCTTATCATTTGCGTTATGGACAGATTGAACGACGCATAGCTCAGTGATAAGTTACATGCTAGTGGAACTCATCACATGTCAAAAACCTATCATGCCGATTGAAGAACACGTTCTGACATGGAGTGTGTTACCTTGAGAAGACAATTTGACTAGGGAAGAGCTTCTTGCTATTCGAATTAAGCAGTTAGAGAGAAGACCTGAGGATATCCAAGCTGCTTTGGATAGGTTGCGAGAAGTACGGTTGAAGAACAAGGTCAAATTTGATCAGCGACATCGTTTGAGACCTAGAGAAATCAAGGAAGGTGATTGGGTGTTAGTCTATGACAACAGTCTAGACACCAGCACAGTACACTTCGGAAGTTTTCCAGGCGATGGTTTGGTCCGTACGTGGTGAAGAAGGTTCATGACAACGTAACTTACGCCTTGCAAGAGTTGGACGGAACGAGCTTGAAGATACTAGTGGCAAGTAAACGTATCAAGATTTTCAAAAAGAGAGATGAGGAGGTCGATCTAGCATATATCTTGACGGATTTTCAGTTTGAGGATGAGGATTATGCAGAAGATCTTGAAGATGAGATTGGCTACGATGACAAGTAGGACGATATGACGAAGTGCGTGCCGGTCCACTCCTTGGTTGGTACCTTTGGTGCATACCGAAAGATGTGTAGGTTTAGAAGGGGTGGATGTCGTGTCGTGGACCGGCTCCTATCTGAAATTCAGACTTCAATGCTTGTCGCTCCAAAGACACTCATGAGAAAAGCAAGCTAGACTCCAGCTTACAGGCTTTTGACACAACTTCGGATCTTCACTTTCATAGCATCAATGGGTAGAGCTCTTTGTCAGCACTCCATAAGCACTTCATCTACTTGGTTCGGACGCCTAGTGGAGAAGTTACAAGACTCGAAAGATGGGTAAAACAAGCTAGGCCCCAGCTTATGGGCTTTAAGCACAACTTCGAATCTTCACTTTCATCGCATGAATGGGTAGAGCTCGTTGTCAGCTTTCCATAGGCACTTTGTCTACTTCATTTGGACGTCTAGTGGAGAAGTTACGGACTCGAAAGATGGGTAAAATAAGCTAGGCCCCAGCTTATGGACTTTTGGCACAATTTCAGATCTTCATTTTCATTACATCGATGGGTACAGTCCTTGTCAGCTTTCCATGGGCACTTCGTCTACTTCATTTGGACGCCTAGTGGAGAAGTTACGAGACTCGAGAAGAAGAGAAAATCAAGCTAGGCCTTAGTTTACTTTTGCTGACTTGGTATTTGGAGCTCCAAGCGCTATACTAAGGACTCCAGGTGCAAGGGGTCTGCTTCCTCATTATTGAAGAAAACTTGTACGTACAAAGACTGACGTAAGGGGGTAGCTTAAGGAGTCAGCTTGTTTCTCCGATCTGTCGATGGATGATTTGAGGAGTTGAGAAGTCTAATGCATGTGCGCAAGGTGTCATTGGATGCAGATCTGTGATGTAACGACCTATGTTACACATAGGAAGTTTGTCTATTAGTAAGGTATTTAGTTATAACTAAGTGTTGAGAATGTTTATTTGCTGCCAAAGTACTTTAAGGAGGTATCAAGTTAGTCATGACTAGTGAAAAGTTAGTTATGGTTAAACTTAGCTGTACTTTTGGCAGAATTCAGATATTTGCTAAAGAGTGAGCACTACTATCTTGTCTAAAAGGTAGAAAGGAGGTGGAAAGTATCCCTTATCTCCTTTTTGACTTGATATTAGTGGTTGGATTAAAGTTGTGGACTTTGTGGGCATTAAAAACAAGAAGAAATTCCACATGTTTCCTTTTTAGTGGGTCCTAGTGTAGAGAGGGGGTGGAAATTTGAGATTCCTTGAGAATATTCCAGAATCCTTCTAGAAGTTGTTGACTTTGAAAGAATAAGCCCATATGAAAAGATAAAAAGCCCATGTGATCAATGCTTTTACCTTAAGTAAAATCTTAGTAAAACCCGGTAAAAGTAGTTACGGCTGAGTTACCGGAGGGTACCAAAGTAAAAACCTAGAATGTATAAATAGAGGAGTAGAGAAGAGCTCCTCATCCTTGTTTTCACATTGTCGTAATGACAACTTGAGTAATATAGAGAGTGTGGGATATTTTTAGCATGTGAGAACTTGAGAGACGTCGTTAAAATGGAGGATTTTAATTGATGTGTTTAAGGAGAATTTTAGTTGATAAGTTGGTGGGTGTATGAATGAGTGAACTTAGCATTTTTCCCTTCAAGATTCATGGTGTGCTTCCATCAAAGCCATCAGAGGTGACCCCTGAGTGAGAGACAGACCCGACATTTGCAGATTCATCGGTGGCGATCGTGGAGGTTGAGAGATCGAGGGGGTAGTTGATCGATGAGATCGTGGAGGGTTTACATTTTTGGTTCCATTGCCGAGACCTCACTTGAAGAGATCATTGAAAATGTTTAGAGTTCAGTTTTATATTAGACAAAAAGAGATTATGAGAGAACACATGGAGAGAACGTTGGGAGGAGAGAGAGCTAACGCGATGTTAGCAACATTAGAACCTTTCGTGTATCCCGTAGTTATATATGACGCGTTCGAAGTCATTCTTTACATCTTGTTCACATAGAAAGAGTTTGAGGAGAGTTGAAAGAGTGTGCAACAAGAGTTGTAGAGAAAGGAGGAGAGAAAAGTTATTAGAGGAGAGAAATTTGTGAGTTTAGAAATTCTGCTCTCTAGAAAATTTGTACAGTCGCTGTCAACTTTTTTGTGAATTTTATTTTCCTGAGAAACTTTCTAGTGTTTTAGATTGGCTGATAAGCTATCTAGGACAAAAGAAATCATAGGAAAAGGTGGTCTAGAAAAGGAGCAATGAATTTTCAAAGTTGAGGGGGTTTATTTGTGAGAGTTGAGGAATTCTGTTCTCTGGAAAAAGTTTACAATCATTGTCAGATTTTCTGTGAATTTTATTTTCCTGAGAAACTTTCCAGTGTTTTAGATTGGCTGATAAGCTATCCAGGACAAAAGAAATCATGAGAAGATGAGGTCTGAAGAGAGAGAAAGAATGTTTCAAAGTGGAGGGGGTTAACAACCATGAGAGAAGTGAAAATATTTAAATTTCAGTTCTCTGGAAATTTGTACAGTCATCACCATCTCTTCTGATTAGGGAAGTTTCCGTTGAAACTTCATGATTTAGTAGCTTGGAGGTTGAGCTACTGGAGACCACAAAAATCTTGGAGAGATCTCTTACCAACTAAGAGATATACGTTTCGGCATACAAGGAGGTCTTGAAGATACTTCATGGGGAATCCAGTTCGAATGACGAGGTGGAAGAAGAGACGTTTAGGAGTTCGAACAAATCGAAGAAGCCGAAGTTAAGTATAGATGAGTTACGAACCCGCATCTATAGCACTTGGGGTGCCCTCTTTATCTTATACGAAGAAGCTTCCACGACCATTGGCACAGATTTGAAGAAAGCTGAGTTTAAAGCATCATTCACTGTGGAGGTCACGAATGCTCCTGGTGAAATAGAGTTGGATCCTTACAAGATTGAGTTCAAGATGTCTGTTGTGATTAGTACAAACGATGGTGAGGAGGATCATATCTTCGGTAGTTAATTTTAGATTAGATTTTATTTCGTGTATAGCATGTATAATACACGATTTCCAATATAAAGCTCGGAAGAGTTAAGAAAGTGATGTAGAATTATTTTCCTCTATGATATTTTGTCCACTTAATGGTTGAGAAGGTGCAACATGAGTGGAAATTCAAAAGATTGGAAAGTTAGACTTAGAAACCTTCCTCAAGGTTTAGATGTCATAGTAAGTGTCGGAGAAAGTTCGAGAGAGATTATCGTCGAGTTTGAAAACCCTAGTACTAAACCTCAAGTAGAATCTCCGAGGAGAAGAGTAGAAACCGACTTGTGGTGTTATTTCTGTAGAGGGTTGGGACACAAAGTAGTGAATTGTCCAACTAGAATCAGAACCGAGAGAGCTAAAGAGAAGCGGGAGTTTACTGATTTAAGTCTTCGAGTGGGTCCATCGTCACCAGCGCCAATTCATCTTCTAGGCGAAGATCCTTGTCCAAGTTGTGGAGTGGGTGGTCTATCAAGAGGACACAAGTACGTCGATGTGGTCGCCCTACTTACGTCAGTAGTCGAGAAGTTAGACGAGACTCAAAGAGCTGAGACGGAGAAGTTGTCGACTTCAAAAGAGGACTCAGCTGAGTTGTGATGGAGATCGTCATTCGGATGGTGGAGAAGACGGTGATGCGACTCAGGCTCATGATTACCTTGGGAGAAGAGATGGCACAAGAGGTGTTGTTACAACCATTTCTTTTCATTTTACCTATGGTAGATTATTCGCGAATGAAATTGGTGATGTTCGTACTCTTTTAGCGAGTAGTTATTGCACAAAAATTAGAAGGGTAGAAAGAATAGTTACAAGATGGGGAAGTTACCTGTGTTTCATGGGAAGGACAATGAAGATGTAGAACCATTTGTACGAGACTTCAAAAGGGGTTGCATCGGAAACAACGTGAGAAGGAAGGAAGAATGGGTGTTGTTACTGCTAGAGTTTTTAGAAGATTTTGCTCTTACGTGGTATGAAAACCGAGTGAAGAGCTAGACACCTGGTGCAGTTGAGGACACATGGGAGACGTTGAGTAATGCACTCATCGAAGAATTTCTTCGAGAAGACAGTTATGAGAAGCTCATGGTGGAGCTTACTCATTTGAAGCAACGGGACGACGAGAAAGTTCGGCAATATGCCGAAAGGGTGGATAAGTTGGAGCAACGGTTTCAGACGGTTCTACGGAAGAGTGGAGACAATGTGGAGTTAACGATGACGGGGATTGGAGCAGTGTTGACCAAGAACTTGGTAGGAAAGTTGAGGCCTTCAATTCGAACCCAAGTGAGGTACGAGAAGCCAGCAACCAAAGCGGAGATCATCAAGATAGCGACAAATATGGAAGAGAGTTTGGATGAAGGATATATCATCCAACCTCATCATGTTGCTCTGGTGTCAACTCCGACTCCTGGTGTAGCCACAACGATTACACATGCACCATCATAATTGGTGATTGCTTCAGCGTCAGCTCCTACTCCAACGGTGGTGCCAAGACCGTTCGTCCCAACAACGATGTTTACTGCCACCTCTGATTTTCATGCCGAGCTGAAGAGCATCACCGATACTCTTGCGGATCTCAAGATAAACGTGGTGCAGTTACGAGAATGGAGGAACAAAGGTGGAGGAGGAGGTCAAAGAGGTTACGACAACAATCCCAACCGAGGAAATCAAGGTAACTTTGGAGACAACCAAGATAACTTTGGAGGAATCACTTGTTGGACGTATGGAGGTTCTCATTTCCAGCAAAATTGTCTTAACAACGGAGCAAGAGGTGCCGAAGCTGTCAGAATGAATGTGGGTGGAAGAAATCCATCACAAGGACGAGACAAGGAGGTGGCTACTATCGATGTCGTGCGAGATCCCATCTACGAGAAAGGAGAGAGTTCAAACTCTTCTCATGCACCGGTGGAGCTTTTAGCTCAAGAAAGAAAAAGAATTCGATTTTCTGATGAACCGGTTTTCATGGAGGAGTCAGCAAGTAGAAGTACTCGTTCGAGTAATATTTCGAGTACACCAAGGGAGCCAAGAAGGAAGCTGGGGATGGCGAATTTCACCATTTCATCTTCCCAAGCGAGATATGATGTGGTTGAAGATGTGGGTGCTCAGAAAGTCAACATCACTGTTGGACAACTGATCGCACTTAATCTCAGCTTACGAAGAGAACTCAGAGGAGGACTGAGTTCTAAGAGAAGCAAGAAGAAGAAACCCAAGAGCAAGACATCAAAGTCAATGGGAGTTGGTGTGGTGGATGTGCATGTTTCAGAGATATGAACTAGGGCTTCAAAGATTGAAGTCCGGTTGAATGATCACTACGTCTCTGACGTATTGGTGGATGAAGGGTCGGCTATAAACGCCATATCGGAGAGGTTGATGAAGAAGTTGGGGATGGAACCAACTCGTCCGACTAGCATTATCGTGGGGATGGCTAACAAGCAACGGGTAAGACCTCTTGGTGTGTTAGAGAAGGTGGTCGTGTCTGTGATGGGAGTTCAAACATTGATGTCCTTTCAAGTGTTAAAGGACTCTAGTTATGATTTGCTCCTAGGTAGACCTTGGTTGAGAGCTGTGCGCACCACTGATAGGTGGCACAAGAGATACTTACGGATTGGGCCTAGAGATCATAGAGTGATAGTTCCTCTCTCGGGTGTTGGAGTTGTGACTTCTGACTCTGATAGACCCACTAGTGACTATTGAGAATCTGATACAGAGGACGATCAGAATGTCTCAGAAGTAGATACCGGAGATTCTTACGATCAAGAATCCTCGTCTGAGGACGAAGGATTTGGTCGAGATGAATCATTACATCAGCTTAGTGCTATTGACTTGTTGTCTCGACCAGCAGTGGAGAAAGATCCTGACAAAGAAGAGTTGAGTGAGGTAGAGATTGTGAGAAGACTCTCTACCTTGAAGTTTGGTATCAATGTCACTCAAGAGAGAGAAAAGTAGATTCCTAGATATATTTCAAAAATATATCCATGTGTTTGCTTTCAGCTACAAGGATTTGAAGGAGGTGACTCTCGAGACTCATCGAATCGAATTAGAGGAGCACGCAAGACCAGTTCGACAAAAGCAGAGGAGGGTCAATCCCACAACGGCAATGATGGTCAAGGAGGAGATAGACAAGTTGAAGGAGGCGAGTTTTATCTATGAGGTGGAGAACTCAGAATGGATTTCACCCATTGTGATTGTCAAGAAGAAAAATGGTAAGCTGCGAGTGTGCATAGACTATAAGAAGCTGAATGCAGTTACCAAGAAGGATTATTATCCTCTACCATTTATAGATGAGATTTTGGAGGAAGTTGCTGGTCATGAGTGGTACAGCTTTGGTGATGGTTATAGTGGATACAACCGGATCAAGATAGCACAGGAGTATCAGCAGTTGACTACTTTCACTACTCCTTGGAGAACATTTGCATTTCGAGTGATGCCATTCGGACTGTGTAATGCTCCGGCCACGTTTCAGAGGTTCATGAACAAGGTGTTCGAACCATTCATAGGGAAGTTTGTTCGTGATTTCATTGATGATTTCTGTGTGTACGGAAGAAAGGAGGACCACTTTGATCATGTGATCAAAGTTTTGCAGCGGTTGGAGCAAGCTAACGCTTCTTTGAATCCAGAGAAGTGCATCTTTGGCTGCGAAGAAGGTCTGCTGTTAGGACACATCATTTCCAAGAAGGGGATTGCGGTAGATCCTGAAAAGGTGAAGAAGATTGTGGATCTTCCATTTCCAATCAACTTGACAAAGTTGAGACAGTTTCTTGGGATGGTTGGATATTATCGTAAGTTTGTCTTTTCCTTCTCAAACAAAGCAATAGCTTTGACTATGTACATGAAGAAGGGAGTTGATTTTGACTTGATAGTGCATGATCAGAAGGCAAAAGAAGCATTTGAGGAGCTGAAAAAGACATTGGTGACAGCTCCTATACTTGCTAAATCTGAGTGGAGTAAAGCATTTATTCTGTATACGGATGCCTCCAATGTAGCTATCGGGTGTACATTAAGTCAGTTAGATGAAGATGGGCATGATCATCCTATAGCTTATGCTAGTAGGCAGATGGTGCCAGCGAAGAAGAATTACTCCGTGACTGAACGAGAAGGATTAGCGGTGATCTTTGGATTGAAGAAATTCCGACATTACTTGCTAGGGGGGAAATTTTCCATAGTCACAGATCACAAGGCTTTAAAGTATATCTTTAATAAGCCTAATGCCGAAGGTCGTATTGCTCGTTGAAAAATCCTTCTAACAGAATATGATTACGTGATCGAAGATAGACCAGGGAAAAAGCATGTGAATGCTGATCTTTTGTCGAGGCTTATGATGATGAGGGAGAAGAACCATTTGATGATTCATTTCCAGACGAACATCTGATGACCATCACAAGCATTGAGGAGATACCGGACGAGTACAAGGAAATCTGGAGTTTCCTTGCGGATGGCTCTTTTCCAGAAGGTATGCATACTCGAGAACGTAACGCGTTGATCAAGAGATGCAAACCTTACACCATGGTGGATGGAATTCTGTTTCATCAAGGAGCAGATGGGTTACTAAGGAGAGAAGTTGGTCAGAAGGAGGCATTCAAGCTAATGTACGAGTTTCACGACGGAACTGTTTGCGGAGGTCACTTTGCTGGTAAGATAACAACTTTCAAGATTTTGGATGCGGGTTATCACTGGAGAGGGATTTTCAAGGAGTGTTTAGACTATTGCAAACTTGCGACGTATGTCAAACATTTGCTCTGAAGTCTACTAGAACACCTCCGTTAAGATCAATTCCAATATTAGGACCATTTGAGAAGTGGGGTATTGACTTTATAGGCCTCGAGGTGTTTTATTAAGACACCTCGAGACAATAGATACATTGTAGTCGCCAGTGACTATTGTATCAAGTGGGTAGAGGCTAGACCTTTGAGAGAGACCAATGAAACAAAAGTCGGTAGATTCCTATGAGAGAGGATCATCACAAGATTTGGATGTCCGTTAGAGTTGGTCTCAGATAGAGGAGGAGAGTTTGTAGGGAGCATGACTACTGCTATGCTACAACACTTTTCTATCAAGCCACGCGTAACGACCTCATACAAACCAAATGCTAATGGTCTTGCAGAGAAGACCAATCTTACACTTTGTACGATGCTCGCCAAAGATGCTGGTGTTGAGACTGCGAAACATACTTGGGATAAGAAGCTACATGCCATCTTATGGGAGTATTGAACGACAACAAAGACTTCTACTGGGTACTCTCCATTTCGACTGGTTTATGGAGTGGAGTCCAAGTTGCCGATCCAATTCGAATTGGATATTTTTCAAACTATTCAACGAAAGTTGAAGAGGTCGAGAGGAGAAGACGTGGTCAGATCAAGAAGGGAGCAACTCATGGAGTTGGAAGAGACCCGAGCGGTAGCAATGATCCAGATGGAACGAGCTCAGGCGTATCAAAAGAAGAGTTACGACAAACGGTTGGGCAAGAGGGAGGTAAAACCTTTTCAAGTTGGAGATTGGGTAATGTTGTATGATGCTATCAGATTCAAGAAGGCTAGGAAGAAGTTTCTTCTTAGATATTTTGGTCCTTTTGTTGTAGATAAGGTGTGGAGCAACTTCACGTATGACCTTCAGGAGTTGGGAGGAAGGAGATTCGATCGAGTCAACCATGCCAAGTTGAAGTTGTTTCATCGACGAAAGTTCTCTCTTCACTCCGAGGACGGAGCGAAAATTTAGTCCGGGGGTAAAATGTAACGACCTATGTTATACATAGGAAGTTTGTCTATTAGTAAGATATTTAGTTATAACTAAGTGTTGAGAATGTTTATTTGCTGCCAAAGTACTTTAAGGAGGTATCAAGTTAGTCATGACTAGCTAAAAGTTAGTTATGGTTAAACTTAGCTGTACTTTTGGCAGAATTCAGATATTTGCTAAAGAGTGAGCACTACTATCTTGTCTAAAAGGTAGAAAGGAGGTGGAAAGTATCCCTTATCTCCTTTTTGACTTGATATTAGTGGTTGGATTAAAGTTGTGGACTTTGTGGGCATTAAAAACAAGAAGAGATTCCACATGTTTCCTTTTTAGTGGGTCCTAGTGTAGAGGGGGGGTGGAAATTTGAGATTCCTTGAGAATATTTCAGAATCCTTCTAGAAGTTGTTGACTTTCATGTGAAAAGGTAAAAAGCCCATGTGATCAATGCTTTTACCTTAAGTAATATCTTAGTAAAACCCGGTAAAAGTAGTTACGGCTGAGTTACCGGAGGGTACCAAAGTAAAAACCTAGAATGTATAAATAGAGGAGTAGAGAAGAGCTCCTCATCCTTGTTTTCACATTGTCGTAATGACAACTTGAGTAATATAGAGAGTGTGGGATATTTTTAGCATGTGAGAACTTGAGAGACGTCGTTAGAATGGAGGATTTTAGTTGATGTGTTTAAGGAGAATTTTAGTTGATAAGTTGGTGGGTGTATGAATGAGTGAATTTAGCATTTTTCCCTTCAAGATTCATGGTGTGCTTCCATCAAAGCCATCAGAGGTGACCCCTGAGTGAGAGACAGGCCCGACATTTGCAGATTCATTGGTGGCAATCGTGGAGGTTGAGAGATCAGGGGGATAGTTGATCGATGAGATCGTGGAGGGTTTACAGTGCAGGCTACGTGTGGGCTAAGACGGTTCTTGAAGAGACGGATCGGGGGATGTGTTCTGGGAGATATTGAGACGCAGGAAGAGGATTTGGGGAGCTTCAGTGACCTGTGAACGAGAGTTGGACCGTTCGAGCCGTTTCGGAGTCCAAACTTGTTGTCCTTGGATCCATCGGGATCAAAACAACGAGTTCTTAAGGAAATTGAAGACGATACGGAGTTCATCGGACGGTTTAGGAGTTCTGAGTGAAATTGACTCGTAGGGAAGCGCTTACGTCAAATTTTTGTTCGTCCGCGATATGATTGAGTTGTTCTTCGCGATTGGTGAGCCAAACTCTTCGTTCTTGGTGCCTATGCGATCAAGGAGTCTTCATCTACGCATAGGAGAAGACCATGTGTGGATTGGATTGTTGGTTTGAGTGTGGTGAGCAATTTTGAGTCGCAGAGAGTCGATTTACGTCAATTTTTTACAACTTGTGATCAAATTTCTTACGCGGTTTTGCAAGGCAAACTCCAAACGGCTTGTTTGGAGTCTCGTTGAGTTCAGGGTAGCTAGATCTACCTACCAGATAAGACGGATATCAGATCAGACGATCCGTTTGAGCGGTGTGTGCGGTTTTAAGCCGTAGGGAGGAGTTCTGGAAGGTTCGATCACATGTGACCAAAAATCGGAGATATCTCGGCTGTTGGGAGTCAGATTTGAAGGTTATCTGGGCCAACGGTGTCGTGATGTGAATCATTTTACAGTGTAAATAATTCACCTCTCTGTCAAGCGTTAGTCTCTCTGAGTGAAATTAGGACCTCAGAGAAGTCGATACTGGAGGATGTTATATATTTTGAGTCTTAGTAGGTTGATTACCATGTAGATGGAGTTAAGCTCATGGGTTGTAATTACATGTCGCCCATGCATGCTTCCTAGCGAGGTTAGGTTATCTTTCGGGATTACGTGTCGTTTTACATGTCTTCGCATGTAGTTTAGGGTCTATGCTGGCACTTTAGAGGCTTGACGTGGTAGCCTATGTGCAAATTCAAGTCACCACGTGGTTTGGGACACAGAAGGACAGGGGAGTGAAGCTATGAACTCCCATTGGTCCAATTTTGTCTTTAGTGTACCGCTAAACTTAGTTGTAGGGGTCTTAAGAGGAGTTCGAGCATTTGGAGAGGGAACTTCGAAATCTGAGAGCACAGGGAGATAGGGTTCGTCGTGCCAAGCACTGTCAGCGAAATTTTTGATCGATTTGGAGCAATAAAGAAGGAGTTATGGCTGATTGAAGTTTGATTTGTGCCAGAATTGCAGCACTTCTGTTGATTTTGGGGTTTTCGGTGTCAATCGCAGTAGATTTGAGAAAATCGCTTCAAACCTTCGAGGTCTCGTTCATTGGCAGCAGGGCTACGACTTTCCCCAAATTTTCATGTCAATTGAAATTGTGAGTAATTCGGGGCGACCGCTGAAATAGAGGGGGTCCGAAAAGCTCTCAATCTGGAACAGCAACTTCAGAGAGCGAGATCTGGAGTTCCGTGTACAATCAGGAGGTCCAACTTCACAGGAGTGTTCAGCAAGCTGTGTACTGCAAATTCTGTAAGAATCTTTGAAAGTGATCGAGCCAATTCTCTGTTCTAGGTCGAAATAGCTGACTGGGTACCAGAAATTGCCATAATTTCTCTGCTCAGAACGTTTCTGCCTATATCTCGACACTCTGATTTGATCTCAAGCTGAAACTTCGTGTGTATGATCAGTAGGGCCTCATTTACATGTAGGAGGAGTTCTGAAGTCTGAATCATCGTATGTTTCTGATTCTGGACCGTTAAAGTTCGCTGTCTGATCTTATTACTGCTAGTCTGATCTGATCTTCGCTTCCTGAACATACTGGAGGGTCCATTCGACCTGAGTGAGTGTCTATAGTGCCCTTTATGACCTGAACCCTACCTCTGTATAGAAAGCAACCATAGCCTGAAGCCCAACGCTTCCCTGAGTAGCCTGAACACAACCTTCAAGCTCATATCACAGCCAGAAGGTTCCGCCCTTCCCAGGAAAACTCTCAACTCGACATCTGGTGCTTCCACTGAGAGCTCTTGGGGTGATTGATTGAGAAGGTTGAGTTCACTACAAGGAGAAGAGATGGATCGCAAGAGTGCTGCTGCTGCTACTTCTACGCCTGCTGCATCTACGTCTGCTGCAGCACCTACTGTAGCTCCTGCGACTGCTGCGACATCTGCATCTGGTCTCGATACAACTGAGATCCTGAAGACGCTTGCGGCCCTGGTCCAACAGCATCCGATCGTTGGAGGGGGTGAGTTGAAATCTACCAAAGCTTTGCAAGCGATAGTTAATAGATGTGGAAGGTTTGAAGGTAGAGACATTTCTAGGTATCTGCGTGAGTACAGAGGAGAGATGGAACTGGTTAGAGTCAGTGATATAGAGATGATAACCAGCTTTGAGTTAGCTGTTATTCCTGAGTTGCGAGACCAAGTTAGGGATATACAGAGAAGAAATCTAGGTGTGTGGATGAGTTTTGAGCGATCTCTTCGAGAGGAGTTTCTCGAAGAAGATTCAGAGAGAGTCACTAGAAGAACGTTTCTGGACTGGGTTGAGCAGCAACCTGGTTGTATGATGAACCTGAATGAGATGCTGAGAGAGTTTGATCGGAGATACCGACAACTCTCAACTCTTGAGAGGATAACCTTAGATGCTAGGAAAACCGAGCTTTTCCTGCAAGCTACCGATGATGCTACGGCAGATCGGTTATGCTTTATGTTGGCTGACCGATCGGCTGAAGGAGGAGTTACTACTGATTGGGGGAGAGTTGAGGATGCTGTTGCTGTATTGACGAGACAAAGGCGTGGAAGAGTGGCTGTGGGAGGACGTCCGCTTGCAGAAGTGACCGCTCAACCTCGCACTGCTCCTCAAGTACAGCAACCTCCGGCTCCTGCTCCCAGAACTGTTGTACCGGCTGCAGTACCTTTGATACCAGTGGTGTCAGTTCCTGCACAAAGGGCACCGGTTCAGAGACCTGCAGAGAACCATGGACAGCAGAACCAGATTGAAGACCTGATTCGGCAGATGAGAGAACTGAAGGTGGAGTTAGCTGGTCTGCAGAGAGAGCAGCCACCGGCGCCTGCTGCTGCACGTCCAGGAGGTGCTCCTGTTCGTAGATGTATCTGGTGTGACAGTCAAGATCATTTCCGAGGGGACTGTCAAGAGCTCACGGCTGCTCTACGAGATGGTGTGGTTCGCTACCAGAACGGTAGGCTGCACCTTTCTTCTACTGGAGAGCCGCTAAGCACGCAGTTTGGACGAGGAGGCATGAGGAGTCTACCTCAGATTACAGCTGCTGCAACTGTACATGCATTGATGGCACCACCGGTAAATCCTGATGTATATGCCGGTCACATTGAAGTTTCTTCTAGTCCTACGTTGCTAGATAGGACTACTGAGAAGAAACCTGTTCAAGTTCCTTCTGAAGTACTGAAGAGAGGAGCAGAAACTATCCGTAGGGTCACAGGGTGGGGAGATCCTGTTGATGCTGCGTCTATCAAAGCATTCTTGGACGTGGATAGACACGTTCACTGGCAAGATGCTTCTGTGGAGGAGAAGAGGCGGCGAGAAGCTTCTGAACTTGATACTGGAGTTCCGGAGGAGGCTGGAGACAGACGAAGAGTCACAAGGAGGCGAGCAGCTCCCCCAGATGACATCCCGTCTACTTCTGCAGCTCCTCCACCTGCAGCAGGTCCGATGGAGGACGTGCAGAGATCCCAGCAGGAGCCAACGACTGCTGGGAGACGGTTCACTGTCCAAGAGAAGGGGAAAGGACCGGCTTACAAGTTGGCAGCAGATATAGAGACTTCAATTGATCTCAAGAGCATCTTGGAGCAGAGAATACTTGACGCGCGAATCGAGTTTTCTCTTCGGGAAGTTCTTGGTATTGCGAAGAGGGAGTTTCATGAGCTGATCGACATCATCAAGCGGAAGAGACAGGTGATGTCTGAACAAGTAGAAAGCCAGATGATAGAGATGGTAGGAGCTTCTGTTAATGATGCAGAATTCGGCAAGGTGCATTTTCAGGAGGCTGATGATACAGAGTACCAGCAAGAAGCGTTAGTTGCTGGTACCAATACTGCTGAATTCGATGATGATGAAGCTGGCGATGAGAGTCCAGCTGCTGATAGTGACTTCAGGAAGAGACACTGGGCTCGTGCTACGACAGCTACACGAGTTCGTCTCGGAAGTCTTGAACCTGTTGCTGCGCTAGTTGATCACGGTTCAGAGATCAACATCATGTCACGGGAGGTGTACGAGAGAGGACAGTGGCCTATCGAACTGAACCATGGTTGGGTGCTACGAGCTGCAAACAACCAGAAGGGTGAGTTATACGGCGCTTGTCCCAACGTGAGAGTGAAGCTGGGTGATGTAGAGGTAGATCAGCACTTCTTCGTGCAGTCTTCTGCTTCTTATCCTGTGATTCTTGGTCAGCCTTATATCACTGCGGTTCGAATGGAGACCAAGGTGATGGATGATGGATCTCATTATGCTAGGATCCGTAGTCCAGATGATAGACGTTCTGTGCAGTTTCTGACCGTTCGTACGAACCACGAACGAAACCGTCAAACTTTGAGGGATTCTCCTATCTGTAGAGGTAAGGGTTTTCTGAAACCACTCTCATAGGACGGGATAGCGAGAGTGATGGATCTACTGCTACTATGATCCCGCTTGAGCAGCCTGAGGGATCACAGGAGGTTGATGGAAAGGCTGCTCAAGATTCAGAAAGTAGTTGCACTGTACATAGTTGGAAATCAGGTTTGATGACTTTCAGTTCTGATGATTGGAGTGAGTTCACGCGAGTAGAGGATTTGACTGAGAAGAGTAGGAGGCAGATGGAGAAGTATGCAGAAAATCTGCACTGTACAGGAGTTCTGAGCGAAGGTGAGATGATTTCTGGTGTTTACAAGGAGTTTGTAGGTGTACAGTCTTTTGTTCGTTGGCTGGATGATGTAGATAGGTTGATGGAGCAGATGGGAGGAAGGGTGGTGATCCCTATCCACTCTCGTAAGGTCTATGAGGAGATTGCCTCGTGCTTGCAATCCCGTCCTCATCCGAGACTGGAGAGTGGATGGAAGGATGCAATCTGCTGGTGTGGCTCTCGTGAAGAAGCAGAGGTTCACACCAAATACAAAACTGTAGCGAAGAAGGTGAAACCAGTGGCGACTCAGTTACCTGTTGATTCACAGCAGCAGATGGAGTTAGCGGCCACTGAGCCTGTACTGAGAGATCCTAAACAGATAGGACACGAGTTTACTCAAGAGACACTCGAGCAACTCCAGATAGGAGGGGGTGGCTTCTTGACTGAAGTGGAGAAACAAGCTTTCGAGCAGATGATAGTTAGTCATGGTAAGGCATTTTCTTTCTCAGCTGGAGAGATTGGTTGTGTGGATCCTAGTGTGATAGCTCCGATGGTTATCTTCACTGTTCCTCACGTACCTTGGGACTTGAAGCCGATTCCAGTCCCTCGTGCCTTGCTACCGAAGGTTATTGACTTACTGAAGGAGAGGATGCGGATGGGTATTCTTGAACCATCTATGGCTCCGTACTCTAGCCGATGGTTCACAGTACCTAAGAAGACAGGAGCTTTACGCTTCATCCAAGACTTACAGCCTGCTAACAACATCACAATTCGAAATGTTGGAACAGGACCTGTGGTTGATGAAGTAGCCGAGGCATTTGCTGGAAGATCTATCTATTCTATTGGAGATCTATTTTCAGGTTATGATCAGTTTCAGCTTGCTTTAGAGAGTAGAGACTTGACTACCATGCGTACACCTTTGGGGTTGATGCGGATGTGTACTCTTCCTCAGGGTGCGACAAACTCAGTAGCTCATATGCAAAACGCGATGCATAAGGTGTTACGAGAGTTTGTACCTGAGGTTACTATCCCATTCCTTGATGATATCCCCATGAAAGGCTGTCCGGTGGAGGACAAGGACGAGACTATGACTGCTGATGGTTGCAGAAAGTTCGTCGCAGACCACATCCGAGATGTGGAGAAGATTCTGATGCGCTTGGAAGAGGTACACCTCACTCTGTCTGGTACCAAATCTCGTTTTGGAATGTCAGAGATCATAGTGGTGGGTCACTTATGCGGTACTTTTGGAAGACGGCCGAACCCAGAGAAGGTAGATGCTATAGCAAGAATAGCAGACTGTACCAACATCACTGAGGTTCGACGATTCTTAGGAGCTTGTGTGTTCTTTCGTGTGAGTATTCCTCATTATGCACACATTGCCGAACCTTTGTATGCACTTCTGAGAAAAGGGAAGAGGTTTACTTGGCGGCAAGAGCATCACGAGACGATGGAGCAGCTGAAAGAGATTCTGAAGTCTCCACCTGTACTAAGGAGACTTAGCTATGAGAGCGGAAGACCTATCATATTGACTGTTGACACGAGTCCAAAGGCGATTGGATGGGCAATCGGTCAAGAAGATGCAGAAGGCGTGCGGTTTGTTTCAAGGTTTGGAGCTCGGATCTTAACAGATAGACAACGTAACTATCCTCAAGTGAAGCGTGAGTTGTGGGGAGCTGTTACTGCTATGAAGGTAGATCGAGAGTTCTTGATAGGTGCCCGTGTGATAGTAGAAACAGATTGTTTGCCTTTGCTAGGTATGATAGCAAACTGTAATACTCCAGATATAGCAATGCTACGATGGATTGCTTATATCCGGAGTATGAACCCTGAGCTGAAGCATATAGCAGGAAAGGATAATCCTGTTGCAGACATGTTATCTAGGGCTTGCTATACAGATGAAGAAGAGATGATTACTGAAGTCGAAGATGAGGAGAAGAGAGACGTTTGGTGCCAAGTTGGTCAGCAGACTTCAGACTTGGAACCACTGCCGTTCTACGAGGAGTTCTACACGGAAAAGTTCCGCGATATCGGCTATTATCTGAGTTTATTATGCAGAAGAGAAGGATGGAGTGATGCAGAGTTCAAGGAGATCAGACGAAAAGCGTACGGTTACCTTCTACGTGAAGGTTATCTGTGGAAACGTCCGAAGAGAAGAGATGGGATGTTGGCTAGAGTAGTGGATGATCAACCGACGAAACTGAATCTGCTGAAGGAGTTTCATGACACCTTGTGGGCTGGACACCGTGGAGTTTGGGCTACGTACACGAAGATGAAGGAGCGATACTGGTGGAAGGGTTTGTATCAAGACGTAGTGGATTTTGTAGGGTCGTGTCTGCACTGCCAGTTCTACTCTAAAGTCCGTTACAGAGATGGACTTGTACCTACCTACCCACCTAGTATTCATTTTTCGTGGGTCCTTGATCTTGTGATGATGCCGCCGGGACTGTGGAGAATGCGCTACTTGGTGTTAGCTCGGGAAGATCTCTCCAACTACGTGGAGGGGCGAGCACTACGAACGAAGACTACAGAGAACATATGTAGATTCGTGCTGGAAGATATTATCTGTCGTTATGGATCTGTTGGAAGACTACGAGCAGATAGAGGTGAGTTGAGAGGTGCAGAAGCGAAGGAGTTCTTTGCTCGCTATGGAGTAAAGCTTCGACTTACTACTGCCATGAATCCAGAAGGCATTGGTAAGAGTGAACGAGGACACCCTTCTATCGTTCACGCTTTAGTAAAAGCATGTGATGGTAGGCCTAGAGAGTGGCCGAGACTGCTTCCATTTTCTTTATGGGCTGATAGAACTACACACTGTACCAGGACTGGCTATATGCCAGTTGAGCTTATGTTGGGACAGAAGCCGATCATGCCTGCTGAGGAGGACTTTCCTACATGGACTACTCTACCGTGGGAAGATGATATAGATCATACTTCACTCCTTGCTTTACGAACTAGGCAGTTGGAGCGAAGGGAGGAGGATCTTGCTGAGGCGCAAGAGAAGCTGAAGGTGGCTCCAGTTAGAAACAAGGAGCGTTTCGACAAGACTCACCGACTACGACCAAAGCCAATACGTGTTGGTGATTGGGTTCTGGTGTATGATAGCACGCTGGAGAACCAGCATTCTACACTTCGTAAGTTCTCACGAAGATGGTTCGGGCCTTATGTTGTGTTAGATGTTTATGAGAATGCCACTTATAGTTTACGAGAGCTAGATGGTACTCCTTTGAAACTATCTGTGGCCGGCAAGCGAGTGAAGTTGTTCAAACAATGTGGAGGATCAGTAGATTTGTTCAACTTTTTGGAGTCTGAACAGAGGGTGACAAGAGATGAAGACGCCTCGGCTACTGAAGAGGTTGAGGCGGACGAGAACGATAATGATGAAGAACAAACTGAAGACTGAAGAGGTTGGCACATGCCGGAGGATGTGCAGGTTTGGAGGGGGTGGATGTCGTGATGTGAATCATTTTACAGTGTAAATAATTCACCTCTCTGTCAAGCGTTAGTCTCTCTGAGTGAAATTAGGACCTCAGAGAAGTCGATACTGGAGGATGTTATATATTTTGAGTCTTAGTAGGTTGATTACCATGTAGATGGAGTTAAGCTCATGGGTTGTAATTACATGTCGCCCATGCATGCTTCCTAGCGAGGTTAGGTTATCTTTCGGGATTACGTGTCGTTTTACATGTCTTCGCATGTAGTTTAGGGTCTATGCTGGCACTTTAGAGGCTTGACGTGGTAGCCTATGTGCAAATTCAAGTCACCACGTGGTTTGGGACACAGAAGGACAGGGGAGTGAAGCTATGAACTCCCATTGGTCCAATTTTGTCTTTAGTGTACCGCTAAACTTAGTTGTAGGGGTCTTAAGAGGAGTTCGAGCATTTGGAGAGGGAACTTCGAAATCTGAGAGCACAGGGAGATAGGGTTCGTCGTGCCAAGCACTGTCAGCGAAATTTTTGATCGATTTGGAGCAATAAAGAAGGAGTTATGGCTGATTGAAGTTTGATTTGTGCCAGAATTGCAGCACTTCTGTTGATTTTGGGGTTTTCGGTGTCAATCGCAGTAGATTTGAGAAAATCGCTTCAAACCTTCGAGGTCTCGTTCATTGGCAGCAGGGCTACGACTTTCCCCAAATTTTCATGTCAATTGAAATTGTGAGTAATTCGGGGCGACCGCTGAAATAGAGGGGGTCCGAAAAGCTCTCAATCTGGAACAGCAACTTCAGAGAGCGAGATCTGGAGTTCCGTGTACAATCAGGAGGTCCAACTTCACAGGAGTGTTCAGCAAGCTGTGTACTGCAAATTCTGTAAGAATCTTTGAAAGTGATCGAGCCAATTCTCTGTTCTAGGTCGAAATAGCTGACTGGGTACCAGAAATTGCCATAATTTCTCTGCTCAGAACGTTTCTGCCTATATCTCGACACTCTGATTTGATCTCAAGCTGAAACTTCGTGTGTATGATCAGTAGGGCCTCATTTACATGTAGGAGGAGTTCTGAAGTCTGAATCATCGTATGTTTCTGATTCTGGACCGTTAAAGTTCGCTGTCTGATCTTATTACTGCTAGTCTGATCTGATCTTCGCTTCCTGAACATACTGGAGGGTCCATTCGACCTGAGTGAGTGTCTATAGTGCCCTTTATGACCTGAACCCTACCTCTGTATAGAAAGCAACCATAGCCTGAAGCCCAACGCTTCCCTGAGTAGCCTGAACACAACCTTCAAGCTCATATCACAGCCAGAAGGTTCCGCCCTTCCCAGGAAAACTCTCAACTCGACAACGGAGTCAGGGAAGAAGACCCTATCGACATCTGAAGACCGTTTGACAAAAGGAAAAAGTTCTCAGATAGATCTTTTTTGGTTTCTTCGCTACGGATTTTGCCCTTTTGAGTTCGTTAGAGTTCTGGTTGGTTATGTACAACTTGTGGTAGCTAGCTTTAGCTAAGAGCTTGTACATGAATGCTGTTTGGACTTGGGTTTCGATCGTGTGATACTGGTGCATCTCTTTTTGTTAGCAAAGAGAAGTTTCTCTTGCTTTGAGCTACGCTTCGATGATTTTGGGTCAAGGTTGAGATTCAAGGGTTCATTTTAGGAGCTTTGAAGCATATTACAGACCGCTCTGGTCTATTTTTCAGTTTTGTGTTCTTAAGAAGAAAGAACCGGCGTGTATGTACATTGAGAGTTGGTATATATTGCAGCACTCATTTTCGCAGTTGTTTTTTTCTCTGTCTTGTCTCTGTTCAGCATAGTACATCTCCACAGTCAGGAACCTCATGTTTTCTTGGACATCCTTCACGCAAAATCTGACACGACACCCGTGAGCCAAACTCTTTGTTCTTGGTGCCTATGCAATCAAATTCTTTATCTTCTCGCATAGGAGAAGATCATACGTAGATCGGACTGTTGTGTTGTACGTGATGAAAGAGGTTGAGTTGCAAGGGAACGATTTCCGTCAGATTTTTGCTTCTTGTGATCAAATTTCTTGCGTGGTTTTGCGAGGAGAACTCCAAACTGGTTGTTTGGAATCTCATTGGGTTCAAGGTAGTCAAATCTATCTACCAGAGAAGATGAGTCTTAGATCGGACGGTCTGTTTTGCGGATGTACATGGTTTAAGTCACATGTAGGAGTTTTTGAAAGTTTGATCACATGCGATGGAATTAGAGATATCTCGATCAGCGGGGTTCTTAGAGCCAACAGAGTCAGGGAGGAAGACTTGTCAATATAAGAAGATCATTTGACGAAAGAAGAAAGTTCACTGATAGGTCTTCTTTGATTTCTTCGCTATGATTTTTGTCCTTTTGGATTCGTTAGAGCTCTAGTTGGTTATGTACGGCTTGTGGTAGCTAGCTTTAGCTAAGGGCTTGTACATGGATGTTGTTTGGACAGAGGTTTGAATCGTTTGATATCGATACAAAGCTTTTGTTAGCAAAGAAATGTTTCTCTTACTTTGAGCTACACTTCGGTAGTTTTGGGTCTAGGTTGAGATCTAGAGACTTGTTTTAGGAGGTTGGGTGCAGATTACAGTTCATTCAGATCTGTTTCTCGGTTTGATGTTCTTAGAGAGAGAGAGAAACGAGAGTGTATACAAAGCGAGAGTTGGTATATTTTGCAAAGCTTGTTCTCGTGGTTGTTTCTCTCTTTCTCCTCTGTTCAACACATGATATCTCCATGGTCAAGAACCTCACGTTTTCCTGGACAACCTTCATGCAAAATCAGATATGATAACTTGACATCTATGCATAGTTCACCTCCTCCATCTTTTGA
The DNA here is from genome assembly GCA_036924285.1 of Asterella californica. Lineage (NCBI taxonomy): Eukaryota > Viridiplantae > Streptophyta > Marchantiopsida > Marchantiales > Aytoniaceae > Asterella > Asterella californica. The sequence goes on along the minus strand of JAYKYS010000010.1, from coordinate 18,752,895 downwards.
TGAAAGAGATAAATATGCAAAGGTTTGTTAATTTCATTGGAGGGTTGTCACACTTGTAATTTTTGCAACGAGTGTTTACACTTTTGTTAATCCTTTCTTGCACTATATAAGATTCCAAGATTGTTGGTCAACTTTTGAAGACTCTCTGAAATTAATCATATTATAGTGTTATGGATTAAGATACAATACATGGTTATTGTTGCAGAGCATTGTCTCTAGACAACCAAACCTCTGATATACAATGATAAGAGTTATTGCTTATGGTCAGCCAATCAAACTAAAACACCACATATAGCATGAAGACAACCAATACAACTATGGCACAACTAAATCCAATGAACTCACATATAGCAACTGTTTTAATCTACCATGACATAATAGTTAACACATTTGGTGGAAGTCATTGTACTTCCTCAAAACTCTTACCCGATTCCTAGTCATTCGAATTCTCTTATCATCAGGGACGAGTCTTATATCCTCGAACTATCCTAGTCTATTCTTCTCCTACCCACTGAGTCTAGTGTGAAACCTTAACCTCAATCTCAGATTTTCGATGAACTTGCGATCTCTCTTTCTTGCTCCACTCCTTATGGTTACACTGGCCATTGTACATGGGTCAAGAAGAACAACAATAGACCCCATTCTCTTGAATTTTCGGATGTATAAAGAGAAGCACACTAAAATCTATAGGTACTCATGCATATGGCGACATACAAATACAAGTGCAATACAACTAAACAGAAATTAAGTCTAAACTCGGTGAGGCTAGCTAGCCAACTAGTAGATAGAACCATGCAGAATGATGACTTTACAATATGACTGAGCTCTTCCAGAGAAATAGTCAACTAGAACAACTTGTAACTTGGCAGTCGTGTACACAACTTTAAATTTACATGTGTGAATTACAAGGTAACATTTTTAGCTACTTCTTTTATAGGTCATGTCTGGATTTTCCCTCCCGACTATCACTTAACATTTAGAAATAAATTTGATCTTTTTTGTCAACTTGATAAAGAATTTTCACACACAAGACTTATATCATATTCGACTACAATAAACGAGCAAAAGTTCCCTGAAGTTGATCTTGCATGCATATTATAAGATTTAACGTTTGACAATGTAGCTTACAATGATATGACCATACACAAGTTAAAACTTTTGAGGTGTCCATGTACTTCTTCCTTTGTTTGCTTAATCACGACGTTTGTACTAACGTTTGAAGAAGAATATCAAAGAGAATTTAGGCACTATGTTCTATGCTTGTATCTTTCTCATTCATCACTATTTAACCTCTGTACATACATATAAAAGTCTATATAGTATGTGATATGTGATAAAAGTAAATCTCTTCATGTCTCGAACATATAACAAGTAAATCGTTAACTGAAAACTGGTAAAAATATCCCCTAAAGTGTATGGGTATGGATAACTTCCACGTGTAGCAAAGTAATATTGTCAAGAGGCACTGAAATAGCTTAGCTTCTACATGAATGAAGAGTTGAGTACAACCCCGGAGGGAACCATGGAAAATCCCCTTATTGATAACTGACAGAATAGTTTTCAGATATCCAGATAACGTTTGAGAACAAGATTACCATCATGTTGCACAACATTGTCAATAAATGTTTCATGAATCTGGTACGTCATACTGCAGGAAGGGTTATTTATGTAGAGCATACATATTCACCCTCTTCCAAGCTTGGAAGAGGAGGAATATACATGTCTTTTAATTTATGTCCTTATTTTTTTTCTCGAAAGAGTTAGATCATAAAGTATAGTTATTATACTAAATGTTATAGTTAAAGTTATAGTTAAAGTTATAGATGTTAAACTTTGGTATTTTATATTTAGCAATTTAAATTTAGAAAAATTAATCTCTTATTCGTCTCTTGTCTAAAATGATTTAAGAAATCCAATATAGCATCATTTGTTTGTCTATATTTTCTCTCATCACTGTAACCGAACACGAACCTCTGATCAACATTATGAATTTAACCACGTTTGTCGTTCCAGAAGTTTATCTAGCATGCACATTTGGTTAAATATGCATCCAGTCGAGCTTCACAAGGTGTTACCTGGAAAGGAGAAACATCAAATCCATGGAAAAAGTAGTTGGTGTTACCGTAGTGACACAAAGGTTCGTGCAGTAAATAATAAAACAGCGTGCTGCGTGAGAATTTAAAGTGGTTCCCTTGTCTATGCATGGTTAGTAAAAATGGAGATGAGAAGAATACACGATTATCCAAAACAATCCTTTCTCATTAAGCTTTACTTCTCATCTGCATATATGATGATTAACTAGCACGGTGATATTCATCAAATTGACCTTACTACCTTCTGGACGTTCAAATAAACTCATCCTAGGATATGAAAGCACTGATCTAAACTGAGAATCTGCACTCATCCTAGGATATGAGGTACTGATCTAAACTGAGAATTATGCACATATAATCTGATCGTGCTGAATACGTTCAACCAGTTAGATTGCGTGAGATTTTCTTCTTCATTCAAAACTAACGTACAGAATGCTTGTTCTACCGTATGATTATCAAGCCATTCAGAATTTATTTCTAGCATTTCTTCTATGATTATTGATCAGAACTTGAAAATAATTATCCGTTCGAATTCAGCTCAACCGCTTTTGCTTGGATGTCCCTCGTCTACGCAGCATGAATCTCGATTTTGCTCCAACCAGCATATATCTGTCATGTACAGGTTTCCATTCTTGTGTGTGCATCATACAACTACTTGCAAACAAGATTCTGGAGTAACCCAATACGGGTATCCAGAAGTGCAGCATCAAGGGTGAGGTCCTTCTCACAGATTTGTAGGAGAGTTGGTCTACTGCCCACTTTCAAAATTGAGTCTGAACGGCACACTTGAAAGGCCACATCAGTAGAACGTCTGCCGATTGTAGTTTCCATGTTGTATTTGCTGGAACAAACAACAAACAAACTTGTGGGAAATTTTCTTTCAACCATTCTCGGAAATCCTTACGTGCATGTACAGAGTAACAGTCAATGAGCCAAATCATTTTCTGTGAACTAGGAGATAAATGAAACTCCTCACCTATTTTTGAATACCAAGGAAACAAAACAAACGTGACAAAATCCCGAAGAGACTGAATAGTGGACCAATGGCTTTCGGTGAAAGTGGCACCTCTGTCGAATGAGATATCTCGGTTTTGATCCCTTCGGTAACAGATCTTTCTATTCTATTCTCCCCTCAAAGATTACTTGTGCAGGTAGCATGTGATCTTTTGCTGAACTCGAGACTATAACAATGACTTGTCTCTTGTCTTCCTATCTTTGGAATGGGAATCTCCTTTGCTCCTCTAACAACGTAAGTTTTCTCATTCCCTGTTGGCATTAACTGCAGTCCCGTCTCGTCAGAATCAACACAAAGTTCATGTGGAATCCCATAAGCAAAACACAAATAAGCAATACGGTATATTATTTGTTCCCATGTTGTTCCCAGTCACGAGGTAGATGATTTGCTAGGATAGTAGCTTTCTGGAAGCTCCAACCCAGTTTGAGATTGACCCATTTATGCACGAATAATCTTGACATATCATATAAACCTCCGTTCTCTATTAACACATGAGGACATTCCTCTGAAAGAAAAGTTCTGAGCTGAAATTGTATAAGTAGAGAATTTAATCATGTGTTAGCCTCACACATATCATCCAAAACCTTAATGAACTCTTTAATCATGTGTTAGCCTCACACATATCATCCAAAAGCTTAATGAACTCTTGTTCTAAGTCTTCACGTCCCTCCCAAAATCCAGCAACTCCAGGACATAGTATTTTCCTCACTTCCTCACTTTCCACGTAAAAATATTATTTCTCCAACGATCAGTGACAAACCAACCACAAACAGTCGTTCAGCTTGAGGTAAGGATTGTCACATATAACATTCATTCCATAGTGCTTCAGCAAGTAACTTACAGTGTCTCTTTCAGAACGTTGAAATTTTCTCAATGCTCGTTGAATTGGAGGCCAAAGCTTTGGTGTAAACTAGTTAGTTTTCTCCGTATCTGATCAGGTTGATTCACCTTCATATGAATCTATAGAACTCAAATCAATAGGTATACGGAGGATTTGATCGATTATGAATTTATTTGGTCCTTGTCTCGGACGTAGTCTTTTCTAGATTTTCTCCGACATGGGTGGAATGGAATATGCGATTCTTTTCATTTAGATCCTGTGCTCTTCGTGGGTGATTGTCTTGAAACTCTTTTGAAACTGAGACATTACTCCTCTGCACACAAGTCTTCCAAGAAGCTGAAGCAACCATACAAGGAAAATAAGAAGGGAAAAAATTGAGGTTGTGCACTTACAAGCTTGACGATGTCTCTTACTTTGTTGATATGGAGCCAGGTATCTAAATCTCCTGTCAAACACACACAATGGAAAGTGTCAAACTTGTTCCTCCTTACTCGCAACACATGTCAAACATCAACATAAGGTTGTCTCCCTACGCTGTTCTCAATACATGTCAAACACCAACATAAGGTTGTCTGATCAAAAGAAAGTTTCTTTCTCCTCTTGTTCAATTCTATTTCATACACAATCCTTAACTTCGTTACAATTCTAGCAAATAAAGAACAGTAAGAAAGTTCGAAGTGATTTCAGTTTAAAGCTATATCTCTCTCCAACGCATTTTGTTATGGTTTACGTGTATAGTTAGTAAAAGAAGTGAGAATATAACAACAACTAGTCACAACACGTGAACGTCCAAGACAAGTAAAACATGTACGCGCATTTAGCTAAATTCTATAAATGAGGATTGCGCAGTAAACAAAATCGATCAGAGATGTGTCAGAACGGGATTACCGCCAGTCGATGCGTGAACTCTTGTGTCACTATGGTATCGGTGATAATTCCGGAGAAAGTTATATGACGAACAATAGTTTAGGAAAATGTTATGTAGGAAAGACTGTCAACAATACAGTTTTGATGAAAAAGTATGTGACTCTCTTCACCACTCTCGAGAATTAAAACAATTCCGAGAATAACATACCCCTGAGAAGAAGAAGAGGTTGTGTATGCTGGAGCAGAGACATCTATTGATGATCATGCTTCAGTTTAAAGTACTTTAATGTTCTTGTGAAAGTATGTCTCCATGTAATCGTGAAACATAAGTAATAATTTTGAGAACTTTATTTACAAATAATTAATTAATGAAGACGGCTGAGATAATACCCAGGTGTCAGTTTTATTCATCCATTGCAAAATTTCAAAATATTAATAATTTTATATTCAGTCTACATGGAAATTTAACTTTAGCAAGGTGGATAATATGCATCTCAAACGACCTAGCCAAGGATAGCCAAGAAAAGGACAAGCCGGGTATGAGAGAGAAAATAAAGACGATGGATTAGTTTCGGAGGCTGAGATGGATTCAACGATTATTTGATACTTTGATTTTTTCCTTTCTCGTGTGTTAGTGATGTTTCTATTTAAGTTATAGAGAAAAATCTATATGTTAAATAAAAATTTAAAATAAATATAATTTTAATTTTAATTTTTTAATAAATATTATATCTTACAAAACCACAACCTGAGTGAGATTGTAGAGAAAAGTCATACGTATAGCAGGACCTGCTACGCTGCCAAAACCATAATACCGGTGCTTAGTCTCATATAATCATTAATTTATTATCTAATCCTTCTCATCGGAAAACTTAGGTAATAAATTAATCCTACAACCTTCTCCAGGTGATTATGCAGGCTTGCCTACCCAATGAATGATTATGCTGGGAATGATGGATCGGTGACGGATTCGCCCTAAAATTCACAGACGCTGTTGTAACGAGCTGGAAGCCTCATATTTTAACGTGCTGTTATGTGGGAGAGTTATGGTATTTGATATAACTTCTGCAATCAGAAAGGTCTAGTAGCTCAGTGCCAGAGCCATTTCTCTGGAAATCCGGGTTGTGGGTTCAAGTCCTGCCTTGAACAAAATTTTGTTGAAAAATGGAAATTTCAAGTTATGCGCTTGCTAAATTACGGTACGTTGGTCGCTAGAAACTTTGCGAGTATTTAGCTACACTTCATGCTAAATACTCAACATGCATCCTCAACGTACTTGTACAGTGAAAATCGTTTTCTCTTAACGGAAAACATGTAAGTGTTATAAAAATTTATTATAATAAGTTATTATAAAATATTAAAGTAATTTATATATGTTATATGTTAACTAGTTCTGGAGTAGTCAACGCATCCGAAAATAACTCAGAAGTGAAGAGGAGACTGCTGCGCTCCTGGGGTATAAGACCGGAGGTTTAGTTGTCTAATTGCGTCATTTGTAGAAGATTAATTAATGGACACCCCTGTTTCAGTGTACATGAGTGAATATACAGCCTTCACGTTTGAGTGTAGTTTTACGCACTTGACATCCACCTGGCACGAAGGTCTTCTAGCTCAATTTCAGAGATATGATATTATACTCCAGCTCCGTTGCCCTTCAGAACGGTCCAGCAGCTCAACGCAAGAGCTAGTTCCACATGGAATTTGGGTTGCGGGTTCAACATCCTGCCTTGGCCGAATTTGATTCACATTATGAGGAGTTCTGACTTATGCGCTTGCTAAATTACGGTACTCGGAACTTTGGGTTAACCCCCCGAGTGCTCCCGGTGACCCCAGGACCTTACTTTGTGGGTTCGTTTTCGGAGCATTGAGAAATTTAACCGTTATATAGTGAACGCTTTCGGTAAAGAGGAATCAAATTGAATTTATTCATCAGTTTTATAAATTACGATTCATCTCGAAACATACTAGTTTGTATTGACAGAGAAGTGTTAACATCTCGAAACAGACTACTTTGTATTTACAGAGAAATGTTAGAATCAAAACTTTTGGGGAACAAAAAGAATATTCTTTTAAACTCAGAACACTGTGAAGAAAAAAGAAATATACTTTTTCATGTTTTTATACACATATTCGGGATTTCAAGCTCTTCACGATTGTTTTCGTAAAAACGTTGAAGTTCACAACCACCAAGGTCCAGTAGCTCAATGCCAGAGCCATTTCTTCATGAAATTCGGGTTGTGGGTTCAAGTCCTACCTGGGTCATATCTTTTTCTACCGTTTGGCAAATTCAGTTCATTAGCTGGCTAAAGTACGGTATGTTGCTCGCTACACGCTTATTGACCCGAGAGAACTGAGCTACAGTAAAGCATTGTAAGCGTGGCCTTCTCCCATTTGAGGGTTCTGCTGAGGCAATGCCCGAAAATGACAGAAGACAGAAGGAATCGCTTATCATGCTTTTAACTTGCGTAGAAGCCATACTGCATAAACTCCAGTAAGGTGGTGTACATTTGAATGTGGAGTAGTCAGACACGCTACCTCGTTAACATGTTAACGAGGTAGTGTGGATTTGCACATTCAATTTTAAGTAGCCAGGCATGAAGAGCTGAACAGACTTGAACAATATCATGTAAATGATTTGATCCACAGCCATGTTTTTTAGTTTTTAGTTTGTTTAATCTGTTTGATATCCATTCATATTTTTTAATCCTTGGTAAAAGAATATTTTATTTTAGGAGAATGAAGTTGAGACAGTCGTGGCCATGGGTCGTAGTTTGAACAAGGAAAATGAAGCTGCCAGCACTGTATCTTGTGGGGCAGTAAGTTCTAGAAGAAAGGATTTCTCAACATAACTGGAAAGAGAATGTTCTAAGTTGTGGAAGTATAATGACTTTGAGATGCAAGAAGTTACTGGAAACCAGTATCAAAGTTTTATGAGATTTCGAGAATTTTGATGTATCCAAAGAGTTTTTAGAAGTTCTAAATGAAAATGAGAAAACAAGATCCGATAAACAAAGTAGTCGAAACCTGTACCACTCGTCATTATACCAATTTTTCATCTTACTTTCACTCCAAACCTCATTTAATTATATATCGTGAAGCTAGTTATAACTTGCGAGTAGAAACTAAGAAGTCATGAACTTTTAGTTGTTATGTTGTATTATATCATTTGTATATACTTAGTTCATGTGGCTACTTGCAGTTGAGAAAGTATTATAGAATTTTATACATTTCCTTATTTCAAATTATTACTAGTAAGAAAAGACTTACAAAGTTTGAATGAGTGACGTAGGAAAAAAAACATCTGACGGGATTTCCAACAGAATGGCTTAAGAGTGTAAGACCCCTTATGAAATTTCTCATGAGTAGCTTACGAGCGTAAGGCTCTTCATGGCATATAAGCCCGCATAATGATCTGATCCCAGTTCAATCACTGTATTACAGTCTTCTTTTTATTTATGCAGATGAATTATTTTGTTTCAGAATGAATCAAATGTAACCTTGGAGTACTTTTAGTCACATCTGAATATTCATAATACCCCTCTAAATTTTTAGAGATTAATGTAACTCTGAGTTTTCAGAATATCCCTCTAAGTTTTTAAGGATTATAATGTCACTGCCTTAGAATTATGTATTTTATATAATTTGTCTGATCTCGTCAGAGAACTCACATGAATTCTCGTCGGCTCGAACTCGGAACGTGTAGATCGTAACGACAACCGTTAATAGTGAACTATCTTCAGTATGTGTAAATAAATTCAAATGTAGGTACAAAATCTAATATTCCCTGGCCAAAGAAGGGTAACGAGGATCCAAACCCGGAAGCAAGAGGAGTACGTATTACTATCCAATACACCATACAGTACCGAGCAAAGAGTACAGGACACAGTACACCGTCTTGTCAATTTTAGTCTCCAGCACAGATTTTTGTCGTTTTCTATCTTTTTCCACAAACTGCACTTTGCACGCATAATCGTCACTCTTTTTAGAGAAAGAGTCGCATTACGTCAAATAAACTGACGTCCTAGTACTCTGACGCTGAGCGTGAGATTATGCGGAAGATTTTTACGCTTATGTTACACACTTGACCTCCTCTTGATCCGTCTTTGAGCAGATTTTTACTCTGCGTCATCATAACTATCCGTCGCAAGGAATGGAAGGGCACGGCATTTCTTGTTACGTAGTGTATTTTGTCTTATTAATAATCATCAGAGGTGGGAAGAGTATAGATGTAATTTTCATTAAACTGAGATAAAAATCGTTAATACATATCCTCAAAATTCCTTTGTAATTAAAGGTTTATTTAACCTTTAATTAAAGGTTAAATAAAGTATACATGCAAAGTGCATTTTGGAGAAATGGAAGAGAAACGACAAACTGCTATACAAGGAAAAGAAACACTCACCGAGGATAGGTGAGGAGTTAGGAATGGCAGTGGAATTTAAATATGCATGTTCGATTAACTTCTGAGAACTTTTGCTCGCTGTTATCCAGAGGAAATATATAAGTTTTAAACGAAAATCATATGCTAAGTGACTAAAAATAATGAAAATAATTATCAATTATTAATCTATGCTTAGAAACACGAGAAAATCATGATATAAACCATAAGACATGAGTAAACTGCAACACTGCTAAAATTACAAGTGTGAGAACATATAATAATTTACACATTAATTCATTGTGAGTTTAATTTATTACCTAACCCTTCCGAAGGTGAACCTTCACCGTTCCAGTCAGGTGACCCAGACCTGAACAATTTAGAAACTGATTACTCGTGTTAGTGAATTCGGATGGTATGTAATTAATTCAGCTAATTAGATTATACTCGTTCCAACAAAAGTATTTTTGTCTCAATATCAAAATGGTCGCTTGAGATATATTTACAAGATAGACTATACTTGATTTTCTTCAATTCTCAAATGTGTGAGAATTTCATATATTTATAATTATAGTATTAATCAAATGGAGAATATTAAAATAATTAATACTGAAATTTGAAATCTCCTAAATTCAGACCTTAACACTTGGCAACCCGTCGATAGAGAACTCATTACCACAAGTAAAGGCAACTATAAGAAAACTAAACATACAACATCCGAATATTCTGATATCCCCTAAACCCATCAGTTTTATACGATCATTTACCGTCTCACGATATTTTAGACCTTTCTTAACACATAAAGGATATTTCAATTTTCTTATTTCCTCATTGAGAATTTTAGTTTGTTCTTCAGTTCAGAATTTTAAATGATATAAATTAATATTTTAGATCCCATTAAGCATATTGCCTTTACAAATTTTTTAACATCTAATACATCTATTTCTATACATTGGCAGTGCGGGACTGAAACTAGTTTCAGTATGTGAGGTGGGTGAGATAGCGATAGCTGGGGAGGACTTGTAAACGTGGGAAAGGTCGTAGTGGACAAAAACCCATGAGTGAAGCGGTGAAGGTGGGAGAGGCCGAGAGGTATAAGGCATGAGCTAACTAGTCTTCCTAGTCTTTGCGCTTGGCGCTGTGACTCAATTAATGAGGTGAAAACGAGACACGTAAATTGGTGGTTAAACCACAAGTTCTGCTATATTAGCCACCACTAATCATTTTTAATCTTTGCTAAGTAAGTTCTGTACATACCGGACCTTTGACAGAATTATGCAACGCAGTGATCATCGAAGTACGTGATAAAACATTGTGATCTTGGTAGCGAAATGAGCAGAAGAGAAAAAGCTTCAAAATGAGCTCATGATGAGTTCAGGAGGAATACGGACGACTTCAAAATTATCAAGTGAATCTGGGTATCACTGAGAATCATAGAAATAAAATATTCTAAATATTTGAATTTTGAAATGTTCTACTACTCAGCATATTTTGTTATAATCACCTACCCTCGTGTTATCATGACCCTGCAGTTACACACAGCGAGCTCTTTTGAGACAGAGAGCTCGACTCGAATCTTGGCCTCCCGCATTTTTACTGAGAGAAGAAAAAAAATTATAGTGAAAAAAAGTCCGCAGAGTGCGAAGTGAGTAATTTTATACCCTACTCGTGGTTGAATCAAAACCCCGTTCGTGCATTAACCGACGCGTGCGAATTTCGGGAAGGTCTGTAGTGTACGGAACTCACGATCAAACCAACTAGTCAATTCTTGGTAACGCACTTGGTGACCTGATATCTGGGGCCTAATAACCTTCGTCAGTCTATATTGATAATGACATTTCTGGATAGAAAGTAGAGATTGTGATATAAAGCTTCGTGATTCTGTATTCATAATCATGTTGCTAAGAGAATAATCACTAAATTCAAAAGAAATTATACATATATAGGAAATACACAGTATTAAGTTGAATGTCAAGAATATAGAAAACGGCAACCTTAGTCTACTTTCCCATGAGCAACCTGTAACAACGGGTTAACCTTAGTCTACTTCCATGAGCAACAGGTAACCACGGGTAATAAACAACATCCGCTTCAACTGTGTGCACGAGTTTGTCTTGTTTTGTGCTCGATCCATTAATAAGACAAACACATTGTACGACAGAAATCCCACCCCCCTTCATTTCCGTAAAACAGTCGACGGATAACGTCTCAAACCATCCACATTTCGGAGGACGTAAAGTGTGCAGCATAAGCATAAAATGTAGCTAAATTCTCGCGGGTCAGAAAGCGAGCAAAGTACCATAAGTTTAGATAGCTCATGAACTGAATTTGCCAAACGGTTTAAAAAGATTTGGCCCAGGTAGGACTTGAACCCACAACCCGAATTTCATAGAGCATGGCTCTGGCATTGAGCTACTGGACCTTCGTGCTAACTTCGTGTCAAAATCCTTCAAGTATATTAAATCTCCAGAGAAACGGGCATATCTGCTCGCGCATTGAGCTACAGGAACTTTCCATTAGCTGGACGTCAACTGGAGTATAAGTAGACAAATGGCTCTGGCTTTTTGGACCTACAGGACCTTTCTGCTAAGCTGGATGTCAAGTACGTCAAAACCACTGTCAAAGGTGCAGCATGAACTGTAGCTAATACTCGTAAAGTACCATAAGTCAATGAGCTTGCATAAGTCAAAATTTCCAAGGTGAAAAGAAGAATTAAGGTCTAGGCAGGACTTGAACCCGCAACCCAGATTTCCATCGAAATGGCTCTTGCATTGAGCTACTAGACCTTTCTGGAAGCGGAGTCACAAAAGTTTATTAAAAAAGGTGTTTCATACGACAGCGTCAATCTCTCCAGCACGTTACAGTTTGAGGCTTGCAGCTCGTTGCAAAAGCGTCTGTGGCTTTTAGGGCGAATCCGTCATCCCGGCATAAGCACTTCCTTGACGGAGGAGGTAAATATGCATAAATAAGGAATAAATTAAACATTTGATAAAATGTGATATGTGGTGATCAACAAGCAAGGTTCATTCACCTTGCTGAGCTTCGATTTGGGTTTAGGTTTTACTATAAAATGTTTAGTATTTTTAAATATTGGAATCTACGAATAAAAATTGACACTTGGTTATTAGTGCAGCCGTCTTTCCTTTCTTGATCTTTCTTGATTTTGCTCTTCACCACTCAGCCAGAATTTTATGATTTTGAGAAAAATAGGAGTTTTTGTATGCTTGTTTTAAGGTTTATTGTTCTTCTGAAAGTATGTCTCCACATAGAAACTCTCTATGTAATCCGTGAAATATAACAAGAAACACTACGTTTGAATATAATTAATTAACTAATTTAATATTTATCTTTATTTATTCTTTTTCGTCCAATTTGTATTGTAGATCATTTTTTCTACATAATATTTTTCTAAAATTATATTCATAAGATAAATTTTCTCCGCAATAAGCATTAATGTCTATCACCAATAATACCAAATTTGCTTCTTTTGGATTTGTCGTTTCTCTATATGCACTACCTCCTTACGAAAGATATTTCATCATAATCTTTACTTTCGTCTGAGATCTCAGCATCAAAAACATGAAACATCAATTGACAATGTTGTAAAATCCTGTTCTCACACATTATACATGCAAACTGAAAACCCGAGGCTTCGAGATCCATTTCCCTTAGTTCCATGAGGATGTGAACTTTTGAAGGGTGAGGAATTTCAAAAGGATCCTCAAAACTTCAAGAATGACAAGCTATGGATCTCCTTGATTATATTAATTTAGTACATATTGTCGTGTTATAGACGGATTTGTAGTGTGAAAAGTTACTGTACGATAGATGTAGAACAAGCTAACGCTTTGATTGATAAGCTGCATCTTAGTTGAGCTAAGCTTTTAGTTAAGCTACATCATAGGTAATCTAGGCCTAAGGTTAAGCTAGGGCCTAGATAAACTGAGCAAGAGCTTAATAGAAGAAGTTTTCTGAAAATAGAAAACTGATGAGCTCGCCGGGCTGATACAACAGGACTTGAGTTGGAGAAAAGGAGATACTGGTGACGAAGTTATATGAATTGGGATTTTATGAGAATTGTGAAAGAATATATCACGTGAGAAACTGAGATTTGGCTGGCGTTGAAATCTTAGATTGTGTATGTGTATGTTACGATGCACAGTACATTTTAGGATCTTCAATCACTAAAAACAGATTCATATCATTGGAACTATGTAACTTAGAAGTAGTAAAGAACGCAAAAACTAAAAGAAAGATGGGCATTATGTTCAAAAAGGAGAAGATAAAGCAGGTGTGGACGTCGGAGCTATCCATAGATATACTTTAAGAGCTATGAGTTATTGGAAGTAATGTAAAAAGGAGGACAAAGTGATCCTCGTAGTCTGTAGTTTTGTCATCCAGCTAAAAAAGGACCAAAAGAGAAAAAACCTCTATGTATTTTATCGATGTTTGAACTTCTCAGGACTCACGGTTCTCTTTATCTTTTGCGTGAGATGTTCATGATTCTCTTGATATGATTCAAGACTCACGGGTCGACATAATATGATGACTCATCTAGTTAATATAGATATGCATTAATTTATAAAAGATAAAAAAATATCATTATCATACTTTGCTAGTAGTAATATTTTTGATCGTGAAATATTTATTGACTTCTCATCATTGTGTGATGGAGGCATAGTTCTTCAGATTACAGCAAACAATGTCATGTTGGCAATATCTTCAGAAAATAGAAGATAATTCAGGGAGAGAGAAGATCATGTCATGTGGGAATTTACTTCATCAAGAGATGTGAAGACAAGAGATGTGAGAGGATAAGGTGGAAGAAGATATGCAAGGAGAAAGTTGCGCAAGAGAGCAGTTAAATAATGTACAATGGGAGCACAAGGTGTAGAGTCTTGGAGGCCAGTTGGTGAGATTATGGTCCTTTGTGAAGTTTATCGAGGGAAGAAGATGTACCTTCGTGAGCATAGAGTTATAAAAGGAGATGCTTTAGATGTCATGTTGTATCTTGAGTGTTGATATAGTCCCAAGCTCTAGTAGATTGATGGCTAACATTAGCCGGAGTGGTTAGGATTGTTACAATTAGTTAGCGGGCTAACCCACCATTAGAGTTTTTTTTGTACTCACACTCACTATATATACATGGAGAGGCAAAGTCTTTCTCATCTCATTCCTTTTACTTCCTTGTCTACTCGCTCTCTCTTCTTGGAGTGTCTTCGAAGTATCGATCTTTCTACATGATTCAGAACATTCACATTCTGTTTTTTGACTCCTCACCTCGCATACACTCTCAGAAGAAGTTTGTTCCTTAACGAGAAGACATGACCTTTGATCATTCTCTCCAGTTCTGCCAGCAAGGCTTCTCACAACTCTCTTCTAAGTTTCAGGAAGAAGAAGGAATCAGCTGCTATGGGTCAGACAGAAGAGATTCGCAAAGAACCCTCATGTCTTCTCGCGCATTCAGCCAGCCTTTCCAATCTTCTAGTCTATCTAAGAAGATGCGGATTTGAGAAGTCAAGAAGACTGGGAGGCACATGCCTGATTCTCAATTTCCTGCTTCTCGAAACAACAATCAACTCTCAAGTTCACTCTGGATTCGCATCAAGCTTCTCTCAACACAAATTCCAATCCAATCACTTGATACAAATTGCAAACATTCGTCTTTCGAAGATGTTCAAAAATTCAGAAGCGTCTTGTGTTCACGGATTCTGAGACAGAAGCGCAGTAGGGTAGAGAAATTGATAGTCAGACCATCGAATTCTAGAATGAAAAGTAGGGAAGCTCAATTTCAATTCGGGAAGAAGTGGGAAGATGGTTGACGGAAATTGGATAGCGCTTCCTCGTCCAATTTTCTCAAGAGAAACTCAAGGTAGGGAGAACGATTGATGGGCTTCCTGCAAACAATCAGGGAAGCGCGGGAGACATCGAAACAGAGGACGGAAGCGATGGAGAAGAGGAAAGACATGAGAAGAACCTTAGTACTGCTTCCAACTACGCTTTTGATTGTGCCTTCAGTCTTCTGCACGCTTCAGAACTTCAATTTCACCTCCAATGTTCTGCGACGATCCCACTTCTGTCTTCAATCTCGAGTTGCTCCTACAATCGATCTCGATTTGCTGCACTCCGAAGCTTCTCTCTCAATTTCTACCTCGACCCTCAATTCCTAATCTTCTAATCTCGGGGGGATCCCTCACTCTTCCACCTCAAGTGCGCTTCTTGGCTGAAAGACACCTTCTCCTACTCAGTCTCATCAATTCGCTCCTGCTCGCTTCCAAGATATTCTTCAATTTTTGAATCGAAGTAATTTCTAGAATCAAGAAGCAGCAAGGAGTGCTCTGATGCTAATGCACCTCCAGCTTCCGTATCTTCTCTACGCTGTCAAGGTGAGGTTTTCTTGGGAAGGGTAGAACCTTCTGGCTGTGTTATGACGTGAAGGTTGTGATACGTTTACTCAGGGAAGCACTAGGCTTCTAGCTGTGGCTGGTTTAATCAAAGGATAGGCTTCAGGTTACAACGTGACACTGTAAAACACTCATACAGGTCTCTTGGCTCTTCTGATATGTTCAGGAAGCAAAGTTCAGGCTTAACTAGCAATGATAAGATCAGACGGTGAACTTTGACACTCAAGATTGAGAAATATGTGAAGGTTTAGACTTCTAAACTTCTCCTACATGTAAAAGAGGCCCCACTGAGCACACACATGACGTTTCAGCTTGAGATCAAATTCAAGCACCGGGATATGGACAGAAAAGTTCTGAGCAAAGATATTACAGCAATTTCTAGTACTTAGACAGCTATTTCGATCTACAACAGAAAATTGGCTCGATCACTTTCGAAGATTCTTACAGGATTTGGAGTCTACAGGATGCTGAACATTCCTGTGAAGTTGGACCTCCTGATTGTACATAGAACTCCAGATCTCGCTCTCTGAAGTTACTGCTCTAGATTGAGAGCTTTTCAGACCCCCTCTGCTTCAGTGGTCGTCTTGAATTACTCACTCATTCAAATGACTTGAAACTTTTTGGGCGGTCGTAGCCCTGCTGACAGTGAACGCAACCACGAAGGTTTGAAACGATTTCCTCAATTATGCTGTAATTGACACTGAAAACCCCAAAATCAACAAAAGTGATGCAATTCGGACTCAACTCGAACTTCAAATTGGCATAACTCCTTCTTTATTGATCCAAATCGATCAAGAATTTCACTGACAGTGCTTGGCACGACGAGCTTTATCTTCTTGTGCTCTCTCAGATTTTGTATTGTCGTCACCAAATGGCCGAACTCTCCTTTAGACCTCTGTTTCTAAAGTTAGAGTTTTACAAAAGAAAAAAACAGACCAATGGGAGTTCATAGCTCCACTTGGTTGTCCTTTAGTGCCTTAATCCACGTGGTAACTTAACTTCACTCAAAGGCTACCACGTCAGCCTCTCTAAAGTGCTAACGTAAATCTTAAACTATCTAAAATGACACGCAACGCTGAAAGATAACTTAACCAGCTAGAAAGCGTGCATGGGCGACAAGTAAGTACAACCCATGAGTTTAAAACTCTTTGAACATGATAAACAATCTACTAAGACTCAAAATACATAACACCCTCGAGAATCAACTTCTCTGAGGTCCTAACTTCACTCAGAGAGGCTAACTCTTGGCTGAGAAGTGAATCTTTTACTATGTGAAATGATTCACATCACGACAACGCGATTAGGTAATAGCTCGACAACCCTAGACCTACCTACTACAGTCGTGACTACACGGTAGTATACCTATCCCTTACCTAGTCGGTGCTTGGTTGGTACCTTCCGTGGTTGCAGTCAATGTCTTCTCGGAAGCGTCTTCTGTCTTCTGGCTTCCGACTTCTGTCTTCTAGAAAACACCCTCTAGAAGACGACTTCCCACAAGACATCCGTGTTCCGACTTTGGAAGAAGTTGACTTCTTCTCATAAATTTCCTTAAGATCATCTTCCCGGTAATCAGTGCGCAATCTTAAGTAATAAGGTTACTTCAGTTATATAGACACGTCATTAACTTACAATTTTTGAAAAAGTCTACAATCTTGCAAATTGTGGACACCACATACGCTCAACCTCACATGTTTGCGTCTCCGCAAACATCGAAGCTACTATTTTAGCCCAATATTTCTTGACACGCCACCTGTTAACACGAGTGGTCATCAAGGTACCATCTAGCTCTTTCAATTGTAAGGAACCATTGTCGAAGACTTCCAAGAGTTTGTAAGGACCCATCCAGCGAAGATGAAGCTTCCATGGAATTTCAGATGCTTGTTGTCGTATAGAAGAACCAAGTCTTCATCTTTGACAGTCACCTTCTTCAGCTTGCCGTCATAGTTAACCTTTCACTTCCTAAAAAATATCAGAGGATCTATTTTCGATCCAGACACACAAAAATCATCTAGGAAGATCTCAATGAAAGTGCTAAGACACTCCTTAAAGATCGTAATCATCAACCTCTAGAATGTGACAGGAGCGTTGCATAAACCAAACGACATTTGGTTATATGCGTAAGTTTCCCAATCAGTAGTAAAAGTGATCTTCGACTTGTCTTCTTCTCTGATTGAAACTTGGTTGTATCCAAAATACCCCAGGAAGCTGTAGAACTCATGTCTTGCCACCTGGTCTAACATAGAATCGATGAATGGTAAAAGATGATGGTCCTTCTTCGTGACCAAGTTCAGCTTCCGGAAGTCCTAACACACTCTGATCTTATCTGTCTGCTTCTTTGGCACGTTGACAATGGGAGCTACCCACTCACTGCTAAGCATTGGGAAGATGACTCTTGCCTTCAGATAATGAGCAATCTGATCCTTCACCAGAAGCGAGTACTTGGGATTGAGTTAATACTGTCTCTGCCGTGCAGGAACAAGCCTTCCAGCAAGTCAATTCGATGCTCTCTCAGTTCTCTAGGTATGTCCTTAATGTCTTCTATGATCCATGCGAAGACATCCTGGAACTCTGTCGAGAGTTCACTGAAGTCTTCAAACTGTTGGTCCTTGATCACCTTGGAAAGTCTTAGCTTCTTCCCATGAGCAATCTTCATCTCTTGAAGGTCGTCATGGTTCACCATTCCTTCAGTATGACTGTATTCACTAGCACCAAAATATTCCGGTTGGGGAGCTTCTTCCATGTCTGACTCAGCTTCTGAACGATCAGCTAACTGATCTTCTGAAGAGAAGATAGTACTTTCGTCTTCTAGAAGCTCTTCTTCCGCAATTTCGTAGCACTCAATGTATCCACAGTTCACTTCTTCTGCTTCTTCTGAGGTACATGTAGTACGCAAGTAATTTACCACAAGCTCATCATATCTTCCATCATTGTCAGAAGACGCAACTGAGTCTTTTGATGTGTACCCCTCAGTCGTAGAGGAGTTTCACTTTGATGTCCAATCTTCATCCAAGAGAGTGAGACTTTGGACTTCTCGCCCTGCTTGGGTGTAAAATTGAGAAACCTCAAACGATGTCTTCTCCAATCGGTATTTACATTTACAGCATACAACCAAGGTCTTCCTATCAAAACACCCAACCTTAGTTACTGGTCGCAAAATAATGTAAGTGAGGTAGAAAGATACTCCCCCAATTACCGTCAAGACATCTTTCAGTTGTCCCAAAGGTCATCTTCTGATCTGGTCTGTCATTTTGAGAATCCTTGGAGTAGGTTGGAACTCAGTGAAGCCTAAGGCATGCGCAGTTTCTTCAGTCATGATGTTGACTCCGGAGTCTGAATCAATGGGTATCTTCTTCAGAAGACAACCATGGATCTCCATGTCAAGTTCTGGGGCTCCTAAGTCCTCATGCTCTATTCTAAGGATCGGAGTGCTTTGGGGAAGTCTCGTCTTTCTCCTCTTCCTCGATCTTCGTAGGACAGATTGTAACAGCTTCTTGTAACCAGCATATCATCCAGAAGCTCTTGGAAGGTTACATCCGCCTTCTGAATCCATAAATCTTGTAAGAAATCATAAAGAGATCGCTTCAGAAGAGTGACTGGAGTTTCCAACATGGAAGGTTTAGAAGTTACTTCCTTAGGTGGAAGTAACTCAATTAAAATTAGCATTAAATCGTTTAGAAAGACTTGAATTGGGTCTTCTCTCGACTGGAAGCTGGTCCTGTGGGACAAGGTTGCCGTGGTCGGTGGAGGAAGCTTCTGCACTATCTTCCGTCGCTTCTCCAGTTCTTCTTGCTTGATCGCTTCTACTTCTTTTCTGATATTAGGAGCAAAGTACTTCGGATCTTCCTTGTCATAAGCAGGAGAGGAAGGTCGCTCGAGAGAGGGTGATCTCTCTTTATGCTGCTTCTTCTTCTTAGTCTCCTTACGACGGGATTTCGACTTCTCTCTGCTTTTGGTACTCACCTTGAGTACTGCATCATCCATGACTTCTTCGGAGGTCAACTATCTGAATCTGAGCAAGGGCTCCAAACAGTGCCATCCGTTAGGGTAAAAGTTGATGTTTCCTCAAGTGGTTTTTTTATGAGCTGCAGACGTCTTCTACAGCTGAGGCTCTTTTCTTATGCGCTTCTCAGGGTTTGATTCATCTTCCTCTATGTGTAGACAATCCGTGAACTCCCCAGGATCTTCTTCTTCTACAGAGATATGTTGTACGCAGCGAGCTTAGAAGCTGATGCTGCTTCTGCAAGAGGTGTGGTATCCGCAAATCTAACCATCTGCCGTGGACGTAGAGTCTGCGGACAATTCTTTGTGAAATGTCCTGCTTCCTTACAATTCCTACACAAGGGCACTTGCCCAATCTGTCTTCTGGGATGAGGACAGGTGGACCCCAGTGTCCTGTCTCTCCACAATTGTTACATGGTCCAGGAACAGGATTTAGAGGTCGTTGTGATGACGAAAGTTGTCAGAGCGTCCTGGTCTGTATAGTATCAGTCCTATCCCTAGGAGCATAACGATTAAATTGAGTAGGAGGGGTAGGAGTGAAGGTTTGTACCGTCTCAATCCTGTAGCAGGATTCTCCACTTGGATCGTGTAGGTACCTTTCATCGTCATCTTCCTAGTCTGTCAAATTAACAGCTTGATCTTGTGTACATTGATCTCTGGTGTGTCCGGAAGAGTTACAAAGAATGCACCAAATGTTTGGTCGGGAAGCCATGGGTTGCTTCCGCTTGTCCTTTGGGTTCAGAAGATGAACCTTCAGGTCTGCAAACTGTTTTAGCACTTCATCAACTGGGGGTCAGGTGCAGCTTGAATAATCTGAGTCTGAGAAATCTTTTGCACAACTTCTTCTCTGGATCGTGACTTCTTTTTCTTCTTCTTCAGTGTCTCTTTCTCCTGTTCAGATTAAAATTCTGAACTTTCGACACTAGACTCTTCAGAAGCAGATGATGCTTCCGAAGCACTGTTGTCAGTTTCAGTGGACTTGGACTTCCTAGAAGACTTCTTGGACTTCTTAGACTTCTTCAAGGTCTTCTCTCTATCTTTCGTCATATTCCGGATGATGCTCGAGGTTTCATACTGCTCTGCATACTTCTGTACCTCTACTAAGTCATCACCTCCTCCTCTTCTACAATACAACTCCATGTCTTGAGACAATCCTCCCAAGTACCAGTCCACGGCTTGCTGAGCACAATAACCGAGTCTTCTTTGGTTCTGGAGGATGTGATCTAGGAGGTCTTCAAACCTCTCAGTGTAATCCCGTAGTGTCTCTTTCTTCTTTTGTTCTAGTCTTGAAGTTCTATGAGAGTCATCCGGTCATAGCCCACTCCTCTGAACCTCTTCAGAAAAGCTGCCTTCAGAGTAGCCCAAGTGGCCATAACTAAATCATCATCCAAAGCTTTACTCATCCATTTTCTTCTCTTCCCTACGGAGTCCGTCGACATCAATGTCTTCCTTGTTAGATCGAGAGATGATCTCGAACATCGTGATGAAGTCATCAGCATCGGCATCATCGTCATACAGATGATACTTCTACCGAGTATGAGAAGCCATGTTGGCGGTCGGCTGATCTTCCTGTATCAGATCCAGGTGGTGGAGATGATCGAAGGGTCAGGTTTGTCGTCTTCTGAACGAGAGTTGTTGTCGTTTCCATCTTCTGAGATGTCTGGACCAATCCCCTCCAGTCTTTCTTCACCTTGAGAAGCCTCTCCCACACTTGAGAAGACGTCTTCTGCGTAACCAGACAAATCTACCTTGTAAACGTGGTCACCCAGTTGGCTTCTGTCTTCTCCAAAGAAAATGCTCGAGATGGAAGGCTCTTTCAACTCTACTGTTCAGACCTTCTTGAGCTCTTCTTCTTTCTTTTGGTGTCTCAAGGATAAACTCTTTAGAAGCGGTTTCCTGGGGTGAGTGTACGTACTCAGGGTCCTTACATGCGCGTCTTCTGCTTCTTTCTCTAGTCGGAAGTATCCACCAGAGTGCTGAGAAGAGGTGTCACTCTTCTTCTAATACTTGATCTGCTAAGCTGAAGATCTAAACAACTGTCACAGGTTTGGAACGTCTCTCTCTCCGATCTCATGCTGCACTCGACTGCAGTCTTTCAAGATCAAGTCTTCCAAGAAGCTCTTGGAAGCGGAGAAGTGATCTTCTTCCATTTCTCCTTGATGTCCCTCATTAGCTTTTGGTTGCAATTCTTGTCTTCTCAACAAGATAGGATTCCACAACACACTAAAATTCGATCCAAGTTAGTCCAAATGCAACCAACTACTGGCATACAGATCTAGGAAGCTTAGAACAATCGTTACTAAGATGAAATCTCCGGTAGCAGCGTCAAAAATACGAGACTACTATATGTAGTGTCTCATGATTTCTCTTTTAGCCCATTGTAGCATAAAAGATTTCGCTTCCTAAGAAGATTTACATTAGTATTGCTGCTATAAGTTCTAAGATCTATCCAAACTCACAAACACGCGGGATTTGTCTAGAAATATCTTCTTCTCACAAAACCACACGGTTTCCAGACCCTTTAGAAGCTGCTCTGGACCCACACATACTAATACTACCTAAAATACCACACAAATATCCATTGAGAAGTCCGGGAGACGATTACTGCTTCGAGATCACGGCTTCTAGTCTTCCCACGACGGTCTTCCCGAAGTAATTCTCAGCTTCCGAGGTTCAACTCAGCTTCTGACACCTCCAAAAGACTATCCTTGCTTCGTAGATGTCAAACTACTCTGCTCTATCACTCATTGCTCTTACAATTTCCAACGGGGTTAGATTAATCACATGGTGTATGCCCCATGTAGCCTTCCCAAGCTTCTGCCTACGGAAGCGGTCTTCCTGCAGCACTATAACGACGTTTCGCTTACTGATACTCAAAAGAAGTCTCGTAAGTCCAATAGAAGAAAATAGGAAGATGGGAAGATGAGAGAAGATGAGGAAGAAGGGAAAATCCAAACAAGAGGAAACAAGAGGAAAAGGAGAAATTAAGATTCCGACAGGCTTCTAGTCCGGATCCTGACTAACAAGTCATCCCTACTTGTAGTAATTTGGGAAAAAAGACTAAAAATCTGCTTACAGTTACACAATCTTCCAATCGAGGATGTCGTCTTCTACTGAGGAAAGAAGGCTTCCGACTTCTTCTGTCTTTGCTCCGACTACTCTGCCTTCAAGGACCAATCTCTCATCGGACAGTCCGTACGTGGATCCGAAGTGCTCCACTGGATGAGACAAGCTTGGACTCTGCACAGCTTCTAACAATCACCGCCACTCAAGAAGAAGGCTTCTCATGCACACTTGGGTATGAATTCGAGGAAACCCACTGCCCAGAAGACACAGACAAAGCTTCTGGAATCAAATCTGAAATCTAATCCCCGAGAAGAAGTTACATTGGCTTCTAGAAGCTCACTCCATCCACTTCCTGTCATACTCCTCTACATCCTTCGATCTTCTGCTGAGAGCGAAAGTGCAGACCTACCTTATGTGTGAGTGTGTGTCCAAATTCTACATTAGCCTTGCTTTTACACAATCGCCTTGAGTCACAAGAGGGAGATCCTTTCCAATCACAACTCACAACCAAGAAAAATAGGGCGCTGTCAGCAGGCCACCACCTCCTAAGCTTTGGTTCCCTCTTAGTTTGAAAATTGCTTTCTACTACTTACCGTTGCTTATCTTGCCACATGGATAGTCACATAAAAATAAAGTGAGAGGTGTCTTTCTTAAAATAGCAGATTTTAATTCCTACCCAAAATAGCCATATCAACTGACTGCATACCTCTACTACCTGCTCCTGATCGTCAGGTGTGGTCTCCATTGGATTCTCACCTACTTGATCTCCTAAATCGACTTCTGATATCGCGAGAAGCCCTGCTGGTACCTTTGGAGCGGCCGAGGTGACATCCTCCTCAGTGCTCGTAATGTGGGCTTCCACCATGGCTTCGGAAGCCAAAAGAGGCTTTTGGGAAGTTGAGTCCACCTATGCTTCTTGGCTCTTCTGCAACACTTGCTCGACACTGGGAGCTAGAGTGACCTCACAGTGGTCAGAGGTAGTCACCTCCTCCACTCTAAACACCTAAGAAGAAACCTCTGCTTTCTGTCTTCCAGAAGACGTCTTGTCTTCCGAGGCTTCTTCTGTCTTTTTTTTGACTTACCAAGTGGACAGCGAGGTCGAACTCCTCCTTGTCGAGATCCTTCCCGCTCGCTGGTCCTAGTGCACGAGAAGACGTAGCTGCATGCTGAGGAATCGAGGGAAGACCGTAAGGAGTCTTCAAGCTCTCAATCTGCCGATCTAGGATCCTGGTTCGGTCATAATTCTCAGCTCGGAGGTCAGTTCGAGAGTTCTACATATCACTAGAAGCTCTCGCCGAGACCGTTTCAATGATATCTTACTCGCCTCGAGATCTTACGTGGAGCTCCGTCCACGACCTAAAACGTCATCAGAGCTCCAACGCTTTGTCATTTTTTGGAAACTTGTGGTCCAGACCTAGTCTCGAACCTTGTGGTTCAGACTCACGTCTCGGTCTCATGTCTCAGGCCTATGTCTCAGACTTAGGTTTCAGTCCGTTCTCAGACTTGCCCGCTTAAATCAGCGTTCGTCTGGGGTCGTCTTGGGATGGGCTCTTAGGTCCTAACCCAATGTTCCAACCTTGGTTCAGAGAACCACTTAGGGTTCATCTGATCCCGACTTCGCGGCCAAGCCGTTCAGTCCTACTCGCAGCGTTCACAATAGCACATAGTCTATTGTTCGCATATGCGCTCGATCTTGAGACTGAGAGTCGCGACATCCAGGTAGTGGAACATGCTCTCCTTGCAGTCCACTAACATCTCTCTGGAAGCATCATCCCAGTCACGAGCTAGGGTCAGAAGCTTCCTTCCCGCAGTGAAGTTGAACTTCTTCCAAAGCGCTTCCCTCATCTGTGCCATGATCTCCTTGGCTCGGGCTTTTGCTTCTTCCTGCTGCTTCTTCTCTGCTGCGGCCTGAGCTTCCGCGGCTTCTCGTAGTGCACTCCAAGTCAATCAAGAAGACTCTCGGGACAACTTTTAGTTAATTGACATACTCAGAAGACTTCTCATCGTCAGGCTTCTCATCACTTGTCTCACCTGTCTTCGGTTTTCTACACACAATCTAACTTCACAACAGACACGGAACATTCACATTCTGTTTTCTGACTCCTCACCTCGCATACACTCTCAGAAGAAGCTTGCTGCGTAATGAGAAGACATGACTTTTGACCATTCTCTCTAGATTCTGCCAGCAAGGCTTCTCACAACTCTCTTCTAAGTTTCAGGAAGAAGAAGGAACATGCTGCCATGGGTCAGATGGAAGAGATCCGAAAAGGACCCTCACGTCTTCTCGCACATTCTGCCAGCCTTTCCAATCTTCTAGTCTCTCTAGGAAGATGCGGATTTGAGAAGTCAGGAAGACTAGAAGGCACAGACTTGATTCCCAATTTCTTGCTTCTCGAAACAACAATCAACTCTCAAGTTCACTCTGGATTCGCATCAAGCTTCTCTCAACACAAATTTCAATCCAATCACTTGATACGAATTGCAAACATTCGTCTTCCGAAGATGTTTAGACATTCAAAAGCGTCTTCTGTCCACGGATTCTCGGACAGAAGCGTAGTAGGGTAAGAAAATTGATAGTCGGATCATCGAATTCTAGAAAAGGAAGCAAGGAAACTCAAAGGACGTCTCTGGATTCGCATCAAGCTTCTCTGAACACAAATTCCAATCCAATCACTTGATACGAATTGCAAACATTCGTCTTCCGAAGATGTTCAGACATTCAAAAGCGTCTTCTGTCCACGGATTCTCGGACAGAAGCGTAGCAGGGTAAGGAAATTGATAGTCGGCTCATCGAATTCTGGAAAGAGAAGAAGTGGGAAGACGACTGACAAAAATTGGACAACGCTTCCACGTCTAATTTTCTCAAGAGAAATTCAGGGTAAGGAGAACGATAGATGGGCTTCTTGCAAATGATCGAGGAAGCACGGGAGACATCGAAACTATGGACGAAAGCGATGAAGAAAGGAGCAAGACATGAAAAGAACCTCAGTACTGCTTCCAGCTACGCTTCTGATTGTTTTTTCAGTCTTCTGCGCGCTTCAGAACTTCAATTTCGTCTTCAATGTCTTGCCACGATCCTGCTTCTGTCTTCAATCTCGAGCTGCTGCTACACTGCTCCTATAATCGATCTCGATCTGCTGCACTCCGAAGCTTCTCTCTCAATTTCCACCTCGACCCTCAATTCTTAATCTTCTAATCTCGAGGGGACCCCTCACTCTTCCACCTCAAGTGCGCTTCTTGGCTGGAAGACACCTTCTCCTACTCAGTCTCTTCAATTCGCTCCTGCGCGCTTCCAAGGTATTCTCCAATTTCCGAATTGAAGTAATTTCCTGAATCGAGAAGCAACAAGGAGTGCTCTGATGCTAATGCGCCTCCAACTTCCGTATCTTCTCTACACGATTAAGTAATAGCTCGACTACCCCAGACCTACTTACTACAGTCGTGACTACACGGTAGGTATACCTACCTTTTATCTAGTCAGTGCGTGGTTGATGCCTTCCGCGGCAGTCACTGTCTTCTCGGAAGCGTCTTCTGTCTTCTGGCTTCCGGCTTCTGTCTTCTAGAAGACACCCTCCAAAAGACGTCTTTCGGCTTCGGAAGAAGTCAACTTCTTCTCATAAATTCTCTTAAGATCATCTTCTCGCTAATCAGGGCGCAATCTTAAGTAATAAGGTTACTTCAATTATATAGACATGTCATTAACTTAAAATTTTTGAAAAAATCTCCAATCTTGCAAATGGGGGGCACCACAAAGAAGCTACCAGTGTTTCATGAGAAAGACAATGAAGATGTAGAGCCGTTTGTTCGAGACTTCAAAAGAGGTTGCATCAGAAACAACGTGAGAAGGAAAGAAGAATGGGTGTTGTTATTGCTAGAGTTTTTAGAAGATTTTTCTCTTACTTTGTATGAAGACCGAGTGAAGTGCTAGTGCCTTCGAAGTTCCT
Organism: Asterella californica; assembly: GCA_036924285.1. Taxonomy (NCBI): domain Eukaryota; kingdom Viridiplantae; phylum Streptophyta; class Marchantiopsida; order Marchantiales; family Aytoniaceae; genus Asterella; species Asterella californica. The sequence continues at coordinate 18,726,288 of JAYKYS010000010.1, read as the reverse complement.
TCGCCGAAGATGGCAGCACCTTCCATCTTTGCCTCCGAACTACTAAGCTCAATGGTCTCCTTCTTAGTACTTTTAATCTTCTTTCTCGCCTTCGGCTTCTCCTGAGACGTAATAGGAAGACTCCTCTTCCTCTTGCTCTTGCGCTTCTCCTGATCTTCGTCCACAATCGGTATGTCACCCGCTGATTGCGCACCCTCCGATGTGACTTCTTCTATTGCTGGAGCCTTTGGCGAAGATTCTACTGGCTGTGCATCTTCACTCGGTGCCTTCTCTTCCTCTAATCGAACGAACGAACGATCTTTGTCTTCAAAGTCTTCGTCTTCGTCTGATCCGAACCTCAGCTGCTTCTGCTCACTCTTGGAAAGCCATCCCATATCGAAGTAGAAGACCGATAGAGAACCACCCAAGTAAACATAATCTTGCTTGGTCCATAAACGATGCATTTCGTCGTGGAAGATCTTCGCCCAATGCGCTCTCTTCTCCGTGAATAAGTTCTCAAAGAAACAAACCATCCACATCAACAAGTATGTCGTTCTCCTCAGACTCAGAATCAGCATCACAGTTTCGGCGATCTCTCTCTTCACCGGGTCCTTGTAATCGGCTAACTTGTAGTCATTCGTTGGATGAATTGGGTGGGCGAAGAGTTTCACGTAGTCTTGTCCCTCAATTGCATGAGTCTTCATCGACGAATGATCAAAGAGCATATCCTCCTTCTCGCCAGCTTTGTCCAGCAAGACCTTCATCCAGTTCCTCGGTCTCGCATATCCGTCTTCGACCGTATGGTTTTTGCACATCCTGATCTGGCTGATAAACTTGTCAGAAACTCGAGTCCATCCTTCTCATGTTAAGAAGGTTAATCCTAACTCTCTCAACTTCGGCCGAAGGTGCCGAAGTTCATCCTGGTTCAACTCAAAGGCTCTGATCCTCGGTAACTTTGATGTTACTGACATCGTGCTCTACGAAGACTGTCAAATTTGCTCTAACGGGATAGACTTCGTCTGAGTGTACTAAACTTTGCTTGAATGCGAAAGACTTCGTCTGAACTATCACTCTTCGTCTGAACGCTCTCTCCGAGAACAGAAAATCGCTGTGCTCTAAAAACGGATTTGAATAATGAATCGATTTTTTGGGTATATACTTGGTTCAAACATCCCACACGTGCCGAAGTCACTTCTCATTCATCGCTACAGGCCTGACAAGGAAGTGCGCATACTCTCTTCGTTTTCGCCTTCCTGGTTCTTGTCACTCTTCAGTAAGTTAGTCTGCCCTAACCTACTCTTACTTCGTAGTACTCTTCTATGAATTCTACTAACTGCTCTTGAAGAGACTAGAAATCTTCCTTCTCTTCATCTTCTATCTACAGAGACCTTCCTGCAAAGGTCTTCTTCCGAAGACTTCCTCTTCTTGCGAGTTCTCTTCTTATGAAGACTCTTCTCTTCACAACCATTCTTCTTCACTAAAACTAAGCTATTCTTCTTCTAACTTCATTATTTCTTCTACAAATTTCATATTTCAAGCATATTCAATAAAAAATTGAAAAAGTGAGCTCTACATTGTCAAGCGGATCCTTCGCTATGTGAAGTTCTTGATGCAGTACGGACTTCACTATCGATACGGTGGACCATTGTTGTTACATGACTACACTGATGCTGATTGGGCAGAAGTGCCGACAGGAGATCCACGTCAAGTTATGCTTTTGGACTTGGAAGTGCTGCTATAAGCTGGACTTCTAAGAAGCAACTTATGTTTACTTTGTCATCCACAGAAGCAGAGTACCGAGGAGCAACGAACACAACATGCGAATCAATTTTGGCTTCGATGTCTGCTATCTGATATTGGTGTGGAGTGTATAGATCCTGTTGTTGTATATACAGACAACATTTGCAGCATGAAGTTAGCTAGTAATCATGTTTTCCATGCTAGAACGAAGCACATTGAGGTGCACTATCATTTCATTAGAGAAGGTCCTTGCAAGAGAGATCGAGTTTAGTTATGTGACACAGGAGATCAAGTTGTCGATATCTTCACTAAGGCATTGCGTAGAGATAAGTTTGATGCTTTCAGACATTGTCTATGAGTACATGATGTAGAGTCGAGCTTGAAAAGGAGTGTTGATATAGTCCCAAGCTCTAGTAGATCGATGGCTAACATTAGCCAGAGTGGTTAAGGTAGTTACAGTTAGTTAGGGGACTAACCCACCATTAAGATTTTCCTTGTACTCACCCCCACTATATATACATGGAGAGGCAAAGGCTCTCTCATCTCATTCATATTTTACTTCTTTGTCTACTCGCTCTCTCTTCTTGGAGTGTCCTCGAGTGTCGATCTTTCTACATTGAGGAGTTGATTTATCTCAAATAAATACCATGGAAGAGATGCTGATAGGCAAAATTCAAGACCCATGGTGGTGTCCAACACTGTTTCTTGGAGAGTTGAGGTTGAAGGACGAAGGGAGAAGGGAGAAGGTGAAGGTGTACATTTACAATTTGCACCCTTCCTTAGCACTTTGGCTGTATCTTCGTTGTTATTTTGAATTTTGACATCAGATTTTGTGTGGATGATGTCTGCAGCTAAATGAACTTCTCTGGAAACTTCAGCTAAAATGAAGTTCAGACGTGCTTTATCTCGATCTCAGGCAAAGGCAAGGACGAAGGCAGGAGATCAAAAGAGAAGAGTTGACCCTTCAGTGAGACTTTCGAGATAACAGAGACTTCAGCTGTCATTTCGTCTTCAAAACCTGATGAGTTCAGGTTCTGTACATGAAGTATGTGCCTGCAAGGTTTCACGTCAAATGACCAATGGATGTGTTTGTGGTAAATACCTCAAGGTGACGTTTCATGACGTTTCTGCTTCGAAGTCGAAGCAGAAAAAGACGAATGATCCCTTCACTGGGATTTTTGGCATATCTTTGCCACCTCTTGTCCGTTTGACTTGAAACTTGAGAATGGATTGTAGATTATAGATAAGTCCACCTGCCTACAGAGTTTGACAGTTAATCGAATCTGGATGCATACGTGGAGAATGAATGAAAATCTAAAGTTTTGGTCATCGGACAAAAACAAAAAGTGCAAAAATGAATAGCTTTCACTAGCACTTTAGTTTTATCTTTGCCTTCTCTTATTTATTTGGCTTGAAATTTTGGGAACTGGTGCAATGTGGATAAAGACAATTGTTGGCGGAACACGAGTGTAAATGAGATTTCAGAGCTGAAGACATTAGCTTCGGAAGTAACCAAACATCGCAAAAAAGAACAGATCTTGACTTGAGAGCTTCAGCCTTACTGCAGAACGAGAAACCTTTGAGAGGAAGTTCTTCACCATAGCGCCTTACTGAAATGGACCCAAGGGGTAATTTTACCCCTAACACGATGGTTTAACCAGTTTTCAGTTCCTGATTTATTCACTATGTTGTATGTTCGTAGTTCAAGATACAAGCATACAACATAATGCCTAAAGTCTCTTTAAAATTCTTCCTCTAACATTAGTACAAACATTGGAATGTTTCAATTCTAAGAGTCGAGAACTAGAACTTTATGTTCTAATGTGACGTCATTGGCATTAGCGATCTCACGATATGGGTGCTGGCAATCAAAGTGCTGGTGATCTCATAATGATTGTTCATATCAACCAGATCAATGATCGTCAGCATGAGCATAAGGTCTATCACTTGAGCACCATCAACCAATAACTTTTTCATTGTAAGTAAGAAAAACACTGCATTGGATTTGTGGGCTCACAAATCCAATGCAGTGTTTGGACCTCTCATTTTTATCTTCAGGAGATATCTCGACTATACATAATCTCTTGTGGAAAAAAATGTGCAGCAATTGGCTTGATCATACCCCCAATACGTTTCGTGCGCTTGATCACACCCCTGAAAACACGTTATTGCTTGATCTTAACCCTGACTGGCAAGGAGCAGTGGTCCCGGTTTGAGACGTCATGTCGGACTGCACATGCCAGCTCACAATCCCGTCCATGCTGATGTGTAAATAGCGGTAACACATGTAGGAAGCGGGAAGTACAGCCGAAGAGTTCAGTCGCGGGACTTCTGCGAAAGCATTTGCCAAGGATGTTTTCATTAATCAAGAACGAAAGTTTGGGGCTCGAAGACGATCAGATACTGTCCTAGTCTCAACCATAAACGATGCCGACTAGGGATCGACGGATGTTCTTTTATATGACTCCGCCGGCACTTCCATGAGAAATCAAAGTTTTTGGGTTCGGGGGGAGTATGGTCGCAAGGCTGAAACTTAAAGGAATTGACGGAAGGGCACCACCAGGAGTGGAGCCTGCGGCTTAATTTGACTCAACACGGGGAAACTTACCAGGTCCAGACATAGTAAGGATTGGCAGATTGAGAGCTCTTTCTTGATTCTATGGGTGGTGGTGCATGGCCATTCTTAGTTGGTGGAGTGATTTGTCTGGTTAATTCCGTTAACGAACGAGACCTCAGCCTGCTAACTACGCTACGCGGGGGTTCTTTTTCCCCTGCGGCCAGCTTCTTAGAGGGACTGTCGGCGTCTAGCCGACGGAAGTTTGAGGCAATAACAGGTCTGTGATGCCCTTACATGTTCTGGGCCGCACGCGCGCTACACTGATGGACTGAACGAGTTTATAACCTGGGCCGAAAGGTCTGGGTAATCTTTTCAAAATTCATCGTGACGGGGATAGATCATTGCAATTATTGATCTTCAACGAGGAATTCCTAGTAAGCGCGAGTCATCAGCTCGCGTTGACTACGTGCCTGCCCTTTGTACACACCGCCCGTCGCTCCTACCGATTGAATGGTCCGGTGAAGAGTTCGGATCGCGGCGACGCCGCCGGTGACGTTGTGAGAAGTTTTTCGACAAGAAGAAGACGACATGTGGGACTGTGAGTTGGCATGCGCAATCCGACATGTCGTTTCAAACCGAGACCACTGCTCCTTGCCAGTCAGGGGTAAGATCAAGCAATAACGTGTTTTCACGGGTGTGATCAAGCGCAAGAAACGTACTGGGTTATGATCAAGCCAGTTGCTATGATCTCCTCCCGTATTGTCAACCGTGGTAATAGTATACTAGTACGGACATGCCTTCAGGACAACCATAACATCTAACTCACAGGTCGATAGCATTCGAGGTTGTCTACCGATGATGTGGCTACCACTGCTTAAGAGCATCTCCACCGCAGCACTGTAAATGCCTCGGCACGGTAAACAGGTCCAGTAACCAGTCGCCTTCTTGACATGATGAGTGAGGAAAGACGATAAATGACAAATTTTCACTGTAAATTTATCTCGAGTCCCGTCTTGATAAACGTCCACACTAAACTTGAAACGCATGACATGGTATTCTCTCGAACGTTTGGTTTCAAGGAGACTGGGAACTGGTACTTCCCGGGCCATTTCTAGTGTTCGGGTGGAGATACCATAAGTAAGCCACATTCTGTAAATAACAATCCTTACTATGTGATCAAATGAATCTGGCAATCCTGTGTAGATGTCACAGATCAATGACGATCGGTGTCCGATGCTCCGAGAAGGGTTCAGATGAAACATATGAGTGGTGATTGGCAATTTAACAATGAATGACTACGACGATGATCAGCGACTGTGAGTCTAGTGACACTGATCGAGAAAAATCCAGTGTCGTCATTCATTTCAAGAATATCACTAGAATTTTAGTTTATTGTTTTCACAGAAGTTCATCTTGACATGTTATCTCGGGGGTTCATTGTTATTTTTTTGTTGAGAACACGTGCAAGTAAAATAGGATATCTTTAATATATTTTTGTTAAACTTTAAAAAATTGATGATTCTAAAATAGGGTATTTTATTTAATATTTTTTTGTATTTTAAACAGAATCATATATATTATGTTTTATTTTAATATTCTTTAATTTCTACTATTGGGATATTTTTATGGTTTTACATATATTCATATGTTGAGTTTTGATCTAAAATTATTAAATTCAAGCATAACATGTGATCTAAGCAAACATATGTAATCTAATTATATTACTTGAAGTTCGTAGTTTAGATCAAGCAATGAAATAGAAGCTGTTGGCATAGATACTTACAAAGTGCATCATCTCAACACAAAATTTTAAAATATACCTAGATTTATCGCATTAGTTCCTGAGAAAACCTTATGTTACAAGAAATATCCATTGTTAATTTTGACAAGTTCAACTAACATATAACTTATTCTTTGATATTTGGTTCAGAATCATTCGATTTGAAAATATGTATGTAGCTCAACTCAAGCTCTAAGACATGATCTCTTTGGCCATAAGTGAGTTTGAAACCTTTAACAAGATTTCTCCAAGAATTATATAATTGACTCTTAACACATCACACGATTCTTAGATTCTACTAATCATGTTAAGATAAGATATAAATCTTATTTATGTTCATTTATAAAAAGACTATTTTTAGTTCACTAGGAAAATATTATACCTAAAATAGGTAGTATTTTAATAAAACATTTTGGAAAAATAAGGCTTTGAAAATTTTCTGGTAAACAAAATAGGGATTATTAATTAGGTCTCTACATGACGTGCTTCCTCAAAAATATGAAGAGTGAACTCCCGAGCATGTTACTGATTTTTTTTGTTTCAGATATGTTATTCATGGAACTATCTGAAATTTTGATGGCTTGGATAGAGATTTCACTAACATTTCCAAGACCGAAATTTGATGTAAAATTATGAGTGAATCATGTTTAAAGATCACAATATTTTTTAAAGAAAGCATCTTATACCAGTGTTTCACAAAGATAGGGTTATTAACTAAAGAGATACTTGAAGTAAAGGTTGGAAGACTTTGGATAAGAATGTATTACAAGAACAACTAAAAGAAAAGAAACGATTTACTTCAGATAATTTCAGTGTTGTTGATGCATGATATATTGGAGGACGCATCTTTCCATGTGAAGATAATATGTATGAATCGAAAAATGCTTCAATACCTCTATTTAATATGCTTTAAAAATAAAATATCATCTTTTATTCAAAAGTGTATTTGTATATTCATGATATTTAACATAACTATTTGAACTAATTAATTGTTCTTGTGTTGTTGTTTTCTAATAATAGATCAAAAATTTACTTCTACCTATTCTTTAATAAAATTTCTTGTTGAACCTCTGAGTCAATATGTTGAAAAGTTCTTGTCTTTGCCTTTCAGTGGTTAGCTAATGTTGAACGGAATGTTTCTGCTCAACATTGACACACTGAATAAATTAAAGTCTTTATTAAATAATAATTTTATTCAATAACCGATCGGACTTATACTCTTAGATGTGCGTTGCTATGGGCTTCACCCATGGGTATTCTGGAACGTTTCTGCAGTTTTCTATATGGTTAATATTCATCTTGATTTTCAATAAAACTTGGTATAGAATTTTTGTGTAGCGGTTACATCTTTTCCCGATAATAGATACCGAGCAAAAGCAAAAGTTCCCCAAGGTGGTTGAGCATGCGTATTACTATTGCCGAGAGGTGTCACAAGAGCGCAGAGAATGTTAGATATATGCGTTCATCGTAATGCAATAGGATGCAACAAGAGTTTTGTAAAAAGTACGTAAGTGGCTAACTTTGCATCAGCCAACTAAAAGAAGAAAAGTTATATGCTTGAGACAAGGAAGCACTTCTGTCAAACTGTTGACACCGTCGAAAGGTTTGGAAGAGAGAAAGTCTACAAAGAGAAGGGTGGTTTCTCATGCACCAACCGTCAGGACAAACCCAAAGGAACTGAAAGGACGACGACGAGGTTGACAGTTGTTTTACGTACATGATCTTGTTGCTGGCCAGACTGAATGGCCCTCTTGGTGCGAGGAGAAGAACCTACGGTTAGGGTATCTGTTATATACACGGTTAGGAGGACGAATGAGAATGTTTCACTTATAAGCATGATATTCTCAAAAGTCTTGCTAACTCACTGAAAGAAAAGTGTGACAATATAACTTTCAGAATGAAGTAGAAAACGTGAAATAGGTCCAACCTGTTTCTGTTTATCTTGAAACTTTTGAAGTTTCTCATGTAGAAGAGCAAGTTATGCACCCGAATGTAGAATTCTCAGTGTATATATCAGGTCACCTGTTCCGTGTGAGCTCCGGTATACATGACGAATCTGATTAAGCATATGTGGAAAGTTATAGATATTTCAGTTCCGCCTAGATAAGTTGTATATACTTTTGCATTCTCTATGAAGTAGTTCACGCAAACTGAAAGTCTCTCTGTATCATTCTCAAGTGATGGTTATCCACAGAAAGCTGTAGTCAATAGCTTACGGTGAGATGCATGATACACAATTTGAACATGAGAAGTACAATATAAAGTATACAGAAGGAGATAAAAGTGATCCGAAGACGGACGAGATAGATAACCTGCAAGAGAAAGCGTTTCAAGAAGAAGAGGCTCGGGTGGAAGAGAAGATTCGTCAACGAACCAAACACAAAGAAGGATACAGCGGTGGAGGAAGTGGTGGAGGAAGTTGGATTAAGGTGATTTATGCTGGGTACACAAGTTCCGAGGCTCTCGAAGCAAAAGGAGTGGAGATGGAAGCCGGAAGTGGGATCTGTGCAGGAGAAGACAAGAAACTTGACAGGGAAGAGGAAAATGGTTCCAACCCGGTGGCCCAAACACTATTCACTCTATCTCAAGTTCTCAGGAATGCCATGGTTGTTATTATAATCTGAGTTCACTGCGCTTTTGGGATTACTTTAGTGTGTGGGTGCATTCCCGTGTACCATTATACACTTGTCTTCAAAGCTTAGCAGTGACACAAACGATGTTGGACTACCAAGCATGGGCATGAGTAGCAAGGATACGCGTCTGGTTATGCACTTACCTTGATGGTATGGAAAAAAAATAGACATGTACTTCATCTTAGCGCTGATGATTTTCATATCTCCCTGTCTTTACTGACCCTGGATTGGTGTACGCACTTGCACCTTGTAGCTGCGCTTGATCTGGAAATACCGTGTCTGATACCTGTTCTCTAAAATTTAGTTTTTCCTCATCTTTGTGTCAAGAAGAACGTAAAGGCTTGTTTCAATGTGTGACGCTAGCTAACCTCAGTGTTTAAAAAATTTGCCTTGAAATTTAAGACCAAAGACATACACGTCTTAATTCCGGTCCAGCGAGTTCTCTTGTCCAGCTTTTCCACGAAATCTCAGAAATACGCTCCAGCTCTATCGTCAGCAAAACCAAGTTTAAATCTCTCTCTAGACGAACTCATCTGCAACCATGGTATACCTCCACAACCATGATTAATTCTGTCCAAAACCTGTACCAAGGAAAAACATAAAGCATACCGACATGTACGACAACTTTAATGAGATAATGCATAGCCTCGACCAAATACACTAAGCTTCATTCGCATCTGCTGTTTCTCGATCTTCTGCCCTCGACCGACGCAACGCCCACGATTCTCTCTCACTCGAAATTTGAACAAGAACAGTGGCCATAACCGTCTTTTGACTTATGTCATGTCAGCGAGTCACCTCTCCTCCCCGATGAAGGGTCTGAACAAGATAGCGCCATTTCTAGGTCCAACAAAGATTGAAAAGATGGCACAAAGGCCCGAGTAAGCTGTTACCTGGTTGTATCCCCAACTGCTTCAGTAAATCGTTGACGACAACACTGGACGTCTTGGAAAGAGAGTACAGCTGTGACGCACCTGTTCATCTATCTCGTAAAGATAAGAGTTTGACCAGTGATAAGTACCGCAGCCTTGGTGTGGTGCCAGTGGTGCTATAGCTTCTCAACCACCTACCACATATTTCTTTAATGCCACATTACAGTTCTCGCTATACGATATAAACCATTGATTTAAGGAAAACCACTCTCCTAAAATAAGTCCCATGCAGAATGTACAGTTCCTAACCTGGCCAGCTTACGACTGACCCACAGATTGAGTCAGGCGAAGTAACTCGAAGCCACAGGCGAGTGGCTTCGAGTTACATATTAGTTTAAAGTAGATTAAGATCTGAAGTAACCTTCTTATTGGCACCTAATGATCTTCGGCGACCACCTCTCTCTACATTAATCATTTCATTTAGATCGAGACCATAAAATCCCCTTATAATTATCCCCAGATGGTCAAAATAGCCATCACTCTTCTTCACGTTCTTCCTGAAAGTGAAGAACGTGATTATAGAGATTATATGAACCAAGAAAGTATATTAGACCTATAGCAAGCGAGTACACGCGTTAACCGGTATCAGATAAAAAACTTTTATCTGTAAACTTAAGTCCTCGGTCGAAATATTTCGTCATAAGCGTCTCTTACGAGCCGCTTACGCGATATTCGAGTTGCACAATCGGCTACCCGCCTCGGGAGTCTGGAGAGCCCTTCTACCACAGAATCGTACAATCTTTCTTCACATCAGAAAGAAACAAAGGTGGGGTCCCCAGTACTTCCTTACGGGCTTGGACAATCTGGCTGAAAGGTTGTAAAGGTGGTAAACACACCCAATTTGTCTTCTGACACTTACTGCCCTTCTTTATCGCTCCTTAGTAATACGATTATCAAGAGGTGACAGAACAGTTTACGCCACCACACTTAGCAAGGTGATGATCCCTCTAAGGTTAACAGGATCTCCCCTTTCCTCTTGTTTGAAGAGGTTAACGATGATACCCGCCCTCCTTCGTGGGTATCAGTTCCGTGGTCCGAAGAAAACTGAAGAAATAGTCGCCAAAGACAGTACCGCGGGGTCGCTACCAAACGTTAAGAGCTCATTCCCATTGTTATCACATCCCCCAGACTTGCCGCTTAATACCTCCTTGGGCAATTTCCTCCACACTGCACCCTCATTTGCAGTTCTGACAAAGTCGTCCACTTGAACAAGTAGTTGTTGTTCTGGTCTCAGACAAGTAATTTCTGACCCAACCCTTAAAGATCATCATCACATAACGGATCCGGCCAGCGACTAGATATTTCCACGACAATAAACACGGAGCGCTGCTGGCGGGCTCCATCTCCCGACAGGAAATCGACCCATTTGCCTTGTGACTTCAATGTACCTAGTTAAGCTATACTGTCGCAAAAGCTCGCATCAGCTCCAGCTCCCTCACTGAAATCATGTTGCACTCCCAGAATGGTGTTACAAGACAGTGGCGAAAACCTGCAACCTCTACACAAATTGCTCCAGAAACGGAAGGAAAAGGAGCGCAGGAAACAAAAACGAACCACATCATAAAAGCGAAAACACCAAAGAACATACAGTGAAAGTACAAACCAACGCGGAAACTGCAAACTAAAATACCCGGAAGTCTGCAGTAACTCCACCTGAGATACATCTATCCAACATCCTGGCTAGGGAAGTAAAAGGATAAGGCTGGAACACAGAATTTGGCCACTAAAACGCCAGTTTGGTAGTCAGTCGATAGAGGAGGAAACTTACTCTCAGTCCGCTTTACAAGAATCGCCTCTGGCCTTCTGCTGTTCTCCAAAGCACCCGCTTGAAACAATCTTCACTAAGTCGATCTGCTCACAAAACTTAACGTAACAAACATCACCAATGTTAAATTGTTGAGCCTCACCCGACGATCATCAGACCAATATCATCCACCTCCACAGCAGCAGCAGCAAATGCTAACGCACGGAACAATTCTGGCACTCGGCTGTCTAACCCAAGATATGCTCAAAGCTAGAACTCGGTTCAGTGGGTTCGAACACTATGGCGGCAATTGACAAACTCTCGCCTACCAAACGTCAATATGCCCTAGCAGTCTGTATTGCAATGTTCACAGAAACCAAAGACGTGTCCAAAACTTACAACATCCATTGCCTTCGCAGAGTAGCACATAACTGCCAACGCTGCCGGTTGTAAGAAGAAGCTATGACGTGAACACCTGATATTCATTAGGAAGTAACTCCAAACTTCAGGGGATCAAAGCCTACTGGTTCTTGTACAGCGTTAGAAAGAACTTCATCTGCCAGTACCTGCCACAATCAAATCACTTCCAACAATGCACTTAGAAGACAAGTTCCCGCACTTCCTGATCAGTAAGAATGCATTAAGGTTGCTGCTTGAGTAGCATCGAGCCCAATGTACGTGAACTACTTCAAATAAAAGAGACACTGAGTGAAGGTGAATTCCGAAACGAGGTCGCATTTCAATAACAGGAAATGAGAAGCCCCTTCAACTGAAAGGACACACTGAATTCGTGAGCGCATGAAGTGTTAGATAGACGTGTTTTCCCACAGTCAAGACTTCCCGTAAGTCGAGGTTCCACGTCTCGTGACAGCTTTATAGTTTATGTCGAAAGCAATGAGACAGATATTTTGGTGCTGGAGAAGAAGATCTACAGAGAACAGAAATGAGTCTCCTACCGTGCCTGAGTGTCAGCTGCAACCAGTGTGCCCAAAATTGCCTCCCAAAACTGTAGCCGCTCTTCATAAAAACTATCTTCATGATCATTGGGTGTGGAATTAAGCAAGAAAAGGCGATAACGTTCGCAATAAACCGAAAAACCTTCTTATCTCAAGCTCATACATTATTTGGATTAGAAATTTCCCCTTCCCATAGATTCCAGCAAGCAACATTCCTGCCAGCAGCAGGAAAGCAATGTTTAGCTAAGAATCAGTGAGACTATCTCATACTATTCTACAAGTAAACTCACACCTACGAATGTAACGGTGAACGCTATAGGAATATTATTCTTCACCTGCCTGGCTAGACCTTGATGATCGTACCAAGGCTTCATCTTTCCTGTGAAGCATGCTTACGCAGGCTAATCATCCAGTTGAATGGGATACACAGAAGATCTCCCTGCTTCTCATACTCCAGTTCCTAGCTGAAGCTTCGTTACCCTGCCGACGCAGCGAGAAGCACAACCCTATCTGGCATGAGAAACGGAAATCACAAAATATCCTAAGGGAGAGGTACAGATCCATACCAAAAAACCTGGGAGTTCACACCGAAGCTTCTGAAGCCAGAGACCCTCGTTGCATTTTAGACAATCAGAGGTCAGTTCGGTCATGGCACAACTCATTATATTTTCTTTCAACAGGAAAATAATCAACCATCACTTACCGGACAGGGCCGGAACCTGACCGATAGGAAATTAGACATTTAGTGTCCTGGAACAGATGAGAACACCGGACAGGACGCTTCAGTCTGGATTGAGAAAAGCTTCTATTCTTTACTGTTTGAGGCGACGAAGGAAAATTTTGACAGATAACCGCCTAAGACTTGTGAGAAGGCAGAAAGTAACCAACACTTCATCCAGCATCACCTTGACCACAAGCAGCACGAACTAAGGTCACAGTCCATGTAAATACGGCAGTGCGAAATCAAAGAATATGTACCCTTTGGAAGATGTTGGAGACATGAGTGTCAAAGAGTTTCGGCCTGATCTTCGACGTCAGATACAAACGCTAGAATAACATCAAGCACCTAGAATGAAAAAGCTTCAAAGCCCTGTGCCTGACAAACTCTGGCATGATTAACCACGGACATTTACTCAACATTATCTACAAAACATATGACGGAATAAAACACTTACTTCCACCTTTTATTTATCCGGAAAAATCAGCCTTGGAACGAAACCTGAGATCCGGAATCTTCACTCTACGGAACCATTTTGTGACACCCCTTTTGTCGCGAGGAGTTTCTGCAGCATATGAACATCGCAACCAAAATCTGAAAGAAAACTCCTCTTTCCACAGTTCACGCACTACGTCATGGGGTAGAGAAGTTGTGAGGAGAATGCACGTTTCTCGGTAAAGAGAAAATCGGGCATAGCCAAAGGGAAAAGGACCTTTACGGATAAAGTAGCTACCGGCAATAAATGAAACTGCGAAAAGACATTCGGAACAACAGACATTCTTACCTCATCACTAGCAATGCAGAGTGGGCCCAACAGGTCTACTACATGACCAGCTAAAGTTTCACTACGTGCAATTTGACTAGAACAATTGGAGGACACTTAAATCGCGCACGCTGTAACACACATGTTCGTGAGTAAGCTTAAATGAAAGTTTTATTCATCAAGAAACAGTTCACAACCAATGGTGGAAAAGGAATCCACACACGGAAAACCAAACATCTTCCAATGACAACCTTTTATAATAATCAACCTAAGAGTTCTAAGACAAAGAATGAGTCCTGAATTAATTTAATAGATTGCAGCACAGTGAATACACAGCAGCAGAAGGGGTGGCGTGCTTTGTCACCCCCAACCATTCGAGTACAGCGAATAAACCTAGTCCGTTGATCATTGATAAGTAATGCCTGCTGCGATCTTACAACTGTTTCTCCGCCATGTAAAGTTTCCTTGTAAGCATACGACTAAAAAGCCACCCTTCTTTCCTACCTCTCAAGCGAGAACTCAATACCGGCGAAGGATGCTCCTCTAATTCTGTTTGTTTATCACCATTAATAGTGTGGTTTAGAATGATAACCGTCAGGAGGAGAGAACTGAACCCACGGAGGGGGAGCTCCCCATGTCGAAGGCCAAGTCTCTCCGGGTCCCATTTGACAGGGTGGGGGTGGTGCATATACAGGTGGGGGTGATGAGGGGGGTACTCCTGTTGTTGGCGGAGAATTCCAGGGAGGATATGACCACGCGGGTGGTGGCGGTGAAGACGGAGGATAGGTTGATGGAGGGGATGGTTGTTCCCACGCTGGAGGAGGGGGAGGGGGAGATGAGACTGGAGGTGGATTGTAGGAAGGAGGGGGAGGTGAAGGGGGAGGTGGTGACGGAGGTGGTGGTGGAGATTGTGGTGGAGGAGGTGACGGAGGTGGTGGTGATGGGGATGGAGGGGGAGGAGATGGAGATGGAGGTGGAGTTGGAGGTGGAGGCGATGGGGATGGAGGAGGAGGGGATGGAGGTGGTGGGGAAAGTGAGACGGGTGGTGGAGGAGATGGGAATTGCCAAGTAGGAGGCGATCCCCAAGGTGGTGATGGTGGGGACGACCAGTATGGTGTGGGAGGAGTAGACCACGGTGGAGAAGGATTGTTCCACTGAGGTGGTGGAGAGCTGGGAGGGCCCCATGGTGAAGGGTTCGGGGGAGCACCCCATGGAGAAGGAGCACCGGTCGAGGGTGGTGGGAAATAGTTTGAACAGGGAGGAAGGGGTGGTGGAGTCGATGGAGGTGGTGGTGATGGAGAAGGAGGCGGTGGTGAAGGTGAGGGAGGTGGAGGTGAAGGAGGCGGCGGCGATGGTGACGGTGGTGGAGGTGAGGGTGGAGGAGGAGATGGTGAGGGTGGAGGGGGAGATGGTGGAGGAGGTGAGGGCGGGGGGGGAGATGGTGAGGGTGGGGGAGGAGATGGTGGTGGAGGTGAAGGAGGAGGGGGTGATGGTGGTGGGGGTGATGGTGAAGGAGGTGGCGGTGAAGGAGGCGGGGGAGAAGGCGAAGGAGGTGGGGGAGAAGAAACTGGTGGTGGGAGAACTGGAGTCGGAGGAGAGGGGAACAACCTCTGGTAAAACTCGGTACAGGTTTGGTTATCCTTCTGCCCAGACACACCACCGAAACAGTTTCCACCAAAGTTGAATTCGACTCCACGCGCACTAAGGTTAGCGCAGGCTGGACTCAATCCGCTGAAGTAATTATCCTCGACGGTAACATTAGCTAAGTTGGGCAAATTACACAACTCTGCCGTCAACTCACCATAGAACTGGTTCTGAGCAATGTTGAAAACTTCCAACTCCTCCATGTTCTCGATGCTGTTCGGTAGACGGCTGAGAAGCTTATTCTGGGCTACATCGAACACTACAGTTTGCTGGAGAGCACCGATCTCTCCGGGAAGCTCACCGTAGATCTCGTTGTTCAGAACCACGAACTCATTTAGTGTTCTTGACATGTTCTCAATTGATCTTGGAATGCGCCCGGCAATTTTGTTGTTCGCCGCTACCAACACTGAGACTGGAGAGTTACCTAATGTTTCTGGCAAGTACCCGTCGAAATTATTGTTGTTAACAAAAAGAGCATCCAGAGGAAGGTCGAATAACTCATCCGGGAGAGGCCCGTAAAAACTGTTGAACCGGATATCTAGATAGATCAGAGCCGGCAGCCTCAACACGACTCTAGGAAAACTTCCGGACAGCATGTTATTACTGACGTCCAACTCGGTCAACCTGCGGAGCTTCCGGAACGTGTTGGGGATGCTTCCATGGAAATAATTCGTATTGATGTGGAAGATACCCACCGTCTTCAAGTACCCAAGCTCTGGCACCAAAGTTCCAGCCAGCATAGCGTGATTCAGATCTATTCCGGCCACTACAAGCTTGTCAGTCTCCGGGTCTACTTCACAGAACACTCCAATCCACTTTGCCTCCTCGTCGCAAGGATTGTCACCCACCCACGAACCTGTAATGTTGAGAGGGTCGCTGTAGATAGCTCGTTTCCATGACTGAAGAGCGTAGACGGCATCTTTGATTGGCGTATGGTGCCCAACGCCAGGCGGATGATGACCAACACCTGGAGGGTGTCCGCCAACACCAGGCGGGTGACCTCCCACACCTGGTGGGTGATTCCCGACTCCTGGCGGATGATTACCCTCCTTCACCGGAGGACTCCATGAAGGATACTCACCGTAGGGATAACCTGGCGCCCAATACGTAGCATACTAGTCAATCTCAGTCCCTCACGCTCGCAAACAATCTTGGCCACGCCTCCTCCCATCACAATGCACTTGACCAATGAGCTCTCTCTCACCTAGCAATGTTCGCTATATTCTAAGCTGCGGCATCGAGGTAAGCAGGAGTAAAGTCCAGGATGAGCTAGCTCCCATCGGTTCGTCAAACATGCTTTCGTGTGAACGCTAAGTTGCCTGCACTTCAACCACTCCGAAAGATAGACTCTAAAGGCTCCTGTGCTGGTTTAGAATCTTCCAGGCTTTCCTTACTGTCCTCCCGGTGTGGCTGTCTCCTAAGCGCCGTGGACCTCTAATCTGATCCTGCAGATGAACGAATGCATACAAAGACGGCAAAAGAGCTCAAGAAGCCCAACAAGAATGCAAGATCGTACCTTGAACGCCAAATGATCCGAGTACGGAGCTCCATAGCAGCAGCACAACCCACAACCCACCCATGCACCGCATCACACTGTGGAGTTGCCACTCCCCAGCACCAGAATCACGACCGCCGCTCCCAGGGTGTCTCTACTTCTCTGCTCCGCGAACTACTCCTGCTGTTCCTGTCTTCTTTTCTATTCCCTACCACTCCCCGCTGCTGCTTCCCTCGACAATGCGCCGACCACGAACTTCTTCTCTCGCTCATCCCCTACTCTGCTTTCATCTACTGCTGCCTCTTGCTGTGCGGCTAGCTTCCTCACTTCTTTCCTACGTTCTACCGCGCTCCTTAAAAGTGCTGCTGGTCCTAAGTGCGTTCGCCTACGAGTTCTATTCTACAAATGTGAGTCAGTGAGTGCGTTATGGGTGATCTTTTCAAACAAAACTTCAAACAAACAATCGAAACTAATCGATCATTCGAGAATGCAGATGCAGTTCTTGCACGCTCGGAGACGAGCGCTGAATGTGTGAGATGTGCACCTCTCTGCACTGCTCAGGATCTTTGGCTCTCGCCAACACTTAGAGAAGACAGGAGGGAGCGCTCACTCGCTCGTGTCCGTGCTGAGCTGCTGCTTCTTCCTGTCTCTCGCCTCTCGCGCACCCCTCTCTTCTTCGCCACTCCCCCATAACAACAGTGCCTGCCGCGACGGGAGCTTCGCTTGGCCTTCGATTGGAGTCACGACGCACGCGAATAGCGGCACGGTCTCCCCCGGGGAACCTACCGCTGCGAATGGGTCATGCCCGATTTGGTCTCGGGTAGGCCCCAGTGCCAGCCATGCCTCAGGCTGGCATATCTACCTGGCCTAACTGTAGCCTGGAGGCTGGAGGACTCTGTCTAGCTATGTGACAGAACTCCAGCCGTGGGTTAACTCAGGCGTTAGAGCGTCTCGCCACAGCCAATTTGGAGGTGGCGGAAGCCGGAAAGCGAAATTGTTTCTGTTTCTTTGTCGTGCGGTTCCGCTACTCGGGCAGGGCAAACCGGCGGAGGACAATGAAATTAGCGAGACGGCGGAAGGGGAAGGGGAAACGTGAAGGTGAAAGGGGAGTTACGTGGGTTACTCCAAGCGTTCCAGATTTTCCACACCTTCTCACCCGGCGAGCCGGCAGGCCGGAAGCGGGGCTGGTGAGCACGACAAAATGAAAGGCTTTGGAGGACCGCGTCGTCAACCCACACGACGGATCCGCTGCCATTCTGCCATTTCCTTCAGGCCTTCTTCGACGCACGTCGCCCAGAACGTGCGCTGGGCGAAACTCCTGCTGTGGAGTTCCGCCTCTGCTGGCCGGGACGGAGCCCGTCCTGGACTCGTCTATCGCCGCGTTTGGCCAGCACCCACACAGTCGACGTCGCGCGATAGGTGACGGGCCCACCATGATGTGCGTGACTGGGATCGGGCCACCAGGTCTCCAACCATCTCAGATGTATCAAAGACCCGGACTCGCCTGAGATCCAGGCGAGTCCGGGTCCTTGCCTGCTTGCCCACATGGCGTGGGTTGGCCACACATGGGCTCGCGTTTTGCTTCATAAGTTTTCGACAGCCTGATGTGCCCTGCACACGAGTGTGGATGTAGTCGATGTGTATAAAGCTCTTCCCTCCCATATTTCCCGATATCTACATCTTCCTTATTCTTCGTCGTCGTTTTCTCTATAGTCTACAGTCTAGACAACGACGAAGAATAAGGAAGAATGCTGCTTCTTCTTCTTCAAGTGTTCTATCTTTGAGTGTTAGCGGGTCGACCATAGAAACTGGAGCGGCAGGTGAATGGATGAATGAGGTAGGTCCCACTTCTCAAGCACATTAGAGAGTAGGAAAAAGGAAAGAGCACTCACGATGTCAATCAAAATTTTCCCGGCTGTCCACTGCTGCTCTTTGTTTCGCTTTGACTCCATCCTCATGATGTCTCTGTAGCCTAAGGCCGTAGACTCTGCGAGGGTTACATGGTTCATTTCAATCCTGTCGCTGTCGTTTTGAATGCGATTTCAAGAACAGTTGCCGTCATAGTCTTTTCACGGTGTTCCCACACCCTCCGCCGAATCCTTTCTCCGTCCGGGATAAACCTACAAGGCTACAAAAGCGCCATTGCCATCCATATAGCCTTTTCATTCTGTAATAGACGTAACATGGCCCGTTTGAATTCTTCCGGTTCGGTCTCGTGGGAACTTGAGATAGAGTGAAGAGTGTTTGGCCCACCAGTGGCACCTTTTTTCTCTTTCCTTTCATGTTTGTTGTCTTCTCCTCCACAAATCCCACTCCCGATTTTCAGCTCCACTCCTTTTGCTTCCAGAGCCTTGGAACTCGTGTACCCAGCATAAACCCATCTTAATCCAACTTCCTCCACCATTTCGCTGTATCGTTCTTTGTGTTTGTTTCGTTGACGAATCTTCTCGTCCACCCGAGCCTCTTCTTCCTGAAACACCTTCGCTTTCAGGTTTTTCCTTAGACTTTACGTATCGCTTTATGTATATTTAGGGTCTAGGATTCAGTTTGTTCGTCATACATCCCACCGTAAGCTATAGTCTATAGCTTTCTATCGACAACCACCATTTTGACATCATACAGAAATTTCAGTTCGCGTAAACTACTTCACTGCAAACGTATACACAACTTAATCTGGGGGAACTGACAAATCTACGACTTTCAGAACTTTCAAATTCGTGATGTATATCGGAGCTCACGATACAGGTGACATGTGTACAAACAGGTACCCTGATATGTACACTGGGAATTCTTTCCTTTATACTCTTGGGTTCATATCCGTTTCTTCTACATGGGAATCTGAAACCATATCAAAAGTTTCAAGACAAACATTCCTAGTTGGACCTATTTCACGTTTTTTCCTTGATTTCACCTCTTCTGAGAGTTAATATTATTGTCACACTTCTTTTTCAATGACATTTGATAATGTCATGTTTCTAAGTGAAACACTTTCATTCGTCCTCCTAACCTCGAAAATACCTTTTCAGGTGTATATAACTGGACAATAGCCTGACCATACCTTCTTCTCCGCGCACCAAGTGGGCCATTTCAGGTCTATCCAGCAGCAAGATAATGTACGTATAACACTGTCAACCACGTCGTTTTTTCTTTTCTGTCTTTTTGGGTTTGTCCTGACAGTTGGTACATGAGACACCACCCTTCTCTTTGGAGACTTGAATTTCAAACCTTTCTACTGTGCAACAACTGACGGAAGTGCTTCCTTCTTGCAAGCACCTTTAGCTTTCTTCTTTTGGTTTGCCGATTCAAAGTTAGAGTCTAGATGTACTTTTTACAAGACGTTTATTGCATTTTTGCGTCCGGGTAAAGATATATATCTAAACATTCTTTTCTTATGACACCTCTCTGCATTTCAAACGTAGTCACTGTCAAGTTTTCAAGAATAGTTTCTCAACTGGAGTAGAGTCTCATGGCTTCACCCTTTAATAATTCGTAAACCTAATCACTTGTGTGTTTGACTTAACATAAAATAACTTTTTAATCGTTAAAATATAATTTAAACATTTCAAAAACAATAATTTATGATTAATTCTAAGATCTGAAGTTGTATATAATATTAACCATATACAGAAAACCTTTGTGATTATTCTCGTTATAATCACATCGTCTGTTCTCTGAAATATGTGATTATATATCAGTGTGACGACAAATCTAGAATCACATCAACAAAGAGACTAGACTTGTGTGTGCTACATATGTATAATCACAGTTTGAAGGAAAAGACTCCGAGAATGGGGTTACATACAGGTTACTAGGGTTTAGGCAAGGCAAAATATCTGAAGAGAATACTAAGAGTTCAGTTTAGACGCAGTAGTGTGTTCGTGGCTGAGTGCATGGGAAGGGGATTTGTCTACATTTGTCTACGAAACGGGGATTGATACCATGGCAACTTTTTGAATAAGTCAGCGTAATCTTTAGTGTAGAATTCCACTTTATTAAGATTGTATTTCATACTTAAATATTTACTGAGATTTATTATAGTCACACTGCTTTGTAAATTTTTTATCCTTGTGGTGTTCTTATATGCAAAGGGATACTGATTATAACGAGGACGAGTTGCAATGGAGTATGTATTCTTCTTGCGTGTGTTATCACGAGTAAATTGTATTTACTCTGGTTGTAGATTATAAACATACCTCGGAAGCTTCATTGCTCTGAAATGAAACAAAGTAACCTTCACTGCACAGCTGTGCACATATGCTTGCGAGCAGGACAATGACCAGAATCTGATGAGATCGGTTAACAAGGATATACCATGATAAGACCCTGATTATTTCAATCGGAATTTGAAAATGATCAGCGATAAGCATCCCCGACCGCCTTTGGGGAACTTTTGCTCACTTTATGTTGTAATAAATATATAAATTTTATGTAGAAATTTTATATTATCAAGTGATAAATGATAGCCAGATAAGAGTTACAAGCAGACCCGAATATAACCTACAAAGCAAGCACAGAACTACGTATGCTGAGCCTAGTACCAACTAACTTTATTTTACTGGACACACTGAGGTTCTTCCCAGTAAACAGAGAAGGTGAATAAACATGCTTATCAATATGATTGATGGGAGTTGTGTTGCAAATGTTGAGGGAGAACCGAATCTAGTAGATGTACTTGTATGCTTGCGGCAAGGCTCGTGCTTGTAGCCTGTTTAGACTTTCTCTGAAGCAATGGCCGCCCACTGAAGCGCATCGAGCGTTGGGAGCCACAAAGGGTTGGCGACGCTGATCTTTGAAGTATAGGGCAATGCAATATTAGGAGTGCATTGCGTCGTTTGAAGGTCTTAGGGGTCACCTAAGAGTGCATTGCATCTTTTGAAGGTCACAGCAGAGGCGTCAGCAGGGCTCGGGGCTAACCGGCATTCTTTGTATTTTCAACCGGTTGGAATTCTGAAAAGTCGGGTTGAAATGAGGCTCAGCCGGATAATTTGTAGGTTAAAATTTTACAAAACGACAAGTTAGTCGTTAAGAAAACCGGGAAAATTAATAAATGACTGAAAAAAACCGGTTTCATTTATTACCGTCGGATAATTACCGGTTACCGAAATTTTTTACCCCGAGCGCTGGGCGTCAGCGGAGATTTAAAACAGACATAATGCTCGATTAAGATTGCATTACACAGTGTAATGCACAAAGGGTTGCAAGAATCCTTAGCTGACTTGGTTAGTTAAACATTGATACATTGATCTCTTTAATGTCAGAAATTGGCTTGATCATACCCCCAATATGATTGTTGCGCTTGATCATACCCTTCTTAAAATAACCCGTAGAAACGTAAAACTAGTCATTTTATCTTTTGGTTCATTATTTTAGTACTTTCCATCTTGACTAAATATCACTGTAAGTAAAAATATTCAACATTAAAAACACGTTAAACTGTCCATATTCTCATTTCTTTAATATGTGCAGTCTCACATGTGAGTAACTTCACAAAGTGACTGGTTTTACAGGTAATAGCCAGTCAAGGGTATGATCAAGTCATACATCGTTAAGAGAGGTATGATCAAGCTCACGGAACATATTGGGGGGTGATCAAACCAATTTCTGTTTTAATGTCTATATCGTCAGGATTTAACGAGATCGTAGGATTATACAGAACCATCTCACCATCTGATGAGATCGTGAAATTATGCATCAGATCGTGAGATTATATAACAGAACTCTGAACCTTGCAAAGATACCACCGAGGGACAAAAGGAGATAGATATGGTGTGAGCAAGAAAGA
This sequence comes from Asterella californica, assembly GCA_036924285.1. NCBI lineage: Eukaryota > Viridiplantae > Streptophyta > Marchantiopsida > Marchantiales > Aytoniaceae > Asterella > Asterella californica. Next base: position 18,703,565 of record JAYKYS010000010.1, on the reverse strand, counting down.
AGGCAAAGGTGAGCAAGAGTTAGTAGTAGAGAAAATGTGGCCGCAGCTCGAGACCTTGGAAAACGGTTCCTAGACTAAGTAGGGGTTGATATATGGAATAAGAGCGTAATATCTTTCCATCGAGAAGAACAATGCAGCGAGTATTGTTTTCAAAAACGAATATGATTGGCCACACTTTAGGACCTTAATTATATAGATATTACATACGTCACCTGCGATAGAAGGATATTTATAAGTTGTTTATTTTACTATATTTCATTCATATAATTTTGGCATTTATTTTATCTCTTGTGTACTTATTCAAATTCAGGGATTAATCTGCATCACTTCTTTCATAAATTACTATATTTTTCTGTAAATTTATCGTATATATTCTAAATATCAAAATGGAAAATAAAGTTTATTGGCTTTATTCACACAACTTGTGGTGTATTTATCTATTTCTATGATGGAAACTATATCTTTCTATCTTCATAGATATCCTTTTCCTATCTGGTTGGGGATATTTATCTACTGAACTAGTATGATCATAGTGTATAATTTACATCTCTATTACAAATTAAATTATTTATTTTTCGTATGTTTTTTACTTAAAATATTCAATTTATATGATCTATAATTACTTTTTTTAGCTTTATCAAATCGTACATGATAGAAAGATTTGCTATTGGAGGATGAATGAATATCCCGAAGTCTCCACAACCGTAAAAGTTTGTTGATTAGAGAGCACTCTTGTAGAGTAAATTGAATTGCTTAATTCTCCAAAAAAAACAATAGTACGAATAAAAGAATCCCTTACTAATCTTACCACGTGTCTTTATGGCTTTTTGGTGAGTGATCTCACTGTTCCTTGATGAGTGATCTTACATTTCAAACATTTGTTATTTTAACACTTGTGCCATAAATCAATGAGTTTTATGTCGCGGCAGAGCCTTCTGTTACACGGAAAACATCATGAGAATATCACTTCTCATGGATGATGTAGCCTACCATTAATGAAGAAAGGATGATTGCACATTATCCAAACTTGTTCCTTTTGTCGGGTACAACCAATCAAAAAGAAAAGACATTATTGAAGAGACGAATATGCAAATGTGTTGTATGATACTACACCAGACTGAGCAAGTGCTTGTTTGAACAAAAGCTAGTGTGAGCAATGGTTTATTTTCATTATGTTTCATTTTTTATGCAAATACTTCTTTTGAGAAGATTTTTCTCATAATTTAATCGTGCAGTGAAATAAAGGGACTTCAAATCGCTAATCGTAATTGGATACTTAGGTCTCAAATGTAAGATACGGTCCAGAGCGTGCAAACATACATAAAAAGTATGTGGAGAAACTGTGAACTTCGATGAAAACTGAAACATTGCTAGAATAATATGCATGATGGATTAACTTCTGGGCACTTTTGCTCGATTGCTGTTATCGAGAAAGTATATAAGTGTTAAGTGAAAATCTTATAGTAACTTGATAAAAAAATTCTAAAAGTTCTATATATTAGCAGTTACTACAAACCTGGAAACACAGGAAGACGCGGGCATAAACCATAAGGCATGAGTACACTTCCTGCTTCTGAAGGTACAATTCTGGAACCAGTACTATTTATTACAATAATTTATTTTGACTTTAATTTATTATCTAACATTTACCTCCTACCATCTTTCAGAGAGAAAGTAACATCACGTCCATAAATGGTTTACTGATAATCTCCATCGGTGGTCCATAAATTTATGGGTATAATTATGATCAAGGAAGTAATCTGGCAATAGTGACTTCTACTCTCTCCACCAGAAAGTATCACTTCTCAAGAGAGAAGTAAACGTCAAGATCACCTATAAGGTGTTTTCAGTAAGTACCATTCATCTTATTTAGTCTGGATGTGGATTTAATGTACATGTAAATAAATATAACCAATATTATTCAAAATATTCAAAATATGATAATAGGGAGTGTCAAAGCTAAAATATTTGCCAAATATTCTTTACTTGCAAGAAAGAGTTATGAACTTTAGCAAGAGTCTTTGTATGTTTTCTGCATGCACCTCCAGAGGTGCCCGTAAGGAAGCACTGTTGGCGTTTCTCATTTAATTTTTATTCGTTTTTGGCAGTGATTTTCGAAGTAAAGCAGTTTAGTATTCAAAGAATTGATTTTCAATTTAGAAAAGCATAAAAAAACAATAAAATATAAATATAAAACTCACAAATACGCGCGTTAACGATCCACTATTCTATTTCTCTTTCTTCCCGTTAGAGAATCTGAGTTTTTCGCTTTGGCATGCATTAATAAATATGCTGATTTTGACTCATGTTTTAAACTTACATTAGCCCATACACTCACAGGAAAAATGATGTAATGCAGACAAATAGAAATAAAAGAAAACATTTACGAAAGTTACTTCTTCTACGTCTCTTCCCTCCATCGTTTTCCTGTACTTTGGCTACTATCTGTGGACGCTTGCCTCTCCGTTTCATCCACTGCAGCGTCTTCCTTCCGACTGCGTTGTTCTCCGTCGCGGTGGACTACAGTACTTCTCGTTCATCGCATATCCCACTATGCAATTTCCTGGGAGGAATATGAGACAACGTCAAGGATCCGTAAGTTACGTAGTATATTACCCAAATTTGAAACTGTGCAACGCATCGAATAACCGTTAATAATGGGAATCAAGAATCAAGAAGTTATGATGAGTGTCTATTTGTCTTACTTGCTAAGTACGTAGCTGTGAGTGGACTTCTGTCTCTCTTGTCCCACACCAGCCGCTAGTCAGGGGCGAACGGTCTGCTCGTTGAGAATTTGAATTCGAATCAATTCCGGTTCAAATTCAGAAGGGGTAAGGGATTTCTTGTAAGGTTGGATATGGAACTAAGCGATATTTATTTGTTTATTTGTTTATTTATTTATTTGTTTATTTAATTTTCATCCGAAAAGGTTATGTGATAAATTAAAATATGGTAAAATTAATATATTATCAGTTAACAGCTTCTCGCACTTGTAGTTTCAGAAGCATGTTTGTCCGCACTCCACTTATGGGTTCTTTCTAGTTCTTTCTGCAACTTTAGGTTCAGTTATCATTTAATGTTTATACTGCATAGCAAAAACAATCTAAAAGGATTCAAAAAACACCGTGAAAGTTAGATTAATGTACACAAGTCTACCCTAAGTAAGTGATGAAATGATAATTGACACCAAAGATGATGGTGGCCATAGTTGGTTGCCTGTTGATGTTTCCAACATATAGTCAAATTCGATCAAAGTATTGTTGCCTCATCAGACGCATATAAACATATCAGTAAAAAAAAGTCCAAATATTTTCACTAGTGATGTATAGTCATGTGTGAGGCTTTCATTAGTCCCTTCAAGAAATTAGGATCTCACAATATGCATGTTTGTTGAGTTGAGGTTCTCAGCATAAGTTTTAATAAGGGTCTATAAATACCAACTAGCCGGAAAAGTCGACATACCACGCTATAACTGCAATTTTTTATCATTTATTTATATAAATTTTGAACATCGAAAATAAAAATCTTTGTTATCCTCGGTAATTGTCTATTCTGCAGGTTCAGTATTTTCCTCTTCTCGTATATCAAATGAAACCGAATATACCAATAAGAATAAGACATTAGCTTGATTAGAGAACATTCTTTCTCCCGAGTTCGTTCTCTCGTACTTCTCTGTCAGACTGTGCAAGAGAATTCTTTCTTATCGAGAAGAGTTGAAGTCCATACAGCACTGCCAGTGCACATTTCTTCCAATGCAAGGTTTTACAGTAGAATCCGTGAAAGCTTGGTAGGATAGTTTCCACTTCGAAGAAACACGCGACATAATGAATAGCCAACGGAGGGAAAGAACCCATCAAGCCTTACAAGGAAAAGAGGGGACTCAAAGGACCAACCAACGCTTCGAAGTGAGGAAGAACATCATGACTAAGCCTCGCTATCAGTAGCCCCATTTCCAACCGTGGAGGTGAAAGCTCGATACCTTGCAACTCTCTAATGGGGGAGTGGGTTAATCTAAAGAACATTTGCATTCTTATGTTAAGTACGAAGATCTAGGAAACTCTGTGACGGAATTAAATTACATCAAACTACCAAACTTAGAGGAAATAAGTTTTAGAAAAAATGAAATTTAGTGACATGTATGAAAAGTGGGGATGTATGAAAAGACACATTTTGTCGATAAAGTCCCATATTGATGCCTGAGACACAAATAAATATCTCATAATGTCTTGAAACGGAAAGTTCAACTTTCTTGTCAAAGGATAGAGGAGTCTTTTTGTCATCGAGATGTTCAACGTTGAATCTTTGGAATCTTTTCTCCTATGTAACCTCGTCCATTAGTAATTTTTATTTTATTGATCTACATAATAGTATAATCAAATATATCCTGCAAAGAGGCAAGTTGCGGTTACAAATACAACAATGAACAAGTTTACAAACTCCAGAAGATAAACCTACCTATGAACTTGGTAATTTTCCAAAACCTTCTATTATAGAAGGAGTATTTCCATGGAATAACACATCGCATATTCGTTTCCAACATCAATCACAGCAAGCAAGGTTTCATTTGCAATCCAAGATGTAGAAGCGGAAGTGTTTCACTTTCTTGCATTTTCCAAATCGCATCCAGACGAAAAACAATTTTTTTTATCTTTTAAGTTGATTTCTAGCTCGAGGGTTCACTAACGGTTTTTGTTATAAATACATATAAGTAAAAATATGGTATTTTAAATTATTTCAGTAAAATTTTAAAATATCAAACTGAAGCTATTCACTGGCTTTACAAGTTATTGTTCATCTCAAACCAAAGTCTTAGCAAATTACTTAGTATTCGTAGAGAAATATTAAGATGAAGATTTATGGATTTCTTGGAGTAAAATAGAATCTTTTTTCGACTCGAAGAACACTACGAGGAAAAGATATATTCTATTTCATGCTTTTATACTCATACTCAGAGTTTTTAACGGGTTAATCTCTGAGTATGAGTTTAACCCTTTAACGCTTTTAAATAATAAATTACTCGAAATTACCTTGTGTATCAGAATATGGAGGAGACGAATATACATGGAAGTTAGAATTACAATAGGAGACGAAAGGTGAGAGAGTTGAAAGGAAAAACGGATTGATTATCACTTGTGACCGATATCCACATGGAATAACACGTTATAGTTAGTTAATAATAATAGCAAGACAAATTATTTAGTTTGTTCACTATTTTATAAAACGAAGTTATACAGTGAAAACGTGAAGTATGCGTAGCTTGTTTGGCAGCTCATATGTCTGGTCTTAGGAGGACGTATTTTCGAGTCAAGGCACTTCCAAAAGTTTTACGTCAACTTCTCGTGCTTCTCTGCGGTATGCACAAAAGAGAGCAGTGAAAATTATTAAAGCATCTCCATGCTTGATGCGTATAACGAGGCAGTGGAAATTAGTAAATCATTATCACTTTATATAATAGATAAAGATAATCTCCAATTCCCATATCCTGATATTATAGAGCATTAGTGGAATCAAAATACTAACGTCCTTCGGCCCAAAAGGACACGAAACTTTAGGGATTAGGAAAGGAAAAACAAAATTTCAAAAATATAGCAGACTAAGACCGGTAAGTGGCTCTGTTATCGTTAATACTATATTTATTATATTTTATATAAACAATAAAGATAATGTCTAATTCCGGTATCAGGTTATTATTTTAATGTCCAATTCTCGTATCGAGGTATTAAAAAATTATTCGAATGAAGATACTAAGGGTCTTATCTCACCAAGTTTTCTCCAACAGTATTTTTCTAAAGACGGTATTGTTACTAACTTGGTCGAGAGGAGTAGATTGTCATAGTTTTTCATCCCAAATGGGAGTGAGACTGCACCACGTTTGTATTGAACATTCAACTTTTGAATGTATCCGAATGGTCAAAAGTCGGAGTCTTGAACTTCTCCTTTTTAGCTGACATGGACATAAGATTTGAGGCGAGATTGCACAGTAATCTCGTTTTCACACGAGCTAACACCTAACAACTTGGTAACTAAACAAAATACATTATTGCACCAACCCGTCTCTCAGAAGGAGAGAAACTGTATGATAAGATGTCTCTTGTTTGGATAAATAAAGCTCAGACTGGTTCCAAGAACTCTCTTATTATCAACTCTCAAAATTACAAGCGTGAGAGTGAAAAATTATTAGCGGTCCAAGCTCTAAGAGTCGACTAAGACCGATGAGAGACTGAAGAAAAAGAGTTAACAGTCAGATGCTATTTCTTCTGTCTTTGGCAAGAAAGACATTTTGCATCTTTTTTTGCACATTTGGACATCCGGAAGTCTCCTTAGGCTTTAATATGGAGCTAATGCACACCAAGATCTAAAGGATAGTTATAGAGTGTACACAAGTCTTAAAGTATAGTTTTAGAGTTTAGTGTATCCAGTTGCATGAAATACGTGAATAATTACGTAATACTTCCGTGAACTACTTTGTTGACTCAAAGTTCATGTGCGATACGGTCAAAATAAATCTCTTTTCAAAACTTGCTTGATATAGGTTTACAGTAGGATGTATGGTTTTAGTGACAGAGCACAAATTCCTTACTACTGCTACTTGCTAATGTACATTTTAAATTTTCAACAAGATGATTTTATAGGCGTGATCAAGAGACAGAACTGATTGGATTTGTAATATAACAGCACGTCATTCACAAAAGATCATAATGAGATAAGACTCATTAGAAATTTAACTCGGAGTCGAGGAAACTCCCCTAATAGAATACCGGAACTAATGTAAACCTGTTACAACCGGTCATCTAAATCAATAGTTGGGTATCAATACAAATAACAATTAAAATGTCAGTATTTACCGTGTCAAAAGAAAAGAATTTATTATAGTGTAAACTTCTTTATTTCTTCCCGGAGTTTATTTTCCCGGCCGTTTTCCTTGTCCAAGATACTCCCCGGAAAATTTGCTGGGGAGGCCGTCTGCTCCCGAAGCACATGATCCTATGCTGGATATCTGGACTCCAACTACGGTAGCCTAGAAAACAATATAATATAATATCTAATAACAATATATAAAAATAAATTATTATTATTGTTATTATTATATCCTATACAATAATACTGAAGACAAGACTTTATATATGGCAGATAAACTTTTAAAGGCTTTTAAACCGTTGGTTATTTTATTATAAGAAATCAGGACCACCACTTGAAGCCATGTATTATTATAAGACGAGTTGGTCGGGAGACAATGACTAGTGGTAGGCCCACTAAGATATGAAAAGGTGATGAATTATTTATCCTATCAAATTTCCAAATCCGAACGTCTTTATTCATGCTTGAGAGTGTTCCATACAGCACGGCACTAGTGAAAGCTTTTATCTCCTTTGAAACCCATAAATAAATTCAGAAATTGGGTGGAAGGCCTTCTTGACAGTCATATATTGATTTCAACGTGTGCAGACCGCCCCATCTAAAGTTGACTGGTTGGGGTGGTCTTCACTTTTTTCCTTTTTCGGAGTGCTTATGTCGTCTTGTTTATTCTATTCTTGAGGTTTTTAATTGTACATTCCTATTATCAGGAGTTGGACTAAAACGTACCCATGGTGAATTTATTTCAATTTACTTATTTAACGCTATTTTCTAGTTAAATTCCTCACATAATCAATAAACATTAAGAGTTTTCATCGTTCTTGCATCATGGAGGCATGCGTATTATTCACCCTCTTCCAAGTTAAGAAGAGGGGAAAAATGCAAGCACTTTAATATATAGCCTAACCCTTCTTCTTGGAAGGGTTATTCTATAAATTAAACTTCATAAATTCATATATTTTTACTCGTGCAAGGGAGAGCTGTTTATACCAGGAGACGCTTCAGTTTACTTTCAGTGATTATGGAATTTTTTACTGCTGAGGTAGTGTGTTATCAAGTGAGTTACTTTAATTTTAGAAATTTAGCAATATAAATCTAATACTATAGATTTAGCCCGAATTTCTCACCTCCACTCTAACATGTTTCTTCAATAGAGCATATGTCTTGTAAATTAATTCGTAATACATTATTCTATGTTGCCTAATGTTTACATTATACTCTTTTGAAATTGATTCCCAGCCAATAGTTCATAATTATTTTCTGAATTGTGTACACGTTTGCCTTTTTTCTCTCTTCGACCAAAACTTCACTTTGCATGCATATCTGGTCTAGTCATGGTTCGATGCAAGCTGCAGTTACGGTTAAAATATTAAATCTGTTCAATACCAATTACTGTTAAGTATGGTTTATTTTTTTATCTAGAAGAATAAAAAAACCAAATAGACTCCTTCCGTCAACTAAGGTTTTCTCCTCAAGCTCCTTAACCACCCCGACAATCAATAACTTCAGTTCATTATTAAACCCTTTCTCATGATAGGGTTTAGTTATAAACCACAACAAACTAAAAATAAAAGACTATCATTTGTTCCAGAGTGGGATTTTATCCCAGAACCGAAACACCTCTTCAGTGCTGGATTCATAGTTTTAATATCTCTCTTTTACAGAGGCTACATCTAGATAATTTGATATGTTTAGTTCAAAATGAGTTCAAAATTTTTCAAAGTTTAAACTTTGTTTGGTTCTTTCTGTTTAGACTTGTTCCTTATGTATGTAATTTACGTTCCATCTATAGAACTCTAAAATTGTTCTTTGACTCAAACTTGAATAGAAATGAATTATTTCTCTTCATTATTTAAGCATTCATTTTCAGTATCATTCTTCAGTTATTCTGAGAGTCTTCAAATAGTCAAGCTTTACAATCCGTATTTCTTAGAGCTGTTTTATGATATCTTAAAGTGACCTTTATAAGATAAAGAATTGACGTGTTTTTATTACATGTAAGTCAGATCAAAATAATGATAGACCTGAAGTTAGTCTGTTGATATTCTCGTACATAAACCAAAAACTAAATATAATCTTCATACTACCATGAGACGAACTTGATGTAGAGATAAGTGTAGAAAAACGAAAACTGACTAAGATACAAAAGGACGACAAAACATGCCATATGTATGAGCAAAGGCTGCTGAAAGCGAAGAGAGAACATGATGGAATGTGACTTTCAATGATGACCCCAAGACTTCGTAGATCTACGAGACTACGAGGTGCTCGAAAGACTGTGAATGTTATTTCATCAGCTTTCTTCTTCCTCAGTCCCCAAAATCGACTTTCGATCTTCCTCAGTTTTGTCGTTGGTTGGGGACTGAGGAAGAAAAAATTCTCTTGCAGTCTATGTTTTCGAAACCGTTGAAGTCGCCTGTGTACTTAGACATTCACAGTTGAGACATTTATCATAGTTGTTACCGGGAAGGCAGCCGGTTGAAGACTGAGGAAGACATTTTCTAACTTCGAGGACTGAGGAAGATCGACCGTCTATTTCAGTGCCTGAGGAAGAAGAAAGCTGGTTATTTCATGCCAAATGATCTCATGTTGTAAAAAAAATCGTAATTAAATCATAAAAGCATCCAAACTATGATTCTCAAAGTCCATATGTTGTGAAACTGGAAAGATACAATGCATGAGAAGACTAGAAATGGGAAGAAAACATCGAGATGCCGAGTCCTACGAGAGGAGACGAAGAAAAGCTAGGAGAGCCAGCAAGAAGAAGAGGAAAGAAAACCAAGTGAAGAAAGAGGAAAGAGAAAAGAGAAGAAATCGGTGAAATCTTGGTAGGAAAGATATATACAGTTTTGACATATAAGATTCTTTAATTTTTCTTTGTATATATTATAATTATAATCATATATTGTTCTGATAATAAAAAACAAAAGTTCTCAGAAGTGGATCTTGTATGCATATTTTATACCCACTCCTTTCCAACCTCTAGCCTTATCGACATATAGTATTTCTCTTCCTTTTTCATCGTTCGACCGAACGTTCACTATGTATGCATATTTGAGCTATTCTATGTTCGAGGTCTCTGGCAGAGTTAGTACTTGGTGCGAAAGTGATGTCTATTTATTTTAAATGTAATCGATTCGAAGTTAGAAAATCGAAATAAAATCTAAGAAAATAAGAATAATTTGCACGTTCAGAGAAATTTATGGTTGATAGTTAGTTCTAAATCTTTGACTAATTTTACTATAAGACTAAATAAATCTGTTCAAATAACGAAAAAATCTTTTGTCTCTTTCGAAATGTTACTGTTCCAACATACTTCACTCTGGAGAAATTGATTATTACATCTATGATTATTTACTATTTACAGACTATTTACCAAGCAAATCTTCAACCCATCAAAGTCTTGTCTTATTAATAATTTTGAGATCCATCTCAAAGTTATAAAAGAGAAGAAAAGAAATTCAGAAAACAATAACATAAATATCCACTAGAACACTTGCAAAGTTTCATGTCTTCAGATGAAGTACTCTTCTAAATTTGTCCCATTCAAATCTAGTCGCGAAGAATAAGTACTTGCTGACGGGTCCAAGCCCTTCCACGTAAGCTCTATGATGTCACACATATTCCTGAACGGTAAAATGTTTCAAACCATTTTAGTACATCCATGTGTGGTAATGCTAACTTAACCCTGGTAGCGTCCATACACGGCTTAGTGTCTCTTCTCACTTTTCACCTTATTTTACCTATATGGCTTTTCCGCAACTAGAGTAACCATCATGGTTTATCAAAACTTTTTATTTTATTTATAATATACTGGAAAATGTCTGCCGAGTGCATATGTTTTGAGTCGCGGCACTGGGGTCAAGTTTTATGGGTTATTTTGTATTCTCCACGTGTTTCCAAGTATTTCTAAAATAGAAATTAAAATAATTATTTGAAAATTAAAAACTTTTATTTTATATATTATATATTCCATAATCTCGCTGTGACTTCTCCGCGACCTTGCCCCTATACTCGAATTCACACTTTCTCCGTTTGTCCGTTTTCCTCCCCTCGCGAACTGTACACTTTTGGTGCTTATTTATTTAGTAAAATTTTTCAAAGTGCAGTAGTGTGTAGTATCTTTTTACTTATTAAAAATTTTGCTTAAGTTTTTTAACGATTATTTTTTTATTGACGTTGTCAGAAATGACGAAGAGTAACTGACTCTTTAAAAATTCTCTTCCATAGCTTGTCTGTTTTTTTACTGCTGTTATGTTATGAACAGTGTCGATTGAAACCAAATATAAATGTCAGTTGCGCTCCATAGAATGCATAGAGTTATAGGAGAAGAATACCATATCCAAAATTGAAGAGATTAGGTTATGCAAAGATTTCTCAAGAAACTAATGAGAAAATGTGAAATCGGAAGAAATACTTATTACCGAACCTAGCCAGTTTAGCAGCATAAGCAGTATACACGGATTGTGGGAAGAGGCCATTAGATCGTTGCATAGCTGCTTTCTAGAGATGACACTTGGGACGGGCTTTTGTAAAGGGCCCCTTCAGCTCAGGCACTGAGCTTGATTCCATGCATGCAGAGAGAGTGGGCGAGAGTTCCCGTCACCACACGTAGCACTCACATCACGCCGTGGTTCAACCGAATCAACTGTGGCCGTCACTCGTTCCGGCACGACGTGAGTGACAGAAGAGCCGTTGCGTGACAAATTTAGGTAAGGACAAAATACAAGTCTAAACTGTCGAGTACCTTTCGTTACTCTCTGGGATCGTCAATTCGTCTTGATGGACCAACATGTTGACTAAAACCTTTACATGCGCGTCGCTTTAATTCGTCCTTCGCCAACCTGGGAGGTTCCGGCCTTTGGATAGGCTTCCGGTGATAACCGGGGAGAGACCGACGTCTACGGGTTACCGTACTCAGCTTATTCACGTCTACTTCGAAGTGCAGGAGCGCCGAGCGCGTGCCTTTTGGGCGCCCTTTGAGTGCTACCACAGTCTGCTTGTCAACGCAGGTATAGATTCCTCTACCGGTGCCTCCGGAACAGAAAAACTTCTCTTCACTCTAAATTACTACTTCGTCTACCTCAACAAACGTAAATATATACAGAATATAATATAATAGTAGGGTGTAGGATGCAGAACGGTTGCGTTACTGGACTGGAGTCAAAATTTCCCGTCCAGTAACTGGATGCAGTTTGCTTGCGGACAGAAATTGGGTTTAAATTTGAATTTGGGAAGGAAGTTGTTCTCCACGAGTGGTACACGCGAGTGTGCAATAGCGGCTTGGGGTCGGTCCTCCTGCCGGGAGGGCCCACTCCGTGCAAGGGCAGTTATGTTCCGCGGTTGAAAGCCTCACGGCGGAAAAGAGGTCTAACGCCGGCGTCAATGGTATACTCCGTTTCTTGCTTTGAAAAGAAAAAACAAAAACAAAAAGAGAGAGTTTGCAATTAGTTACGTATCCACACAGATAAGACTTGATATTATAAGTATAATTAATTTCAAGATAATCTTCATTTTATTAATTTATACCAAGTTTTGACCAACCGAAATTTTGGTTGAATACACCGAAATTTATAAAATTCTGTAAAATTTTAAAATTTTAGTTTTAGTTTTTATTGAATCATTAATCTGTTTTTACTTTTAATGGAAAGTATTGACAGAAATGATACCTCTACTTTATATTATTTTTTTCTATGGAGTCCAGTCTATCGGAAGGAATAAATTTTACCTATTGCTTCTACTTTTATTATTGCTATTTCATTTTTTCTTTTACACTTTCTCAAAAAAGTAAATTAAACCGTTTGCTTTACATAGAAAAAATGATATAACTTTGTGCTTCTCCGGATAGAGCCAACCATTAATGTTGCGATTGCTCCCGAAATCCAATTCCAAACACTCTTCGCTTATATACCAGAAAAACATATACGATAAAATAATTAAGGTTATATATAATGAATCAAATTTAAAATTTATCAATCCAAGTTAATCTCCAATTTCACCGTAATCCACCTACACTAGCAACTACGTTTAGTCTTACAAACACTATTTCAATGAGCTTTCAAAAACCCTCTTGCACATGTATTAGAAATAGTATTAAGGTTAAACACTAATTGTGCAATGGTTACACTTAGTCTAATTAAGACCAAAGAGTAAATTTTTTTATCTTCAACATGTGAACCTAAGTGAGTCATAGATTATTAAGGTTTGAGAGCTTTTGATGTTTCGTTAATTTCCAATACTAAGTTCTCAATGACAGACGTTAAGTATCTTTATTGACAATAATGTATACTCCTGCTTCACTAATATTCTCTAGAGTTGTTGTAGTATTTCTTCAAGATGTTATCTTTGTAGAACAAAATCAGAAAGTACGTAGTTACTATATCGTCATATATTCACTAAACAACAGTGGGTTTTAATTCAATAAGTATTACCATAATTAGAATAAATTGATTTTAAATTTTAACTTTATATGAAATAGTGTTATAAACATCATATAAAAGTAACACAATTATTACACTAAATGTAGTTGCCATTGTACTAGTGTCATTGAAAAACATCATGTAACAAACATTTTTTATTAAGATAAAATTTTACAATTTATAACTTTACCCCTACTTTCCATTTGTCCGTAATTTTTGACACAAGGTTAGAATTCTAGCTCTTCTAGAGTGGTATTTCATTGATGGCTCCAGCCTCCCAGAATGATCCTTCTTTGCCTTCCACCTAAGTTGCGCAAGAAAAACCCAAAGCCAATCTTAAGGAACAGTAAAGCTTCATAGGGTCTTTCTATCCAGGTGCAGGTAGTCCGCATCTTCACAGATATGTCTATTTCACCGAGTTTTTCTCTGAGACAGTGCTCAGATCGTCACATCTTTCGTGCGGGTCAGAACTTATCCGACAAGAAATTTTGCTACCTTAGGACCGTTATAGTTCTGGTGTCGTTTATCAGAGCTTCAGTCGCTAGCTTCCCGGTTGCGTACTTTATGTTGAACACATATGTATATGTTTAGCAATAGCACGAATCTTATTAATAGAAGTATTTTTTCATTAAAAATTATCTCATAATTAACAGCGGGAATTTTTATCATTTTTTGCATGTCCTCGAGAAGTTCGAGTAGGAGCAAATTCATTCTCGTTTGAACCTCGCTATTAAAGACTCTGCTATTATAAAGTGCTAAAAAATGATCTAATCAACGTCCATAAATAATAAAAAAATTAGGTCAACTTGGTTAATAAAGATTCAAATTTTTTTATTATATCCAATGCTAGTAACTTGTCACAAAAAACGTATTGCATGCTACAAGTCGGCTTACTTTTGACATGATTATTTTATCGTTGGAGTGTTCTTATGCTTTCAGAGGAGGACTATTGAATGAATTATCACTTTCTATTGACCTACTACGTATAAGTGGAGAAGTTTTCAACTGATCTTCAAAGATCATAGCAAAATGATGTGCCGACTTAAGTCTCGTAACATGCGGACCAATAGATGGTTCTGTCGTGATGTCAATTGCTTCTCGTAATACTTGGGCATGTAACACGACCAGGTCTTGCTCACGTCTATGATATCCTCGATGAAATGCATCTCGTTGTATTCTCACTCTTCCGTTAGAGTCATATTAGTGAAAAATCACAACAGAAATCTCGTGTGATCCACCAGAGAGCACAAATGTGCATCGCTTTGATGTAAGATGTGATGATCAACTCATTATCGGATCCTCTTGGTTGGTGTCTCACTTTCATATGAACAAGCTCCGGTGCTATCAATGCACGAGGGTTATTCTAGTCTACTGGATATAAAAAATCTTTATATCCTCTAGCTCTTTCAAATCGTTGTGCTAAATCGAAGTCATCGATGTCCACAAAAACTAAAGAGGGCGTGAAAGAATATCTTCGTTGTTGTATAGTTCTACTGTTGTAATCCCACTAAGGAAAATGAATAAAAGTATTGTGCAGATGGATGTCACAATGTAATCACTTCTTCGGTGCATGAATGCCAAGATGCTCCACAATGTACAAGTCATCTGCAAACGGTGTTTCTTGAAAATAATAAGTAAAGTCAACTTCTTCGGCTCATATCTATCTATCACATCATCCGGAACTCTTATAAATATTTTTGTCTAAGGGTAACTTCCCACATGGAGCTCGTTCGTCGCTCATCAATTTCTCAATATCCATTCTATTCCAAGAGGAAAAATGAGGATGAGATTCTCCTCGTCATATAAGATTGCAACTAGAATAATCCCAAGATGACTAACCATGAACGCAATCATCTCCTTCACTAACTCATTAATGTCTTTTCGTTGAGATAAGTTTTTAAGTTTCTTGGCAACACAATCCAGCACCGCTGCTGGTCCAAGTTGAGCCGTTAATGCTAGATCTTTAATTTCCCACTTGTACACATCATCATACATCCCCTTGCAAAGTCTTATAGTTCGAACGAATCTCGTGATTGAATGTATCGATGACCTGACATATCATATTGTTTGAAATGGGTTCACACATCTTCATCTTGTAGCTATAGGATTTATTGTATATGATAAGTTGGACTATTCAGACCGTACCAAAGTCCAAAAATATTGTGCTTGGATCCATCATGATCAAAACATCGAGTTCTATAGGAAATTGAAGAAGATTTGAAGTTTCACCGAGTGGTTTGAGAATTGTGAGGAAAATTGACTCGCAAAGAAACGATTACTTCAGTTTTTGTTTACCTGCGACCTAAGGTTGGGTTGTTCTTCACAATCGATGGACCAAGCTCTTTGTTCTTGGTGATTATGTGATCAAGGAGTCCTTATCTACGCATAGAAGAATATTATACATAGATCATATTGTTGTGTTGTGCGTGGTGAGTGAAGTGTAGTCAATTTAGTTGATTGTGAGTCATAAAGAAACAATTTATGTCATTTTTTTGAATTTTTTATCACTTATGAAAAATCCTCTCTTGGAATTCTCACAAACAATCAATCTTGAAAGCAACTTGAAAGCTATCTTCCAATGTCAACATATTTTTTTGTAACTCGTCTTCAATATGTATGTTGACTGTTTCTGAAGTCAATCGTTCCTTACTTGATTTGAGATTTCTACCCTCTTCTTGCTCTCGATAAACTGCTGATGATAGTATTCAACGTTTTGGTGAAACGTATACTTCTGACGAACATCAATATCAACATCAACATTGTCATCATGCACAAATAATGATGCTTCGCTCTTGGACAAACCAACATATACAATGCAGTTACACCAACAAAGTTGTTGATAACATCTAAGGTATTGAGCCAACAACTCGATCCTCTTCAATGCATTGTGACTACCTCCAATGACGTAGAACTTCCAAGTAAGCGACGATGATAAAACCCAATCATCTTTCATAAGACAATCGTTCAGATTCATCACAATCAGAAAATTATTGTAATATGCATAAGCATTCTGTTGCATTGCTTTGTTCAACCTCTCGACAATAGAATGACTAGTTGCATGGATCTGGTACCCCAGTTGTCACTGGTTGCTTCCGCCACTGGTTTGTAGAATCAATCAATCCTCACTTGAATCAAGCTATTGAACGTTGTCAGTGGCACGACAACATTCAATAGCTTCACATCAAATTTCATTCTTCAGATCCTACATGAAAGCTCTCTCTTGTAAAGATCAAAGTATCCAAAAAGATGCTTCTGCTCTAGGAGGTACTGTTGCACGATCAAGATCTAGAGAAGGTGATCGATTATCTCTCTCACGAGTAAGTGCACTCCCTCCTTCTGCTGTTCGGTCAATAGGAGTAGTTCTTTTTGGTTGAGTAACTCCACCAGATGATCCATCACCGACAGAAGAAGATCCAAGTGGAGGTCTACCCGATCGACTAATTGGTACTCGTGAAAACTGATATGGACTCTCGACGGACAACGTAGAAAGTCTAAGCTTATAAGACACTTTCTTCCGAAGTCATCCTAGCTTTAGCTTTGGACCAAGATTTCTTGGATAGACAAAGTCTATCTGTCTGGACAACTTCCGGATGCAGAACATAAGCGGTAATATTGTCCTCAAGAATAGTTAGTATTCAACACATAATCGCTTTTTTGACCGCACGCTCGAGGAGTTTATACTTGGAGCTCTTGCTAACAAGTTCCGCCAAAGTAGTAAACATCTGCAAGATCATGACGGCTTATGTTAAAGATATGTGAATCTGACATAAACATACAAAAAAGAAGAGAAAACATACAATAAGAGCCAGACGGGTCTTCTTGACAACAAAAAAATAGCCCATGAACTTCATAGGCTCACCTCTTAAAGACAAAGAGCTCTTCATCTCTTGAAGAGGTGAGTCCATAAGTTCATGGGTTGTCATACTGTAATGACAGATAGCCCAAGAAGTTCACGAACGATCCTCTTGTTCAAGGGAGCAACCCATGAAGTTCATGAACTGACCTCCACCTTCGGAGATGAGCCCATGAACTTCATGGACTAACCTACGGGTGGAGAGACCAGTCCATGAAGTTCATGGGTTGGCTAGCCTTAGTAGGAACGGACCAAGTACTTCAATGCACAACGAACAATATTAGAAAAAAAGGAGAACAACAAAAAATTACATGCGTTAGCTAAACAACCATGATCTCATGACGGATCATGTGGGAGCAAAACTCCTACGCAATTTGTTTTACCTAGACCTCGTAACGTTTGAAGTCTCCTTCAATCAAGTCCATCAATAATCAATTGTTCAGACGTTCGCAGACAATAATGATGAACTCAGCTGTAGTGAGATCTTTTTGTCTCTCTACAAAAATGAGTTGCAAAGGCCTAACTCTAGCAACTTTTCCATTATGAACCATTTCAGTTTACAAGTCTTTTTATGAACTTTGCGAAAAATGTTTGCTGTTGTAAACAAAGTTGGTGCAGTTTGGGTCATGGTTCAATCGGATTTCAAGATTCTTGCAGAGAACAACCTGTGAGATTTCCGAGATTTTATTTTAAAAGATTTCTACCATATGGATAGGCTAGAGTCGGTAGAGGGGAGCTGTTAATTGCAAAAGACAAATGAGAAAGTAAACTAGAGCGAAGCTCCTTTATATATAAGGCGTATGGAATACTGGAGAAAAATTTGAAAATAAAAATTTGAAGTCAAAATTACAGCTTAAGGAGTTATTTATAGAAGTAAATCAATTTGATATATTACACTCAAATAAAAGATTCCTAAAATTATCCTAAATTTCTAAAATTATCCTAAAATTACACTAGAATAAAAGATTCCTAAGGATCTGTATCATCTAATATAAATATCGAGAGCAGCCAGTCATTATTCCTTCTTGCTATGAGAAAATGTAACTTAGAAGTCAATAATCTATTTTGTCTTTGCTTTAAAACTATATTGAATTTCTTGTCAAGAATGACGAAAGATAAAAATAAAAAATGTAAGAAACATAGCAAATTAGGTATAGAGTAGGATACATGATGGTGACATACGTTATTTGATGATGGAAATTCTTTGGATTTTGAACCACACGTTCCAAGTGGAAGCCGCAAGCGGGTGCATCTCTGTTCATAAGAAAGTACAATTCTTGAAAAGTATTTTTTTTAAATACTCGGACATCAACTTTTCTCATGATTATAGTTGGATTGTTTTCAGTCAAAATGGATGGATATATAGCACTATATTCACTTATGAATGGATGTAGATAGATTCATATAATATTGATAACATGGAACATCAAAACGCTTATGTTTAGAAGTTCATGCTTGTTATCTTATATGTTGCTCAAGTATGAGAACTTGGTACGAAAAAAGAAGTTTAGAGACGAGATGAGAGAGTAAAATAGATCTTACTTCAAGAAGAGCTTGGGGTCCGAACTCAAACATCTCATGTTAAAATTTTAGTTGGAACATGTAACATATCTCTTGAAACAAAAGCTCTATATCTGATCATTGCCTATCTATAAAATGATATCAATGTATAGTAGCATATTGCCAAGGCAAGCTCTTAAGTACACATGTTCATATTAAGGTTGGTTCAGCGATCTGATATACTCTGAAATACCTCAGGGCATGCTGGGAAGTTATAACCTTTTGCTCTTTGTGAGCGACTGCAGTAGAGATTTCTTCAAGCTCTTTGGAATCATCTAGAAATTGAAATGGACCATTACTAACAGCATATCAATGATATGTTCATGTATTGTGAACAATATTACTTTCTGATTCCAATCTCTCTATTTTTTGGACATATCACCGCACATCATCCAACTAGTTTCCATAGACTTGACATGAAGAAAGACTTTGGCTCAAAATTGACAAAGACCAACGTTTTTGTAATAACAGGTGCTAATAACAATCAAGTACTCATTAATCAAAATAAGAACTCGGAGTCAAAATTGAAGTTCAAAAAATAGTCTAGGATAAAATTGAACTGACTTACAAATTTTTGCAGTTAGTCACCTGCCTAAGTTGCACAATTTGTCTTAAATTGGAAATGAATCATATCTCAGATCTTTTTTGAACTCTTTTCTGAGATGAACACTTGAATGTAAAATATTTCTACAATTATTATTTCTTTTCTAAATCTAGTATTCCGATAAGTTTTGTTGTCCAATGATTACAGTTTTCCGCTCAGATATGTATATATCTTCCTACTATCATACAATAGCTTGCTTTTGCTTCATTTTACAAAGATTTAAGTTTCTCATATACCGGAGAATAGTTTCAACTCAAAAACTATAACCCTTGAAAAGTATATTGTGCAGAGGTGACACATTGATTTTCATACAGAAATTTGTGAACAAACAATGTGATACATATTTTATTTTCAGATTTACAAGACGACAGCTCATGAACTTCATGGAGCGACGACACTGAATCGAGAAACGGTGTGTCGTCTTCGAGACATATCTCTTTCGAATGCGTGAATTTCTAATAGGTATCATTTCATATATAATATGCACATAAGATTAGATTGAAGTTTTATTTGATACCACATGAATATGTGATTGTAATCATTTCTACAACGCATTGCACACCAAAATTATCATCATTTTAAATTCCATGATTACTCGACATATCATTTTACTCTACTAGGACTCATCTGAATGCTCTTGAGAATGACATAGCCATCTGATTCTGACTCTTCTATCATGTCATCAAAAGTCTCATCATCTTCATCATTTTCATCTTTCTTCTTGTCTTGTACTTCTAGTTTCAAGTGCTATCTCTTGTTCTAAACGAAACAACTGATTTTTTATATGTCTGATGATGATCTTTCGCAACCGACTGTTTGCGATCAGAAAAAAATCAGAAGCCAGAATTTGTATTTCAAAAATATTGATTTTTTGCTTGTATACAATTGATCTTCCTCTGCCAACTACAACTTTTCATTTCTCTAGAAAGTACATTTACCAACATAAGGATTTGACAATTTTGTTGCGTATCATTGGATCTCAACTCTACAAGGTTCTTCTTTTTCATCACGGGTGATTATCTGAAGAATCTTACAAACCCAAAATGACTCATCATCCTCTGCTAAAACTGTAACAATTGGTCTACAGTAAAATCTTTTATATCACCAATCTTATATGTAGTCTGTCCTATGTAGAACTCTTTGGTCTTGCTTAACGTGGTCCTACGTACAACGGTCTTCTTTCTCCGAACACCCTTTGCTCCATCTCTTTGACTGTTATGACAACATCGGTGTTGATAGTTTCTATTCAAGAACTGAAACCACTTCTAATACTTGGTCACCATCAACTCGATGATAATGTGAACGAATGACCTTCAACAAATTTTCACACGGTATCTTTTTGTGTGTAGAAGCAATGATTCTACCATGTTTTTCTTCTTTGTTGAAATATGAGTAACATGTGTTCTGAATATCTTTTTTGATGCTCAAAACATTTCATAAAACATTTGTGGTGGTTATCACATCTTATGCCGATCTTGCTTGATTAACTCTTGATTTCTTTGCATCTGTATGTGATTTTAAAATAAGAGGTCCGAAGGGTGCATCTCTCTTCCTGTAGGAAAGAACAACAGTTGACGGACACCTTCCTCATACCCGGTGTACATCAGTGGAGATATTTTTACACCAAATTTGTATCACTTGGTTTTACTATCAGCTTTATCTTGAATTGTGACTTTACGTTATATCATGAAGTGGTTGAACTGGTGGTGGTAATTCTTCAATGAAACGTTTGAAATGATACGTCTCATCAAGAAGCGTCATGACTGATTGTGACATGTAAGCTTGACGAATAATATCACTGAGTGGTGGAAGCGTGAATGCATTTTTCGAGTTCAAAGCTGTCGAGAATCTACTAAACATCTAATCTACATGATCGTGAGTATGTCACACAATTAGAAAGCAGATTTCAATTTTTTCTCCTCAACTATAATTGCTAAGTATGCAAAAAAGACTATTGTTCTTATTTTCTCTTACAGTATTATCTAACTGTGAGTACAAAAAAGACGGAAGAGGACCTTATCACTCGCAAGTTATTCAGTCAAGAACGTAATAGTCAAGTTAGAATCTGACTTGATATTATTATATGTAAGAAACACTCTAGTCTGAAACATCTTATGGAAGATAAGTGCCCCCATGAGATGAACTCCAACCAAAGAAGCACCGGCTTTGAGAACTTTGAGGTAATGTGAGACATCCATTTTGCTTTGATCCATTTCATTGATCGATAGAACAGTAAGCATAATCTTCAGTGACGTCAATACTTTCTTTTCTCTCTTTGCGCCGGTTCATCACTCATCTGCTTGTTGATGTCTGTGACTCTTTAATGTTATAACGACATATTTTACTTGAAAATGATCAAAAAACTCAACAACTAAGTAGTTGAGTATGGACAATCCACAGAGTTCATGGACGAACAAACTCTAGTGAGATAATATTCATGCACATCCTTGCATAATATAGATTCTTGAGTCAAAATATTATAACATTTGTTCTTTTATCTCCACCGAGGAATGATCGATCGCGTTGATCTTTCATCTGCTCACAAAAATCACAACTTGCTGTTGTGTTTCGGTATTCGTATCAAAGATAATATTCTCGTGAATATTGAGTCGATGAATAGAAACAAAGTAGTATCATCCTACTCTTTTTTATGGATATAACAGACATATTCGTCTTGTAATAATCATATATTCGCTACTGGATAGATTGTTGAGAAGATGATAACTTGTTGTATTCGGTTGTCGCTCATAGCTCACAGTGAGAGAGGAAAAATGAATCCAACCATTCTTGCAAGAGAAATCCTTCAGCATTTTTCTGAGTAAATGAACATGTCTGGATGTAGGACGATGATTAAGATCGCTTTGAAGTCTATGGAGACGATCTTATTTACACAAAAGATCATCTGAAATGTCTTGCTGCATACATCAGTGCCGTTGTATAATCTATACACACGACTTTGGGATAGTTGAGGAGAATTAAGTGCAAGAAAAAAATAATCTAAAAACACAGATCTCTCATTACGTTTGAGTCAGAAATAACATTATATTTTAGTTCTCGAAAGCTCCAAGCTTGCATTCCATAAACAAATTTTTTTGCGACAAAACTTCTTGATATCTTTTCTCATAACTTGAAGGTCTAGTTTCATGTGGATGAATTTATCATCTACTTGTTCAAGAGATGCACGTTTGGATGGTTGACCTCATGATCTTTGAGACTGTGAACTTTCTCGAAGCTTCTCTCTGATTCAAAATCGTGGCGTCTCCACCAAATCTATCTTGGATGTAGGTGGTAACCGTTGAGACATTTGAATATCTCTTGCATCCGACGATGTTGAATTTGATCTGATGTTGCTTTAATTACTGCCTCTTGCTGATCGTAAAGAAAACTCAATATGTGGAAACAATTCTGCAAGTCTCAAATCGCCCTCATTTTCTCTTTCTTCCTCTTCGTCGCTAGAAGATGAACTTTCAATAGTTCGTTATCTCGAATCGTGTTTCTCGAACCAAGTAACCTTGAAGGAGTCAGCAAGAATTGAAAAGGAAGAGACATTCACAAAATAATGATTAGAGATGTAAAATGTTTGACGATCATGGATACACCGGGTACTAACCTATAAAAAGATAGATTAAAATGGCTATCGTTCTAAGCACTAATTGGAGTGTTGTCATCACCTTCTGTTGAACTACCTTCATCTGAAACATATTGAACGTCTTTGCATGGTAACTTTTGGATAAAAGTGTCTTCTCCAAAAACTTTGTAGAGAATTTGGGTTCTTCAGAAATTGGGCTCCTCAACTTCGAAGGTCACTCCATGAAATTCTATGTCTAGTTGTCGAATGGATCAATTTCAGATCGTGGATAGAAATCTGACAAGAACTCTTGACCTTGGTAGTAAGAAGCAAAGAGTACTCTTTTACCCACAATGAAATCTTGGACTTGTTGAGGTTGACTTCCATTTTATTCCCATAGCAAACGTCTAAAAAATAAAGCCAAACTATCAAGATGATATTGTAACCTTTGAGGATCTCGTGACACCAAAATGATAACCTCCGGACATACTAGACGTTTGATAACAACCTCTTTGGAGATTGAGACGGTGGTCAAGATTCTCGCCCGGAGAAATGAAGGGGAATCTTGTGAAAGGAAAGTTTCTTGAGAGAATTATAGCCATAAGCACGGTTATGTTAGAATGGACTGAAAGTCGGATGATAGAATATAATTCGAACAAGAGTGTTTCCATGACACCGAAAAGCTCATTCTAAACTCGTATAACTACGTCCGGAGTTAGCAAAGGATTATTGACTAAAGAATCCTCAGAAATTGGCTTGATCATACCCCCAGTAGGTTCTGTGAGCTTGATCATACCCCTCTTAACGTTTGATTGCATGATCATACCCCTGACGAGTTATTAACAGTGGAACCAGTCATTTTATCTTTTGGTTCATCATTTTAGTACACATAGCACCAAGAAGTGACTGGTTTTACAGGCAATAGCAAGTCAGGGGTGTGATAAAGCCATACATCGTTAAGAGGGGTATGATAAAGCTCACGGAACCTACTGGGGATATGATCAAGCCAATATCTGAAAGAATCCTTGAAGAAACGAATACGTTTTGATCATGAAATGAAAACTAATATACAGTGGAGTTACATGAATTTGTGAGGAACTGTTTCCGCAGTTGTTATCGGAAAATATATAAATGTTGAGAAAAAAAAATCTATACTAGATTAATACAATATTTCTAAATATTAAATATTAGATGGACGAAGTGCGAGAAGATGCAAAGAATGCGAGGAGATCCAAAAAGAACCTATACAAATATATTGAGGAATCTCTCCTGAAATTACATATATGAAGACTTGATTCTAAACGAATCGCATTCTCTTTGCAGTTGAATGTATTACTTAATTCTTTCAAAACAAAAAGGTTAGTTACTAAATCAAAATTTTGTGTATTTGTCTTCTCTAAAAGAAGATGGAAGAAGTGATATTAATATACATACAACCTGAACTTCTGGGGAATTGCTGTTCGCTTGTTGTTTATCAAAAAATATATAAATATTATAGTAAGTTAAAAAATATTAATATATATAAAAATTAAATGTTAAGTAAACTTAGAAATGTGAAAAGCTCGTTCTATAACAAAGAAAGACAACTGTGCATCTAAAAATAAAAGTACAAAAAACTAAAAATAAAAACTAAAAAATAACAAGAGGTTTAATTTACTACCTAACCTTTCTCAACGGAAGAGTTAGGTAATAAATTAAGTTAATAAGTTAGTTAGAAGAGTTAGTTAATAAATTAGGTAATAAATTAAATTGCATGCATATTTCTCCCTCTTCCGAACTTGGAATTTGGAGGAGGGTGAATTAATAATATGCATGCCTAATATGCAAGGGAGTTTTACAGTTACTTCCTTATTCCGATCCTAAACAGTAGGGAGAAAACTAGCGGTGCTACTAGTTGGGTGCGGTTACTCTCTTTAAGCATCGTCGCTCTTCCTGGTTTTGGCTGTAAGTTTCGGAGTCTTGCGCCGGCCTAGCGTCTCATCTCAGGTCGGCTCTCATGCAGTTGCCACACGTCTGAATCCTGGAGATTAATTCTCGGGTCCGCACGTTGAGGTGGATCACAGCTTCACAAGCGTCTTTCTGGATAGTTACGGTAGTGCCTTCAAAAAGAAGAAAGATACACGGCAAGTGTTTCGGTATATAAGAGGCGAGGGTGTTGGATGAGGTTGCCCGCAGGATCATGGTAAGTCAATGCATGCACTCTTGACCTGGCGGGCCTGCAAAGACACTTGAAGACGATCTGGTCTGCTTTTCTTACATTCACTACGGCGGTACGTAGACAGTTCACAGTTTCATGAGCTTGAGATGAAATTGAGTGACAATCTCATTTCATCTCAAGCTCATGAGATTAAATTAACGCAAGATCTTGTAGTGAGTAGTGAACGTTCTGAGCTTGTGAGCCTTATCTACGTAGGTTTACAGTGTTTCGGCAGTGGTTGTATGTCCTTATCGTGGATTTTAATCGGGACTTCTATATTTTCGCATTTTATATCATATCATATCGAGAAAGGCTCCAGGGCTGGAAGCGAGTCGTCCTGGACGTTCCTACAACCTTCTGCTTGTACGACTTTTGAAGTTCTTGTTAGTTAGCAGGTTTGGAGATGGGAATCATGGGCTCTGATTTGTCTTGCTACCGTTATCCTGATTGCCCCCTGCCATTCGCTGTCAGATGTTAGCAGTTGTAAAGTGCAGCAAGAAAAGTTGTGAAAGTGGTATGTGTATTTTTAGGAACAGGAGTAGACTAGGCTCTGCTTCCTTCCAAATTAAAGTTCCATTGCAGGTTCCTGTCTGCAACCTATAACAGTAGTTGGGGTTGACATTCTGCTCTGAGCTATAATTGTTTTTGAAACAAAAGGAAGTTATGGAGATATTTTAAGGATATATTTCGTCTTACCATTTCATGCTATTCGGACTGTTTGTGGTTGGCCTTTTACTGTAGGTGGTAGTCTGTCGTTCTTCTCCTGGTCCGGCGTGTCCCCCATCCTCCTCCTACTCCTCCTCAACCTTCTTGCCAGCCTGATATGAGATCTCATTTTTCGCCGTAAACTCCATGACATGCCTCCGCCCAGTGACGAAAGTGGAGAGAATTGAGAGCGAGATAAAGCAAAGGAGTGGAGTGATGGAAATGATTTGTTGGTGAGTCCGATTCAAGTGCGACGTCGTCCGTCTCTTGTTATGTCAGACAAAGTAGGACAAACTGTGTCTTCCTAGGTGGGTACGGTCAGAGCTTCAACTACTTGTAATTCATGAAAGGACCTTCCTCTTTCATGACGTCATAGGAGCCGAGAAATGGGCCAAAACTTTCGAACCTTGAGCCCTGTCCACAATAAAAGAAGATGAGAACGTCGGTGCTTTCCAGTTAATGGGAAATCCTGGCTCAAAAAAGGGATACAGACTGAAGGCTCCGCATTTGCCGAAACTACATCTGATACTCAAGAATGGGCCAACCTGGCCCGGCTAAGGCTACCTAGGCAACGTGCACCACGGGAAACATGAACATAAAGGGGAAAGGAATCATAAGCAGACAGCAAATTAAAGTACGTGCGTACCATTTCCTCCCTTCTCCCCGCACCTTGAGCGCAAAATCTGATGTTCGTGTAATGGTTTGGCCTGTTGGCTTCAAAAGGAGATGATTTCCCCCATGAAGTGAGTGATGATGTTTCCAATCATCGACTATATTTTCGGTGACAAGAACGGGGCCGGAGTGTCTACCTCCTTGTTGTATGGAGACGGATGAGTGGAAACTGAGCCGTTCACGAATCGCGGCTGTTGCTGCCACTGGCGGGCCTCACTGATGGTGGACCTGTCATACTGTAGGCATCTCTTTAGGAACCACTCTCTCAGATCCGATCCGAGTGCCATCCACTGGCTGCTTCCAACAATT
Organism: Asterella californica; assembly: GCA_036924285.1. Taxonomy (NCBI): domain Eukaryota; kingdom Viridiplantae; phylum Streptophyta; class Marchantiopsida; order Marchantiales; family Aytoniaceae; genus Asterella; species Asterella californica. Next base: position 18,676,823 of record JAYKYS010000010.1, on the reverse strand, counting down.
CCCGATAGGTCTCAAGGTTCACAAGCGATACCGAAATTCTCATACTGTAATCGGCTAGCGTCTCTTTGCTGGGAGCTCACATGGGCCATGGCTGCGCCACATGGCTTTCAGCCTCTGTCAGCTCGACCTACGGAGAAGCTGCGCCACGTGGCGGACTGACCTGACGCAAAGCGATCAGTAGACGTAAGACCTGCAGCAGACGTTCTTCCTGTCCGAAAGTGTTTCTGTTTCTCCATTATTGAGGAGATACAGTGAATAAAAGAAAAAATTAGACAATGGCGGAAAGCTTGCTGATGTAATTTCCAGATCCGATATAAAACCCATTTCCATCGACGGTATCAGTTTGTAGAAGGATGAATGTAGACTCTGTACCAGACTCAGCCTAGATATTCCCCGCTTACACGAAAATTTTCCGGCGGTTTGGGATAATTTACAGACTTTTTTGTTAACTCACTAGCGAATTTTGGAAAATTTTTGAGTAATTTCTTTGCATTTTGAGACAGAAATTATCCGGCGTCTTCTTTGCGTCTCCTGTTTTCCAGAAAAGTTGTCGGAACAGGTTACAAGGAATGCCGGGTCTAGACTGGGTCACTGGGGCTGCTCTGTAGTCAAATACCGATACCGCATGTACATCGGACATACGGTACCGCGTTGGATTTCAAATGAGTTGCGTTTCCGGGTCCAGACGAAGTTACATAACAAGGACGTAATAATGATGATGCAACATAGTTCTTTTGGTTTCGTCTACAACCCTAGGACACTTGATTTTATCCTTCGTGCCTCGTGCACCTTTTGTCCTCCATATTTTCTTGTTTCTATGCATTCCAGTGGCGCGTGTGTCGTAAAGCACAGACAAACCTCGATCCCAATCCGGCAAATCGGCTCGGATCTCTCGCTTTACAACTAATGGCGAAAGACGATACATTTAAAATGCACTTTACTTCCTTTCCTTTTCACTTTGATTCTCCGTTCAACACACTGGGAGTAGAGTCAGTAGACATGACCTTACATGTCACAAGAAGAACTTGAAGCAAGTTTCCTATCTTCATCCACACTTAGAGAGTCACTCCCTAGAAGACTATGGCTGATGAGATCATGGTAAAGGTGTACACCGTCAGGTCACCCAGAAGAAGATTGCTACTCACTCGATCGATCTAGTCTATGTTCCTGGTGTTTGTGTGGGTGAGTTTGGCTTTCTTGAAAAGCACGCTTGCGTCGGGCTTCCACGTAGGCGCTACCCGTGCATGCATACATCACTAACTGTGTTTGATTGGTGAGAAAATGGTCGGGTGTACGTGGTGAAGGTTAGCCCTTGAAGTTGAACAGAGTGAACGGGCGAGCGGGACCGGGCAGAGCTTACGGGGTACATCCGGAATAGTTTCCAGTAGTGTCAATCATATAGATAGACCGCACGGGCACCTCCTCAGCCTTTGATAGCGGGCCAGGGCTAGCCGGTTGCGCGCGACCAGCCAACCAGCCAGCCATCCAGCCAGGCGGCGTCTAATGCTTACCAGTAGATTACTTCCACTACCCGCAAGTTTCGCGATCCGCGAACGTCGCTTTTGCCAATGGATGTCGCCCTTCATGGTATGGTATGACGTGTTCCATGAACTCAAATCGAAATTGAATTTGAACCTCAAGCTTTATACCCGAGGATACATCCTGCGAGAGAAAAGAAAGTGGGCCTACTGGTTGTGATCCAACTGTTCCAACCGATGAACAGCTGTCCTCAACTTTCGCTCCTCCGTTCCCTCGTCCAAGTCAATCCAAGGATAAATTAAAGCATCAGCACGATCCTACCTAATTGTCGCTTTGGAGAAGGTAATTGAATTGCTTGAATTTGAAAAGTTTCTGTACGTCCGTCCGTCTGTCCGCCCGCCCCCGGCGCCCCGGCGGACCCAGGCCGCCACTGCTACGATACTTGGTTAGCCAGAGCGGACGATAGATTGGTCTGTAGACGCGATTATTTCTGTCGTGGCCGCCTGGGCCTTCCCTTCGCTTCCAGTGGCTCTTCCAGTCAGCATCGCCAATTGTTAAAAAGATTATAGGCGGGTTCCGAAACATCGACTTTGGTATGAATCAGCTGTCTGGTGGAGGTGAGGACTATAGTCCAGACTCGAAAATTGAGGGCATGTTCTGGCCTGGATGATGCGAGATTTTCTGCTTGTCGCGGGGAAAATTTTAAGCCAAGATCAGAACGAGATGCCACTGCTCGTGCAGTGGGAGCCATGGTGATAAAGTCGCCAGGGTCAGAGAAGTCGCGTAGTGTCGGGTTTTGCAGTTTGCACATGCTCGCTCGGCGTCATTGGTCAAGTTCGCTCTAAACATAAGGGATAAACACTGAGAGAGCTAGGACTTGCTTTTGATGAAAGAGCATCCAGCTGGCCAAGCATGCGCATCGGAACCGCATCCGAGTGTGGGGTTTCAGATATGGAGGCCTGCGGGACCCGGAGGTGAGATTGAGAAACAACGAGCCAGTAGCGTACTCGTAACATGATCGCTTGCTTTTCTTGTCGAGAATCAAGTATTTTGTTCTCGTCAACACACTATTCGTGTCGATGGCATCTGATCTGTTCGAGCTTGGCGAAGTTCTCTCTCCACGAGTTTCCCTTTCTCCTCATCTTCAAGGTCTCTGAGGCCGAGTCATGGCCACTAGGCTGATCACTAGGGAAGAATTACCTGGGGCTTTCGGTTGGTTATCCCACATCATCGCCGCGAATTTCTGTTAGCGTTGAAATATGAAACCTCGTTATTCCGATCACAACCCGCGTAAACCTGCATGCTCCGGTTACAATTACTTCGACGTAAGAGCGGATTGTGAGTTATGACACTGGTCTCTGACCGCCGTGTGTATTGCTTATTTACGAGGAGACTCTGTGAAGGGTCGTGGGAATTGTTGTTCACCCGGTAGTCCGTGTAGACATATACATAAGGAGTGAGCATCGACCTAAAAAGAAGAAACGTCACATTACCATTTCACCTGGACATCATCGTCCGCCCTCGAAGTTCAGGGAAGTCCGTCGAGCGAAGCATTGTCGCCATGCTCAGAGTGGTTTTTGAATCTGAGTATGAAAACAGTTCAGGCTTCTAGGAGTTTACTGCCGGGTGTAAGCTGAAGATTGTCGTTCTGTTCAGATCTGATGCAGAACGGGGGATTTTCAAGCTGTAAGTGTCAGTCAGATGTTTAAATATGTCCACGCAGTCTGCAGTTTGGTTCGGTTTGTTGACAACTTGAGAAACGAGGCCGGAATCTCATTGTAGGAAGTACGAGCAAACAGTGTTTCGGTGTTCGTTTTACCTGGCCACATATCTAATTCCTGTGTTCGTTTGTGTCTTGGGCGTGGTGCTCGCTAATTTCCCAGATTGAATCTAATGCAAACTCTAATGCGTGACTTATGTCCCCTTATTTAGCCACTTCTCCTGAACTCCTGAGCCTCGTTACTATAGAAATAAGTAAGAAACAAAAGGACTTTTAAGTTAAAGAAACTCGAGGACGTATGAGTGGAAATCCCAACCTCCAATGGGGCACGCACTCAGTGCTTCTTTACCACGTTCCCGTACATGTTCTGACCCTTAGAGCACGCTCAATTGCCTAGAGAACAGCAAAAGTGCCACTCCCATGGTACTGCTCCCACAATCTCGAAAGGAGACCGACCAAAAGGACGGATTTTGAAAGGATTTGGTACCAGTTGTAGGTAAGGATCCAGAGCAGTACCCGATTCAGAGAACCTCCCATGAAAACCATCAACGGTTGGTTCCTTTCCCGGCTTGAGGAGGAATCACTGCCACCGAAGTATCGTCCAGAACTACATGCCGAGCCGAGCTACATGTAAGGATGTCAGTCAGCTCAACACGTCAGTGGGCTCTCTCTCTACGCGTGCGTGATCGTGATCGTTTGTGGACCTCCAACCTTAAACAACAGAAAGACGTACCCAGAAATCAAATCTATGTGTGTGGTATCCGCAAAGGAAGTCAACCCTATCTAATCAGAGCAGTCTGTGCACAGGGATCTCCACGTAGGTCGGAGTTCCAAGTATAATGTTTATGGAGGTTTCGGAGTTTCGAGAGATTATACTGTATACTCACACAGTGGGGAGGACTGGCAGTTTCGCACACTTGAGGGCTAATCAGTTTCTCCCACAGATGAGGTGAGCTGAAGTCAGTGAACGTCTTGAACTATTTTCCAACTACCAACTCCGCTTTCCTGCTGCATCTGCAGATCGACGCGCTAACGAGAAACGGAAGAGAGAAAGAGACAGTGCTCCGCCGATGGATCCGAAATTTTATGGATGTTGTGATCGTGAGGTTGTTGGGAACCATGACTGACAGACTGACAGGCATCGGGACCATTGGTTGACCGTCGAAAGCCTTCAGGAGAGGCGATAACTTGGGTATCAAACCTTCAGTCTGGGCGTATAGACTTAGGGATGGGAGCATCCGTCAGGCTGAGGCACAATTGAGACGAAAGTACTGAGAATTGGAGTAGGCACTGACGAGTGACGATGCGGGCTATCGTAGCTGAGATGTACGGTGAGAGATGAAATACAGTAGGTGGTATTCGGACAGGGACAATCAAATTCTTCATTGTCGTTCATTTGCAAATTTCATTTTCTGGTGTTAGATTGTTACTCTGCGCCTTGCCCAGTTGCCAGTTCCGTTGTTTTAGAGATGGTGGCATTCGTAGAGGAGCAAACGAAACCTTTCATATGAGATAAGGCGCGCGAGGAGCGGGGCAGGGAGTTGGGCTGGGCGTGGGGGACTGTACTGTATCTCGTTGCAAGAACTCCTTGCTTGATGGTAAGCAGTCAACTTTTGCAGATAACTGTCAGCTCTATCGTGCCGATCGAGCAGAAACTGCGGAGATGAATTTCCTCCCTCGCCCAGGAAGGAAGTAGTTGTCCCTAAACAATTCGCCTCACAAACATATCTGATAACCTTCGCATCAGCTACTGACTGCGAAGATAAGATAGAACATGCCCCTCATCGGCGCGAAACATTACTACGCGAATAAAACATAATAACGAGTGTCCAGCCAGTTCTTTCCTTACCTCCCGGATCTGTGCTAGTTTCTTCCTGCGATTGATTTGTCGACATAGAATGCTCTCTTTTCGGGACGAATATGCGCAGATTGACAGCGTCCATCACTTCTACGTTTTGACTCTTCCAAGATCTTCTTTTACAGGAATGAGGATCATTCATGCACAGAAATCACTTTTGCATAGCGGGAGCCTCGTTGAGAGCCGAGGTACCTTATAACTGAGAGCCCAAACAACAGGAACTCCCGGGGCGTGAAATTCGATCGTTTTCCAGGTACGGTATTAAAAGTGAATTTGAATATTAAGGGAAGAACTCCTTCCGCCAACAGTTCACGAACAGTCAGTTATCAGTTTATGAAGACTGTGACGAAACAAGAATGATTAGTTACCATGCGTACTATTGGCTTGACACAGTGATAAGACGATTATTGATTTAATATGTTCAGTTCAAGTCACGTCTTCATATTTCATTTCATGGTATTTTATGTGAGAATAATAGAGTAATCTCTTGGGACATTATCTCGTAAGACCTTAGACAAGTCGACTAAGAATGTTTCGACCTTTTTAAGCGCCCGATGTGGGCACCGGAAGGAAGTACCTTAAAAACGATCAGGAAATACAGTCATCGCAAAAAGGAGGAAGAAAGGCATGCACGGCGGCCAAGTGTTCGGATACGGAAGGGGTTCTATGTGAGTGTGTAACGAGGAGCACACATTCACTGTTAAGTTGATAAGTTCATTCTCAATCATTCATTCTCTCTCCTTAGAGAAACTTGGAGGAAGTCTAAGACTAGAGTTTTGAGCTGTACTCTACTACGGCTCCAAGTGAGGTGACGCGAGGCGAGGCGAGACAATGCGACGCGATGCTCCGCTCATATGCAGAGTTAAACACCAGCAACCAAATATAGAATGCATCCAGCATCACGAGGTCCTCAGCAGCTTCCTTCCTTGCAGCACGTAATCCCCACCCACACCTCTCTTGGCTCGGTCTGATTTTTCGTGCGATCGAAGCTTCAGATTACGTGATATTACGTCACAGAGTATTCGTTGAGGATGAGTAGTAGGAAAACTGCGAATGATAGGAGGCATACACTCCCGGTACTTGAGATTGTGTGCTAGTGATTATATCGTGTTACTTGTATTTCGTCGACGGAGGGGCATAAAGCTTCTTGGTCGTTGTGCCTGAATGAATCGCCATCTCCCGCGAGTATTGCCGGTTCTCGCTCGTGTCAAGCGGCTATAATATAAACGGTTGGTGTTCGTGAGGATTTCAAGAACCAAAGCCTTTTAATATCTGTAGAGATAATATTCGCTCCTACAAGAGTGATTCACGGCTCGTCAGTGATCACTCAGTTCTGTGGACCACGTTGCAGTACACTAGAAACTTGGACCACTTTCGTATGTATTATGATCGCTAGCCATCACGAACGACGATCACAATTCATAAATTCGTTCTCAGAGGTATCCCGCGCTTTACGGTAAGGAACGAGATGAAAGAGTTCCAGTGAAGTTTATGGCTCCCGATGTATGCAGGCAGGCAGGCAAACGTGTACTCTCCAGTTTTCAAGTCACGGACCCTCGAGACCCAAACAATCAGTCTCGCCATGTGAAGCGCCAAAAGGATCGCTTTTCTCGTTCTAGTTAGAATCAATGCAGTTAATTAAAGCTGGCATGAGTAAATAGACGGCTGTAGGGTCGTGGTCGAGAATGTGTATATGACATCGTTTGGAATTCTGTTTAGTGAACTGCAGGAAGACCAAGAATAACACTCTGATGATGATGGTATCAGTACATGGAGCAATTTTCTCAGCTCAACTCAAATGCTTCTTCTATCCTTTCCTGTAAGTATTTCCCAGCCAACGCTGAGCCGCTCGTTGGTACATGTCACTCCTGCTGTAAGCCTTCTCGGTTGAGTCCAGTCGTCCACTCATCGATACAACGCGGTGTAGACTAGTTTTGCACGCTGTCATAGATTCTTACCTCCTGCGATATGGTCTTACCAAGATTATTTCCTGTACTTGTTAACTGCTAGTTGCTGTATAAGAGGTACAGTTAATATATTCTTACTGTGTATCCGTTGTCGTTTCTTCAACGTACCATTAGTCGAAATCCCGAGTCTAAAATTTTCTTATGATGATGTGTTAGTACTGTTGTAACTATCAACCCACAAATTATTCTTACCAAGAGTATTTTGGGTATAAAACTAATTCTGTACAAGACTAACTGCGGTGATTGGTGTACTTCTTGAAGTGTACGTGGTAGCGCAAGTCATCAACTGAGTGCCTGAACCGTGATACTTGCGACACATCAGGTACCTAACCGATGATACATTCACCCACAAGAATGAAATGCGCGCGATGCATTCTGATGATTGGCTCAAGAAGTGATTGTGAACATACAGCGGTCCCGCTTGTTCTTTACTGCTAAAAACTAGGTATAGTACATATAGGACTTCAGAAGCCTGGTAGAATTGACAGATCTGCAATTCCCTTGGGTAATGTGGCGATGTTTTTCAGCAGAGCCAATCTGTTGTTGCGCAGCCGCTCGTCCTCCTGGATGAAGTACGGGAACAGTAAGAATCTGTGGTGCATTCATTTCATTCAGTTCTTAGCAAGGTCATCACAATATGAAAGCTTCATCACTTCAAAGAGCACGTACCGCCATGACGAAAACTTTGTCAAAAAATCTTTCAAGTGGGTCCACCAACTTCAGGGACGCGTCGACGAAAACGTCCATTCCCACTCCTAGGCATTTCACCAAATGAATCAGAGGACGCTTGATGAACTAGCCAGTCACGGCATGCTTAAGTCGTGAGGTTTGAATTTCAACAACAGAAAATTGGAGAGCTCAAACCGCATGGGTTCAAAGAACAGCAAACTTGCAGTAATTACTGGCGCCATCGCAAGATATCTCCTCAAGTCCATCCAGCTCTTTACATGGTAAAGGTATCACTTACCCTTAGAGAGAAGTGCTGCTGTTTGCATGTAAGCATCCCACAAAGCTTTCTCTTCCTCGACTTCAAAGTAGGCCTCATCAACCTGTTAGGATCATATCGAACTCATTAGACTTCTAACACTTCAGGAATATTCAACCTGTTAAAGAGTTACGGATTCCACAACGCTTTCAAGATGTGGTAAAGAGCACTTCCTGCAAAGTATATACACGTCCGTACGTGTTCGTACCCAGCAAAGTATACATAGCTCTGAGGTGCTGTACTGAATTCTGGTAATAGTTGGGTGCATGCTGAGTCCGTGATTTGACAGAAGATCTTCTTACCTGCCACGAAGGGTCTATTTCTTTCCCCCGAACGATCCTTGTAGGCCGTGCATATGCTGCGACAATATTCGACAACACCTCTCCTTTCGCTAGTTCCTCCATCTTCAGGCATCACAGCCAAAACGGCTCTCACTTTATAAGGACCGGCATGAGACCGCTAGGGACTTCTCTCTGCATGTGTCTTAGTTAACAGACGACAATTACTATCCCCAAGTTCTCGGTCCTTCCTCTCCTTGCACCTAAAGCAACGAGAGGGATACCAGGTAACTACATAATCAGGCACACAGCTTAGTTTAACGTTACTAAATCACAGCTGTGTGCTCAGATCCGTAAATTAACAACGATGTCAGGGGAGTATGACATTAAAAAACGATGATCACTACAGCAGCCCAGCTGGGCTGCTGAGTGACTGAGTGGCTGGCCAGCCACTCAGTCAGTCAGTCGGGCTTGTAAAGAGCGTGACCATACATCCACGGACACTACCTTGCTGTTCCATCAACGAGGTGATATGTTCTCACTGGTCGACTAGTCGTTTCTCAGTGTTAATCTTGGAGAATGTTTCCTGAAGTTCTGTACTCAGCAGCACTTACTTGCGATACAGAGCGGGCAGCAAGAGTTGGTATACTGCTCCTTTCAGAGAGGACCGACCGTACGAGTTCCACATTGGCACCATCATCGATCTGTTCCATACACGAGTATTATTAACCAGGTATTAAGCCCTGTAGTGGAGTCACAGTGCATGACCCACATTATTATGGTCTCGTTCTGCACGTTTTCCATCACGAAACAAGCATGTCTTGATTGATGAAGGACAGGGACCGAAATACTAACCAGAAGTTGCTCTAATCTTCGAGTTACAAAAGTAGACACCTAAAACACAATGAGAAGCTGCTTAGTACTCGTCATATCATGGTCGTGCCGGCCCCAATACCTAGGAAGTGGATCTGGGAGCTAGCAGCCAGGAAACTCCAAACCTTCACACGTATACGTCACCAAATCATGCTAAAAGTTATCACGAGCAAAGACCTAAACATAGCATCATAAATAGAATAACGTAAAACCCTTAAGTCAGAAGGAACGAACAACTTCTCAACTCTGTTCGAAGCTAATTGGATAGTGACGCCTGAAAAGGAGAAAAGCTTTGACAGTCTTGACGACAGAAAGTAAAGGTTGGGACGATTTCGACTGATGCTACAAACAGGCGCCAGTCTGTTCGAAACCAAAGAATACATAGCTAGACATACCTCTTCCAAGGTTGATTCGGGGACATCCAGCGGCAGGGTATCCGCTGCAATCCTCAATGCTTCATCCAAATTCAGACTCTTGTCATTCTCCACAAGAGCTTGAACCTGCAGTTCACGTCGATTAGGCCGAGATAGGGGCCTGAAGGCGAAAGATCTCGTGTTCTAGACAACAGTTTCTAGTTGGATAAGATCTCAGGGTGAGTGGAAGTAACAGTGCCGTTGATGACTGAGGATGCAGCGGGGAAAGCACTTGCTTACCAGGCCATACGCACTACGGCGCATACCGAATGGATCTGCAGACGCAGTTGGTTGGCATCCCACAGCAAAGAGGCCAACTAAGCTGTCCAACCTGCGCCGAGCCCAATAATTCTCACGTCAGGGAACTTTATTAGCGTGTTCACTCTTCCCATTGTAAGTTTTAGAGCTTGTCTCCATTGCGTCACTAAGTGCCTTCCTTACGCAATCATCTGTACCTTTGACCACTGTCAAAATGCCATGTGTAAAACCTTTTGCCCTTACCAAGCTCAGCCTGCGAACGTTCAGTTCGCGATCCCAGAGCTTGTCTCCCTTACTCACGGGATTATTCCTGGAGACTGGAAGTCACTAATGTGGTAATGACTCGTAAATACTAATGAATAACAGTTAGAGTTCTCTTCCTCATTGGAAGAGACTGGATGTTGCCTGTGCACACTTATCTGCCCTTCCTTAAAATACGGCCATGGTTTAACAAAAGAGACCAGCTTTCCAAATGCGAAATATGCGAAAAATGCGACAATCCCCTTAACGACAGATTCTCCGAAGAAGAACGAGTACAATACTGTGATTTACAGTAGCGGAAGCTGACCTGTCTGCAACAGCCAAGAGGATACCAGCGTCTGAACGTGGAAGGATGTCCTCGGCATGTCGTGGAAGGACACTTTCAAATATGGCATCTTGAACCTGTCAAACAAACAAATTAAGTGTCACGAAGAGAATCACTCGGAGCTCTTGTACTATATGACCATTGCATCGACTCTCCAACTGTCTAAGACTAGACCAATCTAGTAAGCAGGTGCATTAAAGATGGATGGGTGAAGGAGACAATCGCAAGGAGCAGAAAAACCATGGGGTTTGATGCAACTCACTGCATTGCTGTAACCTTCCTTGGAGGCGTAGTGCCTTCCCATAATGCCTGCCAGATTGGTGAACTCCATGACCATGGCAGTAGCTAAGTCCGCAGTAGCCAGAGGAGCTGCTTCTTGAGCGGTATTTATACTAGAATCATCAAGACCCATTGCCACGCCCAAAGATCGTATCATCTTCTCAACCCTCATACTCTTATCGAGCATTGACCCTAGCTTTTCCTGTGTCCAATCGGAACATGAACGGAGATTAACAATGTGTTACGAAGTCTCGGGCGGAAAGCATAGCAGTGCAAGAAGTTGCAGGGTAGAACTATGTGCCCATCCCACAACTCTTGCATGTTGAAGAGAGGATTGCAGCTCTTTCGCCTTACCTGAAATGTTATTCCTTTCAAGAGAGGGCGGAATTCCACCAGTTTCTTAGACGTATCTGATTCATAAAAGAATCTCGCATCCTCATACCTGGCCCTGAACCCCGGAAGAAAAAAGAAAGATCATCTTCATTTCTACGGACCAACTGGATGTTTTGCATATCATGCCGTGAGCTGATGTACGAGAAGATTCATTTCATTCATTACCAGCAGAGAGGCCCAAGGTCCACTCTAGCTTGTAGTGGTTGTATCAAGTGCAAACGTATCTGGGGTAGAGAAGGACCTACCTTAGAACAGCTTCGTTCCCCTTGCGGACAACGTGTTCATCAATCTTCCCGTTGGTAACAGCTATGAAGGCTGGCAGGAGCTGTCCAGTGGCCTCACTAACAACAGGAAAATAGCGCTGATGCTTGCGCATCACCTTCAAGCCCAATAGTTGTTGTCAATATGCATGCTACTGATATGAGCTTGGAGTTAACGACACTGGCGAGAAGCTCTCCACAACACGATTGAACCATGAAAGGAGGAACTTTGGCAGGAACATCCGGTATTGCAGAAGGATTTAGAACATTACTGTCGTTAAAACATCTGCTGGAAGACTCAAGAAAGCTTCATCAAAGCGTCCAAGGAGTGGTCCTGGAGACTCCACCAAGTTAGCCACCTGCACGTTTTCCAAACGGTCAGTTGCTAGCGTTTCAGGTACCCGTTCCACAACTCTCAACTTATCTCAAATACTGTACACCGTGAAGAAGAAAGAAGCCACATAAACCGAAACCGTTGCTTAAATCGATCGTTCTATGTACCTCATCAAGAAGACTACCTCGGGCCTCAGCAGGAATACGACCGTTAATACTTGCGGCCAGATTACTTCCCTTTGCCCATATGCTTTCTCTCCGTTCCTGTACAGCAAGAACTATCCTTTTATTTCCGTCAAAGCCTTATCCAAAAGGTGTAAGTAAGGTGGAAGAGATTATGAATCCAGTAAAATGTTATATACTGAGTCGAATCTCAAGTGAGGACACAGCCCTTACGGTTGATCACAGACCATGCATCTCGTCGTTGAGCAGTATGTACTAATCTTGAGGGGTGAACTCTATTTGCAACTTACTGCTTTAGAACCCTCTTGTGGTGGAGTTTAACGTTAGCGCTAAAAGCAATACTGGTGAACAAGGTGGGTTAAGAAACAAAGTTTGTTACCTCCATGCTGAGAACAATGCCTGCCTCGTTTATGGAATTAACGTACCCTCCGGCTGTTTCCACCTGTTCAGAAAGAGGTTCTGTTCTGTCATACTTTTAAGAAGATTAATCTATGGTGTCACACTCTAACAACTCGAAACCTCTGAGGGATGAGCTCTACGTGCGACTTGCTGCTACAGCAAATTACCTGCCTACCTATCTGCCTACCTGAAAAGTGTCTACCTGTCTATTGAAAAGTTAAAGTCAAATCACCTGTATGGTTGGATGGGAAGCATTGCGCAGTACTCGAGATGTATGGCCGCTGCAAAATGAACTCTTGGGTTTAGTTTTTCCGAACTTCTTGCTTCGTGTCCTAAGCAAGAAGTTTACTACCCTTCGCGCTATCGGAGCAACTCATGTTAGCCCTTCTGGCCAATTGTTAATTACACGAAGGATATACAAACTCGAAGGTTTACCACCACTAAAACTCATTTCAGTTTCATATGAATAGATGAATAGCATACCTGTTCACGCCTGCGTAAGAGAAAGGTACCAACACATCACCGTACAGTGCTACAATCCATCTCAGAGGCCTACTATACGCGACCTGAATGACATTGCACGACAACACCAATACACAGGACACACCTAGATATTAAAACCTCAATTATACAGAGGAAATAACAACTCCATGGACCGTTGTCTTTGTCCGTGATGCACAAGAAACCTCAGATTCTTCGTAGAATAGAAGTATGTGTCACATTACTGTGCTGAAGATGGCGAGGAAGAAAGAAGCAACGATGAATTTTTTCTGGATAAAGATTCAGCAAGCAGGAGTTCGTTCCAACTTTCGTGACGCATCTAAAGTAAAGGTAGGACATTCAGCTGGTTACAGGAAACGTAGGCAACTGATGGGAAAATTGGGTCACACCTGTGAGTTCCAGCGCATGGTTTTTGGGAAGGAAATGTTGGAAAGAATCTCAGGAAGGCCTTCTGCCAACACCTGCAAAATAGTGTATCATAAATGTTTACCAATCCCTGAAGCCAAGTGTAAAACCATAACATGCACAACCAATATCTCCACTACGCTCTGCACCCTTCGTTTATTACCGGAGCTTCCGAGTCAAATCTGGTCATACGCGGTACTGATATTTTTCCCAGTAAAAGCAGTCGAAGAGAAAGCTAGGGGCCACTTTATGCATCAAAGTTCACCTCTAAGGTAGGCTTGCTTTGCTCCTTGACCACCGCATACACATACTCCGTTTTCCCTACACAAACACGGTGTGAGCAGGGGACCATCCTTCCTGACTACAAACCAGCAGCAACATAGTGAAACATATTTCTGCATTTCTTGAGACCGATACTTGGAAAGAGGTGGGCACTTACCATCCACCTTAACAACCAGGTCCTCCAAACTTACGCCATTTCTCTTGCAGAAGCCTTCAGCAGCCTGTACGTAACATATCGATCGGTAATAAGTTCAGCTTACTCAGACACGTAAGTGCGGAGACTCATTTTGTCTGCATAACGTGACCGACGAGCTGAGAGCTGAGAGCAGAAGCTAATAGCTGATATACCTTTGTGGGCTTTCCGTCCTTATCGAAGGCCTTCGTTGCTGGGGGTCCTCGCATCTCTCTTTCCTCGTCGTCTTGTCTCGGAGCCAGATCCTCAAGCATAACCTTCACAGGTTGCAGGCCAACTAAATGCTCTTCAAAATGCTGGATGTGTCATGGCACCAGAAACCCATAGCTGAAAATAGATAGTATCGGCAATGTGAACGTAAAATAGAGGGAAAGCTTGCCGATGACTGGAGAAGTTTTCAACAAACCACAAGCCGTCGAGGAGTCCCGTGTACTGAGAAAGTTCCGTGTTGAAGTCTCTTGCTCTTGAGGAACTGTGGTATAGCTACTTCCATCTGCAACCAGCTCATCGTTGGAGTCAGGAATCAGGAGTAATCGCAATCAGGAGTCGACCAGAGTCATAAATCAGTACACCTTATGCTTTACTCGTTTGGCTGACTCTCGGCCTAAGCTGAAGACGTAAATTGCATAGGTAGTTTTATCCTACCTGAGAGATCGCACTGACAACATCTTGTGGAGGGAGTTCCTCTGATCCAATTTCAAGGACAAAAGTCTGAGGAGTATCAACCTGTACCCATTGAAGTGAAAACGCAAGTTAGAACATCTGGAGTTCTCAGTTCCATAAGGCCATCTCCCTGAGCTGTCAGCACTCTTTTTGGCATTTCAGCATGGCCTTTAAAACCATCGCCACGGAAATTCCTAGTCAGAAACACCACGACTGCAAGCTGTATATGACAGACTTCTGGTACCGTTGAAGCTGTCTGGTCGAGAGCTGGAAGTGATAATGGTGGCGACTCCTCCCACACTCCCAAAGGGTGGTTAAGTCTCTCGCGAGTCTCCACCCATAGCTGCGCACACTGGCGGGCCAACCTGCTCGAGGAACAGCAATTCAGAAGACCAGATTTTCATAGACAGGCGAAGTTATAAATGCACGGAGAATGTTAAAGACCAGACAAGACAGGACACGAGAGTTTCTGGTTTCACGTGCTAGAAGCAGAACGTTCAAACACTGGTTACCAAAAGGATCAGGAAAACTTACGCGCGCATTCGACCGAAGAACCTTGCTCTTTCTGTCACTCCAACAGCACCTCGAGCATCCAAAAGGTTGAAGGCATGTGATGTCTTAAGAACATTATCATACCTGGAAATCGTGAATAAAGTTAAGCAGTCTGCACAAAACATTGAAAAACTATTGACAACTGTGGTTTTTGTAGCGGCTAACATCTCAATTCAGAAAAGACAGATGCAACGGATGATACATCAATGTGAAAGGCATGTTCGACTGTAAAGAAGAAACTACATACGCTGGTATGGCTAAACCCTGTGCTAAAAGAGCTTGAGCTTCTTCAGCATAGAGGGCAAAACGCTTCTGTATCCTCTCAATATTTGCTAAGTCCAAGTTGTAGGCACTCATCTCCTTTCTGCAAACAAATGGTCATTAGGGGTACATTTTGCAGTTGACAACCAGGACGCCTTCTTCATTGATGAGAGTGCGACAAAGCTTTTATCCCATCTAGGAGACGTTTCCGAAGAGGATAAAAACTACACTATATTGTCGGTTTCAGAAGAGCTGATATCAACGAACACTTGACGTTTGTCATACCACCTGACGGGACAGCACGATAACCTACGATAACCTACTCATTTTCCAGAAAGAGCTCTCCATAGGATATTCCAGGCGCATACTGGATCTTCTTGAAGTGGTCAACACCCTGTAGTGAAGCAAATCATACACGGATGAGGTCCTAACCATCATTACGAGTGGCAAAGGGAACAAATATACCTTAAAATACTAAGAAGATATACTGCTTGTTCGGGTAAAGGACGAGGTGCACCAGAAGATACCAACCGGGTGTGTTTGACCATAAAAGGGTACTTCCATCAAATCAATCAAGGTAACTCCTATGCATTACGTTGTAAAATCAACACAGGTGGATGCGTACGTTGATGAGGGCGAATGGTCTCTTCTCTATTTGTTCCTAAGATTACCTACATTGATATTAATGATCAAGAAGGAAAAATTTTCTGACCTGCAGAGACATCAAGATTCGCTCGAGACCGTACGTGATTTCCACCGATACTGGAGTTAGGGGCAAGCTCCCAGCCTGCTCGACAAAGGATGAATACTGTTAACTTTCCAGATCAGCGCTTACGGTGAGCATCGAGACCATACTGCCCATTGCTTGTCCTGCAGCAAGTGTAATATACTATTGTCCAACTCTCTGATGAATCAAGATACTCACTTTGGTAGGAAGCTTTGGACTAGAAAAACCTGTCTTCAGTTTTAGATGACACTATAGGATCCCCCATTTGGACACCAACCATGAGGGAAAACATAGACGATGCTCACTACATATACACTTCAAGAAGGCCGTGGTACTAACTTGGCAGATGATCCTACCTTACCATCACACACCTGGGCACAGGTGTCCATGAAACCACCCACATTTGAAATCAGGCCAATCCAGGCTGGTACGTGATCGAAAGCTTGCCTGCTGAAAGTAGGTGAACTGGGTAATCTCCATTCCGTCCATCCAAACCTCCCAGCCTAAGCCCCATGCACCAAGGACCTGCCAATAATCCACTACATCAGATCTTTCATTCCTTCTGAATTAAATTCAGAAAGAGAAATTCTTACTACGGTAGTCCCACTCCGTGTCCCAAGTGGAGATTATTTGCTGAATACTACTATCTGCTGCTTGGTTTCTTCACAGGAAATTAACGAGGCCAACTCCTACAGCAGTGAAACTCCGGCAGGCTCATCGAAGTTACCGGACTCTCCCAGTTATCTTCCACAAAGCGTACATCATGCGACTTTATGTCAATTCCTGCACACGGCAGAGCACGGCACACAGACACGCTGAGCTCAGCAGCTCCACGAGACAGTCAGTCATATGTCGTGAAAATAGCTCGTGTGTGGTGCCAGCCATAAACCATATTCCGTTGCGAGATTTATAGAAAGGTCAAAAGATTTACGAACTAGAGAACCTAAGTTCCTGGAGCCTGCTGCTACTTGCCAGTAGCCAAAAACCTTAAAACTACTGCCAGCGCGCGTTTCTTACAAGCTAACATCTCTTAGATAAGTCAAAGCCACTGACCAAGAGCAGCAAGACTTCCAAGGTAAAGCTCCTGTGCGTTCCCTGGATCGGGCTTCAGTATCACCTGCAATGATACGAATCCGGAGATGTAAAATTTTGTACGGTTCAATCACCTTATGAGCATCAAGAGACACAGTTGTCGGAACTTCTGTGAAACCTAAGTGGTTTTCTGTCGTCTTTATTACTGGCGTCCGGATCCCTATCGAGTTCGGAAAGCTCTCTGTACTCGCTCTCTATGCACCTTGTTGTATGTCGGTCCATGAGTACAGCAGTTCGATGCAAAGAACTATAACTGCCTCACACACTCAAGAGAACTCGCAAAAAACTGAACCCAGCGAACACCTTACTTGTAGTTAATCAACCAAGGTGTATGAAGGCCATGCTACACTTGCAAGGGAGTCGTATCTATCCACTTAGGACCATTATGCTTTGAGCATGAGCACGATTTAAACAGACTCTGCAAACACTTCTAGGGTCTACCTACTTTTGAACACCTTCTACAGGTTGTGCAGGAATAAACACAGAAGTGAAAGTCACCTGGAACTGAGTATGTCGTTGAACTCTGTTCGGGTTCTCCCCATATCTGCTGTCGTCGGGTCTAATGCTGGGTTCCGCATAACTGCATGGGGGATCGAGCACAAAGTCGTACATCTCACGAACTCAAGGTCATGTTGCAAAATCCTTATCCTCTGGGAGAAGAGAAGATCCTTTCCAAGAGAAACCAACACCCCCACTACTTGAAATAAACAGTGGCATCAACTGATCTAGCTGTTTTTAAGGCAACGGGGCAAAGACGACTCACGCGACGTTCCAAGGTTCTGGTCCCAGAACCCGCAAAAACGTAGCTGGATTCATCGTTCCCGCTCCCACCTAAGTCAATCACGCCACTTCGCACTCAGGAGATCGAACCATAAGAGCCTACAGCCATCCCTTCATAGTTCATTACTGTGTACTCACTTTGCGCAGTCTTAAAGGAAAAACGAGAAAGCTTACGATTTGGGCAATCATCAACTAGACTATCTTGAACTTGACTTACTGTCAGTAAGTTCTAACTTGAACACATCTTGCATAGCGCAAGTTTGAAACCAGAAAATGACTGCAAATCTAGGCCATGGCAAGAGCCAACTTCTAGAGTTACTGAGTTTGAGAGGGAAAATCAGAAAGTGACAGACCGCTACAAAGGTAATTCCTTTCCTAAAGATATCTCCTACACGATTCACTACGTCTTTTCCTCTTGCAAGGCTCGCCCTGTTAGAAAAATGGCAAAAGGCTGGCCAAAAAGGATCGAAAATTGATGTGCCTAACTTCTTGCTTCGGACATATGTGTTAATTCATATGTAACTGCTCGCTTTCGTGGATCATATCATCTGTACACAGGGAGCTTCGTTGGGGGTGCTTCATTTTCCGAAAATATTTCTCCGTCATTTTCCAGTGTAAAATTCGAATGTGTGCTGACGCTTCGGTCGATCAGATATTCCAGTGTCCACGAGAAGCCAGGGACAAAAGGACAGCATAGCCAACAAAACAAGGCTGGGGAACGAAGTAGCAAAAAGAGAATCACCTCAGTGTTGCTTGACTGCATCACTGCACATCCCATCGAAGCCCAGTAGTCCTGCACGCGCCAAGCAGCGAAGGAAAATCTCAGCGGCAAGGCGAGCCGCCAGATTAAGTGCGGTAGGAAGAGAAATTTAGGAGCCCATTAATTATCCATAATGATTTCTGCAGCGTAGCATTGCTGAATTTGCGCACTGCATAGTAAACCGCCAAAGCTCTGTACGTATACTAAACCCCGGACTCCACGACGCAGAGTGAGTGCACTGTTCTGTGCCTGCTGAAGGCAGCAAGCCCACAGGAGCCGCGGGAGCTCGAGAATGCAAACGAAACAATAATGGCCACAACGAGTTGACTGGCGTTCCAAGCTACAAAACGGACTGTAAGAACGAAACGTCAAAAGGACAGTTCAACAAAATTTACAATCTGAATTTGGCTGAATTATTCCATAGTGTCAGGAATTCCGTTGGATTTCACCTGAAGGCGTTGAATCGCTTGCTGGAAAGTTGGAGGGGTGATGGTTGCTTGAGGCTTTTTCTCTGCAGTTTCGACAGCGGACTCTAAGCTTGCTTGCGTAACAGCATTGCTCAGACACCGTTTTTCTCCGCTCTTCACCAATTGCAGTGGATCCGACGAAAGTTTTGCTCCCACTGCGATGCTCATCCGACTCCATGCTGACGATGTCGAGCAAATGTTACGCACAAATGAACACCTCTTGTGAATCGGAGCCGACAGAAGGTCCGGAACAGAACGATTAGCAGCCTTCCCCACCAAACAACCTCCCAATGCTGCTCGTAAACTGCGTGCTGCTCGTGGGCAAGCCAGCAGCTGACTGTGAACTGCCATTGCTCCCCTCTCCGCTCTCCTCGATCCTACACTACTCCCCTTTCACGTGTGCATTGTCCTTCCGGTCCCTTCCTTCCCTATCCTGTGCTTCCTTTAGCATGCGAGTTCATGTACAACAGAACTGGAACAAATAATCACCCAGTTCCTTTCAAGCGAGGCTTTTCACCCTAAGCTTGAGCGTTGAGTTGTGTTTCCTCGAAGAAAGCAATTCTTTTAACAACTTCCCGGACAGGGGAATGAACCATTTTCTACGTCGAAAATGAACCTTGACAGCCGTAGGGAACCTTAAGCGGCTTTGTTTTCTCTATCTCCCTGTGTCTGCTGTCATTTTCATCTCCCTCTCTAGTGCTGCAAGGCTCGCTCACTGCATCGGCAGGTATATGTTTACGACGACTACGACGACGTTGTTGTAGTTTATTTGACTGCTTTCTGTCCGTCCATCCATTTGTCCATCTTATCTCTTGGCTTATCTGCAAAGCGAAAGAAAGAACGAACAGCTCCTCTCGGCTATGGTATCACCAGTGCGGTAGACAGCACTTTAGTGTTGACTCTTTTCTTTTATCCGGACAAGCTGTGCTACCGCGAATTCGGCAGTGATGATGATAATCCCCACTGGATATATGATGCTTCCGGCGCTGCGCTCCCTCTAGAGCACTCCTAATAAGCAGCAGCCACCGCGCCGCTCTGAAGTGAATAAGGCAGCATGTGAGCGGAATCGATTCTGAAAACTTAGATTATTATGGCTTTGCTGACTCTGCTTCGTAAAGTGCGAGACATCGTTCATCGCACCTGTAGGAATTACGTCTCGTTCTGGAGAGGGTTGCGATGACAAGACAGGAGATAATTTCAGTTCTTACCACCTCAGATCTGCCGATGCATGCTGTCGGAGTAATTGCTGTGCTGTGAAGAAAGGGTACGCTCAGATGAGAGAAACCGGCATGTAAAGAGCTCTCACGTGACTAAGCATGTAAAGTGAGGCTAGGAGATGGATTTGAAAGCCACGAAAAGGTGGCATTCTGAGAACTGTAGTTCAGCAGTTCGAGCTAGAATGATTTTATAAGATTTTGTGATTATCCTTGTTCTAAACTCCTTCCAAGTTCGAGCTCGCTTCCGGTCTACCTCGGATTCTGTCAGGCAAGTGAACTGATAAGCCCTTCAATTACCAAGCGACACTGGAAGGGGACCCTTGTCCCTTTACAACATATGCAAATTAAACTTATAACGAACATCACCGTGCCTCCTAGGTCATATGCCTGTCTGCTAAGCACCTTCTCTTGGGAGCTGAATCTGCATCGATAAGTGTCTGGTAGTTGAAGAAACCCTGTTCAGTGCGCGTCTCCATCAGACTTGTCAGAGCTCACACATTGGATTACCAAGTCAGGAACTCGCTGGTTGAAGTGAAATCCAGGCTTGCCGGTTGTCGATATCCTTCCGCCCTTCCTTTCTTTTACGGATTTCCATCAAGCGCAGACAGCCCTTTCGGAGAAGACCATGACCAATTGTTCACGGACTCTTCTTGAACGTAACTTCTCTTCACCAAACCCACTGTGAAACTCAGGCTTCTATCACTGCCTAAATCCTCTCGAAGCCAAATCAGGACCAAGCATACCTTGCTCGGTGGACTGGAACCGGAACCGGGAATTCCGGCACTCTTAGCATCTCTGGAGCCGATCCAACCCGGGAGAGAAATTTACTCGTCCACGTTATCAACCAGCTGCAATCTTGGCCCTTGGTGAGTTATCAAGATGGTAAGTACGCGGTTCGTACTGAGGACTGATGGTTCCCACATCGACAAATAGTAACCGGTGAATCGTCACGGTCTATTCGTGACGATGCATTCCCGAAACTGACACTATCATCTCTAGAACGTGCGAAGGTGTGACTTCTGCGCAGAGTTTGTTCACAAAGCGTTCCAAGTGTGATCAAACGAACCTTCAGCTTTACAACTGTACTGCACATAAAACGCAATCATACTTTGCACCGAGAAAGGAGACGAATGTGGACAAGCATATCGTTCTCAATGCTGGCCAAATCAATGGTATCCGAACTGAAGAAGAAGATCTCATTCGCTCTCGAACTAACTGGAAAAGAATTTCCTGACCAGAGGAAGAAAAGGGCTCTGATTGTTCCACCAAAGTACTGGTCTGGCCTATCTGCTTTTCTCTTTTGCTGCATTCTGTTCATTACCATGTACAACCCAGATCTCCTACACACCGTGAAATTCCATTCTTAACGAACCAAGACATGTAACAATCCAAAATTCCTAAAACTGAGACAGCTCTGTCGTAATCCTAATTTATACTGTGGGATCTGTGGGGTTGTGACATCATGCTGAAGCTTACCGACTAGGGCAACAACTATCAGGGTGATAATAACAACATTCATATGTACAAAAGCTCCCTACTAATTCCTCAAAAATTGCAAGTCAGCACCTACGGAAGTCTAGCCAGATGACTTGGGCAGGGAGTTGATGAAGGCGTTGTAAGAGGACTCCAAATCGAAGAGCAATTGGCGCGCCTGTTGTTCATTCAACTCATCAGCCGCTCCCATCTTGTTCAAAACCGCAATCCACTCCCTCCCTTTCACCTTCCCTTCGAAGTCAGGTGACAGTATTGCCACCCTACTCAGCGCAGCAACCAAATCAGAAAGAAGAGGATGGACCTGGTCCACTGCCACCATGTTCAACTTCAAGCTGTCCATGGCAGTAATGTAGTGCTGAACGCACTCCGCCACAGCCACAGCTGATCCGGAATCCGAAGAAGCCGATTTGTGCTCCACGGTGGCGGGAATTCCTGAAACTAATAGGCGATTCGCTGCTGCAGGACAATCCATTTTGTAAGCCTCCATGAATCTCTCCACATCAGGTACGGTATCCTTGAGAGTCGTTTTTAGGGTTCTGAATTGGGCAATGAGCTTTGCGCACGCTGGCTCGTACTCTTTGGCGCTGATCACATCACGTACATACGCCTTCTCTAATTTCTCCGTCGTCTTGATAATTGCAAACAAATCGGCGAAATTATCGTACATCTCTCGCTCCCTCTTGTCGTTCCATAGCTTGACCTCTTTCACGTCCGGATACGAGGCCATCGAACGTCCCTTCTAAATCCCTCCTTCTAACGCACTTCACAAGCGATGAAAGGAGAAACAACGAAAACAGTACAGTAGCTCTTCAAAACCAAGAAAAAAACTCACAGGCACCGAACAACTTCCACACTCGAACTGCAGATTCCTCCACAAGCTACTATATGAATGGAGAAGCAATCATCCGCCTTTGTTTCATGGAAAGTCTGTTTCAATCCTTCAGAGGCTTGAGAGGCACACAAGAGGCAGGCAAGCAGTGGGCAGAAGAATGACTGACACGAAACGCGAGGTGTAAAGCTTAGCGTCTGAAAACTGAGGCTTTTTAACTGTACAGAAAAGAAAGAATGTCCCAACAAGAGAGCGGGGGTATTTTCGAGGAGACAGAACTCCGTGTCAATGCTATATACCCATCACCACAATACTGTCCTGCTCAAAGATTTTGACCTCGAAAAGTGATCGTAGCCTTCCTTCCTTCCCTCCCTGAGGCTCCCTCCCCCGCCCTCCGTTCCAGGAAACAGTCAGTCTAAACGAAGTCTTCATCATCACAACAACGATAGCAGTGAGCACACGTTTATAATTTCTTCTCCAACTGAATGGCACGGCTGGTTGGGACTCGGCAGGCGCCACGTGTCAGGCTAAGCACTGTCACTGTCACGGTTTGCAGTATTCCTACTCTTCGTTCGATGTGAATTTAGCATTTCACGTTAGTTAGTAATTGGAGCGAGCTTTATTTCAACTTGTCCTTAGGTATGAAGCATACAGTGTTGGTATGGATTAGCAAACTAATGTAGCGTTCCGTTACTAAGTTAATTGCTGAAGTACATGCAAATCGAGTTAAGCGAGAAGAAAACTCGGCAGGAAATGTAGAGGTGGAGCAAGACTTTTTTATTACTGTGCTAGAGAAGAATCTGTTATCATCTCTTGGGGTATAATGACCAGAAATTGATATTACGAAGTTCCGGTGTTCCAAATCTGGATTTTCATTTTGACGCCGCAGTCCTAAGATCCTTGGTGTGGCCCCAGCCGCAGGTTAGGATCCTTGTTTAGTCTCTAATGCCTTAGAAAATAAAACTATCCCTCTGGATTTAAGAAATAACATGCAACTATTTCACACACCGCCCGCACGCTTAAGAAATAATGGACAGCTTAATTAGACACGGACGAGGACGTATTAGTTTGCTAATCCATGCCAACACTGTAAGGTTCTTCGATCCCTCGTGTCCAAACCTGAGGATGCAATAGTTTGTTAATCCATGGACGGTACGCTTAAGAAATAATATGTAGCTTAATTAGAGTTGAACATATTAGTTTGCTAATCCATGCCAACAGTGTAAGGTTCTTAAGTCTCTCGTGTCTATACCAGATCATCTTAAGATACAGAGAGAAAATAACATAACACATAAGTTGGAAATACCTTCACCTGTGGGATACGCAACGAGTATCATCAAACCAAGAGTGGAGAGAAAAACCTTTGGAATACTACAACTGTGTTTAATAAGCTATGTGAATTAACATGGGCGACACGCTTAAGAAATAACGGGTAGCTTAATTATGCACGAACAAGGACAAATTAGTTTGCTAATCCATGTCAAACTGTAAGTTCTTAGGTCCCTCGTGCCCAAACCCTATCATCCGATGGTACAGAGAGAAAATAACAACATAAGTTGGAAATATCTTCACCTGTGGGATACAAAACGAGTACCATCAAACCAAGAATGGAGAAAAAAAACCTTTTGGAATACTATAGCTATGTTTAAAAAGCTATGTGACCTCCTCATGGAAAGAAGCATGAGTTTCGATGAGCTGAGTCACTAATGTATCACTTCTTTTAACGGACGAAGAAAGTGCATCAACTCTCCGATGCAAAACGTTCACTAACGTCCTCTGTAATGCTATATTGATCTGTACTGCATCTTAAATATAGAGTAATCTTCTAGAGTTCTCTATCTACATATGTGCTAACGAACTCAACATAATCAATAAATTTTGGATAAAACTATCCAAAGGTCTCAATCGCAAGAGAAAACTCATAGAAGCATCCTTATTTGACTATCACTAATCTTCCGCTCATTTGTCAAATAAGCATCATGTCTTGAAGTAAGTACTGTTTGATGAACATAGGAGTCAGACATGGGATCCGTAATAAGATCCCATGCGCATTTGTGTGATGTAGTGTATTCTACCCGGTCTTTCACGGTTTCCATGCCACTCGACCAAAACCTCAAGTTTTTCTCTCCCACTGGAAGACTTTTTTGTGCAGATTACGAATGACATATTGTGCGTTTGTGTGTGTGAACTCTGATGATGACTTGCACTTTACAGTTGACGTGATCCTTGCACGAAAGTGAACTAAGAAAAAAGTGAACGAGTATTCGCTTTGAGATCGCGTGAAAGGGTTAGTGTCCAAAAGGTGATGAAATTTGCAGTCGCATGAAGTGAAATTCATAGTTGTATGAAGAGGCTGTGTCCGAAAGGGCTGTGTTTGAAACAAAAGTGAGGAGTCAGAATTCATTACAGCGAGCATCCAAAAGTGAACAGCGAGTCATAGAAACAACTATTTTATAAATTGAAGGGCACACAAGAACTGGAGTCTGAAAAACGATCTCAGAGTTTCGAGGAAGAATTGATGTTCCTCTTTAAATTGGACTTTGTGTGCGACCTCCTCGATGAGAAGAAAAACACATGCTTACCATCTGAACTATATATTGTGGTCAGCAAGAAGGACGGACTAGACGAATATGTCATCTTGAGAGAAAACAAGAACTTCACAAATGAGTGAAGTAAATGAACGAACTGGTTATCGAAGATATTGAGTATAAGAAAGTTATTTTGTAGTAGTACTAGTAACTTTGAAAGATATAGTAGTTTCGCTCATAATAGTTTTATGGATGGTCGGGGTGAAGTCCTTTGTGGTCGGTTTGATTAAGAAGCAGTTTCATGATTTAGAGCTGACTGGGGCTTATTCTATATGGATGAAGATGTTACTGTGGTTAGATTTGGGTGGAGCATACGTAACAAAGGATTTGAATGATTTAAATCTGGACGTAATGCGCACACGGCCCTATGAACCATACGCAGCGACTTCAAAGAACGTAATTGGATTGTATCAAGCAACATTGCGTATGGAAAACTCAGCAGTAGCCTTTACCCAATTCAAATTAACTAAGAAGGAATCCCGAGAATTCTTTTTTTAAGTTATCAAATTTGGTGTTTTTTGATGCCCAGTTGCTATGAAGAACAAAGAGAAAAATACAATAAATTTTTTTACTTAAGTGGTTTTTGCTTCTTTTTGTTTTTTTGTCACTTTTGTACAAAAACATATGAGCCAAAACTACTAAAGGTATTCCATCCAGCGTAAACGTCTGGATAATCAGGAATGCGACGTGGCATACCTGCAAGCGGTTTTTTCCTTATTTATCAAATGCTAATGGATTGTGACTAAATGTTTTTCCTTTGTAAACTATATGAAATTAGTCTTTTAGACTTTTCAGTGTGATAGTTTTATTGGACATGTAGGTTATCTTTTCATTGGTTTTTTATGTGGAACCGTATAGATTTTTTAGTCCACGATGCCTTGGTTTGGACACGAGGGAAATTGTCGAGGAAGCAGAACTCTGCGGGGCTGGCAAAACTCCCTTTTTTCTGTCTTTGCGGTTTTTTTTGTGAGTTTTTTTCCCTGTCAGAAAAAAAGCCCCCTTGGGAAGCTCGCAGCGGGTTTAAGAAAATGTAGAGGACTGAACTTGAAAATATGAAGATTAACTGAGAGCAAATCTACGGTATTGCAAAACTCGGGTTGAACAGTAGTAGCACACAAACGTCCATGAGAACAATTCTTCTCCGAAATTCATCTCAATTGTAAGAAACCAGAAGATATGACAGCTACACATCAACTTGGTGGTATGGATATTTTTAGTTAATATTGCAATCGATAAGTCCATCATACTAGTCAAAATATAAATGAATCATGAAATTTATCATATATGAATTCAAGCACATATTTTGTGTGAGCTGCTCTCGAACCTTTGAGTTGTGCTCCTTACTAGACCCAACAGATGTTGAAGGTGGCTCTTGGGACCTTAAGCCACTAGTAGGATCAAGTTCTTCTCCTCGTCTCAGCAAGATGTTATGAAGGATACAATAGGAATGAACAATCATAGCAGTCCACTCAACATAGATGTGATCTCATATTCTAGTATGCGAGACTCCTTCCTTGACGAGGAATTGAACGGCTAGATCTAGCTTACACCTACTCGTCAAACATCAACTTGACTATACCATTGCACTCTTTATGCAAATGCACGGTCATTTGAACGCTCGTGAGTGCACCAGCTCAGCGTGTGACACTGGCAGCGCCGTCTACCTTGATCAAAAGCTACATTTGCTTCACTTCACAGAAAAAACTTCATCCATGTGGCGTTCGTTTGGCACTTTATCGTCCCCAAAAGCTAGAAACTCATCTTGACAATATCCTCTGAAGTTTTAAAATAAATTGGTGAATATATCCTCCAGTTTATTCAGACAACAAACGTAATACTAGTGTGCACAAACTCTTTATTACCAAACCTAGCTCTCCCGTAAACCAGGAGCCAAAAACCTATAGATGCGCATGAGACCTAACCATATCTACCACGTACGTAATCCTCCCGTGACTGAAAAATATATCTGCTTATCGTCGATAATGATCAGTTGAGGAGGAAGAAAAGAGACTCTTAACCTCTTTTTTCACATGAAAATCCTCCTCTCTCATGAAGAAAAGTATCATATCCTCAATGATGTGATGCTCAATAATGATTTCCTCTCCACGTGTATGTTAGAAAATATGCTTTCTTGTAAGAAAGTTAGTGTGGTCACAACTACACTTCGAGATATCTACAAGCAGAGGTTGAGAGAGATCCAACCGAGGAAGCATCGCTATAATGTAAATGCGTGTGCGGTGCATAGTTGAGGGGAGGGATGTTCGATCAAAAGTCAAGCACTCGAACATACACAAGAACGAAGACGGGCTATAATATGATATAAAAGTTCATTTGACTAAAAACGAGCAAAGACAAAATACGAGTAGAAACTACGAACCAATGTCTGCTAGAATCCACTCGTTTTCTAACCTTGAAACTGAAATGAAACTAGAATTGAACTAGGTATATACTTGTGTATGAAAAAGAATCATTTCTGAATCAAATCACTTATGATGACTTACACACATAATACATAAAAATCACTGTATTGATTTTATTCAGTGTGATTTAAACAACCCGACATCATATCACCTCCCTCTAGTTCTAAAATTAATTGGTTTTGAATCGAAGCAAGATCAAATTTTATGATCTTGTTCACTCCTCGACATTTTATAACCATCAAGAAGTTGTGTTGAAACTTCTTTTTTCTCGTTTCAAGATAACACTTTTATATGGCTGTTGCTCGGACCTCGTTCCACTCCTACATGTATATTCATCTTTGAGTTTTCTATTGGATTTAGATTCAGTACTAATAAATATATTCACACCAAATTTTCAAGATATCTATGTATCACATGACAACTTGTTGACAAACTGCATATTTTTTAGTATAAGTTCTAGGAGAGTACTTTCAGAAGTGACTATATTCAGTCCAAGTGATAAATTATGCACGTTTGGATCTGTACGTCACATCGTGTTTCTGAATTTTTGTGCAGAAAGTTTTTCTCATGTGTTAACGGGCTTGAACCTTCATCCTCAATGTCATTATTGAGAACTTCAAGAAAGAGCTTTGATAAGAAATTATAGTCTGAAACTACTAGATGCAATGGTGTTACAATATTTTTTTGTTGCTGCACATTGTGTACTTTCTTTTATCTCTCGTGGATTTGAATTTCTACAACATTATTGTATGACAGATTCTCAACATGATGATGTCATGGATGGCTTAACAAGTGTATTTATAGGTGAGTTTATTACGACATTCACTTCATCTTAAGCTAATTCAAATACGATGTCAAATCAAGAATCTGACCTTAGAAATGAAGAATGAACAAGAGACTTCCTCAAGTATTATTGAGGACTTTAGAGGATACTAACACGTATATTTGTAAATGAGTTCAATGTTATGATGCTAACTTCATTTGGAGCTGAAGAGAGTGCACTTTTCAATCATAAATTTTAAAAATAAAATAAAATAATTTAAAATGTTCAAGTAATTCTCTAACACATTGTAATCTTTGGATAATCCTAACATTACTAGAAGTGATACACTATGAGTGGTAAGAACTTTAAACTCTTTTAGTCGAGAGTAAATGATGACAAGACTGATAAAACTAATACATGTAGTTATCATTTATGTTATGTTTATCGTTGATGCAAAGAGCAAATGAGACATGAGAAATCACAATTTTAGAATTCAAGAAAATAAATATTAGAAAGAAAATATCATGGGCTGAATCCTAGTAATAGTTGTGCATCCAAGGAAGAATAATCATTCTCAAAGATCAATGTTTGTAGATTCTTCAATCTTGATTCATTTTACAGTTCCATTATCAATTCCTCGATAGTCTCTTTATCGATGGTATATTTCAACTGTATTCATTAATACTAATTAAGAAGGATCTTCAAAACCTTCGAACATCTAATCAACAAGCAAACATATGGAAAAAAGATATGCAAGAGCTATGATGGATATCTTTTCCAATTTCAAACACATCATAAGTCAATTATAATTCCATTCTTGTTACAATTATTTTATCTCCAATTTGAGTAGCTAACTATCCATGCACTATAGTGCAACACATGTTTATAAACAAAAAGATGGATAAAATAGCGTACTGTTTGTCAGTTTGAACCTATTTTCCTTGAAATTTATGATATGAAAATCTAGATTTGATCCATACGGATGAGTAAGAAACATTTATGTTCTATTAAGAGAGTTCTTCCTCTTTTATCAAAAGGAAAATAAAAAGTTTGATTGTTTTCACCGATAAGAGAACTCTTTATGAATCTTTTCTATCACTTTAGAAACATTCGGTGTTAGACCATAACAAATTTGAAAAGTATCCAAGAAAATCACTGAGTGATTGTCTCCATGCTAGAACCACAATTCTTGTATTGATCGACCAAAGATTCATCTAAGTAGTCTGAAACGTATATCTACGGATTTGCAACCTCCCGACGTACATGCTGCAGTGGACGAAAGTCATATCTTCGTCTCAACACCTCATTCACAAGATAGGATTCAAAATATTTTGATAAAAAAGGTATATATATCATGAGTCTATAAAGTATGATATGCGAGATGATATGTTTTGCATTCAAAGTTATTTTTTCAAACATAAGCTACGTTAGTGAGGTATTATAAACATGAATTGTACATGTCTGCTTCAGTATCTTTATTTGAGTGTTTTTATCTTTGTTTCTGCGATGTGTATACACCCTAAATGAATAATGTATCCTTAAGTTACATATGAAGGATGCTCCTCTAACTCATTCTTTCCCGGTCGAACTTCCCCGAGACTCATTTTCTAATTTATTTGTAGAGGTTTACAAAAGCTTTAGTTATGTTATGAATCATTGAAAAACAATCAAGATGCACCAACGTTTAGGAAGTTCTGGCAAATAGAGCCAGCGAAATTTCATATTTACCCGAAAAGAGAAACATCAGCTGGAAAGCTTTTCCAGGAAAATAGAACGAAATCAGTTCCCGAAGAATATACTTGGAACGAGTTTGTAAGTTTACCGGTTGGAATTTACCGGGTGACTTAGAATAGTTCGCCGGACGCTGTCAGATTCTCCATGATCGATCTTTGGCATCCTTCAGTGAATTAGTTCTTGATTTTCTAGAATTTAGATGTATTTCTTCTTAGATAGAGATAACATATAGAGAACCCGTGCTCTGCCTCGAACATTCATTTTAGAGCATCTCCACTTTACTACAGTACACAATATCTACTACACTATGTTATTTTAGTGGAGTGATTTACAGTATTTTCATTCAGAAGAGTTACTTAGGATAAAAGACCACCTATTACATTAAAATAAAGAGAAGATTAGTCTCACTAATGGTTATTTTAGTGGAAAGATTTATCGTGTTTCCATCTAGAAGAATTATTTTTCAAATTAAAAAGAACCACCTTACTAGTTTAAATTCAAAGAATTATTATATGATACTAATCATACTCTCACGTTTGCACATGTGTCGTCATCAACCAAGAAAAACACAAAAAGGTGATATACCACCAGATTATAGGTTACACTTTAATTTCTTGTAGTGTAATCTCCTATATTATTGTAAAAACTACTCCTTAGATATGTGTGGCTCTCTAGATATGTGTGTCTTTCTAGAAGCGAAATGATAAAATTCATGTTGTATTTATAAAAATATTATATTTTAAGACTTTTCTATATTTTTTGAGTTATTTTTTGCTATCGAGATGCTGATTCATATTATGTCTATCGTTTATCATTCGATCTTATTGTCAGATTCTCGAGTTACTGATTCATATTATATCTAACGTCTATTATTCGATGTTATCGTTAAGTTATATAAAATTATTATATGCAAAAAGAAAAAAGCTATTGTATAATTTACCGCTTTCTCTAGAAAAGAGGAGATGCTCTGAGACATCTACGATCTGCATCCAACTCCTACGCAATTCATCCAATGAATGATAGTCCCTGTATACCATCTTTTCAAGTAGGAAGTCTTGAAATAGGATCGATCTCTTCTTTTGTTGAAAGAAATCATGAGCTATCCTGGTCGTTCTGTAGGAGTACAATATGAAGATATCGCTCGATGATGCCATCCTCTCTTCGTAAGCAACGGCTCAAACTGCAAGGAGTCAGAGCATTGTCGTGCGCATACACATCGCTACACAACATACATCGCTGTCAGAGAAACACCACACATACACATAACACATGGACGATGTCATACACATACACAAGTGTATCACAATAATCTGAATACAGAGATTACCATCTCCAACACCACAACAAGGATTACTCACAAACGGTCAAGCCAAACCCACTCTAAACGCGAAGAGAATCCAGGTTACACTCAACTAGACTATCCACCATAGCCTGGAGCTTGAAGGCTCAACTCAAAGAACTAAGGCCTCCAAGCCCTACCTGCGAAGTTTACCCCTAGTGGACTCTCCTCCCAACTCGCCCTAACGGCACTAACGGCCTTACCGGGATGCGCCACTTCGCACTCGGTCAACCTAGCCGAGGTGCCCAAACTGACGTGACAGCTGTCGTGCGCATACACATCGCTACACAACATATATCGCTGTCAGAGAAACACCACACATACACATAACACATGGACGATGTCATACACATACACAAGTGTACCACAATCGCCCCCCTAACTGGCGGTTAGGTCCCTCTAACTCCAGATAGCTCCATATCCCAACTACGTGATACACACCTTCATGGATGCAAGGATCAGGAGGCCGAGTGCTACATCGCCCCATCGTTAGTCGTCTGTCTGCAATCCATACCACGCAAAGATCTAATTGACTATCTCCGCTATATACATCGAGGGCAAACCCACCGTCCAGTAGGAACTACACTGAGAGGTGGAGTCAAACATGACATGTGCCAACCTCTCGAACAACCATCACACACCAACATACGGGCTGCTCCGCTAGCAGACCCACACAACATACACCTCAAGCCCGCGCATACAACTGCTAAGCTTGGGTCGACGGTATCATCAATGTTGGGAAGATGACATGGCGCGCAATTACGCACATGGTCCTTCCACACAACACCATCACGGCCCTCTAACATGAGTACTCCAGAAGGTAACACCTCACGCACTCGTAAAATAGTGCGCCTTGCGGTCACGTCCAACGTCGTCGGTGCAGTCTGCTATAGATAGATATAATCGCCAGGATGAAACCTGCGAATCGACGGCCGATAACCTCCTCCTCGGATAGTCGCATACCGCAACGTGTCTCTATGCTGGACAATCGCTAGGTTCTCAAAAGCCATAGGCATAACTCTCCGAAATGTCTCTGCTCGTTGAGAACATGCTCTCACCCACATATCCGGGTCATCAAGGTCCAGCACCTCAGCAGAATCACGACGAATGGCCGAAGGTAGATCTGGATCTCGGCCATACAATAAGAAATACGGTGAGAAGGAAGCCAAAGATGCTTGTCGGCTAAAACGGTAGCCCATAGCCAACCATGGTAACTGCACATCCCAGTCTCCCAAGTGGCCCTTCTGCAAGCCATACTTGCGCAATCCTCTCTTCACCGTCTGAACTACCCTCTCCGCCAAACCATCCGCCTCAGGATGATCTCGAGATGTAGTTCGATGATCAATCAGCGTCTGATCACACAAGGCCTGAAACTCACCAAGGAACTCTGTACCTTGGTCTGTCAGCACTTCAGCTGGTGCTCCGAAACGACTCAGCACTCGATCTAAGAACGCGTACGCCGTCCCTTCACTCGCCTTGTCTGGTAATGCCACCAACTCAATCCACTTGGAGAAGTGCTCCACCATCACCAACACATACCGGTGGTGACGTACGGTCAACGGTAAGGGTCCCGCAAAATCCAAACTCCAACGGTAACCCAACCCCATAATCGGTAAGGGGTGTAACTGTGGAGTAGGAGCATTAAACGATGCTCGTACTCGATCACAAACCACACATCGTGCGACAAACTGTTGCACATCGATGTGCATACCACGCCACCAATATTGTCCTTGGAGTAAGCTATGCGTACGCTTCACTACAAAATGTCCCAACTCCTCATGGGCATGTCGTACTAACTGTGCCCTCTGGGATGGATGTGACACTATCCGTACTCTCTCATCACCCCACACTCGAAGTACATGTCGTCCTTCTCGTCGAAATCTCTTTGCTCGTTGAAGGACACGATCTCGCTCCTTGGCACTTACTGTACCTACTACCACACCAGTACGTAGATACTCCATCACGGTCACATCATCATGGATATCTCGCTGGTCTGAAACACCATCTCCACCCTCAGGATCTGGAGACTCATCATCTACTCTCTGACCAGAGAAAGATACGACTTGGCCCTCCATACTAAAGTTCATGGCCAACACACAAAGAAAGGCAGATGCATGCCACCCTGGCACTATCTCCTCATCAACCTCGTCATGCCAGCGAGCCCCAGTCTGATCCTGCTGACTCGTGCACGGGTTGCGACTCAACCCGTCGGCATCTAGGTTTGCAACTCCAGGTCTATGTACTACCTGGAAGTCATACTCCTGTAAGATCAGAGCCCATCGTGCAAGCTTCCCTGTAAGCTTGTCGGACTCCATCAACCACTTGAGCGGCTTGTGATCAGTGATGAGAGTAAAGGGGTTCCCAAACAGATAACATCGAAAGTGTGCAACAGCCCACACTACCGCCAAACACTCTCCCTCATACGAACTATACCTCGCCTCCGCTGAATTGTTGGAGCGACTGGCATACGCCACCACGAACTCCTTTTTCTCATCATCATGCTGAGTCAGCACTGCTCTAAGTCCTAACATACTCCAATCGGTGTGCAGTTGGAAAGGACGCCCCCTAACGGGTCTCCTCAAGATGGGAGCAGATGTCAACCTATCCTTGAGCTCTATGAAAGCTCGCTCCTGCTCATCTCCCCACTGCCACTCCTGGTCCACCTTCATCAGCTTGGTCAACGGCTTCGCAATTGCACTAAACCCTTTCACGTATCGACGATAGAAGTTCGCCAAACCAACAAATGCTCGAACTCGACTCACATCTGTGGGACGTGGGATACGTGCAATAGCCTCAACCTTCGTCTGTTGAACACCCAACCCACCTGGATAGATGGTGTGGCCCAGATACTCTACCAACTCCTGGAAGAACTTACACTTCCCAGGGTGTAACTTCAACCCATGAGCTCTCAACCGCTCAAACACATCCCGTAAGTGTCTCTCGTGCTCCTCCACTGTAGCACTATAGACTAAGATGTCGTCAATATAACATCTGACAAAATCCAATCCTGCTAGGATTCTGTCCATCACCCTTTGGAACTCAGCAGGGGCGTTCTTCAACCCAAATGGTAAGAACCGCCATTGATACAAACAATCCTTGCCGTGAGAGTCAATTCCCCAGAATGCTGTCTTGGACTTATCTTCTTCTCTCACTGGCAACTGATGATACCCTGCTCGAAGATCCAAAGTACTGAAGACCTTCACATGCCCCACTGCATCAAAGATCTCCTCAGGTGTCGACATGACATACTTATCGGACTTCGTCTGCCGATTGATAGGACGATAGTCCCCACACATCCGTCTATCTGTGTAGTTGCCATACATATCCTTCTTGGCTGGCATAACTGTGGCAGATGCATACTCTCCATGCGACATCTCCACCAACCCAACCTCCAACAAGTCTTGAGTCCGACTCTGGATCAAGACTCTCTCCATGTCATTGTACCTGTAAGGACGTCGAAAGATTGGCGTGTCATTAGCCAAGTCGATCCGTATACCAGGTCCCTTCAAGGTACCCAAATCCTTCATACTGAAGGCAAAACAATTCCTGTAGCTCTTCAGGAATCTTTGGACTCTTCGTCTCTCCTCTCCTATAAGCTTGGGTCCGATCTCCGGCTCCCAAGTATCCTCTGTCACCATGCTAGAGGTAGAAGACGAAGTCGTTGACTGCTATCTTGCAGCCTCTGGAGCAGTTTCCTTCTGCTCACCACCAACAACCTCCACCGCTACTGTGTGTAAAACTTCTGCAGTTCTAGCTGCAAACTCCACACTCTCTCCTATGACATCCCATGATGTCCAAGGATGACGAACTCCACGTGCCTCGCCCCCAGCCTTTGCCTCCACCGACCCGGTAGGCAAAGAGCTCAAGAGTGCTCGAGCAGTAACACCCGTCGATCGCATCCGACGCTGCTCAGCCAATCCAAGGCTAACAATCCATGTCAAGCAATTCAAGTCCATTGCTTGACCCAATACTTGACGACGTGAAGCCTCCGACACCGAAGCTACTGCCGTCGTGCCCGTAGTGAAACCCATTGCTCGCTCTCTCTCATCGGCATTGGGCTCCACCAACTGTCGTAATTGAGCATCCCACACAAGCCCAGGTCCTCCATCTCTGTAAGCATGTGACGCTGGAAAGCTTACCAAAGTGGGTAATGCTACCATAGGCCGTCCCACTAGGTTCACCACTGCCATGGGTGACCTATCGACGACTCTCACTGCTTGAGATCGTCGTCCTGCATCCAAGATGCTATCAACCGTGAGGTGCGCTGGTCGTCTCACTCCATCGTGTGCGCGCTTAAGCACCTCTCTCGGTAACAAGTTCGTCCACCACAACCGTGGACGATGTGCACGAGATCCCACTCTCGCTGCATCCAACAACACTGCTGGTCCAACCCAAGACCGCACTTGGTGCACACTCGCCATCATCTGTGTACGAGCATCACCCAACAAAGGAACGTTCTCCAAAATGTACGCTGGAGAATCCACCTGATGCATCTGGAGATGTCGTAGGATCCGTAACATCTCCCAGAACATCCTAGATCGCGGGTCATGTAAACCCTGACCTCTCCCTGCACGCGTGTGACCTTGACATGGCCATCCGGCTATCACCAAATGGATGGTGCCCACAAACGTGAGATCCTACGCCCCCAGCAGCGAAATATCCGACGGTAATGCTTGCTGGTATCCTCTAACAGCTGATATGGGCAACAACTCAGGATATCTCTGCACCAAACGTGCCACATGTCGCAATGAGATGCGTCTCGCAATCTCATCTCTCTCCACATACAAGTATCGCTGTACTTGTATACCTGCCTGCAATACCGCAGCCAAACCTGTGCTGATCCCTCCAAACAGCTCCAGCACACATACACCTTCCTCTGGATACTGCCACACAATGGGAGTCGTATCCAACGGTGATAAGGTCACATGGCCAGTAGCAGGAACAACCCTTTGTTCCTCTATTGGTGGTACAAAAGCTTCACTCCAAGCCTGCTGCACCAACTGATCAGCATACTGCTGCAACCCTCCACTCGAACTCCAGAGTGGAACATCCAAGGCAGATGGTACTAACGTAGACATGCTAGTCATGTCCTCCACCTCCTCATAGATCGGAGTATCCTCCGCATGGGCATTACCCTCCAACAACTCGTCCGGCCAAGTCATGATCGAACTGAACCCTGCAATGGATGCCATCGTTCCTGGTGTAGGCTCCGTCGTCCCAACTCTAGCACTGAACCGCACTGGTAAGCGGCTCACTCGTCCCTCACCGGACTGCCAACCTGGTCTGTAAGATGCTGTCTCTGCCCAATAGTCAACCACGAACCCCATAGGGTACAACACAGCACCTCCCACCAATACATCATAAGACTCTGCGGCTGTAACGATGGCCTTGGCCTTCACCATAGAGCCATCCGTGGGATGATCTGACCGAACTCTCACCGTCAACATCTCACGTGTCATGTGTAGAGCCGTACCTCCTGATCCCCCTAGAGATGTCTGCAACTAGAATGGACATCTCTCTATCTCGGACTTCTTCAGACCCAAACCAATACACGCCGCCTTTTCCAACATCAACGGTTGGGCTCCAGAGTCTAACAAGACCTTCTGAGGTCGATACACTTTCCCTGAAGGTGCCACCAAACAGAAGATACCACTTCTGTTGTCCAACAACACCACACCTGGTGCCAAACTAGCACGGTCAATCGCCGGCCTAGCTGGTAACTCATCTAACCTAGCAGCCGCCGCTTGCCAAGTACCACTGGTAGCTGTCCTGATCCTCGACTCCATGGACACGTCTATCGCCTCTCGCTGAACTACCTCAGCACTAGAGGTAACTACATCCTCGCTCTCACTGAGCGTGGCCGCCAACTGGAACACTGGAGCCAAGTTGACTCCCAATGCCCTCATATCTGTGGCTGAGAATAGTGGGGCTCGCAAAACTGATGTAGCCGCCCCCAACATCGGGTTCGACGTCGCATCCATAGACGTCGAAGGTGGACTCACATCACATCCATTCCTGGATGTCGATGCCTCCAACTCTACTGCACCATCGGTAGGTCGTTTAGGAACCATAGATGTGGTCCTCAACGCCTCCGATAACGTGAACGACTGGGGAAGCCTGGCTTGTCTACCAGCCTCCCCGCGTTGTGGATCCAACTCCACTGACGCACCTCGTGGCTCAGAGACACGTACTGCATCTCTAGTCACTGCCGCAGATGCCTCAATCTGCGCCACACCAGCCATGAAGTCGAAGTCACCTCCTTCTCCTCCATAAGACGTGGAAGCCTCTGTTCCACCTGACCTCCGCTGAGTCATGGTCATACTAGCTATCCTCTGCTCCAACTGCTCAATCCGAGCAGCCATACTTGCTTCTGACGTCGTAGCAGGCGGTGGACCGACCGGTCCTCTCCCAGGTGCTGGACCTCTACCTCCAGCTCGACCACCACGGCCTCCCTGAGCTCCTCCGCCTCGTCCACGATCAGCCTTCCCTTGCCGCAACTCGGGATGGAGATCAAAACAACGGTCACTACTGTGACCAGGTCGTCCTCAATGCTCACATTGCCTAGGTACTGCTGGAGACGTCCCTGATGTCCCTGACGTCTCATAACCTCTCCTCTGTGGACAGTCCCTCTGCTGATGAGGACCATCACACGTCCAGCAAGGACCCGCTTGCTGCTGACTAGAGAAGGACGGCATGGGCTTCTGCCCACCAGATCCTCCTACACCTCCCTGCGATCGTGACTGCTCTGCACGATCCTTACCACCACCACTACCACGCTGTTGCGTAGCCTGTGATCCTCGAGAAGAGGTGGTCGCTCCATGTGGTGTCTCCTTGCTGAACCCAGCAACCACCACCCTCTCCTCCACCATGTTGAGCTCAATCCGCTCAGCCAGACTAAAGACAACCGCCAACGTCGGAGCGGTATCTCTAAGAAGAGTAGCATCTCTAACTCTCCTACGCAGCTCCCGGTCTAGTATCCCATACCAGAACTGGACTGCCTGTGCTTCCGTCACCCCTTGGGTAACGCTGATCAACCGCCTCATGCGAGTAAACGCCTCGCGTAGGCTCTCTCCAGTCTTCCGCTGGAACTCCTGCAGACTCCTCAACTTGTCGGTCCGCACACCCTGATAGTTCTTCCTCAAACATTGGAAGAACTGAACCACAGGGTTAAACCCTGGTGGTATCCCGCTCACACTACCACCCGCTCCACTACCTGTGGACGCACCGTTGGTAGTAGGTACTCCGCCACCTGCGGCTGTACCACTGCTATTGGCACCCGAACTCGCATTGCGCCAGTAGTGATAGAAACGTAGTTGGGAGACCAATGTTGTCTCCACAACTCGATCTCAACACTGTAATCTCGCCTGAACTCATGATAATCGTCCATCGGCGGTCCCTCCAAGTGCTGGAACAAACCCTTCCACGCCATGAAGGGTGTAAATAGCTGTGGGTTCCGCATCTGCTGCAGATCGCACCAACTGTCAAACTCCTGGATGGAGTCATCCAGCTAAATGGTACCAACTGTACCCGAGTAACGTCGAGGCCCCTTCGTGACCCCATAGATCTCGTCCATGTCCCACAACAACGGTGTGGTGACACTAGACTCACCACCAGAAAACGCGCTGTCTGCGTCTGACTCGTCCTCTGGAACAACCGACGGCAATGGTGTAGGTAGTCGGTACCTCACCCCACTCCGTGTATACCCACTGTCGGAGAAGTCCCCACCAGAACCTCCCGAGAACTCCGTGATGAGAGAATCCCGCTAGCACACTCCCCAACCGGAAGTCGCAATCTCCGTCACCACCGTAACCACCACTTGCCTAACCCCGCTCCTACTGAGCTCACCTATCCCCTACTAGGACGGTCAAGGTAAGGGCAACCTGTACCTGCCATCACCACAGGCAGCCTCTCACGGTCTGTTGGTCATCACTCCAACCGCACCGTGAGAGAGACAAAGGTAGTCTGACTGGTCCGCAACTCCAGCCTCACTACCGACAGCACACTGGAGTGAACTCACTCCGGAAATCCAGCGCCAACACACGCAAACGCGGCGCACAAACAGGAAGCAGAATATGGAGGGGTTCCAACCACAAGAAGTCCAAACGATAACCCTCCACACTCAAACATTCACATAAAGAGAAATCCAGTCCCACCCGGACTGACGTCTCCTCGTCGGTGACCACATGCACAATATATGATCACCAACTGTCGTAACTGACACTGGAGGTCACTAACTAGATGTCCACACCTCTAGTAGCTCCAAAAACATCCACGTGGTAGCTCTACTAGCTCACCCAAGACAACTGCCACCAACTGCCTACATACGCGTCTCTACGGTATAGACAAACACTACCACAACTATAGCTTGCCCCTAATACTATGGGGTCGCCCTACCACTCCTCTAGGAACGTGCGAGAAGGTCTCCTACTACCTTAAACAAGTCCATAAGTACTTGCACGCATCCCTGTAGGACACCAAGAGCTATTGGTCTAGTGGTAAAGCCAATGCTAAGACTAAAAAGTCAGGAGTCCAGGTCCAGAAATAGTGTTGGGATGGGTGACCAGCTGGTTTTACCCTTCCCACACACTAGAACTTGGATACCTCTCTCACGCACGCCAGCAAGCTGGCTTGCGGCGGACGCGGTGTCGGAGTGTGATCCGTCTACCTAGGAAAGCGCCGGGCTTCTGGCTGTGGTTGTTTACTCAAGAGGTTGGCTTTCAGGTCACAACATGAGCTATAAACACTCACACAGGAGTGTAGGATCCTCTGATATGCTCAAAAAGCGAAATTTAGGTCTCACTGGTAGTAATAGGCTTAAGCGGTGAACTTTGACACTCAAAGAGAGGAAAACTATGAAGGTTTAGACCTCTAAACTTCCCCTACATGCAAATGAGGTACTACTGAACTCACAGACGAAGTTTCAACCTGAGATCAAATTCTGACACGGAGATATGAACAGAAAAGTTCTGAATAAGAGAATTATGGCAATTTCTGGTACCTAGACAGCTATTCAGACATAGAACAGAGAATTGGCTTGATGAATTTCAAATCTTCTCACAGTATTTGAAGTCTACAGGATGCTGAACATCCCTGTGAAGTTGGGACTCCTGAATGTTTGTAGAACTCCAGATCTCCTTCTCTAAAGTCGCTGCTCTAGATTAAGAGCTTTTCAGACCCCCTCTGCTTCAGCGGCCACCCTGAATTACTCAATTACTCAAATGATACGAAACTTTTTGGACAGTCGTGGCCCTCCTGACAGTGAACGCAACCACGAAGTTTTGAAGTGATTTCCTCAATTCTGCTGCAATTGGCACCGAAAACCCCAAAATCAACAAAAGTGACGCAGTTTTGGCACAATCCGAACTTCAATTGGGCATAACTCCTTGTTTATTGATCCAAATCGAGCAAAAATTTCACTGACAGTGCTTGGCACGACGAGCTCTCTCTTCCTGTGTTCTCAGATTTCGAAGATACCTCACCAATTGCTCGAACTCTCCTCTAGAGCTCTGTTTCTAAACTTAGAGTTTTACAAAAGACAAAAATGGACCAATGGGAGTTCATAGCTCCACTTGACTGTCCTTTTGTGCCTTAAACTACCTGGTAACTTATCTACACTCATAGGCTACCACGTCAAGCCCCCTAGAGTGCCAGCGTAAAACTTAAACTACCTAAAATGACATATAGCCCTGAAAAATAACTTAAATTAGCTAGAAAGCGTGCATGGGCGACAAGTAAGTACAACCCATGAGCTCAAACCCCTATCAGCATGGAAACCCTAAGTTATGTACATTGAACGTCATAGACAAGTAAGAAGTCACTTGCACAAGCGCACAAATGCTTGAACAAGATAACTAACATACTATCAGCCTACTAGGACTCAAAATAGTGTTAACACCGTATGCAAAGGTGTCAAACATATACATAAAGGACTAGAAGTAATATGAGCTAACTTCTAGAACTACCAAACCTAAGCGTCGGAGTAGAAGTCAAGCATGTAGCCGCCAAGTAGCGCGACATCCGCCCCCTCTGAACCTGCACATCCTCCGGTATGTGCCAGACCAGATCAAGACTCTTCAGCTTCAGCTTCAAATTCATCTTCAACCTCCATTGAGTCTTCAGCTTCATCCTCAGTAAGCTCTGCAATGTTCTGGTCGTCCCCTCTCCTTCTAAAGAGCTTGATTCTCTTCCCTGCGACTGGTATCTTGAGCACTGCACCATCTAACTCTTTTAAAGAATATGTGGCATTATCATAAACTTCTAACACCACATAAGGTCCGAACCATCTCTTGGAAAACTTTCTGATAGCGCTATGCTGATTATCAAGACTACTATCATAGACTAACACCCAATCACCTTCCTTAACTGGTTTGGGTCGTAATCTATGCGTTCTATCAAATCTGCCTTTGTTTCTCTCTCTAGCAGTCTTTAACCTTTCCACAGCTTTGGCAACATCCTCTGGTCTCCGTTCTAACTGCTGGATCCTTAATGCAAGAAGATCCTCCGTACTTCTACCATCTTCCCATGGCAAAACATTCCAAGTAGGCACAACCTCCTCAATCGGCATCACAGGTTTTTGCCCTAGTATCAACTCTGTTGGCATGTAACCTGTAACGGTACTATGAGTTGTACGATCTACCCACAAAGCAAATGGTAACAGTCTAGGCCATTCACGGATCTTACCCTTGCAAGCTTTTACCAAAGCTTTGATGATTGGCGGATGACCTCTTTCGCTCTTGCCATTCCCTTCAGGATTGTAAGCAGTGGTTAACGCCAACTTGATTCCCAATCGCTTGAAGAATTCAACTGCTTCTTGTGCATCCAGCTCACCCCTATCTGCAGTGATCTTTTCCACACACCCATACCTACAAATAACATCTTCAAGTAGAAAGCGGCAGACACTAGCAGTGGTCTTCGTCCTCAGAGCACGACCTTCAACTTGGTTAGATAGATCTTCTCTAGCCAAGACTAGATACCTCATTTGTCCAAGTCCAAATGGCATAGTTACCAGATCAACTACCCATTTGTAATGAATGGCTAAAGGATAAGTAGGATGCAATCCATCACGATGACGTACGTTGGAATACATCTGGCAGGGTATACAAGATGAAACAAATTGTACTACATCCTTATACATACCCTTCCACCAATACTTTTCCTTCATCTTGGCAAATGTAGCCCAAACTCCTCTATGACCAGCCCATAAACTCTCATGGAACTCCTTGATCAGCTTCTGCTGCGATCCTAGGTCACATACCACCCGCTGCGGTATACCTCCTTGTAGCTTAGGGCGCTTCCATAGATGTCCTCCATGTAAAAAGTAACCATAAGCTATCCTACGGATCCTCTTGAAATCTGCATCAGACCAGCCTTCTTGCCTTTCCAGTGAACTCAAATAGCGCCCAAGATCCAACCACTCGCCATCATACATAATTTCCTCAAAAAACTCCAACGAGGCTGCAAAACAACTTCTATCTCTTCTAGCAAGAGCACTAGAATAGAACTCTGTTCCCACATCTTCCTGATCATCTATCATTTCTTTCTCATCGTAATACCTAGCCCTTGATAACATATCTGCCACATGATTATCCTTCCCTGCAATATGTCTAAACTCTGGGTTCAAGGACTTGATATATGCTATCCACCTCAACATAGCAATATCTGGAGTTGTACAGCTAG
Organism: Asterella californica; assembly: GCA_036924285.1. Lineage (NCBI taxonomy): Eukaryota > Viridiplantae > Streptophyta > Marchantiopsida > Marchantiales > Aytoniaceae > Asterella > Asterella californica. Next base: position 18,633,816 of record JAYKYS010000010.1, on the reverse strand, counting down.
TGATCATTCCCAAGAGAGGTAAACAATCTGTCTCCACAACCACAGGTGCTCCTATCAAGTATTCCTTATCACTCTTCATCGCAGTAACTACTCCCCATAGCTCTCTCTTGACCTGAGGGTAGTCTCTCTGCCGTGAACTTAATACCTTAGCACCAAAACGCACCACATATCTATTTCCATCCTCATCGTCTTGTCCTACAGCCCATCCAATGCCAATAGGACTAGTATCAACAGTAAAGATAACAGATCTGCCCAACTCATATGTTACCTTCCGTAGAGTTGGTGGTGAAGCTAAAAGATCCTTCAACTTCCTCATAGACTCGCTTTGCTCCTCTTGCCACTGAAATCTTTGCCCCTTCCTCAGCAACTTGTACAACGGATCTGCTACATGTGCAAAGTGTGGAATCCATATATGATAAAACACACATGCTCCTAGAAACCTTCTCACCTCAGTAACCGATCCACATGTCTCCTTCATCCTTCGGATGGCATCAACCTTGTTTGGACAAGGTTTCCGACCATAAGATCCACACAGATGTCCCACTATTAACACCTCTTGTACTCCAAACACAGACTTGGCTCCTGATAAAGTCAAATGAACCTCTTCCAGTCGACTCAGTATCTTATCACAATCAGCTATGTGATCTGCTACAAACTTACGGCACCCCCTCTGATCTTTTACCTCATTCTTCTCCTCCTCAGCACACCCTTTGATCGGCAAATCATCAAGGAATGGCATAGTTTTTTCAGGAATGAAGTCCCTCAAAACTTTGTTCATGCCATTCATCATATGTGCTACCGAATTGGTAGCACCTTGCGGTAAGGTGCACATCCTTAGTAACCCTAAAGGTGTCCTCATTGTAGTCAAGTCTCTACTCTCAGAGGATAATTGAAACTGGTCATAACCTGAATATAAGTCTCCCATGGAATAGATAGCACGACCAGCAAAAGCCTCCGCAAACTCGTCTACAATAGGTCCTATACCCATATTCCTGATAGTTACCTTGTTAACTGGCTGCATATCTTGAATGAATCTCAAAGCTCCACTTTTCTTCGGAACAGTAAACCATCTGCTAGAATAGGGAGCTATAGATGGTTCCAAGATACCCATCCTAATCCTCTCATTGAGCAAGTCTATCAGCTTTGGCAGATGAGCTCTAGGCACAGGGATAGGACGTAGATTCCAAGGCACATGCGGTATAGTAAAGATTACCATAGGTGCAACTACACTTGGATCTACACATCCTACTTCATGTGACTCAAACGCAAACGCCTTACCATGTCTAGATAGCATCTCCCTGAAGCTCTTCTTCTCTTGCTCAGTAAGAAATCCATCACCTCCAATCCTCAGGTCCTTCAGTGTTGTTTCTGTAAACTGGTGCCCAATTCTTCTCGGTCCTCTGAGCGTCGATTCTCGTGCAGCTTGCTCCATCTTCTGATTGTAGTCGAGTGGTAAAGGCAAAGCCACTGGTTTAACTTTCTTTGCCACTGACTTGTACTTGGTCTCCACATACACCTCTTGTCGATCTATAAACTTATCAATTACATCATAAAGCTCCTTGGAGCTCACTCTCACCACTCTATCTACATCATCTACAGAACTTTCTACTATAGATTTCAACTCCCCTATAGTATCTACCAAATACTGCTCTTCAAACACTCCAGATATATATTCATCTCCTGCTAACTCTCCACTGTCCCACTTCACATGTTGCCTCTCAAACCTCTTCAGATTCTCAACCTTCCTATAACACACTGACCCACATGCCGTCAATCCTAAGAAGCCAGTGGATAAAGCCTCATGCTCTACTGGATCAGGCGAGAATCCTAGCTCTACTGTACCGTTGAAGTCTCGCTCTTCAATGGTACTCTGCCAAAACCCCTAGACTCTCTAAACTCCTGAGTAATCTTAGGTAGTGGACGGTCTCTCAAGCTATCACGATTCCTCTCATGTTCTGCAGCAACGGTCAAAAACTGAACAGCTCTTTTGCCGTCTCTACTACGTATCCTAGCATAAGCTGAACCATCATCCATAACTCGTGTCTCCATTCTAACAGCAGTAATGTAAGGCTGCCCTAGAATGATAGGATAGGTTGACATGTCTTGCACAAAGAAATTCTGAACATCACTGATGTCACCCACAGTTACCTTGATGTTGGGACAAGCACCATAGAGTTCTCCCCTCTGGTTGTTGGCAGCACGGATAAGCCATCCATGATCGGTGTCTATGGGCCACCTCCCACGCTTGTACAGCTCCTTAGACATCAGATTAATCTCTGAGCCATGATCAATCAACGCCACCACAGGTTCCTCTAGATCTCCCAGCTTCACTAAGGTCTCTGTGGTTGCTCTCGCCCAATGGTTGTGAGAGTAATGGCTCTTCTGCGATGCTTCCACCTCATCTTCAAACCTCACGTGCTGATCTGATCTTCCCTCTGATACTTGAGAGCAGTAACCAGAAATCTCATCTTCCTCATCTTCTGACAGTTTGGTCCCTAGAGCGTTAAGCGTAGCTGCTTCACCCAAAATCTGACGTTTCCTCTTGATGATATCTATGATAACCTCATGGAACTCACGCTTTGCTATCCCAAGAATCTCACCCAAGGTAAACTCAACCTTCCCGTTCAAGATACGGTTCTCTAACACCTGCTTCAAGTCTGTAGCAATCTCAATGTCAGACTGAAGTTTGTATGCAGGCATCTTACCCTTCTCCTTGCTTCTCTCCTTCTCCTTTGGTGTTGTAGGTGGTAGATCCTCCATAGTCTCCTCCCGAGTAGGTGTTGTCTCCTGCCTTGCCTCTGGTCTAGCCCTTTCACTCCTTGTAGCAGGTCGTTTGGCTGTAGAAGCCTCACCTGCATCCTCCCTCCTGCGTTTTTCTTCTAGTAGAGCTTCATGATGACTTCTTGCAACATAAGCATGCACTGACATAGTGTCCACAGGATCATTCCATCCTGTAGTTTCTCGAATTGAGTTGCCAACCCTTCGTAGCACATCCTTGTCTAGCTCTGTTCTAGCTACGGACCGCACTACATCTGACCACAACCCAGTAGTCCCTTTCTCTCTCTCCATCTCCACTTTCACTCCACAGGTAGCAGCATTCACAAGAGAAACAGCATGTGATGCTGATATCTCATTCACAAGTCTCTTCATACCACCCTTGCCAAAGTTGGTTCCCAACATCATCCCAGTCTCTCTCAAATGGATCTTACCATCTTTGAAGAAGATCAGATCCTTCCTCAATGCATCTGAAAACTCCCCACAATCTCTCCTTACATGGTCTAGGCTATCACACCATATACAACGATGAACAAAGCCTTCTCTCATCTGAGGTCTCTGCATAGCAGGCTGTACATTCTGCTCCTTCTCTTCTAACCTAGTGAGCTTAAGCTTAAGCTCCTTCATACCCTTAATCAACTCATCAAGCGGTGAGTCTTCCTCTCTAGCAATTACCAAAGCAGGCTTAGTAGGCAACTGCTTGACAGGAATTATCAGAGGTGCTGCTTCACTTACCACCACCTTGTCCCTTCTTCTCTGTCTCTTGGCCAGCAAAGAAACAGCCTCTTCAACCTCCTTCCAGTCAGTCTTCAATCCTCTCTCCTCACTCTTGTCTTCCAGCAACAGCTCAAGCTTCTCCTGAATAGTCACGTCCGCTGCTTGTAGGAAAAGCTCGGTCTTCTCAACCTCTAGTGTAAGCTTCTCTGTCCTAGAAAGCTGAGCATATTGACGATCAAACTCCCTTAACAACTCATTTACAGACAAACCTTTGTTAGGTTTCACCACCCACTCCAAGAATGTTCTCTTGGTCACCCTCTCTGAATCTTCAGTGTAGTACTCCTCCTTCAAAGCGCGCATAAAGCTCTCCCAACTCTGTCCTTGCTGCTGCTTGAGCTCCTTCACACGCCCACGAATCTCAGGGACAACAGCAAGTTCAAAGTTCTCCACCATCTCCTTCTCAGGTACCTTGTTCACCTCCATCTCCCTAGCATAGTATCGCACATACTTGGAAATATCTGTCCCCTTGAACTGATCCATCTGATGCACCACCGATTGCAACGCCTTGGTTGCTAATACCTCCTTCCTCTTTGTGCTCTGCTGCTGCTGCATAAACATGGAAAAAGCCTGGAACATCTTCATCGTAGCAGCATCAAACTGAATAGGTTGCTGAGCAGCAGCAGCACCCCCACTTGATGATCCTTGGTTGGCCATGATATCTGATCCTGTAACACTCTCAAGAAAACTCCCACCCTAGGTGTTTCACGTCGAGTTCACCAAAAAGAGAGTATGTCGGAGTGTGATCCGTCTACCTAGGAAAGCGCCGGGCTTCTGGCTGTGGTTGTTTACTCAAGAGGTTGGCTTTCATGTCACAACATGAGCTATAAACACTCACACAGGAGTGTAGGATCCTCTGATATGCTCAAAAAGCGAAATTTAGGTCTCACTGGTAGTAATAGGCTTAAGCGGTGAACTTTGACACTCAAAGAGAGGAAAACTATGAAGGTTTAGACCTCTAAACTTCCCCTACATGCAAATGAGGTACTACTGAACTCACAGACGAAGTTTCAACCTGAGATCAAATTCTGACACGGAGATATGAACAGAAAAGTTCTGAATAAGAGAATTATGGCAATTTCTGGTACCTAGACAGCTATTCAGACATAGAACAGAGAATTGGCTTGATGAATTTCAAATCTTCTCACAGTATTTGAAGTCTACAGGATGCTGAACATCCCTGTGAAGTTGGGACTCCTGAATGTTTGTAGAACTCCAGATCTCCTTCTCTAAAGTCGCTGCTCTAGATTAAGAGCTTTTCAGACCCCCTCTGCTTCAGCGGCCACCCTGAATTACTCAATTACTCAAATGATACGAAACTTTTTGGACAGTCGTGGCCCTCCTGACAGTGAACGCAACCACGAAGTTTTGAAGTGATTTCCTCAATTCTGCTGCAATTGGCACCGAAAACCCCAAAATCAACAAAAGTGACGCAGTTTTGGCACAATCCGAACTTCAATTGGGCATAACTCCTTGTTTATTGATCCAAATCGAGCAAAAATTTCACTGACAGTGCTTGGCACGAAGAGCTCTCTCTTCCTGTGTTCTCAGATTTCGAAGATACCTCACCAATTGCTCGAACTCTCCTCTAGAGCTCTGTTTCTAAACTTAGAGTTTTACAAAAGACAAAAATGGACCAATGGGAGTTCATAGCTCCACTTGACTGTCCTTTTGTGCCTTAAACTACCTGGTAACTTATCTACACTCATAGGCTACCACGTCAAGCCCCCTAGAGTGCCAGCGTAAAACTTAAACTACCTAAAATGACATATAGCCCTGAAAAATAACTTAAATTAGCTAGAAAGCGTGCATGGGCGACAAGTAAGTACAACCCATGAGCTCAAACCCCTATCAGCATGGAAACCCTAAGTTATGTACATTGAACGTCATAGACAAGTAAGAAGTCACTTGCACAAGCGCACAAATGCTTGAACAAGATAACTAACATACTATCAGCCTACTAGGACTCAAAATAGTGTTAACACCGTATGCAAAGGTGTCAAACATATACATAAAGGACTAGAAGTAATATGAGCTAACTTCTAGAACTACCAAACCTAAGCGTCGGAGTAGAAGTCAAGCATGTAGCCGCCAAGTAGCGCGACAGCGGGCTTGGGCTCAGGCTCAGGCTCAGGCTCAGCTCCGCTCCGCCTCCGCCTCCGCACTCTCGCACTCCGCTCTCACGCCTCCGCATTCACGCACCTCTGCTCCTCGAAGCCTCGAAGCCTCTAAACGCCTCCTAACACGCACTCCACACCTCGACACTCCCGCTCACTCTCCGCTCCGCTCCGCTTGAAGTAGAGTAGAACAGGTACACACACACCAGAAGAGGCTCGAATTGCAGAAGATTGCACCAAAACAGCGAAAACAGCTTGCGGGTGCACGCGGGTGACCAAAATCTGACGTAAAACAGCAAGAACCTCCAAATCCAACCCGAACACCACCAAAACAGATTCGCAAATGCACCACACACACACACACAACAACTACTAAACTCGAGTTTCCCCACGAAATTGAGCCAAAATCTGACGTAACTAGCCTTTTAGTGCTTGTGGGTTTCACGGCAGCGAACTTCGACATGCCATAACTTCTTCAGTCCTTGGCCAAACTCCACGAAACTTAGTGCGCTAGAATCGTCTCTCCAATGCGCTTCTAAAGAGTCCACTCCGGCCCGACATTGACAAGTATTTCAGCTGCTACGCCCAAACGCGCAATCCGGCTCCAACAACACACTTCAAGAACATTCCGCAAAATTTCTGCAGCGCTTCCGCATGACAGAAATCTCCACTCGACCCCAACAACAGCAAATCGATCTGCGACCACCAATGTAGCACGGCGTCCACACACCTCGATCACAGCTCCAAACAATCAACCACGAACGGCAACGCCCGAAGATACCAGCGGACGATTTCCGATTTCAGATCTGCGAGCTCTTACTGAACTCCGCCTCGACCTGCACTCAGTTCTTTGAGTAATCTGAATACAGAGATTACCATCTCCAACACCACAACAAGGATTACTCACAAACGGTCAAGCCAAACCCACTCTAAACGCGAAGAGAATCCAGGTTATACTCAACTAGACTATCCACCATAGCCTGGAGCTTGAAGGCTCAACTCAAAGAACTAAGGCCTCCAAGCCCTACCTGCGAAGTTTACCCCTAGTGGACTCTCCTCCCAACTCGCCCTAACGGCACTAACGGCCTTACCGGGATGCGCCACTTCGCACTCGGTCAACCTAGCCGAGGTGCCCAAACTGACGTGACAGCATTTCCACCGCGAGTCTTTAAAGGCTCCCCTAACCAGTTAAGGAGCAAGTTATGGGAAAACCTTCTTACTGCTGATCTTTATACTAGTTTTTAATTTAAAATGTTTTGTAAAATTTATCACGTTTCACTAACTTAAAGATTGCATAAATATCTCTTAACCTCATATCAAACTGTTTGAAGAACAGTTTTTGATGGTTTTGAACCGTATCAAACCGTTTGGGGAACAGTTTTGATAGTTTTTAAAAGAGTTGAATTTATGATATTCTTTAAAGATCTATTTAAGGAATAAGGTGAGAGAATTTCTCCCTTCAAAGATAAAGATCTTTCACTCTTCATATGTAAATTAGAAATAAGACGTATTTTATCTCTATACGGGTGGAGATGCTCTCAAGGACCAAGGTCAAAAAAGTCAATACGAAAATGACTTTTTGGGTAATGACTGTTTTGGACCGAAATCCATGCACCGAAAAGAAAAGAAGAAATATATTCGTCGACCTCTACTGTGTTAGCTTGTATGGGTCTAGACTCTGTAGTGGCACGAGAGAAGAGAACATGTACTGAGATCCTGATAGATGAGTTTGCAGAGATAAAGTCCAGGGTTATGTCGCCACACACTAAAGAGTGTATAACGTAGAAAGAACATATAGTAAATGGTGCAAGGCACGAAGCTAAAATCAAAATGATGCAAATGCATCAAGTGACTTACACGCATCTATGGAAAAGAAAGAAAGAAATTCGAGATGAGAATACATCTTCACCGATATTACCGTAGCGCTAATAAACGATACGTCCATGATTGTAGTGCTCGTTGTTCTAGTGGGATACAATAACTACTTTGTGAACGCTTGCTTAAGCTCTTATATATACACTGACTATATACATGTATATGCTTTACACGCTGTTGAAAGTGAAGGAGCTACACCTTGTTCGTGTTGGGCGTACATATATGTCAGTAGTTAGAAAGACTCGAGTGCTGCTCCTGTTATTTTACAAGGAGAGGGCACAATGAGCTGGTAAGCACAGACAGATTACAGTCCAGTGAGTCGGTGTCCGAGCTGAGCATGCTTGGTCGATAGAACCAGAAATGTTACACCAGATGGTGATGCCAATCCTACCCAACCACTTTCAACCAGGAGAAATTAGGTCAGCTGGTGAGGGATCCGAACATCAGATGCCGTACAAGAGGAACAAATGTAAACCTACAACGGTAGTACAGGCCGAATGGACGAAAGAACCTCTAATTAACTTCAGGTTGTACTCATTACATTCGTCGCACAGTAGTTACTGATTCTATAATAACATCTTCAGATTCCAACATCTGAACCTACAGAACACTAGAAATCTGGGACGCGTAACATTCATCTTTCCTAAATTTATACATCCTATAATATTCTCCTGTAGATGGAAATCCGGAACTTAGCCTATATCCTGATGTTCCGTCATCCACTACATGTGCTTTAAACTGGGATTTCCGTCAGGTTACCTCAACTGTACGCGTATGGTTTTGCTATACCGTGCCAATGTTCTTTGTAAGAGCTTAGGCTAGTGCCACTCCTCAGATTACCTTCAGGGGACTTGCCGGATTTAGATTTTCTATCAAGCACTGCCGTTGCGAACCTGCACAGCTGTGTGAACTCACTGCACTAAAAAGCATATGGCTCGCGGCAGACACATATCGAACCAAAATTCAGTTCACACGTTTAGATCATAGCTCGACTATAAACAAGTTACAGGTTTTCCAGGATAGTCGAGAACACCGTATCGAAATTCTCCTTGAAGTACTTGGCTGATGCTTCCTGAAGTGCTTTGGCTTCGTAGCTCTTGGACAACCTCAACATTTCTGCAATATTCTCCTCGTCGATTCTTCCACATAATTCTTCCACACATACGTCTCTGAGGTGGGTAATTTCGTACTTGTGAGCAACTTTGAGTACCTCGGCAGGAGGAACTTCATCCGTGAAAGTGATGTCCGCTGTATAGCAGTGACCGATCACTGCTCGCATCACTGGGTAAGTTGCATCATCGATGGGAATGACTCCAATCTTGTCCTCCAGCATCCCACAGTCAAACATTCTGCAGAACACAGGTGACTTGCCAGCCTGTCCGCAGAAACAGCAAGAGGCCAAGTACCATCGAGCTCAGAATCCATACTGTCTTTCATCATCATCATCATCTAAAACACTCAATTATCCTCCTCCTGGATGATTCTGTGCAGACAAACACACTTACTACTGGTAGCAGTAACAAGTGTTGCAGCGGCAGTAGCAGCAGCATTTTGGTTCTTAAGAATAATGTGGCCTTGGGCTTCTAGCACTCACAGAGAGCGGGAGAGTGAGAGAGTGAACTCAGTATGTTTGCATGCCGTAGCCTTGCGACCGTACACCTCGCCATGAAGGAGTAAGTTCGGTGTGGCACACATCATGGACTTGCAGAGTACAGCAAACAGTCCCACAGCCCCACAGACATAAGAGAGAGAGAGAGAGAGAGAGAGAGCACTTACCAGGATGAAACGATGAGCATGGATCATGTCACAGCCGTGCACAACCAAATTCACGTCTCCTTTGAAGTTCTCCTTAGAGGGATCTGGATCCAGGAGTTTCAGGAACGCCAGCCTTTCCCTGAGCTTGCGAGCATATTCGTTGAGCTTGCGAGTAGCTGACTGCTTCTCTGCTACAGCCAGTCGCGACTGATGCTTTGCCAACGCCAGTCGCAAAGTAGAAATCTCCTCTTTGGAACTATCGATTTCTTTCTCATATCGTCTTTTGCATTTCTGGCATCCTGGAGCTGGGTAACAAGGCTCATTCCTTTCGAAGGTCGTCGAAGCTGAGCAGGAACAGAGTATACGCGCCGAGCATTTTGGGCAATCCATAGCTCCGAGAACCTTTCTACTTCATGGTACGTGAATGGAGTCAGGAGACGCGATGAATAGCCAACGGATGGAAATACCTCATCAAGCATTACAAGGGAAAGAGGGACCGAAGGGAAAAGCAACCAACTCCCCGAAGGGAGGAAGAACATAGGGGCTATCAGTAACTTTAAAGTCGATTATCGCTCCTAAAATATCACACACCGGTAAACCGGTAAATCAAAACTCCTTTATCGCTCCTAAAATATCACACACCGGTAAATCAAAACTCCTGCATACAACAGATGTACATGAAGTAGCATCACCTACTACAATTGTTCTCTTGCGGACCACGCCTTCTAAAGATCCCTGTAGAATAATTGAAACTCGCTGTCTAAAAAATATAGTGCAAAAAGAAAAAAAAGTGATACTCATGACGCTTCTCATGATAAGCTCTAGCACAATCTCGGATAAACGTGTCAAACTCCGAATCTGTCAGTCCATATATCTAGGCTAGAGGGATGAATCTATGTCTCACCTGCATATCTCTATACTTGATCATCTTCGCTATTACCGCCACGTCTGCCACCCATCTTGGAGATAAGTGATCACCTGTGTCATCACCGAGTCTCATGTCGAATCCATGACAACTACATCCGTCACTAAGGACTGATCCTCTCTCATCATGTACAAGAGTGCTCTCACTGACCCTCCCGTCTGAAAGACATACCAATGCTCTCTCCACGTCATATAATTGCTTTCCCGTGCTATAGCAAACACAATGTCCTTGATGACATCATGAATAACTATCTGCTCTCCACCATAAAGATAGTGAGCAAGGTGTCGACTCGAAGTGTCGAGCAAGATATCACACTTGCAGGTGGACAATGCCGAAGCAACATGCTAGAACTAGCCTAAGCAGAAGCTTATTGTTATAGAGAAGATAGTCGGTACGAGTCGAAACGCTCTAATGCAAGGTTGAACTATGAATCAAGAATTTGCACCCTTGCCGAACAAGAGCGGAGTCGAGCTCCACTATCTTGTGAGAGAGAAGGATCAATTGTCACGACCCTCAATCTCAAGATCAGACGCAAACACGAACAACAGAACCTTAGTGGACTTGCGCTAGTTGTGAACACTATGAGTAGGACTTAACGACTTGGCTGGAAGTAGGGAACAGATGAAACCTAAGTGGTTCTCTAGACTTAGGTTGAAACGTTGGGTTAAGACATAGAGATCTATTCGAAGATGATCTCAGATGAATGTTGACTTCAGAGAACATGTCTAAAAACAGATCGAAAAGTTGATTTGAGATGTTGGTCTAAGACGTAGGTCTGAAACGTGGGTCTGAGACGTGAATCATGGTGCTGGTCCAAACCACAGGGTCCTAGAATGGAGCTGGACCATAGTTTCTTAGAAAACTGCTGAGTGTTGGAGCTCCAGCAACATTTTGGATCATGGACGAAGCTCCACATAAGATCTTGAAGCGAGTAAGGTATCATTGGAAAGATCTCGGCAACAGTTTTCCAGTGATATGCAGAACTCCTCTAATTGACTCATAGCTGAGAATTATGACGATATTATTATCGAGTTGTGAGATAATTTTCAAACACCAAAGAGGAAGACGGGGTCGACGATCCCTAGAAGTATATGAGGGGGGTTCGATGTCTGGATGGACCAGGACGAGTCACTCGACCTCAGAGTTTGGCGGACGGACTTTAGGAGCATGAGATGATGGTTGGGCTAGTACCAAGACGCATTCTCATCCAGACGTGGATGTTTGGACTTGGAAGTAATCTAAGAGCTGGGGCAAGACTAGAGAACAAGAAGGTGGTTTTGACAACCGTTCGAGAGCCTAGACCCAAACGGATATCACCGGCGGTTGGACCGTTAGGTGTGATGGAGGTACCGTTTAGGACCCTGGACTTTATAGGAAGTCCGTCCCACGTCATGTTGTGATTTGCTCATGTTTTGAGACTGACCTAGTCGGATCTAGGTCAAGACAAAGGAATGTTGAGCTTGAGAGTTAAGGAGAAGGTCCGGCTCCGGTCCAGACCAAACTGGATAAAGGTAAGTGATGCATGAACACTATCGGTTGCAGAAGAGACAATACTCACTCTAAACCTCCATCGAACGAATAGTAGAATGCACCAAGACAGACAACTACCAAAAAACTACACAACGACAGTTCAGAAGATAGGAACTGATACAAGATGTTACAAGAAAAAATATTCAAAAAAATCTAATCTCGCACTCTGAACGCTAAAACTGCTCGAGTCAAACCAATCGGACGCCAAGATGATACTATACTGATGCGAAAACAATGTCAAGAAGTGAAGCGAAAGTTCCCTCGTTGTTCACTAAGATCAAGCGGACAACTGTGGATAAAAACAGAGTGACTCCCAACACCTTACACGATGCACTACACGGTCAATTTTGACTCCATCAAGGAATAAAATTGATGCAACATAGAAAAGAAAGGATAGTCCACTGTATACCTCACAATGATGATATCTCATCGTCAAGAAGCGACGGAGTGACTCCCAACACCTTACGCAATGCACTACACGGTAAATCCTGGCCCCACCCAGAAACAAACTCGATGCAGCATAGAGAAAAAAAGATAGTCCACTGTATACTCCACGCCGGTGATATCTCATTGTCAAAAAGAGACCGAAAAGAATTAGGCTGAGATGCTACACAAAATCGAACCCTACCGCCACAACACGGATCGTCCACCACCAATGGACGAATCTGCAGTATACTCAGATCTGGACCAATCGATGAAAACGAGAAAACTTTGAAACATACACCGCTTAGCATATCCAACACACATCGATGGAGAACAGTGTAAACCTCAACATCCACCCTCGTAGAAATTTCTTTCGCGAATGAATCAACGTGCAGTGCATCTCCAAGTAGTCACTAGTTCAAAGAGGCAGATGCGACTCCAAGCAGTCGTGACTTCAAACAGCCAAACCCTATAGTACAAGTCGGCCGTCAGGAAGAGACTCTGACTATATCTCTTGTTCGATACAAGGACTGAGAAGAATGTCACGTGAGTGTAGGGGGGTTTATATACCCCAACTTGTGGTTTAACAGAAGACGAATAGACTGACACGTGCTCCACGCTCTTCGAGAAGTATTCCATCAGATTGAACACATAGGGACGGTACACGAGACGGATTATTCATAGACGGACAAGGTTCAGGACATTATGCAACCTCGATCAATTCTCTTCGCTGTACGCTGCCGTCACTGTACTACGCGGACCACAACATTCAATTCTTCTTGAGCGGTGTGTAAGAGAACACGACATGATTTACCCCGATCGATTTCCTTCACAGATTTGCCCCGATAGATTTCTAGGGCGTCGATTTGATCGCATCCATCTCGACCCAACGTACATGATTGGCAAAACGAGAGAGGGCAAGCCTCGAGATTGTATTTTCGTTTACTGCGTGGTAGTTGTCTCTATTTGGAAGCAACGAGGAGGCAAGAGATGCGAAGTGAGTGATTTCTCTGGACGACACGTGTAGTTTTTCGATCGTCAAGACCGCTTGCAGTATCTCTTTCGTCCTCGTTCGCACGGCCATACTACGCGGTCAAAGGACGAGGTCTTCTTTGTCGTCGATTACTGCCATCGAAGGCTACCGCAATACGGTTTGCTTACGGAAAGTGAGACGGCTATCACTTCGACCTACTACGAGTCAAGAGGCAGTTTCGTTTTCCTTCGCAAAGCGTACGGTCAAAGGATTGTCACAGGATGTACAGATGGAAAGGGACGAGTGTCAAAGTGAGAGAGGATTACCACAGCTTATGGTTGAGAAAGTCGAGCGACTCGGTGTGATCGAGGATGGGGCTTTACTCTCGACGGAAGAGGATGAAAATGGAAGTCAAGCGGCAATCACCTGCAGCGGCAGCTGCGCTCGCTCGCAGCCTTCACGACATATCGCGCAAGTTTACAACAAGGAGGCAACAAAGACAAAGTGACGGATTTGTTTCATTTTCTCACCACATACCCACTCTTGTTTTCTTTCTTCAAGATCACCTCCAATTGTGTCTTCTTGCTTCATTTTTCTTCTTTAATACTCCTTAATTTCCTTTGTAGGGGTTCGGTAGCCTTCACCAGATGTCACACAAGTCGGGCTTGACGAGATGTCACGAAAGGGGACGAGCGAGAAAGAGGCTTGCTGTAGTGGAAGACTGTCACAAGATTCTCTTATTTCCTTACGGTTGAGGAGGTCGGACGGCTCGCTGCGATCAGGGACTGGAGTTCGCTCTCTCCGGAAGGGGATCAAAATGGAAGAGCAGCAGTAGCTGCGATAAAGACCAAACGAAGGATTGTTTTACTTCTCGGCACATACCCACTATTGTTTTCTTCAAATAATGTCTTCTTGCTTCGTTTTTCTTCTGCATTTATCCTTCATTTCCTTCGCAGGGGCACGCCATGATGGGACATAGTGCACGGGCAGGGATTCTCCAGCCTTCACAACATGTCATTGAACTCGATAGTCGTAGGACGACTTTGTCCTTTCGGTCCTCGAGTCAGCAAAACAAAAACTGTTTGGCGCTCTAGCGCACGCTGCTTGTGCCAAGCTATTGCATGGCGATATTGCTACCTCTGTAACTTAGAGGGAACCTTCAAACCTGTTCATTTCTTCCTGTTTCTCTTCTATTCGTATCTTATCTTTTTGCAAATGTCACATCTTATACAGTCTACGTCCATTCTCTTCCAGAAAGACAATAGCAAACAGAGAGGATCTATCTTGTCAGATTATCTTCTCCAATCTGTTCCTACAACTCCGTCTGATAACCCCACTGATTATTCCATCCTCGAGGAAAGATTTCTCTTCGATAATTTTCAAGCAGCTTGTTCTTATAATCATCATTTTCAATGCCAAGTAGATCACTTTCGTAGACCTCGAACTTCACCAGCGTATCCATTTTATCGTGGAACATATCTTTTATTTGGAGATGCCGAACTTTATAGGTTTAGATCTTACATATATATCGATTTTCAATTCTACACCGTCCTGCCTAATTTTCTCATTCTAGGCTTAGACTATGTACTAATCTCTAAATTTTTTTCCACTGTTATTTCCTGTCTGCAGGCTCTGATAGGTCTCTTCCATTACATCGACTTTGAAAGGAGCTGGTTGATTCTACGTGACTCTAAGTCTAATCTCTTCTCCTGACATAAGTTTCAGCAGTCTCTGCATGATTATCATCTTTTAAAATTGACTGTACATGATGTGTACTGTTTGAACTGCATCCACTGTATTTGTGGCGTCCAACCCTCTATTTTCTAATTTCGATGCAAACACTTTATATGAAGAACATCTCCAACGCTATGCTAGAGGACAAACATGATTTGTTCACGTTGCTAGGTGCTGTGGACATGAAGAACCAGGTGGAGCTCAACTTTAACAATATCCTCCAACGTGCCTTGCAGTTTAATAAGTATCGTAGCAGACATCCCTTGGATACGACTTTGCATAAAAAATGATAAATTTATTATCTTGTCCGTTTATCCCTTCAAGGGGCATCGGACTGTCCTTTGTGGGTAACCACAGCATACCCGGATCAGATTCACACGACATCGACTTTGTTGCACCTCCAACCGAGAGCAAGAGGGTTTGAACCCCAGACCTTTCGCTTAGAGGCCTAGGACTCAACCATCTCAGCTATCGATCTTCGATACATGTCTCAAATCTATGATATGATCCGATAAGTACACGCCGTCTTGCAAGTGGCTGATGACCTACGATATAGAAAAGACACGTAGTGACTCTCTATGAAAAGCTATAATTTGACCTAAAATGATCATCATTGTAGATATAGACAATATTTTCTTTGCTCAGACACGTGTACGGTATTTTACTGTCGAACAAGCCAATGCAGATATTCTGGAAGAGGAGCAGTACACGTGACATAGTTGACATAGTTGACGTACATAGTTGACACCAGTCCGATAGTTCAATGTAACATGAAAGTACTTAATTTTCAAGACGTTAATGTTTTTCTTGAGTATATGTCTATATGCAATACCTTCGACAAGAACTTAGCAACCAGTAGAGCATTTCTAGATAACATGAAAGTTTGACTTTGTATGTTTTTGCACTCTCACAACATAGAATGCAAGCGCTGACCCTCATGCTTCATGCAAGTACTAGCACAGGCGTCCGTCATCAGCACGAGGGCAGTCCAATCGAGCACCATCAAGACGGAGATATCGATCAACGTCACCAACGAGACAGAGACATCAATCAACGTCACCAACGATGCAGTCCGACCGCTACAGCCACTCTCGCTGTGTAATAGACAGAAGTTGACAATTGTTTTGCATATTATAGTTAACGTTTTCCACTTTTCTTCAGTATGAATAGCAATCATAGCAAGCGTACTCACTTGCGATACTTACATCGCAACTCGCTACAGCCTGCAGTGTACGTAGAGGCCTGCAATACTTAGGGGTCGTCATAGAATCCCGAATGTTAATATTTTTATAACAATAAAGTTATTGCCTGCAATACTTAAGGGCCGTCATGGAGTCCAGAATGTTAATATTTTTATAACAATAAAGTTATTGCCTGCAATACTTAATGGCCGTCATGGATTCCCGCATGTTAATATTTTTATAACAATAAAGTTATTATCGTCTCCTTGTAGCCTTTCATCTACGCTGAAGTTCTTCTGCCTTGTTATCTTCTGTATTGCGTATAAAATAAAATCGGCCACCGCCACATGCGTTTTACGCTAGTAAAAGCTTTCATCGCAGATGAATGTCCCAGCGACTATAGTCCCAGCAACTGCCACTATTGCAAACAAAAAAACGGCGGTGTTCGATACAAGGCACGGACCAAAATTTGCTGCTGTGTTCGGTACAAGGCAGAACCTGCCGAAGTCATTAATGTGTACAATCCATTCCCACCGTTAGGGTTTCACCATTAATTAATGCAAAACAGTGGAAAGCACGCTGCCTTTAACTAACTGTACAAGCAGTGAATAATAAATAAGCAGTCCAGATATTATTTACAATATAAACCTACAACGGTAGTACAGGCCGAATGGACGAAAGAACCTCTAAATTACTTCACTTGTACTCATTACATTCGCGGCGCAGTAGTTACTGATTCTATAATAACATCTTCAGATTTCTTCCAACATAAAACCTACAGAACACTAGAAATCTGGGACGCGTAACATTCATCTTTCCTAAATTTATACATCCTATAATATTCTCCTGTAGATGGAAATCCGGAACTTAGCCTATATCTGCTTTTCCGTCATCCACTACATGTGCTTTAAACTGGGATTTCCGTCACAGGTTACCTCAACTGTACGCGTATGGTTTTGCTATACCGTGCCAATGTATTTAATAGTTGGCTTCTTTGTAAGAGCTTAGGCTAGTGCCACTCCTCAGATTACCTTCAGGGGACTTGCTGGATTTAGATTTTCTATCAAGCACTGCCATTGCTAACCTGCACAGCTGTGTGAACTCACTGCACTAAAAAGCATATAGCTCGCGGCAGACACATATCGAACCAAAAATCAGTTCACACGTTTAGATCATAGCTAGACTATAAACAAGTTACAGGTTTTCCAGGATAGTCGAGAACACCGTATCGAAATTCTCCTTGAAGTACTTGGCTGATGCTTCCTGAAGTGCTTGGGCTTCGTAGCTCTTGGACAACCTCAACATTTCTGCAATATTCTCCTCGTCGATTCTTCCACATAATTCTTCCACACATAGGTCTCTGAGGTGGGTAATTTCGTACTTGTGAGCAACTTTGAGTACCTCGGCAGGAGGAACTTCATCCGTGAAAGTGATGTCCGCTGTATAGCAGTAACCGATCACTGCTCGCATCACTGGGTAAGTTGCATCATCGATGGGAATGACTCCAGTCTTGTCCTCCAACATCCCACAGTCAAACATTCTGCAAAACACAGGCGACTTGCCAGCCTGTCCGCAAGAGGCCAAGTACCATCGAGCTCAGTATCGATGCTGTCTTTCATCATCATCATTATCTAAAACACTCAATTATCCTCCTCCTGGATGATTCTGCACAGACAAACACACTTACTACTGGTGGCAGTAACAAGTGTTGCAGCGGCAGTAGCAGCAGCAATTTGGTTCTTAAGAATAATGTGGCCTTGGGCTTCTAGCACTCACAGAGAGCGGGAGACTGGGAGAGTGAGAGAGTGAGAACTCAGAATGTTTGCATGCCGTAGCCTTGCGACCGTATACCTCGCCATGAAGGAGTAAGTTCGGAATGGCAAACATCATGGCCTTGCAGAGTATAGCAGTCAGTCCCACAGTCCCACAGTCCCACAGCCCCACAGACATCAGAGAGAGAGAGAGAGAGAGAGAGAGAGAGAGACCACTTACCAGGATGAAACGATGAGCATGGATCATGTCACAGCCGTGCACAACGAAATTCACGTCTCCTTTGAAGATCTCCCTGGAGGGATCTGGATCCTGGAGTTTAAGGAACGCCAGCCTTTCGCTGAGCTTGCGAGCAGACTCGCTGAGCTTGCGAGTAAACTCGTAGGCTGACTGCTCCTCTGCTAACGCCAGTCGCGACTGATGCTCTGCCAACGCCAGTCGCAAAGTAGAAATCTCCGCTTTGGAACTATCGATTTCCTTCTCATATCGTCTTTTGCAGTTCTGGCATCCTGGAGCTGGGTAACGAGGCTCATTCCTTTGGTAGAAGGTCGACGAAGCTGTGCAGGAGCAGAGTATACGCACCGAGCATTTTGGGCACTCCATAGTTTTCTGGTAAATCCACGGGCGTGCATGAAGTTGATGTTACTAACTAGAGTTTATGTCGAACTCCGAGAACCTTTCTACTTCATGATACGTGAACGGGAACTTGGAGATGTTCTGACTTCTGCACTTGGTAACAGGTAATGGTAATGCGAGTCCTGTGACAGGTTTGATCCACTTCGGTCGGGTGTATCCCGATGCCGAGAAAGAAAGTGTAGTTCCTTTCTTGCACCCGCATCTGGTACCTTGAGTCGTTTAACTTCGCGTCACGATTTTAAATGTTTAGGGTTCTACGCGAACCAGATCTTGGAACTTTGCGGAATGGAGTGTATTTATTTATTTGAGTGGAGAAACCCAAATGCAAAATCGAACTTCGGAATATACGCGCGTGCAAAGTGAACAGAAAAACGGGGTTGGAGCGCAATATATTGCATGCCAAGCGGGTAGTCGAACGTGCCCCGGGAAGAGTACAAGCAAGGAATGAGGGAAGAAAATATTGGGTCAAAGGTCAAATGGACTCAGGAACATTTTAGGGATATCCTCTGGAATTTTTTTTCAGGTGTGTTTTGATATTTCTATTTAGGTTAGAGAGAGATATATATATATAATTAGAGTAAAATTTTAGTTTTAATTATTTTATAAACATTAAATATTATTAGAACCACGAGCCGCATTAATTTATGACTGAATTATTTTATTACCTAACCCTTCCCAACGGAAGGGTTAGGTGATAAATTAAGCATGGTTCAAAAGCGGAGCCAAACGGCACTCTAATGAAACTGAGAATAAAACAAATAATGTGCATCCCAGCGCACTGCTGGACGAACTTGAAGAAGAGAGTCGCCAGAATAGCGTGAAACCGCTTTGGAGGCGGCTTGTTTTGTTCCATTTCAAGTTATGCAAAGAAGGAATTTGTCTTATCATACCTTTATAAGTTTATTTTGTTTGGTAATAATTCTTTTAATGATATATTATTTAATTATATTTTTATTAGTTATTTTATCATATTAATGATATGTCGAACTGCACACATCAACTTTCCGAGAATCTATTGTCTCACATGTATTTTATTGTTGAAATGATCTGAATGAAATTAATATTTAGTAACAATAATATAATGAAATGATTAACTTAAGAAACACATAGCAAGGTGACTGGTTTTATTGTGCGTAACTCGTGAGGGTATGATCAAGTAATACACCGTTAAGAGGAATATGACCAAATACATCAAATTTACTAGGGTGTGATAAAGCAAATTCCTGTTATGCAACGTGTAGTGTATAGAAAGAGTTGCTTCTCTTCAGAAAGGTAGAATACATTTTTGATTAACTTTGAAGAATTTTGTTAAAATTTGTTTATTTTACTATTATTTGTAAATCCAAGACTAAACTAAACGCAGCTAAGAATAAAAATTCTCTTTATATATTAAATATTAATCGGCCCATAGTTACGAGGAGGTCCAAAGATAATCCATAAGCGTAGCATGTAAATTCAAGCTTCCAAAAACCATAAGAAAGGACCTCCTACGACATACAAAAATGACAGATCATAACTTTAATTTATTCTCTAGTCTTTCCAGCCTGAAAGATCAGAGAATAAATTAATCAAGCATGCTACCTTTTTCTATGAGAAATGGCTAGAAGCGGTTGAATATGCAAGCATCAAGATAAACCATGAATAAAACTCACGTCCTAACCGTCTTTGGAGAACTTTGGCTAGTTTTCTGTGATCAAACAAAATATAAATGTAATATAGAAATTCTAGACTAAATTAATATAGAAACTTTTTTGATAAGTGTTAAATGATAGTTAGACTTAGAGTTGTGAACAAATCTGAAAATATCCCCTACAACAAAAGCACATTATCAGATGAGTATTAATTTATTCTGGAAATTCAGCATGCTAGTGAATTGTAAATAAGCATGCATCTTGGAGTTCTCGTGAATAATCTTGTCTCCGGAATAGCGGATTTGTCTAGTATTTTGATAGGAAGTGAGCGAATTTATTTAATACTTTGAAAAAGAATTATTTATGTGGGTTCACTCGTATATCAAAATGTAATATGATGTTTCTCGTCTTAATACCAAAGGATTAGATAGAATCTCTACACGAAAGGCTTTAAAGTTCAGTACTTTTGAGTATTTTCAAGCTCGAGAGGTTTTTCCTTTACATCAAAAGCATAATTTCTGAAAAACTTTAATGCTACATCAATCAAAATGCCATATGTTTACAGCAATCAAAATTCCATAATTTTTCCAAACAGAACGTGATGCGTACAGAAACAACTGCAGTTAAAAACACCCTTAGACTGGACCCTTAATGAGCGAAATCATGAGAGTTTGTTCTTTGAGTTTAGTTTGAACGTGTAAACTCAACAGCGTTTCGCCTTCGAGTTCACTTTAAATTAAAAAGAATAATGCGTAAATATTTCCGGATTACATGTACTTAAACCCTCGCTCCTGATATTTAGGGTCTGGGTTACCCAGACTCCTCATTTTTCGACGCACGCGGACGTGAAAGATGGACCTCTGGGTTACCCAGAGCAAACTGCGCCTTTTCATAATGTTTTTAAGTCTGACCTCAGTTGTTGACGTGGTATGTAGCGTTGGAAAGAGACTGAAAAGTGCTACATATTTGTAAAAAAAATTTTTGATTTTCATCTAAGCATAATCAGTACTCAGTTTGTTAAATTCTAAGCTTTTCTGTGTTTCAGATTTCCCGGGGGTTTTGAATTCAAAAAAAGAATCTGTGAGGAATATTCCACCCGGAACTCTTTTATACCCCAGTGGGGGTTTAATAGAACTTTAAAGATCTAATTGCCATAACACATAAACTACTTTGGAGTCAAAAGGATTCTGTAGTAATATTTTCTCGAGTAAGAATCGAGATGATTTCGGTTGTTGCTTATGTATTTGCATAGTTAATTTTAGATTTTGCAGAGTTCAAAACAAGACAAGGGCTGGAAAGCAAGATGAGACTTTTTTTTCATGTTTCATAAAACATGATTCTGAAGCAAATGCATCACTTGGGAATGCTATTGAAAGCGTAGCACCTTGTTCCACACAAAACGAAATAGCAAAAAGAAGTTTAGAATTCATCCTAAATCGAGATCATATTTTATTTATACTTTGAATCAATCTTTATACGAGTTAATGGAAAGAGAAGACGTAATGACGAGTAAAAATATCAGTGCTGTAACATAATACATAGAACCAAGAATAAATTGAAGTAAAATTTAAAAAATATATTGTTAAATGTTATTGTAAGATAAATAAATCAAGAATGAAGAACATATCAGTTGAAGGTTGTTTACGTTAAGAGAAGAGAAAATTATGAATCGTGGTACTGCTTCGATATAATAAGATTAAAGTTATTGATTTTTTCTTCTCACATCCACTGTTAATATTTTCATAATATGTTCTAATTTTTCTACCAAATGATAGCATATACCTATCTGTTATTAGTTACGTCGACAGCTTCTATATCGATTGTACTGTAGTTCGCAGGAGTTAGCACTGTACCTTCCATTACACGTGGACCAATCACCCAAGACAGCTGACGGCTTTATCTTATTTCATGCTACTCCTGCATGAACTCGAAAATTGTGTGTTCAAATCTGCTGCTTGTTGCCGAACTGAGTGAAAAATTATACCTCTGACAAAACGACTGCGTTTAGCGAACTACGCTAAGATAATGTTAATACTCAGTTCTGGAAAACCTTAAAAAACTCTAATAGAGTTTATGGAATCGCGTCTTCCTTCACTAAATCGGTGAGTAGAAGGATACGAGAGTGCATATATATTCACCAGAAGATGGAGGAGGCATATAAGCTAGTAATGTAGGTTTGTTAGCCTCCTCTTGCAGTTATATTTTTGGAAATTCGTCTGTCCGCTCTCACTTTATGAGTTATGTTTGGACTGTTTTGCAATTATAGATATAATTATTATTTAAATAAAATTTATTTTTTCTTGACGCCTTAGTATAACATTTCCACATAACACTTAAAGAGAACAAAAGTAACTGTTAAGTTTATCTAGCGTCCATATTCATTAAAGTTTATCACACTTCAAAAGTGTGGAAACTTCGTATATTCACCTCTTCCATCTTTCGACAGAAGAGACTAATATGCATGAATTAATTTATTATCTAACTTTTGTTGCTTGTATTAATGTATAATTAATGACTGGATCTCGGACTTGTACCTATAATCTTTTGAGCGCCAGATGCACATGCCTTATGAGTTATGTCTTTTTTCCTCGCAACACTCTCCTCAGTTAACATTTAACATTTAATATAATTTATAATTTTACTGTAATAAAAATTAAATTAAATTAAATTATTTATTATTAACACAAAGAGAATATAGTATTAACTCAGATTAATCTATACAAGAGATTTTAGGTGTGTTACATGAATCCAAAATCTACTCCAACCAGTACCGAAACCAATCTTCATCAGGAGTTTTATCTTCTCTTTGCTCTCAAACTCTGGAAGCATGGATATTATTTACCACTTATTCTATCTGCGCTTGGAGCCATATTGCACAACCTATTTAATATAATGGCTTGGGAATATTTTCAGTTCATGCATTTCCAAGCTGTCTTCCTTTATAAACATATTGGTAATAAATATTTGCTCTAACCTGAATTTTGCTCTATTTGGTCTGACGGCTCTGACTTGTTTTTCCATCTTCTCAAGCTTCGTCATGCTTTTCCTCCTGCTATTGTGCTCGTATATCAGGCTCCTCCTCGCGATTGTCATTCTCAGTTGCTTGGGTGGCAATATGTTCTCGGTTTGTCTGGGACCGCCTTTATTATTCGCTCTTCCATTAGCATTTCTCTCTCTTTGATGCTTCACTTACTAGTCAAATCCAACCGATTTATATTGTCCTCATGAGTGGGCTGTTAGTTGCATTAAAGCTTTGGAATTTTCTCACCACATGCTTTGGCTCCTTTGTTATGACATATTAGCGGGTGTCAAAGGTAGTAACCTTCTGAGTGAGTTACGACCTCGTCTAGACTTTGGCCAGCGTTTCATGCTGGCACCTCCGAAGATACACTTAGGAAAATATCGCAGTCTTTTTCTTAACGACTCTTCACCCGTTTCACCCGCTTTTTTTTGCAATAGATTCTCCACTGCTCTGAGTAATTATCTTGAGTGTACAAACTTTCGTGCACTTATCGTCTTGTTGCGCCAGCGGAAACTCTTACTCAGTAGGTCGTAAACTTTACACCATAACCTGCAAACACAATCACAAGTTAGTGTCCATGCACCACTTACCTTATCTCAGTTTAGTCCGGACCGGAGCCGGACCGTCTCCCTAATCATCAAGCTCAACTGTCCCAAGTCACGACCTAGACCCGCCTAGGTCGGTCCCAAACATGAACAAGTCACAATATGATTGTGACTTGGGACGGACTTCCCATAAAGTCCAAGGTCCTAAACGGTGCCTCCAGCACACCTAGCGGTCCAACCGTCCGTGATGTCCGTCTGGGTCTAAGCTCTCGAACGGTGATCTAACCCATCGACTCGTTCCCTAGTGTTGCCCCAACCCTTACAGGGTTCCTAAGTCTAGACGTCCAAGTCTGGACGGGAACCTGCCTTGGAACCGGCCCAGTCATCATCTCATGCCCCCGGTGTCGAGTTGAGAGTTTTCCTGGGAAGGGCGGAACCTTCTGGCTGTGATTTAACCGTGAAGGTTGTGTTGTGCCTACTCAGAGAAGCGTTGGGCTTCTGGTTGTGGTGGTTTACTCAAGGGATAGGCTTTTCAGGTTACAACAGAGCACTATGAACACTCATACAAGTCTGTATGAACCTCTAATTTACTCAGAAGACAAAGTTTAGGTGTAACTGATAGTAATAGGATCAAGCGGTGAACTTTAACACTCAAGAAGAAGAAACTATGATGGTTCAGACTTCTAAATTTCTCTTACATGTAAAAGAGGTCTCACTAAGCACATACACGAAGTTTCAGCTTGAGATCAAATTCTGACACCAAGATATGGACAGAAAAGTTCCGATCAAAGATATTGCGACAGTTTCTGGTACTCAGACAGCTATTTCAACCTATAACAGCAAATTGGCTCGATTACTTTCGAAGATTCTTACAGGATTTGGAGTCTACAGGATGCTGAACAACCCTGTGAAGTTGGGACTCCTGATTGTACACAGAACTCCAGATCTCGCTCTCTGAAGTTGCTGCTCTAGATTGAGAGCTTTTCAGACCCCCTCTGCTTCAGCGGCCGCCCTGAATTACTCAGTCACTCAAATCACATGAAACTTTTTGGGCAGTCGTAGCCCTGCTGACAGAGAACGCAACCACAAAGTTTTGAATCGATTTCTTCAATTCTGCTGCAACTGACACTGAAAACCCTAAATCCAACAAAAGTGAAGCAGTTTCAACTCAATCCCATCTTCAAATTGCCATAACTCTCTCTTTATTGCTCCAAATCGATCAAGAATTTGACTGAAATCGACTAGCATGACGAGCTCTACTCTCCTGTACTGTCAGATTTTGCAGTGCCCTAAACGAATGCTCGAACTCCCCTTAGTACCCCTGTTTCTAAATTTAGAGTTTAACTAAAGACTAAAATGGACCAATGGGAGTTCATAGCTCCACTTGGTTGTCCTTTAGTACCCTAATCCACGTGGTAACTTAACTTCACTCATAGGCTACCACGTTAGCTCCCCTAAAATGCTAACGTAAATCTTAAACTACCTAAAATGACACGTAGTCCTGAAAGTAAACTTTAAACCAGCTAAAAGCGTGTATGGGCAACACGTAAGTACAACTCATAAGCTTAAACCCTTATCAGTATGGAAACCCCTAAGTTATGTACATTGAACATCATATACAAGTAATAAGTCATTTGCACAAGCATACAAATGCTTGAACAAGATAACTAGCATACTATCAACCTACTAGGACTCAAAACGTATAATACCCTCGAGAATCAACTTCTCTGAGGTCCTAACTTCACTCAGAGAGGCTAACTCCTGGTTAAGAGGTGAATCATTTACTATGTGAAATGATTCACATCACGACATCAGAATCCGTCCGCCGAACCTTGGGGTCGGGTGACTCGTCCTGGCCCACCCAAGCATCGAGCCCCCCTCATATATACTTCTGGGGATCGGCGGTCCCACTCCTCTTTGGTCCCTGAAAATTATACCACAACCCGATCGTGGTTCAGTCATAATTCTCAGCTCGGAGGTCAGATCGAGGAGTGCTACATATCACTGGAAAGCTCTCGCCGAGATCTTTCCAATGATACGTCACTCGCCTCGAGATCTTACGTGGAGCTTCGTCCACGACCTAAAACGTCACTGGAGCTCCAACACTTAGTCATTTTTTGAAAACTTGTGGTCCAGACCCAAACTCGAACCCTGTGGTTCGGACCAGCGTCCGAACCACGGTCCGTCTGCGTCTCGGACCCACGTCTCGATCCCGTATCTTAGACCCACGTCTTAGACCTATGTCTTGGTCCTTTTCTGGACTTGCCCCCTTAGGTCAGTGTTCGTCCGGAGTTGTCTTGGGATAGGTCCTTATGTCCTAACCCAATGTTCTAACCTTAGTTCAGGGAACCACTTAGGGTTCATCTGATCCCGACTTCCCGGTCAAGCCGTTAAGTCCAACTCGCAGCGTTCACAATCTAGCGCAAGTCCGCTAGGGTTCTGTTGTTCGCGTCTGCGCCCGATCTTGAGACTGAGGGTCGCGACACTCATCCCAACTTTGGAGGTTGATGTCTTCATCAACAATGATCCTTTAAGTTAACACCAAGTTCAAAATGGGTAGCTAACCCCTTGGCGTCTGAATTGCGTTCTGGTAGCTAACCCGCAATTTCCTTCTTGGCTTGAGTCTTAAGTTGTCGTTAGAACACTTAGAAAATTCCAACTAGTCTCGGGAAAAACCTTACCTTTTCGGCTTACCCTAAACAAAACTAGTTGACAATTTCTAAACATTCTACTTAAGACTCTAACTTGCTAACTATAAGTATTCACACCTACTTACAAGGTCCCCCGAAACTCACTTTCTGGTCGCAACCTGATTTGACTTAGACGCACGACTAAGTTTACTTTGTAGAAAACCACAAAGCAAGATCACCCCAAGCCCCAAGACAAGTATGAAAGTTCATACTTGCTTTGCCAACGCTACGGCAAACCTAAGTCTTGACATCAAGACTTAGTCTTGATTTAGATGCTTATCCAAACCAGCTCGCTTCCTTTGAGTGTGCTTCGTTCCTCCTCTTGAGAACATCCTAGGCATCTGATCAGAACTAGTCATAGCCATGCACTACCAATACACTTAGACAAAATTTCAAGAAACAAAGTCTTTATTTCCAAATACAAGAGAAAGCTACAAAATCCATCGGTCCAAATCGCCTCAAGTTGCTACTCGTATGGTTTGTCGTTTCTTCACTCCTCGCAGGAAGGAGATATCCTCATCTTGCTAACGCCCTTGTTGTCTTTGTCTTCGTTTGAATAGATCCAATACTTCACTTGCATGTGTTAGCTCCTCCTCTGGCACCCAAGTTGCTTCCTTCAAATGGTAGCCACGCCATTTGACCAAGTACTCCATCCGGTTAGACTTGCGTCGCGATCGCTAAATGATCTCTACCTCATATTCTGCTTCGCCTTGCACGACTTCAGGTTGAGACCTGAGTACCTGTTTGTGCTCTGGTCGCAAATCGTCTTTGAAGTATTTCTTTAATAAAGAAACGTGGAAAGTCGGATGCAACTGCCACTCGCGAGGAAGATCTAATGTATAGATGTCTCCGTGTAGATTCTTGACAATGACAAAACGTCTCGTGAACTTCGATAAAAACTTTGCTGATATTTCCTTCGGAAGTGTGAAGTTTTTTGTACTTAACCATACTTCTTCGCCCACTTGAAACTTCACTTGCCGCCGATGCTTGCTTCGTGTACCGTTGTTGCGCCTTCTCGAGGTTCTTCTTTACTTGCTCCTCGTGCCGCTGCATTGCCGCCACCAACTCTTCAGCTGATGTTTGCCGTGTTCTTGGTCGTGCCGATGTAGAACTCCATGCAAGAGTCGAGTCAAGAGGCCCTTCTGGCTCACCTCTGTAAGCCAGCAAGAAATGTGATTCACCGATTGTCGAATATTTTGTGGAATTGTAGCAATACTCCGCAAGACTGAGCCACTCCGCCCAATCACTTTTTCCGCGCTCACATAATTCCTCAAGTATTGATTCAGAACTGAGTTAACTCGTTCCGTTTGTCCATCTGTTTTCGGATGAAAGGCGATACTAAATTTTAACTTAGAGTCTCTATCTGAAATAATACTCCGAGGCAATCCGTGTGAGCGCCACCAAGTATCTAGGAACAACCGAGAAGTTGTGAATGCTGTTGTAATATCCAAGGTCGGGGCAAACTTTGCTAGTTTGCTAAACCGGTCAACTATCACAAAGATTGCATTGTATCCGTTTGAGTCACGCAGAGAGGTGATGAAGTCCATGTTAATGCTTTCCCAAGGTCTGGCTGGAATCGACAAAGGACGAAGCAACCCCTGTTTCTTCTCATAAGAAACGTGGTTCGTCTGACAGGTTGCGCATATTTTTACAAAGTGAATGACATCGGGGAGGTCTAGGTCTAAACCCTAGACCCCCCATCGTCATGTGGGGTCAATAAAACTTTTTAGCTACCACTGCTAAAGTGGACTTCTCTCCTTTATGGCTTGATAAAGACACATCATGACATTCTTTGAGCAACTTAGTCCTAAGTTTTCCTTGTCCCACATAAACCGGACTTTGCTTGAACATGAGTAAACCATGTCTTAGCTGCACGTTTTGCAACTTCACTCCTCGCTTGAGCTGTTCTAGATACTCCTTCGCTTGATCGTTGCCCATGTAACTTTCACGTATTCGTCTCTCCAAGTCTGACTCCTTAAGATACATAGCTCCCAAAATTTGTGTTGACGATGGAAGATATTCCTCTTTGCGACTCAAGGCGTCAAGGACCACATTGTCCTTTCTCGTTTTGTGGATTAATTCCACATTCATGAGCGCCAAGGTATCATGCCACTGTAGTTGCTTTGGCGTCACCCGATCTTGTGTCTCAAAGTACTTGAGCGAAATATTGTCAGTATACACTTGGGTTTTGTGAAGTCTCAAGTAATGCCGCCATTTCCTCAAGCAATGAATCACCGCAAACAGTTCCTTCTCGTGAGTCGACCATCGACTCTCCGTCTCAGATAACTTCTTGCTTTCATACGCTATAGGTTTTCCATCCTGCACCAACACTCCGCCAATCACATAGTCACTCGCGTCCGTGTGCACCTCGAATGGTTTGTCGAACTCCGGCAGCTTCAAAATTGGCGCCTTTGACAAAATAGTTTTGATCGTCTGGAACGCATCATCCACCTCCTTGGTCCAACTTACCTGTGCGTCTTTGCTCTCCAGTCCATCATCGGCTTTGTGATCTTTGAAAACCCTTTCACATACTTGCAATAGAACTGCGCCAATCCTAAGAATCGCCGCATCTCTTTCACTGTAGTCGGAGGCTCCCAAGTCACAATCGCGTCCATCTTCTAGATATCCGGACCGACTCCTTCTACACTAATGACATGTCTCAAGAAGTTAATGCGCTCCAAACCAAACTCTTTGTCAACGTTGACAAACAGCTTATGCTCCTACAGCTTCGTCAAAACCACCCTTAGCTGCTCCGCGTGCGACTCCAAGGTTTTGGAGTAGATCAAGATGTCGTCGATGTAAACGACAAACTCATCCATCTCCTCGCAAAAAACTGTGTTCATCAATGTAGTGAACGTCGAAGGGGCGTTGCAGAGTCCAAATGACATCACCACGAATTCAAACGATCCGTATCTGGTTCGACAAGCGGTATTTTCAACATCTGGGTCAGCTATCTGGATCTGATAATATCTTGACTTCAAGTCTATCCTGCTGAAGTACTTAGCACCCGTTAGCCTATCAAAGAGGTCGTCTATTCTTGGCAAAGGATAATTATTCTTCACCGTCACTTTATTGAATGCACGATAATCTACGCAGAGTCGTAACTTCCCATCCTCCTTCTTTGCAAAAAGGAATGGGGCTCCATAAGGTGACTTGCTGGTTCGAATATATCCCAGCGCTAACAGGTCGCTGCGTTGCCTTTTCAACTCAAGGAGTTCCATCTGATTGAGTCGGTAAGGGGCTTTGGAAGGTGATTCTGATCCTGGTAAGACTTCAATCTTGTGATCCACCACCCGCCTTGGAGGTAACTCAGCAGGTAACTCATCCGTCAAGACATCCTCAAACTCCTTAATCACTTCGTGAAGCAGCTTCAAAAGTTTAGTCGTGTCTCCTGATGTTTCCTCTTGTCTGTCACCCGCCATCAAATCTGCAACCTGCATCAAACACATAACTCCGTCGTTGAAGTCCATCTGTTTGTCTTTGATCAAATTCATCGCAAAGTCATCAATTTTCCACGCCTTCCGGATCAGCCTCACTCCCAACTTCCGCCCTTTAACTCTAACGTTCAACCTTAAAGGTTTCCGCCTAAGTTCCACTTCAAACCTGTCCAAGAAAGTGTTCTCCAAAACCGCATGGATATCATCTCGCACACCGTGAAGTTCTCTTTGAACTCCAGCTTCCCACACGCAAATCGTACATCCAAGGCTACTTCGGAAGTTTGGTACGTCTTGCCCTTGACAAAGCGTACCTGAATATGCTTGTCTGCTTTGGAGATAGACAAGCCCAACTTCTTCACCAACTTCGGACTTACGAAGGAGTGAGTCGCTCCTGTGTCCACAAGAAAGGTAACATCACGGTTAGCAACCTTGGCTTGTAGAAATATCAGTCCTGGCGTCTTCTTCGTGGTTCTCAAGGTCACAGTCATTTGGCCCTCCAACAAGTCCTTTGCAACAAACGCATTCATGCTACAGTTACTAACCTTAGGTTTCATGCACCCCTTAGCAATATGACCCGACTCGTCATAATTGTAGCAAGTAAACTTAGCGCCTTAGGTTTTGCTCCTGTTTGCTGCCGTTTTGCTGTCGGAGCAGAAGAATCCTTCCGATCCTTCTCACCCATATCCTATTGTCGCTTGAAGCCCTTGTTCTTCTTCTGGAACTTGTCCGTGCTACAAGGTTCAAAAGGTTTCTGTTGCTGGACTTCGTCATCTCCAATTCGTTCCGCTAGCTTCAAAAGTTCAGCACTTGTCCATGGTAGCTCCGACATCCGAAAAAGAGCCTTCTCCGAGCTAGAGTTGAGTCCTCCAATAAATATACATATTTTGGTCTCCTCAGTCCACTTGGAGAACATCCAGCTTAGCACTGAACTCGCGTACATAAGCACTTAGCGTCCCCGTCTGCTTCAGCCTAACTAGCTCGACACCATCCCGAATCCTTTGATACTCTAGAGTGAATTGTCCTGTGAGCAACACCTTAAACTCCTTCCAACCAAGCGCCGAGACGATCAGGGCATGTTCATCCTTGTATGCAGTCCACCAGAGAAACGCATGATCCTTCAGGAACATAACCGCCGCTCTCACCTTATCTGACTCTTGAGCTTGTTGCGCCTCAAAGTATATGTCCAACTCAGTTAAAAAATCCTTAACCTTGCGAGCCCGTCCTATATCTGAAAATGGGGTCGGCAAATTCGTCTTACAAAGCTTTCTGGTAGACGAAGAACTTCCTTGGCCTGTCTCAAGCTCAGCGAGACGTTTATCGCTAGAGACCATACCTTCCTGTATGGTTTTCATCATCTTGATGAGTTCCGCATACAAGACTCCTTGACTTCCCGCGCCTGAATCGTTGGGCACCGTTGGCAAGACTCCATCTTGCTGAACTGGTGCCGCAGCTGGTACTGGGCTCCCTTGACGTTGGGGCGAAGGTTGTCGATTATCGTCTCCTGACTGTGCCTCGAGGCTAGCTCGAGTCGATCTGGTCCCGGTGTCAGCCGTCACTCGTCTCTTGATCTTCCTCTTGGAACTTTGTCCTACGTCGGCCATCGCTCCAAGTGTTCACTTAGAAACGTTGTCGTGTGACGTGCTTTCTTATCTGGGAATACACCAGGTATCTAGCTGTAGAGAGTACGTGTCGCACTCCGTGACTCAGAACCAGTGACCACCCAAACCTCTCTCTGATCTCCAAGTACACTTTGAACCTTTCTCGCTACGATATCCTCACGTCCTCTCGGCAGATCTCTCTCCTACTCGACTAGGAATAGAACCGGGGTAACAAGCACGGGCAACCTGTTCCTGCCATCACCGCAAGCACTCTTGGGTCTGCTGGTCATCACTCCAGCCTCACCACAAGAGAAATACCAGCACTCCTAATAGAAAAGAAACCTAAGCGCAACGTCCGCACACAAATCCAATCAAAACCAACTGGGCGTACAAACAGGCATGCGGATATGGAGAGGATCCAAACACAGGAAATATAGTCAACAACTCTCCATACCCATGATCAAGTGCTCTGAAGCACTGGAAAAACCTCCAGGTCGACCTGTTCTTCAAAAAGAGTCTTAACTCTTGCGCCTTTCGGAGCAAGAACCTCTCAACTTTACCTCGCTGTCACTCCTCAACCACTGCTCAGAATGAGATGAAACCAAGGCCAGCAGATAGCCTGTAGAATAATCTCTCTATTAAGGTATTACATGCAGAGAGATCATCTCTGAGTTGGCATCTATGCCCTTCCAAAGTTCGCTGTTTCTATAACACGATACTATTTCAACAGAACTTTGCTGTTCGATTTCTCACAAACCACTTGATCAAAACAGCTCAAACTTCTCAGGAAGCTAATGTGTCACCATCACTACCACTCTGTAAAATTTCACCAGCAGATCTTCAACCAAACTCTCTGAACGATCAAGCCCTTATCGCTGTTTTTATAACATGATATTATTTCGACAGAACTTTGCTGTTCGATTCCTCACAAACCGCTCGATCAAAACGGCTCAAACTTCTCAGGAAGCTAATGAGTCACCATCACTACCACTCTGTAAAATTTCACCAGCAGATATTCAACCAAACTCTCTGAACGATCCAAGCCCTTTTCGTCAATGACACAAGGCGATATGCAGACCCTTGTGCACAAAAACAACGTTTCTCTTCAACCCAATAATCCAAAATTTCACAGGTAGGTAGCTGACTGTACCTTCTCAGACCCTGGAAGGTTTCATAGCAAAATTCGACCTCAAACTCCCCATATCTCTCTCAATGTCTCATGTTTACAGTCGCCTACTATCATAACCTCCGATTTGAGACACCCAACTTCAGCTGGCCATAACGTTTTCACTCCGGCTTGGAATCGATCGATCTCTGAGTCCATCAGCAAGCCCATCTCAAGAGCTTTCCGGCAACAGTCAATTCATCTCCAGCAACCTCACAGAACTCCCAGAAAGCGAGAAAGACCTCACGGAAATGAAATTGGTCACGAATTTGACCCCCTCAGCTTCAATTGATCGTAACTTTCTCATCCGCGCTTCAAATCCAGCAACCATCAAGTCCACGGGCATCCTCGTCTCCCAAGCTTTCCAACCATAGCTCACACTCCGCCAATGGTCCACGGGAAGTGTCTCTACCCTCAAAAACGTGAAAGGAACTTGGTAGAAGGTGATTGGTCAAACTTTCGACCAATGAGAAACAAGTTGACAAAAAAGGTTTTGTCTTCACTCACATCACAAACACACAAAGAACGAATTTTTATCCAAGAGTACCATTTAGGCCTCAAAGTTTATATTGAACAAACTCCAAACACGTGCCGTTGACGATGCCGTCGGCCACGAAGCACGTAAACACGATGTACAAACTACGCTCAATAGAGAGTCAGAATCCCGACTCTAAAACGGTTGACAATAAACGGAACTACAAAAGGAACAGATGAAGCTATTATCTGGTTGTAATAATCCTCACCGAAGTTCCTCACGACAAACTCACGATGCGCCACCTTTGGACGACTGTAACATTGTATTTCGACCCAAGTGTTGAACGGAACTCTCGCTGGGAAGTTCAGATCCAACGGAGGATCCATACCACATCAGAGCAAGATGTAGACAGTAAGATCCCAAACAGCGTCGTAAGTGACAATGGGAAGAACGATAGGATCCGGAGTAGCCATCACCGCAGCCATAAACGACTCTCCCCAATGAGCTACCATAAATACTCGAAAATGATCTCGCGGCAGACAATGGATCTTAATGACGAATGGATGCGCAAGTGGAAGATCAGGAGCACGAAAGGGTTCTCCGTTCATGCCTACCACTCGCACTGCCGCTTACTTCATCCGATGATACTGATCACACTCCACTAGACTTGGATACTCTACACTCTATATCTCAAGCTCCGCGCACCTCTCTTCTTATACATTAATCTCACATGTGACGACAAGAGTACTACTCTTATCTCCACTCAGCGAAGGGTGCACGGATCGTCCACGTGGAGCCTTATCTTTTGACACGATAAGGTCCCACTGGCTCCTCAACACCAAACACGTACGAAGGATATGTGGTGGTTTCACACCCTAGCCAATCCACAACACGACAACGTTGATCCGCTTCGTGTCTCGCATCCCTCCTCAAGCGTCCAGCCTTCAGCCGCTATCTCAAGTTCTCGCTCACTGAAGCTTGGCTCTGATATCACTTTTCGTGCACCTACCGCCTTGTTGTACCAGCGGAAGCTCTTACTCATTAGGTCCTAAACTTTACACCGCTAACCTGCAAACACAATCACAAGTTAGCGTCCATGCACTACTTACCTTATCTCAGTTTGACCTAACCGTCTCCCTAATCATCAAGCTCAACTGTCCCAAGTCCTGACCTAGACCTGCCTAGGTTGGTCCCAAACATGAGCAAGTCACAATATGACTTGGGGCGGACTTCCCATAAAGTCCAAGGTCATAAACGGTACCTCCAGCACACCTAGCGGTCCAACTGCCCGTGATGTCCGTCTGGGTCTAGGCTCCCAAACGGTGGTCTAACCCGCCGACTCGTTCTCTAGTCTTGCCCCAGCCCTTACAACGTTCTTAAGTCCAGACGTCCAAGTCTGGACGAGAACGTGCCTTGGAACCGGCCCAGCCATCACCTCATGCACCCAGAGTCTGCCCGCCGAACCCTGGGGTCGGGTGACTCGTCCTGACCCACCCAAGCATCGAGCCCCCCTCATATATACTTCTGGGGATCGGCGGCCCCGTCCTCCTCTTTGGTCCCTGAAAATTATACCACAACCCGATCGTGGTTCGATCATAATTTTCAGCTCGGAGGTCAGATCGAGGAGTGCTACATATCACTGGAAAGCTCTCGCCGAGATCTTTCCAATGAGATGTCACTCGCCTCGAGATCTTACGTGGATCTCCGTCCATGACCTAAAACGTCACTGGAACTCCAACACTTAACTATTTTCCGGAAACCTGTGGTCCAGACCCAAACTCGAATCTTGTGGTTCAGACCAGCGTCCGAACCACGGTCCTTCTGCGTCTCGGACCCACGTCTCAGACCTATGTCTTGATCCGTTTCTAGACTTGTCCCCTTATGTCAACGTTCGTTTGGGGTTGTCTTGGGGTAGGTCCCTATGTCCTAACCCAATGTTCTAATCTTGGTTCAGGGAACCACTTAAGGTTCATCTGATCTCGACTTCTCGGCCAAGCCGTTAAGTCGAACTCGCAGCGTTCACAACCTAACGCAAGTCCGCTAGGGTTCTGTTGTTCGCGTCTGCGCCCGATCTTGAGACTGAGGGTCGCGACAAAACTGAGAATGAAAATAGTGATAAAATCATGATGTCCAATCACGGACGCAATCCACAATGAATCGCGCTTATATACAAAGTTATATGTGATAATTTTACGGCTAGTTACCTCTCCACCGTTATCAAATATTTCCCCTGAACTTTGACACCCCTTATCGTATTACATGTTCCAATCAAGCCATACTAAGCTTCTTGGTATTACTCTTGGGTGCAAGAAGTGTCGTTACGAAATCCCATGATTGTTTACTCCTGTCATAAGGGCAACTACCTTTCTTCCGAAGACTCTAGTTTTGATCCTTTGTTTTCTGTCGATATCAGTGTTGTAACTGCTTTGCATCACAACACCATCTACCTTGCCTGCTCGATCAAAGTGGGGTCTTGACTAAGAGCCACACAACTGGGATTTACGCTGGACCATGCTTAGAACATCTATTTTGCATCAAAGGGAACCTATTTTGTTCTAGGCATTCTATATCATGGGTCTTATATAGGACAACGTGCCAAGACGGTCAAACGATCTAATCAACCGCGTGATTCTTATTGATTTTAGGGAGAATGTATCACACGTTTTTCTCTAGTGTCCGATCCGCTGGTTGGCTTGGACTTACATTGCTCCACTGACGTATTATGTTTGTGCTTCATGATCACATGGTGGCCACTTGCCTGTTCTCCTCTCCAGACTGTTCTTTTTCTCACAGGTACAGCGTCAAGTGGTACTACTACTGCTTTCTGTTTTTGTAGCCAATAGAAATATTCTCGAGATTTAGAATCATGAAAACACATTCACGAAAACATATCAAATTACCAGCAATAGTTATTTGAGCATTATGGGTCACATTTAGCCACCATAAAGGTTCTAATTTTATATCCTCGACTACATGTTTAATTTGTTGAGGTGACCTTTAATGGTTAATGTCATTTAAGCATGTGGAGGTTTAAATAGAGTTTAAAAAAATTTATAATATCTTTTATCCGAAGATAATCCATATTATCGAGCCTCAAAGCTCCAGAAAAAAGATCAAGGATGCTAAGACTTGCACAGTTCCCTCAATAAAGCTTTGGCCTTGAACATGCCCTTTAACGAAATCTTATAATTTACCTGGATTTTTGCGTTTGGAACCCTATTCGTGACATGTCAATTACCTTAACGTTACCTCAATTCGTTCATACCCTTGAGGAAATGGAGTAAAGTTGTATTCTCCTGACACATCTAACACACACCATGTGTTATTAAACCCTCAGTATGACTAGCAACAATTGCTCTTGGTAACCAGAATACCTTATTTTGAGGGTTTTACTTCAGAGAACTGAAGTAAAAACCCTGATAATTATTTTTCATCTCAATATGGAAATTGTGAAATAAAAAATCAAATTAAAGATATTCACTAGCTTTACAAGTTATAATTCATTTCAAAGCAAATGGGCTTTAATTTTTAGCAAATGCTCATAGAAAAAGAAATGTTACGATGAAAATTTTGAGATTTCTGGTAGTAAAAGAATCTCTTCTTCAGACTCAAATAACATTACTAAGAAAAAATAATAATCTCTGTCATGCTTTTATACTCATCCTCGGGGTTTAAGCGGGTACTAAGCTACGAAACCTTGCTTGTGAAAGTTGTGATAACATGTATGCATTTGGACCCATCTTATCCGGTAAAACATCATGCAGGTATTTCTGCATATCAGATAAAAGAGAATCATACAAAAAGCTTGGGAGAATTCGATCCAATATTTTACTTTTCTGCTACATGACAACGTGAACACCAGTTCGAGCAAACTAAGACGCTAAGCTTAATATCCTTTTGAGCACCCATTGAAATATACTACTAATGTTTTCATTGTACATATTATTATTTTCTCTAGTTCTCTTTGCTTTTCAAATAGAGTTGTTTGTTTATTTTTTTTATTTTTCTGTTTAGTTGGGAACATGAAGGAGTGCGAAAAACTTTATTAGAGAAAACGGTAAAGGAAACAAAGGCAGAGTGAAAGAGGACATCACCACCCGAGATGGTCGCAGCTGTTAGAGAACCAAAAGAAGTAAATACTCTCTTAGAAGAAATATCAGTAAAGAGATCAGTCGACTCATCATCTTCCAAGAGGGGGTTGTTATATACTCTAACCTATGGACAAGAGGTCAGCCACTCGTCAATCATTAGTCATAGAGAGATGTGACTGAGGATAATATATTAGAGGTGACGGTAGAGGTGACTGAACTTAGATGAACTGAGGATAATATACTAGACATTATCTTTAACACCCCCTCTTAATGTCAGTGGTACTGAATATACATCAAGTTCAAGTCTCAATTTTTGAAACCTGTCTGAAGACAAATGCTTGGTGAATATATCAGCAGTTTGATCATCAGTTGTTATCTATTGAGGGGCAATCTCTCCTGAAATTAGTTTTTCTTTGATGAAGTGGACTTGCACTTCAATGTGCTTTGTTCTAGCATGGTGCACTAGGATTTTCGTCATTGCTATTGCACTCATGCTATCAGTCCATATTACTGTAGGAGTGTCTTGGTTCACACCTACATCCTCCAACATCAGTCTTAGCCAAATGGTCTCTTGTGATGGATTACACAGGCCACGATATTCTACTTCAGAAGAGGATAAAACAATAGTTGGCTGCTTTTTACAGTGCCAAGTGATGGCACCTCATCCAAGCATAAATGCAAATCCGGAAATTGATTTACGATCTGAAGAATCGCCTGCCCAATCAGCATCTGTAAATCTAACAAGTCCAAATGACTTATCTGAGCTATATCTGAGCCCATAACTGGTAGTTCTCTTGAGATAACGCAAAAATTCTCTTTGCTGCTCTCATATGCATTATTGTGGGAGACTCCATATTTTGACTGAGTTTGATGACTGCATATGAAATATCTGATCTTATAGTGACAGTCAAGTAAATTAACTTCGCGATTTACTTCTTAAATTCTGTTGCATTTGCATGCTCGTTATCAACAAAAGAACGTGGTCACTCCTTCGAGATAACCATAAGAGTAGGCACAGGCTTGCACCTCTCCATCTGAAAATCTTGAAGTATACTTTCTGTGTATCTTGCTTGAATGAGGTACAAAACTGAACTCCGAGGTAAAAGTTGAGAAGTCCTAGATCTTTCATATCAAACTCTTGCAGTAAAGCTTGATGAATCTTCTGTACTCCTCCTTGATTACTTCCTAATATTATCAAGTCATCCATGTACAGTAATAATAACACAATACCTTGAGAAGTAACCAAAACATAGAAGTTTGAATCACCTCGTGTAGGAGAGAAGCCTTGCTGCTTCAAGAAGATGTCTATTCTTGTGTACCAAGCTCTTGGAGCTTGTTTGAAACTATACAATGCCTATGTAGCTTGCACACTAATTGTTCACCTCCTCTACGAACAAATCCAGGTGGTTGCTGCAAGTAGATATCTTCTTGAAGAATCCCATCAAGAAATACATTCTTGACATCCATTTGTAGACATTTCCAACCATGCAGTTTTGCAAGGCACAAAGAACTCGAATGGAGTTGAGTTTTACCACAAGTGTGAAGGTCTCTTGAAAATCCTCTCCTACAGTCTGCAAGTAGCCTTTTGCAACAAGGCGAGCCTTGTATCTCTCAATAGATGCATCCGCATGTCTCTTGATCTTATGAACCCATCACAAATGGAAGAGGTACTAGGCTCCAAGTTTCATTTTTGAGTAATGCATCATATTCTTCTTCCATTGCACACCTCTATTGATCTTTACTGAAAGTCTCCTCGAATGAATAGTTTCTCCATCACTTTGAGCTTCAGCCATGAGAATATAGCCTCTAGCCTTGCAAGAACCTTCTTTATTCTGATGAGTCTCCATGGTTGAGCAGCAAAATTTGAATCTGGAGTAATCTGGTGTATAAGAGACGAATCTGCTGTAGTTGGACCTGAATCAGTAACTTCAACTTGTGTACTTGGTGGTTCTTGCTGAGCTTCTTCTCCATGATTCTCTGAAGTAGGTGTTTGGACTGAGAGAGGTGACAAATCAGAAAGATGATGCTGTGAACTTCACGATGGAGGGACCTCTAAAAATACTGCATCTCGACTGATAATGATCTTTCTTGTAACACTCAAGAGCCTATATCCTTTTTCTCTTGCTGGATAGCTTATGAATGTACAGATCTGAGATCTATCATCAAACTTTTGGAGCAATTTTTGTGGAGTTCTAGCATATGCTCTACAACCAAAAATTCATAGGTTAGATAAGTCAGGTTTCTTCCCTGTGAAAGCTTCGAATAGAGTTTTGTATGAACAACATTTGTTGGACTTCTGTCCATAAGGTAAACCCATAGTATTCACAACTTCAGCCCAAAGATCTTTTGGAAGATCTTGCTCAACGAGACGACCTCTTGTCATCTCCACGATAGTTATATTTTTCTGTTCAACCACTCCATTTTGCTGAGACTTGTATGCCGTAGTCAACTGCCGCAATATCCTCTTCTCAGCAAAATATTTGTCAGCAGCCTTGGAAGTGAACTCTCTTCCTCTATCACTTTGCAGACTCTTCACTAGCTGTCCAGTTTGTCGTTCCACCATGTTAACAAGCTGTTGAAGATGTGATAGTGCTTTAGACTTTCTTAACAAGAAGAAAACCCAAGTATATCTGGAGAAATCATCAATAACCAGCAGGAAGTACTTAGAGCCTCCAAGCGAAATAGTCTCAAAGGTCCACTGAGCTCTGTATGTAGCAGCTGAAGGATTTCTGTTGCTTGTGTTGTAGTAGATTTGAATAACTTTCTTCGGGTCTGCTTAGATTTGAGACAAACTTCACATGGGGTGTTAACAAGGACGAGTTTGGAATGAACATTAATGAAACGCTTTCTTCAAGCACTCATACGCGAAGTGATCACCTTTCTTACAGTAGTTGCAATTCCTAGATTTTCGTTTGTTAAGAAATAAACTTGCCCTCTGATCCTCGTGTGTCCTCGCTTGTTCTCCCAATGCTCCTTGTGTATAGATTGTGAATCTTGAGGTCTACCTCGTTTTTGATCTTTCCTCTTGGAGAAGAAAGCAACAGTAGTAGCAGTTGCTTGAGTGAACTTAGTCTCGATATTCATAGCTTTTTGCAAAGCTAGTGTCTGCAGTTCTTCGAATGTGACAGGCTTCTTGCGTACATCCACAACTTTGACAAAATTCTCGTATGGTTCTGGTAAACTCTGGAGCACTATCAGCACCAAGTCGTCATCGTCTATAGCTCCACCCAGATTCTTCAGTTGTTGTACCAGACCTTTCATTGTGTTCAAATGCTATTCGAGTGAAATGCCTGCTGCCATTTGCAAAGTATTCAACTTTCTGCGAAGCATTCTCTTCCTCCTGCCAGCTGCTCCTTCATGCTTTTTGGTGAATGTATCCGAAGCGTCTTTTGAAGTTTTAACCTCCAAGATATCTAAGGCTTCGGAGTCTTTGATAGTCTTATTGATGATGGCAAGTGCTTGTTGATCTCGTTTATTCCAAGATTTGACAACTGCTGGTGATCCAAAAGATCTCTGTTCATCACCAAGCACAATGTCTCACAAGTCGTAATTTTGAAAGATCGCTTGAATCTTGAAACACCATATTGGATAGTTTGTGCTATCCAACTTATGATGATCATGAAGCAAATTATCACTAATGTTAGCCATCAATAGAATATAAAGTAGCTGAGAAAAATCTGGAGCTTCCTAAAGTGGTTGTAGAGGTGGAAGTAATGTCTATAATTTTATCTCTTGCAATCCAGTCAAGCATGGCAAAAATCTCAAAAATGTCAAATTCGATCATTAAGGCTTTCAAAACACAGTCAAAGTTGTGTTGACCAAGAGTTCACCAAAGTGTAACTTCTTTATACGAGCTCCGTTTGGATCGAGAGTTTAAGCGTTGGAAAGCTTGTTGAAGGTGCTCTGCTCACTCTATGTCTTTTTCACTCTCTGGTTCCTCAGTCTCCTTGCTAATGCTCTAACCTGAGCTCTGATATCATGTTAGAGAACCAAATGAAGTGAATACTCTCTCCTACAGAAGATATATCAGTAACGAGATCCGTCGACTCATCGTCTCCCAAGAGGGGGTTGTTATATACTCTAACCTATGGACAAGAAATCAGTCACTAGTCAGTCATTAGTCATAAAGAGATGTGACTGAGGATAATATATTAGAGGTGACTGCAGAGGTGACTGAACTTAGATGTGACAGCGGATAATATACTAGACATTATCTTTCATAATAGCCGCACTCCACATCCTGCAGATTGAACCTATACAGCTAAAGGATCTAAGCAAAAGACAAAAAATAGCACAAAGCTGATCAAATAGCAAGTCATAAATGGCATGGCGGGAGAAGCTAGACAAAACGTTTTATTCAGCTGCGAGGTCTAGGGAAGCGCAGAATGCAGCTATGGTCTCTTTGAGAGAAAAGCACGCTAGATGTGAAGTTCCTGAAGCACGGTGTCGTGTCAGATTTTGCGTGAAGGATATCCAGGAAAATGTGAGGTTCCTGGCTGTGGAGATGTTGTGTGCTGAAACAGAGACAAGACAGAGAAAAACGACCACGAAAACGAACGCTGCGATATATACATTCCAAATGTATGTACACTGCCGGTTCTTTCTCCTAAGAGCACAGAATTGAAAAACAGACCAGAGCGGTCTGTAACCTGCTTCAAAAGCCCTTGAAAACAACCCTTGAATCACAACCCTGACCCAAAACCACATCCATGTATAAGCTCTTAGCTAAAGCTAGCTACCACAAGCTGTATATAGCCAACCAGAATTCTAACGAACTCAAAAGAGCAAAACCCGTAGCGAAGAAACCGAAAAAGACCTATCTGTGAGCTTCCTCCTTTCGTTGAACGGACTTCAGATGTCGATAGGGTCTCCTCCGCTGACTCTGTTAATCCAAGAAATCTTCGGATCCGACTCTCATTAGCCGAGATTTCGCCGATTTTCAATCGCAGGTGACC
Source organism: Asterella californica (assembly GCA_036924285.1). Taxonomy (NCBI): domain Eukaryota; kingdom Viridiplantae; phylum Streptophyta; class Marchantiopsida; order Marchantiales; family Aytoniaceae; genus Asterella; species Asterella californica. Next base: position 18,591,739 of record JAYKYS010000010.1, on the reverse strand, counting down.
GAACCTTCAAAAATTCCTCCCTGCGGCTTAAAACCGCACACACCGCACAAACGGATCGTCTAAACTGATATTCGTCTTCCCTGGCAGATAGATCTAGCTACCTTGAACTCAACAAGACTCGAAACAAGTCGTTTGGAGTTCCCTTTGCAAAACCACGCAAGAAATTTGGTCGCAGGTTGTAAAAAACTGACGTAAATCAGCTCCTTGCAACTCAAACTTGCTTACCACACCCAAACCAACAATCCAAATCACGTACAATCTTCTCCTATGCGTACATGAAGACTCCCTGATCGCGTAGGCACCAAGAATGAAGAGCTTGGCTCACCGATCGCGAAGAACAATCCAATCTCAGGTCGCAGGCGATGAAAAACTTGACGTAAGCGCTTCCCTGCGAGCCAATTTCACTCAAAACTCCCAAACCGCCCGATGAAACTTCGTATCGTCTTCAATTTCCTGAAGAACTCGTTGTTCTGATCCCGATGGATCCAAGGACAACAAGTTTGGACTCCGGAACGGCCCGAACGGTCCAACTCTCCTTCACGGGTAACTGAAAACTTCAAATCTGCTTCCTGCGTCTCAATTTCTCCCAGAACACAACCCCCGATCTGTCTCTTCAAGAACCGTCTTAACCTGTGCGTAGCCTGCACAGATCTGAACCCGATGACACCTTGCGCGCATGTATTGGACTTCCCAATTCTCCAAAACGTCCACCGACAAGTCGCAGAAACAAGCAAGCCCCTTAAGTAGCCCCCTTGCAAAAGTCTCTGTACGTACAATTCTCTCCTGAATAATAAGAAGCAGGCCCCTTGCGTCTTTGATATAACGCTTGAAGCCCCAAATACCTAGTCAGCAAGTAACTAGGGACCTAGCTTGATTTTGCCTTCTTTCGAATCGCATAACTTCTTCTCTAGATGTCCAAACCAAGTAAACAAGATGCCCATGGAAAGCTGACAACGAGCTCTATCCATCTATGCGATAAAAGTGAAAATCCGAAGTTGTGCCAAAAGCTCGTAAGCTGGGGCCTAGCTTGTTTTCTCTATCTTTTGAGTCCTGTAACTTCTCCACTAGGCGTCTAAACGAAGTAGACAAAGTGTCTATGAAATGTGGACAAGGAGCTCTTCCCATCTATGCAATAAAGGTAAAGATCCGAAATGGTGCCAAAAGCTCTTAAGCAGAGGCCTAGCTTGTGTTTCTCACGAGTGTTTCTAGAGCGACAAGCATCGAACTTTGGATTTCAGATAGGAGCCGGTCCACGACACGACATCCACCCCCTCTAAACCTGTGCATCCTCCGGTATGCACCAGAAATATCAACCAAGGAGTGGACCGACACGCACCTCGTCTTATCGTCTTACTTCCCATCGTTGCTAACCTCATCTTCAAGGTCTTCTATATAATTCTCATCCTTAAACTGAAACTCCGACAAGATATCTGCTAGGTCGATCTCCTCATCTCTCTTTTTGAAAATCTTTACGCGTTTACCTGCCACTGGCACCTTCAAGCTCGTTCCGTCCAACTCTTGCAGAGCGTAAGTTGCGTTGTCATAACCTTCTTCACCACATAGGGACCAAACCATCGCCTGGAAAACTTCCGGAGCGCACTATGCTGGTTATCTAGACTGTTGTCGTAGACTAATATCCAATCACCTTCCTTGATTTCCCTAGGTCTCAAACGATGTCGTTGATCAAATCTGACCTTGTTCTTCAACCGTGCTTCTCGCAGCCTATCCAAAGTAGCTTGGATGTCCTCAAGTCTTCTCTCTAGCTACCTAATTCGAATAGCAAGAAGCTCTTCCCTAGTCAATTTGTCTTCCCAAGGTAACACACTCCATGTCAAAATGTGTTCTTCAATCGGCATGATAGGTTTCTGACATGTGATGAGTTCTACTGGCATGTAACCTGTCACCGAGCTGTGCCTCGTTCTATCTGCCCATAACGCAAATGGTAAGAGTCGAGGCCACTCGTGCACCTTTCCGTTGCAGGCCTTCACCAAAGCCTTCACAATGGGTGGTTGACCATGTTCACTCTTGGCATTCCCTTCGGGGTTGTAAGCAGTTGTCAGTGACAACCTCACCCCACACCTTGCAAAGAATTCCCGAGCCTCATGTGCATCTAACTCTCTCCGATTTGCAGTGATCTTTCCCACACATCCATATCGACAAACAACCTCTTTCAAGAGAAATTTACATACCCCTTCAGTTGTCTTTGTTCGAAGCTCGCTACCCTCGACTTGATTTGAAAGATCTTCTCTAGCAAGTACCAAGTATCTCATCTGCCACAATCCAACCGGCATAATCACCAAGTCTACCACCCACTTGAAGTGGATTACCAATGGATAAGTCGGTTGTAATCCGTCACGATGTCGGATGTTTGAATACATCTGACATGTCAAACAAGACTCCACAAAAGATACAACATCTCTGTACATGTTTTTCCACCAATACCGCTCTTTCATCTTTGTAAAAGTGGCCCAAATCCCTCGATGTCCAGCCCAAAGACTCTCATGGAACGCCTTGAGCAACTTCTGTTGATCTTCCTTGTTGCAAATCACCCGTAGCGGTACCCCACCTTTCTGCTTTGGTCTTTTCCAAAGAAACCCATCCTGCAACATGAAGTTGTAGGCCTTCCTTCGAACTCTCCAAAACCTCTCATCCGTCCAACCCGTCAGTTTAACCATCGTACTAAGGTACCTCCCGATATCAAGTAAATCACCATCATACAACCCTTCAACAAACAACTCATCTTCCCTTCCTGTCTGTGCAATCGAATAGAACTCTGTACCCACGTCGTCAATGTCTTCTACCATCTCATCCTCCCCATCATACCGAGCTCGAGATAACATATCCGCCATCGGATTATCCTTCCCTACGATATGTCTAAACTCCGAGTTCAACGAGTTGATATATGCGATCCATCGTAACATCGCAATATCAGGAGTTGAACAATTCATGATCATCCCTAACAACGGCAAGCAATCAGTTTCAACCACCACTATTGCTCCAATCAGATACTCTTTCTCAGTTTTCATAGCTGAAACAATACCCCACAGTTTTCTCTTCACTTGCGGATAAGCACGTTGTCGAGGACTTAACACCTTCGCTCCGAACCTAACTGTAAACCTGTCTCCATCCTCGTCATCCTATCCGACTGCCCATCCAATTGCAACTGGACTTGTATCCACAGTAAGAACCACCGGCCTAACACCCTTGTAATCAATTCTTCATAGAACTGGAGGAGATGATAGTAAAGACTTCAGCTTCCTTACCGCATCAATATGCTCTTCCTCCCATCTGAACTTATGACCCTTACGCAACAATCCATACAACGGATCCGCCACATGCACATAATGAAGAATCCAAATGTGATAGAATACACAAGCACCCAAAAATCTTCTTACTTCTGTCAACGAGTTGCAAACCTCCTTCATCCTCCCAATTGCGTCCACCTTGTCCGGATCTGGCTTTCGACCAAACGATCCACGCAAATGATCAACGATCAAAACCTCTCTAACCCCATATGTAGACTTCGCACCTGACAGCGTAAGATGAACTTCCTCAAGTCGGGATAAGATCTTCTCACAGTCTGCGATGTGATCGGTGACGTATCACCGACAGCCCCTCTGATCTAATGCTTCATCCTTCTCATCTTCCACACATCCTTTGATGGGGATGTCATCCAAGAACGACATCGTCTTTTCGGGGATGAAGTCCCTTAGAACTCGATTCATCCCGTTCATCATGTGTGCTACCGAGTTCGTAGCTCTCTGTGGTAAGGTACACATCCTAACCAACCCCAAAGGTGTCCTCATTGTCGTGAAGCTTTTGCTCTCCTCCGCTAGTTGAAACTGATCATACCCCGAGTAAAGATCTCCCATTGAGTAAATCGCTCTTCCTGCAAACGCTTCTGCAAACTCATCCACAATCGGTCCCACCCCAGCATTTCTGATTGTTACTGCGTTCACCGGCTGCATGTCTTGGATGAACCGCAACGACCCATTCTTCTTAGGCACTGTAAACCATATGCTCGAATACGGTGCAAACGACGGCTCCAAGATCTTCATCCGCATCTTCTCCTTCAGCAATTCCACTAGTTTGGGCAAGTGAACCCGCGGTACTGGAATTGGTCTCAAGTTCCATGGCACATGCGGTACCGTGAAGATAACCATCGGGGTAACAACGTACGGGTCTACACACCCAATCTCATGTGGCTCAAAAGCAAATGCTTTCTCATGTCGTGAAAGCATCTCTTTGAAGCACATTCTCTCTTATGGTAGAAGAGACTCATCAGATCCAATCTTGAGCTCTTCAAGGGTCTTCTCTGTGAACTTGTGTCATATCGTTGCAGGATCTCTCAAACTCTTCTCCCTTGACGCTCGATCCATCTATTGGTTAGTGTCTTCTGGCAAAGGACCAGCAACTGACTTTATCTTCTTATCCATTGTCTTGTATCTTGTCTCAACTCGAACCTCCGGTGCACAGAATGATTTGATCACCGAATAAACCTCCCTTGAATGAATCTGCACGACCTTATCCATATCCTCCCACCCAATAGACATGATCTCTCGCAAAGGATCTTCCAACCCATCCTCTTCATAAACACCAGAAATCCATTCATCCCCTTCTAGCTCACCCAACTCTTTCAACATCAACTCAACATCACGCAAATGTTTTTGTTCTTTTCTTCTCAGCTCTTCTACCTTCTTGTAGATAGTAATCCCACACTCTGAAAATCCAACAAACCTTGTACAAAAGGCACTATCTCCATCAAGCGAGAGTACCTTCTCTTGCGCACCACCACAATCCCGCTCTATAGTGCTCTTGAACTCTTCACTCACTCTTGGAAGCGGCTTCTCCCTCAAACGATCTCGGTTGCGCTCGTGGTTGGAAGATACAGTCAAGAACTGTATTGCTCTCTTCCCAACTTGACTTCGGATCCTAGCATAAGCAGATCCGTCGTCCAGTACCTTTGTCTCCATCCGGATTGCTATGATGAAAGGTTGGCCCAGAATGAGTGGGTTTTATGTTGCTTCCTAAACAAAAAAGTTCTGCTCAATAGCAACATCACCTATACGCACTCTTATGTCTGGACAAGCTCCATACAAGTCTCCTCTCGTGTTGTTGGCTGCTCTTATGACCCATCCATGCTCTGTGTTGATCGGTCACTTCTTCCTCTTGTACAGCTCCTTTGACATGATGTTGATTTCTGATCCATGATCGATCAGAGCAACCACCGGCTCATCCAAGTCCTCGATGCTCACCAACGTCTCTGTCGTAGCTCGAGCCCAATGACTATGGCTGTAATGACTTGAGCTCCGCTTCCCATCATCCTCTTCATCTTCAAAATGCACCCTGCGTCTTCGATCTCTTTCTTCCTCTGGAGAATAGACACCGCACCTTGCAAGCTCTCTCTCCTCATCCACAGACATCCTAGTATCCAAAGCATGCGATAAACCAATCTCACCCGTAATCTGTCGTTTTTGTTTGATGACATCGATGATGACATCATGAAACTCACGCTTGGCGATGCCTAACACTTCTCTCAAAGTAAACTCCACCTTCGCATTCATAAGGTGATCTTCCAAGACTCCCTTCAAGTCTGTTGACGCCTCGATATCCGACGGTAGCTTGTACGCAGCCGGCTTACTCTTCTCCTTCTGAGATTTCTCCTTCGATAGAGAAGGAGCATCGTCCATCGATAGGTCTTGAGCTCCTGCATCCCGAAGCTCTTGGCGAACCTTATCCCCTCGAGTCTGTCTCTTGGAAGAAGTTCTCTCCCCTACATCCTCTGAATCTTGTCTTGTCTTCTCTTCCAACAACGCTTCGTGTTGGTTCTTGGTGATGTAAGCATGCACCGATAGAGCTTCTATCGGATCCTCCCATCCAGTATCCCTTTTGATCGTAGTAGTTGTCCTCTGCAACGTCTCACGTGCCATCTTCCCTTTTTGTTTCATGGAGATGGCAGATGACCACAACTCACTTGGCTCAACTTGCTTGTTGAAACTCCTCTCAGCTTGATCCTCAACCCTTGTGCCATAAGTTCCAGCTTCCACGATTGCGACTGCTTGCGCTGATAGGTGGTCCTCAACCAACTTCTTCATCCCTCCTCTACCAAAGTTGGTCTGAAGAAGTGCACCAGTATCCCTCAACGCTACTTTCCCATCCTTCCAGAACATCACCCCTTGCTGTAAGATATCACTGAACTCCTTGCAATCTCTACGCGGATGATTGGTACCATCGCACCAGATACACCGCTGGATCCAGCCGCTTCTCAACAGATTTCGCTCTGCTTGTAGATCCTTGCTCCTCCAATCTGATGAGCTTGATCTGCAAGTCTTGCATCTCACGCATGATCTCCTCAAGACTTGAGTCCTTCTTCGGAGATACTATCGGTGCTTGAACAACTGGAACAGCAGGAGCAACCGGCGCTACCTGTCTAGCAACAGGAACAACTAGTCGAACTACAGGAACATGTGTTACAGCTGTAGGTGTTGGAGCCAGTCTCCTAACAGGAACTTTCTCTCGTCTCCGCTCTCTCTTGGTAAGCAGACCAACAGCTTCCTCAACCTTCTTCCAGCTACTAGTCAATCCATCGTCCTCCTCCCGGTCTTCCAGAAGTACCTCTAGCTTCTCCTGCAACTTCTCATCTGCAGCCCGAAGAAATAGATCTGTCTTGTTGGATTGCAATGTCAACTTCTCCATCTTGGTCAGTCGTGAAAACTACTTCTCAAACTCCCTGAGCAACTCTGTAGCTTGTAAACCCTTCCTCGGTTGCTCAACGCACTCCAAGAATGACTTCTTGGTGACTCGATCAGAGTCCTCCAAGAAGTACTCATCCATCAAGGCACGAGCAAACGTCTCCCAGTCCTTGTTAAAATGCTTTGTTAGCATTTTAACATGATCTCTAATCTCTGGAGCTGCTGCTAACTAAACGTCTCAATCATCTCATCTTCAGAGACCCGGTTCAGCTCCATCTCCTTCACATAATGCCTCAAATATCTTGAGACATCTCTCTCATCAAGCTGGTCAATCCTGCTGACCACCGCTTGTAGCGCCTTTGTTGCCAAAGCTTCCTTCCGCTCATCAGACTGTTGCTGCCGTAAGAACATAGTGAAAGCTTGGAACATCGATGTAGTCGCCGGATCCAACTGCACCTTCGGCAACCCACTTGAACCACTAGTTCCATCTTCATCACCTTTCCCATCTCCACTCATGACTGCCAATCTCTTCTTCAAAGTTCACACACAGAAGAAATCTCCACCCCAAACCTTCATGTCGAGTTCACCACTGATGTCGTGTCGGATGTTGCGTGAAGGATGTCCAGGAAAACGCGAGGTTCCTGGCTGTGAAGATGTTGTGTGCTGAAACAGAGACAAGACAGAGCCACAGCAGTATCACACGATCCAAACCCAAGTCCAAACCACATCCATGTATAAGCTCTTAGCTAAAGCTAGCTACCACAAGCTGTATATAGCCAACCAAAATTCTAACGAACTCAAAAGAGCAAAACCCGTAACGAAGAAACCGAAAAAGACCTATTTGTGGACTTCCTCCTTTCGCTGAACGGACTTCTGATGTCGATACGGTCTCCTCCGCTGACTCTGTTGACCCAAGAAACCTTCAGATCCGACTCCCATCAGCCGAGATATCGCCAATTTTCGGTCGCAGGTGACCGAACCTTCAAAAATTCCTCCCTGCGGCTTAAAACCGCACACACCGCACACACCGCACAAATGGATCGTCTAAACTGATATTCGTCTTTCCTGGCAGATAGATCTAGCTACCCTGAACCCAACAAGACTTGAAACAAGTCGTTTGGAGTTCCCCTTGCAAAACCACGTAAGAAATTTGGTCGCACGTTGCAAAAAACTGACATAAATCAGCTCCATGTGGCTCAAACTTGCTCACCACAACCAAACCAACAATCCAAATCACGTACAGTCTTCTCCTATGCGTACATGAAGACTCCCTGATCGCGTAGGCACCAAGAACGAAGAGCTTGGCTCACCGATCGCGAAGAACAATCCAATCTCAGGTCGCAGGCGATGAAAAACTTGATGCAAGCGCTTCCCTGCGAGCCAATTTCACCCAAAACTCCCAAACCGCCCGATGAAACTTCGTATCGTCTTCAATTTCCTGAAGAACTCGTTGTTCTGATCCCGATGGATCCAAGGACAGCAAGTTTGGACTCTGGAACGACCTGAACGGTCCAACTCTCCTTCACGGATAACTGAAAACTCCAAATCTGCTTCCTGCGTCTCAATTTCTCCTAGAACACAACCCCCGATCCGTCTCTTCAAGAACCGTCTTAACCTGTGCGTAGCTTGCACAGATCTGAACCCGATGACACCTTGCGCGCGTATATTGGACTTCTTAATTCTCCAAAACATCCACCGACAGATCGCAGAAACAAGCAAGCTCCTAAGCAGCCCCCTTGCAACAGTCTCTGTACGTACAGTTCTCTCCTGAATAATAAGAAGCAGGCCCCTTGCGTCTTTGATATAACGTCTGAAGCCCCAAATACCCAGACAGCAAGTAACTAGGAGCCTAGCTTGATTTTGCCTTCTTTCGAATCGCATAACTTCTTCTCTAGATGTCCAAACCAAGTAAACAAGATGCCCATGGAAAGCTGACAACGAGCTCTATCCATCTATGCGATAAAAGTGAAGATCCGAAGTTGTGCAAAAGCTCGTAAGCTGGAGCCTAGCTTGTTTTCTCCATCTTTCAAGTCCTGTAACTTCTCCACTAGACGTCCAAACGAAGTAAACAAAGTGCCTATGGAATGCTGACAAGGAGCTCTTCCCATCTATGCAATAAAAGTGAAGATCCGAAATGGTGCCAAAAGCTCTTAAGCAGGGGCCTAGCTTGTCTTTCTCACGAGTGTTTCTGGAACGACAAGCATCGAACTTTGAATTTCAGATAGGAGCCGGTCCACGACACGACAACGGTAGTAAGTAGCACCCGAGTGGACGTTTGAGGGATACGATGAGGTGAGAGCATAACGTGGTGTGAGTCAGATGCAACGTCTGAGAGCAAGAAATAGAATGCGTCACTCTTGTGTAAAGATGGACACACCGATATCACCAAGTAAGCTGCAACTAATGGATGAGAAGAGTGAAGAAAAGAAGCTTAGGAGACATGTCAAGCGGGTGGTAGAGGAGGACATCGAGAAGTGACGACACATGTTCAGAGATTCCTTACGGGTCATTGAGTGGTCTTACAAGAGAAATCAGTACGTGCGGTACGAGATAGGAGTGAGTCTGTCTCTATACGTGATGTCTCATCTTCCCCTCACATACGACGTTGTATGATGTTAGCCAGGTTGGAGAGTATAGTAGAGCTGCTAGAGCATTGCATCCTTTGTCAGTGGCATGTCATATTGAAGATGATCGTTCCGCTGTGTTTCTTTCATCCCCCACATGAGGTTCAATACTATCAGCTTGAGGAGTCATTATGTCTTGATAGATCTTTGTTTGTCCAAGCGTTGTGTATAGCTCCGCGTCTATCTTCTGGAGGTATGTCTGAGATGGTCTACGAGCATCTACGAGATTGTTTCAGATAGACAATTCTTCTAGCAGTTTCATAGAGCTTTTTCAGATAGCGACAGCAGTAGCACATGGACATATTCGTCATTATATAGCTCAGGTACTGGAGACATCTAGACTTTTGACTATGATGAAGAATGATGGAGAGATTCGACTGATAGCCATCGGTGAGATTCTCTTACGACGTATTAGTCATACCATTGTTCTTCAGGTTTGAGATATTCTTACCAGTTGGAGTTGCGACGCCTGGAGGTTGTGAGTTTTTGTCTTTCGGCATTAGGGCTCTCTGAAGGGATTATAGTCATCAGCTCCGCTGCATGTACTCGTCAGGGAGATCTTTTGGGTGGACCTCTCTTTGTCTTAGCTCACTATAGAGTTCTCTTGACCACCGCCTTGGTTGCTCCAGGTTGTGTTTTTTCATCTCTAGCTGATGACACGCATATTGTAGGTCCGACGGATCAAGTCTGTGATGTCTTTGATCACCTCATCTCTCAATTGGCCTGGGTAGGACTGAGAGTTAAGGTGTCAAAGTGCAAGGCTTGGTCTCTGCATATCGAAGACCTCCTTATGTTAGAGCCACAAGTTGTCTTTGATATCTTTTCCTCTTCCATTTATTCGCACAGTATCTCCATCTCTTATCTTCATCTCGCGTCTTGGAGAGTTTGATAAGAGGATCATAAGAGTTTTTTGACGATATCGTAAGACCGAGGATCTTTAACTGGGTAGCAAGATCTCTTGCACATAGATATACATCTTTGTCGATATCATGTGATAAAGTGGGCTTATTATCCATGGAAGAGATTGCTTCGATAGCCTTTTTGGGCAGTTGGACCTCTCAATATCTTGGCTTTGTCGTCATTCCTCACGCGATATAGATCTATGTGGAGAGCTATGTGACAAAGGTGGAGGATGGTTCTTACTCACTACAGATGTGTCTCTATGAGACAAGAGATAGTTTGACTCTTGAGGCACGTGAGACACACCCTCGATTCGATATCCTAGCTATCAATGGATCACGCGGACTACAGTCCTCTCTGTCGGGACACCACTTCCAGCAAGTTCTTCATGCGCTCTTAGTTGATCCTTCCATCTCACGAGATATTAGAGCTCAATTTCGCTCTTGTTCGGACAAGGGCATAGGCTCTTGACTCATAGCTCGATCTTGCATTAGAGCGTTTCGACTCGCACCGACTATCTTTTCTATAGCGATGAGGTTCTGCCTAGGTTTGGTCCAGCTTGTTACTTCGGTATTGTCCACTTGCAAGTGCGGTATCTTGCTCGACATCTCGAGTCGACACCTTGCTCGTTGTTCTCATGGTGGAGAGCGGATAGCTACTCACGATGTCATCAAAGACATCATGTTTGTCTTATTTCGCGCACCTACCGCCTTGTTGCGTCAATGGAAGCTCTTGCTCAGTAGGTGAAATTTACACCGCTAACATGCAAACCACAATCACAAGTTAGCATCCATGCACCACTTACGTTAACTCTGTTTGATGCGGATCGGAGCCGGACCGTCTCCTTAATCATCAAGCTCAGCATTCCCTAAGTCTTGACATAGGCCCGCCTAGGTCGGTCCCAAACATGAGCAAGTCACAAGATGACTTAGGACGGACTTCTCATAAAGTCCAGGGTCCTAAAAGGTGCCTCTAGCACACCTAGCGGTCCAACCGCTCGTGATGTCCGTCTAGGTCTAGGCTCTCTTACGGTGGTCTAATCCGCCGATTCGTTCTCTAGTCTTGCTCCAGCCCTTACATCGTTCCTAAGTCCAGACGTCCAAGTCTGGACCAGAACGTGCATTGGAACCGGCCCAGCCATCACCTCATACCCTTAGAGTCCGTCTGTCGAATCCTGGGGTCGGGTGACTCGTCTTGGCCCATCCAGGCATCTAGCCCCCCTCATATATACTTCTAAGGATCGGCGGCCCCACCCTCCTCTTTAGTCCTTGAAAATTATACCACAACTCGATCACAGAATTGGCCATAATTCTTAACTCGAAGATCAGTTCGAGGAGTTCTACATATCACTGGAAAGCTCTCGCCGAACCTTTCCAATGATTCCTTACTCGTCCCGAGATATTATGAGAAACTTCATCCACGATCTAAAACGTTGTTGGAGCTCCAACACTTAGCTATTTTTTGAAGAACTGTGATCCAGACTCAGACTCGAACCTTGTGGTTCGGACTAACGTCTGAACGATCCGTCTGCGTCTCGGACTTACGTCTCAAACCTATGTCTCAATCTCAGACTTATGTCTCAGACTTATGTTTCAGTTTGTTCCCAGACTTGCCCCCTTAGGTCAGCGTTCGTCTGGGGATATCTTGGGATAGGCCGTTATGTTTTAAGCCAATGTTCCAACCTTGGTTCAGAAAACCACTTAGGGTTCATCTGATCCCGACTTCCCGACCAAGCCGTTCAGTCCTACTCGTAACATTCACAACCTATCGCAAGCCCACTAAGGTTTTCTTGTTGGATATTGCGTGAAGGATGTCCAAGAAAACGTGAGGTTCTTGGCTGTGGAGATGTAGTGTGCTGAATAGAGAACAAGAAAGAGAAACACAAGTACGAAAATGAGCGTCGCAATATATATCAACTCTCAACGTATATACACTGCTGGTTCTTTCTCCTAAGAACACAAAAATGAAAACAGACCAGAGCGGTCTGTAATCTGCTTCAAAACCTCCTAAAACGAGTTCCTGAATCCCAACCCAGATCCAAAACTATCGATGCGTATCAAACCAAGAGAAACTTCCCTTTGCTAACAAAAAGAGATACACCAGCATCACACGATTGAAACCCAAGTCCAAACCGCATCAATGTACAAGCTATTAGCTAATGCTAGCTACCACAAGATGTATATAGCCAACTAGATTCACTCTAAAGATTAACAACCATAGCGAAAGAACAAAAAAAGACCTATCTGAGAACTTTCTTCTTTCGCCAAACGGTCTTCAGATGTCGATAGGGTCTTCTTCCTTAACTCCGTTGGCCCAGAAAACCTTCAGATCCGACTCCCAACAACCGAGATATCTTTGATTTTCAGTCGCAGATGATCGAACTCTCCAAAACTCCTCCCTGCGACTTAAAACCGCACACATCGCTCAAACGGATCGCCTGATCTTATATCTGTCTTCTCTGGTAGGTAGATCCAGCTACCCTAAACCTAACGAGACTTCAAACAAGCTATTTGGATTTCCTCTTGCAAAACAACGCAAGAAATTTGGCCTCAGGTTGCAAAAAACTGACGTAAATCGACTCCTTACGGCTCAAAATCGCTCACCACATCCAACGCAACAATCCAATCCACACATGGTCTTCTCTTGTGCGTAAATGAAGACTCCCTGATCGCGTAAGCACCAAGAACAAACCGAGAACAAACCAATCTCAGGTCACATGCGAACAAAAATATGACGTAAGCGCTTCCATGTGAATCACGATGGATCCAAGGATAGCAAGTTTAGACTCTGAAACGATCCGAACGGTCCAACTCTCCTTCACAGATCACTGAAGCACTCCAAATCCCCTTCCTACGTCTCAATTTTCCCCCAGTACACATTCCTCGATCTGTCTCTTTCACGAACAGTCTTAACCAACGCGTAGCCTGCACAGATATGAATCTAACGACGTCTTGCGCGCTTGCATTGGACCTCCAAATCTCCCGAACCGTCCTGTTACAGGTCATACGTGCAAGCTAACCCCTTAAGCAGCCCCCTTACGTCAGTCACAATACGTACAAGTTTTCTCTAATAATGAAGAAGCATGCCCCTTGCGTCCTTAGTATAGCACATGGAGCTGCAATACCTAGTCAGCAAAGCAAACTAGGCGTCCAAATGAAATAGACGAAGTGTCTATGGAAAGCTGACAAGGAGCTCTACCCATTGATGCAATGAAAGTGAAGATCCGAAGTTGTGTCAAAAGTTCGTAAGCTGGGGCTTAGCTTGTTTTATCCATCTTTCGAGTCTCGTAACTTCTCCACTAGGCATCCAAATGAAGTAGACAAAGTGCATATAAAAAGATGACAACCAGCTCTACCCATTGATGCAATGAAAGTGAAGATCCGAAGTCGTGCCAAAAGCCCGTAAGTTGGAGCCTAGCTTGTTTTACTCATCTCTCGAGTCTCATAACTTTTCCACTAAGCGTTCAAATGAAGTAGATGAAGTGCCAATGGAAAGTTGACAATGAGCTCTACTTATTGATGGGATGAAAGTGAAGATCCGAAGTTGTGCAAAAAGCTCGTAAGCTAAGGCTTAGCTTGATTTACCCATCTTTTGAGTCTCGTAATTTCTCCACTATGCGTCCAAATGAAGTAAACAAAGTGCCTATGGAAAGCTGACAATGAGCTCTATCCATTGATTCAATGAAAGTGAAGATTTGAAGTTGTACCAAAAGCCTTTAAGTTGGGGCTTAGCTTGCTTTTCTAATGAGTGTCTTTGGAACGATAACAGTCGAAATTGATTGTCATGTAGGAGTCGGTCCAGACACGATAATGTTGTGACACTTAGCACAAAAGAACAATTATATGACGTGGAGAGAACGTTGATATGTCGTTATGACGAGAGGATCAGTGAGAGCTGACCTGTACATGATGAGAAAAGATCAGAACTCAATGATAGATGTGATTGTCACGGATCCGACAAGATGGACTATAAGCGTGGCGGCAATAACAAAAGTGATCAAGTATAGAGGTATGTAGGTGGGACATTGTTTCATCCCTTTAGCATTGGAGATATACGGATCGATAGTTTCAGAGTTTGACGTTTTTATTCAAAATTGTGCTAGAGCTTACCATGAGAGACGCTAGAAGTATCACATTTTCTTTTCTTTGCATTACATTTTTAGACAATGAGTTCTACAAAGAGCTTTAGCAGGCACGGTCCACAAGAAAGCAATTGCAATATGCGATGCTACTTCATGTGCACTTATTGTATATAAGAGTTTTGACTTATCAGTGTGTGATATTTTAGAGATGATCTGCAACCTTAGAGCTACTGATAGCGAGGCTTAGCCCCGATGTTCTTCCTCTCTCCTCTCTCCGGGTTGATGGTTGTTCTTCGAGTCTTTTTTTCCCTTGTAATGCTTGATGGGATCTTTCCGTTGGCTATTCATTGCGTTGTGTGTTCTTCGCGTGTGGAAACCAGGAAGCAGAAAATGCAATCACCACCAGAAACTATATCAAGATTCCTTCTGCAAGAGATCCAGGATCCTTTGCTGTTTAAATGAGTTAACTGCAGGATAGTAATCTGAGAACTACTCTTGAGTGTTCTTCTTTACTTTCACGTAGGTTAAACCCCAGGTGCGAGTAAAGAAAACAAAAGGAATATTCTTTCTCCTTCCCGGCGTACTGTAGGATAGAGAGAAGATGTTATTTTGTCCCCAGAAACCACCGATAGAGAGATGTTATTTTGTCCCCAGAAACCACCGACATTTCGTTTCAGTATTTCTTATAGATAACGCAACGCAATAACCAGTTGTTGTGAAGGTTAATATATAGTTAAATTAAGCTAATATAAGGCTAAAATTAAGTTAATATAGAGTTAAAATGAGTTTTAATTTAATTTTTTATTTAGCAGATTCTGTTCTCACAAAGTAAATTCTATCAACAAAAATATTAACTGTTAAATATCAACAAAAATATTAACCGTTTAAATTTTTTTGTTCGCAAAAAGCCCACCCACATAATGAAGTCATCCTCGTTACCAAGTATATTTAAAGGGGCACTCCGGTTTCAATCAGTTTACTTTACTTTTAGAGACTATGTTAGCGCTCGAAAGCTTCCGAAATTTAAAAAGAAACCTTCCAATTCTTTATCGTGTAATTCCCAACTAGATTCTGATAAGAAGATCTCCGAGATCCGGTCACCAACTGGAGCATTTATTATTTCCATTGTGAAAAATGTTTTCGTTCCAACAAGTTCTCCGGAGCCTAACGAAGTCAGTCAGGAAAATCTATCAAGCAAGTAAGACTCATGGCGGCTACCGCTTGCCACGTCACGGGGTAACCGGTGTCATGGTCACTAGTCCTGTACAAGCAAAAGGCTCCATTTCTAGTCCGAGAGGGATAGAGCAATATCTTTATGAACGTTTGCTTGAGCTCTTATAACATATAGTCAGTGGACTATATATGTACTCTGACTATAGAGTTCATGAACAGAATGTATAATATTTTCACGTACATGGAAATCCGTAACTTAGCCTATATTTCCGTAATCCACTATATGTGCTTCGAACTGGGATTTCCGTCTCAAGTGTACACCTCTGGTTTTGCTCTACGCCACAGTTTAGTTGGCTTCTTTGTAAGACTGGTTTAGGCTAGTGCCACTCCTCAGATTACCTTCCACGGGACTTGCACTGTCATTGCTAACCTGCAAAGCTGTGTGACCTTACTACACTGTAAACATGTAGCTCGCAGCAGGTTCTTGGCGAACCAAAAATCAGTCACACGTTTAGATCATAGCTAGAAGGAGTCAAAAGTGCAGAAGTCTTTTGCATAAGAAGCTAGTAAGTTAAGTTACATGCTTTCCAGGAGAGTCGGCAACACCGTATCGAAATGGTCCTTGAAGTACTTAGATGATGCTTCCTGAAGCGCTTTGGCTTCGTAGCTCTTGGACAACTTCAGCATCTCTACAGTATTCTTCTCGTCGATTCTTTCACATAATTCTTCATCACACAAGTCTCTGAGGTAGGTAATTTCATACTTGTGAGCAACTTTGAGTACCTCGGCAGGAGGCACTTCGTCCGTGAAAGTGATGTCCGCTGTATAGCAGTAATTGATCAGTGCTCGCATCACTGGGTAAGTTGCATCATCGATGGGAATGACTCCGGTCTTGTCCTCCAGCATACCACAGTCAAACATTCTGCAAAACACAGATGACTTGCCAGCCTATCCACAGAAACAGCAAGAAGCCAAGTAGCATCTAGCTCAGAATGAATGCTGTCTTTCATCATCATCTAAGAAACACTCAATGATCCTCCTTCTGGAAGATTCTGCACAGACAAACAAACTTACTACTTGCAGCAGTTACTACTTGCAGCGGCCGCAGCAGCAATTTGATTCACGTGGTCTTGGACTACTAGCACTCAGCCGAGAAGAGAGAGAGAGAGAGAGAGAGTATGTTTGCATGCCGTAGAGCATAACCCCACGTCTGGTGCTAGATTCTACAGCCTCCCGGAGTACGGCAGAACCCCGGCCACAGGCTCCCTAGTGACACTCCTTGGCGGGGCAGAGTTAGAACTTGCGACAAGCTATTGAATTTACAAGGTAATAACCACTGCGGTAGATAGCACTGGATGGAAAAAGGAGAGAGAGAGAGAGAGGGATGAGAAATCACTAACCAAAACGAAACGATGAGCATGGATCACGTCCCTGCCGTGCAGAACCAAATTCACGTCTCCTTTGAAGATCATCTCCTTGGTGGAATCTGGATCCTGGAATTTCAAGAACGCCAGCCTTTCGCTGACCTTGCGGGCTTTCTTGTTGGCTGACTGCTGCTCTTCTTCTAACACTTCTCGTAAAGTAGCAATCTCCTCTTTGTGATCATCGATTTCCGTCTCATGACGTTTTCTGCATTTCTGACATCCTGGAGCTTGGAAATATTCTCTAGATTGAAGTGTTCCGAGATCGAGGGAGCAGGAACAGCGTAGAAACACCCGGCAGTTTGGGCAATTCATCGTTTTCTGGTCCACGGGCAGCAGGAAGTTGAGGTTACTCACTAAAGTTCTAGTCGACCTTCTAGAACTCTTTTACTTCATGATACGTAGATGAGAACTTGGAAATGATCTGACTTCTGAGCTTGGTCAGGTCTAGAGGTAATGGTGATGAGACTCGAGCTCATGTGACAGGGTTGATCCTTTTTGGTCGTGTGTATCCTGTGGTTGAAAGAAAGTGTGGGTCCTTACCTGCACCCGCAGCTGATATGGCCATCTGATTCAGTTAATCTGGTCTTTGTTCTCTGGAATGAAAGGGGGACAGCGGCTAGCCGCCCCGCAAAAAGAATTCTTAATGTTCGCGGCACCTCCGGTGATGCGTGTTTGTTCAAGCTACACTCCATTAATGAACCTCTTCACGAGTACTCATGCGATCAATGGTGCCAACTCTCCTCTATCCTGCTTTCTCCAACGCGCGCACGATTAGCTGATTCGGGCCTACTAGTACTCTTTGCAAACACGTGAGATTTGGGAGGTGTTAGACCCGTGGGTTTGTGCATTTCTCAACTCTTTTCCACCTCCCAGTTTGACGGCTTCTGCCGTCTTGAGTCTTGACGTTTCATTAGTGGAACATGGCGGCTGTTATCGACCTCCCCGCTAGACCTCCTCTCAGAACACACGTGAGTGAGCCACTGCCCGACGTTTTAACCCCCCTCCTCATATAAAAAGGAGGAGGAGAATGATTCTCGTTTTAAACTCCCCTTCCTCATATAAAAAGGAGGAGGAGATGCACGACGTTTTAACCCCCCTCCTCATATAAAAAGGAGGAGGAGAATGATTATCGTTTTAAACCCCCCTTCCTCATATAAAAAGGAGTAGGAGAACTTTCCCGAGGAGTTGGACAGGAGGCGGGCAGAGTGGTCTCGCTCTACCCGGTCGCTCCTGGCCTTTGTGTCTTAGTCATCGTGACCAGAAGCAAACCGCCTCCCTCTCTCTCGGTTTGCCTCCCTCTCTCTCGTCTGCCGTATTTTGCAAATCGTCTTTTCTTGTCTTTCTTTTTCGTCTCCCGTCCAGCTCGTGGTTTTTGCTGTCTTTCTCTTGATCATTTTTGACAGGTTGCAGGTTGCAGGGTTACGTGCGTTATTGGAATCAAGCTCGTGGTTTTCGCTATCTGCCTCTCGATCGTTTTTGGCTGCTGTCTCTGTTTCACCTCCCGTCGAGGTCGTAGTTTTTGCTGTCTGCCTCTCGATCTTTTTTGGCTGTGGTCTTTCTTCGGCTGCGGTTATGTGCGCTATTGGAATCGAGCTCATGATTTTTGCTGCCTGCCTCTCGATCGTTTTCGGCTGCTGTCTTTGTTTCACCTCTCGTCCATGTGGTGGCTTTTGCTGCATGCCTCTCGATCTTTTTTGGCTGCGGTCTTTCTTCGGCTGCGATTACGTGCGTTATTGAATCGAGCTCGTGGTTTTTTTGCTGCCTGCCTCTCGATCGTTTTCAGCTGTTGTCTCTGTTTCGTCTCTCGTCCAGATGGTGGTTTTTGCTGCCTGCCTCTCGATCATTTTTGGCTGCTGTTTTTCTTTGGCTGCGATCTTTGATATCGAAGGCTTTCGTGTACATGCATGCCTGCCTCAAGATCTTTTTCAGCTGCTGTCTCTGATCGGCTGCGGTCTCTGATACTTGAGGTTTTCATGAACGTGCTTGTCTGCCTCTCGATATTTTCGGCTGCTGTCTCCGATCGGCTGCGGTATCTGATACTGGAGGCTTTCATTCGTGTACGTGCCTGCCTGCCTCTTGATCTTCTCGGCTGCAGTCTCTGATCGTTTGATGTCTTCTGTGCTTTTGATGTCTTTGGTGTCTCTGATCGTTTGATGTTTGTCTTTTTCGGCTGTTGTCTCTGATATCGAAGGCTGCGGTCTCTGATCATTTACTGCATCTCTGGTCATTTATGTTTACTCGTCTATCTCCGTCTGTCTCTCGATCTTTCGGCTGCGGTCTTTGATCGTTTGATCTTTGATCGTCTACGTTGTCCATTCTGCCTCTGCCTGCCTTTTGTTCTTTTCGGCTGCAGTTTCTGATCGTTTGGTCTCTGATCGTTTTACTTGCATGTTGGCTTCAGCCGTTTGCTGTCTCAGTTTGGACGTTTTGAACTTACAGCATACAGCGAGTGTCAAATGGGATTCTAATGGAGGCGCTGATGGTTTCTGACGAGTGAGTGAGGGTAAGCTGGAGAAGCCACTTTCTGTCACTCCTGAAGACACCCGACTCCAGTTTCCTATCTTTTTTTATGCTTGCTTGGAGATTGCATCTGACATGCCAATCGCTATTCGAAGACGAGACCTTTCTCTTAGCATGTGGTGCATCTTCGTTTACTGAGGGGGAATTGAGTCGGAAAGGGTTCCAAGTGTATCGAGTATTGGCTCTTTGTCTTGGTTACGGTTATCGTAAGGGGTTGTCTGAGATTCTGCTTAGGGCAGTGAAGTTGACTTGGTTTGAGGAAGGAGAAGGCTTTGTTGGTTTCAAAATGTCAGAGTGATATGCAGTATCTACCTGTTTCGTTTGAAGTATCTACTTGTTCTCTTGCATTGTAAATTATAGTAAGCATTTTTGCATCCCGGCTAGCGGATCGTAGGAGCATCAGCTCCTACGAAATGTCATCCAATATGGGGGCTTGGTGGGTTCGAGACCCACTGACGTTACAAGTTGGTTGTCTTGCTTGTCTGTGTTGTTGTGTGCAGGTCTTGGTAGGTTCCAGGTTGCTCTCTCAATTAGTGTTAGAGCAGTCATAGTATTAGCTGCATAGAGGTCTGATGTACAGAGTGGTCTGTCGCTGCAAACGGATACATCAACTTGAGCCAACTAGACAGCCGTGTGTGTTCGGCATTTGACACTTACTGTAAAGTATTTTACACTCTTGCAGTTTGTGTCTACCTGAATCTTGCGACAGTGTCTATCCCGAATCGACGTTATTGTCTCTGTATGGGTTCGTTACTGTCACAGTCATCTATATGTTTACTGTACTGCCCTTTCTTTGCGTCGTTTATTCTCATCCTCGCTTGCTAATCGACCATAAGTGAGATTGGAGGCGCCTGGAAAGAAAAGAAAGAAAGACAGAAGTATGGGCGACGAAGTGGTGACAACATAGAATGTTGAAGGGGTTGAGGATAATACAGGTTCAGTAAATTATATTCTCAGCTGAGCTCTTGACAATAAACACACTAATAAACACTGATAAACACATTGAGTTAAAAAGACTTGGAGCTAATTGATTGATATCCATTAGGTCTCGACAGAGTTGCACAATGAGTCGTCCGGGACCACTTACCCCCAAGACGTCCAGCTATGGATAAAAAACTTCACAAAATCAGTCGACTAAGTAGAAAATCACTCCAAGTAAACTCCAATAGGCCCAAAATGGTCGCTTGTAAACTCCAGAAACTCCAAAATGCAAGGTCTCGGTCTCCTGAAATATTTATTATTCTCCTATAATACGATCTTAACAAAAAATAGTAATGTTAGCTGATCTAAAACTATCTGGTTTGATGAAGAAAATGTATAAAGTAGAGTCAATCATAGCTTGGAGCTAAATACATACCAAATGATCCTCAATGATCAAAAATGCGCATTCAAAGTGAGTCTTTCCAGATCGAGTACGAGGAACAAGGACCCTATTGGATGCTGATCTTCGACGGATAGTTGTGTCATTTTGTCGACGTTGTCTTCTTTGAATAATTTCACGGTGAATATTTTCTTTCCAATCCATAGCGGCGCTGTCGGAGTGTGATCCGTCTACCTAGGAAAGCGCCGGGCTTCTGGCTGTGGTTGTCTACTCAAGAGGTTGGCTTCCAGGTCACAATAGGGCTATAAACACTCACACAGATGTGTAAGATCTAGTAATATGCTCAGAAAGCGAAATTCAGATCTAGCTGGCAGTAATAAGATCCGGCAGTGAACTTTGACACTCACAGAGAAGAAAACTACGAAGGTTTAGACTTCTAAACTTCCCTTACATGCAAATGAGGTACTACTGAACTCACACACGAAGTTTCAGCCTGAGATCAAATTCTGACACGGAGATATGGACAGAAAAGTTCTGAGCAAGAAAACTACGGCAATTTCTGGTACCTAGATGGCTATTCCGACCTATAACAGAAGATTGGCTCGATCAATTTCAAATATTCTTACACGATTTGGAGTCTACAGGATGCTGAACACCCCTGTGAAGTTGGGACTCCTGACTATACACAGAACTCCAGATCTCCTCCTCTGAAGTCGTTGCTCTAGATTAAGAGCTTTTCAGACCCCCTCTGCTTCAGCAGCCGCCCTGAATTACTCAATCACTCAATCGATGCGAAACTTTTAGGAAATCGTAGCCCTGCTGGCAGAGAACACAACCTCGAAGTTTTGAAGCAATTTCCTCAAATCTGCTGCAAGTGACACTGAAAACCCTAAATCCAACAAAAGTGATTCAATTCTGGCACAATTCGAACTTCAATTGATCATAACTTCGTCTTTATTGCCTCAAATCGATCAAAAATTTCACTGGAAGTGCTTGGCATGACGAGCTCTACCCTCTTGTGCTCTCAGATTTCGAAGATCCCCTACCAAATACTCGAACTCCACTCTAGAGCTCTGTTTCTAAATTTAGAGTTTAACAAAAGACAAAAACAGACCAATGGGAGTTCATAGCTCCACTTGGTTGTCCTTTAGTACCCTAAACCATGTGGCAACTTAGTTTTACTCATAGGCTATCACGTCAAGCTCCCTAGAGTGCCAACGTAAAACTTAAACTACCTAAAACGACACGCAGCCCCGAAAAATAACTTAAATCAGCTAGAAAGCGTGCATGGGCGACAAGTAAGTACCCATGAGCTCAAACCCCTATCAGCATTGAAACCCTAAGTTATGTGCATTGAACGTCATAGACAAGTAAGAAGTCACTTGCACAAGCGCACAAATGCTTGAACAAGATAACTAGCATACTATCAGCCTACTAAGATTCAAAATAGTATTAACACCGTATGCAAAGGTGTCAAACATATACATAAAGTACTAGAAGTAATATGAGCTAACTTCTAGAACTACTAAACCTAAGCGTCGAAGTAAAAGTCAAGCATGTAGCCGCCAAGTAGCGCGACAGCGCAAGCTAAAAGAGCCTCGTGCGAGCTATCTCAATGGATCCGCTTTGTCGCAAACTTATTGAATGGAATATCTCACTCATGAAGTTCTCCCTCGAACGTGTGTAAAAACGCATCTTCAACCAAGTGAAATGCTTCTCGAGAAATGCAGCTACTGCAAGATGCGTACATCCTCCATGAGGATATCGTGCTCCTTCTCCAAACTCTAATGAGATACACTGACAGTCACCCGAGAGGATATGACAATCCGTGTGATCATCTGTCCAATGCTTCGTCTATGTGAGGATATCAAAGACCATCAAATGCGGACCCTCATCGTCCCTTTAAAACAAGCTCACATTAGCAATGAATAAATAAATACATAAAGACTAAGAAAAATTTGCATAATATGGCAGTGAATACTTGTCACGTGCAGCACTAGCACAAGTGTAAATCCATGACTTCAACTTGTATGCAATATCATGTGCTGCCAGCTCAAGATACTTCAACCCCCGGGCTCGTTTAGGTGCCCAGTAGTGTTCGGCAGATAGTCCTAAGTCCTCAGCTACGCTATTTATGAAGTCCGTTATCGTGTCGGATATTTTGTGAGTGAAGGATGTCTAGGAAAACGCGAGGTTCCTGGCTGTGGAGATGCTGTGTGCCAAACAAAGACAAGATAGAGAAGAACAACCACGAAAAGGAATGCTGCGATATATACCACTCTGAAAGTATGTACACTGTCGATTCTTTCTCCAAACAGCACAAAACTGAGGAACAGACCAGAGCGGTCTGTAACCTACTTCAGAAGCCCTAAAACAAACCCCTGAAACGCAACCCTAGTCTGAAATCGCCAAAGCGTAGCTCAAAGCAAGAAGAACTTCTCTTTGCTAACAACCAGAGCCACAACAGTATCATGCGATCCAAACCCAAGTCCAAACCACATCCACACACTAGCTCTTGGCTAAAGCTAGCTACCACAAGCCATGCACAACCAATTAAGTCCTTGACGAACTCAAAAAGACGAAACCAGTAGCGAAGAAACCGAAAAAGGCCTATCTGTGGACTTCCGTCTTTCGCTGAACGGACTTCAGATGTCGATATGGTCTCCTCCGCTGACTCCGTTAACCCAAGAAATCTTCAGATCTGACTCCCGATAGTCGAGATATCGTCAATTTTCAGTCGCAGGTGACCGAATCTTCAAAAACTCCTCCCTGTGGCTTAAAACCGCTCACACCGCACAAACGGATCGTCTAAACTGATATCCGTCTTCGCTGGTAGGTAGATCTAGCTACCCTGAACCCAACAAGACTTCAAACAAGCTGTTTGGAGTTCCACTTGCAAAACTACTCGAGAAATTTGGTCGCAGGCTACAAAAAACTGACGTAAATCGGCTCCCTGCGGCTCAAATTCGCTCACCACACCCAAACCAACAATCCAATTCACTTACAGTCTTCTCCTATGCGTACATGAGGACTCCCTGATCGCGTAGGCACCAAGAACGAAGAGCTTGGCTCACCGATCGCGAAGAACAATCCAATCTCAGGTCGCAGGCGATGAAAACCTGACGCAAGCGCTTCCCTACGAGCCAATTTCTCTCACAACTCTCAAACCGCCCGATAAAACTTTGTATCGTCTTCAATTTCCTGAAGAACTCGTTATTCTGATCCCGGTGGATCCAAGGACAACAAGTTTGGACTCCGGAACGGCCCGAACGGTCCAACTCTCTTTCACAGGTAACTGAAAACTCCAAATCTGCTTCCTGCGTCTCAATTTCTCCCAGAACACAACCCCCCGATCCGTCTCTTCAAGAACCGTCTTAACCTGTGCGTAGCCTGCACAGATTTGAACCCGATGACACCTTGCGCGCGTGTATTGGACTTCCCAATTCTTCAAAACATCCACCGACAGGTCGTAGGAACAAGCAAGTCCCTTAAGCAGCCTCCTTGCAACAGTCTGTACGTACGAAGTTCAACCCTCAATAATAAGAAGCAGGCCCCTTGCGTCTTTGATATAACGCCTGAAGCCCTAAATACCCAGTCAGCAAGTAACTAGAGGCCTAGCTTGATTTTGTCTTTTTTCGAATCGCATAACTTCTTCTCTGGATGTCCAAACGAAATAAACAAGATGCCAATGGAAAGCTGACAACGAGCTGTATCCATCTATGCGATAAAAGTAAAGATCCGAAGTTGCGCCAAAAGCTCGTAAGCTGGGGCCTAGCTTGTTTTCTCCATCTTTCGAGTCCTGTAACTTCTTCACTATGCGTCCAAACGAAGTAGACAAAGTGCTTATGGAATGCTGACAAGGAGCTCTATCCACTGGTGCAATAAAAACGAAGATCCGAAGTGGTGCCAAAAACTCGTGAGCTGGGGCCTAGCTTATTTTCTCCATCTTTCGAGCCCTGTAACTTCTCCACTAGACGCCCAAACGAAGTAGACAAGATGCCTATGGAAAGCTGATAAGGAGCTCTACCCATCTATGCGATGAAAATGGAGATCTGAGATTGTGCCAAAATCTGTAAGCTGGGGCTTAGCTTGTCTTCTCATGAGTGTCTTTGGAGTGACAAGCATCGAAGTTTGTATTTCAGGTAGGAGCCGGTCCACGACACGACACCGTCTTATTGCCACTAAGAGATAGACTCTTTGTACGACAATATGCTTTCAACTGGGCTATCGAGAATACGGCTAGCTCCCTCCTGCTCCGTGTCTCCTCGATATTCCGGTCTCCAGATGACATCTTCACCTCTTGCAACTCCTCCTTGAATTTTTGCACAATGGGTTTTGTATTGTGCCAAAGATCTTTTTGATTGCAAATTTCATTTCTATATAATAAACATGTATATGGGTTACTGGGGAAAATAATGTACATAAAATACACTCATAATAAATAAAAGCACAATGGAAAGAACTCACTCATCAATAATGGTGTCCACGGTACGATCGTCGTCGTGGATGATCTCCGGGATAGTCAATCTTTTGTCTTTCAACGTGGCAATGTCTTTCTCCAAGGCAGCTGTCTCTATCCTCCAACATGGTTATCATCTCGATAACTCGATTGTCTACAACATTGATGGATGGTACAGTTCCATGGTATCCGTTGCGAGATGAGTCCCATCTACAATCAACATATAATACCAATGGCTCTGCACACCAAATCATATTTGTAAGTACTAATGAGCTGACATCAATACTTGACTCAAGTCAAACACAACGAGGAATAGTGAGATCTAATCCGTGGATGTCAATAGCTCGGACTGCAACGATTCTTTTTGCTCCGTCTATATTTCCTCTGCTGCATTGCATCAACTTATGACTCGACCGGTGTCACTTTGAAAGTCATACCAATGCGACTCGGTGGACACATTCAACCTCATAGCCTCCAACATATTTGCAACATTCGTGTAACTCAGACCGGCACATAAAGCAATATGATACATCTGACCAATCATGTCAAGTGATCCTCGATCTCTCTCCATCTCTCCGGTGGCAAACACGGTGGTGTGACCCTCATCACAACTAAACTTCAACTGCCAACACTTTTGATAAACTGTGACAACAGACTTGAGACAATAAAGCGTGCATCCTAGTCTTGGGCACTTCATGCGAAGTACATCACAGAACTCCAAAATCTTCCCGTGATCCCATAACCCATATTCAACCTCTCTATGCTCTACAGGTGCCTCTCGAACGTCATCAAGAACCTCCTCCGCCAAATCAGAAGCTTGATTATCTGCAACTATAGCTTGACTATCCTCGACATTCATAACCTCTACGTGCTCAATAACGTCATCAGCAAGATTGTTCTCCACGGGTGCTTCCTCGATGGGCTGGGCTACACGAGCAGCATGTGCTCTCTCTAGACCGTCTATACGGTCTACAGCTCCGTCCAACAACCATCTCAAACACTAAGCGTGTGTTGCAGCAGGTCCTGATGTAGGACTTAGTGCACGGCGTAATCGGCTGTAACAGTCTCAGAGGTCCTCAAGAATCCTAATGACCTGGACGGTATTCGGTCTTCTTCTAACATGATAGTTGTTCCAGTCAGAAGGATATTGTCCCCATTGCCTCTCAGCCATGGCTGCAACTATAATCAATAATAATCTACAATTAGTCACATTTACATAGTCCAAATTATGAGAAAAGATGACAACAGAAATAGACTTTTTAAATTCTTGACCAAAAAGTATCTATACCACAGTAAAAATATCATGAATACAGAAAAAGATCTATCTCTAAATAATTATAAAAAGCACAAGCAAATAATAATCAAGTCACGACTGAATTACCTGACACCAAGCTTGCACTGAAAACTGAACCCACTCCTACAAGAAATAGTTTCTGCTCCAAACATCTGTCACAATAATAGAGATATGTTAGTAAACAAAACGTCAAGTTCACAATATATATCACAAATGGAAGATCAATAAAGATACAATATGTAAACAGAAAAATAAATAATAAATATTTACTAAAATTGAATATACATATCTAATCGATAATGACTACAAAAAACTAAAAAATAAACTAAGTACTAAGTACAAAATCCAAGAGAAAAGAAAAGTTTACCTTTGGAACAAATGAGTTAGAGCTTCACATTGCAAAATGCACAATGAGCCAAAAGCACATAAGGATGGAGGCTTTGCCCCTCCTGCGCTGGAGGAGGAGGGGGCAGGAGCTTCCCTCCTGCAGTGCCCCTGACAGTTAGACAGTAGGCAGCTACCCCTGCCCCCCACCTCATTTTTGCAGCTGCCTAGAAAAAATAGTTTTGAAAATTCAAAATGAACCTGCCCGCGTGAGCTTGTGGTCCAGATTTATTTCACTCATTACAATTTTTGAGATGTTAGAAATTGATTTTTTTTTCTGAAAAGTAGCGCCGAGAAATATCTACCAGAAATGAGTAATTTCACCAGAAACGGCTCACAGACGGCGAGACAATCCTGTATCGCGAAATGCTCTGGGTAACCTAGATTTTATCTTCCGCTAAGCCCGCACGCAGAAAATGAAAACTCTGCGTAACCCAGAGCATTAGTACCAGGAAGGGGGGTTTAAACTAATTCTTAACTAATTCTTGAACCCCATAAGCTAAGTACTGAGAAGTTTCCACCAAAGACTCTAAGCAAAAGGGCCCACGCTAGCAATCCTCCATCGTATTCAACTTCCTTGCATATATTTACCTCTTCCAAGTTCGGGAGAGGGGAATATACAAAGAGTTTTAATTTATATATTAATATTTTTCTTAGAAGAGTTAGGTTATAAACTAAAGCTTACAAATTAAAAATATTTTTATTCGGTGGAAGTCACAAGTCCTTACACCAGAGAAAAGTTTTGTTCACGTGAATCACTTATGGGTTTTGTATATCTGAAACTAAAGAAAGATGAAGCACTTCTCTGAAACACTTATCTGTTTTGTATAACTGAAGTGAGCATATGTAATCAAGTTAACAAGTGGGTTCTAAATTTAATGAAGCTAATTTAGAGAACTTTGACACAAGTCATGATTTGCAAACATTGTGGAACCATATTTTTCCAAGTGACTGTGCACTTTAGTACACTATATTTATCATTAAATATTTTTGAAGGCTGTTGTCAACTAACTGTCCATGATTATTTTGATTGCTTATTTAAACCGTCTTCTTTTCTTCCATTTTCCTAGAAGTGAAGTTTGAATGCATATTGGTTGGACACACGTGAGTGTGCCACTGCCCTATTTGTTTCTCTTTCTTAAACCTCTATATTTTTTTATTCTTTAACCCCATAAACTAAGTACTTATTAAGAAGGGTGCGTGAGCCACTACTGCCCAATGACACTGCTCGACTATTTTTTTGTTCTTAAACACCAATTCTTTTCTAATTCTTAAATCCGATAAGCTAAGTATTGATTCTTAAACCCCAGAAGCTAAATATTGAGCAGTTTTCACCAAAGACTCCAAGCAGAAGGGCCCGCTCTAGCCCTCCTCCATCCTATTCAACTTCCTTGAATATATTCACCTCTTCCACTCTTCACGGAAGAGTGGATTATGCAAAGAGTTTTTATTTCTTTACTAACCTTTTTTTCTTGGAAGGGTTAGATTATAAAGTAAAGCTTATAAACTAAAAATATTTTTACTCTGTGGAAGTCACAGATCTTAATACCCCAGAAATGTTCTGTTCATTTGAGTCACTTATGGGTTTTGTATAACTGAAACTAGCATGTGTAATCAAATCCACTTGGTAATGATTAACAATGATTTAAATTTAATATTTTAAATTTAGTGAAGCTAATTTTGAGAACTTTGACACAGTTCACAATTTACAAACATTGTCGAGCTGTATTTTTCTTCATGACTGTGCGCTTTAGTACGTTACATTCTTCACTAAATATTTTTGAAGACTGTTGTCAACTAATTGTCCATGATTATTTTGATTGACTGTTTAAACAGTCATCTTTTGTTCTCTGTTTTCCTAGAAGTGCAGTGTGGATGCATATTAGCCTTCTTAGTGAGGGTTGGATACACGTGAGGGAACAATTGTCTGATGACACAACTCAATTTTTTTCTAATTCTTAAATCTCGATTTTGTTTAGTTCTTAAACTCCATAAGCTAAATACTGATTAAGAAGGGTTGGACACCCGTGAGGGAGCCAGTGCTGCCCGATGACACTACTCGACTTTCTTCTAATTCTTAAACACCAGTTTTTCTCTAATTCTTAAATGCCATAAGCTAAGTACTGATTTTTAAACCCCATAAGCTAAGTACTGGCTTGGGTCTAACCCTCCTCAGAAAGTAAATGCCTCTAATGCTTAAATGCCATAAGCTAATTACTGATTCTTAAACCCCATAAGCTAAGTACTGGCTTGGGTCTAACTCTCCTCCGAAAGTAAATGCTGGGAGCATTTACTGCCTAGGAGGGGAGGAGGGAGGCATAGTCTAATTAAGTCTCAAGCATGTGACTAAGTGAGCTGCCTGTAAATGCTAGGAGCATTTACTGCCTAGGAGGGGAGGAGGGAGGCATAGTCTAATTAAGTCTCAAGCATGTGACTAAGTGAGCTGCCCGCGCGTGTAAAGGAATCTGCTCGCTATTTCTTAAACCTGAGAGATGTCGTGCGCATACACATGCTACACAACATACATCGCTGTCAGAGGTACACCACACATACACATAACACATTGACGATGTCACACACATACACAAGTGTACCACAATAATCTGAATAGAGAAATTACCATCTCCAACACTACAACACTGATTACTCACAAATGATCAAGCCAAACCCACTCTAAACGCGAAGAGAATCCGGGTTACACTCAACTAGACTATCCACCATAGCCTGGAGCTTGAAGGCTCAACTCGAAGAACTAAGGTCTCCAAACCCTACCTGCGAAGTATACCCCTAGTGGGCTCTCTCACCAACTCGTCCTAACGGCACTAACAGCCTTACCGGGATGCACCACTTCGCACTCGGTCAACCTAGCCGAGGTGCCAAACTGACGTGACAGCTGTCGTGCGCATACACATCGCTACACAACATACATCGCTTGTCAGAGGTACACCACACATACACATAACACATGGACGATGTCATACACATACACAAGTGTACCACAATCGCCCCCCTAATTGACGGTTAGGTCCCTCTAACTCCAGATAGCTCCATATCCCAACTACGTGATATACACCTTCATGGGTGCAAGGATCAGGAGGTCGGGTGCTACATCGCCCCATCGTTAGTCGCTTGTCTGCAATCCATATCACGCAAAGATCTAATTGGCTATCCCTGCTATACATCGAGGACAAACCCACCGTCCAGTAGGAACGACATTGAGAGGTGGAGTCAAACATGACATGTGCCAACCTCTCGAACAACCATCACACACCAACATACGGGCTGCTCCATCAGCAGACCCACACAACATACACCTCAAGCCCGCGCGTACAACTGCTAAGCTTGGGTCAACGGTACCATCAATGTTGGGAAGATGACATGGCGCGCAATTACGCACATGATCCTTCCACACAACACCATCACGGCCCTCTAACATGAGTACTCCAGAAGGTAACACCTCCCGCACTCGTAAAATAGTGCGTCATGCGATCACATCCAACGTCATCGGTGCGGTCTGCTGTAGATAGATATAATCGCCAGGATGAAACCTGCGAATCGACGGCCGATAACCTCCTCCTCGGATAGTCGCATATCGCAACGTGTCTCTATGCTGAGCAATCGCTAGGTTCTCAAAAGCCATAGGCATAACTCTCCAAAATGTCTCTACTCGTTGAGAACATGCTCTCACCCACACATCCGGGTCATCAAGGTCCAGCACCTCAGCAGAATCACGACGAATGGCCGAAGGTAGATCTGGATCTCGGTCATACAATAGAAAATACGGTGAGAAGAAAGCCAAAAACGCTTGTCGGTGTCGTGCCATTTGGCGACTACATGCTTGACTTTTACTCCGACGCTTAGGTTTAGTAGTTCTAGAAGTTAGCTCATATTACTTCTAGTCCTTTATGTATATGTTTGACACCTTTGCATACGGTGTTAACACTATTTTGAGTCCTAGTAGGCTGATAGTATGTTAGTTATCTTGTTCAAGCATTTGTGCGCTTGTGCAATTGACTTCTTACTTGTCTATGATGTTCAATGTACATAATTTAGGGTTTCCATGCTGATAGGGGTTTGAGCTCATGGGTTGTACTTACTTGTCGCTCATGCACGCTTTCTAGCTAATTTAAGTTATTTTTCAGGACTATGTGTCATTTTAGGTAGTTTAAGTTTTACGCTGGCACTCTAGGGGGCTTGACGTGGTAGCCTATGAGTGTAGATAAGTTAACAGGTAGTTTAAGGCACAAAAGGACAGTCAAGTGGAGCTATGAACTCCCATTGGTCCATTTTTATCTTTTGTAAAACTCTAAGTTTAGAAACAGAGCTCTAGAGTGGAGTTCGAGCATTTGGTGAGGTATCTTCGAAATCTGAGAACACAGGAAGAGAGAGCTTGTCGTGCCAAGCACTGTCAGTGAATTTTTTGCTCGATTTGAATCAATAAACAAGGAGTTATGCCCAATTGAAGTTCGGATTGTGCTAAAACTGCGTCACTTTTGTTGATTTTGGGGTTTTCGGTGCCAATTGCAGCAGAATTGAGGAAATCACTTCAAAACTTCGTGGTTGCGTTCACTGTCAGGAGGGCTACGACTGTCCAAAAATTTTAGAATCATTTGAGTGATTGAGAAATTCAGGGAGGCCTCTGAAGCAAAGGGGGTCTGAAAAGCTCTTAATCTAGAGCAGCGACTTTAGAGAAGGAGATCTAGAGTTCTACAAATAATCAAGAGTCCCAATTTCACAGGAGTGTTCAGCAAGCTGTGAACTGCAAATCCTGTAAGAAACTTCGAAGTTGATCGAGCCAATTTCCTGTTATAGGTCGAAATAGCTATATGGGTACCAGAAATTGCCGTAATTTCTTTGTTTAGAAAGTTTCTACCCATATCTCGGTGCTCTGAATTGATCTCAAGCTGAAACTTCATATGTGTATACAGTAGGACCTCATTTACATGTAGGAGAAGTTATGAAGTCTACACTTTCATAGTTTTCCTCTCTTTGTGTGTCAAAGTTCACCGCTTAAATTTATTACTACTAGTTAGACCTAAATTTTGCTTTTTGAGCATATTAGAGGATCCTACACAACTGTGTGAGTGTTTATGGCCCCTGTTGAGACCTGAAAGCCAACCTCTTGAGTAAACAACCACAGCCAGAAGCCCGGCGCTTTCCTAGATAGACGGATCACACTCCGACATACTCTCTTTTTGATGAACTCGACGTGAAACACCTAGGGTGGGAGTTTTCTTGAGAGTGTTACATGATCAGATATCATGGCTAACCAAGGATCATCAAGTGGAGGTGCTGCTGCTGCTCAGCAACCTGCTCAGTTGGATGCTGCTAAGATGAAGATGTTTCAAGCTTTTCATATGTTTATGCAGCAGCAGTAGAGCACAAAGAAGAAGGAGGTATTAGCAACCAAGGCGTTGCAATCTGTGGTGCACCAGATGGACCAGTTCAAGGGGACAGATATTTCCAAGTACGTGCGATACTATGCTAGGGAGATGGAGGTGAACAAGATACCTGACAAGGAGATGGTGAAGAACTTTGAACTTGCTGTTATCCCTGAGATTCGTGGGCGTGTGAAGGAGCTCAAGCAGCAGCAAAGACAGAGTTGGGAGAGCTTTATGCGAGCTTTGAAGAAGGAGTACTACACTGAAGATTCAGAGAGGGTGACCAAGAGAACGTTCTTGGAGTGGGTGGTTAAGCCTAACAAAGGTTTGTCTGTAAATGAGTTGTTAAGGGAGTTTGATCGTCAATATGCTCAGCTTTCCAGGACAGAGAAGCTTACACTGGAAGTGGAGAAGACCGAGCTTTTCTTACAAGCAGCGGACGTGACTATTCAGGAGAAGCTTGAGTTGTTGTTGGAAGACAAGAGTGAGGAGAGAGGATTGAAGACTGATTGGAAGGAGGTTGAAGAGGCTGTCTCTTTGCTGACCAAGAGACAGAGAAGAAGGGACAAGGTGGTGGTAAGTGAAGCAACACCTCTGATAATTCTTGTCAAGCAGTTGCTTACTAAACCCGCTTTGGTAATTGCTAGAGAGGAAGACTCACCGCTTGATGAGTTGATTAAGGGTATGAAGGAGCTTAAGCTTAAGCTCACTAGGTTAGAAGAGAAGGAGTAGAGTGTACAGCCTGCTATGCAGAGACCTCAGATGAGAGAAGGCTTTGTTCATCGTTGTATATGGTGTGATAGCCTAGACCATGTAAGAAGAGATTGTGGGGAGTTTTCAGATGCATTGAGGAAGGATCTGATCTTCTTCAAAGATGGTAAGATCCATCTGAGAGAAACTGGGATGATGTTTGGAACCAACTTTGGCAAGGGTGGTATGAAGAGACTTGTGAATGAAATATCAGCATCACATGCTGTTTCTCTTGTGAATGCTGCTACCTGTGGAGTGAAAGTGGAGATGGAGAGAGAGAAAGGGACTACTGGGTTGTGGTCTGATGTAGTGCGGTCCGTAGCTAGAACAGAGCTAGACAAGGATGTGCTACGGAGGGTTGGCAACTCAATTCGAGAAACTACAGGATGGAATGATCCTGTGGATACTATGTCAGTGCATGCTTATGTGGCAAGAAGTCAGCATGAAGCTGTACTAGAAGAAAAACGCAGGAGGGAGGATGCAGGTGAGGCTTCTACAGCCAAACGACATGCTACAAGGAGTGAAAGGGCTAGACCAGAGGCAAGGCAGGAGACAACACCTACTCGGGAGGAGAATATGGAGGATCTACCACCTACAACACCAAAGGAGAAAGAGAGAAGCAAGGAGAAGGGTAAGATGCCTGCATACAAACTTCAGTCTGACATTGAGATTGCTACAGACTTGAAGCAGGTGTTAGAGAATCGTATCTTGAATGGGAAGGTTGAGTTTACTTTGGGTGAGATTCTTGGGATTGCAAAGCGTGAGTTCCATGAGGTTATCATAGATATCATCAAGAGGAAACGTCAGATTTTGGGTGAAGCAGCTACGCTTAAAGCTCTAGGGACCAAACTGTCGGAGGATGAGGAAGATGAGATTGCTGGTTACTGCTCTCAAGTATCAGAAGGGAGATCGTATCAGCACGTTGTCGCGCTACTTGGCGGCTACATGCTTGACTTCTACTCCGACGCTTAGGTTTGGTAGTTCTAGAAGTTAGCTCATATTACTTAGTCCTTTATGTATATGTTTGACACCTTTGCATACGGTGTTAACACTATTTTGAGTCCTAGTAGGCTGATAGTATGTTAGTTATCTTGTTCAAGCATTTGTGCGCTTGTGCAAGTGACTTCTTACTTGTCTATGACGTTCAATGTACATAACTTAGGGTTTCCATGCTGATAGGGGTTTGAGCTCATGGGTTGTACTTACTTGTCGCCCATGCACGCTTTCTAGCTAATTTAAGTTATTTTTCAGGGCTATATGTCATTTTAGGTAGTTTAAGTTTTACGCTGGCACTCTAGGGGGCTTGACGTGGTAGCCTATGAGTGTAGATAAGTTACCAGGTAGTTTAAGGCACAAAAGGACAGTCAAGTGGAGCTATGAACTCCCATTGGTCCATTTTTGTCTTTTGTAAAACTCTAAGTTTAGAAACAGAGCTCTAGAGGAGAGTTCGAGCAATTGGTGAGGTATCTTCGAAATCTGAGAACACAGGAAGAGAGAGCTCGTCGTGCCAAGCACTGTCAGTGAAATTTTTGCTCGATTTGGATCAATAAACAAGGAGTTATGCCCAATTGAAGTTCGGATTGTGCCAAAACTGCGTCACTTTTGTTGATTTTGGGGTTTTCGGTGCCAATTGCAGCAGAATTGAGGAAATCACTTCAAAACTTCGTGGTTGCGTTCACTGTCAGGAGGGCCACGACTGTCCAAAAAGTTTCATATCATTTGAGTAATTGAGTAATTCAGGGTGGCCGCTGAAGCAGAGGGGGTCTGAAAAGCTCTTAATCTAGAGCAGCGACTTTAGAGAAGGAGATCTGGAGTTCTACAAACATTCAGGAGTCCCAACTTCACAGGGATGTTCAGCATCCTGTAGACTTCAAATACTGTGAGAAGATTTGAAATTCATCGAGCCAATTCTCTGTTCTATGTCTGAATAGCTGTCTAGGTACCAGAAATTGCCATAATTCTCTTATTCAGAACTTTTCTGTTCATATCTCCGTGTCAGAATTTGATCTCAGGTTGAAACTTCGTCTGTGAGTTCAGTAGTACCTCATTTGCATGTAGGGGAAGTTTAGAGGTCTAAACCTTCATAGTTTTCCTCTCTTTGAGTGTCAAAGTTCACCGCTTAAGCTTATTACTACCAGTGAGACCTAAATTTCGCTTTTTGAGCATATCAGAGGATCCTACACTCCTGTGTGAGTGTTTATAGCTCCTGTTGTGACCTGAAAGCCAACCTCTTGAGTAAACAACCACAGCCAGAAGCCCGGCGCTTTCCTAGGTAGACGGATCACACTCCGACATACTCTCTTTTTGGTGAACTCGACGTGAAACACCTAGGGTGGGAGTTTTCTTGAGAGTGTTACAGGATCAGATATCATGGCCAACCAAGGATCATCAAGTGGAGGTGCTGCTGCTGCTCAGCAACCTATTCAGTTTGATGCTGCTACGATGAAGATGTTCCAGGCTTTTTCCATGTTTATGCAGCAGCAGCAGAGCACAGAGAGGAAGGAGGTATTAGCAACCAAGGCGTTGCAATCGGTGGTGCATCAGATGGATCAGTTCAAGGGGACAGATATTTCCAAGTATGTGCGATACTATGCTAGGGAGATGGAGGTGAACAAGGTACCTGAGAAGGAGATGGTGGAGAACTTTGAACTTGCTGTTGTCCCTGAGATTCGTGGGCGTGTGAAGGAGCTCAAGCAGCAGCAAGGACAGAGTTGGGAGAGCTTTATGCGCGCTTTGAAGGAGGAGTACTACACTGAAGATTCAGAGAGGGTGACCAAGAGAACATTCTTGGAGTGGGTGGTGAAACCTAACAAAGGTTTGTCTGTAAATGAGTTGTTAAGGGAGTTTGATCGTCAATATGCTCAGCTTTCTAGGACAGAGAAGCTTACACTAGAGGTTGAGAAGACCGAGCTTTTCCTACAAGCAGCGGACGTGACTATTCAGGAGAAGCTTGAGCTGTTGCTGGAAGACAAGAGTGAGGAGAGAGGATTGAAGACTGACTGGAAGGAGGTTGAAGAGGCTGTTTCTTTGCTGGCCAAGAGACAGAGAAGAAGGGACAAGGTGGTGGTAAGTGAAGCAGCACCTCTGATAATTCCTGTCAAGCAGTTGCCTACTAAGCCTGCTTTGGTAATTGCTAGAGAGGAAGACTCACCGCTTGATGAGTTGATTAAGGGTATGAAGGAGCTTAAGCTTAAGCTCACTAGGTTAGAAGAGAAGGAGCAGAATGTACAGCCTGCTATGCAGAGACCTCAGATGAGAGAAGGCTTTGTTCATCGTTGTATATGGTGTGATAGCCTAGACCATGTAAGGAGAGATTGTGGGGAGTTTTCAGATGCATTGAGGAAGGATCTGATCTTCTTCAAAGATGGTAAGATCCATTTGAGAGAGACTGGGATGATGTTGGGAACCAACTTTGGCAAGGGTGGTATGAAGAGACTTGTGAATGAGATATCAGCATCACATGCTGTTTCTCTTGTGAATGCTGCTACCTGTGGAGTGAAAGTGGAGATGGAGAGAGAGAAAGGGACTACTGGGTTGTGGTCAGATGTAGTGCGGTCCGTAGCTAGAACAGAGCTAGACAAGGATGTGCTACGAAGGGTTGGCAACTCAATTCGAGAAACTACAGGATGGAATGATCCTGTGGACACTATGTCAGTGCATGCTTATGTTGCAAGAAGTCATCATGAAGCTCTACTAGAAGAAAAATGCAGGAGGGAGGATGCAGGTGAGGCTTCTACAGCCAAACGACCTGCTACAAGGAGTGAAAGGGCTAGACCAGAGGCAAGGCAGGAGACAACACCTACTCGGGAGGAGACTATGGAGGATCTACCACCTACAACACCAAAGGAGAAGGAGAGAAGCAAGGAGAAGGGTAAGATGCCTGCATACAAACTTCAGTCTGACATTGAGATTGCTACAGACTTGAAGCAAGTGTTAGAGAACCGTATCTTGAATGGGAAGGTTGAGTTTACCTTGGGTGAGATTCTTGGGATAGCAAAGCGTGAGTTCCATGAGGTTATCATAGATATCATCAAGAGGAAACGTCAGATTTTGGGTGAAGCAGCTACGCTTAACGCTCTAGGGACCAAACTGTCAGAAGATGAGGAAGATGAGATTTCTGGTTACTGCTCTCAAGTATCAGAGGGAAGATCAGATCAGCACGTGAGGTTTGAAGATGAGGTGGAAGCATCGCAGAAGAGCCATTACTCTCACAACCATTGGGCGAGAGCAACCACAGAGACCTTAGTGAAGCTGGGAGATCTAGAGGAACCTGTGGTGGCGTTGATTGATCATGGCTCAGAGATTAATCTGATGTCTAAGGAGCTGTACAAGCGTGGGACGTGGCCCATAGACACCGATCATGGATGGCTTATCCGTGCTGCCAACAACCAGAGGGGAGAACTCTATGGTGCTTGTCCCAACATCAAGGTAACTGTGGGTGACATCAGTGATGTTCAGAATTTCTTTGTGCAAGACATGTCAACCTATCCTATCATTCTAGGGCAGCCTTACATTACTGCTGTTAGAATGGAGACACGAGTTATGGATGATGGTTCAGCTTATGCTAGGATACGTAGTAGAGACGGCAAAAGAGCTGTTCAGTTTTTGACCGTTGCTGCAGAACATGAGAGGAATCGTGATAGCTTGAGAGACCGTCCACTACCTAAGATTACTCAGGAGTTTAGAGAGTCTAGGGGTTTTGGCAGAGTACCATTGAAGAGCGAGACTTCAACGGTACAGTAGAGCTAGGATTCTCGCCTGATCCAGTAGAGCATGAGGCTTTATCCACTGGCTTCTTAGGATTGACGGCATGTGGGTCAGTGTGTTATAGGAAGGTTGAGAATCTGAAGAGGTTTGAGAGGCAACATGTGAAGTGTGTACAGCAGTCTTTGTGGGACAGTGGAGAGTTAGCAGGAGATGAATATATATCTGGAGTGTTTGAAGAGCAGTATTTGGTAGATACTATAGGGGAGTTGAAATCTATAGTAGAAAGTTCTGTAGATGATGTAGATAGAGTGGTGAGAGTGAGCTCCAAGGAGCTTTATGATGTAATTGATAAGTTTATAGATCGACAAGAGGTGTATGTGGAGACCAAGTACAAGTCAGTGGCAAAGAAAGTTAAACCAGTGGCTTTGCCTTTACCACTCGACTACAATCAGAAGATGGAGCAAGCTGCACGAGAATCGACGCTCAGAGGACCGAGAAGAATTGGGCACCAGTTTACAGAAACAACACTGAAGGACCTGAGGATTGGAGGTGATGGATTTCTTACTGAGCAAGAGAAGAAGAGCTTCAGGGAGATGCTATCTAGACATGGTAAGGCGTTTGCGTTTGAGTCACATGAAGTATGATGTGTAGATCCAAGTGTAGTTGCACCTATGGTAATCTTTACTATACCGCATGTGCCTTGGAATCTACGTCCTATCCCTGTGCCTAGAGCTCATCTGCCAAAGCTGATAGACTTGCTCAATGAGAGGATTAGGATGGGTATCTTGGAACGATCTATAGCTCCCTATTTTAGCAGATGGTTTACTGTTCCGAAGAAAAGTGGAGCTTTGAGATTCATTCAAGATATGCAGCCAGTTAACAAGGTAACTATCAGGAATATGGGTATAGGACCTATTGTAGACGAGTTTGTGGAGGCTTTTGCTGGTCGTGCTATCTATTCCATGGGAGACTTATATTCAGGTTATGACCAGTTTCAATTATCCTCTGAGAGTAGAGACTTGACTACAATGAGGACACCTTTAGGGTTACTAAGGATGTGCACCTTACCACAAGGTGCTACCAATTCGGTAGCACATATGATGAATGGCATGAACAAAGTTTTGAGGGACTTCATTCCTGAAAAAACTATGCCATTCCTTGATGATTTGCCGATCAAAGGGTGTGCTGAGGAGGAGAAGAATGAGGTAAAAGATCAGAGGGGGTGCCGTAAGTTTGTAGCAGATCACATAGCTGATTGTGATAAGATACTGAGTCGACTGGAAGAGGTTCATTTGACTTTATCAGGAGCCAAGTCTGTGTTTGGAGTACAAGAGGTGTTAATAGTGGGACATCTGTGTGGATCTTATGGTCGGAAACCTTGTCCAAACAAGGTTGATGCCATCCGAAGGATGAAGGAGACATGTGGATCGGTTACTGAGGTGAGAAGGTTTCTAGGAGCATGTGTGTTTTATCATATATGGATTCCACACTTTGCACATGTAGCAGATCCGTTGTACAAGCTGCTGAGGAAGGGACAAAGATTTCAGTGGCAAGAGGAGCAAAGCGAGTCTAT
The DNA here is from genome assembly GCA_036924285.1 of Asterella californica. Classification (NCBI taxonomy): domain Eukaryota; kingdom Viridiplantae; phylum Streptophyta; class Marchantiopsida; order Marchantiales; family Aytoniaceae; genus Asterella; species Asterella californica. The sequence goes on along the minus strand of JAYKYS010000010.1, from coordinate 18,552,456 downwards.
GAGGAAGTTGAAGGATCTTTTAGCTTCACCACCAACTCTACGGAAGATTTCAAGAGGATCCGTAGGATAGCTTATGGTTACTTTTTACATGGAGGACATCTATGGAAGCGCCCTAAGCTACAAGGAGGTATACCGCAGCGGGTGGTATGTGACCTAGGATCGCAGCAGAAGCTGATCGAGGAGTTCCATGAGAGTTTATGGGCTGGTCATAGAGGAGTTTGGGCTACATTTGCCAAGATGAAGGAAAAGTATTGGTGGAAGGGTATGTATAAGGATGTAGTACAATTTGTTTCATCTTGTATACCCTGCCAGATGTATTCCAACGTACGTCATCGTGATGGATTGCATCCTACTTATCCTTTAGCCATTCATTACAAATGGGTAGTTGATCTGGTAACTATGCCATTTGGATTTGGACAAATGAGGTATCTAGTCTTGGCTAGAGAAGATCTATCTAACCAAGTTGAAGGTCGTGCTCTGAGGACGAAGACCACTGCTAGTGTCTGCCGCTTTCTACTTGAAGATGTTATTTGTAGGTATGGGTGTGTGGAAAAGATCACTGCAGATAGGGGTGAGCTGGATGCACAAGAAGCAGTTGAATTCTTCAAGCGATTGGGAATCAAGTTGGCGTTAACCACTGCTTACAATCCTGAAGGGAATGGCAAGAGCGAAAGAGGTCATCCGCCAATCATCAAAGCTTTGGTAAAAGCTTGCAAGGGTAAGATCCGTGAATGGCCTAGACTGTTACCATTTGCTTTGTGGGCAGATCGTACAACTCATAGTACCGTTACAGGTTACATGCCAGCAGAGTTGATACTAGGGCAAAAACCTGTGATGCCGATTGAGGAGGTTGTGCCTACTTGGAATGTTTTGCCATGGGAAGATGGTAGAAGTACGGAGGATCTTCTTGCATTAAGGATCCAGCAGTTAGAACGGAGACCTGAGGATGTTGCCAAAGCTGTGGAAAGGTTAAAGACTGCTAGAGAGAGAAACAAAGGCAGATTTGATAGAACGCATAGATTACGACCCAAACCAGTTAAGGAAGGTGATTGGGTGTTAGTCTATGATAGTAGTCTTGATAATCAGCATAGCGCTATCAGAAAGTTTTCCAAGAGATGGTTCGGACCTTATGTGGTGTTAGAAGTTTATGATAATGCCACATATTCTTTGAGAGAGTTAGATGGTGCAGTGCTCAAGATACCAGTCGCAGGGAAGAGAATCAAGCTCTTTAGAAGGAGAGAGGACGACCAGAACATTGCAGAGCTTACTGAGGATGAAGCTGAAGACTCAATGGAGGTTGAAGATGAATTTGAAGCTGAAGCTGAAGAGTCTTGATCTGGTCTGGCACATACCGGAGGATGTGCAGGTTCAGAGGGGGCGGATGTCGCGCTACTTGGCGGCTACATGCTTGACTTCTACTCCGACGCTTAGGTTTGGTAGTTCTAGAAGTTAGCTCATATTACTTCTAGTCCTTTATGTATATGTTTGACACCTTTGCATACGGTGTTAACACTATTTTGAGTCCTAGTAGGCTGATAGTATGTTAGTTATCTTGTTCAAGCATTTGTGCGCTTGTGCAAGTGACTTCTTACTTGTCTATGACGTTCAATGTACATAACTTAGGGTTTCCATGCTGATAGGGGTTTGAGCTCATGGGTTGTACTTACTTGTCGCCCATGCACGCTTTCTAGCTAATTTAAGTTATTTTTCAGGGCTATATGTCATTTTAGGTAGTTTAAGTTTTACGCTGGCACTCTAGGGGGCTTGACGTGGTAGCCTATGAGTGTAGATAAGTTACCAGGTAGTTTAAGGCACAAAAGGACAGTCAAGTGGAGCTATGAACTCCCATTGGTCCATTTTTGTCTTTTGTAAGACTCTAAGTTTAGAAACAGAGCTCTAGAGGAGAGTTCGAGCAATTGGTGAGGTATCTTCGAAATCTGAGAACACAGGAAGAGAGAGCTCGTCGTGCCAAGCACTGTCAGTGAAATTTTTGCTCGATTTGGATCAATAAACAAGGAGTTATGCCCAATTGAAGTTCGGATTGTGCCAAAACTGCGTCACTTTTGTTGATTTTGGGGTTTTCGGTGCCAATTGCAGCAGAATTGAGGAAATCACTTCAAAACTTCGTGGTTGCGTTCACTGTCAGGAGGGCCACGACTGTCCAAAAAGTTTCATATCATTTGAGTAATTGAGTAATTCAGGGTGGCCGCTGAAGCAGAGGGGGTCTGAAAAGCTCTTAATCTAGAGCAGCGACTTTAGAGAAGGAGATCTGGAGTTCTACAAACATTCAGGAGTCCCAACTTCACAGGGATGTTCAGCATCCTGTAGACTTCAAATACTGTGAGAAGATTTGAAATTCATCGAGCCAATTCTCTGTTCTATGTCTGAATAGCTGTCTAGGTACCAGAAATTGCCATAATTCTCTTATTCAGAACTTTTCTGTTCATATCTCCGTGTCAGAATTTGATCTCAGGTTGAAACTTCGTCTGTGAGTTCAGTAGTACCTCATTTGCATGTAGGGGAAGTTTAGAGGTCTAAACCTTCATAGTTTTCCTCTCTTTGAGTGTCAAAGTTCACCGCTTAAGCCTATTACTACCAATGAGACCTAAATTTCGCTTTTTGAGCATATCAGAGGATCCTACACTCCTGTGTGAGTGTTTATAGCTCCTGTTGTGACCTGAAAGCCAACCTCTTGAGTAAACAACCACAGCCAGAAGCCCGGCGCTTTCCTAGGTAGACGGATCACACTCCGACAACGTGAGGTTTGAAGATGAGGTGGAAGCATCGCAAAAGAGCCATTACTCTCACAACCATTGGGCAAGAGCAACCACAGAGACCTTGGTGAAGTTGGGAGATCTGGAGGAACCTGTGGTGGCATTGATTGATCACAGCTCAGAGATTAATCTGATGTCTAAGGAGCTGTACAAGCATGGGAGGTGGCCTATAGACACCGACCATGAATGGCTTATACGTGCTGCCAACAACCAGAGGGGAGAACTCTATGGTGCTTGTCCCAACATCAAGGTAACTGTGGGTGACATCAGTGATGTTCAGAATTTCTTTGTGCAAGACATGTCAACCTATCCTATCATTCTAGGGCAGCCTTACATTACTGCTGTTAGAATGGAGACACGAGTTATGGATGATGGTTCAGCCTATGCTAGGATACGTAGTAGAGACGGCAAAAGAGCTGTTCAATTTTTGACCGTTGCTACAGAACATGAGAGGAATCGTGATAGCTTGAGAGACCGTCCACTACCTAAGATTACTCAGGAGTTTAGAGAGTCTAGGGGTTTTGGCAGAGTACCATTGAAGAGCGAGACTTCAACGGTACAGTAGAGATAGGATTCTCGCCTGATCCAGTAGAACAGGAAGCTTTATCCTCTAGCTTCTTAGGATTGACGTCCTAAGAAGCTAGATCAGTGTGTTATAGGAAGGTTGAGAATCTGAAGAGGTTTGAGTAAAGACAACATGTGAAGTGTGTACAACAGTCTTTGTGGGATAGTGAAGAGTTAGCCGGAGATGAATACATATCTGGAGTGTTTGAAGAGCAGTATTTGGTAGATACTATAAGGGAGTTGAAATCTATAGTAGAAAGTTCTATAGATGATGTAGATAGAGTGGTGAGAGTGAGCTCCAAGGAGCTTTATGATGTAATTTGATAAGTTTATAGATCGACAAGAGGTGTATGTGGAGACCAAGTACAAGTCAGTGGCTTTGCCTTTACCACTCGATTACAATCAGAAGATGGAGCAAGCTGCACGAGAACCGACGCTCAGAGGACCGAGAAGAATTGGGCACCAGTTCACAGAAACAACACTGAAGGAGCTGAGGATTGGAGGTGATGGATTTCTTACTGAGCAAGAGAAGAAGAGCTTCAGGGAGATGCTATCTAGGCATGGTAAGGCGTTTGCGTTTGAGTCACATGAAGTAGGATGTGTAGATCCAAGTGTAGTTGCACCTATGATAATCTTTACTATATCGCATGTGCCTTGGAATCTACGTCCTATCCTTGGAAGGCTGGTCTGATGCAGATTTCAAGAAGATCCGTAGAACAGCTTATGGTTACTTTTTACATGGAGGACATCTATGGAAGCGCCCTAAGCTACAAGGAGGTATACCGCAACGGGTAGTATGTGACTTGGAATTGCAGCAGAAGCTGATCAAGGAGTTCCATGAGAGTTTATGGGCTAGTCATAGAGGAGTTTGGGCTACATTTGTCAAGATGAAGGAGAAGTATTGATGGAAGGGTATGTATAAGGATGTAGTACAGTTTGTTTCATCCTGTATATCTTGTCAGATGTACTCCAATGTACGTCACCGTGATGGATTGCATCTTACTTATCCTTTAGCCATTCATTACAAATGGGTAGTGGATCTGGTAACTATGCCGTTTGGGCTTGGACAAATGAGGTATCTAGTCTTGGCTAGAGAAGATCTATCTAACCAAGTTGAAGGTCGTGCTCTGAGGACGAAGACCACTGCTAGTATCTGCCGCTTTCTACTTGAAGATGTTATTTGTAGGTATGAGTGTGTGGGAAAGATCACTGCAGATAGGGGTGAGCTGGATGCACAAGAAACAATTGAGTTCTTCAAGCGATTGGGAATCAAGTTGGCGTTAACCACTGCTTACAATCCTGAAGGGAATGGCAAGAGCGAAAGAGGTCATCTGCCAATCATCAAAGCTTTGGTAAAAGCTTGCAAGGGTAAGATCCGTGAATGGCCTAGACTGCTACCATTTGCTTTGTGGGCAGATCGTACAACTCGTAGTACTGTTACAGGTTACATGCCAGCAGAGTTGATACTAAGGCAAAAACCTATGATGCCGATTGAGGAGGTTGTGCCTACTTGGAATGTTTTGCCATGGGAAGATGGTAGAAGTACGGAGGATCTTCTTGCATTAAGGATCCAGCAGTTAGAATGAAGACCTGAGGATGTTGTCAAAGCTGTGGAAAGATTAAAGACTGTTAGAGAGAGAAACAAAGACAGATTTGATAGAACGCACAGATTACGACCCAAACCAGTTAAGGAAGGTGATTGGGTGTTAGTCTATGATAGTAGTCTTGATAATCAGCATAGCGCTATCAGAACGTTTTCCAAGAGATGGTTCGGACCTTATGTGGTGTTAGAAGTTTATGATAATGTCACATACTCTTTGAGAGAGTTAGATGGTGCAGTGCTCAAGATACCAGTCGCAGGGAAGAGAATCAAGCTCTTTAGAAGGAGAGAGGACGACCAGAACATTGCAGAGCTTACTGAGGATGAAGCTGAAGACTCAATGGAGGTTGAAGATGAATTTGAAGCTGATGCTGAAGAGTCTTGATCTAGGTCTGACACATACCGGAGGATGTGCAGGTTCAGAGGGGGTGGATGTCGTGCCATTTGGCGGCTACATGCTTGACTTCTACTCCGACGCTTAGGTTTGGTAGTTCTAGAAGTTAGCTCATATTACTTCTAGTCCTTTATGTATATGTTTGACACCTTTGCATACGGTGTTAACACTATTTTGAGTCTTAGTAGGCTGATAGTATGTTAGTTATCTTGTTCAAGCATTTGTGCGCTTGTGCAAGTGACTTCTTACTTGTCTATGACGTTCAATGTACATAACTTAGGGTTTCTATGCTGATAGAGGTTTGAGCTCATGGGTTGTACTTACTTGTCGCCCATGCACGCTTTCTAGTTAATTTAAGTTATTTTTCAGGACTATGTGTCATTTTAGGTATTTAAGTTTTACGCTGGCACTCTAGGGGGCTTGACGTGGTAGCCTATGAGTGTAGATAAGTTACCAGGTAGTTTAAGGCACAAAAGGACAATCAAGTGGAGCTATGAACTCCCATTGGTCCATTTTTGTCTTTTGTAAGACTCTAAGTTTAGAAACAGAGCTCTAGAGTGGAGTTCGAGCATTTGGTGAGGTATCTTCGAAATCTGAGAACACAGGAAGAGAGAGCTTGTCGTGCCAAGCATTGTCAGTGAAATTTTTGCTCGATTTGGATCAATAAACAAGGAGTTATGCCCAATTGAAGTTCGGATTGTGCTAAAACTGCATCACTTTTGTTGATTTTGGGGTTTTCGGTGCCAATTGCAGCAGAATTGAGGAAATCACTTCAAAACTTCGTGGTTGTGTTCACTGTCAAGAGGTTACGACTGTCCAAAAAGTTTCGAATCATTTGAGTGATTGAGAAATTCAAGGCAGCCGCTGAAGCAGAGTGGGTCTGAAAAGCTCTTAATCTAGAGCAGCGACTTTAGAGAAGGAGATCTGGAGTTCTACAAACAATCAGGAGTCCCAATTTCACAGGAGTGTTCAGCAAGCTGTGAACTGCAAATCCTGTAAGAAACTTTGAAGTTGATCGAGCCAATTTCCTGTTATAGATCGAAATAGCTATCTGGGTATCAGAAATTGCCGTAATTTCTCTGTTCAAAAAGTTTCTACCCATATCTCGATGCTCTGAACTGATCTCAAGCTGAAACTTCATATGTGTATCCAGTAGGACCTCATTTTACATGAAGGAGAAGTTCTGAAGTCTACACCTTCATAGTTTTTCTCTCTTTGTGTGTGAAAGTTCACCGCTTAAACTTATTACTACTAGTTAGACCTAAATTTTGCTTTTTGAGCATATTAGAGGATCCTATACAACTGTGTGAGTGTTTATGGCCCCTGTTGTGACTTGAAAGCCAACCTCTTGAGTAAACAACCACAGCCAGAAGCCCGGCGCTTTCCTAAGTAGACGGATCACACTCCGACATCGGCTGAAACGGTAGCCCATAGCCAACCATAGTAACTGCACATCATAGTCTCCTAAGTGGTCCTTCTGCAAGCCATACTTGCGCAATCCTCTCTTCATCGTCTGAACTACTCTCTCTGCCAAACCATCCGCCTCAGGATGATCTCGAGATGTAGTCCGATGGTCAATCAGCGCCTGATCACACAAGGCCTGAAACTCACCAAGGAACTCTGTACCTTGGTCGGTCAGCACTTCAGCTGGTGCTCCAAAACGACTCAACACTCGATCTAAGAACGCATACGCTGTCCCTTCACTCGCCTTGTCTGGTAATGCCACCAACTCAATCCACTTGGAGAAGTGCTCCACCATCACCAACACATACCGGTGGTGACGTACGGTCAACCGTAAGGTCCCACAAAATCCAAACTCCAACGGTAACCCAATCCCATAATCGGTAAGGGGTGTAACTGAGGGGTAGGAGCATTAAATGATGCTCGTACTCATCACAAACCACACATCGTGCGACAAACTGTTGCACATCGACGTGCATACCATGCCACCAATACTGTCCTTGGAGTAAGCTATGCGTACGCTTCACTTTAAAATGTCCCAACTCCTCATGGGCATGTCGTACTAACTGTGCCCTCTGGGATGGATGTGGCACTATCCGTACCCTCCCATCACTCCACACTCGAAGTACATGTCGTCCTTCTCGTCGAAATCTCTTCGCTCGTTGAAAGACACGATCTCGCTCCTTGGTACTTATTGTGCCTACTACCACACCAGTATGTAGATTCTCCATCACGGTCACATCATCATGGATATCTCGTTGGTCTGGAACACCATCTCCACCCTCAGGATCTGGAGAATCATCATCTACTCTCTGACCAGAGAAAGATACGACTTGGCCCTCCATACTAGAGTTCATGGCCAACACACAAAGAAAGGCAGATGCATGCCACCCTGGCACTATCTCCTCATCAACCTCGTCATGCCATCAAGCCCCAGTCTGATCCTACTGACTCGTGCACGGGTTGCGACTCAACCCATCGGCATCTAGGTTTGCAACTCCAGGTCTATGTACTACCTGGAAGTCATACTCCTGTAAGATCAGGGAGCCCAAACAGATAAACATATGATATGAGAGTAAAAGGTTCCAAAACAGATAACATCGAAAGTGTGCAACAACCCACACTGCCGCCAAACACTCTCCCTCATACGAACTATACCTCGCCTCCGCTGAATTGTTGGAGCGACTGGCATACGCCACCACGAACTCCTTTTCTCATCATCATGTTGAGTCAGCACTGCTCCAAGTCCCAACATACTTCAATCGGTGTGCAGTTGGAAAGGATGCCCCCTAACAGATCTCCTCAAGATGAGAGTAGATGTCAACCTATCTTTAAGCTCTACGAAAGCTCGCTCCTGCTCATCTTTCCACTGCCACTCCTGGTCCACCTTCATCAGCTTGGTCAACGGCTTCACAATTGCACTAAATCCTTTCACGTACCGACGATAAAAGTTTACCAAATCAACAAATGCTCGAACTCGACTCACATCTGTGGGGCGCGAGATACGTGCAATAGTCTCAACCTTCGTCTGTTGAACACCCAATCCACCTGGATAGATGGTGTGACCCAGATACTCTACCAACTCTTGGAAGAATTTACATTTCCCAGGGTGTAACTTCAACCCATGAGCTCTCAATTGCTCGAACACATCCCGTAAGTGTCTCTCGTGCTCCTCCACTGTAGCACTATAGACTAAGATGTCGTCAATATAACATCTGACAAAATCCAATCCTGCTAGGATTCTGTCCATCACCCTTTGGAACTCAGCAGGGGCGTTCTTCAACCCAAATGGTAAGAACCGTCACTGATACAAACAATCCTTGCCGTGAGAGTCAATTCTCTAGAATGCTGTCTTGGACTTATCTTCTTCTCTCAATGGCAACTGATGATACCCTGCTCGAAGATCCAAAGTACTGAAGATCTTCACATGCCCCACTGCATCAAAGATCTCCTCAGGTGTCGGCATGACATACTTATCGAACTTCGTCTGCCGATTGATAGGACGGTAGTCCCCACACATCCGTCTATTCGTGTAGTTGCCATACATATCTTTCTTGGCTGGCATAACTGTGGCAGATGCATACTCTCCATGCAACATCTCCACCAACCCAACCTCCAACAAGTCTTGAGTCCGACTCTGGATCAAGGCTCTCTCCATGTCATTGTACTTGTAAGGACGTCGAAAGATTGACGTGTCATTAGCCAAGTCGATCCGTATACCAGGTCCCTTCAAGGTACCAAAATCCTTCATACTGAAGGCAAAATAATTCCTGTAACTCTTCAGGAATCTTTGGACTCTTCGTCTCTCCTCTCCTATAAGCTTGGGTCCAATGTCCGGCTCCCAAGTATCCTCTGTCACCATGCTAGAGGTAGAAGACGAAGTTGTTGACTGCTATCTTGCAGCCTGTAGAGCAGTTTCCTTCTGCTCACCACTAACAACCTCCACCGCTACTGTGCGTAAAACTTCTGCAGTTCTAGCTGCAAGCTCCACACTCTCTCCTATGACATCCCATGAAGTCCAAGGATGACGAACTCCACGTGCCTCGTCCCCAGCCTTTGCCTCCACCGACCCGGTAAGCAAAGAGCTCAAGAGTGCTCGAGCAGTAACACCCGTCGATCGCATCCGACGCTGCTCAGCCAATCCAAGGCTAACAATCTATGTCAAGCAGTTCAAGTCCATTGCTTGACCCAACACTTGACGACGTGAAGTCTCTGACACCGAAGCTACTGCCGTCGTACTCGTAGCGAAACCCATCGCTCGCTCTCTCTCATCGGCATTGAGCTCCACCAACTGCCATAATTGAGCATCCCACACAAGCCCAGGTCCTCCATCTCTGTAAGCGTGTGACGCTGAAAAGCTTACCAAAGTGGGTAACACTATCATGGACCGTCCTACTAGGTTCACCACTGTCATGGGTGACCTATCGACGACTCTCACTACTTGAGATCGTCGTCCTGCATCCAAGATGCTATCAACCGTAAGATGCACTGGTCGTCTTACTCCATCGTGTGCGCGCTTAAGCACCTCTCTCGGTAACAAGTTCGTCCACCACAACCGTGGACGATGTGCACGAGATCCTACTCTCACTGCATCCAACAACACTGCTGGTCCAACCCAAGACCGCACTTAGTGCACACTCGCCATCATCTGTGTATGAGCATCACCCAACAAAGGAACGTTCTCCAAGATGTACGCTGGAGAATCCACCTGATGCATCTGGAGATGTCGTAAGATCCGTAACATCTCTCAGAACATCCTAGATCGCGGGTCATGTAAACCCGACCTCTCCCAGCACGCGTGTGACCTTGACATGGCCAACCGGCTATCACCAAGTGAATGGTGCCCACAAACGTAAGATCCTGCGTCCCCAGCAGTGAAATATCTGACGGTAATGCTTGCTGGTATCCTCTAACAGCTGATATGGGCAACAACTCAAGATATCTCTACACCAAACGTGCCACATGTCGCAATAAGATACGTCTCGCAATCTCATCTCTCTCCACATACAAGTATCGCTCTACTTGTATGCCTGCCTGCAATACCGCAGCCAAACCTGTGCTGATCCCTCCAAACAGCTCTAGCACACATACACCCTCCTCTGGATACTGCCACACAATGGGAGTCGTATCCAACGGTGATAAAGTCACATGATCAATAGCAGGAACAACCATTTGTTCCTCTACTGGTGGTACAAAGGCTTCACTCCAAGCCTGCTGCACCAGCTGATCAGCATACCGCTGTAACTCTCCACTCGAACTCCAGAGTGAAACATCCAAGGCAGATGGTACTAACGTAGACATGCTAGGCATGTCCTCCACCTCCTCAAAGACCGGAGTATCCTCCGCATGGGCATTGTCCTCCAACAACTCACCCGGCCAAGTGATGACCGAACTGAATCTTGCAACGGATGCCATCGTCCTTGGTGTAGGCTCCGTCGTCCCAACTCTAGCACTGAACCGCACTAGTAAGCGGCTCACTCGTCCCTCACCGGACTGCCAACCTGGTCTGTAAGATGTTGTCTCCGCCCAATAGTAGATCATGAATCCCATAGGGTACAACACAGCACCTCCAACCAATACATCATAAGACTCTGCGGCTGTAACGATGACCTTGGCCCTCACCATAGAGCCATCCGTGGGGTGATCTGGCCGAACTCTCACCGTCAACATCTCACGTGTCATGTGTAGAGTCGTACCTCCTGATCCCTCTAGAGATGTCTGCAACTGGAATGGACATCTCTCCACTTCGGACTTCTTTAGACCCAAACCAATACACGCCGCCTTTCCCAACATCAACGGTTGGGCTCCAGAGTCTAACAAGACCTTCTGAGATCGATACACTTTCCTTGAAGGTGCCACCAAACAGAAGATACCACTTCTGTTGTCCAACAACACCACACCTGGTGCCAAACCAGCACGGTCAATCGCCGGCCTAGCTGGTAATTCATCTAACCTAGCAGTCGCCGCTTGCCAAGTACCACTGGTAGCTGTCCTGATCCTCGACTCCATGGACACGTCTACCGTCTCTCGCTGAACTACTTCAGCACTAGAGATAACTACATCCTCGCTCTCACTGAGCGTGGCCGCCAACTGGAACACTGGAGCCAAGTTGACTCCCAATGCCCTCATATCCGTGGTTGAGAATAGTGAGGCTCGCAAAACTACTGTAGCCGCCTCCAACATCGGGTTCAACATCGCATCCACAGACGTCGAAGGTGGGCTCACATCACACCCACTCCTGGATGTCGATGCCTCCAACTCTACTGCACCATCGGTAGGCCGTTTAAGAACCATAGATGTGGTCCTCAACGCCTCCGATAACGTGAACAACTGAGGAAGTCTGGTCTTTCTACCAACCTCTCCGCGTTGTGGCAACTCCACTGACGCACCTCGTGGCTCAGAGGCATGTACTGCACCTCTAGTCACTGCCGCAGATGCCTCAATCTGCACCACACCAGCCATGAAGTCGAAGTCATCTCCTTCTCCTCCATAAGACGTGGAAGCCTCTGTTCCACCTGATCTCTGCTGAGCCATAGCCATACTAGCTATCCTCTGCTCCAACTGCTCAATCCGAGCAGCCATACCTGCTTCTGACGTCGTAGTAGACGGTGGACCGACCGGTTCTCTCCCATGGACCTCTACCTCCAGCTCGACCACCACGGCCTCCTTGAGCTCCTCCACCTCATCCACGATCAGCCTTCCCTTGCCGCAACTCGGGATGGAGATCAAAACAACGATCACTACTGTGATCAGGTCGTCCGCAATGATCACACTGCCTAGGTACTGCTTGAGACGTTCCTGACGTCTCATAACCACCTCTCCTCTATGGACAGTCCTTTTGCTGATGAGGACCATCACACGTCCAGCAAGGACCCGCTTGCTGCTGGCTAGAGAAAGATGGCATGGATTTCTGCCCACCAGATCCTCCAACACCTCCCTGAGATCGTGACTGCTCCGCACGATCCTTACCACCACCACCACCACGTTGTTGCGTAGCCTGTGATCCTCGAGAAGAGGTGATCGCTCCATGTGGTGTCTCCTTGTTCAACCCAGCAACCACCACCCTCTCCTCCACCATGTTGAGCTCAATCCGCTCAGCCAGACTAAAGACAACCACCAAAGTCGGAGCGGTATCTCTAAGAAGAGTAGCATCTCTAACTCTCCTACGCAGCTCCCGGTCTAGTATCCCATACTAGAACTGGACTGCCTGTGCTTCCGTCACCCCTTGGGTAACGCTGATCAACCGCCTCATGCGAGTAAACGCCTCGCGTAAGCTCTCTCCAGTCCTCTACTGGAACTCCTGCAGACTCCTCAACTTGTCGGTCCGCACACCCTGATAGTTCTTCCTCAAACATTGGAAGAACTAGACCACAGGGTTAAACCCTGGTGGTATCCCGCTCACACTACCATTTGCTCCACTACATGTGGACGCGCCGCTGGTAGTAGGTACTCCGTCACATGTGGCTGTATCACTGCTACTGGCACCCGAACTCGCAGATGCTACGTCTCCCGAAACTACGCAAGTAGTGATAGAAACGTAGTTGGGAGACCAATGTTGTCTCCACAACTCGATCTCAACACTGTAATCTCGCCTGAACTCATGATAATCGTCCATCGGCGGTCCCTCCAAGTGCTGGAACAAACCCTTTCACACCATGAAGGGTGTAAACAGCTGGGGGTTCCACATCTGCTGCAGATCGCACCAACTGTCGAACTCCTGGATGAAGTCATCCAGCTCAATGGTACCAATTGTACCTGAGTAACGTCGAGGTCCCTTCGTGGCCCCATAGATCTCGTCCATGTCTCACAATAACGGTGTGGCGACACTAGACTCACCATCAGAAAATGCGCTGTCTGCGTCTGACTCGTCCTCTGGAACAACCGACGACAATGGTGTAGGTAGTCGGTACCTCACCCCACTCCGTGTTTACCCACTGTCCAAGAAGTCCTCACCAGAACCTCCCGAGAACTTCGTGATGAGAGAACCCCGCTAACACACTTCCCAACCGGAATGTCGCAATCTTCGTCACCACCGTAACCACCACTTGCCTAACCCCGCTCCCACTGAGCTCACCTATCCCCTACTATGACGGTCAAGGTAAGGACAACATGTACCTGCCATCACCACATGCAGCCTCTCACGGTCTGTTGGTCGTCATTCCAACCACACCGTGAGAAAGACAAAGATAGTCTGACTGGTCCGCAGCTCCAGTCTCACTACCGACAGCACACTAGAGTGAACTCACTCCGGAAATCAAGCGCCAACACAAGCAAACGCGACGCACAAACAAGAAGTAGAATATGGAGGGGTTCCAACCACAAGAAGTCCAAACGATAACCCTCCACACTCAAACATTCACATAAAGAGAAACTCAGGTCCACTCGGACTGACGTCTCCTCATCGGTGACCACATGCACAATATATGGTCACCAACTGTCGTAACTGACACTGGAGGTCACTAACTAGATGTCCACACCTCTAGTAGCTCCAAAAACATCCACGTGGTAGCTCTACTAGCTCACCCAAGACAACTGCCACCAATTGCCTCTATACACGTCTCTACGGTATAGGCAAGCACTACCACAACTATAGCTTACCCCTAATACTATGGGGTCGTCCTACCACTCCTCCAGGGACGTGCGAGAAGGTCTCCTACTATCTTATACAAGTCCATAAGTACTTGCACGCATCCCTGTAAGACACCAAGAGCTATTGGTCTAGTGGTAAAGCCAAAGCTAAGACTACAGAGTTAGGAGTCCAGGTCCAGGAATAGTGTTGGGATGGGTGACCAGCTGGTTTTACACTTCCCACACAACTGGAACTTGGATACCTCTCTCACGCACGTCAGCAAGCTGGCTTGCGGCGGGTGCGGGTGCGGGCTCGGGTTCAGGCTCAGGCTCAGCTCCGCTCCGCCTCCGCACTCTCGCACTCCGCTCTCACGCCTCCGCACTCACGCACCTCTACTCCTCGAAGCCTCTAAACGCCTCCTACCTCGACACTCCCGCTCACTCTCCACTCCGCTCCGCTTGAAGTAGAGTAGAACAAGTACAACACACCAGAAGAGGCTCGGCTCCACCTCGAATTGCAGAAGATTGCACCAAACGAGGCTTCAAAACAGCAAAAACAGCTTGCGAGTGCACACAGGTGACCAAAATCTGACGTAAAACAGCAAGAACACCCAAAGCCAACTCGAACAACACCACAACAGATTCGCAAATTCACAATACACACTTCGCAAATGCACATACACACAAGAAAACTCCTAAACTCGAGTTTCCACACGAAATTGCACCAAAATCTGACGTAACTAGCCTTTTGGTACTTTCGGATGACACGGCAGCGAACTTCGACATGCCATAACTTCTTCAATCCTCAGCCAAACTCCACAAAACTTAGTGCACTAGAATCGTCTCTCCAATGCGCTTCCAAAGAGCCCACTCCGGCCCGACATTGACAAGTACTCCATCTGTCACGCCCAAACGCGCAATCCGGCTCCAACAAGACACTTCAAGAACATTCCGCAAAATTGTTGCAGCGCTTCCGCATGACAGAAATCTCCACTCGATCCCAACAACAGCAAATCGATCTGTGACCAGCAATGTAGCATGCGCCCACACACCTCGATCACAGCTCCAAACAATCAAGCACGAACGACAACGCCCGAAGCTACCAGCAGACGATTTCAGATTTCAGATCAGCGAGCTCTTATTGAACTCCGCCTCGACCTGCACTCAGTTCTTCGAGTAATCTGAATAGAGAAATTATCATCTCCAACACTACAACACTGATTACTCACAAATGGTCAAGCCAAACCCACTCTAAACGCGAAGAGAATCCGGGTTACACTCAACTAGACTATCCACCATAGCCTGGAGCTTGAAGGCTCAACTCGAAGAACTAAGGCCTCCAAGCCCTACCTGCAAGTATACCCCTAGTGGGCTCTCTCACCAACTCGCCCTAACGGTGTCGCGCTACTTGACGACTATATGCTTGACTTCTACTCCGACGCTTGAGTTTAGTAGTTCTAGAAGTTAGCTCATAATACTTCTAGTCCTTTATGTATATGTTTGACACCTTTGCATATGGTGTTAACACTATTTTGAGTCTTAGTAGGCTGATTACCATGTTAATAGGGCTTAAGCTCATGGGTTGTATTTGCGTGTCGCCCATGCACGCTTTCTAGCTGATTTAAGTTATTTTTCGGGGCTGCGTGTCGTTTTAGGTAGTTTAAGTTTTACGTTGGCACTCTAGTGGGCTTGACGTGGTAGCCTATGAGTGTAGATAAGTTACCAGGTAGTTTAAGGCACAAAAGGACAGTCAAGTGGAGCTATGAACTCCCATTGGTCCATTTTTGTCTTTTGTAAAACTCTAAGTTTAGAAACAGAGCTCTAGAGTGGATTTCGAGCATTTGGTGAGTGATCTTCGAAATCTGAGAGCACAGGGAGAGAGAGCTCGTCATGCCAAGCACTTCCAGTGAAATTTTCGATTGATTTGAGGCAATAAAGACGAAGTTATGACCAATTGAAGTTCGAATTGTGCTAGAATTGAATCACTTCTGTTGGATTTAGGGTTTTCAGTGTCACTCGCAGCAGATTTGAGGAAATTGCTCCAAAACTTCGAGGTTGTGTTCTCTGCCAGCAGGGCTACGATTTCCCAAAAAGTTTCATATCGATTGAGCGACTGCGTAATTCAGGGCGGCCGCTGAAGCTAAGGGGGTCTGAAAAGCTCTTAATCTAGAGCAACGACTTCAGAGGAGGAGATCTGGAGTTCTGTGTACATTCAGGAGTCCCAACTTCACAGGGATGTTCAACATCCTGTAGACTTCAATTACTGTGAGAATATTTGAAATTCATCGAGCCAATCTTCTGTTCTAGGTTGAAATAGCCATCTGGGTACCAAAAATTGCCATAATTCTCTTACTCAGAACTTTTCTGTCAACATCTCAATGCTAGAATTTCATCTCAAGCTGAAACTTCGTGTGTGTGTGTCCAGTAGTACCTCATTTACATGTAGGGGAAGTTTAGAAGTCTAAACCTTCATAGTTTTCCTCTCCTTGAGTGTCAAAGTTCACCGCCTAAACCTATTACTACTAGTGGGACCTAAATTTCACTTTTTGAGCATATCAGAGGATCCTACACACCTGTGTGAGTGTTTATAGCCCTTGTTGTGGCCTGAAAGCCAACCTCTTGAGTAAACAACCACAGCCAGAAGCCCGACGCTTTCCTAGGTAGACGGATCACACTCTGACATACTCTCTTTTTGGTGAACTCGACGTGAAACACCTAGGGTGGGAGTTTTCTTGAGAGTGTTACAGGATCAGATATCATGGCCAACCAAGGATCATCAAGTGGAGGTGCTGCTGCTGCTGCTCAGCAACCTGCTCAGTTGGATGCTGCTACGATGAAGATGTTCCAAGCTTTTCACATGTTTATGCAGCAGCGGCAGAGCACAGAGAGGAAGGAGGTGTTAGCAACCAAGGCGTTGCAATCTGTGGTGCACCAGATGGACCAGTTCAAGGGTATAGATATTTCCAAGTATGTGCGATACTATGCTAGGGAGATGGAGGTGAACAAGATACCTGACAAGGAGATGGTGAAGAACTTTGAACTTGCTGTTGTCCCTGAGATTCGTGGGCGTGTGAAGGAGCTCAAGCAGCAGCAAGGACAGAGTTGGGAGAGCTTTATGCGAGCTTTGAAGGAGGAATACTACACTGAAGATTCAGAGAGGGTGACCAAGAGAACGTTCTTGGAGTGGGTGGTTAAGCCTAACAAAGGTTTGTCTGTAAATGAGTTGTTAAGGGAGTTTGATCGTCAGTATGCTCAACTTTCTAGGACAGAGAAGCTTACACTAGAGGTGGAGAAGACCGAGCTTTTCCTACAAGCAGCGGACGTGACTATTCAAGAGAAGCTTGAGCTGTTGCTGGAAGACAAGAGTGAGGAGAGAGGATTGAAGATTGACTGGAAGGAGGTTGAAGAGGCTGTCTCTTTGCAACCAAGAGACAAAAAAGAAGGGACAAGGTGGTGGTAAGTGAAGCTGCACCTCTGATAATTCCTGTCAAGCAGTTGCCTACTAAATCCACTTTGGTAATTGCTAGAGAGGAAGACTCACCGCTTGATGAGTTGATTAAGGGTATGAAGGAGCTTAAGCTTAAGCTCACTAGGTTAGAAGAGAAGGAGCAGAATGTACAGCCTGTTATGCAGAGACCTCAGATGAGAGAAGGCTTTGTTCATCGTCGTATATGGTGTGATAGCCTAGACCATGTAAGAAGAGATTGTGGGGAGTTTTCAGATGCATTGAGGAAGGATCTGATCTTCTTCAAAGATGGTAAGATCCATCTGAGAGAGACTGGGATGATGTTGGGAACCAACTTTGGCAAGGGTGGTATGAAGAGACTTGTGAATGAGATATCAGCATCGCATGCTGTTTCTCTTGTGAACGCTGCTACATGTGGAGTGAAAGTGGAAATGGAGAGAGAGAAAGAGACTACTGGGTTGTGGTCTGAATATTTGAAATTCATCGAGCCAATCTTCTGTTCTAGGTTGAAATAGCCATCGGGGTACCAAAAATTACCATAATTCTCTTACTCAGAACTTTTCTGTCAACATCTCGGTGCTAGAATTTCATCTCAGGCTGAAACTTCGTGTGTGTGTCCAGTAGTACCTCATTTACATGTAGGGGAAGTTTAGAAGTCTAAACCTTCATAGTTTTCCTCTCCTTCAGTGTCAAAGTTCACCGCCTAAACCTATTACTACTAGTGGGACCTAAATTTCACTTTTTGAGCATATCAAAGGATCCTATACACCTGTGTGAGTGTTTATAGTCCCTGTTGTGGCCTGAAAGCCAACCTCTTGAGTAAACAACCACAGCCAGAAGCCCGGCGCTTTCCTAGGTAGACGGATCACACTCCGACAACGGCACTAACGGCCTTACCGGGATGCGCCACTTCGCACTCGGTCAACCTAACCGAGGCGCCGAACTGACGTGACAGAGAAGAGGCTATTTTTTTTCTATTTCCTAAACCTGAGAGAAGAGGCTATTTTTTTTCTAAGGCATGAACCTTAAGCCTACGGTCGGGGGTCGCACAATAGAGCCCCAATGATCCTAAGACAGCGGTCTGTGGTCGCATCGTTGTCGGAGTGTAATCCGTCTACCTAGGAAAGCGCCGGGCTTCTGGCTGTGGTTGTACACTCAAGAGGTTGGCTTTCAGGTCACAATAGGGCTATAAACACTCACACGGATGTGTAAGATCTAGTAATATACCCAGAAGGTGAAATTCAGGTCCAGCTGGCAGTAATAGGATTCGGCGGTGAACTTTGACACTCACGGAGAGGAAAACTATGAAGGTTTAGACCTCTAAACTTCCCCTACATGCAAATGAGGTACTACTGAACTCACAGACGAAATTTCAGCCTGAGATCAAATTCTGACACGGAGATATGAACAGAAAAGTTTTGAGCAAGAAAACTACGGCAATTTCTGGTACCTAGCTGGCTATTTCAACCTATAACAGAGTATGTCGGAGTGTGATCCGTCTACCTAGGAAAGCGCCGGGCTTCTGGCTGTGGTTGTTCACTCAAGAGGTTGGCTTTCAGGTTACAACAGGAGCTATAAACACTCACACAGGAGTGTAGGATCCTCTGATATGCTCAAAAAGCGAAATTTAGGTCTCACTGGTAGTAATAGGCTTAAGCGGTGAACTTTGACACTCAAAGAGAGGAAAACTATGAAGGTTTAGACTTCTAAACTTCCCCTACATGTAAATGAGGCACTACTGAACACACACACGAAGTTTCAGCCTGAAATTGAATTCTAGCACCGAGATGTTGACAGAAAAGTTCTGAATAAGAGAATTATGGCAATTTCTGGTACCTAGACAGCTATTCAGACATAGAACAGAGAATTGGCTCGATGAATTTCAAATCTTCTCACAGTATTTGAAGTCTACAGGATGCTGAACATCCCTGTGAAGTTGGGACTCCTGATTGTTTGTAGAACTCCAGATCTCCTTCTCTAAAGTCGCTGCTCTAGATTAAGAGCTTTTCAGACCCCCTCTGCTTCAGCGGCCGCCCTGAATTACTCAATCACTCAAATGGTTCGAAACTTTTTAGACAGTCGTAGCCCTCCTGACAGTGAACGCAACCACGAAGTTTTGAAGTGATTTCCTCAATTCTGCTGCAATTGGCACCGAAAACCCCAAAATCAACAAAAGTGACGCAGTTTTGGCACAATCCGAACTTCAATTGGGCATAACTCCTTGTTTATAGATCCAAATCGAGCAAAAATTTCACTGACAGTGCTTGGCACAACGAGCTCTCTCTTCTTGTGCTCTCAGATTTCGAAGATACCTCACCAATTGCTCGAACTCCACTCTAGAGCTCTGTTTCTAAACTTAGAGTTTTACAAAAGACAAAAATGGACCAATGGGAGTTCATAGCTCCACTTGACTGTCCTTTTGTGCCTTAAACTACCTGGTAACTTTTCTACACTCATAGACTACCACGTCAAGCCCCCTAGAGTGCCAGCGTAAAACTTAGACTACCTAAAATGACACATAGTCCTGAAAAATAACTTAAATTAGCTAGAAAGCGTGCATGGGTGACAAGTAAGTACAACCCATGAGCTCAAACCCCTATCAGCATGGAAACCCTAAGTTATGTACATTGAACGTCATAGACAAGTAAGAAGTCACTTGCACAAGCGCACAAATGCTTGAACAAGATAACTAACATACTATCAGCCTACTAGGACTCAAAATAGTGTTAACACCGTATGCAAAGGTGTCAAACATAAACATAAAGGACTAGAAATAATATGAGCTAACTTCTAGAACTACTAAACCTAAGCGTCGGAGTAGAAGTCAAGCATGTAGCCGCCAAGTAGCGCGACATCGTCAAAATGATAACTGAGGAAATCGAACCCATGACCTCTTGCTTCTACCGCTGAGTTGCCACCACCACGCTATCGCAAGATGATGACAATGTTCTCCCTCGCACAATAATAAACAGATCCGTCTTGACTTCCACATCATCTGTCTGAATTTGTCTCCCTTTCTACCCGGATTCGCGCATGGTACCTACGGCCCCGTACTCCCCTCCTAGGCAGTAAATACTTGACGCATTTACTTTCGGAGGAGGGTTAGACCGCAGCAAGTACTGAGCAGTTTTCACCAAAGACTCTAAGCAAAAGGGCCCGTGCTAGCTCTCCTCTTAGCCTACTTAATGAGGGTTGGACACACGTCAGTGGCTGATATTTCTTCTAATTCTTAGATCTCGATTCCTTTTTATTCTTAAACTTCATAAGCTAAGTATTGATTATGAAAGGTTGGACACATGTCAGTGGCTCCATGATGACACAGCTCAATTTTTTTCTAATTTTTAAACACCTATTTTTTCTATTCTTAAATCTTTGTTTTAATTCTTAAATCTCATAAGTTAAGTATTGAGCAGTTTTCACCAAGGAACCTAAGGAGAATGGCGTCAAGCACCCAAAACATAATTAAATCTTTTTTCTAATTCTTAAATCTCATAAGTTAAGTACTGAGCAGTTTTCACCAAGGAACCTAAGGAGAATGGCGTCAAACACCCAAAACATAATTAAATCTTTTTTCTAATTCTTAAATCTCATAAGTTAAGTACTGAGCAGTTTTCACCAAAGATCCTAAACAGAAAGGCATCAAGCACCCAAAACAGAAAATAGTTTTTTTCTAACTTTTATATACCATAAGCTAAGTATTGAACAGTTTTCACCAAGGACGTTAAATAGAATTGAATCTTTTTTCTAATTCTTAAACCCCGTAAGCTAAGTACTGAGCAGTTTTCACCAAAGACCCTAAGCAAAACGGCGTCTAGCACCCTAAACAAGCGGTCGTAGAACAAAAAATGGAAAACAGTTTGTAAATTCGAATTCTAGACCTGCCAACTCAAAATTGATACTCCGAGCAGTACACTATCCACATTCGGTTGTTATAATTTGCATAAATATTCATAATAACGTGTATATTGAATCTCCGTCAATATTTTTGGTCTCCTCTGTCTAAACATGGACCTCATGGGATGTCAAGATTAACCGAGAGCAAAGATCTAGAGGTGCAATAATTACGACACTGTTAGCTCTTCTTCATGGAGTTCTTCATGAGTCATGGAAGTGGTTGAGCGTCCACATTGATACTATTTTGAGATTGTTCGAGATGATTTTTCTTTGTCCACGCTTGTTCCGTCGGCTACCCCATGAGATTTCATCTAGGCTTGGTCCAGTCTGTTGCTTCGACACTGTCCACATACAAGTACGGTGTCTCACTCGACACCTCATATCAACACCTTGTGTGTTGGTCTACAATGGAGAGTGAATAGCTACTCATGATGTCATCAAGGACGTTGCATTTGCTATAACACAAGAGAGCAATTACATGAGATGAAGAGAACGTTGGTATGTCTTCCAGACGAGAGGGTCAGTGAGAGTCGACATGTACATGATGAGAGAAGATCAGATCTCAATGACAGATGTGGTTGTCACGGATTTGTCACGAGATTCGGTGACGACACATATGATCAGCCATCCCTCAAGATGGGCTACAGAAGTGGCGGCATTAGCAAAGATGACCAAGTATAGAGATATGCAGGAAGGACATCGCTTCATCCTCATAACCATGGAAATATATAGATCGGCAACCTCTGAGTTTGATATTTTTATTTGAGACTGTGTCGAAGCTTATCATGAGAGGCGCTATTTCTCTTTTTTTTTCTTTTTGAATTATGTTCTTTAGACAGCAAATTTTCATTGCTCTACAGAGAATTTTATCAAGAGCGGTCCATAAGAGAGCAATTGCAGTAAGCAATGATACTTCATGTACATCTGATGTATACAAGAGCTTTGATTTATCATGAGTGTGATATTTTAGAAGCGATAGAAAACTTTAGAACCACTTCTTCTTTCCTTTGTGATTTTATTTGCTTGGCCCTTCGAGTTCCTCTTTTCCTTGTACTCTTTGATGTGATCTTTCCATCCGTTTGGCTATTCATCGCATGTTATTTAATAATGCTCCTTCTCCTACTCGTCATTGCGTCGCATGTTATTTAATATTGCTCCTCCTACTCACCTATCGTAAGTTGGCCCTTCGGATCCCTCTTTCTCTTGTACGGTTTGATGGAGTACTCCCATCCACGATACGAGGGAGGTTGTCAAGGAAAAACTGCATTTTGCCGGAACTATTTACTGGAGATCGGTGGCACTGTTTTACTTCCGGAACCTTCCGTGAATTTTATCCTGAAGCATAAAATTTCTGATGATAATTAAAGAGGGTAAGGATTTTTCCGAAGATGTAGTTTTCTTCATGTCAAGTTTCTGACCGTTTCTTTTAACAAGCAGTTTTTTTCCAACTTCCCGAGAATTTTTTTCAAAAATTACATTTAATCGTTAATTAATTCAACTATCAATAAATTAAACGTTTGATTTCACTTTTATGTTTACACTTTATCTTTAATTGTAAATTTATCTCCGATTTACGTCCATCTGTTTAGGTCCATTTTTATTACCGAAACAAATTACTGAGAGGGGTCAAGTCAAGTCCTTTTGAATTCCTCTTCCTCCCGAATAGTAGCGATGGTTTAGTGTTGCGACGTGCTCATAAAGGCTGGAAGCTCTCTTGCGGAAATTGAACCCGAGAACCCCAACTGGGGCAAGAGATCCTACCCGTTTTGAAATACAACTGAAAAACAGTTGTATTTTGGAGAGAGTTCTCAAGAAGTCTCAGCTTGAGAAGCTTGAGAAAAATCTTTCTGGAAAAGCAAAGCACTCTCCAAATCTCTGCCAATGCGATCTCTCTCCAAAGTCACAGTGAAACGTTTTACCTCTTAGTTCAGACTGAAGGCGCTTCAGATAACCACCTGGAGGACCATACTCCGGCAGAATATGATATTCTGTGTCTTCGTTCAGAAGACAAGCGTTGAGATCTATGGTCTCCACTAAGAAGTTAACACCGATCTCAGTTATTGTAGTCCTCACTAGAGAACTTACATTAGAACAGTCTATGAATAGACTCTGGAAGGCTTTGTTCAATCTCGCCAAGCTACCTAGAATATCAGCTAAATAGTACAAAATATACAACATTTTGAAAGACCCAAGCTTCTGGAACAAAAGATTTGGCCATACAATCGTCAGATTTTGCAACATCACGAAAGTAAACCAAGACTGACTCATAATTATCACAAACACCGGTAACAGCTTGCCAACGACTTAACCATCGGATCTTCAAGTATCGCTTCATGCACTTTCGTGCATCATTCAATGATTCATGCAACGATGACAGACTTGCCTTACGCTTGGAACTGCTCTGGAAATAAGAAGCAAGCGTATTAAAGAAACTATCGACATCGTCACTAATCTCTTTGCAATCAGGAGTTTTAGCTGCGGCTAGACTTCCCAAGTTAGTTCGATGCACAAAAAGCATGTGAGGATTAACCGTTCGTTTTAAACGCACTGAGACTCCATTTCGAACACCGATCATGGTGCTCGTACCATCCCAACCGAATCTTATAAAACGGTTAGATTCCAAGTTACAGTAAAAATCAAGACGAACTATAGCAGAAGTTATAGCTTCAGAGTCTTTTAACCGCATTAGTAACAACCCGAGAAAAGTAGATTTCACTACACCTTCATCCAAAAAGGTAGCAAACATCACAAGATGACCAGTCATGGATATGTCAGTCGATTCGTCCACCATTATCCCAAAGAAAGGAGACTTTCTTACCTTGTCCAAGACACGCTTGTGGAGTATCTGACTAATACAGAAGATAATCTCAGCACAACTCTTGTCGTCTTGATACATGGAAGTGGTTATGTCGCCAGTAACAAAATGAAGCATCTTACATAGCTTCAGAAACTTCGAGAAAGAGATACCTTCCTTACCAATAAAATAAGCAGCACGAAATAGTGTTAGCACTGCTTTGTCACATGTCTCTCTCGCGGTTGTCATGACTTTTTCCAAGGTTTTTGCACCCAGTAATTTTACAGTAAGTGTTGTCTTATGCTCATTTGATGCAGCATGGTCACGGAAAGCAGAAGTCCTTACATTTCTAGACCCTCTCGTAGCAAAGTGCCCTCGCCCCTTACCTTTCTCGCAGAGTTTACAAAATACTCTGCCAATGGAAGGATCGAAGCGGATCCTGTCAAAATCAAGCAGCCATTTATCATTCCATGTCTTACAATTATGTAAGATTTCTGCCTTCTCCGTGGCAGTGAAACGTTCAGTACTAATGCTCTCATCTAAGCTTGCACTATCTACCCCGATGGATGGTAACTGCACAGTTATCTTCTCGGACGTGAAACCAGAATCAAAAACACTTCTGTCTCTTCATTGCTCTAAGTTGTAGATACTCAAGAAAAAACTGCACCACAATTATATCTAAAGCTAACTTGCAGTATCAGTTCACTATGATTACCGAGAATCGAGGTGTGCCGAAACTTGGTATTTCTCTCCTATCGAAGCTCAGTTCGTTCTTCGCAGACCTTTCTTTTCAACAATTCTCGCTCGAGTCCCGAGTTTAGAAGCTCAGCCCTTCTTGGTAGTTCTCTCCTGAGTCCTGAGTCTCAACCAGAAATACTCTTGTCGCAGATCGGATCGCTGTAGCTATAGCCAATCTTGGATTCACTAAATAAAAAAAAGGCGAAGACAACTGAACTACTATGCACGCACTAGAAATTCTCAACAATCTTCTGCCAAGAACTACATACAGCCTAACATGGATGAACCAAAGATAACAGAAAGATTAAACCTTTGGAACACTAGCAATGTTAGCAAGCTCCGCATCCTACTCAACTCAAGTTAAAGACATACGAACCTCCATGAGCTGACTCACAGAACTACCACCTCTCGGAGTAGACGAAGAAAGACGAGGAGAATTTCCGAATGACGGACGGACTTGGACCAGCTCGCGCGTTTAGAGGTAGAAGATAAGAGATGCAATGACGCAGAATGTGATGCAATATGTGGGAGGGGAGGAAGGCGTGCAAGGCATGAAGGGAACCAGCAGCGAATGTAAGAGGTTAGGAGGTGAGGAGAAAATGGACACTGAAGCGATTGACAGCAAAAGCGATTGAGAGCAAAACCGAAGCGTTAGCTGCGTAAACCCACATCAGTCACTGTGAACAGTCCCAAATTCCCAGTCGACTCGTAGTCTACCAAATAAAGAAAAGACGCGCACGGTAGTTCAATCTCATAAAGCAACAAACATAAACTAATCTGGCGAAAAGCATCTGCAATTGATCCAAAATGTCTCGCAAAGTCGATTGATTCGCATCATCGCAATGATCAATCCTCCTCTGCCTGACCTCGAATGTATGCACTGCAGCCTCAATACCACAATTACCCAACTGCGAATCTGCATCGATGATCGACTGCGAGTCGAAGAGAGCACGAAAGACGAGAGAAATCGAAGACGCGGAGCTCGAATTCGACAGTAATGAACATTAGGGCTTGCAAGCAGCGAGTGCCGGACCTCATTGTTTGCTACGGACGAACGAGATTCATTCTCGTTCGTTTTCTGCGATCATGATTGTACACGCGCAAATTTAAAAATGTTTAACTCTAAAAATCTACTTACATGTCCTTTTATGTATGTGTCATTTCCGGTCGTGAAAAATGACCGTCCACTTTTTTTCAAAAAATTCAAACGTAATCGTAAAAAGTCCGAAGACAAAATCCATCGATCTGCCATTTTTCCGAAATACTCATGAATATTCTGGCAAATTTCCAACCTCTCTGTGTTCGATACGTGAATTTTCGATCTTCCGGTTGCGCAAGCCGGAAACGTATCCGCCGGATTTCCCTCCCATCTCGGTAATGGCCATTTCGAACTGGAAATAACACAACGTGGAGCCGGTACTCCCCGAACATTGCTCCCGTCCGTTGGCTATTCATTGTCGCATTGTTATATCGCCTATCTTCACGGTCTCGCACGTTCGGAGTGCACCGTTATAAAAGCAAATAGGAAGTTAGAGTTATCGATCCTCGCATGCATGGGCTTGCCTCGAACATCGTACTGTCGTCTTTCAGTAATGGTAGGCGACAATCCTATTCACAGTCACTGCTGCTGCTACGACGTAACGTTATGTACCTTCGCGCAGCTAATATTACTTCTCTGTTCAGCGAACCAACTCTCGGTAGTATGGAAAAATCGTAACCATTTTCTCAACGAACCCTTGAATCAGAGGCGGTGGCTTGGAGAAGGTCGCAATGTCCGCTGGCGACATAACACACCATATACAACTTGGTGAGTGATTATTATGCATGCTTCCCATTTTTCTTTTCTGGAGTATGCCGCATACTTTGGAAGTCAAAACTGCGAATGAGCTAATGCCTTTGCTTTTGTCAACACGATGTCAAAACAATGTCAAAACAAGGAAAGAGAGCTTAGAGCGATCGAGTCGAGAACTCCAGGTTGCATGCATAAGTCAGATGGCTGTTTCTTAAGATTACAGTTACTCTTGTATATGAGAAACCTGCATGGTTTTACGTTCAAAATGCTTTTTAGCTCAACGAAAATTCAACAAAAATATAAAGACAGGTTTACACTTTTTATTACATCGAAGTAAACGAATGGAAATCCACATGAAATCTAAAGACAGACCTACACCTTTTATCACATCCAAGTAAATGAAAAGGAGAAGATCTGTAAACCACAAGTCTTAAAGAGTTTTGATCAAGGAAAACTGAGCATCACAAGTATCCCCATGATAGTGCAAGCAGTAACAATCTACGCATACTGCGAGTAAGAACCGCAGTCGAGTATGCACAGTATAGTCCATATACAGAAATGTTCATGAGATCCAAGCATTCCTTGTGGTTCAGACTTAGATATACATTAACTGAAATTTCCCAATAATTGTATAATTGGCACGATCTGTAACAAGGAAATATCAAGTGGTAAGCGAATGGTTCTTTTAGTAGGGTGGACAACAACAAACTTGAAGGCCTAGCTAGGGCTATCGCACTAAAATATTATTTAATACCGTATGCAACTTGCAAAATCAAAACAAAATATATATTCTGGGATGATATAATCCTCAAATCCACTTTGAACTCCACCGTCTGATGCCCTAAACGTCTCGGTAGGAATCGTATCGTTGATATGTTCTGAAGGTTCTGGCACTTAGACCATCTCTAGCGCATGCACTAAGTTTTCATCAGAACTTGAACTCGTGAGTAGGAAGGAACTTCAGCAGCATATCCCTTCTGGCCAACATGACAATCTGGCTGCAAGGAGCTAGCTACTAGCTTGCTCGTGGAAGGTAAGGAGTAGAAAGACCAAGATGCCTAGGAGTAGCTCGAGCTCGCAGCTTACAGCAGTTCAATCATTTGTCAGTTAATGGGACCGACGATTTGCAGCAGAAGTCACAGGCTTTCCATGGCCAAAACAGCTTTAAACACCGTATCGAAGTTCTTCTTGAAGTATTTTCCTAATGCTTCTTGAAGTGTTTCTGCTTCGTAGTTCTTGGACAACCTCAAGAACTCTATAATATTCTTCTCGTTGATTCTTCCACATAGTTTTTCCGCACACACGTCTTTGAGATGGGCCATTTCGTACTTATGAGCAACTTTGAGTACGTCTTCAGGAGGCACTTCATGTGTGAAACTGATGTCCGCTGTATAGCAGTAGTTGATCGCTGCTCGCATCACGGGGTAACTTGCGTCTTCGATCGCAACGACTCCAGCCTTGTTCTCCAGCATCCCACAGTCAAACATTCTGCAAAATACAGAGGACTTGCTAGCCTGAACGCAGAGACAGCAAGAAATCATGTATCGTCCAACTCAAACCGATATTTTCTTTCATCATCATCAGTCAAGAACACCAATCGATCCTCATGATCACTGAACAATGTTGGACGGACAACAACTTGCTAGTCGTAGCAGCAGCAAATCCGTTGCCAAGATCTTCAGAGAGAGATAGAGCGAGAGAGCAAGAGCACTGACTAGGACGAAACGATGAGCATGAATCGTGTCACAACCGTGCAAAACGAAAACCACGTCTCCTTTGAAGATCTCCCTGGAAGAATCCGGATCCTCAAGTTTCAGAAACGCCAGCCTTTCGCTGAGCTTTTGCTGCGCCGTATTGGCAGCATCGATTTTTTCCTTATAACGATTCCTGCAAGCTTGGCATCCTTTAATTGTTAATACAGTCCAATTCTCGCATTCACAAAACAAAGGCCCTTCGCATGTTGGGCACTTCCTAGGCATTGTTTTCTGGTAGTCCACACACAGCAGGCTCAGGTTACACAAGAGTTCTACTGGAACTCCTAGAACTATTTGTCTTGAAACGTAGACTGGAAGTGAAAGAATAACATGTACGACTTAGCAATAAGGATCGACAAAGTTCACCAGTAAGATCGTTCCTCCTACCGTTCAGCTTTCATATACACTGTTTGGAACACTTGCTCGTCGTAAAAAGCACTGACCGTCTTACTCATCGGAAAACCTGCAACAGTGAGCTTGACAACAAGCATCGGCAAAATTCAACCATGGACACTTCCCCGCAGGAGCCAGATGGCCTTCAGCATAATGATCGGCAGAAATCACGCTTTCCGCGACTCTGCTACAATCTACACCCATGAGTTTGGTGTACCTCACCGGGTGGGTAGACCGGTGATATTAGGGGGTGTCATTTATGTATGAG
Organism: Asterella californica; assembly: GCA_036924285.1. NCBI lineage: Eukaryota > Viridiplantae > Streptophyta > Marchantiopsida > Marchantiales > Aytoniaceae > Asterella > Asterella californica. The sequence continues at coordinate 18,523,496 of JAYKYS010000010.1, read as the reverse complement.
AAGATTATTTTCTTGAGATCTCGTAACCGCGATGTACTCGAGTGACCAACCCGACCCATTTTCGTGGATGAGGTATTCCAGTTGCTTTGCAAGTTGCCCGGTCGCTTTTCCAACGCAAACTACGAAGGGTCAGAGTCCGGGCAATCGAAGGGTCATAGTGCGGGTGATTAGGGGGTGTCATTTCATACCTAATAGATTTTCTCCCGGTATCAAGTTTTGATCGAGATGTTCCCGTGGGACAAGCTCGACCTATTCTCGTGGGTGAAAATTATTTTTGTGTCTAAGTTATCCGGATCATTTTCTAACTGAATTCTGAAGAAATCTCTTCCGGACAATCGTCCCACATATTTATCCGAGTTTGATATTATTTTTCACTCTGTCTCGGGCTTCAACTCTTCGAGCACAACATCTTTACCAAATATGCAAAAACGACACCCCTATTGTCCAACATATCTACTAGGGTCCGAGAGATATAATCACTCTAATCTTTGTTTCATCACTCCGAACATAGAATCTTCAACAAATATTTCGAAATGAGACCCGTTATTGATCTTCAGAATGTCACACAGAAACTGACAACACCTGATCATGAGGCGGTGTACAAGCTTATATATATAGCTATCTAAAACAAGTGCTACTTTCCCGAACGTTCAAAGCTTGATCGAATGGGATGTAGCAGGGTGTTGTACCTTGTGCCTAGTAAGTGTGGTTGATGGTTTATTTGATTGTCTGTACTGAGATTGAATGGTGATCTGTACGAGGTTTTGGCGATGAAGAGTGTTATGTTTGGTTTCGACCGTGCAAGCGACAATGTAGAAAGTTCAGTCACCGTTGAATTTTCTATGTTTCTTGCATGCCACTGCTAAATTCTGATTTACTATACAATTTCAATGAAGCTTTTAATTTAGACTACACCAAGGATATTCATGCAGGCCACGTAAGGACAGCAGGTTATAAAGTTGTATTCACATAGTGAGATGTCCGCGGCTCCGTCGTTTCAGACTTTATGTTTATCCCTTTCTAAAGTTTTCACGGTTAATTCTACGGCCGGTGAAGGGCACTGGTAGTTGACCGAATCTAGATCAATGCACGATGCTAAATCCTCTCTTGCGCGAACTTCATGTTACCTGCTATAGCCAGTTAATTATACGGAGCAACTGCCATAGTGCTGCTGTTAAGTCGTTTAGTGTGCGGCAGAAAATTGTACCCGCCCTAGAAGCGGCTCTGAAAACTAAATCTGCAGCTACTTCTGCCGTCGATGGAGCCCAGCCGCACATGCCAAAACTTGCGACCATGCGAACGCAGGAACTAACCTAAACTTTTTCGTCTTCTTCCATGCTTTCCGTTCCGAGACGAGAGTTCGGAACGTGTTTCGTGTCCGGTTAGTGCCTACATCTTTTAGCTTCCGTTTGTACATATGACATTGAGGGTTCGTTGATTTATTAATCAAAATGGCGAAAAACGGGGTTTGGTATTTTGCGTTTTGGAAAATTATTTTTCTGCTCTTTCTGTAAAGTTCACACACATATTTGGACTTGCTGGTCAACTTATTGACCTTCTTTTCTTTAAAATAATAAAAAAGAATACACATCATAGAGAAGCTGGTCCACTACTGTTACTATGGAGAAGGAAATATGTATGCAATTTAATTTATGATCGATTTCACTAAACCTTTTTTGATAGAAGGTTTGTTCATAAATTAGAATGTATTAAATTATAAATTTGTTATTCATTTGGTACTAAATATTTTATGGTATTTTCAAGTATACGTTTACATTTTTCCGTTTTTTCTCTGACCAGTATAAAGACTGGAAAAATAAAAATAAAAATAAATAAATAAATGGGTTCTTTTCTGTCCAACTGTAAGAACTAGAAACGACACATAAAAGTATGGAAGGAGAAAGGAGTTCTGTCCTATTGCAACTAGATGTTTAAATAAGAACATTAATTTATTTAGAGCGATGAAAAGAATATATTTTTTCAACTTTTTCACAACACCATAGCCAACTGCAGACGAATATTCCGACGCCTGTCTTTTCCCGACGTTCTTCCCGTGATGATGCGGCTGGGATGCATTGGGCCACGGCTATAATAAAGATCAACATACTCTCTAGACCTACTGTCTATATATTCGGTAATATTTCCCAGTAGATGGAAATCTGGAATTAAGCCTGTATCCTAATATTTCGATCCGTGGTTCATTCTAATATATGTGTTTCAAACTGGAATTCCCGTCACAGATTATCCCTAGAAGTGAACGCCACAGTTTAGTCCATGGCAAAGCTCCCCTATCACCGATATGTCTATCAGTCATAGGCGACATATCAATGATAGGAGATCTTTGCCTCTTTATAAGAGTTTAGGGTTTAAGAATTGAAAAATATCGAAGTTTAAGAAGAGAAAAAGTATAGCAGTGTCATCTAGCAGTGGCTCACTGACGTGTGTCCAACCCTCACTAAGAATGCTAATATGCATCCAAACTGCGCTACTAAGAAAACGGAGGAAAAAAATACAATTTAAATAAGCAAGAAATAATCATTGACAGTTAGTTGAACACATTCTTCAAAAAATATGTAGTGAAAAATGTAGTGTACTAAAGCGCACAATCACTGGGGAAAATACAATTCTACTGTGTTTGCAATGACTTGTGTCAAAATTTTCTAAATTAGTTTCATGAAATTTAAAACCCACTTGGTAACTTGATAAAATATGTTCACTTCAGTTATAAAAAACCATAAGTGATTCACAGAAACAGAACATTTCTCTTCTGCTTAACGCAGGTAAGATCTTACGGTCCATAGAACTTCTAGCTCGTGGAATTCCTTTAATACATAAATTAAAACACTTTGAATATTCTCCTCTTTAGAAATTGGAAGAGGTGAATATATGCAAGGAACTTGAATATGATGGAGGAGGGCTGGCACGTACCTTCTGCTTAGAGTCTTTCGTGACAACGGCTGAGTATACTATCATCTTGGTGTTTGATTTGTTTGACTCGAGCGGTTTATGCGTTCAGAGTGCGAGATTAGATTTTTTTTGAATATATTTTCTTGCAACCTCTTGTATCAATTCTTATCTTCTGAACTCGTCGTTCTGTAGTTTTTTGGTAGGTGTCTGTCTTGGTGCAGTCTACCGTTAGTTCGATGGATGTTTAGAGTGAGCATTTTTCCTACTTCTATTCTGCAACTGATTTCTGAACTGATTTCTTGAGACTAGTCAGGTGTCACTTACGGTTTGCAACGCTGTTTCTGTTCTTACGGTTTGCGCGCTGTTTTTGTTCTTACTGAACATTTCTATTCGTGAGAGAGGTAGAGTTTTAGACCCTCGATAATCGTTTAGGGCTCTTGTAGTGGAACAAGCAATGCCGCGCAAAATAAAGACTTGATGAGTTCGCTCAGATGATGAGCTGCATCAGCATTGTGTGATCACGGGTTGTCTCGACGACACTCATCTTACAGTCAGTGCATCTGAGTTACGAGCAACTTTTCCTCACTATGCTACAACTGTGGCTCAAACTGTTATGTTGGAAGAGACCTTTGCACATCAGCTTGACATCAAGGATGAGTTACTGTGTTGTGTATCTGCAGCATACAGAGAGATAGTTCTGAAAATGCAACGTTTTATCATTTATCGAGAACTTGCTTTCTTCTTGAGATATGCGGATCGAAAAGAACTTCCCCTTTGCTAGAAGAGACAATAAAAAGGAAAGTTCCACAATCTAGGTAAAGTTTTTGTTGACTTTCAAGCATAGTCCGAGTTTCTCTTTTTCTTTCTGCCAAAATTTTTGTTCTTCTGTAGTTGCATGCATGATGCATCTCGGTTAACGAGTCTACAAGTTGCTGTAACAACTCCTATGAAGTGCTACGCCCAGTTGAGGGCTTCAAGGATTCAACCTCATGTAGCATTCTTGAAAATCTAATATTTTGTGTCCAGAGTACAGTGAGTTGTTTCTCCGGAAAATGTGGCATGAGCATACTTCTTTTTTGACCTCTTATTTTTGTTCTCTTTGTTGCCTCTATCCAAACCTCTCTTATTGCAGAATGAGATATGAAATCAAAACTGCTCTGAATATTCTACTGCTAATGACATAGTATAGAAGAGTCTCGAGTTTCTGCAGTACTTTCGAAGAAGCGCAATGGAAATAAAGCCCAGACTACAAAATCACCTTCAGTAGACAACAGATATTTGTACTTTGAAAGCCTCCATGGATGGTAAGACAGGTTTAAAAAACAAAAAAATTCGTGTATGAGCAATGACCTTTCGCTGTTCCAGATCTGCCTGTGCGCTCCAAAAATAAAGAGTCCTTAGAAGAAGCAAACAAGCATGTAATGAACATGCATAGATTCAGTCCGTTTGAGCCTTGCATCATATGATCATCAGTAGAAATGTTTATGAGTGACAAATAATGAATGGTCAAATTTCCCGAACAGGATGGAAGGATAAGATCCAACAATATATCTTGAGAATCTGCTTTTTATATTTGAAATTTTATTGCTTGAACTACTACGTGGAATGAACGAATCAAAATCGAGGTCATTGCACGTATATTTGAGGAAAGTATCCGTATTTATTATTTCCATCTGAGAGAGCAACATGCATATTAATTTATTACCAATTATTCTTTCATGAAATATTTAATAATATATTATTATCTACTAATGATTATTCTTTTAGTTTTTGCTATGCGTTTGCGCATAGCTTACCGTCGATTCTAGTGGTTTTGTAAAAACAGAAAAAGCGGAGAAATTTTCACCTGTCGGTTGATCCAAATGTGAAGTGACGTTAGAAGAACGGCGTGTAATTACGAACAGTCTTTTTGATTTCGAGTGAAATCTTTCTTGAAAAAAGTTTCTTCATGTCGATTGAATCCCGTGAGGATTTACAGAAGCTCGCGTCCTCGGTTATCATCCAATCTTCCATCACCTTCTTTGCTGTCATCGATAATGTCATCGAATTCCTAGACAAACTGATTGCTCGATTGCAAACTTTCCCATCCTCTGATTCTGCTCTTATGTCGGTCATCGCATTTTCAATACACCAAGCATTCCTTAGAAAAAGGAGGTGGGATCATGCGCGAGCATGCTTCATGTTCATATGTAGTTCGATGATGGCTCTCCTCTTTAGCGTGAACTTAGTGGGGAAGGCAAGAGTGCAATCGATCCGTGGTTTCCGTTGAATTCAGTTTCGGGCTTTTGGCCTTGGTTTTTCAAGGGGACAAGCTGGTGAGAGGAGTCACAGTTTGAACTTGTTCTCTCGGGAGAGGATGCACAATGCTGCTGTCTTCTGCGAGTGCAAATGACTATCGGGGACAGCGGGCTTAACAACCACTGCTACTGGTTGCTAGTAATTGGATTCTGTAAATTTGTCGTGTCTTGCTCCCTCCAACCCTCATATACTCTTGTTCGTGATGGTTGTTTGTGGTGGTAGGTATTTCTTAGACCTATGAATCCGAAGTTTGTTTCGATTCTAATGAATAAGAATTTGTACTGAATGTTGAATATAGTCTTGTTGAAACAGCGAGGTAATTGTGATGTTCGCTCGATTGACCAAGCTGACCATACTCAGTGGTCGTGTTTGGTTGTGAAAGTATTGACTTTAGGAAGTCAAGCAATTAAAATTTGCAGTCTTTTGGGATTTCTACTGAAACAAATAGAAGAGAAAAGCAACATGAGTCTGGTCTGGTCTAATCTGCCATGCCAATGGTGCGGCAAGATCAAGAAGGCAAGGACAATGAAAACAGGGAGATGGGGAGAAAACCTCTTGCAGAGAACGCTGGAAGTGACTTTCATGGTTAGACACGAAAGAGCTAACTATTTCTTTTTTACTCTCGATGATCTGGTATATATTTTCTTAAGACCCTCACAACACGACAGCCTCCCTGAAAAAACTATATATTGTTATCAGAACTCTGTTTTGGACAAAGAAAATTTATTATCTATTGGTGTCTTATATAGATAACTCTATTCAGGTGAACTTCGTGCTTCTAATTTTTGTGTATATAGTGCTCTTCAGGCTTCAGCACCTGGGAGGTTATCTGAAAATAGAACTAAGTACAGTCTCACCTCTCCAGTCTAATACCGTCTGTTAAGAAGGGTCTTAAATCAAGGAAGTAGTATACAGTTCAAAGCCACAGAAAGATTTTGAGCTCCGTCTCTTGTTTTCACATATGCTCAAAAAGTGATGCTGAAGAAATGAGGAAGTTATATGTATACAGTATAATCAGTTTGATAATTATCATTTGAACTATAGAGGTATATGAAAACATGTTGAAAGATGTCCATTGTGACTTACATAAAATTATAAATTATTCTTTTTAGTATCAGAAGATAATTTTATCATGGTTTTCAAAAACTATATTAATCTTCATCATTTTTTGGATATTTTTCTACATCTTTAGAATTTCACTTTCACGTATATCATCTTCTAAGACTCGCGAGGTGACGTCCATTTGACTTTTAAGGTTCACCTTCACAAATTTTATCTTTTAGGATTGTGAGATCTTGCAAACGCATAGCCCTAGCAATGTCATTGCATGCGTAGCACCTTGTTTAGATTTATATTTATCACCTAACCCTTTTTATGGAAAATTTTAAGTAATAAATTAAAACTTCTTAGCATCATTCCCACAGTTATTTACTCGGTCAGGACGCCATAGTGATTACTTGGTAATGCTCTTCACTTTCCCGTTCTCTTGGTTGAGCTCATGACTGAGAGTAGTTCGTTGACAACTGACATGTCAGCAGTATCCAACCACATGGAATATTTAAAATTGACGTGGCATATTTAATGTGTAATGGCTGATAACATCCTATGTGGAAGTATGTTTTTGCGCTAAATTGTAGGAGACTGAGTCATAGAGAGCGAGAGAGTTTAGAGGATTTAGGGCTAAAGCGTCCGTCTGAAAGACAAAAGAACTCTGAGAGATGCATTCACGATAGCACCGGAAATGCATTCGAGTTGTGACAATGCACACACTAAAGCAATCCGAGTTCTAAGATATTTTACGTCATTGAATGATGAAATGATCTTTATACGAAGATGACATGCAGTTTGGAGTCTTCGAAGAGTTTACTTGTACGTACGCGCAAGCACGTATCCATATGAACGACTAGTGCATGAAGTCTTCCTCTTATCTCACAGCGACGATGAGACCGAAGAGAATCACGTACATGAACACAATTGTATTCAAACTGCACAAGACGAAGATCATGTGTTAGTCCCATGAGTTGTTAGCCAGTCTTCACAGATGTTTATGACCCTATGAGTACCCACGTCTTAGAATCATTCCTTGAGAGTTACAAGCTGGTTTACAATTTTACAACTGGATTTTATCCCTTCCAGACTTTAGCTCTTTTGACAAAGCATGTGGGATATCCAAATCCGTGATTCGTCTAGTTCACAATGTACTCCTAAAAGCCGGAAATAACTTCAAGTTTCATTTGAAGAATTTACCGAATGGCATACTACGCCGGCTAAGCCTCCATGAGTGACTAGCTTGAGCTGCTCGTATTCTGGCCAAGCTAAGCAAAATATATTACGTGGACTACTAATCCATCGACGTTCCAGTCCTCTTCCACAACATCCATACTGAAATGTTCAATTGGTTGATGGCTCCAAGCACCTCCACACCAGCGTTCCCAGTCGCAGCAATTTTTATTTTTATTTTTTTTTTTATTTATTTTAATTAAAAGGCCGCGAAGGGCCGGATGATAACTTTATTGGAGCTAATGAGAGCCACCCTAAAACAAAAAACAGTCGGCCAAAAGCCGTCACAGTGATCCCACCCCGTGGAAGACGACGGAATCCGGGACCTGTCCCCGCTCGTCTTGCCCATCCTCAATCTGTTGGAGTTTGTTCTCGTCGTGCCGTCCTCGTCGAGCGCAAAGGCCTCGATCGCCCTCTTGATGATGTTGTCAGTGCCATGGTCAGATCTCGACGACCTCTTCTGAAGCCATAGCCTCCCGCTCTCCTTTGGCCTCTCCAGATCGTCAGTGTTGACATATTTGTTGTCGTCGTTCTCTTCCAGCTCGGATCTCGAGGTAATCGCAGCCCTAAGATTCTCGATGTTGTTGTTATTGACATGATTGCTGCGGTTTTGCCACTTCGATAGAGCAGGAGCCACGAGCAGACGGTCCCACCTCGGTCTGGCAGCCCAGCACTCATGATAGATGCGGCCACAGGCGTTGACCTTCATCCTCCCATTCTTCCCGTCGAGCACCTGAACAGGAGTGTTATCATTGCTCGACGTCAGCGACCACCTCGTCGACCTCTTGTTCTCGGTAACCTTAGCTCCGCTCTCACCCTTCTTTCTTTTGACTATAATGACGCTAATGCTAGAAGCATCAAGTGCAGTTAGAAGAACAGCTCCCCATGACTGCTTGACGAAAGGGTTTACCATCTTCTTTGTATTGACCCTAGAGTCGTCATCGCGGCCTCCCAGGCCTTCCTTTGTTCCTTTCCAGCATCTTCGTTCAGACCAGTCCATAGAGCTTTACTGGTTTCAGCAACGATCTTGGCCGCCGGACGATCGGAACGGCCTCCTCTAAAAATCCGATCCGTCTTCTCGGCCCACGCAGCCTGGGAGTGTTGCACGAGAAGGTGAAGGAGGGCAGGGTTGCGATTCCGAATTTCCAGGGTCTTGTCTATTGTCTCTAACAGGTCGCTTCTTTCAACGTAACCGGTATTGCAATCCTGTTCGTGAATCCGCAGTCTCTCCCATCTGTTCTTCACCACCCTACAGTCCTTGAACAGATGCCTGATAGTTTCGACCTCCTCACATCCCTTCGCGCATCTCTCATCGCCAATCTCCATCAGCCTCGCCCTTCTGTTGGTAAAGAAGCCGTGGTTGAGGATTCTCCATAGCCATAGGTTGGTCCTAAAGTTTCCCCCTGATAGCCATACTCTCCTCCATCTAGTTTCCCATTTCTCCACCGAGTCATTTACCTCCCATCTCGCATTTATTAGGTCTAGGTTTTTTGTTTTTGCAGGTAGCAGTCTTTTCCAGGTTCTGAAATCTAAATTCCACCCCCGAAAGGTTTTGTCCTCTAGCCTCCATTGCCAGTTCTCGCTATCTTGCAGTCCTTCGTCGATCACTTGCGTCACTCCGGCCCATCTAGTTAGTTTCGCTATGTTACTAGTTTCTGCCCCTTCCTGGTCTTCTATGTGCCTCGATAGCGAGACGATCCTCAACGAGTCGTGAAGGTCTTTGAGTTTAAGGGAGTTTAGAGAGGTAAGTGGACTCCTTTTTAGTTCTCTCAGCACCTCCCTCTTCCCTACTTCGTCGATTCCTTCCTTCTTGGCCCACAGCTAGACCACCACCCTTGATGGCAGATTCCCAGGGAGTTGAATCCTTTCACCTTCGAACACTATCTTGTTCGCCACCTCCTTCCAGCACTGCATCATATTGTTCAGAGTCGGCAGGCCTCGCACCCTGAACCTAGGCAACATCAGAATACAATCTTCCGGGGTCCATCCTTCCGTCATCTCTTTGTATCTTTTTTCTCTCATACTCTCTTTGATGCCCCACTTCGCTATATTCACCCAGTCTTGTTTGCCCCCGTTTAGGAGTTTAGCGATGTATTTTAGCTTGAGTGCTTGAGCCACTTTCCTGAAGAGAACTATGTCCAGCCCCCCCTCGCTCTTAGGTTTCGCTATCGCTTCCCAAGCCACTACCCGTATCTTAGGCTTCCCATCCGAATTTCTGCCCCATAGGAAGATCCTGCAGACTTCTTCTAGCTTCTTGATGCCGTTGACAGAGCAATCGACTCCTGTAAGTTGATATGCAGGGATCGCCCAGAGGACGTGAGTCAGGAGTACAACCCGGCTGGGCCACGAGAGCATCCGGTTGGACCAGTGTTGAAGTTTGCTTTGAATTCTTCCGACGATCCTTTCGATGACCTGGCATTCAGACAGATTCCTCCCGATCCAAGCTCCAAGATACTTAACCATTTGTCCTGGCCTGGCCAGTAAACAGCCGGTCTAGGGACCTCGTTCATCTCCAACGATATGACCATCGTCTTTTCCAGGTTAAGTGCCGCCCCAGAGATTTTCTCGTATCTATGTAGTACTTCTTTCATAGCATTAAAGCAGTCCTCAGTGCCTTCAATAATTATTCCGGTATCGTCAGCGAAGAGCTGATGCAAAAGGGGGGGAGCCTCATCCGACCAAAGCCCTTCTATCTCGCCCTGATCTCTGGCTCTCTTGATCATATTCATCAAAGGCTGGGTGGCAATGGCGAAAAGGAAAGGGGCTACCGAACCCCTCTCCCAAGTGCGATTTCTTCCGTGAACCCACCGTTTAAGTGCACTTTGGACTTCCCGTTTTCCGCAAGGCCCTTGAGCAGACGCACAAAATGAGAGTCAAACCTCATTGACTCCATCCTTTCCCACAGATAGACCTGGGACATCCGGTCGTAAGCCTTCATGAAATCAATTTTTAGGAACAGTGACTCCCAGCCCTTTGCTTCGGCCATCTCCTACCCCAGCTTAAAGCTTAATATGTTATCGTGTATGTCTCTTCCCTGGATGAACCCGGTTTGTTGCTCGTCAACCAAGTTCCCAACAACCTCCTTCAACCTCTCCACAAGGACTTTACTGAGAATCTTGTAGGTGGCCGAGAGTAAGGTGATTGGCCTCCAGTTTCCCAGTTCATTTCTGTCTCCTCTTTTCAGTATTAGTTTGATTACTCCCTGCCGTGTTTTTTCATCAATCTTTGCGGTCTTCCAGAATTCCAGCACCATAGCAGTGCATTCCTCTTTAATGAAGGGGCAACAGGCCTGTAGCATCTCGTACGTGACGCCATCAATCCCAGACGACTTCTCCTTGGGGAAATTTAGGACCGTCCCAGTCGCAGCAATGATCCAGCCGTGAGTATACAGAAACGAAAGCTTATGCAAAGTTTGTGTCCCGCTAACATGATTTTATTCATGTAAAGTCTGTGTCACCTTCGTCTCATGATTGCCAACTCAACCACACATGCGCTCCAAGTCACTACCTCGGCCAGCCTGTCTATCAAAACTGACTATTCCTAGTCATGGGCCGACCAAGAGAAGTGAGAAAGTGAGGAGCTAACCAAGTAACCATTGGGCGTATAGGCTGACCATGTTAATAACTGATTATTCCCCCTTTTTGAACTTGGAGGAGATAATGCAGGGAAGTTCATGTAGAAGATCTAGTCAATATTATTACGTGCTCTCTCACCTGCATAATATTCTTTGTGTCTTAGCTTCCGTTTAATTGGGTAAATTTGGATATGTCAACTCAAGCCATGAAGTTACTTTGCTCATTAGAACATCTCCACCGTGTAGACACAAGCCACCATGGTACCTAACCTTTAGGACATTCGCATATCGAGTAGAACTCTCCGGTACATAGTTTGTTAAACATCTCCTCATCTGAAAACTTTAAAGTTTTCACTGTGAAACGCAATGTCGATAAGCAACTAGAAGAAAACCGAATCTTAATAACGGCCGTTTCATGACTAGAAATGTAGATCATATAAACCTTGAATTTTTTGCCATTGCCCACTGTGGGATCTTCTTCTTCGGGCTAACATTACTTGTTTAGTCATTGTTGTAAATTTTTGGCTCTTTTGTTTCCTGTCTGCACTGATTTTGGTTCAAATATACCAATTGCAACCTACTGCGAGTGAGTGAGCTACAGGTTTTCCACTGCAGCAGTGCCTTCACACAGCTTCGCAAGTTAGCAACGGCAGAAAGTCTCCGGATCCGCTCAACTCCAGCAAACGTAATCTGAGTTAGGAGTAGCCTAAACTCTTTACCTAACCATTCCTTCCGGAAGAGTTAGGTTATAAATTGAATGTATACTGTATTAATGTATAATTAGATATAAGATACAGATCGTACTTGTATCTTTTGAAAAGCGCAAGTATACTTATGGGTTATGTCTTTCTTTTTCACATCACTTTCCTCAGTTAATATTTGATATTTATCAAAGATTTAATTTATTAATTTTAGTTTATTTCTAAAAGATTGTATAATCTCTATTTATTTATCACTAATGCAAATTGGACATTATATCAACTAGAATTAATCTATTCAGTTTTTGCATCACTTTCCTTCGTACATATTTAATATTTTTAAACTTTCTAAAATTTAATTTATTTTTAAAAATGTATAATATTTATCTATTAATCATTACCATAAATAAAATATAATACCAGTTGAGATTAATCTATTCAAAAAACTTTATGTATATTACGTGAACTAAAATTTACTCCAACCACCACTGGAACCTGGAATTTACTTCCTCTGTACCCCGTATGAATATCTCATCTTCCTCAATCCTTCGAAGTTCAAACTTTATTCCTCATACCTAGTACCCGCTATCGATCGACAGTTTTGGTTATCAAAGACTGGAACTGTGGAGATGACTGCACATGCACAGGTCTTCAAAGGGGACAGTAAAGTGCTTAGCAGGTGTTGGAATGTCAGGGAGAGTCATCAAAGCGGCAGCAGCTGAGAGCAGGACAGTGCAGGCGAGTGGATCATAGTTCAAGCAACACAAACTTGAGAATAATGGATGCTTACAAACAGTCATATATTTATTTCCAAGCCGCATCACAAAATGCATTGCAGATTGTTCGAGCACATCACATGTACATAATCAATGACTGTGACTTCATCACAAGACTTTCCGTCGTCACATTTCTCAAGGCTGGTACGAACTTTACCAGTCACTATCTTGACATAGTCACGATGGAAGTTGGTGGAAGACTGTACAACAATGTCTCCGAGATTCGAAAAGAATTGGACCTCAGCAGCCTCGTCGTCATTGGTGGAAACTGCAAACCTGTTAACGAAAGGAAGTAGAATTCGGGAGACATCCCTAACCACTGAGACGAGGGTCTTATTATACTCAGGATGGGAGTGTGGAATTAATTTCTTTTCCACTTTACGCCTCGTTAGGTATGATGTATATCTTGAAACAGATCAAATTCACTGAAGAATGTTCGCTTGGTTCGTATCGCGGGTCCGCAGAGAAATTTGCTGTCAGATCGTTTACTGACTGGTACCAGATTAGTGAATGTGCATACCCGTTCTCGCTTTCATGTTTACTCGATCAGTCTGTGCTGCTGGCGTGGTCTATTGAGAGAGCTCTTCCTGCTGTAAATATCTCAACGTACATTGCTATGGAATTGTCCACTGGCTAGTGGTAGTCCAGAGTTTTGACAGGTTCGAGTGATTTCAAGATTTATTTTCAGACTAGTTCTCGCACAACCCACCCCACCTTCTCTACGGGTACTCAGTACATTACTACCAACGCTTGGGGTAAATTAGAATTTACTAAGCATACCAATCTCAGACAACTCGTAATTGTGTTATGGGAGACATGTACTATGTTAGTCAGTGCAATGTCGACATCACGTGGTTTCATTTCACCACAGTCGATACTAGAAGTGCAGCCGGTTGGAGTACGAGGAAGAAAGTTTGAACTTCGAAGGACTGAGAAGTATCAGATGTTCATACGAGAGACGGAGGAAATAAATTTCTGCAATTGGAACCAATCTCAATGGAGTTCTATGAACACCTTTTTCATGTTGGTTGTTGTTTCAATGTCTGATTGCAGCTTATACATGGGAGCTTTGTCTTTCTCCCTACCCTTACTCCTCTCTGAACTTCCAGAAGGTAAGACATCCTCCATAGCTTCTTCTCGTAGAGATGCAGTCTCCTGTCGGAGTCTATCTCCCCTTAGTTGTCTCTTGGAAGCCGCTCTCTCCTCACTTGGATCAGCTTCATCTCTCCTACGCTTCTCTTCCATGATAGCTTCATGTTGAGCCTTGGCTACGTAGACATGAACGGACATAGCATCTACGGGATCATTCCATCCAGTAGCACTCTTGATTGCTGTGGCTGTTCTGAGCAACTCTTCCTTTGTCATTTTTCTCTTTCTGTTCGTGTTCACAGCGTGACTCCACATATCAGTCGTATCCTCATGTTTCAAAAAGATACTCTCCTTTTTGCTAATCACCTCGACTCCATAAGTAGAAACTTCTACCGATGCCACATCATGCACTGTTAGATGATCCTCTAAAACTTTCTTCATCCCTCCTCTACCGAAGTTGGTCCTCAGAGTCTCTCGTTGTCTCTCAAAGCGATCTTCCTTTCCTTCCAGAAAATTATGCCTTGCTGCAAGGCATCAGTGAAACTCCCGCATTCCTTCCGTTGATGATCGGTGTTGTCACACCAAATACACCTCTGAACATATCCTTGTTTTGGTGCAGGTCTCCCTTCAGGTGCCCCATCCTTCTCCTCCAACCTTGTCAACTTGATTTGTAAGTCTCTCATCTTCTTCTCCAAATCTTCCATTGTTTGATTCCACTGTGGTACAACCGTAGTGATAGGAATAGTAGGAAGCGAAATAGTAGGTAGAGGAGCAGTCTGCACCGTTGGTTGCCTTCGTGGTATCACAATAGGCGGTGGTGGTCTTGGTGCTTGACTCACAACCACCTTCCCTCTTCGGTCTTCTCGCTTTGCAAGTACTCCCACTGCTTCGCTAACGTTCTTCCAATCAGATGTGAGACCATTATCTTTCGTCCGATCTTCCAACAGCAACTCTAACTCCCTTTGTAGCTCGCAGTTGGCTGACTGTAAAAATAGCTCCACTTTGTCATTCTCAAGTGTGAGCTTCTCCATCCGAGATAGTTGAAGAAACTGTCTCTCAAACTCCCGAAGTAGTTCGGTAGCAACTAGTTCCTTGCTAGGTTTGTTCACCCACTCCATGAATGACTTCTTAGTCACTCGATCTGCATCCTCCAAAGAGTATTCCTCCTTCAGTTGAAGAGAAAACTCCTCCCAATTAGCTCCATGAGCTTGAATGAGCCCCTTCACATGTTCCCGTGACTCCGGGACAACAGCAAGCTCAAACGTCCTTATCATCTCCCTCTCTGGTACCTTACTCAACTCCATCTCTTGAGAATAGAACTTCAGATGTTATCTTTTCGCTTTTCTTAGTTCTGGTCTCCCCACTGAAACTCAGGAAGCGTAGCAAAAATAGCAAAAATAAGTTTTATTAATTTTTTCTTCTCACATCCACTATTAATATTTTCATAATATGTTCCAATTTTTCTAACAAATGATAGCATATAGGTGTTTTAGAGAGAACTGCGAGAAGCCGAACCATCTTGAACTCTATCCTTCCATACGAGAGAGTACCTATATGTTATTAGTTACGTGGGTAGCTTCTACATCGATTGTACTGTAGTTCCCAGGAGTTAGCACTGTACCTTCCATTACACGTGGACCAATCACCCAAGGACACCTGACGGGTTTTTTTTTATTTCATGCTACTCCTGCATGAACTCGAAAATTGTGAGTTGAAATCTGCTGCTTGTTGCCGAAGCGAGTGAAAATAATTATACCTCTCACAAAACGACTGCGTTTAGCGAACTACGCAAAGATAATGTTAATACTCAGTTATGGAACTTAAAACTCTAATAAAGTTTATGGAATTGCGTCTTTCTCCCCTAAATTGGTGAGTAGAAGGATACGAGAGTGCATATATACTCACCAGAAGATGGAGGAGGAAAATAAGCACGTTAATGTAGGTTTGTTAGCCTCCTCTTGCACTTATATTTTGAAAATGCGTCTGTCCGCTCTCACTTTATGAGTTATGTTTGGACTGTTCTGCAACTATAGGTATAATTGTTATTTAATATTTATAAATAAATTTATTTCTTCTTGACACCTTAGTATAACATTTCCACATAACACTTAAAGAGAACAAAAGTAATCCCAAGTTGATCTAGCATGCATATTCATTCAAGCTGATAACACTTCAAAAGTTTGGCACCTTCGAATATTCACCTCCTCCATCCTTCAAAGGAAGACACAAATATGCACAAGATTATTTTATTACTTAACCTTTCTTGCTTGTATTAATGTATAATTAATGGCTGGATCTTGGACTTGTACCTGTAATCTTTTGAAGCGCCGGCTGCACATGACTCATGACTTATGTCTTTTTTCTCGCATCACTCTCTTCAGTTAACATTTAATATCTATTAATTTTTTTTTAGTTTTTAAGTTTTATATTCAAAACTATAATATTATTTCTTTATTAGTAACACAAAGAGAACCTAGTATTAACTCAGATGAATCATTCAAGAGATTTTAGACATGTTACATGAATCCAAGATCAACTCCAACCAAGACCGGAACCATTCTTCATCAGGAGTGTTATCTTCTCTTTGCTCTCAAACTCTGGAAGCATGGATATTATTTATCACTTATTCTATCTGCGCTTGGAGCCATATTGCACACCCTATTTAATATAATGGCTTGGAAATGTTTTCATGCATTTCCAAGCTGTCTTCCTTTATAAACATATTGCTAATAAATATGTGCTCGAACCTGAATTTTTCTCTATTTGGTCTGAAGACTCTGACTTGTTTTTCCATCTTCTCAATCCTCGTCATGCTTTTCCTCCTGCTATTCTGCTCATATATCAGGCTCCTCCTAGCGATTGCCATTCTCAGTTATTTGGGTGGCAATATCTCGGTTTATCTGGGATCTGTCTTTATTATCCGCTCGTCTGTTAGCATTTCTCTCTCTATGATGCTTCACTTACTAGTCAATCCAACCGATTTATATTGTCCTCATGAGTGGACTGTTAGTTGCGTTAAAACTTTAGAATTTCTTCACCGCAAGCTTTGGCTTCTTCGTTACGACATATTGTATTACATGTTCCAATCAAGCCCTACTAAGCCTCTTGGTACCACTCTTGGGTTCTTGGATGCAAGAAGTGTCGTTACGACATCCCATGATTGTTTACTCCAGTCACAATGGCACCTACCTTTCCTTCGGGGACTCCAGTTTTGGTCCTTTGTTTTCTGTCGATACTGACTGCTTCACATCACAACACCACCTAACTCGCCTGCTCGATCAAACTTCAAAGTGGGGTCTTGACTAAGAGCCACACACCTGGGATTTACTCTGGATCATGTTTAGAACATCCGTTTTGCATCGAAGGAAAGCTATTTTGTTCTACGCATTCTCTATCATGGGTCTTATATACGACTGTCAAACCATCTGATCAACCACGTACTTCTTGTTGATTTTGGAGAGGATATATCACACCTTTTTCTCCGGTGTCCGATCCACTGGTTGTCTTGGACTTGCATGCCTCCCATTGCTCTCATGCCTCCCATTGCTCCACTGACGTATTAAGTTTGTGCTTCATGGTCACATGGTGGCCCCTTGCCTGTTCTCCTCTCCATACGGTTATTTTTGTCACAGGTACAGCGTCAAGTGGTACTACTACTGCTCTCTGTTTTCTGGAGATTTGCTTGGAATCACCAGTGTAAGGGGCATTGGCAATTCGAGCATATGGCACCCCTTCTTGCAACAACCATGTGGCCTCGCTCTGGACTTTCTCAAGAGCATTCTTTTCGCTCCTTCAAGTTCTCGTCGTCTATCGTTGCTACTTGCTGTTCAGCGTCTTCTTACCACAGCCTCCCAGCGTGTCTACCCCAAGCTAGACTGCTCCGCTCAGACTATAGTCTTTATGTCTGGTGTGTTTTGGTGTTGTACAGCTTTTTCTCATTCCACCATTTCTTTTGCTAGCCTGGTAGTCGCGTGGGCTCGTTTCGGCTGCTTTGCAGTGGACAATTGTTTTGCATGCCTTGTCTGCTGGCTACATGGAGCCTTCGCTTGGCCTTGGTGCATTTGTGCTGGTTTTGCCTAGTGTGCCCATTCGTACTTTGATCCGACTCAATAAAGTTCTATGGGCGTTCTGTCGTCTTTCAAGAAGAAAAAGAAAAGTCCTTCTTGCAGAAAGAAAAAGAAAAGAAAGAGTCTGGGTCCAGGCTTCACAAGTCAAGAAGCCAATAAATAAGCTTTTTTCCCCGTTTATTAACCTTGCTCAATGGGGGAATGCAAAATCTAGATAAATTATTTATTAATTTCAATGACGTATACAACACAATTCGTACTGTCTGCAGAAATCTTCATGGTTTTATCACGAATATCTTTTAATTCAATGGCAATTCATACGAAATATAGAAAAGCTCAGAATATTCTTCATTCTTTTAACACATCCAAGTGAACAAACAGGAGAATATCTGCAACCCAAAAAAGTAATTGATCAAGGAAATTTGGGCATTACAACAATCTATACATACTGAGGTTAAGCAGCACAGTCACTATGCTCTGCTTAGCTGATCAATATAGCCCATAGAAATACTCATGAGATTTAGAATCATGAAAACACGTTCACAAAAAACGTAGCAAATTATGAAGGATAGTTATTTGAGCATTATGGGTCATAGTTAGCCGACCATAAAGGTTGTAATTTTATATCCTCGACGGCATGTTTATTTTGTTAACATGACCATTAATGATTAATGTCTTTAAGCATGTGGAGGTTTATATAGAGTTTTAAAATTTTTTGAATCTTTTTTATCCGAAGATAATCCATATTATCGAGCCTCCTCGTTCCAGAAAAAAGACCAAGGATGCTAAGACTTGCACAGTTCCCTCAGTAAAGCTTTAAACTTAAACGTGCCCTTAAACGAAATCTTATCATTTACCTGGATTTTTGCGTTTGGAACCCTATTCGTGCCATGTCAGTTACCTTACCGTTACGGTACAGTTACCTCAATTCGTTCATACCCTTGAGGAAATGGAGTAAAGTTGTATTCTCCTGACACATCTAACACACACCATGTGGTCTTAAACCCTCAGTATGACTAGCAACAATTGCTCCTGATAACCCAGAATACCTTATTTTGAGGTTTTTACTTTAGAGAACTGAGAAACTGAAATGACAATTAATTATGCAGAAAATAATTATGGTGATTATTTTTCATTTCAATATAGAATTTATGAAATAAAAAATAAAATTAAAACTATTCCACTAGTTTTACAAGTTATAATTCATCTTGAAACAAATTACTAAAAAGTATTGAGTACTATTGAAAGAGAAATGTAAAGATGAAAATATCGAGGTTTCTTGTAGAAAAAGAATCTTTTCTTCAGACTCAAACAAAATTACTAAGAAAAAAGAATATACGCTATCATGCTTCTATACTCATACTCGGGGTTTAAGCGGGTACTAAGCTACGAAACATTTCTTGTGAACGGTGTGACAGCCTCATGTATGCATTGAACACATCTTATCCGGTAAAATAACAAGTATTTCTACATATCAGATAAAAGAGAATTATACAAAAAGCTTGAGAAAATTTTGCTTTTCTGCTACCTGACAATGTGTACACCAGTTCGAGCAAACTAAGACTCTAAGCTTAATATTATTTTGAGCACCCGTTGAAATATACTACTAATGATGTTATTGTACATAATATTATTTTCTCTACTTCTCTTAGCTTTTTAAATAGAGTTAACTGCAGGATAGTATTCTGAGAACTAATCTCTGTGTAAAAGTTCTTCTTTACTTTCACGTATGTTAAACCCAGGTGCGGGTAAAGAAAGTAAAGGAATATTCTTTTTCCTTCCTGGCGTACTGTAGGATAGAGAGAAGATGTTATTTTGTCCCAAAAACCACCTACACTTCGTTTCAGTATTTCTCATTGGATAACGCATCATTGGATAACGCAATATTAGTTGTTGGGAAGGGTAAAGATAACGTAAAGCTAAAAATGAACTCTACTTTAATCTTTTATTTAACAGATTTTTTCTCACACAAAGTAAATTCTATCAACAAAATTATTAACTATTAAATATAAAAATATATACTAAACAATATTAACCGTTAAATTTCTTTGTTCGCTAACAGCCCACCCACATAATGAAGTCATCCTGGTTACCAGTATATTATAGGGGCACTCCGGTTTCAATCAGTTTTTACTTTCAGACACTTATGGTAGCGCTAGAAAGCTTCCGGAATTTAAAAAGAAATCTTCCAATTCTTTATCGTGTAATTCCCAACTCGATCCTGAGAAGAAGATTTTCGAAATCCAGCAACAACGGGAGCATTTATTATTTTCACTGTGAAAAATGTTTTCGTCCCATAAACAAGTTTAACGGAGCCTGACGAAGTCAGTCAGGAAAATCTATCAAGCAAGTAAGACTCATGGCTACCGCTTGCCACGTCACTGGGTAGCCGGTGTCATGATCACTAGTCCTGTACAAGTAAAAGGCTCCATTTTCAGTCCGAGAGGGATAGAGCAATATCTTTATGAACGTTTGCTTGAGCTCTTATATTATATAGTCAGTGGACTATATATGTACTCTGACTATAAAAACCTGTATACACTCTCGATCTACATACACGCTGATGAATTTAAAGTAAAGAGGCTACACCTTATTCATGTTGGGCGTACATATAACTGAAAGCTGTTGGAGGACCCAAACTCCAGCTCCGCTATTCAACAGGAGACATCCAGAACGAACTAGTTATAAGCACAAACAGATCTATAGTCCAGTGCACTGAGTCGGTGTCCGAGCTGACGGAAACATATTTTCACCGGCATGGGCGGGGGATACAAATAGAAATGTATACACAAGATTGTGATACCAAGTGCAGCCAGGAGGAACCGGGCCCTGAAGTTTGGTGTTTCACGTCCTTGGGGACTAACCGCGTACAGTCCGTAGGTCCGGACTGTGTCGGGTTATCCCCCTTGGTCTGCGACGTCCAAGCATACACGAAATTCGGTCAGCTGGTTGTACATACCAAATTATGGTACGTACAAACAGAAAGCCGAGTGGACGACAGAACGTTAACTCAAATTTAAGCTTGACCTTGTAATCATTACGTTCCTGCACAGTAGTTACTGATTTTAATTACATACAGTACCATCTTAAGCTTCAGATTCTTCGAACATAAAACCTACAGAAACCTCGTGCGGAATTCAGTTCTGGAAATCTGGAACGCAGAAAATTCATACTTCCTAGAATTTATGAACAGAATGTATAATATTCTCATGTACATGGAAATCCGTAGCCTATATTTTCGTAGTCCACTGTATGTGCTTCGAACTGGGATTTCCGTCTCAAGTGTATACCTCTGGTTTGCTCTACGCCACAGTTGTAGTCCCCGTGCCAATGTGTTTGATAGTTGGCTTCTTTGTAAGAGTTTACGCTAGTGCCATTCCTCAGACTACCTTCCACGGGACTTGCACTGTCATTGCTAACCTGCAAATCTGTGTGAACTTACTGCACTGTAAAACATGTAGCTCGCAGCAGGTTCTTGGCGAACCAAAAATCAGTCACGTTTAGATCATAGCTAGAAGGAGTCAAACGTGCAGAAGTCTTTTGCATAAGAAGCTAGTAAGTTAAGTTACATGCTTTCCAGGATAGTCGACAACACCGTATCGAAATGGTCCTTGAAGTACTTAGCTGATGCTTCCTGAAGCGCTTTGGCTTCGTAGCTCTTGGACAACTTCAGCATCTCTACAGTATTCTTCTCGTCGATTCTTCCACATAATTCTTCATCATACAAGTCTCTGAGGTAGGTAATTTCGTACTTGTGCGCAACTTTGAGTACCTCGGCAGAGGCACTTCGTCCGTGAAAGTGATGTCCGTTGTATAGCAGTAATTGATCACTGCTCGCATCACTGGGTAAGTTGCATAATCGATGGGAATGACTCCGGTCTTGTCCTCCAGCATACCACAGTCAAACATTCTGCAAAACACAGATGACTTGCCAGCCTGTCCGCAGAAACAGCAAGAGGCCAAGTAGCATCTACCTCAGAATGAATGCTGTCTTTCATCATCTAAGAAACACTCAATGATCATCCTTCTTTAAGATTCTGCACAGACAAACAAACTTACTACTCGCAGCAGTTACAACTATTGCAGCGGCGGCAGCAGCAGCAATTTGATTCACGTGGTCTTGGACTACTAGCACTCAGCTGAAGAGAGAGAGAGAGAGAGAGAGAGAGAGAGAGAGAGGGATGAGAGACCCCACGTCTAGTGCTATACAGCCTCCCGGGGTACAGCAGAACCCCTGCCACAGGCTCCCTCGTGACACTCCCTGGCGGGGCAGAGTTACAACTTGCGACAAGCTATTGAATTTACAAGGTAATAACCACTGCGCTAGATAGCACTGGATGGGAGAGAGAGAGAGAGAGAGAGAGAGAGAGAGAGAGAGAGAGAGAAAGAGAGAGAGAGAGAGAGAGAGAGAGAGAGAGAGAGAGAGAGAGAGAGAGAGAGAGAGGGATGAGAGAGCACTAACCAAAACGAAACGATGAGCATGGATCACTTCCCTGCCGTGCAAAACAAAATTCACGTCTCCTTTGAAGAGCATCTCCTTGGTGGAATCTGGATCCTGGAATTTCAGGAACGCCAGCCTTTCGCTGACCTTGCGAGCTTTCTTGTTGGCTGACTGCTGCTCTTCTAACGCTTGTCGTAAAGTAGCAATCTCCTCTTTGTGACGATCGATTTCCGTCTCATGACGTTTTCTGCATTTCTGCCTGGAGCTTGGAAAAATTCTCTAGATTGAAGTGTTGCGAGATCGAGGGAGCAGGAACAGCGTAGAAGCACCCGGCATTTTGGGCAATTCATCGTTTTCTGATAATCCACGGGCAGCAGGAAGTTGAGGTTACTCACTAAAGTTCTAGTCGACCTTCTAGAACTCTTTTACTTCATGATACGTAGATGAGAACTTGGAAATGATCTGACTTCTGAGCTTGGTCAGGTCTAGAGGTAATGGTGATGAGACTCGAGCTCATGTGACAGGGTTGATCCTATTCGGTCGTGTGTATCTTGTGGTCGAAAGAAAGTGTGGGTCCTTACCTGCACCCGCAGCTGATATGACGATCTGATTCAGTTAATCTGGACTTTGTTCTCTGGAATGAAAGGGGGACAGCGGCTAGCCGCCCGCAAAAAGAATTCTTAGTGCTCGCGGCACCTCCGGTGATGCGTGTTTGTTCAAGCTAGAGTCCAATGAACCTCTTCACGAGTACTCATGCGATCAATGGTGCCCACTCTCCTCTACGCTGCTTTCTCCAACGCACACACGATTAGCCGATTCGGGCCTACTACTACTCCTTGCGAACACGTTAGATTTGGGAGGTGTTAGACGCGTGGGTTTGTGCATTTCTCAACTCTTTTCCACCTCCCAGTTTGACGGTTTCTGCCGTCTTGAGTCTTGACGTTTCATTAGTGGAACATGGCGGCTGTTATCGACCTCCGCGCTAGCACTCCTCTTAGGACACACGTGAGTGAGCCACTGCCCGATAACACTGCACGATTTTCTTCTAATTCTTAAACCCCTTAAACCACAAAAGCCACTACTTAGCTAATCAGTTTAGTCGAGAACTAAACGAAATTAGTGAAGACTGGATAGCCCACTTGAACTGCGTCTACCTGGTGTGTTTCATTTTTCGATCAAAAACGACTTATCTTACGCTTGAATGAAAGTGCAATTTAAGACATACGAAATGAACTCTTATGAACTCCAACCCAGATCCAGCGGCCCGTGGATGTTTGACCAAAATTAAACTCGATATGAGTCACGAAAACAAAATATTCCTATGTCTTCAGTACCGGTCTATCGGTGGGATAGAGGTTGAGAGTGTAGTAGTGGTTCAAGTTGATCCGCTCCTTGTATACGGTTTTATGACACAATCTAGGCTAAGAGAGCTCTTTCATCTTTTTAGAGTGAAATGTCCTCACTATGGATGCGAGCACTTCTTTCTACTTCTCACAATCTCGTCCATCTATCATAGATGATCTCTAAAGCTTATTTGTCCAGATCGTCACACGTACGGTTGAAGATCAACAGAGTTGGAGATGTACAAGAATGTCTTTGATATCACTCGTAGGTTTTATAGTGCAGCACTATGTGCCAGTTTAGGATTTTCTCAATTAGATTCTTTGTACAGAGAGAGAGGGTTGACTCTAGTGTCGAAGACTCATTCTTTTTATTTCCAGAATGCGAGATATCGTGAGATTGGATAGGTGGAGTTGACGTTGGACCAATGGACAAAAGTGAAAGATGAAGTGCAAAGTCATGTGATGAGGAGACACTTTCACGACTTGAATGAGTTACCTGTTGGAGGTAAGAACATATATAGTTATTTTAATTATTGTTGACTTTTGAGAGTTTAATCCTCTTTTTCACTTGGTGAATTGTTAGATTTCATGCTCACCTTTGTTGTATTATTTATTGTTTGTTTTTTTGTGAGTTATTTTATGCATTTTTGACTTGGTGAAATATTACATTTATTGTTTGCATTTTGTCTTATGCTAGGTAACTTTTGTCGTGTATGTTGATTTATGATATGATTCTACAAGAAATGGGTACAACGGCACATGTGCATTCATTGCTGCTCATGATGGATGTGTCATCAAGATGAAGAACATGCCGCGCATTAAGACTGGCAACAACTCGTGGCTTATAGAGGATCGAGCGTTTGAGATCGGTATTCAACGATTGATCGCTCGTGACATCGTGTCTGATGAGGTGATACAGGACGACAAATCCTTTTTGGATGCCATATTGCTTCGTCATGGATTTGTGTCTCAAAAGGATATGGCACAAGTGTAAGAACTTGGTCAAGAAGTTTCTGGTGGAGCTATAGATCAAAAAGTGACCTCTTGACGGTGTGGACGACGCCGAAGTGATCGCGGACTTGAAGCTCTTGACCAAGCGGTGACTTGGCTCCGTCTTCAAGGAGCTCTGATAGTTGATAACAAACATGTGTTAGTTCAGCGAGTGACACAACTTAAGCATCTAGAGGAGGGAGGCTCGATGCGATCTCAGAGCTTGATGTACCCGGAGCTATCTGAGCATGGCATTGCAGACAAACTGAAAGGCTCGATTTACACTGATTGTCAACTGAATGCGCGGAGGTCCGTGAGACCTTATGATCGTTATGCTTAAGAGGAGGACGATTGCTCTACCTTGTGTTTAGACATTAAGAATGCAGCAGACCATTGGACAAGGGAGCATTTATCTTATCTCATCTTAGAACGGCTGACAAGAACACCAAGACCTTGCTGCGATGGATCTGACTTGAACCGACCAGCACTTGACAAGTATTACGAGAAGAGTAAGTTTATTTCTCTTGGAGATGATAACTCATTTTTATAAATAGATGTATGATGTCTACACTGAATACTCATTGATTTATTGTAGATTCCTCGACGCATATTGCCATGGTGGCTTTTCTTCAACTGATCATAACGCCTGCTAAGATACAGTTCTATCCACGAGCGCGAGAGAACTACATGTCTGAGACATTCAACGCAGTGATATGCAAGTTTGTCACTAAGAGGATTCACTTTCAAAAAACTCATGAGGTGCAACTCGCTGCATGCGCCATGGATTAGAATGAGAATATTATTTGAGAACTCATCAAGATTTATGAGCGTGATCTCAACACACATCGGTATGACATAAGACATCCACAACTCGGGTGTTACCACCTTGAACTACCGCGTGGAAGATCGCACTAAGAGAGAGATTGTTCGATGTTCGTCCAACAACTTGACAAGTAAGTTATTCTAGGTCTTTAGTGAATGAGTAATCCTCCTTTGATAAATCGTCACAAAATAGTACTAACTATGAGATTATGTGATATGTGATCAGGTTATTATCAAGTGAGCACAGGAGTATAACAGATGCAAAGTAGTGTGTTTTTCACTTACGTCCTCAATACACCACTGTGCCCTTTCCACCCTACTCTTCCACACTACAAGTGCTACATGAACGGACAATTACGTGGAAGACTGAGTTGAGTTATAGTTTATGTTTTGTGTTGGATGCAGGAGTTGTTTCAAAAACTTACATAGCAGTACAGGTTTTTGTTTGGACTTAGTTCAGATGTCCAGATGTTGGGGCTGCATCTAGTTGTAGAGAGGCTGGAACTATGAGGAAAAGAATAGAGTCTCAAGAAAGTCATTGGTGAAAGTATCAGAAATAATTCATAAAAGAGTTTATATTTAACTTTAATATTTTATGATAAACACGAGCAGCACTCTTTATTTGGTGAATTATTCTAGTCCATTCGATAAAATAGTCTGATAAATTAATAAAATAAAATAACCCATCAAACCGAACAAGAGCAAAGAGAGACCCAAAGTGCAAACACGCAACACCCAGAAGATGAAGAGAAATCGAGGCTAAACCCGCAATAAGCAGCAGATGGACTCTTCTTGGAATTCGAGGAAGGTCATGCCTACACTACCTCTTTTACCATAGAGTTTCTCTTGGGACGTCCGTCCTGCGAATTTTTGTGACTGCCGGTAAATGGATAACAAGCCGGACAGCTGGATCTGCTTGCGCACATGTCGACGCTGTCCGCCGGACTTTCTCGGACTTTCCCGGCAGTGGATACTACACTCGCAGTACGTACCACAAGGTTTAGCATGTGGCTGTTCATTCCTGTTTCCTGATCATCACGTCGACAACGACGACGAAGAGTGTATTTCGTTCTGCTATTATCAGAAGACACCCGAGAAGAGTCTGATAATTTGGACTGCGAAGGCGGTGTTTTGATCTTCGGACTGGAGCAGTAATTGAAGCCGCTCTCCTTCATTTGTGAATTGATTGAACTCTGATCGTTCTTTCGCCATGGCGGGGAAGCCTGGTCAAGCGACCGAGGAGGAAGATGCCCGAGAGCTCAAGCTTGGAGAAGGTGCGCTGCTCCTGTTTCTTTCTTTCAAACGACGATTTTCTACTTTTATTCCTCACTTGTCGGTTGATCCAAATGTGAAGTGACGTTAGAAGAACGGCGTGTAATTACAAACAGTCCTTTTGGTTTCGAGTGAAATCTTTCTTGAAAATTTTTTCTTCATTTCCCGTTTTCATTTGAAAACCCGCTTCGTTATTTCATGAAAGAATAATTGGTAATAAATTAATATGCATGTTGCTCTCTCAGATGGAAATAATAAATACGGATACTTTCCTGCACCAGGAATTTGTCGATACGATGAGTCTTCATTTTGGTAATGTCGTTATGGGTGGAGGGCTGATTGGGCCATCAAGGTACAAAGAGGAAACGAGGCTAAGTTTATTACATGTTTTGATCTTAAGCAGACACGGCTACTGAGTGCAGAACTAGAAACGGAGCAAACGCGACGTACGAAAGTGCAGATATCGACGTTTAAGGTTTACAAGAATTTTCCGAGACAAAAAGCGGTGGGCTGAATTTTAGCGTTTCTAACAAAATATTCACGAGTTCTCGATTCTATGTAAGTTCAGACAGCACGTTGCTGAAAAGTACGTTTCTGTGTGTCAGATTTCGTGAAAGCTAAGTGCCTTATGAACGCATAGGTCGCGCTGATCTTGCAGAGAAAGTATGAGCAGCTGCAGACCTTCTCTGAGGACACCCCTAACAATATTTCCCAGTAAGCTCTTTGTTGGTTACTTGTTCCCTTGCTTGGCTTCTCCTCCTTCTACCAATTGGACCATCCCAGCTGGGGACTCACTTCGTGGGTTACATCGGTTGATAGTCTTGGGATGAATGTTGAAATACGAAAGGCTTTCGACGATCACAAATAAGATTTTACCACCACAAGATATAGAAAGGTGATTATCGTTTGTTATAGTGACGGAGGTTAATGATTTTGTGGTATTGTGATATCGAGGGTGTTGGAGAAGTCATTGCAGTATGTAAAGCGGTTTAGCCATTACCAGAATTGAAACCAAAAGGACTGTTCGCAATTGCGCGCCTGTAACGTCCCTTCACCATTGGGTGAACCGACGGATGAAAATTTCTCCACTTTTTCCGTTTTTACAAAACACCAGAACTGACGGTAAGCTATGCGCAAACGCATAGCAAAAAAAATTTATTTTTTGACAAGACCGGAAGCAGGTCTCACTGTTCCTGGGGTGAGGTTCAACCTACATGGTTTATAGATTCTCTCCGGAAGTTCCGACATGCACAATATGTATGATTTTAAAATATATTTTAGCTTTGAATTTACTATGTATTTTCTCATTTAATATTAAAAAATTACAATTAATGTCTCATACATAGTCTATTAATCTGTAATTGATTAATAAATCCAGAGTTTGATAAGACCCCACTGCACAATCCGGGCCAATTGCAGTATTAGGTTTTTCTCATTTCTCCACGCTTGTCTCTTTTTTCTCCTCTCGAGGCAAAAATTGATTGCATATTGAATACATCTTTTAATGTTATAGTTGCAGTAGCTTTGGGTTGTTTGACATTTGAGGGGTTGTTGATTTTCAAAATGGCTCAAAGTGGTTTTGGTAGTTTGCATCTGGGAATTGTGCTTTTGTTTGCAAGTCTTCACACATCTTTGAACTTGTGGTCATCTTTTAACTTTTCCCCTTTTTCTTTTGAAAAATACAATTGTATTAATTAGCACATTATGTTAACAACTACGGTAACCGTAGTATCTTGTATTTGTGTATCAGCGTCTGACTCACATGATCTCTGCTTTTTGGATAACTTCGTAAAGACTAGATTATGGATTTAATTTAACCTTAATATACTTTTGAAAACACAAGGCTATATGGCATTTTTGTTAATATGAATTATTCCTCTATTACGTATCCTATTTCAATCTTAGTTTTACTGTTTGTGAGTGAGAAAGGGAATCATGTGTCGAAAGAAAATGGAAATCCTATTGTTTCAATGCACGCTAGGTGTCTTCAATAAAATTATCAGTTCCGTAAGTATTGCGAAACAGTGTTCGGGTACTGGAAATTACATGCGGAAACTTAACTGTAAAATTATGCTGAAATTCTTGATATTATAATTTTGTTCTCGATAGCTAAATAACTTATGTACATTTAGAAATGGATATAATTAGGCAAATAAGTTGAAATGACTACAGCTGAGACCAACAATTTTTCATCGATTTCAGCTTGAAATTCCGTAACGGTTCGAATCATGTTGCAAAATGGACAGGCTATATATGTGTTACAATTAACACATTGATATATATCGGAATAAGTAATTAAAATTACATGTTACAATGAGGCAGAAAACGATAAATTTTCGTTTCTTTCCATCTTGCAAAATCTATGTTAGCGAAGCAGATAAATTAATAAATGAATTCATATTCATATTTATACAGAGTAGCAAAAAGTGCATAGTTTATAGAGAGACAGTCCTTTGGGAAAAGCACAATGGGAAAAGCACAAAGAAGGTGTCGAAGCAATAGCATTCTGAAGGATACGCTTGAGACTCATGATAATTATTCAGCGATTAAAAGTGAAATCCTTCACACTTTAAGAAAACGGAAATCAATTATCAAGAAACGCACTAAATTTTTCGGAGAGGAAGGATCTCATAATAAATTAAAGTACAACTTATTTGTTTAGCCACTGCCTTCATGATCCAACCGGCACGTCTGTAAACTCATATATATCATCATAATGATCCGAAATATGCGAACCTGGATAAATGCAAACCCCGGATAGGTTTCTCTTTACTCTCGAATAAACTATGCGAAAGAAGTGCGATTTTCCACTTCATACATATAAGGTTAAATTCAACGTTATCTGTAGAAGGTGTTATAGACAAATATATGTATATATAAATGTGAACTTTTTTCAAAATAAAAAATAAAGTAAACAGTTCTTCTTATCTATAATTTGAACCGTAAATAAGAAGTAGCTACGCTTGTAATGGAAATGCGAGGCTGGTGATAAGCGTTAGCGATTTATCTGCATTTAAATTTTTTCTTATTTTTGCTATACGGTAGCGTAGATATATGTCGATTATGTAACTCAGAAAAAGAGAGAGAAAAAACCCAGATTTTTTTGTCATGTAGCAAAACAAACAAATAGAGATGTGGTGAAACCGGAAAGTGAAACGAAATAACAAAAGCTGAAGGATGAAGACGTGAATACCAAAAAGAAAAAAGAAGGAGATAAATCCAAAAAGTGGTTAACGCCTATCCCAGCAAATCCATTGAAGCGGAGCTAAATGTTTTCCATGTTTCACATGGAAATAGATGTTTATCTATTTCATGATGATTCTCTCCATTTCACGATGATTCCCTCTTTCTCTCTTTGTAACGGTTTCTTTATACGACAAAATATACTTCACGACAAAAAACTCCTCATCTTTTCTTTTCTTCCACAATTTACGTATAGCTATGCTAGCTAACATTTTTCTCCTCCTCTTTTGGTATTGTAGGTGGTACATCCTCCATAGTCTCCTCCCGAGCAGGTGCTGTCTCTTGTATTCTCCTTGGTCTTCACTCCTTGTGGCAGACCGTTTGGATGTAGAAGCTCACTTGCATCTTCTCTCCTGTGTTTTTCTTCTAGTACAACCTCATGATGACTCCGTACAACATAGGTATGCATTGACATAGTATCCATAGAATCATCCCATCTTATAGCTTCTTGAATTGAGTTACCAACCCTCTGTAGCACATCCTTGTTTAGTTGTGTTCTAGCTACGGATCTCATTACATTAGATCACAACCTAGTAGTCTCTTTTCCTCTCTCATTTCCACTTTCACTCCACAAGTAGCAGCATCCACAAGAGAAATAACATGTGATGCAGACATTTCATTTACAAACTTTTTCATACCACCCTTGCCAAAGTTAGTTTCTAGCATCATTCCATTCTTTTCTGAAATGAATCTTATCATCTTTGAAGAAGATAAGATCATCCCTTAGTGCATCTGTAAACTCCTCACAGTCTCTTCTTACATGGTCTAGGTTATCACATCATATATAGCGATGAAAAAAGCCTTCTCTCATCTGAGGTCTTTGCATAGTAGGTTGTACATTCTGTTCTTTCTCTTCTAGCTTAGTAAGCTTACGCTTAAGCTCCTTCATATCCTTTATCAACTCATCTAGTGGTGAGTCTTCCTCTCTAGCAACTACCAAGGCGGGCTTAGTAGGCAATTGCTTGACAAGAATTATCAAAGGTACTGCTGCACTTATCATTACTATGTCTTTTCTTCTCTGTCTTTTGGTAAGCAAAGAGACAACTTTTTCAGCCTCCTTCCAATCAGTCTTTAATCCTCTCTCCTCACTCTTGTCTTCCTACAACAACTCAAGCTTCTTTAGAATAATAAAGTCTGTTGCTTGTAAGAAAAGCTTTATCTTCTCCATCTCTAGTGTAAGCTTCTCTGTCCTAAAAACTTGAGCATACTGACGATCAAACTCCCCTAACAACTCATTGCAGACAAACCTTTGTTGGGTTTAACCACCCACTTCAAGAATTTTCTCTTGGTCATTCTCTCCGAATCTTCAGTGTAATACTCCTGCTTCAAGACGCACATAAAGCTCTCCCAACTCTGTCCTTGTTGATGCTTGAGTTCCTTCACACGCTCACGAATCTCAAAGACAATAACAAGTTCAAAGTTCTCTACCATCTCCTTCTCAGACACCTTGTTCACATCCATCTCCATAGCATAGTGCCGCACATACTTGGAAATATCTCTCCTCTTGAACTGGTCCATCTTGTGCACCACTGATTACAGGCCTTGGTTGTTAACACCTCTTTCCTCTCTGTGCTCGGTTGCTACTGCTTAAACATGTGAAAAGCTTGGAATATCTGCATTGTAGCAACATCAAACTGAATAGGTTGCTGAGTAGCAACAGCACCTCCACTTGATGATACTTGGTTGACCATGATGTCTTATCTAGCAACACTCTCAAGATAACTCCCACCTTAGGTGTTTATGTCGAGTTCATCAAAAAGAGTATGTCGGAGTGTTATATGTCTACCTAGAAAAGTGCTGGACTTCTGACTGTGGTTACTCAAGAGGTAGGCTTCATGTTATAACTGGACACTATAAGCACTTACACAGGTCTGTTGGGTCCTCTAATATGTTAGTAAGTGAAAATCAGGTCTATCAAGTAGTAATAAGATCAGACGGTAAAATTGAACACTTAAGAATAAGAACATATGAAGGTTTAGACTTCAAAACTTCCCCTACATGTAAAGGAGGCCTTACTGAATACACTTTTAAAATTTCAACATGAGATGAAATCCGAGCACTGAGATATCAGCAAAAACTTTTTGATTAAGAAAATTATGACAATTTCTCACACCCAGATGGCTACTTCGACCTAGAATAAAAACTTGGCTCAATAACTTTCATTTATTTTTACTGGATTTGTAGTCTACAGCATACTGAACAACGTTGCAAAATTTGACTTGTTGGTTGTACACGGCTCTCTAGATCTCGAGTTTGGAAGTTGCGATTCTAGATTGAGAGCTTTTCAGACCCCTTTTGCTTCAATGATCGTTATGAATTATTCACTCACTCAAATGATATGAAACTTATTTGATAGTCATAGCCCTGTTGACAGTGAACGCAATCACGAAGGTTTGAAGCGAGTATTTCTATTTTATTGCAGTTGACACCAAAAATTCCAAAGTTAACAATTGTGAGACAATTCTAACCCAATCCGAATTTCAAATTGACGTAACTCTCTCTTTATTGCCCCAAATCGATCGAAATTTGCACTGACAATAATGACACAACTAGCTCTCTCATACTCTATGCTCTTAGATCTTTGAATGCCCTTACCAAAAGCTCAAATCCCTATGCTTCCAAGTTTAAGGTTTCACAAAGAAAATATTGGACCAACGGGAGTTCATAGTTTCACTTCCCTATCCTTTTGTGCTCCCAATCCATGTGGCTACTTAACATCACACACATGTTAGTGTCAAGTCTCTGAAGTGCCAACGTAAATCTTAAACTTCTTGCGGAGACGTGTAAGTGACATGTAATTCCAAAAGATGATTTAAACAAGCTAGAAAGCATGCATGGGTGACATGTAAGCCCAACCCATGAGCTTAAACTCTGTCCACATGATAAACCTAAAGTTATTTACTTTGAACAATATAGATAAATATGAAATCACTTGCACAAGCATACGAGTGTTTGAACAAGATAAATAACATACTATCAATCTATTAGGACTCAAAATATATAACATAATAGTGTTAACATCATATGCAAAAGTGTCCAACATATGCATAAAAAACTAGAAGTAATATTTAACTAACTTCTAGAACTACTAAACTCAAGTGTTGGAGTAGGAGTGTAGCATGTAGTCGCCAAGTAGTGTGATAACGTTTTGCATATTGAAAATATCCTTAGGTTAGAAGATCCACAAGGTGTCTTTGATATCTATTTTTCTGCCATAATGTCGTCCAGGTTACTTACTTCGCACATTACCTTCATCTGTTATCTTCATCTCGCGCTTTAGAGAGTTTGATAGGAGGATCATGAGGATCTTTGGCGACATCTTAGAACCAGACACCTTTGAATGTGTGACAGGATCTCTCGGATGTAGGCAAATATCATTACATATATCATGTGGCAGGGTGGGTTTATTATCTATGGAGGAGACTACTTCAGCAGCCTTTTGGGTAGTTGAGTCCTCTCAGCACTTTGGCTTTGTTGTCGTTTCTTCATACAAATAAGCTTATTTTGGTGAGCTATGTGATAGAGGTGGAGGATGGTTCTTACTCACTACAGATATGTCTACGTGAGACAAGAAGATAGTTTGACTCTTGGGCACGTGAGGCGCATCCTTGATTCGATATCTTAATTACGGATGGACTCGCGGGCTGCAGTCCTCTCTGACAAGACATCACTTCTAGTAGGTTCTTCATGCGCTCTTAGTTGATCTTTCCATCTCACGAGATACTAGAGCTCGACTCCGTTCTTGTTCGGACAGGGACGTAAGCTCGTAACTCATAGCTCGACCTTGCATTAGAGCGTTCTGAATCACATCGATTATCTTCTTTACAAGGATGAGGTTCTGCCTAGGCTTGGTCTAGCTTGTTGTTTCAGCACTGTCCACATTTAAGTGCGGTGTCTTGCTTGACACGTGAGATCGACACCTTGCTAGTTGTCTTCACGATGGAGAGCGGATAGTGTCGCGTCCCTCATTCTCAAGATCGGGCGCAGACGCGAACAACAGAACCCTAGCGGACCTGCGCTAGGTTGTGAACGCTGCGAGTAGGACTTAACGGCTTGGCCGGGAAGTCGGGATCAGAAGAACCCTAAGTGGTTCTCTGAACCAAGGTTAGAACCTTGGGTTAGGACATAAAGGCCTACCCCAAGAGGGCCCCAGACGAACGCTGACCTAAGGGGGCGAGTCTGGGAACGGACTGAAACATGAGTCTCAGACATAGGTCTGAGACGTGGGACCGAGACGTGGGTCCAAGACGCAGACGAACCACAGGGTTCGACCCTGGGTCTGGACCACAGGTTTTCGGAAAAACTGCTAAGTGTTGGAGCTCCAGGGACGTTTTAGGTCGTGGACGGAGCTCCACGTAAGATCTCGAGGCGAGTGAGGTATCATTGGAAAGGTCTCGTCGAGAGCTTTCCAGTGATATATAACACTCCTCGATCTGACCTCCGAGCTGGAAGTTATGGCCGAACCACAATCGGGTTGTGGTATAATTTTCAGGGACCAAAGAGGAGGGTGGGGCCGCCGATCCCCAGAAGTATATATGAGAGGGGGGCTCGATGCCTGGGTGGGCCAAGACGAGTCACCCGACCCCAGGGTTCGGCGGGTGGACTCTGGGGGCATGAGGTGATGGCTGGGCCAGTTCCAAGGCACGTTCCAATCTAGACTTGGACGGCTAGACTTAGGAACGATGTAAGGGCTGGGGCAAGACTAGGGAACGAGTCGGCGGGTTAGACCACCGTTCGGGAGCCTGGACCCAGACGGACATCACGGGCGGTTGGGCCGCTAGGTGTGCTGGAGGCACCGTTTAGGACCCTGGACTTTATGGGAAGTCCGCCCCAAGTCATATTGTGACTTGCTCATGTTTGGGACCGACTTAGGTGGATCTAAGTCGGGACTTAGGATTGCTGAGCTTGATGAGTAGGGAGACGGTGCGGCTCCGGTCCGGACCAAACAGAACTAAGGTAAGTGGTGCATGGACGCTAACGTGTGATTGTGTTTGCAGGTTAGCGGTGTAAAGTTTGCGACCTATTGAGCTAGAGCTTCCGCTGGCGCAACAAGGCGGTAGGTGCGCGAAAGATAGCTACTCATGATGTCATCAGAGATGTTGTGTTTGGTATAGCACATGAGAACGATTACATGACGTGAAGAGAGTGTTGATATGCCTTTCTGCCGATAGGATAAGTGAGACTTGACTTGTACATGATGAGGGAGGATCAAGTCTCAATGACAAATGTGATTGTCATGGATACCACACGAGATTCAATGACGGCACAGGATGGACTATAAGCGTGGTAGAAGCAGCAAAAGTGACAAAGTATAGAGGTATGCAAAAGAGACATCGCTTCATCTCTCTAGCCATGAGGATATATAAATCGACAACTTCGAAGATCGACGCTTGTATTTGAGATGGTGCTAGAGCCTACCATGAGAGACGTCAGAGGTATCATTTTTCTTTTCTTTGGGCACTAGGTTCTTTAGACTACGAGTTTTCATTGCATTACCGAGTGCTTTAGCAAGCACGATCCACAAGAAAGCAATCTGTTGTGTGCAAGAGTTTTCACTTATCGATGTATGATACTTTAGAGACGATAGACTATTTTAGAACTACTGATCTCCGATGTTCTTCTTCTCTTAAGGGTGATGATTGCTTGGACTTTCGGATCCTTTCTTTCCCTTGTAATGCTTGATGAGATCTTTCCATCCGCTTGCTATTCATTGGAGGCACAGTGTTCGTAGACTGTGCAAAGCAGGCAACAGAAACAAGCCTTCTGCACGAGATCCACGATCTCTTTGCTTTTTAAACAGAATTAACTGCAGGATATTATTCGGAGAACTACTGTTTGTAAGAGTTCTTTACTTTCACGTAGGTTAAACCCCAGATGCGGGTAAAGAAAATAAAGGAATATTCTCTCTCCTTCCCGACGTACTGTAGGATACAGAGAAGATGTTATTTTGTCCCAAAAACCACCTACACTTCGTTTCAGTATTTCTCGTTGGATAACACAACGCAATAACCAGTTGTAGTGAAGGCTAATATACAGTTAAAATAAGCTAATATAAGGCTAAAATTAAGTTAATATAGAGTTAAAATGAGCTTTAATTTAATTCGTTATTTAACAGATTCTGTTCTCACAAAGTAAATTCTATCAACAAAAATATTAACCGTTTAAATGTTTTATTCCGCTAATAGCCCACCCACATAATGAAGTCATCCTCGTTACCAAGTATATTAAATGTTAAACTGTTAAATATCATCAAAAATATTAACCGTTTAAATGTTTTATTCCGCTAATAGCCCACCCACATAATGAAGTCATCCTCGTTACCAAGTATATTTATAGGGGCACTCCGGTTTCAATCAGTTTGCTTTTACTTTTAGAGACTATGTTATGGTTCATTTATTAATGTACTAATCCTTCCGGCGGGAAAGGTTAGTACATTAATTAATGTCCTCAATTAAATGACGCAATTAGAGGTTTAGGTCTCCGCTCTTATACCCCCAGGAGCGCAGCAGCCCTCTCTTCACTTATGGGTTCTCTTCGGCTGAGTTGGCTGTTCCAAGAATGACTAACATATAACAATTATGAATTAACTTAATTTTTTATATAACTTAATACAATAAATTTTAGTAACACTTATACGTTTTTGGATAAGAGAAAACGAATTTCAATATACAAGGCCGTGGGGAAGGATATTAGCGCTCGAAAGCTTCCGAAATTATTTATTATTTCCATTGTGAAAAATGTTTTCGTCCCAACAAGTTCTCCGGAGCCTAACGAAGTCAGTCAGGAAAATCTATCAAGCAAGTAAGACTCATGGCGGCTACCGCTTGCCACGTCACGGGGTAACCGGTGTCATGGTCACTAGTCCTGTACAAGTAAAAGGCTCCATTTCTAGTCCGAGAGGGATAGAGCAATATCTTTATGAACGTTTGCTTGAGCTCTTATATCATATAGTCAAGTGGACTATAGATGTACTCTGACTATAGAAAACTGTATACACTCTCGATCTACATACACGCTGATGAATTAAAGTAACGAGGTTACACCTTATTCATGTTGGGCGTACATATAACGGAAAGCTGTTGACGGACCCAAACTCCAGCTCCGCTATTCAACAAGGAGACATCACAACGAACTGGTTATAAGCACAAACATATCTATAGTCCAGTGCACTGAGTCGGTGTCCGAGCTGACGGAAACTTATCTTCACCGGCATGGGCGGGGGATACAAACAGAAATGTAAACACAAGATTGTGATACCAGTGCAGCCAGGAGGATTCACTAAAATCTGCGACGTCCAAGCATGCACGAAATTCGGTCAGCTGGTGGGGGATCTGAACACCAGATTATGGTATGTACAAACAGAAAGTTAACAAATGTAAACCTACAGGCCGAGTGGAAGACAGAACGTTAAACTCAAATTTAAGCTTGACTTTGTAATCATTACATTCCTCGCACTGTAGTTACTGATTTTAATTACATACAGTACCATCTTACCCTTCAGATTCTTCGAACATAAAACCTACAGAAACCTCGTGCGGAATTCAGTTCTGGAAATCTAGCAGATTTTTAATTACATACAGTACCATCTTACCTTCAGATTCTTCGAACATAAAACCTACAGAAACCTCGTGCGGAATTCAGTTCTGGAAATCAGATTCTTCGAACATAAAACCTACAGAAACCTCGTGCGGAATTCAGTTCTGGAAATCTGGACCGCAGAAAATTCTTACTTCCTAGAATTTATGAACAGAATGTATAATATTTTCACGTACATGGAAATCCGTAACTTAGCCTATATTTCCGTAATCCACTATATGTGCTTCGAACTGGGATTTCCGTCTCAAGTGTACACGTCTGGTTTAGTCCCCGTGCCAATGTGTTTGATAGTTGGCTTCTTTATAAGAGTTTAGGCTAGTGCCACTCCTCAGATTACCTTCCACGGGACTTGCACTGTCATTGCTAACCTGCAAAGCTGTGTGAACTTACTGCACTGTAAAACATGTAGCTCGCAGCAGGTTCTTGGCGAACCAAAAATCAGTCACACGTTTAGATCATAGCTAGGAGTCAAAAGTGCAGAAGTCTTTTGCATAAGAAGCTAGTAAGTTTAAGTTACATGCTTTCCAGGAGAATCGGCAACACCGTATTGAAATTCTTCTTGAAGTACTTAGCTGATGCTTTCGGAAGCGCTTTGGCTTCGTAGCTCTTGGACAACTTCAGCATCTCTAGAGTATTCTTCTCGTCGATTCTTCCACATAATTCTTCAGCACACACGTCTCTGAGGTAGGTAATTTCGTACTTGTGAGCAACTTTGAGAACCTCGGCAGGAGGCACTTCGTCCGTGAAAGTGATGTCCGCTGTATAGCAGTAATTGATCACTGCCCGCATCACTGGGTAAGTTGCATCATCGATGGGAATGACTCCGGTCTTGTCCTCAAGCATACCACAGTCAAACATTCTGCAAAACACAGATGACTTGCCAGCCTGTCCGCAGAAACAGCAAGAGGCCAAGTAGCATCTAGCTCAGAATGAATGCTGTCTTTCATCATCATCTAAGAAACACGCAATGATCCTCCTTCTGAAAGATTCTGCACAGACAAACAAACTTACTACTCGCAGCAGTTACAACTATTGCAGCGGCGGCAGCAGCAGCAATTTGATTCACGTGGTCTTGGACTACTAGCACTCAGCTGAAGAGAGAGAGAGAGAGTATGTTTGCATGCCGTAGAGCATAACCCCACGTCTAGTGCTAGAGTCTACAGCCTCCCGGGGTACAGCAGAACCCCGGGCACAGACTCCCTAGTGACACTCCTGGCGGGGCAGAGTTAGAACTTGCGACAAGCTATTGAATTTACAAGGTAATAACCACTGCGCTAGATAGCACTGGATGGGAAAAGAAGAGAGAGAGAGGGATGAGAGAGCACTAACCAAAACGAAACGATGAGCATGGATCACGTCCCTGCCCTGCAAAACAAAAGTCACGTCTCCTTTGAAGATCTCCTTGGTGGAATCTGGATCCTGGAATTTCAGGAACGCCAGCCTTTCGCTGACCTTGCTGTTGGCTGACCTTGCTGTTGACTGCTGCTCTTCTAACTCTTGTCGTAAAGTAGCAATCTTCTTCTTGTGACGATCGATTTCCCTCTCATGACGTTCTCTGCATTCCTCGCATTCTGGAGCTTCGAAATATTCTCTAGATTGCAATAAATGAAGTGCAGAGATGGGGTGGGAGCAGGTGGAACAGTGTAGAAGCGCCGAGCATTTTGGGCACTTCATCGTTTTCTGGTAATCCACGGGCAGCAGGAAGTTGAGGTTACTCACTAAAGTTCTAGTTGACCTTCTAGAACTCTTTTACTTCATGATACGTAGATGAGAACTTGGAAATGATCCGACTTCTGAGCTTGGTCAGGTCTAGAGGTTATGGTGATGAGACTCGAGCTCATGTGAAAGGGTTGGTCCTGTTCGGTCGTGTGTATCCTTGTGGTCGAAAGAAAGGAACAAAGAAAGTGTGGGTCCTTACCTGCACCCGCAGCTGATATGGCGATCTGATTCAGTTAATCTGGTCTTTGTTCTCTGGAATGAAAGGGGGACAGCGGCTAGCCGCCCGCAAAAAGAATTCTTAATGTTTGCGGCACCTCCGGTGATGCGTGTTTGTTTAAGCTAGAGTCCAATCCAATGAACCTCTTCACGAGTACTCATGCGATCAATGATGCCAACTCTCCTCTATCCTGCTTTCTCCAACGCGCACACGATTAGCCGATTCGTGCCTACTACTACTCCTTGCGAACACGTGAGATTTGGGAGGTGTTAGACCCGTGGGTTTGTGCATTTCTCGACTCTTTTCCACCTCCCAGTTTGACGGTTTCTGCCGTCTTGAGTCTTGACGTTTCGTTAGTGGAACATGGCGGCTGTTATCGACTTCCGCTCTAGCCCTCCTCTTAGGACACACGTGAGTGAACCACTGCCCGATAACACAGCACGAAATTTTTTCTAATTCTTAAACCCCATAAGCTAAGTATTTAGCAGTTTTCACCAAAGATCTAAGGAAGTAACCGCAACCACATTATGGAAACCGGTTTTTCACCACACAAGTGAGAGACTTACTGTTGGAGATATACCTTTTCACCGCACAGCAAACAATTCCTGTTTGTGAAGTGGGTTGAAGGTAATAAACCGCTTCTGAGAAAGGTTCCAAAAGGATAGGGATTGAGAGAAGATAACGATTTTTGAACTTTCGCATGAGTACGAGTAAAGACATCGAGTTCACTTGTGCTACGATGGAGCGATAAATGCTCAGCTTTTCAAATAATTCGATGTCCATCTGTGCAGAGATGGAGCGGAAAATGCCTAGCTCTCAAGAGTTGAGCATTCACTGTAAGGAAATCAAGAAGAAGAAATCAAAAATTTTGCAGTTCAGTTGCTTGCGTAGGAGAGGTTGATTTAGATGCTCTGGAGATACTTCGTGTCTTTGATATTCAAAACTCAACTCTACTGATAAGAGGCTCTAATATGTTTAGTGAGTTTGTTCTAGGTTTTCAAGTATCAAACAATGTACATATATGATGTTCAATGTATGTATTTTGTATAATGTTAGTTGTTTGTTTTTTCTACTTAGGTTTCTACACCACACTCGAACTTGCATACGGTTGTATGTGACTCTCAAGCTCCAATAGATCATGTGAGTGATTCTCAGAGGTGTGTCAATGTAGAGGTTGATCTGATAGTGGAGTCATTATCAATAGATGATTTGCCGGCATACGGGTTTGTAGGTTTAAGTAGCCTTGAAGAATTGTTTGAGGACTATAAGATGAAGTGCCTTCATTTTGGATGTGCGGAGTACTTTTTGTCTTTGACTATCAAGCCTATCCATTAAACTTGGTCGGTCAAGTTCAGATGTCTTCCGCAACACACATATGGATAGAGATCGACAGAGGTGGAGACTTTTTACGATGTCCTTGATGTAGTATATCATAGTTATCACGCTTGGTTGTCAGCTGGATTAAGTTACACACAATTGCACAATGTGTATAGAGAGGTGAGATTAGCCTCGATCTCCGAGAGTCATTTCTTCAAATTTCAGTCCAGCACAAGTCGACAGATTGGATGGATCCAAGCAGCGTTGGAGAGATGGACGATGGAGAAGGAAGAAGTTCAGTTCCAAGTGATGTCCAAGCACTTTCCTAATGATGATGAGACATCGGTAGAAGGTGAGTGCTTTTGAATCTGATTGTCTTGATGATGTGTAAGTTAGAGGATCCTCTTACATGTTATTATTTTGTGTAAGAGATTTTGTGATAATGACCGATTTATGATACGGCTCGTCTCGTAATGGATACAATGAGACATGCGCGTTCATTGACAAGCACGATGGTTGTATTGAGTTGGTGAACATGACGCGAGTTGAGACGGATAACAATGCATGGCTGATTGAGGACAAAACATTCGAGACGGAGATACAGAGGTTGAAAGCACGAGGGATCATTCCTGACGAGGGATCATTCTTGATGAGGTAATTCATGATGACAAGAATTTAGTAAATGTCATCTTGCATTGATATGGGGTTGTTTCTCAAAAAAAGACTTATGGCACAAGTGCAAGAACATCATCAAGAGGTTTTTGGTAGATGTGGCAAAGAAGAAGCGAGCTCCGGGAGGTGTAGAGGATTGTGAAGTTCCGACAGACTTGGAGCTCCTTACGAAGATCTATTTGATGGGATGGCTTCGATCTCAAGGTGCATTGATTATAGGGAACAAGCTAGTGCTTGTTCAGCGAATGCTTGAGATGCGTGAGATGACTTCTAGTTTCTCTGTCGGCTCTCGATGTTACATGTTTCCAGAGGTCAGTGCACGCGATCTAGCAAACAAGTTGAAGGGATGGATATATACTTGTAGTCAGTTGAATGCACGGAGGACCAAGGAGGCTGATGGAAGATATCAACCAGAAGAGGATGATGCTATCTTATTATGTAGAGACACCAAGAATGCAGCTGATCACTTGGCTGGTCTGCATTTAGATTCTTTAGAACTGAGACTAGCACTGATAGATCTTGTTGTGCATGAAAAGACTTGAACTTACAGCAAGCTGATAAGTACTATGATAAAGATAAGTCAAATTTCATTTATATTTTAGTCGTCGTATATCTTCATGATAATTTGTATGTGAGCTTGACCACCGATTGATATGCAGATTCTCTTACGCATCGCGAGATGCGTAGTCATCGTTTTTTGGTAGTCCACATACAACAGGTTCAGGTTACACAAGAGTTCTACTGGAACTCCTAGAACTATTTGTCCTGAAACGTAGACTGGAAGTGAAAGAATAACATGTAGTAGGACTCAGCAATAAGGATCGGCAAAGTTCACCAGTAAGATCGTTCCTCCTACCGTTCAGCTTTCATATACACTGTTTGGAACACTTACTCCTCGTGAAAAGCACTGACCGTCTTACTCATCGGAAAACCTGCAACAGTGAGCTTGACAACAAGCATCGGCAAAATTCAACCATGGACAGTTCTCCACAAGAGCGAGATGGCCTTCAGCATAATCATCAGAAATCACGCTTTTTGCGACTCTGCTACAATCTATACCTATGAGTTTGGTGTACCTCATCGGGTGGGTAGACCGGTGATATTAGGGGGTGTCATTTATGCATGAGAAGATTATTTTTTGAGATCTCGTAACCGCGACGTACTCTCGTGATCAATCTGACCCATTTTCGTGGGTGGGGTATTCTAGTTGCTTGGCAAGTTGCCGGGTCGCTTTCTCAACGTAAACTACGACGGGTCAAAGTCCGGGCAATAAAGATCATAGTGCGGGTGATTAAGGGGTTTCATTTCATACTTAAAATATCTTCTCCAGGTATCAAGTTTTGATCGAGATGTTCCCGTGGGACAAGCTGGAACTATTCTCGTGAGTGAAAATTATTTTTATGTCTAAGTTATCCGGATCATTTTTTAACTAAAATTCTAAAGAAATTTCTTCCGGACGATTGATCGACATATTTTCCCGAGTTTGAGATTATTTTTCACTCAATCTCGGGCTTCGACTCTCCGAGTACAATATCTTTACAAAATATGCAGAAATCGACACCCCTATTCACTCATGTACACTTCGAAGGATATTTGAGTGTACATTAATGAATATTTTAATCTTTTTGATAAGAAAAATTAGAACATTAATTAATATCCTCCGAAAACAGCACGGTTTGACAATTAGTGGTCCAGACTTATCCTCCCAGTAACGTGTCAGCCCAGATTCCACTTATGGATTATATCTTGATCAGTTGGCTATTCGAGAATAGTTAACATATATCACTTATGAATTAATTCAAATTTTTCTAATAATTTTTTCTAATATATTTTTATAATATTTAGATGTTTTCTGATAAGAGAAAATCACTTTAAGGCTGTGGTGAAGGATATTTGTCCAACAATCTACTACTGTCTACGAGATATAATCACTCTAATCTTTGTTTCAGCATTCCGAACATAAAATCTTCAACAACAACAATATTCCGAAAGGAGACCCTGTCAGAATGTCATACAGAAACAGACAACACCTGATCATGAGGCGGTGTACAAGCTTATATATATAGCTATCTTTGCCAAACGTCAGATTTCTTTCGAATGGG
Organism: Asterella californica; assembly: GCA_036924285.1. Taxonomy (NCBI): domain Eukaryota; kingdom Viridiplantae; phylum Streptophyta; class Marchantiopsida; order Marchantiales; family Aytoniaceae; genus Asterella; species Asterella californica. The sequence goes on along the minus strand of JAYKYS010000010.1, from coordinate 18,480,073 downwards.
ATGTAGCAGGGTGTTGTATCTTGTGACTATATAAGATTTGATTATCTAGCTATACTAAGATTGAATGGTGATCTGTACGAGGTTTTGGCGATGAAGAGTGTTAAGTTTGGTTCGATCCGTGCAAGAGACAATGTAGAAAGTTCAGTCACCGTTGAATTTTTCTATGTTGTTGCATGCCACTGCTAAATTCTGATTTACTGTACAGTTCCAATGAAGCTTTTAATTTAGACTACACGAAGGATATTCATGCAGGCCACGTAAGGATATGCATGCAGACCACGTAAGGACAGCAGGTTATAAAGTTGTATTCACATCGTGAGATGTCTGCGGCTCCGTCGGTTTTCAGACTTTATGTTTATCCCTTTCTAAATTCTAATTATGGTTAATTCTACGGCCGGTGAAGGACACCGGTAGTTGACCGAATCTAGATCAATGCCCGATGCTAAATCCTCTCATGAACTTCATGTTACCTGCTATAGCCAGTTAATTATACGGATCGACTGGCGTAATGCTGCTGTTAAGTCGTTTAGTGTGCGGCAGAAAATTGCACCCGTCCTAGAAGCGGCTCTGAAAACTAAGTGCATCACCGCATTCCGTTTTTTGTTTTTGCTTATTCAAGTTTTTTGGGAAAACTATAAACATCAATGCAACGCCCCGCGTGTGATTTTTTTTACTTTTTTACTCTAACAAAGAAGCTGCACCACACCAATGCTTTGCAAAAGCTCTTCAGACTTTGAGACCTGCACCGCATTTATATCTCGTCATTATCAGGATGTCCTGCTGGACGTCAGATAAGATACGCGTTACTACTTTTGCATCAGTTTACACTTGTCTTGCATCCACATCGGCATAGTACACTTCTGTTGCGGACATTCCTCGCGCTTGAGGTTATTTGTATTACCTTGATTTGTCCAGAAATGAACTCCGTGGTAGCATTTCTCTAAATTGTTTAGCAGCTTTGCAGATGGCGACATATTTGAATCTGTCTGGTAACTCGTTCAGCGGTTCTATCAGTTTCAAGAACAGTACTCTCACGAGAATACAGTTCATAGAGACCAGATGTTCACTTCCAAGCAATTGATAGTGTAGATTGAGAGTCTAACAAAAAGGAAGTAACTTCGTAGCAGACAAAGACTAAGAGAACGGATGGAAGAACAAGAAGAACAAGACACACAAATTACAAACCTTGCTAAGTACTTACAATGATTTCAACAAACACATCCATCCATCGAGAACGTGACGCCAATCTCCACCGTATGACGAATGACATCAATCATATCCTGTTCCGGTTTCGGAGGTCCGTAGAAAGCAGACATCCCCATACATCCCAAACCTTGCTTCGAGACCTCGAGCCACTGCGACCCGAGCTTCACTCTCTCGACCACGAACAGAGTCGATGTCATTTCCACACCGTATCGGCTGAGCAGACTCACAGTCTGATCACACTCGAGTCTTTGAACTCAACAACACGGCACTTAACCTCTACTGCTAGAATTGAGAATCATAAGTCTTCATGATCGCATAACTTCCTTCTTGTCCATCTTATGTAAGATGAGGCTCTAGAGTAAACTCAAAATTCGAATGTCCGTGGAGGTGCATTCGCATCTTTTATATAGTGATAGGAATAGTACATGATAAGCCTCCGGCCAATGCTGACCTCACATGGTGAGCACATGGATCGCTGACGTGGCTTACATGCAGCCTTAGATCCGAAACAACATCTAGAGGGTTTAGAATGAGCCACGTAAGAGCTCGTTGGAAAGTTCTCGAAGCTTCCTTCAAGAAGCTTCTCGGTGGACTTTTGACGCTCTCGTCTATTGATAGAAGTACTCTTTTGCTGCATGTATTCTCAGGCCAACTTAGCCGTAACTAATTCTTATACCAAAGACTTCTACCAAACTAATTTCTCCTCTAGTTGATAAGTAGATCTCTACTTATTAGACCTTACCTGTATAGAAGATTAGAAACTATTCTCCAAAACTAGTTGTGAGATTAGCACTCGTGGGTAGCTAAGTAAACTTGTAGGGAAGAGGTCTCAGGATCAACTCCCTTCGGACTCACAACCGGCTTGGAGTAGGCTGGTCCCTTCGAAGAAATATGTGGGGCACCAAGTTGCCTAGGGACGTGACACTAGATGTCTCTTAAACGTACCGTGAATGCGGGACGCCTCTGTCTACCCTTGCACTAGTGCAGTCACCTGGTGTGGATGCTAGAGGAAACTTATCGTTGGATTTTGAAATAGACTCTCTCCTTCGAGGTGTCGGAGTAACTAGTACGAATTTAGTGAGGTCCTTTAAGTCCCAAGGTAGCGAGATGGCATCAAAGATACTCCAAGTCAGTAAAAATACTTACATAAACTCATCACTGAGTCAATGTTCTAACTATCCAATGAAGAAGGCTTACGATCTCTTATTCTTTTGACAAATTCAACACTTGATTGGACCGACTAAGAGAAAAGGACGAGATACAAACCCCACACTGGTTTAGTCGATGTTCAAACTATCTCATGAAGAAGACTCACAATCTCAATAATAACATCATTCAGAAAATAGTGAAATCAACCGAGAGTGTTTCAACTAGGCAACAATAACTTAAAATATACTCATTGGAATAGAAAATGCACTACGTATGTTGATTATTTAATTGTCAACCAAGAACTGTGCTAGTGCTTTTCTCACATCATCTCCTGTGTCTCGAACTCTAGGTATGTTTATCCCAGCTAATACAGAGACGGATGAAACGTCTGGAGCAAACGAATGAGCTAACACACTATTTGAAACTAAAAAGTTATGTATAATGCACGCTGCCTTAACAATCTCGGCAGCCCACTGCACCCTACTGATGATTCTGAAGAATGATGAACCCCGCTTTCAGAACTCCGAATGCTTGCTCAATGCATGCTCATGAACAGCCTTTGTAAATGAGTGGAACTCGGACCCAAAGAATAAAGAGGCATCATACTTCTAGACATGAGGTACTCGGAATCTCTTAAGAGATATGGATAAAGTCGAAAGTCTGAAGAGAGAGTCAGATCAGGCTTGTGTAGTACCTTACCATCTCAGATATGTGTCCACAATGAGGAGGTTATGAAGATTCATGATTAGATCTGCCCGTCCGCAACTTACATCGAGAAACATGCCATCAGTGTCACAAACAACCTGCAAAACAAATGAATGGTATGTTTTTTTGTTGTAAAACTCATGAGGCTGGTCCCTTGCTGGAGGAACCTTTATCTTTATGTGCGAGCCATCAATCGCCCCATGGCAGTTAGGAAGGTCACATTTCTTTCTCGTTCCAGCATCGCTCATGTAGGTCAATGGACGTACAAGGGACGTACAAGGGACCCATCACTCTATTCACTGCAAGTACTACTTGAACAAAATCTCTTGTGAAGTACTCTCTCCTATTCCAAACCTTTCTCCTATGTGAAAATAAGTCATTCCAGTGGCAAGACGAAGGAAGGTTGCTCCAACCCGAACTTCAACAAGAATGGCATTTCGATATCACGTATCATGTTTTCGAACATGAAAGGATAGCATCTAGACCACTTCTATAAACATAATTTTGGACATACGAAGGGTCTTGATCCAACGATCATCATCATAACTCTCTCATAAATAATATCGAAATCAGATAAGAGATCTCGGTTTAACCCACCAGCCAAGGCGTAAGTTTTGTTGCTGGTGTGCAAAGAGAGTCTGATGTACTGCTATTAAAACTCTAGACAGAGACTCCAACACATCTTCTCGTATATGCCCTCTTCGTCCTCGTCGTCCATTCTCTGGAACTCTAGAATGATCTGAACTGCAGCCACCACTGTAGTGATAACAAGTGCTATGATCTCTTGAATATCTGCGCATTAGTAGTAATCACACATCCAGACATAACAACAAACATCTAGTATAAGACAATCCATACAAGAAAGAACATTGAATGTCATGCTTAATAAACATGATCACAACAAAGAGGTTGGTATTGACTACCTCCTACCAAACATAGAAGTATATAACTAAACAGTAGGACGTTGAGTACAGAGAGCCGAGCCAATATCAGTAAGAGCTATGGTCATCTTGTCCAAAAACCTGAACCAGTTGATTAGATCTCAAGTCTGCTGCTTCTAACTTCTTGCTTTCTAGTTCTCGATATAGATCAAGTTTCCGGTTCTCAACATCTACTATGTTGTTTCCAAAAGTGTCAAGCGTCTAGTTTAGCAGAGAACCAGCCTTAGTAGAATCTCTTTTCCTCTTTCTCGAGTTGTGTCGACTGGATGCTTCAGCGTCCAAGGGAGAGCTCGAATTCTGCATTTCAGGTTCAGGTTGTGCACCTGGCAGCGGTTCCCCTTCAAGAGCCGGTCCTGAACTCGGAGAGAGAGTTTTTGTCATACAAGGGGGTGTGATCCCTGATCTAGATCCTAGCCAACAGTCTATAAGGGAGTAGAACTGCATGTTGAAGTTCAAAGACAACTTCTTCACTTTCCGCTCATTCAGATCAACAGTGGTGTAAGGGGCATTGCCTAATGTCTTATTATGATCACGAATCTTTCTATATGCACCTAGCACACCGTCCCATTTATTTTTTATTTGGGAAGCATCAGCTTCTACTCCTTTTGATCTGAGATAAGCTTGGAGCTTGGACATTTTTATCGCTGGACTGGACATGCTGACTAGACTTGTATTCACTCTCTGCTCTGCAGCTTTCGACTGTTTTGTCTCAATTAAATGCAGGACCTGTCATGGTTGCCATGTACAACGAGAACTCTTGGACGGATGGTTACCTGGCTGAGGAAAGCATGCTTGGGAGTCGACATCCACTTCTGGTGTTGGTGGAATCCACTGTGGTCCATCGGCTGAATTCGGCTGGTGAGTAATTGATCCACTAAATTCACGTTCTTCAAGAGCGAGCTCATCGAATGGCACAACACCCTCAAGGCTCGAACTCATTATTTTTCTCAAATTTGGAGACGGAGCATACACCCTGTCATTTGAAGTTGAAACAAAAGCAGAAGTCGGATTAATCGGCAATCACTGACTATCTTCAGTGAGGACGTCCCTATACTCCTGGTGGTGAGCTTCATCATCAGCCACGTTGAACAACTCCATCACCTTTCTGCGAAAGACCATCGTCCAATGAATGAGCTGGCCAGTGACAGAATACGAACGTGATGTCCAGAAAACTATTGTTAACGTCCAACAGAAGTAACTAAAATCGCACATTACAGTTTACTCCACCACATGCTAGTAACATTCGACTCGTGAGGTTAAGCGAAAGTAAAAAACTGCTGTGAACACTGAATGCTCTCGATCACCAACTCACTTCAAAACGTCCATTGCTTGTCCATTCTCCGTCAACGCTAGCATTCTCACGCTCATTGTTTACCCGTTCACCATTAACGTTAGCATTCTCACGCTCAAGGTGTCTGTTCTTCTTCGTGCGAGTCCAAAGTCTTGCTGATGTGAAAAGAGTGATGATGCTGAACTGACATAGCATAAGTCTCTAAACATTCACTTAAGCGTGCGAACCTGAAAAATAGATAATCAGACGTTAACCGGAGAGACCACACAGATATTCCTTAATCCGTGGAGAGGGTCCATACTAGCCGAAAAACGATAAACGAGTATGGTGCGGTGCTACTATTATTATCGACCCTAAACTTCGAGAAGCTTTTAACAAAAAACTATGGGCAAAAATCGTGGTGCGGTGACATACTAAATCTGCATATACCTCTGCCGTCGACGACAGAGCCCAGCCGCACATGCGAAAACTTGCGACCATGTGAACGCAGGAACTAACCTAAACATTTTCGTCTTCTTCCATGCTTTCCGTTCCGAGCAGAGAGTTCTGGAACGTGTTTCGTGTCCGGTTAGTGCCTACGTCTTTTCGCTTCCGTTTGTATATATGACACTGAAGGTTCGCTGATTAATTAATCAAAATGGCGAAAAACGGGTTTTGGTATTTTGCGTTCTGGAAAATAAATTTGTGCATTTCTTTCTGTAAAGTTCACACGCTTATTTGGACTTGCTGGTCAACTTATTGACCTTCTTTTCTTTAAAAATAATCAAAATGAATATACATCATAGAGCTGTAACGAACACCTGGTGTTTGCTATAGCTCTACTGGTCCACTACTGTTCCTATGGAGAAGGCAATATGTATTCACTTTAATTTATGGTTAATTTCACAAATCAAAATGTTCATAACTCAAAATGTATTAAATTATAAATTTTGCATTCATTCCGTATGAATTTTTTTATGGTATTTTCAAGTATACATCTACATTTTTCCGTTTTTTCTCTGACCAAGTATAAAGACTGGAAAAATTAAGTAATAAGTAATAAATAAAAATGGTTTCTTTTCTGTCCAACTGTAAGAACTAGAAACGACACATATAAATATGGAAGGAGAAAGGAGTTCTGTCCTTTTTCAACTATTGCAACTGGATGTATAAAAAGGGAAAGGAAGATGAAATGTTAGATGTTTAGATAAGAACTTTAATTTATATGTAAAATTTAGATATATGCTTAAATCAGAGCGATGGAAAAAATATCTTTTTTCAATTTTGTCACAACACCATAGCCAACTGCATACGAATATTCCGACGCCTGTCTTTTCTCGACGTTCTTCCCGTGATGATGCGGCTGGGATGCATTGGGCCATGGCTATAATAAAGATCAATATACTCTCTAGATCCACTGTCTATATATTCGGTAATATTTCTCAGTAGATGGAAATCTGGAACTAAGCCTGTATCCTAATATTTCGATCAGTGGTTCATTCTAATGTATGTGCTTCAAACTGCAATTCCCGTCACAGATTATCCCAAGAAGTGAACGCCACAGTTTAGTCCATGGCAAAGCTTTCCTATCACTGATATGTCTATCAGTGATAGGAAAGATATCATATTTACCCTAAACTCTTTAGAAGAGTTTAAGGTAAATACGAAGAGATTTGTCATACGAAGAGATTTGTATACAACTATGATGTGAATTGCACGACGAGTTAGAATGTTGAAATCTGCAGAAATTATTTTTATGTTATGAGTTCCAAAAATATTATGCACCGAGAGTTGCACTGTGTTTCAAAAATATTATGCACTGAGAGTTTGTACTAACATATCGATACCTCGACTTGTGTGCATATGTATTTATTGAAAGCGTTCGATGTCTATGAAATGCGGAACAGAAGTAGGATTTTGTATAAGTGTCTCACTGAAGCATAAAATATCAGATAGTTGTAAATTATGATCTGCTCGACCATCAAGGTGATATTTTATTAATGATCTTGTGTTTAGAAATTGTATGAGCATGTAAGTGAAAGATGAGATATTCATCTGAAGATCATGGATATGGAATTACCACGATGATTTTAGTTTCAACCGTTCCATTTCGAGAATGACTCTACTGTCTATAACTATATGACGATGCTCGATCAATTGTAATATATGTAAGTGCTTAAGGTTTTTCACTCTAGATAATGCAGTGTATGTCAATCCGTGCCGATTTATGTGCTTGGGACTGAAAGCTACCTGATGCATGGTCAATCCTTGGGATCTGTGAATAGTTCGTGCAGATGCTTGTTGAACAGGGAATTGTGTTCTAGTGGTCTTATGTTCTCTGGTATATTTATTGATTGGAAATTGTTGTGAAATTTTCATAATGGACGTCCAAGATGGATTGATATTATTGGAATACAAATGTTTTTGTTTGTTCCTAGTTTGTGTTCCAATATTTGGATCAAAGAATCGGATCCAAATGATTTGATCATCGTTATATGTTGTTGTGGACATGAAAATTCCATCGCTTCCATTTGTGAGTCCATCTCGTGTGTTATAATTATAATATAATTCTACTAACATGGTAACCTTTAGAAATAAAGTACTGTGTAATCTAACTGTATCTTTTGGATTTATGGATATCTTAAATCTTTTCGATATAATGGAAGAAAAATGATCTTTTGAATGAAATAAATATTCGTTCCCATCAGTTATACTAAATACATGTTGATTATGAAGTTTCGTATCTTTGTTAGTATAAAATAAATGAGGTATATCGTTTTGTTTAGAATACATTTTTTGATAAGTTGAATTTAAATAATGTAGATCAGAAGATGTTTGTTGGTTGATGCGAATACGATTCAAAATATATATAAAAGTTGTATTGTTTTGACGCATAGGTTGAGTCACTTTATAGTGTTTAAAAAATGAAGATCATATGTTAGTGGCAATATTTTAAGAATAAATATTAGAAGACTGAAAAATCCATGAATCTTGAACAAGTTGTACTTGATAAAAATCACCGCAAACAATTATATCTATGTCACCGAATGGAAGGTTGAAATTCTGAGTTATTTGTTGTAGTCTTTGATTTATGTAAGAGAACATTCTTGCGTCCACAATTTCGTCTATCACTAATAATCTTAATTGATTATAATATTTGATGTATTTATCCAGTCGATCTGTACTTAATTTTGATATGTTGCTCTGGGGTCATTCCGTGGTATATCCGTATATCCTCCGTTACCTTTCCAATACAACCGAAAGATCAAGTCAATAGTGAGTAAGTTAGGCATTATTTACCCGAGATGTCTAACTCGCATGAATATCTTCCCTCTTTGGACGGAGAGGTTTAATTTACGCAAAGGTTTAATTTTCATCTTTCGACTGCAGAAGTAAAATATACAAAATATTAATTATTACCCAACTTGTTTCACTGGAAAAAATGAAAAAGTGAACTGATATCTCGCATATGTACTTCCCTTAAGAAAGTGCGGCTGTTTGCGCTTCCCTTATCGGTAAAGTCTACAATACCCCGCAACTCTAGGTGATCATTGAACACTAAATAACAAGATCTGTTTTTTCCATCAACTTATTAAAGAATCTCCTGCAAATTACTTATGTATTTTCCGGTAACACCACGCGGACAACAGTTCCTCAGAAGTTCATGTTGCGTGCATATCATATATATATGAACGCAACCAAGTTGATCATATCTTACTCCGCTCTAGTTTTTACAGACTACCTTAACAACAACTCTAGTTGGCTGGTTCAGTCTATATCCAATAAAGACAAAAGTAGATTCTAAATAAAAATCAACAGGCGTCCTTTTTCTGCACAGTAATTCTTTCCATGGGTGGATCAAAGACTTGGCATACGCAACTATCCTATTATCTAGAAGTGTTGCAATCAAAACAGTGTACGCCACAGTGAGCATTTCAAATCTACAACCCAGTTTCACATATGGCCCTGAAGACAGAAATTCTGAATGTAGTAAACTCACCTCAGCCGAGGAGATCAAAGTTTACACTATGCTGCGAAGGTGGTCCACTTACCATCAGGTTGTGTTTCTAATGCTAACGAAATTCTCGTGCAGACGCTCTGCAACAAGAATTTAAACGCATCTTTCACGAGATTTGCGACTAATCATGAGAAATCAAAAACCCACTATGCGGTCCAGAGGTTAGCAGTTTAGGGTTTAGGGTTTAAACCCTAAATCCTAAACCCTTTAACCCTAACATCTATAGTTGTTGGTAGACATCTTCAGATTAAGTTGGGAGAATAGTGGCAAGTTGATTCGGAGCCCTAGGGATGAATCAGAAGTAAACCATAACACAAGGCTTTAGGTATTACACAGTTCCAGACGACAAGATCGACACAGCAGTGCTAAAGATGCAATTCAATTATTTCAAGATTTCAAGGAACTTTCTAAAGAAGAGAGCGACCTTCAAGGAAATTTCAGGATAATGACCGAATGGTCAGGGTCAAAACCTGAAACTCGACAAGCGGTCTCGAATGAGACAACCGACAAAACATTCATCACTCAATCATCGATATAGCAACTTATCCCAGAGCTCCAATCACTTGCCAAGTAGTAGCAGTAGCACAAGCAATCAACCCTCAAAGATACCAAATGGTTAGAAACAGATCCTTGTTGACATGAACTTGAAGGCAGGTGCTTAGAAGAAAGATACTGACACAAATTTTGACCCATCCACCTTGAACACCACGAATTAATAATTCTAGGCAGTGCCCTTCTGTCCTTTACAACTAGTGTCTGCACCGCTTGTGATCATTCAGGCAATCCCACCCCGTACACTGCCGACAACTTTGTGTAACCTATCAATATCACTACATATGTGTTGTCTTCTCCGAAAATACCACAATATTCAAACTTACTTGCAGGAAAACCACGGACCTCGAACACCATAATGCACAGTACTTACAATCTTTAAGTCTAAAAACTGGGAACGGGTTGAAACCATGGTCTGCCTATAACCTAGGGATGGTATCACACATGCAACTTAAGGAGAAAATCCTGCCCACTTGAACATTAATCTTTCGTTAGACAAATATCCATCCCAAAATCCGCCAGCAAGCAGTTCTCGAGATTCATGGTAGAGTGTAGTGCAGAGCAACGCAAAGAGGTGATTCGTGGACGACTTTAGTTTTCATCTTGTTGTACTCCGTGAATGTTCAGGCGCTTGCTTCCCCTGCAAGCGTGAATTCACTATGTACTGACTACTGTCCACTATCTAGAGTAATCTCTGCGCAACCGTGAGTACAAGGTTGTATATTATACACCTACTCTAGTTTATTTTACAGACATCCGAATGCACTCAGTATCCTACGCCGACAACTCGATTAAGGTGAGTTTTTTTTTGTTTTTTGTTTTTTGTTTTTTATTTTTTTTGTTTTTTGTTTTTTGTTTTTATTTTTTGCTTTTTTAATAAACCCGCCGCAGTGGGCCGGGACGACTTTATTTCAGGCTAAAGGGAGCCACCTGGTTACACTCCGTCAACCTGCTGGCTCCGCCAATCCCCCTCCCCGGGTTATTCAGCGAGGCCGGGAGCCCAATCCCCCCCTTGCTACCCTTCCCCGAATCCCTAACACTACAGCTCTTGCTCGCACTAACCCGCGCCGCACAGCAAGTGCCCTTGTCGACAATCACCTTGCCGCGCGCGTCTCTCTCGCAGCTCGTCTTCTCAGCCGTCTTGCCATCCGCGTTGCGGAGCACCTGCTTCGCGCGATTCACCATTGACCCGAGGCTTCTCTCCATCGCCGTCCTCTGCTTGATATTCCTGTTATTCTCGCCGCGCGTCGAAAATCTCCGTCTCATTCTCCTTCGAGTCTTCGTCCTCATCATTCCCTTGCGTTTGTTTCTGACAGGAAGATCCCTGAACAGACGCCTCGAGGAGCGTTGTCGCGCTACTTGGCGGCTACATGTTATATTTCTACTCCGACGCTTGAGTTTAGTAGTTCTAGAAGTTAGCTTATATTACTTCTAGTCGTTTATGTATATGTTTGACACCTTTGCATACGGTGTTAACACTATTTTGAGTCTTAGTAGGTTGATTACCATGTTGATAGGGCTTAAGCTCATGGGTTGTATTTGCGTGTCGCCCATGCACGCTTTCTAGCTGATTTAAGTTATTTTTCGGGGCTGCGTGTCGTTTTAAGTAATTTAAGTTTTACGCTGGCACTCTAGGGGGCTTGACGTGGTAGCCTATGAGTAAAACTAAGTTGCCACGTGGTTTAGGGTACTAAAGGACAACCAAGTGGAGCTATGAACTCCCATTGGTCTGTTTTTGTCTTTAGTTTAACTCTAAATTTAGAAACAGAGCTCTAGAGTGGAGTTCGAGCATTTGGTGAGGGATCTTGGAAATCTGAGAGCACAGGGAGAGAGGTCTCGTCATGCCAAGCACTTCCAGTGAAAATTTCGATCGATTTGAGTCAATAAAGACGGAGTTATGAGCAATTGAAGTTCGGATTGTGCTAGAATTGAATCATTTTGGTTGGATTTAGGGTTTTCAGTGTCACTCGCAGCAGATTTGAGGAAATTGCTTCAAAACTTCGAGGTTGTGTTCTCCGCCAGCAGGGCTACGATTTCACAAAAAGTTTCATATCGATTGAGCAACTGAGTAATTCAGGGCGGCCGCTGAAGCTGAGGGGGTCTGAAAAGCTCTTAATCTAGAGCAGCGACTTCAGAGGAGGAGATCTGCAGTTCTGTGTACATTCAGGAGTCCCAACTTCACAGGGATGTTCAGCACCCTGTAGACTGCAAATCCTGTAAGAAACTTCGAAATTGATCGAGCCAAACTCCTGTTATAAGTTGAAATAGCCAGCTAGGTATCAGAAATTGCCGTAGTTTTCTTGCTCAAAACTTTTCTGTTCATATCTCCGTGTCAGAATTTGATCTCAGGCTGAAATTTCGTCTGTGAGTTCAGTAGTACCTCATTTGCATGTAGGGGAAGTTTAGAGGTCTAAACCTTCATAGTTTTCCTCTCCGTGAGTGTCAAAGTTCACCGCCGAATCCTATTACTGCCAGCTAGACCTGAATTTCGCCTTCTGGGTATATTACTAGATCTTACACATCTGTGTGAGTGTTTATAGCCCTATTGTGACCTGAAAGCCAACCTCTTGAGTGAACAACCACAGCCAGAAGCCCGGCGCTTTCCTAGGTAGACGGATTACACTCCGACAGCGTGCTGCCCTGGCCCCACTCCAACTCCAGGTGCCGGAAGGTCCTCTCGTCATGATTGCCTCCGCTACAGGTGCTGTCATCACCCCTCTTGTCGATTCCGTCGATCGTCCTATCAGGTAAGTGCGACTTCTTGCACTTCTGCTGACGATCGTTCCTCTTGATGCACCTCCTTTCGTGCTTACTCTTCTTCTTTCTACCTCTACCTTTCTCCGCGTTATCGTATGTCATCAAAAGTTATCTAGATTCAGGTCTAAATCCATTCTCCTCCTGCATTCTGCTTGGCCTCTCCTGTAGCATGTTTTGGATATCCCCTAGGGTTTTCATCGAGGCCTCCCAGGTCTTCCTGTTCTTCGTGCTAGTATCTTCTCTAAGTCCAGCCCACAGAGTCTTCGCAACTTCTGCTATAATTCTAGCCGCCGGCCTCTCAATTGCCTGTCCTAGAAACACCTTGTCCGCTCTCTCCTTCCAGGTGACCAACCAATATAAGCAGCAGAGCGGTGTTACTCTTCCGCAACCTTAAAGCTTTGTCAATTGTGTCAAGCAGACCGCTTCCTTCCCCATAGGCTAGCTCGCCGCCAAGCTCATGTATTTTGAGCTTCTCCCACCTCCTTTTGGCCCACGGGCATTCCCAAAACATATGTTCCACCGTCTCCATCTCATTACAGCCTCTCGGACAGCAACCATCTCCAATTCCCATCTTCAGAGCCCTATGACACGAGAAGAACCCTCTGTTAAGTAATCTCCATAACCAGCAGTTTGTTCTCATCGTCCCCCCCTCCTTCCATAGTCTTCTCCATCGCTCTTTCCATTGTAGCTCTATGTCGCTCACTCCCCATCTAGCGTTTAGAGTATTCCCGCCAGCTGTGTAGGCTGTAAGTAATCTCTTCCATTCGTGCAGCTCAAGCTTCCAGCCTTTCGGTGCTCTGCCCTCGGTACCCCAGACCCAACAAGTACTATCCTGTAGACCTCCCCTTATAACGTGAGCATCCCCTGCCCATCTAGTCAGTCTCCCTAGTGCACCGCCAGCCTCCTCCGACACCTACCCCTTCCCAGAGTTAGCGTAGCATTGCCCATCGAGTCACGAAGATCCTTCAGCTTAAGTTCGTTGAGGGTGGTACTTTGTATCTTCTTAGACCCCCTATCGCCTCCCTCACCTCGCCAACGTTTAGCTGATTCACCATCCCCCATAGCCCCGCTACCAGCCTCGTCGAGAGGCTGCTCGGCATGTAGACCAGTCCCCCGTCGAAAGTCAGCTTATGGTGAACCGTTCTCCAACACTTTAGCATACTGTTTAAGGTCGGGGTGTTTCGGGCTTGTAGTTGAGGTATCATGAGTAGACCCTCCTCGGGAGTCCACCCCCTCGTCTTCTTCCTATGCCTCCCTTGCTCCATCGCATCAGCAATGCCCGCCTTGGCAATACTCACCCATTCTTGCTTCTCTCCTTCCAGTAGTTTGCCTATATATTTTAGTTTCAGGGCTTGTGCCACCACTTTGAAGGGAGTGATGCCCAGACCCCCCTCCTCTTTAGACCTAGCTAGGACTTCCCACGCCACCAAGGACTGTTTATTTCTTCCCTCCGCTCCCTTCCCCCAGAGAAAGGATCTGCAGACATCCTCGAGCTTTTTGTACCCCGTATTCGGGCTATCCATGGACGTTAGCTGGTAGGCGGGAATAGCCCGAAGCACATGAGCTAGCAGTATCACCCTGCTCGTCCACGACAGAAGCCTATTAGACCAGTGTTGGAGTCGTTTCTGTAGGCGTCCCACCATTGCGTCGACGACCTGCGCTTCAGTTAGCCCCTGCCCAATCCACACCCCAAGGTACCTGACCATCTGCCCTGTTCTCGCGACCAAGCAGCCCGAGCTCGCCAGCCAGTCAGGTATCGTGTTCATTCCTATCGGTATCACCACGGATTTTCCTAGGTTCAAGGAGGCCCCCGACACCATTTCATACTTACTGATCACCTCCTTCGTAGCATTGAAGCACTCCTCTGTGCCCTCGATCATGAGACCCGTATCATCAGCAAAGAGCTGGTGCAACAGCACCTGTCCCCCTCCCGTGAGAATCCCTTCTATCTTCCCTTGAGCTCTTGCTTGTTTCAGTAGGTCCATCAATGGCTGCGTGGCGATCGCGAAGAGGAAGGGGGTCACCGGACATCCCTGCCTCACCCCTCTCCCCAGGTCGATCTCTTCCGTAAAACCGCCATTAACGTGAACTTTTGATTTTCCCCCTGCAGTCAGACCTTTGACCAATAGTACAAACCTAGGGTCGAACCTCATCGCGATCATTGTGTCCCACAGATATTTCTGAGAGATCCTATCGTATGTCTTCATAAAGTCAAGTTTTAGGAAGAGGAAGGGCCAGCCCTTAGCTTCGGCCAGTTCTTGTCCCATCTTAAAGCTTAAGATATTGTCATAAATGTCTCTCCCCTTAATAAACCCGGTTTGCTGTTCGTCGACCACATTTTCCATGACTGGTTGGATCCTTTCTGCCAGAAGTTTGCCAATGATCTTATACGTGGCAGTAAGAAGCGAAATCGGTCGCCAATTCCCCAGCTCTTCCTTAGCTCCTCCCTTTAGGATAAGTTTAATTACCCCTTGTAGAGTCTTTTCATCAATCACTCCTGTCTCCCAGAACCTCGTTACCATCTCCAGGCATTCCCCTTTTATGAATGGCCAGCAGACCTGCAGCATCTCATAAGTGACTCCGTCGATCCCCGGCGACTTCTCTTTCGGGAAGCCCATCACTATCTTTTCCAACTCTTCGGAGGAAGGAGGTACCACCAGGCGCGCATTTTCGTCTTCCGTCACCCTTTTCGAGATCAGTCCAAGTACTTCCTTCCTCCCTTCTTGGTTCCTAGTGATCTCTACGTCTTCCTTGTATAGATGCGCATAGAACTGGTGCACCCTTCTCAGAATCTGTCCATGTTCTTCAGTAGATGAGCCGCTTTCCAGCACCACACTCTTCATCGTTTCTCTCCCATGTTTGGCTTTTAACTGCGCAAAGAAGTACCGGGAGGGAGCTTCCCCTTCCTTCAGCCACCGTATTCTACTTCTTTTTCTCCACAACATTGCGTCCTGATGCTCTCTTCTCCTCAGGTTCTCTTCAGCCTTTTGTAGATCCAGAAGGAGGTCCCCAGTGGTGGAGGTCGTCGCTAAAGTTCTTAGTCTCAGTAGGTCGGCTTCCAGAACCGCCCTCGGGGCGGCCATCCCTCTCCTCCGCCTCTTCTCCTCTATCAAGGTTCTCCTGACTTTGGCCCACCCCACAGCCCACCTAACTCTGGGGTCACCATTTTCTCTTCGCAGCTCCCTCCAAATAGTTTCCACCTTCGCTTTCACCTCCGGGCTTTCCATCATCGCGGCGTCCATTTTAAAGTATGTAGACTTTTTAACGGCTTCCCTTGTCTCTTCCTCCTTCAACTTAATACTGACTGTGACGGGGATGTGGTCCGAGAGAGTCTGTCTGCCATCGTGTTTCACTCTAGTCACTCCTGCACACCACTCCTCACTTTTATTGATGGAGCACTTGTCTAATCGCGCCTGGTCGAATCTGCCCCCGGTTCTCATCTGCCTCGTGAAGATCGGGCCCTCTCTAACCTGAGCACATAAAAGAGCGTCCACAAGATCGGTCTGAAGCAGGGTATTCCTCCAGATCCGGAGCTCGCTTCCATGCAGCAGGGGAGAGGGTCCATGGCTATCGTCAGGTAACTCCACCATGTTCCAGTCCCCGAGAAGTACCCAGCGCCCTTCCATTGTTAAGGAGCCCAGCCATTCCCACAGTCTCCTTCTGTCCTCCCTTCTGTTTGGTGCGTACACGGACACCATCCCGATTGTTCCTACTCCCGTTCTTAGAGTGCACCATGCAGCCGACCCATCACCTCGCACCCCTTGCTCCACCACCTGCAAGTGCTCTCTCAGGAGCAGAGCAGCACCCCCTCTTCCCTCCGTCGTATAGTCAATAATTCTGGTCCCTGACGGCAAAAGCAGCTTTACATTAAACTCTAATCTATGCTCCTCTGTTTTCAGTTCCTGAAAGACGATGATGTCAGCCGGTTGACAATCACTCCCCCAGCCACCGGCGAATGATGGTTACTCGATGTGGGTCCCTCAAGCCCCTAACATTCCATGTTACCAATTTGAGTGTGTTCTGCATGTATAACTAGTTTTGGTACTGCTCGTTCTTCCCTCTCTTCAGTCGCCTAGATTGCCTTTGCAGAAGTCAGCGTCTCCAACAGGCTTTTGGAGAGAACCGCCGTCCCCTTCTTTGTCATCTTCCTCTTGCTCGATGTCGTCTTTTCTACGCCTCTTCCTGAAGGTCGTGTCATCGTTTCCTTGTTCTTCAGTTGTGTTTTCTTCCTCGCACCCCTCCTGCTGGCCACAATGTTTGGATCCACCTCCCGCAGCACTTCCCGCTCGATATGTCGCAGAGGAGATGTCGGAAGAGGTCCTTCCTCGACCCTCCCCCCCCACATATCAGGAGCGTCCGTCCACGGGCCCCCCTCTTCTCTGAGATTCATCACTCTATCCTGCTCCCTCTCGACTACATCTTGCTCCCATGGGGGGTCCGGATCCTCCTCGATGAGTACCTCGGCTGACACCCCTTCTATCGTCACCATGGTCCGTACACTCCTACCTCCTTCTCTTGTTTCTCCTAACTCCTCCGTGGCTGCTTCTTCTCCCTTGCTACTCATCACACACTCGTCCTCTTTATCGCTCCCTTGTCCTCTTTTTGGTACTGATTCCTTAGCACCTTCCTTCGCAATATCCTTTTCCAGAAGCTCCTCCCTCTAGGCTGATGCACCCTTCTCCATCGTCGTTTGCTGTTCCTCTTTGTTCCCCTCCTTGTTCCCGATTCTCTTACTAATTGATGCTCCAACGGCACTATCAGCACTCCCTCCCTTCGTAGGTGTCCCCATGTCAGAAGGTCGACCAGAACCAGCCTCCACGTTCAAGTCCGGAAGATTCGTTTTGTTTTCTGTGCCTATTGCCTGATTTGTTGCCATCCTCGGGACACCCGCATCGCTGACCAGGGGGGTAGTTGTCACCAGTCTGAGCCCCTCCTCTCCACTGCACTGCGTACTCGGCTCGCTGTTCTTTATTACTTCTCCTCCCTGTCCTCCTTCCAATTCTTTACCCTCTTTCTGTTCCTCCCCCTTCCCTGTATCAGCTTGAGCCTCGTCCTCCGTCTCCAGTGCACTAAACCGATTTTCCGATTTTTTCACCTCCACCCATTTGCTTGTTTTCCTGGTCCATTTTTTCCTCGCCACCTGGGTGAATTCCTCTTCATTGTTCACCTTGCTTGTCGTTTCCTCCGCTGTGCAAGGCGTCTCTACCGGGACTACTGCTTTCTCCCCATTCTCTCTTCCTGGTGCTCTTCCTGCACCCTTCCTTGCGTTATCTGGGCACTCCCTCGCAAAGTGACCCTTTTTTTTACACACGAAGCAGGTGTCTGGGAAGGATTGATAAATAATTGGTTGAATTATTACCCCTCCCACCCCTACTTTTATCTGAAGGTGGTCTTTCGGCTCTTTGTCTGGGTCCATCAAGACACAGCTTCGAATATGGGGGTAGGCATTTGTCGTCTTCGTCATGGCTTTGTACAAGATCGGTCCAATGGCGGCTAGCATATCGTCGCCTCCAACCTCGAAGGTCGGGTCCACCAAGGGGAGATCGACCCAAACCGCGACCGACTTGGAGTTTTCAGTTTGCATCTTGAAACCTGGTAGCCACGGTGCTGCCACGACGATCCTTCCATTACAGAAGAGGGGTGCCTCCCTGAACACTTTTTCTCTTTGCTCCGCTGTAGCTAGCACCACGAGAAAATTTCTCCTTCCTAACATCCGTAGCTGAGAGATCTGTACCCCTAAGCCATGTGTGAGTCTTCTTGCAGCCCAGGCCTCAAAAGCGTCGCGAGACGGGTTACAATCCACGGTCGACAGCACCACGGACGTCGCCTTCAGCATCGCCAGCCTACTTGCCACCAGGTTTCTATCAAGGTTTACCACCACACCGAGTTTGAAGACTCCTTCCTGTTGGTTCTTTTTAATGTTCTGCAGCGCCTCCACCAACTCAGCGTCGGCCATCCCCGCCCCCGCCAGCAGATTGACCCCTTCCAAGTAAGGATTCACACCTTTCTGTCCTAAGATCTTCAATGGTTTCATCCAGCTATTCCCCGTTGCTTTCTCTTCTTCTGACCTCGCTTTCGTATGTGCAGGGCCTTTCGCCTTGTCAAGTTCAACTTTCTCCGTCAGGGAAGGAGGCCTCGATGCTACTTGGTGCCCACCAGCATTCTCTTTCTCTCGGTCCCCTGCCGAGGCTCCCCCGCCATCTTTCTGTCCTAGCTTGCCGGTATTAGTGACCCTGTGCTCCTCTGGCGTGTCTGCTGTGACCTCCTCCGTGATTCTTCCCCGTCCTTTCTCCTGCGCATCCTCCCCTGCCTGGTTTTCCGAAGTCTTTTCCCTTCCCTTATCTCTTTCAGTGATGTTCAGACTTCCACTTTCCCCCTTCCCGACTTCTTTCTCGGTACCTTCTTCTCCATCTTTATTCCGCCTCTTTCTTTGGTGATGTAAATCTTCGACAGTAATCTTGCTTCTGTCTGGATTCCCCACCCTCCTGGAGTCGATGGCATTCAAAGAGTCCCTCCTTCCTCTTTTCTTCTCGAGCTCTAGCTCCGATTCTAGAATCTCTTCTCTTGTTGCTCCGAACCGGACCACATTGATACTATCTTGCTCTATCCTTCCTTCTTGGACTTCTCGTCCAACTTCCATCCTGTCTGTGTCCGCCATCATCTGTCGCAGCTTTAATCACTCGACCACAAGCCCGAGGAAAAACCGCAATCCTAAACCTCCGCCTGGCCTAATTACGTTTTTCCCCTCTCCGCAAGCCCCTAACTCGCTAAGTAATCACTAAGTACTCCCACTTCCTTAATCGCGTCGCTAACCTGGCTCACTAGCTCCTCCGCCCCCTCTCTCCGCCATCTTGATCCTCCTCCTTGCTGTGTTTTTTCCTCGATTAAGGTGAGTAACCCTGTAACGGACCTAAATACGTTACAGGAGCAGTTTCAACCTATGCGTTCAGACTTCCAGAACACTAGTCAACCCCAACATACAAACCATAATGAACGAAATTGATCGGCTTTCTGCAGGTGACGCACTCTAAACCTTCATCTCAAGTTTAACTGCAAGTCTGTTACACATAAGTTGTTTACCTTGGAAAACAGACTGTACTTGTTTAGAACATTTGGCTTCAAGGCCGATATATTCCGGATGCAGTGACTAGTAGCAAAATGTAAGGCTTCGGTGCTATATTAAGTTCCATGTCCTTATCAGAAACATATTTCATCACAGTGCACACCTGCCCGTCCATCATGGTAGAAGAATACAAATTAACCACTAGGCTTATGTTAGGATGGCCAGATTAAGATACATGATTTAACCAACTGACATTATGCACACAAGGAGTATATCCTCAAAATAAAGACCCTCCGACAATACACATATGGGACAGTCAAGTTCCAAAAGATTTTGGAGACCGCTGGTGTAAGACTGACCAACGCTGAAGAGATGCTGTAGTAGAAAGAGGAAATGGCAACATAAATCTCTAAATTTCAAGGGAGAACAAACACCACATAACGTGATCAGCTCATGTAAAGCAGATTTCTACACCCTGCTACATTAGAGTAATTCCCCGAATTACTAGTAATTCCCCGAATATAATTCCTTGTCAAATCTCCAATGGCCCACTGAGCCATGGAGCCTGCACCCATGGCACAGCGGTCTCGAGCTCTTGATAACGACCGAAATACCTCGTATAGACATTCATCCGGGAGTAAACTGATAAGATCGTTCAAGGGTCTATCGCTTTCACACCCATTCTCAATCCCCTTTGAAAGTTTCCTGCGAGCTACCTTCTTACAGTTTGGCCCTACCACTAATTCTAGGAAGCGACGAGGAGCCGACCGAACAGCTAATCCATCATTCTTAGTGAAATTGTCGCCAAGAAAAAAGTTTTCGTCTCCAATCCACTCAGCTCTCTGAGGCATATCTTCTGGATCGTCCTCCTTTTCGCTCTGTACTAAACCAAGTTTGTAATACCAATCCGCGACTTCTTTGTACAAGACCCTAACCTTAGCACCAACGTCTTGCTGTAATGGCTCCGCAGGCGCAACTTCCATACTGACATACCCATGCCCAGTACTAAGAATGCTACTCGTCTTGGGAATGAGATCGGATCAACGTAACGAGACCGGACCGGATTTGTTTCAGAATTTTACCTACAAGTATCAAATGTAGTCAGTTCAAGTCGCAGCCTGATCCTCAGGATTCACATCAACAGTACACGATCTGACCAGAGCAAAATTTGACTTGAGCATCATTGAGGGAACAAACTCATACCTCGAGCAAGAGACGGCTCTCGTGCGTACCTGCGCGCTCCTGAGAAAGGAGGAGGGTAACAGGAGAGACACGAACCGGCTTAGTGAAGGAAGCTTTTAACTACCTGAACCGCCACTACGATGCACCACTGCGATGAGTTCAATCTAACGGAGGAAAAAAGCTCTTGTTTTCTCAGATTTCGAAAATCAAAAAATCGATAGTAAGCTATGTGAAAATACATAGCAAAAATAAACTTTTTGATAAATATCAAATATTAATTGAGGAAAGTGATATGAAAAAGAAGGACATAACTCCATAATTATACTGGCACGTTTCAAAAGATACAAGTACAATCTGTATCTTATCACTAATTATATATTAATACAATATACATTCATTTTATAACCTAACCCTTCCGGAAGGAGTGGTTAGGTAATTCATGCGTCATACAAAGAGTTTAGGCTACTCCTAACTCAGAGTACGTTTGCTGGAGTTGAGCGGAGACTTTCTGGCGTTGCTAACTTGTGAAGCTGTGTGAAAGCACTGTTGCACTCGAAAACCTGTAGCTCACTCACTCGCAGTAGATTGCAATTGGTATATTTGAACCAAAATCAGTGCATACAGGAAACAAAAGAGTCTAAACTTTACAACAATGATTGCAGAATAATATCCTTCTCCACGGCCTTGTACAGTGAATTTTGTTTTCTCTTATCCGCGAATGTATAAATGTTATAAAAAATTATTTTATTAAGTTATATAGAAAATTGAATTAATTCATAAATGTTATATGTTAGTCAGTCTCAAAATAGCAAACTCATCTGGAAAGAACCCATAAGTGAAGAGCGGGCTGCTGTGCTCCTGAGGGTATAAGTCCGTAGCAATAATTGCAAAACTACACCGTTTAACGAGGACATTAAATAATGTTCTAACCCTTCCCGCTGTACATTGAGTGAATATCCTCCTTCCGCATCTCGTTCTAGAAGAAGATCCCACAGTGGACAATGACAAAAATAATCCAAGCTTTATGTGATCTACATTTCTAGCAGCAGTTATCAAGATTTGGCTTTCTTCTAGTTGCTTATCCACATTTCGTTTCACATTGAAAAGTTTATAGTTTTCAGAGGAGAGAAGTTTAACAAACTATGTATCAGAGAGTTCTACTCGATATGAGAATGTCCTAAAGGTTAGGTATCAGGGTGGCTTGTGTCTACATAGTGAAGATGTTCTAATGAGCAAAGTAACTTCAGGGCTTGAGTTGGCATATCCAAATTTACTCGATTAAAATGAACCTAAGAAAGAAAGAATATTATGCAGTTGAGAGAGCATGCAATAATATTGACTAGATCGTCTACATGAACTTCCTTGCATTATCTCCTCCTCCAAGTTCAAAAAAGAGGAATAATCAGTTATTAACTTGATCAGCCTATGCTCCATAGTGGTTACTTGGTCAAGCTCTTCACTTTCTCATCTCTCTTGATCTGCCTATGATTGGGAGTAGTCAGTTTTGATAGACAAGCTGACTGAGGTAGTGACTTGGACAGCATGTGTGGTTGAGTTGGTAGTCATGGGACTGAGGTGGTATATTGTCTTCTCGAGTATGTTTGCGTGACACATACTTTGCATGAATCAAATCATGTTTGCACGACACAAACTTTGCACATGCTTTCATTTCTGTATACACAAGGGTGGATCATTGCTGCGACTAGGAGCATTGTCGTGATGTGAATTATTTCACATCGTAAATAATTCACTTTCCTGTCAGAAATTAGTCTCTCTGAGTGAAGTTAAGACCTCAGAGAAGTCGTTCTAGAGAAAGCGAGCATTTGAAAATCTAAAAACACCACGACGTAAGTCTCATCACGGTGATCACCGTGGTATGTTAAAGGTACAAATGAAGCTGCAGGTAAAAAGTTATTGGAGTTCTTCTACAAGATTTTTGATTTCGAGAAATGTATCATAAATCTGAGTGACTTCAAAAATTATGTTTTAGATTTTTATCATGTACACTGTAGTGTGTAGTATGTTTGCATCTTGAAACATACGAAAAGATCATGTCTAGAGATAGTTATGATAGTTCATGTTAGTGAAAGGAAGATGAAATAGACCGCTTTGCTAGCATATAAGCTTAGAACTGGTCTCTAGAATCAATTGTGAGATTGACTTCCATGTGTAGTTGAGTAAACCTATAAGGAAGAGGTCTCAAGATCAATTCTCATCAGACTCACAACCGGTTTAGAGTATGCTGATCCCTTCGAGAGAATATGTGAGGCATCAAGTTGTCTAGGAACAAGACACTAGATGTCTTTTAAACGTACCGTGAATGCTGGATGTCTCCGTCTATCACTATACTAGTGCAAGCAGCTAGTGTGGAGTTATCGCCGGATTTTGAAATGGATCTTATGCTAGAGGATTAACTCTCATTCGGGATGTCGGTGTAATTAGTACGGTGAGGTCCTCTAAGTCTTGAGGTAGCAAGATGACATCAAAGATACTCCAAGTATATACAAATTCTTTTGTAGATAAATATAGCTCGTAATGTGATTTACTTTGGTCAAAAAATCAACTCAAACGGATACTTGAGGAGACACTTACTACATTTTGAAGTTTAAAGGGGTAGAAAATGACACCGGATTTCGAAATGGATCTTATGCTAGAGGACTAACTCCCCTTCGAGGTGTCAGGGTAATTAGTATGAATTCGATGAGGTCCTCTAAGTCATGAGGTAGCGAGATGACATCAAAGATACTCCAAGTCTGCACAAATTCTTTTGTAGAAAAATATAGATTCGTCATGTGATTTACTTGGGTCAAAAAATCAAGTCAAGAGGATACATGAGGAGACACTTATGACATTTTGAAGTTCAAGGAGATCAAAAAATGACAACTCGGGCTCTACGTGTAAGAACGAGGTGATTCGGTGATCAGAGATAGCGTGATGGAGTTATTTTTGGTGGAGGTGTCAAAAGCCAACTATACGATCGACACTACAGCCGTCCGTACAGATGAACTTGCAAATGCATGTTAATTAAGCTTTTCTGTCAAGTAAGATGATAGTACGTGTTGATTTTTACCAGAGTTAATCTTTTCTGTTGTCTTATGTTTAGAGCATTTTTCTTACACCTGCTAGGTGACGGTGGAGGTCACGTAAGGGAGAGAAAATCCCAGAGGGGTGTACTCCAGAGAAGAGAATTTTTTTGGTCATTATGGTATCAAGCATTATCGATTATCGTGTAGAGAGATCATCGAGTAGATAGGAATCAAAGAGCTAGGAGAGAGGTTTACAGAGGTTACGACTAGAGAGAGAACTTTTCTGACTGATTAGAGTTTTGACATCAAGACATTAAGCGATTGAGATTAGAGGACAGAAACGAATAGAGAGGAGACTTGCAACTTGTACGCATATCTTTTTGAATAAAACGAGAAGCTTCTAAGTGAACGCACTAGTACTTCACATGAGCAATTTTCTAAAGTTTTGAGTTTCTGAACGTGAGATTTTCAGTTTGAATGATCTGGAGTTGAAGATTTACAATCATGCCATGTGTTTTATCTTGGTCGGATCGAGAACATGGTGGAGATTGATTTCTTGCAACCCGTGTTTCATGTGTCATTTTTGTCCTCCTCTTCATTATCGTATCATGACTAGAAGGTTGCGTCTTTCTCAAGAAACTCTCGCCTCGACATATAATCTAATACTTCCACTGAGAGCTTCTACTTGAGATGATTGATCGTGAAGTTGAGTTACCATACGAAGAAGATATGGATCGGAAGAGCAGAAGCGCTATTGTTGCTATCTCTACGGCTGATGCATCTTTTGTAGCACCTCCTAAAGCACTTGCGACTGCAACGATGACTGCATCTGATCTCGACACAGTTGAGATTTTGAAGACGCTTGCGGTCCTAGTCCAACAACATCTGATTGTTGGAGGGGTGAGTTAAAATCCACGAAGGCTTTGCAAGCGATTGTGAATAGATCTGGAAGATTTGAAGATAGAGATATTTCTAGGTATCCGTTTGAGTACAGAGGAGAGATGGAGCTAGTTAGAGTTACTGATGCACATATGATAATCAGTTTTGAGCTAGCTGTAATTCCTAAGTTGCGAGATCAAGTTAGGGATGTGTAGAGAAGAAATCTTGGTGTTTGGATGAGTTTTGAACGAGCTCTTCGAGAGGAATTTCTTGATGAGGATTCTGAGAGGGTTACTAAGAGAACATTTTTGGACTGGGTCGAGCAACAACTTGGTTGTATGATGAGATTGAACGAGTTGTTGAGAGAATTTGATCGAAGATACCGATAGCTTTCAACGCTTGAATGTATAACCTTAGATGCTAGGAGAACAGAGCTTTTCCTACAAGCTAGATGATGCTACGACAAATCGATTATGCTTTATGTTGGCTGATCGATCGGTTGAAAGAGGTGTTACTACTGACAGGAGAAGAGTTGAGTATGTTGTGGCTGTACTAACAAGACAGAGACGAGGAAGAGTGGCTATAAGAGAACGTCCGCTTGCAGAAGTGACCTCTCAAGCTCGCATTGCTCCTCAAGTACAGCAACCTTCGGCTCCTAGACTTGTTATCCCGGCTGTAGTCCTTTTGATGCCAATTGTGTCAATTCCTGCACAAAGGGCACTTATTCAAAGACATGCGGAGAACCAAGGTCAACAAAACCATATCGAAGACTTGATTCGATAGATGCCAAAGTTGAAGGTGGAGCTAGCTAGCTTGCAGAAAAAGCAGCCACCGATGCTTGCTGATGCAAGAGGAGACTGTCAAGAGCTTACGGTTTCTTTGCAAGATGGTGTGGTTCGCTACCAGAACGGTAGGTTACATCTTTCTTCTATTGGAGAGCCGTTGAGCACGCAATTTGGACGACGAGGCATGAGGAGTCTACCTCGATAACTACGACTGCAGCAATAATTGCGTTGATGGCACCACCTATGAATTTTGATGTATATGCTGGACATAGTGAAGTTTCTTCTAGTCTTACGTTGCTAGATAAGACTGCTGAGAAAAATAATGCTGAAGTTCCTTCTGAAGTGCTGAAGAGAGGAGTTGAGACTCTCTGTAGAATCACAAGGTGAGCATATCCTATTGATACTACATCTATCAAAGTATTCTTGGACGTGGATAGACATGTTCATTGGCAAGACGCATCTGTGGAAGAAAAGAGACGACGAGATGTCTCTGAACTTGATATTGGAGTTCTAGAGGAGACTAGAGATAGACGGGGAGTCACAAGGAGGCGAGCAGCTCCTCCAGAGGACATCCCATCTACTTCTCAAGCTCTTCCTCTTACACCAGATCCGATGGAGGACGTGTAGAGGTCCCATCATGAGTCAATGATTGCTGGTAGGCAGTTTACTGTCCAAGAGAAGGAGAAAGATCCAGCTTATAAGTTGACGGTGGACATTGAAACTTCTACTGATCTCAAGAACATCTTGGAATAGATGGTACTAGATACACGAATTGAGTTTTCTCTTTGGGAGGTTATTGTTATTGCAAAGAGAGAGTTTCACGAACTGATTATCGACATCATCAAATGAAAGAGACAAGTGATGTTCGAGCAAGTAGAAAGTCAAATGATAGATGTGATTAGAGCTTCTGTAAATGATGCAGAATTTAGAAAGGTGCATTTTCAAGAGGTTGATGACAAGGGCTACCAACAAGAAGCGTTGGTTGTTGGTACCAACATTGTTGAGTTTGATGATGAGGAAGTTGGCGAGGAGAGTCCAGCTACCGATAATAACTTCAGAAAGAGACATTGGGCTCGTGCTACGACTGCTACACTGATACGTCTTGAGAGTCTATTTGAACATGTTGCTGCTTTAATTCATCACGAATTTGAGATCAACATCATGTCATGAGAGATGTATGAAAGAGGACAGTGGCATATCAAACGGAACCATGGTTGGGTGCTTCGTGTTGTCAACAACCAGAAGGATGAGTTATACGGCGTTTGTCTTGTTTGCTAGGTGATGTGGAGGTCAGCACTTCTTCGTGCAATTTCTACTTTGTCTCCTATCATTCTTGGTCAGTCTTATATCATTGCAGTTCGAATGGAGACCAAGGTGATGGATGATGGATCTCACTATGCTAGGATCCGTAGTCCCGATGATACGAAATAGACAGACCTTGAGAGATTCTCCTATTTGTAGGAGTAAGGGTTTCTAGAAACCACTCTTGTAAGACGGCATAGCAAGAGTGAATGATCAACTGCTACTATGATCTCCCTTGAGCAGCTTGAGAGATCACGTGAGGCTGATGAAGAGGATGCTCAAGATTCTGAGAGTAATTATACTGTACATAGTTGGAAATCTAGTTTGATGACTTTCAGTTCTAACAATTGAAGTGAGTTCACACGAGTAGAGGATTTGACTGTGAAGAGTAGAAGGTAAATGGAGAAGCATATAACAAATCTGTGTTATACAAGCGTTTTGAAATAAGACGAGATGATTTCATGTGTTTACGAGGAGTTTGTAAGTGTACAGTCTTTTGTTCGTTGACTAGATGATGTAAATAAGTTAAT
Source organism: Asterella californica (assembly GCA_036924285.1). Lineage (NCBI taxonomy): Eukaryota > Viridiplantae > Streptophyta > Marchantiopsida > Marchantiales > Aytoniaceae > Asterella > Asterella californica. The sequence continues at coordinate 18,452,708 of JAYKYS010000010.1, read as the reverse complement.
GGAGCAGATGGGAGGTAGGTGATGATCCCCATCCACTCTCATAAAGTCTATGAGGAGATTATCTCTGTTTGTCATTTCATCCTCATCCGAGACTATAGAGTGGATGGAAGGATGTAATCTGCTGGTGTGGATCTCGTCAAGAAGTAGAGGTGCACACCAAATATAAGATTGTAGCAAAGAAGGTGAAGCTAGTGGCAACCCAATTATCTATTGATTCACAACTGCAGATGGAGTTAGCGACCATTGAGTCTGTATTTATATCCTATGCAAATAAGACACAAGTTTACTCAAGAGACACTCGAGCAGTTTCAAATAGGAGGGGATGGCTTCTTCACTGAAATAGAGAAAAGAGCTTTCGAGTAGATGATTGATAACCATGGTAAAGCATTTTCTTTCTCAGTTGAGGAGATTGGTTGTGTGGACCCTAGTGTGATAGCTCCGATGGTTATCTTCACTGTTCTTCACGTACCTTGAAACTTGAAGTTGATTCTTGTCCGTCGTGTCTTACTACCGAAGCTCATTGATCTACTGAAGGAGAAGATGAAGATGGGTATTCTTGAATCATCTATGCCTCTGTAATCTAGTCGATGATTCACAATGCCTAAGAAAACAAGAGCTTTATGTTTCATCCGGGACTTATAGCTTGCCAACAACATTACGATTCGAAACATTCGGACAAGACATGTGGTTGATGAGATGGCTGAGACGTTTGCTGGAAGATCGATCTATTCTATTGGAGATTTATTTTCATGTTATAATAAGTTTCAGCTTGCTTTGGAGAGTAGAGACTTGACTATCATACGTACACCTTTGGGGTTGATGAGTATGTGCACTCTTTCTCAGGGAACGACAAACTCAGTAGTTCATATGCAAAACGTGATGCATAAGGTGCTACGGAAGTTTGTACTTGAGGTCACTATCTCATTTCTAGATGATATCCCCATGAAAGGCTGTCCGGTGGAAGACAAGGACAAAATTATGATTTCTGATGGTTGCAGAAAGTTCGTTGCAGATCACATTCGAGATGTTGGAAAGATTTTGACGCATTTGGAGGAGGTACACCTCACTCTATCAAATACCAAATCTCATCTTGGGATGTCGGAGATTGTTGTGTTTGACCATTTATGTGATATTTTTGGTCGAACCTAGAGAAGGTAGATGCTATAGCAAGAATAGCAAAATGTACTAGTATCAATGAGGTTTAACCATTTTTAGGAGCTTATGTGTTCTTTCATATGAGTATTATTCATTATGCACACGTTATCAAGCCTCTGTATGCACTTCTGAGGAAGAGAAAAAAGTTTACTTGACGGCAAGAACATCACGAGATGATGGAGCAGCTGAAAGACATTATGAAGTCTCCACTTGTACTAAGGAGACTTAACTACGAGAGCGGAAGATCTATGATACTAACTGTTGATATGAGTCCAAAAGCGATTGGATGGACAGTTGGTCAAGAAGATGTAGATGATGTGCTATTTGTTTTTAGATTTGGAGCTCGAATCTTGACATACGGACAACGTAACTGTCCTCAAGTGAAGCGTGAGTTATAGAGAGCCGTTCCTACTATGAAGGTAGAGCGAGAATTCTTGATTGGAGCTCGTGTGGTTTTAGAAACAGATTGTACCTTTGCTAGGTATGATAGCAAACTGCAATACATCAAATAAAGCAATGATGCGATGGATTGCTTATATCCGGAGTCTGAACCTTGAGCTGAAACATATAGGAGGGAAGGATAATCCAATAGCATATATGTTATCTAGAGCTTGTTATGTAGACGAGGATAAGATGTTTGCAGAAGTTAAAGATGAAGAGAAGTGAGACGTTTGGTGTCAAGTTGGTCAGCGGACTTCAGACTTGGGTTGCCGTTCAAAGAGGAGTTCTACACGAGAAAATTCCATGATATTGGGTTCTATCTGAGTTCTTTATACAAGCGAGAGGGATGGAGTGACACAGAGTTCAAGGAGATCATATTGAAGGCATACAGTCACCTTCTACGTGAAGGTTATTTGTGCAAACGTCTGAAAAGAAGAGATGAAATGCTTGCTAGAGTGGTGGATGATCAACCAACAAAGCTGAATCTGCTTAAGGAGTTTCATGACACCTTGTGGACTGGACACCGTGGAGTTTGAGCTACTTATACGAAGATGAAAGAGATATATTGGTGGAACAGTTTGTATCAAGACGTGGTGGATTTTGTTGGATCGTGTCTACATTGTCAGTTCTACTCTATGATCCGTTACAAAGATAGGCTTGTACCTACCTATCTATTTTCAATGGGTCCTTGATCTTGCGATAATGCCGTCAAGACTATGGGGCATGCGCTACTTGGTGTTAGCTCGAGTCTCTCCAACTACGTGGAGGGACGAGCACTACAACGAAGACTACAGAGAACATATGTAGATTCGTGTTTGAATATATCATTTGTCGTTACGGATATGTTGAGAGATTACGAGCAGATAAGAGCTAGTTGAGAGGTGTAGAAGTGAAGGAGTTCTTTGCTCATTATGGAGTAAAGCTTCGACTTACTACTGTTACAAATCCGGAGAGGATTGGTAAGAGTGAACGAGGACACCCTTCTATCGTTCACGCTTTAGTGAAATCATGTGATGGTAGGCCTAAGGAAGAGAACAACTCATGGAATTGAAAGAGACTTGAGCGGTAGCAATGATCTGGATAGAACTAGCTCAGGTGTATCAAAAGAAGAGTTATGACAAACGATTGAGCAAGAGGGAGGTAAAATCTTTTCAAGTCAAAGATTGGGTTATGTTATATGATGCTATCAGATTCAAGAGGGCTAGGAAGAAGCTTCTTCCTAGATATTTTCATTCTTTTGTTGTAGATAAGGTGTGGAGCAACTTCACATATGACCCTCAGGAGCTGGGAGGAAGGAGATTCGATCGGGTAAATCATGATAAGTTGAAGTTGTTTCATCGACGAAAGTTCTCTTTTCACTTCGAGGACGGAGCGAAAATTTAGTCCGGGATTAAAATATAACGACCTATGTTACACATAGGAAGTTTATCTATTACTAAAGTATTTAGTTATAACTAAGTGTGGAGAATGTTTATTTGCTGCCCAAGTACTTTAAGGAGATATCAAGTTAGTCATGAGTAGCTAAAGTTAGTTATGGTTAAATTTAACTATACTTTTAGTTAAATTTAACTACTATGAGCACTACTATCTTATCATCTTGTCAAAAAGATAGAAAGGAGGTGGAAAGTATCCCTTATCTCCTTTTTGACTTGATATTAGTGGTGGGATTAAAGTTGTGGACTTGGTGAGCATTAAAAACCAAGAAGAGATTCCACATGTTTCTTTTTTAGTGGGTCCTAGTATAGAGGGGGTAGAATTCAAGATTTCTTGAGAATATTCTAGAATCTTTTTAGAAGTTGTTGACTTTGAAAGAATAAGCCCATGTGAAAAGGTAAGAAGCCCATGTGATTAATGCTTTTAACTTAAGTAATATCTTAGTAAAACTTGATAGAAATAGTTACGGCTGGATACCGAAAGATACAAAAGTAAAAATCTAGAATGTATAAATAGAGGAGTAGAAAAGAGCTCCTCATCCTTGTTTTCACATCGTCGTAATGACAACTTGAGCAATATAGAGAGAGTGTGATATTTTAGCATGTGAGAACTTGAGAGACGTTGTTAGAATAGAATGAGTTTATAAGCGTGTGAATGATTGAACTTAGCATTTTTCTCTTCAAGTTCATGGTGTGCTTCCATCAAAGTCATCAGAGGTGACCCTTGAGTGAGAGACAGACCCGACATGTTGCAGATTCATCGATGACTATTGTGGAGATTGAGAGATGGGGGTAGTTGATCGATAATACCGTGGATGGTTTACAGAGCAGAGGATGACAAGAGATGAAGACGTTTCAGCGACTGAAGAGCTTGAGACGGAGGAGAGTGATGATCAAGAAGAGCAGACATAAGAGTGAAGAGATTGACACATGTCAGAGGATATGCAGGTCTGGATGGGATGGATGTACTGATGTTAATTATTTCACATAGTAAATAATTCACCTTTCTAACAGAAGTGAGCTCTTTGAGCTCTTTGAGTGAACTTAAGATCTCAAAGAAGTCGATTTTGGAGGAAGTGAGCATTTGAAAATCTGAAAACACCACGGCGTAGGTCTCAATTGTGTTGATTACAGTGGTATGTTAAAAAGTTACAAACGAAGTTGCAAGCGAAAAGTTATTTGGACTTCTTCTACAAGATTTCTGATATTCGGAAATGTATCATAAATCTGAGTGAGTTCGAAAATTATGTTTTAGATTTTTATCATGTAGATTGTAGTGTGCAGTATATGTTTGCATCTTGAAACATACAAAAAGATTATGTCTAGAGATAGTTATGATAGTGTGTTAATGAAGAGAAGATGAAATAGACCGCTTATATATAAGCTTAGAAACTAGTCTCTAGAACTAGTTGTGAGTTTGGCTTCCGTGATAGTCAAGTAAACTTGTAGGGAGGAGGTCTAAAGATCAATTCCTTTGAGACTCGGCTTCAAGATCAATTTCTCTGAGACTCGGCTTGGAAGACTGGCCCCTTTAGGAGAATATGTAAGACACCAAGTTGGCTAACATGACACTAGATGTCTTCTAAACATACGTGAATGCGAGAAGTCTTCGTCTACCTCTACACTAGTGCAGTCACCTAGTGTGGATACTAGAGAGAGACCATATGCTAGAGAACTAACTCCCCTTCGGAGTGTCGAGATAAGTAGTACAAATTTGGTGAGGTCTTCTAAGTCATGAGATAGCGAAATGACATTAAAGATACTCCAAGCCGGTACAAATTCTTTTGTAGAAAATATAGATCTCGTCATGTGATTTACTTGGGTCAAAAAATCAAGTCAAACGGATACATGAGGAGACACTTACGGCATTTTAAAGTTCAAGGGGCTAGAAAATGACAACCGTGATAACTCAGGCTTTACGTGTCAGAATGAGGTGATTTTGCTGGTTAGAGGTAGCCGTGGTGGGGTTACTTCGGGTGGAAGTGTCAAAAGTTAATTGTACGATTGACACGGCAGCCGTCCGTACAGATGAACCTGCGAATGCATGTTAATTAAGCTTTTCTGTCAAGTAAGATGATAGTACGTGTTGATTTTTATCAAAGTTTATTTTTTTGTTGCCATCTGTCTATGGCATTTCTTTTTGCACTTGCTAGGTGATAGTGGAGGTCACGTAGAGGAGAGAAAATCCTAGAGGGACCCCTTCCAAGGTTTTCCATAGAAGAGATTCTTTTTCTAGGTGTACTCTAGAGAAGAGAAATTTTTGTGATCATTATCGTTTCGGACATTATCGATTATCGTGTGGAGAGATCATCGAGTAGAGAGAAATAGAAGAGCTAGGAGAGAAGTTCCAAAGAGAGAACTTTTCTGACTAATCAGAGTTTTGACATCGAGACATCAAGAGATTGAGATTAAAGGACAGAAACGAGTAGAGAAGAGACTTACAACTTGTAAGCATATCTTTTTGAACAGAAAACGAGAAGTTTCTAGATGAACGCGCTAGTGCTTCACAGGAATAGTTTTCTGAAGTTCTGAGTTTCTGAACGTAAGATTTTCGGTCTGAATGATCTGGAGTTGAAGATTTACGAGCGAACCGTTTGTTTATCTTGGTCGGATCGAGAATGTGATGGAGATTGATCTCTTGTGAGTTGTGTTCCTTGTGTGATTTTCGCTTTCCTCTTCACGACCGTATCACAGCTAGAAGGTTCCATCTTTTTGAGGAAACTCTCTCCTCGACATATAATCTGGTTGGAGTGCTGGTGTGGAGGAGCTTGGAGTCATAACCAATTTAACCTTTCATTATGGACGCTGTAGAATTGATTGGAACGTCGATGGATTAGTAATCCATGAACTATGTTTGGCTTAGCTTGGCCAGAATACTAACAGCTCAAGCTAGTCACTCATGGATACTTGTGTTGTAGAGGTGTTCATATCGTCTTTATAAGCCGGAGTAGTATGCAATTAGGTAACATTCTTCAAATGAAACTTGAAGTTATTTTTGGCTTTTAGGAGTAAATTATGAACTAAATGGATCACAGATTTGGATATCCCACATGCTTTGTCAAAAGAGCTAAACCGGGTTACACAATCGACGTATAGCTATGTTATCGCAAATCAAAATAAGAAAGAGTTTAAATGCAGATAAATTGCTAACGCTTATTGCTAGCCTCGCATTTCCATTACAAGCGTAGCTATTTTTTATTTACGGTTCAAATTATAGATAAATATAATTGTTTTACTATATTTGATATTTTATTCTAATATTGCAGGAAAAAGGTTCACATTTATATATACATATATTTTTTTATAACACCTTTTACAGATAACGTTGAAGTTAACCCTATATGTATGAAGTGGAAAATCTCACTGCTTTCGCATAGTTGTTTCGAGAGTAAAGAGAAACCTATCCGGGGTTTGCATTTATCCAGGTTCGCATAGTTCGGATAATTATGATGATATATATGAATTTACAGACGTGCCGGTTGGATCATGAAGGCAGTGGCTAAACAAATAGAAGTTGTACTTTAATTTATTACGGGATCTTTCCTCTCAGAAAACTTTAGTGCGTTTCTTTGGTAATTGATTTCCGTTTCCTTAAAGTGTGAAGGTTTTCACTTTTCATCGCAGAATAATGATCATGAGTCTCAAGCAAATGCGTATCCTTCAGAATGCTATTGCTTCGACACCTTCTTTGTGCTTTTCCCAACAGACTGTCTCTCTATAACAATTGCACTTTCTGCTACTCTGTATAAATATGAATATGAATATATTTATTTATTTATTTGCTTCGCTAACCATAGATTTTGCAAAGAAACGCAAATTTATCATTTTCTGCCTTATTGTCACATGTACTGTTAATTACTTATTCCGATATATATCACTGTGTTAATTGTTAATTGTAATTGTAATCCTAAACTAACACATATATAGCCTTGTCCGTTTTGCAACATGATTCGAACCGTTACGGAATTTCAAGCTGAAATTACAACACTAGTTTCGATGAAAAAATGTTGGTCTCAGCTGTAGTCATTTCAGCTTATTTGCATAATTATATCCTTTTCTAATGTACATGATTATTTAGCTATCGAAAACAAAATTATAATATCAAGAATTTCAGCATAATTTACAGTTAAATTTCCGCATGTAACTTCGAGTGGTCTCGAACACTGTTTCACAATATGTAAGGAACTGATAATATTATTAAAGATACCTAGTGTGCATGGAAACAATAGGATTCCCCATTTTCTTTCGACACATGATCTCTTAAGTCTCTCAGTTAGTTCCTTTTCTCACTAACAAACAGTAAGACTAAGAATGAAATTGGATACCTAATAGAGGAATAATTCAAATGCATAATTCATATTAACAAAAAATGTCCTAGCAAAATGCCATATAGCCTTGTGTTTTCGAACGTATATCAAGGTTAAATTAAATCCATAATCTAGTCTTTACGAAGTTATTAAAAAATTAGAGATCATGTGAGTCAGACACTGATATACAAATACAAGATACTACGGTTACAGTAACTGTTAACATAATGTTAGCTAATCAATACAATTGTATTTTTCCAAAGAAAAAGGGGAAAAAGTAAAAGATGAACAGGAAGTTCAAAGATGTGTGAAGACTTCAAACAAAAGCACATCCCCAGATGCAAACTACCAAAACCACTTTGAGCCATTTTGAACTCATACTATTAATCAACAAACCCTCAAATGTAAAGCAACCGAAAGTTACTGCAACTATAACATTAAAAGATGTATTCATTATGTAACATGAACTTTTGCCTCGAGAAAAAAAAAAACAAGCGTGAAGAGATGAGCAAAACCTAATAATGCAATTGTACCGGATACTGCAGTGGAGTCTTCTCAAACTCTGGACTTATTGATAAATGACAGATTAATAGGCTATTTATGCGACATTAATAGTAATTCTGTAAGTATTAAATGAGAAATATATAGTATTAAAGTTAAAATATATTTTTAAAGTGAAGATTATATATTAGACCGACTTCCTATCCTGTCAAAAAATAAATTTTAAACAAAATTTATTTTTTGTTTAAAATTTAAACATTAATTTAAACATTTAAATTTAATTGTAAATTTTGTTTAAGGTTTAATTTATCACCTAACCCTTCTTGTGAGAAGTTTTAAGTGATAAATTAAACCTCTTAGCATTATTCTCTCAGTTATTTATTTGGTCAGGCACATTGGTCATAGTGGTTACTTGGTCAAGCAATTCACTTTCCCCCTCTCTTGGTCGGGCTCATGACTGGGAGTAGTCTGTTGACGACTGAGATGTGAGCAGTCTCCGACCAAGTGGAGTATTTAAAATTGACGAGACATATCCGATGTGTTTCATGGCTAACAATATCCTACATGGAAGTATGATTGTAGCATAAATTGTAGCATACTTAGCCATAGGGAGCGGGAGAGTTTACAGGGTTCAGGCCTGAAAGCCCAGTCTGAAGGACAAAAGAACTCCGAGAGATGCATTCACGTTAGCATCGAATACGTATTCGAATTATGACAATGCACACACTAAAGCATTCTGAGTTCTAAGGCAGTTTACGTTATTGAATGATGAAAATGACCTTTATACGAAGACGACATGCATATTGGAGTCTTCGAAGTGTTTACGTGTATGTACGCGCAATCACGTATCCATATGAACAACTGGTTAAGGTGCATGATTTTTTCCTCTTACCTCGCAGCGACGCTGAGACTGAAGGGAATCATGTACATGAACACAATTATATTCAAACCGCACAGGACGAAGATCATGTGTTACTCCCATGACTTGTTAGCTAGTCTTCACAGAGTTTTATGGCAGTATGAGTACCCACGTCTTAGATCCATTCCTTGAGAGCTACAAACTGGTTTACACTTTTACAAGTAAATTTTATCTTTTCGGAAAAGGAAAAAATAACTTGGCAATTTTTTGTACTGCAGCAAAAGAGACGGATGAAGACGTGGTGAAACCGAAAACTGAAACGAAGTAACAAAAACCGAAGAATGAAGACGTTGTGAATATCGGAAAAGAAAAAAGAAGAAGATAGATACGAACATTCGTTAATACATAACCCAGCAATTCCATTGCAAGCGTAGCTCATTGTTTTCTCAAGGTGATTCCTCCGTCTCTCTTCGTAACCGTTTGTTTATACGACAAAATATATTTCACGACAAAAAATCTCCTCATCTTTCTGTTCTTCTACAATTTACGTAGAGCTATGCTAGCGAATAGCAAAAAACTTGTTTCACGCTGAACACAAGAAGTAGAGCCGTTACAGTACTTCCCTTTGGTTCTTTGTGAGGAAACAGTCTTTTACAATGTATTCATCTTTCATTTAAATTGACCTTTTTCACTTGTTTTATCATATCATATATAAATAAAATTTGCAGTTATGAAAGGCATTTATAAGTGCACATTCGTTGCACTTTTGCATACTAGTTGCTAAGTACAAGTTGCCACATGTGCTACTCTTTCCCCCTACCGTCTTTCCCCGAACTTTATCAAGAATTTAAAAAAATAAAACATTAATATGGTCACTGGAAAAGAACGCTATTTTTATTCCAACACGTAATAATTTTTTTTATCAATAGAACCATCTAAAATCTTATGAAAGTGTCCCTAACTTCAGAAGAAAAAGAAGGAATTAAAAACGGTTCTTTTAAGTTCAGGAAACAGAGTGCCTTTAGTGAGATCGGACAACTCTAGAAGAGTTCTGTACTTATCACAATAATATAACGCTTATAAGTTTTCTGAATAGTACGAATATATGTTTACTCTATGAATAAAGCACACTGTGTTTTATTCTGGGAAAGACAGTATCATACTACAGCTGCACCATAGTAATGAATTCACTAGTTACCAAACATTCTGCACTCGCATTTGCAGTATGCTCGCGGATATTCTCAGGAACAGATGCAATCTAACGCCCTCCGGACCGTCAATCTGCTGCAGTTCCACACCATGCTGTGTTTGAGAACGCATCTTGTACTATGAATTTGGTCTGACGATTGTCTTGTGGAGAGTCAAAATTTATCCATAGAGCTCAAGTTGTTCCGCACGACCTTTTTACATATATGATGATATGATCCTAGAAAAGTCAGATCATATGTCGCTTGGCATGCAATGCTTGGAATCATCAAAACACATGTGTCTTCCAAGAATAAAAGTACAACAGTTACTTGAGATTGTAACTAATCTAAGTGAATCTAATATGTTCAAAGCTAAGGAGTACACAGTAATCTACTAAAGATGTGGATCTTGACCTGTGAACAGCATCACCGAGTAGTTTCATTTATCAAGTCTAAGAGGAGTTAGTTAGTTTCACCACCTCAACAACAACACACACAATCTGGTTTGACATGATCTGCTGAATTTCTTTCCTCCTGGCCATGTACAATGTAATTAACGGTTGCTAGCTAAGTATGTAGGCCTTACTTACAGAATGAGTGGAGTGGATCTTACGTACACCGAAATAGCTAATCTAAAAGTCTGTCCAGTAATGGAGGCTATGCAAATTGGAAGGAATCAGAGGTTTTCCAGGACGGTCGAGAACACCGTATCGAAATGCTCCTTGAAGTATTTAGCTGATGCCTCCTGAAGCGTTTTTGCTTCGTAGCTCTTGGACAACCTCAACATCTCTGCAAGATTCTTCTCGTTGATTCTTCCGCATAGTTCTTCCGCACAGACGTCTCTCAGGTGCGTAATCTCGTACTTGTGAGCAACTTTGAGTACCTCGTCAGGAGGCACTTCATCCGTGAAGATGATGTCCGCTGTATAGCAGTAGTTGATCACTGCTCGCATCACTGGGTAACTTGCATCATCGATGGGAATGACTCCAGTCTTGTTCTCCAGCATCCCACAGTCGAACATTCTGCAAAACACAGATGACTTGCCAGCCTGCAGTACGCCGAGAAACAGCAACATCAAAAGTTCAATTTTCATCCATCGTTGCTATCTTTCTTCTTCACACTCCTCCCCTGATCGATTCTGGACACACGACACACTTACTACTGGTTGCAGCACCAGCAACTATAGCAGTTTAAGGGTAAAGTGGTTAGAGAGAGAGAGAGAGAGAGAGAGAGAGAGAGAGAGAGAGAGAGAGAGAGCTGACCAGAACGAAACGATGGGCATGAATCATTTCACAGCCGTGCAAAACAAAAGCCACGTCTCCTTTGAAGATCTCCCTGGAGAAATCTGGATCTTGGAGTTTGAGGAAGGCCAGCCTTTCGCTGAGCTTGTTCCGAGAAAACTCGTAGGCTGACTGCTGCTCTGTAAACTTGGTTCTGAGAGTCAGTCGAAGCGTTGCAAGCTCCGTCTTGGCATCATCAATTTCTTTCTCATAGCGTTTTTTGCATTTCTCGCATCCGGGAGCTTTGAAAACAGGGTCACCCTTGAAGTATCTGCAGCAGTAGTCACAGAGCAGACGCTCGTGGCATTTTGGGCAATCCATCGTCTTCTGGTAGTCCACGTGCAGCAGGTTCAAATTTGTGCAGCCGCTGCTGCTAGTCGAACTCAACGAGGGAACAATGAGACCGATTTGGTGCGGCAGAATGCTTTCAATACTCTTTGAGCGCTGCACAGTTTCAGATCGAGGTCGAGAGTTCTCCATGAAAGTGCGCAGAATATACTGCAGCCAACAACCCCCCGCGAATAGTCGGCTACTACAAAGAGGTTGGAAAGTCCGTGCCTTCTGTGCTCGGACATTTTCTAATCATCTCTCTCTCCCCCCCTCAGCCCTCAAGACATGAAAAATTCACCATCCGTGACCTCAAGAAACTAGATGTTCAACCTTCGCATGCGTCAGATTCTTGACCCATGCCAGTACTCACGAGGCTCACAAGAGCTCTTCAGTTGTTGCTGCATGAGGACACTTGTCATGCCACAAGGAACGCTCGCTCGATCGTTCTCTCTTTCCGGTAAGGTGTCCCTTATGGTACGTGGAAGCTAGTCAACGACTGACTCCCCTCGATCCCTCATTCATCTCAGATGATGATCAGCTGAGTACCGACTTTTACTTACTTGTGAGCCTCTGCAGTCCACACAGCGTTAGCTAGCAGCGCTCTGCAGAATTCTGGAGGATTTTACCGGCTCATAACGGAAAAAACCAAAACAGAAAATCATGAAGAAAGAGATCATCATCATCTCGTTGATCGTCATCATATCTTTCCATCTGACCAACTCGAACGTTCGCTTATAACGTTACAAGCTGCTCATGCACGACCAGCCGGCAGATTGGCTGACTGCAGCAGATAAGAGCTAGCTGAGCGAAGTGAGTGCATGAGAAGTTTCGGTATATTGCAGGTATAACGGCCACCAGCTTTTTCCGGAAGAGACTCATTTAATGAGTGCTCGGTACCTTCAGTCCGTGGAACCTTCGTTTCCTTGCGCTGCAGCGCTACGCAAGCTAGCTTTTGATATGTACGTTGCACATATTATACGAGGTTTCTTCTAGGGTGATGAAATGCGTACTGCATGCAGCGGCATAATATATCAGAAACTGGATCCCAAAATGCAGAACACTGCAGGAAACGGTCCCTCATGAGTCAAATTAAACTTAGCATTGCAACTCTTACAAGACTTTCATCCTCCGTTCTACACATAAGTGACAACTGAAGCATCCTCTGCAATCAATTAAAGACACAGTTGCTCCATTGAAGACATAGTTGCTATAGCAACTGTGTTCTCAATCGATTGCAGGGGATGAGCTAAGTCATTAGATGTTACATACCGTTCATATTCTTCAAACTTTATGTAAGTTAAACCTAGAAATTTTTGAAACTTCTAGCTAGCAACTGCAAGTTCGCGTCCATCAATACTAGTCTGTAGCTGGTGAGCAACATGTAGTATTCATGATGTCCTGGAACACTTGCAAACCGGCCTTCAGAGTACTGAAACAGCAGCTGAGAGTTGGGTAAATTAAGTTTCAGGTAGGTGGCATGGTGATCGATGACATGTACAGAAAGATCTAGAAGATCATCAGAAAAACCTGATTGACCTTCATTCATGAGCTTCACATGTGCCACCAAAACACACACCGAGCTGCAGGTGCCTCCACCCGTTAGTACGTGTACTGATCATGACGGTCCGTTAGAGGCTAGGATTGCAACCCTTGCAAATGCCCGGCAATGCTCGCTTCAAACTCTCACTCTGATCTTCCAGGCCCTTTCCATATGGAATCGGATCACTGACCATGAGCGATCGAGGTTGACGATGTCAGTCTGCGGGCCGGTTATGCAGTTAAATACCGTCATGCTGAATGTGCTCTAACCACCAGCCACCTTCAGGTCTGGCCAGCATAATTTACCTTTGACTGATGGAATCCGCTGAGCTGCACTGATCACGGACATTCACTCCCTCACTACCGTAGTGCTCACTGAGTCCCCACCTGTAAGGCCAAATGATGATGAATGAATCGTGATGAATTCTGATCATGAGGTGCAGCGTAATTAACTGTGTTTAGCTTGTGCTGCTGGCCGGAGGAGGTGGCTGGAACCCTGCTGGCCGGGAGAGGGAAAAGGTAAGACTTAGTGTGTGAGTGTGAGACTTAGGGCGTTCCATATGCATGTTCTAGCGACATAGTTCTCAGCAGTGAGGACCGATCTTTAATTGATCCAGAAGATCCGAGCTTGATCTCGGCCGATCCCGTCGCCTACGCGTCGGGGATTGATTTTGTTCCGGAGCTTCACAGTAGCCAGAAGCCTGCTACTTCGCGTGACAACTTCATGTGCTGCCTGCTGTGGACTTGCAATAGAGAACAAGCAACGTTCGACCTCTCGTGATCATGACTGTACCTAGTGGACCGCAAATATGTGTACATTATTTGTTTAAAACGGCTTTCTACTGAACTATTCCTCTGGTGTCGTGTAGCCCCACCAGGGAAAATCCACCTCCATCGCCTCAGCGAATTCGAAGAGTCCGAGCAGCTAGCAATCCCGAGCTCTGCTGGATATAAGTGTGCCTGTTAACAGTGCTTGCCTTGGTCCTGAGCTGCCATTTGGCAGCTTTACAAGTCTTCCCACTGAGTTCGAAATGCAAGCTTCCCTTCGGCAAATCCATTTCGAGCGGTGCCGTTGGAATACTGCTGCAAAAGCAGGTCGTTCCTTAGCTTTGACGAGTTTCGCTCATGGTGAAAAAGTTGGTTCGGGATGCTGATCATGTGACAAATCCTTCTTGTCCGAACGTGACTCACTCATACTTGATGGATAAGTGTGCCTTCCCATGAGATGAGAGACTCAGCAGAAACGGTGAATGATATCGATAACAGCGTTGCTTCTAGAATCAGCTCATCGAATTCGAACAGTCAGGACTGTCAACGTGGATGATTCCAAAGAGACCGGTATACGTACTATACACCCTCAATCGGCTACGACTCGTCTGTTTCTTTCATATCCGATACGAACCATGCCACTGGCAATAGAAGAGACAGTCCCTCACCTAGCTAGGCCTTTGGCTGGATTGTATTCTCAGTTACAGCCAGCAACTCCAGGCTACTTCCTTTCTCCCCTGGCCTCACCTGAGCCATGATGATGCTTTTAGGACAAAAAGATCACTTCATCTGCAGCTGCTCTAGGTTCCGAAAGATGATTCAGAATGTCATTGCTCATGATCAGGTGTTTGAATATAGTGAGTTCAACTTGCTGAACTTAGTTTGATTTGCACAAAGGCGTTGACTAGTTGGTTGAACTCAGTTTAATTTGCACAAACGTTGACTAGTTGCCTCTCTTCAGAATCTAGGTACGTAAAGCTAGCTAGAGCTAGATAATAAATAACTCGCGATCATCATCAATCCAAGACTGGAATCTGTATTAATTGTCATTTAGATCGATGACTGTCAAATTGCTTCTTATCAGGTGCCCAGTACTAATCGAACGATTTCAGAGCAGTGACTAGGAGCGAGATTCACGGTACAAAACCGTAATATAAGACACAGATGTGCCCAAGCTCTCTCACTCCTCTACCAGCTAGTACATCCATTAATCGCAACACAACAAGTGTTCCACAGAATCTGTACTGTCGGTGTTCCCGTGAATTGGTTGGATCCTTGGGGGGGATTAATGTCAACATGGTTCGTGTTCAAGGTTGTTTCAGTCCCTGCAAAATTAACTGAACATCAGTCGACGCTCTGCATGATCAATGGACAAGCACAGCAACAGTCCATGTCTAGGTCGACTGTGTCTAAGGTAACGTTCCGCCGTCGTACTGTTATCGATAAATTATTCAGAGGTAGAATCCCTGAAAGGGGGTCCTGCGTATTGCCCGTAAAGAAGACAATGGGCAGAGCTTTAGGGTGGCGCTGGCTAGCTAGCTAGCTAACCTTCACGAACAACATTATGAATTCCAATGGCTGTCACAAGTTTACCAGAACGTAGATCCCTAGACGGACGGCGTAGGGTAAAATTAACGGTTACTAACAGAATATTCAGTCAGTATTCGACAATCGATCGAGAGCACAACTTTCTTGGTGCCGGAGCTTCCATCGTGCATGGACCACTGAGTCTCAGTCTTGTAATTCCGACCTTAATTATAATTAAGGCCGGAACCTTAAAAATCGACCAATCTCTCGCTCGGCTGGAACTTCGGAGGGCACAATATCCCATCGCTAGCGCTGGCGATGACATGTACGTATAAAACATTGATTCACAACGGAATGAGAAGCTAGCTGCTGTTGTTTAACTTGCGATCGACGCAACTTGATCTGCTAGCCAGCTGGGCTATGCAAGCCTAGCTTCTGGAAGGATGGACTATCATATATATATTGTGGCTAATGACGATTGAAGCCTAGACATTAAAGGTGGGTAATCGGAGAGCAAAGTGAAATACCCTCTGGCAGGATAGCATTCGGAGGGAGTGTCATTTCTTTCTTCCCTGTGAGCTAGATCAGAATGTAATAGTACTAGTCCCTGCGGAATTGGCTCTCGCTGATTCAGAACTCATTTGGCTGCCTACATATATACAGAGGAATATGAATTCGCACACAACCGATTCGTATGCAGTCGGTTGTGTAGGTACGTAGGAATTTGTGCGTAATGTTATTGTCCATGTGAGGACTTAGATTCTAACTAGTACGTGCCTTCATTCCAGTCCCCTACTGCACATAGCATAGGAATATTTTGTTGCAGGATGGTATTTGATGGTGGTGGATCATGCAACTGCCATGGCCAGATCTGCTGCGTGTATTGTTTCTTTGAAACTAACACCTCAAATGGGAGTAGCTAGAATAATTGCAATGCATTGGGCCCCAGGTCCAGTGAACGAATCGAGCGCGACCATGAGAGGTCTAGCTATGTACGCAGGAGAGCTAGCTACCGGCACAGTTGCATATGGTAGTGGCATGGAGCAGCCGGTTGCTTTCTCCAGTAGTCTGTCCTTTTCGATCTGGGAAGTGCACTCTCGGCTCCAGATT
Source organism: Asterella californica (assembly GCA_036924285.1). NCBI lineage: Eukaryota > Viridiplantae > Streptophyta > Marchantiopsida > Marchantiales > Aytoniaceae > Asterella > Asterella californica. The sequence goes on along the minus strand of JAYKYS010000010.1, from coordinate 18,436,271 downwards.
AATGAAGCATCTCTGAAGTTAGTACCCATCCGAACCCGATCGTTCATGATCACTGGCAGCGAACTGTAGGCAAGCGAGCTATGGCGCCCATCTCTTTGGAATTGATGACGTGAGGCGCTTACGTTCTCAGTAAAGCTTCAGAGGATCTATCCGGAGACCTTTCTTCTTTTGTTGTACTGTATCTTGATACGAATTCAAATTGGACGGAATTCGTACGTCCGTCAGAATCATCTATATATATGACTTGTACTGTATATGTATGGCTTGATCGAATAAGACCGGTCGGGACTGTTGTTGATGGGACCGGGGTTCGCTTGTGGTGGTCACAAGTGGGGTAGGTTCTCCCGCTTCTCGTGCAAGTGAGCGGGGAATAGCAGGGGGTGCTGTAATCCGTGCGTTGCCAAGAGCTAATGAATTAAGCTCCCCGGCGAATACAGCTCTAAATTCAATCAAATCGAACAAAGAAGGGAGTCGATTCAGTTGGGGAGGTCATCATGTCACGACTTATGCTTGCAGTCGATGTTCAAGTCGAAACTGTACATGAATTTCTAGGCCGGTCGTAGAAACTCAACTTTGCGTTTCCTTTTCCCTTCCCCATCTTTTCTTCTTCCCACCTTTCAAATTAAGTACAGTCTTGCTTTATCAACGGAAATTTATGCATGGCATTGCATACTCTCTGGCCATCCATGCCAGTGACGGCTACAAAAGGCAAAATTTAATCCATAGTAAGTGAATGATGCATGCAGTACCATTCAGATCTATACATTTCAGAGACATGAATATCGATATCGATGCTTGAGAAGTGGAATTCCACCTCCGTGACGTACGTTGTAGTACATGTCAAGCTGTCAGTCCGCTAGCTACTCTTGACACAAACCTTTTTGCCGGGCTTTGTCATTCTTCGCGCGGGCGTTAACGCAGACACGAATGAAACGCACTGGAATCGGATCGATCATGCAGCAGTCCACTTTATATATATATCTTGCCCTGACTAGTTCTTCATAAGATACTGAACCAGTTGCTGAATAACTGCAAACTGAGGGGTACGTAGGCCCTGGCCGGGCTTGCAATTGGCGCATACTTTCACTAATATATATATATGCAACTTCTAAGGTGGCCATAGGTCCACATTTGAATATATATATGGACAACTAAACGATAGAATGCATGGAAACCGCCAAAAGATCAGCAGCATCAGCAGCTGAGCTGAAGTTACTTCTCATCAAGCTTAAGCGAAGGCCAAGGCCCAGCTGGTGAATCACAGGCTCAACTGCATGCATGCACTGATGTAGCCTATTTGCAAATCCACGCTCCGAAGCGTGGATCAAAAGGAAGAAGCTAGAGACCAGAAGAGCCCCTAATTAATTAGTTTAGTCAAATTACGCACTTCTACTTTAACTTATTTCTGGAGTAGGATGTGAATGATAAGGATACAGTCAAGGTCAGCGTTGATAGTGACAGCAAGTCGGTCATTCCTGATTCACCTTGGTAAACGAAAGAAACCTCCGGTCATATTTATGTATTTACATCATTAATATTTGTAGCTTGTTAGTTCTTTAGATGAGTACTGTTGAGACACCCTCGAAGGTGATATATATGTGGTCACTCTTGGTGTATGATGATAATCTGATACCCGTTTTACTTTCTCAACATAGGATGGAACCATATATTTAACCCTACAGGTCGCTAAATATATATATATGTATATATAGATGAACAAGACAGGCTTCTCCATGCCAGACAAATAGTACATAGCTCTTCTCGATCAGGTAGACATGCTCTGGCAGGCATGCATTTCCAGTGATTCACGTTAATCGCTGGAAACGTCATTATGTAAGTGTGCAGTAGAGCGAGGAGCAAGAAGCTCTTAGACTAGCTAGAGAGAGAGAGAGAGAGAGAGAGAGAGTGGGTGAGGTCCAAGTTCGTCACAGCCAATCACTGGATCCAGCTTCACATGGTTGTGCATGAGCTTGCGCACACATGTACATAACGCGTTCGGAGGACTTGGATGTCTCAAGTCACGCACACGGCAAGATGAGTTGCGGCACACGCTCAGGAGTCCCTTCGTCCAGTTACTTACACTTCCATAACACCAAGTTTGTTTAAAAATGGATACTTTTCCCAAGCGGAGTGGACTCACTGGTTGACGAACGTCGGACATGTTCATGCTGCCGTCCATAAACAGTGATCGAGTGACAGTATCCCCGCGGGTGGCGGGGGGTGGGGGGCTACCCATGGTTCGTTTCCCTTCAGGAACGAATGTCACGTCATGTCATGCAACTTGATCACTCTTGGTCTAACTCGCCATTTTTAGTATTCTACTAGAATCTCGAAACGGCGATCGATTTGATTCCTCCAAACTCGCACTCCAATACAACCCCAAGACAAAATTCTGACAAATCAGAGGGTCCGATAGAAGAGCACGAATCAGTCAGCCAGCCACCCAGTCAATAAGTAAGTAAGTATTACAGTAGTGCTTGTTGAGAACCCAGCAGGACGAGGAATACTTCTAGTGTCCGTGATCATGAGAGTCAGTCAGCCAGACGTGTACCAGGACTACGTACGTATTACCTGTTTGTGTAACGACTTGCGAACGTTCTGTTCGAGACGGATCGGAGTTGTGAGGACCTCAAGTTGACTGATGGATCGATCGACCGATTTTGTTTTTCTTTGTTTGTGTAGCTGGATGCATTGGTCGGCCTTGGAGGTGTGTTCGAGTGAGAGTTGCTTACTAATTAACTGTGCATAGTAATAATATGCTTGTTAATTATACTAGTTGTTTGGTTGTTCGGTTGGTGGTGGTGTTTTCTATAAATCTGGATCTTGCTGTTAGCGTTTTGCAGGAAGTCTTGATTCTGTACGTACCACTATGATGAGATCCCACGACTTGAAACCTCAGCCTTCAGGATGATGCTTTTAAGTTATTAGATATAGAAGTTCATACGTTTACTTATAATAATTAGTCTAGTATTGAGTCAGACTCTGCGATGTGCGTCATATATATTGTTTCTTGTGGTTGTTGCTGTTCGCATTTCAAGCTGAGCGCAGTTAGTCTAGCAGAATCCTCTATATAATGCTCTCCACTCCTCTCCTCCCCTCATCGTCCCTCGAGCTCTCCTTGTTGGATTTGGATCGATCGTCTGCTTGCTAGCTATCACCACATGGACAAAATTTATCACAGCCAGCAGCTTCTGCCAGCTTCTTCTGGACGACATGCATGTGCCCGTCGAGCTGAATTACATCCATCGATTCTCGAGAGCTTGTGCGCCTTGCTCTTTTCTTCAAGTTGCATCATGAGCATCCGTCAGACTGTTACTCGCATTACTTGCATTTACTGTTAACTGGAGCTCGCCACATGAGCCGAGCTGGCCTGCAGCAGTCACAAATTGTGCAAACTTTAGATTTCATACGCATAGCCGCTCGCTCGCTCGTTAGCTACCGTATCTAGCTAGGGTTTATGAAATCGATGTGTGCTTGACTGCTCATTGCATCGCGGCGCCCTAGGCCTCGCGTTGTTGATCATGACGTAAGGTATAAGTAAGCTTGATCGAATGCATGCAGGGATCGATATTGACAGTAGTTGAAGCTTTTGTAAACCCACAGAAAGCACAAGCTCAAGTTCTGGAATTGCAACAAGTAGTGAGTTTTTATTCTGATCAGTCTAACGAAGAGTGATGAGTGAGATGAACAGGTTTGGTCGCCGACATGATCAATCAGCATGCACGCTCTTGATGGCTTGTGTGGAGAGAGGGGAGCAGAGATTGGGTATATTGGAGAAATCTATTGAGATTCAACAATGACACAGCAACTATATATCAGTCTCTGCCCGCTCTCTCAACCCAAACCTTCCTAAGCTTCCGGCCAATTGCAACTTCGATCCTCGGCTACTATGTACATGGCATCTCGAAGGCTGCAATCGATCGTAGGCAACACGTGAATTAATGTGGGTAGTACGTTATCCAGCGTGCAGGCTATACGTTGGAGGCCGATCTCTAAATATTCCCAGACGAAGCCGAAGTGAGCAATTATTGGGATCGAGCTCGAGCCGACGATCGAGTACGCACTAGCTAGTCGACGTTAGAGGAGAGAACATGGTTTCCCCTAGTAATCCAAAACCTCGTGGTCCTCGAAAGCACTTAGAATCGAAACTTCAGCTACGAACAAGAACAAGAACCTAGACAACCGAGACTGATCATGATCAATTTACAGGGTGGCCGTTAGGATCGGAAAATTCGGAAAATTCGAAGTTCCAGGGCAACGTAATAATTAGATCAGAGGTACTCTAGTTATCGTCGCCCATAGGGACGTAAAAATGTAGATTTGCACGTACCTAGAGAACTCTAGACCCTCAAGCTCGATCGGTTCTGTTCTCTTGCAACTGCACTTGGGTCCAGCGAGGTATATGTAGCTAGCAGCTCTCCTCTCGAAATGTTTCATATGACGGTGTACGTTGACACCGCGAGAGGTTACTAGTCTAAACACGAAACTACGTACAGTACCTTGGTCGGGAATGTTATGAAAGCTCGAGCTCGAGCTCCACTAGTTTGCAACTGATGGAGGCGTGAGGTGATGGAACTGTTATAATTAGTGCGTAGAGTTCAGAGTCGAGGTCCTGTAGCGCACGCTGATCATGAGGAGCGTCCACAGAGGAAAGGCCAGAATGAACGTTGGCACTGCACTTTCTATATATAGACTTCAGTACAGAATCAACGCTCACAGTGATCCTGAGTATAGGGATAGAATCTGGCGCAAAGGCTCATCTCCCAGGAATCGTTCACTGATTAAAAACTGTTACATCTTTGAGCATGGCAATGATTGCAGAGTTGATCAATTGTTACATTAGGCTAAGCTGGTCCTGCTGACCTGCAGTACAGTAGCCTTCCTAGGTAGTGGTGAGGATGAAGCTCGAGGGCATGCGCATTGCGTGCCAGTCGTACCGCCGCCTGTGGGTTAAGCTTGCACAGTTTTATAATTCGATTGTTCGACTTTGTTCGTATATAATACTTGTGAACTTTCTGTTCTACATCTATAGCTATCGACTCCAGTGTGGTACTGTACCTACCTATCGGCCCATATGCATTCTGAAGCTGGATCATTCCCATAATTTGCATCCAAGAATGTGTATTCGGAACTAAAATGCTAGGACCTGAACAAGCAATCCGTACGTACGACTTCGATTGACATGATATGAAGATTATTTCCATGGCCAAACCTTCATGGAATTCGAACTGCTGCGGCTGTTAACTAGAACAACTTAAAATTCGTGAGACCCAATTATTTCTGTTTCATGAATGATATGCATGCATGGATTTTACCACGTGCACGAGAAAGTAGAATGATCAACTAGTACGATCAGGCCTAGACCCAAAACAATCGATATGTAAATCTATCAATTCGTGTTTCCAGATACTTCTGCCACCGACATTCTGACGAACAAACTTTTACTTGCTCTTTTTTAAGAACCAGCTAAACTTCTTAGAATTCGTTTCAGTATTCAAAACATGGACTGAAAGTCTAATCTAGCCTTTCGAGATCTCTCATCGACCGGATAACATTCTGAGGATCCAAAGTGCATGCGGCCTGAACAAAATGACGAATTAATTAATCATCACTCGGTCCCTAGGATGGCCGATGATTATTTTCTTCTTCTAAGTTCCTTAGGCTAGTGAGTTGTGGAAAACACTCTTTGCTTCGGCTACATTTATACCTCAGAATCGGACATGCGATCGATCTCAATCTACGTGGAAAATCAGACCACGATAAGACTGTGACTCCTTGCCTAGCCAGGCCTGCTTGCAGGTACGGATTAGAACCACCGACCGGTACGTACGTACCCACGCCACAGAAGAAGCGTGGGACCCTTACCGTCGACATGAATCCAATTGCAAGTTGCGATCGTGGCGGCCATACGTACAGCTCGCAACAGTTCGGGCCGTAGATCGTGGACTCGAAATCAGCTTCGTAAACTGCGAAAGATCTAGATATGGATGGGGGACAGCAAGAAAGCGACGAAGGAAAGAGAGTTGGTTGGTTCACTCATTGGACCCAAAGCTCAAGGCGTTAGTCTTGTCCATTATGGGACTTAATAATCCCAAGCTGAATATTACATACTCATATTCTCCCTCCGATGGACTCGTACTGACCGGGTTCTTGCTACCGTTGTACCCCGTTTCTCCCTTACACAGTATGAGTAAGAAGGTATACAACATTCTGATATGTTTTATCTATATATCCAACCATCGGAGGATCCGTTCAGTCGTCAGTCGTTCAAATAATATTTCAGCCGGTAACCAGCAAGAGCCGCATTCTTTTGTGGTAAATAATTTGCTCTGAAATTAGTACTAGGCTAAGTGTAGATAATATCAGTGCCTGTAATCTGATATAGATTCTGGAGATGAAGTACAGCGGAAACCACGGGAGGAGTGGTTTCTCAATCCTAAACCCGAGGAGAGTGGAGTGTTCACAATAGGTATCCATGCAGATAATAACATCCATTCTCGGTGAACTTCTAGGGAACTTTTGTTTCTTTCATTCTATCAGAAAATATATAGGTGTTAAGCAAATTTATATATCAAATGGATGAAAATAATCAAAACTTTTTATAAACATTAACTATTAATCCATGCTTAGAAACAGAGAAAGACCAGCATATAAACCATAAGGTATGAAACGTGTTGTTAAAGGTACAAGTCAGGGAACCTAAATGTTTATACATTAATTAAAAGTGAGTTTAATTTATTATCTAACTCTTCTTGCGCTGAAAGGGTTAGATAATAAATTAAACTCTCTCCTTGGAGGAGGTGAATATGCATACTGGATGAACTTTTGAGAACCTTTTCTTGTTTATTGTTATCGGAGAAATATATATATACTAAAAATATAAATAATTAAAATATTCAGAAATGTTATCTTTTAGTCCATGCCTGGAAACAAAAGAAGAGCAGGAGATAAACGATAAGTCATGAGTAGGGTGTCGTGATTCAAAAAATACAAGTTCAGAAACCGTAGACATTAATGCATTAGTTCAATGTGAATTTAATTTAATCGAAAGATGAAGGAGGTGAATATCCATGTGGTATGAACAAGTGAATATAAACGGGTGGTTCACTTTTTTATATATGCTTCTTGAATTTGACAGCGGAGACCACCCAAAGATAAACAAAAGATAATAATAGAATTCTTGATATAGATCGTTTTAGGTTGTGGCTGTAGGAAGTTCTAGATTCACGTATTACAAGTCTCTTGAATGGATTAACCTCAGTTGATAGTATGTTTGATTTGTGTTAACGATAAATAGATAAATATAATAAAATATTTAGAGTAAATAAAAATAAAAAATTAGAAGTTTTAATATATATTAAATATTAACTGAGAAGAGTGATGCGAAAGAAAAAAATAAACCCATAAAACATGTGAAACCGATTGCTTCAGAAGGTACAAGTCTAGTATCCCGTAAATAAATATAGACTAATGTGTACATTTAATTATTACTTATCGCTTCTGGCAAGAAGACTTAAGTAATAAATTAATCTCGTGCATATTTGCCTCCTCTGTCGAAAGATGGAAGAGGTGAATTATACGCATAGGTACTCATTCTTTCTGAATGTGAAGTGAATATATATATCTACATATTCACTTCACACTTGACTTCTGATGTTCTTCTAAGTTCATAAAAGAGATACACAGTGGTTTATTTTATTATCTAATCTTTCATAATTTAAATTAAATTATTATATGAGTTTAACAGGCTGCCTCAATTGTATTCTCAAAGGCGCGTTTGGACGTCTTCCGCTTATGAGTTAAATGTGGCTCATCCTGCAATTGTAGCTCCAACTAATATATAATAATTAAAGAAAAATATTTATATTATCAACTTAAGATACAGTTACCATCTAACATATATATATATTTGATATCATAAAGAGAATAAAAGTTCCTCAAAATCAGTCGAGCATAATCAGAAGTCACAACTATCTATGATAATGGTTTTTGCAGCATAAAGGATAAAAAGAAATGTAAAATTTCCAAATTAACTGTTTTGCGAGGAGGTCTAAGAAATGAACTGAATTATCAGAAATACTGTTTAAGAGCTTATTAAATTAATATGCAGAGATACTAGTTTATCAAATGTCTTGTCCGATAATCCGTTAGGAGAATCACGATGTATTATACATAAAGCAACTCCAAAACATATTCTTAATTAATAGTGGAAATACTTTATATTTTCATAATTCTTTACGGTAGTACAAGCTAATACCGTTTAGGGTTTAGCGTACAAGCTACGAACTCGGCCCCTAATTGTATTTAAATTTCTTTCTATCTATACAGGAAAGGGCCGCTGCACTAGTACTTCTCGAGTTCCTTTGGTGATATATTTGGTTTATTCTGAATTTGTTTTATTTTGTTGTGTAGTGGCCACTTGGGGTCCATTTCTTCTTGGAATTGTTTCTTCTATCTGCCATGCATTTGAATTTTGAACACTTACCCTTCATGATCAACAACCAGAAGCTCTAAGTAGCTAGCCAATTTTTGCTATGCATTTGCATCGCCATCTAGAGCTAATTACTGACAATGAAATGTAAAGAATTCCGAAAGATATTACCGTTTTCTGCTTTGCTTTGACGTCACCTGCATTTCAAATTCAAATGTACTCCTGGCCCAACGTCTCTGTCTATGCTCAGTCACTTGTCGTCTTTACCAAAATTAGTGCATATTAGCCTTGCAAGTTCATTGCGCGTGCAGCACCTTCAAGTTAAAGTTAGGCGTGCGTATATATACGGACGCCTAACTCTTTTAACTGAACTTTTTTCTTCATCCAACAAACTGGCCAAGCATGTATGTTATTAATATCACCTCTCTTGTGATGGCGGGGCAAATATGCAAATTTATTACCTAAACCTTTCTGTTGGGAAGGGTTCACATATTGTTTGAATTAAATGTGTTTCTCAGTTCTCTCACAATTGTTATCTCTAAAGTACATACAGACGTGTTCTCATTATGGGTTATATCTGGAACGCCTTTGAGCTCTAGGTGTATTTACTGTTTACAATTTATTTTACTTTTCCTTATAATTAACTAATTTAGTTTTAATAAAGTTACAACCTAAGAGTTTTTACTATATTATGGTAACTGTTCATATTCTATTTATTTTATCATATGCTCTCAAGTAACTGAACTTGTGATCTGTTTGCAAGAATCAAAAGGAGTGAAAAAATTCGTCATTTTTTTATAGTTTTTCTCTTTTCACAACACCTTTTTTGACACCTCCTAGAATTGACTTATTGGATAACACTTATATTATTTTTTCTGATAAAAGAAAGCGAGCAAAAATTCTCCGCAAGTTCAGGTTGCATATATATTTGCTTATTTTTGTCTTTTAGCTGTCCTTTTTTCTTTAGCTGTTTCTTATCATCCACTATAGTTTACTAGTACTAGTGGGTATATTAGTCACCGTACTCTATTTTGCATTATTACGAACACACATTAACGACAAATTTGGAAGAATATAAACTAAACTATCTAATAGTGTAGATCATTATCAATGTGTGCATGCAAATAATGTAAGTAAACTTAATATTTTTATGATTCATTGGTAATCATAGTTGGTAGATATATATTTTTCTCAAAGAATGCTGTGACACCACATGTTCGCATGTCCTTTATAGAGAAAAAAATGTCGAAAAGAACACAGAGGAGAGAAGGATGGTTATACTAGTCGGACGCTTGTCCTCAAAAGACACCCTGACATCTAACGCTCTAGTCGTTTGAACTATGTCTGACGGGCGTCCCACCAGAAACAATGTTGTGGTTGTTATTTTTGTTGTTGCTAACTAAGGAAATGTTGATGAATCCCGACATTGTCAGGCCAAGCGAATTTGAAATTCCACTTGTGATTTGAACTCCTCATTTTGTTGCGAGGATGCGTTGCTCTTGTGTTTTTTGATGATGCTCATTTCTCCCACTGGTATCCTCGAGTGGCAGTTCATCATGGTGCTACCAACTTGAACTATCACTTGTTGTCAATGGTGGTTCTCAATGTGTCTCTTATGGTGGGTGGGAGAAAGAGCGTGATCACGTAAAGTGAGTGAAGCAAACTGTGAGCAGAGATGAGAGATGTCAATTGTTTTGATCACTATCACTCATTTGGAGGTTTCATAAAAGAACGCACAACCCATCCAACTGCGTGTCTTGCTCCTTTTCTCTCGTCGTGCGGTGTTTGTCATCAGTTTTCTCTTGGGATGGACTAGACCTTCCTTCGTTGATGGTGAGGAATTTCATGTCATTGCTGAGCCCGTGAATCACATCCTCCCAATACACAAAAGTATTATGTGCATGTGGAGATGAGCGCAGATCTCTCTCTCTCTCTTTCTCTTTCGCTCTTTCTTCAAAGTTTTGGCTGCTTGGTGGTTCTCCTTCCAATCTCGTTTGACATTGCTGCCTAGGAATACTAGATTGAGTCGATGGTCTAGTAAATTGGGCGGTCTCTTCATCCAATGTCAAACATTTGAAGTGATTTCATAGTGAGTCGGTGAAGATCGTTGTCGTGATGTGAATCATTTTACATTGTAAATAATTCACCTCTCTGTCAAGCGTTAGTATCTCTGAGTGAAATTAGGACCTCAGAGAAGTCGACACTGGAGGGTGTTATATATTTTGAGCCTTAGTAGGTTGATTACCATGTAGATGGACTTAAGCTCATGGGTTGTAATTACGTGTCGCCCATGCATGCTTCCTAGCGAGGTTAGGTTATCTTTTGAGATTACGCGTCGTTTTACATGTCTTCGCATGTAGTTTAGGGTCTATGCTGGCACTTTAGGGGCTTGACGTGGTAGCCTATGTGCAAATTTAAGTCACCACGTGGTTTGGGACACAAAAGGACAAGGGAGTGAAGTTATGAACTCCCATTGGTCCAATTTTATCTTTATGTATTACTAAACTTAGTAGTAGGGGTCTTAAGAGGAGTTCGAGCATTTTGGTGAGGAGACATCGAAATCTGAGAGCACAGGGAGATAGGGTTCGTCGTGCCAAGCACTGTCAGCGAAATTTTTGATCGATTTGGAGCAATAAAAAAGGAGTTATGGCTGATTGAAGTTCGATTTGTGTCAGAATTGCAGCACTTCTGTTGATTTTGGGGTTTTCGGTGTCAATCGCAGTAGATTTGAGAAAATCACTTCAAACCTTCGTGGTCAGTTCAGTGCCAGTAGGGCTACGACTGTCCCCAAATTTTCATGTCGATTGAGTGACTGAGTAATTCGAGGCGACCGCTGAAGTAGAGGGGGTCCGAAAAGCTCTCAATCTAGAACATCAACTTCTGAGAGCGAGATCTGGAGTTCTGTGTACAATCAGGAGGCCCAACTTCACAGGAGTGTTCATCAAGCTGTGTACTGCAAATCCTGTAAGAATCTTCGAAAGTGATCGAGCCAATTCTCTGTTCTAGGTCGAAATAGCTGTCTGGGTATCAGAAATTGCCGTAATTTCTCTACTCAGAACATTTCTGTCCATATCTCGACACTCTGATTTGATCTCAAGCTGAAACTTCGTGTGTATGGTCAGTAGGGCCTCATTTACATGTAGGAGGAGTTCTGAAGTCTGAACCATCGTATGTTTCTGATTCTAGACTGTTAAAGTTCGCTGTCTGACCTTATTACTACTAGTCTGATCTGATTTTCACTTTTTGAACATACTGGAGGGTCCATTCGACCTGAGTGAGTGTTTATATTGTTCCCTTTTGATCTGAAGCCTACCTCTGTATAGTAAGAAACCATAGCCTGAAGTCCAACGCTTCCTTGAGTAGACTAAACACAGCCTTCAAGATCTATCACATCCAGAAGGTTCCGTCCTTCCCAGGAAAATTCTCAACTCGACATCTGGTGCTTCCACTGAGAGCTCTTGGGGTGATTGATTGAGAAGGTTGAGTTTACTACAAGGAGAAGAGATGGATCGCAAGAGTGCTGCTGCTGCTACTTCTACGCCTGTTGCATCTACGTCTACTGCAGCTCCTTCTGTAGCACCAGCGGCTACAACGACGTCTGCACCTGGTCAGAGATTCTGAAGACACTTGCGGCCCTGGTCCAACAACATCCGATCATTGGAGGGGGTGAGTTGAAGTCTACCAAGGCTTTGCAAGCAATTGTGAATAGATGCGGTAGATTTGAAGGTAGAGATATTTCTAGATATCTGCGTGAGTATAGAGGAGCGATGGAACTGGTTAGAGTTACTGATGCTGAGATGATAGGTAGTTTTGAGTTAGCTGTCATCCCTGAGTTGCGGGACCAAGTTAGGGATGTACAGAGAAGAAATCTAGGTATCTGGATGAGTTTTGAGCGATCTCTTCGAGAGGAGTTTCTTGAAGAAGATTCAGAGAGAGTTATTAGGAGGACATTCTTAGACTGGGTTGAGCAGCAACCTGGTCGTATGATGAATCTAAATGAGATGCTGAGAGAGTTTGATCGGAGGTACCGACAACTTTCAACTCTAGAGCGCATAACTCTAGATGCTAAGAGAACAGAACTTTTTCTGCAAGCTACCGATGATGCTACGGCAGATCGGTTATGCTTTATGTTGGCTGACTGATCGACTGAAGGAGGAGTTACTACTGATTGGGGGAGAGTTGAGGATGCTGTGGATGTACTAACGAGGCAGCGAAGGAGAAGAGTGGCTGTGGGAGGACGTCCGTTTGCAGAAGTGATCACTCAACCTCGCACTGCTCCTCAAGTACAGCAACCTCCGGCTCTTGCTCCCAGACCTGTTGTACCGGCTGCAGTACCTTTGATACCAGTGGTGCCAGTTCCTGCACAAAGGACACCGGTTCAGAGACCTGTATGGAACCATGGACAGCAGAACCAGATCGAAGACTTGGTTCGGCAGATGAGAGAACTGAAGGTGGAGCTAATTGACCTGCAGAGACAGCAGCCACCGGCGCCTGCAGCTGTACGTCCAGGAGGTGCTCCTGTTCGCAGATGTATCTGGTGTGACAGTCTTGATCATTTTCGAGGAGACTGTCAAGAACTTACGGCTGCTCTGCGAGATGGTGTGGTTCGCTACCAAAACGGTAGGCTGCACCTTTCTTCTACTGGAGAGCCGCTAAGCACGCAGTTTGGACAAGGAGGCATGAGGAGTCTACCTCAGATTACAGCTGCTGCAACTGTACATGCATTGATGGCACCACCGGTAAATCCTGATGTATATGCCGGTCACATTGAAGTTTCTTCTAGTCCTACGTTGCTAGATAGGACTACTGAGCAGAAACCTGTTCAAGTTCCTTCTGAAGTACTGAAGAGAGGAGCAGAAACTATCCGTAGGGTCACAAGGTGGGGAGATCCTGTTGATGTTGCGTCTATCAAAGCATTCTTGGACGTGGATAGACACGTTCACTGGCAAGATGCTTCTATGGAGGAGAAGAGGTGGCGAGAAGCCTCTGAACTTGATACTGGAGTTCCAGAGGAGACTGGAGATAGACGGAAGATCACAAGGAGACGAGCGGCTCTTCTTGAGGACATCCCGTCTACTTCTGCAGCTCCTTCACCTGCACCAGGTCCGATGGAGGACGTGCAGAGATCCCAGCAGGAGCCAACGACTGCTGAGAGACGGTTTACTGCCCAAGAGAAAGAGAAGGGATCGGCTTATAAGTTGGCAGCTGATATTGAGACTTCAACTGATCTCAAGAGCATCTTGGAGCAGAGAATACTTGACGCGCAAATCGAGTTTTCTCTTCAGGAGGTTCTTGGTATTGCGAAGACGGAGTTTCACGAACTAATCATCGACATCATCAAGCGGAAGAGACAAGTGATGTCCGAGCAAGTTGAAAGTCAGATGATAGATATAGTAGGAGCTTCTGTGAATGATGCAGAGTTCGGCAAGGTGCATTTTCAGGAGACTGATTGTAACCATGCATAGTTAACTATACTCATAGTTAGAACTATGTGTAGAGTTGACTATAGCGGGACCATGGTATGTGGGACCGGATAAGATATGTGTAGAGTTGACTATAGTGGGACCATGGTATGTGGGACCGGATAAGAATGTGGTGGTGTTGATATTTGATTGGTAGTTGATTGTGTGGATTGCATGGAAGCCATGTCATCAATCCGTGTGAGGATTGATGAGTGGTTAGTATGGATTGGGGTGTGCACTTATCTAACTATATAAAGAAGGAGAATGGTCCTTGAAAGACATTCCACCTTGAGTTGAGTTGAGAGTTCTTCCGTCTATTCATGAGTGTTCTTGAGGATCACGATTAGAGTTTCTGTAGTGTTACAATGGTATCAGAGCAAGGCTCTTCTTCTGAGAGAGTGGATTACCCCTCTTAGGAGAAAGAATTGCAAAGAAACCTTGTGATTAGATGCACATGAGTGGAGAGAAATTTCGAATTTTCAATAGTAGTGAGAGAAAGTGATAGAAATAGTGAAAACTCGAGCTGCTTACAGTCCTTGTGAAACTTAGAGAGAAAGTTGAAATCATTTCAACTTTTAGTATGTTATAGAGGGAGGACTAAGCTACCTATGACACTTGAAATCTCATGGAGATCACTTATAGTTTGAAAGATATGACATTCGAAATGTGAGGGGGTTTTTTCAGATTTTTTCGGTTTTTTCACATTTCGCTCTCGGGAAGGATTTTACAGTCACTGCCATGTTTTGAGGTTGTCAAATCTCAAGTAGAATCTTTGCAAATTTCTAATTGGCAAGATAAGCTATCCAAGGGTTCAACAAATGCGAGATTTGACCCAAGGAAACTAGAGTTATGGTCTTCGGAAGATAGGGGGTCAAACTGCCAAAAACATGGAAGGGGGGATTCATAGAGTTCCAGATTTTCCGTTTTTGAATCCTTTCCATATCAAACTCCTCTTTATTGCACGTCATCATTTTCAGGTTTATTTGGTGGCGCACTTCGGAGATGCTTTCATGACGCAAGTGATGAACTCACCTGTCCCTGTGATTCTTCCGATCGTAACGTATGCTGCTACGTGGGACCTCACGCTCTATATCTTGCTTTAGGAGGATATGGATCTGAATCGACCACCAACCACCTTCAACACTTGGTGCGCAGTTCATTATACATGTCGTCCCAAGGTGACATACCGTGAGGAAATAGTGAGAGAATTTGGAGAGGCATTCTATCAAGAAGTTATCTCGTCGCCTCAACCTTTTGTGATACCTTTGTTCGTGAGGCGTTTTCGTGTAGTGATACTGACATTGTATTGAAGGTAGTAGAAAGAGTGGTGTAAGGACTGAGAGTGTTGAGAGACGTTAGAATGAGTGGAAATAACATGGAGCAACAAGGCACGGAGATGCGTGAGATCATGCAGAACATGCTCAATGAGTTTCGAGAGATGACGACAGTGGTGAGGACACTAGAGAGCAAGATAGCAACTCTAGAGGGAGAGAATGTGAGAGCAATGGAGATGGGTGGTCCATCACAAGTTCCAATGCAAGCAGCGGAGACAGTACATAGAGAAGAGGTTGTTTTAGGGGTCCAAAGGGCAGTGGAGGGGGAAGATGCTTTATTGCTTCGCATGAAGAAGACGTGTAACGTGGAACCTTATCGAGGTAATCGAGCAATGGGTATTCTAGAGAATTGGATTTCTCGTATGAATCGCTACATGAGACTTTTTCAAGCACAAGTCAATGATTACTCTGCGGGAGTATTTGCAAGTGGTTACTTGATGGATAAAGCGCTTACATGGTACGATACATGGGAGCGTTCGATGATTGTTGGAGGAAGTCAAGTAACATGGAGCAATATGCAAGAAGGTTTGCTGCAGAATTTCCAATCAGTGGATTCAGTGCAGATGGCTCGAATGAAGCTCTGGGATCTCAAGCAACGAGGAAGTCTCCAAGAATACGTAGAGGAATTTCAAGATCTACAAGTAGCTATCTCTGATATGAGCCAGGCAGAAGCTTTAGACGTGTTCAAACGCGGATTGAAGGAGAGAATTCGCCAAGAAGTCATGGTGAATAATCCACGTACCGTGTTCGAAGCAATCGGTTATGCCCAAAGAATTGCTGGTGCATTAGGTATCGCTAGAGGGGGGGAACCACCAATCGTACCGCGAGTTCAATATGGAGGTCCAATGCCCATGGAATTGGGTAATCTTCGGCAACGGGACGGTTATGCACGACAATTCTATGGAGAGGATCGGAGAGATCGTGCTAGAGAGCAACCAAGACGAGAAGTGATACCACGAGGTGGCGGTGTCGGAGGTGGAGTTCGTAACTATGTACCTCGAGGACTTCCGAGGGATGGTGATATTGGTGAAGGCATTCGAAATCAAGAGCTTCAAGGAGAGACACGGCGTTGTTATAACTGTGGGAGAATTGGGCACATAGCTGCTCATTGTCGCACCCGATTCCCTCGAGGAAATTGAGCTACTTATCGAAGACCTCTGAATCATCTGAATGATAGAGCAGAGGAAGGTGGAGAGGAAGGAGAGATGCAGTACAACAATCCAGTTTTGGAAAACGAAGAGCACCAGTAGATTTACCTCGTCGTCGTACTGGTTCAACAAAGAGAAGAAAAGGCGAGAATGGAGGACAAAAGAAGGAGTTAAATGGATTGACACGAAGGACTACGCAACTAATCGTTACTGATGGAGTGTTAGAAGGCATTAAGGTGAGAGTGTTGATTGATCCTGGCGCAACTGAGAACTTTCTGTCGCGTTCAGTTGCTATGAGATTGGATTTGGCTTTGGAAAAGGATGACAAGGAAGAAGTAGAGCAGCCAAACGGGCACACTGAGATGATTGAGTCTCTCCCACGGAGTGTAGCGCTCACTATAGGGCAATATTCAGAAAAGATTGAATGGCGAGTTATTCGATTAGCTCGTTATGATGTCATTTTGGGTATGCCTTGGATGGAGCAATACAATCCGGAGGTGGATTGGAGAAAGAAGATTGTGAAGAGTAAGGGATGGATAGTTTTTGGAGACAGAGTAAGATCTCGATCTAGAAACATACCTCTGTATGTGATAGAACAGACCGCTATTCATAGTGGTGATGTATGTTTCTTGGGGTTAATAAGAGAAGCTTATAGTTCCAACTATGGTGGCGATATTCCGGATAGTTTCAAAATGATTGTAGAAGAATTCAAAGATGTTTTCCCGAATGATTTACCTTCCGGATTACCACCAAGAAGGCGAGTGGATCACACGATTGAGGTACTTCCAGGTAGTGCACCTCCTTGTAAAGCACCATATCGATTAGCGCCGCACGAGTTGGAGGAGTGCAAAGCTCAAGTGGAGGAACTGTTACACAAAAGATTCATCCAACCTAGTGTATCTCCTTATGGAGCTCCGGTCTTGTTCGTGAAGAAGAAGGACGGGAGTATGCGTATGTGCATAGACTATCGAGCTCTCAATCTTCAGACTGTGAAGAATAAGTATCCATTACCTCGAATGGATGACTTGTTTGATCAACTACGAGGAGCAAAGTACTTCACCAAATTGGATTTACGAAGCGGTTATAATCAGATCCGGATTGCTGAGCCAGATGTACAAAAGACTGCTTTTCGTACAAGGTACGGTCACTTTGAGTACTTAGTGATGCCTTTTGGTCTCACTAATGCACCCGCTACATTTATGGGTCTAATGAATGACATCTTTCGACCATACTTGGATAGATCTGTCATTGTATTCCTAGATGATATTCTTGTCTATAGTAAGACGTTGCAAGAGCATAAGATGCACTTACAGGAGATTTTACAAGTACTTAGACAAAACCAGCTATATGCCAAGATCTCTAAATGTGAGTTTGGCAAGAGCGATGTAGATTACCTAGGACATCGTGTGAGTGGAGCAGGAATCCAAGTCATGAGCGATAAGATTGAGGCAATCCAAAAGTGGAGTGCTCCAGAAGATCAAACCCAGTTAAAGAGTTTTCTAGGACTTACGGGGTTCTATCGTAGATTTGTCAAAAACTTTGCACAAGTTGCACAGGACTTGACAAACCTGTTAGGTCAAGGACAAAAATGGAGATGGGATACATCGCATGAGCTTGCCTTCCAAGCCTTGAAGGACGCGCTGTTACAAGCACCAATCCTTAAGTGGTATGATCCTACAAAACCCATTAAGTTGGCCACAGATGCATCAGGTACAGCAATAGGAGCAGTGTTACAACAAGCATGGGCAGATGGCTGGCATCCTGTAGCTTTTTTTTCCCATAAGTTGCTTCCTGCAGAACGCAACTATCATACCACAGAAAGAGAGGAGTTAGCTATTGTGTTGGCTACCAAGCATTGGAAGCACTACTTGGGAGATAAGGAGTTTGTGGTAGAAACAGACCACAAACCATTGGTTTACTTGCAGACGCAGAAGGACCTCTCCAAACGTCAAATTCGATGGGCGGAATGGCGACAACGCTTCAACATGCAGATTCTATACGTGGAAAGGAAAAAGCAACTTGCTGATGCGTTAACTCGAATGCCTCGAGTTAATCACATGTCGACAGAAGTGAAGATCCATTCTAATTGGTGGCAACAATTGATGGAAGCTACCAGAACGGATGAGGAGATTGTGGCAGCAACTAAGCACACCAAGCTTATCAAGATGCATGGGTTAGCATTCAAGGACGACAAAGTTTGGATTCCCAACAATCCAGAGCTTCGTACGACTATCTTGACAGAATGTCATGATTCAGCGATTGCCGGTCATGTCGGAATGGAGAAGACTCTGGAGGCAGTGCAGCGCATTTATTATTGGCCAAAAATGCACGATGATGTGATGAGATACATCAAAAGTTGTCTTGTTTGTCAACAGAACAAGGCAACCAATCAAACACCGGCAGGCTTACTCCAACCATTACCTATTCCTACTAACCGATGGGAACATGTGAGTATGGATTTAGTGTGTGAACTACCTCCAACTAGTACGGGATTTGACTCTATTGTAGTTTTTGTTGATAAGTTGAGCAAAATGATTCATATTCGTCCAACCAAGAAGACTGTTACTGCACCAGAGCTAGCTCAAATCTACTTAGATGCTGTTTTTGCTCAACATGGTCTTTCTAGAGTCTTAATTACTGATAGGGGATCACATTTTACAAGCATGTTTTGGAAAACCTTGTTTGGGTTATTCAAAACTAAGCTTGCTATGTCCACAGCTTACCATCCTCAGAGTGATGGACAAACAGAACGGGCTAATCGTACGATAGAAGATATGTTACGAGCTTTTACGATTGAAGAGCAAGCGAGGTGGGATGAACTCCTACCTTTAGTAGAGTTCTCCTACAATAACTCTGTGAACGCATCGACAAAAGCTACACCGTTCTACTTGATGTACGGCGCACATCCGCTCACTCCTTCTAGTTTTACTAGATTTGGATCAGGACAGGAGTCAACAACCAAAGTTGCTGCCGTCAACGAATTTGTGCAGAAGATCCATGCAGGTGTTCACCAAGCCAAGGAGAAGATTCAAACTGCTCAAAATCGTCAGAAGCAATATGCAGATGCTCATCGTCGTCATGTGGAGTTTGACATTGGGGAGAAAGTGTGGTTATCTACCACTAACTTGTCGTTAGTAGGTGTTCGCAAATTTAACCCTAGATACATCGGTCCATTCACCATCTTACGACGAGTTGGAGCTGTGGCGTACAAATTACAACTTCCGGTTCATATGCGCATACATCCGGTGTTTCATGTTTCTTTATTGAGGAAATATGTTCCACGTTCTCCTCGTTTCACCAATCCTCACATAGCACCACCATTGCCAGAAATAGTGGATGATCATGAGGAATACGAGGTAGAAAGCATACTGAACAAACGTCTTCGTGGTACTCGATATCCCAAGATAGAATACTTGGTAAAATGGAAAGGATATCCATTATATGAGGCTACTTGGGAACCACTAGGAAATTTGACTAATGCCTACTTGTTAGTTCAAGCTTATGAGCATTCCATCATCAACGAGGACGTTGCAACTTAAATGGAGGGAGGTTTGTAACCATGCATAGTTAACTATACTCATAGTTAGAACTATGTGTAGAGTTGACTATAGCGGGACCATGGTATGTGGGACCGGATAAGATATGTGTAGAGTTGACTATAGTGGGACCATGGTATGTGGGACCGGATAAGAATGTGGTGGTGTTGATATTTGATTGGTAGTTGATTGTGTGGATTGCATGGAAGCCATGTCATCAATCCGTGTGAGGATTGATGAGTGGTTAGTATGGATTGGGGTGTGCACTTATCTAACTATATAAAGAAGGAGAATGGTCCTTGAAAGACATTCCACCTTGAGTTGAGTTGAGAGTTCTTCCGTCTATTCATGAGTGTTCTTGAGGATCACGATTAGAGTTTCTGTAGTGTTACACTGATGATACAAAGTATCAGCAAGAAGCGTTGGTTGCTGGTACCAACACTGCTGAGTTTGATGATGATGAAGCTGACGACGAGAGTCCAGCTACTGATAGTGACTTCAGGAAGAGACACTGGGCTCGTGCTACGACTGCTACACGAGTTCGCCTTAGGAGTTTAGAATCTGTTGCTGCTTTGGTTGATCACGGTTCAGAGATCAACATCATGTCACGGGAGGTGTACGAAAGAGGTCAGTGGTCTATCGAACTGAACCATGGTTGGGTGCTACGAGCGGCAAACAACCAGAAGGGTGAGTTATACGGCGCTTGTAACAACGTGAGGGTGAAGCTAGGTGATGTGGAGGTAGATCAGCACTTCTTCGTGCAATCTTCTGCTTCTTATCCTGTGATTCTTGGTCAGCCTTATATCACCGCAGTTAGAATGGAGACGAAGGTAATGGATGACGGATCTCACTATGCTAGGATCCGTAGTCCAGATGATAGACGTTCTGTGCAGTTTCTGACCGTTCGAACGAACCACGAACGAAACAGACAAACTTTGAGAGATTCTCCTATCTGCAGGAGCAAGGGTTTTCAGAAACCACTCTTGTAGGTCGGGATACCAAGAGTGATGGATCTGATACTACTATGATCCCGCTTGAGCAGCCTGTGGGATCACAGCAGACTGATGAAGCGGTTGCTCAAGATTCTGAGAGTAGTTACATTGTACATAGTTGGAAATCTGGTTTGAAGACTTTTAGTTCTGATGATTGGAGTGAGTTCACGCGGATAGAGGATTTGACTGAGAAGAGTAGAAGGCTTATGGAGAGGTGTGCAGCAAATCTGCGCTGTACAAGAGTTCTGAAGGAAGGTGAGATGATTTCTGGTGTTTACGAGGAGTTTGTAGGTGTACAGTCTTTTGTTCGTTGGCTGGATGATGTAGATAGGTTGATGGAACAGATGGGAGGAAGGGTGGTGATCCCTATCCACTCTCGTAAAGTCTATGAGGAGGTTGTCTTGTGCTTACAATCTCGTCCTCATCCGAGACTGGAGAGTGGATGGAAGGATGCAATCTACTCGTGTGGCTCTCGTGAAGAAGCAGAGGTTCACACCAAATACAAAACTGTAGCGAAGAAGGTGAAACCAGTGGCGACCCAGTTACCTGTTGATTCACAGCAGCAGATGGAGGTAGCGGCCACTAAGCCTATACTGAGAGATCCTAAACAGATAGGACACGAGTTTACTCAAGAGACACTCGAGCAACTCCATATAGGAGGGGGTGGCTTCTTGACTGAAGTGGAGAAACGAGCTTTTGAGCAGATGATAGTTAGCCATGGTAAAGCATTTTCTTTCTCAGCTGAGGAGATTGGTTGTGTGGATCCTAGTGTGATAGCTCCGATGGTTATCTTCACTGTTCCTCACGTACCTTGGGACTTGAAACCGGTTCCAGTTCCTCGTGCTTTGCTACCGATGGTTATTGAATTATTGAAGGAGAGGATGACAAGAGATGAAGACGTCCAGGCTACTGAAGAGGCTGAGGCGGAGGAGAACAATGCTGATGAAGAACAACCGAAGACTGAAGAGGTTGGCACATGCCGGAGGATGTGCAGGTCTGGAGGGGGTGGATGTCGTGATGTGAATCATTTTACATTGTAAATAATTCACCTCTCTGTCAAGCGTTAGTATCTCTGAGTGAAATTAGGACCTCAGAGAAGTCGACACTGGAGGGTGTTATATATTTTGAGCCTTAGTAGGTTGATTACCATGTAGATGGACTTAAGCTCATGGGTTGTAATTACGTGTCGCCCATGCATGCTTCCTAGCGAGGTTAGGTTATCTTTTGAGATTACGCGTCGTTTTACATGTCTTCGCATGTAGTTTAGGGTCTATGCTGGCACTTTAGGGGCTTGACGTGGTAGCCTATGTGCAAATTTAAGTCACCACGTGGTTTGGGACACAAAAGGACAAGGGAGTGAAGTTATGAACTCCCATTGGTCCAATTTTATCTTTATGTATTACTAAACTTAGTAGTAGGGGTCTTAAGAGGAGTTCGAGCATTTTGGTGAGGAGACATCGAAATCTGAGAGCACAGGGAGATAGGGTTCGTCGTGCCAAGCACTGTCAGCGAAATTTTTGATCGATTTGGAGCAATAAAAAAGGAGTTATGGCTGATTGAAGTTCGATTTGTGTCAGAATTGCAACACTTCTGTTGATTTTGGGGTTTTCGGTGTCAATCGCAGTAGATTTGAGAAAATCACTTCAAACCTTCGTGGTCACGTTCAGTGCCAGTAGGGCTACGACTGTCCCCAAATTTTCATGTCGATTGAGTGACTGAGTAATTCGAGGCGACCGCTGAAGTAGAGGGGGTCCGAAAAGCTCTCAATCTAGAACATCAACTTCTGAGAGCGAGATCTGGAGTTCTGTGTACAATCAGGAGGCCCAACTTCACAGGAGTGTTCATCAAGCTGTGTACTGCAAATCCTGTAAGAATCTTCGAAAGTGATTGAGCCAATTCTCTGTTCTAGGTCGAAATAGCTGTCTGGGTATCAGAAATTGCCGTAATTTCTCTACTCAGAACATTTCTGTCCATATCTCGACACTCTGATTTGATCTCAAGCTGAAACTTCGTGTGTATGGTCAGTAGGGCCTCATTTACATGTAGGAGGAGTTCTGAAGTCTGAACCATCGTATGTTTCTGATTCTAGACTGTTAAAGTTCGCTGTCTGACCTTATTACTACTAGTCTGATCTGATTTTCACTTTTTGAACATACTGGAGGGTCCATTCGACCTGAGTGAGTGTTTATATTGTTCCCTTTTGATCTGAAGCCTACCTCTGTATAGTAAGAAACCATAGCCTGAAGTCCAACGCTTCCCTGAGTAGACTAAACACAGCCTTCAAGATCTATCACAGCCAGAAGGTTCCGCCCTTCCCAGGAAAACTCTCAACTCGACATCTTGCTAACGTTTGTGTCATTGACGTCTAGTTGTTGTGGTTGGTTCCGCTCATGTTGTGGGAGCCTCTTCTCTAGGCTGGTCGATGAATTTTTCCATTCTAGCATCTGAGCATGATGCCTCGAGCTTTGCATGTACTGGTCTGCTACTCGTTTTGTAGAGGAGTAGTTCAATCCATTTTGCTACTTCTCGATAATTAGATGTAGCGGCATTTTGAGGATTCTCATCTGGAAGAGACGGGCATTCTGTTCTTTCCAGAATTGTTGCAGTGCAGCCACAAGAGTGTTGATTGTCAGACTCTAGTTAACACTTCTTGAGAGTCCTTGATCAATTATTCTCAGCAAAGAGATTCTCCCTGGATTTCTACTCTCTACTACAAACATTTTCACTTGATTTGCTCGGTCAAACGTATATTACATCAGCTTGTGAGAGGAATTGCAAGCACGACAAAGAAGTGGTGAAGATGATCTTAAAAGATGGGTAGGTAACCAGATATCATCAAGAAATACCAAAGAGGTGCATATGTTCTACACAGAGTTATACAAAGAAGTAAGCAAAAACCTCGACAGGAGAAAGGAGGTGTAAGGGCTTACCTCCAAATTCATCGTGATGGAAGAAATGCTTAACTGGTTGTCAAGCACTCAAGCAAGGAACTGGAGAACGTGTGATGAAGTTCCCTCAAAAATCATCAGGAATTTACGGAGCAATCTATGGAATGCTCCAAGAATGGTTGTCTTTTATTAAGGAGGACTGCATTGCTATGGTGCTCTTGTGTCCCTTATTCTATTGTCCCTTTCCAGTTGAGAGTCCTTTATTGCTTCGTGCGGCATTTTCTCTCTGAACAATTGTACCAACCTCATTTTTCCTTGCTGGAGTATCATAAGATGCCAAATGACTGTCTCGATTCATGACCTAGGATCCTTGTAAGGACCAGGATCAGGGTGGGTCTCTCATGTAAGACTCTTGACGGCGGTATCAGGAACACATGAAGAACAACCTCACATATATTAGGGAAAGATTCTCTGACGCACTCAAGTATATAGATTAATGTACTATAATTAAAGTAGAAGGTCTAGCACCAAGGAAGGACAACCCACGGCCGTTGTCATTGAGATTTGTTAAGAAATTCGGGTTCCAATGACTATTTAGGCTGGTTTTCCTTGGTCATTCAAGCACCAGAGAATAACAGAAGACACTCGTCAAAGTTTATATACTTCAAATCAATAGTAGAAAACTCTCCTGAGGATCAAGAGTTGACATACTAACACATATGTTGCATGCAGTGTGAGTGTATGTGTATGTGTGTGAATATATGTTGTCACGTACATTGTCTATCATCGTTGCTTGCGGCCATGATCGAAGTCATAATCTACACTCAATAGAAGAAAAAGATCTTCAGATATCACATCCTAGTTACATCATACAAAGGACAAATGATGATCTAGTCATACGCCTCGACATCCTATAGATGATCTCACAGACGTACAATGTCATGGTGCGATACGGCTCTTGTGTGAAATTCTCGTAGAACTTAGGTGGTGTTTTTTTTATGTTTCATGAACTTTATCACATAACTTATCGAACGGTGTGATGGTTGCCACGATTGCAACTATTTTTTTGAGTGATAGCACGATAGTGAAACGTGTCATATCAGCAATTTCTGAACATTTACTTTAGTGGTCCTTGTTGTTGCATCCGGGTATAAGATGGTGGGTTGAAGGCATGAGACATTCTTCCTTTCGTGAGTGTTCTTAGTGTTTTATATGAAGGATGTGGAGTTGCAAGAGTTGTATTTTTGGGTGGAGGATTGCTCTGAGTTTCAGATCGCTATTTCCAAATCCGTTTCATATCAAGCTTCACTAAATCCATCGCGATCAGTTTCAATAGTGGTTTCTTATCTACTTTGGTGAAAAATTCATGGGGAGGGTGATGGACTTGCTTACTCCAGTGATCTTGCCTATCGTTACATATGAGAGAATTGAGACTTGACTGTGTACATCTTACTTTGACGGATGAATGGACCTGAACTTTCTAGCCAACGTTTGGATTGATATATGATATCATTGTCGGTGAAAGATCTACCATCGAGCGTGGATCGTGAGAAACTTTGGTGAGGAATACTGTAATTAAATGATGGCTTCCTCAATGTTTTGGTCGTACTTTTCACCATAGATTGATTCAAGATCATTATCTTGATTTTGTATTAAATCTCAGTATTTTCGTGTCATTATTCTCTCTATCATGCGGCGAGGGTGATTATCTTGTGTTAAGTTTAGAATCCAAAGTATTTTAGTTCAAATTTTGAAGATGTGAGAGTGTTTCTAAGGTTACAACTCGGTGTATAGTGCCAAGTAGGAGATAAAGTGATCTCCAATCTTCTTTCTCATTGGTCTATAACAATCAAGTTCATCAAAGTTCCAATGATGGTTTTGGAGTTTCAGAAGTCTTCTCGGGAGTGATTTGAAGAGTGTTAGGTCGAGTTGGACTACAATATGGAGGGAAGATCAATCGATTTGGAGTTCTAAGTGTGGAGTTATAATTGTTCAAAGTCAAGAGGGTTGAAATGATATCTTGAGTCATGTTTTTGAGTGCCTCGAGAGTTTAAGAGATGATCTTTCGGTATTGTCAAGGGGAATGGATAGTTGACGCCATGCTGGTTGCACTTATGTAAAGTAGTCTTACGTTTGGTTGGATTTGACCTTGAGATGGTCGACTGAAGTTGGCTATAACAATTGAAGAGCAAAAATAAAACCATTTTTCTTGGATTCAAGGATTGAGTTGTTTCATGAGCATGGAGTCGAATCTCTAAGTGAAAATTTCCAAGATTGGAGTGTGCCCAGGATTGTCAGATTTCTACATGTGAAATTGCAGCTCATTTGGTTAAGAGAAGATGTTGAGGTCATAGATTTTGACCACCAAGGTCTGTAAAGCTCATAAGTTAACACAGACGAAAGGCTTGGTCCATTTTGAGCAATTGGTTTGGGAACTGAAGTTGAAATTTCAGAGTAGTAGTGAGTGACAAAATTCTCTTTGACCCCTCACTTGGATTTGAACTCAGTTGGAAGTTCTGAATTGAGAGCAATAGGTTGCCGAAGTTCAGATTACAACGTGAGTTTTGAAGAAAAGGAGTGATTTCATCTACATTTCTTGGTTGACCTTGAAAAAACGACTTGGGTTTCAAGATGGTCTTCATCTTCTATCCTCATTTGGATTAGGATAAGATTATTTGGACTAAGGTATTTATATTGTTCGAGTGACAGAAGAAGACTTTGTTGCGGTGACAGTTTTCATACGACCAAGACACATGTTGCGTATGAAAGGAAGTCATTTGGGATCAACTACGTACGGATTCAACAGAGTTATTGATTCTCAAGTAGGAGTAGTGAGGTGATCAAAATGGACAATCAGCTTGAGAATAGCAAGAAATGGAAGAACATTACAGTAGAAGCTGATAATGAAGTCTCAGTGGACTTACACCATTTATCTGATAGCACAGGTGAGACGATGGAGACTTTAAGAGACAAGTGCCAACCAAAAGATCTAGGACACTGGAAAAATAATAATAGAGCACAAGAAGGTGTTGATAGCAAAGTGGGATATCCAATTTCAACTGGTGAGAAGGAGAGAGATGAATTCGTCGGAAAGCTTCCGATATGGATAGCTGCAGCCATTGTTTTTAACATAAATGATTTGAGGTCTTTATTTCCTACTTACATGATAAGCGATGGTCGGTTGGGAAGTATAACATCAAGAGAAAGTGTGTGATGATTTCTTAAAGATGAATTGACAGACATGGAGAGTTCAATGTAAGAATTTGAGATTTTCACACATGGTAGAGATCCGGTAGAACTTTTTATTCTATGCAGGATTGGAACAAGAAGGAGTTCTTGTTGACTGGACAATTCTTGACTTGAGCAAACCAAGGATGTGTCGCTTGAAGAGAAGTACAAAGCGTGATGTGAACTTCATGCTCGTAAGGTCATGTTTCGAGGAAAGTTATGTGAGCCAGCGCTTCCTGAACTAGCCGTATCTTCGTGGAAAAAAATGAAGTTCGTCTAGAAAGAATAATGAAGGAAAAAGATCGAGCCATGAAAAGAAGTTTGACTCTCATGATCGAAATCCAAGTCAAAGCCCTTCCACTGTTACTAGACTTTATACGACTGTCCTACTCCAAACATAGAATGTAGGATTGTGTATCTATTCCTCCTCCAACCGTTTCTGCATTCACTCAACGTGATCTTCAGACACCTTATGCGAGACGATTCTTCATCTCTAGTTCATTGCTTCCAAACGTGAAACGTGTGCACGTAATATTTTTAGCTCTTTTAAGGGTCTTATAACATGTCAGAGATTAGTCTTATGCTAGCTGAAGCATCATCTAGGATCTTCAATCTAACATCCTCAATATCGTCAATCAAATCAAGGTTAAATGTATGCTTTGAACTCTTTGACGTCGAATGTTGATCCTTAGATGTTTAAACCTCACCATCCTTTTTGTCACAATGCAATTCACGTGCTATTGTCGTCTCAAGAAGAAGGCCGGATGAAGAAGGAACCGTCTTCATCTCCATCTTGTCAACTACTTTTGCAACTTCGTCTAAAATCCTCGTTGCTTGTAGATGAGTTTGAGAAAGATCCAAGTAGGTATGAAAACTTACTTGAGAGCAGTTGACAACAAGTGGATTGGAAGAGATGTTGTCTAATTTGTTGTTGTTACATTGGATTCTTCCCAACTGTGACACATGGGACTTGCAACTGTGCGTATCACCTAAATTGTTTTTGAACGCATGCATCACAAAGAAAAAGCTGTGCATATTGCAAACACCTTTTACGGATGGAATGTACAATTTTTTTTGTTAAAAATTCAACCTGAAGGTTGGAACTGATAGATCCTAAAACTAGAGAGCGGATCCAAGACGTTCAACCATACTGATTGAAGAAGACTCAAAAGACGATCAAAGACATCGAAACGAGGTGGAGATAATATACAAATCTTGCTTTAATAAGAGCTTGAGACAAGAAGTGCACTCATGCTTTTGACGGACAAGAGTTGACCAAGGGATATATGAAGTCTCTCATGATGACAAAAAGAGTAGCTTGTGAAAAGAAGCACAACGAGATTCAAGACAGACTTCATGCAATTGGGGATGGTATGGTTTTGGTGAGTGAGCGATGATAAGGATGGTCGAGGTATTTGACTTGTGATCTTAAAGCGCGCTACCGGTCCTATTTCTCACCCAAGGTAAACCTCTGATGGCCTTTGATGAGGCGCATCATAGAACTAGGAGGCCTCGGCTAAATCCAGCTCTCAACACACCCATATCACTTCCTCACTCGAGACATGAACTCTCATGGAGACAAAGAGATGAAAAACACACCCTTTATAGATATGACCTAACGGCTTCCAAATACAAAGCAAAGGGAGGATGAGAGATCACTCCACAACCCCTCTATTTATACTACTCCAGATTTACCACAGTAACTACTTTGTAAATCTGATTTATTGTAATTTATCGAGACCAAGTCAAAGATAAAAGTCTTCAGTCAAGGATAGATGTCTCCTCTTTTGACTCTACTCTAATAATTATGATCCTTCTAGAAGTATAAAGGAATCTTTGAAAAGAAATCTCGGATTGCTCCTTATAAGACAAAATACTAATACATAATTGAGCCAAAAAGGTCAACAACCCTCTTGATTATTTGATCTTAAGTCTCTATAACCAATAAAATTCAGTCACGCATAAGACAAGAGTGTATTATTCACCTACTTGTCCTTTTATGCACAACCAAAAAAAATAATAGTTTTCATATTTAGAATATTCTAATATTCCTCAAATACCATCAACTCTAACTGTGACTACTCTTAGTTATTTGTCACTAACTTAGAGTATTGTCTAGCCTTGGGACTTATTTAAAAGACTCACCACACATAGTTATAACTAACCATATTTACTACTATGCAATCCCTAGGTGTTACATTTAACCCGGACTAAGTTTTCACTCCGTCCTCGGAGTGAACGATAACTTTCCTTTGATGAAAGAGCTTGAGCTTGTCTTGATTCATCTGATCAAACCTCCGTCCTCCTAGCTCTTTCAAGTCGTATGTAATATTACTCCACACCTTCTCAACAATGAAAGGATCAAAGTAACATGGAAGGAACTTCTTCCTAGCTCTCTTATACCTAATGGCATCAAAGAGCATTACCATATCTCCTTCCTTGAACGGCTTCACTTCTCTCTTACCGAGACGCTTGTCGTAATACTTATTCTGACGTTCTTGCACCTTCTCCATCTGAACCATTGCCATCACTCGTGCTTCCTCCAACTCCAATAGTTGCTCCCTCCTAGACTTCTCTGTTGCTGCTCCAATCAACCTCTTTAACCTCTTATGGACAATTTGAAAGATAGGTAAATCAAACTGTATCGGTAACTTTGATTCCACGCCGTAAACAAGATGAAAAGGAGTATACCCCTTTGAAGTCTTCGTAGTAGTCCTATACTCCCACAAGATTACATGTAACCTCTTATCTCAGTTGTGCTTCGCATCCTCCATATCAGCATCCTTGGCCACCATCGTACGCAAGATATGATTGGTCTTCTCAGCTAACCCGTTAGCGTTCGATTTGTAAGAAGTTGTCACTCGCGGCTTGATGAAGAAATGTTCCAACATAGCGGTGTGATGCTTTTCACAAATTCACCACCCCTATTAGAAACCAATTCAAGAAGGCATCCAAATCTAGTAATGATCCGTTCTCATAAGAAACGACCAACCTCTTCCTCACTTGTGGCTTTAAGTGATCTGACTTCTACCCACTTGGTCAGATAATCAGTTGCAATCACGATATATATGTTGTCACGAGGGGTTCTGTTTAAAGGGTCGACATGATCAATTCCTCACTTCTCGAACGGTCCTAGCACAAGAGCTGATCTCAAGGAGGAGTGCTAGTAGACTTCTTGGCAAAGGCTTGGCACACATCGCAAGTTCTGCGATACTCCAAACAGTCTTTGAAAATACCTTCTAATGATATCCAGCGTCTAAGATCTTGAAAGCCGTCATCTTATCAGCAAAGTGGCCACCACATACAGGTCCATCGTGAACTCCAGCATCAACCTCACAGCTTCCTCCTTGCCCACAGCTCGCCGTAGCAATCCATCGGCACCTTGATGAAAAAGCACTCCTTCGACGATGATGTATGACTTACACTTCCTCATTAGAGCATTCCTCTCTCTTGTTCGCATGCCTTCAGGAAATGAACCATCAGAAAGAAAATTCCACACCTCTTTGTACTCTTCCGGTACCTCGCTGCTCAACATGATGGTCATCAAGTCTTTATCCGGAAAGGTATCATCTAATGGTTCTTCCCCCAACCCGTCGTAAGCTCTGGATAACAAATCTACGTTGGCATGCTTCCTCCCCGGTCTATCCTCAATGACGTAATCATATTTCGTCATGAGGATCTTCCACCGAGCTATCCTCCCCTCCGCATTGGACTTATTGAAGATGTACTTCAAAGCTTTGTGATCAGTCACTATAGAAAATTTTCCTCCTAACAAATAGTGCCGAAACTTCTTCAAAGCAAAGATTACGGCCAACCCTTCTCTCTCTGTCACGGAATAGTTCTTCTAAGCTTGCACCATCTGTCTACTAGCATAAGCTATTGGATGGTCATGTTCATTCTCATCTAACTGACTCAAGGTACATCCAATCGCAACATTGGATGCATCAGTATAAACAATGAACGATTTGCTCCAGTCGGGTTTGACGAGGATTAGAGCTATCACTAGCATCTTCTTCAACTCTTCAAACGCCTCCTTAGTCTTCTGATCTTGGAGTATCAGCTCGAAGACTATACCCTTCTTCATGTAGTTGGTCAATGATTGAGCTTTATTGAAAAAAGATGAGATGAATCTACGATAATATCCCACCATCCCAAGAAATTGTCTCAACTTGGTCAAGCTAGTAGGGAATGGTAGTTCGATTATCTTCTTCACCTTGTCTGGATCCACTCCTATTTCAATTTTGGAGACGATGTGTCCCAACAGCAAACCCTCCTCGCATCCAAAGATGCATTTTTCTGGATTCAGAGATGCATTAGCTTGCTCCAGTCGCTCTAAGACTTGATCAGATGATCAAATTGATCCTCCTTCCGTCCATACACACAAAGTCATCAATGAAATCTCTAACAAACTTCCCAAGAAACGGTTCAAACACTTTGTTCATGAATCGTTGAAAAGTAGCTGGAGCATTACATAACCCCAACGGCATCACGTGAAACACAAATGTGCCCACGGAGTAGTGAAGGTCGTTAAGTGTTGATGCACTGGTACTATATGGATCTAGTTAACTATAACCGTCTCCAACACTGTACCATTCGTGACCCGCGAATTCTTCCAAGATCTCATCGATGAATGACAACGGGTAGTAATCCATCTTAGTGACGGCATTCAACTTCTTGTAATCCACACATACGTGAAGCTTACCGTTCTTCTTCTTCACGATCACGATGAGTGATACCCATTCTGAATTCTCCACTTCATAAATGAACCCAGCTTCCTTCAGTTTATCAATCTCTTTTTTGATGATCACTGCTGTTGGCGGGCTGATCCTTTGTTGCTTTTGTTGAACAGGTCTCGCGTCCTCCTCCACGTCGATCATGTGTGTCTCCAATGTCACCTCCTTCAGATCCTTATAGCTGAAAGTAAACACGTGGATGTACTTTCTAAATATCTCCAAGAATCTTTTCTTCTTTTCCAAAGTCACCTTAGGACCAAACTTGATGGTTGCGAGTCTTCGCTCTAGCTCCTCTCCACTTAATTTTGTTTTGTTCGGGTCCTTCTCAACAGATGGACGAGAGAGCAAATCAATAGCTCCAAGGTGTGATGCAATCCATATCAAACTCCTCATCTTCTGACGCCTCTTCATCAGAAGAACCACCCGTATCTACTCCAGAGACACTTCCAGTGTCTTCCGTTTCTGATTCCCAATAGTCGCTTGTCAGTCTATCAGAATCAGAAGTCACACAACCACCACTTGAGAGAGGCACCTTCACTCGATGGTTACTAGGTCCTATCCTCAAGTAACCTTTGTGTCATCTATCAGTTGTACGAACGGCTCTCAACCAAGGTCTTCCAAGGAGCAAGTCATAGCTGAAATCTTTCAGGATTTGAAAAGACATCAAAGTTTGTATCCTTATAACCGACACCACTACTTTCTCCAGGACTCCGAGAGGTCTCACCCTCTGCTTGTTTGCCATACCAACAGTGATGCTCGTCTATCTCGTGGGTTTCATCCCCAACCGCTTCATCAATCATCTTCTAAATTCTCTTTCATTCGAATTGCAATTTCAATCGTCTTTGTCTTAGTAGTGGGCTTCTCGTACTTCACCTGAGTTCTGATTTGAGGCTTCCTAAATGCCACACAAAGTTCTTGGTAAGCATGGTCACTTCCCACCATTGTAGCCTCCACATTATCACCGCTCTTCTGCAATATAGTCTTGAAACGAGGCTCCAACTTCTCGGTCCTTTCTACGTAAACCCTCACCTTCTTAGCATCTCCTTGCTTCAAGAAGGTCACCTCGGTCATGAGCTTCTCATAGCTTTCATCCGGCAGAAAGTTCTCAATTAGAGCCTCCGTCAAACTTTCTCATGTATCAGCCTCGATCTTGTTCCTTCTATGTTCCTCATACCAAGTCAATGTGGTATCTTCTAGAAAATCAGGTAACAGTGATGCCCACTCTTCCTTCTTCCTCTCATGATTTTCAATGCATGCTCGCTTGAAATCTCGCACAATGGTTTCTACATTCTCACCATCCTTTTCATAGAAAACCGGAAGCTTCCCCATCTTAAATTCTCCTCAACACAATATCTCTCTTCATTTTCTAGCATAGGATGAACATCACTAACTCCATGCGAACAAAATCAACCATTGGAAGCAAGAAAGGAAAAGGTTCCACCATAATCGCATGCGCTATCTCCTCACCGAACGTATACATGAGTCGCATCCTCATCATCACCTTCTCCACCATCTAGATTATCATCTCCATCATGCGTTAGCTGAATTTTCGTCTGAAGATGGCAGCTTCTCTGTTTCAACTCCTTGCTCCTTTCTCAATCTTTTAGACGTAGATGCCAGCAGTGTGATCACGTCTCCACACTTGTGCTCGTTTGGCAAACCTTCAATCCCACAGTTTGAGCAGATGTTCTCGTCCTTGAAAACGCGTGAAGGAGACGATGGACCAACTCGAAGACCTAGATCAATAGAACTCCTTCCCTCACGAGGATTTTCTCTCTTGAATCTCACGAGACAACTTGCTGCATAGTGTCCCAACCCTCTGCAAAAGTAGTACCACGCTTCTGTCCTCAACTTCTTCTTGGAAAAGTCTTGCTTGTTTCTCTCCGTCCTTTCTTCAATTCGACCTTTAACTCTCTAGAACGTTCGTCCACACCCACTATGACATCAAGATTTTGAGGGAAGTTCCTAAGCCTCACTGCCCACTCTTTCTGATCCTCCATGATCTCGACTTAAATTCGACTCCATGCAGATTTTGATCGATTGGACTACCAATTGAACTTCTAACAGTGATATCTTGAGCTCTGTAGCTCCAAAACAAGTGATCTTTGGATCAATGGATAGATCAAGAGCTCCTCTAGTCGGTCGCGGAGTTTCAAACACGTCTCAAGAATACAGAGAAAATGACAATGACTGTAAACTCGGTTAGAAAGCGATTCGGCTGCACCTTCAACCCCTTAGTCTCTCCTCCTTCGATAAGAACTGTCACTCAAAGAACATGATAAGTGTGATTTGATCCTCTACCCTCACCAACATATAGGATTATATGAAGCACTCTACTCTCATATTTAAACTCTAACACTCGACACGTTCTCTTCAGTTGATTCTAACATCCTATGTGTACAGAATATACAAGATGATCTCAAATGCATCGTAGATGACAACAAGATACACGAATGGCTCTAAGGTCTCTAGCATGGCAGTAGCTCTAGCCTCTCCAAGAGTTCTCTCGATATGCTCTCTCATAACGTCCTTCTGTCTGATGTAAAACTGCACGTGAAACATATCACTCAAGCCTCCTAGTGAGGTCTCGGCAACAGAACCAAAGATGAGCGACATCCTCAACATGTTTATCACAAAGATTTTTGCTACACACTATGAGCATGGCTTGATGGATGGATGGTTTTTCTGCAACACATTATGGTATGAAAGACTATAACTCAATCAACTTTCAAACATTGAGGACCAAAAGAACAATGGTTTGTTGGAGTTGAAAAAGCTGCATTTACAGAATGGACTAGTTCCCAAGTTAAAAAGATGAGAATATTTAGTTGTTCTAATCCGTCTAGATGCAGATGATCTACACTTGAGTTTACTCTTGTCAGAGTGATGGAAGCAAGGAAGAAAATTTGCATCGATCACATGGACAGTGCAAAAGATTTTCATCTGTGATAGAGGATTGCACAACACTTGACAATGGCTCTGAATAGTGATGTCTTTGAAAATGATAAAGGAATATTTCACTGAGTTCTTACAAAAAATTAAAAAATCTCCATTTCCAAGTTTTTGATGTATTTTCCATTGAAGTCAAATATGATTACATTTTCTTTCAAGTTCAAATTGTGTCTTTAAATTCTTATATGATCGTTACAATAATATTGTGATGGTATGATGTAGGTTGCACAGCAGAGCAACTCTATCGATTGCAGAGTTCATGTCATGCTCATGATAGGACGATCATTGAATGAAAAGATGGACTGGATGTCGCTCTTGACAACTCTTTAATGAAATGTTGTGACCTAGAAGAAGTAAGTGATCTTAAGAAAGATTCGTGTGACGACGTTCCTCACCGTTGTTTTAATAAATCAGGTCTTCCGTAACTCTTATCTTCATTGTCACAAGTTTCATGTCATTCATTGATGATTATTTATTAAAGTTCTTTTTCTACTCTTTGCTTATGATCTAGGTGAGGAAATCACTGAAGAACCTCGCAAGAGGAATCATGGTGGATCCAACTGAAGTGAAGATCCAACCTCTCATGAACTAATCCAAAGTAGAGATCTGTCCTGCAGCATTAACTGTAGAGCCTTGAGATCCGTCCTGCAAGCGTGACCAAAGAGCCTTTATGCTAGAATCAATCAAAGTTCATGCCCTCGTCAGAGGTGTGCTCAAACTCGAGTCCAAATATAGCAAAGACTATGATCAAATGTAAAGCTACAAAACCTCCTACACCGCCAACGATAGAATATCAAACTAAAAAGTCTCCTACACCGTCAGCGACAAGACGTGAAGCTTCTAAGCCTCCTAGACCACCAGCGGCTAAGTCAAAAAAAACTAAAATCAGCAAAGCAGAGATGATCCAGTGCATGAATGTCCAAATGGAGATGAATGGAGTTATGAACCTTGGGAGATTAAACTTTCTAGTCCTCCAAAGAGGATGAAGATGTCAATGCTTGTGGAAAGATCATGAGGAGGTTAAGCGTGTTCAAGAAGTGCATCGAAGAACCGAAGTATAGATTCAAGAGCAAAGGTGTGTATATCAAATGAAGAGGCAAAAAAAAGCAAAAAGACAGACATAACTCAAGGAGCAACAAGAGGAAGTATGGGAGAGAGCTTCGTCATGGACTCTAGGCGAAGCTTCGAGCTTGTCATATAAGTGGAGATAAAATCAAAAACAGCCACTATATAAAAAGGATAGATATGAGGATTATGAGGATTAATATATATCAGATTGGGACAAAATGCAAATAGTGTAAATATTAAAATACAAAACACAGATTGTTAAATAACAGGAAAATCTTATTATTACATAATACAACATACATATTAGTATGATATTACATTTGAACATTTGTTGTTTAATCTTTGTGAAATTATAAAAGTGCTCAATGTGAATATTCATATGTTTGTAAATTATGAATAATATATTTTGACATTTTACCTCTTACATTCGTGCTTTTCTCATAACTTCCAAGTCGAGTATTTATCGCTTTGAATGTTTCATGACTTTTATAACATTCATTGACAACTGAAAGTCAACCATCACTACAATGAGATTGAAGAAAGTTTAGGATCTTAGTGTATATTTTACAAAGAATACTCCAAGTTTGAGTGTGGGATTAGTCTAGAGAGTTTTGTGAAAAATTGAATCTTTCTGAAATATATAAGTTATAATTGATCGTCAGATCAATTATAACTTAAAGAAGTTTTGATCGTCAGATCTTGATGAAAATTTATATGTATGTTATATAAGATATGATCTATATGTGGACGGTTGGATCGAGAGAATCTTATATCTATATTTTAGTACTGAATTTAATCCGTTATAGAAAAATGAATGGTGGTGACTAATAGCATCTAAAAATCATTCCTGCAAACTGTAAAATTATTAGATAGCAAAATGACAAGTCTGAAACTTTTTTGGAAATGTTTTCATCGTCCAACCCATTTTTGGAGAAATCGAGATCAAGAAACACCTACAACCCAAGACTATTATGAGAATGATCCATGTCATATTTGAAATCATGCCACAGTCCGTAGGAGGAAGGACAACCCACACAAAAAGTTCAACTGAAGATCTATCTGTTTGCTCACCCGTTTGATTTTTAAGGTTTGCTTAAACTAACATACCGCCTTTCTGTTTCTTTCGATCTTCAAACTGCTCCAAAACTTATCATGTATGATCCCCAAGGTTGTAACATGTCTTGGAGATATGAAATCCTTAAAAATTCATCATTGATATTTAGTTATGGAATTACAAATCAAATATTACATATATATTTAAAACAATAGCTGAATATAAAACATGAGCTTTGAATTTGAATTCTTGTTATTAGATAATTATGATGTAGCATGTGACAGCTGTTTGGAAAGTCTGGAAGCATATATTCTTTGGGAAGCGCATGCTTCAACAAATGGACTTTATTTCATCACAACATATTTTGCTACTATGACATGCTATCCAGTTCTCAAATTAGAGAGTACCTTACACACACTTACAAGGAGGGCAACCTGTCCAAAAAGTTTCAACTCCAAAAGGGTCCGTCCAATTGTTCTTTGGAGATTCAAATGCTTCAAATGCACCATTGTTTCTCTCAAAACATTATTACACTAAGCTTAAAATGTCAAGTTTAGTCTTTCGACCTTAAAAAATAGCGAGATATTTGTTCTCACCGGTGCTCTTCAGGAAACGTTGCTCAGCAAGGACAGACCCATCTATCCAAGTTGATAAAAATAAGTTACCAAATCGCTGATACCTATGAATGTAGGATGCAACAAACAGATTTGTTGAATCTTGCACCATGCTTGGGGCTCTACTATGTTTTAGAAGCATCACAAAAATTTTTATGCTGTTCTGATCCCACCTTGGTTGATATTTTATTATTTGATCATTTTGGTCATTTTGACTAAAGATGCAACGACAAATGTTTCAAACGAGACGAAACCACCAATGGATGCACAAGCATGTCCACATGCCTTTGATTACTTTCACTTTCAATTGAAAGTCATATCATCACTTTAGTATATATTTTACAAAAAATACTCCAAGTTGGGGTGTGGGATTAGTCCAGAGAGTGTTGTGAAAAGATAGAACCATTTTGAAATATATAAGTTATAATTGTTTGGAGAAATTCCGATCGTCATATTTGATGAAAATTTTTATCTATGTTGAATACAATACGATCTATGATGTGGACGGTTGGATTGAGATAATCTTATGTTCATATTTTAATATTAAATTTAATATGTTTTGGTCTAAAAAAACATCATTAAATAGAATGATGGTGACTAATAGCATCTAAAATTCATTCCTGCAGATTTTAAAATTATTAGGTAGCATATGACAAGTCTGGAATCTTTTTGGAAATATTTTGATCGTCCAACCCACTTTTTGGAGAAAATGAGACTACTACGTAAAACCCAAGACTACTAGGAGAATAATCCATGTCATCTTGCAATTTGAGATCATGACACAATCCATAGGAGGGAGGACAGTCCACGCAAAATGTTACAACTGAATATTTGTCCGTTTGCTCATCCATTTGATTTTCAAGGCTTGTTTAAATTAACATAATGCTTTTTATTTCTTCTGATCCTTTAACTGCTTCAAAACTTATCATGTATGATCCTCAAGGTTAGCCTATGCATTGGGGATATGAAATCCTTAAAAAACCACCATTGATATTTAGTTATAGAATTATAAATCGAATATTACATATGTATTTAAAACAATAACTGAATAATAGAATATGAGCTTTGAATTTGAAGTGTTGTTATTAGATAATTATTATATAGCATGTGACAGCTGTCTTCAAAGTTTAGAAGTATATATTCTTTGGGAAGCGCATGCTTCAACAAAGGGACTTTATTTCACCACAACATATTTTGCTAGTATGACGTGCTATCCAATTCTCAAATTGGAGAGTACCGTACACACTTAAAAAGGAGGACAACTTGTCCAGAAAGTTTTAGTTCAGAATGTTACCATTTGCCCTCTCAATTATCCATGGGAGCTTCAAATGCACCATTTGTTTCTCTCAATACATTATTAAGGCTAAGCTAAAAGTGTCAAGTTTTAGTTTTTGAATCTTTAAGAATACAAGGACACCTGTTCTCACCTGAGTTGTTCAAGGAAAGTTGCTCAGCAGGAAAGAACCATCCATCAAGTTGAGAAACATAAGTTCAAAACTTGTGGAAGTTAACCAAAATATTAGATGAAGTTATTAAAGCTTATTATAAACCAACTTCTGATATTTTTTCACTTAAGTCATTCTAAGACAATTTTGCAGCACGAGCAAGAAATATCGATTAGATTCCACAGTAAAAAGGAATAACAATCTCCGTTATTGTTGTATGCAATGGTTTCTCAACTATCATATTACTGAACCAAACAATGGTCTTTGACTATTTGACATCATCCATCATCATCTTTTACATACTTGCCAACTCATAATTGAGATTTGTAGTCTACTATAAGTCTCTATCTGTGTGACTACCGAATAAGTGATGTATGTTTTTTTCCTCTAATGTTCAGTTTAGTAGTCATGCTTATGTGATAGTTGTACAGAGGTCGAGAGATTGTGGTGCTCACAAATTACAGGATGCACGAATTTTTGAAATTTTTAAGAATAATGACTTGTTTATATAACTGAAGAAGCGTTGTTACTTAAGGTTACGTCTTCCTTAACAGGAAGATGATCTTAAGAGCTGTTTGTAATAAGAAGTTGACTTCTTCAGAAGACGACCGTCTTCGGAAGACCGTCTTCTCATTTGCGTCTTCAGAAGACAAGAAGACGGCGGAAGATGGGAAGACGGCGGAAGACACCTGTCTTCCGGAAGACAGCGATCACGAAGGTCTGACCACGAGTTTTCGGGTAAACAAGTAGGTGTACCTACTGAGTAAGCACCCAGGTGGTAGGTAGGTCGAAGAAGACACCTAGGGTCGAAACCCCTAATCTGCGGGGAAGATGCGTAAGGAAGCGCATTAGCGCATTCCAACTTCCCGCAGCACAGTGCGCCTGAAGAAGATCGATTGAGAGAGTGAACTTCGAGCTAGCATTGAGAGAGGAATCGAGTAAGACATCGAGGTAGGAGAGAGTAAGTTGGCAGCTAGTCAAAGGGTGAGATCGAATTGCGGGAGCACAAACAGCAGAGGAAGCGAAGGCGTTTCTGTGGAGCTTCCGAGAAGCTGACAGTGAAGAGTGGCGAGTAGAAGCAGAGGTGGAATCGAGGTGTGGACCGAAATTGACAGCAGGCGCAGTCGTGTGAGATCGCATTGGAAGCTATGACAAGAGCCAGAAGCGCGCGGAGGTCGAAGGCAACTCGGGGAACCGAAGAAGACTGTAGAGGTTCTTCCCCCTGTTCTTTTCCCCTCCCACTTCTTCTCGCCTTTTCTTGGTACTTCCCCGCGCTTCCTTGATTGTGTGCAGGCAGCCTGATCGATTATCCCACCCCTCATTCTTCCTATTGAGACATTGGACGCAGAAGCGCTGCCCAATTTCTGTCGAGACATCTCCTTGCTTCTTCCCGGGCTCAATTCGAGCTTCCCTACTCCTAGCCCTCAAATTGAAGACCCCAACTATCAATTTCCCTACCCCCTTACCTCTCTATTCCCGAAACTTGGAATAGAAGACGATTCGGAAGATGGGAACATCTTCGGAAGACGCTTCTTGAACTTGACTGTCTTCGGAAGACATCTTCGGAAGTCGACTGAACACAATTCGTATCAAGAGTGGATTTGCTTTGCTTTTGTGTTTAGAGCGACTTGGTACGAAGCCTGAGTGGTGTGGTGAGTTGTTGTGTGGAGTTTCGAGAAGTTGGAACTCGGGAACTAGGCCTGTGCCTCCCGGTCTTCCAAGCTTCTCAACTCCACATCTTCCTAGAGAGACTAGAAGACTGAAAGGCTGGCAAAATGAGCGAGAAGACGTGAGGGTCCATTTCGGGTCTCTTCTGTCCGACCCATAGCAGCCGTTCCTTCTTCTTCCCAAACTTAGAAGAGAGTTGTGAGAAGTATTGCTGGCAGAATCCGGAGAGAATGGTCGAGGGTCATGTCTTCCCATCATGCAGCAAACTTCTTCTGAGTGCGTATGAGAGGTGAGAAGTCAGAAGAACAGAGTGCACATGTTTTGAGTCTGTTGTGAGGATAGATTGCGCGTAAGAAGAAGAAGACAGGTGAGACCAGTGAAGGGAAGTCTGACTTCGGGAGGTCTTCCGAGAACGACATTGAATCGGAAGCTGTCCCAAGTGTCTTCCCAGAGGCCACTGTCACCGCAAGAGCCCGCAACCATCTTCTGAACCTTTCTCATACTCTACTTCTCGCATATCTTGTATCTTCTGATAGGAAGTAGGATGTAATGCAAGGTGGGTTGTCTTCTTGGTAATCCATGCGACGCCTTGCTTAGATAGGATTGTTTAGATATAGCTCGGAAGACGAGAGCTATCTAGGAAGCACTGTTAGAATCCCGGAAGACGGAGTAGCTGGTCTTCTGGAAGACTAGTTTCGTCTTCTGAGAGTGGAAGCTAGACTGTGGACACTCGGGAAGAACTGAGCCTTCAGCTCATAGTAGGTGCTTGTGGTTTAGTGCAGCAGATCTTCCAGGTATGTCGATGCATCCGCGAGGCTTGGTGTTACCAGCGACAGAATTGGCCGAGGCCACTCCTTTCCTCAAGGAGTTGGGTCTCGACTTCTTCCTGTGGGACTGGAACCTCGCAGATCAAGGGCTTCTGGAGGAGGTATGGGCCACGTTACCACTGCGTAACCGTGTACCTGCAAAAGCAGGAGTTGCTCGGGGAAGATCATCTTCCTGGACAGAAGACTGGTGGCGTAAGGCGTTTCACAAGCCTGAGACCGAGAACCGAGGATATTGGTACGAGAAGAAGATCTTGCCTAGGATTGTGAGTTCATGGCATGTGCCTGGGAGTACCACCTGCCTTTTCGTAGAAGACAGGTAGGGCAGGAACAGTTGGAAGATAGAGTCTTATCGGGAGCCGAAGAAGAGACTTCTGGCGAAGTTGTTTCTGCATCTTTTCCCCAAGGGAAAAGCGCAGAAGACAAGGTACTTAGGAGATCAGGACGTGGAGTTCCTGGAATCAGTGTGGGATGACAGAGTGCCAATCTACTGGGGCGCGTACATCCACAACTATGTACAGACGGAGCTAGCATACTTGGGTACCCCGGCGAGAGGACATCTGACGCCCTTCTTCTGCTACTTGTATGTAGCCATGGGGGATCTTAGGGAAGATCAGCTGGCAGTGTATGGGCCAACGGAGCGACATGAGGTGAAGGAGGAGACCTCGGAAGACGATGACCGAGAGGCAGCAGCAACGCCCCCTCCCACTCTGATGCCACAGCTGAGACCCGGCTCTCACCAGAAGACGCTTCTGGTGAGGGAAGACGAGTCTAGTGGATCGGAAGACGCTACGCCAGTGAGGAAGATGGGTCACAGAAGTGTACCGAGGACACCCATCTCCCTCATCCATTCAGGATCGGAGTCGGACTCGGAGGAAGACTTGCTGAGTACCCGATCGGAGCAGAAGACAGCTTCTGTAACACCTGGGAGTCTTCCGAAGACTCCAGAAGACGAAGGATGGATGGGTACTCCTACTGCGATGCGAGGAAGCGCAAAGAGGAGAGCCGCTCCTGCCACGAGGAGTCTTCCACCTCGGAAGATGAGAAGAGTAGCTTCTTCTCGTGCGCAGAAGATGAAGGCCGTAGTGGTGGAAGAGGCTCCCTTGCCTCTGGAAGACGAAGTCGACACCCTCGAGCGAGTGGTGGGGATGAACTTGTCTTCTGCAGGAAGACGACTGGAGGAGTTCAGTGCCTACTTCCAGAAGGAGATCCAGCCCGCTATGGAGTTGCTGGAAAGGAGAGCGAGGGCACAGGAGAAGCCCTTACAGCCTGGATTCGGCCTGCGCACCTTGCTGCGACAGGAAGACAGCCAGCAGAAGACGGAGTCTCTGGAAGCTAGTCTCCGCACTACGGAGAAGCTTGCAGCCAGGTACAAGGCGGAAGCAGCCGCTTCTGCCAAGGAGTCGATGCAACTTCAGAAGAGCAACCAGGAGTTGCAGGCGCGAGTACAGCAGCGTGATCAGGAAGTTCTCCGAGTACGGAAGAAGATCACTGCCCTCGCAGAAGAGCAGACCACTTGGAAGATGCAGCGAGAAGCCGCAGAAGCGCGAGCTGCAACGGAGAAGACGCAGCGGGAAGCAGCGAAGGCTCGTGCGCGGAAGATGCTAGCTCAGTCGGTAGAAGCGCTTCGGAAGAAGTTCAACTTCACCGCGGGTAAGAAGTTACTTACCTTAGCTAGGGAATGGGACAGCGGGTCCAAGACGAGGTTGGTGGAATGCAGAGATAGCATGTTCAGGTACCTGGATAGACAGATAGAAGGAGTGAAGACACTTTATGGTCTTCCCTCACTTCCGACACCTGCAACTGCATCTTCCCAAGCCCCAGCACCCTCGACTGGATCCGGAATGGAGAAGGAGGAGTTCGATCTCGCTGTACACTTGGTGGTGACAGCGTTGGAAGACGAGAAGACTCCAGAAGACGCCCCGGAAGACATGATGTCTTCTGGAAGACAGGAAGACGAGCCGTCTTCCCAGGTATTCCGCGTGGAGGAAGCGACTTCCCCGGACCCCTATGAGATCGCCATGGTCCCTAGTACTGCATCTATGCCTCAGAAGACCGAAGACGCACCATTCGACTCGTCTTCCCAAAAGACCATTCCGTCTTCTGAAGTCGAAGCCGAGGAAGACGCAGCCGCAGAAATAGCAGGGCCAGCGAAGAGCGAGGAGAGGAAAGCTACCTCAGTGGTACCCGAGGTAAGTGCAGGGCTTCCCAACCCATCAGAAGTCGAGGTAGTAGCTCCGGTAGGAGCAGATCATGTAGAGATTGCCACCGAGCAATCAGAGTAGTTAGCAAACTCAATCGACACTTCCAGATTTAGTAGGATCAGACATGCTATCTTAAGGGTGGCAGTTTTCCATGTAAAAATAGTTAGGACCCCATGTGGCAGCATAGGTAGCGTAGGAGTAACACAGTGGAGGGCTAATTGGGAAGAGGGACCGCATGCATGTGAGGTGACAACCTCTTGTCGGCGCCTCTCTCTCTCTCCCTGGTGGTCGCCTCCGCTGACTCTCGAGGCAGTTGGTTAAGTAGGATAGCAGGGTAGGAGAAAAGCTCTCTGAGAGCTCTGCCAGTTCTGTAGAATTTGGCAGTAACTGAACATACACACCGATTCTACAGGCAGGCAGGCGAGACACATTAGAGCAGAGACAGTCTTAGCGCACTACACCG
This sequence comes from Asterella californica, assembly GCA_036924285.1. Taxonomy (NCBI): domain Eukaryota; kingdom Viridiplantae; phylum Streptophyta; class Marchantiopsida; order Marchantiales; family Aytoniaceae; genus Asterella; species Asterella californica. The sequence goes on along the minus strand of JAYKYS010000010.1, from coordinate 18,392,227 downwards.
GTTGTTGGAAACATACGAATAGTCTTGGAATATACATGAGGGGTCTGCATACTCGCACCAGCAGTGGTTCGAAGATGTAGATAGAGGTAGTGGACAGTCCAGGAACAAGGAACGGCATCCTCGTGCAGTCCTGTTGGCTGGGCTGGTGTGTCGAGGAGTAGACGCAGGGAGTAGAGGGAGTGAGCTTCCCAATGCCATTGTGACTTCTTCTCGGGGAATAGATTGTGGATTTGAGTGCAGTAGCTTCGCTCATATCTTCTGAATGGTGGAATGTATTGAATTCGCTCCCAATTGTGCATGGGAAGTGTTCTTCTTGAGTGGCGATGACTGTCAGCAGTTGTGGAAGTGTAGCTTGACTCGTTCAGTAGAGCACTTGGGATCTACGTACGAACGGTCTTCTGGGTAAGTGATCCCAGAAGACAGAGCAGTCAGAGCAGCGAAGTGAAGAAGAAAGAAGACTTCTTCCCGCAACAGAAGACGACATCCTCGAGTAGAAACGGTGCTACAGTACTCACGTTTGTTGTCTTCCTCTCCAAACTATTACAAGCAGGGATGGCTTGTTAGTCAGGATCCGGACTAGAAGCCTGTCGGAATCTTAATTGCCCTTTTTCATCCTGTTTTCTCTTGTTTGGATTTCTTCTTCTTCCCATCTTCCCTCATCTTCCCCATCTTCTTATCTTCTTCTAGTGAGCTTCCGATACTTCTATTGAGCTTCCGTGAAGGTGAATGTCGTTGTAGCGCTGCAGGAAGACAACTTCCGTAGGCAGAAGCCTGGGAAGGCTACAGGGGGCATACACCCTGTGATTTATCCAACCCGTTGGAATGTGAGTGTGAGAATAAGGTGTAACGACCGTTACTAGTCGACTTCTGCGAAGCCGGACAGCCTTCTGGAGGTGTGAGAAGACGAGCTAAACCCCCAGAAGACGAGAATTGCTTCGGAAAGACGGTATCGAGAAGACCGGAAGAAGCAACCTGGAAGTAGGAAGATCGTCTTCCCGAGCTTCTCTGTGAATAGTTGTGTGATATTTTAGTTGGTAGTTGTTTGTTTGGGTCCAGAGCACCATTTGGCGTATCTGGAAGACGTGTTGTTTTGTGTGGTTTTGTGAGAAGACGGGATTTCTAGGCAAAACCCGTGTGTTTGTGTGTTTGAACAGATCTTAGAACTTAGAGCAGCGTTACTTGTGCAAATCCTCTGTGGGAACGATATCTTGTATACTAAATGGGTAAAAGGAGAAATCCTTCGTCACTACATATAGTGAGGAACCATTTTTGGCGCCGCTGCCGGAGATTTCATCTTAGTAACTTCTGTTCTAAGCTTCCTGGATCTGTGTGTCATTAGTTAGGTTCGTTTCGAACTAACTTCGATTGTAGTTGAATGTGTTGTGGGACTCTATCTTGCTAGAAGACGGAAACCGCAACCAGAAGCTGATAAGATACATCAGGGGAAGTTGGAAGAAGCCGCTTCCCTGCTTCCAAGAACTCCTTGGAAGACTCGATCTCGGAAGATTGCAGTGAGTGCAACCAGAAGCAGGAGAAGAAGACGTTGTGAACTTATGATCGGTTGTTCAGTCATTTGGTCTACCAGATCTAGTAGTAGAAGGATAGAGACATCTGTTCTCAGTACTCTGGTGGATGCCTCCGACCGGAGGAAGAAGCAGAAGACGCACGGGTAAAGATCCTGAGTGGGTAAACTCACCCCAGCGAACCGCTTCTAGAGATCAGCGGATATCCTTGAGACACCAAAGGAAAGAAGAAGAGCTCAGGAAGATCCGATCGGTAGAGTTGGAAGAGCCTTCCATCTCGAGCATAATCTTTGGCGAAGACAGAAGCCAACCGGGTGATCACGTGTATAAAATAGATTTTGGTACTGGTTACTCGGAAGACGTCTTCCCAAGTGCGGGAGAAGCTTCTCAAGGTGAGGGAAGACTGGAGGAGATTGTTCTAGACGTCTCGGGAGGTAGCAGTGACAGTAGCTCTGACTCAGAAGACGATCTTCGTGATTCAGACAGGCTTGGACCTTCGAGAAGACCATCTCCACCACCTGGACCTGAGGAAGAAGGAAATCGGCAGTCGCACCAGCCGGCAGTCAACATGGCTTCTCACACTCGGCAGAAGTACCATCCGTACGACGATGATGATGATGCGGACGACTTCATCACGATGTTCGAAACCATCTCTAGATCCAACAAGGAAGACGCTGATGTCGACAGACTCCGTGTATTTCCCAGTTTGATCAAAGGGAAAGGAAGTGGATGAGTAAAACGTTGGATGATGTTGTAGTAATGGCCGCTTGGGCTACTCTGAAGGCAGCTTTTCTGAAGAGATTCAGAGGAGTGGGCTACGATCGTATGATCCTCATAGAGCTTCAGAGGCTCGAATGAAAGAAGAAAGAGACACTGAGGGATTACACCGAGAGATTTGAAGATCTCTTGGATCACATCCCTCCGAACCAAGGAAGACCCGGCTACTGTGCCCAGCAAGCTGTGAACTGGTACTTGGGAGGATTGTCTCAGGATATGGAATTGTACTGCAGAAGAGGAGGAGGTGATGATTTAGCGGAGGTACAGAAGCATGCCGAGCAATACGAAACCTCGAGCATCACTCGTAATATGACGAAAGACAAGGGGAAGACCTCGAAGAAGTCCAAGAAGTCGAAGAATTCTTCCCGGAAGTCCAAGAAGAAGTCCAAGTCCACTGAAACTGATAACAGTGATTCGGAAGCAGCCTCTACTTCTGAAGAGTCTACTGTCGAAAGTTCAGAATCCGAATCTGAACAAGAGAAGAAGACGCGGAAGAAGAAGAAGGAGAAGACGCGAGCAAGGGAGGAAGTTGTGCAGAAAATGCCTCAAACTCAGATCATTCAGTCTGCACCTGATCCCCGCATCGATGAGGTTCTGAAGCAATTTGCCGACCTGAAAGTTCATCTTCTGAACCAGAAGGATAAGCGGAAGCAGCCTACGGCTTCCCGGCCAAACCTTTGGTGCAACCTTTGTAACTCTTCTGGACACACCAGAGATCAGTGTACGCAGGACCAAGCTGTCAACTGGGCAGGATGGGAAGAAGACGATGAGGGATATCTACACGATCCCAGTGGGGAAACCTGCTATAGGATCGAGACGATACAACCCTTCACTCCTACGCCTCCCGTCCAATATAATCGTTATGTACCGAGGGATAGAGCTAGCAATGTACAGACCAAGACACCCTGGCAGCCTTCTTCATCACAACGACCTCTCAACCCTCTTCCTGGAGCGTGCAATAATTGTGGAGAGACAGGACTGTAACGACCTATGTTACACATAGGAAGTTTGTCTATTAGTAAGGTGTTTAGTTCTAACTAAGTGTTGAGAATGTTTATTTGCTGCCAAAGTACTTTTAGGAGATATCAAGTTAGTCATGACTAGCTAAAAGTTAGTTATGGTTAAACTTAGCTGTACTTTTGGCAGAATTCAGATATTTGCTAAAGAGTGAGCACTACTATCTTGTCATCTTGTCTAAAAGGTAGAAAGGGGGTGGAAAGTATCCCTTATCTCCTTTTTGACTTGATATTAGTGGTTGGATTAAAGTTGTGGACTTTGTGGGCATTAAAAACAAGAAGAGATTCCACATGTTTCCTTTTTAGTGGGTCCTAGTGTAGAGGGGGGGTGGAAATTCGAGATTCCTTGAGAATATTCCAGAATCCTTCTAGAAGTTGTTGACTTTGAAGGAATAAGCCCATGTGAAAAGGTAAAAAGCCCATGTGATCAATGCTTTTACCTTAAGTAATATCTTAGTAAAACCCGGTAAAAGTAGTTACGGCTGAGTTACCGGAGGGTACCAAAGTAAAAACCTAGAATGTATAAATAGAGGAGTAGAGAAGAGCTCCTCATCCTTGTTTTCACATTGTCGTAATGACAACTTGAGTAATATAGAGAGTGTGGGACATTTTTAGCATGTGAGAACTTGAGAGACGTCGTTAGAATGGAGGATTTTAGTGGATGAGATTATGGAGATTTTAGTTGATAAGTTTGTGGGTGTATGAATGAGAGTGAACTTAGCATTTTTCCCTTCAAGATTCATGGTGTGCTTCCATCAAAGCCATCAGAGGTGACCCCTGAGTGAGAGACAGGCCCGACAGTTGCAGATTCGTGGATGACGATCGTGGAGGTTAAGAGATCGGGGGGTAGTTGATCGTTAGGACCGCGGAGGGTTTACATTTTTGGTTCCGTTGCCGGGACCTCACTTGAAGGGATCGTTGAACGATGTTTAGAGTTCAGTTCTATATTCGACAAAAGGAGATTATGAGAGAGCACATGGAGAGAACGTTGGGAGGAGAGAGAGCTAACGCGATGTTAGCAACGTTAGAACCTTTCGTGTATCCCGTAGTGATATATGACGCGTTCGAAGTCATTCTTTACATCTTGTTCACTTAGAAAGGGTTTGAGGAGAGTTGAAAGAAGGTGCAACAAGAGTTGTAGAGAAAGGAGGAGAGAAAAGTTATTAGAGGAGAGAAATTTGTGAGTTTAGAAATTCTGCTCTCTGGAAAATTTGTACAGTCGCTGTCAACTTTTCTGTGAATTTTATTTTCCTGTGAAACTTTCCAGTGTTTTAGATTGGCTGATAACCTATCTAAGACAAAAGAAATCATAGGAAAAGGTGGTCTAGAGAGGGAGCAATGATTTTTCAAAATTGAGGGGGTCTATTCGTGAGAGTTGAGGAATTCTGTTCTCTGGAAAAAGTTTACAGTCAGTGTCAGATTTTCTGTGAATTTTATTTTCCTGAGAAACTTTCCAGTGTTTTAGAGTGGCTGATAAGCTATCCAGGACAAAAGAAATCATGAGAAGATGAGGTCTGAAGAGGGAGAAAGGATTTTTCAAAGTGGAGGGGGTTGACAACCATGAGGGAAGTGAAAATATACAAATTTCAGTTCTCTGAAAATTTGTACAGTCATCACCATCTCTTCTGATTAGGGAAGTTTCTGTTGAAACTTCATGATTTAGTAGCTTGGAGGTTGAGCTACTGGAGACCACAAAAATCTTGGAGAGATCTCTTACCAACTAAGAGAGATACGTTTCGGCATACAAGGAGGTCTTGAAGATACGTCATGGGGAATCCAGTTCGAATGACGAGGTGGAAGAAGAGACGTTTAGGAGTTCGAACAGAGACGGAGAAGCCCAAGTTAAGTATAGATGAGTTACGAACACGCATCTATAGCACTTGGGGTGCCCTCTTTACCCTATACGAAGAAGCTTCCGCGACAATTGGCACAGATTTGAAGAAAGTCGAGTTTAAAGCATCATTCACTATGGAGGCCACGAATGCTCCTGGTGAAATAGAGTTGGATCCTTACAAGAGTGAGTTCAAGATGTCTGTTGTGATGAGTACAAACGAGGGTGAGGAGGATCATATCTTTGATAGTTAATATTAGATTAGATTTTATTTCGTGTATAGCATGTATAATGCACGATTTCTAATATAAAGCTCGGAAGAGTTAAGAAAGTAATGTAGAATTATTTTCCTCTATGATATTTTGTCCACTTAATGGTTGAGAAGGTGCAACATGAGTGGAAATTCAAAAGATTGGAAAGTTAGACTTAGAAACCTTCCTCAAGGTTTAGATGTCATAGTAAGCGTCGGAGAGAGCTCGAAAGAGATTATCGTTGAGTTTGAGAACCCTAGTACAAAACCTCAAGTAGAATCTCCGAGGAGAAGAGTAGAAACCGATTTGTGGTGTTATTTCTGTAGAGGGTTGGGACATAAAGTAGTGAATTGTCCAACTAGAATCAGAACCGAGAGAGCTAAAGGGAAGCGGGAGTTTACTGATTTAAGTCTTCGAGTGGGTCCATCGTCACCAGCGCCAATTCATCTTCTAGGCGAAGATCCTTGTCCAAGTTGTGGAGTGGGTGATCTATCAAGAGGACACAAGTGCGTCGATGTGGCCGCCCTACTTACGTCAGTAGTCGAGAAGTTGGACGAGACTCAAAGAGCTGAGACGGAGAAGTTGTCGACTTCAAAAGAGGACTCGGTTGAGTTGTGATGGAGATCGTCATTCGAATGGTGGAGAAGGCGGTGATGCGACTCAGACTCATGATTACCTTGGGAGAAGAGATGGCACAAGAGGTGTTGTTACAACCATTTCCTTTCATTTTACCTATGGTAGATTATTCGCGAATGGAATTGGTGATGTTCGTACTCTTTTAGCGAGTAGTTATTGCACGACGATTAGAAGAGTAGAAAGAGTAGTTACAAGATGGGAAAGCTACCCGTGTTTCATGGGAAGGACAATGAAGATGTAGAACCGTTTGTTCGAGACTTCAAAAGGGGTTGCATCGGAAACAACGTGAGAAGGAAGGAAGAATGGGTGTTGTTACTGCCAGAGTTTTTAGAAGATTTTGCTCTTACGTGGTATGAAGACCGAGTGAAGAGCCAGACACCTGGTGCAGTTGAGGACACATGGGAGACGTTGAGTAATGCACTCATCAAAGAATTTCTTCCAGAAGAGAGTTATGAGAAGCTCATGGTGGAGCTTACTCATTTGAAGCAACGTGACGACGAGAAAGTTCGGCAATATGCCGAAAGGGTGGATAAGTTGGAGCAACGGTTTCGGACGGTCCTACGGAAGAGTGGAGACAATGTGGAACTAACGATGGCGGGGATTGGAGCAGTGCTGACCAAGAACTTGGTGGGAGGGTTGAGACCTTCAATTCGAACCCAAGTGAGGTACGAGAAGCCAGCAACCAAAGCGGAGGCCATCAAGATAGCGACAAATATGGAAGAGAGTTTGGATGAAGGAGATATCATCCAACCTCATCATGCTGCTCTGGTGTCAACTCCGACTCCTGGTGTAGCCACAACGATCGCACCTGCACCATCACAATTGGTGATTGCTTCAACGTCAGCTCCTACTCCAACGGTGGTGCCAAGACCGTTTGTCCCAACAACGATGTCTACTGCCACCTCTGATTTTCATGCCGAGCTGAAGAGCATCACTGACACTCTTGCGGATCTCAAGATAAACGTGGTACAGTTACGAGAATGGAGGAACAAAGGTGGAGGAGGAGGTCAAAGAGGTTACGACAACAATCCCAACCGAGGAAATCAAGGTAACTTTGGAGGCAACCAAGGTAACTTTGGAGGAATCACTTGTTGGACGTGTGGAGGTTCTCATTTTCAGCGAAATTGTCCTAACAACGGAGCAAGAAGTGCCGAAGCTGTCAGAATGAATGTGGGTGGAGGAAATCCATCACAAGGACGAGACAAGGGGGTGGCTACTATCGATGTCGTGCGAGATCCCATCTACGAGAAAGGAGAGAGTTCAAACTCTTCTCATGCACCGGTGGAGCTTTTAGCTCAAGAAAGGAAAAGAACTCGATTTTCTGATGAACCGGTTTTCATGGAGGAATCAGCTAGTAGAAGCACTCGTTCGAGTAATGTTTCGAGTACACCAAGGGAGCCAAGAAGGAAGCTGGGGATGGCGGATTTCACCATTTCATCTTCCCAAGCGGGATATGATGTGGTTGAAGATGTGGGTGCTCAGAAAGCCAACATCACTGTTGGACAACTGATCGCACTTAATCCCAGCTTACGAAGGGAACTCAGAGGAGGACTGAGTTCTAAGAAAAGCAAGAAGAAGAAACCCAAGAGCAAGACGTCAAAGTCTGTGGGAGTTGGTGTGGTGGATGTGCATGCTTCAGAGGTATGCACTAGGGCTTCAAAGATTGAAGTCCGGTTGAATGGTCACTACGTCTCTGACGTATTGGTGGATGGAGGGTCAGCTGTCAACGCCATATCGGAGAGGTTGATGAAGAAGTTGGGGATGGAACCAACTCGCCCGGCTAGCATTGTCGTGGGGATGGCTAACAAGCAACGGGTAAGACCTCTTGGTGTGTTAGAGAAGGTAGTCGTGTCTGTGATGGGAGTTCAAACATTGATGTCCTTTCAAGTGTTAAAGGACTCTAGTTATGATTTGCTCCTAGGTAGGCCTTGGTTGAGAGCTGTGCGCACCACTGATAGGTGGCACAAGGGATACTTACGGATTGGGCCTAGAGATCATAGAGTGATAGTACCTCTCTCGGGTGTTGGAGTTGTGACTTCTGACTCTGATAGACCCACTAGTGACTACTGGGAATCTGATACGGAGGACGATCAGAGTGTCTCAGAAGTAGATACCGGAGATTCTTACGATCAAGAATCCTCGTCTGAGGATGAAGGATTTGGTCGAGATGAATCATTACATCAGCTTAGTGCTATTGACTTGTTGCCTCGACCAGCAGTGGAGAAAGATCCAGACAAAAAAGAGTTGAGTGAGGCAGAGATTGTGAGAAGACTCTCTACCCTGAAGTTTGGTATCAATGTCACTCAAGAGGAGAAAAGTAGATTCCTAGATATATTTCGAAAATATATCCATGTGTTTGCTTTCAGCTACAAGGATTTGAAGGAGGTGACTCTAGAGACTCATCGGATCGAATTGGAGGAGAACGCAAGACCAGTTCGACAGAAGCAGAGAAGAGTCAATCCTACAACGGCAATGATGATCAAGGAGGAGATAGACAAGTTGAAGGAGGCGAGTTTTATCTATGAGGTGGAGAACTCAGAATGGGTTTCACCCATTGTGATTGTCAAGAAGAAGAATGGTAAGCTGCGAGTGTGCATAGACTATAAGAAGTTGAATGCAGTTACCAAGAAGGATTATTATCCTCTACCATTTATAGATGAGATTTTGGAGGAAGTTGCTGGTCATGAATGGTACAGCTTTGGTGATGGTTATAGTGGGTATAACCAGATCAAGATAGCACAGGAGTACCAGCAGTTGACTACTTTCACTACTCCTTGGGGAACATTTGCATTTCGAGTGATGCCATTCGGACTGTGTAATGCTCCGGCCACGTTTCAGAGGTTCATGAACAAGGTGTTCGAACCATTCATAGGAAAGTTTGTTCGTGATTTCATTGATGATTTCTGTGTGTACGGAAGAAAGGAGGACCACTTTGATCATGTGATCAAAGTTCTGCAGCGGTTGGAGCAAGCTAACGCTTCTCTGAATCCAGAGAAGTGCATCTTTGGCTGCGAAGAAGGTCTGCTGTTAGGGCACATCATTTCCAAGAATGGGATTGCGGTAGATCCTGAAAAGGTGAAGAAGATTGTGGATCTTCCATTTCCGATCAACTTGACAAAGTTGAGGCAGTTTCTTGGCATGGTTGGATATTATCGTAGGTTTGTCTTTTCCTTCTCAAACAAAGCAATAGCTTTGACTATGTACATGAAGAAGGGAGTTGATTTTGACTTGATAGTGCATGATCCGAAGGCAAAGGAAGCATTTGAGGAGCTGAAAAAGGCATTGGTGACAGCTCCTATACTTGCTAAACCTGAGTGGAGTAAAGCATTTATTCTGTATACGGATGCCTCCAATGTAGCAATCGGATGTACATTAAGTCAGCTAGATGGAGATGGGCATGATCATCCTATAGCTTATGCTAGTAGGCAGATGGTTCCAGCGGAGAAGAATTACTCCGTGACTGAACGAGAAGGATTAGCGGTGATCTTTGGATTGAAGAAATTCCGACATTACTTGCTAGGAGGGAAATTTTCCATAGTCACAGATCACAAGGCTTTAAAGTATATCTTTAATAAGCCTAATGCCGAAGGTCGTATTGCTCGTTGGAAGATCCTTCTAACAGAATACGATTATGTGATCGAAGATAGACCAGGGAAAAAGCATGCGAATGCTGATCTTTTGTCGAGGGCTTATGATGATGAGGGAGAAGAACCATTTGACGATTCGTTTCCAGACGAGCATCTGATGACCATCACAAGCATTGAGGAGATACCGGACGAGTATAAGGAAATCTGGAGTTTCCTTGCAGATGGCTCTTTTCCGGAAGGTATGCATACCCGAGAACGTAACGCGTTGATCAAGAGATGCAAACCTTACACCATAGTAGAGGGAATTTTGTTTCATCAAGGAGCAGATGGGTTACTAAGGAGAGCAGTTGGTCAGAAGGAGACATTCAAGCTAATGCACGAGTTTCACGACGGAACTGTTTGCGGAGGTCACTTTGCTGGTAAGATAACAGCCTTCAAGATTTTGGATGCGGGTTACCACTGGAGAGGGATTTTCAAAGAGTGTTTAGACTATTGCAAAACTTGTGACGTATGTCAAGCATTTGCTCTAAAGTCTACTAGAACACCTCCGTTAAGATCAATTCCAGTATTAGGGCCGTTTGAGAAATGGGGTATTGACTTTGTAGGTCCTCTTAATAAGACACCTCGAGGCAATAGATACATTGTAGTCGCCACTGACTATTGTACCAAGTGGGTAGAGGCTAGACCTTTGAGAGAGACCAATGAAACAGAAGTCGGTAGATTCTTATGGGAGAGGATCATCACCAGATTTGGATGTCCGTTAGAGTTGGTCTCGGATAGAGGAGGAGAGTTTGTAGGGAGCATGACTACTGCTATGCTACAACACTTTTCTATCAAGGCACGAGTAACGACCTCATACAAGCCAAATGCTAATGGTCTTGCGGAGAAGACCAATCTTACACTTTGTATGATGCTCGCCAAAGATGCTGGTGTTGAGACTGCGAAACATACTTGGGATAAGAGGCTACATGCCATCTTATGGGAGTACCGAACGACAACAAAGACTTCTACTGGGTACTCTCCATTTCGACTGGTTTATGGAGTGGAGTCCAAGTTGCCCATCCAATTCGAATTGGATACTTTTCAAACTATTCAACGAAAGTTGAAGAGGTCGAGAGGAGAAGACGTGGTCAGATCAAGAAGGGAGCAACTCATGGAGTTGGAAGAGACCCGAGCGGTAGCGATGATCCGGATGGAACGAGCTCAAGCGTATCAAAAGAAGAGTTACGACAAAAGGTTGGGCAAGAGGGAGGTAAAACCTTTTCAAGTCGGAGATTGGGTTATGTTGTATGATGCTATCAGATTCAAGAGGGCTAGGAAGAAGTTTCTTCCGAGATATTTTGGTCCTTTTGTTGTAGATAAGGTGTGGAGCAACTTCACATATGACCTTCAGGAGCTGGGAGGAAGGAGATTCGATCGGGTCAACCATGACAAGTTGAAGTTGTTTCATCGACGGAAGTTCTCTCTTCACTCCGAGGACGGAGCGAAAATTTAGTCCGGGGGTAAAATGTAACGACCTATGTTACACATAGGAAGTTTGTCTATTAGTAAGGTGTTTAGTTCTAACTAAGTGTTGAGAATGTTTATTTGCTGCCAAAGTACTTTTAGGAGATATCAAGTTAGTCATGACTAGCTAAAAGTTAGTTATGGTTAAACTTAGCTGTACTTTTGGCAGAATTCAGATATTTGCTAAAGAGTGAGCACTACTATCTTGTCATCTTGTCTAAAAGGTAGAAAGGGGGTGGAAAGTATCCCTTATCTCCTTTTTGACTTGATATTAGTGGTTGGATTAAAGTTGTGGACTTTGTGGGCATTAAAAACAAGAAGAGATTCCACATGTTTCCTTTTTAGTGGGTCCTAGTGTAGAGGGGGGGTGGAAATTCGAGATTCCTTGAGAATATTCCAGAATCCTTCTAGAAGTTGTTGACTTTGAAGGAATAAGCCCATGTGAAAAGGTAAAAAGCCCATGTGATCAATGCTTTTACCTTAAGTAATATCTTAGTAAAACCCGGTAAAAGTAGTTACGGCTGAGTTACCGGAGGGTACCAAAGTAAAAACCTAGAATGTATAAATAGAGGAGTAGAGAAGAGCTCCTCATCCTTGTTTTCACATTGTCGTAATGACAACTTGAGTAATATAGAGAGTGTGGGACATTTTTAGCATGTGAGAACTTGAGAGACGTCGTTAGAATGGAGGATTTTAGTGGATGAGATTATGGAGATTTTAGTTGATAAGTTTGTGGGTGTATGAATGAGAGTGAACTTAGCATTTTTCCCTTCAAGATTCATGGTGTGCTTCCATCAAAGCCATCAGAGGTGACCCCTGAGTGAGAGACAGGCCCGACAGTTGCAGATTCGTGGATGACGATCGTGGAGGTTAAGAGATCGGGGGGTAGTTGATCGTTAGGACCGCGGAGGGTTTACAGGACACTGGTGGTCCACCTGTCCTCACCCGAGAAGACAGATTGGGCAAGTGCCCTTGTGTGGGAACTGTAAGGAAGCCGGTCATTTCACAGGGAATTGTCCTCAGACCTTACGACCACGACAAATGGTGAGTTTGTAGATACCACACCTCCTGCAGAAGCTGCATCATCTTCTAAGCTCGAGTTAGCAGTGGTACAGCACATCACGGTAGAAGAAGAAGATCCTAGGGATTGTACGGATTGTCTCCATATCGAGGAAGACGAACCAGACCTCGGGAAGCGCGAAGGAAAGGAACCTCAGCTGCAGAAGACGACTGCAGCTCAGAAGATGAAGACACCTGAAGAAGCGTCATCTCTCACTTTGACGGATGGTACTGTTTGGAATCCTGACCCGAATTCAGATAGTTGGCCTCCGGAGGAAGTTTTGGATGAAGCTGTGTTCAAGGTAAGTACCAGAAGTAAAGGGAAGTCAGAATCTCGCCAGAAGGACGTCAAGAAGAAGAAGCAACGTAAGGAGAGGTCATCTTCTCCCGAGCGGCCGTCTTCTCCTACTTACGACCGAGAAGATCCGAAGTACTTTGCTCCTGACATAAGACAAGAGGTTGAAGCGATCATGCAAGAAGAGCTGGAGAAGAGACGGAAGATAGTACAGCAGCTTCCTACACCGACTACGGCAACACCTGTCTCACGAGAACAGCCTCCAGTCGAGGGAAGACACTCTTCTGGTCTTCCACCTAAGGAAGCAGCTACTACATCTTCTCTGTTGGAAACACCAGTCACTCTTCTGAAAAGATCTCCGTACGACTTCTTGCGAGACTTGTGGAATCAGAAGGCGGATGTGATCTTCCAATAGCTGTTGGATGACAACGCTGGTTACAGGAAGTTGTTACAATCTGTGCTTCGAGGATCGAGGAAGAGGAGGGCAGCTAAACTTCCCAAGAGCACCCCGATCCTAAGAATAGAGCATGAGGACTTGGGAGCCCAGAACTTGATATGGAGATCCATGGCTGTCTTCTGAAGAAGGTACCCATTGATTCCGGCTCCGGAGTTAACATCATGACGGAAGAAACGGCGCATGCCCTAGGCTTCACTGAGTTCCAGCCTACTCCGAGAATTCTCAGAATGGCGGACCAGACCAGAAGACGACCTTTGGGGCAACTGAAAGATGTCCTCACGGTAATTGATGGAGTATCTATTTACCTCACTTACATCATTTTGCGACCTGTAGCTAAGGTTGGATATCAGGTGTTGATAGGAAGACCATGGCTGTATGCTGCAAATGTGAATACCGACTGGAGAAGGCATCGGTTGAGATTTCTCAATCCTACACCCAAGTCTGGTGAGAAGAGTAAAGTCTCGCTTCCTTGGATCAAGATTGGACACCAAGGTGAAACTCCGTCTACAACAGAGGGGTACACTTCAGAAGACTCGGCTGCGTCTTCTGACAGTGATGAACGGTATAATGAGTTTATGGTGAATAACGTGTGTGCTACAGAAGTAGCAGAGAAAGTGGAAGATGTGGTCTGTGGGTACATTGAGTGCTACGAGATTGCGGAAGAAGAGCTTCCAGAAGACGAGAATACCGTCTTCTCTTCGGAAGATCCGATAGTTGGTCTTCCAGAAGACGAGAATACCGTCTTCCCTTCGGAAGACCCGACAGTTGGTCTTCCAGAAGACGAATCCGAACTAGAAGAAGCTCCCAAACCGGAATACTTCGGTGCTAGTGAGTACAGTCACACTGAAGGAATGGTGAACCCGGATGATCTCCAAGAGATGGAGGTTGCTCCTGGGAAGAAGCTGAAGCTTTCCAAGGTGATCGAAGACCAGCAGTTGGAAGACTTTCGAGAACTTCTAACGGAGTTCCGGATGTCTTCGCGTGGACCATAGAAGACATGAAGGGCATACCTCGAGAGTTGAGAGAGCATCACATCGACTTGCTAGAGGGCGTTGTTCCTACACGGCAGAGGCAGTACCGGCTCAACCCCAAGTACTCGCTTCTGGTGAAGGACCAGATTGACCAATACCTGAAGGCAGGAGTCATCTTCCCAGTACTTAACAGTGAGTGGGTAGCTCCCATTGTCATCGTGCCGAAGAAGCAGACAGGGAAGATCCGAGTGTGTCAGGACTTCCGGAAGTTGAACTTGGCCACGAAGAAGGATCATCACCCTTTACCATTCACCGACTCTGTGTTAGACCAGGTAGCAGGACATGAGTTCTACAGCTTCCTAGATGGGTATTCTGGGTACAACCAAGTTTCAATCAGAGAAGAAGACAAGTCAAAAACCACTTTCACTACTGATTGGGGCACGTACGCGTACAATCAAATGCCGTTTGGTTTATGCAACGCACCAGCCACGTTCCAGAGGTTGATAATTACAATCTTCAAGGAGTATCTTCGCACCTTTATGGAGATTTTCTTGGATGATTTCTGTGTGTTTGGATCGAGAGAAGACCACTTGATATTTCTGAGGAAGTGTTTTCTGAAGTGTAGAGAACATCGTTTGGCACTTCACCCTGAGAAATGCTTCTTTGGTATGTCAGAGGGGATCTTGCTAGGACATAGGATTTCCGGAAGAGGTATAGAAGTCGACTGTGCTAAGGTGGAAGTCATCATGAAACTCCACCCACCTGCTAACCTGACACAGTTGAGAAGCTTCCTTGGCAACGTAGGATACTACAGGAGGTTTATTGACAGGTACGCAGAGGTAGCAGGAAGACTCACTAAGTTGCTGAAGAAAGACGAACCATACATTTGGTCTTCTGAGCAGCAGGAAGCATTCGAAGAAATGAAGAGGTTTCTGTCGGAATCCCCTGTCCTACGGCCGCCTGATTGGGAAAGAGTCTTCCACATTTATGTGGATGTTTCTGCTTTTGCCATCGGGGTGGTGTTGAGTCAGAAAGATGAGAAGAAGAAGGAATACCCCATCTACTACGCGGGAAGACAACTCAGTGATGCAGAGAAGAAGTACTCGACAACCGAAAGGGAGTGTCTTGGCATGATTTACTCCTGTAGGAAGTTTAGACACTATCTTCTGGCAAACCCGTTTGTCTTCTATGTAGATCACTTCTCTTTGAAACATCTTGTAAAGAAAGCAGATTTGTCTGGCAGGATAGCTAGGTGGATTCTCTTACTCCAAGAATTTACTTACACAGTTGAGTACATGCCCGGAAGACAGCATGTTAATGCTGACTACCTATCCAGGTTGGAGACAGAACGACGAGAAGATGAAGTGGAAGACGAGTTTCCTGACGAGAAGTTGTTTTCAGTTTTTGCAGAGACACTTTCATCTGAGGGGGGGCGTACCGCCTGCTTCCCAGAAGACGAGACTAGATCTTCTGATCCAGTCTTTGCGACTTCCACAGAAGAGTCGATCTTCAAGGACTTGAGAAGGTTCTTGGAAGACCAACAGTATCCCGAGGGAATGGATGCGGAGCAGAAGGCCGTCTTCTTACACAAGGTAGGTCCATATGCTATCTTCCAGGGTATCCTGTTTCGAAAGGGACATGACGAGAAGCTGAGAAGATGTCTCGAGCCGTCAGAGATAAAAGCAGTGATCACAGGTCTTCACTACGAAGATGCTGGGGGTCACTACGGATTGAAGACCACAGTGAAGAAGATGCTAGACGCCGGATACTGGTGGTCAACTATGTACCGAGACACTTTCCAGGAGATCAAGAAGTGCGATGCATGCCAGAGGGTGGGAAGACCGACCGCTACAACAAGGTGGCCTCTTACTCCCATTCTTCCGCTTGCCACGTTCGAAAAGTGGGGAATCGACTTTGTAGGTCCTATCGCCCCGGTGGCGAGAAGAACACGAGCAAGGTACATCTTAATAGCTACCGACTATGTCACCAAGATGGTGGAAGGCGAGGCCACGAGAAAGAACGATGCCGCAGTAGTAGCAAGGTTCCTATGGCATAACATCATCACTAGGTATGGATGTCCGCTGGAATTGGTGTCAGATAGGGGCACTCATTTCTTAAATGAGACTATCTCCCTCCTGACCCAATACTTCAGGATTAAGCATCGGAAGACGACGCCATACAACCCGAAAGCGAATGGGCTGACGGAGAAGTCGAACGGTCTTCTGTGTAACATCCTGAACAAGGTAACTGTTAACCATGCGTTGTCGTGTTGTGAGACGTCCCACATGTGAATTCAGTGTAGAACGGGTGTTGTGTTTTCTTTTGTGTTCGGTGAACCTTTTGTGTAGTTCGCATGAGAGAGTATTAGGTGTCACGTTCACAGAGATCTGGATGTGAGATCGCACGATAACGAGATGTGCCGACTCAATGATCCGTGAACGTTCGCGTGAATGGCTCTTGTTGTCAACATAGGTATAAGATAGTGGGTTGGGGGTTTGTGAGGCATTCTTCTGGAGGGGTAGTTTTCATGAGTGTGTCTTAGTGTCTTACGTGATAAGAAGGAGCGGCAGGAGTTGTATTCATGGATGGAGGACTGAATCGAGTTCCAAATCTGCCATTTCCGAACCCGTTTCATATCAAGCTTCACTTGATCCACCGCGATCACTTTCGACAGTGGTTCGTCGCCTACTTTGGAGAAGAGTTCATGGGGAGGATGATGGACTCGTCTACTCCGGTGATCTTACCAATCGTTACGTATGGAGAGGACTGGGACTTGACAGTGTACATCTTACTTTGAAGAGGGCCAATGGACTTGAATTATCCAGCCAACATTCCTTTCAACGTCTGGGTGGATGTTCGATGTCACTGTCGGCGGAAGATCAATCATCGTGCGTGGATCGCAAGGAACTTTGGGGAGGAGTACTGTAATCAAGTGATGGCTTCTCCATTTCCTTTTGTAGTACCTTTCATTGTAAATCGGTTCCAGGTCGTCATCTTGACCTTGTACTGAATCTTAAGTGTTAAGTAAGATCTCTATAGTTTGACGAGGGTAATTAACTAAGGTTGGGACCAATGCCTTGAAGGCATGAGGGGGTAGCTAGGTCATAGTTGTTCTAGGGTACCAAGTAAAGGACAAAAGAGGTTTCCAGATCTGTTTCTTATTGGTCTATTTTCGACCAATCAAGGCCATTCCAGATCTGCAGACGGCTTTAGGGTTTTGGAGGTCTTCCCGGGGGTCATTTGAGGAGTGAGTGGTCTTGTTGGAAAGCTCTTGAGACGGGCTACACTCTGGAGACAAAGATCAGGCGATTTGGAATTCTGAGGAGAGAGTGATGGACGTTGAAAGTCAGGGGGGTCAAATCGGTACCCCGAGCCACGTTTTGGAGTGATCCGGGAGTTTGAGAGGTGATCTTTAGGAGCTGTCAAGAGGATCGAGTAGTTCACTCCGTGCTGGTTGTATTGATGTAAAACAATCCTACATTTGGGTTGGATTTGCTCCTGAAATGATCAATTGAAGTTGGCTGTTACAGTTGAGAGGTATGAGAAAACCCGATTTCTTTGGATTCAAAGCTTGAGTTGCTCCGTGCACATGGGATTGGATCTCTGAGTGAAACTTTCCAGGATGAGAGTGTGCCCTATCAGCTAGTCACATGTGAAATTTCAGTTCAATTGGGTAAGAGAATGTGTGGAGATCTAGGATTTTGGCCATCGAGATCTGTAAAGCTCAGAAGTTAGCACAGGCGGGTGGCTTGATTCATCGCGAACAGTTGGGGGTCAGATCTGAGACTGAAATTTCATACAGTAGTAGAGAAGGGTCAGAGGGGATGTCCTGTGGAGTTTGAGCCTGATTGGATAATCGAGGTGAAGGCACGAGAGTGTCAAAGTTCAGTTTGCAGCGAGGCGAGAAAGACGTAGAGAGATTTTGCTGAAATCTCTTGGTTGGAGTTGAACAAAAACGACTTGAAGATGGGAGGTGTGCTTCTTGGAGGTGTCGTGTGGATGACAAGGAGGCTGTATTGTGAGATTGGTACGGCGATCACGCTCAGTGGAGGTGCCACGTCTTGCTGAAGCTGAGGTACCGTTATCCTCGGTATCACGCCCCGAGTTTCTAGCTGTTTTGCTGCCGATATGTCTTGTATCGTTGGGAAGCTTGTGTAGTATGCGGTCCTTGCTGTGGACATCTTCCTGAGCAAACTTGTATCAGCGAACAATAGAAGGTCAGAGGCTACAATTAGGTAGTTTGTCGAGAAGAAGTAGTGAAGCGGATGTGGATGAGAGATTGTATGAAGAGTGCTTGGGATCTAAAGCAGACACGTACCTTGTATGAGCCTTGCCTTTATCTAGAGTGGAATCGAGCTCCGAGTCATTTGTGTGATGCACATGTGCTACACTTGGGTCAAGTTAGCTCGCTAGTAACCTACAAAAAACACTGATAGATTAGATATTGAGAGCATAAGTTTTCATCGGTTAGGTCATAGATCCAGTTGTATCTCTCTACAGCCAGATACCCCGTGTATTCCCAGACCATATTTCACGCCCTACGACAGCGTATGACTGGGACACGAAATTGCCATCTGTGTTGTGAGCTTTCAGAATTTCACCTAAAGTCACTACCCAGAAGACGCCTTTCTACCTAACTTACGGCATGACGTCCATTGTGCCCATTGAGTTAGAGGTCCCAACATACCGGTTAGCCGTATCCGAATGCATGGGAGAAGGAGAGAGCCAGGAGCAGCGTCTTCTGAACTTCGTAGAGTTTGAAGAAGACAGGAATGCAGCTTTGGAGAAGACATACGAGGTGCAAGCGCAACGTAAGGTAAACTACGATAGCAAGTTGAGGAAGGTGACTGTTGTGGACGGGAACTTGGTACTTCTCTACGACAACCGTCATATTAAGTTCCCCGGGAAACTTCATCTTCGCTGGATGGGACCTTACCGTGTCTTAGAGGTCTTCGACAATGGCTCTTTGCAGTTGGAAGAGTTGGACGGTACACTGATGACCACTCGTGTTAATGGGTGGCGCGTCAAGAAGTACTGGACGTAAACAGAAATGCAGGAACCACTGATGTTTGCGGGGACGCAAACATGTGAGGGTGGGCGTATGTGGTGCCCACAAATTACAGGATGCACAAATTTTTGAAATTTTTAAGAATAATGACTTGTTTATATAACTGAAGAAGCGTTGTTACTTAAGGTTACGTCTTCCTTAACAGGAAGATGATCTTAAGAGCTGTTTGTAATAAGAAGTTGACTTCTTCAGAAGACGACCGTCTTCGGAAGACAGTCTTCTCAGTTGCGTCTTCAGAAGACAAGAAGACGGCGGAAGATGGGAAGACGGCGAAAGACACCTGTCTTCCGGAAGACAGCGATCACGAAGGCCTGACCACGAGTTTTCGGGTAAACAAGTAGGTGTACCTACTGAGTAAGCACCCAGGTGGTAGGTAGGTCAAAGAAGACACCTAGGGTCGAAATCCCTAATCTGCGGGGAAGATGCGTAAGGAAGCGCATTAGCGCATTCCAACTTTCTGCAGCACAGTGCGCCTGAAGAAGATCGATTGAGAGAGTGAACTTCGAGCTAGCATTAAGAGAGGAATCGAGTAAGACATCGAGGTAGGAGAGAGTAAGTTGGCAGCTAATCGAAGGATGAGATCGAATTGCGGGAGCACAAACAGCAGAGGAAGCGAAGGCGTTTCTGTGGAGCTTCCGAGAAGCTGACAGTGAAGAGTGACGAGTAGAAGCAGAGGTGGAATCGAGGTGTGGACTGAAATTGACAGCAGGCGCAGTCGTGTGGGGTCGCATTGGAAGCTAGGACAAGAGCCAGAAGCGCGCGGAGGTCGAAGGCAACTCGGGGAACCGAAGAAGACTGTAGAGGTTCTTCCCCCTGTTCTTTTCCCCTCCCACTTCTTCTCGTCTTTTCTTGGTACTTCCTCGCGCTTCCTTGATTGTGTGCAGGCAGCCTGATCGATTACCCCACCCCTCATTCTTCCTATTGAGACATTGGGCGCAGAAGCGCTGCCCAATTTCTGTCGAGACATCTCCTTGCTTCTTCCCGGACTCAATTCGAGCTTCCCTACTCCTAGCCCTCAAATTGAAGACCCCAACTATCAATTTCCCTACCCCCTTACCTCTCTATTCCCGAAACTTGGAATAGAAGACGATTCGGAAGATGGGAACATCTTCGGAAGACGCTTCTTGAACTTGACTGTCTTCGGAAGACATCTTCGGAAGACTGTCTTCGGAAGACATCTTCGGAAGACTGTCTTCGGAAGTCGACTGAACACAATTCGTATCAAGAGTGGATTTGCTTTGCTTTTGTGTTTAGAGCGACTTGGTACGAAGCCTGAGTGGTGTGGTGAGTTGTTGTGTTATTTCGAGAAGTTGGAACTCGGGAACTAGGCCTGTGCCTCCCGGTCTTCCAAGCTTCTCAACTCCACATCTTCCTAGAGAGACTAGAAGACTGAAAGGCTGGCAAAATGAGCGAGAAGACGTGAGCGTCCATTTCGGATCTCTTCTGTCCGACCCATAGCAGCCGTTCCTTCTTCTTCCCAAACTTAGAAGAGAGTTGTGAGAAGTATTGCTGGCAGAATCCGGAGAGAATGGTCGAGGGTCATGTCTTCCCATCATGCAGCAAACTTCTTCTGAGTGCGTATGAGAGGTGAGAAGTCAGAAGAACAGAGTGCACATGTTTGAGTCTGTTGTGAGGATAGATTGCACGTAGGAAGAAGAAGACAGGTGAGACCAGTGAAGGGAAGTCTGACTTCGGGAGGTCTTCCGAGAACGACATTGAATCGGAAGCTGTCCCAAGTGTCTTCCCAGAGGCCACTGTCACCGCAGGAGCCCGCAACCATCTTCTGAACCTTTCTCATACTCTACTTCTCGCATATCTTGTATCTTCTGATAGGAAGTAGGATGTAATGCAAGGTGGGTTGTCTTCTTGGTAATCCATGCGAGGCCTTGCTTAGATAGGATTGTTTAGATATAGCTCGGAAGACGAGAGCTATCTAGGAAGCACTGTTAGAATCCCGGAAGACGGAGTAGCTGTCTTCTGGAAGACTAGTTTCGTCTTCTGAGAGTGGAAGCTAGACTGTGGACACTCGGGAAGAACTGAGCCTTCAGCTCATAGTAGGTGCTTGTGGTTTAGTGCAGCAGATCTTCCAAGTATGTCGATGCATCCGCGAGGCTTGGTGTTACCAGTGACAGAATTGGCCGAGGCCACTCCTTTCCTCAAGGAGTTGGGTCTCGACTTCTTCCTGTGGGACTGGAACCTCGCAGATCAAGGGCTTCTGGAGGAGGTATGGGCCACGTTACCACCGCGTAACCGTGTACCTGCAAAAGCAGGAGTTGCTCGGGGAAGACCATCTTCCTGGACAGAAGACTGGTGGCGTAAGGCGTTTCACAAGCCTGAGACCGAGAACCGAGGATATTGGTACGAGAAGAAGATCTTGCCTAGGATTGTGAGTTCATGGCATGTGCCTGGGAGTACCACCTGCCTTTTCGTAGAAGACAGGTAGGGGAGGAACGGTTGGAAGATAGAGTCTTATCGGGAGCCGAAGAAGAGACTTCTGGCGAAGTTGTTTCTGCATCTTTTCCCCAAGGGAAAAGCGCAGAAGACAAGGTACTTAGGAGATCAGGACGTGGAGTTCCTGGAATCAGTGTGGGATGACAGAGTGCCAATCTACTGGGGCGCGTACATCCACAACTATGTACAGACGGAGCTAGCATACTTGGGTACCCCGGCGAGAGGACATCTGACGCCCTTCTTCTGCTACTTGTATGTAGCCATGGGGGATCTTAGGGAAGATCAGCTGGCAGTGTATGGGCCAACGGAGCGACAGGAGGTGAAGGAGGAGACCTCGGAAGACGATGACCGAGAGGCAGCAGCAACGCCCCCTCCCACTCTGATGCCACAGCTGAGACCCGGCTCTCACCAGAAGACGCTTCTGGTGAGGGAAGACGAGTCTAGTGGATCGGAAGACGCCACGCCAGTGAGGAAGATGGGTCACAGAAGTGTACCGAGGACACCCATCTCCCTCATCCATTCAGGATCGGAGTCGGACTCGGAGGAAGACTTGCTGAGTACCCGATCGGAGCAGAAGATAGCTTCTGTAACACCTGGGAGTCTTCCGAAGACTCCAGAAGACGAAGGATGGATGGGTACTCCTACTGCGATGCGAGGAAGCGCAAAGAGGAGAGCCGCTCCTGCCACGAGGAGTCTTCCACCTCGGAAGATGAGAAGAGTAGCTTCTTCTCGTGCGCAGAAGATGAAGGCCGTAGTGGTGGAAGAGGCTCCCTTGCCTCTGGAAGACGAAGTCGACACCCTCGAGCGAGTGGTGGGGATGAACTTGTCTTCTGCAGGAAGACGACTGGAGGAGTTCAGTGCCTACTTCCAGAAGGAGATCCAGCCCGCTATGGAGTTGCTGGAAAGGAGAGCGAGGGCACAGGAGAAGCCCTTACAGCCTGGATTCGGCCTGCGCACCTTGCTGCGACAGGAAGACAGCCAGCAGAAGACGGAGTCTCTGGAAGCTAGTCTCCGCACTACGGAGAAGCTTGCAGCCAGGTACAAGGCGGAAGCAGCCGCTTCTGCCAAGGAGTCGATGCAACTTCGGAAGAGCAACCAGGAGTTGCAGGCGCGAGTACAGCAGCGTGATCAGGAAGTTCTCCGAGTACGGGAGAAGATCACTGCCCTCGCAGAAGAGCAGACCACTTGGAAGATGCAGCGAGAAGCCGCAGAAGCGCGAGCTGCAACGGAGAAGACGCAGCGGGAAGCAGCGGAGGCTCGTGCGCGGAAGATGCTAGCTCAGTCGGTAGAAGCGCTTCGGAAGAAGTTCAACTTCACCGCGGGTAAGAAGTTACTTACCTTAGCTAGGGAATGGGACAGCGGGTCCAAGACGAGGTTGGTGGAATGCAGAGATAGCATGTTCATGTACCTGGATAGACAGATAGAAGGAGTGAAGACACTTTATGGTCTTCCCTCACTTCCGACACCTGCAACTGCATCTTCCCAAGCCCCAGCACCCTCGACTGGATCCGGAATGGAGAAGGAGGAGTTCGATCTCGCTGTACACTTGGTGGTGACAGCGTTGGAAGACGAGAAGACTCCAGAAGACGCCCCGGAAGACATGATGTCTTCTGGAAGACAGGAAGACGAGCCGTCTTCCCAGGTATTCCGCGTGGAAGAAGCGACTTCCCCGGACCCCTATGAGATCACCATGGTCCCTAGTACTGCATCTATGCCTCAGAAGACCGAAGACGCACCATTCGACTCGTCTTCCCAGAAGACCATTCCGTCTTCCAAAGTCGAAGCCGAGGAAGACGCAGCCGCAGAAATAGCAGGGCCAGCAAAGAGCGAGGAGAGGGAAGCTACCTCAGTGGTACCCGAGGTAAGTGCAGGGCTTCCCAACCCATCAGAAGTCGAGGTAGTAGCTCCGGTAGGAGCAGATCATGTAGAGATTGCCACCGAGCAATCAGAGTAGTTAGCAAACTCAATCGACACTTCCAGATTTAGTAGGATCAAACATGCTATCTTAAGGGTGGCAGTTTTCCATGTAAAAATAGTTAGGACCCCATGTGGCAGCATAGGTAGCGTAGGAGTAACACAGTGGAGGGCTAATTGGGAAGAGGGACCGCATGCATGTGAGGTGACAACCTCTTGTCAGCGCCTCTCTCTCTCTCCCTGGTGGTCGCCTCCGCTGACTCTCGAGGCAGTTGGTTAAGTAGGATAGCAGGGTAGGAGAAAAGCTCTCTGAGAGCTCTGCCAGTTCTGTAGAATTTGGCAGTAACTGAACATACACACCGATTCTACAGGCAGGCAGGCGAGACACATTAGAGCAGAGACAGTCTTAGCGCACTACACCCGTTGTTGGAAACATACGAATAGTCTTGGAATATACATGAGGGGTCTGCATACTCGCACCAGCAGTGGTTCGAAGATGTAGATAGAGGTAGTGGACAGTTCAGGAACAGGGAACGGCATCCTCGTGCAGTCCTGTTGGCTGGGCTGGTGTGTCGAGGAGTAGACGCAGGGAGTAGAGGGAGTGAGCTTCCCAATGCCATTGTGACTTCTTCTCGGAGAATAGATTGTGGATTTGAGTGCAGTAGCTTCGCTCATATCTTCTGAATGGTGGAATGTATTGAATTCGCTCCCAATTGTGCATGGGAAGTGTTCTTCTTGAGTGGCGATGACTGTCAGCAGTTGTGGAAGTGTAGCTTGACTCGTTCAGTAGAGCACTTGGGATCTACGTACGAACGGTCTTCTGGGTAAGTGATCCCAGAAGACAGAGCAGTCAGAGCAACGAAGTGAAGAAGAAAGAAGACTTCTTCCCGCAACAGAAGACGACATCCTCGAGTAGAAGACGGTGCTACAGTACTCACGTTTGTTGTCTTCCTCCCCAAACTATTACAAGCAGGGATGGCTTGTTAGTCAGGATCCGGACTAGAAGCCTGTCGGAATCTTAATTGCCCTTTTTCATCCTGTTTTCTCTTGTTTGGATTTCTTCTTCTTCCCATCTTCCCTCATCTTCCCCATCTTCTTATCTTCTTCTAGTGAGCTTCCGATACTTCTATTGAGCTTCCGTGAAGGTGAATGTCGTTGTAGCGCTGCAGGAAGACAACTTCTGTAGGCAGAAGCCTGGGAAGGCTACAGGGGGCATACACCCTGTGATTTATCCAACCCGTTGGAATGTGAGTGTGAGAATAAGATGTAACGACCGTTACTAGTCGACTTCTGCGAAGCCGGACAGCCTTCTGGAGGTGTGAGAAGACGAGCTAAACCCCCAGAAGACGAGAATCGCTTCGGGAAGACGGTATCGAGAAGACCGGAAGAAGCAACCTGGAAGCAGGAAGATCGTCTTCCCGAGCTTCTCTGTGAATAGTTGTGTGATATTTTAGTTGGTAGTTGTTTGTTTGGGTCCAGAGCACCATTTGGCGTATCTGGAAGACGTGTTGTTTTGTGTGGTTTTGTGAGAAGACGGGATTTCTAGGCAAAACCCGTGTGTTTGTGTGTTTGAACAGATCTTAGAACTTAGAGCAGCGTTACTTGTGCAAATCCTCGGTGGGAACGATATCTTGTATACTAAATGGGCAAAAGGAGAAATCCTTCGTCACTACAGAGATTCAACAAAGACGATTTCTGTTTATTCCCAACACTGTGGCTGTTGTGGCAGTATGCATACGACTTGTAGAAAGTTGACTATATATAGTCTATATGATTGGAATCGTTTGTTTGAAGGAACAAAGTTAGGATTATTCAACTTCATTTTTCGAAGATAGATGGTTGGGAAGTTGTTGTTCAAACTCTCAACATCTATCAAGGTAACTTTTAGTGTACTATTTGGATAGTATGTATCACTGTTAGAATCATCACTATCCATGTGTTGTTTCACTCTTTCTCTCATCTCTGTAGTTATTCTCTCCTCGTAATCTTCTTTAAGACTACAATCCATCTCTTTTTGAACATCAAAGTCTTCATCGACAACATTATCTATATATCTCTAACTTTCTCTCTCTTTGGACGTGTCTACTTCACCTATTGTTACTTCTGGTCTTTCTTCCACAAGGTTTGGATCTGGAAGCCAAGCATCTTTTGCATCCATTGAGATGTCATAGTTACTCCCATGTCTTGTCCTCAACATGTCATGTTGTCCACGTGACTTGAAGTACTTGTTGTACTCCCTCATTCTTCCTGTCCGTTCATTCTTCGTGTTGATGCCATTCAGTCTAGAATTGTGATAGAGATAAACAAGCATCTCTGCACATTCAAGAGTCAAACTATTACGAACTGTAGAGTGCTGGACGAAGAAGTATCGAGACGAGGACAATTTTCTCTCAACCACATGATTCTACTTTGCTTTCTCTAAATGCTCGCTTCTTGGTACTCTAGCTATTTTTCGTAGCTTGCTTTCATTATTCTATAGTTTGATCTTTGAAGCATCGAGCTCTCTTATCTGACCAAGATTCTCACTCTTTGTAGCTCTGTCTTGAGCACCGATCATGGAGAGAGGGAGATCTTCAACCTTCCCTCTCTCTTTTCTTCCATTAACACCCTTTTGATTTTTCCCATCCAATCTCCCACTTAGTCGTTTGGTCCTCTTCTTTCTTGGAGTGCTACTTTCAGAAATCCTCCACTCTTGCTTTGATTCTTGGATTTTTGAGCACCTCCGCATCCATCTTGAAGTACATATTTCTTGGCTCTTGTCTCTTTTCATCCCCTTTTGTTTGATACTTTCCATGATCGATACATGGTCAGAGAAGAGTCTAGCGTCCACCGCGTATGAGATTTGTTATATTTTCATACTACGCTGCACTATCATGTGATATATCAACCATCTAGTCTTGACTCGTCCAACCTTCTTCCCAATTGGTTCTGTTGGGTGTAGGCATGTTCCTTTCTACTGTTCACACAAAAGAAGATGTTCACCAAAATCTGATTGGAGCAAGGTGTTTCTCCACAATCTCAATTCACTCTGCAAAAGAGGAGAGAGGTACTGGTCTATGTTGTTGCCTAGGAGCTCTACCATGTTCCAATCTTTGAGTAGGATCCACGAGGTCGTATCCACTCTCACAACTTATGTCTCATTTCTTGATTGTTTGATGCGTTCACCAAGATCACTCCTATTGATTCTATATATATGTCCCTAACGGCCTAGACGACCATGCCATCCTCCTTGACCCCTTGTTCTTGGACAATGATGTGATCTGTGAGCAAGATAGTCGTCCTTACTCTTCTTTCCTCATCGTATTTCAATATTTGAGTTCTCATCGAGAATAGTTGTTGTGGTCTAATATTTGTTCTTCCATTTTTAATTCTTGAAGAACAATAATGCTAACTTGTTATTGATCTCTCTTAATCATCTACGCAAGATGGTTACATGATGCGGATCTCTCAACCCTCTTATATTTAGGTTGATCTTAGGATTGTTCAACATCCAGTAACTCAAGTTAGCGAGAGGAACATTGATACCTTTTTAAACAGAGCATGTGTTATGTGTTATGTCTACTTTGGATTGCAAGGGGTCTGTTTTCATTATCGATCGCTTCGCACTTATGTTCTTCTCATTATTTTCATTTGATTGTCTTTTCTACTGGTTCATTGATTTAGTCAAGAGGGCCTTCTTAAGTCTCCTCCTCTTGGACATCAAGTTATCTCTTATAGTATCTCCCTCTCCATGGTTTGGAGAAGAAAGGAAGATATGATAGCTTTTTTCTCCACCCGCTCACAACTTTGGTGTATCCACTCAAATAATATCTTCCATGGTTATCTTTGTGTCATTTCTTCCTCATGTGTCTACTATTCCTAGATCCCATCTCATCATCGCGAGGGAATCCAAGTTTGGAAGAACTCATTGTGTTGTGTTTATCTAGAACTTGATCTCCGAGTTCTTGTAAGCAATGGACGAAAGTTTTGATAAACAGTAAAAAGACTACAAGATGCATGTGAACTGGAGTTCACTAAGAGCTTCATTCTAGACAAGAGCCAAGGAAATCAAGATCTCATTAACAATTTAGATATGAAAGATTTTCTCTCTTATTTCATCAACTCTATGTTGACGACACAACTCTAAACCTTGAGAAGTCGCTGGTTAGTCCAATGGACATGAGAGATTGAATTGGCTTGAAGAGTCGAGGTACATCATAGCAAGTGTTCAAGTATTTGAAGATCTGGATTAGGGTGAGCATGTCAGACATATAGGTGGTGAGGATAGTGGTAAGAAGATTGCAGAAGAGGCTTCAACACTGAGCTAATCGATGTCTATCCTGATTCAGTCGAGTGGTGTTGTTAACCTATGTGTTGAGAAATATCCTTACCTATCAATCAAATAAATATCCCTGATGTGTTTTTCAAGTCAAACGTGTCTTAATGCACTTTGGAAAACAGAACTCGTCTATTTTTTGTTTTATTTTCATTAAGTAATTGACTGTTCGTATTATGTGTATAGATAAACACTCTTTTACTCGATACTATATTTATATATATCCAATTCGCATTTGCTAGATATATCTACCTATTCATACCTCCTCCAATATAATATTACCAAGAATATTTATCACACAAGACTAAATGTGAAGTACTGTTAAATACTCTTACCAGTATTTTCTCCTTGGACGTATTTGCCGATTACACTACATCATAATGATATCTGCAGTTACTCGCAATTACTATCGATGTGTATGTTATGATGTTTTCCCGCATACTCAGAATTTAATGTAATATTGTTGTAAATATATCTACCCACTAATTAGTCTTTCCAAGAGTTCGGGCAGTAGACTGATTCGATACGAGGCATAAATACGATGATCGGTGTAGGAGCTCGGTGAGTTCTCAGGTGTCTGCTGGTACAGAAGATCATGAATATGTGACTCGTAGCTTGGGTCATGCAGGGTTCACAAAAGCTGTAACAAAGCATGACTCAGGCAGATGGTTGGGTACGTTTATGCTGTAGACCTCAGCTAATACGCTTGCTCGGGTTGATTTCTCCAATCTATATATTAAGGAGTTCGAAACTGCTTTCGAAGTTGATGATTTCTCGTGAAATGCAATCGCTGCAGCAAAGCCTTGGTTCTCATGTTTATTCGGCTTTTTTAATCGCCAAAGTAGTCCACTACCTACAGGTTACGAACCGTATAGGTTCTGAAACCTCAACTGCAAAAGAAGGCCGAACTAAGAATTAAAACCTTCCTTCCGCCTTATTTCTTCACCACCACACGAGACATGAATGAATGATTCATTAATTTAACCTATTACTCCTACGTCCCCTGGCAAACATAAATTTTCTACCACCGTCAGAAATTGCCAGGAGACAATGGTTAGAAGTTGTTTTGTCCCATGAAAAAGTTCTCCTCCATGATCTCATGGCGATTGCATGTCTTCTGTTCCGGCGGATTAGAAGTGTTTCTTCGCCATGAATCCAACGAACCGAACTACAACAACAACTCCCTCAAACACATTCTAGTGTAGGACGAAGTTCGTGATTGATGAGGAGACGAGACAGACCCCCATACAGTCGAGCAGCATCATTATCATCCGCAGCGTGACCGACCGATCGACAGTAGGTCAGGCAGAAACCTCGAATTTAAGTTGGGCACCAAAACGCGGTACTGCATCAAACTGGAGTTGCTCAGAAAGACTGCAATGAAATACAATCATTCATCAATACTCCTCGAATTCGAACGAAGGCAGCGCAGGCCGCATGAATGGCCTTGACCAGTTACCAGTTGAACAAATGAATGTTGGGCTGACCAACAGCGGAGCGGTATGGTACTTACACCAAAGCCCCGTCCAGAACTTGACGGTGAACGGCCCCCAGTCCGGGCTCAACTGGTTTATTGAACCCGAATCCCTTCGAACTCGATGATGGAAAGAGTTGATAGAAACAATCAATTACCCCTCCCATCCCATCCCCTCCCCTCGATAATCTCAGCTCCACAAACTAGCTCGCCCTGTCATCAGCATCGGTAGTCAGCCCTGTTGGTTGCTGAATGCATTCGAATGTGTCTTGAACTCCAGAATACTTCGGAAAGAAACCCCGAGCAAACCACTGTTCTGTCTCGACCAAGTCCGAATTGCAGTAAGATGGCGATAGCTTGAGATGGTTTCTATCTTTCCATGATCTCTGTACATGGCCTGCATTGGGAGTTTCCCTTGGGGTTGGTCAAGCAGAGTAGCATAAACAGAAATGGAGAGGTCTTTCGGAAATGGAACATTCTGAGGATGTGTCAAGCTGGAAAACACAGCGTAAGCCCAAGAAGATTTAGAGAGGTCAAGGACAGCACCTGATTTCTCAGAACTCGGAATCCAAGGAATCGGTATATCCGTGGAAGGTCTTGCACTTGGTAAACTCGTCCATTTCGGGCCACGCACGCTCGACAGCATGGTTTTCTCTGATATGATGAAGCCTGTCACGAACTTGATCCATCGGGGGTCGTTCGTTTGGGTCTTCATGGGTACAGAGAAGGGCCACTCTTAAGACCAGCTGGACCTGCTTCATTTGATTCTCTTCCCCAAACCGAACTTTCTTCGTTGTAGGACTGGGTTGACCAGAGATTGGAAAAGCGTTCAGATTAGCAGGTGGACTACTATCCTTTGAAGGTTGCTGCTGTTCTTTCGGACAGTTCTTGCCTTCGTTTAGAAGAAAGTGATCAATCACATCCAGAATGTCATCACAGTCCGAAGAAGTGCATGCATCCATAACCCACTGTCGAAGTGTCTTATCACCGAACGAGCTATCTGTTGGTGACTTGCCAGTGAACAACTCCAGCAGGACCATACCAAAGCTGTAAACGTCTCCCTTCGCCGATACTCTAGATAGTGACCCATATTCTGCAGCACTCAGACATTATCGCTCACAAAGCCCAGAAGACATTCAATAGACTGGAAAACAGACGAGGAGAAAAGAGGATCATAGAGTTTGCCTAAGTCACGTGCACCCATCCAGAGGAAACAGCGATACATTCCATTATTCTTGCCAGCATTCATTCGGTTCAGAAGTTCGAACTTGTGCAATCGTCACTGGACTAAACTCATGGACTGACACCCAAATACCAGACAGAGCTGGATCATGGAAGGACCGATGGATGATGCGGATTAGGTACTAGATGTAAGTGAAATACAAAGAAGATGTGAATCGGGGTGCTCATGATGTACCTGGGGCTACGTAGCCGGGGGTGCCGACGACAGACAGAGCGGTGGATTCTCCATAGTCAGCATTCAGTTTCGGGTTGACGAACTTGGCAATGCTGAAATCTGTGACCTTTGGGTTGAAATCATCGTCCAGAAGTATGTTGCTCGGCTTGATATCGAGATGAAGAATCGGAGTCCCGTGCTCATGGTGCAAGAAGGCCAGAGCATCAGCAACGCCAGTGCAGATTTTGAGCCGTGCCTCGAGGGGCATTTCGCACTTGCCATTCTCCACCTCGTGCAGATGATCGTGCAAACTGCCGTTTGAAATGTACTCCAGAATCAGACTCTTCTGATAACCCGAGTAAGAAACGCCCATGACTCTGACAAGGTTTCTATGCCGGAGATATCCCAGACCCTCCATCTCCCGAACAATCCGACTCTTTCCCTTCTTGTCATGCCTTTCATCCTGTCCCATCTCCATTTTCTTCACTGCAACTACCCTGACCTTGCCTTCCTGCGCTTCGACTCTGTACACCGTGCTCCCGGCTCCTTTGCCGATGATGTTCTGCTCATTTGTTGTCGCTGCCTCCAGCTCCTTGGTTGTGATGAGCAACTTCTGCTCCGAATCACCGGTGTCAAATAAAACCACTGGCGACTTCCGCCTCGAAGACCCAAAGAATATAATGGCTCCCAAAAGGAGAACCAGGAAGAAAAACGCCCCAATTGCCAGACACAGCAGCAGTATTCTGTAACATCTCCAGCCACTGCACTTACCTCCGAGCAGGGAACCAGACAGAGGAGACATGGGAGCTACACAAGCCGGAAGAGGATCCCCACAAAGGCCCGGATTATTCATGAAAGACGTGCTGGGAAGAGAGCTGAACTGAGTTCCTTCGGGCAATCGACCTGAGAAATTGTTGTTGGACACGTTGAAGAACGTGAGTGAAGTCAATCCAGAGAGTTCGGACGGTATTGGTCCCCAGAACTCGTTTAATGACAAATCTAGACGCTGAAGCAGGGTCAGATTGCCGAGAGTCGGCGGAAGGTTCCCATTCAGATCATTCTTGGACACGCTCAAGAATACCAACCCCGACAGATCTCCGACCTGCCCTGGAATGGGTCCGTTCAGGTGGTTGGATGTGAGGTCGATCGAGGTGGTTGTCGAGATTCCATGGCTTAGTGACATGGTGCCGACGTCGCTGTCTCCAACTTCGATAGTGTATATCTCGTACAGTGCGTCTGGAGAAGGAGTCGTGCTCGTTAGACTCGGAAATTGTAGACCTTCGAGACTTCCGAGATCTGGAGGAATGTAGCCCCAGAAGTTGTTATAAGAGAGGTCCAGCACCTTCAAGGACTTGAGCTTCGTAACCCACCAAGGGACTTCTCCAGACAAGACGTTGTGCGCAACTGATAGAACTACGAGTGAGTTTGACAGTGAGTCCAGATCCAGAATCGGTGGTAACGTTCCGTTGAGATCGTTTTTCGACAAATCCAGCACCCGCAGCAGCGAACAATTTCCAAGCGAGTAGGGAATCGGACCCCACAGGCGATTGTTCGACAGTGACAGCGTCTTCAAACTCCGCCCGAATTTCTGCCCGAAAGAAGATGGAATCTGACCTTCGAGGAGATTGCTCGCCAGAGTCAAATGCTCGAGTGCTGTACAGTTTCCCAGATCCTCAGGCACTGGTCCGGCGAACGAGTTGTGTGCCAAATTGAGATATCGGAGAGAACTCTTCGAACCGAAGAAGGCAGGAATGTTACCACTTAGAGCATTGTGAGAGAGATCCAACGCCTTGATTGGAACTGACGACCATCCCTGAGGGATCTCACCGGCCAGCTTGTTGTGAGACAGCAGAGATACTTCAGCTATGGAAGTCGGCAGACTTCCCGAGAGGCTGTTGTACGAGAGATCCAAAACTGTGGTGCTAAAGACGGAAGTGTTGAAGGGGATGTTCGGAATGGAACCTATCACTGAATTCTTAGAAAGATTCAACTCCCTGAGCAAAGGAAACGAACCATCAAAGAACACTGGAATGGTGCCACCCAGCAGATTGTTCCCCAGAGAGAGAACCTCGAGTCTCGTGAGTTTGGAAAGGGACTGGGGAATTTCTCCAGTTAGATTACTGCCGGCGAAGGTTATAATCCTCGTGTGTGGTAGAATGTTGGCAACATCATCGAGAATCTGGACTGTCAGCCCCGCATTGTTGTCGAGATAAATTTCATCCAACCCCGCCAGCCTAGTCTCCCCATCGGCCAAACTGGTCCAGCTCTCAGGAAGCCTGCCCTGCAGCTGGTTGTTGGACAGAATGAGCGCCCGAAATCGTGTGCTGTTGAGAAACCCAAAATTATGTTCAAACTGCCTGATAAGATTCCCAGATAGGTCTAGACTCTCCATATAGGGCTCCATTTCTACGAGATGATATGGAATTCTGGTGAACTGGTTGTTCGCAAGATTCAGATGTTGGAAGCCCGAAAGCTTTCTCCCGTACAGAGACGAGTCGCCCATTAAGTTCGAAGACAAGTCCAGGCGTTCGACCACGTAGGGCAACGCCGAAGGGAAGACCGAGATCCGATTATGGTCGAGGTATAGATTTTTCAACCGCAGTGAAGCAAAATCTTCTGGAATAGTTTGGATGAGATTCGAGGACAGAACCAAAGTGTCTAGAGACGAAGCCAGGATCTCCCACGACGATGAAGGCAAATTGTCGATCTCATTTTGGGACAAATCCAACGTAATTAAATTGGATAGGTTCAGCAATATCTCCGGAAAATTGTTCAGGCCATTGTCCTTCAAATTCATATACCTGAGGCTGGCCAGACCTCCTGCAGAAGTTGGAAGGGCTGAAATGTTGTTGCAAGAAACTGTTAGCTTAACCAGTTGTGTCATTCTACCCACTGAAAATGGCAGTGTTTGCAGCGCATTGTAGTCCAGTACAAGGTTCCTAAGCTTGGGCAATTGTGTCACCGAGTCCGGAATCCATGTGATGAAGTTCCGTGACAAATCCAAATCCACCAGCTCGGTCCAGCCACCAAATGATGCAGGAATGGTCCCAATAAAGTTCGAACGGAGTAGCAAGGTTTCCAGCCGGCATGGAAAGGAAGGAACGCTCATAGTCGCAAACTTATTGTTGGACAGGTCGAGTTTCTTCAGTTGGCTCATCTGCAGAAAAACTTGCGGAAACTCCCGGATCTGATTGCGTGCCAGATTAACGGAAGTGAGATTCCGCAAACTGAGAAGAGAATCCGGGACAGAGGAGATCAAATTGCCGACGAGGGATAAACTTTCCAAGCTTGACAGGGCCCCCAGAGATGCTGGAATTTCTGGAATGCTGAGCCCGTATGGCGACGAGGGAGACCTGTTGGGCAGCTTGATCCCGATTACCGTGTTCGAGAGCGAACACCTGACGAAGGGCCATTTATCGACGCAGCAATCAGACTCGAGCTGCCACGATGAAAACAAGTTGCCATAAGCAATAGGAACTAGAGCCTTGAGGTCCAACAGAGCTTGCCTCTCTACGTCCGAACATCCTTTCACGCCCTGCGTTATCCAACCTGAACCCTGCACCAGCACTACAATCAGCACCCACCATCTCGCTAATACCTCTGTCCTTCTCCATTTCATAGTACTTCTACTACTACTACATCCTCCCGCTGCCATAGATCTCCAGATCAGCGTTGGCAGGTTAGAAGCTAAAGATTGCTCCCACCTGCCTTCCGAACGACAGGCCTGTTCGGCCTTTAATTTCATGAAATCGCCTACTTCTTGCTGTCGTCGTTCTCGTCGTCACGCTGTGCGAAATTAGACCCAGAAGAAGCCACTCTTCTTCTACTTACTCCTCTCTCTCTCTCTTTCGTGCGGGGAATTAGAGAGAGGGGGTACGATGCGGAGTTTCAAGATTCGATCCGAATTCACTACTTACTGAATTGCTGATAATTTCGAACTACTACTATTATCACTAGGTGCTAAAGGCTACTACTACTAGTCGAATTGTAAAGATCTTTGCTCGAGACTCATGGTGGTCGTAATCTGTGTACACACTACGCAGAGAGGACCAGACGAGTCGCACGCACCGCTAGGACTGGACTCGGAAGCACCCAAACGATTCGATATTCGATTAAGCTTTCTCATAACGCAGATCCAATCTTTTCTTCCCCTTTCCCTTCCCTTCGTCCCTTCCGTTGATTGCTTCCTTCCTTCTTCCTTCCTTCCTTCCTTTTCGGCAGCAATAGTAGAACACAGTGAAGTGACTAGTTCTTTCGTTAGCAGCATTCCATCTCATCACATCACAGTCAGTTGCATTTCGTGAGTGACGACGAGTCGGAATCCTTCTTTCCTTGGTGATACTGTTGGCCTTCTCGCTCGTCCATCGAACACGGCGCGAGCGAAGCGCATGACCTGATCTGACCTGTCTGGCTGTCTCGCGGGCCTCTTAAATTAACTCCTCCTGTTGATAGCAGCGCGTTCGAGCGATTCCAGGCCCGGTGGAAGGCGTCGCATGTGCTCGAGCCAGGCTTATCTCCCCGCCCTCTCCAATTACGAGCTCAAAATCATGTGTGCTTCTCCGCGCCCTTCGCTATGGGACCGAAATGGTTTGAACTCCTGAGCAATCCACGGCCATGGGCTCGACGCCCGCCTACTATTCCAGCTCCACGATCGTGCATGTTAATTCCCTTATTGACTCACTCACTACGTCCCGTCGCGTCCCGTTCCCTTCGTCTCCGGGATTGCTATCGTCTTCTAATCTTTTTCAGGCGGAGAATACACAACACCAACAGGTCGGTAAAGCCCCGACCACGGAGTAATATGAGAATTAGGAGTTTTCAGTTATCATCAGAGTTACAAAAGGGAAGCAGCAAAATTTATCCAGTCTTCCACCTTCCCGGTAGAAGTTACGTGTTTTTTAAGCCAAGCGCAGTCAGTAAAGTTGCATTTACATCGGTGCGTTTGCGGCGTTGTTCCCGTTTCCATAGGTATATTTCGTATTTTTGTTAGTCGTTTCACGACTACTTTCTCCGTGTGACAAAATATGCATGCTGGATGAACTCCGGGGAACTTTTGCTCGCTTTATGTTATCAAGAATATATATATATGTTAAGTAAAAAATATATATTAAGTAAGTATAAAGAATTAAAATATTTTATAAAGATTATCTATTACTCATGTCTGGAAACACGAGGAGGGTAGAACATAACCCATAAGTCTTGACCTGAGTGTCGCGCTTCAGAAGATACAAGACCGAGACTCCAAAGTCATTAATACATTAATATACACTGAAGTTTAATTTAATACCTAACCCTTCTTGCCGGAAGGATTAGGTATTAAATTAACCTCCTGTATATTTTCCTCCTCCATCAGAAGAGGGAAGAGGTGAATATGCAGGTGCTCTGACCAAAACAATCAGCTTGCATTGGAATTCCTCGGCTATGCGTTAGCGATTTATCCGGATATTTCGTTATTTTTAGTTCTCATAACGATTTCATTAGAATGTACTTGCTATTTCAATTTTCTTGCCGATTTTCAGAACGACTCCATTCATCCTTCTCACTACATGACAAAAAAATCTCCTTCCTTCTCAGTTTTCACAGTGAAGTATGACAATACTTATTAGTCACTGAAAACATGTTTAACCTACCATAATATAACAGAGATCCGATTTGAACAAAACATCGTGTCGGATCCGTAACCGCCCTCCCATGCATAACAAACACAATGTCTCTGATGGCATCATGAGTAGCTATCCGCCTTCCACCGTGAGGATAGCGAGCAAAGTGTCGATCCGAGATGTCGAGCGAGACACCGCATTCAGAGATGGACAGTGTCGAAGCAACAGGTTTGATCAAGCCTAGACAGAACCTCATCGTTATAAAGAAGATAGTCAGTGCGAGTCAGAACACTTTTATGCAAGATCGAGCTATGAGTCGAGAGTCTGCGCCCTTGTCCGAACAAGAACGGAGTCTAGTATCTCGTGAGATGGAAAGATCAACTAAGGACGTGTGAAGAACTTGCTATAAGTGGTGTCCCGTTAGAGAGGATTGCTGCCCGTGAGATCCATCTGTAGCTAAGATATCGAATCGGAGATGTGTCTCACGTGCCTCAAGAGTCGAACTATCTCTTGTCTCACGAAGACACATCTCTAGTGCGTAAGAACCATCCTCCACCTCTGTCACATCTTCAGAATAGGTCTATCTCGCATGAGAAAATGACAACATAGTCAAGGTGCTGAGAAGACTCAATAATCCAAAAAGGTTGTCGAAACAGTCTCTTCCATAAATAATAAACCCACCCTGTCACATGAAATCTGCAATGATGTCTACTTACGTGCGAGAGGTCCTACAACACACTCAAAGGTCCTCTAGATGTCGTCAAAGATCTCATGATTCTCTTATCAAACTCTCTAAGGTGTGAGATGAAGATAAGAGATGAAGATATTATGCGGAGTAAGTAACTCGGACGACGTGCAATGGAAGAAGAAAGGATACCAAAGGCAACCTGGGGGTCCTCTAACCTAAAGAGACCCTCAATATGCAAAACATCCTCCGCTAGAGCTACATCTAAGAACCGAGAGACGAAATCCTCTGAACCCACTGTACTCCAAGGATACGTAAATCATCTCTAGATGTAACAAATCTCTCTGGGAGCTAGAGGTCCGACGGAATACATACGAGAGACCAAGCACTATACTTTGACACTTTCACTCTCAACCTTGTCAAGCTCAACTGAGAGACAAGGTGATCAAAGATATCACATACTTGGTCCGCCAGACCTACGATATGTGTGTCATCAGCTAAAGATGAAAAGACACAACCTGTAGCAACCAAAGCGATGACCAAGAGAACTCTATAGTGAGCTATGACAAGAGAGGTCCATCCAAAAGGTCTCCTTCACAAGTACCTGCAATAGAGTTGATGATTGTAACCTCCTCTATCGAAGGACCATGTTGATAATAAAGAGAGGAGGGGAATAATTACTTACTACTAATTACTTATTACTTTACACACGTAGTCATAATAATAGATAGGACTATGTAAAGTATAGGATCTTTTTGAAAGTATATTTCTCGTATAGTCGAGAAATTATGCCGGTTGTGTAAATACAAAAACTATCATAACATAGTGTTGTGACTTTCAGTCTTTTTCTCACAACTTTTTACCTTCAATGTAAATTATACATATATTGCGACCAAAATATAAATTTATAGTTTTGCTTTCTCTCATCGGGAACTTATCGATTTCCACCCAAATCTTTCCAAAGTACTAGGAGGTGTCATTTATATATAAATGGATTATTTCTTAAGCTCGCATAAAAATTGAGACGAGTCTGTGGGACTAGCCCGGCATGCCCATCAGGCTCACCCGACTCATTTTGGTGGGTCATGTTCTTTTTTTGTGTGAACTGTCCGATCGATGTCCGGATCGAAACTGTGAATCAGATTCTTACTGCTAACTAGGCAGTAACTATTGACCCCATGAAAAAGAAAATTATCATTTCTTGATAACGAGAGGGAAGTTTCATATGGTAGAGTTATATATGTTGTGGAATCCAAGAAAAACAAGTGACTATTGGGATTATGAATGCTATGCATTTGTCGAGACAATCAATTATTGAATTTCAGGACTTTGTTACATGAGTAGTTATATAAAATGTGTTTATGTGGTATGTTCTAAGTCAGTGCAAAATATTTTGACGAGCTCTTCATATTTTATATTTTTGCATGTAACACACGGTTAGATCAATGTTTTGCTACAAAATTAACATCAGCATCATATATTAAATCAAATATAATAATACTTATGTGTAACATATATATGTAAATATTTATATATACATACATATTTATCTTGTATGCCAGTATATTGTTATGATAGAATATATATATGATAGGTGAATTATATGAAGAGTTATAATATATATAACTCAAATATGATATCATTTTTAAAATGTATACATATTTATTACATATTCAATTTAGAGTTCATATATACATCTACATGATACACAAGTATATGTACGTGTATATATATATATATATATTGGACTTGGATAATTAATTATATGCGAAAGAATAATAAATTTTGTTATACAATGATAGACATGTCATTGTATAACAAAATTTATTATTCTTTCGCATAATAAGTGCGAAAGAATAATAAATATAAAAATATTTTCTGAGGATAGAATCTCTATATATCAAATATATAGAGACTTTGTCATGTGAGCTTGATATTATTTTGATGAACGGAATTGGTGAAATATAGCAAGACTAGAGCGAAGAACAAGTATAGGAGAAAGCCATAAGAACTACTGAAACAAAGATTTAGATGATGTGGTTCTACCTCATGGCTACGGGTAGGAGCTTAGAGGGTCAAAATTATCCAGCGCTTTTTTTGTCCATCTTCATTGCAGTCACTATCAACATTGAAGCAATGACATAAAGCGTTAGAGATTGCCACGGATCAAAAGGTTCCATCTGTAGCATCATACATACTTCGATCATCATCCGCATTGCATCGCACAACACGAAGTGTGATAGTACGATACACAATCCTCCGTATCGCACAACACGAGAAGAACAACAAGATTATTTATTTCCTTTGTTCTTCTATATTTTATGTCAAAATTTTTGTTAGTTAATTCCACCTTCATATTCATTTTAGAATAACCGCTATGTCGGATTATACTTCATGAAGTGAATTTATTCTCTGACTTTCTCTAGTTCTATCTTATTCACTTTTTCAAAACCTCCACTCTGCTATGCAAATGCATAACAAAAACACTGTTACCTTATTTAACTTGTCCGAGTAAAATATCTTTTCCAAATATATCGAAATGACACCCCTACTGTTCCTAGCAGCTAGAAACACAAATGACCACGATGCGAAAGTAATCACTTTGTCATTCGCGTTTCTATCTAAATTTGGAGTTCGCTTGGACTTGC
The DNA here is from genome assembly GCA_036924285.1 of Asterella californica. NCBI lineage: Eukaryota > Viridiplantae > Streptophyta > Marchantiopsida > Marchantiales > Aytoniaceae > Asterella > Asterella californica. The sequence continues at coordinate 18,352,767 of JAYKYS010000010.1, read as the reverse complement.
CCTCTCGTGGTTTTCTGAAGAGAAACCATCGGTAGGTAAACTCATCACGAACTGGAAGAGAGAGAAAAACGTAAAATACAAATTCTCACAACTATGTGAATGAGTTTACCACTCAATGTGAGTTTGTATTTTTGTTATGCGTTAATATAGTTTTACGTATATTATAGAAAAAAAGAGTGAAAAATATAAAAATGTTGTCTTATTAGTCGATGGTTAAAACGAGAGAAGGGTGAACTCCAATGGAGAGAGGGGATCTGAAACTCAGAAGGGGGCATACATATATGGCTCCCTTTGCAATTCCACTGCAAGCGTATAATGTTATACATTTGCGTGGAATTGCAAATTTCAAATGTTGCACATTTGCAAACATATACATCTGCAAATGTATAACATTTGCGTCTGGATTTGAGATCATTCATTTAAATTTCTCATAGGACGTCTTCTGTAACAAGTGAAACGTAAAAGAAAACACACTGAAGGTTTTTTTGCCTTGACTTACAGTCGTCTCGCATTCTACTCACGGCGGCTAGGTTTTTGTCTATGCAAATGCGAATGTAGCTTAAGTAGGGAGGGAACGAGACGCAATGAAGCTTAAGTTATGAACATGGTCTTTCTTAGTGATTTCCTGATTTCTGCCACTACCGTGAGTTGGAGTTAGACATGGATAGCAAACGTCGAGAAGCCCGCTCGTCATCTTCAATGCTACATCCATGCAAGCAACGGTCGCTGATAGAGAGTTTCAACTTCCAACAAATCATTCCACTGGGCTCTGTGTGTTTCATGTGCAAACATTCGATCCATCACACTGGTATCCACCAATATGATGGTGGAATTTGAGATCAACAAATTTCAAACAGTGCGGTGTCAAAGTTAAAAGAATCGATAACACTCAACCGTTATAACAACTCCACTGGAATAGGGTCGTTACTTGTTGTATTCTCGTGAAATATTCAGATGACAAAATCATGCATACCCTACTGTACACTTATCATAATCTTTCTGAATTATTTTGTCCTATGTGACTCCTGGCCTCGAGGGTCTGTTTTATCAGTTAGTAGATTGCATGTATATTCGCATGAAATATTCAGATGACAAAATCATGCATACCCAATTGTAAACTTATCATAACGGTTCTGAATTATCTTTTCTTATGTGACTCCGGGCCTCCCAGAGTCTTGTCTTTTATCAGTTAGCAGATTGCATGCATATTCGCATGAGAAATCACGCATACCCTCTTGTAAACTTATCATACCTTTTTGAATTATCTTGTCCTATGTGACTCCTGGCCACTCAGAGTCTGTCTTTTATCAGTTAGCAGATTGCATATATATTCATGGTTATTCATCTCTCTTTCATCTGAAGTTGCAAACTTAATTTATTACCTAACCCTTCCGACTTAATGTATTTACGAATGTATTGTTTTTTGTCTACTAGGCTCTTTCACTTGTACCCTCTGAAGCGCATACTCCTGCACTCCACTTATGGATTTTCTAATAACGTTTCTAATAACTGTTTTTATTAAATTTAATCTAAAATATATATATATAACACTTATAATATTTTTGATATCTTAAAGAGAGCAAAAGGTCCTAAAGTTTAATTGAGCATGGTTATTCACAAGTTTCTGTTACTTGTTTATTTGCTTATTTATTCATCTCTTCCTTTTGACACATTTAAGAGCACAGCAGGTTTAATGTATTATTTTAATATAACAAAATTAGATGTTTATATTGAATTAATATATTTTTGTTAACCGCCTCTCTCACTTATAGTTTCTACAACTAGTGAGTTAGTGTTTGGTTTATGAGTTATGTTTGGGTTTGTTATAATAACAATTTTTGCTAAAAATTATAAATATATTTATATTTTATAACTAACATAACACTTACATCATTTTATTATTAAAAATACTAGCTAAAGTATTTTTAAAGATGATTTTTTGATGTTTATTCGCACTATTATCTGGTTGTAGTTAGATGGGAGTTAGCATCAAGTATTAAACACTTAAATATCTGTTATTTATTACACGAATCAATAAAGCGTCACATTTGTTTCTCACTGCCCCTTCTCTTTTATCCTTATCTTTAAATCACCTTAAAAATTAGTTTTGGAAAATGATATCAAAGCAAAGACAAATCTTTTGTTCCGAATAGAAAAGAACCGAGTTAGTTCCAGGGGGGAGCAATTCTTGTTCTTGGGTTTATTCAATTAGAAATGAAAATCGGCATCCAAGTGTTCTTTTTCCCTTTGAACTTTTCAAAGTGTAAAATTAACTTCATTTCGTTCTTCTCGAATTATTTTCGTTCAGTTCTTCTTTTTGGAAAATCCACTTTGGAAGAGGAATAGAGAGTGATATGAAAAATAACTATACTTCAGAAGAATAGTAGAATAATCGGAATTCTTGCTTGTCCTTTGCCTTCTTAAACCTCAGGCTGCATGCATATTATTAGTCGCCACGGTTCCGATGCTTGACTGGAATTATTATGTTTAAGGAAGTAACGAAATCTTGCCAATAACGAATAGTTTAAACTTTGACGCTCACTAATATCTGGACTTTTACAATTGACAAATAAAGCGTTGGTTGCTTGGCTCTTCGGGTCTCAGTTTCTCTTGTTTCCCTTTTAAAGCTTGATGAGGTCTTTCCATCCGTTTTCTATTCATTATGTGGTGGTTTTCTCAACTCACAAATAAAACATCACAAAATTGACAGCATGAACGTGTGTAAATACTTGCACTTCCATTTTTCAAGTCTATGTAAGTACTAATAATTAAGAAATGAACTCAAATATTATAACCTCTACCCACTTTGACAATTCTCATATTTGCCTTGTTAGATCTATAGTGAATTCAATAAGCATCCTCGTGCTCGATCGACTTTGTGAACTTTTGCTCTCTGGATGATATCGGAAAAGATATATCTGTTATACAAAGAATCTTCAGTATATTATGTTAAAATTAATATATAACTATTAAATATTAAAACATCTCAGAGAACCCATAAGTAAAACAAAGAGACGTGCTTCGAGAGATACATATGCCACAGCCTACCAACCAAAAGAATATATTAATCTATCATCTAACTTTTTCAGCCAGAAAGGTTAGATGATAAATTAAACTTGCTAGTCTCTCCACCTTCGATGGAAGAGGTGAATAATAAAAAAATAAACCATAACACACTTTTGTGAATTTATTGTAAAATACTCACTTACTAACACACTTTTCAAGAACACACTGCATCATATATCCCGTACCTTTGTTAGCCTTTCCATCTGGAAATACCTGGTTGTACACCTTCATTTTTCATAAAAGAGGAACGAGGAGCTAGACTTGCAATGGAATTTTCAGACTATGCATTAACGATTTATCTTGATCTGTCCTCTTCTTTTTTCCTTCCCGTTTTCATAGTGACTCCATCCGTTTGGTCCCGTTATTTATTTTCTCCTTCCAGTTTTCACAACGACTTCATCAGACCGTTCCACTACAAGACAACATTTTTTCTTTTTTTGTCGGGTTTTCACAATCGATGTATATTTATACTAATGCATAGCAAAAAAAAGTTACCAAGTTTCTCCCCTGATAAGGTCCGTCGTCCCTTCCTCTCCATGGAGCATGTCTATTTGGTTAACTGATTTGCAAGTCCGTTATCTTTGCATATTACATCTAAGTACACATTTGAATATTAACATATGCATCTGAAGAGGGAGAGGCAAGTATACAGGTACTCTAATGAAACCCCTCTTCTGGTATAAAAGAGAATTGATGGGAATATTCTCTTTAGATCTTTTTCTACAAAGCAAAACTGCTCCAAGATATCTGTCACTTGAATAACTGGTTCTTTATCATGTATGGATTAAAATAATTTATTACTTTTTTGCAAAAAGAACACAGTATTTCTCCAACGCTGATTGTCGCATCAGTTTTAGAACTTAGACAAAAATGTTATGAAGAAATTAACTCAATTTGCTGTGGATAACCCAGAGAACCACGTTTCACATACACGTACAATGAAGAAAAAAGAAGAAGGTAAAACTAAAAATATGGGTAACCCAAACACTAAAGTATCAAGGGAAGTTTAACACCAAACACTTCTTGAAGGGTTTTCTTATAAAGTATAACATACAATAATTGATTGACCTATAAGCTTGACTTCGACGGCGTCCTCCTCGAAGTCAAGCTTATAGGTCAGTCAATTGTTATGTTAACATGTCGTTTCCTTGATATATAGCTCATATGAACAATGGCCCATGCTAGATATTGTGGTCTATAAGTAACAAAGAGCGAAGACAATAATAAGACAATCTGAAATTGGAAGAACATGGTGTTAGAATTAAACTTGAGAGAGGTTTGTGCAGTGGAAAATAGTGTTACGCTAAAGATCCTTTACGCTAGTTTGAAATAGAAAACAACATTTACTTTGGTGCTGAACGTATGAGGTCCCTGCAGTTTTCTACCGGTTTTATCATTTCTCCTCTAAGTTGTTTATTTGCGAAGGAAAGTTGGCATGATTATTCATGGGATCATTTTGAACATAAAATCGTGTTGTTTATAAAATTTGTGAATCTTTCAGCTACTTTCAACTACGAGTGTGGTTGGAACGAATTAATAAGAAACAGTAATGCATTATGGATTTGGTTTCCCACTGCACAAATTTATCTCAATATCTTCTATATGGAAATAGACAAAACGAATGTGCAGTATGTGAATGGAGAATTGAAACTCGATTGGACATAAATAAATTTAGTAAAAGTGACTAGTATAGCAACAAATTTGAGTTGCTAAAGGTGATGCACATTTATCCAACAGGTGAGACTATTTAAACTCGCACAAAAGCAAACTACTACAATAGAAACAAATTAGTTCATGCATTCACGTGCATAGATAATTGGTTGACTATCTCAAATTGGGCAAGATATGTTGATAACGGATAATTTTTACATTTAGATTTTATCATTTGTAGTGTTCAATCATAATGAAAATGAAAACATCGGAAAACATACATGTGCAAATAGTTTTGCACTAAATTATTGAAAAATAGCAAACATTAGATTAGAGATATCCTAGAAGCAATGAAGCATCAGTTCAACACTATATTCTAATAAAAGATTAGTTGACCCTCATAGCAATGAAATGAACCTAAATCATAAATACCACTATATTGGCAGTGAGTACCCTAATCTCTAATTAGTTTAGTAGGAACCAAATAGCATTTAGTTCTAGAGTGTGCCTCCATCAGAAATGTGCAACATTGTATCATTTTGGTTGGTTGTCGTCCGAAAGCCATCTACTGTGCAAAGAAAGAAGAGAAAGAGATATATAATTCTAGCCCTAAATGGATCTATGATTCCATCCACATGAGGAGAAATGAGAAAGTAATGATCAGAGTACTATGGACACGGAGAAAGATTTGAATTCAAAATTGTGCTAGTAAAAAAATGTCAACACGGTTTATGGACCCCTCATACTCTCTACAAGAGCCAGGCAAAACCGGTCATAAAAATATACAATCAAAAATACCAAATTTTTACTAACCGGCAGCATGTAAGCCTGTCGGTTCTAAAACCCAAAATCCCAACGGTAAGATGTTTTGGCTGCTATGGTGTTTTGAGTTTCTTAGCAAGTTGCTAGGCCTCTCCTCCCTCTCTATTAAACCTTTGTTGCAATTAGCTGACCCAAACCCAACTGAACTTCTTTCTTTTGCTCTCTCGCTCCGCTCTCTCCTCGTTGTGCTCTCGAGGTGCACCTTTTTTCTTGGTGTCATCAACCGGCTCCTCTCCATCACCATCGTAGGCTTTAGATATCAAATCTGCATTTGCATGCTTCTTCTCTGATCAATCATAGATCTCATAGTCGTACTTTGACAATAAGAGCTTTCACCTTGCTAATCGTCTTTCGATCATCAGTTTATTGAAGATGTACTTCAATATCGTATGATCGGTAACGATAGTGAACTTGACTCTTATGAGATAATGTCAAAATTATCTCAGAGCATATATCACTGCTAATCCTTCTATCTCTGTTACATAATGATTTTTCTCTATCTTGATCATCCTATTGTGTATACTCATGGTGGACATACACAATATGATGATCTCTACCTTCAACATCAACTGCTACTGCTATATTTGAAACATTAGTATATATAATAAATTGTTTATTCCAATCGGGTTTAACCAAGATTGGAGCTGAAGTAAGATCTTTCTTCAGTTCCTCAAATGCGGCTAGAGCTTCTTCATCTCTTAAAATCAACATGTAATCTACCTCTTTCTTTAATATATAGTCAAAACATATACTTTATGTGAGAACGAGAGTATAAACCTTTGATAATACCCCACGATAAAATTGATGTACTTAGTGAGAGTACTAAGAAAAATGAGCTCTCTTTTGCACCTTATCCGGATCAACTGCAATGTCGTCTTTGCCGTCCGGACTCCAAGATGCATTTGCTACATCTAAACATTTCAAGATCTTCACAAGATGCTCAAAATGCTTCTCCTTACTCTCGTAAACACAAATGTCATCTATAATATATCTCACAAACTTCCCTAAGACAGGTTCTAACACTTTGTTCATAAATCTTTGAAACGTAGTAGGAGCATTACATAGATCAGACGGTATGACTCGAAATGCAAACATACCCCACGGAGTAGTGAAAGTAGTCAGGTGTTGATGTTCTGACGCAATTTTGATCTGGTTATATTTGTTCTAACCATCTCTAAAGCTATACCACTCGTTTCCAAACCACCTCTTCCAAGATCTCGTTGATGAAAGGTAGAGGATAATAATCCTTCTTCGTGATATCATTGAGCTTTTTGTAAAAAACACACACTCTCAATTTGTCATTTTTCTTCTTTACAATCACAATGGATGATATCTATTCATAATGCTCCACCTTGTAAATAAATCCAACAGTGTGCAACTTATTGATCTCTTCTTTCACTTATCAGCAATCACACGATCCACTCTTCGTTGCTTTTGTCGCATCGGTTTGACCTCCTTCTCCAACTCGATAAGGTGTTGTTCAAGTGTGACCTCCCTTAGATCTTTATAACTAAATGCAAATACGGTTCTATGTCTTGATCTCTTTGCACTTCAAAAGAAGAGAAAAGATCCACTACATTCACACCCACATTTTGTTCTTCTTTCTCCTCCTCTGACGATGCACTTTCAAATTCCAAATATGAAGAATTGGTACCAACATCGAAGTAGTATTGACACCTTCTAGCTCTTAATAGTCTGATGTGGATCGATCTGATTCTGACGTTTCATCTTGATCTCCGAGCAATGAAAATTTGGTGGTGATTCAGTCTGATGCATAAATAATTTTTGTGTCAGTTGTATGTTGCATGTATTGCTTGAAGCCAAGGTCTTTCAAGTAACATTTCATAACTTGACTCTTTCAAGATTTGAAATGTCATATTTATCGCACTCTCATTATTAACACAAAAACTATCTCCAGCACTCCCAATAGTATCAATGAGAGAGATATCTCAGATGTTCTTGTCGATGGAAGATCGACAGTAAATATCATCTCCGAACGACTCATGAGAAAGTTGGATCTAGTATCAACTCGTCCTTCTAGTATCATAGTTGGTATGACTAACATACAGCGAGTTAGGCCTCTACTTTAGATACCTTGTTGCATACTTCTCCTCCACTAGCATCTCAATGTGACCATGCATATGTGTATCATGTGTCATATTTTGACGGTGACACATGTATCTAACTGCGGTGCTTCCAAGCACTATAAAAGTAGAGCTTGCGAGGGCAAAAAAGAGATTTCTGGAGAGAGAAGCCATTAAGCTGTTAGATTTTCATCTGATTGTTGGGTACATTTTGGATCTGTGCAACTTAAGATTTAGGGTACTTTGAGACATAAAGCTTCCGTGCTCATGTAAGGTTTTCAAGCTAAGATGAAGGTTTGAAAGGTGAAAACAGTAAGTTTGGAAGAAAAAGTCTTCTCGCTCGTAGAAACTTTTGAAGCTAAAAGACAGAAAGACGAGAGCTACTTTGGGGCTTTGTAGACCAAAACTTGCACGCCCATGATAGCTTTTGGCTGAGAAATGACGTTTCAGTAGGAGGATTTTAGCTCTAACTTACAAAAAACTTGTGCGTGAAGGTTGTCCAAGAAAAAGTGAGGTTTCTGGTTGTGGAGATATCGTGTGCTGAACAAAAGCAAGAGAAAAAAACAACCACAAGAACAAGCTTCGCAAGATATTCCAACCCGCACTTTATACACACTCTCATTTTTCTCTATGGATACAAAACCGATAAACATACTTGAGTGGTCTGTAATCTGCACCTAACCTCTTGAAGTAAGTCTTTGAATCCCAACCTAGACCCAAAACTACTGAAGCAAAGCTCAAAGTAAAGAAAACACTCATTTCCTAACAAAAGCTTTGCATCAGTATCACATGATTCAAACCTTGATCTAGTCAACATCCATGTACAAGTCTCTTAGCTAAAACTAGCTCCCACAAGCCACATATAACCAATTGGAACTCTCACAAGTCCAAAAAGACCAAAACTGTAATGAAAGAACAAAAAATAACTTATTTAGAAACTTCCTCTTTTTGTCAAACAATCTTCACAGATATTGTTAAGTTCTTCTGTCTTGACTCCGTTGGCTCCAGATCGCCTTCAGATTCAACTCCCAATAGTCAAGGTATCTCCGATTTTTTTTCGCAAGTGATCAAACCTCCAAAACCTCTTCTCTATGGCTTAAAATCACACGCGCAAAAAGAATCGCGTGATATGAGATCCGTCTACTTGGGTAGTAGATCTGACTACCTTGATCCCAATAAAACTCCAAACAATGAGTTTGGGGTTCCCCTCGCGAAGAACGATGAGAAATTTGATCAAGAAGCAAAAAATTATACGTAAATCGTTCTCTTACGGTTCAACTTCATTCACCTCGCACAACACAACAAACCAATTTGATCTACATACGGTCTTCTCCTATGCGTAGATAAGGACTCCTTGATTGCATAGGTACCAAGAACAAAGAGCTTGGTCTACCGATCACGAAGAACAACCCAACCTCAGATAACAAGCGAACGAAAATTTGATGTAAGCGTCTCATGCGAGTCAATTTCTCTCACAACTCTCAAACCATCCAATGAACTTCAAATCACCATCAATTTCTTCTAGAACTCGGTGTTTTGATCTCGATGGATCCAATGATTGCAAGTTTAGACTGCAAAATTCCTCGAATGATCCAGTCTTTCTCGCAAGTCATCAAAGCATTTCAATTTTCTAGCCTTAGTCTCAATTTCTCCTAGAACATAAAACACGATCCATCTCCTCACGAACTGTCTTAATCAACGCACAGCTTGCACCTTGTACTCAATGACCCAATGACACCCAAGATATCTATTCCATTATGATCCTCACGGATGTTGACGCGATGTGGTTTTACCCAGTGCTCTGAATATCAAAGTGAAGAAATTCAACCAAGTGCAGATAAACAACGGGAGTAACTATGACTCTCTTAAGGTAGCCAAATGCCTTGTCATCTAATTACTGACCCATCAGAGGACCTAAAGAACCTCATTACGAGCACTTTAGAAGAAGCACCCAATCCCCAATCTAAAAGCAAGAGACATATACATGATCCGAGAGAGACAACAGAAATATCGACTAACGACCTGCTAACAGGATAGACCCACCCTACGGTACAAAGCTCATGAAGGTTGTGAGATATGGATTAAAATATTTTTATTGATCATAGCATAAAGAATTCAAGAATCCGACGGTTTGGCAAGACGTGGAATGAGGTTCTTAGGGACGAAAGACAATACATGCTCTTGATAATGCATGAATCATGTGCGTTAAGCTTCCCAAGAGATTTGTTGGTAAGTAGGGCAATAGGCCGGAAGTTGAAGAAAACTGAGGTTGAAGGTACTAAATTTCTTAGGAGCTCAACTAGCCGAAAGTTGGCCCCACTCACTTAAGGAAGGGAGACCCCAACCTCCAATTACGCATCTTTGAGTATGGAATGGATTGACTAAATGTCTAACTGCATAAGACCTTTTAGATACGAATCTACTAATGCTCCTCGTAAAATACAATGAGGAATCCTGCAAAGAGTACTTGGAATTAAAAATACTAGTACTTGTATTGATGGAACTAATCTTGAAGAAGATCAATGACAAGAGTCTCGCTTGGCTTTAACATTCCGGCAAAAATCCATGTCTGGCTTAAGGAAGAAAATGAGAAAGACTGGGGTAAATCTGAGAGAACCCCTGATGATGAGACGAGCACAAAAAGATTGGAACATCAGATTGCGTGTAGGCTAGACCCGCATGACCTCAGACAAGAGCAAAGCACACGCATGAGAGCTTCTACAATTACCTGAATATCGAAAATGATATATCAAGTACTACAATAAATACTCGAAAAAGATTTTAAATTCAAATAAATTCAAAGACGGAGAAAAGAGAGAGCTTGACTCCCAATTAAAACCAAATTCCAACTCCGCAATTTTACTCAAGGTCAGCATGTCCTTTGCTTAGTTATTATGCTTCGTAAGCCAACCCTCGAAAGAAGGCTCCTTAAATATACAAGTAACGGCTGAATTTGGATTTAATTGAGAGTTAAGTAACAAAACTAGAAGGAGGCATTGGCGCACTAATGAAGATGCCTATTCTATGTTGATCTTGCAAGACCGGAGTTATTATAACGAGAAAGCAATTTAAGATAACACCTAAATTTGAGAAGCTACTCTCCGACTATTTTGAAATAATTAAAGTGGATCGGATTGGATAGGACCAAAATAATTACTCTAATGATAAAGATAATTCTTGGATTAATTGCATGAATCTTAAAGGACTAAGGAAATTAACCTTGAAATCGTTAGGAACAGCTTTCGTATTTATATCACCATAATGATACTAGTCTTATAATACCACATAAGCAGCCCAAAACCAAAGGAGAAATTCTCGGGTTATTTTCCTTAGCACCTATATCGAGGCTTTCACACCACAAGTATCCCATTATTTGTGTGTTTGCTTATATAAATTTCATTAGGTATGACTATCTTATATGTTACTATAGTTCAAAGATCCAAATCTAGATTGATCAAAACTAGACATAACTACTTGAGATAGTTATAACTAAGTTGAGAAAATTATTAGAAGTTTCACTATAGTACTATGTGACAAGTGCGGAGCTCTAAATATGATTCTCAAAAGTATGTAACTTTGTTGACCATCGCTGATTGGATGCATGATGAAAAGTCATGCACAAATATCTAAAGATCCTCCTCAAAAGACATATTAGTTTGTTGTCATCTTCCTACTAGATAGTATGGAAAATTAACACTTTAGAAAAGCTAAAGTAGGAGAATCTCTTACTTTAGTAAAGTAGAACAAGTAATATGTGTGCTATTCTTAAGTCTTAGTAGCCTTTAGAAATCTTATTATTTTGGATTGCATACTTATCATGAGATAACGTAACTTAGTGAAAGTTACCACGATAAGAAGTTGTAAAGTATATATGGAGGAGTTGAGAGGGTGGATGACACTCTCATTTTTCTTGTCTATGAGTAAAGTGAGCATTGGAGACCTTGGGAGTCCTTGAGTATTATGTGATGTAATGTTGAGAGCGAAATTAAAACTTGTTTGCAAGAACGCTATTAGAGGAACAGATGTGACCTTACGGGTCAGAGAGTTGAGTGGAATGAGCATGGGTGTAACTGAATCTTTGTAATTATGGTGCACTAGCAATCCTAGTCATCTGAGGTACCCCTAGATGAGAGACACGTCGGCTTACATTTTGGTTCTGTTGCCGAGACCCCGATACAAAGATTCGTATTTGGTCTTTAGTACAGTTTATGTCAGTTCTTGAAAATGAGTTCAAAACCTTTGTACGTACACTATGTTAAAGGAGGGCAAGATAAGCTTTCCAACAAGCTTTATATCTCCGAAAGATCATTTGTAAGGAGAGAGTTATATCTTTAGGAAGTTGAAGGGTTTTTTGGTACCAAATAGTGAGCTCTCGGACAAGAGTTTACAATCATTCTCATATTTTCAGTTTTCAGAGTTAGAACTTGAAATCTTCTATGCTTATATCTTGCAAGATAAGCTATCTAAGCACCTAAACCATACGTAAATTGATCAAGTAGAACCTGAGTTATTGCATTCGAAGAGAAGGGAGGTCAAATCTATTATATCGCATAATGAAGTGAAAAGGTGAAAGAACTTCAAAATTCTTGGAGAGGGTTCTGTTCAATATGTGAGGCTCAGAGTTAACAAGTAAAGCTTCTATTTTGTAAAGTGAGAGATTGTTAAGCGTGAGGATGATTGAATGATCAAAATGTCAAACAAGCTATATAATGAAAGAGATGTATGATGAATCATCGCCATGGAAGATCAGCAAGAGTGGAAATTGAAGTTGAACAAGATTTCTCAAGACTATTCGGTGATAGTTATGCTGATATGGTGAAAGGAGAATTTTGACTAGAGTTTGAGAGAAGTAGAGAATAGTCGTACGAATCTGGAGAAGAACTCGAGGTGTTTTTGTGTGGAGAAGAAGGACATAAAGTGAGCAAGTGTCATACGAAGAATATATTTTTGCATGAGCGACGAGAGTTGGTCGACTTAAGCTTGCACATAGGTCCTTTTTTTTCTAGACAAGACGTCATTGATCCTACAACCTTCTGTCTTAGATGTGGAGTGGACGGGATTATAGTTGAGCATGAGTGTAGCGCAATGGTTGCTTTGTTGGAAACCGTAGTTGAAGGTCTTGAGAGAAGGTTGAGCATAAAAACGGAAAGAGCGAAGACTTCTAGCGAGGATGGAGATCGTTTGTCACACTTTAGATAAGATAACCATGAAGGTCAAGCTTATTCCAACCTTTGGTGAGGAAAGAGCTACTATCATCGTGAAACAACGAACTTTAGTGGTGTTTCCATTGATGAACTACTTGAGGATGAAGCTCATCTTATTCTTGTTGTCTTAGAACAGTCATCTTTTCTAGCAGGAGAAAGCTCAACGGGGAAATTGCGAATTGCGGTGAAGTACGATCTTCACACCCACGAGCAATACCTTGAGTAAGAAAAAGAAAAGAAGAGAAAATGAAGAAATCTTCAGTGTTTGACGAAAAAGATGGTGAAGACGTAGAAGGATTTGTGAGGGACTTCAAACGAGCATGCATTGACAATGGAGATCGAAAGAAGAGTGAGTGGGTAGGGTTGATACCTGAATTCTTGAGAATTCTGCCTTGACATGATATGAGACAGGAAGAAGAGAAGTATTCTGGTTCTTGGACCTTTCGAGAAATGAAGAATAGATTTTGTTGGACCTTTGAATCACACCCCTCACAACAATAAGTATTGTTGTAGCCACAGATTACCTTACAAAGTGAGTAGAAGCTACAAGCGCTTGGCAAAGAACAAAATGAAGTTACAGCCATTTCAAAAATGTGAGTGGGTGAGTGGGTGATGTTACGAGATGCTATTAGACACAAGCGTTTTCAAAAGAAGTTCTTACGTCGATATTTTGGATCTTCATCATCTCCAAAGTGTGGAGTAATGACACCTATGATCTTCAAGAAAGGAGTGGTACGTTCTTTGACCAAGTGAACCACGACAAGTTGAAGAAGTTTCATCAACGTGATACTTCACTCCGAGTACGAAGTGGAAATTAAGTCTTGAGATAAAAATAACACTACAAGTATCTCATTATTTGTGTGTTTGCTTATATAAATTTCATTATGTATGACTATCTTATAGATTACTCTAGTTCGAAGATCCAAATCTAGATTGATCAAAACTAGACATAACTACCTGAGATAGTTATAACTAAGTTGAGAAAACTATTAGAAGTTTCACTATAGTACTATGTGACAAGTGCAGAGCTCTAAATATATTTCTCAAAAGTATGTAACTTTGTTGACCATCGCTGATTAGATGCATGATGAAAAGTCATGCACAAATATCTAAAGATGCTCCTCAAAAGACGTATTAGTTGTGGCGTCTTCCTACTAGATACTATGAAAAATTAACACTTTAGAAAAGTTAAAGTAGGAGAATCTCTTACTTTAGTAAAGTAAACAAGTAATCTGTGTGCTATTCTTAAGTCTTAGTAACCTTCAGAAATCTTATTATTTTGGATTGACTGCTTACCATGAGGTAACAAAACTTAGTGAAAGTTACCACGGTAAGAAGTTGTATAGTATATAAGGAAGAGTTGAGAGGGTGGAAGACACTCTCATTTTTCTTGTCGATGAGTAAAGTGAGCATTGGAGACCTTGGGAGTCCTTGAGTATTATGTGATGCAATGTTGAGAACGGAATTAGAACTTGTTTGCAATAATGCTATTAGAGGGATCGATGTGATCATACGGGTCAGAGAGTTGAGTGAAGTGAGCATGGGTGTAACTGAATATTTGTAATTATGGTGCACTTGCAATCCTAGTCTTCTGAGGTATCCTTGGGTGAGAGACAAGACGACTTACAAAGCTAAGATCATTAACCCAAGAATTAATTGGACGACCGTAGAAATGCAAGGAAATCTCAGATCCAGATAATAGACATCCGCATGCCCAAGAGGAAAGTGGACTCACAATATTATAATCATTATTGATTATAATAATTGATTTATGGATTGGAGTGAGCAGCGATCATAAATCACGAAAGTACGATCTATATATATACTAATGACGTCTATATCAATTCAAGATCTTACTGTTACTCACTCCAAGATATAAGAGATTCCACGGACTCAGAGGAAAGAAAAATCAAGAAAAATCAAGAAATTCAAAAATGTGAATTTTGAAAGGAACCATTAAGGACAAAGAATGGACCTAAGTGCAAAACGAGTCCAAGGAGACATAGATAATGGTTGTCCTCCCTTCATTAACATACTTCCTTCATGCACAAGAACATCAGTATGATCGTCTCGAACTCAAGAAGAATTAAGTGTCTGCACAGCCCTAAAGACAAAAGAAGGGCACGTCTTCGAACACCCTTCTGACAATTATCAAATGTTTTCTAGTTATCATTTTTTGTAGCTGATAGTAGAGACAGTGGGAGGTGTACCATTGCGGTCATTTCTTGGCTTCAACCCCTAACTTCTTGAACGGATTCGGAAGGACTCATGACAAGACAAAGAAGACTGGTGCATCTGTTACAAAATCGATCAGAGAATCAACTCTTCGTAACCTGGGGGAGCTTGTCACATACCGAACACGTCTAATCTAGGAGCGACTTGAGTGCACATTGAGGAGAACGGAGATGTAGATGGTAGTCAAGATCGAAGGGGTTACCAACCACAAATAAAGGTATTGATTGCTTCTCATTTCCTTGGATGGAGACACAACTATGTTGTTTCGAGAGCTAAGTGGAATATTTCAGAAGGTGGAACCGAAAAAGATGAGGCATGAGAACAATGAGAATAGGTCTTTGAGACCGATGATCATAGCTCAACAATATATTAAGTTAGGCTCAATCAATATTAGAGGGATGGTCGGGACTCAAAATAATTTGAGGTATGTGGCTCGAACGTTTTGATGATATATTCTTGGGGTGCAAGAAACTCTAAGGAACGTTGCTCTCGCTCTCTCGGGTTACCATGTCTTCCAAGTCTTAAGGTCAAAGACAGAGGAGGGATTGGGATTAGCTGTTTTTGTTAATACGGACTTGAAAGTCACCTTAGATGCGGACCCCAAACTTACTACTGATAAGAGTTCAGTCGAACGTACAACATTCTAACCTTTGACATATCGGATGCACATATGTCCCGAACCGAAAGAAAGTACTGTCTTGTCTAGAAGAGATCTTGTCAAAATATACTGACCTATTAAGGACACCGAATGCAGTCTTATTAGTGTTATTGGGGATTTTAATATGTCCCACTCATGATTTAAAGACAAACTAGTATGTTGCCGAGGGCTCTACTACATGACCTCAAGGGTGACCCAAGATCATTCCTCGATCTAAGACATCCATCTGGAATCCCGATAAGAAAATCAGAGATTGACCACTGTGCTATCTGTGCCAAGGCCAAGAACTTTGTTTTGGGTCTTAAAATCAATCTGAATATAATTTGTATTCTATTTTCCATGGTTGATTGTTTCATGTCCATTTAATATCCATATGTTTTTGAAATTTGAAACTTTACTCCAAGATATCCATTCCATTATGAAACTGATACTGTATGTCTTTTCCATGCAATGTCACAATGGCGTTCGGTCTGAACAATCTGTATGATAGTGCAAATGCTAAGGAGCTTTAATTATATGAGAAACCTTTTCTATGGAGTAAAATTGTTACAAATAAATATGATTTATACATGTTCATATATGTATTTTATCAAGTTTATCCACATAAATCTGATATAAATGACTCATATGTATTTTCTACAGAATTCAAATGTTAAGTAAACAACAAACTTGTATTGTGTATTCGTATATGTTATATATTATTTAAATTATTTGTATAATAATTTATTTATAAATATATATATATCAGAAAATATTTGTTTTCATAAAAAGCAATCTACTTGATTCCGAAATATAAGATATAGTCAGTCCTAGTAACTGTTGAAGAACATCTATGGATTCAATTTGTATACATATATACTATAATATATTTCTGCATCCACTACAAAAGATATATTCATTATCTTAACAAAATCTCAGTTTACTTAAATAATAACAAAAAATAAACCATTTACTTAAAAGAATCATGGGGGTGCATTCTAATCACTTGGTGGAGTGTGCTTTCTAATCACTTGATGCGTGAAAGCTAAACTTTCCCAAAACGAATCATTGTTTCAATAATTTAATTTTGATTACATATATACTCGGTATGCGTAGTTTGTTGGTCCTGCGCAGAACTACTGTTACAACAAAAGAATTATCTTGATTCTTGTTGCTGATCTTATACATGGTGAAGCTGTTGGATATATATAAATAAATGAAGGCGAGGTTGAACCTAAAGGTAAGTGGCTCATTTAAATTACCAATTTTGTTGTTGGAGTTCTGACTCGAGTTGACCATGAAAGTGCTGGCCAGAATCTAAAACGTTCTAACTGGTTAGTACTTACGTAAGAAAGGCAGTTTAAGAGTTTAATTTATGGTTTTCCCATGTAATGTCACAGTGACGTTCAGTCTGAAAAATCTTTATGGTCGTGCGAATTCTAAGGAGCCATGACGGCACTGGCACCTGTCCGTGGATAACGAACAACACTTATAACTTGGTGAAGTACGCTGTCGAGAAAGGCTATCCGATCACGGGCTGAGAGATAGGTAAGATCGAAACTCAACGTGTTTTCATGATGGTCCATCAATTGCGGCTGGACTGCCTAGCCTGTTTAGAAGTTTGAATGTTATGTATGCATTTGAACATTCTCTTTTTTCTTTTTATGTACGTACACTCATATTTTTTGGTCTAATGACTCGGTGCATGCGTTATTATCTAACTAGCAGCAATAGAAAATTGACGTGCTTTAAATAATCAATCACTTATTAGAAGCTGCATATTATACTATAATTTTCACCTCTGACCTATCTACACATTTTTGTGTCGTGAACAGACTATTGGCTAAAAAGGAGTGTTTACTTCAATTTTCTCAATTTGTTCATAATGCAAATCTAAGTACGCCCTTGTGTAAGGCTCTTTGCATAGACCAATTTTATTTTTCGGACCCACGTAAATGAAACTCAGACAGAAAAGTTATAGAAGTTTGAAGATTGACGGGTTGACAGGTTGACAGGTTGACAGACAAAGCTGCTGATGTGGCAGTTTGTGTTCTGACACGTGGCACTTTATTGACATAGCAATAAAAAAAGTGCTGATGTGGAATTCTGTTGAATTAATATTTTGCTGATGTGGTAGAATGCTGATTGTACATACTGCTGATGTGTCAATGCTTACTAGACAGAATTGCTGATTTTGCTGTTTGTTGAAGTGACAATGTTGTACAGGCTGGGAGAGTGACATGGTGCTTGCGTGGTATAATCTGACGTGAAATTCAGATGACGTGGAAAAGTCTGAATAGATACTGCCGAGGTGGACGGATGACTAATTACTGGAGGAGGTAAATTAAATATGTATGGGCTTAATTTATTATATAACCTTCCCTGCCACAATAAATCAATGTATAAATAGCAACTGGTTCCAAGACTTGTACTATTAGAAGTGCGGTAGTCTATGTATACCTTGTGGTTTATGTCCAGATCTTCTAGTGTTTTCAGTCTTGGACTAATATTTAATATTTATAAAATATTTTGATTTTTATCAACTTGATATAAGAATTTTACTTAATATTTATATATTTTCTTGATAACAGCAAGAGAGCATGCATTCTCTTATTTTGGATTATTTTTGTTTTACAAATATGGGTCAACGTGATAAATATTATTTCACCTCCCGCATGTACCAGAAAGTAAAAGATTATTATTTTGATTTGATCGGTTGTCTTATTTTCCCTCTTCGCCGTGCATGTTGAATATAACTACTACGATCTGGTCAAGAGACATGGTATTACCTTGTCATACGTAGCAGGAATATATAACCCCTGCATATGACATTTGGGACTATAAGTTTCAGTTCAGATAATAGAATGCATAAGTTATAACTTGCACCATGCTTGCTTATTTGCTTATTATTCACCTGAGCTCAGTTCGTTCTATATATTAGAGTGTTTTTTTATTATTGATATTCTTGTTGAGAATGAATCAGATGTGATCTTGATGTGCTTTAGACACGATTTAATAATCCAGACATCCTTCTAAATATTTAGAGTAATAGTCATTTTATTATGTCACACTAATGTTTTTTTATTACGATAATTCTTTTGAATCGTGTTCGGTAATTCTCTTGAATCTCTTCAGTCCGGCGCGAACTCTCGACGTTTGAAATCTTAGTCAATCCAGTTATCACTGTTATAACTTCTTAATTTGTATAAGTATAGAGTACTCTGCTCCAAGTATAGTACATGAGTAATTAGAGTATATATTGACTAATTTTATGTTATCATATTTGAGGAGCGTGACAAGTGATTATACATCCCAAGCGCACTTCTGTGAAAAACAATGAAAAAGACAACCGGACGGCACGGAAAAAAAAATCAAGAAAGTGGATTCGTTAATACATGATGCAGGATACTCAGTCCTCGACTTTCTCTGCTTGGTTTCCTAATATTCACTGGATTACACGGTCAGTTTTCTTTGTTTAGTTGTGCCTAATACATAATACATAGTTTTCTATTTTCTGTTCCTGATTTTCTGGGAAATAGTGTTCCCTGCCTGGAAAATGGTGAAGTTTGTAGGTAAAATTAACTGTACGTAGGAACTGTTCCCAGAATGTGCATGGGTCATTGCAAACAGGCTGTGCGTGAGGAGTTGGCAACCTGAGTTCGAATCCTCTCCAAATAAGCTCACGGAAACAAAAATAAACTCGTCTTGTCCTCTAGAGTTGGGTCTAAACAGAAACAAATATTTCATATAACTGAAGTGTTTATAGGGGTGTGATTGAAAATTGATTCTGTACTAAACCTCCCAAGATGTCTCTGGATTGGTTATTTCTATAAATAATCTCAAAAATAAATCAACATTGAAATACGTGTTGAGGAGTTCGCCGGGGTGAATAATAACATCAGATGGAGGTGAGAATGCTTCTCCTCTTGAGAGAGACCAGGATGCTTCTCCTCTTGAGAGAGACCAGGCAAGCCTGCATATTCACCCTCTTCTAAGTTCGGAAGAGGGGAATATGCAAACCCATTAATTTATACACTAATCTTTACTTTTTAGAAAGGTTAGTGTATAAATTATTCACTAAGTTATAAGTTATTTACCTAAGATCATGACTTTATACTAGTTAGGAGATAGTCTCGCCATCCTCTACTTATGGTCTATTGACAGGAGCAGCCAAGTGTAAGTTTACGAAGAGAATAGCCAAGTGTACCAAGTGTTTATAGCTTTTGACTTTAGTGTATTAAATTAACAGTTTAAATTTAGTACTATCTGTCGCTGGTGCAAAGAACCATCCGTAATGAGTCATAATTTCTCTTCGGACGGAGTACTGACAATCAACTGTAACTTCTTTCTCTAACGTATTCTCTAATAATGATGAAATATAGGTAGCACGGTACTTCGTACTTTTCTCAGCCAGACTCTGATAATTTCAACTCTTCCTGCAGTTGCTTATATAAGCAGTATGCAGAACATCAATTCTCAGTGAACATCCACCAATCGACTATTTTTCCGCTTTCACCGCTTGGTCTTTTCCGCTCCCTGGCCAGAACCGCAACTGCTATGCATATTTTCTCTTACTGAAGTCTAGATCACAGTTAGTCCACAGTAACTATATTTAAAAGTTTGTCTCATATCTAAATTACCTTAAGCAATCCGGCCCGAAAAGATCAAGAATACCGATTCCAAAAGTGATACCAAAAGTGAGCACTTGAGCATATTATCGTTATCAAAAATGAGGCCTGCAGCGCCTGAGAAAAAAAGTTTGTGGAAGTGGCCGAGTCCTCCACAAAACTAGTCTTCTGATAAAAATATGTGTTTCCGATCATACGTTAAATTGACAACGTCCATCAAAAAATTAAAGATTTGCAGTACTCTTCCTCGCCTATCGTTATCGCTTTCTTGTAACCGTTGGGGATACTTATAAGCTTAATCTGACCAGTGATTCCTCATATTGAATCAATCTATTCACATTTGTAGAGTCCATAATTATATTTGTATGTTTGCTTGACAACTAGATGAAGCAAACTACTACTTATAAGAAGATGATCATCACAAGAGAAAGAAAAGTATAATCATTTTCTTACATTTACAAAGTGAAGAGCCGCCTATAGGAAGAGTCATAGTTGCTCTTGTGAGCACGTGTGTATATTATTCACTTTGGAAGAAGAAATATGCAGGGGCGGTTTAATTTATTATCTAACTTTTTTTGCCGGAAGGGTTAAATAATAAATTAAACTGTTGATTAATTAATGATTTGGTCTCAACAAGTTGCAGCACTTATATCCTCCAAGGCGAGTCTGGACAATCTGCACTTATGGGTTAAGTTTAGCTCTTGCCGCCTCTCTTTGTTTAGCTAATATATAATAATTATAGAATATTTTATTTATTTATTTATTTGATATAAAATTATTATATAATATATATCTTTTCTTATATCATTAAGAGAACAAAAATTCTCCAGAAGTTCACAGCATGCATATTTCGCCCTTGTGATCTTTTTAATAGAGAGGCACATTCCAACAACAGTGATTTTGGTCATTATTCCCTTAAACATTAAATGTTGTGATTGGTCAGTAACAGAATCAGTTTTCAAAATATATGTAATAAATTTTCTCTATAAAGTCACTCTTTCTTCCTAGAAGTTGTTCTATACAGTTTGCATCGGGTTGTTTATGTACACATACATAATTGTACGGGTTGTTAATTTGATAACCGTGACTACCACAGTTTCAAATAAATTTTACGTTATTACTAACCTAACATGGGATTGGGTTAGTAATAACGTAAATTTCTAAAAATTATATAGATAATAAGCATGCTCTAAACCCTTGGAGAACTTTTGTTCTTTTTCTATCATCGGAAAAGATATAATTCTACAGTAAACTCTTGTTACAATTTACAATTACATATCATGTTAAATGATAGCCTCACATGGAGTTACATAAAGTTTCAAACATAACCCATAAGTGAAAAGCGGACCGATTCACCTCCGAGACTACAAGTACTGCCATCTGCTACCAAAAAGAATTAGTTTAATCTAACTCATTAATTTATCTTTTCTTCATGCAAGGGTTAGGTAATAAATTATGCTTGCTGCACTGTTCCATCTGAAGATGAAAGAGGTGAAAAATTTAATATATATCCCAAATGACTTTTCAGAGCAAAGAGATAAAAAATATAAAAAATATATATTCTTAAAATTATTCTAAATGAACCGCTATACGTCATGGCTTTGGAAAGACTTTTTCTGAAAATGTAGAAAAAATAAGGAACATGCGCAATATTGACATGCGCAACTCTGCTCTAACAAAGCACACTTGACAATATATTTAAATACTTAAATTTAAAATGCGAATTCAAAATAATCATTATATATTTATTTTTAGTTATAAAGTGAATGTAACCCATGGACTCTGCGAAAAAAGAAAACCGCTAAACGAAGTGAGTTAAAACAAAAATAATTTTACTCTAAACAAAAGGGTTTTCTATAAATAAAAATAATGTTACTTTTATATATATTAATTTACGAGCTACCCTTCCAAGGAAAAAATTAGGTCATAAATTATTGAGCATGCAAATACCTCCTCCATCTTAACGGGGAGCAAATGAAATATGCATGTCTCGTGAATATGCATATTTATACTAAATTTAAATAATATACTGAAACATTTGTAAATGTTAAGTCAACCTGGATGGGGGATAATACCCATAAAGAGAGTGAACTAGAATGCGCTTCCAACTGTATATGCCACTTGAGCATGCTTATTTATTCACGTAAGATAGTGTTATAAATCGAGACCATAAAGAATTTTTCTATTCTTTTACATTATTTACTGCATACAGCCAATCATTCAATCGTTGGGTCCGTTTATTTCGATCGGAGAGGGGCTCTTGTTGATGTGAAACCGTGCCAAAATAAGACCATAGCTTTCTTGCTGCATTTATTTCTGCCGGAAGTACAAGCGAGATAACAGAAACATTTTATCCTCTAAAATGGGTACGATTTAAATAAGTTGAATAGGAAAGGGCCATGGTGGGCCATGGAACTTTATTGGAAGTAAACAACTTTACATTTCCTATGGGAAAGGTTTGCTCCGGACTATGTATTATGTATAAGTCGTGGCCTTTATCTGCAACTCGAAGTGTAACGAGGGCTTGGAATATGTAAATAATTGAAATCGTGACGGCTAACATGCTCACTGTGTGGTATATAAAATCTGCTATCTATTTGAACGGTGGCGCCTAACATGATATAGTAGTATATACAATCCGGAAACTATTTTGAAACTGTGCTAGTTCTGCAGTAGAATCAAATCGTCTTGTTGTCTTGCGTGGTTGAACGCCCCTTCTATGTCGTTTAGCCTGGGTCGAAGAAGAATAAATTTGATCTTTGTCAGAGAAGAATCAAAAGCAATTAAGTGAGGACATGTAGATATAATACCTTCTGCTCGTCTGGCTGTGGCGTCTCGAAAGAATAGTGACATGTAGTCAAGGAATGCTCGCACAATTTCAAACAGTGGACATGCAGCGTCCGTCTTGGACCAAGATAAACTGAAGAAATGCTCTTCATCTTCCGGACTGACTGTGTCAAAGTATTGTCTGCGAGCTTGATCGTTAGAAAAAAAGATGGTATAGATATCTCTTATAGTGATTGTCTGCGGATGGACAATATACAGAGTGCTTCCTTTCTAGCACGTTATATTCCGTTACCCATGAGTCATTTTGCAGGAGAGAGAGTACTTTCCAGATCGAACCATAGATCGCAGTTAAGTTTACAACGTACTTCTAAGCGGATGTCGGTTCTTGTACTTGTTGAACTGCAACGCTCGTTGCAGTATGTTGTTGAAATTGAGTTCAATCATGTTCTTGGTGTCTACGGCATCGAGGAGAGTAAAAAGCTCGTCTCCATCTGCGAGCATAGCATCAATGATATTCTTCACGCAAGAACGACGATGAATCTCAGATTCATCATCGTCCTTACGTACATGATCAATGACCATTGGCAAAAACGATAAGATACTTGAAGAAAATACCTAGGAGGACAATATCCGGAGCACGATGCGAAACAAGGCAATTACCATGCAGGGAAGTGTCCACTCCGTGGACATGTGTGTTGTGGTAGGTGTCGAAGTAGGCATCGTCATTCTTGTGCTCATGTGTTCATGAGGAGCATGACAACGACTTCATGATAGCAAGTTGGTCTCGTGCTGGGAGAAGCGGACGAACAACACCACAGCAGCGGGAGCGCCATATTCCTGTCCCATCCTTGTGTCGTCAAAAAAGAATAGTATCAGCAACAAGACGAGTCGTTTACATAGCGACAGCGAGAGTAACAATAATCGGTGAGCAAGATCAGCAGAGCGACGGAGCGATAGATTCTCCCTCCTGCTCCAGTGTCCTTCAAGAACGCGAGCGTAGAAGAACAACATCCAGCAGCGACAGTGCAAGAAGATGAAAAGTAGAAATCAGTGGCAGTGCAAAGAGCAATCCCGATAGCAGGCTACGAGAGATGAGCGAGAAAGAAACTCTCCGGTCTCACGTTGTCTAGCAACAACAACATTGAGACAATCCTCGAGCACTGATAGCTCCCTGAGCAAGAAAAGAAGGCACGAGCGAGCCTGCAAGAAGCAAGAGAGAGAGAGCCCTGAGTGTTAAGACAGCGAAGAAAGAGCCAATGGAAGCAGCGGCCGCGCAAGGAGATGAAATCGAGACCCATCACTGACAGGTCGCATAAGAAACCGGTCCTAGTAAGAACTCCACGGTCTCACGTCGAGCGAGCAACGGCCCCACAAGGAGATGAAATCCAGAACCAGCAAGTAATAATGTGGAGCGAGGAGCAAGAAAGAAAGTCCTCGGTCTCACAAGGAGACGAAATCGATCAGAAATAGATCCTGTCAGACAGCGGTCTCTGCAAGAAGAGAACCTGCGACCGAGCTTGCAAGAAAAAAGAAGAAGCGCGATAGAACCTCGAGTGTTAAGGCAGCGAAGCTCATGGAAGCAACGGCTCCGCAACGAGATGAAATGGAGACCCATGTCCTCCATCATTGACAGGTCTGATAAGACAGCGGCTTCAGCGAGAACTCCCCGGTCCCACGTCGAGCGAGCAGTAGTCCCGCAAGGAGATGAATCTCCAAAGCCAGCAGCCAATAATATCGAGCGAGGAGCGAGAAAAGAAAATCTCCGGTTCCGCAAGGAGACGAATCGAGCAATGAGAGGTCTCATAGAGCAGCGGCTTGAGGAAGAAGAAAAAAAAAGAAGCATACAACAAGAAAGAAGAAGCACGAGGGATCCCCGAGTGTTAGGGCAGCAAAGAAAGAGCCCACAGAAGCAGCGGCTCCGTAAGGAGACGAGAATCGAGAGCCACATCCTCCACCACTGACAGGTCCTATTAGGCCGAGCAACAAGAGAAGAAAGAAAAAGCTTGCAAGAAAAAAAAAAGAAGCACGAGGGAGCCCCGGCTGTTAGGTCAGCGAAGAAAGAAGCAGTGACCCCGCACGTCCTCTAGGACTGACAGGTCCTGTCAAGCAGCGGCCTAAGCAAGAAGAGAGCCGTAGAAGACACGACCAGAAGAAACTCTCAACGGCAATCGAATGAATAATTATCGATGGCTTACATACAGCGCCTGCAGAAGAGACGCGAGAAAAAAAACGTCTGGTAAGAGACGAAAGTTACGGCAATCATGAGACAAAAGCAAGAGACGAAAGACCGAATAAATAACAGTATTTTGCAGCGTCCGTCTCAAAGACTGTCAGTCAATAGCCGAAGAGAGAAACGACTCGATTAAAAAAACATCGAGATAAATTTTTGACGGGCACCAACGATCACGACGTGAAACGATTGGAGATGCTTATTCGAGAAATGAAAACAAACAGAGAAATTAAAGATAATTTAATAATCCTTCCGAGCAAAAGGGTTAGATAATAAATTAAACCACATGCATACTCCCCTTCTTCCGAACTCGGAAGAAAGTGATATGCATGCCTAAAAGTCCTAATCGGCCCTGAATATCAGGAATGATTGTGGATCGCGTGATCCAGCAATCCACTCTCACTCGTGGTTTATGTATACTAACCTATTATATGGGAGTGGATTGGCTGATAACCCACGTTTCTGAAGCTGAAACTACATGAAAGAAGACAAAACCAGCCCCTGACAGTTCAGTACTTGTTTCCCCCTCCTACACAAGGCGAGGATTAGTTTAAAGAAGAAATTTAACCCATCACAAGATCCGAGAGTGGTTTTCATCCGTAGAAATGAATACTGTACGCCGTATCGTCAAGATTACCTGTGCTTTTCTACTAAAGACGCGAGAAGAGGTTTAGGTGTGATTCCCTCTCGCCTTTCACAAGAGGGAATCAGTTCGGTCCTGCTTCACTCCCGGCGAGCAAACAGAGACCACCAAATTTAAATTTTCGAATATTTCTTTCTGACCAATGAGAGAAGGAATCTATTTCCTTTTCTGTTTTTTGTCTCAAGTGAATGAGATTGGGCGCATTTGAATGAGCTACACACTTTTACCTCCAATAACGTCAACGACAGTATTCACCTGGAAAAGCTCTAAGGAGTCTCATTTCTTGTTTTACGGCATCGGCCGCCCTCGTGAAACTGAACTGTTCGTCGAGTAAAATGTTCACCTTCGGGTCCCCGAGCTCACAGGAACCGAGACTGGTTACAACTACAAACTAAAGAACGAGCATACTGTACCGTCCACATTTGTTGCGCTTGTTCCGTGAGGGATTGTTGGAGCTTTCGCGAGGCTGAGGGGGAGACAAGGTGACCGTAGAAATCAATCTCTGGAAGAAGCATTAAGAGCTCACGCATAGAAGAAGCTTGAAGAAGATGACTATGCAAGGCTCGCAGCTGGAGCGAGCAAACCAGCAAGCGAGTCCAAATCTTGAAACTCGGGAGGAAGAGGAGATTTTGTGATTGAGCGGCAAACCTAAGGCTAAACGGTCGTGACTGACTGATTGGCCTTTTAATCCATAGTTTGTGTCTGTAGTTGTTCGGTGTTTGCCACTGTCCCGCGTCTTAGGGTTCCCACGCTGGACCGGGAGATCACCATAGACCTGCGGGTGATCAATTTGGCGTGATTACTGTCAGTCTCCTGTGATCAGGACCGACTGGCAGCGACTGTTTCATCCGGTGGTGGTGCTTGTTGCTTAGGATGGAGGTCAATGGAATGTTTAGGGAACCAAGTGGAGGGTTTGCAAACACGGCGACCGAGGTTAAAGAGAACCACGAAGAGAAAAGATGGTCGATCGATGACTTCGACATTGGGAAACCGCTGGGGCGCGGAAAGTTTGGCAATGTATACTTGGCACGAGAGAAACGGGTAACTATCAATCAAACGCAGTTATACATTCCGTTCTGAATGTGGTTTTGCCGAAAATTTTACTCACCTGCTCTTGTACTCGGATGTGGGCCATGCAGAGCAAGTATGTCGTTGCGCTGAAAGTGCTCTACAAGAACCAGTTGGAGCAGTCGCAGGTGGAACACCAGCTGCGCCGTGAGATTGAAATTCAAAGTCACCTGCGCCATCCTAATATTCTACGTCTGTATGGGTACTTCTATGATCAGGTTCGTCCTCCATGTCTCGGGAGAGAATGCGGAGGGACAGTTGATTAGTACTATTTGTAGTATCCCAGGGTAAATATTTCCACTCCGTTTGTCCGGTTCTGGCGCCGACGTCGCGACGCTAGCAAATTGGCTGGCTTCGATGGTAGGAAATTGGAGTGTCGATCGACTAGTGCTAGAGTGCGTTTCGGCTCAGCTGAATTGAAGCGCAGGACCCAAAAGGGAACGCAGACGTTGGCGGAGAAAGCAAGAATGTAGAAGAAACGATGTCAATGGTTCACTACAACTTGCGGGAGTTTAAAGAATGGAATGTAGGAGCCTCCGCGTTTATGGATTTGTAAAAGAACGACATTACTGCCTACGGAAGTCGCCTCTGCGCTGTCCCGGGCAAGTTCCCGCAGAGAGGTCTCTGTTCCATGGATTGGCGGTTGTAGGACTCCTCTTCCGTTAGCAGATCTTACTTTGCTTTCGACTAGCTATGTCTCGGAGAATGTAAATGCACAGGTTTGCCGTGTTTCCTTTTATCCCTACATGAGATGAGACGAGAAGGGAGTGGTACCTTGTGTGGAAGAACTGATGGTTCACCTTTTCCGGTCTTGTGCAGGCACGCGTGTACTTGATCTTGGAGTATGCGGCTAAAGGAGAGCTCTACAAGGAGCTACAACGGTGCAGAGTCTTTACTGAGAAGCGAGCGGCAACTGTCAGCGCCTAAAACTCGGTCTCCTAACGACTTGCATCTCTAGAAATTCGACGTGGACCACCTGCTCTTTTCATGTGGTTTCTGCCCTGCTATGACGACGTTGAGGATATCGCTCGGAATTGTCTTTATTAATTTTGGAGTGGGGATTAATTTTGGCCTTGCTCTCTTTTCAGTACATTGCGTCGTTGGCACACGCCTTAATATATTGCCACGAGAAGCATGTTATTCATCGCGACATAAAGCCGGAAAATCTGCTGGTAGGAATCAAGGTAGGCATCGCGACTTCCGATTCTCCTTATGGCAGTGGGTACGAGTAGAAACCAATTTCACTCAATTCACATCTCCTTGTGATATCAGTTTTTTCTTGTTCACAGTGGACCGTGCTGCGTCACGGAGTTCGAATACGTAAACACTACATTCCTACATTTCTAGAGGCTCGAAATGAACAGAATTTATAGACCGGGAGTTTTGCACCACCCTACTGTACAGTAGGATTCATAAACTAGCTTTTGCAGCTTTCTTCTCGTTTACGTTACTAAAATTATCACTTGTGGAAAACAGGGCGAGCTGAAGATAGCGGATTTTGGCTGGTCCGTTCACACTTGCAACAGAAGAAAAACCTTGTGTGGAACTCTTGACTACCTTCCGCCCGAGATGGGTACGTTCTCTACCCCGGCTTCGTAGTTCCTTCTTTCTCTTCTCTAGAGACTAAGATTTGATTTTGTGATCCTGACTTCTGAATGATCATACATAGTCTAGTAGTTGTCTGCTGGTACTACAAGCATTAGGATTCATCTCGTGCCTGTCTTCAGTTATTGCAGTCGACCTTCTTGCCTCTTTCACATCGTACACCTTCTCACGTTGGGCATAATTTTACACTACTGCTCTACGCTACTTTGCTCTCTGATGTACAAGGGTTAACTAAGGATTTCGTAAACGGTGTATACAGTGGAGGGAAAAGAGCACGACACAGGCGTCGATGTGTGGAGTCTCGGTATTCTCTGCTTCGAGTTTCTTTATGGGGTTCCACCTTTCGAAGCTGCGAAACATTCTGAGACGTATAAACGGTACTTCCACTTTTGCTCTTACAAAGTTTTCCGATGGACGGTCTCTGTTTAGTTGAGACCATGCATTGCTAAGTTATGGATGTATTCTTATCAACTGCCTTCGTCGGGGTTCAACTGCCAGGGGCACCGGGACCTCTATCCACCGGTCTTTGCGGGGCGGATATGCAAGTCGTAACATTTGATGGTTCTGTAAAAACAGTGAGGGATTAGCTGTGGTTATCTGAAGCTACACTACTATCGATACATTCGGGTTGAAATTTACGTCCTTTTGCTGGTGCAGTATCATTCGAGTTGATCTCAAATTTCCCTCAAAACCTCTTGTATCTACGGCCGCGAAAGATCTCATCTGCAAGGTCTTGCTTACTTTCTCCACTTTTCAACCTGACCTGACTGATAGCACTCGCTGTTGCTTTTATTGTCTAGTTTTGGGTTATTTAGTTGCACAAAAGGTGTTGCGGATTAACAGTCAATTTCGAGTTTACGGCTCAAGTAAGCCTCTGCTTCAAGAGTCTCTGACTGTCGACTCTCTGCTTTTGCAGCTTTTGGTGAAGAATTCTGCTTTAAGGCTGCCTCTGAAACAAGTCCTCAGCCACCCGTGGATCGTCACAAATGTAGGTCCAAACGGAATACCCCCAACTGGTCCACAAATTACGGCCGCCTGAACGTGCTCAACGCGGTTGGCACATGTACTTTTTACAACTTGTGCCCATTCACGTGAATATTCTTTCTTCTCAAAGTAGAATTCTGTACATGTAGACTAGCATCGTTGGGCATGGCCAAACACATTGCTCTTGATTACTGTGAGAGGAGACCCTAAGAGACACCCTAACCTGAACTTAGAATTTATGGCTGCGCTTCCTCCCTGAGGATGCCAGTTTCCCCTGGACTGCGGTCTGATGTCTAGAGAACCATGCGCGTAGTGCAGTTCGACTGTCTTTGGATTGTTTTCCTTCAGCTGAAAGGACGAGATCCATCCTCGTAACATACTTGGAACAGCCATGCTTGGAAGGCCTCTGACGACCAGTTGGGCTGGTGATTATTGCCCGTCGTGTGCTTGTCATTCACCTCCGCGTATTCGACCCACGAAAATTTACGCAAGCGTCCGGGAATTGATTTTTGAATAAATCACGATGACTGGTCCGGTTTTGTTGCAATTGCTATGGTTTATCATGTTCTCTCGTCTGGCCACAACTGGAGACCTCTAAACATTGATCAGTGTACAATTTTCTATGTGTAACACGTTGAAAACATAACCAGGTAAAATGGATCAAGGTTTCCTCTAATCCCTAAGGATATAATTTTTGAGTTTAATCGTTCTCTTCTACCGTCTAAAACGTGTTTATTATACTGTGACAAAAGAGATACAATTTAGGATCAAAATCTGTTGAAAAGTTAAAAGTTAAATTCCCTAAACCCAGAACTCTACTATCTGGAAAAAATACTAGTATATTTCCAAACGTGAAACACTTAACGGCAACTCCAACCAAACTGCGAGCCTGTGAATGGAGGGTTGTGTTCAGAACAACCTTCCCGGACGCTATTCCGACGGTTTGTACTATTCCCCAGTCGAACATCTGGATCTTACGGTCACTCTATTTTTACCCACTGTGGTTGAGACACTTTCTGACAGAAAAATTCAAAATTCTGCCCGTCAATTTTCCAGTGGGAGTCGGTACAGTCCAAGAGTCCAAAGTATCGACCCACAGGGACAGTCACTATGCACAACTTACAACTACAAAACAAAGAAACGAACATACCGTACCGTCCAGATTGGTTGGTGCTGTTCCGTATGCGGTTGTTGTTCTTCGCGAGCCTGGGATAGTAGAGGTGGGTAGTAGAAGCCTGTCTCTGGCGTCTGAAGAGAGTTGGAAGGAGATGAATATGTTAGGGGCGCAGCTAGCGAGTTAAAATCTTGGGACTTGGGAGTAGGTTAGGCAGAGCTGAGGCTGAAGGGTCTTGACCGACCGATTGGCCGTTTGTTTACCGTTTGTTTCTGATACGACTTAGTCTCAATTCCGCCCGTCTACGGGTTCGAGTAACAGCGCGGGGTAACCATAATCCCGTTGAGGGTGAATCAATTCGAAGTGAGTTTTGGTCAGTCTTTTGTGATCAGGCGACTGTCTTTAGACGGCAATGACTGTTTCACCCGGTGGTTGTTCTTGTCGTCGAGATGGAAGTCAGTAGAATGTTTAGAGAACCAAGTGGAGGGTTTGCTAACCCGTCGATCGAGATCAAAGAGGATCAGGAAGAGAAAAGATGGTCGATCGACGACTTCGACATTGGGAAACCGTTGGGACGCGGAAAATTTGGCAATGTGTACTTGGCCCGAGAGAAAAGGGTAACAGTCCATCAACTCAGTTGTGAACTCCGTATGAATGTGATATTTTTCCGCAAATTTTCGCTCATTGTACTTGGATTTGGGACATGCAGAGCAAGTATGTCGTGGCGCTAAAAGTGCTCTGCAAGAACCAGTTGGAGCAGTCGCAGGTGGAGCACCAGCTGCGTCGTGAGATCGAAATTCAAAGTCACCTTCGCCACCCTAATATTCTACGTCTATATGGGTACTTCTATGATCAGGTTCGTTATATCGTTATGTTCTCCTCCATGACTCGGGGTAAAATGCGAATGGGACACTTGATTATTCCTATTTGTAATATCCCAGGGTAAATGTGCTTAAACAAATTCTTTTTCTACTGCCTTTGTTCCATTACGGTTCTGGCGAATTCGAACTTTTCGACGCTACCAAATTGGTGTCGATCGACTAGTGTTAAGTGCGTTTCGGCTCAGCTGAAACGCACAGTAACACTCAGAAGCTGAAACGCATTGTAGCAATGGTTCACTACGACTTGTGGAAGTTCAAGGAGTGGAATGTAGGAGCCCCCTTTTATGGATTTGTAGGAAAACGACATTACTGCCTACGGAAGCCACTTCTGCACTGTCCCGCGCAAGTTCCCGCAAAAAGGTCTCTATTCTAGGGTGTTGGCGGTTGTAGAGGACTCCTCTCCCGTGAGCGGATCTTACTTTCCTTTGACTGGCTGTATCTCGGGAATCGAAATACACAAGTTTTGCCGTGTTTCCGTTTATCCTCGCATGAGTGGAGACGAAAAGAAAGTGGGCCCTTGTGTGGAAGAACTGATGGTTTACCTTTTACGGTTTCTGGTACAGGCTCGCGTGTACTTGATCTTGGAGTACGCGGCTAAAGGAGAGCTCTACAAGGAGCTACAGCGGTGCAGAGTTTTTACTGAGAAGCGGGCCGCAACTGTGAGCTCCTAAAACTCGGCCCCGTAAGCATTTTCGTCTCTAGCAATCCCGTGTGAACCACCTGCTGTTTTTCGTGTGGTTTCTGGGGCTGCCTTGCTATGACGCGTTGAGAATAACAGATTGCGGATTAATTTTGGCCTCTCTCTTTTCAGTACATTGCGTCGTTGGCACACGCCTTAATATATTGCCACGAGAAGCATGTTATTCATCGTGACATAAAGCCGGAAAATCTATTGGTAGGAATCAAGGTAGGCATCGAGACTTCCGGTTAACCTTACTGCAATGGCGTACCGGCGGAAACCAGTTCCACTGAAATCACATGTAATATCAGATACTATTCTTGGCCGTGCGTACCTTGCTGCGTTGCTGAGTTCGACAGGTAAACAGTAGAAATGGACATATTCCTAGAGGCTTGAAATGAACAAAAATTATGAGGTCGGGAATGTGTTGTACCATCTGCTTTTCTGTAGGATTCATAAACTAGCTTTGCTGCTTTTCTTGTTTAGTTTATTTCTCACTTGTGAATGACAGGGGGAGCTGAAGATCGCGGATTTTGGCTGGTCCGTTCACACTTGTAATAGAAGAAAAACCTTGTGTGGAACTCTTGACTACCTTGCGCCCGAGATGGGTACGTTGTTTATTCCAGGGTTGTTGTATTAGAATATCTTGTGCATCTCTTAAAAGATTGATGTCGACCTTGTCGCCTCTTGCACACCTTGCACCTTCAAACGTCGGGCATAATTTTACACTACCACTCTAGGCGACTTTGCTCCGTAATAGGTTTAAAGACCTTGATCAACGGTGTTTACAGTGGAGGGAAAAGAACACGACACAGGAGTAGATGTGTGGAGTCTCGGTATTCTCTGCTTCGAGTTTCTTTACGGGGTTCCACCTTTCGAAGCTGCGAAGCATTCAGAGACATATAAACGGTACTTCCCTTTTTGCCCTAGCACAGTCTCCGATGGACAGTCTCAGTTTAGTTGAGTCCATGCATTGCAAGTAATGGATGATTTCTATCAACTGTCTTCGTCGGGGTTCAAGTGCCAGGGGCACGGGGACCTCTAACCACCGGTCTTGCTTTCCGGGGCAGATATCTGTATCGCACTTATGATGGCTCTGTGGATTCCAGAATAATCTCGCTAAATTTATTAACTGCCTGTCAAGAACTGTGGGTTATGTGACCTATACTACTATATACAACTTCTCGAACCAAGTCAGCATATATGTTACCACTCTTCGTTACTCACCTTGTACTTACATGGGTTCAAAACTATTTTGGCGTTACCTGTAATGTGCGGGCGAAGTCACTGTTTTCTCAGAAAGCTGCTTTACACCTTCTCAAGTCCTACTGATTTTTAGCGAATCTTGAGCTAGAGGCTGATCTAATTGCTTCCCGAATATGGACGTATGTTGTTGTTTGCTCTGTGAATCCATATAGTCATTTACCGTTCTACACCCTCTTCTGTTCTCTTAATTAGTGTCGAGGTTCTTCAAGTCACTCTCACTTATCGCAGTAACTCTTGTCTAATTGTTTACCCATCATGTTACGCTTAATCGGTCACTCTTTTTCCACTATATACACTTGTTCAAGCTCAGCATTGTATAAACAATCAGTATCTGGAGTCCTTACCTGTTACTCCAGAGTATGAAGTAAGGTGGCTTACTAGCATGCTATCCATGTTTTCATTCGCTGAGTGTACGCTTCGGCTTTCCTGCACCTTCTTCTTTTACATGTTGTTCAAAGCTTGATATTTATCAGCCCACAAACGTTTCGCCGTTCCGAGTATGTTAGCAGTTTCTAGTACATGCATTGGATCCTGCTTTCATTCTGTCCCGTCGATGCTAGTTTTCCAGGAATAGATGATTACCTGAATGTACGATAAGTTAGGTCTAGACCTCAGATTCCCGATATATTAGGTGGATCGTACGCAAAGATAAGTTTGCACACTTCATCCCTCTGGTGGATGTCGTCTACATTGTTCTTGCATACCAGGGCGCCCTGATATTGAGAATGTCTTTTGCTACACAAATCAAACGTCCTACTCCCAAGGTTAGACATTTTCGCAAAAAGGTGAACAGCTTTAGCGTACACTCACCCTTCATTCTTCTTGCTATGTAGTTCTCTGGGTTCTTACATGGACATAGACATATTTATCGGTCGCCTAGCAGCGCAATGAAAGTATGCGGGTTGATATTGACATCTTTGCTGTTTGCTGGTGCAGTATCATTCGAGTTGAGCTCAAATTTCCTCAAAGGCCTATCGTATCTGCCGCCGCCAAAGATCTTATCTCCAAGGTCTTGCTTACTTTCTCCGCTAGTCTAACTTGATCTAACTGATAACTCTCACTATTGCCTTGGTTTGGTCTAGTTCTTGGTTATTTAGTTGGACAAAAGAGAGTTGATTAACAGTCAAGTTTGTGTGTACATTTCAGTAAGCCTCTGCCTCGGTCTCTTAACTTTCGCCTCTCTGCATTTGCAGCTCTTGGTGAAGAATTCTGCGTTAAGGCTACCTCTTAAACAAGTCCTCAGCCACCCGTGGATCGTCACAAATGTAGGTCCAAACGGAATACCGGCAACTGGTCAACAGAATACGGCTGCCTGAACGTACTCAACGCGCGCGACACATGTACTTTCTACAACTTGTGCACGGGAGTATACTTTCTTCTTAAAGTAGAATTCATCACCCGTAGACTAGGAACCCTTTGGGCATGATCAAACACATTGCTCTTGTTTACAGTGGGGAGGAGACCTATGGAGACACCATGAATTAAAACGTTTGTGCCTGTGCTTTCCTCCCTGCGGTATACCAGATTCTTCTGGGTTCGGTCTTAAAACTCCATTGCGCGTAGTGCAATTCGAGCGAACGAATGATTGCTGCCCCATGAGGGTACTGCCTGCTTGATTGTGGGCGGTTGAAGTAAACAACAGTACGGGTCCGTTTCAGCCCTCCGAGAGATCCGCCCCAGGGCTCATGCCGCTTTCAGGATAGGGAACAGGTATACATGGAGCTCGGGGCTGTCTTCATGTTAGTTGCTGTCGCTTGACAAAAGCTTTACTGAAGAATTTTAGGTAAGGCTGGAGGCGGACATTTTTGCAACTTTATGCAGCACTGTGGTTCCTAAACTTCGTCTAGTTTAGGTCGCCTAGGCCGATGATGCCTGTGAACGTTGGGCAAGCACTAGCGGACCTAGTGTGTTTCTTACGGTTTTACTTCCGTATGCAAGAAATCTCGAAATGACGAACGGATTGTCATTTGCTGTAATGTTATGATGTTAAAAAATGTGCATCAGCATCACCGGGGAGCTTTTCTTCAACCGAAATGATCAGCGGTGATGCGGAGATGAAGCTTGAATTTAGTTTTGAGTGATCGCAAGTTTTGTGTTCAGCAATTGAAAAGCGTGAGGATAACCAGATGCTAAGCTAAGGAGATCACACTGATGGATGTAGAATGCGTGTGAAAAGCTTTTCGAGAGAGTTATCTTTGTAATGAGATGGCAATGCAATGTTCTTTGTCTGTCAACGCGCCGACCATTTCTCACCTATTCTGGTCCCACGTTTCTCTGCTATCGTGGGAACAACTTATATCTCAACGAGGGTAGGAAGTTCTTCTGTCTGATACCGAAGGAAACACAGCGGCCTTTTTCATACCGCGTGCTGAACGAGGAGCTACGAGTGCTCGAGATATGCAGTTCCCGATTGTGCGACTTCCGGACAGAGAACTGAAAAGATACTGTTCGTCTCCACGTGCTGATCCAGCCTATGTTTTTGTTTCTTCAGTGGAATCCAGTCTATGTTTCCAGCAAGCTGACGACTGCTGAACTCGGACGTTCAAATCTCAGACCATTAACACGGAGTGTCTTCCGGTTAAGGTACAGCGGGAGCTACTGGAGTTACATTCGATAAACGACTGCCCGGATCGGTTACAAAAACCTTGATCCCTTTTAAGGCAGTTCTTGCCTTTGCTAGCATCGGACCCTTAAAAAGCAAATAAACTCTAAGATGACGTGTCCAGTGCATTACGGGATAAGGCCTAGGGTGAAAATATTTAACGTTGATTAACCGTTATAGATTCAAAGAGAATTATCTTATTACCTTGACACTAAATAGTCTTTTTGTACTACAAGGTCATCGACTGTGGGAGCCCTGTTTCAAAACCAAGCAATTAGTGATTAGTAAGATCCGGTTGAAAATAAACATTTCTGGAAATACATGAGAAAGTTCGGAAATTACTGGGAAACAGTTGGAAACAAGCAATTAGTGATAAGGAAGATCCGGTAGAAAATACATGAAAATATTCGAAAATTACTAGGAAGGTATTATCTATCAAACTGGAAACATGAAACAGTTTCACGTTACGACGTTACGACGATGCGACGTGTTTAGGGTGCATATGCTGGGGCTGACGAGAAGACGAGGGAGAGGAGACGACCCGAAGATGGGATAAACCTTCTAGAGAAAGCGATTAATGGGAGAACAATTTTGGAATCTTTTTCAGCTCGAGAGTAATTCATCGAATTCCTTTTGGGTCAAAAATGGTAAGGGAACAATTTCCTCAGTTCCCTCAGGCCAAAAGTTATAGGGAGTTTAGAAACTCTTCACACCAACTTTTCTTTCCCTTCATGCTTCTCCACCAAAGTCACCCCTAGAGTCAACCACATCAACTCCAAGTTTTCCAGAATTCAGGAAGCATGCATATTTATCAGACCTACTTGTACAAACTTTTCAAGAAGAAGGAGAATTTCATATAACCCATGTAAACAAGAAAACGATTACAGTAACTAAATGTATTATTTATAGTTTGGGGATTCAACCAACTTCCTGTACCTTATTGGAGGTTGTTTTTGAATTGTTCGGCCCCACGTGCGCGAGGATAATAACAACTTCTGAAATCTTTTCAGCTTTCGAATTGCAGTTCTTACACTCTCCAGCTTGGGGGAGAGTGTAAGATTCTCTTCACACCTGTCGGTATTAGCTTATCTAGGTAGGTAGGATTAATAGTGCGTGTCAAAATTAGAATCTTTTGATGATATTTTCTCTCGAAGTCTATAGTTACGATCACGGTTGAATGTCTTACAAGACTGGTTGCGGCGGCCTCTTCTCCGGTCATAGTTTTTTTTGATCGTAAGTTTGAATTTGAGAATTTTCTTCCTAAAACAATCGGCCCTTCGCTATTGGACAAGAAATCGAGGTGTGATCTTTCTCAATCGAGGTGTGATTTCTTATTTTCACAGTCGAGGTGTGATCTCGTATTCTCAAATTTTCAATCTTCATTTTCTCTGAAATTTTCTATATTCTTTGTGTACTTTCGAAATGCCTCGTTTATCCGAACGCAGAGAGGTGTTGCAAGAGGTGGAGCTTATTTTAGAAACGGAGGCGCTTGGAAGTTCAGAATATGATTCAATATTTGCGTCAATCGAATAGACAGATTCAACAGTTTGATTCGAGTTCTGGTGATGAGGTATTTGGTTTATATTTAGCATTACAGAATACAAGATGTTTAGATCGTTCTAGTAATTTTTTGAAAAAGTAAAGATTTTGTACAAAATTTCTTCTCTGAACTACCGAAAGCTTCATTTCGGCAGCTTACTCGTATGGATAAACATTCTTTCCAGACGTTACTTTCTCTGGTACAAGATCATCTTGTATTCATGAATAAGTCTAGAGTTTCTCAAGCTCCGGTGGGATTACAGCTTGCAGTGGCACTTGATCAGTTAGGTCATAACGGCAATGGAGCTTGTTTAGACATATCTCTTTTCTTGTGCAGAATTGGTCATGGGAGTATGATAAACTATACCAAACGAGTGATGACCGCTCTCGGATCAAGATTAAGAAATCAAGTACAATGATCGAGTCGAATTGAGAGAGTTCATATTAGAGATCATTTTGCTACAAAAGGATTTCCGGGATGCGTTGGACTTATCGTGATACTTTACTTCCTTTAAATCAGAGACCTCGTTACGATGGAGAGACTTATTTTGATAAGAAATGTAATTATAGTATCAATGCTCAGGTGATAGATGATCATCGAAGAAGATTCTGTATATCTTTTCAGCTATGCCAAGAAGTTGTCAAGATCTAAGTTGTTTACAAAAATTTGACATTTCGAGACATTTACATACAAATAATATGTAATTTGAGTCTTATCAGTATTTATTGGGTGATTCAAGATATTCTCCTCTGCCTCATTTAGTACCTTCTTTTCGAATGACTTCTAGAGATAAAGAAAAACAAGAATTTAGTACTTGTGTTGCATATGCTAGAGTAGCAAATGAGCATTGCATCGGTATTTTGAAATTGAGATGACATGCTTTGAAACAAATGAGGACACAGTTGAAAACAAAAGAGGAGAACAATTTTAGTGAGATGGATAAACTGTTGTGCAATGTTACATAACTATTTGTTGAATCAAAAAGATGAATGGACTAAAGCAGATGGGCAAGTAATTATAGATAGAGATATAGATATAGATCTTATAGAAGGTGACATCAACCGTAGTGAGACAGTTCAGAAAAATAGAGATTGTTTAGAGATGAATAGACAAGTCGGTGAGGTTTTGTACAAATAGTCTTTTAGATATGATTCATGAAACTTTTGTACTAATGATCATAATAAAAAGTGTACTCGAAACTTCACTCTCAATAATTACAAGTGTCACAATGTGTATCAAAACTTCACTCTCAATATATCAAAGTGTCACAATGTGTATGTCTCAATCTGCCTATGAAAAACTGAGAAATATTTCTCAGTCTGACTTGAGAAGATGTATGAAATGCATGGAAACTCCATGTGGAACTGATCTCGGTATGAGATTGGCCTCCTCCATGTAATCTTCTTCTAGTACTCTCTTAGGGCCAGAAAAGGATCATGAGCAAAAACTTAAGAAACTCTATTCTGTACATAAGAAATTGTCTCATCTGGACTATATGGAAGTCAAGGTAACAAAGTGACGTCTAATAACTCTCTCTATCACTATTTGTAGTGAAAGGAGAAAAAGATGGAGAATGGATAACATTAAAAAGATTATTGGTATAATTCTTCATCGGACTGTCATCCACAATCATAAATATCTCTCGTGCTTAAGTTGTGCTGATGGAGAATCATGAAATTTTTCAAATATTGTTTGAATCTTGAGCAAACACTCTGCATATCTGATAAAGAAATAAAATGAAAGTTAGAACTGCGCAATTCTTCAAGCGAAACAAAATGTAGACTTCAAGGGAAACAAAATTTTAAGTTCAATCAAATTCTATACAAAGAAGTAAGTATAGACGAAGTATCATAAGACAAGAAACATACCTTCCCACTTGTAACTCCAAGAGGTAAGTAATTCTTTTCTTCCATAGCGTGTAGTAGAATTCCCGTGTTTAGTAAAGTTAGAGATGTCCATTCGATGACATGAAACTTATCTAGACAAATCTCTAGAAAAGCTTTTATTTCCGGGTCGAGCCACAAATCATATAGAGTGATTCTTTATAGTCTCTATTACATATCTTCTTTCACGAGTTGGTATCAATTCATGCTCGTTCCTCCCCACTTGTATCAAAAGATTATTCAAATCAAAGATAAGAGTCTTATGTCTTATGATAGTAGGATGAACGAGACGAGACAAGAACTCTTCAGACCCTCGTATACGAGACAGTTCTTATTTTCCGACTATAATCTCATACTCCGTAGCCTTCAGTTCTCCAGGTCTTTCATAAGCTCTTCTTCTTTCTCCTTGATGGTACAATTAAAACATCAACTTCCTCCTTTGTCGATTTATCCTCTCCAAGAGAATAACCTCTTTACCCGCACAAGTTCAAGTTTAATCAATATCTAACCAAGCAGAGCTAATCAATCAATATCTAAAATTCACTAAACATTCAAAACTAACTTACAAGATGGTGGAGGATCTCTCAATGACTAAGTGTCTTGATATCGTTGAGAAGACTCAAGGTCTTGAATAGAAGGGTTCACGTGATCTGAACTTTGAATGATACGCGAATCGGGAAGTATCGAGGTTATCATGAGATGAGTCAAGATCATATCCATCCAAGTCTTCGAATGTCTTACCAATCTGTCCTTACTCATATGCTTCTTCATAGAAGAAATCTCGGCATCCAAAGAGTCTAAAATGAACTCTGCTCAACATAATCTTCGACACTCTCTTCTACTTTAGTCTTCACGTATAAAGCTAATTGCCCATGTACTTCTTTTGGACATCGACGAGCCAAAAGAATGCAATTAAGAGCTGAAAAACTGACTTTCACTCAGAGTACTCATACATCCATAACAAGTATCGTTTCTCTTTTTCATCTTTTTGAGGAAATCAATCATCTATCAAACTCCTCTTAACACTATGAGGACGAGGAACAGTCGTTCCCATAGGTAGAACAAATGCATCACGGATAAAAGACTCATCCAGCAAAATCTCATGTCCTCCTACAGAAGCACGATGAATCTCCTCGTCATAAGACTCGATGAACTCTAAGCAATATGGAATCTGCAAAATTTATAAACTAATCAAATACATGAATTCACGTTTTAAAAGAACTACATGTATATAAGTTACACATGAATACAAGTCAAAAGAGCTACAGAAAAGATTTTATGATTATAGTTACTTACATCAGGACAAGAGAAGTCAAAAGACAAAACCACGAGTAATCTGAGTCGATCTATGGCTTCTTCTTCTATTCCATGTAATGCATTCTTCACTTCTTCTTTTCAAACCCTATACCTCTTTCAAATGATATCTTTCATCTTCTTCACGACTATATTTGAACATTGAGGGTCTCTCTCTCATTTTCTCCAAAACCTCACTCGCTGTAAAAAAGCAATAAAAGAAAAATACATAATTAGTTCAACAATGATAAAGATATACATTGATTAAACAATGATAGAGATATACAGTTGGTTAAACAATACCTCATGAAACAGACTGTTTCGCTCGAGAAACCTTGCAAAATAAACTATTTTCGCGAGTTGAGCGAGATATTCTCGTGAAACACGAATATCTCGAAACACTAGTGTTTCGCTCGAGACACCTCACGAAATAGATGTCTCACGAGTTTCACGAAATACTCTCATAAAACAACTATTTCGCTCGAGACTGTCTCACACGACGAGCAATTCAGTCTATTCCACATAAGAGAGGTGAAACAGCCTATTTTGCTCCGTTTATGAGCGACACACTTGTGTAAGCAGGACAAAACACTTGTTTCACAAAAGTGTTTCGCTCATAAGCGAGGTGAAACAAACTGTTTCGCCTTGTGACAAACTGTTATAGTTACAGCAGGGACAATACAGCTTGTTTCACCCTTCTTATGAAGGGTGAAACAAGCTGGGAACAAGGATGAAACATGCTATTGTGCTCTTGTTACACATGAAACTACAGCGAAATGTATCAGCTCATACACTGGGCGAAACAAGTTGTTTCAGCCATGTTACACTTGAAATTACAGTGAAACATATGTTTCACTCATACACGAGGTGAAACAAATTATTTCGTCTTGGTTTGGAATCGTTGCTAATTACAGCGATTCAAGCGTTAATCATCCGATTACAGCCCGATTACAGCGACTGTGAATCGTCCGCTTAACAACACATTCAAAGCATTCACATTGAAAGTATTCGAAAATATTCACATTCAAAGCAATGATGACAAAAGTTATGAACTTACAAGTCTCTCCGACTCGTTTTCTCGTCTCTCTTAAGCCTCCATCCCGGTCTCGATCTCGTCCTCTCTCATCGCATCGTCCTCGAGTCGTGTCTCTACTACTACTCCCACCACCACCTCTAATACTACTACTCTCACCACTTCCGTCTCTCGTCTTCATCACAACGATTTGAGGATTGCTCTGATCAGATACTACGAAATCAAAACAATTCTCTCTCTCTTTTCTTGAATAAACTCTCATATGTTGTTTTCAAATGAGTAATTTGAAATCATTACGGTATGCAGTCATGCCAGTGCACTGTACATACGATCATAGTGATTCTAGAGCTTTGAAACAACATACATAATGAGTTACAGAGTTTGAAACAACAAAAATAATGAGTTATCGAGATTTGTCTTTATGAGATCAATTTGAAAAACTCATATTTGAAACAACCGTATATATATATCGAGATCAGTTTGAAATCGATTACTTCAATCATAGTAGAATATTTTACACTGAATCAATGAAATCAAAAGCACTTTTGATTTCTTCTATATCTCTTCCTGCTCGCGTTATTTCAATGTAAAGAGTCATTTTTCGTTTCTTCACTTCCTCCTTCTATGAAGATTCTCTGACTTTTCTAAAGATGCTCTCTTATAATCTAAAAAAACTTTTCTGTATTCAGATTTGTCGACCAACCTCTTTTTGTAAACGGAAAGAATAGATGTTCTTCGGTTAGAACTATGAGCTTTATTACTCCTTGCTGATTCTGAAACAGAGTGAGTTTCTGGACCTCTCTTCCATATGATACTCTCCTCGTTACTTTGTTCTTCTGGCTCGTCTCTA
Organism: Asterella californica; assembly: GCA_036924285.1. Taxonomy (NCBI): domain Eukaryota; kingdom Viridiplantae; phylum Streptophyta; class Marchantiopsida; order Marchantiales; family Aytoniaceae; genus Asterella; species Asterella californica. The sequence goes on along the minus strand of JAYKYS010000010.1, from coordinate 18,309,983 downwards.
ATCCCATCTTCCTCTCCTTCAGCTAGCTCTTCATGGAGGGGTGCAGCATAGTACAACTTTTCGTCTAATGGAATTGCAGACTGTTGATATGCTTCAGAAGGTCGATAGGTAAATTCGACATCCTCCGAAGGTCGATAGATAAACTCTGTCTCATCAATGTGTTCATCATCATCATCTAATCGGGTAACATGATCATCTGATCCATCAAAGTCATCTAAACCCATAGGAAATATTGCCAAAGGATCTATATTGACACGACTTCCAAATACAACATTCATATGAACGAAATGAAGACAAGGAGAATTCAACTTCCCTTCTAACATAACACCATGAGTCATTCCTGTCTCTGTCACACCTCTGTCAGTGCTATCTTTCAATTCTCTTGTTTTTTTGTACATATCAATGTATCAAACCACTCGTTTCCTGAGTTCTTCCCGAATGATCAAAGGAAAATCATCTAACCCGGATATCTGTGCTGCCATGATGTTAAACGCAGTAGATTTTATCAAACATCTCTCAGCTCCGATCTTTGTCTTCTTCCCAGCTCCATATGAAGATGCAAAATTATCAAGATCTTTCAAATAACTGATGATCTTGTCATAGTCAGCATTCAGACGTATTATTCTTCTCTTCGGTGGCTCGACTTGTTTCGGAGCCATGTTTGCTTGAAGGTTTCTGTCCAGATGGAGAAATGCAACACCGATAACACCCTCGGTTCTATCAAATTGTGAATCAACTCGATCACTCTCAACAACTCTTTCTTCTTCAGAACTACAAATGATGGATGTGGACGCCATGTCTATGACCTAGAACAATCTCAAGCTTCGCTCTCTTCAATTTCAAAATGGCTCTACTACAATGAATCTTCAAACTTGGATGAGACACCGAAAATTGAGGACGGAACATTCATATCCAGGCAGAATGCACTATCTTTAGTAACAAATACCATTCAAAAACTAGTGGCTAACTTTGCAACCCCCTTCTAAAAGCCACGGCCATCGGATTTGGTATCAAAGTTGGTCGTAGAACTTCTCATTACTCGACATAAATAGTTACTGTTAATATTCTTCCGGCCGTAAGGAAATATTTCTCCCAAGCTTTGACACTCCTGGTTTTTCAGAACTCAGGAAGCATGCATATTTATCAGACCTACTTGTACAAACTATTCACAGAAGAAGGAGAAGTTCATATAACCCATGTAAACAAGAAAAGGATTAAAATAACTAAATGTATTATTTATTGGGGGGATTCAACCAACTGCCAATACTCTCCGACTACCTTTATCTTATTGGAGGTTGTTTTTGAATTGGTCGGCTCCACGTGCGCGAGGATAAATAACAACTTCTGTAATCTTGTCAGCTTTCGAATTGCAGTTCATCTGAACGTTCTCTCCCCCAAGCTGGAGAGGTGTTCAACGTAATAGAGAATAGAGAGTGTAAGGTTCTTCACACCTGTCGGTATTAGCTTAACTAGGTTATCGAGGTAAGATTAATAGTAAAGTTGTTTTGTTCACACCGGGTGAGTTTTCGCTAAAGTTAAAGATCTTGATAAGTTCGGGAAGTATATTCGATTTTTGCTCGAGGATTACCTTTTCGGGTATTTCGCTATGAGGGAGTGTCAAATATTTGTAAACTTCAGAAAGAAAGAACGCACTAATATACAATAGATTAACTGCGGATCGTTGAGAGTTTTTTATGAGCTTACAGTACGATCTTTTCATCAACATTTTTATTCTTTTGAAATATTTAATCATTACTTTGAATAGTAGATTTGTTTACTGTAAAATTCACATGTAATCATTACTTGAGTAGTAGATTTGTTTACTGTAAAATTCACATGTAATCATTACTTTGAGTAGTAGATTTGTTTACAGTAAAATTCATAAGCGAAACCACGAAAAACAAAACAACAAAAATGTCTGTATGTGCCTAATATAAGTAGTAATTCTTTCTCGTGAGTAAGGAATATTTGAAAAGAATTAGAGCTTTGACACCCCTATTTGACTTATCTTAGTTGTGATACGTAGACGGTCGCATTAAGAGAGGTAATGAGGCTTGTTGCAAAAATATTTCTTACAAAACTACAAGGAAACTTATGACGATGTGAGGAGTCCTGTTATATATTCTTGGACTTTGCATGCCCTGTCGGGCTTTTGAGTTATATATATATATATATTTTAGAAAAATAAAAAGACAAGCAGAAGGATAGTGAGAGAACTCTTGATGTGGACTGGTTCTAGTCGTGATTGCAAGAGGTTTTGGATTCACTTAATACACTTGAAGTTTTTCGAATGGATTAACTTCACTTGATAGTATGTTATATTTCTGTTAACAATAACTAAAAAATGTTATAAAAATAATTTTGAGTTAACTAAAATTAAAATTAAAAATTCTAATAAATATTAGATGTTAACTGAGAAGAGTGATGCTAGAAAAAAAGAAATAACCCATAAAGCATTTGCAAGTTTATATGCTTCAAAAAATACAAGTCCAAGATTCTATCACTAAATATATAGAATACACTATAGATTTAGTTTATTATCTACCCCTTCCGACAGAAAGAGTTAGGTAATAAATTAATCTTGTGCATATTTACCTCTTTACTCGAAAGATGAAGGAAATGAATAATATGCATGCTCGAGCAACTTTTTGTCAAGACAAAAAAAAAGAGAAAGGAGAAAATAGTCACATAATTATAGAAACGGTTGGTTCGTTGACGAGTGACAGGTGACTGGACATACTCTAAAAGAATTCACATTCAGAAAAGCTTTAGGAAAAAAATTATCGTATGTTATTATTTGTATCCAAGGAGACTATAAAATATATATGAGCATAGAATCGAAGAAAACTAAAAGAGTTTACTAAGTTTAATGCACTAAATTAAAAGATCTAAAATGTGGCAACCGTCAGTCTCAAGATCGGATGCAGACACGAACAATAGAACTTTATTGGAAGAGTTAATGGATAAATTAAAAGATTTGGATATTCCTCTCTTCTGAACTTGGAATAGGATGAATAATATGCAGGAATATGTATGGCGCTAGTGTGAGTTTCTCTAGTGGAACTTGGTTTGTATATAGCCACGTCACTGACGTGCATCCTCAATTTGAACAAAGTGGAGAGGGAGGCACTCGTGGGACAAGGTTTAGAGATATGTTGGACCCTCTTAAGCAGCACATGATTAAACCCCAAAAACATGCACTTAAGCATATTGGGACGAGTTTACCGAAGGATTAACCCGTCCAATTTATTAGCTCGGTGAAGAGGACGTTGGAAATAGAATGATGAGTAGAACTTTTCTAATTATTATAATGATATGGTTCAGTCAGTGAATTATAAATGACAGGAGTGGTATTCCTTTTGAGTTCATCTAAATTAGATAAAATATAAAACAAAAACTTATTTTATAAACTTATTTTATAAGTAAAAAATAAAAAATAAAAAACCAAAAATTACAAATAAAAATTGACCAAAACACCAACCTAAAAAACTATAGAGGAAAGCAGGAGGATGGGCTTTTACATACTATTAACGTGCTTATTAATATCTCACTTCAGATTGCAATAAAATTCTCTCTAGTATGATCTTTTCAGGATATTGTTTTCTTTCCACCTAGTTCTTTTAGAGAGTAGAGACTGTTTTCGCTTCAGACACATGCACTATCTTCCTATTTGCGTTTCCTTAGAAATCGAAAGGTATAGCTCCCAAAAGTTTCTATAACTATATTTGGAGACTGAATAGTTATTGTTACTGAACACGAGATAGTCATGGTTCGATTATATGTATATGCTGATCCGTATACAAACGTTTGATTTAATGTTGATATTTCTTCATGTGAATACTGCACTGCTACAATTCTTGTAGTGTGGATCAACTCTCAGATGAAAACAAAAATGTATGAAGGTAAGTTGTATTAAACTTCTAGATAATACGAATACGATGATATGATTGCTTTTTGGAACAGGAGAAACCTTCATATTAGCAGACTCTTTAGATTTTATGTATAGCATAAGCCATGAGAGGGAGTGGTTTCTCAATCTAAACCAGCCTCTAAGTGGAACTGAGGAGAATGGAATGTTTGGGACTGAGAAGTCATGATTACGACTGTGACTTTTAGTATCGTAAAAGATAAATGACATATAAAATCTCGATTATTTTGCGAAGAGATCCAACAGTTCTGTTGCATTAAGAACATCATTTAAGTATTATGATTTATTAACCAATCGTTGTTTAACAAATATCTTGCTTGATAATCCACTACGGAGGATGATATATCATACATAAAATCACTATAAAATATAAAGGAGGGGAGACTTTATATTTCCATAATCTTGTATGATGACAACAATGAATGACACGCTAGAACTTCAGAACCGATTAGTCGATGATCCAATACTCATTTGTGATCACTAACATACTTGTATTCTTTCTCTTGTTAAACTCACCTTGAATCAGAGCTGAAGATGTTAATTTATAAATGAACATCTTCGTCAGTGAATAACCCAATTTATAAATAAATTTCTCTAAAAGTAGCATAAATCTGAGAGAACAACTTCTTGGAAGTCCAGTTTTTGTCAATCATCTGTTAGAAGTACCAAGCTGAAAAGACTCTTTCAAAGATATTAAAACTCGAGCAACAAATGAATTTTGAAGTTCTTTACATTGTTTGACTAATTTTTTTTCCCTTTTGAATATGAGGGCTAATACTTTTCATTAAACCCTAGTGCAGTATTTGGGTTCCAGCACATCGAGAACCGGACATTTCTATCTAAAAAATGTATTTGTTTGTTTGAAGCGAGGAGTGAAGAAGTTCCGCAAAGATAAAGAATCACGAGCCAACACCGAGAGCTCACCACGCTTCTGTCAAGAATGTTTGCATCTTGGAAGAAACTGAAATACTATCTATCGTGTTTCAGTCCGTCCAGTCACAAAGTTACGTCTGAATAGAAATTGAAGGTCAAAGATACATATTCTACATTCATTTTATATCAAAATAATTGTCTAGCACTTAACTTTCATTTGGGTACAAATAATATGTGATTACAACTTTAGATGGAAGAGAACTGTGCAACTTTAAAATCATAGTTTTACGTTCAATTTTTCTTACAATATTTTCTTCATTTGCGAAGTCCGTGGGCTATAATATCAAGTCATTTTATTTTTCCTCTAGCATTTTATATACATGCACCACTAGTATATAAGATAAGAGGGATCTGAGGATTGGTTGTGTACTCTGGTGTAAGAATTTCTTCCGTCAGTCTCTTCCACGAACATCAATACTTTCTGAGTAAAGGTTATGATGACAACTTTTTTGTCGTAAACTCACCTCTATCTCGTGGTGACAGAAAACCCACGTAGAAATTAGTTCATTGGTCATTAACCCGTTGTTGACTGTTGTACATTCCGCACGATTCCAGAACCACAATTTGGAATGGCTTGGGTTGAGCGGTGAAGTGTGCACAACTCAAGGTCAAGAATTAGCACATATGAACCTTTGTAAATTTTTTTACGATACGGAACTCATCCATGTGTTTCATAGCGTACTACAAAAAGTCATCGAGCTCTTTGGACTGCGTCATTGCGTAATCAAGAATTCACTATCATATACTGAAATCTTGGCTTTTGGATAAATGTGATGATCTCTAAGCTACAATCTGTGCACCATTGCTCTTCACATGATCATCCGTCTTTATCATTATGACAACCTCCAAAGCAGCTTGAAAGCTTTGGTCTGGTCATAAGAAACCTACATAATACTGCAATCCATCGCGAATATCATGAATATCTCTCATGAATCATTTGTACTGTGTGCAAGTTCATAACACTTATAAAAGTTCAAAATATCTCAAGACTAAAATGACAGCGAACTCATCCAGCTTAAAAATGACACAGTATTTTCTGATTGAGAGAGGTATGTTTATCAAGGTGTGATTTTGTTTTTTCTGTTGAGTCAGATAAATTCACACTGAAGTCAGAAGTAAACAATCATGCATTTTAGTGCACCATCTCCGCTGAGACAAACACGAAAATTAGTGACAGTTAAATGTGTAAAATGAAGTGAAACATTCATGCATGGACATTTTTCCTCACGGGTTCTTGTGATTATAAACTGTTGTCACTGCGTGTTCTTGCTCACGAAATAAATCAACTAGAACTGATATTGCACGACTGAAGAATTGGTGTTACTACGGATATAGTCTTTTATATATGTTTTTTCTATGCATCCTTAACTTTTCATACATGCCAGCTGGTTTAACTTGCTTCAGGTTTCAACAGAGAAAATTGTTCACTAGATGAGCAAAGCTTGCACATAATAGAGTTTGAAAAGATAGCAGACATTGGATTTATTTGATCCTTGACAATGATGGAGAACCCTCTAGATGAAAGAGTTTCATTGTAGTATTCATGATTGTTGACAACTGCAAGGAGAAGTCACATATGGCAAGAAGACCTACAGCAGGTAGAGCCTTTGTGCTCAAGTAAGGCCTCTGATGCACATACTAGTTTTTTTTAATTGCTGAACCGGAGTTAACTTCTATAGTATGAGATCATTTTGTCCTCCAAGTACCCTGGAAACTAAACGTATGTGCACATCTGAATTTAATTTATGCAAAAAGTGTTCTTCTTGTAACACGTACGCATACAATCATTACATTTTGCTCTCTAAACACACCATGTAAACATACAATCATTACATTTTGCTCTCTAAACATACCATAATTATTGCGTAAGCAAAACATTTCGGAGTCCATGTCATCAAAACTCATGAGATCTGCTATAAGTGTCTCATAATACACTACACGTGTAAGAATATTTAGATTGTGCTTCCCAAATTATTTGGAGAGGCTATCACATGGTACCTCTTAGAAATCCTTAAACCACCAGTGCCCTTATAAAAAGGGCGTAATGGCAAAGAGCTACGTGGCATTCTGTCGTGTGCAGCTTGGCTGCATGCAACAGTGACCACGCGCTCTTCCCTGAGTTTGTGCATGAAACAGTGACCATGCGCTCTTCCTTGAAGACCCGCCTGTACTTTTCCAGAGCGCGCCATAGAGGACTTTGGCTACGGTTCGAGGATTCTCATCGTTGCGGCTCTGTTATGTGCAGACAGGTTTGAGACTAGTCTTTTCCATTGCTGTGGCTGCGGCTCACGTTCTGTGGAGATTCGAGATTTTTCGTTCTGTGCAAACGGGTTAGAGATATTTTTTCCCATCGTTGTGATTCCGTTCTATGCAGGCGGGTTTAAGACTTGTCTTTTTCATCGTTGCGGCTGCGGCTCACGTTCTGTGGAGGTTCGAGATATTTCTATCTCATCGCTGTGACTCACGTTCTGTGCAAGCGGGTTCGAGTCATCTTTTCTCATCGTTGTGGCTCTGTTTTGTGCAGGCGGGTTTGAGACTTGTCTTTTCTATCGCTGCGGCTGCGGCTCACGTTCTGTGAAAGTTCAAGATTTGTCTTTCTCATCGCTGCGGCTCGCGTTTTGTGCAGGCGAGTTCGAGTCATTTTTTTCTCATAGTTGCGGCTCACGTTCTGTGCAGACAGAGTTCTTTTGGTGTACGTTCAGTGGTGGTTTTTGTTCATGGTTTCATTAACTTCGTTTAGTTGCAAGTTTTTGTTCGTCGCTGCAGGATTTCGTGCGTCCTTACAAGTTTTCATTTGACATATCGCAGGTTTTTGTTCGTTCGTTGCAGGTTCTATCTTCGCTGTTTCAAGTTCTGTCTTTGGTTTTCAGTCTCTCGGCACTCTTGTTTCTAGTTTTTGCATGGGTTTGAAAACCAACGTTTCAACTTGGTGACATATTTTTTCTTGTGTTCTTGAATCTTTCCGCTCGCACCGTATTGTTCAGACGGCTGGTAGATCTTGGGAACTCGCTCTGATATCACTTGAGGATTTTAGGGGTTCATTGTGAGAGCTATTTTATTTCTGGATTCATATAGTCTCCATGCCACATACGGTCAAGAGACGGGTGATGGCTGACGTAGAGTTCAAAGATGCTTGGATAGTCTCGGACGGCTGTGTTGGTGATAGTCTCTAACTTTCATCTCACAAGAACTACGAGAAGCTTTTCTTGATTATAGTGCAGCTGTGGTGGTCTTCGTTATCTCTGATGGAGGTGCACACCTACGGGACTTTGAAAGTGAACCGATAGCGTGCATTTCTGTCTCCTACACGGAGGAAACCTCCAAAAAGAAACGTTTCATTTACATGGAGCTCTCTTTTCTTCTTGGCTCTCTTTTCTTATGTGGATCGGAAGTAGTTGCCTGAACTCTTTGAAGCTGCAGTAAAACGTGAGTTTCATGATCACAATGAAGTTTTTGTAGATTTTCAGAACTAGTTTTCTTGTTTTTCTCGTTTGAAGTACATTCTGTTGTCCATATCGTCTCCTTTTTTTTTCTTAGTTGCATGCATGATGCATCTCGAATAGCGGATCTAGGAGCTACTGAATCAGCTCCTACGAAATGCTATGCCCAGATGGGACCTTTCAAGGGTTCAACCTCCTGTAGCATGTCATGAGATTTTTGAGATCTTTGCAGTACATATTTTGGATTATTGTTTTTGTGTGCACTGTGCAGGTTCACGAGCAGTGCAGCAACCTTCAACTTCTTTCAATATAAAACCCTTTCAGAAGAGAATTTATGCTTAGATAAAAAATGAAGGATGTAAAACTCTTCTACCAAAAAACTCTAATCCGGAAAAACTTTAGGGAAGACGAAGCTTGTGACTATGAAATATCACTTTGCTGGTGTGTTGTGAAATCTCTCATCGAGGATGTTGAAATGAGAGATTTCTCACACACGAGGCCGTGGAGCAGTCAAGAGACATTCATGCGTAAATCCTTCTGGACCGTGTAATAGTTTGCTGTTCGTTTCTTGTGTCCTCGCTCGTGTTTTGCTATTTCTTCAGTTCTCACCTTTTGGATCTTGAAACTTTGATGGAGGTGTTGTAAGATATGAATGCCAATGATAGAAAATGATAGAGAAATATCCTCCGCAAACGAACTCGGTGGACCTTGACATGAAACTGTCCCTCAGGTCGACCACAAGATAATCTATGTGGAATTGATCGTCACGTCAAACACACAACATAACTGACGACAGAAATTTTAATTTTATTCTTCGGGTGAACGTTTACAAATGATTTTCAGTATTCAATACATCACTGAATCACATCACATCATGTCTGAAGCTGCTTCCGACCGTAGATAATAAGACTATCCTTTCCGGAAAAACTCTACCACCATCTCGGACTCCCACACGTAGAGGAAAAATGCATAACACTGCAATCCAACTCCAAGACAAAGAACGTGCATTTACCTTCTTTTGTCTTAGCTTTAAGCCGGAGATTATCTCAATACGCAGTAAGAAATCAGATCATAGCACTAAAGAGAAACGATGACATGTTTCTCCGGAGCTGAATATTGTACTTGTACATCGGAGCTTGGGTAGGTAAAACATTTTTTGTGAAACAAGATTTTGGATTGAAATGGTTTTTCAAAAGGACGAGAAAAAAGGCAAGTTTAGAAAGAGAGAGAAGGGTTTAGAGACCCCGGAGAAAAAGTTTACTGTTTCATAGTTGAACATAAGATCCAGGTAAAAATCCGTAGTCAAAATCAGGTTCAGATCATGAAATGACATGCTTTATGAAAGTTTGCACCATATAAATAAATAAAGAGAACATACATCGAGAGCCCATCAAGATTTATCTACGACATCCTCAACACACGACAGTGCACAACTGGACTCAGACATGCCGAGGGCTACATGAGAGAATCATTGCATGGAAGACTGAGTTGAGAGATGCGATATTCGGAGAGCATACTGGACCATCTGTGTAAATACTAAGCTTGTATGTTCATTGAGTGTACATCATACATGTCTTTCTAAATGCTATTTTTGAGTTTTGAATGTTTCAAAAGCTATAACTGAGAATTTGATTGTTGCTGCATAGGTGACAATCGACAAGTACCAAAGTACCAGTAGATAATATTTTCTGTTATTGAAAATTCTACATACTACATACTTTTTTCCAGTCCATGCAACATGTCGTCAATCGAGCTTCATGCGACTTTGCAAAATGAGTCCTCTTTGTGGCAGACTTGTTTATAACAGAGTTGAAAATATCTGACATATAATTCTCCCGAGCTCTCGTGTAGAATCGCATCTTGGCTGGTGTAACGGCCTTTGACAAGAAAGTTACCATAGCTCGATATGTCAGAGACTCTATAACAACACAAACAGTGATCAACAAGTGAGAATCACCATTTAGAGCAATTTTAATAATAAGCGATATAAGAGATATAAGGATAAATGCACACCTACCTTGTTGATAATATGTGTCAGATGCTGGAACATTCATGTCTGGGATGTTGCAACAAGACTGATCTCCAGGCAGAATCTGACATGTCTTATGATCACCTGCCCAATGATCAGCAGCGTTCTGAATGTCCAACACTAAGATGCTTGTAGCATCTTCTTCTGAAGGATAACGACCACTAGCTCTCACAGTTCGACGAGCATTCAGTTGACAACAAATGTAAATCCATCTCTTCAACTTATCAGCAATACCATGTGTCATCAACTCTGGATGCATGTATCGTGGCGAGCCTACAATCTCATTCTCTCGAAGACCTCGTAGTCCAACCACTCGTTGAACCAAGACATGCTTATTTCATGTAGCTGAAACTCCTTGAGATCGAAGCCATTCTTCCAATTGTCTCTTTGTGAGAAGCTCAAGGTCTGCAATTACCTCAACCTCGTCGACGTCACCAGGAAGTCGCTTCTTTGTCTGCACCTCCACTAAGAACTTCTTGATCATGTTCTTGCACTTGTGTCATAGGTCCTTCTGGCTCACGATGTCATGTCGATGCAATATAACATCCACCGATGTCTTGTCATCATGGACAACCTCATCAAGAACAATACCGTGAGCTATCAATCGATGGATCTCGATATCAAATACCGCATCCTCGATCAACCATTCATTTCCTCCTACTTCAACTTGAGTCATATTCACCATCTCGTTGACACGACCGTCAGACTCATCAATGAATGCATAAGTGCCATTGTAGCCATTTCGGATGGAGTCGTAATGGAGGTCGACATACACAACAAAGTTTCCTAAGATACAAGTCAAATCCAAAAATACATATTTAAGACACTCTAAGTAAGATTACTTATGCATATGATACCAAACAACATGAGTAATATACAAGTCACTTAGCACAATGTGAACACACTCACCTCCCATGGGAGTATGATTCAAGTCCGAAAAATGTTGTGCGAGTACTTTCGACTGCACCTCCTCTTTCTTGACCGTCCATCGACAAAATGTTGCTTGAATCCATCAAGTACGTCATCTCCTCGCGCTCTGAAACTCATAAAAGTACTTTCGTCTTATAGGCTATACTTCGATCTCTTGATAGATTGAATCCAATTGTGTATATCTCAGTCTCGCATATATGATACATACGAACACCACATCGAGGATCCTATAATATGACTCCATCTTCGTGGACAACCATACAAACTTGTGCTAACACTCACAACTGAACTTCAACTTCCAAGTCTGATGAAAAGCCTTGATAGTTAGAGTTAACAAGAGCTTATCACATCTTGGATGAGGACACTTCACCTTGAAGTCCTAAAAGAATTTTCTCAATCGAGACAAAGATACAAATCCAACCCTCGTGAGATCCTCGACAAGTATGTCAACTTCTCTCATGTCTCTCTCAATCATCCACTTCATTGAGGATATGAGAATCTACTATTGAATATATTGAGATTTGAGAGTCCAACACATCATCTGTCACCTATAGATAAAATATGCCAATTCAAATAAGAAGCTTATCATGCGCACGAATTCAAAAATTTACAAGCATACTTCAGCTTGCTTGAAAAGGATGGAAAGACGACCATACTTGAACACCCAACGCATTCAAAACATCTAGATCGGCCACAAACTCATCATCATCCATCTCTGACACAAGTACCTCCACATCATCCTCCTCTGGAATTACATATGAAATTGACAATCGAACCTCTGTCTCTCTGATCATTTGATCAATAACATTACGAGCAGCCACAAACAAAAAGTTCATAACCACAACATGCCTTGCACCAAGTCCCAAAAGTTACATCAGCTATACATAGCGTGGAAACAACGAACTCTGGGGGTCTAATCAACCTTCATGGGACCTCCGATCATCCTCTAGGTCTATGTCTATCGCTCGGTCGTGGTGGATGTACCCTAGGAGGCATGAACTTAAGACTTGACAATTAAAATGAACCTATCCGTCCAGAGATCCAGTCCTCGTCACTAAGATACCCTCAAATCACATACAAATTTGATCCACTAAATATAAAAGATATTGAAATAAAACTATAACAATCTAGACTAAGTGAAAAAACAAGAATATACCCAGAAGAATTTTCCAAATCAGAAGAGGACTAATAAAAAAACAGTCATAATAAAAAAACTAAAACTAAAACAATTTGAAAATATAACTAAAAATATGAATGAGAAAAGAGGATGACTAAGACACTTGGAAATAACCAAGTCTTAGAGTGAAGAGAGAAAAAGAAGAAAAACAAATTGTGTCCCGGATCTGAATGGGTGAGAAGAAAGGCGGAGGAAGGCTGGAAGAAGAGGAGGAGGAAGCTTGGAAGCGGGAGAAGGTTGCAAGAAGAAGCAGGTGAAGGGTGACGGGGTGCAAGGAGGGGGAGGTGGGGAGGACGCGTTCAGACCTACAGCAGTGTAACAATCAAAGAAACACAATGTATCAGAAATAGTAAATTAAAGATCATTCTCACGAAGATACAGTTAACAATTACAGAAAACACAGTACTACAATGTCACAATGATAATTCTGGTAGTTTTCTGTTGTCCTCACGGAATGGAATAATATCCGGATGAGAGTTTAAGTCTGATAAGAAACCAAACCCAAGCACAATCTGACAAATCAAATACAAACAACAATGAAATAATTCGTGATCAGGGACCTTTTCAACAATACAGACAAAAGATTCGAGAAGATAATGTATGAATGAATGAAGAATGCGAAATACTACTGAAAGGTTACTAGTCTTCTTCTGAAAAGATAGAAGAAATACGGACTTCACATCAAGGTTCAAAGAATAAGCCCCTACTCTTCCTAAGAAGTGTTTTTCCAACTAAATCCTCACTCTTAAAGACCTCACTTATTTCAAGAAGGCATTCTCAAGAAGAAGCCATCATCTTCCAAACGCTTCTTACAATTTAACTTATTCTCTTCCACTTCACCATAACTGATTTGTTCTCAGACCTTCGCTTAATCTCATTCGCATAATACGCAGGTTCACTCTTTGTCAAAGAGCATTCGTCGAAGTCCCTTCACCGAAGTCTACCTACGAATATCTTCGTCACTTAGATTTACTCCTGCAACAGCAAGCTCCGAATATTCGGGGGAAATTATCTTCGTCCAAATCATTCACAACATTTGCTCCGCACTTTTGAGAAATGAAAATTAATTAATAAAGAACTGAAAACATGAAAAAAGACACAACTTCAAAAGGTCGGATCGCTTATATACTCTTCTCACTAACCTAACTGCTTTTTTCCTAAAAAGGCAGAAGATCTTCACTACCCTACGATCTATCTTCATCTTCACTGAATCTATACTCCTTAGCCTAACTGTGCTCTAAACTCTTCTAATTGAACCTCCGCGTTCGCTCGAATCTCTCCTAACTCCCTATCTACCTTCTGTCTGATTCGGGAAAGGCGCGCTTTCACACCATCGGGGTTCGTATCCACTTGCATTACCTCCGCCTTCAACGTTCGAAGAAGACCAAGCTCTACAAAGTCCAAGTCCGAAGTCACATAGGCAGACAACACTGGCATTAACTTCTTCCGAAGGTCTTCCGAGTCCTCCATCTTCGCCCGAAGTTCTTCTTTCTCCTTTGTAAGCTCGGCGACTGTGACGTGATACTCCTCTCGACTTCACTGCAAGTCGGCTTTCTGTGTTGATAACTCCTTGAGTCGATCGGAGAAGCCTTAATCTCCTCGTCTTTCGTCTTCGCTGCGGTCTTGAGCTCCTCGCATTGGGACCGAAGGTCTTCAAGCTCCTTTTCAGTCTCCAACCGAAGCTTCGTGACATTCCTCACCTCTTCGCGAAGATTGTTCTTCTCCTGTCGTCAATTACTCTTGTTGAAGTGTACCGCGATGAAAATTTCGGACAAAGTCATCGTCTTTCCGACTTCGTCTTCATACTCTTTCCTGTTCTCCTCCAGAAGCCGAAGGATTGGAACTATTATCTCTTCGCCGAAGAGCATCGCCTTTCAAAACTTGTCACTCTCATCAAGTACTGGATCCTCTGAAGTTCCTTCGCCGGAGATGATCGCACCCTCCATCTTCACCTCCGAGCTACTTAGCTCGATTATCTCCTTCTTGGTGCCCTTCGTCTTCTTCCTTATCTTCGGCTTCTCCGGCGGTGAGGTTGGAAGACTCCGCTTCTTCTTGCTGCGTCGCTTATCCTAATCTTCGTCAGCTTCTGGGGTGTCTTCCACCAGTTGTGCTTCCTACGTGACATCGGCTGGAGCCTTCAGCGAAGCCTCCACTTGTTGTGCACCTGCTTTCGGTGCTCTTCCTCTTCCCCTTGAACTGACGAAAGGTCTTCGTCCTCACAGTCTTCATCGAAGCCCAACTGCTTCTGCTCGTCTTGTTCAGCCAACCCATTCCGAAGTAGAAGACTGAAACGAATCCTCCCAAGTAAATGAATCTTGCTTGATCCAGAGACGCTGAACTTCATCATGGAAGATCTTCGTCCAACGTGCTCGCTTCATGATGAATAGGTTTTCGAAGAAGCAGATCTTCCATGTTGATAGGTAGGTCGTCCGCCTCGGACTCAAGATCAACATTACCGCTTGGGTGATCTTCCTCTTCTCCGGATCTCTGTAATCGGTTAACTTGTAGTCGTTCGTCGGGTGAACTGGGTGGACGAAGAGCTCCCCGTAATCCTGGTCTTCCTTCACCAGGCTCTTCATCGACGCATGGTTGAAGAGCAAGTCTCCCTTCTCGCCCGTCTCGTCGAGCAAGACCTTCTCCCAATTCTCAATTGTCCAGTTCCCAAGTCGTCCATATCTCTCTTCGGCCGCATGATCTTCGCACATTCGTATCTGGCTGATGAATCTGTCAGATACTCGGGTCCAACCTCCCCATGTCAGGAAGCTTAAACCTAACTCCTTCAGCTTCGGCCGAAGCTGCTGAAGTTCCTCCTGGTCTAACTCAAAGGCTCGAATCTTTGGTAACTTCGAGGTGACAAACATCGTACCCTACTAAGATGACTGAATAGGCTGTGGGCTGAACCTCGCCTAAATGCGCTAGTCTTCGCTCAAGTTAGCCTTCGCCTAAATGCGAGCCTTCGCTCAAATTCACTATCTATGTTTTGACTCTCTCCGCAAATGTAAAATCGTTGCGCGCTAAAAGTAGATTTGGATAATGAGCTGATTTTCTGAGTATATAGTTAGGTTCGAACTTCCCACACGTGCCGAAGTCGTCACTCATTCCTCTCTACAGGCCTGCGTAGACCGTCTTCGTCTTCACCGCTTGCAGTTCCTGTCCTCTTCGGGTAAATAGCTTCTTCTATCCTACTCAGACTTCGTACTACTCTGCTATGATTCCCACTGACCATTCGTGAAGAGATTATACTCAAGGAATGTATTCTTAAGAAGTCTACTTTCTCTGTATCTTCTTATTTCCAGATATTTTCCTGTGAAGGTCTTCTTCCGAAGACTCTTCTCTTCACAATTACTCTTCTTCACTTAAACTAATCTATTCGTCTTCTATCTTCATTATTTCTTCTACGAACTTCTACGTTTCAAGCATCTTCTGTAAAAAATTGAAAAAGTGGGCTCTACAAGCAGCCTGCTGAAAGAGGCTGTTGCAGTAGTGTATCCGATATGCCAAAAAATAATATCCGGCATGCATATTACAGATTGGTGGAATATCCGCTTCTAGATCGTTTCATTTTATCATCAGTTTTCCAGGTATGTTTACTTTTCAGATTATATTTGTTCTTATATAAAATTCGATTAATCACAGTGACGGAATATTTTGATACTAGAACATTTCAAATTTCAAAAAAGAAATATTTTCTTGATTCTCTTGCAGATGTCGAAATCTTATATGTGTCATATTGTCTACGTCAAGCATCAGTTTTGAGCCATGGATGGCTCAAATTTTAGGTCTCAAATAGACAAACGTTTTGCACCATAGATGAAGATCATTGAACAACATATAAAAACATGACAGTTGTATGTAATACTTGTGAGAGAACCCACCGCCGTCTATTTTTATTAAATCTGTTTTCTGTTTTTATTAAATCGTGACTAAACTGTTTTAATATAGGGGTCCAGGTGGTTTAATGTGTGTGGACTTTTGCACTCCTGCTTTATTGGAAATATAAATCTTGTATGTGCACTTGTCATCCGTATTATCGAACATGTAAACTGTAATAAATTTCCACTGCAAAACTCTCTGTGCGCATGGGGCCTAAGAACGTAATGTTGTAATAGATTGTGGTAAAAGAAGTTCCGTCTAAATAAAAACAATTAGATCGAGTGTTTAAACATAAAGTCCTTATGCTCACGAGAAACCAATTTCACAATACAAGCCTTCATTGTTGATAAATATGAGATGTCAAAGTAAGAAAACTATCTATCTAGATTCTTTCTCGATAGAGAGATTATTTCTCATGCTCATGTTTAGACAAGGTTTATAATGTAATAGATGGCAACTTTGAACAAAACTATAACTTTTATTCGAGAAAATTCCTCAATATAGTTAAGCTGGATATTTCAAATTCATGCATACTATTATGTACACCATGGCTGAATTGATTGTGGTCCACATGGAGTTTCTCGTGTGAATTTATGATGTTGTCATCTCTCTCCGTCTGAACGTTAATCGACAAAACAATCGATTTTGAGTGCTTCCGTTCTTATAGTAGTTATCGTGGAGTCAAAACTCGTATAACACTTTAGTTTAAATATACTATAATATAATATGTGTGTCTATGAGATCATTAGACTATGTTGTGTAATCTCATGATCTAATGCATAATTTCACGATAAGATGAAATCATGAGGTTATGCTGTATAATTTGACAATCTCATTAGATCTTGATGATATAGACGTTAAAGAAATCAAATCTCTCAATACCTAACGTACACATATTTATACTAGACCAGCTAAAAATTCTTGCAAATTCTTTGTGCATCATGCTGTGTAATGCGATCTTAGTCGAGCATTATGTATGTTTTAGGCCTCCGTCTTGGCTGTGACCATCAAAAGATCCCATGCACTCCTGAGAGTGCACTATCCTAACTTAATATCTCATTGATAATCAATAGATTTGAAATCCAAAATATGAGTGACAATTGACACCATCCCGTAGAATGTAACTACAAAGATAATTACATTGTTTCTCGATCACGTCCAGTTCTCTACATGGTCGATATCAAGATCCATTCATCCGTAACACTAGAGGAGAGTTGTGATATTGAGAAGATGATCACTTCGTTGCATTTTCTTCATCTTCCATCGGATGATCCTCTATCAATTGAGGGTCAAGACTATCAGCATTAGGAGTGATTATATCTTGATAGATCTCTGTTTGTCTAGGTATTGTGTACAGCTCCACGTCTATCTTCTGGAGGTTTGTCTGGGATGGTTTACGAGCACCTACGGAATTTTTTTCGAACAGATGATGCCTCTAACGGTTTCACGGAGCTTTTTCAAGTAGCGATAGCAGTACAAGGACCTATTTTTCATTCTATAACCCAAGTACTGGAGACAACTAGACTTTTGGACATGATGAAAGATGATAGGAGAAATACGACCGATAGTCATCGATGAGATTCTCATACAATTTATTAGTCGTATCATTGTTCTTCAGCTTTGAGATATTTTTAGGACCACCTTTGTCCACATCAATTTGGAGTTGCGACGCTTGAAAGTTGTGAGTCTATGTCCTTTGGCGTTATGCTCTCTTGGACATCCATCCCAATTGGGTTGTCCTACAAGTGGATGTGGAATTTTTTAATACCTTTTCTTGCACAACCATCTTTTAAGGAGCTCATGGATGATGATGGATCTATGACGAATCTTGTTCTCTGTGCAACTGTTCTATGATTCTCTCTTCTCCATGATTATTAGTATGATCCTGCGATAGAGGAGATTACAGTAATCGACTCCGCTACAAGTACTAGTCATGGAGACCTTATGAATGGAACCCTCTTTGTCTTAGCTCACTATAGAGCTCTCTTGGCCACCACCTTGGTTGTTCCAAGTTGTGTCTTTTCATCTCCAATTGATTACACACATATCATAAGTCTAGCGGACCGAGTTTGCGAGATCTTTGATCACCTCATCTCTCAATTGACTTTGGTAGGATTGAGAGTGAAGGTATCCAAGTACATGGCTTGATCTCCATAAGTATTCTGTCGGACCTCTAGCTACCAAAGGGCTTTGTTACACCTATAGATGATTTATATATCATCGGAGTATCGGTGGGTTCAGAGGACTTCGTCTTCCGATTCTTTGATGTTGCTCTAGCGGAGGACATTTTGCATACTGAGGACCTATTTAGATCAAAGGACTCCCATGTTGTCTTTGGTATATTTTATTCTTCCATAGCCCACCGTCTGAGTTACTTACTCCGCACAGTACTTCCATCTCCTATCTTCATCTCGCGTCTTAGAGAGTCATGGGTGTCTTTGACGACATCATAAGACCGGAGACTTTTGAGTGTGTGATATGACCTCTCACACGTAAGTAGACATAATTGTTGATATCATGTGACGAGGTGGTTTTGCTATCTATGGAGAAGACTGTTTTGATAGTTTTTTTGGGTAGTTGGACCCTCTCGGCACCTTGGGTCTATTGTCTCATTCGAGATAGAACTATTCTGGAGAGCTATCTGACTGAGGTGGAGGATGGTTTCTATCAACTACAGATGTGTCTTTGTGAGACAAGACATAGTTTGACTCTTAAGACATGTGAGACACATCATCAGTTCGATATCTTAGCTTCCGGTGGATCTCATGGATTGTAGTCCTCCCTAATTGAGCATCACTTCCAGCAGGTTCTTCATGCGCTCTTAGTTGATCTTTCCGTCTCACGAGATACTAGAGCTCGACTTCGCTCTTGTACAAAGACGCAGGCTCTTGGTTCATAGCTCGACCTTGCATTAGAATGTGTCGACTCGCACGGACTATCTTTTCTACAGTGATGAGGTTCTACCTAGGTTTGATCTAGTCTATTGCTTTGGTACTATCCACATGCGAGTGTGTCCTCTCGCTCGACATCTCAGATCGACATCTTACTCGCTGTCCTCATGGTAGAGAACGAGTAGTTATTCATGGTGTCAACAGAGACTTTGTGTTTGCTATAGAACGGGAGAGCGATTACATGACATGGAGAGAGTGTTGGTATCTCCTTCAGACGGGAAGGTCAGTGAGAGCTTACATGTACATGATGAGAGAAGATCAGATCTCAGTGACAGATGTGGTTGTCATAGATTTGACACGAGATTCGATGACGACACATGTGATCATTCATCCTCGAGATGGACCACAAGCATGGCGGCATCAGCGAAGATGATCAAGTATAGGAGTATACATGAGGAACATCGCTTTATCCCCCTAGCCTTGGAGATATATGGATCATCAACTTCGTAATTCGATGTTTTCATTCGAGATTGTACTAGAGCATACCATGAGAGGTATCAATGTATCACTTTTTTTCTTTTTGCACTATGTTTTTTAGACATCGAGTTTTCATTGCTCTACATAGAGTTTTAGCAGATGAAATCTAGAAGAGAGCTATTGTAATAAGCATGTTATTTTATATGTACTTGTTATATGCAGAAGTTTTGATTTATCGGTGTGTGATATTCTAAGGACGATAGGCAACTTTAGAGCTACATACATCACAACTTAACCTCGATGTTCTTTTTCACGTCGGGGCGTCAGATCCCTCTTTCCCTTGTACCGCTTGAAGGGATCTTTCCATCTGTTGGCTGTGGACACCTCCGGAGGTACTTGCAGAAAAACGCCGCGGATGTTTTTGTAACGGCTCCTCACTTGTTTCATCGCCTTCTTTTACAATAGATTCTCTACTGCTCTGAGTATCTTGAGTGTACAAATTGAAAAATAATCAATGATAAAATCGAGATGTCTAGTCACAGGCACGATCCAAAATGAGTCGCAGTTATATACAAAGTTACATGTGATAATTTTACGGCAAGTTATCTCTCTATCGTCTCTCTCTCTGAACTTTGACACCCCTATTGCCTATTCCGCTATCAGGGACACTGTTTAAACTGTTCGATAGTCCCATGGGCTTCAAGTTCACAAAGTCCTCTCCTTCTTTCTTGTGCCGGTTCCCCTCCCTCCGATAATATATCATCACTGTGGTGGAGGCGGGCCTGTTTGTAGTCTCAAACGCTCATTGTAATTTATTTCTCTTTGATTAATAAATTTGTATGAGCATACCGTCACGTTCTTTTAAATAAAATAAAATAAAAATATGCTTCAGCATGCTCAACTAAAAATTAGTTTATTAGCTGCAACAGTTTGATTCCTACAATGATACGACACTTGAACCCACCTGAAGAACGTTGGAGTCATAAAAAGCTTGATGTTTATATGGTCATATCCAAAGAATTGAGACACCTTTATATTCTAACGATTGTGTAAACTTCCTTGCATATTATTCACCACTTCCAAAGTTCAGAAGTGGAAAATATGCACAGGAGGTTTAATTTATTACTTAACCTTTCTGTCCAGAAGGGTTAAGTAATAAATTAGTCTATTGATGAATTGATTATTTGTGCTGAATAGGCTGCCGCACTTATATCCTCCAAGGCAGGTATGGATCCCCTACGCTTATGGGTTAAGTCTGACTCCTTCCGCATTTGTTGGTCTAGCTATCATACAGCTAGCTAGCTATCCAAGTATATGATAGCTGGACAATTAGAGAACAATTTAATTATTTCATCTATTTAATATATAATTATTATCTAACATATATATCTTTTCTTAATCACTAAGGGAGCAAAAGTTCTCCAGAAGTTCATCTAGCTTGCAATCTTCAGTAAGAAGGAGAAGAAGCTAATGTTTGTAAGCTATGAAGAAGGATTAAAAGTTATGATTTCTACAATCCTAATCCTCACCGATAATATGGAGTCGAAGTGTATTGTTGGATGATTCAGGACTCATGGAGATGCAACAATGGAGGTGGAGGTTTATGTACTATATAAAGGATTCTGGAAATATAAAGTCTCTCTTCTTTTATATTTTGGAGTTGCTTTATGTATGATACACCATCCTCTGGGGCAAGACATTTCATAAGCCACGATTAAACTTGATAAATCAAGATCCATATATATTATTTTGATAAATCTTTAAATGTTATTTCTGGAAACACAGTTGAATCGTTTGATCTTGTGGAATATTCATCGATTTTTACATTTCCAGAATCTTTTATATATAGCACAAGCCAAGAAACTCGAGAGTGAGTGGTTTCTCAATCCTAAACCTCTTTGTACCATCGCTTGTGCTATATATAAACCTTTGGAGGAGTGGTTTATGTTGATAAATCATGACTCTTCAGAGGTTCATGTAACATGAAAAAAATATTTCTATTTTTTTAATCTTAACATACTTACTACCACTGAATTGCCTAAATCAAACCTAAACAATGGCTTATCAATTTCTGTACCTAAATTGAGCCTAAACGGTGACTTATCAGTTTCTTGAACCTAGATAGTGGCATCTGGGGAAAAACTCTATCGTTTATCACAAATAAGTTTCGGAGAAATAAGAAGAGAAAAAGATTAATATGATTATGTGTTCCTCTTTCTACGCATGAATCTACGCATGAATCTGTCAAAGAAAGCTTATGAGCAAAGAGATGCAACTGGGAAAGAGAGGAAAGTCCGAAGTGTATTTTAGAAAAGAGACGCATCACAAGAATGCATGTGCAAGTATAGTTTAATATATAGTCTACGATAAAGAAGAAGTTCAAGTCATACTTTGGACGTCCATAAGCATAAAGAAATCAATTGAAAGATTAAACATAGTAAGTTTATATAGATGAAGTACTCATTTGCGTGTAAAATGATAAATGATGTTACCTGTCTCTTGAGCTCTTCGAGGACCATGAGACTGTTCATGAGTCCATTACAGCGAGACTCGGATCAGAAGCTTCATTAACAATTTGCAGCAACATGCACCTCCAACCGTGCCCGCAAAGGATTGAACCCACGACTTTTCTCTTAGAGGACTGTAGGCTAAACCACTTGGGACACCGATCTTCGGTACGGAGAAGTGAATGATGAACGATAGAGTCTTCACGAAATGATTGGAAGAGTTGATTGGAGTAAGTGAGAGTTTGTCGCTGCTGATGAGAAATAATCACTTGCCAAGAATTGTACATGGAAGTTTTCATATCTTCATAAGGATAGAAAATCGATTGGTTGTAAATGGATCTACCGCATCAAACAAATTGTGAAAATTAATGGTGACGTATATTGCTTGACTTGTTGCTAAAGGTTTTAACCAAAGAGAAAAATTGACTTCACAAATATATTGCGCTCATGGGAAGTATGAATTTATCTCGTCGTTATCAACATTGATTATCGAAGAAAATTAGAGACAGGGAATATAAAGAGAATATTCTTGAAAGATGATTTAAAGGAAACAATCTATATAGATGTTCCAAAAAGATACAATGAAGTATAAGTGTGTTGCTCCCGAGTTGCGAGTATATGTAATTTATGAACTACGTGAGAAGGTTTGAAGGGTACTTTTTATAGATTTGGATATAAAATTTAGTTAACATTTAACAACATAGAAGGTGTGTATAATTTTAGAGGGGGTAATTACAAAGAGGCTCTATATGGCATGTGCGACATAAGGGTATTTTTTAGACCTATTACTGTATTTAAATATTACCTAAATGTTTTCTTAGTATCTTTATTATATAATTTTAAGTTTTTATATCTCTTATGTAATTACTAACATCATCCCCTTCAGTAGTTAATAATAAAAGGATGTTTCATGCATACAGAAGAAATGATTTAAAAATCTCATAATTCTTATATTTTATTGCTTTAATTTCATCAACTATAAATATGTAATGATACTAGTTACACTTGTTCGATATACTAATATGTTTGTATGATAGAAATTATTCCTTTTCTCTAGATGGAACTTAAATATCATTTATTTTGTTCTTTGATTGGAGATATTGTAAGTATTTAAATTATATCATAAATTATTATCATTATAATTTAGTTTTGAACCTTTATCAGAAATTAATATGTATTTTCTACCCCTTTATTACTTATAATAATTAGTCAATATTATAAATATCTACTGACTGAGTAAAAAATGCCAATCTTTGCATCAATATCCAAATAATAATAATCCACCTATTCTGGATAGATGATATAAATCGTTGATAGATACTGCAATAAAAGTCTTGAAAATAAAATTTCGAACACTATATGAAAGTACATATACTTTACCTTGTAACTTTTATTAGACAAAGAGGTGTTTTAAATATAATAACTAAAAAATTAAAGTTTTAAACATTAAAAAATTCAAAAACTGATTATAAAGATCTAAAAATTTGTGTATGTTTGCAGTTTAGGTTTATAAAATATGAGAAGTCCGGGCCCAGGATGTGTTGCTTAAAAATCACATTTTATAGTTTTAAGCAAACCTCTAGGACTAATAGAAAAACTGGAGACGTACTTGAGAAAAAAAGAACGTGTAGAGTCCATGAAGAAGATCTTGGTATTTATTATAGACATGGATTTTTATTTATATTGGGATGACATTTATTGATAGATAAGAATACAGAAGCTATTTTAGTAGTAATAGACGCACAATGTACTCTTCTCTCTATAACCATAACAGGACTTGTAAGATTTGTGCTTGGCATCAAGACTTTACCGACAAGAAAGGTGGTTTTGTTTGAGTCAAGCACATTACATCAAAAGAATGTTAGCGAGGTATGGTTTAGCTAAGCCTATCGTGACACTTTTGGAGACAAGTTGAAAGCTAAGTACGATTGCAAGTATAGTTCAGAAAGATAAGAAGGATGATTACCTTCTATATCTGTATCTGAGTGCTCTTGGCTCCTGGATGTTAATCATGCTCTATATATATTATGCAATGTATGCATATCAGATATACAGGTAATCATATCCTTTACACACTAGAAATGGATGAAAGAAATCTTTTGTTACACGAAACAGACACATGATGCAAATCTAGAATACAGGAAGCAAAAGTGCTTCACAACTCTCATAAGCTGCAACAATGTTATATAGAGAGATGACAATAATAACAATAGATAAACCAGCTGTTATTTTTAATGGAAGTGAAGTGCGCTCAGCTAGCAAAGCAAGCAATATACTTATGTAGTCTTGTCTAATACAAAAGAATATATGAGCAGTCTGATGTTATACATGAAGGTATTTGGATTATGAGATTATTAGAAAGGATTGGATTTATTCAACCAAGTTATGTCATGAAAACATAAGGAGGAATACTTGTTTCATGTATCATCTACATACTAAGTACATAAATATTAAAAGAAAGTGTGATTATTCTTGTTTTGCAATTAATCTGTGTGAGGTGCATCTTTGTATGAGATAGTGAAGGAAGGTGAGTGTTTGGTATAAAATCTTGTGTGGATATTTGTCCTATCATTTTGCATGAAAGATGTGTTTAGAAATAAGTAAAATATCTGACTATGGAAAGTGTGATATATAAGGGAGACATACAAACTGCACAAAAACAACCACTTCTTGTCCAAAAGTTTTAGATATTTTACTTCCTTCGTTATAAAAACGATTTACAAACAAACAGTTGTGGTCTTAACACAATATCTAAAATCTTGATTTAACACTTCCATTGCTTAGCTCTTGAAAATTATGTTCTATCCATACCATTGTGTACTAAATTCCCATGAAGAGTTATAACACCTTGAAGTTCAAAGCTCTTTTCCCAAAGCCAAAATCTAATCAGCCAGACATGTTCCTCTCAGTAAGCAAGTTCTAACGATTTCTAATATGTCTCTAATCGATCATCCAACAAGAAGTTATGTCATCTCATAGCTTGCAAGATGTTAACTCTACTCATATTAATTGTCCTGCCGTGCATAGAAATAGTAACCTGTACTTATTTCATTCATAGAAATAATAACACATCATTATTTCTCACTTCATCAGACGATTAAGATTCATGCAGACTCGCACGACATCAATTAAGACGAGTAGAGTTAACTCTGAGTCTTAGCTTTCATTAGAAATCCCTCCTTGACACGATCGGCATGAGAAATTAGACAGATTTATCAACTTGACCATGGAAGTCTTTGAACTTCAAAACGATCTAAGATCCTCTCATAAATCCAAATTGGCTATTTTGGATATCCTCTCTATAGGTCTAAATCAGTTTGTTTGGATGTTATCAAAAAGCTCTTGAAGAGATCTTCCCATCATAATAAAATTTCTCTCAACTGAACCGTAAGCCAAGAAAAGGAGTTCAAAATAATCAGACTCCTCACTTGAAGAAATCTGCACAAGGCTTTGAAGAAATATGGCTTTCATACTACTAAACTCCTAAAAGTAATTTTTTCATAGATATGTGCAAACTCATCCATAAATTTGATAAATTAAGCACAAATATTCAAACAACAATACGTTTTGGTTACATCTCTAAACCTCATGATTTTGATAGCGTTAGAAGATTGCTATTTACACTTTCCGACGATATCAATATTACTAGGACGAAAGTAAAGAACTAGAGTTACAACATATAAAAGTTTGTTGACCTCTTCTCTTTCTAGAAATTTGTGTGATCCCTTGTGCAGATTATTAATGTCTCAAATCACACTCAACCTTGAAATATACAATGAAATTTAAACCCTTGCAGTTCCTCAACGAAGGCTCCAAATGACGTGGTTCGAATGAGATCAAAAAGATCATATCTTTCTCGTTCCAAAGATATGAAGTTTTAATCTCAACAGAGCTACTTGTAGTTAATAATTACGTCCACTCAAAGACTACTGACACCTTCTCTTCAACTTATCTAAGAAGATTCATAGATTTGAAGGACAGTCCAAAGTAGATCCCAAAATCCATCTCAACACCCTTGTTAAATCCAAAAATCTTAGTGAAAAGAATGAAAATCCTCTCGATGTTTAACTTAAAATCCTCAACTAAAAATTTTAAATGTCCACTTCTGATATTTTCTGTGTCGACATCAAAGCCAAAGCCAACAATGTGTCACACATGCAGCATGATATCCCGAGACTAAATCTGCCACCTCGACTTTAATCCCATATTGTCTCATGTACATCTGAAAGTCCAGTCAACATCTTGCGGTTGTAAGTCGACCATGTCAACAGTCTGTCTGACGTATGTCACATCAGCATCTTGAGTGTCTCATTAGTATCAAGAATGTCACATAATCATCATGACGTGTCAAAATTCTAAAAGCTAACAAGTTAGAGTGGAACTGAACACACAAGTTCTTTGAGAATCTAGAGATCAGTTTACTGCGACATGTTAGACTACGGTGTGTGGACAACAGAGGCTGTATATTCACCTCATGTATACTTACAATAATTTAGAGTAAACCTTTTTTTAAAAGAAGGAAGGGTTAACTATAAATTATGCTTTAATCATTCACTTGATTTATAAAGAAGACTTCAGTTATAGTTTGATACGTTCCAGATCTCTCACTACACTTATGGGTTCTTCTGGTTTTCACAAGCCATGTGTTTCGCTCACAAGAGAAGTCTAAATTAAGTTTTTTAATTTTAGTATATTAAATTTAGCATTTGACTTAGAAGTTTTCACATAAATTTAAACACATTTGACTTGGATGTTTTCACAAAACCGGGCACGAATTTCACTGTATACACGGCACCACCGGCTTCCTTCACTGCACCCCAGTAAAACAGAATTGTATTTAAATTTACACTGTACTTTCCGCTTCCTTCACTGTACCCCAGTAAAACAAAAGTATTTAAATTTACACTGCACTTCCGGCTTCTTTCACTGTACAAGTCCGTGGAGAAGGATATTCTCACAGTTGTGCAACTCCCCTTCTACTCTGATTAGATATCATTAACTAAAATTTGAAAAGTATCATGTAACTATAATTAACACTTCAGAACGCATTGAACACGTTCTGCAACATTTGTGTAAATGTTCCGTACGACATCATTTTCATATTCACATATCAGTGTCAAATTTAGGAATCTTTCGTAAAGATTTTACATCCAGGAAAGAGCTACGACTTCTGCCAAACCTTGCCAAGTGTTTCGTACGAGCACTTCCATAAATATCCGCAAAAATATGTCCACGTGAGCATTTTTTTACCGATCATTCATTCGTTTTATCTGTTTATTTTTGCAACACAATGTTAAGTCATTATACTAAATATCAAAATAAAAAAACTAATTAAAAAAATGAATATCTGATTAACAAACGCGACCCAGATTCAATCGTGCTTACTGCTCTTTCTTGTTCTCCGCTGAAGAATATTTACCTCTCAACTTGAACACCCCCTATAATTATTGTATATAATTGGACGTTCAGATGTGACATGATACTTGCGGTGTACCTCTCACATACAGATTTATATCCGTAAACTTTCTGAAGTAATAAATAGTTTGTATGTTGACAATAAATCGTATAACCAAATTTCCTATTTTCGGTTGGGAGTGCCCCCTAGTACATATCTATTTATGTCTAGTTACAACTTCCCAACTACCTCAGTATAAGAAATTTCTGTAAATCCTTTACAGTCTTGGCGTAGATTATTTTCCTTCATTGTCCTCTCATAATGTGCTTCTTTCGCTCCTGTTCTCACGGATTCAAGTGTCAGTGGATAGCTTTCGCATTGTGCTGCTATTAACCGTGATCTATCTCGAAGTGATATGTGATGTGAGTGTGTTACTGCTTCACTAAAATTAGTTGTCCATCCTGATGTAACTGCAGAGCTAAACCACCCTATTCATGCGAACGGAAGTTACAGCATTTACTTACGGAGCGCTCCAGCTCAGTTGAACATCATAAACGGCCACAAGAGAGCCCAACGATAAATAAAAAGATGTCCTCATCTTCCTTGGAGGGACAATCCCTTCTTCGAAAGGAGCACACCAAATGAAGCTACGATGAAGAAATAAAATTTAATAGGATCTCCCAGGTTCGGGCAGGGATACTCTTGGCTGATTGACTAGATACCTTGAAGATATCCGCTTCAAGGTAGTACCGTCAACGGTCAGGGATTACAATGGCAATCACCGAATGGACTCGTGCGAGATCATGATCCCTACATGAAGTGATTGATTTGGTCTTCCTCAGCTTCATGGATTAATCCAAACCTGCTTGTTAGCTTGTTAATAAACTACACATTACCCAACGCAGTCCGTAACACAGAACAGGTAATCAACAGTTCAGTTCCTCTGTTAAGTAGTTTGACAACTAGATCGAACCATCTTCATTAGCACGTGCCATCCATATATGCTACAAGGATGTCCCCGACGGTTCCCCTATCTGGCATCTTTGCTGCTGCTCCATAAATCGGTGCCATGCCATCCTCGAACTTCCCAGGATTTTCCTTGACCTGATCAATACATCAATTTACGATTATCAACTAGAAATAAGGCAGCTCATAAACAGAAGGCATCGAGACAGAAGGCATCGCCCGCTGTCGATATCGACACAGCGTATGCCCGAGCAACTTCAATGGTTCAGAGGACTTACAACTGCAACAGACTCCTCTAAGTCTTTCAAGAACTCGTCCACCACATCTACATGCTGCAACGTGACGCATATGTGGACGCTGCAAAAGGATTTCACCAGTCAGCTAATTTGGTCAAAAATTGGAACATGAACTCGGTATGCACATTTCTACAAAAAGCAACGGAGCTTTATTAGGTCCCAGAGTAAACTGTGACAATTAAATCGATACCTGGCTGGTCTTTGCAAAGCATTAAGGCTCCACCCTCTTGACGCCATAACATCGTTCACTTTGTAAATATCCACGTCATTTGACCCAAATGCAACTATCGTCATATCTGGCTTTCCAAGAATGTAGAGTTCTGGAATTGACTTTATCCTAGGCAAAACCAGCACAATATATTATTTAAATATTTAAATAATAGATTAAAGAATTACTTAAAGAATCGAAATTTCTGGTATCGACAGATTAACCACGACAGACAACTGAAACTTAAATTGCTACTAGGTGTTTAACGTTCAGACTTATACCCTTTCTGTATTTTCTGAGATGTGTCCATAACTTTCCTTGCAGACTCCAAGTAACCTACAAAAACAGATTAACAAATATATTGAGAAGCGCAACAGCAAGCTATTGGGGCATTTACAACTTGAATCTTGCTGAAGAATAGAAGTGTGGGTTGCGCCACCTTCAAGGTAAACAACCATGAATAGTAAATCTAATGAGCCGAAAGTACCTTCTTCCCCTAAAGCTATCATTGCAGCCCATGCCCCGGCGATTAAAGCACCCGACCTGCTTCCCGCCATCGATGGCGAAATGTACAAACCACCTGACCAGTCGGTTACTGCCATTCCAGAGCCAAACGCCCTTCGTAAGTACAACCTATCAGAGGACGCAGCCTACAGAGCTTGAAAAGGAACACAAGTCCTTAAAGATTAAATGCAACGAACGAATAGGTGCACCAAATGCAGACTTAACCCATCTAACCGTTAAAATTCAAACCCAAGTAGATAACGTACCAGCAACAAACTGGTGCTGCTCAAAGCCACAAGCCGATTCCCAGAAGAAGAGCATTAGAGGCATCCAAGCGTACACGAAGTCAATGATGTATTACTCTAAACCTCTTCAAACAAATATTTACGTCACAATCCTAGAACTAGTCTGCATTATGCACTTTTGAAGCGAACAAATTTCAAGGACCCTGACCGACCATATTCTAATACTATTCTGCGAGCAGCGTGCAGATAATAGAGTGCAGTGCTGCTAAATGTAATGCATAATCCAAGACGTTCCTAGACAGATTTGTAAATCTGTCTGCGGGACGGAGTCCAGCTCAAGGACTTTGGAAAGTTCCGTGTGCTTCATTCTCGTTGGATTTTCCAGCGCATGCATAAAGTATTTTCGAAGAACATCAGTAAAGTATTTCGCTTGAAACTGGGATCGAGTATTAAAGCAATATGGTGATACCTTGCGCATGTCATGATTTCGATACAGCACCACACTGGTTCCTTTGGGACCGAGACCATACTTATGGATATCCACGGACATTGAAGTGACCCCGGGCACAGTAAAATCAAACGCAGGTAACGAATATCTGCAGATAAGAAAATCAATTTTAAGTCCCATTCGCTGGAATACCTAAGATGTGATGTGGAAAGTTCCATGACATGCGTAACCTTTATGCAGCACAGAAACAAAACAGATTTAGTAAGTTCGATGGTTTTAACGACAGATGGCTTTATGAGCAGAGCGGATACTTAAGTGCAGCACAAGGCGGATTCCAAGTTCTACATACCCAAGTTTCCTGGCAAAAGGCAGAACGAAACCGCCGAGACAGAGATCCACGTGAAAGCAAACGCCTCTCCTCTTCGCCAAGGCTCCTAGTTCCTACACATGCTCCATAATGAGGTGGAATTCGGAGATTGTCCACCATATCCGGTTAACCAGTTCCGAATGAAGAATGAAGCCTGCGCGTAAATTTGTGACTTACATTACATGTGGAGCTTGAAATAATACCTCAATAGGATCAACCACACCGTGGGGGAAGCCGGGAGCTGAACCGATAATCTGTATAGGATGATTCAGAGATTTCAGCTATTATCAGATTTGATTTTCTCATTGCTGTTCCTTCTGAAGTCCCAACGTTTAGGGGAAGCTCTCCCTGAACTTGCACAATAAAACTGGATGCAGAGAGAAAGCTACGCACGATGATGGTATTTTGATTGATCAACTTCTTGACAGCGTGCACATCGATTCTCATGTCTTCTTTTACAGGTGCGCGTCGCAACTTGATCCCAAAGTATTGCGCTGCCTTGTCATAAGCCGAATGAGCAGATACTGCTAAAATCCTGTGATACCATACCAGAATAATTCAGGTACTCCTAGGAACCAAAAGCATGATAACTCTTAATCTATATTTCTCCCAAGTTCAGCACACCTATCTATTCACCTTTCACCCACCACGAGAACATATATACATATGCCACCACCAGGAGGGACGCAAGACTTTCCCAGCGTTGACTCAGAGGCAGTAATAAACCTCCTCTTATGTCCTACAAGGCAACGTTCACACGCTCTTACTGCATATCCCACTATGAGCAACACCCAGCACCAAACGCATAAGCAAGAAGAGTATGTGAGGTAAAAGCTTCACATTTCGGGTTGAGTTACGCCTCGTGTTGCCTTCATATAGTCACGAGTTGTCTTGACAGCCATAAGGATGCTTTCTGTGCCCCCCGAAGTCATGTTTCCGCAAACTTGTCCTCCTGACGCGGCATGTTTACTTCCAAACAAAGCTGAGGTCATAGCGACCACCTCAGCTTCAAATCGAGATACGCTTGGGAAGACGTCTGGATGTAACGGATTAGTGTGAGCATAGCTGCAAAATGAACACGGACAGGTCAAGATAGAGACACGGTGGCGTTGATATACACACACAGAAGCAAGCGGCACAGGAAGTACGGCTGAATAATGTGTACGTAAAGGACCGCTTACAGGCAGTAGGCTTCATTCACCACAGAAAAGTGCCCTTCAGTCTCACTCCCTCCGATATACCTGAGAAAATTTATTGACATCCATGAGTTTCTTCAAATACTAAGAAACGTCACCGATAACAGTAGTTTCTGGAAGAATTGCCTTCCGTTTGATCCAAGAATCGCACCTTCATGATGTTTAAACCACTAGCCAAAACGGTGATTTAAACAGAGAACTGGAATTGACAAACTCCTACTCCATTCTCCCAGAAGTTCTCATAGCTTTTCTACAGGTAAGTGTGCTGAGTGCTATATAGATTTTCTTAACAAGAGAACAGAACACCAATAAACCATTAAAAAGATGATTCTACGAGCTCTGTAATACCTACACTGCTCCAGAGCATTTTCCTTGCCACTTCTTGTCTCTTGACTTTTCAGCTTTCAATTGTTCAATCACTTGAACCCCAAGCCCAGCGGAAGGAAGCTCTGTTCGCCAGCATTCTCGCTCGGCTTTCATGCTTGATTGCAATTTATCAATAACCTGATCAGAATGATAGGAAATGTATCAGACCAGTTCTAACTGCCTATACAAACGGGACTGACGATAGGTGCACCGGGAATATCTGCTTGATTATAGAAGGGCTGACTAAGTACTAGACAAGCTTCGATAATAATGGGTATCAACCCAGCATTACAATCAAATTCATCGAACAAAAGTTGTCATCCACAACATTTGAATCCACAATAAATTACGATGTCAAGTTCAACCTCTAGGTAGTCCCTCGGGCATGATTCGGAGATCTACAGGACATAAATCCGCGGCAATTTTGACAATGCAGCTAAATCGCGTGGATTATATTGTGCCTCACCTTGTTCTGTTCTTTTCTGATGTAGTCATTTACACCGGGAATCAGTCTGCAGTCATACAGGCGAGAAGCCATTAGATTCTACCTTCTTTCTGTTCGTAAGAAGGCGAAGTTCTAGTCTCTCTTTCCTAACGAGCAGCCATTCAGATTCAACAATTCTTTCTATTCCTAAGAGACGAAGGTCTGGTCTCCGGTTCCTAAGTGAAATACGAATATTATCATATGAAGGGCAGGTTTAATACTTCAGAAATCCAAGAGCCAGCTTTACGAAAGCAGTTTTCAGCCCTGCAAAACAGAGCAACCGGTCGAGGTAAATTAGCACAAGACTTAAAATTTTCCAACCTCACGCGCCTTCGCGCTTTTGTCTTAAAACGTACGTCAGGTAAATCAGTGCGTTTCGACAACTTTCGAATGCACTTCACTGTAACCAGTAAAAATGAAAATCACCTCGCTTTCCGCGGGCATTAACGTGGAACATTATTAGCGTTCATCGTATCAGATTTGCATCAGACTGGAACAAAGCTCTTACGATCTAAACAAACAACCCACTTGGATTGATGATTATCATCTTACACAAAGACTTCGAGCATTCCGCACTGATTGTGCTTTTGAAAAACAAAACACAATTCTCTAACTGGTTGAGAGAATACTGCAGGGCAAATTGACGATAGCATCTTCGTCTCACGGGGAGAATCGACAGAAAATTTGAGCACAACAAGCGCGAACAAGTACACCCAAAGTGCCGCCCCCCACGCCAGCCTGAGACTGCTTTCTCACAAACCTTGCTCAGCAGAAACAGCGTAAATAGAACAAGCAAACCGCCGAGCGAAGTTCAGCAGAATCCACAACGAAATGGATGCAGAAACCACAAAAATTGGCTCGAAATGCGAGAGAGCTTTGTTCGCACTCCGTCGCACTTCATCCACTTTCTCTCCCAAAGTGAGAAGCGTGGGCGTTGACATCAACCATCCCTGAACTATCTCCATCGTAGTCATCATTCGATGGCTAGCCACTGACAGGATCGAACTTTGCACCGTCAAGCGTTGTAAGTCTTGTGACCAAATGACCGAGAGAGCGCAGGATTACTTCAACCGTCGAGCAAGACTTTGATTGCTGCAGCAGCTGCTGCTGCTGCTGCAACGCACGCGAACAAGCATCAACATCTACAGGTGGATTTCGTCTACGCCACGACGACGACGACCACCGTCAAGTGTTCCACGCATTCCTCGCTCGTCGGGCAAACGCCCGTCAAATTCGGCCTTCTCTTCCTTCGGTTTGCCTCCGACTTTTACCACTTTCCTCATTACGCTACGCTGCCGTAATCATATACGCAATCACTTGAACTCAAACGCGCAAGGGAGTGGGCGAGTTCTAGTTGACCGGGGTCGCTAAAGCTCGCTGGTTCACCGGCTAGAGTTTAAAGTTCTGGGCTGCTTTTCACACACTCACCACGGACAATACCAATGAAACGAATTAACTGTAACCGAGTCGTTCTGCTCTCTTTTTCGTGTCACAAGTTACAGAGGGCGGTGTGACTCGATCGCAAAGGTTTGCGACTCCGGTTTTCCTAACACGGCCGCTGATGGATGGATTCGTCAGTGGCTCTCAAGTTCTTCCATATCGGGTGTCGACGCGCGTACAAAGCCTACGTCATGTCGCAGCATTGCGCTCCAGCCTCGAGGATGCGTAGACGTTTCATTCTTGTTATTCTGATGCACGTGACACGAGGAGGAATGAGCGGGGACCCTGGAACCTGGCTATCGGGCTACCGGACTTCCGGGTATTCCACCCATCGGTTAGAAATCGCTTCATCGCTAACGCTTATCAAAGTCGACGATTTCTGTATCTGAATGCCGCTCCGGACACCACTGTATAGCCCCAGCCTAGACCGGCAATCCTTGTAAGCTGTGAGTTGTTCCGGTAACTTTTCGGGAAGCAGCGAAGTAGAGCAGGCGCCGGGTAATTTCCGTCTCAAAACTTCAGAAAAACAACAAGTTCTCGAGAACCGCCTAAAATCGCCGGTGAGTTACCACAGAATACCGGTCAAGTTTCCCAAACCGCCGGAAAGTTAAAGGGGAGCGGGAAAAGTCTAGGCTGGGCGTGAGTCTGACCACATCCATCAATACAGAATCCATTTCTTCCGCTGGCCCGCTGGTAAGTTAGAACACGTGGCATCTTGGGCGGATGCTCTCTTGGTAAGATAGAATCGTACAAATCCCGCAATGGAGTGAATATCCAGAGGAGAAGTGGAGTACATTACGCAGAAAGGGATGTACTTCTTCGCGTTTAGATTCTTCATTATGTAAGCAAAGTCTACTATGGATAAGATTTCACGCCAAAGTACAGCTTTTAACTCATCAGTACTCCTTCTTTCTTCTAAACGAACGCAATGCACATGAAACGAAGAGTACAGTAGTGTCACCGTTTCACAAAGTAATGCGAACTCATACGTGCGAAGTTAATTCCGGTTTAGCTCCGTTAAGAGACCCGTTGACGACGACTGTGACTAGACTGAGCCGTTGCTCGACGACCGTGACGGGTACCGTGAATCAGAAATTGTGACTGAATAGAAGAACCTCGTTCGCGTAAACTGAATAGAACCTCGTTCGCGTCCCAACCACGTTTTCAAAAATTTGAATCTCAACCACGCTCTGGTTCCTTCATTCGCGTTCATTCGCGTGCTGTGTGCTATGTTCATTCGCGTACTGTGTGCCGAAGACGTCCAGTCTTCTTGGAAAGGAAGGAAGGTGAAGGGATTAGCGTACTGTGTGCCGAGGTCAAGTCTGGGAAAGCGAAGAGATTAGCACGAACTGGATTCACAAATTCACGATCGATTGCAGCGACGATTTCACGGTTTCATTTCCGCTCTCTGGTTTCATGCTCTGCTTTCACGATTTCATTTCTCGTCTCATCTTGTTGCTTTCACGATTTCATTTCTGCGCTCTGGTTCCTTCATTCGTGTACTCTGTGATGATTTCGGATTACGAGGGAAGCTCGCCGGGACGCTTTGGTTTGTTCATCCGATTGAGTGTGTTTGCGTTTGAAAATCTCTCTCAGGTTTCACAGACGGACAAGTTTTCACAGACGGACGAGTGTGTTCATGGAGTGGAGTGCGTTCGTGGTCGAGTGAGATGCAAGAACGAGTCTTGGAAGTGGAGTCAAAAGTCGGCGAGACATGCTTGTGTTCGGTGACAAGAGCGAGCAGTCGAGCAATGAATGCACTGTCACTTCGATAAAACCCCTTGAGTACCAAAAGTCGAACATGAATTTGCTATCGGTAATACAGTTGCTGGAGACGAGAAAGCAGAGCAGGACTTTTCGATTAAGAGTTTACAAGCTGTCGATACAAATGCTTTTCAAACTTATGATGGCTGCGGAAGGTGTGGTAAGAAGCTCACCGCTATTCGTGAGTACTGTACAAAATGTCGCAAGGCTTGTTACTGTACTAAAAAGATGCTTTAGATTACGGTTGCTCCTTGCGGACGAGTCAGCGAAGAGTTGGGCCGTGGCTTGGGATGCTGCAGCGGATATTGTTGGAATGACCGCCGAAGAATTCAGTTTGTTAGAAGAATAGTAATGTCCTCGATACACTCCTTGGACATATGTGGATCGCGACGTTGACTGTTGTGATGCAAAAGGCGTCTGCTGAAAAATATATTCGAATCGAACGAGTCGATCCATGTACAACTTGCACAGTGTTTAACCCAATCGTCTGTAGTAGAACATCTTGTAGTAATACTTGCACGACCTCTACCAGAGTGAGATTTAGTTCAGTGAATGAGCATGAGCTGCCGGATATGGATTGCTCTCAGAAGACAGCGTCATATGTACAGATGAATGATGCAGCGAAGGGCATGAGATCTCCAGACTTTTATCACTTGAGGCTATTTTGTAAGATCTCTCTCGTTTATTGTCCCTGTTATGATAGTCGCTTTGGTGATTTGCTGTATGTGGCATTGAAAAACTCAAACATTTAGGAGTTTATTGCAAACTCACGAACCTGTAACGTTATTATAGTTTCATGTAATAAAAAGAGTTGTTTGTATTCTGTTAATTGTATATGGTTGAACTCTTAGCCAAGTAGTGAATTTCAGCAGTCTTGAATGGTTTATAATCTTCAGCTCTGTGATTTCTCGAGAATGCATCATCTCCACTCGGTAGTACGGATGAGAGCTAGATACAGTGAAACCAAGTCCTCCTTGACGCCATTGGGAAGGCTGTCAAGCACATTCTTTTCTGCAGTTCTTCCTAGAGTGAACATCGTTGAGGATATCTCCTTCGTCATATCAGTCACAGCTTTGAGGGCTACAGCAGGAGACATGAATGAGGAATTCTTTTAAACCGTTCTTCTTCCATGAAGCTAACTGCTCGTGGAAGAAATATAGTGCTTCCGGGGGATCCGAAGTATTTCCTGGGATCCTGAATCGTGAGGGGAGCTCTCCTAAACAGGAGAGCTTTGACACGCCGTGAAGGGAGAGTAGAAAGGAGAAGGGAGAGTAGAAACAACGGCCTAGATGCAACAAGTATCAACTGGAGGCAGTCAACCGACAACACTGTGAAACATATATCCAATCGTGCAAAGAAACTTATTAATGACAACGATCAGAACGAGAGGTCGTGGTTATGTACGTGCATGAGTTCTCTGGAGAACAGTCTCCCAAGCTAAACTCTCTACAACAGCTCTGCCGACAAGTAGTTTAAATTCCAGGAAACGCAATACAAAGTGTCGAGCCTCGGCGCAAGATAAAACTCTAGATAAGCTTTGTATCATCATACTGGATGAAAAGGGCCTTCTTATCTGATAAGAGGTCAGTACCCCGAGTTACGATCCAAATAAAGATTTTGTTGAGCAACGGTGCTAGGTTGAGCAATAAGACCAGCTGAAACAGATGTTCCATGCACGCCGGTCGAGCCACCACTAGAAGTAGTAGAAGTCATAACCTCTAAAATCATAACCTCTAAGCATTGAGCATAGATAGATAGAGCGTAAATTACTTCCGTAAACCAGTAACTGTAAGCAAGATGAACGAATGCCTTTATTCATCGTGATCTCGTCAAGAGATTCTAGTGCACACAGTACTCACGTTCTGATGATACCAAGAGAAGAGTACAGTAGAATGTATAGACCAGCCCGAAGGTTGAACGAGAAGAAACACCATACATGCTGCGGTGTAGTCACATGGGTTTGCCGGTGCTCGGCACAAGTTTATTAGTCTTTAACCAGAAATGATAATTCCTAAACTTGTAGAGTTCACGTGAAGGTAATAAATTGAAGCTTCAAGAACTGATAATACAACAGATTTTTGATCGCAAAACTTAGTCATTCTTTGTGCTACGGCTATTTCTAAAAACTTATAAACACAAGATCGAAATATTGGACAAGGTGTTCCTCCTTGTCGTCCGCTTGGGAATTGAACCCAAGC
This sequence comes from Asterella californica, assembly GCA_036924285.1. Lineage (NCBI taxonomy): Eukaryota > Viridiplantae > Streptophyta > Marchantiopsida > Marchantiales > Aytoniaceae > Asterella > Asterella californica. The sequence goes on along the minus strand of JAYKYS010000010.1, from coordinate 18,271,921 downwards.
GAACCGATATGGACATACCATCCGAGAGACCTACAAAAAAATGTCAGGATGCAAATGCAATGCAAACTGTACAAAAATGTAAATTAGCGCAAGTATAGTGAAGGTCCGGAGGACTCCCACGTAGGTTGATGGTGCCGTGACCGCAACCTCTGAATACATTGTTTCGTCTTTCGCTCCAGTAAAACAAAAGCCTTGTCTAGTTCTCTCATGAACAACGCATTATCTCCCTCGAGATCAAGAAGCTCCTTCATATAAGCTACAGTGACGTTCAGTCGACGAGAGAAATACTCTCTAGAAGGAGCATGAACAGTAGTTGGATCCGCTCCCTGTGTCCTTTCCTCAGAAGGAACTTCATTATCATCGTCGAGTGTGTTCTCACCTATAGCACCCTTCACTTCAACAGCTGGCGGATCAAGTGTATTGAGATCAACATTACATTGTGACCACGGGTTCAGAGCAACAGGGACTACTTCACGTTCAAAAAATGAGAACTTACTATCAAAGCAATACATTGGGTAAGTGCACTGCCGGAATGTCACATCAAACCTAGGGGGAGATACGAAGGTTTGACCATATAACTCGATGAGATGCTTGCATAACAAATAAGCTGAATTGAGAAACGCAGGGCATGAACACGTCCACTTGTGTACATCAGTGTGATAGTTGCCACCTACATGGTGGGTGGTGAGTTTATGCCATGTCACTCTGAAACATTTTCACCATGAAGGGTGGACTCTAGCATTAATCACCTGTTGTAATTGAGTCTGCATATCACCCACTAAGCTCTCTGCAACCACTAGAGTTAATCTATCGAGACGAGGTCGGTTCAACGCATACTTGTAATCATGTTTCAACTTCCTCCAATGGCTCTCGACTATATTTGTTGTCCTTGACAAACTTAAGAGCGGTTTCGACGCTCGACTGAAGAGCTCTCACTTGGAAGGAGAGTACCACTCCCTCCCTAGATAACCTCATAAAAGCACGAGGTTCTACATCTTACACCAGTTGTACATCTCCCTAACCGCACATAGATGCAGAGCTTCACTGTTTTGAAACTCACCTGCCGTGTTTCGGATGAGCGGCGAGAAGTTGTAGTGCCTTGTGAATAAGTTGATAAGCTCACGTCCAGATGTTATCGAAACCACATTTTCAGCTCCCTGCACTGAGCTAGGTACCCATAAAGAGTCTATGAATAGAAATATAGAAGAGGTCTCAACTCCTGCATAAGAGCTATTAGCTTTACTTAATGACATGCATTTCACATCGACGCTAGCTTGAGCATGCTTTAGGCATAATTGGATATACATTGGGACAAAAGCTGTACGTAAAGCAGCGATCTGACCACTATCTTTGTCTGTGAGGGTAAATATCCGTCGCAAACCTCTATCCCTGAGAGCAACAAACCATGATATCAACACGGATTTACGATACTGTTTAGAATCAACCCCGCAAGTTTTCTTATCATCGCTTGTCCGGAGGTAGAAACAATATGATAACGGAACGTCGAATCCACCAAGGTTTGCAGCTGCCACAAATAACTCAAAACGCATGGAGTTAGTTTTGAACGTCGAGTCTATCACAATCTCATGTACAGCTTTTACCAGTTGTACCTCCAGTACTAGTTTCGAGGAGGTACCCTCCTCGAAACTTCGAAGGAGATTCGGCAAGGCCATGGAGAAGCGACGCAGGGTTAAGAACCGTATCTTTATCCTAAAAGTACAAAAACGGAAAGGCCAAGACAGAGCCCGCCCCGAAAGTTGTAGTTAGGGACTTGACCGAGCCAGGCTCGGGAGTCGAGTAGGCTAAATGGTGCGCAGAAGGCAAAGACTATATAGCTATCAGTTCGATCATACAACACTTGAATAAACTTCTTGGAAGCGAAATTTGAACTTTGAATCAACAAAGAGACAGAATTCACTTGGTCGTCTATGTCACGTAGATACTGTTTGGACTGGATCTCTGATATCCAGAAATTTACCTGTGCCTTCGTTATATTTAAAGGGTTAATAATGTCTCTGTCGCATAACATTCGGTACACCTCTGATTTGTGGATGTTTAAATTAACGATCCCTTCTAAAAAGATGACAGCAGCAACAAGAAAATACTTGAGTTTGTATGTTGGCTTCACGTGAACCAACAAATGCTGGCACGTCACAAGCATCAATTTCTGCTCTGTGTCTACAGAAATACGTACAGTTCCTCCACACTCGAACCTCTCAATTTTCTGTTTTTTTTCTTGTATCCTCTGCGAACTGGAAGCAGTCTCTTGGGTCCTATAAGTTATTCTATCAAAGCGAGATGCACACCATAAGCTGGTTTTGTACAAAGACATATGTTTCTTGCTCACTCGTGGATTTCTGTAGTCCCAGTAATAGCCAGATATGATTTCTAAGTCCGGAATGACATACGTCTTACGCCAACAGGTCAGTGCAATAGAGACATTTTCTGAATTCCAACTCGTAAACTCACTGGTGATCGATTCATCAGTCAGACGAACTTTCATTTGAAAGAAAATGATACTATCTTCGATATCCTCACCATGAAAACACTCTTTCACAACATCCGTCATTTCAGAAAGCTCACACTCCACAGTCACTAAGAACGAAGGATCCTCATCTTCATCAAACTCTGTTGTGTTATCACCCCTCCCCGCAGCTTTACTGTAACATCCGTTACAAGTTTTGAATATTACTAAGTCTAAAGGGTTTGCGAGCCCGTGTAAAGTTTACTAATGGCTGGTTTTTGTTACATCGACCGCAACATGCTCTTTCCATGAGGACAGACTTTATCAGCCAAATAAGTCAAACGCTGAAAGAAAAATGATAGATCACGGTGCATTAACCTGATAATATTGCTCCTATCGATGCTACACAGTCATCTTGCTCCGCTCCATCATGTCTGAAGCAGAGCGCCTCGTGTAATCCAGAGTCATCAATCAATCGTCAGTCAATCTGGTAACAGAGTACGCGAATGAAGGAACCAGAGAGCAAAAATGAAATCGTGAAAGCAACGAACAAGAAATTTTGAAACCATCGTGCTAATCGTGCTAATCCCTTCGCCTTCTCAAACGCTAATCCCTTCGTCTTCCTTCCTTTTCAGGAAGACTAGACGTCTTCGGCACACAGTACGCGAATGAACACAACACACAACACGCGAATGAACGCGAATGAAGGAACCAGAGCGCGATTGAGGTTCAAATTTTGAAAATGTGGTTTGGGACGCGAACGAGGTTCTATTCAGTTCACGCGAACGAGGTTCTTCTATTCAGTCACAGTTTCTGATTCATGGTACCCCGTCATGGTTGTCGAGCAACGGTTCAGTCTAGTCACAGTCGTCGTCAACGGGTCTCTTAATGGGACTAAACCTGAATTAACTTCGCACGTATGAGTTCGCATTACTTTGTGAAACGGTGACACTACTGTACCCTTCCATAAAACACTGAATGCAGTCTGGCCGAAGTCGTACCTCCTACGGCTATCGAATCTTTGAGAAGGTTCCTAACTTTTACACCCCTAGACCAAAACCAGAAAAAAAAACCACGCTCAACCAATGAATAACAAATAAAGGGACTAGGACGTAATGCAAGTACACCAATGCTGCAGTATCCTGAGAGAAGCCGAAGCGAGCCTTTGCTGTGATGCGTAAAGAACCGGAGTCTTGAGTGTTGTAGCCAATGTGTTAACAACTAGCGTGAGAGTGATCCGCAGTGAGAATCGTTGTGGTGGGTCGCCGAAGTGTGACTAGCATCAATGATTCCAGCTGTGGTGCCAAGCAAGACCAAAGAATAACAAGATAGCCTGCTGGTCCAGCAGAGAGAGGAGGCAGAGAACAGAGAGAAAGAGCAATGGGAGCGGAGCTCCCGTAAGAATCAAAGTGATAACCGGCTGGAGCGTTTGCAGAAGGAGAGAAGCCACTTGCAACCAGAAGTGAGTCCATACGTGACAGTGGTAAAGGATATGAAGAAGATCTTTTGAGGTGGAACCAGAGGCCGCATAGAGTTACGGGATGTGAAGGATTTTCTCAGTGCGGATCCTCGTGAAAAAAGCCATGTGAAGAACTCGCCAATAGAATATTTGAGAGCAGCAGTGGAGAAGGGAAGAGGTAAGAAGATACCAGATGGAGAGCCAAGTAGAAGGAGATCAGTCGAGACCTCATCATGAGGTGATTTTTGAAATCAAATGGGAAAGACTAGCAAGAACTCCACGACAATATGTAAGACTCGTAAGGATGCAAAAGGAAGAAAGCATGGGAGGAGAGATAACAAGTGATAAATGAAGGAACCACTCAGTAGAGAGCATCCAAGCAGTACAAGGCCGATAACACGTTGTGGAGAGAAAAGTATAAAGTTGAGATAAGGTGGGATGCGTGTGAGAATTGACAGAGAGGGAGGGAAGAAAAGATGGGAGGGATGGGTAAGAGAAAGAGACTAAACAACTTGGGAAAACTGAGAAAACGAGAGATCGTGTAGCACATGTAATTTAAGAAGTAAACGATGGGTGACATTGAATGGAAGGGAGGAAGTAAAGACATGCTTTGTCGAGGTCCAGGTAAGTTCAGATGAGAGGGTTGTCCAGACTCAAAGAATAGCAGTAACGATGGGAGAGCCTCAGATTCGAGGAGGAGGTAGCAAGAGAAGAGATTTACGGAAGAGGGTACGTCGAGAAGAAAGAAGACGAGCAAACAACGACGGCCAGGCAGCAGTGGGGGAAGGGGAAACCAGTGAAGAAGCATACTTGGCAAAAAGAGCTGTCCGAAAAGAGGGGAAGTGGAGAAGGCCGAGACCATCCATAGAGGTTGGCTGAGTCAAAAGATCAGAGAACGCGAAAAGAAAAAGAAAAAACATACTGAGAGAAGTTTCCTCTTTAGCTGAGCATCTTATGTACTGAGGTCATAACCGCACCTGGTTTTACAAAGTCGGTTTTTCTCAAGACACGTGCGAATTTTACGGTCGCGGATAAAACCCTTCATCTCACAATGCTCGGTTTTGAGTTTGGCAGCGGACTGAAACCGTGCCGTACCCGTAATCTTATGCTTACGAGACGGACTCTAAAAGGTGAGGTCTGGGAGACGAGAGAGTTACTTTTCCGTTTCGCACAAGGCTACTCTCTCCACTAGGCACTTGAGGTAAACGTTTAGATGTCCACTTGTGGAGATGGCTATATGATGCAGTGACGGTCTGTTCTCAAGCGAAAAAACTTTCCTCCAATAATCCGTGTTGGCAACTTCGATAATCGACAGATTCTCGCGTTAATCACGGATTAAACTAACTGAAAAACTGAGTGCGATTACGGCCTAAGAAGGGTGCCATTCAGAACATGCAATTCTTTGATGCACTATATCTTGCCTCGACATCAACAAGAATTCTCTCCCTTCCAAAAAAGAGATGAACTATTTGTTTCTGTTTTCGTTCTGTCCATCGGAACGGAATCTGTTTGATCTCTCCTTTTTTGACAGGTTGACAGCACACCCCGCGAGCATTTATTGATATGAAAGAGTGAAGTACAACAGGAAGGAGACCAAGCGAAACGAAATCTCCTTATGCTCCTTCTCTTTTGAAGTTCCGACATCGCTAAGAATTTCTTGAATATATCAAGAACTTGCTTCTTTTCATCAAGTATATGAAGTTTTTCCTGCTATAATCATCAATAATTGATATTTCCTTTTTTCTTGTCAATATATGATACATACCAAGCAGCTCTTCCAATGGACCTTTTGATCATGTTACCAACCCCGCACATCCCAGTCTACCAGGTCCAGTAGACCAGCCGTCCGGCTCGAGGATTTCTTGGGGGGGGGAAAGTTGTTTTATGAGTTCCCCTTTCACACAAGCACCATAGACATCTAAGTTGCATTCCTCGTCTAGTTTCAACCGCTCGACCATTGGCTGAAGACCCGTATGTTGATTTCTGATAGATGCTCCAATCGAAGATGCCAGAGTTTGATGTTATTGATTGTTTCAGTAATCCAGCTCCTAACAAGCGAAACAATCTTCCCTCTGCCACACCTTGACAGAATATCTTTTCTTCCTTTTGGACTGTACATGTCTTGCCTGATGCAAGGAAATGTACACGATCGCTTTCTTCACTCATGTAAGGACTGACACCGGATTTCTTGTGTAAACTGGAACAAACAGTACGTCATGCAAACATTCTTTCTACATTCTGCAACCGGCAGAGAACACCAATGATACTTTTCAGATGCCAAGAACCTGACTTGGATTCCCTGACCAGCCACAACCTTCACCGGTTGAAAATCAGTTAAAGAGGTTTTCTTGTGATGTGAGACTTACCAGCAGAGTCAAGAAACCAGCCTTGACTCTTGGCCTCATAATTGCACGTGACTAACGCTCTCTGCAACTTCAGCATTTAGGAGCTCTAAAACAGTCGCAGTCCTTGCAGTCCAACGCAGTTACTTTCTGTTATCTGATCTCCTTTCACTTTAGTCTCCCTGTGACTACCCGATCTATTTGCTTCGGGTTGGTCCTTCTTCCACTCGTCCTCTTCTCATATGACTGCATTGTGACTTAGACTCATGAGAGATCAGAATCCTTGCTGTGAACGGCCTTAACTATCTTACTGAAACAGGGAGGCAAAATTGCATTTTGTCCTTCAAATGCAAGTCCCAGCGCAGCTTGCTTTCATCTTCAACTGCATCACTCCGTACTGCATGCTCTGACCATCCTCCAGCTTCATTGCGATGAATGCTCCAGAGCTCCAACCCGTCCAAAACTGCAAACTTCTCGGACTGATGTGAAATTTCTTCACACTCTCCCCGCTAATGTCTCTTCTAGCAATACTTTTGCTATCATCCATAACATGTGGGGAAAGCATATCCATTTCTACCATCAAAATTTTATCTTCGTTGGATCTTCTACTTTCGAGAAGATAAGATACCACAATCAGCCTGGTTTTGCAAAAGCAATTTCATCTGCAAACACCAATATCGTGTAATTGGTCTCATTTAAAGGAGCTATAACCAAACTAACACCAGATCGATAACCTGATAACGATATCTAATCAGAGTAGAATGGGACTTGCACACTGCCTGGCTACCTGTCGTCCACACACAGTACTCTAACAGTAGACACAGTACTCTAACAAGTCATAGCACACTGATCTCTAGGCTCACACCTAACTAAAGTGCTCAGTGCCCCTCAACTCTCATAGAACCACTGCACAGTTTACACCGGACTTGGTGCCATACACTCATCCAACCTGACTACCTCACAAAGATCAATCACACAGAGGATGTGATCACAAATAAATGTACGTACACTCAAACGGCAGAAAGATATATACGAGTTTAAACTGTTGCTGGAGGGATGAAGTCCACCTGCCTCCAGTCTACATGCATGCGTTCAATCTTTCCAGTTTCTTATCATGTTCTCTCTTTCCCATCCATCATTTCCACACTTCTTTGAGCCTTCCAGTGTCAGGTAGGTACGCTAGAGCCAATTAAATACTTTTGCTGCTTGCTTCCAAAGGCACACATATAACTTGAGAACAATCCACAAACATGCACAGAGAAGACAGGACAGAACAGAGCAAGTAATTCAAGAGAAGTATTGAGTAAAGAGAGAACTGGTATCTGGGAATGAGCCTCTTCATTTACTGGTGTGCACTCATCTGATCTACATCTCGTAGTCTTCAGTTTCCTTACTTTGACCACTCACTTCAACAAGTTGGTCATATCGTTTCCCTCGTCCAGTCCATCAGCCCACAGGCAGCTGGAACATATTCCCTCTCCACGGGAACCTCCCAAGCACGGCCACTATGGCACCGAACCTCGAGGTTAACACCTACCTCTGCCCTGCGTACCACGAGTTCACAGGGGAAAATTGTAGCTCCGTGTCAAAATTGAGCATGAATATCCTGACCTGGATTGCTAACAGCCGGTACTGAGGAGATCCCGTACCGTTACAACATGCTAATCATCTAACAACTGACGAAGCTCTGCCACTTCCTGCTTCAAAGCATTAAGCTTCTGTTGATAAGGTGCAACACGATTGTCAATCTCCTTGGAACTCAAGTTTTTCTCGTAAGCCTCTACAGTGACCGTATGCTTTTGTTGCAACTTCTCTTGCTTCTCCCGCTCTTTCTGAATCAAAGTGTCAACCTGGAAAAGTCCGTTACGAAATGAGATGCCAACACTGGATTATGTGGATGGCAACTAACGCATTCGAAAAATGCCCGTCCTAAACGAGTAGTGGAAAACTACAGTTGTTTTCAAGGTACTCTCAGAAAAACAACTGTAGTTTTCTACTACTTTTGAGTTTCAACTGCCGATGGGATACATTCCAAACCCTTGACGTTTGACGTTCTCTCAAAACCACACTAGTAAAACATCCGATAACGCACACTTGAAACTGATGATCATGTAAATCTACTCAACATCAAACTTTCCCGCTAAGTAAGGAAAGTGCATTCATTCTTAAACAAGAGTACAACAACCAATGGTCGCAGAAGATATGGAGGTCCACTGAGATAGCCAGGAAAATAAGAGATCTGGTTCAGAATACAGACCTTGGCAAGTACAGTTGATCGTGATGAAGCTGGAAGAGAGTCATAGATTGCCTTTATGTCCTTGGTTGTTTCTTTTAATTTTGCATCGGTTTCCTTACGCGCGGCTTTGCAAGCAACAACATTTCCAGTCCGTGCAAGATCCCGAAGGGATGCTTCGAGTCTTTCACCTGCAGCTGCTCGTTCATTCATCACTTTCTGGATGCGCTGGACTGCGTCCGTGACCTACCAACCAAGCCAGTCAGTACGCCTTTTCCAGATCTAGTTATTCTTCCCAGCGACTGTTTAAAAAATTCCAAAATAAACAGTACCCACCTCTTCACGCTGCTGGCGAGCCTGGTAAGAAGTTGATGACTTGGAAATGGAAAAGTCAAAATGAGTGTAGGCGATGCAAGCCGCAAAGAAGGCAAAGAAACCCCCGACGAGAAGCAGTGGCTCAGCGAGCATTGCAATTGAGCTGAATCTGTAGTAGACCTGTAGGGAGAATATCAAGGAGCGGCCAGGACAGTAAGTAATGGTTTTTGGCTCATGGATACTGGATACTGGATACTGGATACTGGCATCTCAACAGTAGCAAGTTTCGCAGGACAACAAAGAATCTTCTCCGTCAGGTTTTTGTCATGCGCTAAGGTAACGTACCTGGAAGTGCACATTGTGTTCTGGAACAACGTTCTTCTTAGTTAGCTGAACAACTGGACGCCCGACGGTGTCTAGGTAGGTATACTTGGTCTGAAAGCCAAGGAATTAACACAACAGCTGCTTAGGAACCATTTTCTGCTGGAGATAACAAGGGCTGTCAACGATTACTATGGAAACGAAATACTGATACCACTAATGCAACAACTGCGCAGTTTATTAGGAACGGCTTGCTACATCGAGATTTATCATCACCATTTAACTTTCAGTAAAGTAGCTAATGGTCTTATCATATGACTCTACCGTAAAGTGACAGCTATTTGGGGATAAGTACAGCATATAGACGGTAAAGATTCATGGCCGCAAGAGTAGAGGTGCCCAACACTAAAACAGCTTGTGACAAAGCAACACATGATTACCTTGAGGCTTTGCTCCGCTTGTAAAGGTAAGACGGCAGATGCCTCCACAGATCCTTCAGGCAACACTACCTGCAACAGGAGGGAAAGGTCATTGCTGCTCCGCAACTGCCAGAAAACTAAAGGAACGAGGGAAAACCCGCTTGAATGATGTTAGGTTCTGTGCATACCTTCACAATAAGGTTGTCGAGTACGATATTTACAAAAGGTGACCCGAAAGTTATGTTGAGAAAACGACGACCATCTTCTGCCTTGAACACGAAGTCTTGAAGAGGCACGCCGTAACCGATGGTGAAGGTAACCTGCCAACCGCCGAAGAGAGGGTAACGGGGCTCCAACTCCAACTCAGTCTGCATTACCGCATCCGATCAGGGTCAGTTGACGGAGAAATTCAACATCAACCCTCGTCAGACTTCAAAGCAACCAAATTCTATTCCAGACCCTGTCATCGAGCTCGCCCCCATTCTAAGGGAAATATACTAACCTACATAGATCCTAAGACTGAGGCTTGCAACCTAGTGTTTAACACTAAATCAATTTCCAACCTGAAGTGTGGCCAGCCACAGGTGAGACAGCAAAATTTGAGACAGCAAACGAACACTTCGGTGAGACAGCTAACGAACAGCCCAATACTTCAACGATCTGGACGTTAATAAAAGGTAACAGACTTACAGTAGAGTGCGTATGCTTACCTTTCGCAAGTCACTTCGCAGATGAGACGTTGAGATATTTCCAATCTCATCCCTATAGTAAACGGAGTGGGCACGAGGGGGAAGCCTGGCGAGAAGGTGTCGGAAAGAAGCTGCACCACTGGCGCTAGGCTTTGACTGGTAATCAAACCTGCTCAGGTAAGACGCAACGGCTCTTGCATCAGAAGAGCCATCTAAAACCTAAACAGCATGTGTACACAGTGCTCTGAAAAGGTACGACGCACTGAACACAAGAACAACACGGCAAGTCCTCTCATTTGCTGGTCGAATACGGAACTTGGCACATTCCAACAAAAAATCAAAGTGAACATATAACTTGCTGAACTAGTACTTTCCTAAACGACACCGCATGGTATAATTTACCTTGAGAAACCACCTTTGTGTCGTGCACCAGCGTGTATCAGATGGTACTTCTCGGTGACGTAAATGTTGCCCCAGTGGGAGATTTCTATCTCACGTTCCAGTTGCTTGACAACCGCAAAAGGCTCGTTGTTCTCAAAGTGCGCGGTGATTGGCGCATATGAGAGAGCAGGCACATTCTCATAAGGACCATACCTAATTTCTCCATCAGCAATCTTGCTTGCCTCCACCTTAGTGAAAGACTCCACACGAAAGCTTGGGACTCTCAAGGCGGTTGTTTGCATTTTGACCGGATAAGGAGAGAGGTAGTACGCGGAATCATGGAAAAGTACAAGCTGCACATCTGACTGTACTATCTCGACAGGGAAGGGTGTCAATAGATGAGTGAACACTGAGTAGACATCCAGGGCTACAGTCTCTCCTCTGCCGAGGGGTTTAGGCAATTGTACAGAAAACAAAGTAACATTAGTTGGACCTTCAGCTTTTGCGGGTTTAACTTGAAGAAGAACTGGCTGCACTTTACTTTTGCCCTTGCCTTCAGATGTGGTGACCCTCAGAAAAGCCAAGTTCTTAGACTGCTCTGAGCTCAGTGCCAGTAAAACCTCGGAAGCAGGTTCTGAGCCCTTGTTCTCGACCTGTATGTCCAAAATTACGGATTGAGTTTAACTAAATGGCGATGACAGCCTTCACAAAGCGGCGATGCCGTAGGGCATCCTCCTCAGAGACGGTAGCTCATGGGCACAAACCCGTGTTATCAATCCCTTCAAACCTCCTATCGCACTAATTTCTTGCTTCAGAGACAAGCACCAACACAGAATAACGGCAAGACTGCGCAAGAACATAATTCTTTTAAAGGGTCTACCGTAAATCATCGAAGGCACTGATTAAACTCCGTTACCAGATTTTCAGTCCAGCGGATAGAATGTACATGACGAAAAGAAACCAGAGAGCAATTGACGTAGAAATTAACAGCAAACGAGGCCGAGGGTAGTGAGCACCTTGATTTGGGCTGTGTTCCTCACGATTTGAGAAGTCAGATCAATCTATATTGCACACCACAGTCACATCGTAAGAGGGAATCAGATATTGATCAACGCACATTCAAGATATCGTTTGAAAGCGACGAGAGAGAATATTCTTCAAGTGCAAGCAGGTCGGGCACATGAAACGGCAAGAGAAAATTACAGATCTCCAATCTCGCAATCCCACTCGATGACAAAAACCTACTCGCCGATCCACAGAGAAAGAAACCAATAAAACCTGAAATGAAACACAAACTTTTTCCTCACCTTGCGATCGACTTTGGAGAGAACGAGATTCGCAGGCGATGCAAATGCAGAAGCGAAGACGAAAAACAGAACACACGCAACGAAAAGAAACGACCGCCGCATCGATAACGAGGCCATCGCTGCTCGACCGGTGGTTTGTCCACTCTTCGCAGACTAGTCAGTCAAAACAACGAGGGATACAAGCTCGAGTGAGAACGAGCTGCAGCGCACAGCAGAGGCCAGACTATCGTGAAGCTCGACCTGCTGCAGTGCCGCTTCTTTCTTCGCGCTTGCAGCAACTGGTCCTTCCGTCCTTCCAGCTCAAGTCGGAAACTGCACGCTGTTGCGCCCACTCTGGGGCGATGACTGATTAGGCCGGCCGCTAGACGACATATTTTCAAGGGTAACTTATACCGAACAGTACTTCCTTGGTTCGAATTTCCACATGTTAGTATGCGTTGAATGCGTTCCTCCGTTCAGTCAAGCGTAATAATGGCCTATTTCCACCTGCTTGGATTTTCTTACATTTCGATATTGCACCGATGAGCGTTCCTGCTGGGTATTGCAGACCTCGTTACATTTTTCATTGACCTCATTGATTCGCCGGTTGATTATGTTAACTCTATATCCTAAAATTTACTTTGCCGTACCTCTAATAAGTTTGTCGGCACTGACCTCACCTTTCTTAACTTGGTATTATTTGATTACATCCTTGATTGGTTATAGCAGGTTCTGAATGTCAAAATATCACATCATCCAAAAGTGAGAAGTGCATGTTAACCGTGAACCATATCTATATGGAAAGTTTAATTTAAAAATATTACTAAAGTAAATTACATTTCATTTGATTTAGGCAATGTTTCTTCATAACAATAAACATGCTGGGTCTGCTATTATCAATTAAGAATGCGATCAAATATTATAAAGATAAGAGGGTGAAGTCAAGTACTACAAATGTATTAAAGTTGCGGTCAAATAAATCTCTGCTTTCTATCTCATAACTAATATGCATGCTGGATGAATTCCGAGAACTTTTGTTTGCTTAATGATATCTAGAATATATATAGATGTTAAGTCAAAAATATATACTAAATAAATATAAAATATTAGAATATTTTATAAATGTTATCTATTACTCATGTCTGAAAACACGAGAAGAGTAAAAGATAACCCATAAGTCTTGCCCTGAGTGCAGCGTTTCAGAAGGTACAAGTCCGAAAGTCCACATTCGTTAATACATTATATATTCTTGTGTTAATTTAATATCTACCATTTCCTGTCGGAAGGGTTAGGTATTGAATTAATTCACCTCCTCCATCGGAAGATGGAGGAGGTGAATATGCAGGTGCTCTGAAGTAAGTTATACACTGACGTTTGTTTGTTGCGTCTCTCTTCTCTTCAATCATGGTCTCATTGTGCGAATCATTTTGATGCCACATTTCATGAGATCAAATATTCTACACCGTATAGGAGAGTATTAAATGGATCGGATTAGGGGACCATGTCTAAACATGGTGCATGTTACCTGCTCTTTCTTTTCACATACTTTGATTATAATTATCATGTTATAAATAAACATAAATATGGTATACCTTATCTGCTCTTTCTTTTTACATATTTTGATTATATATTTTTTTAGTACGATTACACAGTATGATTATTTCTAGTGAGATTATTTTCCTAGTCTGATTAATCCACCATAATAGTTGACTTAATATTTGATTTTTTGGCGGTTGTGTAATATAGCGAAGAGGCCGTCGCATATTTTGTTCTCTGATTTTTGTTCTTTCTTCTTCATTTTAAGAATCCCCTGTATATATCGTTGAACCTAGTACTTTTCTTTTGAAGTTCGAATATCATGTAGTGTCATGAAAACTGATATTATCGTATTATTTATCGTGAATGTTCGCCCTTGCAATTTCATGAATCTATCTTTGGATATTCACTATCCCTGAAGTTTAGTTACACATGAGAGTTCTATATCTCTCAATCAATTATTTATGATTATACCAAGAGAACATAGGGAGAAGTTATGTTTCTCTCAATCAATTGTTCTTTTCCACAAATAAATCCAAATTGAAATATTTTGTGTTGTGAAACACACCTAAATATAATATCCTACAAAGCAATAATGAATTTACCAAGAAAATTATTAGTAAATATTTTTCTTGTTTTGTATGATATTATATTTAAGTGTGTTTCACAACACAAAGTATTTCAGTTTGGATTCATTTGTGAAAAAAGAACAATTGATTGAGAAAAACAAAACTTCTCAGTGTATATATATATAGAAAAAACTTATGCCTATGTTCTCTAGGTATAAGCATAAAAGCACAATACTCACTTTCTTATTGTTGCTGAGATAAGCTATTTTAGTATGGTGAAGATTATTCATTACACAGGTTATCAAGATTGTGTATGAGTACTTGACCGGTATGCATCCTAATCTTATGGAAGCCATCAAGCCTACCATCGACTCTTGTTGTTTACGTCCCGGTATTGCATGACGATTTTTTGTACACCCTTTCATTGCATCGATCACCTATTGCTTCCAGTCCAACAAGAGTTGTAGGAAATCCTGTCGTGGCCTCGAGTATGTTACAGGGCCATTCCAGACCAACAAATAAACAACCGAGAGTCATGAGAAAGCAATGGGAATCGTGACAAGTTATTGCACTTCTCGAATGGAAGAATGCGAATCAATGGTAGGGCGAGAGCACAAAGTAGACTCCGAATCAATGTAAAAACAAGTGGGAGTCTCTGCTTCGTTTCTTTAAGAAAATTAACAATTGCAACAATCGTTCTGGCGGGGAACAGTATGTATCGCTTTCTCAATCCCAACAGAAGATGCATAATCTGTCGCTTGAGTTCGCAAATTACCTGTCGATGTCAATGACAATCCTATCGACGTTGTTGATAAGTAGTGGACCGAGACTCCATCACAGTTGCAAGAAAGAACCTGCTCCACTCCCTTCTAGCAAGTGCGAGTATCACAAAATAAAAAGAACGCACTCACAAACAAAATGCCCGTCAATAAACAGAAACAACCGGATCCACGAAAAGCAAAGAAACGAAGTACTCTGTTATGGCAACACGTTCAAAATTCAAAGTCCAATCCAGAAGTCTTCGCACCATTCCATCTCCTCGCGCCGGTACACTCCCTGCAAGCTCGAATGTGGTTCCCGTACGGGTTTCAAAAAACGACTGACACGTTATCTCCGGATACTACCAAAGAAAAAGCACTCTGCAGAAAAACTGCAGAGCCCAAAACCTGATAACGCAAATGAAGACGGTGGAATGCGGTTCTTCTTCAGACGACAGCCGCTTGCCGGTACTACCTGGCGCGGACCTCCCGCGACTGCTGACAACTTAAAGCCGGTGGGTCGGTCCACCTCTAACACGAATTCGAACTGGGACATTATCACCTCAAACCATTCTAGGCTCTCCACGGAAACCATCCCTGGTGCAATCTTCCTCAGGATTTTGATCGAGGACTGAAACCACTGAGCACATGCCATTCATGATTAGGGGTATAATAAAGGAAAACACTTCGCAAGATCAGTACGTAGTGAATTAAATGTCTCGTGATGAGAGGCAGTTATTTTCTTGAACCAAGTCGATAATAATGAGTAAATCGTGTACTCTTCTACTCTTCTTTCGAAATTAATGTCGCTGAAGCTACAAAAATGATGCCTTGTTGTACAATTCGCGTCCGAAGTCACTGTCGAAATTTTCAAATTTGGATATCTAAGCAAGATCGCTCGAATGGGTTATGGGAGCTTATTATTGACTATCTTTGGACTTTCTCCCATTCTCTTTGGTACCGTCCATATCCTCAATGTCAGCCCTTGCTGTTATCTTGTTGACATATCCTGCACAATAATGGACATGTAAGAGTTAACAAACTGTGAAATTGTCCACAGATAAAACCTGCAAAATAGGCTGGTCTACTCAAACTACAATGCATACGTGCAGAGAAACAGCCGAGTAACAGGACCTACGCACTTGAAAGTACTGATTAAGAGAAAAACAGTCCACCACGAACAAGTCCACAATGATGATCAAGTCCAAAATGATCGAACCCAAACTCCAAGAAGCCGCGAATCCAAAAAGATCTTACTTCCGAGATAAGCTTTTAAAACGTCTCTGCTATTCTATCATATTCTCATACACCTCTGTTCCTGGTACACTTCTGGCTTCTACGTCTTCTAATCTTTAGTGAAGAATACACTATCGCTCTGGCTAAGGGACATACCCACCTGTATCTACTTGCGGTTATCTCCCCTTCGAGTAGCCAACCCAGGGGGAGTGACTTAAACCCAGACGCTGTCGTCCGATGTTTGGACTGCAAAAGTTGGTACTTACTGAACTGGATCGCTTGGGAGGTAAAACGGGAGGATCAAGGAGGATGATAAAGATCAATTCACAAGGACACTCCATGCAAAATGCTGGCTCAAGCGACGCATCGCAGTCGCCCCAAAAATCTCTACTCGAATGTAACAGGAGTTCAGCTCAGCCTGCAACTTGGTCGCAATGGAGGTCCCAGTTTACTTTAAATAATAGACAAAAAGAGCTAACTGCTCAAGCGTAAGTCTTCGCAGATAGGAAACAAGGGAAACAGCATATTGCCGTTACCACACCGGTAAGATTTATGCCCAAATGCTATCATGAATCTTAAGTTGGGTTTCTCGCAGATGATGCTCCTTAATATGGACATGATCCCTTAAGGTGGTTCTCAGTCAAGTATGAACACTCGAGACTGCAAAACCTAGGGTTTCTCCCTTGACGAGGTATACAAATTGACATCTCACTAGCAATAATCCGTTAACTGCGCCAATCAGACCTGACGGCGACAGAAAAAAGATAACTACAAACCAAAAACAGAGAAGGAAAAAGAAAATCTAGCGACGCAAAAGGAATAACTTGCTACCAACTTAAAGTCTAGAAGAAGTAGAAATCTCAAGTCTGTTTCACATATTAGGTTAGCAGGAAAGTACGGTGAAGTGCTGCAATTAATTTTCATCAGTAACAGAACTGCAAATTCATGTGTAACAGAACCGCAAAAAAATGACAAAAACCGCCAATGATCCATTTCCCGTTCGAATAACCCAAGTGAAGAAATTGGCACGGAAAGAGAGGTAGAGCTGGCTTACCTATTCCTAAGCAGTTGATACAAGTGCTAATGACCTCATGTCTTTTGCGATAAAAGCTCACCAGCCCCGTCCCCTGACACGCTCTGCACTCTCCTGTCCACTGGTAAACAACTTGCTTGCAGTCCTGCAACATTTACAGTGAATGAGTTACAGACGCATTTCGAGAGAAAACCACAAACACAGTGCAACATCGCGAGTGTTCTCAGTGACACTAAAGTCCCAGAGGTTGAAGGCACAGAAGAACTTTTCAGCCAAATTCTGCCCACGGCAGAGAGTTGAAGTAGAAGGCGAATACCGCATATTCTATCCACCGCATCAAGGAAACTGCAACACAGCGCTTCTATGCTTGCATATATCTAACGTATTCGAGTAGAAATTCTTCCATACCTCCTTACTTCTCCATTACCAACTTCTACAGTTGGCAGCATAACCAATCTATAACAGTCTTAATTACTTCAACAGATGAAGGGATCAAACTGAATTATCCCAACTGCGGAACACTTGAGTATGATCCAAAAGTGGACGATCACTGAAGAAACAAAAAGTTTCCACATGTGGGCAGTCAAGTTTGTATTGCTGTGTAACTGGCGCATCCTTCTGTGGAGATGACTAGTTTTCCTCCCTTCTTTCTGCTATCTTTACCAGCCTGGGAATACAGATTCCTCTTGCAAAAACCCTAAACTTGAGCTTTCTGTAATTGACAGGCACATTGGGAAGGTTCAATTCCAGTGAGCAGCTTCGTTTCACACTTCCAAGTATCAAACCTCGTATAAGACCAGGAATCGCACTCACGAATGAAAATTCCCACACTACCAGCGCACAGTTACAGCTAACAGTGAACGTTGAATCGTCCTTTGGATGTACTGCAAACGAGCAATACATTATCTAAAGTTGTAATCGACCACTGAGACTTGAGAGTGCATCTCTGTAATAATGTAATGACCAGTCATACCTCCTTCTCCACATCGCAGTTGAGCATTGCATCAATTTTCTCTCTCGGGGAGGGTTCTGAACCCGGAAATGTCATCGGAAGTGGAAGAGGTTCGTCGGGGTTAAGAGAGCTATCATGATTCCCATTTCGCTTTGCCTTTGCTTTCGTCTTTATGCTATCCTTGACGTCTACGAAGCCCCCTCTCGGAACCTCGAACGATCTTCTTCCAAACTTTTGTACATCTTGAGCCAGCGGCTGCCCCTGGATCTCCGTGGCATTGAGTCTCGGAAACGGAACGGCAGGATTATCAGCTGCAGCAAGAAAGCAAACACTTCGCTTGTAAGTCCTCTTTAGCAGTGGACAGCTCAAAACTGTCGTACAAGTTTGATGAGGTCTTGTGAATGGCACAATTTCCAGCGAAACTATCATCGGTCGCCCTCTCTTGAACCGGGATCCACCCCGAGAATCCAACGCTCCAACACCACCCTCTTCCCAGATTCAAAAATTCAACCGAAGCAGCCTCATTGCTTTTGAGGTGTTGTAAAAGCTCAAGTCCGTTTCCCGTTCCGTACTTGTAGCTTAAGCTAGACCAAAGAGAAAACGTCCACCGAACTACTCAAAAGCACCAAGCGCAAGTGCCCACAACTGTCCCCGTTCACAACAGTTCACAATCAACCATTTGAATGAAGAATCCTTCTCCGCACCGTATCCAGCACTGTGAGATTAACGCGGCAGAGCTCAGCATTTTCCGTACTAACTTCCCTAAGGAGTCCACCCACCAATGAGAGGAGTGGAGATCAGATCCTTGCCATCCGCGGCTCTGGACTTTCTGCTTGATTCTCGTGTGGTTCGAACACGCACCACGTGAAGCGGAAGCCGGAGCCTAACATGACGTGGAGAGCTAGAAAGGAAAACGGTCGTGCTGAAAACGACAATGGTGATTCAATCTAGCATGAGCCGGACGCGTCACCAGACCGTGAGCCGCGTCCGCCATCGCCAGTGAGCTTCCTTCGCTCGTTCGTCCTCCTTTGCACCGTGGACGTGGAAAGCGGGCCTCTTGTCCTGGGCAGCCAGAAATGTTTCTTTTCCTGTTGAGTTGGTCATTTGTGGTGTTCTTGCTTTCTTGTTGGGGCAGCTAAACATTTTTTCCCCTCTCTGCTTGCCTACTCTGGGCAGCCAAAAGTTTGTTCTATGGTCTGCCCGCTACCGTGTTGCGTCCTCGAAATGCAGAGCTTCAATGATTCGCCAGCATTTCTCCAGACAGACGAACCAGATTTTAGATGAATCACCGTGTGGTCCTGCCCACTTGGCATGCTCTGAAGTAGCTTGGAGAGACTTGTCACATTACCGTCCTGGGTCTTCGAGAAGGCTTTTTGTGGTAAGGTAACCAAGTAAACACGGACGTGGTGAGATCTTAGTGTGAGATTGTATATATGTTTTCAGAAAGAGAGATAGTAAACCCAAATGGCAGGTTTGTGCTTCATTTTTCGTCCTTGTCCTTGATGTATGTGATGCAATTGAAATATGGAGCTTTGGTCCTGAGTGTTGTAGGTTTGTGTATAAAGAGTTTTGGTACCAATGTTATAGTTACTACATAAATTATTATTGTTTTCTTTGTATTTTTCAATGGTTTATATCTTATAACCCTCTATTTTTTCCCATGCACCACTGTCTAGGTTTGGAAACTGATAAACCACAGTTTATGTTGATTTTAGATCAAAAACTGATGTGCCACGGTATAGGTTCGGTTCAAGACATTAATAAACCACTGATTAGGCTCGTTTTAGGTTCAGGAAATTGATATGCCGTTGTCTAGGCTTGGTTTAGGTTTGACAAATTTATAATCCATTGTTTAAGCTCAGTTTCGGATTGAGAAGCCAGGGGAGGGAGTGATTTAGGAATGAAGCCATAGCTATGATCGTGACTTCTGCAGCTTTAAAAATATATATAATATATAAAGTTTTGATTATGTTATAGCAGATCTAACACTTGAACTCAGTCTCTAGAAAGACCGTTTAAAGATCATGGTGTACCAAATTAATATATAAAGATCATAATTAATGAATCATAGTTTATCTAATACCTTCCACATTATCTATTTTGGAAGATAAGGTATTATACATAAAACCACTCCAAAATACACAAAAATAGTTTATATTTCCAGAACCTTTTACGTAGTACATAAGCTAGTTTATCGGATATTCCACTACATTCATAGGTTGATGTCACATGAGCATGATATGGAGTTTCGAATGTTAACATGCTTACAGGCAATCGCTGTCACATTTGTTCCTTTCTTTCTCTCTTCCTCTACCAAACAATTAAATGTGGTTTTTTAATTCCTCAATCCTATAATAGAACTATCGTATATTAACTTACATCACATAAACAGTGGTATATCAATATCTCAAATCAGAAGTGCACCTTGCATGCATATCTATCTCTTCCAAGTTCGAAAAGGTAAGAATATGCATATATTTTAGTTTATTTCATAACTTTTCTTCTTAAAACGGTCATGTGTAATCAACTTAGCTAAGTTTAGTTTTAGTAATTTAAATTTAGTATACAAAAATAGTGCAATAATTTACAAAAGATTTATTACTTATCTTCTCTTATAAAAGCTAGTCGAGCATCAAAATCAATCTTGTATTTTTCTGACCACTATAACTTTCAATCCACACTGTAAATTAAAATTCTATCTTACAAAGCTAGTCGAGCATCAAAATCAATCTTGTATTTTTCTGACCACTATAACTTTCAATCCACACTGTAAATTAAATTTCTGTTATCGTGTTTTCCGTCTTCTTTTCTCCGGCAGAAGTGCACTTTGCGTGCATATATATTCTCCTAACAAATTCGAGTTAAAACAATTATATCTCAATTTGTGATACTAAACCCAGTCTTGAACTATGCATATCAACATCCATACTTACACCATATCTAGGTTGGTTGCATCAAAATTTTGAAGCTGTTTAACAGATATCAAAGATTGGTGTTTTCAAGTGACTTAGCCTATAATCCTCTAAGAGAAAAGTCGTGAGATCAATCTTTTGCGAGTACGATTGAAAGTGCATGCGTTGCAAACTGTTAACGAAGCTTCTGGTCCGAGTCCCGTTGTGGTGGACTCACATGGATAGACCCTTGGTTCGCGAAGAACCAAGGAACAAGTAATAACATTTACCATTTAGGCTGTGGTTTATTCTTTTTTCTGAACCAAGATAGTAATGGTATGATCTAAAACCGGTCTTGAACTGTGTACACCAACATCCCGAACTACGCCATGTATAAGATGTGGTTTATCAGTTTCTGAACCAAGAGAATGGTGTATGTATGACATAAGTAATTGACAAAAATTGGTTTACGGACATAAAGCCACAATCCCTCTAATGTGGCTTTATTTCAATGAATGATAAATGTCAAATTCATATATCCTTTAGAAAAAACATATGTGTTTACCACATATTGTTTTCTGTTGTTTCGAGATATTAACGTCAAGTGAATTATTCCTTCACAGATTTTTCTTAGAGTTTCTTTTGCTCGGGACTTTGTGACGAATTACACCTGAAATTATTCTGAAAATTAATTATACTTCTTAGATATTTGACGGGTTCCGGGGAGAAGCTAGGGGACAAAATAGGTAGGAAGTGTTGGTTAAAACATTGCATTTCAATTCTCGTTCCTATGACCAGCACACCAACTTATGATCGTAGACCACTGTTCAAATTACAATGTAACCAATGCATATCCATGAAATATATAATTAAGTACCTTGTGCTCTTTGCGACACTTTATTTATCGCTGCTCCGGGGATAGCTAGCAATAAAAATAGAGAGTTGGTGTAACAAGACTTCAATTTTGTGTATTTTTTTTATGCATTTGCATGACTAACCGTCGATTTTGTAAATTTCAGAACCCAAAGAAAACCAAAAAACAAGGTGATAACTTTTTTGTCTTTTTCAAAAACGAAAACCGATTCGATCTAATATAACATGTGAATTTATAACATGATACTCCGACAAATACATACCTTTATAATATTATTGCAAGCATAGCACCTTTACCACTATAGAGTATGTTGAAATAATATATTCCTTCTACCAGTTATATGTAGTTTACTTTACTACGTATCACTCTTTTGTCGTCAGCGTGTTTAGGGGGAAGCTAGCGGCCAAAATAACGAGCTGATGATGGCCACCATATTCGAACCAGGAACTTGCATTTCAATTCAACTCCTATGACCAGCACACCAAGACTACCTTATGATTATTTGCCGACATTTGTGAGTTAAAATTAATCTTAATCAATGCACATCCATGGAATGAACAATTAAATGCCCTATGCCCTTTACTACGCTTTATTTATTTATTTATTTATTTTTGTCTTTTAGCGAGTTCCGGAGAGGAAGCTAGCGGACAAAATAGCTAGTAATTGTTGGCAAAAACATCAACCCGGGACCTGCATTTCAATTATTGCTCCTATTCTAAAAATTAACTGTACCTTCTTTGAAAACATATTCTTCAATAAGTGCGAGCAAAAGAAAATATCACATGAGAAAACAATTCACATCTCTATGTGAAAATTATTCTGATTTATGTTTTGTTTCTCAAAATAATTCAAAATAATATAGATGTGATAACTGTCTTTCAGATGCAAGTGTAAAATCTGATGTAAAATGCACGATATATAATCATTATACCAACTAAAAGTGTAATTATAGTTCAAATGAGTTGATGTCTTTGAAGATCTTATTTGAATAAGCATCCCCAACGCGAAACGGTCAACTCGAAGACGTTAGAGAAAAGATCATTGGCTGGCATCTTTGTAGCCGAAGCTTTGAAAATCGTTCTACCGATGTGGCTGGACTTTCGTGAACGTCTAGTCACCTTTTTTCTCGGTGACGTTAGCGGATGCATCATTTGGGTTACCTTCTGTCTAGCGACGGCGCTTTTCCTCGCTGCTGTCTTGTCTTTGTAGACGATTTTCAGTTTTTTGCTACAGTCGTCGGATGTGCATCATTTACCTAAGGTTATGCGTAACGAGGGCGCTTTGCGACGCTGCTGTGTAGTCTTTGTAGACGATTTCATGTTTCTCGCTTACCTTCAGCGTTGCGACCGCGCTTCCCGTGCCTGCCCGCTTGCGTTGTTACATCATTTCGCCTTGCAGGTTGGATGTTGCTTCTTCGACTAGAAGCGAGACGAGACGGGATGCGCACGTTTTGTAGTTGTACGTGCTGCGTTCGTGGATCATTTTCTGACCAAATTGACGTTGTTCAATTTGACGTTCGACTGTAGTTCACGGCAGGCATATGTTTTTGTTGCCTTTCCTACATGTTCTTGCATCAAGTTTAGGTTCCGGTTCTCGACGGGAGCGGGATTGCAAAGACAATTGGCTCTGTTACCGGAGGCCGATTTGTTGAAGCTCAATTGTCTCCTCGACGATTTTCGTCGAGATGGCTACTTTTGTTGAGCATGGTGCGACGTTTTTCCTGACAGCGGGAGAGGACGTAACTGTATAAGAGAACCTGACAGCCAGTACGGCTGGTGTACAGAGAGTGTTTAATATCTGTTGACTTGTCTTTCCGACCTTCAGCTATGTACATAGGAAGCAGTCGATATTTTGGACAAGTTGTTGTTTACTTTTCACAAGTTCTACGGTACTTCTCCTTCACCGGGACTGTCAGTAAAAGAAGACTGGTTTTTTGAGTCTAGAGCTCGTCAATTCGACTGCAGTGTCATTTTGTCATAAACCGTCACGCTGATGATAGAAGACTGTGATTGAATGATGTGGAAATCGTAAAGCGAATGAAATGAAAATAAAAGATTAGTTTTCCGGTCTCGTGATATTGTTCGTATACCCGAATGGAAAGAATTACGACCCGTAAGGAGACATACCGAGAAAAGGGCACAACCTAAGAAACCTTTTTTTCGGTAGAGACGAGTGGAAATCCGTGAAACTGAAAGAACGAAGCGATAGGAATAGAATAGGAAGGAAAAGAAAACCTGGTTTCAAAAAAAGATGCAAATCGAGCCATGTTCTGAAGACATATGACAAAATATTTACGATCCATTTGCCTCCTCCATCTTCAGATGGAGGAGGTGAATAAGCACTAGCAAGAGATCAACATACGTAAACTTTGATAAACCACAGTCTTTGTATACCGTCGGTTTGAGAAACCAACGTCGTTTTCATAAACCACATTCTCTTAAATTTACGTATTTTGCAATGGGTTATCAAATATAGACATTGAGAACTTACAAAGAGAATAAAACAAGAATGATTTAAGGAAATAGGAGAATCCACCATTTATCATATACAAGCCATGGCAAAGTATAAGGCAAGGAAGAGAAAAGTGGTTTATGTTGATAAACCATTCTCCAAAGG
This sequence comes from Asterella californica, assembly GCA_036924285.1. Taxonomy (NCBI): domain Eukaryota; kingdom Viridiplantae; phylum Streptophyta; class Marchantiopsida; order Marchantiales; family Aytoniaceae; genus Asterella; species Asterella californica. The sequence continues at coordinate 18,247,547 of JAYKYS010000010.1, read as the reverse complement.
CTTTCCGGAGCGAATATGGTTTCTCACATAAACCATTACCTTCCAGAGGTCATGACTCATATATACCTTTTTCAATAATAACGTATTTATTGTCAGAAAGGTTTATCTTACCAAGCTTAACTAGTGGTATCTTAATTCTCGATCCTAAACCGGGTCTAAATAGTGGTTTATCAAATTATTGAACCTGAACTGAGAATAAAGTGGCATATCAATTTCCAGACCTAAACTGAACCCAAATGGTGATTTATTGATTTTATGAACTAGACATGTGAAAGCGAGATGCACAGATTGCCACCGCGAAAGTATGAAGGGATGTGAGAGCATTATAGCAAACTGATAGAAGAGAACAAAGCGGTGTGGATCCCCTGAACAAAGCGGTATGCATGCAAAGTTCCATTCCTCTACGCACGGTAGCGCATGGCAGATGATTTAATGAAGATTTGTAGTGTTAATCTAACGAATATCTGGTCAAAAGAAATTTATGTTCTCTCAAAAGATTTAGAGAACTAATTAAAAATTAAAATAAAGTTAGAACACTCCAAGAGTACATCTGGTTCGTTGTGAGAAGAAATAATATATTCTAAAAATACAAAAACACTGTAATACTTGAACTAAATTGAGATCAGGTGAATCAGCATCCCCAATGCGAAACGGTCAACTTCAAGACGTTCAGAAAAATAGGATTGGATGGCACCTTTCTAACCAAAGCTTCAAAAACCGAGCTAGGGGCACGACGGGACTGTCGGCAAGTTGTAGATACCTTTTTTCTTGCTACCGTTCGTAGTTAGGTTAGCGTACCAATGTCTTTGTACACGAGACTTGGCTTTGCTCGCCAACTTGTACTCACGTTCTTTCATCGCTATCGTTGACGGATGGTTTAGGTTATGGGTAGCGGCGGTGCTTTTTGTTGCTGTTGCGTTATCTTTCTACACGATTTGCAGCTTCTCGCTGACTTCGCTGTTGTGAGCTCGCTTCTCGTCGCTGCTCGCTTGCGTTGCTGCAGGATTTCACGTCATAGGTGACACCGGGGGTTGGACCGTTATCAGGACCTCGTGTTCGATAGTCAAGACGTGCGACACGGTTCTCGTCGATGTTGCTTCGTCAGCGGAAGCGAGACGGGAGTCGCTGATCGATATTGTTTCTACTTCTTCCTGCTGCGTGCCTGGACGAATTTGCCACTGATTTCACGGCATGCATATTTTTTCTTGCCTTTGTTCCACAGACTTTTAAGTTATATTTGATTTGTCACACTATTCCGTACGGCTGTATGTAGAAATCAGCACGGAGTGACTGCTCGGGATGATGACCACAGACCAGCTTATCGTCGAGTATGAGTAGACATTCATTGTGCACGGGATCAAGCAGAAGTTGATCTACTTGTATTATAGCGGATGTCGAAGCACTGCCGTAGCACTGCTGTGTCCGTACTCCTCCTTACGAGTGTGGCGGACTACAAGGTGTAGGGGCTAACAGCTGTAGGGCCTGCTTGATCAGAACCTTCAACCTGTCACCTATGTGCAGAATCGTCTATACTTTCAGTCAGCTGTAGGGGCAGCTTGACCAGAGCCTTCAACCTGTGACCTATGTACAGAATAGTCTATACTTTCTGTGATCAGTTCGGTTGTGTATGACCCTGTGAGCTACTTACGTAGAAAAGTCGCAAGAATCGTCTTTACTTTCAGTTTTCACTTCACTTCTCTTTGTATCAGCCTGCGAGCTACTTTCATAGAAAGCGAGCGAGAATAGTCTTTACTTTGAGTTATCAGCCTGCAAGCGATCTTGTTTACATTGTTTATGCGAATTATAACCGTAAGTAAACTATTTCAACTGGGTAACGGCGCGCATCAGGACTCAGTACCTAATAAGATTTTTGTGATGAGAAAAGGTTTCAAATTGATGACCGGGCGAGCGCCGCCCCCTTACTATAGCATCTCCCCGGGACAAAATAATTCAACAGGCCTTCAAAAGAATTTTAGAGCCTATCTTCGAAGGTTATGTTGTCGGGGTTACAGTCCCTCGGAACCAGGGCAAGGACATGGTTAAACACTGGATCCTCCCAGTTGTCTTTAGCAACTTATCCCACGGATTCAGACCCGGAAAAAGCGCCCACTCGGCGCTCCAACAAATGCAATTTGGTTGGAGGGACGGACGCCTGGACCCTCAAACAACAATGCTTCATTCATTTGCAACTACTGCACTTCACCTGCAGTGGATGATTTTCCTTCTGTTTGTCTTTCTATGTCTCTTACACTTTCACGGAATACTATGCTGAACTGAAAGGAACCGAAAACCAGTAGCCGACGAGGAACATAGTCGCGAATTGAAAAAAATAAAAAACCGGTTGCAAACACGTAATGGTAGGCAGAAAAAAAATGTATAGTTTTTGGAGACGACGTGGACTCGTCAGGGAGGCCAGCGAGAAAGGGACACACCGGCAGAAGGCTTTTTTTCCGTTCGGACCCCTTGGAAATGGAGAGAGGAAAAAATAACTATAAAGCAGAAGCAAAAGAAAACAAGCAAAGAAAGAAGTTTGAATCTGCCCCTATGCCTACTACATGGGACAAGCAATTGCACCCGTAAGCCTCATACATCTTCAGAACGGAAGAGGTGAATAAGCCGGCTTATTCAGATGGAGGACAACTTCTGCTCTTGCACCGGTGAAGAAACTATACTATATAATGTGCCAAATGAGCACCGAATCGCGACTATGAAGGGTGGAAGACCACAAGACCTCATATCAAATTAGGTCTATCACTGTGATTGGAGGAGACAGTGAATCATTAGAAAGATATTATACGCAAGCTTGACTAGTAACTGAAAAGAATCGGAAGAAGGGAGGGCCCGAGCTTGGAACTTTTACTGAATATCTTTCCCCACGGCCTTGTACAGTGAATTTCGTTTTGTCTTATCAGAATACGGGTAAGTGTTTTAAAAGTTTATTTTACTAAGTTATTATAAAAAATTAAATTAATTTCCAAGTGTTATATGTTACTCAGTTCAGGAGTAGCCAATTCGTCTGGAGAGAACCCATAAGTGAAGGCTTGCCTGCTGCGCTCCCTGGGGTACAAGTCCGGAGCCCTAATTATTAAATCTCTTCGTTTTCCGAGGACGTTAATAAATATTATAACTCTTCCGATCGGAAGGGTTATAATATTAATTAACGCACCTCATGTACACTTTAGTGTACATGAGGTGAATATCCTCCTTCAAGGTAAGCTGCCATCAGTTCGCAGAGGTGCCAAGAGAGTATGAAGAAAGAGCTAGACAAACGTCTACGAGTTGAGGAGAGGGGGAAGAAGCGATAGGGCGGGCATATGTAAGAAGTTGCAAGAACTAAACAATGCTTACCTAAACGATGACATATCGGTTTATAGATCTCAAACTGAGACTAAATAGTGATTTATCCTCAGTTTATCAATTATTAATTTATCAATTTGTTTACCCTGAAACGAACCTAAAAAATGACATATCAATTTCTGATCCTAACTCGACCCCAAATGATAGTTTATCATTTATTCGAACATAAGCAGATGCCGTAGGGGAAAAGATTGATCACGTTTTAAAAGTAAACTATGAAAAACTACAAGCAAGAAAATCCATAATGATTCATGCATAGCGTAAATGATTCTGGAACTATAAAGTCTATACTCCTTTGTATTTTGGAGTTCTTTTCCTGTACGTACGATGCACCATCTTCCGCAAGCAACATATTTCATAAACTATGATTGAGCTGCCAACGAGCAGTAGCTTGTTGGCGGTCCCATCCGCCCATAGCCGGGGCTGCGTGGGGCCGAGTCTTCCTGCCAGGAGTGCTCAGTCCCTGCAAGAATAGCAGCATTCTGTTGCAGAAAGCCCTAGGGAGAAAAAGAGGCAAAAAGTAATAGAATCATGGGCCCAATCAATGTTTCATTAAAAAAAAACTATGATCGAAATTGATAAATTATATTTTGATATGTTATTTTGATAAAACATAAATTTTAAATATTAATTTTTGAGACACAATTAATCCATTCGATCTTGTGAAAAAATTCGTCAATTTTTACATTTCCTTCATCTTTTACGTTGTGGAAGCCGCGATCGTGATTGTGACTTCTCAATCCTAAAAGTATTCTCCCCTTGGATCCATCTGGTAGAGTTGTTTAGGACTGAGAATTCGTGGCTTCTGCCATACGTATAGGATTATTGAAATGTAAAGTGTCGCATTCTTTGTATTTTGGACAGGGTTTTTGTACGATACAACATCTTCCGTAAGAAATCTATTTTATAAACCATGATCACATTTGGTAAACCATATTCTCATAAATCACGATCTCTAGATATTATTCCTTGAAACATCTGAACCATTGGTTCATGTGAAAAATGACTTGATCTTTATATTTCTATTTTCCTTTACGCTCCTTCCCGTGGCTTGTGCTATACATAAGGTTATGCTTTGAGTGTATTCTCAACCTAAGCAATTATGCATGCAAAATGCAGTTATAGCTAAAACAAAGGAAAAGACAAACATTAATGTAATTATTAAAAATAACCAAAAATAACTAGTTTGGAGCTGGTTAGAGGTGACAAGTTTAAAAACACTGTAAAAATGGAGAGGTGCGAAAGAACCGCCGAACTGTTTTAAATACAGATCTAGCCATAAGTGCCGTTCACTTGAGCTTCAGATAACCGAATATGAATTGGTATCATAGGTACTTTCACGGGTAACTAGTTAAATTTAATATTCTATTTAAACAGTTAAAGTTAAATAGCTAAAGTTAAAATCTATAAATAAAATAAATTTCCTATTGTACACATTGTCACTTTGAATCGAAAACCCATAAGTACAGGATGAGAAAATATTTTCTTTCTCGTATAAAGCTGCTGGCTCTAAGTGAATAAAAGTATTATTTTTTGTTAATGTTAATTTATGCACTAACTTTTCCAAGAGAAAAGATTAGTGAATAAATTAACACGTTTGCATATTTCCCCTCCTCCGAACTTGGAAGAGGTGATTATGCAGACACTTGATGAAGTGAATAAGCAATTATAAGTGAAACCTTTGTCATTTTAAGGTTTGTCTGCTTCTTTGTAACACTTTGTTATGAGATTTGAACGGTTAATCAACTTCGTGCTAAAGCGTGTTGGGTGATAAATAGACTTGGTTTGATAATCCGTACTATTTCAGATAAGGCATGCATTGAACCAGAAACCATTGATATCCAAATAAGCTTGATTTTATGATAGTTTATATTATTTAAATCATTGTTGAGTAACAAAGGAAAAAACCAGACAGAGCTTTAAGTTTGGAAAATCAGAATGCTTTATCGATTTCAGCGAACTTTTGCTCTCTTTCTGTTATCGAAAAGAGATAAATGTTAGAGATAGGAATTCTGTACTAAATTGTGAGGAAAAATTTAATTCATATTGAAATGTTAAATGATAATCGGACCTACTTAAGGCAGATCCAGACATAACCCATAAGTGCAGTGCAGGCAGATGTGTCTCCAAAACTACAAGTGCAGGAGGCTGCTAACAATTAATTAAATTAAATTAAACAGTAAAATGCTGTACAACAGTAATTTATTATCTAACTCTTCGTTCAAAATAATTTACTACCCTCTTCCATCTTCACTTGGAAGACGTGAACAAGCAAGATATAACTTCTGGAAATTTTGCTTGTTATCTATTATCAAAAAGGATATACACGTTATGTGGAAATTCTATTAGGAGAATAAAAATTCATCGGTAAATGTTAAATGATAACCGCACCTAATTACAAGAAGGTCTAGACAAAACCAACAAAACTAAATAAAAAGACTCACTTCCGAAATACAAGTGCGAGAGGTTACTAACAAACATATTATTTTAATCTCGACATTAGTTTATTACCTAAACTTTTCCATATGAAGGGTTAGGTAATACATTTCATATCTCCCGCGATGAAGGAGTATGTAACACGAGGTAGATATTTTCAGAATCTTATCGCTCAAACTGAAATTGTAGGAAATAATAGTTTATTCAGAATGATAACTGATGATCTTTTAGATTATTCTCCACACTAGATTTTAAGAAAATTAAGATCTGATAAAGAGAACGTTTCATCACCGAGAAAGTTATATTTCATGTAGGAAAAACACTATAGGTAAAGACATATGTTTCATCTGCCTATGGTCTTGTCTCATTTGCAAAAGTAATTTTATGTATTTTCTATCAGAAATGAGTCGTGATGGTTCTGTTTATAAACTGTCAAGCTCATTTCAAATGGCTTCAAACTGTGCTAAAGGTTCAACAAAGCATGCTCTAAGTTTGAAAATAAATTTAAAATAATAACGTGCACTTTTATTTTCCTTTAGTTCCAATTTTACTAATTTAATTTTTTTTCATTATTAGCTTGACATCATGTTTGTATTATCTGTAAATACACTGACTATATATGGCATAAAAACATTACAACAAGTATTTGTTTATATCTATACTTTAAAAAAGTTAGTTTCAAGACTGTTCCCTTTGTAGCTTTTGGATGTTGTCTGTGATTGGCAGTGTACTTCACTCTGGGTGAAAGTTTCTACAAGTGGGGTGCTAAACTTGACCCTCTTGAGATGTAAATAGAAATTAAAAGAAACAAATCTAGTATCAGACGTATTCCTAATTGTTCTTTCAGAGATTATATAGTTTTAAAGAGTCGAATTAGCACTAGCAAACATTCTTGAACTTTCGGCTGGTGCATGATAGTGTAAATATACTCTAAATGCATTTTTCTATTGACATTATTGTTGAATTAAATATTAAATAACTGTATGATATACTCTATGTTTTACGTGTTAGAAATCATAGGAATAATAACATTTGATAATAAAATATATCTATATCTACATATTTGTGTGCGGAAGTATATTCATTTATTTTGACGTAATCATACCTACTATATTACTAGGATAATATTAATTCATAATTTTTTATTAACATGATCATATGGTTCTTAAGGACACTTGTAATCTAAAGAATATCAGTGTATAATTTATGAATCATAAATATAATATAGTACTTAAGTATAATATTCATCACGTATAGTTCTTGTAGATTCTAAATAAAATTTGAATCGAGAGGTGCTTTTCAATGCAAAGGTTTTGATGACCATCGACGTATTTCTCACACGAAATATATGGTTTCTGTTTGACATATTAGATCCGTATAATATGTTGTTAATCATGTTTCCAGTTGATTTCAAAACGTTTAACTTTCTAATTTCTGTGGAATTTAAAAGCTCAGAAACTTAGATAATGTAATACTTGATTAGCATACATTACCTCTAAATTGACTCTCTATCAGACTCACTTTTTGAGGGGCTTTATTTTCTCTTTTTTATTTTCTTCGGATATCCGTTTGGTGTCGTGCGCCTACACATCGTTACACAACATACATCGCTGTCAAAGATACGTCACACATACACATAACACATGGACGATGTCATACACATACACAAGTGTACCACAATGATAATGATATGTACTCACTCCATCATGCCAATGGACACTAAATAATCACTAAAGTCGAGCCAAATCCACTCCGCGCTCACAGAGACTCCAGATTGCACTCACAAAGACTATCCATCATAACTAGGAGCTTGAATGCTCAACTTGAAGAACTAAGGCCTCCAAGCCCTACATGCGAAGTATAACCCTAGTGGATCATCTCAAGAACTCGTCCTAACGGCACTAACGGCCGTACCGAAATTAGCCACTTCGCACTCAATCAACTTAACCGAGGTGCCAAACTGACGTGACAGCTGTCGTGCGCATACACATCGCTACACAACATACATCGCTGTCAGAGGTACACCACACATACACATAACACATGAACGATGTCATACACATACACAAGTGTATCACAATCGCTTCCTTAACTGACAGTTAGGTCTCTCTAACTCTAGATAGCTCCATATCTCAACTACGTGATATACATCTTCATGGGTGCAAGGATCAGGAGGCCGGGTGCTACATCGTCTCATCGCCTCATCGTTAGTCGCCTGTCTGCAATCAATACCACGCAAAGATCTAATCGGTTATCTCTGTTGTATACATCGTGGACAAATCCATCTTCCAGTAGGAACGACATTGAGGTAGAGTCAAACATGACATGTGTCAACTTCTCAAACAACCATCACACACCAACGTACGGGCTGCCCCACTAGGAGACCTACACAACATACACCTCAAGCCCGCACGTACAACTGCTAAGCTTGGATCAACGGTCTCATCTATGTTGAGAAGATGACATGGTGCGCAATTATGCACATGGTCCTTCCAAACAACACCATCATGGCCCTCTAACATGAGTACTCCAGAAGATAACACCTCACGCACTCGTAAAATAGTGCGCTCTGCTATCACATCCAACGTCGTCGATGCAATCTGCTGTAGATAGATATAATCGCTAGGATGAAACCTGCGAATCGATGATCGATAACCTCTTCATCGAATAGTCGCATATCGTAACGTGTCCCTATGCTGCGCAATCGCTAGGTTCTCAAAAGCCATAGACATAACTTTCCAAAATGTCTCTGCTCGTTGAGAACATGCGTTCACTCACATATCCGGATCATCAAGGTTCAGCACCTCAGTAGAATCACGACGAATGGTCAAAGATAGATCTGGATCTCGGTCATACAAAAGAAAATACGGTGAGAAGGAAGCCAAAGACGCTTGTCGACTAAAACGGTAGTCCATAGCTAACCATGATAAATGCACATCCGAGTCTCCCAAGTGGTCCTTCTGCAAGCCATACTTGTGCAATTCTCTCTTCACCCTTTGAACTACTCTCTCCGCCAAACCATCCGCCTCATGATGATCTCGAGATGTAGTCCGATGATCAATCAGCGCTTGATCACACAAGACTTGAAACTCAACAAGGAACTCTGTACCTTGGTCTGTCAGCACTTCAGCTGGTGCTCCAAAGCGACTCGGCACTCGATCTAAGAACGCATACGTCGTCTCTTCACTCGTCTTGTCCGATAATGTTACCAACTCAATCCACTTGGACAAGTGCTCCACCATCACCAACCGATGGTGACGTACAGTCAACGATAAAGGTCCTGTAAAATCTAAACTCTAACGGTAACCCAACCCCATAATCGGTAAGAGGTGTAACTGTGGAATAGGAGCATTAAACGTACTCGATCACAAACCACACATCGTGCGATAAACTGATGCACATCGACGTGCATACCACGCCATCATTATTGTCTTTGGAGTAACCTATGCGTATGCTTCACTCCAAAATGTCTCAACTCCTCATGAGCATGTCGTACTAACTGTGCCATCTGCGATGGATGTGACACTATCCTTACTCTCTCATCATCTCACACTCGCAGTATATCGTCAAAAACTCTTCGTTCGTTGAACGACACGATCTCGCTCCTTGGCACTTACTGTGTCTACCACCACGTCAGTACATAGATACTCCATTATGATCACATCGTCGAGGATATCTCGCTGGTTTGGAACACCATCTCCATCCTCAGGATCTGGAGACTCGTCATCTATTCTTTGACCAGAGAAAGATACGACTTGACCCTCCATACTAGAGTTCATGACCAACACACAAAGAAAGACAGATGCATGCCACCCTAGCACTATCTCCTCATCAACCTCGTCATGCCATCGAGCCTCAGATCATGCTGACTCGTGCATGAGTTACGACTCAACACATCGGTATCTATGTTTGCAACTCCAGGTCTATGCACTACTTAGAAGTCATACTCTTATAAGATGAGAGTCCATCGTGCAAGCTTCCATGTAAGCTTGTCGAACACCATCAATCACTTGAGCGGCTGGTGATCAGTGATGAGAGTAAAGGGGTTCTCAAACAGATAACATCGAAAGTGTGCAACAGCCCACACTGTCGTCAAACACTCTCTCTCATACGAACTATACCTCACCTCCACCGAATTATTGAAGCGACTGGTATACGTCACCACGAACTCTTTTTTCACATCATCATGCTGAGTCAGCACTGCTCCAAGTCCCAACATACTTCAATCAGTGTGCAGTTGGAAAGGACGCCCCTAACGGATCTCCTCAAGATGGGAGCAGATGTCAACTTATCCTTGAGCTCTACAAAAGTTCGCTCCTGCTCATCTCCTCACTGCCACTGATTGGACTTCGCAATTGCACTAAACCTTTTCACGTATTGACGATAGAAGTTTGTCAAACCAACAAATGTCCGAACTCGACTTAAGGCGTGAGATAGATGCAATAGCCTCAACCTTCGTCTTTTGAACACCCAACCAACCTGGGTAGATGGTGTTGTCCAGATACTCTACCAACTCCTGGAAGAACTTACACTTCTCATAGTGTAACTTCAACCCATGAGCTCTCAACTGCTCGAACACATCCCGTAAGTATCTCTCGTGCTCCTCCACTGTAGCACTCTACACTAAGATGTCGTCAATATAACATCTGACAAAATCCAGTCCTGCTAGGATTCTGTCCATCATCCTTTGGAACTCCGCAAGGGCGTTCTTCAAGCCAAAATGATAAGAACCGTCATTGATATAAACAATCTTTGCCGTGAGAGTCAATCTCTCAGAATGATGTCTTGGACTTATCTTCTTCTCTCATTGACAACTAATGATACCCTGCTCGAAGATCCAAAGTACTGAAGACCTTCACATGTCTCCCTGCATCAAAGATCTCCTCAAGTATCGATATGGCATACTTATCGGACTTCGTATGTCAATTGATATGACGGTAGTCTCCACACATCCGTCTATCCGTGTAGTTGCCATACATATCTTTTTTTGTTGACATAACTGTGACAAATGCATACTCTCCATGCTACATCTCCACCAACCCAGTCTCCAACAAGTCTTGAGTCCTACTCTGAATCAAGACTCTCTTAATGTCACTGTATCTGTAGAGACATCGAAAGATTGACGTGTCATTAATCAAGTCGATCAGTATACCAGGTCCCTTCAAGGTATCCAAATCTTTCATACTGAAGGCAAAACAATTCCTGTAGGTTTTCAAGAATCTCTGAACTCTTCGTCTCTCCTCTCTTATAAGCTTGGGTCCAATCTCCGGCTCTCAAGTATCCTCTGTCACCATGCTAGAGATAGAAGACGAAGTCATTGACTGCTATCTTGCAGCCACTGGAGCAGTTTTTTTCTGCTCACCATCAAAAATCTCCATCGCCACTATGTGAAAACTTATGCAGTCTTAGTTGCAAGCTCCACACTCTCTCCTATGACATCCCATGATGTCCAAGGATGACGAACTTCACACGTCTCGGCTACAGTCTTTGTCTCCACCGACTCGATAGACAAAGAGCTCAGAAGTGTCAGAGCAGTAACACCGGTCGACCGCATCCGATGCTGCTCAATTAATCCAAGACTAACAATCCACGTCAAGCAGTTCAAGTCCATTGCTTGATCCAACAGTTGACGACATGAAGTCTCCGATAACGAAGCTACTGCCGTCGTACCCGTAGTGAAACCCATCGCTCGCTCTCTCATCGGCATTGAGCTCCACCAACTGCCGTAACGGAGCATCCCACAAAAGCCTAGGTCCTCCATCTCTGTAAGCATGTGACGCTGGAAAGCTCACCAAAGTAGACAACGTTGTCATGAGCCGTCCCACTAGGTTCACCACTGTCATAAGTGACCTATCGACGACTCTCACTACTTGAGATCGTCGTCCTGCATCCAAGATGCCATCAACTGTGAGATGCGCTGGTCGTCTCACTACATCATGTGCGTGCTTGAGCACCTCCCTCGGTAACAAGTTCGTCCATCATAAGCGTGGACGATGTGCACGAGATCCCACTCTCGCTGCATCCAACAGCATTGCCGATCCGATCCAAGACTGCACTTGATGCACTCATCATCATCTGTGTACGAGCATCATCCAACAAAAGAAAGTTCTCCAAGATGTACGCTGGAGAATCCACTTGATGCATCTGGAGATGTCGTAAGATTTGTAACATCTCTCAGAACATCATAGATCGCGGATCATGTAAACCCTGACCTCTCCCACAACGGGTGTGACCTTGACATGACCACTCGGCTATCATCAAGTGAATGGTGCCAACAAACGTGAGATCCTGCGCCCCCAGCAGCGAAATATCTGACGGTAATGCTTGCTGGTATTCTCTAACGGCTGATATGAGCAACAACTCAGGATATCTCTGCACCAAACGTGTCACATGACGTAATGAGATGTATCTAATAACCTCATCTCTCTCCACATACAAGTATCGCTGTACTTGCATGTCTGTTTGTAATACCGCAGCCAAACCTGTGCTGATCTCTCTAAACAGCTCCAACAGACATACACCCTCCTCTGGATACTGCCATACAATGAGAGTCGTATCCAATGATGATAAGATCACAGAGCGAGTAGCAGGAACAACACGATGTTCCTCTACTGACGGTACAAAGACTTCACTCCAAACCTGCTGCACCAATCGATCAGCATACTACTGCAACTCTCCATTCGAACTCCAGAGTGGAACATCCAAGACAGATGGTACTACCGTAGTCATGCTAGGCATGTCTCCCACCTCCTCAAAGACCGGAGTATCCTCCGCATGAGCATTGCTCTCTAACAACTCGTTCGGTCAAGTGATGACCGAACTGAACCTTGCAACAGTCCCTGGTGTAGGCTCCGTTGTCCCAACTCTAGCTCGTCCTTCATCGGATTGTCAACCTGGTCTGTAAGATGCTGTCTCCGTCCAATAGTTGATCACGAATCCCATAAGGTATAACACAGCACCTCCAACCAATACATCATAGGACTCCGCGATCGTAACGATGACATTGGTCCTCACCATGGAGCCATCTGTGAGATGATCTGATCGAACTCTCACCGGCAGCATCTCGCGTGTCATGTGTAGAGCTGTGTACCTCCTGATCCCCCTAGAGACGTATGTAGCTGGAATGGACATCTCTCCACCTCAAACTTCTTCATACCCAAACTAATACACGCCGCATTCTCCAACATCAACGATTGGGCTCCAAAGTCTAACAAGACTTTCTGTGGTCGATACATCTTTCCTGAAGGTACCACCATACAGAAGATATCACTTCTGTTGTCCAACAACACCACACCTGGTGCTAAACCAGCACGGTCAATCGCCGACCTAGCTGATAACTCATCTAACTTGGCAGTCGTCGCTTGCCAAGTACTTGCCACTACCGCTTGCCAAGCTTGATAGCTGTCCTGATCTTCGACTCCATGGACACATCTACCGCCTCTCGCTGAACCATCTCAGCACTAGAGGTAATTACATCCTCGCTCTCATTGAGCGTGACCGCCAATTGGAACACTAGAGCCAAGCTTACTCCCAAAGCTCTCATATACATGGCTGAAAATAATGAGGCTCGGAAAACTGTTGTAGCCGCCTCCAACATTGGGTTCGACGTCGCATCCACAGGCGTCGAGGATTGTCTCGCATCACCTTCACTCCTGGATGTCGATGTCTCTAACTCCACTACACCATCGGTAGGCCGTTTAGGCACCATAGACGTGGTCTTCAACGCCTCCGATAATGTGAATGAGTGAGGAAGTCTGACATGTCTAAGCCTCCTCACATTGTGGATCCAACTCCACCGACGCACCTCGTGGCTCAGAGACACGTATTGCACCCCGAGTCACAGTCACAGATATCTCAATTTGTGTCACACAAGCCATGAAGTCGAAGTCAACTCCTTCTCCTCCATAAGACGTGGAAGCCTCTGTTGCACCAGATCTCCGCTGAGCCATACTAGCTATCATCTGCTCCAACTACTCAATCCGAGCAGCTATACTTGCTTCTGATGTCATAGTAGGCGGTGGACCGACTGATCTTCTCTCAGGTGCTGGACCTCTATCTCTAGCTCGATCACCACGACCTCGTCTTAGCTACTCCGTCTCGTCCACGATCAACCTTCCTTTGCCTAGCTCGGGATGGAGATCAAAACAACGGTCACTATTGTGACATGATTGTCCGCAATGCTCACACTGCTTAAGCACCGCTTGAGACATCTTAGATGTCTCATAACCACCTCTCCTATGTGGACAATCCTTTTGCTGATGAGGACCATCACATGTTCAGCAAGGATCCGCTTGCTGCTGACTAGAGAAGGATGGCATGGGCTTCTGTCCACCAGATCCTCCAACACCTCCGTGGGATCGTGACTGTTCAGCATGATCTTTATCACCACCACCACTATCATCACATTGTTGCGTAGCCTGTGATCCTCGAGAAGAAGTGGTCGTCTCATGTGGTGCCTCTCTGTTGAACCCAGCAGTCACCACCCTCTCTTCCACCATGTTGAGCTCAATCCGCTCAGCTAGACCAAAGACAACGTTGGAGCGGAGTCTCTAAGAAGAGTCGCATCATTGACTGTCCTACGCAGCTCTCTGTCTAGTATCTCATACAAGAACTGGACTGCATGTGCTTCCGTCACCCCTTGGGTAACGTTGATCAACCGTCTCATGCGAGTAAACGCCTCGCGTAGGTTCTCTCTAGTCTTCTGCTGGAACTCCTGCAGACGCCTCAACTTGTCGGTCCGCACACCTTGATAGTTCTTCCTCAGACACTGGAAGAATTTGACCACAGGATTAAACCCTGGTGGTATCCCGTTCACACTACCACTTACTCCACTACTAGTGGACGCACCTCTGGTAGTAGATACTCCGCCATCCGTGGATGTACCATTGCTACTGACACCCGAACTCGCAAGTGCTACGTCTCCTTAAACTGCGTCAGTAGTGATAGAAACGTAGTTGGGAGACCAATGTTGTCTCCACAACTCAATCTCCACCTGAACTCATTGGTAATCGTCCATCGGCGGTCCCTCCAAGTGCTGGAACAAACCCTTCCACGTCATGAAGGGTGTAAACAGTTGTGGGTTTCGCATCTGCTGCAGATCGCACCAACTGTCGAACTCCTGGATGAAGTCATCCAACTCAATGATATCCACTGTACCTGAGTATCGTCGAGGCCTCTTCATGGTCTCATAGATCTCATCCATGTTTCACAACAACGGTGTCGCGACACTAGACTCACCATCAGAAAACGCACTGTCTACGTCTGACTCGTCCTCTGGAACAACCGACGGCAATGATGTAAGTAGTCGGTACCTCACCCAACTTCGTGTATAACCACTGTCCGAGAAGTCTTCATCAGAACCTCTCGAGAACTCCGTGATGATAGAATCTCGGTAACACACTCTCCAACCAAAATGCTGAAATCTCCGTCACCACCGTAACCACCACTTGCCTAACCCTGCTCCTACTGAGCTCACATATGCCCTACTAGGACGGTCAAGGTAAGGGTAACCTGTACTTGTCATCACCACAAGCAGCCTCTCACAGTCTGTTGGTCGTCACTTCAACCGCACAGTGAGAGAAACAAAGATAGTCTGATTGGTCCGCAACTCCAGTCTCACTACCGACAGCACAATGGAGTGAACTCACTCTGGAAATCAAGCGCCAACACAAGCAAACGCGACGCACAAACAGGAAGTAGAATATGGAGAGGTTCCAACCACAAGAAGTCCAAACGATAACTCTCCACACTCAAACATTCACATAAAGAGAAACCTAGCCCCACCCGGACTGACGACTCCTCTTTGGTGACCACATGCACAATATATGACCACCAACTGTCATAACTTGTACCTAAGGTCACTAACTAGATGTCCATACCTCTAGTAGCTCCAAATGTATCTCGGGTAGCTCTACTAGCTCACCCAAGACAACTACCACCAACTGCCTTCATATGCGTCTCTACAATATAGACAAATACTACCACAACAATAGCTTCCATTTAGTACTATGGGGTCGTCCTACCACTCCTCTAGGAACGTGCGAGAAGGTCTCTTACTACCCTCTCTTACTACCTCTGGGAACTTTTGCTCACTTAATGTTATCAGGAAAATATATATAAAGTCTTGATTTGCTTGCCGCGCTTCAGAAGGTACAAGTCCGGTAAGTTATACTCATGAATACATTAACTTACTTAGATTTTAAATTTAATACCTAATCTTTCTTGCTGGAAGGGTTAGGTACTAAATTAAACACATGGATATTTATCTCTTTCATCTTTCGATAGAGGAAGTGAATATACAAGTGCTGTGAGTAAATGAATAGCCACCAGATGAAAAGACTCCATCAAGCTTTACAAAAAAAGGAAAGACCCGAACTTAGCAACCACTGCCCAGAAGGAAATAGCTCTAAAGTTTTATCATTTTTAAAATAACACACGGATCAATCAAAACTTCTACATACAACAGTACACATGAAATAACATCGCTTACTGTAATTACTCTCTCGTGGATTACGACTGCTAAATCTCTCTAGAGATCTCCGTGTGCTCTCTTGGGTTTCTCCGTTTCTCTGTTTTCGTTAGGTCTGTTACTGTGGACCTTTTGGTCTCTTGGTCTCTCCGTTTCCCTCGGGATTCTTTCATTGTGGACCGTGCACGCAGCAGTAATACTCTTTGTTTTCCGATTTGGAGTCTTCGATTTGGAGCTGCATCTCATACTAATTATACACGTGGAATATTCTTATACTACACATCATTTCCTGAGAGAATGAAACAGAAAACAGAACATGGTGATCATATTGTGGAAAACATGCGTGGATATAAATACCAATATAATCGATATGTACATTCTGTTTATGCTATATAATTCTCACATCTTGGCATTAGAAATAGTAATCTGGGCTTTTCGGGTTGTTAGATTGTACATGCAGATATGTATTTAGTAGTTAGAACTTAGGAAGTTAGCGTGAAAGCGCGAAATAGACTCGTTTCATTCAATTTGCTCGAATTAGCTTGTAAGTACGGTAACCAGTTCTCTGCCTCGGCTCTACTGCGAACGTAAGTTCTAGCTTCCCTTGCCGGCGGAAGATTCTTCTCTCTGAGAACTGAATCAAGTGGATCTAATTTCTCAATCCAGATCCGTATTTCAGAAATGTTTCACTCTCATGAAGAGAACCACGAGAGAGAATGGAGCTGCGAATCCTTGCAAAATGAGCCAGCAGCTTCTTTCTGCTTTCGTCGTATAAACATGGGGGGACTCTAAGTCGAACAGATCGATCAGTCAGGGCTCATTACAAAGAGAGCACTAACTTCGTAGAAGGAAAGGTGGGAGGGAAGGTGTAGAACTGAACCGTTTGTAAGAACAGAAGGTTCACGCAGCCACATACTAATAACTGACTTTCTGAAAGAGGTAAAAACTCAGATCAAGTCTTTCCTAGGCCTCGACGCCGCAGAGGTTCGCAAAGATCCTTCTTCTTCCACGGCAGCTATCTATCAAAATTCTACCGGATATTTTATACTACAGCTGAACTCAAACCATTATCGATGTTGTCGTCATCATCTCATAAGCCATCGAATAAGCAGGGCAGTAAGGTAAGTACAAGCGGAATACTGTGAGTGATGTAGTCCTTGGCCTGGTAACTACTATTCATCTATCCACCTACTGCACAGATCAATCGGCAAGCACCACCCACGCGCCTGCGCTGGGAACGCCCTGATTGACTGCGAACAGCATGTAGTAGCTCGGAGGCGCCACGTTTCTCGTAGGGGGCGCAATGGAAGCGATCTGGTAAAGCTTGTCACCGATGGTGATAGGGACGGTGGCGCCGAGAGCCACTAGCCTCTGGCCTTGAGAGAAGGAGTGCGTCGTGAAAGGAGCACTAACCAGCGAGAGAAAGATATTCCCCACGAGAGGAGCTTCTACCTGCACTGTGACCACGAATCCCCGGCCGTAGGTGATATTCGTGGGGACTTGAATGAAGCTGGGCTTGAGAACCGCCAAGCTCCCGGACAAATAAGGAGGAGAGAAAGCCTCCACGCTCAGATCAGTCGGATAGTTCCCGTTGGTGATCGGATGCCCCACCAGGAACGTGTAGTTGGCATGTGGATTGCTTCCAGCCACCATTACTCTCCCGTCGGGCAGCAAGTTCGCAGTCGAGAGATACATTCGGGGGGTTGTTGAGGGGCTCAGCGTCATAAATCTTATTCCTGTTCAGAATCACAGCACTCAACTTAACACTCGGTATACACTAAACACTTGAGACTAAAATAGAAAGTCTCTCATCAGATGACGAAATGTGAGAAGGCAATCAAAGGAGAAGACAGCTTTCATTACAGACTACTACTCATAGACGCCGACAAAGAAGTGAAAGTTGATGACAGCGGGGGATGAAAATCCCATCGAAATACCTTGTGGAGCATTTGGCTCGTAGAGAACGGGATTTAGGGCAGGCTCAAAGGCATTAGTGTATCCCTGTGCGCCCTGCTGAGCGCCATTGATGATGAGAACGCTCCTTGTGGGCAGGAGAACCATGTCGCCCATGCACCGGCGAATGGGCATGGTTTCCATCACCCATGACGGGCTCTGGTCGGTCACTCGGATGCGCCCACACGTTTCAGATGCCGGGAACCGACCTGAAGCATTCTTGAAGGCCCTAAAATCCGCTCCTCCGCACACAAGAACGTCCGCCACTCCATAGTTAGTATCGGCTGTCAAAGGAAGCAAAACAGACGACCCGGCAGAAGGATAATTCCTGGGCTCTCCTGTGATGTTCGGAAGCGTTTTGACCACAGTGTTGTTGATCCAGTTGTAGATGATCGATGCCTTGTTTGCGAATATGAAAAGGTTTCCATCCGGCAGCAGATGGACGTACGGGTACAGATTGTCCCCGTTGGAATCCCGATTGTCAGACAGGAACGGGAGTGATACTAGCCCCTCACCTCTATCGGGGAGGAACTCGACGTTCGACAGATTCAGTCCACCCACGATTATCTGTCTCCCATCCGGAAGTAACTGGTTCGTGGCGTATGACCTCTCGGCTTGAAGATTCGGGTTCCCTGCCTCGACCCAGTCGCATTCACCCCCGGGAGGACACGCGATGAAATACCGCACCTGATTTCAAAATCGGCCGTCGCAATGTTCATTCCCACAATCAGCCACTTGAGGACATAGTACAGTACAGTGCTCACATCGAGGCTAATCCTAAATTGCAGTGCGTTCGTTCTTCTTACAAGACACAGAGACAGAAGACATCGTCGCGCGATGTCTTCTGTGCAGTTCAAACTGTTGTCCTCGCCCCCAGAGATGGAAGCGTGGGCGAACCTTGCTTTACCCCGACCATCTTTAACTAATGCGGATGAGAATTAGCATGGGTTTAACGATATAGGCAGTGTGCCGAACAATGTGGCAAGGAGGAGCAAGCAACAGGCCCCGGACAAGAGAACACGAACGCGAGAGACAGAAAGACTTGGTGTACAAGACAAAAAATTTAGCATGCATTATGCGCGAGATAGCTCACCTTTCTGGAACCCTTTTCCTGACCTCCGGTTTGGATGAGAGTTCCATTGGGACCGAATTGACCAGAAGCACGAAAGGTGTCAGTTCTGACTGTGAGTGGCCGGAGGGCCAGGCCCTCGGGAATGATCACAACGGAGTGGGCCGTGCAGTCAGCTGACTTGTTGCCTCCGAGGCTGCTGCACGCGGAGCTCGTTAAGTCGATTTGAGACGGTCCGCTGCTCATTCTGTCCAGCAGAATGGCGTGTCCGTAGCGGGTGACGGCTGTGTGCATCGATGCGATTCCTGCGTTCCTTATCATTAAGTCCCATGATCCTTGCAGCGCTTGCTGGCCTCCCACACCCAGCGCAAGTGCAAGTAGTAAGCATACCGATGACAGAATCCTCATCCTCCTCGTCCTTGAACCGAGCGCCGTCGCCATTGCGACTGAATGAAGTCAAGAGCACAGCTCCAACTCAAATCTCACCTCGGGCTACTAATAGAAGGGGTTACCACCTTTTCAGCTCGAAGAATCTGTTACCCACCATCTGTGTAGCTACAGCAATCGTGCTACAAGAGACTGACTAACTAATCTGCTGCTTGCTTCAATCTTCTGAAACGAACGATCTGCACATTTCTCGAGCTCAATGGAACGGCATGACAACGTTCATAACCAGCTTTTCCAACCCCACATTAACTAGCTCGGTTGAACTTGACAGAGTAACGTCATTCGAGCACAAATTTTAGGACCCGAGGGGCCAATTCTACTTTGGCAGACGCGAGCTGTACTACTCAGCACTGCATTGCATCCAACCGGACTAGGAAACTTTTCTGAGTGAGGGATTTCCGTTGCGAGTCGAGCAGCTGAGGGAAAAGAGTCGTTGGATCACCTTGTCAAGGTGTGCGAGAGATTCATTCTGTAAGAAACAAAACACTGTGCACAGGACTTATTCACAAAAGCAAAGAGATGGGGAGGGAGTATACAATACTAATACAACAGGAAGGGAGGGAGTGTAGTCTACGTTGCTGGAGCTCTCGAGAGCAGAGCAGAAGGAAGAGGTAGACAGAGGACATGAGGTGGGACCCAAGAATGAGGAGAGGGTCAGATAGAGAAAGCTTGGAGGTTGAAGAGGAGGAAGTATAGTCAGTGCAATGGAATCAGAGGCTTCAGAGCAGACACTCCGCCCTCAAAACAGAAGCGCGCAACAACCCATCTCGAGCTCCTGTCTTCATTTTTGTACATCTTTTCCTCCTGTGCAGTCACGATTCCCATACACTCCGTCAGTAAAGTCGACGCAGACCCGTCGTCCAGGTCTGTAACTCGATCCTAACCGTTGGTCTTTGTAACCAGTTGCATCAGAAACTAAGTTTTATATATAAACTCTCCTCAAATGACAAAATGCTCGTGTACGCTTCTGTCGTAGCCAGTAGCGCATGCATCAGGCAGTGAAAGGACTGGTCTGCCAGTCCCTGTCTTATGCAGTTGTCCCGGTCATGGGAAGTCGTCATACTTTCCCATTGGGCCGCATTGATGACCGCTCGCTTCCTTCTAAACACACGCTTCGGTACAGTACAAGTTTCATCAGGATGCTGTAAATCACCGAGTAGAGTGGCCAAAGGAGAAGCTCATCCGTCACTGTGGACATGGCTGGAGTCTACTGTATATACGCAGTAGTATATTCAAGGTACTCAAGCCACTCGAGGGTTTCTTCTGGTACCAAATTTTGGATCTGCTTTGGAAGTTTCTAAAATGGAACGAAACGAGGAACTGGACTGTCACAGAAACGACTGCAAAGGGTATTCTCAACACACTGAAACCTCCAAGAGAAATATGAGAGCTAAATTGATTCATGTTCTTGTTTACTCTGACATGATTGTGAATTTCTGCTTGGTTCTAAAACTTTTTATATCCTTTTCCAGTTTACAATATTAACACCACCTGCTGAAAAGGTTATGAATTTCTTCTTGTTTGTTGAATCTTAGTTTTGTCTGTTGTTTTCTAGTTTGAGACGAGATTGGTTCCTACCAGGCCTTTGGATGAAATCTTGAATGTTTACAAGGAGTGCGTTAAAACTGCAAGCTTTGTTTCCAACGATGGAGAAAATGACAGAAATTTGCTTGATCACACCCCCAGTATGGGTTCTGTGAGCTTGATCATACCCCTCTTAACGATGTATGGTTTGTGATGGCTATTGCCTGTAAAACCAGGGTTTGTGATGGCTATTGCCTGTAAAACCAGTAACTTTTTACTCACATGTGGTACTGCACATATGAAAAGAATGAAAACATGGATAGTCTAATGTGTCTTTAATGTTAAATATTTTGACTTACAGTGATATTTAGTCAAGGTTGAAAGTACTAAAATGATGAAACAAAAGACAAAATGACTGGTTCTACGGTAAATAACCCTTAGGGTATGATCAAGCGCAACAATCGTATTGGGGGTATGATAAAGCCAATTTCTGAGAAAATGAATATGTTTTTAACTCTGGAGTATGCATCTATTCTCACTAGGATCGTAGCCCCCCCTCCACGGGGTATACCCTGTCTATCACATGCCGGGTTTCTCTCAAGCGCGGCCAGCTCAGAGGTGATTCCTGCTGTCCTGCTGTAGTGCACTGATAGCACACCTCTAAACGCACTAGGACACTTCGAGTGTATGGGACAGATCCAGACACTAAAAGGGAAGAGAACAAGTTCAAAAGGGCAAGCAGCAAAAGTAATGAACTGATACGAGCAGAGTGCTGCACTCAGATGAAGGAGTTTGTCTTCTTCTACTATCGCATGAGTTGAGAGGAAGTTTCTTGTGATAGGGCAGAGGGTCTGCAGGAAAGGTACTCTGCAGTGTGGCATTCAAGAGGGACTTGGCTGGGCAATGATGTGCATACTGCAAAGCTCTCTGCTCTTTGGCTTTGAGGCATAAAGTCAAGGAAAAGTATTTTTCATAAGTGTTGTAAAACCTCCTTACACAAGAGAAGACAAAAAAGGTACAAGATTGACACAACTATTGCCGATTAACTGAAGAATCTATTTCATGCTACATATGCTTCTTTGAATTCTTGAAACATACCTACTTATTGATCTAGGAATGCTACATTTTATTTTGTTTTTGTTTTATTTTTTATTGTACTTTTTATTTTGTTTTATTTTTATTACAAGTATGAGCTGGATATAGGATCGAATGATAGAGGATAAAAGTAGTAAATCAACGTTACTAAGGACATACATAAACCTGAAAACATTAACAAACTTAGAAATCTAACTATTTTTTATTGAGTAATATTGATTTCACTACCTTGAGGAGTGAGAAGTATATATATTTAAAGAGGGGGCAAAGAACACAGCCATACCTAGAGGCCAGAGGACACATATATCTAAAGAGGAGCAAGAAATACAGCCATATCCAAGACGTGCAGATGATCCAATAATTATCAAAAAGAAATCAGTATCAAATAATCATATATATCTAAAGAGAGACAAGAAACACAACCATACCCAAGGTGTGCAGACGATACAATAATTCTCAAAAAAGAATAAATATCATATAAGTATATATCTAAAAAGAGACAAGAAGCACAATCATAGCTCAAGGTGTGCACACGATTCAATAATTCTTGAAAAGAAATCAGTATCAAATTTCTAGTGGCTCTGCCGAACAGAATAGAACAGTGTATTCAACCCCCAAGCACGAGACCAGACGCATGAACCCTTGGAAGAAAGACATGAGTCGAATTGTGCCCAGCAGGTTGAGAACCATCAATGATATTTTCAGAGCAAGAATGCTAAGTATTAAATTTGTAAGACGTTCTAGAGGAGAGTCATTCTTATAAAAGGCGAGCCTTTTATCTGTGCTTAATTGCGAGGTAGAGATTGAATAAGAAGACAAGGTCAACCAACTTGCCAACAACAGCCAGAGTCTCTCATAGATATCAATCTCTGTCTAACGATTGATTCCTATTCAATAAGATCAGTTATCATTCACCAGAAGGCAGATTCATCTCCAGACACAACAATAGATGAAATTCAAACTCCCAATGCTTTATTTCTCTTTTTGCGACAACTAAAGTCTTTCATATATATCAATTCTTGTTTGACAGTAGATCCTTGATCAATAAGATCGTCTCTCGTTCATCAGAAGGCATATTTATTTTCAAACAGTCGATCCTCACTCAATAAGATCATCTCTCATTCACCAAAAAGAAAATTCACTTCGAAATAGTAGATCCCTACACAATAAGATTTTCTCTCATTCACTAGAAGGCAGATTCACTTCCAAATAGTCGATCATCACTCTGTAAGATCGTCTCCCGTTCACCAGAAGGTATATTTCAAACACATCAATAGATGAAATTTGAACTCCCAACACTTTATTTCTCTTCCTACGATAGCTCCACATTTGAAATCCTCAGAAATCTGATCTCCTCAATCCCTATCTTCCTCTCGTGCGCCTCGAGAACTCTCCCTGGTGAAAAAAGTACAATACTCCTCCTCGTGCAATACCGGCAATTTTCTATCTTAACACTCCAACTAAGCTAGGATCTTTATAAGCAGACTTTCGTATCAATTAAACAGATCTCCTGCTAAGCTAGACCCTTGCTTACAAAAAATTTCTCGACTCTTAATGCCATCTCGATGTCACTTCAATTATATTACAAGCCATCCGATGTAGACCAAAGTTACAACTAGGAGCCACCCCACATGGCTTACAGCCCCTCCATAGCTGCACCAAGTAACTACTGGCTCAATTCCAACTTGGGAAGAAGTGAGAAGATGGTTGTCGAAAATTGGACAGCGCTCCACTTCCAATTTTTCGTAGAAGAAAGTTTCAGGGTAGGGGAACCGATCGATGGGCTTCCTACAAACAAGCGGGGAAGCGCGGGAGACATCAAATCAGAGGCTAGAAGTGGTGGAAAAGGAGGAAAGGACATGGGAAGAACCTCAGTACTGCTTCTGACTGCTTGCTTCAATCTTCTGCGTGCTTCCGGTCGTCAATTCCACCTCCAATGTGACACCACGATCCTGCTCCTGTCGTTAATCTTGAGCTGCGTCTCTCTGCTGCTGCAATCGATTCTCGCTACTACACCGAAGCTTCTCTCTGATCGACCCTCGATTTCTGATTCTCCATATCGTCAAGGATTTCTTCAGCTTGAATGTGCTCTTGGCTAGAAAAACAGCCTCGCTCTCTCTCTTGCTTCAGTTCGGTCCTATGTGCTCTCAATTTTGACTCTCCTCGCTTTCACGACCTACTTCGATACCCTGGTTACAATCGATCCCTTAATACGCAGTCGACCTTCAGTACGTGAAGTAGGTAAACGGTCTTGTGCTAATGCGTTCATCGCGTATCTTCCCTACGTGATTTAAGTTAATGCCTCCGGTTACCCCGAATTATCTACTACTGGGTAGTACATCACTCCTCAATGATGTGGCGCGCGGTTGGTACTCCCGAAGACACAATCATTGTCTTCTCTGAAGATGTTCATCTTCCGTCTTCCGTCTTCGATCTTCTATCTTCCAGCTCCTGTCTTCTGGAAGATATGATTGAGAAGACGTCTTCCCGGAAGATGTCCGTCTTCCGGCTTCGGAAGAAGTCGACTTCTCTTTTCAAAAAAAATCCTTAAGATCATCTTCCCTCTAAGCAAGGTGTAATCTTAAGAAATAAGGCTACTTCAATTACATAGATACGTTATTAACTTTAAGAATTTCGAAAAATCTCCAATCCTGCAAATTGTGGACACCACAACATTCGAGGTACAACTTCTAAGTATTGTGTCAAACTTCAAACTCTTGTAGTTACCACCATGGCTCCAAATCACAAAATTTAGATTATTCGGAAAATCTCGTTGTCCTCTATCAAACATGACCCAAACTGAGTAACGTAAGCGGTCATTGCAAAGTTAGTGTTTGCCCAACCTTCCATAAATCTGCATGAAGCTCAGTGCAAATTTACAAGTTTGATCCAAATGTACCTCAAATCTCATCCGCAAGACTTGTCTAGTCTATATTTTTTGAGCAAACAAGTTTACAACTTCTCGATGTCCAATCTAAAATCTATAGATTGATCTTAAAACTCCAACTTTCTATATTGTCGAGAAGCATGGGATTAAAATCTACATGTTCATTATACATCATGTGTCCCGCATGCAAAGTTGTCATGTGTCACACATGCAAAGTGACATCTCATCCAATTCTACCACTTTAGCCTTAAAGCCTCAACATCACTTCAACCTAGTCAACACCTACCACATCAATATTCTACCCAGTCAATAGTTCGTTTGACCTACTCCATGTCAACATTACAAATGCTACATCAGTGATGAGACATCTCGTCAACGTCACGACTGTCAAAACCTTAAAAGCTAAACTTTTGAATTGTATATAGCTCCTTCTTCTATGTTTACGACGATCAAAACATTAATTTTGATCTCCTCGACAAGAACTATTAAATGCTGCTATCAGAAATTTGTTTGTAACAACTTGAGAAAATTTTGCTATTTTGACTTTGATGTTACATTCTAGTCAGTCCATAACATGAAAACATGAGAAATATAAAAGAAGAGAGACTAATATGTAAGAATATAACCATTTTTAACCAACACACTAATGAAGATGTTACGCTACAATGACATCTAAATATGTAGAGTTTTGATGATTTTTTCTCTTGTTAGTATTTTCTTTTTCACTCACATCTATGGATCAAAATATGGAGAGTGTAAAGAGGCAAGAATAGTTTAGTTATGACAAATATGTCCTCATGGAAGCATTTGGTTATAAATTAACTCACGATTAAATAGGAATTTGATATTTGTTCAAAGTTCACATTTTATACACGAGTAAATTCAATGGTAAGAACTTAGTTTATTGTTTATTGTACAATACTTCATCTAACTGTCAGACTCAAAAGAGCCACAATGTGTCATGCATGCAAACTTCTTCATGTTTGTCCAACTGTCCATGCTAAACCAACTCTAAACCAAGTTCAACTATAATAGATATAATTAGTTCATGTTACTCGTCTATGATTTAATGTAAAATGACCGAGACAAAATTCTATCCTCCTTCATTTTAGCATATGGTGAACTGGAAAAAAACTATGTATGAGTTCTTAGTCCTTTGCGACAGTTCTGAATAAAATATAGTATATTTATAATAGAAATCATACTTTTTACCTTGATGAATTTTGGCATGATTTTCATGTGTGTTTTTTATTGCTCTTGCCTGTTAGAAAGTTGAGATGCACTGTAGGCAACTTCTATACATTATTATCACTCCCATCTTCAGAAGAGTGGAATAATACAAAGCTGTTATTTTTATCACCTAACCTTTTCTACAAAAAGGTTAAGTGATAAATTTAAAATATAACAAAAGTTTGTTCTCACATGAAAAGAGTTATGTCTTATGGTTATTGGAGCACTCTTTAACCTACGTTGCTTATAGGTTTTTTTCTGGAAGTTTGACATGCATGTTGTATATAACATATAACATCTAATTTGAACAAATGTTTTGATCTTAAAGTTAATTTATAGTTATTATTTAACACTTGTATAATTACAACTAAGAATTCATAAACAACGTTATTAATAGTCCTGAAGTTTGATAAGATCTCACTACATTGTCTTGTCCAATTTCACAATTAGAGTTCCACGAGACTAGACTACATCTCTCAAAATATGATTTAGCATGGTCAATGGTCCTCCAGTCTCTTAATCGTCAATGTAGCACGTTTCACCTCATCTAACATCTAATACTAAGAACTAATGATGGAGATTGCCTGTATAAACGTCGTATTGTTTATACTATCAATATATCATAGTTATTATTGACTATATAATCGAGTCCAGTATTTATCAAGTTTTCATGGTACAAAAGCTGATGATAGTCATCAGAATTAAGAAGAAAAGTTATGCTCACACTGACGAAGAACGAAAAAGCTTGTTCTCTCTAAAACAGACTTTAAATCTCATGCTTTCTGAAACAAAAATTTCTCTAATTTCTGAACTTGTCAGCTCCATCGAGTTCAGAAACCATTGGATAATGCGAATTCTTTATTTTAGATAAGTGAACTGTTTATATAATCACCGCATGTTGCTTGATCAGGTTTCATCTAGTTCAGTCTTATATTTACCCTCCAATGTTTGTTTATATATACGTCGTCTGTATGGGAGTTTGTACGTAAAAAAAAACAACATTTAGGATATTTTTTGAAAAAAGTACTTGAACGTAATCGATAAACCAACAGGAGAAGAAGAGAATCCAGATGTTGAATTCTAATGTACTGTTTAAACTTATGACCATTCTGCCTAATATCAAGTGAGAAGCTAATAACTGTTTTTCATCTGTAACCTCATTGGTTTGAAAACCAGAAGTGAGTATTGAGGTCGCTCAGTCTGAAAAGTCAGCAATCACCCAAGTGGCATCACACTTTATCACTACCAAATTGCATTTGTATATTCACATATTGCAGTTTTTTGTTTTACAGTAGGGGACGCTATAATCTATTACTCTATGAATATCCATTTGATCTGAAAAGTAGTGCATTATTATTCATTTAAAATTAGATTGGTTAAATGAGTTTAGATATTGTTTGAGTTACCTCAATATATATTACTTTTTACAGATCTCAACCTTTTCAACCAACCAATCAATACTGAAGGCAATGTCTTATACCTCAATTTGCTCTGGTCATTACGTCCAGTAAAGCCATCATAGTATAGTAAAAACTTAAAGCGACTGCAATGAAACTTGTAGTCGCTGGATCTATGGACATAGATCCAGTGAATACAAGTTTATGACCATTATGCATAATGGTCATAAACTGATATGCAGAAATAGAATTATCCTATTGGTTTAAGGACAATTTGTTTATACGGGAAAGGGGTTCATTCAGCATTCTGGACTTATGGGTTTGAGATCATGGCCCCCATGTGTAGCCAAGTTACTATAGACTTGTTAGTTGTTTAAAGTTAACATGATAGATGAAGAAATTTCTTTTCTGTTCTACTCCTCTGTTTTCAGACTCTGTCTGTTATCAATTTCTCGCAAATGCATTCTTCCAACCCTTTCAAGCCAGTGGCAGACCATAGTTTTCCAACCATTTACAACATCTGATCTACTTGGTTATCTATTATTATTACCACGTCTGTCTTCTTCTCGATCCACGTTCTCCAGTGCATTTGGGATGCATGTTTTTCACTGGATCTATGGACATAGAAATATCCTAGAAAACAGGATTGCTTATATCTTGTCTAAAAAAACTTAGATACTGGTCGTTCTATTTACGAGTGCTCAATATTTATTTAGACAAGCTTTACGGATACTGTACTTCTACAGTATCAGTAAAGTCCGATCTACAGTATCTAACTATTCATAATCCAGGTGTTCCACATGTATATCCATCAATTTTATTTCGGAATCGAGGTTTGGACATTAAAAAATCATCATAAGTACCTGAGCCCCATGTACAATATTTCAACCGCATGATAACAATTGGTTTGAAAAATCTTTTAAATCATTTTTTCGTCCAGGTTTTATTCACATCAGCTCTCGGGGGTTCACTCATACCTATTTTTCCATACCACTTGCGAGTAATTCAAATACTTTATTTTATTTATCTATTTAAATATTTAAATATAAATATCATTTTTGAATTTTTAGAACATTCTTTTTCTTACATGCTTTACTTTAAATTTCCAAAATAATATAAGATATCTAATTTTTACAAGAATAAACTTTAAAAATTATTTATTTTTTAAAAGTAACTTATTGTACTTGCATATATGTTTAACAAAATTAACAATGAACGTCCTTACATTAACTCGATTTCAGGATAAAAGTTTGGACAAAAAATCAGTATCTGGAACCCATGTAAAAAGTAGTCAACTATATATCCACCCAAAAACCCCAAGTGCTGTACATGTTGGTAAGTCATCCATCATGTCAAGTCAACAACATGCAGTCTACTAAAAGCATGCGTCCATATGATATGTAGTTACAATATAAACTCCCTACTTTTAACTAAAGTGAGTTAGCTGAATGGTTGGGGACCATGCTTGAGGAGACACAGGTTTCCAGTCCTAGTGCTGATAATCAGTTTTGCTGGAAATTTTACTTTCTTTAATAAGTTCTAGAAAATAAAATTTCGTGTAAATATATGTCAGTTTCAGATGAGTTAATCTTTATAAAAGAAATTTCTTCTCATTGTGAAGAAGATTTACTCAATATAAAAAGTTTTTAAATTTCAAGAAGATATATATTCTCTGATTGTTGTTCACATTACATGGATCATATTTGGTTTGTTTTTCTTCCGTCAACATTTGATTTGGAGAAATTTACGGTTCATTTTGAACCTTAGATGACCAATTTTGACAACAAATGCAATATCGCAATATCGATAGATTAGCAAGTGATCCGAATGTGATTTGGAGACATTTGTGAACGTGTATATATATTCACTCTCTTCCAAGTTCAGAAGAAGAGGAATATACTTGATATTCAATTCTAAATTTTTTCTACTCGTTTGTGACAAGGGTGTTTATACTAAGAAAAGTATCAGTACTGGTAACTTACTCATGGGTTTTGGGTGACTGCAGCGGCCATGTGTTATGAAGCGAACCAAATTCAATATAAGTTTTTAATTTTCAAAATCTAAATTTAATAAAGAGTTAAATTATCACTTATTGCTCCTTCTGTCTAAAATGTATTTTAGAAGCAAGTTGAACACCACTCTTGTATCTTTGTCCGTTGTTTGCATTTTTCTCCGCCTGTCTAATTTATTTTTCTCTAAACTGTTATTGAATCCAGTTGACTGGCAACTGATGCTGATTATTTTCTAGAGTCTGTAAACGTTTATCTTCTTCTCGTCATCCAGAAATGCACTTTGGATGCATAATATGTTGCTTGCTTGCTTATTCACTCTTCCATCATTCATTCAAGCTTAGTTTATTATCTAATCTTTCCGAAAAAGGTTAGATAATAAATTAATATATTTATGAATAAATTATTTTGATTCATAGATTCTCACATTTGTATCCTCTCACATTTGTATCCTCTGAATCGCATAGTCTTGCACTCAACTTATCGGTTTTTTATTAACGATATCATTGGTTTTGGAATAATTAGTAATTAATAATTATTAAATTTGATCTAAAATATTCATATAACAATTATAATATTTCTTATAACATAAAGAAAACAAAAAGTACCAAAGTTGATAGAGCACGCTTATTATGGTTCAGTTTGAACCTTAGATGACTAATTTTGACAACAAATGCAATTTCGATACACTAGCGCACAAGAGCTAATCGTAAAAGATCTGAAGTAAAACTGATTACGATCAAATATGTTGATGGTTGTGGTTTAACTCAAACGGGACCGAAAAGAACAAGCAGTAGATGGGACCCTCCCGAAACCTACGGGACTGTGGTCAGTAGTACCTACCCTGTTACTCATGTCCTCATGGAAAACCACGATTAACTCGACTAATTACGCATTTCCCTGTTCTGTAGACGCAATTAGAGGAACTAATCTGCCTACGGTACGTGGTTCAATTTTCACTTAGCACGTAATGGATTGCTCCTGAGTGTAAGTCTCCTCGATGGGTAAACGGTCAGGGCGGTTGGAAATACGGAAATCTTGTGGGAAAGGTCCGAAAAGGGTTTCCATCTGTTTTGAGTTTGCGCTTTCTATCTGTTGTGATCGATCGACACAAGAGCGAGTGGCCGATCGTCGATCGATCTCCCGGTTTTCTGTGATATCGATCGAGGTATTTCATTCGCTCTTTCTCCAACAAATATGTGCTCTTTATTTCATTCGAGAGGTTGGTGCTTTTCTGAGTGACTGACTGTGTGAGTGAGCGAGCGTATCACTTCACATTTTCAACTCAATTTCTGCGGAGTGAAGTACGATCATCTTCCCACGTTGCTTGCGACACAGGAAGTATTTCGAATCTTCCCTATTCCTTGTTCTCAAAATCAGTCGCGGGGAATACCGCAGTTTGTTGTAACCGAGAAGTACAAGTGCGATGTGGAGTGGAGGTTGACTGTAATTGTCAGCCTTGTACATGCTCAGTAAGCCAGAGCTTGTCTCTAAACTTTTCTTCTAGCGTATCACTTGTGAAAGCCGGACCTTGTCTTGGTGCTTGCTCACGCGAGTATCCGTGTCACCTGAAACAGTTTAGGCCTTCTTGATCAGGTAAACTGATCTTAGGGTAGCCTTGCAGTCTGCTGGTGTCACTGCTTTTAGCACCCAACTTGCGGAGGAAGAATGCATACGAAACTTGAAGTTGATGCAGTCCATGTGGAGGTTTGAATATTATGCCTTCGTTCCATAATCGTGCAAATCACATTCGAGAGTTCGCACATGTACACTACCGTTACTACAGTTGGCCATGGGATTGCATTTACGTGCCGTCCTGTACCCTGTTCTGTAACATAGTAGGGTTAAGCACGGAAAAGATAAAGTCATTTTGTTTCCGGAATATCTCAGGCAGAGATACTTGTCTTAACCTGATGTTTAAGGTGGTTCGGACAATTCTTGTGTCTGTTGATGGCTCGCTTTGCGGTTTTACTTCCTTCCGAAAATGTATTCAGAGAGTTGTCAAAAGGAAAACACAAGATTGCTGTAAATGCCGCGCCCAGTTAGACCTGGTTCAGCACTGTAGGGTTTGACGATTGAAATTTGGCTTGTTCAAGGTAGTCCTATGAAGTAGGTTTAGAGGACGTCGGAGCGATTAGAGCTTACAAAGGAAGAACGAATATCCTCATCACCGAGTAATTGATCAAGGAAGATGGCGAGGATGCGACCTGTTTTCTGTGGTAACTTCGAGTATGATGCCCGCCAATCCGAAATCGAGAGGATGTTCACGAAGTACGGGAAGGTGGACCGAGTGGATATGAAGACAGGTACGCTTCCTATCTCAGCCTTCTCTCCAACGTCAGCACTCAAATCTTTGATGAGGGCAGCAGTCAACTCTCCGTGAGTCCGTCCATGTGCCATCTACGCAGTTGACGCCCAACCTCACTCCGCGGAAGTAAGGTGCAAAATGGAATGTATCTCATATATTTTGATCTATCAGTTTTCCGCCACCGTTTGACTTCGTGTTCGCATTCGTTGTTACAAAGCAAACTCTCACAGGACCACCAGTATGGTTTAGTCTCGAGGTTTGAGTGCACTATTGATTCAGAGTCACAGCTTATCAGGATAGTCAACTCCTATCGTATCTATGCTCAGAGGCGAGATGTGTCAAGAGTTCAATGACGTGCTTACCGTTATAGCTTAAATTCGGTGTCAGTAATTAAGGTCGTTTTCATACCTTCTGATTGATCTTTTCTTAACAGGGAAAGCTGACCTAGAAAGTGATTGTCTAATCTGCTGTTTCCCAAATGAGATGTTTGTCCGCTTTTTTATGTTAAGAGTACGATTTCCCTTTCAAGTTCAGCAGTCAAGAATCATATATGCTTCCCTCGTAGTCTTTTCTCCGTATGTGCAGTTTTACTGCAGTGGACATTGAAGAATGAGTGGCTAATGTGGATTTGTAGGTGATCTAGTGTACTTAAGGATTGGTGTGGCAACGCAGGCGGTTCCACAGAGCTGCGATGCTCTTTGTTTGCCCCTTCAGTTCATGCCAACAGTTGCTCCACTGTCAGAGCATCAACGTCCAACAAAACTTGCCGAGGCCACCAGTTGCATCCACCCATCATCTTCAGATCATCATCTTTGTCATACCTCCCACTGTCATCAGAGTGGTCGTGTCAGCATCTCGCTTGTCCTCGTGATCATGTCGACCACGTGTGCGGCAGAATCATATAGATACTCATCAGGACAGACTTCAGCTGCTGGAGCAACATTATTGGAGCAGATTTGGCTGACTTTTGCCGTCTTGTCAACATCCTTACACTCAAATTTCAACCCTGGCTGCTTTTGATGCACACGGTCATCAGAGCCTTCCTGAAGCACATCGTCCTTAGTACATCGTGCAACGTTCTTCCTGACATCGTACTTTTGTGCAGCAACCAACGTGATGAAGTCCAGGTGTTGTGAATTGACCATTCTTTTGTACACCCTGTATTGTGGATCCCTTATGGATCCCTTCCTGCAGCATATCTGCCAATAATGTGAGAATGCTTGTGTCTTGGGGCTACACAGGTTTAAACGCTAACGTAACTGACTACAAGCGTCGAATGGCAGGTTTTGCCTTTGTTTATATGGAGGATGAAAGGGATGCCGAGGATGCCATCCGCGCTTTGGACAACACAGAGTTCGGAAGACAAAGACGTCGACTTTGCGTCGAGTGGGCCAAAGTGAGAACTTTGAGCTCACTTCTTTGAGTCTTAGCAGTAGACTTCCATACGTTTTTCCTGACGTCATGAAGTTATTTGTTTCTTCCATATGATGCAGAGGTTTGTATAGTTGCTGTTACATCATGCCACTCCTTCAGTTTGATTCAGTTACAACCCCCAAATTTGATGATGATGATTAAGCTAGGAATGCTTCTGAATGGTTTCCCGATCATTTAAGATTCCCCCAGGTCGTTTATTTCTTGGGAGTTACCTCCTCAGAAAATGGTTTTACTAGTTCAGTTGCATGCTGTATATGTGGACAAGTGAATTTTCCATGTGTTTCTTTTACCTGTCTATCGATCGATTCAGGAGTACCCACCAATCATTTTCCTGTCAGTCAGTGACGAAGAAATAACGAAGTTAATTTGCTCATTTGAATGACAACAAACATAAAACTGAATATTAACGTCTAGAGATTTGTTGAGGTAACACAGACTGTAGTTTACGTAGATACTGACTACGGAAGAGAAAAAGACCAACAAAGTGCGTCAAGTGTTAGAAAACAGTTAGCAGGTCTAAATGTCTCACAAAATTATTTGAAGCTTTTTAGTTAAGCATTCTACCGTTTTGTGCCTGAGATTAGGCACAGAACCGGGCAGCTGACATGTCTATAATTTGAAGTATTTGACGAATTTGAAGTCTTCTTGGTACACAGCTTTTCGCAGCTTCTCTAACGCAGTTTCTGGCTCTTGTCAATAATAGCAAGGTGATGGAGCCATCCGGCGGCGAGAGGATGCTCGCAGAAGTATCACAAAGCAACGACCGACCAAGACTCTTTTTGTTGTAAACTTTGACCCTATCCATACGAGAGTTCGAGACTTGGAGAGACACTTTGAACCATACGGGAAGCTCCTCCGAGTGCAGATACGGAAAAATTTTGCGTTCGTACAGTATGAGACACAGGAAGAGGCCACCAAAGCCTTGGAATGTACAAACATGAGGTGATTCTGATTTCAGCCTCAGCCAACGTAGTACGAAGGTCATACTGTGAGACGCTCTCTGTTATGTGCTCATTCCAGCCACTCAAATGATCATGTTGTAACACCAAAGACTGTTCTCCAGCATATTCTTTTTCAAGCTTGCGTCCTGTCTAGCTCACATCACGTGGATGGAGTGTCATGATGAGATTCGCAGCAAGGTTATGGAACGAGTTATAACCGTGGAGTACGCTGCTCGAGAGGACGGAGACCCGCCTTCAAACGGTGGCGGTAGTAACGGTTTAGGCGGAGGCTCTCGGCGTAGTTCCAGTCCCGGAGGGCGCGGAAGAGGAGGAAAGGGGAGCCCAGACTATGGCCGAGCTCGCAGTCCTACTTATGGACGATACCGCAGGTACATCTACTACTCATCTACTTTTTCCTTACCAGTTAAGTGCTTTTTAAGACGTCTCTTCGTTCTTCTCTAAGGTACAACTGTTTTCGGGTCTCTTTCAAGCATAGCCGTAGTGTTCACTGTTAGCACTCACTTGGTATTTTACGTAACAGTCGTTCACCACCCCGGCGATATCGGAGTCGATCACCAGACTACAGACCTTATGCTGGAAGTCATCGTGAAGCTAGGGGGTGATCGAGTTTTACTCTCTGATCACGAGATCATTTTGTACACTAACGTAGCTGCATCTGGGTAATATACTCGCAAGAAATTCTACCGAGCGATTGGTCTCGAAATTATTGCGGAGCCAACATCCAAGTGAGTCTTTTAGCATAGGGTTCGCTAAATGAATTTTCACTCATTGGATGACCTTCTTGGGTGCTAAATCCAAATGGTCGGCATCAGTTGCCGCGAATTATCAGTAGAAGTAGTTGTTATTAGTATAAGTTTGAATAAATTATATCACTTGCCATGGTTCCTTACCACCACGTACAAGATGCTCCCGTCAGGTAGCCTGCAGGCAAAGGGCATTGCATTTCCAGAACCCATTTGTTAGGTGTAGCTGGAGAGTTTAGTTTTACCGGTGCGGAGAATGATTATATATGGTAAATCATCGTTTCCCCGCCATGCGCTATACTTTTCGGGTGGTACACATTTCGTTTCAGCTAATGCCTGAAGATAGCATACACTCTCACCCTCTTTACTACTCTCTATTTACTTCTCCGGGTTCACTTCTCATTGGGGGTTACCTTCAGCGTGTGGGCGTGGTCCAATCTGCCATTTACGTGTACAACTGCTACATGTGGATCATCGTTTCCCAGCAATGTATTTTCAAATGGATTGTAATAAAGGTGTAGTAAAGGAGTGTAATAAAGGAGGGAGGCCGGGGGTCGTCTGGTCGACGTCGGATTTGGTTGGAGTACGATTTACACGGGCGGTTACGTTAAAGACATACGTTACGTTACAGGACTACTGCGTTCGTATGGTACGTCTTCCAGACATGTGAAATATCCGAGCTTCATACTGATTAAGGGTATGGACGTGCGCGCTCCTTGTACACCATCCGCTCAGCTCGCATGACGAATGAAAATACTGCCTCTATGAATCCTCTGCACACGAATCCACCATGGTGACCAGCGTGCATCGAGACTATACATGATAGCAATTTGTATCACACACCAGCGCGAGATATTACAGCTGTGTGGCCTCGATAATCCTGTCGATAGGTTGTAGTACTGCTCGTTATGGACCCCTACGTTCAAGTATCTCTTAAGAGTTTCGCACTCGGTAAGAGGTGGTTTTATTCCGTTGTCCAACCTGGTACACAATTGAGGTAGAAGTTCGTTGCCTACAGCAGTATTAACGGACGTCTCTCCCGGCATACAGTCGGCTCTGCGTTAGTGTAAGTCGGTCCGTACCAAACCACCGTAACATGAGTACCGAGAAGACCGGTGAGCATGAGGTATGTCAAAAGGCTACTCTACCAAAACAACCCACATGAAGTATTCGTCTAAGACAGAATGCTTTTCATCTGCAAAGCAAGGCGCAGAAATAACCCACATGAAGTATTCCTCTAAGACAGAATGCTTTTCATCCGCAAAGCTGATTGAATGCCTGTACAACGCTACAAACTTTGCTCTAGTTGTGAACAGACCATCTCGCTAGTTTGGAAGTCGAGAAGACCGCAGGATGGAGATATAGAGCCTCTTCAACTTGGACCGAAGTGTATCTCGATCCGACTGTTGCATGTAACCGATCGTCGGACTCACCCATCTCTGCCATCCCTGCTCTCCATTCGCCATCTCTGACTCGTTCTGTATAACCATCCTGCTGCTCATATCTCCAAGCGGGTGACGTCTAATCTCTGGAACTTCGTCCACCATCCCTCCTGTCCCTAGAACGCATTCCTTTGGGGTCTGTTTCTCCCCTGCCGTTCTCGTTCTCGTCTCTAGGCCGAACATCTCGTCCTACCCTGCCACTATCGGCTTCCGAAGGTCTTTTGAAACTGCCTTCCGGTCCCCTCGTGCTCTCTCGACGAGGATCCTTGTTCCTGTCAAACACTTGCATGCCTGCTCTAGATGATGGGGGTTCATCGGTCCTTTTATTCTTGCTCTCCCGCCTCCAAGGAGGAGATGGCGGTGGTCGATCGTTCTTCTTGCCCCACGTTGCTCCATCTTCCTTCTTGCCCCATCCAGTATTGGCATTCCTCTGCAACCGCACTTCAGTCTGTCAAGACTTCTTTGCAAAAGCATCTGACAGAACGCAACAAGCTAAAGGGAGGAGTTCACTAGCTACCTGTCTAACTTCTGTACATGGCAAAAAGCTCTACAACGTTACAGGAAACGAAGAGGCCGATTGGGGAGACGTCTGTGTGACCGAAGAACTCCTCCAAATTTGAATTACAAGGAACTTTGCTGCAGCCTCAAGAATTATCTAACTTACCAGTGTAAAACACTTGCCGCATTTTGTCACTACTTGCATGGTAAACTTGCACAAATCCTTCGTTTGCCATGTCTAGGAATGGAGCGACAATGCAGTTCATTCGGTATACCGAAGCTATGAAACAGCTGATTTATTACTCACCTGTTCATCGTGAGAGAATTTACAACCATCCCCACGGTTGCACTCTCCACGTTGAAATGCATAGCAGACACCTCGTTCTTCTCTCTTGCGTTGTTCCTCTGCTTCATCTTCTTCCTTCTTTTTCTTATAGTCCGCTACATGATCCACTCGGATTATGCGTCCTATTACTCTCGCCCCATTCAGGTTATCTGCAGCAGATATATTCTTCAACCTTCATTCCTTACAAGTGTGCTCAGAACATTCATCCTCCGTGACACTTAGCATTCTGAACAGCCTTTCAGTTGAAAATGACGGTTATCTAGTAGCTGAGAAGCCGCTGAAAAGGTGCCATGAATGAAACTCACCAACTGCAAGCACAGTGCTCTTTTGGTTCTCGTAAGCAACGAATGCAAACCCCTTGGACTTTCCAGTGCCTTTGTCTCGCACCAAATTAACGTCAACAATCTCCCCGTACCTAAACAGAATTGGTCAGCTGAAGGTAAGATGAGATAGCAGCTGAAGGTAAGAGAAATTGCTTGAGAACCCGACTCTGCAGATGCTGCCACTTCAGGATGCAACTCGCACAGGGGTTCGCACTTATGCAAAATACGCGTTCACTCCAGACAATGAAATCGAGGGCGGACATACGCAGATACGTTCGCCCTCATGTTCACAGTACATCTGCTCCTAGCGAAATTCAAAGTTCAAATTTTAGGTTACAGCACGAAACTTGCATAACTCTTGAAACAGGGGCATCACAATAGGCTCCTCAGAAACTTACTGAGCGAAAACAGCTAGGAGATCACCTTCAGTGAGATCAAAAGGCAATCCACCTACGTAAACATAAGCTGAATCCTTATATCTCTCGTGCCATGAGCCCTGCTCTGAAATTCCCGCTGCTGCCTCTCGCTCTGTTATTTTCTGTGTATTCTTCACTTGCGTGAGTGGATTCATGATTCTTCACACTGCGTTCGCTCTTCCCTGCCTGCCTTTCTAGCAGCAAAACGTCCCGCAAAGCATGTGTGGCTCCATTTGCCGTCTACTTCAGAAGGAATATTTCGCCCGATTCAAACACATATTTAACCACCTCCGTGCTGCTGTAAACAACTGACGTTCCGTTCAATCTGCCACTGATTTCAACGCCCATCTGCGCAGACCATATCAAACGGAACGAGCAGAAGCGAAGAACTTCAGACAAAGCTCTATCGTTTTCCCACTACATAACGACGCATTCATGGTTCCAGTGCCATCGTCGATTTCTTCAAGTTCTTTCTTCTTCTAGTTGAAGAAGTTCGTATTTACTTCTCTCTTTCCTGGGATCCTGTTGCACCTGACCGTAACTTCTCCCCGTAACGAAAATTACAGGATTCGGAAGACGTAAGCAATGAATGTCAGAGTGCATAACGTCTCTAGAAATTTTGAATGGGATGGTGCGTAAGAAATGACATGTACGAGTATAGATTTCTTCTTTCTTTTTTTCTGGTTTTGTTTTTAAGCCTCTTTTGCAGCCGTATACTACTGCACTTGCAGTCCCCCGCCAGGAGGATTCGACCCCACGCCGCCGTGGCTACAGGCGGAAGGGTTGCGAGCATAGACGACTTAACGTCCATTGACGTAAAATTGTACGTACGGCCTCCAGAGATGGAACGTAAGATTTACGGCAGAAACCTGGTACCAGTTTTACCAAAAATAAAGACCCCGTAGCTTTGCGCCCGTCGGACTTCGGTGTTCCCCGGAGGTAGGTGGAATGGTTAATCCCCGGACCTTCCCTTACTCAGTAGAACACGCGACGCATAGAACAGCCAACGAATAGTATGACCCCATCAAACCTTACAAGGGACAAGGACAAGAAGGACCCGAAGGGACAAACAACCAACGCCCCCGAAGGGAGGAAGAACACCGGGGCTAAGCCCCGCTAAGGACCAAGCCCCCCAACCGGACCTTCCTTTACTCGAGTGAGTTCCGGGGTTCAAACCTGTGATTGATTGCCCCAAGACTTGTATTGTGAGTTAGAACAGCATAAACAGGTAGTACCAATATCTAATGTTGATTAGACAAAGTGACTTGTATGACTCAGAACTCCAGGTGAGGAGTCTGAGCAAGTCCTGCCATCGTTCTAGGAGTCTGGTCAAGTAAATTTCGCTAAACAAATTAAGTGAGGTCTCAACGACTCGCAGGTTGAACTTCAGACCTCCTCCTATTTTGTTTTGTTTTCTCACATAGTACTATACATTTATATACTTTACTGATTATCCCTTCATGACAAAGTCGAATACAGATCAAATGATTTTTCACTTCTAATAAAATACCATCTGGATTCATGGAAAATAGACAACGTGCATTCAGTAAAGAAGAGAAAGTGAAAATAATGATGACAAAGTC
The DNA here is from genome assembly GCA_036924285.1 of Asterella californica. Taxonomy (NCBI): domain Eukaryota; kingdom Viridiplantae; phylum Streptophyta; class Marchantiopsida; order Marchantiales; family Aytoniaceae; genus Asterella; species Asterella californica. The sequence continues at coordinate 18,207,620 of JAYKYS010000010.1, read as the reverse complement.
GAATACAGAGAAAATGATTTCATTTCTAATAAAATACCATATGATAGAAAAGGTGCACTCAGTAAAGAAGAGAAAGGTAAAACAATGATGACAAATTCGAATACAGAGAAAATGATTCTGATAGTGATACGTGATAGTGATTTGATATGATCAAAAAAAAATGAATTCGACAACGAACAAAATGTTCGAAAAAATTCTCGAACGTTCTTTTCGTTCCTAAAACGTTTTTCGAACGTTCTTTTCGTTCTAAATAACTCCTCTCGTTCGCAGACTAAATCAACCACCTTCCCCGAATAACCAAAAAAAGGTGAGTGTCGTATATATACTTTTCCTTTCAGTATGGAAAACATGCATATTATTCACCCTCTCCATCCGACGGGAGCAAAATTCAAGCAATTAATTAATTTTTAATCATCCATTAATAGTTATTTGGTACCCAAATCTTGTTCTTCTAGCTTCGGAAGCACATGCTCTGCTTATGGGTTATGTCTTGATCTGACCGTCATTCGTGGTATGTTTATCACATAACCATGATGTTTAATAGTGATATAAAAGTTCCTGGTTTGTTTATCACATAAATATTATTATTAACTAAATCACTATCATTATCATTTTTCGAACATTTTTTCATATGATGATTCGACAATGAAAAATATGAATTCGACAATAGATCAAAAATCTTTGATCTACAACATGTAGACTGCAAAGAAACTTGATTTAAAGTCAAATTCAGAGAACATCAACTTATCAAGTTCCACCTTCGTACAATAAAAAAAATTCTTTGTGCCAAAGATGATAATAATATATAATCTAATAATACCTTTAAACTATTCAAAAATTTCCTCACCACAAGATCCTCTATCGCTATTATAAATTCTAGATGTTCTCTCATTCTTAATGAGAGAACATCTAGAATGACTATCTCTTTATTTGTCAGGAAGACCTCTATGCAGGCACCCATCCCCTGTCTACGGGTGAAAGAAAAAGAAAAAAATCAATAAGATTTTGCATAGATGAATTACATGGATGAAGGTATTCTATTATATACACTGTTAGCCATGTATGTTCAGGAGAGGAGGAATATGCATGTGGTTTAATTTATTACATTGTTAGAAAAGGTTATGTAATGAATCAAATCTTTCACTAGTTTCTAAATTATTTCACTAATTAGCTTGTATCCTCCCGCATATACATCGTTGGCATTGTGTTCGTGTTTTCTTGTCTTATGGTTTATGTTGATATCTTCCCGCATCTCTAGGTCCACCTAATGTTTAATATTTACAGATATTTTAATTTCTTTTTGTAATTTAGTATAAAATGTTCATTAATATTTATATATTTTATGGTGATAACAAACGGGCAACGGTTCCCAGAAGTTCATACTGCATGCATATTTAGTTAACTACGACTACATATCACTTTGGTCGCATGTTAAGAGTGAATGCAATATCGATTATCAGGACGTGAAAACTAGTATATGATGTGTTTCATTAGAGAAAGTAAAGGTATATTAATTCATTATCTAACTCTTATAGTAAAAAGAATTAGATAATAAACTAATGTTTATTTTAAATAATACTTATGTGATACTAGAGCTCAGTCTTATAACTTTAGGAAGCGCATTTTGGTATGCTCCGCCTATAGGTTATGTTTGGATGAAGCGGTGACTTTCTGTTCACCTATCACTTAACACTTATACCAAAGTTTGAATTTATATTTGAACTTAGTATATATTCTTTGTATAATACGTATCTAACAGAAAGAGTTCATCAAGCAAGAAAGTAGAACCCTCCAAGAGCCTCCCTGAATCCATCTCACCATCCATCCACTTTCTTCATTCCGAATCCGTCCATCCACTTTTATTCCAAATCCATCCATCCAAACCATCCATTTTCTTGATTTTCCTTCCTGTTATCACACTTGTCCTCCTCCAAGTCTATGTTCGCAAGAGCACTTTGAATGCATATTTAATTAACACACTGAGCAAGATTATCTTTTCCTCAACATTGAGCAAATGAAAGCTTGAGCTAGAATTATATAATCAGTTCAATGAGAAAACATATGTAAGAGGAAGTGTTTATTTTCTTTGACTTCCATGGAGTAAATAAATAAAGTCTTCATGATTCTCTGTCTGCGTGCATAAGAGTATCACCTCCTCTCATTTTCATACAACAACTTGGTAGATTAATTCCTCATTCAGTATTACAACTGGAATTACTTTATTAAAAGAAGCCGGTATTACTGGATTGTGCAGATTGTTTGTTACACTGTTAACAAATAAAACTAGTACTACTTGATGAAGAAAACTGGGTTTACTTGATTGTGCAAACTGCTTATCAAGTAATCATTAGTCAAAAGGACCGTTCTTTCTTATAGAAAGACTTGCTCGTTACAACAAAAGCGAGAGAGATGGGACGTACGAGATGTTTTATGCTTGCTATTTAGACAAAGGGGTGCATAAACTAAAGCGATGAACATGTTTTATGAACTAATTAGACAAGTGTCATTAACGAAAGAACAAAGTATACATAAAGTGAATGTCATGAATGAACAATGAGAACTTTATGAACGAATAACAAAATAAATTATAGCTAGCAAACAAAAGAGTTTAGAGGATTACTTGGATAAGTATCACTTACAAAAGAATAAAGAGTGTAGTTATCTTCAATGGTGGGATGACTACAAGCATATAAAAAACAAGCGAAATAAAGAAGGTTAGAGAGAGTATCACTTATCGTTCATAGAGCTAAAAAATAGCTACAGAAGAAACAATATGGAAGGCATGGTAGACTTCTACTTGATTAACATTCAGTCAAGATGAAAATCAATCAAGATGAAAATCAAGTTAAAATAACATTAATATGCACAATTAACAAGAAGAACATCGATGTGACAAAGATGATGATGGACAGAAGCACGAAATAAAAAATATGTGTACGACATACTAAGCAGACAAAATGCTTCAGTAGTAAGTGGACGATGTGTAGAATCTCCTTGAAAAGTACAAAGAGACGAGAGATTACAAGAAGAATCTCATCTCAATCGATGACCACGAGCCAACAAACTGACAAGTGAATGTAATAAGTCAAATCATCACACAACTGCTCAAAGGTTCGACTGAAGAGACCAATGGGTATAGTAAAGAATGCTGAACTGATATATATTCTGAACACTAACCAAAGTCGTCCAAAACCTTAATTTGGACTATGATCAATGGTTAGGAAGACGATGGAGTCACTTCACAAAGAGATAACATATATAAAAACAAAATGAATTGTGCAGTTGGTACATCTGTAATATATTCATTTTTCTGGAAGCGTGCATATTCATCTCTTGCAAGTTAGGAAGAAGAAAAATATGCACGCACTTTAATTCATTTCTGAACTCTTCTTCTTGGAAGGGTTAGACAAGAGGAATATGTGTATTGAGACGTAAACGAGGTAAGCTCAAATAAATTACCTTACATACATATATTGAATAAAGCCATGATCAAAACAATATGAAGACACATAAGATCAAATTATTAGAGAAAAAAGAGAAAGAGACGTTATAGTATTGCATTGATAACAAAAACACAAGTTTCAATGTTCATTGTAGAGCTTCATATGTTTCGGTCAAATAAATATATGTGTTTCCTGAGCTTTCGCTTGGAGGAAAAGAAGACGACAACCATAAAAATAGTGACAGAACTTAGGATGACGTTGGATATAATACTTCCTTGCATATTCATCCCGTCCAAGTTTTTAAGAGTGGAATATGCAAAGAGTTTTAATTTAATTTAAGTCTATCTTTTAGAAGAGTTAGATTATAACTTAAAAATAAAAATATTTTTTCTTGTAAAAGGCCATGTCTTTATACCAGAAAAAGATTATGTCTGCATGAGTTATTTATGAGTTTTGTGTAACTCAAGTGATCATGTGTAATAAAGCTTATCAAGTGGATTATAATTTAATGAAATAAATTCAGAAAACGTTTTCAACAATTTGCAAATCCATTCGAGCCCCTCTTCTTCGTAACTTTGTGTTTTAACAAATTATCTTTTTCACTAAAGTTTTTTGAAGGCAGTTGTCAGTCAATTACACATGATTATTTTGTGACATGTTTAAACGTTTATCTTTTTCTTTGTTCGCATAAAAGTGCACTTTGGATGTATATTGCTCTGACCACGACAAGTCTAGACTTTGCAATTTAGTCGTACATAAAAATAAGTGAATGTTATTTGATATCATATATATTTTATGTTAATTAATAACTACATAAATGGTATGTATATATTCTAAAGTTATCTAATATAAAGAGCAAAACTTTTCATAAATATTAATTGTTAACCAAAAAAGTAATGTAGAAATCCACACATGGAGAATAACATACTGCTGCGCTTCAGAAAATACAAGTCCTAGAGTCTCTTAAACCACAAGTACCACTGTATTAACAGTGGGATATTCCGTCAGAATCAATTTCAGTTCAAAATTTCAGAGATTAGTTTTGACGAGCTAACCACTGAAATTTTGCTTACTTGTCATGTTCTCATTCACTGTCCAAAGTTGATGATATAAGACTCAAAATGACCAGAATTTTGAGACCTACAAAATGAGATGTAGATGTCTTCAAACTGAGATCTGATGACTGAGAAATAAATAAAAAAGACACGTTGTGATGTGGACCACAAATAAAAAATATACTCTTTTTTGAATTTTCAACAGTTTTTCTATCGAATGAAATCTTATTACAGTGAGCAAAAATCTTGTTACGGTGACCAACTCGCTTGGAATCAAAATCAATTTTTTGGAATTCAATTTCTCGAGAAAATTTGCCGGAACTTACAACCAAAATTAGATTTTACCAGAAGTTCAATTTCCCAGGAATTTTCCATAACTTACAACCAAAATTAGATTCAATCCACATCAGAATTTAGACTTGAGACCTCTGTTCCTCATGTCCAAATCTCAACCATCTGAACTATTACACCTTTGTTACGAGACAGACTTGCTGCTTATATAGTGCAACTTGTGGTTTAACAGATATATATTAATGTAGGTGTACATTGATTTATTATTTAACTCTTTCCTTGCGGAAACGTTAGATAATAAACTAAAGCTTGCATATACCCCCGCTACCCGCTACCTGAAGTCCGGTTCATGTGTTTAAGTAAAAGTTTATACTTTCATCGTGAGTACGCAAACTCTGATAGCAAGTACGAAGTAGCTGTCAGTAGCTTTTGCAATTCTTCGAACCTTTACATCAAATCATTTTCATCCAAAAATTCCACCAGAACCATTCATTTAGTTGGACGGAAAGTTATCTAATGATGATGTATAGGAAGTAGCTGACGGATTCCGTTTCGCAGCTGGAAAAGAAATTGAAATTAAAAAATGATACGGCGAATGCTGACACGTGTATAACCAGCAATATATGATGATATAATAATAGTTGTTAATATAATTCTGCGCAATCACGAGCAAGTCGAGGGAGAAATGAAATCCTGAACATAATACTAAAAGGAAATTATTTTGAGTTAAAGCATAATTTTCACCACAGAGATCTCCGGGATCTAATTACTATCTAATCAAGACAGCCTAGCTAATCTGACACGAAGAAAGATGACACCGAAGCATACATATATTAATGAATTACACAAATCAGAGAGTGAATTTCTAAATCAAATAAATCACTAATTTCGAAAGTTCATGTATGCATGGATGCTAACGTACCTTAGCCACCACTACAAGTTAATCACTTTAACGTCTATTCTCTATTTAACGTCCTTACTTAGAACATCTCCACCGGAGCCCTACAAATACCCGAGACGGTAAACAGTCTCGGTAACCAGTCGTCTTAGTCTCGGTAACCAGTCGTCTTCTTCACGTGATGGGTAAAACAACTATGATAAATATTAATTGTTTATATCATCCTTGTAAAAGTACGTCTTTGTTAAATTTTACTCAAATTACAAAAACACAAATGCCATTCTCTCGCGCGATTTGGTCTCGAAGAGACTGGGAACTGGATCTTCCCGGGCGTTTCTATTGTTCTGATGGGGGTGCTCTTATCCCTCGCTCGAAACTTTTAAATGTGATTTATTAATCTTTCAAGCTATAAAGATAAGCTAACAGTGGAATATCAAAATTATATTGTGGTTTGTTTATTCACCTCTTCAATCTGAAGAGGGAAAAAGATAATAATTTTAATTTATTATCCAAATCTTAATCCTAAAACCGTAACTAAACCGTTGTTTATCAGTTTCCGGACTTAAACTGTGCTTTAGGAAGTATCCGAACTAGATAGTGGTGTACGAGAATAAGAGCATGGTTTACCAGATTTAAGCATCGGACAAATACAAAGGGAAAAAAAGAAAAAAGAAAAGAGTTATATATAACTGAAGAGGGTGGTTATCAGTCTTAAACCACTCCCCGAAGTCAAATAGGGAAGAATGGAATATTTAAGAATGACAAGCCACGACTTTGATGGTGGCTTTTGCTGTGTAAAAAGAAAAGAAGAAAGAAATCTTGACAGTTTTGCGAAAAAGTCTAACAATGAACTGTGTATCTGAAAAAATCATTTGAAATCATTAAATCATTATATAATTATAGTTTATTAATAAATTATAATTTATCAAATATTGTGTCTGGGAATCCACTGCGGAGGATAATATATTGTACATAAAGCCACTCCTAAATACACAAGAGAGAGACTTTATGTATGCAGAAGAGTAACAGAGAGAAGAAAAAACAAATAAACGAAGCGCGAGTTTGTTGCTTCGGTTTTGGTTTGGTGTATACTGTATGCCCACTATGCTACTCCCGCAATGATAAGACAAAAAGGAAGAAGCCAGTTGGCCGTCAAAGCAAGGGCGCCATGAATAGACTGAAAGACGGTACGTAGGAAGTGCAGAGTTTCGGTGTTGAAGTGTCGAGTCCAGATCAAGCGGTAAGTCTGTCAAGAATCAAGAAAGGAGTCGCGAGGTGGGCCCTGAGGGACTTCAGGGAAAAGGAGGAGTATGCTTTTGGTTATGGCGGAAAGGAAGGGGAACAGGAGCAAGACCAGGAGGAAAAATGGGAAGCTAAGAATGAAATCTGGCTATTGCAGGTCGTGGATGGGGCGGGCAGAAGGTTATTCACTTCCTTCGATGGTTTATGCGTTCCGAACTCGTCGAGGGCTGTCCTCTCTCTGGTTGGCTGCAGGCGGAAAACTCTTGCAGGTGTAGATGCTCCTCTGTCTACGCAACTAAAGTTGCACGCACGCCAGAGGAAGAGGCATACCATGATTCGGAATTCGGGATATGGTGAATTGTTCCTTTTCCCCCGAGGGGAGAGAGGAGGTAATTCGGATCTTGGTTCCCTTTCCCTGCTTGATTCATACGACAGAGGACATGTGTGTTGCTTGGTGCAGTTGTCTCTCCAGTGGCCCTGTCTGAACTTGAACGATGGGACTCTCTGCTTTTCGGGCCTCGTGCTAGTGATAAGCGCGAGGAAGAGTCTACTTTCTCTTCTTACAGTTGACAAGAAATGAGACTCAGATTGCTCTTTGTGGTCGTGACAAGTAGTTTCACGCTTATACATATTTTCCATCTGTGCAGGTACGTTGTGGAAGCAGGACATTTCTGCTATAACTCCAGTCCACTAATAGGAATTACGCAGCGTGCGGTTTCGTGCGGTATGACGCGCTGTGTACCCCCCGTCCTGGCTGTTCTGCTGTTCCTTCGTCGTTCTAATTTGAAGTTGTTTGTTTGTGCATCCTGTTGTAGGGATAGATATATAATAATAGCTTAGAAGATCCCACGCCGATACCTGAGTACCTGAATTAAGTAGGAATTGAATGTCTAGCAGAAATTTGGCTTGTTAATGCGCTTTGAGAATTTCGTGCAAACGACTGTGGATATCATCCAGTGTTATTGGGAAATCAAACAGAACCTTTAGTTTTGAAGTTGGTAACTAACAGCTGGTGTTGCGAACAGTTTATGCAGACCGCCAGGCAGACTTCCACCCTCCTTAACTGCCAGTAATTCTCATCAGGGAGGTTCTAAATCAAAACAGAATATATACGGTGGACGATATGGCAGACGTTCTAGAGGCGATGGGATTTCCTAGCGACTGGTGTGAGAGGGCGTTGAGTAGCGCTTCAGGCATTGAAACTGCGGTCGACCTCCTCTTACAATGGCAAGCGCAGGGGACTCCACAGTTCATTCCTCCATCTTTAATACCTAATTCGCCAGGGACGAGTATGCAAGCTCATGCTGGAACGACTCCTAGGCCTACTCTTAAACTTCTTCCAATTCCTGTTCCCGATTCTAAAGGCATGGCGAACGAGTGTGACCCGTCTCCGGCTTCTTCTACCCAGCCTTCTTGCTCATCTTCGGGGCCTTCCTCATCTTCCGGTCCGTCAGGCTTGGATGAGTCCCGCACTCGAAAAGCCCTTGCGTTCATTCCTCCCGACGATGTCCACAACTCGGTTTCCCACGGGAGAGATATTACTTCCTTGCAGGAACCTTTCGATGGCATTACGACCACGAGTATCTCATCTGTTGACGAAACTCCTCCCGTTTCGGGAAGGGGAGCAAGTACAAGCAAAATGATAAACAACGGTGAAAGTACAGATGCTGTGGTTCCAGATGCTTTTGCTGAGGAGAGAAGGTCTCGATATGCTGCAGCTCAACGTGCGAAGCAGGTGTGGTTTACTGGATGCGTATTTGAGTCGTTGACTGCTAGAAATAGTGTTAAGATGTTGTCGTCTGTTCTTTATATTCCCGAAAGTGCACGCCTCGATGTGTTCAAAGTCGACTGTTTCTGCAGTCAAACGATATATGTTTTGCGGGTTCTTTGTTGGATGGTGACATACTTGTCACCGTTTAGTAATGCTGGCGTGCCGATGAGTTAAGGTTTTCCCGGATTTTTCCGCTGACGAAGGCACTTGAGTTTTCTTCGACCTTCTGCATATTACTGAAGTTACCACCATAAACGCTTAGAATAAACTTTACCATTGCAGGACAAAGAGGCAGAGAAAGCGAAAATTCGTCAACAGCTTCAGGAGGACATGGCACATCGTCGATTCAGACATACGATGATGGCTCCACCTGATCCTTCAGCTGTAGGTCTTGGAAAGCAACCTGGAGGTCAAAGTTTGTCAACTGGATTAGCTACGGACACTGCTGTACCAACACAGCTCCAAATTCGCTGCCCTAGAAACCAGATCATCAAGGGTTCGTTTACAGCAGGTTGATACTGGATCTCCATTTCTTCGTTCAATCTGCATTTACACAAAGCGTATATCATGGTTCTCAGTAGCTGAATTGCGCTGCCCTGGCATCCACAGTATATGACACCGTATGTGGGAGTCTGCATTTGTGTTGCTTAAGGACAGTGTCTGTTTCCGACGGTCCGGATCTATAGTATTTTGATCCTAGGACGTTACATACAGGCGGGGTTGTCTTTGCCCAGGTCTTGGAATCAGCTGGGACTTACCTGATGCGTCACGATCTTCTAAATAGGTACCAGTCTTAAAGAGGTTAGAGCCTACGTGGAACGCCAGCTACAACGACTCCATCTTTCACTTGATCACCAAGAGGACTCAAGTGGCTTTCGACCGGTTTCTATGCCTTTTAGTGGCCAATCTTCACGACTCTCTTCTGATAGGTGAGAGCCTCTAGTATTTCTCGAAGTGAAGTTTAGCTCGGTTCTGACCCATGTTTGAACTTATCTGTACAAACCAAAAGTCGTTCTTTGTTGCCACTATGTGTCGGGAACAGATAGATAACATTAGTAGATGATGACGAGATGATCGTCTATGCCACTCGTGTCACTTGTCCTAGAGAATTATTCGAAACTGGTGAGTGATTGTCGTTGCAGGCAGGCTGAACGGATGATATTGCGAGCGGCACGAGAAAACTTTGAGGCCCAGACAAGCCGGATATTAGCATCTGCAAAAAGTCTACGACAACAAGATTCGACGGGACCCGAAGGGGATAGCCAAGCAAGGGGGACCATGTATTTTCTAATTCCCGTCCCTCGACAAGAATTCTTCACAGGTCAGTGCTTGCAAAGGTTTATTGAGATGGGGGTGGAAAACTCCGAATTATCCCCGAATTAGCCAGTGGATGCGCGGAAAGCAGAACCCAGTCAACACGGGACCTATACGTTTTACCAGTCGGTGGGTTTTCTGAGAGAATTGAACTATAAGTTTACAACCTTTCACTGATGTCATTTGTGCTTTGGCAGAGTCTGCAATGGAATCCACTCTGGCCCAGGCACAGTTGGTTCCTAGGGGCACTTTAATTGTGCAGTACCGAAACTGCGACACAGAGAAGGCAAATACTCACGTTCATGATTCCCCCACTGAAGAGCTGAACACGACAGATAACAGAGTTGGTCAGAGTGAAGCAAGTCAGAACTCAACGGAAGCTGTGGAACCTTCATTGAGAGAACAAGAACCACCTGTCTCGGAATCTGGTGAAGCCCAGGTGCAAGGGTCCTCGCACTCAAAGAAAGTTTCTCTTTCTTTTGATCGAGGACTGAATGGAGCAAGTAAGAGTGGTCGGAATTCCCTAGATGTGGATGGAGAGCGTGTTAGAGTGAGAGAGCTCGCTCTTCAGGCAGCTGCTAAAAGAATGAGTGAAGCTGCCAGAATATTCCGTGAAGGTATTCCCCTTGGAGAAGGCGAAACTGGAGGAGCTTTTCCGTTTCCAAACGACGGAGATAACCCTTACACGCATCATATAGCATCAACCCAGAACGGGTATACTCCACCCCAACGAAGTGCCCGAATAGTTCCAGCAGATGATATCATCCCAGCCAAATTGAAATCAGCAGGTGCAGATGCAGAGCAGTTAGATGCATCACCGCATGCCAAAGAGCGCTCTTCTGGATCCCCTAGGCCCAGCAAGCTTCCGCATGAGAGATCTCTAGACGCTTTACATCGCCAAGCGGTGGCGGCTGCAGAGGCTCGTTTGAGAACTTCACAGTGCCAACCAAGTCTTGTTGGTTATAGTCACGAGCAGGAACCGGCAGAAGCAGAGAGTAGAATTGGGATGGAGGAATCAGATTCCCCTCCACAAAGAGGTAGGGCAAGGGTCCCTCTATCTTCACGTCTGTTATCCCGCCCAGAAAAGCTTCAGCGTACTTCAGATAATCCTCCTGGTTGCGCTCCAGGTACGAGTGATGGTTTCAACAACCCAGAAGAACAGCCAAGTGGCTCAGCAAACGCTCAACCACAGACTGCGGGTCCAAGGTGTGTTCACGTCGCAAGTGTATTATATATCGCTTTGATTATCCAAGATTGTCGTCAGCAAGTTGGGTTATAGTTTCCAGTAGGTCTGGTACAAAGCTATCTTTGACTGTTAAGGAAAATTCAGCGACTGCTGAGTGAATGACGTTATTGAAGTCGGATTTATGACAAGAAATTCTTGTATAAATCCGAAGTAATGGTCTGGTCAAAGCTGCATGTGATGACCAGCTGATTATCAGAGGTGTGCATACAAGTGTGTATGCATGATAATAACTCTTTGGTGTTCTTTTCTCTAGTTATGGGAGCCCATTTGGAGCGGCGCTCGAAAGATTCCATGCCCATGCCGAGCGGGACACAAAAGGGAAGGGGCCTGTGGTGGAAGACAATGAATCGTCGCGCCTTGCAACAGCTCCCAGTAGTCGTCAAGCCCAAGCAGAGCGGCAGATTGCGCTCCGGGTCCGGTTTGATGATGGGCATGTTCAAACGCTTTCTTTCCCCGCAAGTAAGTTCAGTACCAGCGGTCGCAATTTCACTGCGAACCACCTGGTAGTGTGTATGATCTGTAGCCTCATCCGTGTCTAACTACCGTTTCTCCGCTGCTAGACATTGCCATATAATGGCTTGCAACGGTAGTTACGTATTTCAACAGTTACGTCTGCATGCTGTTGTAATAGGTCTTTGCTGTGTGCGTTAACCTAGTTATGTGGTTCCGTGAGAGATATAGAAAACTAGACTCTGATGTTCAGTTATCTGAAGAGGTGCCAAAGGTGGCTGGAACATGTTAGACGCTTGAATCATAGCTACTCCTGAGATGTTAGTAATTTTTACTTCTGCTGTCCCTGTAGACACCTTGCTGCAGTCTGTCAGGGACTCGGTTGTACCAGATGGGGCTGACATATCTGCTTATGGCTTTGTAAGTATATTTGAAAGTTTCGCTTCTTCAGATGATGCATACTGTTTTCTTTATTTTAATGCATGTCATTTCCTAGATAACTCGCTCTTCATGCACTTCACACTTTGCCTTACTGCTCTAAAGTAGAATAGTCATACACTTGGATCGGTAGGCACCGCATATTGTACTTGCCATCTCTTCTGCACTTCCATACCTGAAGGTACCATCTCTGGAAATGTGCTTCGCTCTACACATTCCCGTTGGTCCAACCTCGGTTATATACATTCGCTAACTTCTAACACCCAGTTAGCGCACATGTACACCACTCTTTGTTACTTATCTTGTACTTCCCTGTGGGAAAAGCAGGGAAGTACAAGGTAAGTACCTGACCCTTCCTGTTAACTGCACATTCTCATCTCACATCTTACTTGTTTTACCTTTTATACCACGCAACTGAGGTTAAGACATAACTAAACCTCTTGCTTCATTCAACCCTGGCTGGATGGTGGGTTCCTGTCGGAAATATTCACTTTGTGCATTTTTTGCGTTAGTCTTTGTTTGTATTCTGCACCTGGTTATTGTACGTTCGTACGGTTACCATGGTATGACACTGCGTCTCTTTCCCTTGTGCTCGTTGATAGACAGTGTTTCCTGTGACAGCACCGAAATACAGGATTGACCTTATTGCAGATCAACTTTTGACTTGGTAGAATTGCCTCAGATGCAGTTAGAGCAGTCTGTGCCTTGTAGTTGTGTATAGCGCAGTATGCGCGCAGGAAGGTTCAGGCAGAGCATGCACTTGTAGCTCTTTAGCAGTTACCTCTTTAGGTTTCCCTGGTATGGAGGGGCATACTCTTTTGTGCTCGACCTGATTTGTCACCGCAACTGAACTGCTATGACCGTTAACTTATTCAGCTCGCTTACGAACTCTTTTTGTCTTGTTTCTGGCGATAGTTTATTAATGTTCCAGAGCCTCATTATGTGGAAGGAGAAGACTTGGAAGTCACTCTTGAAGAGGGTGAGCCATTTGTGTTTTGCTTGTTTATTCACCGCTGTAAATTGCCTTGATTTCTATATTGTTCAACGAATATGTATAGATAGAGGTTATTTTAACAGGGGGGGGGGGATTTTGTCACTTTTCGACAAAGAGCTCATGTAATGATGTGCCTTGTATCAGCTGGACTTGCATCGCGGGAGATTGTGCATTTACTGAAGATGTCCTCAAGAGGCATGGTTCGTCAGGGCATGAGAAGTCATTATCGCCGTCGACGATACATGCCGATTGATGATGAGGCATACAATGTAGTCGGTATGCTTCCCCACTTAGATCCACGTGAACGACAAGACCTTACCTACGAGGAGCTAATGGAGCTTGAAGAGAGCATTGGTCGGGGTAAGTCATGAGCTGTGTGACACAAAATGCATATTATAATATCTTTGGAGGATTTTAAGAATTTATGCCTGTGAGGTTGTCCGTGAGTACGTGGTCTTTAGCTCCTGGGAATCCACGTGAACTTGCAGTATTTGTTATCGATGTTAAAGTTACCCTGCGCTCAACTTTGAGATGATCTAAACTCAGCCAGGAACTTGACAGGTTTACATCACAGTTGTGAAAGCGGTAGTAAACTATCTGCAAAACGTAATTTGAATCATGAATCACCTTTCGTGATGTTCTAATCTGCAGGAAATTACGAAAGAAATTTGTCACACAGTAATATGGTTATAATTTTGATATTCACTAGAGGCAGCGTCCTTCAGACTTGGACAAACACCTCTGTGACCGGTTTTCATATAAGAAGAGTAACGAACATATGACAACAGTTTTAAACGGGTATGAAATGTTTGTTCTATTTTTGTTACATATGGGAAAAACCAGAATCGCTTATCAGCTAACTCACCAGATGTCTGTCCTTATTCAGGCCTCGTACTCTGTATTTACGAGACTGTTGTTGTACAGTACATGTAGGTGTACCAGAAGAGGTGATTGCCGCCCTTCCTGTTCATGCTGTTAGGTGCAAAAGGACACAGGAGGCGACAAAAGGTGAGGATAACGAGGAGGATGTGGATTTATGCATTATATGCATGGCTGAGATGGTGGATGGTGAAGAAGCGCTCACTTTACCTTGCGTCCACACCTTCCACCCTCTGTGCATCCGGCGGTGGCTGCAGCAGTCTACATGCTGTCCAACCTGTAAACACGGTCTCATCTGAAGCCAGCGGATTACTTTTCGAAGGTGATTTCCTCCCGATACTTTATCTTCTCGAGTAGCCAGCTTCCTTGTATACCAGTCCTTGCTTTCGGTTGGGAGCCCACTATATTGTGTACGAGATGAGCTGCCTGATGAATGGTTGAGTCAACTTTTACAGGATGAGTTAGCAAATTATAATGGACCTTAAAAGTTATTTTCCCGATTATAACGTCTTTAGGTCCTTATAGGTTGGTCCCTTCGAGATGTCGGGGTTTGGCCAGAAATGAGAAGAAGGAGAGATGGATGACTTAGTAGTCTTCAGACGTCGTTGAGCGCATTGAAGTGCTTCGATGCTTCAAGTATGTTATCCAGTACAAGCATCTTGTATATAACTCTTCGTATATGCTAATGCGTGCCAGGACGAAGAGGAGACTAAATATCTTTGCAGTCCATAGTTCATCTCTTAGCTTTCAGTATCACATCACAGTGAAGCTAGATCTCGAGTGTTTCTGTGTTTCTACTGTCGATGCACCTTGCACTCTGAATGTAGACGCATCGTAGGATGGCTCTTCACCTTAGTACCCACCAGTAGCCACATCCTTGTTCAGGCAGGCGAAGCTTATGAAAATTCCTCATGCGAGGAGAACAGTTTCTGTGAAGTGATAGGCTGCAGCATAGTAATACTTGTGAAGGCTTGGTAAGATGGACCTTGTCAGGTTATATGTTGGAGATCGCAGGCTTATTGGTCCTTTTCGTTCAGCACAAGTGTTAATACATATTCTTTCATGTCCGGATTGTGACCTTCGACTTCACCGTTTGTAATCAGCGTGCATGGCCGTGCTCTTTCGTCACCGCATTCTCGCCTTACACAAACCGCCGCCGTTCATATTTTGACGGCCGTGGATTATTGAGCTGTGAAGTGATGTTGGCAGAATGTGGCTCGAGCAAGGCTCTCGACCACCGTCACCTGCCTTCTCAGCTATGAGAAATATGATCGTCTAAAATTGCCTTTGGAAGCAGCGCTCAGGGCTAACCGGCATTCTTTGTATTCTCAACCGGTTGGAATTCTGAAAAGTCGGGTTGAAATTGATGGCCAGCCGGATATTTTGTAGGTTGAAATTTTACAAAACGACAAGTTAGCGGTTAAGAAAACCGGGAAGATTAATAAATGATTGAAAGAAACATGTTTCATTTATTACCTTTTATTTAACTATCCGGTCCAGAAACTTTTTACCCCGAGCGCTGCTTGGAAGGTTGTATTGCAGGTTGACCATATCTCTTTAAACAAGCAACTGAGAAAGAGATATGGTAGTGACTGCGAAACTATTTCTTGTGTTGGAATCTGCACCAGCAACTTCGAGAAGTCGTGGGTGCGATCATCGTGTGTACTTCTTTCAGATTTGAAGATTGTATTTACGGGTGACTGTCTCATCATAATTAGGGATTTAGAATGGACTATGTTAATTACCGTGAGGGGTTTCGGGAAGTCCAAGACCGGACAATAGGGGTGTCAAAGTTAGAAACATTCTGAAAGATTTTAAACAGAGGAAAGTCACAAGATTGTACGGACGAGACAATAGAGGAGTCAAAGTTAGGAAGTTTCAGAAAAGATTTTGAACTCGTGAATGAGAGACTGAGTTACGAGTTCGTCCATACCTCCGCTAGTGTCTCATGCAGTTTCAGAACGATTTTAAACTCGTGAATGAGAGAGTGAGTTACGAGTTCAAAATAACTGTTTCATGCAGGTAACTGAGTGATTGTATGATATTTTTATTCGTTTCGTCTGTTTTTTTTTTTTGCAATGGATTTTCAGATGTTTTAATTAATTATTTTGCCTGTATAAATAAAAAAGAAGTTAATCATATAATCTTATGCTCAATCACAGGTGTAATCTTGAATGAATCGCACTTATATATAAAGTTATTTTTGATAATTTTACGGTCATTTTATACAAATACAAGATGGATATATGAAGGAGATGGAGACCTCTAATATACCTGCCTATGTTGATGGAGGTACGACCCGAATACAAGATGGATATATGAAGGGGAGATGGGGACGAATTAATATTCAGTAAGGGTTGTATGTGGCGTCCACTTAAAGTATTAGCCTGGTCTTGCCTAGTTATTAATCCACAGGGAAACCTTTACTGAAATAATTCTGTGGACCATATTAATTATGAAAGTTCATAATTAAAATAGAAAGTACACATATAATGTTATGAATTTCCTTGACATATACGACAATATTTTGAAAAATAACGTTGTGTACTGTTTTAACTCTATAAGAATGATAGGAGTTCATACATGAGTAGCTTTTGATCTTTCCAGAATGAAAGTAAGAAGGGATGACAAGTAGTAATCGTTATATGAAGTTTCATTTTCATATAAACTTTTACTCTACATGAATACTGGACTCATATTATTTGTATTAAAAGTATATCCTTGATACATTTATCTGATAAATAAAGATATTTTACAGAAAAATAAATTCATTTGACAGTTCCACACTAATCGAGGTTATTGAATAATGATCCACAGACATAAATTATTGAAGAGTCTGTCGATCCACGCTAATTATATACACTAATTACAACTAACAATGCAGTGGTAAACTTCGGTGACGTCTTGACGTTGACACCTTTGTTCGCTGGGGACATGACGGTCAACTCAAACTTCTCAAACCTCACTCTGTCAAAACTGACAACCGGATTCTGTTTTGAACCCATAAGCTGAGTGTCATACAGTGTCAAACGCGACAGGGACTGCACAAACGGTCGACTGAAAATTTCAAACTGCTGATAGAAAAGGAGACGTAGGCCTCAAAAAGCACCCGTTCTACTTACATCCAAAGTTAATCTACGAGAGCTACTGATAGCGAGGTTTAATAGCGAGGTTTAACCTCGGTGTTCTTCCCTTCGAGGCGTTAGTTTACTAGAGCTACTGATAGCGAGGTTTAGCCTCGGTGTTCTTCTCTTCGAGGCGTTAGTTGCTTTGCCCTTCGGGTACTTCTTTCCCTTGTAAGGCTTGATGCGGTCTTTCCATCCGTTAGGCCATTCATTGCGTCGCGTGTTCAATCTACGAAAGCAAGTAAAACATGTTCATGAGATGAGGTTTCAAACCACACTTCCTCACGACGACTCCAACCTTCCCCGTCACGGAATTTACAGAGTTTAGATGAGAAAATGTAAGTCTAAACTGTAAGGTTTTGTTAGGAATTACAGAACGTCTGTAATAATTTGATTTTGTTTCTTTTTTCAACGGAACTAAAGAGATGTCGTTCACAAGCATACGATGAATATCTATAATGATTATAAAGTTTATATATCACTTCGAGAGATGGTACATAAAATTTACAGCAAAAACCTGTAAAAGCTAAGTTCGAGTTGCCCTACTGTAGTACTACAAATATACTGTGGTACTGATTCTTTTCCTATTGGGGTTACGGTTATTCAAGTTCTCATTCCTGTCCCAAGTTTTAGTTTCCTTATTGAACCAAACTTTCATGATAGAGCTAAGCTTCTTCACTGCCACCCTAGAAAAGGGAATGTCACACAGTTCTGGTCTTTGCGTTATATATGATACTCCAAGTTACATATAGAAAATGTGAGTTAAGCAAAAGTTTACAATTTTCTGGTCTTCAATCAGTGGATGCATCCAAAAGGTATGAGTTGCAAGAGGATATTTTCAAATTGGATATGGTTTTGATATCACTGATGTGTTGAAGTTAAGATCTCCTTTACCCTTTAAGGGTTCTTTTGGGTTTTGTTATACAAAAATAATCCAACTATGAAAATTTATAGATTTAATTTTCCGTCTTCTAATGATCTACTTAAGCATTTAAGGTCAATCAATAAAGACAACTGAGTCATAATTTTCTGTGAAACAGCTGGTGGCACTTTTAAAAGCCCTGACAAGCAAGCCATATTACTAAGGCAGCTTAGTCTTCAAAACTGATTTTATCACTCTCTTCATTATTCTAAAAAATTCATAAATAAACTAACTTCTTTTTAAAGATATCATAGTGGATAGTATTCTTTACTTTTATCTTTGCTTTCAACAAGTTTGGCATATTTGTCTATGCCTACAATGGGAATTATTTACCTTTTTTTCTAGATGGAAATAAAATATGGATTTTTTTCTTCTCTATACATGTTTTTAACTTTTGATAGATAGTTTTCAAACCCTTTGAAGGTTCATTTTGAGAGGGTTTTTTGTGAATTGAGACTATTAAGCCTAATAGTGTTGTTTTGCTTGGTATGTCCATAAGCTTGAAAATATATATTCGCCTAGCAATGCTCAAGAACTTAGCAGTTTAATTGATTAGACAACGCGTCATTTAGGAAAGGTTAAATTTTCACTGAAAATTAAACTCTACTTCCATTCAAAATAATATTTTAACTCGCCAAGTTGCTCATAAGTTTTAGAGTGCAATTACAACCACGTCATTTAAAGATAACTTTCGCTTGGACGTAAAGTTGAACTGTTAGATCATTTTGATGTATCACACTTGTTTAATCTAAAATTTTAGATTAACATTTATATATTTTCAATAATATTTAAAGTAAAAAGTTCACCGAAAATGACCTCTTTTGAGAAGAAAATCCACAGCCAGCTCGTGGTGGAAGAAGAGAAAAACTGTCCCTGCTGCCAATCGCGTCATGGGATATACCTTTCAGACTCTAGCTTGTCCTTTTCCTTCCTCCTCGTGGTGAAAACTCACTTGATTCTATGTTGGTGAATGATATTTTTGAAATCATTCTACTATCTGGTTTGGTTTTTGTACATTCTGGTAATCCTCTTCTCTGTTTTGACATTGTGCAATCTTCGTCACCTTTAGAACGATGATATGTGAAGCTAAAGATTGTTATTCTTGAGCAAAGGGAGATCTTATCATTAAGAGCAATCAGTTCTTTCCACATTGAATCTCGATGTGTATGCCACTTGTTCCAAAAAGTCTAGCTCAATTCCAGTTTCTGACGACTATAATACTAAGTTTGAATGTCATCGTCAATGTCGTGGGCATACACTCGCTACATAACATACATCGCTGTCAGAGGTACACCACACATACACATAACACATGAACGATGTCATACACATACACAAGTGTACCACAATCGCTCTCCTAACTGGCGGTTAGGTCTCTCTAATTCCAGATAGCTCCATATCTCAACTACGTGATATACACCTTCATGGTTGCAAGGATCAGGAGGCCGGGTGCTACATCGCCCCATCGTTAGTCGCATGTCTGCAATCCATACCACGCAAAGATCTAATCGGCTATCCCTGCTATATACATCGAGGATAAATCCACCGTCCAGTAGGAACGACACAGAGAGGTGGAGTCAAACATGACATGTGCCAACCTCTCGAAGAACCATCACACACCAACGTACGGACTGTTCCATCAGCAGACCCACACAACATACACCTCAAGCCCGTGCGTACAACTGCTAAGCTTGGGTCAACGGTACCATCAATGTTGGGAAGATGACATGGCGTGCAATTACGCACATGGTCCTTTCACACAACACCATCACGGCCCTCTAACATGAGTACTCCAGAAGATAACACCTCCCGCACTCGTAAAATAGTGCGCCCTGCGGTCACATCCAACGTCGTCGGTGCGGTCTGCTGTAGATAGATATAATCGTCAGGATGAAATCTGCGAATCGACGGTCGATAACCTCCTCCTCGGATAGTCGCATATCGCAACGTGTCTCTATGCTGAGCAATTGCTAAGTTCTCAAAAGCCATAGGCATAACTCTCCGAAATGTCTCTGCTTGTTGAGAACATGTTCTCACCCACATATCCAGGTCATCAAGGTCCAGCACCTCAGCAGAATCACGACGGATGACCGAAGGTAGATCTGGATCTCGGCCATACAATAGAAAATACGGTGAGAAGGAAGCCAAAGACGTTTATCGGCTGAAACGGTAGCCCATAGCCAACCATGGTAACTGCACATCCCAGTCTCCCAAGTGTCCCTTCTGCAAGCCATACTTGCGCAATCTTCTCTTCACCGTTTGAACTACCCTCTGCGTCAAACCATCTGCCTCAAGATGATCTCGAGATGTAGTCCGATGATCAATCAGCGCCTGATCACACAAGGCCGGAAACTCACCAAGGAACTCTGTACCTTGGTCTGTCAACACTTCAGCTGATGCTCCAAAACGACTCAGCACTCGATCTAAGAACGCATACGCCGTCCTTTCACTCGTCTTGTCTGATAATGTCACCAACTCAATCCACTTGGAGAAGTGCTCCATCATCACCAACACATACCGATGATGACGTACAGTCAACGGTAAAGATCCCGCAAAATCTAAACTCCAACGGTAACCTAACCTCATAATCGGTAAGGGGTGTAATTGTGGAGTAGGAGCATTAAACGATGCTCGTACTTGATCACAAACCACACATCATGCGACAAACTGTTACACATCGACGTGCATACCACGCCACCAATACTGTCCTTGGAGTAAGCTATGCGTACGTTTCACTCCAAAATGTCCCAACTCCTCATGAGCATGTCGTACTAACTGTGTCCTCTAGGATGGATGTGGCACTATCCGTACTCTCCCATGATCCCACACTCGAAGTACATGTCGTCTTTCTCGTCGAAATCTTTTCGTTCGTTGAAGAACACGATCTCTTTCTTTGGCACTTACTGTGCGTACCACCACACCAGTACGTAGATATTCCATCACGGTCACATGGTCATGGATATCTCGCTGGTTTGGAACACCATCTCCACCCTCAGGATCTGGAGACCGTCATCTACTCTCTCACTTGAGAAAGATACGACTTGGTCCTCCATACTATAGTTCATGACCAACACACAAAGTAAGACAGATGCATGCCACCCTGGCACTATCTCCTCATCAACCTCGTCATGTCATCGAGCCCCAGTCTGATCCTGCTGACTCGTGCATGGCTTACGACTCAACCCATCAGCATCTAGGTTTGCAACTCCCGGTCTATGCACTACCTGGAAGTCATACTCATGTAAGATCAGAGCCCATCGTGCAAGCTTCCCTGTAAGCTTGTCGGACTCCATCAACCACTTGAGCGGCTGGTGATCAGTGATGAGAGTAAAGGGGTTCCCAAACAACAGTAACATCGAAAGTGTGCAACAGCCCACACTGCAGCTAAACACTCCCCCTCGTACGAATTGTACCTCGCCTCCGCCGAATTGTTGGAGCGATTGACGTACGCTGTCGTGCGCATACACATCGCTACACAACATACATCGCTGTCAGAGGTACATCACACATACACATAACACATGGACGATATCATACACATATACAAGTGTACCACAATTTCACTCACAAGACTACCCACCATAGCCAGGAGCTTGAAGACTCAACTCGAAGAACTAAGGCCTCCAAGCCCTACCTGCGAAGTATACCCCTAGTGGGCTCTCCCACCAACTCGCGCTAACGGCACTAACGGCCTTACCGGGATGCGTCACTTCGCACTCGGTCAACCTAGCCGAGGTGCCAAACTGACGTGACACCAAAACAAAGTTGAAGTGTTTAGTAGAAGAGCAATATCACAGATGAATAGTACATAGTACTATTCATCTGTTAACATTCGAACGAGTGCTTTTATAGATCATGTGCGTACCAAAGATCACATCAAGTACTTTTATTATGCTTTGGTATTAAGGCAAAAAACGATGCAAGAGATTTTGGTGCACTCCAATAGGCATATCGATGATTTATGAATTGTTTTAAAACTGTTAATTTCGTGTACATGACAGTTTGCTAAACCTGAAGTTTCCAAAGCATGTTACTCTGTTGAAGTTGATTTGTATCGGACTAATAAGAATGGTAAGTTAATAAGTAGATGATTTTGACTACTACCGTAGCAGTTATATGCATGAGCGAGTTTTGAACAAGGTCCATTCTTTCGACTCATGTGCGATGAGATTATCTACTAGATAGACATGTAAGTGTCACTGATCTCTTCTCTTCGCTTCTAGTTTCTTTGCAATTTGAGAAGTAGAGCATGAACACCTTCAATACATAGGGCTCCTTCAAGTGAGGGGTCATTACATAGCAGAATATTCACTGCACTAAAAAGATGAGCTATGTAGCATTTGAAGTTAAACTTTGTGGAGTTAGGCTCAGAAAGACAATATATGTTTGAAATGCTCATTCAATTCTTATGTTCTGTTTATGTTCTTTTTATTCGTTGAAAATCAGAATTTTCTATATACTCCTGAATTTATGAATTGTCGATAGTTGAAAACGTCCTCCAAAGGCCATTAGAGCTTAAATGAACTTCAAGTTGTATAATTGTTTTATGCACAAGGTCCTTTGAAGTACTACTGTAAGATCCGATGGCTGAGCAAAGTTCATACCATTCTTACTCTTTGTGATTCTTTAGAGTGGGTTCTTTGTTTCATTGGCTAATCATTTTCCCTTGGAGGATCATGGCGTAGTTAGTTCTTTGTTTAGCAAAGTAAGGTGGTTTAAAATCATTAATTGTTTGTATTTTTTAACCAAAAGTACTTTCAAGTCTTGCTTTAGTGAGTAAAGCTTTGGAAGGAACAGCCCCTCATAAACATTCCGGTACCTACTCATAAAAACAGTGATCTGCTTGAAAACAATGATTTGATAGTAAAAAAGGGCACAAAATGACAATTTGGAGTGTTTTCTTGGAAATTTGAACAAATTAGAAATCTCATTTTAAGAAAAAGTGAGCGTTGATCTGCAAACGAGCAAACGAGTACAAAATGTATGAGGATCCGAGTAAACTCCAAAACTCCAAAATGGCTCCAAACGACCATCTTACGACCATCTTATCCCATCGATACATTTGGACGCATTATGTTATGATTCTCTTTTGATATAAAGTTTAAGATATATGGAAATCTTTAATTGATAATGAACTTAAATTTTTCAGTAAACTTCACTTTAACTTTCATCCAAGTTTTATACAGTTGTCGAGAATATGCAACAATCGACACAATGGGGAGTCGGGATGCATATGTAGGACGCCAAAACTTCGCTTATACAATGGGTTATAGAATTCTAATGTTACATCTATATTCTGGAAATAGTTAATTGTCAAGATCTCCTATATGATATGACAGTGACAGTTTTTAACTGATATTGGAGATCATCTGTATTGATTATCATGTATCACACGTACTTTCTGAAGATTGGATAAATTAACAATTGACCAGTCTTTCGTTTCAAAGGGACGAAATGTTTCTGAGAAAAATGAGAAGAAAGACCAGAACAGCACTCGGCTTTTACCGACTTGTTTCAGTTTCAAAGTGCATGTTCCTGTACATCTTCTGGGCTAGCTGATGACAATAACTAGTCGGAGATCAACAACCATGGCTCCAACGACTCTTATGTATCGACTTGATTACCGCACTAGTCATGTGTTCCATATGTAACATGTTACACGAGTTATTGATTCCCGAGTGCTTGAATCCGGTGCTTCAATGTTTGCTGCAAGAGTCGCATATGGCAGAGCATCATTACATAAACGGACAAGCGGTCGATTCCACCTCGTGGAAGCGCAGTACCGGAAAAATTGTATATCATGGTGCACTGGTAAAGCAGTTTCCGCAGTAACTTCACCCGCACACTTAGGTAAGCCCCAAATAGTTTTGAACCCATGGACGTAGAAAGTGAGTAACAACGAGTGGTGTACATGCACGCTAACTTGGACCAAAGAGAAATGTGTAATGAAAGCACATTTCCAGATGGTACCCCCAGCTAGGTAGGGAAGTGCAGAAGAAGATTGCAAGTACAGTATGCGATGCGTACATTAACGATCTAAGTGAAAGAGCATCAATAACTGGAGCAAATATTTACTGAAGGAGGAAGGAGGCCAACTCCACGGATGCTATATTTGTTCCTTCAAGGCCACGGCGAAGCACAAATTGTTGACCAAGACTTTCAGGAATGTGAACTAAGCCTACGAGCCTCGTCTTGTCTCACCCCACGACTGCTCTGCAGGAGTGCTGAGCGCACTGCTTTATGGGGGCTCATCACCCAGATAGAACCAGAGACCCAGAGGATAACCCTGGTACAGATATCACAGCCTTGGGCGACAAGATGGACCTTCAATTCTGTTTGGCGTTGTCTGTCTAGTTCGAATGCGCGATAACCCCATCCTTCAGCTCCGACTCGTCTGTCCTACCGTTGGCCCAACGGTGCCGACTGCGGAGTAGCTTCCTCCAGTGTTCAGTTAGAGATGCTTTGTATGCATCTGTCTCTGTTGACTGGAACTTGAGAATGATGCGAATAGCCCACTTGGCCAGTATCAAGGAAGGGCCTCATTGATGCACTTGACCAAGATGTCTACGGCCTTCTCTAGTTCTTTGTCGGTGATAGTGAGGGGTGGTGCCAGTCGAATGACATCACCTTTCCCTGCGGTGATGAGAATCATGCCTGCTTCCCTGGCTGCTTCTACTACGGGGTTTGCCGAGACATCGAGTTGAATTCCTACAAGAAGGCCAACTCCACGGACTTCCACTACATGCTTGTTCTTGCCCACTAGCTTCTCTGTCAGGGAAGTTCGCACTTGGCAGCCTTTCGATGCAACACTATCCAAAAAGCCAGGTTGCAGGAGGCGGTCTAGTACCGCCAGTGCAGCAGCGCACACCAGAGGACCACCAGCGAACGTGCTCCCATGGTCCCCATACGATATGGAAGAAGCTACAGCCTCCGTCACCAGCACTGCACCGATCGGCAAACCACCTGCCAAAGGTTTGGCCAAAGTCATGATATCCGGCTGCACTCCGTAGGGTTCATGGGCCCACAATTGCCCGGTCCTTCCCAAACCACACTGGACCTGATATCCGCAAATACACACATTACTGCAAGCATTTCAGTTGAAGCAGTGACGAACCGAACAGAGACGTCATCATCTTCCTAGATTTTGAGTTAGTCTGGTACAGGCATAAAAAATCAGATACAAACCTTCCCAATCCAGATGTCTGCTCTACATATCTTTTCTGTCCACACATCAGAGGATATGCTCGAACTACATGATCAAAGTCTCTCTTGCAATCATTCTTTCACTCTCGCCATAAACCATAGACCGTCAACCGTAACAAACCGTAAACTGATGAGTGGTCATATGAGAGAAGAACTGACAGCTCAGTTAAGTACAGAGGAAGAAAGCGAGGAATGTAGGCTACGAACTCTACTCTCACAGAGGCTGCTACCTTGACAAACTATGGAAGAACTGAAGGCAGAAATCTGCTGCCTCGAAAAGTCCACAAATGAAGGGTTACTGCAGATTTTGGAAGAATAAAAATCCTGCTGCGAGAACTTAAGAAACAAGACTGGCATGAGAAATTGAACGCTTGCAAGGAGAAGCATAAAGATAAGCAGCATACCTCGTCAAACACGAGAAGTGTTCCAGTCTCATCGCAGAGCTTGCGAAGACCACGGAGGAACGAGGCAACTGCAGGATATACACCACCTTCACCTTGCACGGGCTCAACAAAAATGGCTGCCACTTTCCCACCTCTGGCCAGCTTCTCCACTCCCTCAAGGTCTCCAAAATCATAAAAGTGTGCTCCAGGAATGAGAGGCTCGAAAGGGGTACGGTACTGGATTTTGCTGGTCAGGGATAGAGCGCCGAGCGTCCTGCCATGGAAGCCGTTGTTGAAAGCTACCAGGTCCGTCGCCTCGTCTTGTTTGCCGAGTTTCAACCACCGCTTATCGTCTTTCTTCTCTGCATTGACGCGCTGGTATTTGCGCGCGAACTTGATCGCTGCCTCGTTTGCTTCCGTCCCAGAGTTCGCGAAGAAAACTCGATCTGCAAACGAAGACTGCAAGAGCCGTTCGGCGAGTTTCACCTGCGCAGGAAAAACATACATCCATGCCATATGAATTGACACTCCATAGACTGACAACTCGACCAATGTAGTTTCTCAAAACCAAAGCAAACTTACCCTCACGGCCCCTTCAGGGAGGCAGTGATCCCTACGTATGATAACGGTGGTCGTCACTACCCCGGAGAAGAACTGTCTCCATGGAAGCCTTCTCTTGGAACCCAAACTTGAACAAATTCAACTACAGATTACAGCTCATGACAAGCGGAACAATGATAGCTGGAGAAATCAACGTTGGTTGGTAAGAAATCTCGTATAATCAGGGCCTCTGATCGACTTACACGGATGGATGGATGGATGCATATGTTCAGAGGGACCTACAGGGAACTGGTAAACACCCAATATAGGCTAGACGTCGTCCTACCGAAATTAGCAACTTGGAGTACAAATCAAGGTAAACATCTAAATGTTCCGGAATATGGTAAGGCCCAGATGCAGCTCGAAGGAAAATCGTCATTCTGATCTTTGTACTGATTAATGTTGTTAACGGCGCAACGCACGCAGAGCTGGCTTTGAAAAGATGTGTAAAATAAGGCAATGGCAAGCTTTCAAGAACCCGAGTAGGTTTGAGCAACTTAAAGCGGAGAGAATTAGGGTTCAACCAGGCAGGCTTGCATGCGCATTCAGGATTCAAGGGACAAAAAAGGAGAATAAGAAAGCTCGTGACGGGCAGACAGACCTGAGGGATGGAATGATACAAATTGCTAACATGCGTCAGGATAGAAGCCTGCTCCGTGACCGCCTTTACCCACGAATCATCCCCATGTCCCAGAGCGTTCACAGCGATGCCAGCAGTCATGTCTAAGTACTCCTTGCCCTCTGCATCGGTGAGCCAGCATCCTTGACCACTCACGAACACCAGCGGAGCTCTGGCGTAAGTCGGCACGAAATACTTCTTGTCAGCGTCCATCACCTCCTGAGAACTCATATTCTGCGCAGCCTGCAATCTTTCTTCCGCCAAGCGCACGGCAGCATCTCGAGCAGCATCGCTCTGCTGCCATTGCAGAGGAGGACTCCGCGCACTGCACGCGGCTACTCTCACCATTCTCGCTCCTCCACTCCCGACAGATCGTCTCGGAAGAAACTCACCATTGTAAGTTGAGCTACTTCCCCACACAGAACTACTGCACGAAGAAGCGAGTTTCGTCGCCGCACCCATGATTGCCAAGCAATTTTCTTCCAAGAACCCGCTTGGAAACCAAGCAGTCACGCGCGCACAATCCAGTATAATCCTGATTGCCAATCCGTTCGTAATTCCACCCAGCTATGAAGAAGTTCAGCTCATCAAAACTCCTGGCACCTACCCAACCGATGATAGATCATACATAGATCATACGTTTTGTTCCTAAAACCCCTGGGGGTTGGACCGAGTAGCCCTTAGATTCTCTCTGCTACTTTCTCCTTTTCCTGAGCACATAGACTTTCAACTACTAAACCTTCGCCCTCTCCGTGGCAGACAAACTCTCTTCTCCGATCACACGATTTGACCGCGTGTACAGGTAAAGGGTCCTGAGGCTTGTTTGATAGTCTTTTCACACACTGACCAACATGGAAAGTCCAAAATAGCTTGTTCAGGCTCGACGTGATCTCTACGCACTCCTGTCGGGCATATGTTAGTGTATTCTCATCTATTTTTATGTCGGAACCTGCCTGTCTGTGCGAACTCCCCCGTCAACCTTCAACCTGAACTTCGGTAAGCCAACTGCACAACCTCCGTTCCTCTTCCTTAGTTGCAGCTTCTACGTCTGGCCTACTGTTGTTCTACTCACAGCTCTATTTTCTCTGCTGATGGGACGGCTTTGAAGTTTGACCATCCCTCTTCCTGTTTACCGACTAATACATGTAGTTCGCTTTGAAGTTTCACCTTCGCCTGTCTCCCAGTTTTGTGCCACTCTTGTCTTCTCAGAGGTAAGGAGAATCACGATTTTTTTCTCTTCTCGGTCCTCCACTCTTCGGACTACGACCAAATGAGGATATCTGACGGTCCGCTAGTGTGCAGTGGCATTTCACTACTAATGATAACACTGCAAGCGACTTTTCCTTCCTTGCTTGCACTGACATAGTTGTTACTTTCCGCTTTTTGCTTGGCTAGGGATATTATTCACCACAGAGTGTGTGAAGGAACTGGTGCTCTCGGTTTTCGTGCCTCTATACTCGAAAATTCCTGAATTCGGTGAAATCTCTCTATCCTTGTCCTCGCCTTACGACGTGGACAAAAGGACACAGAAGTGGTGGGATCATCGACCCTGGCCCACTCATCCTCTCTGTTCGGCCTTTACGAGCTTCATGCAGTCAAGGAAAGACCTACTGGGAGCTTCTACCCCTGCACACCTTTTATGCTTCAACCCTACTACAACAACTTCGCCTAGGTGACCGTGGAAAAGTGGGGGCTACTAGTGGGTCGTTAATAGGTCCTTAAGAAGGGTGCCATTCTGTAGTTGGTCTAGCGGACCCCCAGGCACGGAAGGATACCCCGGGACCGTTGGACTTACCTACTTGATTTACCTACCTATCGAGTAAAATCAATTGCTGTTCAAGTTTATTACGGCCCGTCATGAACTCCTAGAGAAGTAGAACTTATGAGCCAAGGAAATCCAAGACGGTCGGACTCCGATAACTTCTTTCAGGTAAAGACTTTGCTAGATGAATTCATGTGGTAAGAGTAGAAAACTGCAGCCGCCAACTGATGATAGTGTTACTGATGCAGCACAAGTGAGAAACCGTCCACTACATCATATATCAGAACAGTAAATGCCTGCATGCATAACGAGGGTAGAAGAAACTCCCACCAAAGGGGCAGGAGGTTAAAATTCCAGAGAACAGCAACTAGAAGAACTGCAGGTACACTACTGTACCCATATTCACCTTTCTATCTAAAGGAACAAAGTCTTACAGCAAGTCTGTCCGATACCAGTAGCATGGACCACTCGGGTACTAGCTGGACAGTCAGCCACCCCATATTGGCACAAGCGTGGATGGCGCAGCGCATGTCTGGCGCAGGCGCCATGAATATGATCTTGCTGCTAGCGGGTCGATTACGGATCAACCGACCCAACCGACCCAGAGGGAGGAATAACTGTTACCCTCCTTTTGCATCCGCAAGAGTCGATCACCAAGAAACTTGGCTTTCAAGTAAAGGATAACAGTTTATGACTAGCTCATCCCTGAAGAGTCCAATCCAACTAGATTGTCGATGAAGTTTGCAAGGTAGGCTGCCAATGTATCTCGTTTGAATACTGCGTCTTCTTCTTCAGTATCCTGATTATCTCCCGCCGGCTCAAGTTCAAACTCTGCAGCTCCTAACGCTCTGTCCAAATCTGGTTGAGAGTTCCACTCGGCATCCACCTCTACATCTTTCCTCATTATAAGAATGTTATGAAGCACACAGCAAGCACCGATCACCTGAGGTACTAATTCAATATCCAGAAGGCAGGGAGTAGATAGCTCTCGAAACGTAGACCTCAAAATTGCGAAACTCTGATCGACCAATCGTTTTCCTTCCAGCAACTTGTGGTTATACTTGTTTTGCACCGGTCCAAGTTCTTCTCCGTTAGCGTATTTGTATGGTGTCATAAGCCAATTCAAACATGGATAGCCTGAGTCGCCAAGTAGATAAGGCTCGACCTGCAAAGAACTACCAGGCAACGTGAACGAATCCTCCGTCAATAAAATGCCACGGTTGATTCTGTCAAAAAGGCTGGAGGCCCTGAGAACTCCACAGAAATCCATGGACCCTGCCTGTCCTACATACACAGATGTAAACTTCCTCTCGTGGTTGCAAACCACCTGCAAAACGACGCTGTACTCCTGATTAGCATTCATGTAGGCCCAAGGATCCTCAGCAGGTGCAACTATAGGTATGTCGCATCCTCCGACCACTCCAGCGCAGTTCGGGAATCCACAAACTTGCTGGATTCCAGTGATCGTTTCATGGAACGCTTGCCCGCTAGGCCATTCGATGTGCTTTCCGAGAACCTCAATAATTCCAGGGATGACCTGCCTCAGAATACTGTACAGAGTGCTCCTGCCGATCCCAAACTTGCTCATAATTTCCGCCGATCGACAACCTGTCACCAACTTGTAAATGCAAGCAGCTAGTCTACAAGGAACAGGAATCGCTTGTCTGTAGTTCGTGTCATTCTTCCTGATGTGAGGAGCCATCTTGTCACATAACCAAAAGAATGTCTGCTGTGACATTTTCATGATCTCCTGCCACTTGTCGTTGTAGTAAAGTTCGAGGAAGAAGCGGTAAAAGTAATCTCTACTTTTTGGTCGCACCCACATTCCCCATTCCAGTTCCATGAACTTCATATAGGCTAGACAGGTCTGCCTGTCCATCTTAAAACACTGAAACATATAATCATCAATGCCACGTTCATGACTGCGCAGTGTCTGCAAACCGAGAGATATATTCCTGCTGCGTGGTATTCTCAGGCCCTGTAAAAGTTCTGGAAATATTGCGAGTGCCTGCTGCAAAACCAAAATGACCTGAATCACAAGGAGCAAAAACCTTTTCTTCAACTCCTCAGGTGTGGGTCGTGATCCTCGTTCATCAAGATAAATTGCGTCTATTTCACCATCAAGAGCTTGCCCGTGCTCGATCAAGGAGTCAGTCATACGGAGCAACTGTTGCACTTGGCTCTGGTCATACCGATCACCAGAAATGGACTCTGGGTTGCAATCCATATCCTCCATCTCCAGGTCTCCAGCTGGTTCTGCTGCCATACCCCTCCTGCACCAGGAGCATCCCCAAGTCAGCCACTCCTGAGACAGATCACCGACAAAACGAGGTGTCTACTGGTCCCTCTCTCTCTCCCACTCTCTCTCTCATGTGTGTTCCCCTCTCGCGTTTTAGAAGGCCAGTACAGTACGTATCTAGCCAAGCGTTACATCCTTTTCATCCCGCCTTTGGGTACTGAACAAGAACGAGAGGTTACGGTGGTAGAAGCAATAACAGAACTGGGTTCTGGCGGCGAACATGGTAAATGATGGATGAAGGAGCTTAGAGGGAGTGTGTGCGCTGTCACACACATGATAAGCACGCAATATATGCAACAAGAGCAGGCTTGTCGAACTATCACTGTTGATGTGTTTCGGGAGTCCAAATAGTAGTCCCGAGGTAGAGTATATTATGGTTTGCAAAGCTGAACGGCAGGTAACCGTTAGTGCACGAGGAAGCACGGGCGAGCACAAATATTGCAGAATCTTCACCAGCAGGAACGTGAAATAAACAAGCACAGATCGAAAAGCAATCATCAAATTTGTACATTACCTGGTGCAACTGCATCAACAACAAAGAATATGCCAAATACAGTTTAGTCGAACCAGTCAAGGGAAGTAACGGAAGAGTCTACATTGCAGTTCACAGATCTCAACATTTAGCTACGCGAATGAACAATAATCAGGCAGTAGGTAATGCTATCATGCCAGAATCAAGTACACTAATACCCACCTCTTCTTCTGCCTGAAAGTGTGGAGTTTCTATTCTGGCTGAAAACACTCTTCCAACATCTTTGAGGATCAACAAAGTGAGCGAACCAATACACCACGGGAGATGAAGGTAGACGCTGCATTACGCTACGAACGGTATCTGATTCGACTCCTGACCACCAATCCGTTACTACGATACATGGCAGGTAAGAAGTCAACAAGAGTAGTCAGCTTGCGTCGTCTGTGGGAGAGCAAGGATTCACAGGAAATGAGTTTAGATCTGTGTGAGAGGTCAGTGACAGTCCAGGGACAGCGGCAAGACTTACCCTTCCGCTTTTGCGGGGAATCTCAGGCGTAGAAGTTTCAACTTACACAAGTAACCGACCAGAACCTGTGGCTAATGTCAGAACGTATACTCTGAGTGGACTACCAAAAAGCAGTGACATTTGACCACTATCAGCTGCAGGGATTTTTAAGTAGGGATTAGCATGAAAGTCTTCTCTGGGCTGCACACCATCTTCCTTGAATCTCCCTGACAAATGCATCGGGGACTCGCTCGACCTGCTGTATCTAGCTGTAGTGAAGTCAACTCCAGACGGTCAGACTCGAAGTACTGCAAAGACAGATACGCAGCTGAACAGTACAAGTCGGTGATCCGGCAAACAGGAGCACCAACGAGCCCCAACAAGCAACATCAAGACTTCCACGATACAACTGGACCACAATAAAGATAAACTCATCCGAAGCTGTCTAACAACAAAGAAACTTCTAATACTAAGAAATAACATACGTGAGCATCAAAGGTAAACATGTTATTAGGAAGTGGCTTGTGACCTCCTCCCCATTCACAATACGCTACAAGCCAAACCACATCTTCCACCTAGGTAACAGTCTTCTACATCCCCGAGGCCAGTGCATGTGGCTCCAGAAGACAGGCGCCCTAATGAAACGCTCTGGAAGGACAAGAGACGAGGGACGACAGAAACAAATCCACCCTACCATCAGCTCAAGTTCTAGAGACACAAAATAATGTGCACCTTCAACTCCTGAAGACAAAAAGTTGCTCCAAACGTATTGACATTAATTCGCAAGGTATTCTCGCATCAAAATTGTACTAGGGTTACTGGTCATATCTTGTTCGCTATCTTATCCAGAACCTCCATGACTGAGCACATCGCATTTGCAATTCTTTCCCTATCTCTAACCATGCTCTCCCTGTCTCTAGTCTCCATCTCAAGCTTCCGCTCTTCTATCTGTAGTCTGCGTTCCTCCATGGCAAGCACAAGTCTAAGCTCTTCCCTCTTATCATCTCTTTGTACACTCAGCGCTTCAACTATTGACTTATTCGACTCTTTCAGTAGCTCTAAAAGGGCATCAGGCCCTCTACTCCTCTTCCTTTTGCCCGTACTTTGTCTCAAGATATCTCCTTCTCCAAAGGGACTCCTTCCAGACATCATGCCACACTCCCCTTTCTCTTCTGGATTCGTGCTCAGATCATCGCTAAGAGTTGTTCCGTTTGCATCACCTAAGGAGTCGACAAAAGCTTTGTGGGCGCCGTTAGGACCTGAAGGCGCTCCCTCACACATTGTATCAAAACACTTGGCGTTCCGATTTACATTTTTCTGACCCAAAAAGGAGTTAAGCATGTCCCACAACCTTCTATCGAACGAAGTTGGCAACCTCTTTTCACTCTTCTCTTCTTTGGACATCATCCAGTAATCACCCGACCCAGCTTCACTACTGCTGACCTTAATCTTTTTCCAGCTGTTGTACAAAGCCTCCCACTTTTGTCTTATTTGCTCAATAGATCTTGCCCGGAACAGTGAACACTCTTTCATGTATTCCTGCACCTTGGTCCACTTGTCCGTAGTGCTTGTAAATTTCAGCAAACTGCCATTTTCTTTCTCCTCCCATTCTCGCTTTTTGGCCTCAATTAATCGGACAGTTTCCTCCCACGTCCAATTTTCTGCCCTTATTCTTTTCTCCTTCCCCTTGCTTGCAGTGGATTGGGGGGGAACTACAGCCATAACAGTGTTATCTGAAGGAGATTGATTATCGAAATTTTCAAGGCCTGCAACGCGGCATATAGGTCGAAAACACTTTGAGAAACGTTGCTTGCAAATCTACCGCCCCTTGGTAATCCTCCAGGAGAGCGAAATCCAAACTAAAGACTCCACACAAAACTAACCTATCCCGATCCCATCTTGAAACGTTTGAAGCTAGTGATCATAACTGACAGCAAAACTTGAAAAGCCCCCTTGGACGAGAACACCACTTAGCCCAAGCACAAGTGCCTTCTAGTAGTTCCGTACCAGTCATGCTGAACGGGGAAGAAATATTACTGGGAACTGGACCCCGACAGAGTATCCTAGTCCGCCTTCCTGTCAAACAGCTAAGACGCAGAAACGCTGTTTTCATTATACATGCCGCCATGGACAGGACGTCCAGGCTCTCACTTTCTTCGTATGACTTGCAACTTCAGGTCACAATAAAGCAGCGGAGTTTGACACAAGCGGACACTACAGACAAGAGCCACAAGGACGAGCCACGATAGAAATCTTGAAGATGGAGCAACTGCATTCCAGACACAGACGAGAATGCCGAGCAGGATGATTGTTCACATATGGTATATCACGAACCAACCGCTGGGAAGTGTGCTACGACTACTGGTTCAAATGCGCTCCCCACTAATGAGGAGTAGAAAACACTCGTTAAAATCGCTAGACGCTCGTTGGCTACTTCCTCTCGAGAGAAAGGGTGGGTGTCTGGTAATACATCTAACAGTTCGATGGCAATAAACACTTCACAGCATACGTGGCAGCTATCACGAAACAAGCCTCCCAAAGTAATCCTCCTAACAAGAGTGTCACAACAAGTCCACCCTCAGGGAAGAAGGCAGCCTGCTCACCTTAAGAGCTATCACTTTACTCCACGCTCCTTATTCACGCACAGAGTGGTCTCCATGCACTTGTGCCTGTATCTTTCTGCCCTTAGCACGAGACACAGGGGAGATCAACAACGTCAACTTTGTTCGTAGGCTCCATGTACGTCGTACCTTCCTTACAGCATAAACTGCACTTGTCAAGCATATTCCTTCCTACCACATACTAGAGCAACAAATATTCTTTTCAAGCTGAGCTCAATCCAACTGTTGAATCAGTTTGAGGTTTGAATCACCGTGAACGATTTAGCTGCGGGAAAGTCAGAGGTGTACTTGGTCCTGTATAACAATTCCGGCGGGACTCCAGGCTTTCTGAATCTGTCTTAAGTCTCTTCTGATGAGGTTGCGGAGAACTGTATACAACCATGGGAATGATCTAAGTACGATGCAACCATGAACAGAGCATCCACCGGTGAATATCTGCTAATTACCTGAGTCCATAATCTATGCACAATCTCATTCAAGCTCAGCTACCTGAAGAAGATCCTAGGAGAGAACACTTCTAAAACACAAAGCGGAAGAGCTGGAGACCCCAGATATCCAAGAAAAAGACTTGATTCCACTCAAATGCTGCGATAGTGAGGGGTAATCTCGCACCATTGTCAAATCCTTATTCACACACTTACAGCTTTGACATATTTATCTTCGGTATCGGTTCGGGAAAGCATATATGATGTTTGTGACTAAAAATAAAGGTGCTACAACCAGTTTCGCAACCACGTTCAAACCCCAAACTATCAAAAATATAACACTAATGACAACACGACAAACTTTGTGAACAAGAAAACAGTCGTGGGGCATTCAAGTTTCCTGCTTGGTGACAGGCTGAACCTTTCGGAGCTTCGTTTCAGAGGAAATCACCAGAGAAAAGTTTGAAGAATTGACAGGTCTCATGGTCGGGAAACCACAGAAATAGACAGGCAGCTAGTAGCAGAAAATCTTAATACACAGCCTAATCCTTCGACAATAGCCACGATTACAACGATACTCAAACAGGAACGAAGGAAAAAGTCTAAAGACACACCTGTAAACATGACGGTCGAGTCGAAGAGAAGGAAGAGCAAGAAGCAACGAGATTGCAGCTCTAGGAATCCCTCGGAAGAACTGCATAAGCCGACAAGACCAACAGTACTTAAAAAACTTCAAAACCCCTGCATTGTTGTGAAAAACCCCGAAACGCACTGCCCACACGACCACTTTGTGACCTAATCACCCCAGCCTGTAGCCTGCGTGTTTCTACTGCAATTTTTAGCGCAGGACAAGAGCCAGAGCAAGAAACCTTGCCAGTTCCTCATCTCACCGCTGACTGGCAGGGGACGGAAGGCTCTGGTCAGACAGGTTGGGGTTTATGGCGAAGAATACTCACTCTAGGCTCGCACGCTCGCTCCCATGCTTTATAATAACCGTTCCTTCTCTCATTCTTTTCGATAATTCCAATCGGCTGCTGTCAGACACCAAGCTCAGGTGGTCACAAAACACACCTGGAAAACCAAAGCAAGCAAGCAATTCTAGCCTCACCAGTCTGCTGATGTGCTATTTGGCTTGCTGTACAGTGAAACGCAATGACAAAAGAATGACAAAAGACCCGCGAGTAGTAGTGACGACCATTACCGCCGACGCTAACGGGGAACACCAGAACGAAAGCAAGCACCAAGCCCGCCAGATAGCCAGACAGACACAGATCGATCATCGATCACTGCGTCAATTGGCTTAACGATCACGCCTGAATGTGCTACCTTCATTCCTCCGACGGTCGACGCTTCTGTTTACATGCGCCAGTAAGCAATTTCTACGGCTGTCACACCAGCGTCGTCTGCTGTCCTTCCGCCGTCGGTGCCAGACTCTCAATTAGCCTCTCTTGTGGTCGGGAGATATCAGATAATCATAGAGGAGTCTGATCAAGTCAAGTACGACATTCGTTCTAGGGGTATGATAAAGTAAATATGTAACATTGTAAGCAATGTGATAGATGATACCAACAATTAGTGCATACTTCCTTGTGTATTATTCACTTCTTCCATCTTCGGAAGAGAGGAATAATGCGAAGAGTTTTTTAACCTTTTCGGTGAGAAGGGTGAGATGATAAAATAATTTTGACAAGACAAGAAGTCTTTCTTATGGTTCTTGGAACACGCTTCGAGCTATATAGCTTATATAGGTTTTCTCCGAAGTTCACATATACACTTTGTATATAATATATGAAATTTATGTTTAAAATATATTTTATTTAAGGTTAGTTTACATTCTCATTTGATATTTATAAAACTACAACTAATATTTCTTCAACATTCTATATAATCTGGTAATTAATAAGTCCAAAAGTTTGATAAGACTCCACTGCAATGTCCGGTCTATTTGCACTACTAGATTTTACTCTCTCCACATGTTTGATTGATTTTGGTGGGTGCATCCGCTTCTCTCATCTGTGTCATGATCTCTCTGGTTCGGTGTTTGCTTCCAACCGTTGTTT
Organism: Asterella californica; assembly: GCA_036924285.1. Lineage (NCBI taxonomy): Eukaryota > Viridiplantae > Streptophyta > Marchantiopsida > Marchantiales > Aytoniaceae > Asterella > Asterella californica. The sequence goes on along the minus strand of JAYKYS010000010.1, from coordinate 18,170,603 downwards.
CTTCTCTTCAGAAGCATTGGCTTCTGTAGCTTCCCGTTGGGCACTCCAAGTCTTCTTCTCGGTTACCAGATTAGTTAGTTTGCCTCTGAACCTCAAGACTTCATGCTCCTTCTATTGAAATCGCATCTGCAACTCCTGATGGATCTTCCGAAACTGAGTAATCTCCTTAGCAGAAGCGGAAGCTTCTATTTTATACTTGTTTGTTAACTTCTCAGTAGTGCGGAGGTTGGTTTCCAGAGCTTCCACCCTCTGTGTATAGGCTTCTTTCTGTTGGATCAGGTTCCGAAGATCAAATCCGGACTGAAGAGGTTTCTCTTGGACTCTAGCTCGTTTTTCCACCATCTCCATGACTGGCTGGATCTCGGTCCTAAAGAAGGCACTGGACTTGTCCAGTCTTCTCCACGCGGAAGCCAAGTTCATGCCGACATATTGATCCTCGGAAGCTTCTTTGTCTTCCTGTGCTTCTTCTATCTCTTCCTCCATGGTTGTTCTTCCTTTTTGTGCTTAAGAAGACGTCACTCGTAATGTCCTCCTTGGTGGGAGGTCTCCTTTCACAGCAGATACAGTCTGCTTGTCTTCCTGACGTTCTATCTCTCTTTCTACATAGTCACATGTCGTAGTTTGGAACGTCTATCTAGTTTCTGTCTTCTGGAGTCTTTGGAAGACTCTCTAGGGTCTTAGGAATCAATTTCTTGGTAGACCGATGTCGTGCCAGATATTGCATGAAGGATGTCCAGGAAAACGCGAGGTTCTTGGCTGTAGAGATGTTGTGTGCTGAAACAGAGACAAGACAAAGAAAAACAACCACGAAAATGAATGCTGCGATATATACCAACTCTGAACGTATGTACACTGCCGGTTCTTTCTCCTAAGAGCACAGAACTGAAAAAAACAGACCAGAGCGGTCTGTAATCTGCTTCAAAGCCCTTAAAAACAACCCTTGAATCACAACCCTGACCCAAAACCACCGAAGCGTAGCTCAAAGCAAGAGAAACTTCCCTTTGCTAACAAACAGAGCCACAGCAGTATCACGCGATCCAAACCCAAGTCCAAACCACATCCATGTACAAGTTCTTAGCTAAAGCTAGCTACCACAAGCTGTATACAGCCAACCAGAACTCTAACGGACTCAAAAGAGCAAAACCCGTAGCGAAGAAACCGAAAAAGATCTATCTGTGGACTTCCTCCTTTCGCTGAACGGACTTCAGATGTTGATAGGGTCTCCTCCGCTGACTCCGTTAACCCAAGAAACCTTCAGATCCGACTCCCATCAGCCGAGATATCGTCGATTTTTTGTCGCATGTGACCGAACCTTCAAAAATTCCTTCCTGCGGCTTAAAACCGCACACATCGCACAAACGGATCATCTAAACTGATATCCGTCTTCCCTGACAGATAGATCTAGCTACCCTGAACCCAACAAGACTCCAAACAAGTCGTTTGGAGTTCCCCTTGCAAAACCACGCAAGAAATTTGGTCGCAAGTTGTAAAAACTGACGTAAATCAGCTCCATGCGGCTCAAACTTGCTCACCACACCCAACCAACAGTCCAATTCACGTACAGTCTTCTCCTATGCGTACATGAAGACTCTCGTAGGCACCAAGAACGAAGAGCTTGGCTCACCTATCGCGAAGAACAACCCAATCTCAGATCGCAGACGAACAAAAATCTGATGTAAGCGCTTCCTTGCGAGCCAATTTCACTCAAAATTCCCAAACCGCCCGATGAAACTTCGTATCGTCTTCAATTTCCTGAAGAACTCGTTGTTCTGATCTCATTGGATCCAAGGACAGCAAGTTTGGACTCCGAAACAGCGAACGGTCCAACTCTTCTTCACGGTAACTGAAAACTCCAAATCTGCTTCCTGCGTCTCAATTTCTCTCAGAACACAACCCCTGATCCGTCACTTCATGAACCGTCTTAACCAACACGTAGCCTGCACAGATCTGAACCCAACGACGCCTTGCACGTTTGCATTGGACCTCTAAATCTCTCGAACCGTCCGCCAATAGGTCGTAGGTGCAAGCTAGCCCCTTAAGCAGCCCCCTTGCGTCAGTCTCTGTACGTACAAGGTTTCTTCAGTAATGAGGAAGATGGCCCCTTACGTCTTTAATATAACGCCTAGGGCTGCAAATACCCAATCAGCAAGTAAACTAAGGCCTAGCTTGATTTTACCTTCTTCCGAGTCGCATAACTTCTTCACTAGATGTCCAAACGAAGTAAACAAGATGCCCATGAAAAGCTGACAACGAGCTCTACCCATCTATGTGATGAAAGTGAAGATCCGAAGTTGCGCCAAAAGTCCGTAAGCTGAGGCCTAGCTTGTTTTCCATCTTTCGAGTCTTGTAACTTTTCCACTAGGCGTCCAAACGAAGTAGATGAAGTGCCTATGGAAAGCTGACAAGGAGCTCTATCCACTGATGCGATAAAAGCGAAGATCCGAAGTTGTGCCTAAAACCCGTAAGCTGGAGCCTAGCTTGTTTTCTCCATCTTTCGAGTCTTGTAACTTCGCCATTAGGTGTCCAAACGAAGTAGATGAAGTGTCTATGGAAAGCTGACAACGAGCTCTACCCATCTATGTGATGAAAGTGAAGATCCGAAGTTGTGCCAAAAGTCCGTAAGCTGGGACCTAGCTTGTCTTTCTCATGAGTGTCTTTGGAGCGACAAGCATAGAAATCTGAATTTCAGATAGGAGCCGGTCCACGACACGACACCGAGTGACGGGGTCTCTTCTTGAGACTCTAACTCAGATCCGGAATGGATGGCGAGATAAGAAGTGCTTGTCCTTAGAACACTCTTAGGTCTCATTCTCCTTTGTGACAATGCGTCTTTTGTCTCGCTGAAATCAACTGTCTGACTGGTGATCTTCTTCAGAGTTGTGCTTAGTCCTCCCTTAAGCATTGAAATCTGAGGGGAAGACATAGTACCCGTCAGGTTCACTTCTTTGGAAGATTCCTCCTTCACTCCCTACGGCCTCACTGGTCCATACTTGACCAATTGAGCCTTCTTCAAGTCTCCTTGGGATACATACAAGTAACATAAGAAGGGGATAAGGTGTCCACCTACTGGGGTGCCCAAATAAGCTAGCTATGTATGTCCATATGCATGGAAGAAAGTGCTTCAATTGACAACTTCTTCTGTCCAGACGGCTTCCAAGAATTCCACATCTTGATCTCCTAAGTACTTGACCTTTTGAGCTTTCCCCTTGGAGAAAAGGTCAAGATAAACCGTCCCTACAGGTCGCTTCTTCAGCTCTCGATAGGCTTCCACCTTCTAGTCATTTCTTCCATGTCTATCTTCCAAGAAGAGACATGTAGTACTTCTGGGTACATACTATTTCTCTGAAATGATTGGAGAGATGTTATGTTTCTCTAGCTCATACTCTTGGTTTTTGGTCGATGGAATGCTCTCCTCCACCACTTCACGGTCCATAGTGCTGGTCTCCTCTAAGAGGAGACTAGCATTGCCTTGGTAGGTATACGATTTCAGGGAGGTAGGACTGCCCAGACTTCTTCTAACAGACCCTGATCGGCAAGATTCCAATTCCAAGTGAAGAAGTTGAGGCCCAACTCCTTAATGAAGGGTTTGGTTGTTCTCAACTTCACTTGGGGTAACACAAGACCTCTGAGATGCATGGTAGTCATACCGAAACCCCTAGTGCACTATACAACACATGATTGCTTGTGAGCCTAAGACTCAATCCTTACCAGGTCCTCACAGTTCAATTTTTACTCTCAAAAGATGAGTTTAGTCTTCCGGAAGACATCGATTCTGTCTTCCAGAATTCTAAGAGAACTTCTTGATAGCTTCACGTCTTGTAATCTACATCTACACAGTTCTAACTAAGCAAGGCATAACATGGATTCCTAAGAAGACAATCCACCTTGTAATTCATCCTACTTCCTAGCAAAAGATAAAGAGATATCCGAGAAGAGAGATACGGGACAGTTAGAAGAAGTTTGAAGGCTCCTACCGTGACAATGACCTCCAAGAAGACTTCCGGGACAGCTTTTAGATATATGACTTCTTCAGAAGACTTCTCGCATCTAGGCTTCATATCACTAGTTTCATTTGTCTTCTGACTTCTTGCACGCAATTCTATCCTTACCACTGACACTGAGCACACACACTCTATCTTTTGACTCCTCACTCCGCATACACACTCAAAAGAAGCTTGATGCATAAATGGAAGACATGACCTTTGACATTGCTCTCCAGATTTTGCCAGCAATACTCCCTCACAACTCTCATCTAAGGTTGGAAGAAGAAGGAACATGCTACTATGAGTCAGACAAAAGAGGCCCGCATAAGACCCTCACATCTTTTCGCACATTCTGTCAGCCTTTCTATTCTTCTATCGTTCTAAGAAGATGTGGATTGGGAAGACAAGAAACTTGGGAGGCACTGGCTTGAATCCCAATTTCATGCTCCTTGTAATAATTACCAACTCATAATTCCACTCTGGATTCACATCAAGATTCTCATAGTTCAAATCAAACCCATACTAGTTGATGTGAATTTGAAATTCAACTTCTAGAAATGTCCAGACTTGAAACAAGTCTTATGTCCATGGATTCAGGATACAGAAGCACAATGGGGTAAGGAAGTTGTGGTGCTCACAATTTACAAGATTGGAGATTTTTTGAAATTTTTAAAGTTAATGACATGTCTATGTAATTGAAATAACCTTATTACTTAAGATTACACCTTGCTTAGAGAGAAGATGATCTTAAGGGCTTTTTGTAAGGAGAAGTCGACTTTTCCTTATATACACAATCGAGAAGACGTCTTCTCAGAAGATGCCCGTACTCTTCTACGCGCAAAGAAGACGTCTTCTCGATCGTGTCTTCCAGAAGACAAATGACGGAAGACAAACATCTTCCGGAAAAGACGGTGACTGTGTCTTCAAGGGTACCAACCGTGCACCACATCATCGAGGAGTAGATGTACTACCTAGTAGTAGGTAATTCGAGGTATCCGGAGACATAAACCTAAATCATAGGGAAGATACAAGACGAAGCGCATTATCACAAAAAATGATCACCTGCTTCTCACACTGAAGGACGATTGCATCTTGGGCAGCGATTGCAACCGGGATATCGAAGTAGGTAGTGGAAGCAAGGAGAGTGAAATTGAGAACACCCAGGATCGAATTGAGATAAGAGAGAGCGAGGCCGATTTTACCAGCTAGGAGCGCATTCGAGCTGAAGGAATCCTTGAGGATTTCAAGAAGTAGACATCGAGGGTCAATTAGGAATCAGAGAGAAGCTTCGAGACAGAAGCGAGAATCAATTGCAGCAGCAGAGGGACGCAGCGCAAGATTGACGATAGAAGCATGATCGTGGTACCACATCGAAGGAGGAAGTGAAGATTGGAAGCGCGCAGAAGACTGACGGTGCAACAGAAGCAGCCAGAAGCAGTATTGAGGTTCTTCTCGTGTTCTTTCTGTGGTGCCCACAAATTACAAGATGCACGAATTTTTGAAATTTTTAAGAATAATAACTTGTTTGTATAACTGAAGAAGCATTGTTACTTAAGGTTACGTCTTCCTAAATAGGAAGATGATCTTAAGAGCTGTTTGTAATAAGAAGTTGACTTCTTCGGAAGACGACCGTCTTCGGAAGAGCGTCTTCTCAGTTGCGTCTTCAGAAGACGGGAAGACGGCGGAAGATGAGAAGACGGCGAAAGACACCTATCTTCCAGAAGACAGCGACCGCAAAGGACCAACCACGAGTTTTCGGGTAAGACAGTAGGTGTACCTACTGGGGCGCACCGAATAGGTAGGTAGGTCAGGAAGACACCCAAGGTCGAGAACCCCTAATCTGCGGGGAAGATGCGTGAGGAAGCACATTAGGCGCATTCCAACTTCCCGGAGCACAGCGCGCTTGAGAAGATCGATTGAGAGAGTGAGCTTCGCGAGTTAGCATTGAGAGAGGAATCGAGTGAAACATCGAGGTAGGAGAGAACAAGTTGGCGAGTAGAAGCGAAGGTGGAATCGAGGTGTGGACCGAAATTGACAGCAGGCGCAGTCGAGAGGAGTCGCATTGGAAGCTAGGACAAGAGCCAGAAGGGCGCGGAGGTCGAAGGTAACTCGGGGAGCCGAAGAAGACTGTAGAGGTTCTTTCCTCTGTTCTTTCCCCTTCCCACTTCTTCTCGTCATTGTCTGGTACTCCCCGCGCTTCCTTGATTGTGTGCAGGCAGCCTGATCGATTACCCCCACCCCCCATTCTTTCTATTTGAGACATTGGGCGCAGAAGCGCTGCCCAATTTCTGTCAAGACATCTCCTTGCTTCTTCCCGAGCTCAATTCGAGCTTCCCTACTCCTAGTCTTCAAATTGGAGACCCCAACTATCAATTTCCTTACCCTACTACCTCTCTACCCCCGAAACTTGGAACAGAAGACGATTCGGAAGATGGGAACATCTTCGGAAGACGCTTCTTAAACTTGACTGTCTTCGGAAGACCGTCTTCGGAAGACTATCTTCGTAAGTCGACTGAACACAATTCGTATCAAGAGTGGATTTGCTTTGCTTTTGTGTTTAGAGAGACTTGGTACGAATCCTGAGTGGTGTGGTGAGTTGTTTTGTTATTTCGAGAAGTTGGAAGTCGAGAACTAGGCCTGTGCCTCCCGGTCTTCCAAGCTTCTCAACTCCCCATCTTCCTAGAGAGACTAGAAGACTGGAAGGCTGGCAAAATGAGCGAGAAGACGCGAGGGTCCATTCGGGTCTCTTCTGTCCGATCCATAGCAGCCGTTCCTTCTTCTTCCCGAACTTAGAAGAGAGTTGTGAGAAGTCTTGCTGGCAGAATCTGGAGGGAATGGTCGAGGGTCATGTCTTCCCATCATGCAGCAAGCTTCTTCTGAGTGCGTATGAGAGGTGAGAAGTCAGAAGAACAGAGTGCAGTTGTCTTGAGTCTGTTGTGAGGATAGATTGCGCGTAAGAAGACGAAGACAGGTGAGACCAGTGAAGAGAAGTCTGACTTCGGAAAGTCTTCCGAGAAAGACATTGAATCGGAAGCTGTCCCGAGTGTCTTCCCAGAGGCCACTGTCACCGCAGGAGCCCGCAACCATCTTCTGAACCTTTCTTATACTCTACTCCTCGCATATCTTGTACCTTCTGATAGGAAGTAGGATGTAATGCAAGGTGGGTTGTCTTCTTGGTAATCCATGCGAGGCCTTGCTTAGATAGGATTGTTTAGATATAGCTCGGAAGACGAGAGCTATCTAGGAAGTACTGATTAGAATCCCGGAAGACGGAGTAGCTGTCTTCTGGAAGACTAGTTTCGTCTTCTGAGAAGTAGAAGCTAGACTGTGGGCATTCGGGAAGGACTGAGCCTTCAGCTCATAGTAGGTGCTTGTGGTTTAGTGCAACAGATCTTCCAGGTATGTCGATGCATCCGCGGGGCTTGGTGTTACCAGTGGCAGAATTGGCTGAAGCCACTCCTTTCCTCAAGGAGTTGGGTCTCGACTTCTTCCTGTGGGATTGGAACCTCGCAGATCAAGGGCTTCTGGAGGAGGTGTGGGCAGCGTTACCACCGCGTAACCGTGTACCTGCGAAGGCAGGAGTAGCTCGGGGAAGACCGTCTTCCTCGACTGAAGACTGGTGGCGTAAGGCGTTTCACAGACCTGAGCCCGAGAACCGAGGATATTGGTACGAGAAGAAGATCTTGCCTAGGATCGTGAGTTCGTGGCATGTGCTTGGGAGCACCACCTGCCTTTTCATGGAAGACAGGCAAGGGAGGAACGGTTGGAAGATAGAATCTTACCGGGAGCCGAAGAAGCACCTCCTGGCGAAGTTATTTCTGCATCTCTTTCCCAAGGGGAAAGCGCAGAAGACAAGGTACTTAGGCGATCAGGACGTGGAGTTCCTTGAATCAGTGTGGGATGACAGAATGTCCATCTACTAGGACGCGTTGTCGTAGCGAGAGCCTTTCCTTTGAGCAAGGGCGTACCTTCTGGCTGTGGCTAGCGATCAATGCATAGCAGAGGGACAAGTTTCCTGTAGATTTCTCTCTAACTTCCTCGATAACTAAGCACTTTCTTTCTCTCAGTAAAGGGTCAAGATAACTACACGAAAACGTTGGATGATCATGGACACGACAAACGGGATATGTGATGACATGATCTCTCGGTAGTATTCTTCTCCGAAGTTTCTCACTACTAGGGCTTCGTACATGGCTTTGGGTCGACAGATGTGTCTTATCTCGCACTGGGTGTTAAAGTTTACAGGAGGGAGCTGATTTAGATCCATCCTTCGTTAGATGAGGATAAAGACGGTGAGATCTCATTCTTGGCCGTAAGTGACAACAGGTAAGATCACAGGGACAAGCGAGAGCATGACTTGCGCGGTAAAGTTATGCCCAAAGGATCCTATCAGAAACTGTTGAAAGTGAACTCGTTCCATATACATCAGTTTAATCGAGAAAGGGTTTCGAAAAGGGAATCTGGGCGATAAGTAGAGTCCTTCGTCCATCTCTCACAACATGTGCACTCCAACTACAAAGGTATCTCGATCCATAAAACTCCGATATAATCTCATAGGATCCCCCACGATCTCTCCACGAATAATCTTTTGAATTCCTCTAGGTCGAATGCCCCCACACAGGTCACTCTCCTTTGCTTAAAAGTTTCGAACTCAAAAACAAGGACAGGTGCAAGCTCCCTAACCGAGCAACCCAAGCCTCACGGACCGATGAGGTGGCACACATGCACATCGCATGTTTGGTGCCGTCATACTCATCCACGTGTGGGTCTTCTGGGTGATAGGTTCTAATGCATGCACCGTAACGTGTCCCAAAACAAGAGACTAGGCTAGACAGCTAGTCGACTTTACAGGTCAAGGATCGCACTTTGCCACGTTGAGTGCGAACCTGACAACCACATGACGTGGTTACAACGTAGGTCGCAAAAGTCTTGTCTACGTCTAGAATACACCCCCAAGCAATACAAACGTCACACTAGATACTTTTCTGCCAACTGCCGCTAACAAGACTCGGGACTTGGACTAGATACCGTTGCCGATACAACTCGACAGAAAACCAGCGAACTTTCACACATCAGAGGTACAGATCTACATATCAGTCTCCTCTCAAACTTGCCACGTAGGTAGGATACTAGAATCCTTACTTACAGGTCAAATTTCAGGAAGATCTGACGGCTAGATCTTCTCCCACAATTAACACAAATCCACAGAAACTAACACGCACTTTCAATCTCAGATTCAGGACAGAAGCTTCTTCGCCTAAATGAACCGTCCACTTCCACTCAAACTTCCTGTGCTATCAATTCAGAAGGTAATCTCACTACTCAGGACATTTGAGCCGATTTGACCGTTCGGATCATCCTCCATAAATCTGCAAAGTTGCTGCTCCAGATTGAGAGCTTTCTGCACCCCGTCGCCTTCAAATCGCCATTGCGCTCAATCCGCAGAACATCCGGTGATGAAATTTGTGGTCAGAGCTTCAGCAACTGACAGACTACAAGCTCATGAAATCTGGTCTCAATCTGACGGCTCAATCACTCAAACCCCTTAATCTTACAATCGGAAGAGAAAGCTATGTACTCCCGTCACTCTATGAACTTCAAAATGCCATAACGTATGCCCTGGACCTCCAAATCGAGTGAAATTTGTGGTCAGATTGCTCCTCCCGTCGAGAGCTCTCCGCCCATGCCCTCTGATCTCCAAAATCCCTCGTCAAATTTTCCCGATCCTCCCAGAGCGCGCACTTAGGTAGAGGACAAGTTACCTTCACTTTTTTGAGGACCAATGAGAAGTTAAAGGACCCCACCTTGTCCTTTTGCACCCCATGGAGCCCCTCAGCAGATAATAGAGCATTCTAAGCTCATAAGAGCAAAGTTTTAGATCTCATTACACCACAACTTCTACAATTGTGTGCAAAACACACTTATACGCGTAATTTACATACTAACTGGTCCCACAATAGGACATTCACCCCCTCCAAACCTGCACATCCTCCGGTATGTGCCAACTTGTTATCCATAGTCATCATGGTATCCCTCATCGTGCTCCGAATTGTCAGGTTCATCATCATCTTCCCTCGCATAAGGTCTGGAAAGATGAGAATCAGACTCGAGAAGTTCATCGAAATCAAGAAATCCTTCACGCCTTCGGAAGACCTTGACCCTTTTACCAGCAATAGGTAACTTCAAGAGTGTACCATCCAATTCTCGCAAACCATATGTGGCATTGTCGTGAACGACAACAACAACATAAGGACCAAACCAACGTCGTGCAAACTTCTTGATAGTGCTGTGTTGGTTATCCAAACTGTTGTCATATACTATGACCCAGTCATCTTCGCGGATCGGCTTCTTTTGCAGTCGATGTGTCTTGTCCAACCGCTCCTTGTTCTTCAACCTCAATGCTTCTTCGAGGTCCTCCTCACGTCGCTCAAGCTGCTGAATTCGTAGTGCTAATAGTCCTTCCCTATCAGGATCATCCTCCCAAGGTAGACATACCCAAGTAGGAACGTCTCCTTCTGCTGGCATGATAGGTTTTTGACCGGTCATCAATTCTGTGGGCATGTAACCAGTGACAGTACTATGAGTAGTTCTATCAGCCCACAACGCAAAAGGAAGAAGTCTAGGCCAGTCCCCATGACGCCCCCTGCACGCTTTCACCAATGCTTGGATGATTGGTGGGTGCCTTCGTTCACTTTTCTCATTCGCTTCCGGGTTCATCGAAGTGGTCAACTTCAATCGTATTCCATATCTGTTGAAGAACTCACGTGCTTCATCTGCATTCAACTCTCCTCTATCTGCACGGATTCTCCCCACGCTTCCATATCTAGAAACTATATCTTCTAATATGAATCGACAGACAGGTTCAGTAGCTTTGGTGCGTAGAGCCCTCCCTTCTACAAAGTTAGATAGCTCTTCCCGAGCCAAAACTAAATGACGCATGCCTCAATGGCATGGCAACCAAATCCAAAACCCATTGGAAATGAATGGACAAGGGATATGTGGGTCTCAATCCATCCCTATACCGAATCTTGGATTGGAATTGACATTCAATGCATGACCCAACAAACTTCTCTACATCTCGATACAATCCTTTCCACCAATACCTCTCCTTGATCTTGGTAAAGGTCGCCCATGTACCTCGATGACCTGCCCATAAGGTATCATGAAATTGTTCGAGTACTTGTTTCTTGGTCTCTGCATCATCCACTACTCTCAAGGGTACTCCATCTCTCCTCTTTGGTCTCTTCCACAGATATCCATCTCGTAATAGATAGCCATAGGCATGATGTCGTATCTCTTTGAAGATTTTCTCCGTCCATTCTTCATACTTCTGAAGAGTGCTTAGATAGCGTCCGTTTTCTTTGAGCCTCCCACAGTAGAGTTCTTCCCTGAAAGGAAGAACACCATCCAAGCGACTCCGGTCCTCGCTTGATAGTTGTAGAACTTGCCCCTCCTCTGCATCATCTTCATCCATATCTTCCGCCTCCATATCTTCTTCTTGAGAGTACCTAGCTCTAGACAACATGTCTGCCATCGAGTTCATCTTCCCTGCTATGTGCCTCACTCTGGATTCAACGACCTAATGTAAGCTATCCAACGTAACATAGCAATATCAGGCGTTGTGCAGTTTGCTATCATTCCCAACAGAGGTAAGCAATCAGTTTCAAGTAGTACATGTGCTCCAATGAGATACTCCTTCTCAGCTTTCATTGCAGTTACAACGCCCCATAGCTCTCGTTTGATTTGAGGGTATCTCCTTTGTCGATCCGTAAGTATGCGAGCACCAAATCTTGTTGCAAACCTCTTTTCCTCACCATCATCCTGCCCTATTGCCCAACCTATAGCGATAGGACTAGTATCAACAGTAACGACTATGGGTCTACCACAATCATAGCTCAACTGTCGTAGAACTGGTGGTGATTTCAACGCTTCTTTTAATCGCACCATAGCGACCCTCTGCTCCTCACCCCAAGTGAACCTCCTTCGCTTCCTCAGCAACTCATACAACGGTTCAGACATGTGACCAAAATGAGGAATCCACACTCGATAGAACAAACAAGCTCCCAAGAATCTCCTAACCTTTGTGGTGTTGACACAATCTTTCATCCTCCCAATGGCATCAACCTTTGATGGGTTTGGACGTCGACCAAAAGCTCCACAAAGATGACCAACAACAACAATCTCTGGTACTCCAAAGCTCGACTTCTCTGCTGAAAGAGTGAGATTTACCTCCTCAAGCCTTGTTAAGATCATCTCCACATCGTGAATATGATCAACCACAAACCTTCGACATCCATCCTCCGTCAGCTTCTCATCTTTGTCTTCGACCGCACACCCTTTCATAGGAATATCATCTATGAAAGGTATGGTCTTCTCCGGAATGAATTCTCTCAAAATCCTATTCATTGCATTTTGCACATGCGCAACAGAGTTTGTCGCTCCTTGCGGTAATGTACACATCCTTACAAGCCCAAGCGGAGTACGCATGGTGGTGAGATCTCTGCTCTCCATTGCCAACTGGAACTGATCATACCCAGAGTATAAATCTCCAATCGAGTAGATAGCACGACCAGCAAAAGCTTCTGCAACTTCATCTACTATGGGTCCTGCTCCCATGTTTCGAATAGTCACCTTGTTAGCATGTTGCATGTCTTGGATGAACCTAAGAGCCCCTGACTTCTTAGGTACAGTAAACCACCGACTCGAGTAAAGTCCCATAGATGGCTCTAAAATACCCATGCGTATCTTCTCTTTCAACAATTCCACAAGCTTTGGCAACATAGCTCGTGGCACTGGTATAAGCTTCAAGTCCCAAGGCACATGTGGTACTGTGAAGATCACCATGGGTGCTACGACACTCGTATCTACACATCCAATCTCTTTTACACTGAAAGCAAAAGCCTTTCCATGCCTTCTCAACATCTCATGAAAACACTTTCTCTCTTCCTCCGTGAGAAACTCACCCCCTCCAATCTGCAGTCGTTTGAGTGTCTCTTCTGTGAACTTGTGCCCTACTCTCTGTGAATCCCGCAGAACTGGTTCAGTCGATGCTCGTTCCACTTGCTTGTTAGAGTCTTCAGGTAGTTGAGTAGCCACCGGCTTCACTTTTTGCGCCACAGTCTTGTATTTTGTATGAACCTGCGCTTCTTGATGTTTCATGGCTCTACTCCTTTCTAACTCCAACTCATGATCTCCTTTCATCTGAAGCTGAACCTTGTAGCCATCCTCGACGAATCTTGTAATCTCCTCATGTAACTCACGTGAACGGATTGCGACTAATCCATTAACCAAAGAATCGGTGCTTATAAACGATAAAACCTCCTCAAGAGTATCTTCAAAGCCCTCTTCTTCATACACCCCGTTAATGAACTCCTGATCTACCAAAACTCCTTGAGTTTTGAAGAGATCTTCCTGCTTCTTCACACTTCGTCTTTGTACACTATCCATCTCTTCTACCACTCGAAATCTATTTACACATGTTTCAGAAAACTGAGCAAATCCACATTTAAACATCTCTTCTTCATCTTCTGGCACTAGCGGAAGGCTCTTTCTCCTATCAACACTCCCATACTCCCGCTCTACAGGAGTGCTAACTAAAAATCCGAAAACTCTTTGTCAGTCCTTAAGGGACTGTCTCTCAGCTTCTCTCTGTTCCTTTCATGACCCGTACGTACAGTAAGAAACTGTACCGCCCTCGTACCATCTTGACTTCTGATACGAGCATAATGAGACCCATTGTCCATTACTTTCGTCTCCATCCTAGACGCAGTAATGTACGGTTGACCTAGGATCACAGGATACGCAGCTATACTCTGAACAAAAAACTTTTTTTCTATCTCTACATCTCCTATCCGAGTCTTGACAGCTGGACAAGCACCAGAAAGTTCACCTCTTTGGTTGTTAGCAGCACGAAGAACCCATCCATGTCCTGTGTCGATTGGCCACTTCCCTTTCTCGTAAACGTTTTTGGACATGATATTAATCTCCGAACCGTGATCCACCAACGCCACTATAGCCTCTGACAAGTTACCTAGTCCGACCCTTGTTTCTGTAGTTGCACGAACCCAATATGCTCGAGAATAGTGACTCTCATGCTGCTTCTCGTCGCCATGTTCTGCAGCACAGTCTGAAACCCTTGGCTCTCTTCCATTCGACGCCTGTAGTACATGCTTTTGGGCAAATACGCGACCTAACTCTTCGTCTTCTTCCCCAGTGATGTCAGTATCCAATGCTTTCACCATCACTGTATCTGCAGTCATCTGCCTCTTTCTCTTGATCACATCTATGATCAACTCATGAAAGTCACGTTTTGCTATCCCTAAGGCCTCTCGCAAGGAAAATTCTATCTTTGCATCCAAAATTCTCTCTTCAAGAATCTCCTTCAAGTTGGTGCTGGTCTCGATATCAGATTGTAGTCTGTAGGTCGGTGCTTTACCTTTGCCCTTTGAAGAAGCTCCTTTGCCTTTCTCTCTCATCTCCGTGTCATAAATAGGAACATCAACCATAGGTTCAGATGTAGATGCCCCTTGAGACGTTGAAGGGATATCAGAAGGTGATGCCTCTTGTTGCCCTCTCCTCTTCGTGGCTCTGGCTCTCCTTGTAGCCTCCTCCGGATCAGCAACATCATCATCACGTCTCCTTTTCTCTTCCACAATCGCATCTTGCCAGCTTACATGCTTCTCTTGTACCAAGTAAGCCTTGACACACCCTGCCTCTACAGGATCATCCCATCCAGTAATGCGGCGAATTGCCTCCGCACCTCGCAACATTACTTCTCGTGGAACTTCAACTACATCGCTCTTAACAGCTGCTACAACCGGTACATCTACTTCAATCGCAAATGTTTCAGGCTCTATTGTACGTATTGCCGTAGCTATACCAACCTGGCCTCTCACCAAGCTCTTCATTCCTCCCTTACCAAAGTTGGTATTCAACGGCGCACCAGTTTGGACGAGATGAATCTTTCCATCTCTAAAATTCACGACTCCGGTTCTGAGAGCCTCGGAAAACTCCTCACAATCCCGACGTTGGTGTTCAGTACTGTCACACCAGATACATCTTCTAACAAAATTTCTGCTAGTTGAAGATGCATTGGTATCACCAGGACTTCGACTATGCTTTAGCTCTGCCATCTCTATCCTTAACTCTCTCAGACCCTTAACCAACTCATCGATTGTAGAATCTTCAATCTTGCTATTGACAGGCTTGGGCAATGGAGCTAAAGAGACATCAGACCTCAAGGTTGCAGCTCTACCTCTTCCACGTTTCTGCTTCGTGAGAATAGTAACAGCTTCCTCTACCTTTCTCCAGTCTGTGCTCACTCCTCCTTCTTCTCCCTTGTCTGCTAACATCAAGAAAAGCTTGTCCTCTAGATTTTCATCAGCAGCTTCTAGAAAAAGTTCTGTCTTCCTTAAGTCAAGCGTTGTCTTCTCGGATGGAGACAATTGACAGAACCGTTTCTCAAACTCACGCAACAACTCATTTGACGTCATCTCATTCCCCGGACGCTGCTCTATCCACTCCAAGAATGTTCTCTTGGTCACTCTATCCGCATCATCATCAAAAAATTCACTCTTCAACCTCTGCTCATACTCCTCCCAAGAACTCGTACGTGCATCCTTCAACTTTGTCACTTGACTACGGATCTCAGATATCACAGCCAACTCGAAACTAGAAATCATCTCTGTCTCAGGCACACGATTTACCTCCATCTCACAAATATACTCACGAACATACTTCGTGATGTTCCTTCCATCGAACCTCCCCAACTTCTTCACCATCGCTTGAAGAGCTCTTGTAGACTTCTGCTCCCCAACATCGCCTCCTTGTTGTTGTCTCAACAACATCGTCAATGCTCGAAGCAGATCGTCCGCTCCTCCTCCACTCGTCCTCATTGCTTCGGGAAGATTCATACTTGACGCTCCTCGGCAACAACTCACTCAACCACCTCAAAGCGTGCTCTCAGTGGAAGCACCAAATATGTCGTAGCGAGAGCCTTTCCTTTGAGCAAGGGCATACCTTCTGGCTGTGGCTAGCGATCAATGCACAGCAGAGGGACAAGTTTCCTGTAGATTTCTCTCTAACTTCCTCGATAACTAAGCACTTTCTTTCTCTCAGTAAAGGGTCAAGATAACTACACGAAAACGTTGGATGATCATGGGCACGACAAACGGGATATGTGATGACATGATCTCTCGGTAGTATTCCTCTCCGAAGTTTCTCACTACTAGGGCTTCGTACATGGCTTTGGGTCGACAGATGTGTCTTATCTCGCACTGGGTGTTAAAGTTTACAGGAGGGAGCTGATTTAGATCCATCCTTCGTTAGATGAGGATAAAGACGGTGAGATCTCATTCTTGGCCGTAAGTGACAACAGATAAGATCACAGGGACAGGCGAGAACATGACTTGCGCGGTAAAGTTATGCCCAAAGGATCCTATCAGAAACTGTTGAAAGTGAACTCGTTCCATATACATCAGTTTAATCGAGAAAGGGTTTCGAAAAGGGAATCTGGGCGGTAAGTAGAGTCCTTCGTCCATCTCTCACAACATGTGCACTCCAACTACAAAGGTATCTCGATCCATAAAACTCCGATACAATCTCATAGGATCCCCTACGATCTCTCCACGAACAATCTTTTGAATTCCTCTAGGTCGAATGCCCCCACACAGGTCACTCTCCTTTGCTTAAAAGTTTCGAACTCAAAAACAAGGACAGGTGCAAGCTCCCTAACCGAGCAACCCAAGCCTCACGGACCGATGAGGTGGCACACATGCACATCGCATGTTTGGTGCCGTCATACTCATCCACGTGTGGGTCTTCTGGGTGATAGGTTCTAATGCATGCACCGTAACGTGTCCCAAAACAAGAGACTAGGCTAGACAGCTAGTCGACTTTACAGGTCAAGGATCGCACTTTGTCACGTTGAGTGCGAACCTGACAACCACATGACGTGGTTACAACGTAGGTCGCAAAAGTCTTATCTACGCTGTCGTGTTGAGAGTTTTCCTGGGAAGGGCGGAACCTTCTGGTTGTGATAGATCTTGAAGGCTGTGTTTAGTCTACTTAGGGAAGCGTTGGACTTCAGGCTATGGTTTCTTACTACAGAGGTAGGCTTCAGATCAAAAAGGGATAGTATAAACACTCACTCAGGTCGAATGGACCCTTCAGTATGTTCAGGAAGCGAAAATTAGGTCAGACTAGCAGTAATAAGGTCAGACAGCGGACTTTAACAGTCCAGAATCAGAAACATACGATGGTTCAGACTTCAGAACTCCTCCTACATGTAAATGAGGCCCTACTGACCATACACACGAAGTTTCAGCTTGAGATCAAATCAGAGTGTCGAGATATGGACAGAAATGTTCTGAGCAGAGAAATTACGGCAATTTCTGGTACCCAGACAGCTATTTCGACCTAGAACAGAGAATTGGCTCGATCACTTTCAAAGATTCTTTCAGGATTTGCAGTACACAGCTTGCTGAACACTCCTGTGAAGTTGGGCCTCCTGATTGTACACAGAAATTCAGATCTCGCTCTCTGAAGTTGCTGTTCCAGATTGAGAGCTTTTCGGACCCCCTCTGCTTCAGCGGTCGCCCTGAATTACTCACAATTTCAATTGACATGAAAATTTGGGGACAGTCGTAGCACTGCTGCCAATGAACGAGACCTCGAAGGTTTGAAGCGATTTTCTCAAATCTACTGCGATTGACACCGAAAACCCCAAAATCAACAGAAGTGCTACAATTCTGGCACAAATCGAACTTCAATCAGCCATAACTCCTTCTTTATTGCTCCAAATTGATCAAAAATTTCGCTGACAGTGCTTGGCACGACGATCCCTATCTCCATGTGCTCTCAGATTTCGAAGTTCCCCTTCACCAAAATGCTCGAACTCCTCTTAAGACCTCTACTACTAAGTTTAGTAGTACATAAAGACAAAATTGGACCAATGGGAGTTCATAGCTTCACTCCCCTGTCCTTTTGTGTCCCAAACGACGTGGTGACTTGATTTTGCATAAAGGCTACCACGTCAAGCCCCTAAAGTGCCAGCATAGATCCTAAACTACATGCGAAGACATGTAAAACGACGCGTAATCTCGAAAGATAACCTAACCTCGCTAGGAAGCATGCATGGGCGACACGTAATTACAACCCATGACCTTAACTCCATCTACATGGTAATCAACCTACTAAGACTCAAAAATATATAACATCCTCCAGTGTCGACTTCTCTGAGGTCTTAATTTCACTCAGAGAGACTAACGCTTGACAGAGAGGTGAATTATTTACAATGTAAAATAATTCACATCACGACAACGCCTAGAATACACCCCCAAGCAATACAAACGTCACACTAGATACTTTTCTGCCAGCTGCCGCTAACAAGACTCGGGACTTGGACTAGATACCGTTGCCGATACAACTCGACAGAAAACCAGCGAACTTTCACACATCAGAGGTACAGATCTACATATCAGTCTCCTCTCAAACTTGCCACGTAGGTAGGATACTAGAATCCTTACTTACAGGTCAAATTTCAGGAAGATCTGACGGCTAGATCTTCTCCCACAATTAACACAAATCCACAGAAACTAACACGCACTTTCAATCTCAGATTCAGGACAGAAGCTTCTTCGCCTAAATGAACCGTCCACTTCCACTCAAACTTCCTGTGCTATCAATTCAGAAGGTAAACTCACTACTCAGGACATTTGAGCCGATTTGACCGTTCGGATCATCCTCCATAAATCTGCAAAGTTGCTGCTCCAGATTGAGAGCTTTCTGCACCCCGTCGCCTTCAAATCGCCATTGCGCTCAATCCGCAGAACATCCGGTGATGAAATTTGTGGTCAGAGCTTCAGCAACTGACAGACTACAAGCTCATGAAATCTGGTCTCAATCTGACGGCTCAATCACTCAAACCCCTTAATCTTACAATCGGAAGAGAAAGCTATGTACTCCCGTCACTCTATGAACTTCAAAATGCCATAACGTATGCCCTGGACCTCCAAATCGAGTGAAATTTGTGGTCAGATTGCTCCTCCCGTCGAGAGCTCTCCGCCCATGCCCTCTGATCTCCAAAATCCCTCGTCAAATTTTCCCGATCCTCCCAGAGCGCGCACTTAGGTAGAGGACAAGTTACCTTCACTTTTTTGAGGACCAATGAGAAGTTAAAGGACCCCACCTTGTCCTTTTGCACCCCATGGAGCCCCTCAGCAGATAATAGAGCATTCTAAGCTCATAAGAGCAAAGTTTTAGATCTCATTACACCACAACTTCTACAATTGTGTGCAAAACACACTTATACGCGTAATTTACATACTAACTGGTCCCACAACAGGACAGCGTACATCCACAACTACGTACAGACGGAGCTAGCATACTTGGGTACCCCGGCGGGAGGACACCTGACGCCCTTCCTCTGCTACTTGTATGTAGCCATGGGGGATCTTAGGGAAGATCAGCTGGCAGTGTATGAACCAACGGAGCGACAGGAGGTGAAGGAGGAGACCTCGGAAGACAATGACCGAGAAGCAGCAGCAACGCCCCCTCCCACTCTGATGCCACAGCTGAGGCTCGGCTCTCACCAGAAGACGCTTCTGGTGAGTGAAGATGAGTCTAGGGGGTCGGAAGACGTCACGCCACTGAGGAAGATGAGTCCCAGAAGTGTACCGAGGACACTCATCTCCCTCATTCACTCAGGATCGGAGTCCGACTCGGAAGAAGACCTGTTGAGTACCCGATCGGAGCAGAAGATTGCTTCTGCAACGCCTGGGAGTCTTCTGAAGACTCCAGAAGACGAAGGATGGATGGGCGCTCCTGCTGCGATGCGAGGAAGCGCAAAGAAGAGAGCCGCTCCTGCCATGAGAAGTCTTCCACCCCGGAAGATGAGAAGAGTATCTTCTTTTCGTGCGCAGAAGATGAAGGCCGTAGTAGTGGAAGAGGCTTCCTTGTCTCTGGAAGACGAAGTCGACATCATGGAGCGAGTGGTGGAGATGAACTTGTCTTCCGCAGGAAGACGACTGGAGGAGTTCAGTGCATACTTCCAGAAGAAGATCCAGCCAGCTATGGAGTTGCTGGAGAGGAGAGCGAGGGCACAGGAGAAGCCTTTACAACCTGGATTCGGCCTGCGCACCTTGCTGCGACAGGGGGAGGACCAGAAGAAGACAGAATCGCTGGAAGGTAGCCTCCGCACTACGGAGAAGCTTGCAGCAGGTACAAGGCAGAAGCAGCCGCTTCTGCCAAGGAGCTGGTACAGCTTCGGAAGAGCAACCAGGAGTTGCAGGCGCGGGTACAGCAGCGCAATCAGGAAGTCACCCGAGTGCGGGAGAAGATCACCGCCCTCGCAGAAGAGCAGACCATATGGAAGACGCAGCGAGAAGCCGCGGAAGCGCGAGCTGCAGCTGAGAAGACGTAGAGGGAAGCAGCAGAGGCCCGTGCACAGAAGATGTTGGCACAGTCGGTGGAAGCGCTTCGGAAGAAGTTCAACTACACCGCGGGTAGGAAGTTACTTACCTTAGCTAGAGGATGGGACAACGAGTCCAGAGCGATGTTGGTGGAATGCCGGGAGAGTATGTTCAGGTACTTGGATAGACAGCTAGAAGGAGTGAAGACACTTTATGGTCTTCCCTCGCTTCCGACACCTGCAACCGCATCTTCCCACGCTCCAGCACCATCGACTGGATCCGGAATGGAGAAGGAGGAGTTCGATCTCGCTGTACACTTGGTGGTGACAGCGTTGGAAGACGAGAAGACTCCAGAAGACGCCCCGGAAGACAAGAAGACGAGCCGTCTTCCCAGGTATTCCGCGTGGAGGAAGCGACTTCCCCGGATCTCCATGAGGTCCCCATGGTCCCTAGTCCCGCACCCGTGTCTCAAAAGACGGAAGAAGCACCGGTCGACTCCGCTTCCCAGAAGACGCTTCTGTCTTCCAAAGCAGAAGCCGAAGCCGAGGAAGACGCAGCAGCAGCGACAGCAGAGCCAGCAAGAGACGAAGAAGAGGAAGCCATCTCAGTGACACCCGAGGTAACTGCAGGGCTTTCTAGCTTATCAGAAGCCGCATTAGGAGCTCCGATAGGAGCAGATCAGGTAGGGATTGCCTCCGTGCAATCTGAGTAGTTAGTAACTCCATTGACAATTCCAAATATAGTAGAATCGAACATGCTATCTTAAGGATGGCAGTTTTCCCATGTAAAATTAGTTAGGACACCATGTGGCAGCATAGGTAGCATAGGAAGGACAAGGTGGATGACCAATTCGGGCAGGGGAACCGCTTGCATGTGAGGTGACAACCTCCTGTCAGCGCCTCTCTCTCCCTGGTGGTCGCCTCCCCTGGTTCTCACGGCGGCAGCATAAGTAGGATAGCAGAGTAGGAGATAGAGCTCTGCCAGTTTTGTAGAATTCTGTAGTAACTGAACATACACACTGATTCTACAGGCAGGCAGGCGAGACACATTAGAGCAGAGACAGTCTTAGCGCACTACACCCGTCGTTGGAAACATACGAATAGTCTTGGAATATATCGGAAGGGTCTGCATACTCGCACCAGCAATGGTTCGACGATGTAGATAGAAGTAGTGGACAGTCTAGGAACAGGGAACAGCAACCTCGTGCAGTCCTGTTAGCTAGGCTGGTGTGTCGAGGAGTAGACGCAGGAAGTAGAGGGAGTGAGCTTCCCAATGCCATTGTGACTTCTTCTCGGGGAATAGATTGTGGATTTGAGTGCAGAAGCTTTGTCCATGTCTTCTGGATGGTGGGTTCATTGAATTCGCTCCCAATTGTGCATGGGAAGGGTTCTTCTTGAGTGGCGGTGACTGTCAGCAGTTGTGGAAGTGTAGCTTGACTCGTTCAGTAGAGCACTTGGGATCTACGTACGAACGGTCTTCTGGATAAGGGATCCCAGAAGACAGAGCAGTCAGAGCAGCGAAGTGAAGAAGAAAGAAGTCTTCTTCTCGCAACAGAAGACGACATCCTCGAGTAGAAGACAGTGCAACAGTACTCACGTTTGTTGTCTTCCTCCCCAAACTATTACAAGCAGGGATGGCTTGTTAGTCAGGATCCGGACTAGAAGCCTGTCAGAATCTTAATATACTCTTTTCATCTTGTTTTCTCTTGTTTGGCTTTTCTCATCTTCCCCATCTTCTCCCATCTTCCCCATCTTCTTATCTTCCTCTAGTGAGTTTCTGATACTTCTATTGAGCTTCCGTGAAGGTGAATGTCGTTGTAGTGCTGCAGGAAGACAACTTCCGTAGGCAGAAGCTTGGGAAGGCTACAGGGGGCATACACCCTGTGATTGATCTAACCCGTTGGAATGTGAGTGTGAGAATGAGGTGTAACGACCGTTGCTAGTCAACTTCTGCGAAGCAGGACAGCCTTCTGGAGGTATGAGAAGACGAGTTGAACCCCCTGAAGACGAGAATCGCTTCGGGAAGACGGTATCGAGAAGACCGGAAGAAGCAATCTGGAAGCAAGAAGATCGTCTTCCCGAGCTTCTCTGTGAATAGTTGTTTGATATTGTAATTGGTAGTTGTTTGTCTAGTTCCAGAGCACCATTTGGCGTGTTTGGAAGACGTGTGGTTTTGTGTGGTTTTGTGAGAAGACGGGCTTTTTAGACAAAACCCGTGTGTTTGTGTGTTTAAACAGATCTTAGAACTTAGAGCAGCGTTACTTGTGCAAATCCTCTGTGGGGACGATATCTTGTATACTAAATGGGCAAAAGGAGAAATCCTTCGTCACTACATATAGTGAGGAACCATTTTTGGCGTCGCTGCCGGGGATTTCATCTTAGTAACTTCTGTTCTAAGCTTCTGAGATCTGTGTGCCATTAGTTAGGATTGGTTTCGAACTAACTTCGATTGTAGTTGGATGTGTTGTGGGACTCTATCTTGCTAGAAGACGGGAACCGCAACCAGAAGTTGATAAGATACATCAGGGAGAGTTGGAAAAAGCCGCTTCCCTGCTTCCAAGAGTTCTTGGAAGGCTCGATCTTGGAAGATTGCAGTGAGTGCAACGAGAAGTAGGAGAAGAAGACGTTCTGAACTTGTGATCGGTTGTTCAATCATTTGGTCTTCCGGATCTAGTGGGAGAAGAATAGAGACATCGGTTCTCAGTACTCTGGTAGATGCCTCCGACCGGAGGAAGAAGCAGAAGACGCACGGGTAAAGATCCTGAGTGGGTTAACTCACCCCAGCGAACCGCTTCTAGAGAGCAGCGGATATCCCTGAGACACCAAAGGAAAGAAGAAGAGCTCAGGAAGATCCGATCGGTAGAGTTGGAAGAGCCTTCCATCTCAAGCATAATCTTTGGCGAAGACAGAAGCCAACCGGGTGATCACGTGTATAAAGTAGATTTTGGTACTGGTTACTCGAAAGACGTCTTCCCAAGTGCGGAAGAAGCTTCTCAAGGTGAGGGAAGACTGGAGGAGATTGTTCCAGACGTCTCGGAAGGTAGCAGTGACAGTAGCTCTGACTCAGAAGACGACCTTCGTGACTCAGACAGGCCTGGACCTTCGAGAAGACCATCTCCACCACCTGGACCTGAGGAAGCAAGAAGTTGGCATTCGCACCAGCCGGCAGTCGACATGGCTTCCCACACTCGGCAGAAGTACCATCCGTACGACGGTGATGCTGATGCAGACGACTTCATCACGATGTTCGAGACCATTTCTAGATCCAACAAGGAAGACGCTGATGTTGACAGACTCCGTGTATTTCCCAGTTTGATCGTAGGGAAGGGAAAGAAGTGGATGAATAAGACGTTGGATGATGGTGTAGTAATGGCCGCTTGGGCTACTCTGAAGGCAGCTTTTCTGAAGAGGTTCAGAGGAGTGGGCTACGATCGTATGACCCTCATAGAGCTTCAGAAGCTCAAACGGAAGAAGAAAGAGACACTGCGGGATTACACCGAGAGGTTTGAAGATCTCCTGGATCATATCCCTCAGAACCAAGGAAGACCCGGCTACTGTGCTCAGCAAGCTGTGGACTGGTACATGGGAGGATTGTCTCAGGACATGGAATTATACTGCAGAAGAGGAGGAGGTGATGATTTAGCAGAGGTACAGAAGCATGCCGAGCAGTATGAAACCTCGAGCATCACTCGGAATATGACAAAAGACAAAGGGAAGACCTCGAAGAAGTCCAAGAAGTCGAAGAAGTCTTCCCGGAAGTCCAAGAAGAAGTCCAAGTCCACTGAAACTGATAACAGTGATTCGGAAGCAGCCTCTACTTCTGAAGAGTCTACTGTCGAAAGTTCAGAATCCGAATCTGAACAAGAGAAGAAGACGCAGAAGAAGAAGAAGGAGAAGACGCGAGCAAGGGAGGAAGTTGTGCAGAAGATGCCTCAAACTCAGATCATTCAGTCTGCACCTGACCCCTGCATCGATGAGGTTCTGAAGCAGTTTGCCGACCTGAAAGTTCATCTTCTGAACCAGAAGGACAAGCGGAAGCAGCCTACGGCTTCCCGGCCAAACCTTTGGTGCAACCTTTGTAACTCTTCTGGACACACCAGAGATCAGTGTACGCAGGACCAAGCTGTCAAATGGGCAGGATGGGAAGAAGACGATGAGGGATATCTACACGATCCCAGTGGGGAAACTTGCTATAGGATCGAGACGATACAACCCTTCACTCCTACGCCTCCCGCCCAATATAATCGTTATGTATCGAGGGATAGAGCTAGCAATGTACACACCAGGACACCCTGGCAGCCTTCTTCATCACAACGACCTCTCAACCCTCTTCCTGGAGCGTGCAATAATTGTGGAGAGATAGGACATTGATGGTCCACCTGTCCTCATCCGAGAAGACAGATTGGGCAAGTGCCCTTGTGCGAGAATTGTAAGGAAGCCGGTCATTTCACAGGGAATTGTCCTCAGATCTTACGACCCCGACAAATGATGAGATTTGCAGATACCACGCCTCCTGCAGAAGCAGCATCAACTTCTAAGCTCGAGTTAGCAGTGGTACAGCACATCACGGTAGAAGAAGAAGATCTTGAGGATTGTACGGATTGTCTCCATATCGAGGAAGACGAACCAGACCCCGGAAAGCGCGAAGGAAAGGAACCTCAGCTGTAGAAGACGACTGCAGCTCAGAAGATGGAAACACCTGAAGAAGCGTTGTCGTGTCGTGGACCGGCTCCTACCTGAAATACAAACTTTGATGCTTGTCGCTCCAAAGACACTCATGAGAAGACAAGCTAGGCCCCAGCTTACGGATTTTGGCACAATCTTAGATCTCCATTTTCATCGCATAGATGGGTAGAGCTCCTTGTCAGCTTTCCATAGGCATCTTGTCTACTTCGTTTGGGCGCCTAGTGGAGAAGTTACAGGACTCGAAAGATGGAGAAAATAAGCTAGGCCCCAGCTTACGGGTTTTTGGCACCACTTCGGATCTTCGTTTTTATCGCACCAGTGGATAGAGCTCCTTGTCAGCATTCCATATGCACTTTGTCTACTTCGTTTGGACGCATAGTGAAGAAGTTACAGGACTCGAAAGATGGAGAAAACAAGCTAAGCCCCAGCTTACGAGCTTTTGGCGCAACTTCGGATCTTTACTTTTATCGCATAGATGGATAGAGCTCGTTGTCAGCTTTCCATGGGCATCTTGTTTACTTCGTTTGGACATCCAGAGAAGAAGTTATGCGATTCGAAAGAAGGTAAAATCAAGCTAGGCCCCTAGTTACTTGCTGACTGGGTATTTAGGGCTTCAGGCGTTATATCAAAGACGCAAGGGGCCTGCTTCTTATTATTGAGGGTTGAATTTCGTACGTACTGACTGTAACAAGGGGGCTGCTTAAGGGGCTTGCTTGCGCCTGGGACCTGTCAACGGCAGTGCGGGAGATTTGGAAGTCCAATGCAAACGCGCAAGGCGTCGTTGGGTTCAGATCTGTGCAGGCTACGCACTGGTTCAAACGGTTAGGGAAGAGACGGATCGGGGGTTGTGTTCTGAGAGAAATTGAGACGCAGGAAGCAGAATTGGGATTTTCAGTTACCTGTGAAGGAGAGTTGGACCGTTCGGGCCGTTCCGGAGTCCAAACTTGCTGTCCTTGGATCCATCGGGATCAGAACAACGAGTTCTTCAAGAAATTGAAGACGATTCAAAGTTTCATCGGGCGGTTTGGGAGTTGTGAGTGAAATTGGCTCGAAGGGAAGCGCTTACATCAGATTTTCATTCGCCTGCGACCTGAGATTGGGTTGTTCTTCGCGATCGGTGAGCCAAGCTCTTCGTTCTTGGTGCCTACGCGATCAGGGAGTCTTCATGTACGCATTGGAGAAGACTGTACGTGAATTGGATTGTTGGTTTGGGTGTGGTGAGCAAGTTTGAGCCGCAGGAAGCTGATTTACGTCAGTTTTTTGCAACCTGCGACCAAATGTCTTGCGTGGTTTTGCAAGGGGAACTCCAAACGACTTGTTTGGAGTCTTGTTGGGTTCAGGGTAGCTAGATCTACCTACTAGAGAAGACAGATATCAGTTTGGACGATCCGTTTGTGCGGTGTGAGCGGTTTTAAGCCGCAGGGAGCAGTTTTTGAAGATTCGGTCACCTGCGACCGAAAATCAGCGATATCTCGGCTACCAGGAGTCGGACCCGAAGGTTTCTTGGGTTAACGGAGTCAGCAGAGGAGACCCTATCGACATCTGAAGTCCGTTCAGCGAAAGGAGGAAGTCCACAGATAGGCCTTTTTCGGTTTCTTCGCTACGGGTTTTGCTCTTTTGAGTTCGTTAGAGTTCTGGTTGGCTGTATACAGCTTGTTGTAGCTAGCTTTAGCTAAGAACTTATACATGGATGTGGTTTGGACTTGGGTTTGGATCGCGTGATATTGCTGTGGCTCTGTTTGTTAGCAAAGAGAAGTTTCTCTTGCTTTGAGCTACGCTTCGGTGGTTTTGGGTCAGGGTTGTGATTCAGGGGTTTGTTTTAAGGGCTTTTGAAGCAGGTTACAGACTGCTCTGGTCTGGTTCTCAATTCTGTGCTCTTAGGAGAAAGAACCGGCAGTGTACATACATTTGGGAGTGGTATATATCGCAGCATTCGCTTTCGTGATTGTTTTTTCTCTGTCTTGTCTCTGTTTCAGCACACAACATCTCCACAGCCAGGAACCTCGCGTTTTCTTCGACATCCTTCACGCAATATCCGACACGACAGCGTCATCTTTCACTTTGACGGATGGTACTGTTTGGAATCCTGACCCGAATTCAGATAGTTGGCCTCCGGAGGAAGTCTTGGATGAAGTTGTGTTCAAGGTAAGTACCAGAAGCAAAGGGAAGTCAGAATCTCGTCAGAAGGATGTCAAGAAGAAGAAGCAGCGTAAGAAGAGGTCATCTTCTCCTGAGCGGCCGTCTTCTCCTACTTACGACCGAGAAGATCCGAAGTACTTTGCTCCTGATATTAGACAAGAGGTTGAAGCGATCATGCAAGAGGAGCTGGAGAAGAGACGGAAGATAGTACAGCAGCTTCCTACACCGACTACGGCAACACCTGTCTCACGGGAACAGCCTCCAGTCGAGGGAAGACACTCTTCTGGTCTTCCACCCAAGGAAGCAACCACTACATCTTCTCTGTTGGAAACTCCAGTCACCCTTCTGAAAAGATCTCCGTACGACTTCTTGCGAGACTTGTGGAATCAGAAGGCGGATGTAACCTTCCAACAGCTGTTGGATGACAACGCTGGTTACAGGAAGTTGTTACAATCTGTGCTTCGAGGATCGAGGAAGAGGAGGACAGCTAAACTTCCCAAGAGCATCCCGATCCTAAGAATAGAGCATGAGGACTTGGGAGCCCCAGAACTTGATATGGAGATCCATGGCTGTCTTCTGAAGAAGGTACCCATTGATTCCGGCTCCGGAGTTAACATCATGACGGAAAAAACGGCGCATGTCCTAGGCTTCACTGAGTTCCAGCCTACTCCGAGAATTCTCAGAATGGCGGACCAGACCAGAAGACGACCTTTGGGACAACTGAAAGATGTCTTGACGGTAATTGGTGGAGTATCTTTTTACCTCACTTACATCATTTTGCGACCTGTAGCTAAGGTTGGATATCAGGTGTTGATAGGAAGACCATGGCTGTATGCTGCAAATGTGAATACCGACTGGAGAAGACATCGTTTGAGATTTCCCAATCCTACACCCAAGCCAGGTGAGAAGAGTAAGGTCTCGCTTCCTTGGATCAAGATTGGACACCAAGGTGAAACTCCGTCTACAACAGAGGGATACACTTCAGAAGACTCAGCTGCGTCTTCTGACAGTGATGAACGGTATAATGAGTTTGTGGCGAATAACGTGTGTACTACAGAAGTAGCAGAGAAAGTAGAAGATGTGGTCTGTGGATACATTGAGTGCTACGAGATTGCGGAAGAAGAGCTTCCAGAAGACGAGAATACCGTCTTCCCTTCGGAAGATCTGACAGTTGGTCTTCCAGAAGACGAATTTGAACCAGAAGAAGCTCCCAAACCGGAATACTTTGGTGCCAGTGAGTACAGTCACACTGAAGGAATGGTAAACCCGGATGATCTCCAAGAGATGGAGGTTGCTCCTGGGAAGAAGCTGAAGCTTTCCAAGGTGATCGAGGGCCAGCAGTTAGAAGACTTTCGAGAACTTCTAACGGAGTTCCAGGATGTCTTCGCGTGGACCATAGAAGACATGAAGGGCATACCTTGAGAGTTGGGAGAGCATCGCATCGACTTGCTGGAGGGCGTTGTTCCTGCACGGCAGAGGCAGTATCGGCTCAACCCCAAGTACTTGCTTCTGGTGAAGGACCAGATTGACCAGTACCTGAAGGCAGGAGTCATCTTCCCAGTACTTAGCAGTGAGTGGGTAGCTCCTATTGTCATCGTGCCGAAGAAGCAGACAGGGAAGATCCGAGTGTGTCAGGACTTCCGGAAGCTGAACTTGGCCACGAAGAAGGATCATCACCTTTTACCATTCACCGACTCTGTGTTAGACCAGGTAGCAGGACATGAGTTCTACAGCTTCCTGGATGGGTATTTTGGGTACAACCAAGTTTCAATCAGAGAAGAAGACAAGTCGAAAATCACTTTCACCACTGATTGGGGCACGTACGCGTACAACCAAATGCCGTTTGGTTTATGCAATGCACCCGCCACATTCCAGAGGTTGATGATTACGATCTTCAAGGAGTATCTTCGCACCTTTATGGAGATCTTCTTGGATGATTTCTGTGTGTTTGGATCGAGAGAAGACCACTTGATATTTCTAAGGAAGTGTTTTCTGAAGTGTAGAGAACATCGTTTGGCTCTTCACCCTGAGAAGTGCTTCTTTGGTATGTCAGAGGGGATCTTGCTAGGACATAGGATTTTCGGAAGAGGTATAGAAGTCGACTGTGCTAAGGTGGAAGTCATCATGAAACTCCACCCACCTGCTAACCTGACACAGTTGAGAAGCTTCCTTGGCAACGTAGGATACTACAGGAGGTTTATTGACAGGTACGCAGAGGTAGCAGGAAGACTCACTAAGTTGCTGAAGAAGGACGACCATACGTTTGGTCTTCCGAGCAGCAGGAAGGATTCGAAGGAATGAAGAGGCTTCTGTCGGAATCCCCTGTCCTACGGCCACCTGATTGGAAAAGAGTCTTCCACATTTATGTGGATGTTTCTGCTTTCGCCATCGGGGTGGTGTTGAGCCAGAAAGATGAGAAGAAGAAGGATTATCCCATCTACTACACGGGAAGACAGCTCAGTGATGCAGAGAAGAAGTACTCGACAACTGAAAGAGAGTGTCTTGGCATGATTTACTCCTGTAGGTAGTTTAGACACTATCTTCTAGCAAACCCGTTCGTCTTCTATGTAGATCACTTCTCTTTGAAACATCTTGTAAAGAAAGCAGATTTGTCTGGTAGGATAGCTAGGTGGATTCTCCTACTCCAGGAATATACTTACACAGTTGAGTACAGGTCCGGAAGACAGCATGTTAATGCTGACTACCTATCCAGATTGGAGACAGAACGACGAGAAGATGAAGTGGAAGACGAGTTTCCTGACGAGAAGTTGTTTTCAGTTTTCGCAGAGACACTTTCATCTGGAGGGGGGCGTACCGCCTGCTTCCCAGAAGACGAGACTAGATCTTCTGATCCCGTCTTTGCGACTTCCACAGAAGAGTCGATCTTCAAGGACTTAAGGAAGTTCTTGGAAGACCAACAGTATCCCGAGGGATTGGATGCGGAGCAGAAGGCTGTCTTCTTACACAAGGCAGGACCTTACGCCATCTTCCAGGGTATCCTGTTTCGAAAGAGACATGACGAGAAGCTGAGAAGATGTCTCGAGCCGCCAGAGATAAAATCAGTGATCACAGGTCTTCACTACGAAGATGCTGGGGGTCACTACGGATTGAAGACCACAGTGAAGAAGATGCTAGACGTCGGATATTGGTGGCCAACTATGTATCGAGACACTTTTGAGGAGATCAGGAAGTGCGACGCATGCCAGAGAGTGGGAAGACCGACCGCTACAACAAGGTGGCCTCTTACCCCCATTCTTCCGCTTGCCCCGTTCAAAAAGTGTGGAATCGACTTTGTGGGTCCTATCGTCCCGGTGGCAAGAAGAACACGAGCAAGGTACATCTTAATAGCTACCGACTATGCCACCAAGATGGTGGAAGGCAAGGCCACAAGAAAGAACGATGCCGCAGTAGTAGCAAGGTTCCTTTGGCATAACATCATCACTAGGTACGGATGTCCGCTGGAATTGGTATCAGATAGGGGTACTCATTTCTTAAATGAGACTATCTCCCTCCTGACCCAATACTTCAGGATTAAGCATCGAAAGACGACGCCATACAACCCGAAAGCGAATGGGCTGACGGAGAAGTCGAACGGTCTTCTGTGTAACATCCTGAACAAGGTAACTGTTAACCATGCGTATGACTGAGACACGAACTGCCATCTGTGTTGTGGGCTTTCAGGATTTCACCTAAAGTCACAACCTAGACGCCTTTCTACCTAACTTACGGCATGACACCTATTGTGCCCATTGAGTTAGAGGTCCCAACATACCGGTTAGCCGTATCCGAACGCATGGGAGAAGAAGAGAGCGAGGAGCAGCGTCTTCTGAACTTCGTAGAGTTTGAAGAAGACAGGAATGCAGCTTTGGAGAAGACATACGAGGTGCAAGCGCAACGTAAGGTAAACTACGATAGCAAGTTGAGGAAGGTGACTGTTGTGGATGAGGACTTGGTGCTTCTCTACGACAACCGCCATATTAAGTTCCCCGGAAAACTTCATCTTCGCTGGATGGGACCTTACCGTGTCTTACAGGTCTTCGACAATGGCTCCTTGCAGTTGGAAGAGTTGGACGGTATACTGATGACCACTCGTGTTAATGGGTGGCGCGTCAAGAAGTACTGGACGTAAACAGAAGTGCGGAAATCACTGATGTTTGCAGGGACGCAAACATTTGAGAGTGGGCGTATGTGGTGCCCACAAATTACAAGATGCACGAATTTTTGAAAATTTTAAGAATAATAACTTGTTTGTATAACTGAAGAAGCGTTGTTACTTAAGGTTACGTCTTCCTTAACAGGAAGATGATCTTAAGAGCTGTTTGTAATAAGAAGTTGACTTCTTCGGAAGACGACCGTCTTCGGAAGAGCGTCTTCTCAGTTGCGTCTTCAGAAGACGGGAAGACGACGGAAGATGAGAAGACGGCGGAAGACACCTATCTTCCAGAAGACAGCGACCGTGGAGCTTAACGTGTCTTCTGGAAGCTCCACGACCGTGGACCGTCTTCCAGTCTTCTAGTCTCTCTAGGAAGATGGGGAGTTGAGAAGCTTGGAAGACCGGGAGGCACAGGCCTAGTTCCCGACTTCCAACTTCTCGAAATAACAAAACAACTCACCACACCACTCAGGATTCGTACCAAGTCTCTCTAAACACAAAAGCAAAGCAAATCCACTCTTGATACGAATTGTGTTCAGTCGACTTCCGAAGACAGTCTTCCAAAGACGGTCTTCCGAAGACAGTCAAGTTTAAGAAGCGTCTTCTGAAGATGTTCCCATCTTCCGAATCGTCTTCTGTTCCAAGTTTCGGGGGTAGAGAGGTAGTAGGGTAGGGAAATTGATAGTTGGGGTCTCCAGTTTGAAGACTAGGAGTAGGGAAGCTTGAATTGAGCTCGGGAAGAAGCAAGGAGATGTCTTGACAGAAATTGGGCAGCGCTTCCGCGCTCAATGTCTCAAATAGAAAGAATGAGGGGTGGGGGTAATCGATCAGGCTGCCTGCACACAATCAAGGAAGCGCGGGGAGTACCAGACAATGGCGAGAAGAAGTGGGAAGGGGAAAGAACAGGGAAAAGAACCTCTACAGTCTTCTTCGGCTCCCCGAGTTGCCTTCGACCTCCGCGCGCTTCTGGCTCTTGTCCTAGCTTCCAATGCGACTCCTCTCGACTGCGCCTGCTGTCAATTTCGGTCCACACCTCGATTCCACCTTCGCTTCTACTCGCCAACTTGTTCTCTCCTACCTCGATGTTTCACTCGATTCCTCTCTCAATGCTAACTCGCGAAGCTCACTCTCTCAATCGATCTTCTCCAGCGCGCTGTGCTCCGGAAGGTTGGAATGCGCCTAATGTGCTTCCTCACGCATCTTCCCCGCAGATTAGGGATTCTTGACCTTGGGTGTCTTCCTGACCTACCTACCTATTCGGTGCGCCCCAGTAGGTACACCTACTATCTTACCCGAAAACTCGTGGTTGGTCCTTCACGGAATTCCCCGCTTGCAATGACACTACGGAGAAGCTTGCAGCCAGGTACAAGGCGGAAGCAGCCGCTTCCGCTTCTGCCAAGGAGCTGGTACAGCTTCGGAAGAGCAACCAAGAGTTGCAGGCGCGGGTACAGCAGCGCAATCAGGAAGTCACCCGAGTGCGGGAGAAGATCACCGCCCTCGCAGAAGAGCAGACCATATGGAAGACGCAGCGAGAAGCTGCGGAAGCGCGAGCTGCAGCTGAGAAGACGCAGAGGGAAGCAGCAGAGGCACGTGCACAGAAGATGTTGGCACAGTCGGTGGAAGCGCTTCGGAAGAAGTTCAACTACACCGCGGGTAGGAAGTTACTTACCTTAGCTAGAGGATGGGACAGCGAGTCCAGAGCGATGTTGGTGGAATGCCGGGAGAGTATGTTCAGGTACTTGGATAGACAGCTAGAAGGAGTGAAGACACTTTATGGTCTTCCCTCGCTTCCGACACCTGCAACCGCATCTTCCCACGCTCCAGCACCATCGACTGGATCCGGAATGGAGAAGGAGGAGTTCGATCTCGCTGTGCACTTGGTGGTGACAGCGTTGGAAGACGAGAAGACTCCAGAAGACGCCCCAGAAGACAAGATGTCTTCTGGAAGACAGGAAGACGAGCCGTCTTCCCAGGTATTCCGCGTGGAGGAAGCAACTTCCCCGGATCCCCATGAGGTCCCCATGGTCCCTAGTCCCGCACCCGTGCCTCAGAAGACGGAAGAAGCACCGGTCGACTCCGCTTCCCAGAAGACGCTTCTGTCTTCCAAAGCAGAAGCAGAAGCCGAGGAAGACGCAGCAGCAGCGACAGCAGAGCCAGCAAGAGACGAAGAAGAGGAAGCCATCTCAGTGACACCCGAGGTAACTGCAGGGCTTTCTAGCTTATCAGAAGCCGCATTAGGAGCTCCGATAGGAGCAGATCAGGTAGGGATTGCCTCCGTGCAATCTGAGTAGTTAGTAACTCCATTGACAATTCCAAATATAGTAGAATCGAACATGCTATCTTAAGGATGGCAGTTTTCCCATGTAAAATTAGTTAGGACACCATGTGGCAGCATAGGTAGCATAGGAAGGACAAGGTGGATGACCAATTCGGGCAGGGGAACCGCTTGCATGTGAGGTGACAACCTCCTGTCAGCGCCTCTCTCTCCCTGGTGGTCGTCTCCCTTGGTTCTCACGGCGGCTGCATAAGTAGGATAGAGCTCTGTCAGTTCTGCCAGTTCTGTAGAATTCTGTAGTAACAAAACATACACACCGATTCTACAGGCAGGCAGGCGAGACACATTAGAGCAGAGACAGTCTTAGCGCACTACACCCGTCGTTGGAAACATACGAATAGTCTTGGAATATATCGGAGGGGTCTGCATACTCGCACCAGCAATGGTTCGACGATGTAGATAGAAGTAGTGGACAGTCTAGGAACAGGGAACAGCATCCTCGTGCAGTCTTGTTAGCTAGGCTGGTGCGTCGAGGAGTAGACGCAAGAAGTAGAGGGAATTAGCTTCCCAATGCCATTGTGACTTCTTCTCGGGGAATAGATTGTGGATTTGAGTGCAGAAGGTTTGTCCATGTCTTCTGGATGGTGGGTTCATTGAATTCGCTCCCAATTGTGCATGGGAAGGGTTCTTCTTGAGTGGTGGTGACTGTCTGCAGTTGTGGAAGTGTAGCTTGACTCGTTCAGTATAGCACTTGGGATCTACGTACGAACGGTCTTCTGGGCAAGGGATCTCAGAAGACAGAGCAGTCAGAGCAGCGAAGTGAAGAAGAAAGAAGCCTTCTTCCCGCAACAGAAGACAACATCCTCGAGTAGAAGACGGTGCAACAGTACTCACGTTTGTTGTCTTCCTCCCCAAACTATTACAAGCAAGGATGGCTTGTTAGTCAGGATCCGGACTAGAAGCCTGTCGGAATCTTAATTTACTCTTTTCATCTTGTTTTCTCTTGTTTGGCTTTTCTCATCTTCCCCATCTTCTCCCGTCTTCCCCATCTTCTTACCTTCCTCTAGTGAGTTTCCGATACTTCTATTGAGCTTCCGTGAAGGTGAATGTCGTTGTAGTGCTGCAGGAAGACAACTTCCGTAGGTAGAAGCTTGAGAAGGCTACAGGGGGCATACACCCTGTGATTGATCTAACCCGTTGGAATGTGAGTGTGAGAATAAGGTGTAACGACCGTTGCTAGTCAACTTCTGCGAAGCAGGACAGCCTTCTGGAGGTGTGAGAAGACGAGTTGAACCCCCAGAAGACGAGAATCGCTTCGGGAAGACGATATCGAGAAGACCGGAAGAAGCAATCTGGAAGCAGGAAGATCGTCTTCCTGAGCTTCTCTGTGAATAGTTGTGTGATATTGTAATTGGTAGTTGTTTGTTTAGTTCCAGAGCACCATTTGGCGTGTTTGGAAGACGTGTGGTTTTATGTGGTTTTGTGAGAAGACGGGCTTTTTAGGCAAAACCCGTGTGTTTGTGTGTTTGAACAGATCTTAGAACTTAGAGCAGCGTTACTTGTGCAAATCCTCTGTGGGAACGATATCTTGTATACTAAATGGGCAAAAGGAGAAATCCTTCGTCACTACACTTTCTCTTTTCCCGCTGCTTCCCGCCTCTGATTTGATGTCCCCCGCGCTTCCTTGTTCATCTGCAGGAAGCCCATTGATCGATTTCCCTACCCTGAAATTCCTTCTGCAAAAATAAAGTACGAAAGTGTTGTCTAATTTTCGACAACCATCTTCCCACTTCTTCTCGAGTTGGAATTGAGCTTCTCTGTCTCTCATTCCTTAATTCGATCATTTGACTATCAATTTCCTTATCCTACTGCGTCTCTGTCCTCAAATCCATGGACAGAAGACGCTTCTGAATGTCTGAACGTCTTCAGAAGACGATTGTTTGTAAATTCGTATCAAGATTGGATTAGATTGAATGTTGTGTTGAAAGAAGCTTGGTACGAATCCTGAGTGACCTGATGAGTTATTGTTATTTCGAGAAGCTGGAAACTAAGAACTAGGTCTGTGCCTCCCAATCTTCCCGTCTTCTCAAATCCACATCTTCCTAGAGAGACTAGAAGGTTGGAACGGTTGGTAGAATGCGCGAGAAGACGTGAGGGTCCTTTACGGGTCTTTTTTGTCTAACCCATAGCAGCCTATTCCTTCTTCTTCCCAAACTTAGAAGAGAGTTGTGAGAAGCCTTGCTGGCAGAATCTGGAGAGAATGATCGAGGGTCATGTCTTCCCGTCATGCAGCAAGCTTCTTCTGAGCGTGTATGAGAGGTAAGGAGTTGGAAGAACATAGTATGAACGTTCCGTGTCCGTTGTGAGGCTAGATTGCGTGTAAAAAGCTGAAGACATGTGAGACCAGCAATGAGTAGTCTAATTGCAGGAAGTCTTCCGAGTACGTCAGTTAATCGGAAGTTGTCTCGGGAGTCTTCTTGGAGGTCACTGTCATCGTAGGAGTCCGCAAACATCTTCTGAATATTTTCGTATACTCTACTTCTCACGTACCTTCTATCTTCTGTTAGGAAGTAGGATGAAATGCAAGGTGGGTTGTCTTCTTGGGAATCCATGTGATGCATTGCTTAGTTAGGATTGTTTAGATATAGCTCAGAAGACGAGAGGTACTTAGGAAGCACTGTTAGAATCTCGGAATACGGAATAGTTGTCTTCTAGAAGACTAGATTCGTCTTCTGAGAGTAGAAACTAGACTGTAAGAACTTGGAAGGACTGAGCCTTCGACTCACAGCAAGTATGTGTGGCTTAGTGTAACAGAGGCTCGAAGCATGTCGATGCATCCTCGAGGGTTGGTGTTATCCGCCGCAGAATTGGCAGAGGCCAAACCCTTCATCAAGGAGTTGGGTCTTGACTTCTTCCTGTGGGACTGGAACCTCGTGGACCAGGGTCTTCTATAGGAGGTTTGAGCAGCACCGCCTCCGTGCTGTCGTGTCGTGGACCGGCTCCTATCTGAAATTCAGATTTCGATACTTGTCGCTCCAAAGACACTCATGAGAAAGACAAGCTATGCCCTAGCTTACGAGCTTTTGGCTTCATTTTGGATCTCCATTTTCATCGCATAGATGGATAGAGCTCTTTGTCAGCTTTCCATAGGCACTTCATCTACTTCGTTTGGACGCCTAGTAGAGAAGTTACAGGACTCGAAAGATGGAGAAAACAAGCTAGGCACCAGCTTACGAGTTTTTGGCACAACTTCAGATCTTCGCTTTTATCGCATCAGTGGATAGAGCTCCTTGTCAGCATTCCATATCCACTTTGTCTACTTCGTTTGGACGCCTAGTGGAGAAGTTACAAGACTTGAAAAATGGAGAAAATAAGCTAGGCCTCAGCTTACAAGCTTTTGGCACAACTTCGGATCTTCACTTTCATCACATAGATGGGTAGAGCTCGTTGTCAGCTTTCCATAGGCACTTCATCTACTTCGTTTGGACACCTAGTGGAAAAGTTACAAGACTCGAAAGATGGAGAAAACAAGCTAGGCCCCAGCTTACGGGCTTTTGGCGCAACTTCGGATCTTCACTTTCATCACATAGATGGGTAGAGCTTGTTGTCAGCTTTCCATTGACATCTTGTTTACTTTGTTTGGACATCTAGTGAAGAAGTTATGCGACTCGAAAGAAGGCAAAATCAAGCTAGGCTCTAGTTTACTTGTTGATTGGGTATTTGAGACTTCAGACGCTATATCAAAGACGCAAGGTGCCTGCTTCATTATTATTCAGGAGAGAACTGTACGTACAGAGACTGTAACAAGGGGGCAGCTAAGGGGCTAGCTTTCGCTTGCGATCTGTCAATGGACGGTTCGGGAGATTTAGGAGTCCAATGCAAGCGCGCAAAGCGTCGTTGGGTTCAGATCTGTGTAGGCTACGCACTGGTTCAAACATTTTGGGAAGAGACAGATCGGGGAGTACGTACTGAGTGAAATTGAGACGCAGGAAGCAGATTTGGGATTTTCAGTTACCTGTGAAGGAGAGTTGGATCGTTCGGACCGTTCTGGAGTCCAAACTTGCTATCCTTGGATCCAACGAGATCAGAACATCGAGTTCTACAGGAAATTGAAGACGATACCAGTTTTCATCGGGCGGTTTGGAAGTTCTGAGTGAAATTGTCTCGCAAGGAAGCGCTTACATCAGATATTCGTTCACCTGCGACATGATGTTGGGCTGTTTTTCGCGATCGGTGAGCCAAGCTCTTCGTTCTTGGTGACTACGCGATCAGGGAGTCTTCATCTACTCATAAGAGAAGACCGTATGTATAGGAAAAGGAGAGAGAGGATCAATGTGAGAGACCAAGTATGAGTAAGTTTGTTTACTGAAATGAATAATAAGGTAGGAGGTCCAAAGGCCAGGTACTTATACTTTGGTACAAGGGCAGGCAAAGCCTGCGAAAGGGCATGAGCCCAAAAGGTCTGAACTAGTTGCTGTATGTTACGTTCATACTGTACATCCAGTTCTAACACTCCCACTCAGCGATTAGTTGTTGTAGATCTAAACTTTCAATCCTAGTCTTGGTAGAAGGTAATCCAACTTGGGAGCCGGTAGGCCCTTAGTTAGGATATCCGCTACTATCTCTTGAGTAGGGCAATACTTCACTTCAATTGTCTTGGATGCAACTTGATCCTTAATGAAGTGGTACCGAATATCTATGTGTTTTGTCCTGTCATGAAACTTGGACGATTCTACGAGTGCTATTGCACTCTGGTTATCACAATACAAAGTGATTGCCTCATTCTCAGCTAAACCAATATCAGCTAAGAGTTGTCGAAACCACATTGCTTCTGATGAACATGTGCTGAGTGCCATATACTCAGCTTCAGTACTCGATAGTGCAACAGATTTCTGTCTCTTCGACGACCAACTGATTGCTCCTTGTGAATAGATGAAGCAATTTCCAGATGTTGAACGTCGTGACTCGATGTGACCTCCCCAGTCAGCATCAGTGTAGCCAAATAGAGAAATTGGTTGAGGCGAGTACTTGTATTCTAAGTACTGGTCTAAAGTACCTTTGATATAGCGAAATGTGCGCTTTATGGCGGTGATGTGTTTTAGTCTTGGGTTAGCCATGTATTGAGATAATACACTAATGCTAAAGGCTAGATCAGGACGAGTGCAGACGGCAGCCCAGTTGATGGAGCCTGTCGCACTCTGATATGGATAGGAAGCACATTGTGCCTTCTCTTCAGTAGTAGCAGGACAATCTTCAGTTGAGAACTTTTCTCCTGAGGTCAATGGTGTACTGACAGGTTGACAATTCTCTAAGCCAAACTGGAATAACTTTTGGGTCAGGTACAAGGTTTGACTGAGTCTGATCCATCCTTCTGCTCGATTTCGGTTAATCTCTATACTCAAGCAATGATGGATGTTACCGATGTCACTCATCTGGAACCTTACGCTGAGGTTACTCTTGATGTATGTTAGCAATCCTTCGCTGCTGCTTGCTATGATTGTATCATCAACGTAGAGTGCTAGGATGGCAAACTGATTATCCTTATGAACGTAATATACGTTACCATCAGCTCCTGACTTACTGAACCCGAGAGAAAGTAAGAACTTATCTATGATCAAATACCATTCTCTAGAAGATTGCTTCAATCCGTAAAGTGTACGAAGTAGCCTGCACACTTTATCAGTTCCTGGGGCGTTGATGTCGTCAGGGACTGACATGTAGATTTCTTCACTCAGCGTTCCATTCAGGAAGGCTGTCTTCACATCCATCTGGTGGACGTGGAGGTTGTGTTGAGCTGCGATTGCTAGTATCAATCGCACTGATTGCACACGGACCACAGGGGAGAAGGTGTCAGTGTAGTCGAGCCCATACACTTGAGTGAATCCTCGGGCCACCAACCGTGCCTTGTATCGGGCGATGGACCCATCTGAATTCAGCTTCAGCTTGAAGGTCCACTTGTTGGTTATGGGCCTTCGTCCGTGTGATAAATCTGTGAGTGTCCATGTACCGTTCTCCTCGTGGGACTTGAGCTCTTCAGTGACGGCCTCGGACCATCGAGCAGCATCTGGAGATGATAGGGCCTCCTGATAGGAGTTGGGCTCCATCGGGACTGGTCTCAAAATCACCATTAGTGCACGCTTCTTACTCGTTCGTGCCTTCGGGATCAAAGTCGTTGTGTCGTAACCTTCAGCTGGATCGCGGTTAGGAGGGTTGGACTGACGTGTTGATCGCCGGAGTGGTGGTGGTGCTTGGATCTCAGTGGGAGGAGATGATGTCATCTCGAAGTCACTTGAGTGCGGTGGTGGAGATTGCGGTGGTGAACGATGTAGGTATGGGTGTAGTGTGCTCATGTTTTCTACATCTGTGCTATGTCTGGTTCGGATTGGAGAAGATAAATTCATGGTAGAATAAGTTGAGAATAGATATCGACTGTGGGATTGTGGGCTACTAGTGGATGAGCTGGCCACAGATTGAGTTGGTGTGTGAAATGTGCCTCCGCTAACTCCTCCTCTTGCATATCCCGCTGAGGGTAGAGGAGGAACGGGGCCCGGAACAAGACTACTGCTTGAAGGATGACCGGGACCAGGACCAACGGAAGGACCGAAGGCGGGAGGTGGTGCAAAAGGAGGCGGAACAGACGAACTCAGAGAGGGAAGAGTAGCTCCCACTGAAGGGCTAGGGGCTGGACCCGAAGTAGGAGGATGGTGATGGAAAAAGTGCACATCATTATGAATTTCATCCTCAGTGATAGCAGTGAGAGCATGGTTGGGAGGTGATGATGTTGATGCAGGGAGAGACTCATCAAATATAACATCGCGAGAAACAAAAGTATGACCGTCAGATTTACGTTGGAGACGGTATGCCTTACTTTGACTGCTATAGCCGAGAAGAAGACACTCGTGGGAGTGACTATCTAGCTTAGAGCGGTGAGTCTCTATAATGTTGGCAAAAGCTGTGCATCCAAAAACTCGAAGATGTGAGATGGTGGGCTTGCGGCCATGCCATAGCTCAAAGGGAGTGGTGGCAAGATCGATGGCCTTGATGGGACAATGATTTAGAACATAAGTGGCGTGATTGATAGCCTCACCCCAAAACTGTTTGTCTAGTCCTGCTGAAAACATCATAGCGCGGACAGAGTTTAAGAGGGTGCGATTTTTACGCTCAGCTACCCCGTTTTGCTGAGGAGTGTCAGGGACGGTCAGCTGGCATTGGATACCGTGTTCCTAACAATAGGCATCAAAGAGGGTGGATCGGAACTCACCACCGTTGTCGGAGCGTAGGGTCTTGAGCTTCTTGCCGGTCTGACGCTCGGCAAATGTGTGAAACTCCTTGAATGCTGTGAAGCAGTCGCTCTTGTAGTGCAGTAGACGGACAACGGTATAACGGGAGTAGTCGTCGGTCATGGTCATGAAGTACTCATAGCCGGAAAAAGTGCAAGGGGAAATGCGGCCGCTGATGTCAGAGTGGACAATTTTGAGAATTTCGGTGGCGCGGGTAGTGGCGGCACGTGGAAATTTTGTGCGGGCTTGCTTGCCATGCAAGCACGGAGGGCAAGTGAAATTGTGAATAGTGGGCAGATTTAAGCCAATAACAGATTGATGGCGACGGAGTTGGTCAAGCCGGGTAAGACTGATGTGGCCAAGCCACCTGTGCCAGAGGTCGGTGGTAGGAGTGACGAATGTAAGATAGACAAAGTGCGGGCGGGTGACATATCGGTAAAGAGTGGAAATAGGTGTGTTGGACTCATCGACTATGTAAGATGTAGATGCAAGACATGTAGGAGTGGATGAGTCATCACCGTGTGTGTGACGGGCTGAAAGCAGAGTGCATACTGTAGAGTCAGAAATTTCTGCTGAAGGACCTGCAGAAAAATTTTTGTCTAAGAGAATAATGTCGGGAAGAATATCTCTGTGGGGGAGTACTTCCATGGGGAGTACTCCGTGAGGGAGAGATGTTCCTCCTGTGGGGGAGGGAGCTTCCCAGCTCCGAGGAGCTGGGAGCTCCTCCGAAGAAGGGGGGGTTGGCCGCCGCCGCCGCCTTTCCGAGAAGGGCGGGGTGGGGGGCGAGGCCCGGGGAGTTAAAACTCCCAGCCCCACCCCTTGGTTGACAGTGCCCCTTTGGTGATTGTCTTGACGCGGCGCGTCCCCATAGGGGGCCGTGCCG
This sequence comes from Asterella californica, assembly GCA_036924285.1. NCBI lineage: Eukaryota > Viridiplantae > Streptophyta > Marchantiopsida > Marchantiales > Aytoniaceae > Asterella > Asterella californica. The sequence goes on along the minus strand of JAYKYS010000010.1, from coordinate 18,128,796 downwards.
TTTGCCTCGAGGTACGGATCGCCCTAGTGGCGATCTGTGCCCTCCTGGGTTATAGGGGCGTCGCCCCTCCATGGGAGGGCGCGCCGGTTAAGATTCTGTGCAAGATCGAGGTTTGTGCCCTGGTCCTGGGACCACGGATCGCCCTCGTGGCGATCCGTGCATCCCTGAGAAATCGGTGCCAGAAGAGGTGCGGGAAATGCGATTTCAGGGAGTGCTATTGTGTTAGTTGACTGTGACTGTGCGAAGGGGTGTAAGGGGAGGATGAGCCGTGGTCGACCACGGTTGGTCGATCTGCCACCACGGCCACCTCCCGGACCCTCCAGTCTTTTCCGAGAGGGCGTTTCAGGAGGTATTGTTGGAAGCAGAGATTGGGAGTGCTCTGCCTTCAGCTGGGCATGGTGTGCTTGCGGGAGTGACATAGTGTGCACGGGAATTACAGACGAGCCTAGCAAGTAAAGATCATTGCTTAGCGGACATGGGGCAATTGGACGTCTGTTCTTGTTCTCTAGATGACAAGTACCATTATCGATAATGCACAACCCACCCTTGGAGTCAAACATTCGAGCTGAAAACAAGTTCTTCCGTAGTGCATGGACGTGCAAGACATCCTTAATTAAGACGTTTTCATCGTTAAGAAGCTTAACTTCAACATCGCCGTGACCTTCAATTTGAATTGTAGTGTCATCTCCTAAGAGAATTTGATCTTGAAGAGCACTTTCTCGTTCAGTGTACTTACAAAATTGGTCATGGTCGAATGCCATGTGGTGGGTAGCGCCGGTGTCAACGTATCAATGACGGTCCACAGTTCGAGGTGCAAATTCGTTGTAGAGCTAGGTCATCAGTACTCGCCTAGTGTTGTTGTTGTTGCGCTGGCGATTCTTCTGGTTGCGATTCTTCTGATTTCTGCCTTGTTGCTGAGGTTGATTGGGCGGAGTGCTGCTGCTTGAGGCTTGATTTGGGCAATTCTGGACACGATGTCTAGTTAAATTGCACCCGAAACACTGAATGTTGGAATCTGATGTCCGCTTCTTAGAACGGTTGCCGTTCTTGCCTTGCTTGGGTGGTTGCCTCTTTCCTGCAAACAATGCGGTCGAAGGTTCATGCTGCATTCTTCGACGAAAAATTTCTTCAGTGAGAAGAAACGAGATGAGATCTTGCAACGTCAAGTTGGTGTTGCATCTCATCACTTGTAGGAACATTTGGTAGCTGTCTGGCATGCTACCCATGAGTGTGAGCAGCTGCTCTTGTGCGCCTACTTGTATGCCTGCAGACGTCAGCTGCTCGACAATCGACTTGAAAGTGTTTACATGCGATGTGACTGAGTCGTTCGCCTTCATCTTGAGAGTTCGCAGCTTTTCTTTCAAGTGCATCTGGGTCACTGTGTCTTGCGCGGCAAAGTTAGAAGTCAATGTGTTCCAAGCTTCTATTGCCGAGCGACAAGAAATAATGTGACCGATAACAGTGTTCTCGCAACACTGATTTATTGCCGTCAAAGCATTCTTGCTCTGACGATCTCACTCCGCAATGCTACCTGGTCCGGTGGCAGGTAGAGGGTTAGCGGCAGTGGCTACTGATCGAAGTACACTACCATCGACAATTCCGAGAACGCCTTCAGCGTCTAACTGGAGTTTCATCTTGTGTTTCCCGTACGTGAAGTACGTCCCATCAAACTTTGCCCAGCCTTTAGTGCTGAACGTGTTCGCCATCGCAGATTTATCGTTGAACTACTGAGATTCTATTGAGCGCTGCGATCGTCTAAGCGAGAAGCGTCCTTCACGCTTTAGCAATCAAGGCGTCCCCTGATTGCTACTTCACCTGTGCCTAGGGTCTACCTGAAGCCTACGTTATTGTGCTGGGAAAATAACAACCCGTAGCTCTGATACCATATAGGAAAAAGAGAGAGAGGATCAATGTGAGAGACCAAGTATGAGTAAGTTTGTTTACTAAAATGAATAATAAGGTAGGAGGTCCAAAGGCCAGGTACTTATACTTTGGTACAAGGGCAGGCAAAGCCTGCGAAAGGGCATGAGCCCAAAAGGTCTGAACTAGTTGCTGTATGTTACGTTCATACTGTACATCAAGTTCTAACAGTGTGCGGATTGGATTGTTGGTTTGGGTGTGAGGAGCGAGTTTGAGCCGGAGGGAGCCGGAGGGAGCCGATTTACGTCAGTTTTTTTCAATCTGTGACCAAATTTCTCGAGTGGTTTTGCAAGGGGAACTCCAAACGGCTTGTTTGGAGTCTTGTTGGGTTCAGGGTAGCTAGATCCACCTGCCAGGGAAGACGGATATCAGTTTAGACGATCCGTTTGTGCGGTGTGTGCGGTTTTAAGCCGCAGGGAGGAATTTTTGAAGATTCGGTCACCTGCGACCGAAAATCGACGATATGTCAGCTGATGGGAGTCGGATCTGAAGGTTTCTTGGGTTAACAGAGTCAGCGGAGGAGAGCCTATCGACATCTGAAGTCCGTTCAGCGAAAGGAGGAAGCCCACAGATAGACCTTTTTCGGTTTCTTCGCTATGGATTTTGCTCTTTTGAGTTTGTTAGAGTTCTGGTTGGCTATATACAGCTTGTGGTAGCTAGCTTTAGCTAAGAGCTTATACATGGATGTGGTTTGGACTTGGGTTTGGATCGCGTGATACTGCTGTGGCTCTGTTTGTTAGCAAAGGGAAGTTTCTCTTGCTTTGAGCTACGCTTCGGTGGTTTTGGGTCAAGGTTGTGATTCAGGGGTTGTTTTTAGGGGCTTTTGAAGCATGTTACAGACCGCTCTGGTCTGGTTCACAGTTCTGTGCTCTTAGGAGAAAGAACCGGCAGTGTACATACATTTGGAGTTGGTATATATAGCAGCATTCGTTTTCGTGGTTGTTTTTCTCTATCTTGTCTCTGTTTCAGCACACAGCATCTCCACAGCCAAGAACCTCGTATTTTCCTGGACATCCTTCACGCAATATCCGACACGACAGCGCAAGGCAGGGGTCGCTCGTGAAAGACCGTCTTCCTGGACGATGGAGTGGTGGCGCAAGACTTTTCACAAGTCAGAATCTGAGAACCAAGGGTGTGAGCTCGAGAAGAAGATCTTATCGATGATCTCTGAGAAGTGGCATGTGCTTGGAAGCACGACTTGTCTCTTCCTGAAAGATAGACAGGGGAGGAATGAGTGGAAGGTCGAAGCTTACCGGGAGCCGCGAAAGCGTCTTCTGGCGAAGCTGTTTCTTCACCTCTTCTCCAAGGGAAAGACGCAGAAGACGAGATACCTTGGAGATCAGGACGTGAAGTTCTTGGAAGTCATCTGGGAGAGATTGTCTGTCAATTGGGGCGTCTTCTTCCACGCTTACATCCAGGCAGAGTTTGTGTATTTGGACACCCCAGCAGGAGGGCACCTCACCCCGTTCTTCTGCTATCTATACTGTCCAAGGAGATCCGACAGAAGACTAGTTGACGTGGTATGAACAAACAGGACAGTGCGAGGTGAAGGAAGAGACCTCGGGAGAGGAAGATCGAGCAGCGGCCGTGACTCCCCTCCTATTTGAGTGTCTCAGACGAGACAAGGCACTCATCAGAAGACGCTTCTGGTGCGAGAAGACGACTCCAGCGGTACAAAAGACGCATCACCGTCGAGGAAGATGAGGCCCAGGAGTGTGTCTAAGAAGAGCGCATCTTTCTCGATCATTCATTCTAGATCAGAGTCGGATTCCCAAGAGGAGACGTTGAGCACCAAGATCGCGTAGAAGACAGCTTTTGCAACTACATGGAGTTTTTTTAAGACTCCAGAAACCGAAGTATGGGTTGACATTCCGACTGCGACTCGAGGAAGTGCAACGAAAAGAACCGCTCCTACAGTAAGAAGAGATCTTTCACCCCGGAAGATGAGAATAGTAGTGTCTTCCTACGTGTAGAAGCAGAAGATTACTATGATGGAAGATGCATCCTTGTCTCTGGAAGACAAGAATGACATCTCCGATCGATTCGTGAGGATGAACCTATTTTCTGCGAGAAGAAGGTTGGAGGAATTCAGCGCCTTCTTCCATTCGGAGATCCAGTCAGCCATGGAGTTGATGTAGAAGTGTGCGAAGGCTCAGGAGAAGCCACTGCGACCTGGATTCGGTCTATGCTCATTGATGCAGTAGGAAGAGGTCTAGAAGAAGGTGGACACGCTGGAAGCCAACCTCCGCACCACGGAGAAGCTTGCAGCGAAGTACAGGGTAGAAGCAGCCGCTTCTACCAAGAAATCAGCGCAGTTAAGGAAGAGCAACTAGGAGTTGCAGGCACGTCTATAACAGCGTGAACATGAGGTTCTACGGATCAAAGGTAGATCACTTCTCTCGCAGAAGAGAAGACGACATGGAAGGCATTACAAGAAGCCGTGGAAGCACAAGCCGTAGCAGAGAAGACGCAGCGAGAAGAAGCAGAAGCCCGAGTAAAGAGACTTATGACACAAACGATGGAAACACTTCGCAAGAAGTTCAACTTCACCGCGGGTAGAAAGCTTCTCACCCTAACTAGGGAATGGGATGATGATTCCATGACGATGTTAGTGGAGTGCAAGGAGAGCATGTTCCGCTACCTGGATTGGCAGATTGAGGACTTAAAGACGCTTTATGATCTTCTCTCGATTCTACAGCCAGCAGCTACATCTTCCCATGCTCCAAGACCAGCGATCGGGGAAGATTTGGAGAAGGAGGAGTTCGACCTCACTGTCCACTTGATAGTGACAACGCTGTCGTGATGTGAATTGTTTCACATAGTGAATAATTCACCTCTCAGTTAGAAGTTAGTCTCTCTGAGTGAAGTTAAGACCTCAGAGAAGTAGAATCTAGAGGAAGTGTGCATTCGAAAATCTGAAAACACAACGGCGTAGGTCTCGCCGCGCTGATCACCGTGGTATGTTCAAAAGTTGCAAACGGAGTTGCAGGCGAAAAGTTACTTGAGGTTCTTCTACAAGATTTCTGATACCGGAAAATTTACCATAAATCTGAGTGAGTTCGAAAAATAATTTTTAGATTTTTCTCATGTAGATTGTAGTATGTACCATTTGTTTAAAATTCGAAATGTACAAAAAGAGCATGTCTAGAGAAGGTTATGGAACTTCATGTTAGCAAAGGAAAGACGAAATATTACAACTTTCTAGCATATTAGCTTAGAAACTTATCTTCAAAACCAATTGTGAGATCAGCTTCCGTGGTGTAGCTGAGAAACTTGTAGGTAGGAGGTCTCCGGATCAAATCCTTTCAGACTCACAACCGGCTTGGAGTAGGTTGGCCCCTTCGGGAGAATATGAGGGGCACCAAGTTGCCTAGGGGCGGGACACTAGATGTCCCTTAAACGTACCGTGAATGCGGGACGCCTCCGTCTACCCCTGCACTAGTGCAGTCACCTAGTGTGGATGCTAGAGGGAGATTACCACCGGATTTTGAAATGGACCTCTCACCTTCGGGTTGTCGAGGTAATTAGTACGAATTCGGTTGCAGCCCTCTAAGTCCTGGGGTAGCGAGATGGCATCAAAGATACTTCAAGTCAGTACCAATTCTTTTGTAGAAAATGTAGAGCTCGACATATTATTCACTTGGATCGAAAAATCAAGTGAAATTGATACCTGAGTTAATACTTACGGCACTTCAAAGTTTAAGGGGGCCGGAAAACGACAATGGTGATAACTCGGACTCCACGTGTCAGAACGAGGTGATTCCGGTGGTCAGAGGTAGCCGTGGTGGAGTTACTTTGGGGTGGAGGTGGCAGATGTTCACTGTACAGCCGGAAAACGACAATGGTGGTAACTCGAGCTCCACGTGTCAAAATGAGGTGATTCCGGTGGTCAGAGGTAGCCGTGGTGGAGTTATTTCGGGTGGAGGTGACAGATGTTGATTGTACAGCCGAAACGGTGGCCATCCATACAGATGAACCTGCAAAGCTTAGTGAAATAGTCTTCTTACGTGTAGATTTATTATCAGTGATTTAATTTTGTGCTGCCATCTGTTTAGGGCATCTTTTATTCCTGCCTGGTGACATTGAAGGTTACGTAGGGTGAAGGAAAACCCAAAGGGGTGTACTCCAGAGAGAGAAAATTCTCAGGGCATTATCGCAGTTTGTCGATCATCGAGCAATGTAGATTTTACCGTACGGAGACTATTGAGTAGGGAGAAACAATAGAGCTGAGGAGAGAAATTTTGCACAGAGGTTACGTCTGAAGAGATTTTCTGACTGATCAGAGTTTTGACATCGAGAGATTGAGCTTAGTAGACAGAATCGAGTAGAGAGGAGACCTACAACTTGTACACATACTTTTCTGAAAAGAAAACGGGAAACTTCTAGGTGAACGCGCTGGTGCTTCACAAGCTGGGGCTATGCTTGGCAAGCTGTCCCCTAGCTTAGACTGAAATATCATTCTGAAAGAGATCGAAAGGCATCAGAATGCAGAGCTCGACGAGGAGAGCGACTTCATGCTTCCAGTCTTGACAGAAAGTATTTTAAGTAATAGTTAGCACGGGTTTTAGACTAAGAAATATGTGAAAGACAGAATTCCGTCGATTATAGCTCGTGACTCGAACTCAGAATCTGATAGCGTGAGCGTGTAGGTGTTCACAAATACTATAATTCTGACTCCTTGTTCATTAAAAACGGAGTTGTATAGAGAAGTTAGCGTAGGAAAGGCTAGTAAAGACTTTACACGAAAATTTCTTCAGAAAAACATATGTACAAAAGTTTTTACCTTCTTGAACGGAACCAAAGGCCATCCCAGTGATAGGGCGCCTGCCTAGGAGGGAAGTGGTCTCAGGATCAATCCCTCCTGGCCTCTGATTCCTATTCTGACATGTTGACCTCCTGGAAGGGAGTCTATGTTGTATATGCAGCCACGTCTTGCATATCTAAGGGCGGGAGACCGATATCTCCTTTAATCGTGAGCTTCCTGGCCTAAACCTCCGCATGCCATCCTGAATATACTATGGGAGATACCTGGTGCGCATATGGGGGGGCTGTAAGCCCTGTGGGGCAGCCTCATAAGTGTTGGGGCTTCGGCCTACATTGGATGGCTTGTAGTATATTCAGGGTGGCATCAAGATGGCATCGAGGGCACGGGAAACTTTTGCTGATTATTATGTACGCATAAGGACAGCAGGGGAGCAGGTTAGCTGAGGCCTTAAAACTGCATGATCCGGAGTTGAAGATCTACTTGCACGCCGTGTATTTATCTTGGCCAGATCGAAATCGTGGTGGTGTGTTCTCTTGCGATCCGTATTCCGTGTGTGATTTTTGTCCTCCTCTTCACGATCGTATCACAGCTAGAAGGTTCCGCCCTTCTCAGGAAACTCTCGCCTCGACATACAATCTGGTGCTTTCACGAAGAGGCTTCTTGGGGTGATTGACCGTGAAGTTGAGTTCCAAGACGAAGAGGAAGATGGATCGGAAGAGCGGATGTGCTGCTGGTGCTACCTCTACGGCTGCTGCATCTACGTCTGCTGTAGCCCTTGCGACTGCAGCGACATCTGCATCTGGCCTCGACACAACTGAGATTCTGAGGACGCTTGCGGCCCTAGTCCAACAGCATCCGATCGTTGGAGGGGGTGAGTTAAAATCCACAAAAGCTTTGCAAGCGATAGTGAATAGATGTGGCAGATTTGAGGGTAGAGATATTTCTAGGTATCTGCGTGAATACAGAGGAGAGATGGAACTGGTTAGAGTTACAGATATAGAGATGATAACCAGTTTTGAGTTAGCTGTAATCCCTGAGTTACGGGACCAAGTTAGGGATGTATAGAGAAGAAATCTAGGTGTCTGGGTGAGTTTCGAACGATCTCTTCGCGAGGAGTTTCTTGAAGAAGATTCAAAAAGAGTTACTAGGAGAACGTTTCTAGACTGGGTTGAGCAGCAACCTGGTCGTATGATGAGCTTGAATGAGTTTTTGAGAGAGTTTGATCGAAGATACCGACAACTCTCAACTCTAGAGCGAATAACGTTAGATGCTAAGAGAACCGAGCTTTTCCTGCAAGCTACCGATGATGCTACGATAGATCGGTTATGTTTTATGTTGACCGATCGATCTGCTGAAGGAGGAGTTACTACTGATTGGGGAAGAGTCGAGGATGCTATTGCCGTACTAACGAGGCAGAGAAAGGGAAGAGTGGCTGTGGGAGGACGTCCGCTTGCAGAAGTGACCGCTCAACTTCGCACTACTCCTCAAGTACAGCAACCTCCGGCTCCAGCTCCTAGACCTGTTGCACCGGCTGCAGTACCTTTGATACCAGTGGTGCCAATTCCTGCACAAAGGGCACCGGCTCAGAGACCTGCAGAGAACCATAGACAGCAGAACTAGATCGAACTTGATTTGGCAAATGAGAGAACTGAAGGTGGAGTTAGCTGGCCTGAAGAGAGAGCAACCACCGGCGCCTGCTGCTGCACGTCCAAGAGGTGCTCCTGTTCGTAGATGTATCTGGTGTGACAGTCTTGATCACTTTCGAGGAGACTGTCAAGAGCTCACAACTGCTTTGGGAGATGGTGTGGTTTGCTACCATAACGGTAGGCTGCACCTTTCTTCAACTGGAGAGCCGCTGAACACGCAGGTTGGACGAGGAGGCATGAGAAGTTTGCCTCAGATCGCCGAAGCTGCAACTGTAAATGCATTGATGGCACCACCGGTAAATCCTGATGTATATGCCGGACATATTGAGGTTTCTTCTAGTCCTACATTACTAAATAGGACTGCTGAGAAGAGTATTGCTCCCGTTCCTTCTGAAACATTGAAAAGAGGAGCAGAAACTATACGTAGGGTCACAAGGTGGAGAGATCTTGTTGACGCTGCGTCTATCAAAGCATTCTTGGACGTGGATAGACATGTTCACTGGCAGGATGCTTCTGTGGAGGAAAAGAGACGGCGAGAAGCCTCTGAACTTGATACTGGAGTTCCTGCGGAGACTGAGGATAGACGGAGAGTCACAAGGAGACGAGCGGCTCTTCTTGAGGACATCCCGTCTACTTCTGCAGCTCCTCCACCTGCACCAGGTCTGATGGAGGACGTGTAGAGATCCCAGCTGGAGCCAACGACTGTTGGGAGACGGTTTACTGCCCAAGAGAAGGAGAAGGGACCGGCTTATACGTTGGCGGCTGATATCGAGACTTCAACTGATCTCAAGAGCATCTTGGAGCAGAGAATACTTGACGTGCGAATCGAGTTTTCTCTTCGGGAAGTTCTTGGTATTACGAAGAGGGAGTTTCATGAGCTGATCATCGACATCATTAAGTGGAAGAGACAGATGATGTCCGAGCAAGTAGAAAGTCAGATGATAGATGTTATAGGAGCTTCTGTGAATGATGCGGAGTTCGGAAAGGTGGATTTTCAAGAGGCTGATGATACAGAGTACCAGCAAGAAGTGTTGGTTGCTGGTACCAACACTGTTGAGTTCGATGATGATGAAGTTGGCGATGAGAGTCCAGCTACTGATAGTGACTTCAGGAAGAGACACTGGGCTCGTGCTACGACTGCTACACGAGTTCACCTTGGAAGTCTGGAACTTGTTGCTGCTTTGGTTGATCACGGTTCAGAGATCAACATCATGTCACGAGAAGTGTACGAGAGAGGTCAATGGCCTACGGAACTAAACCATGGTTGGATGCTATGAGCTGCAAACAACCAGAAGGGGAAGTTATACGGCGCTTGTCCTAACGTGAGGGTGAAGCTAGATGATGTGGAGGTAGATCAGCACTTCTTCATGCAGTCTTCTACTTCATATCTTGTGATTCTTGATCAGTCTTATATTATTGCAGTTCGAATGGAGACCAAGGTGATGGACAACGGATCTCACTATGTTAGGATCCGTAGTCCAGATGACAAACATTCTGTTCAGTTTCTGACCGTTCGTACGAACCACGAACGAAATAGACAGACTTTGAGAGATTCTCCTATCTGTAGGAGTAAGGGTTTTGAGAAACCACTCTTGTAGGACGGGAGAACAAGAGTGATGGATCTGCTACTACTATGATCCCGCTTGAGCAGCCTGTGGGATCACAAGAGGCTGACGAAGAGGTTGCTCAAGATTCTGAGAACAGCTACACTGTACATAGTTGAAAATCTGGTTTGATGACTTTCAGTTCTGATGATTGGAGTGAGTTCACACGAGTAGAGGATTTGACTGAGAAGAGTAGGAGGCAGATGGAGAAGTATGTAGCAGATCTGCGTTGTACAGTAGTTCTGAGTGAAGATGAGATTATTTCTAGTGTTTACGAGGAGTTTATAGGTGTACAGTCTTTTGTTCGTTGGCTGGATGATGTAGATAGGTTGATGGAGCGGATGGGAGGAAGGGTGGTGATCCCATCCACTCTCGTAAAGTCTGTGAGGAGGTTGTCTCGTGCTTACAATCTCGTCCTCATCCGAGACTGGAGAGTGGATGGAAGGATGCAATCTGCAGGTGTGGCTCTCGTGAAGAAGCAGATGTTCACACCAAATACAAAACTGTAGCGAAGAAGGTGAAATCAGTGGCGACCCAGTTACTTGTTGATTCACAGAAGCAGATGGAGTTAGCGGCCACTGAGCCTGTATTGAGAGATCCTAAACATATAGGACACGAGTTTACTCAAGAGACACTCGAGCAGCTCAAGATAGGAGGGGTGGCTTCTTGATTGAAGTGGAGAAACGAGCTTTTGAGCAGATGATAGTTAGCCATGGTAAGGCATTTTCTTTCTCAGCTGGAGAGATTGGTTGTGTGGATCCTAGTGTGATAGCTCCGATGGTTATCTTCACTATTCCTCACGTACCTTAGGACTTGAAGTCGATTCCAGTCCCTCGTGTCTTGTTACCGAAGGTGATTGAGTTGAAGTGACGCAAAGAGAAACCTCACAAGGAAGAGCTGATTCAAAGGGGTAAGTGTTCCCCGACAGCAACCTCTTTATCCTGGTCAAGACATGATAGAGGTTATGTTTCAAGAAAGAGGAAGAGATGAAAAGAAGTTCCAAGATCATTCAAGGTATTCTTGACTCATTTAGGGTATTCCAAGGTTTCATAAAATCGTCTCTCAGTTGGTCGTGACACTCTTCCAAGGATAGTGAAAGTAAACCTCATGGTATACTATCTTGTTCAAGGAAGTGGGCTAATCGATGACAACATGGAGAATTTTTTATCTTCCTCTATAAGAATTTGATGGAATATTTTTTTATTGTTTTCAAAGACATCATTCTTTGAAGCCCACTTTTGAAGTGTTTGTATAATCCTTTGTCATGGATGAAAGTCTTTTGCACTATCCATGTAATAGATGCAAATTTTCTTGTTTGCTTTTGTCCCTCTCACGAGGACTAAACTTTACTCTAGATCACTCGCATCCAAGTGGACTGGAACAACTAAATATTTGATCTCTTCCCATCCTTTTAACTTGAGAGCTAGTCCATTTTGTAAACGTAGCTTTTTCAACTCCAACGATAGATTGTTCTTTTGACCCTCAACGTTCAAAAGTTGATCGAGTTCTCTTAGTTTTTCATATGAACGTATTGCAAAAAAACCATCCATCCATTCTGCCATCCTGATAATGTGTGGTAAACATCTTGGTGATAAACACGCTTAGGATGTCGCTCATCACCATAATTCTGGACTGTATTGATTGAATGGTCCGATCCAACAAATCAGTCAAATACAAATTAAAGATTTTTTTCCAGTCTCCTTCCTTCGATCAATGTACTCGATGCAACAACCCTAAGTATAATGCAAACATTGTGTATTACTTTGTAATTGATTATTCGTCTCAATTTCACTCAATAGAGATGAATAGATTAACAACACACTTAAATACTCTAAAATTTTTCAAACAAAATTATGTTTATATTATAGTCTACAATACAACATAAGGTTGTAATATTGCGGTACTAACCTGTTGAAGGTCCTGCTTCATCTTTCAAAATGTCCACATGTATCTTCGGAGTGATGTTTATCTTGGAAACTCACACTCTTGTAGGACGAGTACTAATCCTACCTTCAAGCACTGGTTCAGAAAGTGCTCACTAGAGTGCTCTTCTCTCAAACCTTTTAGTATAGTCCACCAATAAGTGATCAAACATTTGGGTCATCATTTGCATTGACATAAGAGTCAAACACCTCGATCATCCACCAACTCTAACTCACCGAAACCATACCCTCTCCAATTGCATGAAGTCTATCGCGAATCTCGTTGTGCTTCTTTTCACAAGCTATTCTTTCTGCCAACATGAGAGATTTCATATATCTCTTGGTCAGCTCTTGGTCGTCAAAAGCACATCATCATATACGTAGTTGAGAGTGCACTTCTTGTCTCGAACTATATTAAATTGAGATTTTAACATTAACTCCATCTCGTTTCGACGTCTATCATCATCAATTTCAAAATCATCTTTTGTCGTCGTGAGTTGAACGTCTTGGGTTGCTCTCCAGTGTTAAATCGATCACAACTTTCTTCTCCAGTTGAAACTTGATACAAAAGAGTTTGTACATAACGTCCGTAAAAGATGTTGCAACATGCACATCTCTTCCTTCTAGATACATGTGTCCAAAATCAATTGTAGTATTACGTACAGTTGCATGTTCCAAGTGTCACACTCGAGAGAAAACCAATATGACTTTGAGAAATTAGACAACATCTCTTCCAGTCTTGTTGTCTTTTGCTGCTCTATGGTCTGTCTTCAAATTTACTCAGATTTGTTTCAAACTCGTCTATATTTGGGGGTACAAATTCATATGACAATATGTGAAAATTATGTTCATGTCGTTGAGCTTCACAAGGAGATGAGGATGACCGTCGAGTTGAACACTCCTTGTTGAGAACTGAGCATTGAACATGGACCTCAAAGATTCCTTGTTTGCAGCCATAGCAGCAACTTTCAACTCCAACTGTCTCCAGATGTTGAAGTGCAACTTTCTGATGATCAGACATCGATGACCTTTCGTGCTAATTTATTGTTCTCCTCTACTAGACGTACAACCTTTGCTTGCAACGTCTCTAGTTGCAAGCACTAGCTATGTTATCCGTTGTGACATCATTGAAGATCTTAGAATACATTCTTAAGATCACCTACTAACTCGAGGCTTCAAGTTTTGACTGACTTCGAATGCATCACTTTAGAAAGACAAAGTGTATCACCCACTTCAACCTCTCGACCTTGGTTGTTCATGGGTGTTTCACCTCTAGTCCCAATGGTCGTCTCTTTCCGTCCACTATCTCTCGACGTTCATTAAACTCTTTCTTTTTTCTTCCTTAGTATTACTGTTGAATCGAATTGTCGGTCCTTCAATTAGTCTTGTCACGTTAAGAGAAACCAAGCACACACGTGAAATACTTGCAACATTCAAAGTTTTGACCAATGTAGTAGCTTCGAGTAGAACGGAAGTATCTAGAGGATGAGAAATCGTGGCAATTGTATGTGACAGTTGAGGACATCCTATCATTGTCTAGGAAGATTGAGATGGTTCAGTAATCACGCCAGGAGTAGATAGAGCCATTGCTTCTTGAGTTGTGATACCTTTTGGATTCGTAATTGGACTTGGAGTCAACGTACTCACTACTGGATATACTTGACCTTATGCTTTCTTGGATTGTGAACGTTTTCTTTTACTTTTCTCTTGGATGGACTTCTTTTTTAGGGATGATGATGTTGGTTATTTTAGAAGGACTACCTCACATAAATTTCCTCAAAACATGACCTTTCAAGAATAAAGTTCATACCTTGCTTCATACTTCTCTTCAGACGTAACATCTTTTACCATCTTGTTCAAGTCAACGATTCTCCAGTCAATATGAAGTCCTTCTCGTTCCAATCTAATATAGAAAAGAAAGTTCTGACAAACTTATGTCCTCATACATATATAAATATCTATGTAATAAATTTTAATAATATTTACATCTATTAAGAATATGTTCAGTGGTTAGTGTAGAAATTTTCAACCCAAAGTGTGCAATCCAATCTCGAGCAGATATGGAATTGTGGATCTCTACAGTAACAACTGACCATTGGAGGGTTCTCAAGCTTCCAATCTATAGCAAACATATACAAACTAAAAGGAAAGACAATGTGGACGTGTATCCTCTAGTGGTTAGTGGCATATTGGAATGGCTATAAGCTATGACCATGAGGTCATAGGTTCTATTCCTTTGTCATCTTTTCTATCTTTGGTGAACGACACTACATTGACATATTTTATATTATGCTATTGTCTTTTTCAAACAAGGGGTATATTAGAAACTTATGGCTTAATATTCTCATGGTTGCTTCTTTCTCCGGACAAAGCTACCATTAATGTTAAACACTATTAAAGTAAACATTGTTAATTGTATAATGCTTACATTCAGTGTAATAAAGACAAAAAGAATACATTTTGTTTATCTTCAACTAGTAACTTAAGTGGGTCCTAGTTTTTTAAGGTTTGAGAGCCATAATGTATCCTCTAGCTTCATTGTGCTTCTAGAGTTGTCATAGTATTTTTCTCTGTGGTGTCTCTATAAGATAAATTGATATTATGTAGTTATTACATCATCATATATTCATTAAATAACAATGAATTTTTATTCATTAAATATTAAATTATAGTTAATTGATTTCAAATTTTGACTTCACATGAAATAGTGTTAATAACACTATATACGATGTCGTGTGACGTGCTTTCTTATCTGAGAATACACCGAGTATCTGACTGTAGGAGAATATGTGACGCTCTCTGTAACTCAGAACCAGCGGCCACCCAACCTCTTTCTGACCTTTAAGTACACTCTGAACCTAACCCGCTGCGATATCCTCACGTCCTCTCTATAAATTTCTCTCTCACTTAACTAGAGATAGAATCGGGATAACAACATGAGCAACTTGTTCCTGCCATCACCGCAAGCACTCTTGGGTCTGCAGGTCATCACTCCAGTTTCACCACAAGAGAAATACCAGCACTCCTAACGGAAAAGAAACTAAGCGCAACGCCCGCACACAAATCCAAACCAAATCAACTAGGCGTACAAACAGGCATGCGAGTATGGAGAGGATCCAAACACATGTAATACCATCAACAACTCTCCATACTCATGATCAAGTGCTTTAAAGCACAAGCAAAATCTCCAGGTCGACCTGTTCTTCAAAGAATCTTAAATCTTACGCCTTTTCGGAGCAAAAACCTCTCAACTTCTCCTCGCTGTCTCTCCTCAACCATAACTCAGAATGAAATGAAACCAATGCCAGTAGGTAACCTGTAGAATAATCTCTCTATTGTGGTATTACATACAGAGAGATCATCTCTGAGTTGGCATCTATGCCTTGTCAAAGTTCGCTGATCGAAACGTTCATAACATTCATGATACTATTTCGATAGAACTTTGCTGTTCTATGCCTCACAAACCACTCAACCAAAACGGCTCAAACTTCTCAGGAAGCTAATGTGTCACTATCACTACCACTGTGTAAAATTTCACCAGCAGATCCTCAACCAAACTCTCAGAATGACCCAAGCCTTTACTGTCAATGTAAAGGCTTGGGTCATTCCGAGACCAGACCCTTGTGCACAAAAACAGTGATACCCTTATATCCAATAGTCTGAAATTTCACAGGTATGTAGTTGACTGCACCTTCTCAGACCCTGGAAGGTTTCATAGTGAAATTCGACCTCAAACTCTCCATATCTCTCTCAATGTCTCCAGTTTACAATCGTCTATTATCATAATCTCTGATTTGAGACACCGAACTTCAGCCGGCCATAACTTTTTCACTCCGGCTTGGAATCGATTGATCTCGGAGTCCATCAGCAAGCCCATCTCAAGAGCTTTTCATCAACAGTAAATTCATCTCCAGCAACCTCACAGAACTCCCAGAAAGTGAAAAAGACCTCACAGAAACAAAATTGGTCATGAATTTGACCCCCTCAACTTCAATTGATCGAAACATTCTCATCCGTGCTTCTAATCGAGCAACCATTGAGTCCACGGACATCCTCGTCTCCCAAGCTTTCCAACCATATTTCACATTCCGCGAATGGACCACGGAAAGTGCCTCTAATCTTCAAAAACGTGAAAAGAAACTTGATAGAAGATGATTGGTCAAACTTTCGACCAATAAGAAACAAGTTGACAAAAAAGATTTTGTCTTCACTCACATGACAAACACAAGGAACGAATTTTTATCCAAGAGTACCATTTGGGCCTCAAAGCTTAAATTGAACAAACTACAAACATGTGTCGTTGACGATACCGTCGGCCACGAAGCACGTAGACACGAAGGACAAACTACGCTCAATATAGAGTCAAAATCTCGACTCTAAAATGGTTGACAATAAACGGACCTATAAAAGGAACGGATGAAGCTATTATCTGGTTGTAATAATCCTCGCCGAAGTTCCTCACGACAAACTCTCGATGCGCCATCTTTGGTCGACTGTAACAACGTATTTCGACCCAGGTGTTGAACGAAACTCTCGCTGGAAAGTTCAGATTCAATGGAGGATCCATACCACATCAGAGCAAGATGTAGACAGTAAGATCCCAAACAGCGTCGTAAGTAACAATGGGAAGAATGATAGGATCCGGAGTAGCCATCACCGCAGTCATAAACGACTCTCCCCAATGAGCTATCATAAATACTCGAAAGTGATCCCGCGGTAGACAATCGATCTTAATGACGAATGGATGTGCAAGTGGAAGATCAGGAGCACGAAAGGACTCTCTGTTCATGCCTACCACTCGCACTGTCGCTTACTTCATCCGATGATACTGATCACACTCACACTAGACTTGGATGCTCTACACTCTATCCCCAAAGCTCCGTGCACCTCTCTTCTTATACAACAACTTCGCAAATGACGACAAGAGTACTACTCTTATCTCCACTCAACGGAGAGTACACGGATCGTCCACGTGGAGCTTTATCTTTTGACACGATAAGATCCCGGTGGCTCCTCAACATCAAAACACGTATGATAAGGATATGTGGTGGTTTCACACCCTAGCCAATCCACAACACGACAACGAGTAACACATTCAAATTGTTACACTAAATGTAGTTGTTAGTGTACTAGTGTCATTGAATACATCATGTAACAAAATTTGTTATTAAGCATGAAACTTTACAACTTTCCACCTCGTGTTCCTCTGCTTTAAGAGGATGGGTGGTCGAACAAACAAGCAGAAGAAGACTTCCCTACTTGGACGTCTTCTTCTGCTTGTTTGTTCGATCTGCGATCCATAGGAAGATAGTATGGATCGCAGACAACTTCTCTCACTTTGCATCAGACAGTTAGAATGCAAAATAAAAGATATTGCAAAAGCACAACAAAAGTTGAAAGCGGCTCGACCTGAGATTAAAGAGAGGTTTGACAAGACCCATAGTCTTCGACCGAAACCGAGATTGGATGTTGGTATACGATAATACATGAGAGAACTAGAACTCTACAGTTCGAAAGTTTTCCAGAAGATGGTTTGGGTCATACATTGTCTCAGATGTGCATCAGAATGCTACTTATTATTTGCAAGAGCTAGATGGTACGCCTTTAAAACTTCATGTTGTTGAGAAATGAGTGCAATTGTTTAGAAAGAGAGGAAGAACAGTGGAGCTAGTCGAGTTCTTAAGGTCAGAACAGATCACAAGTGCAGATGAAGACTTTTTATCTGAGACGATTGAGGAGAACGAAAATGACTTGGAGAAATACGAGGATCAGTGACAGATTGACACATACCGGAGGATGTGCAGGTTTGGAGTGGATAATGTCGTATTACATGATAGTATGTATAGTGAAAGATGGTAACAAAAGGAGTGTTCGTCCATTGTATACGTAGTTGTAAGAGAAGCTGCCCTCGAGCTTGTTAAGCTGGGTAGATGTTAAGCTAAGGCCAAGCTAAACAAGATGCCTCCCTAACTTATATTCCAAAGAGCGACTAAGAAGTCACAGAGGTACCAAGTAGAAGCTCTTCTTGATTTAAGCAAGCATCTGTCTTCACTTACGTAGAATAAGGTTATACGTAGATGTTTATATCATTCCTAGTTTAAGAAAGTGATAAAAGAAAAATTTTGTCACTTTTTGATGGCGACTCGGATTCATTATCTGATGACACCGTCAGATACGTGTTCTTGAGTAGTATAGTTTTGGTTCTTTGTTATTAGAAACGGAGATGTATAGTGGAAGTAAAATCCGAAAAGTGAACAAAGGACTTGTACACCTTATAAGCTTGTGTACAAGTCTCTTTACTTTATTAAACAAAAACATGAGCCACCTCAGTGGAATGAGTGCCCACCAAGGAAGAAGAGGTTTTCGGATAAAATCCTCATGGCTCATGTTTCCTATCTCAACGTGTTGACCTCTTGGATGGAAGTCTATGTTGGATGTGTGGCTACGTCATGCACATCTAGGGACGAGGGACTGGTATCCTTCTTAAATGTGAGCTTCTTGGGATAAACCTCCGCATGCAATCAAGATTATGAGTTGAGAGATACCTGATACATATCTATGAGAGGGTTGTAAATCTTGTGGGTTGGTCATAATCTAAGTTGCATCAAGATGGCATCGAGGATTGAGAAATGTTTATTAAATAATGGGTTAGCTTATCTAGGGATCAGCTTAGTAAAGGGGTTATTTGATAAATAAATGTGCGTATAAAAACATAAGGACCCCAGCTTAGCTAGGGAGCTGCTTAGCAAAGGACTTGTTTCCTTGTGACGGCAGTTCAAGAGACATCACAAATATTGAAGAGAAAGAGGAGACGGCATGCGCAGAAGAGAGAGGAGGAGATTTTGATCACTGAGGACATTGATGATGAAATTGAGACATGAATAAATTTTCTTGAATCTTGACAAGCTTATTTGCACAGATTTGAGTGTCTAAATGATCTTGGTGGATGCAAGATATTGAATTTGAGTTCTGACCATTAGCAGCAGTATGTTTTTCTTTTGATCGCTCTCACAACCAATCACATTTATGAGGTCCGTCCTCTTTAAGAAAGAATCTCTTCATGAAAAACGTCAAGAGGGTGAAGTGCTTTGATACTGTAGAGCACTCTAGAGTAACCTACGTAGTTGTGGATCCATGATGCTCTACAACGAGGGACCGTCAAGGTTTATATGCCCACTAGGATATCTCTAAGGAAGAGTGGACCCAGAAGATCCTAATGGAGGATTTGACCCCACCACATGTACAACAAGAGGATATAGACGTTGGGTCGTCTATTGCATAGTCTACAACTCCTTTAGAGATAGAGCCATAGAAGTCAACTGACACTGGAGTGTACTACCTCCACTATCACAGTAGGAGTAGTTTACAGGATTGACGAGCACACTACAGAGATAGTAAGTTAGATAGTTAGTCTTTACTTCCATGTTCTCAATTCTCAATTATACAAAGATGTTTTACAGCTTAATTGTTAGTGGAATGATTGTCAGCGCAAATTTTGATCAATTTGGAACAATAAAGAGGGAGTTATGTCAATTTGAAGTTCGGATTGAGTTAGAATTGCATCATAATTGTTCATTTTGGGATTTTTGATGTCAATTGCAACAGAATAGAGATAATTGCTTTAAACCTTCATGGTTGCGTTCAATGTCAGCTGGGCTACGAATGCCAAAAAAGTTTCATGTCATTTGAGTGAGTGAATAATTCAAGGCGATCGCTCAAGTAGAGGGGCTCTGAAAAGCTCTCAATCTAGAGCAGCAACTTCCAAGCTCTAGATCTGGAGAAACGTGTACAACCAGCAAGTCAAATTTCACAGGGTTCTTCAACATATTGTAGACTACAAATTTTGTAAGAATGAATGAAAGTTATCAAGCCAATTTTCTGTTCTAGGTCAAAGTAGCCATCTGGTTGCTAGAAATTACCATAATTTCTTTAATCAAAACGTTTTTGTCCATATCTCAGTGCTCATATTTGATCTCAGGCTGAAATTTTGTATGTGTGTTCAGTAAGGCCTCCTTTACATGTAGGGGAAGTTTTGAAGTCTAAACCATCATATGTTTTTTATTCTTGAGTGTTAAAGT
Source organism: Asterella californica (assembly GCA_036924285.1). Lineage (NCBI taxonomy): Eukaryota > Viridiplantae > Streptophyta > Marchantiopsida > Marchantiales > Aytoniaceae > Asterella > Asterella californica. The sequence continues at coordinate 18,108,861 of JAYKYS010000010.1, read as the reverse complement.
TCACCATATGATCTTATTATTACTTGATAGACCTGATTTTCGCTTTCTAAACATATTAGAGGACCCAACAGATATGTGTAAGTTCTTATAGTGCCAAGTTATAACCTGAAACTACAGTCAGAAGCCAAGCGCTAAGTAGACAGAACTCATTAACTTCTTGGGACATGTTATTAGTGCAGAAGGAGTTGACCCGAATATGTAGAAGGTGGATGCGATTGTTGACTTGGGAGTCTCTGACTACAGTGAAGAGGATGTGGCAATTCTTAGGATTGGCGCAATTCTACCATAAGTATGTGAATGGGTTTTCAAAGATCACGAAGTCATTAACGGATTGGACGAAAAAAGACGCATAGGTAAGTTGGACCAAAGAGGTAGATGATGCGTTCTGAACGATTAAATCCATATTGTCAAAAGCGCCAATTTTGAAGCTGCCAGAGTTTGACAAACCATTCGAGGTACACACGGACGTGAGCGACTATGCGATTGACGGAGTGTTGGTGTAGGATGGAAAACCTGTAGTGTACGAAAGCAAGAAGTTATCTGGGACGGAGATCCGATGATCGACTCACGAGAAGGAACTATTTGAGGTGGTTCATTGCTTGAAGAAATGACGGCATAACTTAGGACTTCACAAAACTCGAGTGTATATCGATAATATTTCACTCAAGTATTTTGAAACACAAGATCTGGTGACGTCAAAGCAACTATTGTGGTATGATACCTTGGTGCTCATGAATGTGGAATTAATCCACAAAGCAAGAAAGGACAATGTGGTTCCGGACGCCTTGGATCTCCAGAAAGATTTTCATCATCGACACATGTTTTGCAAGCTATATATCATAAGGAGTCAGACTTGGGGAGGCAAATACTTGAATGTTACATTGGCGATGACCAAGCGAAGGAGTACTTGGAACAGCTCAAGCGAGGAGTAAAGTTGCAGAACATGCAGCTAAGACATGGATTATTCATGTTCAAACAAAGTCGAGTTTATGTGGGACAAGAAAAACTTAAGATAAAGTTGCTCAAAGAGTACCATTACCAGGTCATAAAGGAGAAAAGTCCACTTTAGCAATCATAGCTAAAAAGTTTTATTGGACCCACATGAAAGATGATGTTGCCCACTTTGTGAAAACATGCATAAATATGTCAAGCGAACCGAGTTTTTTATGAGAAGAAACAAGAGTTCCTTCATCCTTTGCCGATTCTAGCCAGACCTTGGGAAAGCATTAGCATGGACTTCATTATGTCTCTGCCTGACTCAAACAGATACAATGTAATCTTTGTGATAGTTGACCGGTTTAACAAACTAGCGAAGTTTACCCCGACCTTGGATACCGCAACAGCGTTCACGACTTCTCGCTTGTTCCTAGATAGTTAGTGGCATTCACATGGATTACCACTGAGTATTATTTCAGACCAAGACTCTAAGTTCAAAAGTGTCTTTTGGAAACACTTGTTTCAAAAGTTGAGGACTAAGTTAAAATTTAGTACCGCTTTTCATCTCGAAACAGATGGACAAACAACACGAGTTAACTCAATTCTGAATCAATATTTGAGGAATTATGTGAAGGCGGATCAAAGTGATCAGACGTAGTGACTCAGTCTTGCTGAGTATTGCTACAACTCCACGAAGCATTCAGCAACCGGTGAATCATCTTTCTTGCTGGCTTACGGACGTGAGCTAGAAGGGGCTCTTGACTTGACTCTTGCAAGGAGTTCTACATCAGCACGACCAAAAATATGATAAACATCAGCTAAAGAGTTGGTGGTAGAAATGCAGCGGTGCGAGAAACAAGTGAAAAAAACCTCAAGAAGGTGCAGCAACGCTACACGAAGCAGGTAAACAAGCATCAGCGACAAGTGAAGTTTCAAGTGCGCGGAGAAGTATGGTTAAGTACGAAGAACTTCACCCTTCTGGAGAAAATTTTTGACGAAGTTCTCATCAAAGTTCGTGGGACTTTTTGTCATTGTCAATAATCCGCATGAAGATGTCTATACTTTAGACTTTCCTCCCGAGTGGTAGTCGTATCCGACCTTCCATGTTTCTTATTAAAGAAGTGCTTCAAGGATGATTTGCGACTAGAGTGCAAACATGTTCTCATACCTCAACCTGATGTCGTGCAAGACGAAGCAGAATACGAGGTGGAGACTATTTTATGATCGCAACGCATATCCAACCAAACGGAATACTCGGAATAGAGACACGGAAGCTGCAATTGTTGCAGCAGTTCAACACCGTGAAGAAGAGGTCAATGTGCATCAACGACTACGTAACCATGTCAAGCAGCTTGTGGATCAGCTATCTTCTATCAAAGTCGAGATTTATCCCACTATCTTAATCGGGACCACATTGCAGAGACTGCTTGTAGAGTACAGACAGTTCATAACATAGATTTCAACCAGAGAACCCCTTTCAAGGTTTGATGAACTTGTTCTTATGATGTTAGGAGAGGAGGTGCGCATATGAGGGTGTTCTACTTTAATGGGTCAGCAAGAATCTGTCTATTTTGCAGGTTCTGGAGGATTTCAGGGTAGGGGTCGTGGCAAAGGTGCTGGACATGGACGGGGTTGCGGATAGCAACAGCAGCAGCAGCAGAATTAGCAACAGTCTGGTTCTTCCAACAACAACCTGGACGTGCACCTGGTTCCTACAACTACTGCAAGAAGTAAGGTTACAATGCGAATCAGTGCTACAAGAAGCAGAACAATCAAAGGTAGCAATACGACAACAACCCCCAGCAAGGTAACAACAACCAACAAGGCTATGCAGTCACTGAGCAAGTCTATTCCGAGCAGTTGCTGATTACAACGCATCTGAGTTATGCGGGTTTCGAGCCACAAATTGATTGGATGATCGACTATGACGTCACTAGTCACATGACTCCCCATCGGGAGTGGTTTAGTTCACTCGAGCATGTGAAGACTCCTCAGTTTATCGTGACAAGAGATGACACCAAGCACAAGATCCATCACAAGGATAACATTCCACTTGACATTCCTACTTCAACGTTTACTGGTATACGGAATGTCTTACATGTACCCACGTTGACTAGAAACCTGCTATTTGTTGGACAGTTGATAGAGCAGGGTCTGGAAGTGCGCTTCAATAAATGGATGATGCTTCATTGAAGATTCGAATAGCACTGTCATAACTTGAGGTAGCAAGAGTGGTAGGCTATTTAAACTAGATGTCTCTACGCCTAAGTTACAAGTTGTCATGTATGGACAGAGTGGTCCAATAGTGTCTGATATTGACATCTGGCACAAACGAATTGGGCAAATGAACTTTCAGAGGCTGAAAAGCCTCCCGAGTTCTGACCTGGTTACAAGTCTGTCCAAATTCGAATCCAGTGAGCCCACTGGAGTCTGTGCAGCATGTCAGTTCGGCAAGCAAACTAGACAGTCTTTTAAGGGATCAGGTAGCAGAGCGAACAAGCTTCTGGAGCTTGTTCACACTGATGTATGGACTGCTTCTCAGCCAAATATGACCGATTTCTAGTACTTTGTGTCGTTCATTGATGATCATTCGTGTTATACTTGGATCTATTTGTTGAGAAACAAGTCCTCTATCAAAGTACTGTACGGTCAACATTACAGACTTTTCGCAAGTTGGTGGAGAAACACTCTGGAGCTTCTATCCTCTATCTGAGATTTGATGGAGGAGGCGAGTTTCTTTTTGGAGAGTTCGATGCATATTTTGTGTGAGCATGGCATTCGACGCCAAAAGACATGCAGTTACAGTCCGCAGCAGAACGGGGTTACGGAGCGCAAGAATCGACACCTAGTAGAAGCTGCTTGTGCGATGTTGAATGAGAAGACCATACCTAGACCTTACTAGGCAGAAGCTGTTTCATGTGCGGTGTATCTGATGAAACAGACGTCTACAGTAGCAATCTATAGCCAAACACCGATGGAGATCTTCACATACAGTAAGCCTGATTATTCTTTCCTTAAAGTTTTCGGATGTATTTGTTATGTGCACGTACCTGATGAAAGACGTAAGAAACTATACTTGGCTATGCTTTTGATACGAACGGATATAGATGTTACAATCCTTCGTCCAAGCAGTTCTATATCAGTAGAGATGTTGTTTTTGATGAGATACAGTCTTGGTTTGCACCTGCATCTGTCGTAGTCATCCATGTACCTACTATAGAACCAAGGAGTCAATCCACTGTAGTACCTCATAGTGGTATGTTGACTGGAGGATCTGGAGAAGTCACTGATTTCATATCAGAATCAGTTGCACATAGAGCTGTTGTTAATGCAGGAGTCCACGTAACACAGCATAGTAGAATTGGTGTAGTTTCTACACAGGAGGAACGCGTGCTATTGCAGCATATGTTGACTCGTCCAGATATGTAGATCTTCCACATCCATTGAATACTTTGTCTCAGACCTTGGCGTTTACGTCAGATCAGATGCAAGGAGAGGTGACTAGTGCACCGATTACCTCTCGCAGATCTGAACGAGCAAAACATCTAGTGAGTAGGTATATGCATGAAGATTTTCTTGCTGCACATCATGCATATATGACAATGTTATTTAGGAACAGGAACCGGGTTCACTTGAGGAGACGATGCACAAAGTCCAATGGGTAAGTGCTATGAAAGCTGAACTTGCTGCGCTTCATCATCAACAGACTTGGGAGTTGGTGGACTTATCCGAGGATAAGAAAGTGATTGGTTGCAGGTGAGTCTTCAAGGTCAAGCGCAACTCTGATGGTACCGTGTGTCAGTACAAGATCGGATTGGTAGCCAAGGGCTACGCACAGCAACATGGAGTGGATTCTGAAGAGACCTTTGCTCCAGTTGCGAAGATGGTGATTATTCGAACCGCAATTGCAGTTGCAACTCAAAAAGGTTCGAAGATGCACCAGATGGACTTCAAGAACGCCTTCCTCAACGGCGATCTTGAGAAGGAGATCTACATGCAGCAACCTCCATGTTATGAGGATCATATGTTCCTTTTTCGTGTATGTAAGTTACGGAAGGTCCTCTTTGGTACCTTCTTGCAGTCTCTTGGTTTCCACCTTTGTAGTCCAAACTCCACCTTGTATTCATAAGAATACGAGACCGGATTGTTGTGATCACCATCTATGTTGATGACTTGATCATTATCGATAAATACGAGGAGCTTTTTTCCCATATCAATGATCACTTGAAATCCGAGTTTGAGATGATGGACTTAGGAGAACTCAAATACTTCCTTGCTGTAGAGTTCATTAGAGATGGGAAGGATGTTTGGCTTGTACAGCGACAGTATGCTCTCAGTATGCTTGAGAGATTTGGTATGCTTGACTACAAACTAATTGCTATGCCATTAGAGCAAGGGGTAAAGCTAGGAACAGAGGATGGTGAGTTACTTGATGATCCACGTATGTACAGACAGATGGTTGGGAGTCTTATCTACCCGACGATTACCAAAGCAGACTTGAGCTATGCCGTCGGTTTGATCAGTCAATTCATGCAATCATCACGGAGATCACATTTGGAGTCTGTCAAGCGGATCCTCCGTTACGTGAAGTCCTCGATGTAGTGTGGACTTCATTATCGATACGGTGGACCATTATTATTACATGGTTACACATATGCTGATTGGGCAGGAAGTGTCGACAGGAGATCCACGTCATGTTACGCTTTTGGACTTGGAAGCGCTGCTATAAGCTGGGCTTCTAAGAAGCAACCTATGGTTGCTTTGTCATCCACAGAAGTAAAGTACCGAGGAGCAACGAACGCAACATGCAAATCAATTTGGCTTCGATGTTTATTATTGAATATTGGTGTGGAGTGTACAGATCTTATTGTTGTATATACAGACAACATTAGCAGCATGAAGTTAGCTAGTAATCCTATTTTTCATGCTATGACAAAGCACATTGAGGTGCACTATCGTTTCATTAGAGAGAAGGTCCTTGCAGGAGAGATTGAGTTTATTATGCGAGCACATGAGATTAGGTTGCCGATATCTTCACTAAGACATTGTCTAGAGATAAGTTTGATGCTTTCAGACATTGTCTGGGAGTACAAGATGTAGAGTCGAGCTTGAAGGGGAGTGTTGATAAAGCCCCAAGCTCTAATAGATCACCGATTAACATTAGTCGGAGTGGTTAAAGTAGTTGCAGTTAGTTAGAGGGCTAACCCACCATTAGGGTTTCTTTGTACTCACCCCCACTATATATACATGGAGAGGCAAATCCTCTCTCATTTCATTCCTATTTTACTTCTTTATCTACTCGTTTTCTCTTCTTGAAGTGTCCTCAAAGTATTGGTCTTTCTACATTAGAGTGTCTTTGTTATTTTTCCAGAAGAAATGTTTTTACCTCATAAAGAATCAGATATAATCGTCGTTTACTCTAGGGACAATTTAATTCTATCGATAATCATCTATATCTATAATATGTAGAGTTATACTTATCAGTTAGAGGCAAAAATTGATTTGATAGAACTCTTTGGTATAATAGTCAGTTACATCTAAGTCGACCTGATAATAGATGCAACAAAGAATACTTCTACTAATATGCGGGAGCACTGAAAGATCACTGAAACTTTCTAGAGAGATTGTGGGAGTCGAAATGATATTTTTTGATATGAAAACTGACCATTAGAGATTGCTCTGGTTTGTACTCCTCGAGAACTTTCCAACGAGTCCTTGTTGTCTCATTCTGTGGGGTTTCAGATCTAAAGCTACATGTAAACCACATCAACGATCCGTGTACTCACTTTGGGTGGTCACCAATTGAATGCACCTTATCTTGTACTCCTTCTCTCACTATATAAAGTATGTGATCAAGGTGCTTTGTAATTGGAACTCTGAGTGCATCAGAAGGTTCGTCTCTAGTATAGGAAGTGTATCAGAGAGTTATGTTATGGATGGAGATAGATTTACAGTCTCAGAATTATCATTCTTGAATCCTTTCCGCATCAAGCTTATGTATCTACGCCGTGAGCATTTTCAAATGTACTTTGTCTATCATTTCGTTGAGAATTTCATGAGTCGAGTGTGAATTTGTCAAAGCTTGTGACTCTTCCAGTAGTGATGTATGCGATCAGCTGATATTTGACCATCTGTATTGATTTAGTTGAGAATGGATCTAAATATATTTGCTCACGTTCCTTTCAACATTGGGTGGAGATCCTTTGTACCTATAATCAAAATTGTTACATAGAAAGTTTGTGATTCGATATTTTGATGAGAATTGCTATAGTGAAATAATCGATTCTCTTGTCTCATTTGTAATATTTGTAATATATGAATATTTTAGAGTGGTCGTCATAACTCTATATTAGGAAAAAAACTTGAATCATTTGTGCTATTGGAGAGAGAGAGATAGATATATATCATAGATCCGCAACCCAGAGTTAGTAATGCAAGAATTGATGTGAGAAATGTTGAATGAGTTACGAGATATAAAGATGACAGTCGAAGGACTACAAAGCAAGATATTGAGCTTCAAGGGTCAAAGTACGACAGACGTGAGAGGTGGAGGACCGCCTCAAGGAGTACTAGTGATGAAAAAGCAAGCTGCACCAAAAGAACCTATGACACTTATCTTTAGAGCTCCAATCGATGATGAAGGTACTCCGTTACTACGAATGAAGAAAACTTATAACGTTGAATCTTACAAAGATCAGCGACTCATGGGAGTAGTCGAGAATTGGATTTCCTGGATGAATCATTATTTGTGACTATTAAGTTCACAAATAACTGATCACGTAGCGGGAGTATTTGCATGTGGATACTTGAATGATAAAGCTATTACATGGTACCATGCATGAGAGAGATATGTGTTGACTGAAGGGAGAACAGTAACATGGACTACAATACAAGAAGGTCTGTTAAAGAATTTCCAATCTATGGATTTTGTGCAAATAGCTCGGAGAAGATGTGAGGATTGAAATAACAGGAAAAATCTTCAAGGGTATGTGGACGTTGTCGGAGTGATCCGTCTACCTAGAAAAGCACCGGGCTTCTGGATGTGGTTGTTTACTCAAGAGTTAGACTTTTCAGGTTACAACAGGGCCCTATAAACACTCACACAGTTGTGTAGGATCCTCTAATATGCTTAGAAAGTGAAATTCAGGTCTAACTAGTAGTAATAGGATCAGGCGGTGAACTTTAACACTTAAGGAGAGAAAAAATATGATGGTTCATACTTCTAAAACCCTCCTACATGCAAAAGAGACCCTACTGAACACACACACGAAGTTTCAGCTTGAGATCAAATTCTAGCACTGAGATATGAACAGAAACATTCTGAATAAGAAAATTACGGCAATTTCTGACACCCAGATGGCTATTTAGACCTAGAACAGCAAATTGGCTCGATGATCCTTGCAAGATTTGGAGTCTACAAGATGCTGAACATCCCTGTGAAATCTAGCCTCCTGACTGTACACAGTTCTTCAGATCTCGTTCTCTGAAGTTGCTGCTCTAGATTGAGAGCTTTTCAGACCCCCTCTGCTTCAGCGGTCGCCCTGAATTACTCAATCACTCAAATGATATGAAATTTTTTGGACAGTCGTAGCCCTGCTAACAGTGAACTCAACCACGAAGGTTTGAAGAGATTATCTCTTTTCTACTGGAATTGACACTCAAAACCCCAAAATCAACAAAAGTGACACAATTTCAACTCAATCCGAACTTCAATTTGGCATAACTCATTCTTTATTGCTCCAAATTGATCAAGAATTTCACTGACAGTGACTGGCACGACGAGCTCTATCTTCCTGTGTTCTCAGATTTCAAAATTCCCTTACCAAAAGCTAGAATTCCCCTTAAGACCCCTACTTCTAAGTTTAGAGTTTCACAAAAGATAAAAATGGACCAATGGGAATCCATAGCTCTAGTTCTTGTCTTTTTGTGCCCTAATCCACGTGGTAACTTAATTTCACACATAGGTTATCACGTCAAGTCTCTAAAGTGCCAGCGTAAATCCTAAACTTCATGCGAAGACATGTAGAATAACACGTAACACTAAAAGAAAACTTAAACAAGCTAGAAAGCATGCACGGGAGACATGTAAGTACAACCCATGAGCTTAAACTCTATCCACATTGTAGACCTAAAGTTATGTACTTTGACAACATAGATAAGTATGAATCACTTGCACAAGCGTATGAGTGCTTGAACAAGATAGATAACATACTATCAACCTACTAGGATTCAAAATATATAACATAATAGTGTTAACACCGTATGCAAGGGTGTCAAACATATGCATAAAGGACTAAAAGTAATATGAGCTAACTTCTAGAACTACTAAACTCAAGCGTCGGAGTAGAAGTCAAGCATGTAGTCGTCAAGTAGCACGACAACGTGTTCCTCTACTTGCAAGTTGCAATCACCTACGTCAACGGAGGCTCTTGATAATTCCAAGAGAGGTTTAAATGAGCAAATCTGACAAGAGATAATGTTGCAAAATCCATGCACGGTTTTTTGAGCCATTGCTTGCACTCAAAGAATTGCTGGAGCATTAGAAGGAGGAGAAATGATTCCACCAAATCATCAAAATCAACTCAAAACACAATACGCAAACAAGCCAAAGTCTATGGAATTAGGCAACATTTGCTATCAACCACGATAATTTCAAGGGGAAGATCGTCGAGATTGACCAGATGAAAGATGTCAAAGAGTTCATAGAGAGAAGGTGTAAAATAATATCACACCTCAACCAGAGCAACGTGGATGTCATAATTGTGGACGACTTGGTCACATAGATGCAAATTGTTGGAGTGACTACAGTTTAACAGAAAAGTTCTTAATGCTAAGTAGCCAATTGACTAAAAAATGACTATTTAGGCTCTACTTACGACCCCACATCTCATAATTATTACCAACCTCTTGGCACGAGGTCTTAAGACCATAATTCCATCCAGTTAAAGTCCCACTTACTTATTGTTCACAAACTACACTCGGATTTCTTCTCAGAAACCTAGAAAATCCTCACGTACGGTACTTCGTCTTGACATGACATAACAATGTGTTTTCTCACGTCTGAACCACAACTTGGCCTAACAAAATAGAGACCATCAGGTGCACTTCAGACAATGAGCATTTCCTCTCTAGTAACCAAAATATGATGACTTATTGTATGTTGTCAACCTCCTACGGTCTTTCACCTATTCTGAACATTAGAAAACATTCAGACATCTTTACTACTCAATTCTTCTCAATCTTCACACTACACTCTCTAACTTCTCCGAACTCACGACTACGTACTACAATGGTCAATGTGTCTAACGGATCAATGCATACCGGATCGTCTCTAGAGATTGGTAGTTCGCTTATGTGGTGGAGCAGCTCAAGCACAATTGTTGCGAGTCTCTATTGCTGCGTTGGTGTAAGTAACTAGCGACTCTTCACTATACTATCTTGTCTGTGATAGCCTGACTAGTTGTGCTATTGGTTTTCTCGCACTTTTCTTCTCAAGCTGCACTGCTCCCTTACTGTTAGTTTTGAAGTTATTCTAGTAAGCAGTAGATTGTTTGATAGATTGTCTGACTGGCACGATGAGCTCTCTCCCCCCTATGCCCTCAGATCTTTGAATGCTCTTACCAAAAGCTCAAACTTCTCTTAAGACCTATACTTCTAAATTTAGGATTTCACAAAGAACAAAAATGCACCAATGTGAGTTCATAGCTTCACTTCCCTGTCCTTTTGTGTCCCCAATACACATGGCAACTTAACTTCATACATAGGTTACATGTCAAGTCTCTAAAGTGCTAGCGTAAACTTTAAACTTCATGCGAAGACATGTAAAGTGACATGCAACTCTAAAAGATAACTTAAACAAGCTAGAAAGTATGCATGGGCGACATGTAAGCACAACCCATGAACTTTAACCAACACAGATAAGTATGAAATCACTTGTACAAGCGTAAGTGATTGAACAAGATAAATAACATACTATCAATCTATCGTATAAATAAAATCTAATAAATAATATATTATCAATCAAAATATATAACATAATAGTGTTAACACCATATGCAAAGGTATGAAACATATGCATAAGAAATTAGAAGTAATATTTAGCTAACTTCTAGAACTAGTAAACTCAAGTGTTGGAGTAGAAGTGGAGCATGTAACCGTCAAGTAGTGCAAAATCGTGCTAACAGCTCGTCGAGTTGTGTTTTCAACTCAAGGAGTTCTACCTGATTGAGTCGGTAAGGAGCTTTGGAAGGTGGTTCTGACAATGACAAGATCTCGATCTTGTGATCCACCACCCGCCTTGGAGATAATTCAGCAGGTAACTCATCCGTCAAGACATCCTCAAACTCCTTAATCACTTCGCGAAGCACCTTCAGAAGTTTAGTCACTTCTCCTTATCTTTCTTCTTGTCCGTCATCTGCCACCAAATCTACAACCCGCATCAAACACATACTCCGTAGTTGAAGTTCATCTATTTGTCTTTGATCAAATTTATCACACAGTCGTCAATTTTTTGCACCTTTCGAAGCAGCCTCACTCCCAGCTTCTGTCCTCTAACTATGACGTTCAACCTCTAAGGTTTTTTGCCTAAGTACCACTTGGAACTTATCTAAGAAAATATTTCACAAAGTATTTCATGGATGTCATCCATCTCGCACACCGTGAAGTTCTCTATGAACTCCAACTTTCCACATGCAAATCATACGTTCAGAAGTTTGGTACGTCTTCTATTGACAAAGCGCATATGAATAGGCTAGCCCAACTTCTTCACCAACTTTGGACTTATAAAGGTGTGGGTCGCTCTTGTGCCACAAAGAAAGTAATATCACGGTTAGCAACTTTGACTTGTAGAAACATCACTCTCAAGTTCTTAAGGTCATAGTCATCTAGCCCTCCAACAAGTCTTTTGTAACAAGGGCATTCATGCTACAGGTACTAAACTTAAGTTTCATGCACCCCTTAGCAGTGTGATCCATCTCGTCATAGGTGTAGCAAGTAAACTTAGTATCATTGTCCTTCTGAGGTGTTTGCCCTTTAGGTTTCGACCCTATTTGTTGTCGCTTTGCTGTTGAGACAAAAGAGTCCTTTCGTTCCTTCTCACTCCATCTCACTGTCGTTTGAAGCCCTTATTCTTCTTGTAAATCTCGTCTATACTTCGCGGTTTAAAAGATTTCTGTTGCTGGACTTCATCGTCCAATAAATATACATATTTTGGTCTCCTCATTCCACTTGGAGAACGAATCCAGCTTAGCACTAAACTTGCGCACATAAGCACTCAAGGCCTTTGTCTGCTTCAACTTAACTAACTCAAGATCCTAAATCCTTTGATACTCTAGAGTGAATCATCCCACGAGTAACTCTTTGAATTCTTTTCAACCAAACGCCGAGACTATCAAGGCATGTTCGTGTCTTTGTATGCAGTCCATCAGAGAAGCGCATGATCCTTCATGAACGGAATCGTCGCTCTCACCTTGTCTGACTTCTTAGTCTGTTGCACCTCAAAGTATAGGTCCAACTCAGTTAAGAATTCCTTAACCTTACGAGCCCGTCCTATATCTAAAAACGGGATGGACATATTCATCTTACAAAGCTTTCTGCTAGACGAAGAACTCCCTTGGCCTGTCTCAAGCTCGACGATACGTTCATCCCTAGAGACCATGCCCTCTTGTATAGTTTTTATCATCTTGATGAGCTCTGCATACAAAGCTCCTTGATTTCTTGTTGATATAGTCCCAAGTTCTAGTAGATCGACGGCTACCATTAGCCGGAGTGGTTAGGCTTGTTAGAGTTAGTTAGAGGGCTAACCCACCATTAAGGTTTCTCTTGTACTCACCTCCACTATATATACAGAGAGACTCTCTCATCTCATTCCTATTTTACTTCCTTGTCTACTCGTTCTTTCTCTTCTTGGAGTGTCCTCGAAGTATCGATCTTTCTACATGGTATCAGAGCTGGTGAGAGCGTGTGTCCCTTGCTGATGAGCAAGATGGAGATTGGAGTACAGGAGAGAGCACCCGGAGTTGTGCATGATGTCGAGCACTCCTGCTGATGCGTTCGGATGAGACGAAACCGTTTCTTCATCAAAAACTTTAAACGCGATTTCGGAGGCCTAGACGATTTTTTCTCGTTGAAATCTATCGACAAGCCCTTTTAGGACGATCTTGTTCAGAAGGTGCGAATTGTGTACTGGGCCAAGTTTCAGTCGATTTGGAGGTTTCCAGCGGCAGATTTTCAATCGAATCTTTTTCGACCAAAATGAAAGTTTTAGGACTTGAGTCTAAAACAAATACTGTTTCGAATATGGGTGGGCTAGCTATTTGAAAATTTCTGAAAATTTCAAGGGGTCGCATGCCCATTTTCGACCTCATTTGGTCTAGTTTCGACCTTTCTTGGTGTGTTCTTTCGACATTTCTGTCGTGTTTTGTACACCTACAGTTCGCGGACAAGTTCTTTTTTCATTGTGGCTGCAGGAGGAGTTCGCAGAGTCGTCTCGTTGTGACTTGTGACAACTCTTAATCGCGCAGTGAGGCGAGATGAGTTTCGTGAAGGATCTGTGAGGTTTTCCGCGTACAGAACAGCGTAATTTCGACATTGCAGCTATGACGGAGTCCGTGTCTTTGATCACTGTAGAGAAGCTCGACAAGAAAAACTACCAAGTGTGGAAGTTTCGGATGAAGACTTTCCTGCAGGGACAAGATCTATGGGATCTTATCACTGAGGAGGAGAAAACGTCTGAAGTGTCAATTTCTGACCCGAAATTCAAGGAGTGGAAGAAGCGCTCATACCAGGCTATTCAATACATCGCGCTAACAGTCTCAGCATCGATGATCGGTCACATTCAGGATTGCGATACGCCCAAGAAAGCTTGGGATGCACTCGCGCGTCTGTTTGAATCCAGAACATAGGCGCGGAAACTGCAATTGCAACAGCAGTTCAACACTGTGAAGAAGGGGTCGATGTGCATCAACGACTATGTGAACCACGTCAAGCAGCTCGTGGATCAGTTATCTTCTGTCAAAGTCGAGATTGATCCCACTGTCTTCATCGGAGCCACATTGCAGGGACTGCCTGCAGAGTACAAAAAGTTCATAACATCGATTTCGATCAGAGAACCTCTTTCGCGGTTTGATGAGCTTGTTCCTATGATGGTAGGAGAGGAGGTGCGTCTATTGGGAGAGTTCTACTTCGACGGGTCAGCAAGAATCTGTCTATTTTGCAGGTTCTGGAGGATCTTGAGGTAGGGGTCGTGGCAAAGGTGCTGGACGTGGACGGGATCGCGGACAGCAACAGCAGAACCAGCAACAGTCTGGTTCCAACAACAATCAGAGAAGAACGTCTGGTTCCTGCAACTACTGCAAGAAGCAAGGCCACAATGCGAATCAGTGCTACAAGAAGCAGAACGATCAGAGACAACAACACGACAACAACCCACAACAAGGTAACAGCAATCAGCAAGGCTATGCAGTCACTGAGCATGTCTATACGGAGCAGTTGCTGATTACTACGCATCAGAGTTATGCGGCTTTCGAGCCACAGACTGACTGGGTGATCAACTCCGGCGTCATCAGTCACATGACTCCCCATCGGGAGTGGTTTAGTTCACTCGAGCTTGTTGAGACTCCACAGTTTATGGTGACAGGAGATGACACAAAGCACCAGATCAAGCACAAGGGTAACATTCCACTTGACATTCCTACTTCAACGTTTACTAGTATACGGAATGTCTTACATGTACCCACGTTGACTAGAAACCTGCTATTTGTAGGACAGTTGATAGAGCAGGGTCTGCAAGTGCGCTTCAATAAAGATGGATCCTTTGTTGAAGATTTGAATGACACTGTCATAGCTCGAGGTATCAAGAGTGGTAGGCTGTTTAAACTAGATGCATCTGTGCCTAAGTTACAGGCTGCCATGTATGGACAGAGTGGTCCAGTAGTGTCTGACATTGACATCTGGCACAAGCGAATTGGGCACATGAACTTTCAGAGGCTGAAAAGCCTTCCCAGTTCTGACCTGGTTACAGATCTGTCCAAATTCGAATCCAGTGAGCCCACTGGAGTCTATGCAGCATGTCAATTCGGCAAGCAAGCTAGACAGCCCTTTAAGGGATCAGGAAGTAGAGCGAACAAGCTTCTGGAGCTTGTTCACACTGATGTATGGACTACTTCTCAGCCAAGTATGACCAATTTTCAGTACTTCGTGTCGTTCATTGATGATCATTCCGTTATACTTGGATCTATTTGTTGAGAAACAAGTCCTCTGCCGAAGTACTGTCAGCATTCCAGACTTTCCGCAAGTTGGTGGAGAAACAGTCTGGAGCACCTATCTTCTGCTTGAGATCTGATGGAGGAGATGAGTTTCTTTTTGGAGAGTTCGATGCATATCCGCGTGAGCATGGTATTTGACTTCAGAAGACCTGCAATTATAGTCCGCAGCAGAACGGAGTTGCAGAGCGCAAGAATCGTCACATAGCAGAAGCTGCTCGTGCGATGTTAAATGAGAAGACCATGCCTAGACCTTACTGGGCAGAAGCTGTTTCATGTGCGGTGTATCTGATGAACCGGACGTCTACAGCGGCAGTCCACAGCAAGACACCGATGGAGGTCTTCACAGACAGTAAGCCTGATTACTCTTTCCTTAAAGTTTTTGGATGTATCTATTATGTGCACATACCTGATGAAAGACGTAAGAAACTAGATCCGAAAGCAGATAGATGTATCTTCCTTGGTTATGCTTCTGATACGAAAGGATATAGGTGCTACAATCCTTCGTCCAAGCAGTTCTATATCAGTAGAGATGTCGTTTTTGATGAGCTACAGTCTTGGTTTGCACCTGCGTCTGTCGTAGCCATCCTTGTACCTACTGTAGAACCAAGGAGTCAGTCCACTATAGTACCTCAGAGTAGTACGTTGAGTGGAGGATCTGGAGAAGTCATTGATTCCAGATCAGAATCTGTTGCACATAGAGCTGTAGTTAACGTTGGAGTCCACGTAACACAGCCTAGTGGAACTAGTGTAGTTTCTACACAGGATGAGCGCGTGCTATTGCAGCGTATGTTTGACTCATCCAGATATGTGGATCTTCCACATCCACTGGATACTTTGTCCTAGACCTTGGCGTTTACGTCAGATCAGTTGCAAGGGGAGGTGACTAGTGCACCGATTACCTCTCGCAGATCTGAACGGACAAAACATCCAGTGAGTAGGTATATGCATGAAGGTTTTCTTGCTGCGCACCATGCATATATGGCCAATGTTCTTCAGAAACAGGAACCGAGTTCGCTTGAGGAGGCGATGCACAAGGCCCAATGGGTAAGTGCTATGGAAGCTGAACTTGCTGCGCTTCATCACCAACAGACTTGGGAGTTGATAGACTTACCTCAAGGTAAGAAAGCGATTGGTTGTAGGTAGGTCTTCAAGGTCAAGCGCAACTCGGATGGTACCGTGTGTCGGTACAAGGTCAGATTGGTAGCTAAGGGTTACGCACAGCAACATGGAGTGGATTTTGAGGAGACCTTTGCTCTTGTTGCGAAGATGGTGACTATTCGAACAGCAGTTGCAGTTGCAACTCAGAAAGGTTGGAAGATGCACCAAATGGACTTCAAGAACGCCTTCCTCAACAGCAATCTTGAGGAGGAGGTCTACATGCAGCAACCTCCTGGTTATGAGGATCTTATGTTTCCTTCCCGTGTATGTAAGTTATGGAAGGCTCTCTATGGTCTGAAACATGCACCAAGAGCATGGTATGCAAAGATCAATTCTTACTTGCAGTCTCTTGGTTTCCATCTTTGTAGTTCAGACTCTATCTTGTATTCATTGAGAATACGAGACCGGATTGTTGTGATCACCATCTATGCTGATGACTTGATCATTACCGGTAACTTTGAGGAGCTTATTTCCCAGATCAAGGATCACTTGAAATCCGAGTTCGAGATGATGGACTTAGGAGAACTCAAGTACTTCCTTGCTGTGGAGTTCATTCGAGATGGGAAGGATGTTTGGCTTGTACAGCGACAGTATGCTCTCAATATGCTTGAGAGATTTGGTATGCTTGATTGCAAACCCATTGCTACACCATTAGAGCAAGGGGTAAAGCTAGGAGCAGAGGATGGTGTGTTGCTGGATGATCCACGCATGTACAGACAGATGGTTGGGAGTCTTATCTACTTGACCATCACCAGACCAGACTTGAGCTATGCTGTCGGTCTGATTAGTCAATTCATGCAGTCACCACGGAGACCACATTTTGAGACTGTCAAGCGGATCCTCCGCTATGTGAAGTTCTCGATGCAGTACGGACTTCACTATCGATACGGTGGACCATTGTTGTTACATGGCTACACAGATGCTGATTGGGCAGAAAGTGCCGACAGGAGATCCACGTCAGGTTACGCTTTTGGACTTGGAAGCGCTGCTATAAGCTGGGCTTCTAAGAAGCAACCCACAGTTGCTTTGTCGTCCACGGAAGCAGAGTACCGAGGAGCAACGAACGCAACATGCGAATCGATTTGGCTTCGATGTCTGCTATCTGATATTGGTGTGGAATGTACAGATCCTGTTGTTGTATATACAGACAACATTAGCAGCATGAAGTTAGCTAGTAATCTTGTTTTCCATGCTAGGACGAAGCATATTGAGGTGCACTATCACTTTATTAGAGAGAAGGTCCTTGCAAGAGAGATTGAGCTCAGTTATGTGAGCACAGGAGATCAGGTTGCCGATATCTTCATTAAGGCATTGCCTAGAGATAAGTTTGATGCCTTCAGACATTGTCTAGGAGTACAGGATGTAGAGATGAGCTTGAAGGGGAGTGTTGATATAGTCCCAAGCTCTAGTAGATCGACGGCTATCATTAGCCGGAGTGGTTAGGATTGTTAGAGTTAGTTAGAGGGCTAACCCACCATTAGGGTTTCCCTTGTACTCACCTCCACTATATATACAGAGAGAGGCAAAGCCTCTCTCATCTCATTCCTATTTTACTTTCTTGTCTACTCGCTCTCTCTCTTCTTGGAGTGTCCTCGAAGTATCGATCTTTCTACATTTCTCACGTTTGAATCATGAGGCATCATTGACAAAGCTCCATCTTGTTGCACCGCTACCGCAGTTGGTACTGGACTTCTTTGATGTTGAAATGAAGGTTGTTGATTATCGTTCCTTGACTGTGCCTCGAGGCTAGCTCGAGTCGATTTGATCCGGGTGTCAATCGTCACTCGTTTCTTGATCTTTCCCTTGGATCTCTGTCTTATGTCGGCCATTGCTCCAAGCGTTCACTTAGAAACGTTGATCTGTTTCGTGTCTCACATCCCTCCTCAAGCATCCAATCTTTGGTCGTTATCTTGAGTTCTCGCTCATCAAAGCGTTGGCTTTGATACCACTTTCGCGTACCTATCGTCTTGTTGTAGAAACTCACAACGCTAACCTACAAATCACAATCACCCGTTAACGTTCATGCACCACTTATCTTTATCTCGTTTGGTCCAGATCGGAGCCGGATCATCTCCCTAACTCTCAAGCTCAACATTCTCTAAGTCCCAACCTAGACCTGGCTAGGTCGATCTCAAAACATGAGCAAGTCACAACATGACTTGAGGCGGACTTCTTATAAAATCCAGAGTCCTAAATGATACCTCTAGCACACTTAGCAGCCCAACCGTCCGTGATATCCGCCAAGATCCAAGCTCTCCAACGGTGGTCTAATCCGCCGTGTCGTTCTCTAGTCTTGTCCCAGTCCTTGGGTCGTTCCTAAGTCCAAACGTCTAAGTCTAGACCGGAACGCGTCTTGGCACTGACCCAGCCATCACCTCGTGTCTCCTGAGTTTGTCCGCCAAAACTTGAGATCGGATGACTCGTTCTCACCCACCCAAGCATCGAGTCCCCCATATATACTTATAGGGATTCACGGTTCCGCCCTCCTGTTTGGTCCTTGAAAATTATATCACAATTCGATCACGAGACCGGCCATAATTCTCAGCTTCGATGTCAATTCGAGAAGTTTTGCATATCGCTGGAAAGCTTTCGTCGAGATCTTTCCAATGATATCTTAATCGCCTCGAGATCTTATGTCCACAACTTAAAATATCGCTGGAGCTCCAACACTTAGGATTTTCCTAAGGAATCATGGTCCAACGCCAAACTTGGACCTTGTGATTCGGATAGGTATCCAACCAAGGTCCGTCTATGCCGCATCCACGTCTCAGTTTTGTGTCTCAGATCCACGTCTCGGACTTACGTCTTAGACATTTTGATATGTTTCTAAACTTACCTCCTTAGATCAGTGTTCGTAAGGGATCCTCTTAGGATAGATCCCCACGTCCTTGCCCAGTGGTTCAGAGAATCACTTAGGGTTCTTTTGTTCCCGACTTTCTAGCGAAACCGTTAAGTTCTACTTGCAGCGTTCACAACCTAACGCAAGTCCACTATGGTTATGTTGTTCATGTATGCGTCTCATCTTGAGACTGAGAGCCGTGACAGTCAGACTGAAATTAAATTTCATGAGCTCATAGCTTGTCAATTGCTGAATCTCTGACCTCAAATTTCATCACCGAATGTTTTGCAAATCTACCGTTATGGTGAATTGAAGACAGAGAGGTGCAGAAAGCTTTCAATCTAGAGCAGCAAGTTCAACGATTTATGGAGGGTGGTTTGCATTGTCAAACGTTGAAATTTCATAAGAAATGAGTTTACCTTGTGGTTTACTGACACAACAAGTTTGAGCTGAAATAGACGGTTCATTTAAGTGATGTAATTTCCATTTCGAATTGAGATTAGAAGTACGTGTAAATTTCTGCGATATTGTATTAATTGTGGGAGGAGATCTAGCCGTCACATCTTTCTAAAATTTGACATATAAGTAGAAATCTTAGGATTATACATATGTGGTAAGTTTGAGAAAAGGATGAAGTTTAGATCTGAACCTACAATGTGTTAAACTTTGTTGTTTTCATGTCGAGTTCTATCCGACAACAATATCCAGTATAAGTCTAGAATTTTGACAGTAACAACTAGCAGAAAAACATTCGGTGTGTCGTCAGTATTGTTTTGGGAGATAAACTAAGTGTAGAAAAGATTATAGCCGGTTGATTGTCAATTTTTGCACTCAACATGACAAAGTGCGATTCTTGACTATTCAAGACGACTACTATGCCTAGTGACTAGTTATAAGATGTGTTACAATGTATGCACTAGAACCATCCTCCTAACCAATCTACATATGGATGAGTAAGTTGACATCAAACATGCGATGTGTATGTGTGCTATCTCATCAATCCGTGTGTATTTGGATGAGCAGTTGGTGAACTTGCGTTTATCCTTGTTTTGTGTTCTGAGACTTTAAAGCAAAAGAGAGTGAGATATGAGCGCATTCGATCTTAAGAATTCAAGCAATTACTCGTAGATATACATCGTGGTGGTCTTATGTGTGTGAGTATGTTTTTAGTATCGACACTTGTAGATCTCCTTGTCATGTAGACAGCGTGAGGATATCGTGAGAGATGGACAAATGACTCTATCTACCGTCAAGGTTTCCATTTCGAAATCTGTTTCAGATCAAATTGATGTACCTTGAACGAGTTCATTTCCAACAATTTCTGATAGGATCATTTGGGCATAACTTTTTATGATGCAAGTTAAGCTCTCACTTATTTATGATCTTACATGTTATCACTTACGGTCAAGAATGTGATCTTATTATTTGTATCCTTATTTAACAAGAGATGGATTTAAATTAACTATCGTCGATAAATTTTAACACTAAGTGCAAGATAAGACACATTTATCGACTCAAAGCCATGTACCAAGCTCTAGTAGTGAGGAACTTTGGAGAGGAGTACTACCGAGAGATTGTATCATCACTTATTCTGTTGATCATACCCATGATCATCAACGTTTTTGTGTGATTATCTTGATCATTTATTGAGAAAAAGAAAGTGCTTAGATTGACAAAGAAGTTAGAGATGAATTGTAAAATACTAGTCATTTCAATGTGCATCAATTGCTAACCATAGCTAGAACGTACGCCCTTTCTAAAAAGAAAGACTATCGCTATGACATATTCGGTGCTTCCATTGAAAGCATGCTTTTGAGGTGGTGGAGTGAGTTGTTGTCAAAGAGCGTCAAGTATGAACGATGTGGCTAGTGGAGGAAGAGCGGACGATCTACTTCGAGCATTGACGATGTTGACAACAACTAGGAGCTGATGTTGAGGAGCAGAAGTCTACAAGATAGGCGATGGTGAAGAACTTGAGAAGATTCGATGGAAAGAACATCACGAAGTATGTTCGAGAGTATATTTGTGAGATGGAGATAAATCGTGTGCATAAGAGTGAGATGATCTTCAGTTTCGAGTTGGTAATACTTGACATCCATAACCAAGTGATAAAGCTGAAAGATGCATGTATAGATTCCTGGGAGGAGTATGAGCAAAAACTGAATTTTTTGAAGATGATGCGGATAAAGTAACTGAGAGAACGTTCTTAGAGTGGATGGAGCACCGTCCGAGAAATGAGATGATACTAAATGAGTTATTATGTGAATTTGAGAAAAGATTTTGTCAACTATCTTCGTATGAGAAGACGACACTTGACTTAAGAAGACATAACTTTTCCTAGAAGCCGCTGATGAAAATCTAGAGAACAAGTTTTTCTTGATGCTAGCAGACAAAGGAGAAGAAGGGGAGTAAGCACAGACTGAAGAAAGATGGAGGAAGCCGTTACCGTTCTCACGAAGCAGAAACGTGGTAGAGATAGAGCTACAACTTTGAGGTATGACATTTCCTTAGCTCCGTTACCCAAGCTTACCAGTAGCAAGGTTGAAGATTATGCTATCGATGAGTTGGTTAAGAGTTTGAGAGAGTTGAGAATAGAGATGGCTGAGCTAAAACATAGTCAAAGTCCTAGTGATATCAATGCATCTTCAACTAGCAGAAATTTTGTTAGAAGATGTATCCGGTGTGACAAAAATGAACATCAACGTCGAGATTGTGAGGAGTTTTCTGAAGCTCAGAACTAGAGTTGTGAATTTCGGAGATGGAAAGATTCATCTCGTGCAAACGAGTGTATCGTTAGGTACCAACTTTGGTAATGGAAGGAATGAAGAGCTTGGTGAGAGAAAAGATTGGTACATAATAGAGGTTTGAACATTTGCGATTGAAGTAGATGTCATAATCGGCGCATCTACTTCAATCGCAAATGTAGATCGCATCTACTTCAATCTACTTTAAGAGTGTGTAGTTGAAGTTCTACGAGAAATCATGTTACGAGGTGTAGAAGCAATTTGTTGCATTATCGGATGGGACGATCTTGTAGAGGCAGAATGTGTCAAAGCGTACTTGGTACAAGAGAAGCATGTAAGCTAACAAGATGCAAGTGTGGAAGAAAAAATAAGGCGTGATGACGACGTGACTGATCCAGAAGAGGTTATAAGAAGAACCAACGCTACTAAGAGGGAGAGGGCAACAAGAAGCATCACCTTCCGATATCCCATCGATATCTCAAGGACCATCTACATCTATATGAGGTATGTTCTTATCCATGACATAGAGATGAGAGAGAAAAACAAAGGATCTTCTTCAAAAGACAAAGATAAAACACCGATCTATAGATTGCAATCTGACATTGAGACCAATACCAACTTGAAGGAGATTCTTGAAGAGAAGATTTTGGATGCAAAGATAGAATTTTCCTTGCGAGAAGCTTTGGAAATAGCAAAACATGACTTTCATGAGTTGATCATAGTTGTGATCAAGAGAAAGAGACAGATGATTGCAGATACAGTGATGGTGATCTTACTGACATCAATGGTGAAAAAGATGAAGATTCAAGTCGAGTGTTTGCCCAAAAGCTTGTACTACAAACGTCGAATGGAAGAGAGACAAGAGTTTCAAATTGTGTCATAGAACATGATGATGAGAAGCAACATGAGAGCCACGATTCTCGAGCATATTAGGCTTGTGCAACTACAGAGACAAGGGTCCGGCTAGGTAACTTGTCAAAGGCTATAGTGGCTTGATGGATCACAGTTCTGAGATCAATATCGTGTCCAAAAATGTATATAAGAAGGAAAAGTGACTGATCGACACAAGACATGGATGGATTCTTTGTGTTGGTAGCAACTAGAGAGGTGAACTTTTTTGGTGCTTGTCTTGCTGTCAAGTCTAGAATAAGAGATGTGAAGATAGAACAAAACGTTTAGAGTGTAACTGCTTATCTTGTGATCCTTGGTCAACCGTATATTATTACATCTAGAATGGAGACGAAGGTAATGGATGATGGATCTCATTATGCTCATATCAAAAGTCAAGATGTCACGAGCTTGTGTAGTTCTTTACAATGCGTACGGGTCATGAAAGAAACAGAGAGAAGCTAAGGGACAGTCCTTTGAGGACATACAAAGAGATTCTAGATTTTTTAGTTAACACTCTTGTAGAGTGGGAGTATGGGAGTGTTAATAAGAGAAAGAGTCTTTCGCTAGTACTAGAAGAAAAGAGATGTTTACATGTGGATTTGCTCAGTTTTTTGAAACATGTGCAACTATATTTCGGGTGGTAGAAAAGATGGATAATGTATAAAGACGATGTGTAAAGAAGCAAAAAGATCTCTTCAAAACTCAAGGAGTTTTGTTGGATCAAGAGTTCATTAATGAGGTGTATGAAGAAGAGGACTTTGAGGATATTATTGAGGAGGTGTTGTCATTCATAAGCATCGATCCTTTGTCGAATGAATTAGTCGCAATCCATTCCCGTGAGTTATATGAGGAGATTGCAAAGTTTATTGAGGATAGCTACAACGTTCATCTTCAGATCAAAGAAGATCACAAGTTAGAGTTAGAAAGGAGTAGAGCGTTGTCTTGTTGCATGAGGGTCTATACAGTGTAAGTTGGTAGCAAAAAGGAGTTTTCTTCCACTGCTTACGTAGTTGTAAAAGAAGTTGCTCAGGAGCTTGTTAAGTTGGGCATGTGCTAAGCTAGGGCCAAGCTAGACAAGCTGCCCCTTAGCTTATATTCCAAAGAATGACTAAGAAGTTACGAAGGTATCAGGTAGAAGCTCTTCTTGATTAGAGCAAGCACATGTCTTCACTTACGCGGGATAAGGTTACACATAGGTGTTTACGTCATTTCTAGTTCAAGAAAATGAAAAAAGAGAAAACTCTGTCGTTTTTTGTTGATGACTCGGATTCATTACCTGATGATATTAACGAATATGTGTTCTTGAGTAGTATAGTTTTGGTTCTTTTGTCACTAGAAATAGAGATGTATAGTGGAAGTAGTACCCGAAAAGCTAACAAAGAAGATAAAAGTGAATTTTGTAAGTATGTGTACAAGTCTCTTTACTGTATTAAACTGAAACAAGAGCCACCTCAATGAAAAGGACGCACACCTAAGAAGAAGAGGTCTTTGGATCAATTCCTCCTGCTCATGTTTCCTGTCTCAGCATGTTGATCTAATGGTTGGGTGTGTAGTTACGTCTTGCATATCTAGGGCCGGGGGACTGATATCCTCCTTAAATGTGGGCTTCTTGGTCTAAGCCTCCACGTGCAATCGAGATTATGAGTTTGGAGTTACATGATACAGCTATGAGAGGGCTGTAAGCCCTATGAGGTGGTCTTGTAGCTGTGGCCTAAGCTCTAAAATCGTGACTTGGTTCATAATTTGAGTACTGAGATGACGAGATGAGAGATATCTGATACAACTATGGGAGAGCTGTAAGTCCTATGGAGTAGTCTGATAGCTATGGCCTAGGCTTTGGCTTAAGCCTCCGTATGCAATCGAGGTTATGAGTTGGTAGATATCTGATACATCTATGAGAGGGCTGTAAGCCCTATGGGTGGTCTTATAGCTGTGGCCTAGTCTCTAAAATCGTGGCTTGGCTCATAATCTAGGTTGCATCAAGATGGCACCGAGGGTTGAGAAATTTTTATTTAACAAAGGGCTAGCTTGGCTAGGGGGTTGCTTGATAAGTGAGCGTCCGTATAAAGACTTAAAGACCTCAGTTTAACAAGGGGCTTGAATTTTAGGTAAATTGACATGCGACGGGAGTTCAGGAGACATTACAGAGAATTGAACTAAGAGAAGAAGAGACGCGTGCGAGAGAAAGAGGAGATGATTTTGCTTACTGAAGACGTTGACGATGAAATCAAAAAGAATAATGTTTCTTGAGCCTTGAGAAGCTTATTTATACAAATTGGAATGTTGGATTGATCTTGGTGGATAAGGAAGAAGTTCAACTTCACAACAGGGAGGAAGCTTCTAACCTTAGCTCGAACCTGGGATGTTGTCTCTATGGCCATGTTGTTTGAATGCAAGGACAACACATTCATATACTTGGATCGATAGATTGAAGGTATGAAGACACTCTGTGGTCTTCCTCCGGTTCTCGTCTCTACAGCCATGTCTTCAAGCACCATAGATCCTTCCATGTCAATGATCCAGACAAGGACAAATTCGACCTAGCTGTTCACCTGGTGGTAACAACATTGGATTTGGAGAGGGCACGAGAAGAAGTCCCAGAAGCCAATATGTCTTCTCGAAGACAAGAAGAGGAGTTGACTTCTCAGGTATTCAGAGTGGAGGTAATGTCTACCTCTGACCACCAGGAGTTTGTCAAAACTCAAGACAACAACCAGACCTTGCAGAAGAGCCCAGAAACGAAGCTGGGTATGGCTTCACAAAGTCATCTTCCGTCTTCTGGACCGAGTATAAATAAACACATGGTTGCCACTGAGGCGGATGCTACCTCAGCCGCTCCAGAGGTACCAGTTGAGCAGCACATGGTACCAGAAACCGAATAAGACATACATGCAAGTGTAGATGCCATGGATATCACACCTGGTGATCAAGAATAGGTAAGAAATTTTGTTAGGTCCAAAACTTTTGATACCTCGCTGACTTTCAAGAAATTCAGATTTAGTTATTTTTAATCTTGTAGCTTCCTTGTGTATTTTTAGATCACTGCTCATGTGACAGAGTTAGTTAGCGTAGAAATAGAGAAGAACTTTCCAACTTAGAGGAATCCGAATCCAAGGAGGAGGTTATCTTCCAGTGGGTCCTTTCATCCTCTGGGATGTGATTGTGTTCGAGGGATCTTATGATTGGGAGGCAGTGTTTGTTCGGTTGTTGGCCAGCCCATGCTAGGAAGCAGTATAAGACCTGGGATTGTTTAAGTTTTACACACATACGCTTGCACAGTAGGTTCTACAGAGCCGCACCCAAGGAGAGCGCGAAAGTGTAGACAAAGATAGATAGGGAACGACATCCTCGTGTAGTCCTGTTTAGTTTGGTGTGTCGAGGAGTAGAGTTAGGAAGCTGAAGAGATAACTATCAGAAGCCGATGTAACTTCTTCTCATGGATTTGATTGATTACTTGTTTACATAAACTTTGTCTATGTCTTCTGAGGATTGGGTTTCATCAATTTCATACCCAATTGTGCATGGGAAGTTTTCCTGTTGAGTGACGATGATTGTCAGAGGATGTGTAGTGTCAAAGTTCGTCTCATCCAGTGGAGCACTTAAGATTCACAGACGGACTATCCGTGAGATATAGATTCTTTGGGACAGATTAGTCAAAGGTGAAGACAGAAGAAGCCAAAAGCTGTATTTGTGGTACTTTGGCTGAGTAACAAGTAGGAAGCCGTGGAGTTAGATGATGAGAGTGTCAACACATGTCTGAAATCTTATAAAAGTCCATTTGGTCAAAGGGATA
Source organism: Asterella californica (assembly GCA_036924285.1). Classification (NCBI taxonomy): domain Eukaryota; kingdom Viridiplantae; phylum Streptophyta; class Marchantiopsida; order Marchantiales; family Aytoniaceae; genus Asterella; species Asterella californica. Next base: position 18,082,236 of record JAYKYS010000010.1, on the reverse strand, counting down.
GTGGATGGTAATTAACTCCAGGTCACCTCGAGAGAAAAATCTAAGGTGCATAGAAGCTGGCGGATCGCTTCTTATCACATCAGAAGACGTCATCCTCAACAAGAAGACGGTGTGGTTGTAAGTATGTGTTTAGTCTTCTTCCTCATATTAGTACAAGCAGGGATGGCTTGTTAGTCAAGATCTGGACTAGAAGCCTGTGAGAAGATTTATTTCTAACCTTCTCTTTCATTTTATTATTTTCTATTCTTCCTTTCTCTCTATCATCTTCCCATCTTCATTCTATCTTCTACCCAATTACAGAAGCTTGGTGTGAGCATCATTGGATGTAGAGTGTTGGTGTAGTGCTACCAGAAGACCATTTTAGTAGGCAAAAGTCTGAGAAGACTACAAGGGACAGACACCTTGTGATTGATCTAATCAGTGGAGCATCCACAAGGATGATTTGTATTTGGTGGTACGGTGAGTTCTGAGTTTGTAAAAGAGACTCACGTCTTAAAGGGACCATCCCATAGGGTGTGAGTCTCCTGAAGCCTCAGCTAGACCAGCGAAGTGCAGCATTCTCTCTGCAGGAGTTTGATGTGTGGAATAGTAATTGACATCTACCTAGCAGTGGTAGTGTTCTAAGGATGTCAAAAGTTGAGTTGAATCACCAAAAGATAAGATTTATTTTTGGAAGTCGACTTGAGAAGACTGAAAGTCTCGCAATGGGCCAGTAATAATCTTCTCCGTCTTCTCAGTGTACATTTGTGTTATATTTGAAGTAGTAGTTGTGTGTTATGTTCCAAAGCACCTTTTGGAGGGTCAGGAAGCTACGTGGCTGTGTGCGTTAGAAGGAACTTTTGGACAAAACCAATGTGTTTGTGAGTTCGGTCAGATATTAGAACTTAGAATAGTGTAACTAGTGTAAATATTCTTGAAGAACAAAATCTTTTATGCTACAACGATGTAAAGGAGAAATCCTAAGACATTACATTTCTCCTTGGATGAAAAAAACACTCTTGGTGTTGGTTTTCCTTGAGGGTACATAGTGCGGACTGTACATACGGTATTTGCATACTTTGGTTCGTCCATGGAGGATTTATTCCTAGAGAGTTTCTAACTGCAATGTCTTATTGTCGAACACCTCGTTTAGTATGTATGGTCTCAGCCACTGGCAGGAAAAATTTTGAAAGAAATTTTGAGTTCATGTCGTTCCACTTCATAACAAGGTTTCTTTCCTGAAACGTCGGTGTTGATGACTTGTCAAAAATTTACTTCCTTCTTGCTTGTATTGTTTACTGTCGTATACATTGCTTCTAGCTCTTCTCTGTCAGAGCATGTGGGACGTGAACTCGCTCCTGAACTGCTTCTCTTTCTCTTAGACATGACCTCTCTGAAGACACGTACATGTAGTGTTGGGACCAAGAATTCTACATGGAGAATTCTTCTTGTCTGTAAACTAGTTGGAACGCTGAGCCGTATGTGGTGAATTTGAACGTTGTGCGATATGTCCAAAGTGTCCCTACTAGCTTCTTATCCCAATCGGCAGGGTTCAGGAGAATGTCTTCTTGATTACAAAGAGCAGAATTCCATTGGTTCGTTCTACATGACCATTAGCTTAGGGATGGTAAGGAGTGATACGTTTATGACCGATGTCGTAAGCATCTATTAGTTTGACTACTACGGCATTGATAAAATGAGATCCATTATCAGAGACAATGATAACTGGTACTCTGAATCTGGAAAGTATATTTTTCTGAAGAAACTATAGTTTGGGCAATCGCTCTGGAGAAGGATTCTACTCTGTCCACTTGGTTCCATAGTCTACTGCAACTATGATGTACATATGACGGGTGATCTTCGATGGAAGGTTGATTGGTCGGACGAAGTCGATGCGTCATTTCTAGAATGGACATGTTGCTAGGATTGGTGTCAACATGTCTTATATCTTATCGTGGGTTTGCCTATTGTTGACAAGCATCGCATCTTCTGACGTAGTCGTGCAAATCTCTGGTGACTATGGACCAGGGCTTGATGGTCGACGTGGAAGACAAATGTGTCCTAATGAGATAGTGTCAAAATTTCTATACAGCAAATATTATTCCTAAACATTCTAACTTTGTGATGGAGTAGTTGCATTCTGCTGAACAGAGCTGTCTGTTGGCATAGAAGATCGGGTGATCTTTCCCCTGAAATATCTAGCTGTGAGTACTACATATGTGGCAGTTTACGAGATGCCGATAAACACATGAAACCGTAGGATCCAATCAAAAGGTTCACAATATGAGTGTTTCATGCAGTTTCTGTTTCAGGATGTCCAATGTCTTGTCGCACTCTGGACTCTAGATGAACTCGACCATGCTGTGTAATAAGACTTTGAGAGGGGCGGCTAGTCTTGCATAGCCTTTGGCGTATCAGTAATAGTAGCATGTGCATCCCAAAAATCTCTTGAATTCTCTGATTGTAGACGGGATGGAGATGCCCATATGACATCAACCTTCATGGAGTCAACCATTATCTCCTACTTACACACCAGATGGCGTAGGAGGGGACTGCATGTTACGTCAAAGAAACATTTCTCTGTGTTAAAAGAGATTCTTGTGTTGCAGCAATTGTGGAGAATCGACCGAAAAGCTCCAACATGATTACTTGTCTGACTATCTAGATAAAGCTTCATTACACCATGTAGATGTAATGTAAGAAGGAATTCATCATGTACCTCTGAAATGTTGTCAAGGCGTTATGTAGTCCGAATGGTACCTTGTAGGCAAATGTATCCCAGTCGATCACGAACGTGGTTTTATGCTGGTCTTTCGACAAGATGACGATTTGGTTGTATCCATTGAACTCGTCCATGAAACTGAACCTCTTAGTCCTTGCCACATCGTCTAGGAACATATCCGTGAATGAAATTGGAAAAAGGTCAAGAATCATCTCTCTATTGAGAGCTTGAAAATCCACACAAATCTGACTTTTTCCTGAATTCTTCTTTAGAACCACCATGATAGGAGATGTCCATTATGACTCCTCAATTGGGTCGATAATTTACAATCCAAGAGTTTTGAAACTCTTTTTTCACCATCCTTGAGTATTTCGTATTGAGTTGGTATGACTTGTATCACATTGGGATCGCTCCTTCCATGAGTGAGATTTGATGTTAACAGCATGCATGGTTAACCTCTAGTAGTTTTGTGTAGTTGTATGCAAATACATCCTTGAACTCCTCAAACAGTTATTGGAATTATGGTAATTTGTTCTCCTAAACGTCCATCAACACCTGGACGTACCTTTGGTCCACTCCTTCCCTAGAGATATTAACCTCTTAGAAATTGTCCTGGATGGAAAGATGCAAGAGAACTGATCTACAATTGCTTCCGATGTCTTGGTTAGACAGAAGTTCCGTAATTTCATCAAAAAGTGAAAAGAGAAAAGCGAGAAGAGAGAAGACATTCAAATATTTTAATCACATATGTAAGCTTCTAAAAGTTTAAAAATATATATTTCAAATTATGTGATAGTTATGATTTTTTATCAAATACAATAAAAATAAAAAGTCTACAAATCCAAAAGTTCAAAGTTCATATTTGATCTTTGATTTTTCTAAGAGTCCAAAGATTGAGCTTAAACTTTCAAGAGTTTGAAAATCAAGTTTTGAATTCCACGATACTAATTTCAGATTTAAGTCAAACTTTCGAAATATGAAAGTTTGCTTATAGAGTTCGCTTCAAACTTTCTGAATCCAAAATTTTGAATGTAAAATCCACTTTGAACCTAAAATACATTATATACGACTAATAAATGCTTAAAACTACTTTAGCTCATGCTTCTGGATACCAAAAGTTTGAATCTTAAGTAATACAATCAATTTTGAGATCAAACATTGACGGTTAAAATCATTTTAGGTCAAACATTTCAGAGATAGATAGTTTTTTGGAAAACACAACTTCTTATATGAGATTACAATTTCTCAAAGTATGGAAGGTGATGTCCAAATTTAAATTGATTTGATTTTTGAGTTTCATTTCAAACTTTCGGATCCAAATGTTTGGATTGAAAAGTTTATTTGTTGTTTGATAATAATTGAAGGAGGGAATACGGGCATGTAAATATATGCATGTAGCATGCAGCATGCAGCATGTAAATTGTCGATCAGAAACATATATGAAATCTAAATTCTCGATTAACTCTCTCGATACCAAGAGTTACCGAGTGTCCATCGAGAGTTGACATGGATTGAATGCGATATATCATTTTTCTAAGGAGAAGAAGTGTTACTATAACTCTCGATCATCGAGAGTCTTAGAGTTTCTAGTTGTAGTGCATTCATACCAAGAACCCGTCATTGACTACAACACATAATGATAATACATTTGCATCGGCATTTCGAAGTCCGGATGCTATCCATTTTCCCACCACTCCTTGTAAATTGATTGCCAAGGAGGAAAATAACTCTACAACAAATCTGAGATATGATCAATATGAGAGTTAACAAATATTTAAATAAAATCAAAACACCAAATTCATATTTTCAAGGCTCGTGTCGGACGAACAAGCTACGAGTTTCTTCTAGGCAAGACATATCAGGACCACTGATCCACCCTTTCTGCATGAACGACATCGTTTCATCCTCTAGATTTAGAGATATATGGATCGTTAGTCTCGGAGTTCGATGATTTTATTCAATATTTTACTAGAGTCTATCACGATAGACGTCAAGATGTGTAAAATTTTTTGCATTATATTTTTTAGACAACATGTTTCTATTGTTCTGCAAAGACCTTTAGTTGACATAATCCATAAAAGAATAATTGCAATAGATGATAATCACTTCTTTTGCACCAGTTGTATTCAAGAGCTTTGATTTACCATCAGAGAAAATTGCAAGTCTACAGTCTACAGTAATCGCTATGAATATTTTCCAATTATTTAAATTACCAAAAATAGTTTTAAAATATTTAAAATATTATATTTCAAAATTATAAGCAAAATTTAGAACTAAAGATAATCGCATTTAAATCCCGATTTGAGTTGTCGTTTAGCCGCGATATGGGTTGTTGATGACTTGGCCCTTCGATCTCTCTTTCCTTTGTTCAGCTTGATGTGTTCTACCCATCCTTTTGGTATTCATTGCTTCTCACTTACATTCGAGGGACCCTCTAGTGGGACCACGTTTAGACAAACTAATGCTTGTGTAATGATTATCTCCCACGCGTGAATTAATTTATCATTATCGTTAATCAACCACGTAAATCTTGTCCACCACGTCAAGACAACCACGACCACAGTTACAGTGATGGACAGACGTCAGTTTATGAGACGTCCGTGAGCTACAAGTCACGTAACGTGACAATGCGGCATGACGCACTCCTGTCACAACGTGTTCTCATCCGCGTCTCGTCTGCGCGGGTGCTGTCACCATGGATTCTCGTTGATCTCTCGTCCTCGCTCGTTCTCGTCCTTGCTCTCACCATTCATCCTCATGCGCATTCTCGTCGTTGCGCTCGTCTGTGCTGCGTGCTCTCGTCGTCGCTCTTGTCATCGTTCTGTGTTCTCGTCCTCGTAACTAAGTGTTCTTGCTCTCGTTGTGGTCGCTCTCGTCATTCTCGCTGTGTGTTTGATCTGACTAGGTCCGGTGATAGAGACGAAGCTCGGAGATCTCTCGAGAAGAGAGGTGTTCTCATCAAATCTCTCGTTGCGTATTCTCGCTCTCGTCGTTCTCGCTATGTGTTTGATCTGGCTAGGTGACAGGGACCACGCTCGGAGATCTCTCGGGAAGAGTATTGTTCTCGTCCTCGCTCTCGTGGTGGATTCTGATCTCATCTAATTATCGTCTTGTTGCGGATTGGTCGTTAGACCGATAGGTCGTCATCGTTGAGGATTATCATCTCGTGTAGAGTAGGTTCAAGGTCATCGTCGTTGCGGATTATCGTCTCGTCTCGTTGCGATTTTTCTTCTATGTTCAAGCTTACAATTTCATCGTCATTGCTCATAATCGTCTTGCTGCGGGTTATAGGATTAGGGTTTAGGTTTAAGTTATGATATTATGCATATTGTCGTCGTCTATTGTTGTCTTGTTCTTATCCTCGCTCTCTTTGTGGATTCTAGCTCGAGGACGTGATTATTGTCTTGCTGCGGATTATCAGATTAGCTTAAGATATTGTGTTGTCGTCTATTGTTGTCTTGTTCTCGTCCTCGCTCTCGTTGCAAATTATCATCTCGCAGCGGGTTATAACCGGAGAGATACGAGCAGTCCGTACGTGACAAGGTGTCTAGAAGAAGCGGTGGGTGATTCATTTGGTGCGAGAGTCATCGATGCTCAGTATTTGATAATAGGACAGCGAGAGATTCGGTTTGAGCGCGGGACTGCACAGGTTTGAGCGCGGGTTTGAGAGATTGAGCGGCGAGACTGCACGTTTAGACAGATAAGTATACTTGACCTCGCACTATTTTCACAATCTTGTTGTCTTTAGTATGGGTGAAAACGTTAAGGAGGTTGCTACCTGCAATCTGTGTAACCAGACATTGCCGTTGATAATGTTCACTCGAGAGCGTAATGTGGCTAACCCTCTTAGATTAAGTGTGTTTAAGAGATGCAATAGTTGTAACAAGAAGGGTATACATGCGAAGATTAGAGATTGTTCGGCTGGTGCGTTGGACGTAACAGACGATTTTGAACCTATTGAAACAGTAGAAGGTGAAGTTGATAATCTGTTCGAGATTTTTGCTGAGATGTTTGACAACGAGGAGCTAGATCGTGATGCAGTGTTGATTCGAATTCAGATTATGCTTCATGAAGAGTTGTTGCTGAATTTTGGGTTATGGGGTGAATCTTTGCTGACTGTCAAGGATAAAAGAGAGCTAGAAGGAAGGTTTAGGATCTTTGTACATATGTACATAAAACCTGAACTACAATGTGGTTCTGGGTACTACTGAAGTGTCTAGTACGTCTGTGCTTCAGTCCATCGGAAGCATGTTTGCACGGGTTCAATGTGATGTGCTAGCAGAGACGATCAATTTTCATCGTGAGTTGAAAGTTCCAGCAACGCCATGAGGCAACCAGGGAAGCGAAAAGCAATACAATGCTTTCCGTGTAGAGGGTCGGTGAAAATAGATATCGACGTAAACAAACAAGAATGTATCTTGTTGATCCAACACCTCTGTGAGCACGATAGACCAACCTTCCGAGAGTGCGCAATTCCTACTGCTGCGTTATTATACTTAGAGAAGTCTGTGCACTCTCAGTTTAGAAAACCTGAGCTTTATAGAGCTCTTTGTATGGAGCGCTTAATAGATCCAACGCAAGTGACGGCGAGCCAAGTGAACTATCATATACTTCTATTCTCTCTCATACTTATATTCAGAATGTGACCGACCAGTTATTGTCTGCGAATGATCTCATAGCCAATGAGAAATACAGTTCTGAGGGATTTCGTTCGATATTGTATGTGAATGATGAGGATTGCTCAGTGTTAGCATTTATCATTCCTTTTTTTGAGCATCGACGGAGGGTGACTGAGGTGATAATTGATTCAACATTCAAAACTAATGTAGTTTGTTTCGAGCTTTTTGCATCGAATGTGGGAGGGTTTGGCTTACCTCTTATGTACATGTTTTACTCACGGAAGTATAAGGAGAAGGATAAGGTCACGGGATCGCAAGCCGACGGAGAACATATGCGAGTAAGTATGCTCATCAGATGGTTCAAAACTGTTCTTGCTGAGGGATTGAAGTCCACATTTTTTCTGACAAATAAGGACATGGGTCAAATTAAAGCCCTCCAAACTGTATTTACTATATCATATGTTCAGCTTTGTTTCCGTCATGTGCATGCAGCCATGGAAACAAGAATGAGACAGATAAAGCGGACAGTGCAATCGTATGATGTACATGCTGCATCGTTGGTGTTTGACTTCAAAGATGCATCTTGGATGGTTGCTCCTGGAGAGATTCTTGAACGAATAGCACCATTGGATTGCAGAAGGAAAATTATAACTTGGTTTAGTAAACACTTCAATTGGTACACGCTTATTTCAGTTGGTCCTGGCACTTTCTTTTCAGCTGATACTCATTACTCTAATGTTGTGATGGAAGCTTACAGTTGGTGTCATGCGAGACAACTTGTGCATCTTTGGACATATTTCTGGAACGAATGATACCGTCCGGAGAAATGAACACTTTTTTCCAAAAGTGCCGAACCTGTTTTGTGTCTCTCTAGGACTACTAACATAAGAGAGTCGTATTAGAGGATGTTAAAATACGATTACAAATATAATTATAATCGGCCACGATTGGACAAGCTATGTGAGATCCTCGCAGGCTCCTTAGTGACAGACTTGCAGATCCAAGTTGGATAGATGGAGAACAATATGTTCTTCTCATCATGGTGGAGAGATTTTATACTACGCTGGCGCAAATGTGTTCAAGCACGGGTCACAACCGAGACAACGGTTTGGTTAGAGGTCTCGACTATTTTGTGGATTTGCAGTTGTCTTTCATTTATGAATGATCCCTACTTTCTGTGTAAGCATTTCGTTCAAGCTTACTTGCAGCAGGGTAACACAGTTAATAGAGGGACAACTTGTTGACACGAGTATCCGCAAATCAAGTTTGGAGATGATGAATTATTGCTTGAGAGGATAACAATTTCTCATTCGAATATTCCATGAGTCACAGAGGACGTGAGTACAGATCCTCTTGACATGGCTCCACCGTCAAATACTGACTATGAAGATGATGAGACAAATGTGACAATTCAAATGGTGTTAAGATAATTACACGGACTCGTCTCCAAAGGAGAACTATTGTTGCTACGTGAGTCGGATAATAGACTTTTCTTGCAAAGTGTAGATAAATGTGTTGCAGCATGTGAGAGGCGACTGGATGAATGTTATCGCACATAGCGTTGAACTACGCAGCAAGGTACTTGGACAACAGCAGGTCCCGCTGATCTGCTGCAATAAGTAAGTCTCTCGCAACTTCTCCAGTTTATGATTTATTGGGGTTGATTATTTGCTTGGTGGGGTGGAGGGGGATGTAGTGGGGATGTAAATTGATCAATTTGGATGGTGGGGTGGATGGAGAAGGGACGCCTTTGGTCTCAACAGGTGAGGTCATAGAAGGTTCACTTCTGCAAGGGTGGTTTGTGCTTTATGGAACCAAGAAATTTTAATTTTAATAACATCGAACGAGCAAAAGAACAGTGAACACATTCTCATCAGAGCATAACATCGAACGAGCAAAAGAACAAAAGAACAATGAACACATTCTCATCAGAGGAAAAATGAACAACGTTTTATTAACTCCAGAGACACCACAAGTAATACAACTCTTCTACACTACAACTCGTCTGAGTTCCAAGCTGCTACTGCGGTCTGATGACCCTCCGTTATGTTGGTTCATAGAAACAATCGGAAAAAACTCTTCCACTCGATTGTGAAGCCTGAATACATACTTCTCACAATCCCACGCATCATCTTGGGCTCCTTTGGCTAGATCGTAAACATATCGGTGCATGGTCTCAAAATTTAGAGTGTCTTGTTTCTGACCCGCTAAGAAGTTTGATAAACCCATCAGCTTCCCGAGCACACTTTGTATTTCGATCACAACAGAATAGACAAAATCACTTTCATGTCCTCGTCAACGATATTTCTTACACGGAGGATCATTATCGTCCTTGCAGTCTGGATGTTTTGCACCAACTGCACTTGCATCATCGCCAATCGCTTCTCCTTCGTTTTCCATAGCCTCTCATCCAGGAGAGAAAAGAACGTCTCCATGCGTGAATCATGCTCTCGTCCGGGAGGGAAAAGAACCTCTCCTTCCGCTCTGCTCCTGCTCAACGACACTCCTCCAGTCGAGAAGTCATCGAGAATTCCGCCCTTCTCAGAATCTTCGTGCAACAAGCTGCATGCAACAGTGCAAATACCACAGTGCAAACAATAAACTACATTTTGCTTCCACGTCGTGACTCTTGAACTAAATTTAAAATCAGAACGAACAGAAAAAGAGATCCGTAGTTACCACAACAGTAGAACTGCAATTCATCTTATTGCAGTAGTCATCGGCACTGCACAGTTCTTCTTACTTGTGATATTAAATCGAGCGCGAGAAGACTGAATTAAAGAATAGACGTTAACCCACTAGAGGGTCCCTTCGAGCTGCTAGTTTTCCACATGAATGAACAGTTCCTTGAGATGGCTCTGCCACATGACACGCGGCGGCAACGGACTGCTTGTGGGCAGTACCCTGTTGGTGGCGAACAGCAGAAAATTATGCCTGTTGGATACATTCAGAAAGCGACATGACCCTTCTTTTGTCTGTTATGCTATCTTTCCCACTTCTTTAGCACTTAGAGTTAACTGCAGTGCCTGATAGTCGTACAGGTCTCCATCTTCCAACGAGCTTGAAACAACATGTTATTACCATGTACGGCAGGGCAGAGTCAACGTAAAACGGAGCTATTACTGACGAATCTATGAATTGTCCACTGTACGTGCGAGCTTTCCGGAGTATCGCACGTCAGGTACATATTACAGCTTCTGTAATATTAGCGGCGGCACCGTTACGAACGGCAACTAAGGGAAGTCCTAAGAATACCTTGGCAAGAAATTAACTCTACTCATTTTAATTGCCCTGCCGTGCACGGAAATAGTAACCTATCGTTATTTCTCATTTCATCGTAGGATCAATCTAAACTCGCACAAACATCAATTAATACGAGTAGAGTTAACTCTGAGTCCTCTACCCTGTCCGTCTGATTAAACACAACAGTTCCCAACTTACCTCTACAAAATCTTACGGATCAAGCTGTCAATGGCTTCTGAACTTCAGTTTTCGGTCTAGTACTTCGAGGTTCAGTCGATGGACGAATACATTAGAAACGACGGTGTTGGAGCACATAAGATACAGATGGGCGGCATCAGCGTCTTGAGGCCTCCTCGTGCTGGCAACAGAAGATTACCGTTTTCATTTTCTCCTACGTGCTCAAAACTACTCTCTTCGTGCGAAACATTCTTCTGGAACGGACACCGCGACTTCTGCAGCAGCTGCAGATGGAAGTTATGACAGCGTCAATTTTCTCTCCTCAAAGAAAGAGAGGCACGGATCAGTAGAACCAGAATGGCTCTCAAGGAGCTAGAGACAATGGAGTTCTAGGTTGAATCAGCGAGGCAGCCGAACAAATCTTTATACGTGAATGCAGTTAACACGAAATCCATCAAGACGACTCCTTCCATGGTGGAAAACAGCTCCTGAAGAACGAGCAAGAATTGAAACTTATGACACCGATCGAAACAACCACAAACTATCATGTCAGTTGGTCGGTGAGTGGTTGACACCATCAATGAGTCGACAACTCTGAATCCTATGGACAGATATGTACAATAAGCAGAAGCATTTCCTAAACATAGTATCATCACAGATACTATGTTCGAAGACCAAAGCCTTCTGAAAGAATGCAACTTGAACAATTTGAATTCGTCTGCTTGGATCAAGTCGTAGCCGCTGCCTGATATGCGTTCTGATCCCTACTCGATCCTAGCCCAGCGCAGGAGTCTCGGCCGATGGACGCATCCACCCAGTGACGAACAAACCAATTCTCTAGAGTCAGCTCTAGGTGAATTTGCCGCCCGCCGGAGCAGCCGACGAGCGAACTTCAATTGGTAGATCATTGTGTGGTCCGCACTGTCGCGCTTATGAAGCATCGCATGCAGAATCTGATCTGATCTGATGTGATTTGATTGATTAATGGACTGAATGAGTGGAGCGCGCATGAGCTTGAGAACCATCGAAATGATGCGGTGTAGCCGACCTGAATAATATATTTTATCTTCCACTCCATTAGCCGGCAAGCCAATTAATAGAATGGGCGAGCCCCAGACAGACGTTCAGCAAACGAACGATTAAGAATGCCATCGTGTCGGCGGCCGATCTGATGAACTAGCTAGGACTGGACCACCTGTGCGAGTTTCTCCTCCGATCCGTGGTATTTATACCGAGGCAACCATTTGCTGTGTAGCTTCTTGTTGACAAAGACGCCCAACTCGTTGAATGTGAGAGAATTGATGGGTCTGTGACTCTCACATTCCACGGGGCCAGTTCTGCACGTCAGTTGGAGCTCGATCACCCCCTTGCAGTCCCAGTAATTAACGTCGAGCTTGCGCGCGAACAAGCACCAGATATTTTGCGTCTGCTTGGTTATTTCCAAGTCGTACACTTTGCCTCTTGTCACGTTGATCAGGAAAACCTCTCCCGGTGGGCACGAGAACGTCACCTGCTCGTTCGCTTTGAAGCTGTTTTCTATTCTGACACTCGTGCCCCCGGACATGGTACCTGTCCATTGCTGAGTCACTAGCGCCCCCACAAGAGCTATAGCTAACAGGATCTGAACTGCTACAAAAATTCTCCTCATCGTTGTCGATTCGCGCTAGCCAACTCAATCTCGATAACAAACCCCTTTCGCCCACCGCTAAAGTGATCGAGGCAGGTGCAGGATTTGTGGACAACTCCCAAAAGAAAATGATACGTGTGGCTAGCTGGCGTTCTCTCACAACTAGCTTGTGGTCACTTCCGTCTCAACTCAAGAAAACCAGCAGAACCTGATTCTTGAAGCTCGTTTGCCAGATTGGCTTTCTCCCTTTGTATTCCCCGTCACAGAATCTAGCCTTCCCATCCCTCTCCTTTCATACCTGGAGGAATAATCAGCAGCTGGGGACACCTCAGAGTTGTAAGGCTTGTATGAAAGACCTGCCACACACGCTCTCCTGCCCTCGTTGACCTAATTCCATCCAGTCCAGGGTGAGCATAACCTCGCCTGCTATCTTCTGACACGAAATTTGCTGCGCTGGGCTGGCGGGTTCACGAGGAAACCAACTCATTTGCTCCGGTACTTCCAGGCCTAGGTACTAATTCTCCCTCCAGTTCACTGTCTTGCGCAGGGATCTAATTCGAGGAGATGGGTTGAGCCTCGAGCCGGCTTGGGCTATCCTTGGCTTGCCCTTGCGTTGCTAACGCCAGTGAAAGCGGAAGGAAGCTGCGGCGTTCGCATTCGAAAAGGTCACCAAAATTCGGCTTCGAAAACTGACTGAGCCAAGCCCATCGATCATTCCATTCGTTCTTTGACACATTCAGTCATTTCCTATGGAAGCCAGTCTTTCCCTCATCCAATCCCTCGAGCGAGAGAGGAGGAGACCAAGCCGACCGGACGGCCAACCAAACCCTCGACCCGAAAGTTGGCCTACGAGGCCACGAGAGGCACTAGCAGCCCAGGAGAATGGCATGGAAAACTCCAGACTGGCTTCCATAATAAGCTCACCCGAGCTGTACTCCAATGAATCGAGCCTGCGTTGCCTATCAGAAATCTGGAGTGGAGTGGAGTGTCGTCTCGTGTTGTGTCGTGTCATGGCTAGAAGAAACAGCTGCAAGGCCTACTTCCTAAAGAGAAAAGAAAGAGGAAAAAAGGTGGGTGGGGCGTCTGCTGTTGTTGCAGGTGGAGATGGCGAGTGGAGCATCATGAGGGAATCATCGGGAGGGGGATGGACCTCTGCCGTCGAAGGGACTTTAAACTGCGCACTTGATGCGATACATCAGCAGCTCTCTCCGGTTCATAATATGATCGGTGAAGCTGATCACGTTTCCTGAGCATTCACCGAGCGAGCCCAAAAAAAGAAGAGCACTGAAAATTCAAAGCAACTTTAAGTCACTAAAGCTACAGCGAAACACGCAAAAGAGCGAGCTGATAAGGATAATACCCACGGAAGACGACAGAAGTGGAAACAGCGTTAGCTGCTGTCATTCATTAGTGGTCCCGATTCTTCCTTCTCAAGGTACAAATATGCGCGAATGCAGGAATGGGTTTATTAAACTTTATTGTCTTCCTCCCGAGTCTGTCAGTCTAGAGGTTTCCATCGACACTTTTTCTCGGCACCGTCCGGCACGCTCCGTCACTCCCGTTCGCCAAAAGTCGTCCATCATCCGGAGAACAAACTTTAACGCTTTAGCAAAACCCAAGAGAAATACTTCTGCATGACGTGTAATTAAGCTAAAACGCGAACAGTTTGTATTTAGACAGAAATAGTAGACAATGGCTGCCAGTCTTGACAAAACAAGCTTTACAGGTGCACTTCCGTGACTATATGAATAGCTTACCTTTTCGAAGAGGTTACTGTCACATTTTCATCTGCTGGTGTAAGTAAACTTTACTACTTCAGTATGCATGCAAAGTTCACTTCTGGCCAGGGAAAGGAAGATGGCAAGATTTCGTATTCTTTTCCTCAGCAAATAACATGGATTTAATTTATAGTGTGAATTGATAGTTATATTTGTCAGAAAAAATACAAGATTAATTTTGATGCTAGACTAGCTTTGTAAAGAAAAAATTAAGAGAGTTATAAATCTTTATTGTATTCTTTTATTAAATTCAAATTACTATGTAATCAACTTAGTTAAGTTGATTACATACTGCCGCTTGCATTCACAAAACCCATAAGCGGAGTAATTGAACTGGTCGCTCTCTTGCTATAATTCTCGAACGAATAAAAATATTTTTAACTAAAAAATTGTATAGCTTAACTCTTTCAAGAGGAAAGATTAAAACATAAATGTAATGGCGTGCATATTTCTCCTCCGAACTTGGAAGGGGGTGAATAACTGGATTTTTGGCACGTATCACCATAACGCCTGACACTAAAGCGAGGACCACAAAAACATCATGCATGCTTTTATATAATTAAGTGTTCCTCGAAGTCGATAGAGTATGCATATAAAGTGTTAATAATCCAGCGTGCTTAAGTTCTCTTTTGCCTACTAAGTATATTTTTCACCGGTCCAATGAAGTGCATCGCTACTCGCGTCTCTGTCTACTGATTTAGGACTTAGTTTCTGCAAGCGGATGTAACTATCTTTGGTGTGTGTAAAATAATTTTTTATCAATCGATTTATGACTTAATTTTTATGAAAACATATCTCTTCTAAGTACATTAATACGTGTCAAAACTAAGACAAAAGATTCTCTAATGTCCAGAAAGGAGAAGGCCATAGTTTATTGGAAGACAGCTCTGTATAGAGTCGTGAATCGTTTGTTTTTATGAACGGATGCAGTTACTTGAAATTTTAATAGAAAAATTTGAAAAGTTACTCGAGTCTTAAACTTCTTTACTGCCAAACTTACAGTCGAATCCGATAAAGGAGCAATAAGAGACGTCCTACAAGTAGTTTATGCAAGGCACAGTTCCCTCGTGGGAAGCTCCATGTCACATGTGAAAAATATGATTAATGCTTAAACCCAGTGTGAGTAATAAAGCAAGCAGAAATTTGCTTGCTCACACCTCGAGCCTGATCATATCTTTCTTAACAATGTATTGTTTGATAACACTCTTGATTGATTATCGATAGTAAAACAAGTAGTTCTATCTTGTCTTTCATTATTCTCAATTTTTGACTATGGTTAAATGTCTCTATCATTCAATATTTAAATATTAAATACATGTAAGATGAGATATGCTCTGAAAGCTGATGTATGCAATCAGACAAATCATTAACATAACAAAACTTTTATCATCAATTGTCCGTCAGGAGTGTGATTAAGCAATACATCATTTAGAAGGGTCTGATCAAGCTCAAATGACCTACTGAAGGTGTGATCAAACACATTGTTGTGAAAGCAAGAGAAAATTCTCTTTTTCTCCATGTGTACTTAGAACAGTGAGAATATCTTGTTTTGTTCCAAAAAATCACAAAACCTTCTTCTTCAAAACATTTCTCATTCGATATTGATAATAAATCTCTTAGAGAGCTTTGATAACATTTCTCGTTCGATACTGAACAGTTGGTTTTGATCATAAATCTCTTAGAGAGCTTTGATTTAAGTCAGTCCATTCTTGCATGAAGGTTTTGTCCGCTAAAGCATTTTAGGTTTAACGGTTAAATATCTTTCCCCACAGCCTTGTACAGTGAATTTATTTTTCTCTTATCGGAAAATATTTAATTATTATAAAAATATATTATAATAAATTATGAAAAATTTAAATTAATTCATAACTGATATATGTTAACCAGTTTCGAAGTAGTCAACTCATCAGGATATAACCCATAAGTGTAATCGGGGCTGATGCGTTGCTAGGAACATAAATCCGGGACACTAATTGTCAAATCGCGCCGTTCCGAGAAAAAATTAATAGCTTTTAGCATTAGAACTAGAGATCCTGCTAGTTACCAAGACTATTTCTAGGAGAGAAACTTATCGATGAGGGCGATGGGTGGCCACCTGCTGGCGTCGCAAAGATTTTGATGTCAAGCTTCCTTTCTTTTCCTCTATCTTTTTCTTTTGCATGTCAACTTGAGTCGCTCGACGTCAAGTCAGGAACACCGAACACGGAGGAAGTGATTCTTGAGGTACTCTCACACCGTCACACAACTACTGTAGAACAGCGCCGTTTCACGGTATACAAGGCCCGGAAGGAATGCTGCGTCCGCCAGTCTGTAATCGGCGGTTGCGTTCCCAGGTATGCAGTTTCCGGAATGTCAGAAAGCTGATCCTAACTATCAAAAGTAATCATTCACATGTGGAGTGGATAGGCGCAGTCTTTCCTGACACTGTCAGAGATCGGATCAATGAGAAATTCCTCCACAGCGCGCGGCACGCCTACGGTAGTGTCTTGGTCCGGTCCTCGACCGAAGTATTCAACCGCTGGTACCGGCGAGCTGCGATAGGTAATCTCCACCCGAACACTGGGAATGACCCGAGAAGTACCAGTTTTCGCAAAACTAACACGTTCGAGATAATAATATTCATTTCATTCGTTTCAAGTTCAGGGACGGGACTCAAAAATTTACAGTGAAAACTTACTATTTACCGTTTTTCTCACCCATCACGCCAAAAAACGATTCGTTACCGGGCCTGTTTACAGTGCCGAGGCATTTACAATGATCCGGTGGAGATGCTATTAGCTTCTTGCGGCCACACTTTTCTTTTCTTCTTTGTATAGGCCCGCAGGCAGTAGGCTGGCGGCCACACTATGTCGGATGGGTTTTCCATGGGCGACACGAGTCTCAGCTAAGAACTTCGGCGGAACGCCGGGTAGTGTATCCGTATAGTGATTTTGCACGCCTGGTGTTTTGGCCGCTGCTACCGGCGAGGTGGCGGTCACACCATGTCCAGGGGGTTCCCATCGCAGGTATAGACTTCATCGACTTGGCCCCCACGCGGCTCCCCCATTGTGTCTCCTTAGCCGGACCCTGGTGATCGCATTTCCTTTAGCAGACCTTTACCGTTTTCCGCGTCAATGCCAAGTTCCCTTCTTTCCAAACTTAGAACCGCAGATTCCGTTCCAACAAGCGAACGTTTTTATCTCACACGCTTCATTTAGACGTAAACCATTCCCGGCGAGCGTAATGTCACGGGATTGAATTAAACTTTTCACCCATGCTTCACGCAGTGTAATGCACTGCTCGGCACGCCCTCGGGCAGTGTATTATCCTACACAAAGAACATGAGTGCTTCACTACCTGCTCCACATGAACGTGTGACTGATGGTAAACTCGTGACCCGCGGGGGAAGAACTGCACTGTTACTGCAGCGATAGTGTCATCCGTTTACGGCTGTGATCATGCTACCTCGAACTCTTGACATTTCTCCCCCTGTAAGTTTTCCGTTCGCACGGATGAACTTTGCGAACTTGGATCTGTCCAATACTGATTTCCTGTGTCGTCTATCGTGGCTACAAATGGTAAAACGAAAACGTACCGGGAAGATGTTAGTGCCGTTAGAATTTCACCGTAAAGGTTGAAGGAAACCAGGATTCACTCACGCTTTGCTATTCCGCGGAAGCGGTAATAAGGACACTCAAACCTGGTTTTTACAACTTACGTAACTCCTGTAAAGGTTTTTATAGGTTTCGATTGTAAATCTTACGTATCATTTTCGGAAATGATAAGTAAATTTTACAATCATTTGAGGTAAATAATGTATATCTATAAATTACATTTTTGAATATTATTTGAAAAATATGATTTCAATTTCTACATTCATTTTGAAATCTCTGATAATGTCTGAAAGTTTACACTTATGGCTTCTCATCTTAACTCTGTAAATGTCACTATGGAAAAAGGTTTTAGTGGCTCTAATAGAGTCACTCAAGCCTTACTTTTAAGAAACTTACGTAACTCTCGTAACAGTTTTAACAAATTTTGGTTATAAAATTTATGTACCATCTCTGGAGATGATACGTAAATTCTATAATCACTTGATGTAAATATTGTATTTCTGTAAATATTCTCTCTTGAATATTGTTGAAAGAAACTGAATCGAATTAATACTCTCTTTCTACAATCTTTGATAATTTCTGACAGTTCACAACTTACGTCCCTTCATCTAAACTCTATATAGAAATAAATAAAAATAAAAATAAAAATAAACCCTTCCGTTTTGGGAAAAGGTTTGAGTGGCCCATTTACTGCGGAGGAGATTCCGTTTAGGCACAAAATCCAAGAATGTCTCGAGAGAAGATGGAAGAGATCATTGTTATGTAAACCACCGGGAAAACTTTTGTTGGGCACTGTAAGGTCACAGGAAGAGACACCAGCAAAGATAATATTTCAATACTAGCTTTATGCCGCATAAGGGTTGTCCGATGATGTGGTTTACAAACGTAAATAATTTCTTCGGGCAATAAATCAAGCTCGTAAGTTCACTGCGGCCAGGATTTTCGTTACATGTTAGTTTTTGTTATACATTGATTGTGAAAACCAAAAAAGAAAGGAAGAACTTTTTGTCATGTAATGGAATAGACGGATGGAAACATTGTGAATAATGAAAAAAAAAAGTAACAAAAACGCACGGATATAGTTAGTATGAAAATCAGAAAGTATGAAAATCAGAAGGAGAAAAGAAAGAGACAAATCACTATGCATAGTAATGCAATTCCATTGCAAGATTATCTCCTTGTTTACATTTTGCAACATAACTAGGAGAGTTTCTGTGTACAAAATAAACAGTGTAGGATGAACTAAGAGATGGTAATGAGTCTACCCATAGAGACGTTATTAATCGGAAAAATGTAAGATTCATATTCCACAGCTTCAGCGGACGTTATGATAGCTTTGCAAGTAATTAGTTCTTTGAACACGCTCCAAAAGCCTTATATGAAGCACACTCCCATCAAACCAAACGTTACTTCCATAGTCCACCTTTGTCAAACTACACGCGTAGGGACAACAACTATGGTAGCAGTAGGGACGACGCATCAACGCGAAACAGTCCAACAGTATACGGAAGAATCGGAAAGTGATATTCTCCCGGAAAACTAATTATTTTCTTTTTTTCCTCCTTGTAAAAGAAGTTTCATCGTCGCGGGTTTCACCCGATTCTTTCGCTTGATAACAAAAGATAATAGAGCTGTGAAACTTGGAACCTTTCCAATAGATTCTTTGCACACGGGCTGGAGTTACGAATTCAGCCAGAGATCCATGGGCATTTTCTGCGGTACTTCCTGCTAGCACCTCCGGAAACACTCGTGAGCATTTGTTTAGTTAATTCCAGTTCGTTTCAACCGTAAGTGATGTAAGTAGAAAGGTGTCAATGTAAACGTAAGCTATGAATTTCTAGTGTCAATGACAGAAAATAATTAACGAAAAATGTTTCTTTCTACTCAAAATCTCACTTTTTTGTGAACCACAGTCTTAAACAAAATTACCCGATTGTTCTTTACGAGTTTCCTCACGTTGGCCATAGATAATCTTTACGTTTAACTTTGAGACCCCCTAATAGCTTTGATCAAACTACTTTCTTCTTTTTCTGGTAAGTAAAGCGGGTTAGGCTCGTGACGTTTCTTAGAACGTGTTTAGATCTTTTCTTCGCTCTACTACTGTATAAGAAATTTCAAAAAGCATATATGGTTGTACATGCTTTTTCTGTTATCAGAAAAGATATAAGTGTTGTACAAAACTTTTGTGATAAACTCAAATAAAATTAAAATTAATTTCTAAAAATTAAATAATAAACATATCAAAATTATGAAAACGTCAAAACAAAACCCATAAGTGAAGCATAGGCCAACGTGCCCCTAAGACTGACATCTTACTGACTAAAAAATGTAATCTAATCAATATATTAATTTATTACCTAAACCCCTCTCCACGAAAAGCTTAAGGAATAAACTAAAGCTTGCTGCACTCTCGATGGAGAGGTGAACAAATAAACAAGCATGTAACAAATATAATGAGCATTGAGGATTATCCTCATGTAAAGTTCCCTAAATCGGACAGTGTGCGAGTAACCGTTTTAGAAATATAACGCTTCTTATATTTGTCCTCCTGTGATGCTCACATGTGCATGAAAAAAACAGCTACGACTGCACAGTCCAGTGCGGACGTAAAATTTGAAATGTTTGTAGTTTCTTGCATATTCACCTTCTTCCAAGTTCGGAAGAAGGGAAATATGCACACAAGTGGTTAAATGATGCGTAGTCCCTACTGCTACCATAGTTGTTGTTCCTACTCTTGTAGTTTGACCAAAGGTGGACTATGGAAGTAACGTTTGGTTTGATGGGAGTGTGCTTCATATAATGCTTTTGTAGCGTGTTCAAAGAATTAATTACTTGCAAGGCTATGACAAGTGAGCTTTCCATAACGTTCACTGAAGCTGTGGAATATGAGTCTTACATTTTTCCGACTAATAACGTCTATATGGGTAGACTCATTACCATCTCTTTGTTCATCCTACATTATTTATTTTGTTGAATATGAGTCTTACATTTTTTCGACTAATAACGTCTCCATGGGTAGACTTATTACCATCTCTTTGTTCATTCTACACTGTTTATTTTGTACACAGAAAGTCTCCTAGTTAAGTTCGTGATGTTAGTCACATGAGGGACTGCACACATTAAATTTTCGAGTATGTATAGTCCGACGTGTTTTTAATATTAAATATTTTTAATTACAATAATATTTAGTCAAGGGTGAAAATATCGAAATGATAAAAGGTAAAAGTAAAATGATTGATTCTATCGTCGATAACCCGTCAAGGTATGATCAAGCAATACATCAAACAAAGTGAGGTGTAATCAAACTCAAATGACCTACTGGGGATGCGATCTAAGCACATTTCTGAAGAAAAGATCGACAAACATACTTCGGAGACACCGGCAGCAAACACGCAACGAGGGATTATTCCTCCGCTGGCGGCCGCACATGGAACTATCTTGGTGGAGATAAAGGGCTAAAAGGGATGGTTTTCCTTGCTGTTCTAAAGATTCTGGAGGTTTTGCCTTTTACCTACAGAAAAAAGAAAATACACAAAGTAAGATTAAAACACTATCAAAGCGTCGGGATGGTATCCGTTCCGGGATGAGGAGGAAAAAAGGTACACACAGTGAAGGCTCTATCTGCGAACTCCTCAAACGCCCGCAGGTTCCGCGAGTTCATCTCATACGCATGTACCGCCATGGTACAACCCAACCGCAGCACCCCTAGATCATACCTCACTAGTTTCCGTGAGCTTGATCACCCCTCTTAACGTTTGGTTGATTGATCATACCTCTGACGGGTTTTTCACAGTCATTTTATTTTTTGGTTCATCATTTTAGTACTTTCAACCTTGATAAAATATCACTGTAAATCAAAATATTTAACTTTTAATATGTGTAATCTCACATGTGTAATCACTTTGTGATTGGTTTCACAAACAATAGCCAGTCAAGTGATCAAATCATACATCGTTAAGAAGGGTATGATCAAGCTCACGGAACCTACTGGGGGTGTAATCAAGCCAATTTTTGCTAGCATGTTAGTTAACCTTGCTACCGGCGTGACGTTGCTTGTGGTGGCCACACGTGTTCCGGAGGGTTCCTCAATGGCGAACAGGTTATCGCGAGGAAACGTTCTAAAAACAATTAAAAGTTTTAAAATAAAATAACAATTAAATATATACCTATATATATAATAGCACCACAAACTTTCCTTTGAGATTTTATTCTGAAACAATTAGCGAATTTCGCGTCGTCCTGGTACCGAATGCAGTTATTTCGACCCCCTCCCCTATAAGTAACCAGAAAACCTCCTTTTGCGATTCTCTTTCAGAGAACCAACAAATTTTACCATTAAGCACAAATTTCTTTTGGCTATGAAACTTCATGCAAAAATAAGTCTTTGCTGCAAGTATGTGCCGTTGGAAATATCACTGGTAAACAAGAGGATTTCAGTATGCGAGTGGGCTGTATGCGAACAAAAATTAACCGTTCTATGCAAAGTCTTTTTTGCTGATAGAATTTGCTAGCGGGACCAAAATCTGTTCCGGCAAGTACTTAAATCGAAGCTTTCTCGGGCATTACACTAAGCATTTCAGCTAATTACTGAATATCCATTCAGAAATACTAAGTTTTGGTGGTTTCTAGAACCAACTTCTCTTCAATCTAAAGTACACGGGGGAGAGAAAAAGAATATAATTTTCTTTACTTTGATATCCGCATCTGGGTTTAAATCAAAGCTACTCACCAGCTTTACTTCTTGTAATTCACCTCAGAACAGGGGAGGTTGTTTAGGAAAAACTGTTTTTTCCGGAAAATAATTACAGGAGATCAGTGGTATTGTTCTACTTCCGGAACCTTCCGTGAAATTTAAGGTAAAGTATAAAATTTCCGATGATAATTAAAGAGAGTAAGGATTTTTCCGAATATGCAGTATCCTTCTACAAAGTTTCTTATTGTTCTTTTAAACAAGCAGTTTTTTTTCCGATTGCATTAGTTCTCTTTCAGAAATCTAAAAATTACTTATGACAGTTTTTTGATTCCACCACTATCAAACTAGTGTGTTCCTATGAGTATCACGTAAGAATCACATAGATGTTTTCCAGTAACACGAGATGATGCTTTAAAGAAGTTAGAGTTATGTATCACAGTGATAAATAGTAAAGTGTATATTGTTTATAATGAAACTTCAGACTAAAAAACCTATTTACATTTCGAATATAAACATCTCTTACGAGAATTGAACTCGAGAACTCTCCAACTGGAGCAAGAGATCCAAATCCCCGCTGAAATACAACTGAGAATTATATTTCAGAGAGGGTTCCCAAGAACTCCACAGACATAGATGCAAACCACAGAAAAAAATATTCAGACCTGACTCAACTCTGGTCAAACAACTAACTTTCAGACACTGGAGCAGTAACATTGCATGAACCTCGATCCGAGGAAGTTGAATTTAAATGCACAGCAGGATGTGTGTATAGGTGCGTATACTCCATGCCGTTTCTCCACAGAGGAGCAGCTTCAAACGCAAGTTCCTCCTCTCCTCTACAACCTTCTAAACTTACTCGCATTCGTGACTTCAAGATGTTTAATTTGTAGTTTATTTCTAAACTTGGCCTTGATAGAGTTATAGATAGAAAAAGCTCGTTCACAGATGACTGTGGAAACACTGAATGCATGTAATATTGACCACCGTAAATAAATTGGGATACTAACTTTCGTACACTTCATCACCGGACAATATGAACCACAAGTCGTTAAACCGCTTCTCTGTCCATTCTGATCTGCACTGAATCGTAAAAGATCGAAATTCACCTCGAATAGTAGATGAAGAAATTAGAGCTTTTTTCAAACCGAATGATAGATCCTGTCCAAAAAAGTCACAAAGTGAATCTATCTCTCTCGCACCTCATTCTCTTATCGCTAAGGCTGTTGGAGACATCAAAAAAGAGTTCAAAATCTTGAAATAGCTACTGATAGAATTATCTTCGAACCTCTCCTCCAAAGCAGAGCACATCGTTTGAGAAAAAACAAAGCACTTTAAGTTTTACCTCTTAGTTCAGACTGAATGCGCTTTAGATAACCACCTAGAGGACCATACTCCGGTAGAATATGATATCATGTGTCTTTGTTCAGAAGACACGCGTTCAGATCTGTGGTCTCGACTAAAAAGTTAACACCAATCTCAGTTATTGTAGTTCTCACTAGAGGATCTACATTAGAACATTCAGTGAAGAGACTCTGAAAGGCTTTGTTCAATCTCACCATGCTACCTGAATATCAGTCAAATAATACAAAATGTACAACATGCTGAAAGACCCAAGCTTCTGGAACAAAGATTTGGTCACACAATAGTCTGATTTTGTAACATCATGAAAGTAAACTAAGACCGACTCATAACTATCACAAACACTAGTAATCATATCTTCAAGTATCGCTCATGTACTTTCGTGCATCATTCAAAGCTTCTTGCAACGATGACAGACTTGTCTTACGCTTGGAACTTCTCTAGAAGTATGATGCAAGCGTATTAATGATATTATTCACATCGTCACTAATCTCTTTGCAACCAGGAGTTTTAGCTGCGGCTAGACTTGCCAAGTTAGTTTAATGTGTGATACAATGTATGAAAAGCATGTGAGGATTAATCATTTTTTTAAATGCGTTCGACGTCATTTCTAACACGATCATGGTGCTCCATCATCCAAACCGAATCTCATAAAATGGTTAGACTCCAAGTTACAATAAGAAATAAGACGCATTATAGCAAAAGTGATAGCTTCAAGGTCTTTTTATCGCTTTGCAACAACTCTAGAAATGTAGATTTCACTACACCTTCTTCAAAAAGATAGCAAAGATCACAAGATGACCGTTCACAGATATGTCAGTCGATTTGTTCACCATATCACAAAGAAAGGAGACTTTATTACCTTGTCCAAGACATGCTTGTGGATAATCTAACTAATACAAAAGATAATCTCAACACAACTCTTGTCGTCCTGATACATGGATGTGGTTATGTCGTTAGTAACAAAACGAAGCATCTTATAGAATTTTGGAAACTTCAAGAAAGAAATACCTTCTTTACCAATAAAGTAATCAGCACGAAATAGTGTTAGCATTGCTTTGTCACAGGTCGCTCTCGCGGTTGTCATGGCTTCCTCTAAGGTTTTTCCTCTAAGTCTTTTCTCTAAGGTTAAGTAAATTTCCAATAAGTATTACCTTATGCTCATTTGAGCTAACATGGTCATGAAACACAGATGTCCTAACATTTCTAGACCCTCTCGTAGCAAAATGCCCTCGCCTCTTATCTTTCTCTCGCAAAGTTTACAAAATACTCGAGCAAAGAAAGGATCGAAGCGGATGCAGTCGAAGTCAAGCAGCCATTTATCATTCCAAGTCTCACAATTATGTAAGATTTCTGATTTCTCTGCGACAATGAAACATTCAGTACTATTGCTCTCATCTAAGCCTACACTGCCTACCTCGATAGATGAGAATTATACAGTTATCTTCTCAGACTTAAAACCAGAATAAAAAAGACACTTTTGTCTCTTCATTGCTCTAAGCACTAGACAATCAAGAAAAAACTGTGCCACAATTATCTCTAAAGCTAACTTGCAACAATATCAATTTACAATGATTTACGAAGAGAATATAGGTATTCTAGAACTCGACAGTTCTTTCTTATCGAAGCTCAGTTCCTTCTAGACAGACCTTTCTCCTCGACTTTAGAAGCTCAGTCCTTCTTGACAATTCTCTCATGAGTCTTGAGTCTCGACTGAAGAAGCTCAGTCGGAGATCGGATCACTATAACTAATCTCAAATTCAGTAAATCTAAGAAGCGGAGGCAACTGAAGTATGCACACACCTTAAATTTTCAAGAATCTTCTGCCAAGAACTAGATACAATGATAAACCAAAGAGAACATAATGATTAAAACTTGAGATCATCGAGGTCCTCTCATAGAACACACGAATGTCGAGCGATTGAGAGCAACACCAAAGAACAACACCACATCTGCAAAAATTTGCACTGCAAGATGCTATCGATGACACAACCACGCGAATCAACTTCTCGATCGAGAATCGGTCGAAATTGTCAGAGTACAATGATCGGTCATTATGAACAGTCCCAGTCGACTAGTGGTATGTCGCCTACGCTTGAAGTTCAAACAAGATAAGAAAAGGACACGCACGGTAGTTCGCAGAGCAACAAACATAAACTAATCTGAAAATGAATGTGCACAACGACTAACAGTAAACAAATGCAGTATATTTGAAGATTGTATGAACAAATTGACTAGAAAGTTAATCAGCCGATAACGACGAGAACAAACAAGTCGATCGAGTAGAGCCAACCATAAATGATGAAAGTCCATCTCTGCTTGGTCCACGTTGTCTCGCATACTCGTACAATTTGCATGTCAAATTCCTTTCGGCCTTGTCTCGATTTGCACAATACGCAATGCAACCCCAATGTCTCATCCACAAGTTTGCGAGTCCACGACTCGTCCACCAGGAGTTTGTCAAATCTCCAGACAACAACCAGATCTTGCAGAAGAGCCCAGAAGCGAAGTTGGGTACGGCTTCACAAAGTCATCTTCCGTCTTCTGGACCGAGTACAAATAAACACATGGTTGCCACTGAGGCGGATGCTACCTCAGCCGCTCCAGGGGTACCAGTTGAGCAGCACATGGTACCAGAAACAGAATTAGACATACATGCAAGTGTAGATGTCATGGATATCACACCTGGTGATCAAGAATAGATAAGAAATTTTGTTAGGTCCAAAACTTTTATACCTCGCTGACTTTCAAGAAATTCAGATTTAGTTATTTTTAATCTTGCAGCTTTCTTGTGTATTTTTAGATCACTGCTCATGTGGCAGAGTTAGTTAGCGTAGAAATAGAGAAGGACTTTCCAACTTAGAGGAATCAGAATCCAAGGAGGAGGCTATCTTCCAGTGGGTCCTTTCATCCTCTGGGATGTGATTGTGTTCGAGGGATCTTATGAATGGGAGGCAGTGTTTCTTCGGTTGTTGGTCAGCCCAATAGAAT
Organism: Asterella californica; assembly: GCA_036924285.1. Lineage (NCBI taxonomy): Eukaryota > Viridiplantae > Streptophyta > Marchantiopsida > Marchantiales > Aytoniaceae > Asterella > Asterella californica. The sequence goes on along the minus strand of JAYKYS010000010.1, from coordinate 18,055,455 downwards.
CGTGATCATTTAAGCGATAGAAATGATGCTGATTCATTGCTGACGTTTTTTCTTTCTGCAACGTGTAACTTACTGACAGATCCATGTTATCGAGTCAGCCAACGTGACCATTTATGCTTATGTGTCATATCTGATGCGACTAACGATAGTTTTTTTCTGAAAATTTAAAGAAAACCGTAAATGATCCGAAATATAAATCCCCTTATCAGTAATTTTCAAAATACTCTTGAAAGAACCGGCTATTTTCTCTCCTTTTATGTTCGATCCGTGATTTTCTGATTTTCCTATTGCACAAGCCAGAACCGTATCTGTTGCTTTTCTCTCCTTTTCGGTAATGTCCATTTTGGACTGAAAATGATACAACGTATCGCGGGTAGTCTCCGAACATTGGTGCAAGTCCGTTCACAAAAAGCAGTTGATAACTTTAGAACAAAAGACTATGAAGTTTCGCATCAAGTTTCTCTTCACCCTCTAGGTGTTTGCTTGCTTTACTCTTGATTAGTTTTTCTCTTTAGAAGCACGCATATTCACCTCTTCCAAGTTCTGAAGAATAGTTTAACTTAGCACCTAAATTTTTTGGCAAGAAGGATGTCGAGTGCATACACATCACTAACTTACGGTTAGGTCCCTCTAACTCCAGATAGTCTCATATCCCAACTACGTGATATAAATCTTCGTGGGTGTAAGGATCAAGAGACCGGGTGCTACATCGTCTCATCGTTAGTCGCCTATCTGCAATCTATACGACGCAAAGATTTAATCGGCTATCTTTGCTATATACATCGAGAACAAACCCACCGTCCAATAAGAATGACAATGAGAGATAGAGATGAGAGTTGAGAACATGCTCTCACTCACATATCCGGGTCATCAAGGTTCAACACCTAAGCAGAATCAAGAGGAATGACTGGAGGTAGATATAGATCTCGGCCATACAATAAAAAATACGCTGAGAAGGAAGTCAAAGACGCTTGACAGCTAAAATGGTAGTCCATAGCCAACCATGGTAACTGCACGTCTCAATCTCCCAAGTGGTCCTTCTGCAAGCCATACTTGCCCAATCCACTCTTCATCGTTTGAACAACTCTCTCTGCCAAACCATCTGCGTGAGGATGATCTCGATATGTAGTCCGATGATCAATAAGCACTTATCGCACAAAACCTGAAACTCACCAAGAAACTTTGTACTTTGGTCCGTCAGCACTTCAGTTGGTGCTTCAAAACGACTCAGCACTCGATCTAAGAACGCATACGTTGTCTCTTCACTCGCATTGTCTGGTAATGCGACCAACTCAATCCACTTAGAGAAGTGTCCACCATCATCAACACATACCGGTGATGATGTACAATCAACGATAAGAGTCTCGTAAAATCCAAGCTCTAGTGATAATCCAACCCCATAATCGATAAGGGGTGTAATTGTGGAGTAAGAGCACTAAATGATGCTCGCACTCGATCACAAATCACACATCGTGCGACGAACTGCTGCACATTGATGTGCATACCACGCCACCAATATTGTCCTTGGAGTAAGCTATGTGTACACTTCACTCCAAAATGTCTCAACTCCTCATGAGCATGTCTTACAAAACTGTGCCCTTTAGTATGAATGTGTCACAATCTGTACTCTCTCATCGTCCGACACTCGAAGTACATGACGTCTTTCTCGTCGAAATCTCTTCGCTCATTGGAGGACGTGATCTCGCTCCTTGACACTTATTGTGTCTACCACCGTCATATCGTCATGGATATCTCGTTGATCTAGAACACCATCTCCACTCTCAAGATCTGGAGACTCACCATCTATTATCTGACTTGAGAAATATACGACTTGGCCTTCCATACTAGAGTTCATGGCCAACACACAAAGAAAAGCAGATGCATGTCACCCTGACACCATCTCCTCATCAACCTCATCATGTCATCGAGCTCCAGTCTGATCCTGCTGACTCGTGCATGGGTTACGACTCAACCCATCAACATCTAGGTATGCAACTCCAGGTCTATGCACTACTTAGAAGTCATACTCCAGTAAAATCATATCCATTGTGCAAGCTTCTCTGTAAGCTTGTCCATCAACCACTTGAGCGGCTGTTGATCAGTGATGAGAATAAAAGGGTTCTCAAACAAGTAACATCGAAATTGTGTAACAACCCACACTGCCGTCAAACGTTCTTCCTCGTTGTTGTATTGTACATAGGTCTGTACAGTGAAAAGTATTGCAAAGAGATGTTTTTTCTATATTGTGTAAAGGAAGCTACCCTGCAGCTTAACAAGCTGGGCAGGAGCTAAGCTGGGGCCATGCTTGACAAGCTGCCCCCTAGCTTAGATTGAAATATCACCTTGAAAGAGGTCGAAAGGCATCAGAATGCAGAGCTCGACGAGGAGAGCGACCACATGCTTCCAGTTTTGACAAAAAGTGTTTTAAGCTATAGTTAGTACGGGTTTTAAACTGAGAAATGTACAAAAGAGGGAAATCTGTCGATTCTTGCTCGTGACTTGAACTCAGAATCTGATAGCGTGAGTGTGTAGGTGTTCACAAATACTATATTTTTGACTCCTTGTTCATTAAAAACGGAGTTGTATAGAGAAGTTTGCACAGAAAAGGCTAGTAAAGACTTTGCAGGAAGATTTCTACAATAAAAGCATATGTACAAGTTTTAAATGCTTTTAGAACGGAACCAAAGGCCATCTCAGTGATAAGGCGCCTGCCTAGGAGGGAAGTGGTCTCAGGATCAATCCCTCCTGACCTCTGGTTCCTATTCTGGCATGTTGGCCTCCCGGATGGGAGTCTATGTTGGGTATGCAGCCATGTCTTGTATACCTAGGGGCGGGAGACCGGTATCTCCCTTAATCGTGGGCTTCCTGGCCTAAGCCTCCGCATGCCATCCTGAATATACTATGGGAGATACCTGGTGCGCATATGGGGGGGCTGTAAGCCCTGTGGGGCAGCCTCACAAGTGTTGGGCAACCTCATAAGTGTTGGGGCTTCGGCCTACATTGGATGGCTTGTAGTATATTTAGGATGGCATGAAGATGGCATCAAGAGCACAGGAAACTTTTGGTAATTAGTTAAATAATCATCGAGTAGGCTTGCGATGGGGAATGAGGTTATGTGAACCTTTATTAGTGAAGGGGTAGAGTTTGTGGAGACAACTATGAAACTTGTATTAAAAAGGGGTCAACTTTGTAAATAATGCTATGTACGCATAAGGACAGCAGGGGGCAGCTTAAGCTAGGGCCTTGCTTTTGATAAGTGACTGCGCTTATAAGGACAGCAGGGGGCAGCTTAAGCTGAGGCCTTAAAACTTAGGTTAAATACTGCGGCGGCTGAAGATCGAGAGACCTTTCAAACAGTTGGGCAGAGGAGTTTTCAGAGTGAGTGGAGGCGGAAGGAGGAGAAAGGAGCAAAATTAGGGTTTGGGGAGAGGAGACGCGGAGAAGCTTGGAGGCTGAGTGGGGATCAATTTTTCTGAAGGAATTGAGTGGAGTGAGCAGGGGAGATCGTAAGAGAGGCAGGAAAGTGTTTTGGAGACAAGAACCTCATATGTTACACAATTTTGAGGTTTGGAGGCAGTAGAATTGAACGGACAGAGGTGGTTTATTGGAAGGAGATCGTTTTGACAAGGCTTTGGTTGTCGTGAGATCAAATTCTTTGGAATTTTCAGCTGAGACGGACTCAGGAGAGGAGGAGAGAGATATTTTCTTAAACAGTGAAGCAGTTGACACTGAAATAAAGCTATTTCTACTCCGGAGAGATCTATTTGTGTACCTGAGTGCGTGATTGAGTGTTTGTTTTGCAATTGGTGAGCACAAGAGGATGTGTTTTGAGATTTCATCGTCTGCAGCGACCTATCTTCCTTTCTGGTCATTTCTCTCTGATCTATCACAATTAGGAGGTCCGCCCTCCCCAAGAAAGACTCTCAACCCGACATCTGGTGCTTCCACTGAGAGCAATTGGGGTGATCGATTTGGAGAATTGGCTAGATTGGGTGGAAAATGGATCACGGTGCTGCTGTACAGGGTGCGGCTGCTGCTCAGGGTGCTCCTGTCCAAGGGAGTCCTGGTCAGGATAGAATTGGCTCTCAAGGAGGACCTACGACCGTTCCAACAGCAGCAGCACAGCCTGCCATAGACACGTCTCAGATTCTTCAGGCGTTGGCTGCCTTGATTCAACAACAGCCTGCAATTGGAGGAGCTGAGCAGAAATCCACGAAGGCGTTACAAGCAATTGTTGGTCGATGTGGGCGATTTGATGAAAGAGATGTTACTAGGTACCTACGGGAATATGTAGGTGAAATGGAGTTGGTCATGGCACCTGAAGTTGAGGTAATTCTAAGCTTTGAGTTGACTGTTGTCCATTAATTGAGAGAGAAGGTTAGAAATTGTTTGAACGTGCATTGAGAGAAGAATTTCTAGAAGAGGACTCTGAAAGAGTCACCAGAAGAACTCTCATGGATTGGATAGAGCGTCAGCCTGGACGTTCCATGGGATTGAATGAAGTGATCCGTGAATTTGAGAAGAGGTACTCTCAGCTTTCTGGTCTAGAGAGGTTGACGTTGGATGCTAGGAAGACAGAGTTGTTCTTAGGGGCTCTGGATGAGTTCACAGCAGATAGGCTTTGTTTCATGTTGGCTGATCGAGGAGCTGAAGGAGGAGTTACATCTGATTGGAGGAGAGTAGAAGAAGCAGTATCCACCTTTGCTAGACAACGTCGTGGTAGGATGGTACTGCAGTCAGAGACCTTGTCAGAGTAGAGAGTAGCTCCTCATGTTCCTGTAGCTCCTCCTGCAATACCTCAAGCACCTATTGTGATTCCTCAAGCACCTATAGTGGTTCCCCAAGTGGTTCCCCAAGTGGTTCCTCAAGCGCCTGCAGTACCTATCCCAGCACAGAGAGGACCTAGACAGCAGCGGCGACCTGTTGAGAACCGAAATCAACATAACTTGATAGAAGAACTTACTCAACAGTTGAGAGATTTGAGAGTTGAGATGGCAGACTTGAGGAGAGATCAACGACCTGTTGCACCAGGTGCTCGACCTGTAGGAGGAACCTTTACCAGGAGATGTATTTGGTGCGATAGTCCAGATCATCTCAGAGGAGACTGTCAAGACTTGGCGGTTGCCTTGCGAGAGGGCGTTGTCGTAGCGAGAGCCTTTCCTTTGAGCAAGGGCGTACCTTCTGGCTGTGGTTAGCGATCGATACACAGCAGAGCGACTAGTATCTCGTAGATTTCTCTCTAACTTCCTCGATAACTAAGCACTTTCTTTCTCTCAGTAAAGGGTCAAGATAACTACACGAAAACGTTGGATGATCATGGGCACGACAAACGGGATATGTGATGACATGATCTCTCGGTAGTATTTCTCTCCGAAGTTTCTCACTACTAGGGCTTCGTACATGGCTTTGGGTCGACAGATGTGTCTTATCTCGCACTGGGTGTTAAAGTTTATAGGAGGGAGCTGATTTAGATCCATCCTTCGTTAGATGAGAATAAAGACGGTGAGATCCCATTCTTGACCGTAAGTGACAACAGGTAAGATCACAGGGACAGGCGAGAGCATGACTTGCGCGGTAAAGTTATGCCCGAAGGATCCTATCAGAAACTGTTGAAAGTGAACTCGTTCCATATACATCAGTTTAATCGAGAAAGGGTTTCGAAAAGGGAATCTGGGCGGTAAGTAGAGTCCTTCGTCCATCTCTCACAACATGTGCACTCCAACTACAAAGGTATATCGATCCATAAAACTCTGATTCGATCTCATAGGATCACCACGATCTCTCCACGAACAATCTCTTGGATTTTTCCCCAGGTCGAATGCCCCCACAGAGGTCACTCTCCTTTGCTTAAAAGTTTCGAACACAAAACAAGGATAGGTGCAAGCTCCCTAACCAAGCAACCCAAGCCTCACGGATCGATGAGGTGGCACACATGCACATCGCATGTTTGGTGCCGTCATACTCATCCACGTGTGGGTCTTCTGGGTGAAAGGTTCTAATGCATGCACCGTAACGTGTCCCAAAAACCGGAGACTAGGCTAGACAGGTAGTCGACTCTACAGGTCAAGGATCGCACTTTGCCACGTTGAGTGCGAACCTAACAACCACATGACGTGGATACAACGTAGGTCGCTAAAGTCATATCTACGCCTAGAATACTCCCCAAAGCAATACAAATGTCGCACTGGATACTTTTCAGCCAGTTGTCGCTAACAACTCGAGACCTAGAGTAGATATCGTTGCCGATACAACTCGGCAGAAAAACCAGCGAACTTTCACACATGATAGGTACAGATCTACAGCTCAGTCTCCTCTCAAACTTGCCACGTAGGTAGGATACTAAAATCTCTACTTGCAGGTCAAATTTCAGGAAGATCTGACAGCTAGATCTCCTCCCACAATTAACACAAATCCACATAAACTAACACGCACTTCCAATCTCAGATTCAGGACAGAAGCTTCTTCGACTAAATGAACCGTCCACTTCCACTCCAACTTCCTGTGCTATCAATTCAGAAGGTAAACTCACTACACAGGAAATTTGAGCCGATTTGACCGTTCTGATCGTCCTCCATAAATCTGTAAACTCGCTGCTTCAGATTGACAGCTTTCTGCACCCCGTCGCCTTCAAATCGCCATTGCGCTCAATCCGCAGAACATCCGGTGGTGAAATTTGTGGTCAGAGCTTCAGCAGCTGACAGACTACAAGCTCATGAAATCTGGTCTCAATCTGACGGTTCAGTCACTCAAACCCCTTAATCTTACAATCGGAAGAGCAACTCTTGTACTCTCATCACTCTATGAACTTCAAATCGTCATAACGTATGCCTTGGACCTCCAAATCGAGTGAAATTTGTGGTCAGATTGCTCCTCCCGTCGAGAGCTCTCCGCCCATGCCCTCTGATCTCCAAAATCCCTCGTCCAAGTCCCCCGAACCTCCCAGAGCGCACACTTAGGTAGATGACAAGTTATCTTCACTTTTGGGTGGACCAATGGGAAGTTAAAGGACTCAACCTTGTCCTTTTCTGCCCCATGGAGACCCCCAGCAGATAATAGAGCATTCTAAGCTCATAAGAGCAATGTTTTAGATCCCATTACACCACAACTTCTACAATTGTGTGCAAAACGTACTTATACGGGTAATTTACATATTAACTGGTCCCACAACAGGACATTCACCCCCTCCAAACCTGCACATCCTCCGGTATGTGCCAACTTGTTATCCATAGTCATTATCGTATCCCTCATCGTGCTCCGAATTGTGAGGTTCATCATCATCTTCTCTCGCATAAGGTCTGGAAAGATGAGAATCAGACTCGAGAAGTTCATCGAAATCAAGAAATCCTTCACGTCTTCGGAAGACCTTGACCCTTTTACCAGCAATGGGTAACTTCAAGAGTGTACCATCCAATTCTCGCAAACCATATGTGGCATTGTCGTGAACGACAACAACAACATAAGGACCAAAACAACGTCGTGCAAACTTCTTGATAGTGCTGTGTTGGTTATCCAAACTGTTGTCATATACTATGACCCAGTCACCTTCGCGGATTGGCTTCTTTCGCAGTCGATGTGTCTTGTCGAACCGCTCCTTGTTCTTCAACCTCGCCTCCTTGAGTTTGACCAATGCTTCTTCGAGGTCCTCCTCACGTCGCTCAAGCTGCTGAATTCGTAGTGCTAATAGTCCTTCTCTATCAGAACCATCCTCCCAAGGTAGACATACCCAAGTAGGAACGTCTCCTTCTGCTGGCATGATAGGTTTTTGACCGGTCATCAATTCTGTGGGCATGTAACCAGTGACAGTACTATGAGTAGTTCTATCAGCCCACAACGCAAAAGGAAGAAGTCTAGGCCAGTCCCCATGACGCCCCCTGCACACTTTCACCAATGCTTGGATGATTGGTGGGTGCCCTCGTTCACTTTTCCCATTCGCTTCCGGGTTCATCGAAGTGGTCAACTTCAAGCGTATTCCATATCTGTTGAAGAACTCACGTGCTTCATCTGCATTCAACTCTCCTCTATCTGCACGGATTCTCCCCACGCTTCCATATCTAGAAACTATATCTTCTAATATGAATCGACAGACAGGTTCAGTAGCTTTGGTGCGTAGAGCCCTCCCTTCTACAAAGTTAGATAGCTCTTCCCGAGCCAAAACTAAATGACGCATGCCCCAAATTCCTGGTGGCATGGCAATCAAATCCAAAATCCATTGGAAATGAATGGACAAGGGATATGTGGGTCTCAATCCATCCCCATACCGAATCTTGGATTGGAATTGACATTCAATGCATGACCCAACAAACTTCTCTACATCTCGATACAATCCTTTCCACCAATACCTCTCCTTGATCTTGGTAAAGGTCGCCCATGTACCTCGATGACCTGCCCATAAGGTATCATGAAATTGTTCGAGTACTTGTTTCTTGGTCTCTGCATCATCCACTACTCTCAAGGGTACTCCATCTCTCCTCTTTGGCCTCTTCCACAGATATCCATCTCGTAATAGATAGCCATAGGCCTGATGTCGTATCTCCTTGAAGACTTTCTCCGTCCATTCTTCATACTTCTGAAGAGTGCTTAGATAACGTCCGATTTCTTTGAGCCTCCCACAGTAGAGTTCTTCCCTGAAAGGAAGAACACCATCCAAGCGACTCCGGTCCTCGCTTGATAGTTGTAGAACTTGCCCCTCCTCTGCATCATCTTCATCCATATCTTCCGCCTCCATATCTTCTTCTTGAGAGTACCTAGCTCTAGACAACATGTCTGCCATCGAGTTCATCTTCCTTGCTATGTGCCTCAACTCTGGATTCAACGACCTAATGTAAGCTATCCAACGTAACATAGCAATATCAGGCGTTGTGCAGTTTGCTATCATTCCCAACAGAGGCAAGCAATCAGTTTCAAGTAGTACATGTGCTCCAATGAGATACTCCTTCTCAGCTTTCATTGCAGTTACAACGCCCCATAGCTCTCGTTTGACTTGAGGGTATCTCCTTTGTCGATCCGAAAGTATGCGAGCACCAATCTTGTTGCAAACCTCTTTTCCTCACCATCATCCTGCCCTATTGCCCAACCTATAGCGATAGGACTAGTATCAACAGTAACGACTATGGGTCTATCACAATCATAGCTCAATTGTCGTAGAACTGGTGGTGATTTCAACGCTTCTTTTAGTCGCACCATAGCGACCCTCTGCTCCTCACCCCAAGTGAACCTCCTTCGCTTCCTCAGCAACTCATACAACGGTTCAAACATGTGACCAAAATGAGGAATCCACACTCGATAGAACAAACAAGCTCCCAAGAATCTCCTGACCTCTGTGGTGTTGACACAATCTTTCATCCTCCCAATGGCATCAACCTTTGATGGGTTTGGACGTCGACCAAAAGCTCCACAAAGATGACCAACAACAACAATCTCTGGTACTCCAAAGCTCGACTTCTCTGCTGAAAGAGTGAGATTTACCTCCTCAAGCCTTGTTAAGATCATCTCCACATCGTGAATATGATCAACCACAAACCTTCGACATCCATCCTCAGTCAGCTTCTCATCTTTGTCTTCGGCCGCACATCCTTTCATAGGAATATCATCTATGAAAGGTATGGTCTTCTCCGGAATGAATTCTCTCAAAATCCTATTCATTGCATTTTGCACATGCGCAACAGAGTTTGTCGCTCCTTGCGGTAATGTACACATCCTTACAAGCCCAAGCGGAGTACGCATGGTGGTGAGATCTCTGCTCTCCATTGCCAACTGGAACTGATCATACCCAGAGTATAAATCTCCAATCGAGTAGATAGCACGACCAGCAAAAGCTTCTGCAACTTCATCTACTATGGGTCCTGCTCCCATGTTTCGAATAGTCACCTTGTTAGCATGTTGCATGTCTTGGATGAACCTAAGAGCCCCTGACTTCTTAGGTACAGTAAACCACCGACTCGAGTAAGGTCCTATAGATGGCTCTAAAATACCCATGCGTATCTTCTCTTTCAACAATTCCACAAGCTTTGGCAACATAGCTCGTGGTACTGGTATAGGCTTCAAGTCCCAAGGCACATGTGGTACTGTGAAGATCACCATGGGTGCTACGACACTCGTATCTGCACATCCAATCTCTTCTGCACTGAAAGCAAAAGCCTTTCCATGCCTTCTCAACATCTCATGAAAACGCTTTCTCTCTTCCTCAGTGAGAAACTCACCCCCTCCAATCTGCAGTCGTTTGAGTGTCTCTTCTGTGAACTTGTGCCCTACTCTCTGTGAATCCCGCAGAACTGGTTCAGTCGATGCTCGTTCCACTTGCTTGTTAGAGTCTTCAGGTAGTTGAGTAGCCACCGGCTTCACTTTTCGCGCCACAGTCTTGTATTTTTTATGAACCTGCGCTTCTTGATGTTTCATGGCTCTACTCCTTTCTAACTCCAACTCATGATCTCCTTTCATCTGAAGCTGAACCTTGTAGCCATCCTTGACGAATCTTGTAATCTCCTAATCTTGTAACTCACGTGAACGGATTGCGACTAATCCATTAACCAAAGAATCGGTGCTTATAAACGACAAAACCTCCTCAAGAGTATCTTCAAAGCCCTCTTCTTCATACACCCCGTTAATGAACTCCTGATCTACCAAAACTCCTTGAGTTTTGAAGAGATCTTCCTGCTTCTTCACACTTCGTCTTTGTACACTATCCATCTCTTCTACCACTCGAAATCTATTTACACATGTTTCAGAAAACTGAGCAAATCCACATTTAAACATCTCTTCTTCATCTTCTGGCACTAGCGGAAGGCTCTTTCTCCTATCAACACTCCCATACTCCCGTTCTACAGGAGTGCTAACTAAAAATCCGAAAACTCTTTGTCAATCCTTAAGGGACTGTCTCTCAGCTTCTCTCTGTTCCTTTCATGACCCGTACGTACAGTAAGAAACTGTACCGCCCTCGTACCATCTTGACTTCTGATACGAGCATAATGAGACCCATCGTCCATTACTTTCGTCTCCATCCTAGACGCAATAATGTACGGTTGACCTAGGATCACAGGATACGCAGCTATACTCTGAACAAAAAAGTTTTGTTCTATCTCTACATCTCCTATCCGAGTCTTGACAGCTGGACAAGCACCAAAAAGTTCACCTCTTTGGTTGTTAGCAGCACGAAGAACCCATCCATGTCCTGTGTCGATTGGCCACTTCCCCTTCTCGTAAACGTTTTTGGACATGATATTAATCTCCGAACCGTGATCCACCAATGCCACTATAGCCTCTGACAAGTTACCTAGTCGGACCCTTGTTTCTGTAGTTGCACGAGCCCAATATGCTCGAGAATAGTGACTCTCATGTTGCTTCTCGTCGCCATGTTCTGCAGCACAGTCTGAAACCCTTGCCTCTCTTCCATTCGACGCCTGTAGTACATGTTTTTGGGCAAATACGCGACCTAACTCTTCGTCTTCTTCCCTAGTGATGTCAGTATCCAATGCTTTCACCATCACTGTATCTGCAGTCATCTGCCTCTTTCTCTTGATCACATCTATGATCAACTCATGAAAGTCACGTTTTGCTATCCCTAAGGCCTCTCGCAAGGAAAATTCTATCTTTGCATCCAAAATTTTCTCTTCAAGAATCTCCTTCAAGTTGGTGCTGGTCTCGATATCAGATTGTAGTCTGTAGGTCGGTGCTTTACCTTTGCCCTTTGAAGAAGCTCCTTTGCCTTTTTCTCTCATCTCCGTGTCATAAATAGGAACATCAACCATAGGTTCAGATGTAGATGCCCCTTGAGACGTTGAAGGGATATCAGAAGGTGATGTCTCTTGTTGCCCTCTCCTCTTCGTGGCTCTGGCTCTCCTTGTAGCCTCCTCCGGATCAGCAACATCATCATCACGTCTCCTTTTCTCTTCCACAATCGCATCTTGCCAGCTTACATGCTTCTCTTGTACCAAGTAAGTCTTGACACACCCTGCCTCTACAGGATCATCCCATCCAGTAATGCGGCGAATTGCCTCCGCACCTCGCAACATTACTTCTCGTGGAACTTCAACTACATCGCTCTTAACAGCTGCTACAACCGGTACATCTACTTCAATCGCAAATGTTTCAGGCTCTATTGTACGTATTGCCGTAGCTATACCAACCTGACCTCTCACCAAGCTCTTCATTCCTCCCTTACCAAAGTTGGTATTCAACGGCGCACCAGTTTGGGCGAGATGAATCTTTCCATCTCTAAAATTCACGACTCCGGTTCTGAGAGCTTCGGAAAACTCCTCACAATCTCGTCGTTGGTTTTCAGTACTGTCACACCAGATACATCTTCTAACAAAATTTCTGCTAGTTGATGATGCATTGGTATCACCAGGACTCCGACTATGCTTTAGCTCTGCCATCTCTATCCTTAACTCTCTCAGACCCTTAACCAACTCATCGATAGCAGAATCTTCAATCTTGCTATTGGCAGGCTTGGGCAATGGAGCTAAAGAGACATCAGACCTCAAGGTTGCAGCTCTACCTCTTCCACGTTTCTGCTTCGTGAGAATAGTAACAGCTTCCTCTACCTTTCTCCACTCCGTGCTCACTCCTCCTTCTTCTCCGTTCTCTGCTAACATCAAGAAAAGCTTGTCCTCTAGATTTTCATCAGCAGCTTCTAGAAAAAGTTCTGTCTTCCTTAAGTCAAGCGTTGTCCTCTCGGATGGAGACAATTGACAGAACCGTTTCTCAAACTCACGCAGCAACTCATTTGGCGTCATCTCATTCCCCGGACGCTGCTCTATCCACTCCAAGAATGTTCTCTTGGTTACTCTATCCGCATCATCATCAAAAAATTCACTCTTCAACCTCTGCTCATACTCCTCCCAAGAACTCGTACGTGCATCCTTCAACTTTGTTACTTGACTACGGATCTCAGGTATCACAGCCAACTCGAAACTAGAAATCATCTCTGTCTCAGGCACACGATTTACCTCCATCTCACAAATATACTCCCGAACATACTTCGTGATGTTCCTTCCATCGAACCTCCCCAACTTCTTCACCACCGCTTGTAGAGCTCTTGTAGACTTCTGCTCTCCAACATCGCCTCCTTGTTGTTGTCTCAACAACATCGTCAATGCTCGAAGCAGATCGTCCGCTCCTCCTCCACTCGTCCCCATTGCTTCGGGAAGATTCATACTTGACGCTCCTCGGCAACAACTCACTCAACCACCTCAAAGCGTGCTCTCAGTGGAAGCACCAAATATGTCGTAGCGAGAGCCTTTCCTTTGAGCAAGGGCGTACCTTCTGGCTGTGGTTAGCGATCGATACACAGCAGAGCGACTAGTATCTCGTAGATTTCTCTCTAACTTCCTCGATAACTAAGCACTTTCTTTCTCTCAGTAAAGGGTCAAGATAACTACACAAAAACGTTGGATGATCATGGGCATGACAAACGGGATATGTGATGACATGATCTCTCAGTAGTATTCCTCTCCGAAGTTTCTCACTACTAGGGCTTCGTACATGGCTTTGGGTCGACAGATGTGTCTTATCTCGCACTAGGTGTTAAAGTTTACAGGAGGGAGCTGATTTAGATCCATCCTTCGTTAGATGAGAATAAAGACGGTGAGATCCCATTCTTGACCGTAAGTGACAACAGGTAAGATCACAGGGACAGGCGAGAGCATGACTTGCGCGGTAAAGTTATGCCCGAAGGATCCTATCAGAAACTGTTGAAAGTGAACTCGTTCCATATACATCAGTTTAATCGAGAAAGGGTTTCGAAAAGGGAATCTGGGCGGTAAGTAGAGTCCTTCGTCCATCTCTCACAACATGTGCACTCCAACTACAAAGGTATATCGATCCATAAAACTTTGATTCAATCTCATAGGATCACCACGATCTCTCCACGAACAATCTCTTGGATTTTTCCCCAGGTCGAATGCCCCCACAGAGGTCACTCTCCTTTGCTTAAAAGTTTCGAACACAAAACAAGGATAGGTGCAAGCTCCCTAACCAAGCAACCCAAACCTCACGGATCGATGAGGTGGCACACATGCACATCGCATGTTTGGTGCCGTCATACTCATCCACGTGTGGGTCTTCTGGGTGAAAGGTTCTAATGCATGCACCGTAACGTGTCCCAAAAACCGGAGACTAGGCTAGACAGGTAGTCGACTCTACAGGTCAAGGATCGCACTTTGCCACGTTGAGTGCGAACCTAACAACCACATGACGTGGATACAACGTAGGTCGCTAAAGTCATATCTACGCCTAGAATACTCCCCAAAGCAATACAAATGTCGCACTGGATACTTTTCAGCCAGCTGTCGCTAACAACTCGAGACCTAGAGTAGATATCGTTGCCGATACAACTCGGCAGAAAAACCAGCGAACTTTCACACATGATAGGTACAGATCTACAGCTCAGTCTCCTCTCAAACTTGCCACGTAGGTAGGATACTAAAATCTCTACTTGCAGGTCAAATTTCAGGAAGATCTGACAGCTAGATCTCCTCCCACAATTAACACAAATCCACATAAACTAACACGCACTTCCAATCTCAGATTCAGGACAGAAGCTTCTTCGACTAAATGAACCGTCCACTTCCACTCCAACTTCCTGTGCTATCAATTCAGAAGGTAAACTCACTACACAGGAAATTTGAGCCGATTTGACCGTTCTGATCGTCCTCCATAAATCTGCAAACTCGCTGCTTCAGATTGACAGCTTTCTGCACCCCGTCGTCTTCAAATCGCCATTGCGCTCAATCCGCAGAACATCCGGTGGTGAAATTTGTGGTCAGTGCTTCAGCAGCTGACAGACTACAAGCTCATGAAATCTGGTCTCAATCTGACGGTTCAGTCACTCAAACCTCTTAATCTTACAATCGGAAGAGAAACTCTTGTACTCTCATCACTCTATGAACTTCAAATCGCCATGACGTATGCCCTGGACCTCCAAATCGAGTGAAATTTGTGGTCAGATTGCTCCTCCCGTCGAGAGCTCTCCGCCCATGCCCTCTGATCTCCAAAATCCCTCGTCCAAGTCCCCCGAACCTCCCAGAGCGCACACTTAGGTAGATGACAAGTTATCTTCACTTTTGGGTGGACCAATGGGAAGTTAAAGGACTCAACCTTGTCCTTTTCTGCCCCATGGAGACCCCCAGCAGATAATAGAGCATTCTAAGCTCATAAGAGCAATGTTTTAGATCCCATTACACCACAACTTCTACAATTGTGTGCAAAACATACTTATACGGATAATTTACATATTAACTGGTCCCACAACAGGACATCGTAGTCAACTATCAGAACAACAGGTTTTATCTAACCGCCACTGGGCAGCCTCTGAACACATATTTTGGAAGAGGAGGAATGAGGAGTTCTCTTCCAGCACTTACTAGTGCGAATACTACAGCGATGACTGCGGGTTCTGCGGAGGCTGATGTATATACTGGGAGAGTTGAGGTGCGCTCTAATCCAACTATGGTTGAGCAGGCTGTTGAGGTTCCGATCGAAATGATGAAGAGAGGTGCTGAAAGCATTAGGAGAGCTACTGGATGGAGAGACCCAGTAGATGCAACTTCTATTCGAGCGTTTTTAGAGACGAGTGGTGAACAAGATGCCATGATTGAAGACAAAAAAAGACGAGACGCTTCTGACTTAGATGCAGGAGTACCAGAAGATAGTGACCGTCGGAGAGTTACAAGGAGGAGAGCAGCTGAACCATCACCATCTGTACCAGCTGGAAGATTTCCTGCTGTAGAGGATATACCTTCTACCTCTACAGCTCCACCACCTGCAGTAGATCCTATGGAAGGTGTGCAGGATTTGCCACAAGAGACTACTGCTACAGATAGAGTACGGGGAAAGAGGTTTACAACACAAGAGAAAGAGAAAGCTCCAGCTTACAAGTTAGCGGTAGACATCGAAACAACAACAGACTTGCGTGCTGTTCTAGAGCAACGCATTTTGGATGCTAGTGTTGAGTTTACTCTTCGTGAAGTGCTTGGTATCGCAAAGAGGGAGTTTCATGAGTTGATAATAGACATCATGAAGAGAAAGAGACATGTATTGACTGAACAAGTAAGTAGTCAGATGGTTGGAGCAGTAGATGCTATTGGTGTTGATCAGTTCGGAGATGATAAGTATGAGGCATGGGTTGCTGGTCCAGCTGTTATTGAGAATGAAGACGAAGAGTTTGAAGAGGATAGGTCAAGCGCAGACGGCGATTTCAAAGTTGGCAAGAGCGACAACAGAGACGCAGGTTCGACTTGGAGGACTTTCTGAACTAGTACCTGCACTTGTGGATCACGGGTCGGAGATCAACATCATTTCCAAGGAGGTGTATGAAAAGGGGCAATGGCCAATCGAAAGGAATCATGGTTGGGTACTTCGTGCAGCAAATAATCAAAAGGGTGAGTTGTACGGAGCTTGTCCCAATATGCGTGTAAGGATTGAGGATGTAGAGGTTGATCAGCATTTCTTTGTACAGTCATCTGCCTCCTATCTTGTCATACTGGACCAACCATACATCACCGCTGTTCGGATGGAGACAAAGGTGATGAACGATGGGTCTCATTATGCTAGAGTTCGGAGTCCTGATGACAAGTACTCAGTACAGTTTTTGACGGTTCGTTCAAGACATGAGTGGAACAGACAAACCCTTAGAGATTCTCAGACGAAGAGATGTAAGGTTTTTCGCAATCCACTCCTGTAGAGCGGGAAGACAGGGGTGTAGAACCTATTGTTGAGGTCCCGTCAGAGTTGGAAGCGAGACATGTACAAAGGTCTGGATACATGTGTGGTGTACAGAGTTGGCAGTCTGGATTGCTGATGTTTGAGGCAGATGGATGGAGCCGATTTACAAGAGTTGAAGATATGGAGGAAAATACAATAAGATGGATGGTGAAACAGGTATCATGGTTGTGGCGTGTAGGAGTTCTATCTGAAGACGAAGTGGTTTCTGGTTTGTTTGAAGAGTTTATGTCTGTACAGTCAGCTGTTGGTTGGTTAGACAATGTGAGTAGATTGATGGAGGGGAAAAATAGTGTGGTGGTGATCCCTATCCACTCTCGATGCATATATAAGGAGATTGCTACATACCTGCAGTTCTTTCCTCATCCGATGCAGAATAATGAAGGGAGAGAAGCAAGTTGTTGGTGTGCACTCCCTCAGGAAGCAGACGTCCATGCGAAGTACATATCTGTACTGAGAAAGGTAAGACCGGTAGCAGCTCAACTACCTGCTAACTCCCAGCAGCAAGTACAGTTAGTGGGGACTGAACCTATATTGCGTGATCATAGACGAGTAGGGCACCAGTTTACTGAGGAGACATTGAAGGAGCTCCAGATAGGAGGGGGTGATTTCTTGACTGAGGTCGAGAAGACAGTGTTTGAACATATGATAGTGAAGCACGGTAAAGCATTCTCTTTTTCACCAGAGGAGATAGGTTGTGTGGACCCAAAGGTTATAGCGCCTATGGTTATATTCACAATCCCTCATGTGCCTTGGGACCTGAAACCGATCCCAGTTCCTCGTGCTTTGTTGCTTAAACTCATCGAGTTGTTGAAGGAGAAGGTACAGATGGGGATACTTGAGCCGTCCATGGGGCCATATTCTAGCAGATGGTTCACTGTACCCAAGAAGTCAGGAGCTTTGCGTTTTATTCAAGACCTACAGCCTGCGAATAACGTAACATTCGTAACGTTGGGACGGGTCATGTGATTGAAGAGGTAGCAGAGGCATTTGCAGGGAGAGCTATCTATTCGATAGGAGATCTATATTCTGGTTATGATCAGTTCCAGCTGGCTGTGGAGAGTAGGGATTTAACTACTATGCGTACGCCCCTGGGATTGATGGGGATGTGTACTCTTCCACAAGGAGCAACGAACTCGGTGGCTCATATGCAGAACGCGATGCATAAGGTACTAAGGGAGTTTGTGCATGATGTTATCATTTCATTTCTAGACGATATTCCCATAAAGGGTTGCGCGGTTGAAGACAAGGATGAAGCAGTACTTGTGAATGGATGCAGAAGGTTTGTTGCAGACCATATCAGGGATGTAGAACGTATCTTGACTCGTCTGGAGGAGGTACATCTCACCCTGTCAGGAGCTAAGTCCAAGTTTGGTGTGTCTGAGATTTTAGTGGTTGGACACCTGTGTGGCACTTTTGGAAGGCGACCAAACCCCGAGAAGGTTGAAGCTATAGCTAGGATGGCAGACTGTAAGAACATCACGGAGGTTCGACGCTTTCTAGGTGCTTGTGTATTTTATCGCTTATCCATTCCTCATTATGCTCATGTTGCTGAGCCTTTGTGTGCATTGTTGAGGAAGGGTAAGAGGTTTGTATGGACCTCAGTCCATCGAGAAGCTATGAATAGGTTGAAGGAGACTCTACAGTCTCCACCTGTTCTGAGAAAAGTAGACTACGGGTGTGGGAGACCTGTCATTGTTACAGTAGATACTAGTCCAAAGGCGATTGGCTGAGCAATAGGTCAAGATGATACGGATGGTATGCGGTTTACCTCTAGGTTTGGAGCTAGGATCTTGACAGACAGGCAACGAGATTATCCTCAGGTGAAGCGTGAATTATGGGGAGCGGTGACAGCGATGAAGATAGACCGTGAGTTTCTGATTGGTGCTCATGTAGTCCTAGAGACGGATTGTCTATCTCTACTAGGCATGATATCCAACTGTAACACGCCAGACATAGCGATGTTACGTTGGATTGCTTATATTAGGAGCTTGAATCCAGAGCTGAAGCATATAAAAGGAAAGGAGAATATGGTCGCAGATATGTTGTCGAGGGCTCGATTTGTAGATGAGGATGTCATGATTTCAGAAGCTGAGGAAGAAGAGAGAAAGGATGCTCAGTTTCAGGTTAATCGACGAGCTACGAACTTGGGGCCTTTGATGTTTAGAGAAGAGCTTTACACAGGTAGATCGATAACATAGGATATTATCTGAGCTTTTTGGAGAGGCAAGAGAGGTGGAGCAAGGTTGAGTTCAGAGAGATAAGGAAACAAGCTTACAACTATCTTCTGTATGATGGGTATCTTTGGAGACGACCACAGAGGAGAGATGGGATGTTCATACGGGTAGTGGACAATCAAGAGACTAAGCAACAACTAATGAAGGAGTTCCATGATACCTTATGGGCCGGACATCGAGGGATTTGGGCTACTTACACCAAGTTGAAGGAGAGGTACTGGTGGAAAGGTCTGTATCAGGATGTGGTGAACTACGTCAGCTCCTGCTTGCTTTGCCAGTTCTATTCAAAGATGCGGTATAGGGATGGTCTCGTGTCAACTTATCCGCCTTGCATTCACTTTCAGTGGGTTCTCGACTTAGTGGTGATGCCTCTGGGGTTATGGGGCATGCGATATTTGGTTCTGGCTCGTGAGGATCTCTCCAACTTTGTAGAAGGGCGAGCTTTGAGGACGAAGACCACAGAGGGAATATGTAAGTTTGTTCTTGAAGATATTATCTGTAGGTATGGGTCTGTAGGAAGGCTACGGGCAGATAGAGGAGAACTACGGGGTACGGAAGCGAAAGAGTTTTTTGCTCGATATGGTGTGAAGCTCAAGCTTACTACTGCGATGAATCCAGAGGAGATTGGCAAGAGCGAGCGAGGACATCCATCGATAGTTCAGGCTTTGGTGAAGGCGTGTGATGGTAAGCATAGAGAGTGGCCCAGGTTACTCCCTTTTGCTTTATGGGCGGATAGAACAACATATTGTTCTACTACAAGGTACATGCATGTTGAGTTAATGTTAGGACAGAAACCAATGATGCCAGCAGAAGAAGACTTTCCTACCTGGGCTACCTTGCCATGGGAGGACAATATGGACCGTGTGCAGCTTCTCTCATTATGAATCAGACAGCTAGAATGTAGAGAGGAGGATCTCGCTGAAGCGCAGCGACGGCTGAAGGCGGCTTGACTAGGGAACAAGGAGAGGTTTGATAAGACTCATAGACTTCGACCAAAACTGATACAAGTTGGTGACTGGGTGTTGGTATACGACAGCACGTTGGAGAACCAACACTCTACAGTTCGAAAGTTTTCGAGAAGGTGGTTTGGTCCGTACCTTGTCTCTGATGTACATCAGAATGCTACTTATTCCTTGCAAGAGCTAGATGGCACGCCCTTAAGACTTCCAGTTGCTGGGAAACGAGTGAAGTTATTCAAGAAGAGAGGGGAGACTGTGGAGCTAGCTGAGTTCTTAGGTTCAGAGCAGACAGGAGCAAATGAAAACCTTTCTGAGGCGGTCGAGGAGAGCGAAGACGATTTGGAGGACCACGAGGGTCAATGACGGATTGGCACATACCAGAGGATGTGCAGGTTTGGAGGGGGTGAATGTCGTATTGTACATAGGTCTGTACAGTGAAAAGTATTGCTAAGAGATGTTTTTTCTATATTGTGTAAAGGAAGCTGCCCTGCATCTTAACAAGCTGGGCAGGAGCTAAGCTGGGGCCATGCTTGACAAGCTGCCCCTTAGCTTAGACTGAAATATCACCTTGAAAGAGGTCGAACGGCATCAGAATGCAGAGCTCGACGAGGAGAGCGACCTCATGCTTCCAGTTTTGACAAAAAGTGTTTTAAGCTATAGTTAGTACGGGTTTTAAACTGAGAAATGTACAAAAGAGGGAAATCTGTCGATTCTTGCTCGTGACTTGAACTCAGAATATGATAGAGTGAGTGTGTAGGTGTTCACAAATACTATAGTTTTGACTCCTTGTTCATTAAAAACGGAGTTGTATAGAGAAGTTTGCACAGAAAAGACTAGTAAAGACTTTGGAGGAAGATTTCTACAATAAAAGCATATGTACAAGTTTTAAATGCTTTTAAAACGGAACCAAAGGCCATACCAGTGATAAGGCGCCTGCCTAGGAGGGAAGTGGTCTCAGGATCAATCCCTCCTGGCCTCTGGTTCCTATTCTGGCATGTTGGCCTCCCGGATGGGAGTCTATGTTGGGTATGCAGCCATGTCCTGTATACCTAGGGGCGGGAGACCGGTATCTCCTTTAATCGTGGGCTTCCTGTCCTAAGCCTCCGCATGCCATCCTGAATATACTATGGGAGATACCTGGTGCGCATATGGGGGGGCTGTAAGCCCTGTGGGGCAGTCTCATAAGTGTTGGGCAGCCTCATAAGTGTTGGGGCTTCGGCCTACATTGGATGGCTTGTAGTATATTTAAGATGGCATGAAGATGGCATCAAGAGCACAGGAAACTTTTGCTAATTAGTTAAATAATCATCGAGTAGGCTTGCGATGGGGAATGAGGTTATGTGAACCTTTATTAGTGAAGGGGTAGAGTTTGTGGAGACAACTGTGAAACCTGTATTAAAAAGGGGTCAACTTTGTAAATAATGCTCTGTACGCATAAGGACAGTAGGGGGGCAGCTTAAGCTAGAGCACTGCTTCTGATAAGTGACTGCGCTTATAAGGACAGCAGGGGGGCAGCTTAAGCTGGGGCCTTAAAACTTTAGGTTAAATACTGCGACGGCTGAAGATCGAGGGACCTTTCAAACAGTTGGGCAGAGGAGTTTTTGGAGTGAGTGGAGGCGGAAGGAGGAGAAAGGAGCAGAATTAGGGTTTGGGGAGAGGAGATGCGGAGAAGCTTGGAGGCTGAGTGGGGATCAATTTTTCTGAAGGAATTGAGTGGAGTGAGCAAGAGAGATCGTGAGAGAGGCATGAAAGTGTTTTGGAGACAAGAACCTCATATGTTACACAGTTTTGAGGTTTGGAGGCAGTAGAATTGAACGGACAGAGGTGGTTTATTGGAAGGAGATCGTTTTGACAAGGCTTTGGTTGTCGTGAGATCAAATTCTTTGGAATTTTCAGCTGAGACGGACACAGGAGAGGAGGAGAGAGATATTTTCTTAAACAGTGAAGTAGTTGACACTGAGATAAAGCCATTTCTACTCCGGAGAGATCTATTTGTGTACCTGAGTGCGTGATTGAGTGTTTGTTTTGCAATTGGTGGGCACAAGAGGCTGTGTTTTGAGATTTCATCGTTTGCAGCGACCTATCTTCCTTTTTGGTCATTTCTCTCTGATCTATCACAGTTAGGAGGTCCGCCCTCCCCAAGAAAGACTCTCAACCTGACATCGTATGAATTATATAGACCGAATTGATGGAGCGATTGACATACGTCACCACAAACTCCTTTTTCTCATCATCATGCTGAGTCAGCATTGCTCCAAGTCCGAACATACTCCAATCAGTATGCAGTTGAAAGGGACACCCCTTAACGGATCTCCTCAAGATGAGAGCAGAGGTCAACCTATCCTTGTGTTCTACAAAAGCCCGCTCTTGCTCATCTCCTCACTGCCACTCTTGGTCCACCTTCATAAGCTTGATCAATGGCTTCGCAATTGCACTAACCTCTTCATATATCAACGATAGAAGTTCGTCCGACCAACAAATGCTCGAACTCGACTCACATCTATGAGCGAGAGATGCGTTCAATAGTCTCAACCTCCGTCTGTTGAACATCCAACCCATCTGGGTAGATTGTGTGGTCCAGATACTCTACCAACTCCTGGAAGAACTTACACTTCCTAAGGTGTAACTTCAACCCATGAGCTCTCAATCCCTCGAACACATTCCGTAAGTGTCTCTCGTGCTCCTCCACTGTAGCACTATAGACTAAGATGTCGTCAATATAATATCAAACAAAATCTAGTCATGCTAGGATCTTGTCCATCACCCTTTGGAACTCAGCAGGGGCATTCTTCAACCCAAATGATAAGAACCGTCATTGATACAAACAATTCTTGCCGTGAGAGTCAATTTCCCAGAATGTTGTCTTGGACTTATCTTCTTCTCTCATCGACAACTGATGATATCCTGCTCGAAGGTCCAAAGTACTGAAGATCTTCACATGCCTCACTGCATCAAAGATCTCCTCAAGTGTCAAAATAATATATACTTATGGGACCTCGTCTATCGATTGATAAGACGGTAGTCTCCACACATCCACTTGTTCGTTGCTGGCATAACTGTGACAGATGTGTACTCTTCATGCGACATCTTTACCAACCCAGCCTCCAACAAGTCTTGAGTCCTGTTATGGAACAATGCTCTTTTCATATCACTGTATCTGTGGAGAGGTCGAAAGATTGACGTGTCACTAGTCAAGTCGATCAGTATACCTGGTCCCTTCAAGGTACCCAAATCCTTCATACTGAAAGTAAAACAATCCATGTAGCTCTTCAGGAATCTCTAAACTCTTCGTCTCTCCTCTCTTATAAGCTTGGATCCAATCTCACCATGCTAGAGATAGAAGACGAAGTCTGTTGATTGCTATCTTGTAGTCTCTGGAGCAATTTCTTTCTGCTCACCATCAACAACCTCCATTGTGCGAAAACTCCTGCAGTCCTAGCTGCAAGCTCCACACTCTCTCCTACTGCATCCCGTGATGTTCAAGGATGATGAACTCCACACGCCTTGCCCACAACTTTTACCTCCACCGACCTGGCAGGCAAAGAGCTCAGAAGTGTCAGAGCAGCAACACCCGTTGTCGTGTCGTGGACCGGCTCCTACTTGAAATTCAAACTTCGATACTTGTTGCTCCAAAGACACTCATGAGAAGACAAGCTAGGTCCCAGCTTACGGGCTTTTGGCACAATCTCAGATCTCCATTTTCATCACATAGATGGGTAGAGCTCCTTGTCAGCTTTCCAAAGGCACTTTGTCTACTTCGTTTGGACGCCTAGTGGAGAAGTTACAGGACTCGAAAGATGGAGAAAATAAGCTAAGCCCCAGCTTACGGGTTTTTGGCACCACTTCGGATCTTCGTTCTTATCGCACCAGTGGATAGAGCTCCTTGTCAGCATTCCATAGGCACTTTGTCTACTTCGTTTGGACGCATAGTGAAGAAGTTACAAGACTCGAAAGATGGAGAAAATAAGCTAGGCCCCAGCTTACGAGCTTTTGGCGCAACTTCGGATCTTTACTTTTATCGCATAGATGGATAGAGCTCGTTGTCAGCTTTCCATGGGCATCTTGTTTATTTCGTTTGGACATCCAGAGAAGAAGTTATGCGATTCAGAAAAAGGTAAAATCAAGCTAGGCCCTAGTTACTTGCTGACTGGGTATTTAGGGCTTCAGGCGTTATATCAAACACGCAAGGGGCCTGCTTCTTATTATTGAGAGTTGAACTTCGTACGTACAGACTGTTGCAAGGGAGCTGCTTAAGGGGCTTGCTTGTTCCTGCGACCTGTCGGTGGATGTTTTGGAGAATTGGGAAGTCCAATACACGCGCGCAAGGTGTCATCGGGTTCAGATCTGTGCAGGCTACGCACAGGTTAAGACGGTTCTTGAAGAGACGGATCGGGGGTTGTGTTCTGGGAGAAATTGAGACGCAGGGAGCAGAATTAGGGTTTTCAGTTACCTATGAAGGAGAGTTGGACCGTTCGGACCGTTCCGGAGTCCAAACTTGCTGTCCTTGGATCCATCGAGATCAGAACAACGAGTTCTTCAGGAAATTGAAGACGATACAAAGTTTTATCGGGCGGTTTGAGAGTTGTGAGAGAAATTGGCTCCCAGGTCAGGTTTTCATCACCTGCGACCTGGGATTGGATTGTTCTTCGCGATCGGTGAGCCAAGCTCTTCGTTCTTGGTGCCTACGCGATCAGGGAGTCCTCATGTTCGCATAGGAGAAGACTGTAAGTGAATTGGATTGTTGGTTTGGGTGTAGTGAGCAAATTTGAGCCGTAGGGAACCGATTTACGTCAGTTTTTTGTAGCCTGCGACCAAATTTCTCGAGTAGTTTTGCAAGGGGAACTCCAAACGGCTTGTTTGGAGTCTTGTTGGGTTCAGGGTAGCCAGATCTACCTACCAGCGAAGACGGATATCAGTTTAGACGATCCGTTTGTGCGGTGTGAGCGGTTTTAAGCCGCAGGGAGGAGTTTTTGAAGGTTCGGTCACCTGCGACCGAAAATTAGCGATATCTCAACTATCGGGAGCCGGATCTGAAGGTTTCTTGGGCCAACGGAGTCAGGGAAGGAGACCCTATCAACATTTGAAGATCGTTTGGCGAAAGGAGAAAGTTCCCAGATAGGTCTTTTTCGGTTCCTTCGCTACAGGTTTCGTCCTTTTGAGTTCGTTAAGGACTTAGTTGGTTGTGTATGGCTTGTGGTAGCTAGCTTTAGCCAAGAGCTAGTGTGTGGATGTGGTTTGGACTTGGGTTTGGATCGCATGATACTGTTGTGGCTCTGGTTGTTAGCAAAGAGAAGTTTCTCTTGCTTTGAGCTACGTTTTGGCGATTTTAGACTAGGGTTACGTTTCAGGGGTTTGTTTTAGGGCTTCTGAAGTAGGTTACAGACCGCTCTGGTCTTTTCCTCAGTTTTGTGCTGTTTGGAGAAAGAATCGACAGTGTACATACTTTCAGAGTGGTATATATCGCAGCATTCCTTTTTCGTGGTTGTTCTTCTCTGTCTTGTCTCTGTTTGGCACACAACATCTCCACAGCCAGGAACCTCGCGTTTTCCTGGACATCCTTCACGCACAAAATATCCGACACGATACGGTGGTGAACTCGACGTGAAGGTCTGGGGTGGAGATTCTTCTGTGTGGAACTTTGAAGAAGAGATTGGCAGTCATGAGTGGGGATGGGAAAGGTGACGGAGATGGAGCTAGTGGTTCAAGTGGGTTACCGAAGGTGCAGTTGGATCCGACGACTGCATCGATGTTCCAAGCTTTCACTATGTTCTTACGGCAGCAACAGTCTGATGAGCGGAAGGAAGCTTTGGCAACAAAGGCGCTACAAGCGGTGGTCAGCAGGATTGACCAGTTTGATGGAAGAGATGTCTCAAAGTATCTGAGACATTATGTGAAGGAGATGGAGCTTAACCGGATCTCAGAAGATGAGATGATTGAGACGTTTGAGTTGGCAGTAGCTCCAGAGATTAGGGATCATGTTAAAATGCTAACGAAGCATTTTAACAAGGATTGGGAGACCTTTGCTCGTGCCTTGATGGATGAGTACTTCTTGGAAGACTCTGATTGAGTCACCAAGAAGTCATTCTTGGAGTGGGTTGAGCAACCAAGGAAGGGTTTACAAGCTACTGAGTTGCTCAGAGAGTTTGAGAAGCAGTTTTCACGGTTGACCAGGATGGAGAAGTTGACGTTGCAGTCCAACAAGACAGAGCTATTTCTTCGGGCTGCAGATGAGAAGTTGCAGGAGAAGCTAGAGATACTTCTGGAAGACCGGGAGGAGGACGATGGATTGACTAGCAGCTGGAAGAAGGTTGAAGAAGCTGTTGGTCTGCTCACCAAGAGGGAGCGGAGGCGAGAGAAGGTTCCTGTTAGGAGACTGACACCAGCACCAACTGCTGTAACACCTGTTCCTGTAGTTCGACCAGTTGTTCCTGTTGCTAGACAGGTAGTGCCGGTTGCTCATGCTGTTCCAGTTGTTCAGACACCGATAGTATCTCCGAAGAAGGACTCAAGTCTTGAGGAGATCATGCGTGGGATGCGAGACTTGCAGATCAAGCTCACCAGATTGGAGGAGCAAGGATCTACAAGCGGAGCGAAACCTGTTGAGAAGCAAGGCTGGATCCAGCGGTGTATCTGGTGCGATGGTACCGATCATCCGCGCAGAGATTGCAAGGAGTTCAGTGATACCTTGCAGCAAGGGGTGATCTTCTGGAAGGATGGGAAGGTAGCGTTGAGGGATACTGGTGCACTTCTTCAGACCAACTTTGGTAGGGGAGGGATGAAGAAGTTGGTTGAGGACCACCTATCAGCGCAAGCAGTTGCAATGGTGGAAGCTGGAACTTATGGCACAAGGGTTGAGGATCAGGCTGAGAGGAGTTTCAACAAGCAAGTTGAGCCAAGTGAGTTGTGGTCATCTGCCATCTCCATGAAACAGAAAGGGAAGATGGCACGTGAGACGTTGCAGAGGACAGCTGCAACGATCAGAAGGGATACTGGATGGGAGGATCCGATAGAAGCTCTATCGGTGCATGCGTACATCGCCAAGAACCAACACGAAGCGTTGTTGGAAGAGAAGAGAAGGCGAGATTCAGAGGATTCAGGAGAAGGGACTTCTTCAAAGAGACAGACTCGAGGGGAGAAGGTTCGCCAAGAGCTTCGGGATGCAGGAGCTCAAGACCTACCGATGGACGATGCTCCTTCTCCATCGAAGGAGAAATCTCAGAAGGAGAAGGGTAAGCCGGCTGCGTACAAGCTACAGTCGGATATCGAGGCTTCAACAGACTTGAAGGGAGTCTTGGAAGATCGCATTCTGAATGCGGAGGTGGAGTTTACTTTGAGAGAAGTGTTAGGCATCGCCAAGCGTGAGTTTCATGATGTCATCATCGATGTCATCAAACGGAAACGACAAATTACGAGTGAGACTGGTTTATCACATGCTTTGGATACTAGGATGTCAGTGGATGAGGAGAGAGAGCTTGCAAGGTGCAGTGTCTATTCTCCAGAGGAAGAAAGAGATAGAAGGCACAAGGTGCATTTCGAGGATGAAGAGGAGGATGGGAAGCGGAGCTCAAGTCATTACAGCCACAGTCACTGGGCTCGAGCTACGACGGAGACGTTGGTGAGGATCCAGGACTTGGATGAGCCGGTGGTTGCTCTGATCGATCATGGATCAGAAATCAACATCATGTCGAAGGAGCTGTACAAGAGGAAGAAGTGGCCGATCGACACAGAGCATGGATGGGTCATAAGAGCAGCCAACAACACGAGAGGAGACTTGTATGGAGCTTGTCCAGACATCAGAGTGCGCGTAGGTGATGTTGCTATTGAGCAAAACTTCTTTGTTCAGGAAGCAACATCATACCCACTCATTCTGAGTCAACCTTTCATCATAGCAACCCGGATGGAGACAAAGGTACTGGACGACGGATCTGCGTATGCTAGGATCCGAAGTCAAGATGGGAAGAGAGCGGTACAGTTCCTGACTGTACCGTCCAACCACGAGCGCAACTGAGATCGTTTGAGGGAGAAGCCGCTTCCAAGGGTGAGTGAAGAGTTCAAGGATTTTCGTTGAGTACCACTATAGAGCGGGATTGTGGTGGTGCGCAAGAGAAGGTACTCTCGCTTGATGGAGATAGTGTCTTTTGTACAGGGTTTATTGGATTTTCAGAGTGTGGGATTGCTGTCTACAAGAAGATAGAAGAGCTGAGAAGAAAAGAACAAAAACATTTGCGTGGTGTTGAGTTGATGTTGAAAGAGTTGGGTGAGCTAGAAAGGGATGAATGGATTTCTGGTGTTTATGAAGAGGATGGGTTGGAAGATCCCTTGCGAGAGATCATGTCTATTGGATGGGAGGATATGGATAAGGTCGTGCAGATTCATTCAAGGGAGGTCTATTCGATGATCGAATCATTCCGTGCGCCGGAGGTTCGAGTTGAGACAAGGTACAAGACAATGGATAGGAAAGTAAAGCCAATTGCTGGTCCTTTGCCGGAAGACACCAACCAACAGATGGATCGAGCTTCAAAGGAGAAGAGTTTGAGAGATCCTGCAATGATAGGACACAAGTTCACGAAGAAGACCCTTGAAGAGCTGAAGATTGGATCTGATGGGTCTCTTCTACCAGAAGAGAGGATGTGCTTCAAGGAGATGCTTTCAAGACATGGGAAAGCATTTGCTTTTGAGCCACTTGAGATTGGATGTGTAGATCCGTACGTTGTTACCCCGATGGTTATCTTCACGGTACCGCATGTGCCATGGAACCTGAGACCAATTCCAGTACCGCGGGCTCACTTGCCCAAACTAGTGGAGTTGCTGAAGGAGAAGATGCGGATGAAGATCTTGGAGCCGTCGTTTGCACCATATTCAAGCAGATGGTTTACAGTACCAAAGAAGAATGGGTCGCTGCGGTTCATCCAAGACATGCAGCCAGTGAACGCAGTAACAATCAGAAATGCTGGGGTGGGACCGATTGTGGATGAGTTTGCAGAAGCGTTTGCAGGAAGAGCGATTTACTCAATGGGAGATCTTTACTCGAGGTATGATCAGTTTCAACTAGCGGAGGAGAGCAGAAGCTTCACGACAATGAGGACACCTTTGGGGTTGGTTAGGATGTGTACCTTACCGCAGGGAGCTACCAACTCGGTAGCACACATGATGAACGGGATGAATCGAGTTCTAAGGGACTTCATCCCCGAAAAGACGATGTCATTCTTGGATGACATCCCCATCAAAGGATGTGTGGAAGATGAGAAGGATGAAGCATTAGATCAGAGGGGGTGTCGGCGATACGTCACTGATCACATCGAAGACTGTGAGAAGATCTTATCTCGACTTGAGGAAGTTCATCTTACGCTGTCAGGTGCGAAGTCTACATTTGGAGTTAGAGAGGTTTTGATCGTTGGTCATTTGTGTGGATCGTTTGGTCGGAAGCCAGATCCGAACAAGGTGGATGCGATTGGAAGGATGAAGGGAGTTTGCAACTCGCTGACAGAAGTAAGAAGATTTTTGGGTGCTTGTGTATTCTACCACATTTGGATTCCTCATTATGCGCATGTGGCGGATCCGTTGTATGGATTGTTGCGTAAGGGTCATAAATTCAGATGGGAGGAAGAGCATACTGATGCGGTAAGGAAGCTGAAGTCTTTACTATCATCTCCTCCAGTTCTGGGAAGGATTGATTACAAGGGTGCTAGGCCGGTGGTTCTTACTGTGGATACAAGTCCAGTTGCAATTGGATGGGCAGTCGGACAGGATGACGAGGATGGAGACAGGTTTGCGGTTAGGTTCGGAGCGAAGGTGTTAAGTGCTCGACAACGTGCTTACCCGCAAGTGAAGAGAGAATTGTGGGGTATTGTTTCAGCTATGAAAACTGAGAAAGAGTATTTGATTGGAGCAGTAGTGGTGGTTGAAACTGATTGCTTGCCGTTGTTAGGGATGATCATGAATTGTTCAACTCCTGATATTGCGATGTTACGATGGATCGCATATATCAAGTCGTTGAACCCGGAGTTTAGACATATCGCAGGGAAAGATAATCTGATGGCGGATATGTTGTCTCGGGCTCGATATGATGGGGAAGATGAGATGGTAGAAGACATTGACGACGTGGGTACAGAGTTCTATTCGATTGCACAGACAGGAAGAGAAGATGAGTTGTTTGTTGAAGGGTTGTATGATGGTGATTTGCTTGATATTGGGAGGTACCTTAGTACGATGGTTAAGCAGACAGGTTGGACAGATGAGAGGTTTCGGAGAGTTAGAAGGAAGGCCTACAACTTCATGTTGCAGGATGGGTTTCTTTGGAAGCGATCGAAGCAAAAAGGTGGAGTACCGCTACGGGTGATTTGCAACAAGGAAGATCAGCAGAAGTTGCTCAAGGCGTTCCATGAGGGTCTTTGGGTTGGACATCGAGGGATTTGGGCCACTTTTACAAAGATGAAAGAGCGGTATTGGTGGAAAAACATGTACAAGGATGTTGTATCTTTTGTGGAGTCTTGTTTGACATGTCAGATGTATTCGAATATCCGACATCGTGACGGATTACATCCGACTTATCCGTTGGCAATCCACTTCAAGTGGGTGGTAGACTTGGTGATTATGCCGGTTGGATTATGGCAGATGAGATACTTGGTACTTGCTAGAGAGGATCTTTCAAATCAAGTCGAGGGTAGGGCGCTTCGGACGAAGACAACTGAAGGGGTATGTAGATTTCTCTTGGAAGAGGTTGTTTGTCGGTATGGATGTGTGGGAAAGATCACTGCAGATCGGGGAGAGCTAGATGTACATGAGGCTCGTGAATTCTTTGCAAGGTGTGGGGTGAGGTTGTCACTGACAACTGCTTATAACCCCGAAGGGAATGCCAAGAGTGAACGTGGTCATCCACCCATTGTGAAGGCTTTGGTGAAGGCTTGCAACGGAAGGGTGCGCGAGTGGCCTCGACTCTTACCATTTGCGTTATGGGCAGATAGAACGACGCACAGCTCGGTGACAGGTTACATGCCGGTGGAACTCATCACAGGTCAGAAGCCTATCATGCCGATTGAAGAACATGTTCTGACATGGAGTGTGTTACCTTGGGAGGACAATTTGACTAGAGAAGAGCTTCTTGCTATTCGAATTAGGCAGTTAGAGAGAAGACCAGAGGATATCCAAACTGCTTTGGATAGGCTGCGAGAAGCACGGTTGAAGAACAAGGTCAGATTTGATCAGCGACATCGTTTGAGACCTAGGGATATCAAGGAAGGTGATTGGGTGTTAGTCTATGACAACAGTCTAGACAACCAACATAGTGCACTCCGGAAGTTTTCCAGAAGATGGTTTGGTCCGTATGTGGTGAAGAAGGTTCATGACAACGCAACTTACGCCCTGCAAGAGTTGGATGGAACAAGCTTGAAGGTACCAGTGGCAGGTAAACGCGTCAAGATTTTCAAAAAGAGAGATGAGGAGGTCGATTTAGCAGATATCTTGACGGAGTTTCAGTTTGAGGACGAGGATTATGCAGAAGATCTTGAAGGTGAGGTTCGTTACGATGGGAAGTAGGACGATAAGCCGGTCCACTCCTTGGTTGGTATCTCTGGTGCATACCGGAGGATGCACAGGTTCAGAGGGGGTGGATGTCGTGTCGTGGACCGGCTCCTACTTGAAATTCAAACTTCGATACTTGTTGCTCCAAAGACACTCATGAGAAGACAAGCTAGGCCCCAGCTTACGGGCTTTTGGCACAATCTCAGATCTCCATTTTCATCACACAGATGGGTAGAGCTCCTTGTCAGCTTTCCAAAGGCACTTTGTCTACTTCGTTTGGACGCCTAGTGGAGAAGTTACAGGACTCGAAAGATGGAGAAAATAAGCTAGGCCCCAGCTTACGGGTTTTTGGCACCACTTCGGATCTTCGTTCTTATCGCACCAGTGGATAGAGCTCCTTGTCAGCATTCCATAGGCACTTTGTCTACTTCGTTTGGACGCATAGTGAAGAAGTTACAAGACTCGAAAGATGGAGAAAATAAGCTAGGCCCCAGCTTACGAGCTTTTGGCGCAACTTCGGATCTTTACTTTTATCGCATAGATGGATAGAGCTCGTTGTCAGCTTTCCATGGGCATCTTGTTTATTTCGTTTGGACATCCAGAGAAGAAGTTATGCGATTCAGAAAAAGGTAAAATCAAGCTAGGCCCCTAGTTACTTGCTGACTGGGTATTTAGGGCTTCAGGCGTTATATCAAACACGCAAGGGGCCTGCTTCTTATTATTGAGAGTTGAACTTCGTACGTACAGACTGTTGCAAGGGAGCTGCTTAAGGGGCTTGCTTGTTCCTGCGACCTGTCGGTGGATGTTTTGGAGAATTGGGAAGTCCAATACACGCGCGCAAGGTGTCATCGGGTTCAGATCTGTGCAGGCTACGCACAGGTTAAGACGGTTCTTGAAGAGACGGATCGGGGGTTGTGTTCTGGGAGAAATTGAGACGCAGGGAGCAGAATTGGGGTTTTCAGTTACCTATGAAGGAGAGTTGGACCGTTCGGACCGTTCCGGAGTCCAAACTTGCTGTCCTTGGATCCATCGGGATCAGAACAACGAGTTCTTCAGGAAATTGAAGACGATACAAAGTTTTATCGGGCGGTTTGAGAGTTGTGAGAGAAATTGGCTCCCAGGTCAAGTTTTCATCACCTGCGACCTGGGATTGGATTGTTCTTCGCGATCGGTGAGCCAAGCTCTTCGTTCTTGGTGCCTACGCGATCAGGGAGTCCTCATGTACGCATAGGAGAAGACTGTAAGTGAATTGGATTGTTGGTTTGGGTGTAGTGAGCAAATTTGAGCCGCAGGGAACCGATTTACGTCAGTTTTTTGTAGCCTGCGACCAAATTTCTCGAGTAGTTTTGCAAGGGGAACTCCAAACGGCTTGTTTGGAGTCTTGTTGGGTTCAGGGTAGCCAGATCTACCTACCAGCGAAGACGGATATCAGTTTAGACGATCCGTTTGTGCGGTGTGAGCGGTTTTAAGCCGCAGGGAGGAGTTTTTGAAGGTTCGGTCACCTGCGACCGAAAATTAGCGATATCTCAACTATCGGGAGCCGGATCTGAAGGTTTCTTGGGCCAACGGAGTCAGGGAAGGAGACCCTATCAACATTTGAAGATCGTTTGACGAAAGGAGAAAGTTCCCAGATAGGTCTTTTTCGGTTCCTTCGCTACAGGTTTCGTCCTTTTGAGTTCGTTAAGGACTTAGTTGGTTGTGTATGGCTTGTGGTAGCTAGCTTTAGCCAAGAGCTAGTGTGTGGATGTGGTTTGGACTTGGGTTTGGATCGCATGATACTGTTGTGGCTCTGGTTGTTAGCAAAGAGAAGTTTCTCTTGCTTTGAACTACGTTTTGGCGATTTCAGACTAGGGTTACGTTTCAGGGGTTTGTTTTAGGGCTTCTGAAGTAGGTTACAGACCGCTCTGGTCTTTTCCTCAGTTTTGTGCTGTTTGGAGAAAGAATCGACAGTGTACATACTTTCAGAGTGGTATATATCGCAGCATTCCTTTTTCGTGGTTGTTCTTCTCTGTCTTGTCTCTGTTTGGCACACAGCATCTCCACAGCCAGGAACCTCGCGTTTTCCTGGACATCCTTCACGCACAAAATATCCGACACGATACCGTGAATCGCATCTGATGGTGCTCAGCCAATCTAAGCTTAACAATCCACGTCAAGCAATTCAAGTCCATTGCTTGATCAATACTTGACGATGTGAAGCTTCTGACTTTGAAGCTATTGCCATCGTATGCATAAGGAAATCCATCGCTCGCTCTCTCTCATTGGCATTGGACTTTACCAACTACCGTAACTGAACATCTCACACAAGCCTAGGTCCTCCATCTTTGTAAGCATGTGACGCTGTCGCGCTACTTGGCGGCTACATGTTATATTTCTACTTCGACGCTTAGGTTTAGTAGTTCTAGAAGTTAGCTCATATTACTTCTAGTCCTTTATATATATGTTTGACACCTTTGCATACGGTGTTAATACTATTTTGAGTCCTAGTAGGCTGATAGTATGTTAGTTATCTTGTTCAAGCATTTGTGCGCTTGTGCAAGTGACTTCTTACTTGTCTATGATGTTCAATGTACATAACTTAGGGTTTCCATGCTGATAGGGGTTTGAGCTCATGGGTTGTACTTACTTGTCGCCCATGCACGCTTTCTAGCTAATTTAAGTTATTTTTCAGGGCTATATGTCATTTTAGGTAGTTTAAGTTTTACGCTGGCACTCTAGGGGGCTTGACGTGGTAGCCTATAAGTGTAGATAAGTTACCAGGTAGTTTAAGGCACAAAAGGACAGTCAAGTGGAGCTATGAACTCCCATTGGTCCATTTTTGTCTTTTGTAAAACTCTAAGTTTAGAAACAGAGCTCTAGAGGAGAGTTCGAGCAATTGGTGAGGTATCTTCGGAATCTGAGAGCACAGGAAGAGAGAGCTCGTTGTGCCAAGCACTGTCAGTGAAATGTTTGCTCGATTTGGATCAATAAACAAGGAGTTATGCCCAATTGAAGTTCGGATTGTGCCAAAACTGCATCACTTTTGTTGATTTTGGGGTTTTTAGTGCCAATTGCAGCAGAATTGAGGAAATCACATCAAAACTTCGTGGTTGCGTTCACTGTCAGGAGGGCTACGACTGTCCAAAAAGTTTCGAATCATTTGAGTAACTGAGTAATTCAGGGCGGCCGCTGAAGCAGAGGGGGTCTGAAAAGCTCTTAATCTAGAGCAGCAACTTTAGAGAAGGAGATCTGGAGTTCTACAAACATTCAGGAGTCCCAACTTCACAGGGATGTTCAGCATCCTGTAGACTTCAAATACTGTGAGAAGACTTGAAATTCATCGAGCCAATTCTCTGTTCTATGTTTGAATAGCTGTCTAGGTACCAGAAATCGTCATAATTCTCTTATTCAGAACTTTTCTGTTCATATCTCCGTGTCAGAATTTTATCTCAGGTTGAAACTTCGTCTGTGAGTTCAGTAGTACCTCATTTGCATGTAGGGGAAGTTTAGAGGTCTAAACCTTCATAGTTTTCCTCTCTTTGAGTGTCAAAGTTCACCGCTTAAGCCTATTACTACCAGTGAGATCTAAATTTCGCTTTTTGAGCATATCAGAGGATCCTACACTCCTGTGTGAGTGTTTATAGCTCCTGTTGTGACCTGAAAGCCAACTTCTTGAGTAAACAACCACAGCCAGAAGCCCGGCGCTTTCCTAGGTAGACGGATCACACTCCGACATACTCTCTTTTTTGGTGAACTCGACGTGAAACACCTAGGGTGGGAGTTTTCTTGAGAGTGTTACAGGATCAGATATCATGGCCAACCAAGGATCATCAAGTGGAGGTGTTGCTGCTGCTCAGCAACCTATTCAGTTTGATGCTGCTACGATGAAGATGTTCCAAGCTTTTTCTATGTTTATGCAGCAGCAGCAGAGCACAGAGAGGAAGGAGGTATTAGCAACCAAGGCGTTGCAATCTGTGGTGCATCAGATGGACCAGTTCAAGGGGACAAATATTTCCAAGTATGTGCGATACTATGCTAGGGAGATGGAGGTGAACAAGGTACCTGAGAAGGAGATGGTGGAGAACTTTGAGCTTGCTGTTGTCCCTGAGATTCGTGGGCGTGTGAAGGAGCTCAAGCAGCAGCAAGGACAGAGTTGGGAGAGCTTTATGCGCGCTTTGAAGGAGGAGTACTACACTGAAGATTCAGAGAGGGTGACCAAGAGAACGTTCTTGGAGTGGGTGGTTAAGCCTAACAAAGGTTTGTCTGTAAATGAGTTATTAAGAGAGTTTGATCGTCAGTATGCTCAGCTTTCTAGGACAGAGAAGCTTACACTAGAGGTGGAGAAGACTGAGCTTTTCCTACAAGCAGCGGACGTGACTATTCAAGAGAAGCTTGAGCTGTTGCTGGAAGACAAGAGTGAGGAGAGAGGATTGAAGACTGATTGGAAGGAGGTTGAAGAGGCTGTCTCTTTGCTGACCAAGAGACAAAGAAGAAGGGACAAGGTGATGGTAAGTGAAGCAGCACCTCTGATAATTCCTGTCAAGCAGTTGCCTACTAAGCCCACTTTGGTAATTGCTAGAGAGGAAGACTCACCGCTTGATGAGTTGATTAAGGGTATGAAGGAGCTTAAGCTTAAGCTCACTAGGTTAGAAGAGAAGGAGCAGAATGTACAGCCTGCTATGCAGAGACCTTAGATGAGAGAAGGCTTTGTTCATCGTTGTATATGGTGTGATAGCCTAGACCATGTAAGAAGAGATTGTGGAGAGTTTTCAGATGCATTGAGGAAGGATCTGATCTTCTTCAAAGATGGTAAGATCCATCTGAGAGAGACTGGGATGATGTTGAGAACCAACTTTGGCAAGGGTGGTATGAAGAGACTTGTGAATGAAATATCAGCATCACATGCTGTTTCTCTTGTGAATGCTGCTACATGTGGAGTGAAAGTGGAGATGGAGAGAGAGAAAAGGACTACTGGGTTGTGGTCTGATGTAGTGCGGTCCGTAGCTAGAACAGAGCTAGACAAGGATGTGCTACGAAGGGTTGGCAACTCAATTCGAGAAGCTACAGGATGGAATGATCATGTGGATACTATGTCAGTGCATGCTTATGTTGCAAGAAGTCAGCATGAAGCTGTACTAGAAGAAAAACGCAGGAGGGAGGATGCAGGTGAGGCTTCTACAGCCAAACGACCTGCTACAAGGAGTGAAAGGGCTAGACCAGAGACAAGGCAGGAGACAACACCTACTCGGGAGGAAACTATGGAGGATCTACCATCTACAACACCAAAGGAGAAGGAGAGAAGTAAGGAGAAGGGTAAGATGCCTGCATACAAACTTCAGTCTGACATTGAGATTGCTACAGACTTGAAGCAGGTGTTAGAGAACCGTATCTTGAATGGGAAGGTTGAGTTTACCTTGGGTGAGATTCTTGGGATAGCAAAGCGTGAGTTCCATGAGGTTATCATAGATATCATCAAGAGGAAACGTCAGATTTTGGGTGAAGCAGCTACGCTTAACGCTCTAGGGACCAAACTGTCGGAGGATGAGGAAGATGAGATTGCTGGTTACTGCTCTCAAGTATCAGAGGGAAGATCAGATGAGCATGTGAGGTTTGAAGATGAGGTGGAAGCATCGCAGAAGAGTCATTATTCTCACAACCATTGGGTGAGAGCAACCACAGAGACCTTAGTGAAGCTGGGAGATCTAGAAGAACCTGTGGTGGAGTTGATTGATCATGGTTCAGAGATTAATCTGATGTCTAAGGAGCTGTACAAGCGTGGAAGGTGGCCCATAGACACCGACCATGGATGGCTTATCCGTGCTGCCAACAACCAGAGGGGAGAACTCTATGGTGCTTGTCCCAACATCAAGGTAACTGTGGGTGACATCAGTGATGTTCAGAATTTCTTTGTGCAAGACATGTCAACCTATCCTATCATTCTAGGGCAGCCTTACATTTCTGCTGTTAGAATGGAGACACGAGTTATGGATGATGGTTCAGCTTATGCTAGGATACGTAGTAGAGATGGCAGAAGAGCTGTTCAGTTTTTGACCGTTGCTGCAGAACATGAGAGGAATCGTGATAGCTTGAGAGACCATCCACTACCTAAGATTACTCAGGAGTTTAGAGAGTCCAGGGGTTTTGGCAGAGTACCATTGAAGAGCGAGACTTCAACGGTACAGTAGAGCTAGGATTCTCGCCTGATCCAGTAGAGCATGAGGCTTTATCCACTGGCTTCTTAGGATTGACGTCATGCGGATCAGTGTGTTATAGGAAGGTTGAGAATCTGAAGAGGTTTGAGAGGCAACATGTGAAGTATGTACAGCAGTCTTTGTGGGACAGTGGAGAGTTAGCAGGAGATGAATACATATCTGGAGTGTTTGAAGAGCAGTATTTGGTAGATACTATAGGGGAGTTGAAATCTATAGTAGAAAGTTCTATAGATGATGTAGATAGAGTGGTGAGAGTGAGCTCCAAGGAGCTTTATGATGTAATTGATAAGTTTATAGATCGACAAGAGGTGTATGTGGAGATCAAGTACAAGTCAGTGGCAAAGAAAGTCAAACCAGTGGCTTTGCCTTTACCACTCGATTACAATCAGAAGATGGAGCAAGCTGCACGAGAACCGACGCTTAGAGGACCGAGAAGAATTGGGCACCAGTTTACAGAAACAACACTGAAGGAGCTGAAGATTGGAGGTGATGGATTTCTTACCGAGCAAGAGAAGAAGAGCTTCAGGGAGATGCTATCTAGGCATGGTTAGGCGTTTGCGTTTGAGTCACATGAAGTAGGATGTGTAGATCCAAGTGTAGTTGCACCTATGGTAATCTTTACTATACCGCATGTGCCTTGGAATCTACGTCCTATCCCTGTACCTAGAGCTCATCTGCCAAAGCTGATAGACTTGCTCAATGAGAGGATTAGGATGGGTATCTTGGAACCGTCTATAGCTCCCTATTCTAGCAGATGGTTTACTGTTCCGAAGAAGAGTGGAGCTTTGAGATTTATCCAAGATATGCAGCCAGTTAACAAGGTGACTATCAGGAATATGGGTATAGGACCTATCGTAGACGAGTTTGCAGAGGCTTTTGCTGGTCGTGCTATCTATTCCATGGGAGACTTATATTCAGGTTATGACCAGTTTCAATTATCCTCTGAGAGTAGAGACTTGACTACAATGAGGACACCTTTGGGGTTACTAAGGATGTGCACCTTGCCGCAAGGTGCTACCAATTCTGTAGCACATATGATGAATGACATGAACAAAGTTTTGAGGGACTTCATTCCTGAAAAAACTATGCCATTCCTTGATGATGTGCCGATCAAAGGATGTGCTGAGGAGGAGAAGAATGAGGTAATGGATCAGAGGGGGTGCCGTAAGTTTGTTGCAGATCACATAGCTGACTGCGATAAGATATTGAGTTGACTGGAGGAGGTTCATTTGACTTTATCAGGAGCAAAGTCTGTATTTGGAGAACAGGAGGTGTTGATTGTGGGGCACTTATGTGGATCTTATGGTCGGAAACCTTGTCCAAACAAGGTTGATGTCATTCGAAGGATGAAGGAGACATGTGGATCGGTTACCGAGGTGAGAAGGTTTCTAGGTGCATGTGTGTTTTATCATATATGGATTTCACACTTTGCACATGTAGCAGATCCGTTGTACAAGCTGCTGAGGAAGGGGCAAAGATTTCAGTGGCAAGAGGAGCAAAGCGAGTCTATGAAGAAGTTGAAGGATATGTTGTCTTCACCACCAACTCTACGGAAGGTAACATATGAGTTGGGCAGATCTGTTATCCTTACTGTTGATACTAATCCTATTGGCATTGGATGGGCTGTAGGACAAGACGATGAGGATGGAAATAGATATGTGGTGCGTTTTGGTGCTAAGGTATTAAGTTCACGGCAGAGAGACTACCCTCAGGTCAAGAGAGAGCTATGGGGAGTAGTTACTGCGATGAAGAGTGATAAGGAATACTTGATAGGAGCACTTGTGGTTGTGGAGACAGATTGTTTACCTCTCTTGGGAATGATCACTAGCTGTACAACTCCAGATATTGCTATGTTGAGGTGGATAGCATATATCAAGTCCTTGAACCCAGAGTTTAGACATATTGCAGGAAAAGACAATCCTGTGGCAGATATGTTATCAAGGGCTAGGTATTACGATGAGAAAGAAATGATAGATGATCAGGAGGATGTGGGAATAGAGTTCTATTCTAGTGTTCTTGCTACAGAAGATAGAAGCTGTTTTGCAGCTCCATTGGAGTTATTTGAGGAAACTATGTATGATGGCGAGTGGTTGGATCTTGGGCGCTATTTGAGTTCATTGGAAAGGCAAGAAGGCTGGTCTGATGCAGATTTCAAGAGGATCCGTAGAACAGCTTATGGTTACTTTTTACATGGAGGATATCTATGGAAGCGCCCTAAGCTACAAGGAGGTATACCGCAGCGGGTAGTATGTGACTTGGAATTGCAGCAGAAGCTGATCAAGGAGTTCCATGAGAGTTTATGGGCTGGTCATAGATGAGTTTGGGC
Source organism: Asterella californica (assembly GCA_036924285.1). Taxonomy (NCBI): domain Eukaryota; kingdom Viridiplantae; phylum Streptophyta; class Marchantiopsida; order Marchantiales; family Aytoniaceae; genus Asterella; species Asterella californica. The sequence continues at coordinate 18,015,506 of JAYKYS010000010.1, read as the reverse complement.
TACATTTGCCAAGATGAAGGAGAAGTATTGGTGGAAGGGTATGTATAAGGATGTAGTACAGTTTGTTTCATCCTGTATATCCTGTCAGATGTATTCCAACGTACGTCATCGTGATGGATTGCATCCTACTTATCCTTTAGCTATCCATTACAAATGGGTAGTTGATCTGGTAACTATGCCATTTGGACTTGGACAAATGAGGTATCTAGTCTTGGCTAGAGAAGATCTATTTAACCAAGTCGAAGGCCGTGCTCTGAGGACGAAGACCACTGCTAGTGTCTGCCGCTTTCTACTTGAAGATGTTATTTGTAGGTATGGGTGTGTCGGAAAGATCACTGCAGATAGGGGTGAGCTGGATGCACAAGAAGCAGTTGAGTTCTTCAAGCGATTGGGAATCAAGTTGGCGTTAACCACTACTTACAATCCTGAAGGGAATGGCAAGAGCGAACGAGGTCATCCGTCAATCATCAAAGCTTTGGTAAAAGCTTGCAAGGGTAAGATCCGTGAATGGCCTAGACTGCTACCATTTGCTTTGTGGGCAGATTGTACAACTCATAGTACCGTTACAGGTTACATGCCAGCAGAGTTGATACTAGGGCAAAAACCTGTGATGCCGATTGAGGAGGTTATGCCTACTTGGAATGTTTTGCCATGGGAAGATGGTAGAAGTACGGAGGATCTTCTTGCATTAAGGATCCAGCAGTTAGAACGAAGACCTGAGGATATTGCCAAAGCTGTGGAAAGGTTGAGGACTGCTAGAGAGAGAAACAAAGGCAGATTTGATAGAACGCATAGATTACGACCCAAACCAGTTAAAGAAGGTGATTGGGTGTTAGTCTATGATAGTAGTCTTGATAATCAGCATAGCACTATCAGAAAGTTCTCCAAGAGATGGTTTGGACCTTACGTGGTGTTAGAAGTTTATGATAATGTCACATACTCCTTGAGAGAGTTAGATGGTGCAGTGCTCAAGATACCAGTCGCAGGAAAGAGAATCAAGCTCTTTAGAAGGAGAGGGGAGGATCGGAACGTTGCAGAGTTTACAGAGGATGAAGCTGAAGGCTCAATGCAGGTTGAAGATGAGTTTGGAGCCGAAGCTGAAGAGTCTTGATGTGGATGGCACATACCGGAGGATGTGCAGGTTCAGAGGGGGTGGCTGTCGCGCTACTTGGCGGGTACATGTTATATTTCTACTTCGACGCTTAGGTTTAGTAGTTCTAGAAGTTAGCTCATATTACTTCTAGTCCTTTATATATATGTTTGACACCTTTGCATACGGTGTTAATACTATTTTGAGTCCTAGTAGGCTGATAGTATGTTAGTTATCTTGTTCAAGCATTTGTGCGCTTGTGCAAGTGACTTCTTACTTGTCTATGATGTTCAATGTACATAACTTAGGGTTTCCATGCTGATAGGGGTTTGAGCGCATGGGTTGTACTTACTTGTCGCCCATGCACTTGACGATGTGAAGCTTCTGACTTTGAAGCTATTGCCATCGTATGCATAAGGAAATCCATCGCTCGCTCTCTCTCATTGGCATTGGACTTTACCAACTACCGTAACTGAACATCTCACACAAGCCTAGGTCCTCCATCTTTGTAAGCATGTGACGCTGTCGCGCTACTTGGCGGCTACATGTTATATTTCTACTTCGACGCTTAGGTTTAGTAGTTCTAGAAGTTAGCTCATATTACTTCTAGTCCTTTATATATATGTTTGACACCTTTGCATACGGTGTTAATACTATTTTGAGTCCTAGTAGGCTGATAGTATGTTAGTTATCTTGTTCAAGCATTTGTGCGCTTGTGCAAGTGACTTCTTACTTGTCTATGATGTTCAATGTACATAACTTAGGGTTTCCATGCTGATAGGGGTTTGAGCTCATGGGTTGTACTTACTTGTCGCCCATGCACGCTTTCTAGCTAATTTAAGTTATTTTTCAGGGCTATATGTCATTTTAGGTAGTTTAAGTTTTACGCTGGCACTCTAGGGGGCTTGACGTGGTAGCCTATAAGTGTAGATAAGTTACCAGGTAGTTTAAGGCACAAAAGGACAGTCAAGTGGAGCTATGAACTCCCATTGGTCCATTTTTGTCTTTTGTAAAACTCTAAGTTTAGAAACAGAGCTCTAGAGGAGAGTTCGAGCAATTGGTGAGGTATCTTCGGAATCTGAGAGCACAGGAAGAGAGAGCTCGTTGTGCCAAGCACTGTCAGTGAAATGTTTGCTCGATTTGGATCAATAAACAAGGAGTTATGCCCAATTGAAGTTCGGATTGTGCCAAAACTGCATCACTTTTGTTGATTTTGGGGTTTTTAGTGCCAATTGCAGCAGAATTGAGGAAATCACATCAAAACTTCGTGGTTGCGTTCACTGTCAGGAGGGCTACGACTGTCCAAAAAGTTTCGAATCATTTGAGTAACTGAGTAATTCAGGGCGGCCGCTGAAGCAGAGGGGGTCTGAAAAGCTCTTAATCTAGAGCAGCAACTTTAGAGAAGGAGATCTGGAGTTCTACAAACATTCAGGAGTCCCAACTTCACAGGGATGTTCAGCATCCTGTAGACTTCAAATACTGTGAGAAGACTTGAAATTCATCGAGCCAATTCTCTGTTCTATGTTTGAATAGCTGTCTAGGTACCAGAAATCGTCATAATTCTCTTATTCAGAACTTTTCTGTTCATATCTCCGTGTCAGAATTTTATCTCAGGTTGAAACTTCGTCTGTGAGTTCAGTAGTACCTCATTTGCATGTAGGGGAAGTTTAGAGGTCTAAACCTTCATAGTTTTCCTCTCTTTGAGTGTCAAAGTTCACCGCTTAAGCCTATTACTACCAGTGAGATCTAAATTTCGCTTTTTGAGCATATCAGAGGATCCTACACTCCTGTGTGAGTGTTTATAGCTCCTGTTGTGACCTGAAAGCCAACTTCTTGAGTAAACAACCACAGCCAGAAGCCCGGCGCTTTCCTAGATAGACGGATCACACTCCGACAACGCTGGAAAGCTCACTGAAAGTGGACAACGGTATCATGAGCCGTCCCACTAGGTTCATCACTATCATGTGTGACTTATCGACGATTCTCACTACTTGAGATCGTCGATACATCGTCCTACATCCAATATGTCATCAACTTGCGATGCACTGATTGCCTCATTACATCATGTGTGCGCTTGAGCAACTCTCTCGATAACAAGTTCATCCATCATAACCGTGGATGATGTGCACAAGATCTCGCTCTCGCTGCATCCAACAACACTGCCTGTCCAACCCAAGACCGCACTTGGTGCACAATTGTCATCATCTGTGTACGAGCATCATCCAACAAAGGAACGTTCTCCAAGATGTACGCTAGAGAATCCACTTGATGCATCTAAAGATATCGTAAGAATCGCAACATCTCCCAAAGCATACTAGATCGTGGATCATGTAAACCTTGACCTCTTCCAACACGCGTGTGACCTTGACATGACCACCCAGCTGTAACCAAATGAATGACACCGATAATCTGTGAGATCCTACGTCCTCAACAGCGAAATATCTGAGGTAATGCTTGTTGATATCCTCTTACGGTCAATACGAGCAATAATTCATGATATCTCTGCACCAAATGTGTCACCAGATGCAATGAGATGCATTTCACAATCTCATCTCTCTCCACATACAAGTATTGTTGTACTCGTGTGCATGCCTGCAATACCGCAGCCAAACTTGTACTGAACTCTCCAAACAGCTTCAGCACATTCATACCCTCCTCCAGATATTGTCGTACAATGAGAATCATATCCAACGGTGATAAAGTCACATGGTCAGTAGCAAGAACAATCCTTTGTTCCTCTACTAGCGGTACAAAGGCTTCACTCCAAGCCTACTTCACCATCCGATCAGTATACTGCTGCAACTCTCCACTCGAACTCCAGAGTGAAACATCCAAGGCAGATGATACTACCGTAATCATGCTAGGCATGTCCCCCACCTCCTCAAAGTCCGGAGGATTCTCCGCATAGACATTATCTTCTAATAACTCACCCGGCCAAGTGGTGACCGAATTGAATCTGCAACGGATACCATCGTCCGTGTAGACTATGTTCTCTGAACTCTAGCACTGAACCGCTTGGTAAGCGGATCACTTGTCCCTCATCGGACTGCCAACTTGATCTATAAGATGTTGTCTCTATCCAATAGTCGATCACAAACCTCATAAGATTTAACACAACACCTCCAACCAATACGTCATAGACTCTGCAGCCGTAACAATGGCTTTGATCTTCACCATAGAGCCATATGTAAGATGATCTGGTCAAACTCTCACCGTCAGCATCTCGCATGTCATGTGTAGAGCTATACCTATTGATCCCCCTAGAGATGTTTGCTGATGGAATGAACATCTCTCTACCTCGGATTACTTCAAACCTAAATCAATGCACGTCATCTTCCTCAACATCAACGGCTGGGCTCCAGAGTCTAACAAGACTTTCTGCGGTCGATCCACCTTCCTTGAAGGTGCCACCAAACAGAAGATACCACTTCTGTTGTCTAACAACACCACACTTGGTGCCAAACCAACACGTTCAATCGTCGGCCTAGCTGATAACTCATCTAACCTGGCAGTCGTCGCTTGTCAAGTATCACTGGTAGATGTCTTGATCGTCGACTCCATGGACACATCTATCGTCTCTCCCTGAACCACCACCTCAACACTAGAGATAACAACATCCTCGCTCTCACTGACCGTGACCGCCAACTAGAACACTGGACACAAGCTGACTCTCAATGCCTTCATGTCCGTGGCTAAAAATAGTGAGGCTCGTAGAACTGCTGTAGCCGTCTTCAATATCTGATTTTATGTCGTATTTGTAGTGACGTAGGATTTCTCCTTTTGCCCATTTAGTATACAAGATATCGTTCCCACAGAGGATTTGCACAAGTAACGCTGCTCTAAGTTCTAAGATCTGTTCAAACACACAAACACACGGGTTTTGCCTAGAAATCCCGTCTTTTCACAAAACCACACAAAACAACACGTCTTCCAGACACGCCAAATGGTGCTCTGGACCCAAATAAACAACTACCAATTACAATATCATACAACTATTCACAGAGAAGTTCGGGAAGACGATCTTCTTGCTTCCAGGTTGCTTCTTCCGGTCTTCTCGATACTGTCTTCCCGAAGCGATTCTCGTCTTCTGGAGGTTTAGCTCGTCTTCTCACACCTCCAGAAGGCTGTCCGGCTTCGCAGAAGTCGACCAGTAACAGTCGTTACACCTTACTCTCACACTCACATTCCAACGGGTTGGATAAATCACAGGGTGTATGCCCCCTGTAGCCTTCCCAGGCTTCTGCTTACGGAAGTTGTCTTCCTGCAGCACTACAACGACATTCACCTTCACGGAAGCTCAATAGAAGTCTCGGAAGCTCACTAGAGAAGATAAGAAGATGGGGAAGATGAGGGAAGATGGGAAGAAGAAGAAATCCAAACAAGAGAAAACAGGATGAAAAAGGGCAATTAAGATTCCGACAGGCTTCTAGTCCGGATCCTGACTAACAAGCCATCCCTGCTTGTAATAGTTTGGGGAGGAAGACAACAAACGTGAGTACTGTTGCACCGTCTTCTACTCGAGGATGTCGTCTTCTGTTGCGGGAAGAAGGCTTCTTTCTTCTTCACTTCGCTGCTCTGACTGCTCTGTCTTCCGGGATCCCTTACCCAGAAGACCGTTCGTACGTAGATCTCAAGTGCTCTACTGAACGAGTCAAGCTACACTTCCACAACTGCTGACAGTCACCGCCACTCAAGTAGAACACTTCCCATGTACAATTGGGAGCGAATTCAAAGAACCCACCATCCAGAAGACATGGACAAAGCCTCTGCACTCAAATCCACAATCTATTTCCCGAGAAGAAGTCACAATGTATTGGGAAGCTCACTCCCTCTACTTCCTGCGTCTACTCCTCGACACACCAGTCTAATCAGCAGGTCTGCACGAGGATACCGTTCCCTGCTCCTAGACTGTGCACTATCTACACCTACATCTCCAAGCCGCTGCTGATAACCAGAGAATGCAGACTTCTTCCTGCGTAATTCCCTTAGTCTAACATCGAGCATAGCTAATCTGTCTGCACCGTAGAATCTGTACCTATGTGCAGATCTCTGTAGTGTGTCATGTGTCTAATGTGCTCTGAGTCCGCACCGTAAGATGTTTGTGTGTGTGCAGAACTCCTAATTCCTACTCTGTGATCCTACTTATGCATCTGCCTTGCGGTGCATGGGAGAGTTCCCCTCCAAGCTTCGACTGCAATCAGGGAGGGATGGGCACCGCCAGAAGGTTGCCACCTCACATGCAAAAACGGTTCTCCTTTCCAGCTTTAGCCATCTACCTTGTTTACCCCTGCGCTGCCTACTCTGCCACATGGTCACTGATCTAAAATTAAACTGGACCTGTCTTTTTCTAATATAGCATATTGGACACTTACTAAGTTTGGACAAGCTCCTGATCTTCTGGACTTTGCTATCTACTCTAATGGCTCGGATGCCATTTCCACCTGATCTACTCCTACCTGAACTACTAACTAGTCTTCTGATAGGCTGGGAAGCCCTGTAATTACCTCGGGTGTCGCTGAGGTGACCTCCTCCTCCACGTTTGGCTCTGCTGCCACTGCTGCTGCTTCTTCCTCGGCTTTGGCTTCTGCTTCGGAAGACAGAAGCGTCTTTTGGGAAGCTGGGTCGACTTGTGCTTCCTCGCTCTTCTGAGGGACTAGTTCGACACTGGGAGCCATGGTGACCTCATAGGGATCCGGGGAAGTCGCTTCCTCCACGCGGAATACCTGGGAAGACGATCTTCCTTCCTGTCTTCCAGAAGACGTCTTGTCTTCCGGGGCATCTTCCGGGTTCTTCTCGGCTTCCAACGCTGTCACTACCAAGTGTACAGCGAGGTCGAACTCCCCCTTCTCCAAGTCTGGTCTTGTCGATGATGCTGGTGCTTGGGAAGACGTGTTTACTGATGATGACGGGATCAAGGAAAGACCATAGAGCGTCTTCGCTCCCTCTATCTGCCGATCCAAGTATCGGAACATACTCTCCTTGCACTCCATCAACATTGCTTTGGACTCCTCGTCCCACTCTCTAGCTAAGGTAAGGAGCTTCCTACCGCGGTGAAGTTAAACTTTTTCCGAAGCGCTTCCACCAACTGAGCTAGCAACCCCTGTGCACGAGCGTCCACTGCTTCTCTCTGCGTCTTCTCGGCTGCAGTCCGCGCTTCTGCGGCTTCCCGCAGTGTCTTCCACGTAATCTTCTCTTCTGCAAGGGCGATGAGCTTATCTCATACTCGCAGAACCTCCTGGTCACGCTGCTGTAAGCGCGCCTGTAACTCCTGGTTGCTCTTCTTCAGCTGCGCTAACTCCTTGGAAGAAGTGACGTACTTGTTGTGAGTCGAAGGCTCAGTCCTTCCCTAAGTCCTCACAGTCTAGCTTCCACTCTCAGAAGACGAACCTAGTCTACCAGAAGACATCTACTCCGTCTTCCGGGATTCTAACAGTGCTTCCTAACTTCCTCTCGTCTTCCGGGTTATATCTACTCAATCCTAACTAAGCAAGGCCTCGCATGGATTACTAAGAAGACAATCCACCTTGCATTACATCCTACTTCCTAACAGAAGATACAAGATATGCGAGAAGTAGAGTATATGAAAGGTTCAGAAGATGGTTGCGGGCTCCTGCGGTGACAGTGGCCTCTGGGAAGACACTCGGGACAGTCTTCGATTCAATAACGTTCTCGGAAGACCTCCCGAAGTCAAGCTTCTCTTCATTGGTCTCACCTGTCTTCTTCTTCCTACGCGCAATCTATCCTCACAACAGACTCAAGACATGTGCACTCTGTTCTTCTGACTTCTCACCTCTCATACACACTCAGAAGAAGCTTGCTGCATGATGAGAAGACATGACCCTCGACCATTCTCTCCAGATTCTGCCAGCAAGACTTCTCACAACTCTCTTCTAAGTTCGGGAAGAAGAAGGAATAGGCTGCTATGGGTCGGACAGAAGAGACCCGTAATGGACCCTCGCGTCTTCTCGCTCATTTTGCCAGCCTTTCAGTCTTCTAGTCTCTCTAGGAAGATGTGGAGTTGAGAAGCTTGGAAGACCGGGAGGCACAGGCCTAGTCCCCGACTTCCTACTTCTCGAAATAACAAAACAACTCACCAAGCCACTCAGGATTCGTACCAAGCCTCTCTTAACACAAAAGCAAAGCAAATCCACTCTTGATACGAATTGTGTTCAGTCGACTTCCGAAGACAGTCAAACTACTGAAGCGTCTTGTGAAGACAGTCTTCCGAAGATGTTCCAATCTTCCGAAGCGTCTTCTCTTCAAGGTTCTGGACTCCTTACGTGGTGAAGCTTCCGCGGTTGCCCGTCTTCCGGAAGATACGTGTCTTCCGTCTTCCGCCGTCTTCCGTCTTCCGAAGATACCATCGAGAAGACGCTCTTCAGAAGACGATCGTCCGAAGAAGTCAACTTCTTATTACAAAAAGCTCATAAGATCATCTTCCTGCTAAGGAAGCCGTAGTCTTAAGTAACAACGCTTCTTCAGTTATACAAACAAGTAATTAATCTTAAAAATTTTAAAAATTCGTGAATCCTGTAATTTGTGGGCACCACAGTATTCACAAACATCAAGGGTTGACTCGCATCACCTCCACTCATGGATGTCGATGCCTCCGACTCCACTTGTGGTGCCCACAATCTACAAGATTCATGAATTTTTGAAATTTTTAAGATTAATAACTTGTTTGTATAACTGAAGAAGCGTTGTTACTTAAGATTACGGCTTCCTTAGAAGGAAGATGATCTTACGATCTTTTTTTAATAAGAAGTTGACTTCTTTGGAAGACGACCGTCTTCCGAAGAGCGTCTTCTCGGTTGTGTCTTTGGAAGACGGAAGACGGCGGAAGACGGAAGACACGTATCTTCCGGAAGACGGCAACCGCGGAAGCTTCACCACGTAAGAAGTAGGTGCACCTACTAGGTAGCACCGCAGGAAGCGCATTAGCAGATTGCGACTTCCCGCAGCAAGAACGCTTCTTGGTTAGAAGATCGATTCAAGAGTGATTGATTTGAGTGAGGACGGCAGCGAGGTGAAATTGAGTGAGGTCAGGATCGATTCGAAGCTAGAAGGAAGGCGAGGTCGAATTACTGAGAGCAGAAGTGTATCAAGCTGAAAGAGTCTTCTATGAGCTCTTGGAAGCAGACATTGGAGGGCGGCTGAGTGGAATCAAAGGTGGAAGTCGTGATCGATTGTGGTATAGTAAGAAGCTGACAGCGGAAGCAGCTCGGTGGGGTCGCATTGGAGCTGGGACCAGAGCCGGAAGCGAGCGGAAGAAGAAGACAGCTCAGGAAGCAGACAGAAGATCGTTTGAGGTTCTTCTCATGTTCTTTTCTCCTTTTCACCGCTTCTCGTCTTTTGTTTGATATCCTCCGCGTTTCCTCGATTGTTTGCAGGCAACCTGATCGATCAATCCCCCATCCCTATTTTCCTATTGTGACATTGGGCGCAGAAGCGCTACCCAATTTCCGTCAGACATCTTCTTGCTTCTTCCCGAGTTCAATTCGAGCTTCCCTGCTGATCGTCCTCAAATTAGAGATCCCAGTTACCAATTTCCCTATCCTACCACCCCTCTACTCCTGAAACCTTGAACAGAAGACGCTTCATGTGGTGCCCACAAATTACAAGATGCACGAATTTTTGAAATTTTTAAGAATAATGACTTGTTTGTATAACTGAAGAAGCGTTGTTACTTAAGGTTACGTCTTCCTTAACAGGAAGATGATCTTAAGAGCTGTTTGTAATAAGAAGTTGACTTCTTCAGAAGACGACTGTCTTCGGAAGATCGTCTTCTCAGTTGCGTCTTCAGAAGAAGAGAAGACGGCGGAAGACACCTATCTTCCATAAGACAGCGACCGCGAAGGACCAACCACGAGTTTTCGGGTAAGACAGTAGGTGTACCTATTGGAGCGCACCGAATAGGTAGGTAGGTCAGGAAGACACCAAGGACGAGAACCCCTAATCTGCGGGGAAGATGCGTGAGGAAGCACATTAGGCACCTTCCAACTTCCTGCAGCATAGCGTGCATGAAGAAGATCGATTGAGAGAGTGAGCTTCGCGAGCTAGCATTGAGAGAGGAATCAAGTGAGACATCGAGGTAGGAGAGAGTAAGTTGGCAGCTAGGCGAAGGGTGAGATCGAATTGCGGGAGCACAAACAGCAGAGAAAGCGAAGGCGTTTCTGTGGAGCTTCCGAGAAGCTGACAGTGAAGAGTGGCGAGTAGAAGCAGAGGTGGAATCGAGGTGTGGACCGAAATTGACAGCAGGCGCAGTCGTGTGGAGTCGCATTGGAAGCTAAGACAAGAGCCAGAAGCGCGCGGAGGTCAAAGGCAACTCGGGAAGCCGAAGAAGACTGTAGAGGTTCTTCCCCCTGTTCTTTTCTCCTCCCACTTCTTCTCGCCTTTTCTTGGTACTCCCCGCGCTTCCTTGATTGTGTGCAGGCAGCCTGATCGATTACCCCACCCCCATTCTTTCTATTGAGACATTGGGCGCAGAAGCGCTGCTCAATTTCTGTCGAGACATCTCCTTGCTTCTTCCCGAGCTCAATTCGAGCTTCCCTACTCCTAGCCCTCAAATTGGAGACCCCAACTATCAATTTCCCTATCCCCCTACCTCTCTATCCCCGAAACTTGGAACAGAAGACGATTCGGAAGATGGGAACATCTTCGGAAGACGCTTCTTGAACTTGACTGTCTTCGGAAGTCGACTGAACACAATTCGTATCAAGAGTGAATTTGCTTTGCTTTTGTGTTTAGAGAGGCTTGGTACGAATCCTGAGTGGAGTGGTGAGTTGTTGTGTTAATTCGAGAAGTTGGAAGTCGGGAACTAGGCCAGTGCCTCCCGGTCTTCCAAGCTTCTCAACTCCCCATCTTCCAAGAGAGACTAGAAGACTGGAAGGCTGGCAAAATGAGCGAGAAGACGCGAGGGTCCATTCGGGTCTCTTCTGTCCGATCCATAGCAGCCGTTCCTTCTTCTTCCCGAACTTAGAAGAGAGTTGTGAGAAGTCTTGCTGGCAGAATCTGGAGAGAATGGTCGAGGGTCATGTCTTCCCATCATACAACAAGCTTCTTCTGAGTGTGTATGAGAGGTGAGAAGTCAGAAGAACAGAGTGCACATGTCTTGAGTCTGTTGGGAGGATAGATTGCGTGTAGGAAGACGAAGACAGGTGAGACCAGTGAAGGGAAGCCTGACTTCGGGAGGTCCTCCGAGAAAGACATTGAATCGGAAACTGTCCCGGGTGTCTTCCTAGAGGCCACTGTCACCGCAAGAGCCCGCAACCATCTTCTGAACCTTTCTCATACTCTACTTCTCGCATATCTTGTATCTTCTGATAGGAAGTAGGATGTAATGCAAGGTGGGTTGTCTTCTTGGTAATCCATGCAAGGCCTTGCTTAGATAGGATTGTTTAGATATAGCTCGGAAGACGAGAGCTATCTAGGAAGTACTGTTAGAATCCCGGAAGACGGAGTAGCTGTCTTCTGGAAGACGGAGTAGCTGTCTTCTGGAAGACTAGTTTCGTCTTCTGAGAAGTAGAAGCTAGACTGTGGGCACTCGGGAAGAACTGAGCCTTCAGCTCATAGTAGGTGCTTGTGGTTTAGTGCAACAGATCTTCCAGGTATGTCGATGCATCCGCGAGGCTTGGTGTTACCCACGGCAGAATTGGCCGAGGCCACTCCTTTCCTCAAGGAGTTGGGTCTCGACTTCTTCCTGTGGGATTGGAACCTCGCAGATCAAGGGCTTCTGGAGGAGGTGTGGGCCGCGTTACCACCGCGTAACCGTGTACCTGCGAAGGCAAGAGTAGCTCGGGGAAGACCGTCTTCCTGGACTGAAGACTGGTGGCGTAAGGCGTTTCACAGGCCTGAGACCGAGAACTGAGGATATTGGTACGAGAAGAAGATCTTGCCTAGGATTGTGAGTTCATGGCATGTGCCTGGGAGTACCACCTGCCTTTTTGTGGAAGACAGGCAGGGGAGGAACGGTTGGAAGATAGAGTCTTACCGAGAGCCGAAGAAGCGACTTCTGGTGAAGTTGTTTCTGCATCTTTTCTCCAAGGGAAAAGCGCAGAAGACAAGGTACTTAGGAGATCAGGACGTGGAGTTCCTGGAATCAGTGTGGGATGACAGAGTGCCAATCTACTGGAGCGCGTACATCCACAACTATGTACAGACGGAGCTAGCATACTTGGGTACCCCGGCGGGAGGACATCTGACGCCCTTCTTCTGCTACTTGTATGTAGCCATGGGGGATCTTAGGGAAGATCAGCTGGCAGTGTATGGAGCGACAGGAGGTGAAGGAGGAGACCTTGGAAGACGATGACCGAGAGGCAGCAGCAACGCCCCCTCCCACTATGATGCCACAGCTGAGACCCGGCTCTCACCAGAAGACGCTTCTGGTGAGGGAAGACGAGTCTAGTGGGTCGGAAGACGCCACGCCAGTGAGGAAGATGGGTCACAGAAGTGTACCGAGGACACCCATCTCCCTCATTCATTCAGGATCGGAGTCGGACTCGGAGGAAGACTTGCTGAGTACCCGATCGGAGCAGAAGACAGCTTCTGTAACACCTGGGAGTCTTCCGAAGACTCCAGAAGACGAAGGATGGATGGGCGCTCCTACTACGATGCGAGGAAGCGCAAAGAGGAGAGCCGCTCCTGCCACAAGGAATCTTCCACCCCGGAAGATGAGAAGAGTAGCTTCTTCTCGTGCGCAGAAGATGAAGGCCGTAGTGGTGGAAGAGGCTTCCTTGCCTCTAGAAGACAAGGTCGACACCTCCGAGCGAGTGGTGGGGATGAACTTGTCTTCCGCACCACGACTGGAGGAGTTCAGTGCCTACTTCCAGAAGGAGATCCAGCCCGCTATGGAGTTGCTGGAGAGGAGAGCAAGGGCACAAGAGAAGCCCTTACAGCCTGGATTCGGCCTGCGCACCTTGCTGCGACAGGAAGACAACCAGCAGAAGACGGAGTCGCTGGAAGCTAGTCTCCGCACCACGGAGAAGCTTGCAGTCAGGTACAAGGCGGAAGCAGCCGCTTCTGCCAAGGAGTCGATGCAACTTCGGAAGAGCAACCAGGAGTTGCAGGCGCGAGTACAGCAGCACGATCAGGAAGTTCTCCGAGTACGGGAGAAGATCACTGTCCTCGCAGAAGAGCAGACCACTTGGAAGATGCAGCGAGAAGCCGCAGAAGCGCGAGCTGCAGTGGAGAAGACGCAGAGAGAAGCAGCGGAGGCTCGTGCGCAGAAGATGCTAGCTTAGTCGGTAGAAGCGCTTCGGAAGAAGTTCAACTTCACCGCGGGTAAGAAGTTACTTACCTTAGCTAGGGAATGGGACAGCGGGTCCAAGACGAGGTTGGTGGAATACAGAGATAGCATGTTCAGGTACCTGGATAGACAGATAGAAGGAGTGAAGACACTTTATGGTCTTCCCTCACTTCCGACACCTGCAACCGCATCTTCCCAAGCCTCAGCACCCTCGACTGGGTCCGGAATGGAGAAGCAGGAGTTCGATCTCGCTGTACACTTGGTGGTGACAGCGTTGGAAGACGAGAAGACTCCAGAAGACGCCCCGGAAGACATGATGTCTTCTGGAAGACAGGAAGACGAGCCGTCTTCCCAGGTATTCCGCGTGGAGGAAACGACTTCCCCGGACCCCTATGAGATCGCCATGGTCCCTAGTACTGCATCTGTGCCTCAGAAGACCGAAGACGCACCATTCGACTCGTCTTCCCTGAAGACCATTCCGTCTTCCGAAGTCGAAGCCGAGGAAGACGCAGCCACAGAAACAGCAGGGCCAGCGAAGAGCGAGGAGAGGGAAGCTACCTCAGTGGTACCCGAGGTAAGTGCAGGGCTTCCCAGCCCATCAGAAGTCGAGGTAGTAGCTCCGTAGGAGCAGATCATGTGGAGATTGCCACCGAGCAATCAGAGTAGTTAGCAAACTCAATCGACACTTCCAGATTTAGTAGGATCGGACATGCTATCTTAAGGGTGGCAGTTTTCCATGTAAAAATAGTTAGGACCCCATGTGGCAGCATAGGTAGCGTAGGAGTAACACAGTGGAGGGCTAATTGGGAAGAGGGACCGCATGCATGTGAGGTGACAACCTCTTGTCAGCGCCTCTCTCTCTCTCCCTGGTGGTCGCCTCCCCTGACTCTCGAGGCAGATGGTTAAGTAGGATCGTAGAGTAGGAAATGGAGCTCTGCCAGTTCTGCCAGTTCTGTAGAATTCTGTAGTAAGTGAACATACACACCGATTCTACAGGCAGATAGGCGAGACACATTAGAGCAGAGACAGTCTTAGCGCACTACACCCGTTGTTGGAAACATACGAATAGTCTTGGAATATACAGGAGGGGTCTGCATACTCGCACCAGCAATGGTTCGAAGATGTAGATAGAAGTAGTGGACAGTCTAGGAACAGGGAACGGCATCCTCGTGCAGTCCTGTTAGCTAGGCTGGTGTGTCGAGGAGTAGACGCATGAAGTAGCGAGAGTGAGCTTCCCAATGTCATTGTGACTTCTTCTCGGGGAATAGATTGTGGATTTGAGTGCAGCAGCTTCGCTCATGTCTTCTGGGTGGTGGGTTTTTTGAATTCGCTCCCAATTGTGCATGGGAAGTGTTCTTCCTGAGTGGCGGTGAATGTCAACAGTTGTGGAGTGTAGCTTGACTCGTTCAGTAGAGCACTTGGGATCTACGTACGAACGGTCTTCTGGGTAAGAGATCCCAGAAGACAGAGCAGTCAGAGCAGCGAAGTGAAGAAGAAAGAAGCCTTCTTCCTGCAACAGAAGACGACATCCTCGAGTAGAAGACGGTGCTACAGTACTCACGTTTGTTGTCTTCCTCCCCAAACTATTACAAGCAGGGATGGCTTGTTAGTCAGGATCCGGACTAGAAGCTTGTCGGAATCTTAATTGCCCTTTTTCATCTTGTTTTCTCTTGTTTGGATTTCTTCTTCTTCCCATCTTCCCTCATCTTCCCCATCTTCTTATCTTCTCTAGTGAGCTTCCGAGACTTCTATTGAGCTTCCGTGAAGGTGAATGTCGTTGTAGTGCTGCAGGAAGACAACTTCCGTAGGCAGAAGCCTGGGAAGGCTACAGGGGGCATACACCCTTTGATTTATCCAACCCGTTGGAATGTGAGTGTGAGAGTAAGGTGTAACGACTGTTACTAGTCGACTTCTGCGAAGCCGGACAGCCTTCTGGAGGTGTGAGAAGACGAGCTAAACCCCCAGAAGATGAGAATCGCTTCGGGAAGACGGTATCGAGAAGACGGGAAGAAGCAACCTGGAAGCAGGAAGATCGTCTTCCCGAGCTTCTCTGTGAATAGTTGTATGATATTGTAATTGGTAGTTGTTTGTTTGGGTCCAGAGCACCATTTGGCGCGTCTGGAAGACGTGTTGTTTTGTGTAGGTTTTGTGAGAAGACGGGATTTCTAGGCAAAACCCGTGTGTTTGTGTGTTTGAACAGATCTTAGAACTTAGAGCAGCGTTACTTGTGCAAATCCTCTGTGGGAACGATATCTTGTATACTAAATGGACAAAAGGAGAAATCCTACGTCACTACTTCAGAAGATCTGAACATCTTCGGAAGACGCTTCTGAAGCCTGACTGTCTTCGGAAGACGACTGTATACAATTCGTATCAAGAGTGGATTTGATTTGCTTTTGTGTTAAGAGAGGCTTGGTACGAATCCTGAGAGACTTAGTGAGTTGTTTGTTATTTCGAGAAGTTGGAAGCTGGGAACTAGGCCTGTGCCTCCCAGTCTTCCAAGCTTCTCAAATCCACATCTTCCTAGAGAGACTAGAAGACTGGAAGGGCTGGCAAAATGCGCGAGAAGACGTGAGGGTCCATTTCAGGTCTCTTCTGTCCGACCCATAGCAGCCCATTCCTTCTTCTTCCTGAACCTTAGAGAGAGTCGTGAGAAGTCTTGCTGGTAGAATCTGGAGAGAATGGTCGAGGGTCATGTCTTCCCATTATGCATCAAGCTTCTTCTGAGTGTGTATGAGAGGCAGGAGTCGAAAGAACAGAGTATGAAAGTTTCGTGTATGTTGTGAGATTAGATTGCGAGTCGGAAGCCAAAGACAGATGAGATCAGTGAAGGGAAGCCTAACTGCGGGAGGTCTTCCGAGAATGTTGTCATGTCGTGGACCGGCTCCTACATGAAAATCAAATTTTGATTTTTGTCGCTCCAAAGACACTTATGGGTAAGACAAGCTAGGCCCTAGCTTACGAGTTTTTGGCACAATTTCAGATCTCCATTTCCATCGCATAGATGGGTAGAGCTCCTTGTCAGCTTTCCATAAGCACTTTGTCTACTTCGTTTGGACGCCTAGTGGAGAAGTTACAAGACTCGAAAGATGGAGAAAACAAGCTAGGCCCCAGCTTACGGGTTTTTGGCACCATTTTGGATCTTTGTTTTCATCGCATAGATGGGTAGAGCTCCTTGTCAGCTTTTCATAGGCACTTTGTCTACTTCGTTTGGGCACCTAGTGGAGAAGTTACAAGACTCAAAAGATGGAGAAAACAAGCTAGGCCCCAGCTTACGGGCTTTTGGCGCAACTTCGGATCTTCACTTTCATCACATAGATGGGTAGAGCTCGTTGTCAGCATTCCATGGGCATCTTGTTTACTTCGTTTGGACATCCAGAGAAGAAGTTATGCGATTCGAAAGAAGGTAAAATCAAGCTAGGCCCCTGGTTACTTGCTGACTGGGTATTTAGGGCTTCAGGCGTTATATCAAAGACGCAAGGGGCCTGCTTCATATTATTCAGGATTCAGGAGTGAACTGTACGTACAAAGACTGTAAACAAGGGGGCTGCTTAGGGGCTAGCTTGTGCCTGCGACCTGTCAACAGACGGTTCGGGAGATTTAGGAGTCCAATGCAAGCGCGCAAGGCGTCGTTGGGTTCAGATCTGTGCAGGCTACGCACTGGTTCAAACGGTTTGGGAAGAGACGGATCGAGGAGTGTGTACTCAGGGAAATTGAGACGCAGGAAGCAGATTTGGGGTTTTCAGTTACATGTGAAGGAGAGTTGGACCGTTCGGGCCGTTCCGGAGTCCAAACTTGCTGTCCTTGGATCCATCGGGATCAGAACACCGAGTTCTACAGGAAATTGAAGACGATACCAGTTTTCATCGGGCGGTTTGGAAGTTCTGAGTGAAATTGGTTCGCAGGGAAGCGCTTACATCAGATTTTCGTTCACCTGCGACCTGAGGTTGGGCTGTTCTTCGCGATCGGTGAGCCAAGCTCTTCGTTCTTGGTGCCTACGCGATCAGGGAGTCTTCATCTACTCATAGGAGAAGACTGTGTGTGAATTGGATTGTTGGTATGAGTGTGGTGAGCAAGTTTGAGTCGCAGGGAGTTGATTTACGTCAGTTTTTTGCAACCTGCGGCCAAATTTCTCGAGTGGTTTTGCAAGGGGAACTCCAAACGACTTGTTTGGAGTCTCGTTGGGTTCAGGGTAGCTAGATCTATCTGCCAGCGAAGACGGATATCAGTTTGGACGATCCGTTTGTGCGGTGTGAGCGGTTTTAAGCCGCAGGGAGGAGTTTTTGGAGGTTCGATCACCTACGACCGAAAATCGGCGATATCTCGGCTGTTGGGAGTCGGATCTGAAGGTTTCTTGGGTTAACGGAGTCAGCGGAGGAGACCCTATCAACATCTGAAGTCCGTTCAGCGAAAAGAGGAAGTCCACAGATAGGCCTTTTTTGATTTCTTCGCTACGGGTTTTGCTCTTTTGAGTTCGTTAGAATTCTGGTTGGTTGTATACAGCTTTTGGTAGCTAGCTTTAGCTAAGAGCTTATACATGGATGTGGTTTGGACTTGGGTTTGGATCTTGTGATACTGCTGTGGCTTTGTTTGGCCAAACCCTTCCTCATGGAGTTGGGTCTCGACTTCTTCCTGTGGGATTGGAACCTCGCCGACCAGGGTCTTATGGAGGAGGTTTGGGCAACTTTACCACCTCACAACCGTGTACTTGCGAAGGCAGGAGTAGCTCGAGGAAGACCATCATCCCGGAATGAAGAATGGTGGCGCAGGGCCTTCCACAGGTCAGAATCCGAGGACCGAACGAGGTTATTGGCTCGAGAAGAAGATATTACTCAGAATCTCGAGTGAGTGGCACATACCCGAGAGCACAACTTGTCTTGTAACGACCTATGTTAGTTTGTCTATTAGTAAGGTGTTTAGTTATAACTAAGTGTTGAGAATGTTTATTGGCTGCCAAAATACTTTAAGGATGTATCAAGTTAGTCCTGACTAGCTAAATGTTAGTTATGGTTAAACTTAGCTGTACTTTTGGCAGAATTCAGATATTTGCTAAAGAGTGAGCACTACTATCTTGTCATCTTGTCTAAAAGGTAGAAAGGAGGTGGAAAGTATCCCTTATCTTCTTTTTGACTTGATATTAGTGGTTGGATTAAAGTTGTGGACTTTGTGGGCATTAAAAACAAGAAGAGATTCCACATGTTTCCTTTTTAGTGGGTCCTAGTGTAGAGAGGGGGTGGAAATTCGAGATTCCTTGAGAATATTCCAGAATCCTTCTAGAAGTTGTTGACTTTGAAGGAATAAGCCCATGTGAAAAGATAAAAAGCCCATGTGATCAATGCTTTTACCTTAAGTAATATCTTAGTAAAACCCGATAAAAGTAGTTACGGCTGAGTTACCGGGGGTACCAAAGTAAAAACCTAGAATGTATAAATAGAGGAGTAGAGAAGAGCTCCTCATCCTTGTTTTCACATTGTCGTAATGACAACTTGAGTAATATAGAGAGTGTGGGATATTTTTAGCATGTGAGAACTTGAGAGACGTCGTTAGAATGGAGGATTTTAGTTGATGTGTTTAAGGAGATTTTTAGTTGATAAGTTTGTGGGTGTATGAATGAGTGAACTCAGCATTTTCCCTTCAAGTTCATGGTGTGCTTCCATCAAAGCCATCAAAGGTGACCCCTGAGTGAGAGACAGGCCCGACATGTTGCAGATTCGTGGATGACGATCGTGGAGGTTGAGAGATCGGGGGGTAGTTGATCGATAGGACCACGGAGGGTTTACAGTCTCTTCCGAGAAGACAGACAAGGAAGGAACAGATGAAAGGTAGAATCTTACCGGGAGCCGAAGAAGCGACTTCTGACGAAGGTTTCTGCATCTCTTTCCCAAGGGGAAAGCGCAGAAGACGAGGTACCTGAGAGATCAAGACGTGGAGTTCCTGGAAGCCGTGCTAGAGAGAATGTCAACTGGGGCGCATTCTTCCACGCGTATGTACAGGCGGAGCAAGCGTACTTAGGCACCTCGACAGGAGGACACTTGACACCTTTTCTCTGCTACCTGTACGTGGCTAAAGGAGATCTGACCACAGATCAGTTGGTAAAGTATGGGCCAACAGGGCAGCATGAGACGAAAGAGGAGACCTCAGAAGAAGACGACCGAGCAGCAGCCGTAACCCTCCCTCCCACTCTGATGCCGCAGCTGAGGCCCGGCACTCATCAGAAGACGCTTCTGGTGAGAGAAGACGACTCTAGTGGATAGGAAGACGCCACGCCTCCGAAGAAGATGGGTCCTAGAAGTGTACCTAGGAAGACCACCTCCCTCATTCATTCGGGATCGGAGTCTGACTCGCAAGAAGAGCCGCTGAGTACCCGTTCGGAGCAGAAGACCGCTTCTGCCACACCAGGGAGTCTTCCGAAGACTCCAGAAGACGAAGGATGGATGGATACTCCTACTGCGATGCGAGGAAGCGTAGTAAAGAGGACCGCTTCTACCATGAGGAGAGATCTTCCACTCCGGAAGATGAGAAGAGTAGCTTCTTCCCGTTGTCGTGATGTGAATCATTTCACATAGTAAATGATTCACTTCTCTGTCACGCATTAGTCTCTTTGAGTGAAGTTAAGATCTCAGAGAAGTCCGTTTTAGGAAGATGTTATATATTTTGAGTCTTAGTAGGTTGATTACCATGTTGATAGGGCTTAAGCTCATGGGTTGTATTTGCGTGTCACCCATGCACACTTTCTAGCTGATTTAAGTTATTTTTCAGGGCTGCGTGTCATTTTAGGTAATTTAAGTTTTACGCTGGCACTCTAGGGGGCTTGACGTGGTAGCCTATGAGTGTAGATAAGTTACCACATGGTTTAAGGCACAAAATGACAACCAAATGGAGCTATGAATTCTCATTGGTTCATTTTTGTGTTTTGTGTAACTCTAAATTTAGAAATAGAGGTCTAAAGGGGATTTCGAGCAATTTGTGAAGGCACTTCGAAATCTGAGAGCACAGGAAGATAGAGCTCGTCGAGCCAAGCACTGTCAGCGAAAATTTTGATCGATTTGGAGCAATAAAGAAGGAGTTATGGCTGATTGAAGTTCGATTTGTGTCAGAATTGCAGCACTTTTGTTGAATTTGGGGTTTTGAGTGTCATTTGCAGCAGAATCGAGGAAATCGCTTCAAAACTTCGTGGATGTGTTCACTGTCAACAGGGCTACGACTGTCTCCAAATTTTCATGTCAATTGAGTCAGTGAGTAATTCAGGGCGATCGCTGAAGTAGAGGGGGTCCGAAAAGCTCTCAATCTGGAGCAGCAACTTCAGAGAGCGAGATCTGGAGTTCTGTGTGGAATCAGGAGGCCCAACTTCACAGGAGTGTTCATCAAGCTGTGTACTGCAAATCCTGTAAGAATTTCCCAAAGTGATCAAGCCAATTCCTTGTTATAGGTCGAAATAGCTGTCTGGGTACTAGAAACTGCCGTAATTTCTCTACTCAAAAAGTTTCTACTCATATCTTAGTGCTCTGAATTGATCTGAAGCTGAGATTTCGTATGTGTATCCAGTAGAACCTCGTTTACATGTAGGAGGAGTTCTGAAGTCTGAACCTTCACATATTTCTCAATCCTGAGTGTCAAAGTTCGCCATCTGATCTTATCATTACTAGTTAAGCATGAACTTTGCTTCCTGAACTCATCAGAAGAGCCTGGAGACTTATATGAGTGTTTTCAGTATCACCTTGAGACCTGAAGCCTATCCTGTGAGTAAACCAGCCATAGCCTGAAGCTCAACGCTTTCCTGAGTAGATTGAACACAGCCTTCAAGCTCATATCACAGCCAGAAGGTTCGCCCTTCCCAGGAAGACTCTCAACCCGACATCTGGTGCTTCCATTGAGAGATCTTGGGGTGATTGATTGAGAAGGTTGAGTTGCTACAAGGAGAAGAGATGGATCGCAAGAGCGGAGCTGCTGCCTCTGGGGCTGGAGCATCAACGTCTACTGCTGCACCGTCAACTGCACCTGCGTCTTCTACTGCGACATCTGCATCTGGTCTGGACACGGCTGAGATGTTGAAGACGCTTGCGGCCCTGGTCCAACAGCATCCGATCGTTGGAGGGGGTGAGTTAAAATCCACCAAGGCTTTGCAAGCGATAGTGAATAGGTGTGGAAGGTTTGAAGGTAGAGATATTTCTAGATATCTGCGTGAGTATAGAGGAGAGATGGAGCTGGTTAGGGTTACTGATGCTGAGATGATAGCAAGTTTTGAGTTAGCTGTCATTCCTGAGTTGCGGGACCAAGTTAGGGATGTACAGAGAAGAAATCTTGGAATCTGGATGAGTTTTGAGCGATCTCTTCGAGAGGAGTTTCTTGAAGAGGATTCAGAGAGAGTTACTAGAAGGACATTTCTAGACTGGGTTGAGCGGCAACCTGGTTGTATGATGAGCTTGAATGAGTTGTTGAGAGAGTTTGATCGGAGATACCGACAACTTTCAACTCTAGAGCGAATCACCCTAGATGCTAGAAAAACAGAGCTTTTCTTGCAGGCTACCGATGATGCTACGACAGATCGGTTATGTTTTATGTTGGTCGATCGATCTGCTGAGGGGGGTGTTACTATGGATTGGGGGAGAGTTGAGGATGTTGTGGCTGTACTGACAAGGCAGAGGAGGGGAAGAGTGGCTGTGGGAGGACGTCCGCTTGCAGAAGTGGTCACTCCACCTTATGCTGCTCCTCAAGTACAGCAACCTTTGGCCCCTGCTCCCAGACCTGTTGTCCCAGCTGCAGTTCCTTTGATGCCAGTTGTGCCAGCTCCAGCACAAAGGGCACCTGTTCAGAGACCTGCGGAGAACCATGGTCAACAGAATCAGATTGAAGACCTGATTCGGCAGATGCGAGAGCTGAAGGTAGAGTTAGCTGGATTGCAGAGAGAGCAGCCACCGGCGCCTGCTGCTGCACGTCCAGGAGGTGCTCCTGTCCGTAGGTGTATTTGGTGTGACAGTCCTGATCACTTCCGAGGAGACTGTCAAGAGCTCACAGCTGCTTGACGAGATGGTGTGATTTGCTATCAGAACGGTAGGCTGCACCTTTCTTCTACTGGAGAGCCGTTGAGCACGCAGTTTAGGCGAGGAGGAATGAAGAGTCTACCTCAGATTGCTGCGGCGGCAACTGTACATGCATTGATGGCACCACCGTTAAATCCTGATGTATATGCTGGACATATTGAGGTTTCTTCTAGTCCTACGTTGCTAGATAGGACTGCTGAGAAGAGTATTGCCCCCGTTCCTTCTGAAGTACTGAAGAGGGGAGCCAAGTCTATTTGTAGGGTCACAAGATGGGGAGATCCTGTAGATGCTGCTTCTATCAGAGCATTCTTGGATGTAGATAGACACGTTCATTGACAAGATGCTTCTGTGGAGGAGAAGCGGCGGCGAGAAGCCTCTGAACTTGATACTGGAGTTCCTGAGGAGATTGGGGATAGACGGAGAGTCACAAGGAGACGAGCGGCTCTTCCTGAAGACATCCCGTCTACTTCTGCAGCTCCTCCACCTGCGCCAGGTCCTATGAAGGATGTGCAGAGATCCCAGCAGGAGCCAACGAGTGCTGGTAGGCGGTTTACTGCCCAAGAGAAGGGGAAGGGACCGGCTTACAAGTTGGCAGCTGATATTGAAACTTCTACTGATCTGAAGAGTATCTTGGAGCAGAGGATACTGGATGCGCGAATCGAGTTTTCTCTTCAAGAAGTTCTTGGTATTGCAAAGAGGGAGTTTCACGAACTGATCATCGACATCATCAAGCGCAAGAGACATGTGATGTCCGAGCAGGTAGAGAGTCAGATGATAGATGTAGTAGGAGCTTCTCTGAATGATGCAGAGTTTGAAAAGGTGCATTTTCAGGAAGCTGATGACAAGAGATACCAGCAAGAAGTGTTGGTTGCTGATACCGACACTATTGAGTTCAACGATGAGGAAGCTAGTGAGGAGAGTCCAGCTAGTGAAAGTGATTTCAGAAAGAGACATTGGGCTCGTGCCACAACTGCTACGTGAGTTCGTCTTGGAAGTTTGGCTGAACCTGTTGCTGCTTTAGTTGATCACGGATCTGAGATCAACATCATGTCACGGGAGGTGTACGAGAGGGGTCAGTGGTCTATCGAGCTAAACCATGGTTGGGTGTTACGTGCTGCAAACAACCAGAAAGGTGAGCTATACGGCGCTTGTCCTAACGTGAAGGTGAAGATAGGTGATGTGGATGTGGATCAACATTTCTTCGTGCAATCTTCTGCTTCATATCCTGTGATTCTTGGTCAGCCTTATATCACTGCGGTTCGAATGGAGACCAAGGTGATGGATGATGGATCTCATTATGCTAGGATCCGTAGTCCAGATGATAGACATTCTGTGCAGTTTTTGACCGTTCGTACGAACCACGAACGAAACCGTCAAACTTTGAGAGATTCTCCTATCTGTAGGGATAAGGGTTTTCTGAAACCACTCTCGTAAGACGGGATAGCGAGAGTGATGGATCTACTGCTACTATGATCCCGCTTGAGCAGCCTGAGGGATCACAGGAGGTTGATGAAAAGGCTGCTCAAGATTCAGAAAGTAGTTGCACTGTGCATAGTTGGAAATCTGGGTTGATGGCTTTCAGTTCTGATGATTGGAGTGAGTTCACACGGATGGAGGATTTGACTGAGAAGAGTAGAAGGCAGATGGAGAGGTGTGCAGCAAATCTACGTTGTACAAGAGTTCTGAAGGAAGATGAGATGATTTCTGATGTTTATGAGGAGTTTGTAGGTGTGCAGTCTTTTGTTCGTTGGCTGGATGGTGTGGATAGGTTGATGGAACAGATGGGAGGTAGGGAGGTGATCCCCATCCATTCTCGTGAAGTCTATGAGGAAATTATCTCATACTTGCGATATCTTCCTCATCCGAGATTGGAGAATGGATGGAAGGATGCAGTCTGTTGGTGTGACTCTCAGCAGGAAGCGGAAGTACACGCCAAGTATAAAGCTGTAGCGAGGAAGGTGAGACCTGTGGCGACCCAATTACCTGTTGATTCTCAGCAGCAGATGGAGTTAGCGGCTGCTGAGCCTGTGCTTAGAGATCCTACACAGGTAGGACACAAGTTTACTCAGGAGATACTCGAGCAGCTCCAGACAGGAGGGGGTGGCTTCTTGACTGAAGAGGAGAAACGTGCTTTTGAACAGATGATAGTTAGCCATGGTAAGACATTTTCTTTCTCGGCTGAGGAGATAGGTTGTGTGGATCCTAGTGTGATAGCTCTGATGGTTATTTTCACTGTTCCTCACGTACCTTGGGACTTGAAGCCGATTCCAGTTCCTCGTGTCTTGCTACCGAAGGTGATTGAGTTACTGAAGGAGAGGATGCAGATGGGTATTCTTGAACCATCTATGGCTCCATATTCTAGCCGATGGTTCACAGTACCTAAGAAGACAGGAGCTCTGCGCTTCATCCAAGACTTGCAGCCTGCCAATAACATCACGATTCGAAACGTTGGAACAGGACCTGTGGTTGTGAAGTAGCTGAGGCGTTTGCTGGAAGGTCAATCTATTCTATTGGAGATCTGTTTTCAGGTTATGATCAGTTTCAGCTTGCTTTGGAGAGTAGAGACTTGACTACCATGCGTACACCTTTGGGATTGATGCGGATGTGTACTCTTCCTCAGGGTGCGATAAACTCAGTAGCCCATATGCAAAATGCGATGCATAAGGTGTTACGAGAGTTTGTGCCTGAGGTCACTATCCCGTTTCTGGATGATATTCCCATGAAAGGCTGTCCGGTGGAGGACAAGGACGAAGCAGTGACTTCTGATGGTTGCAGAAAGTTTGTTGCAGACCACATTCGAGATGTGGAGAAGATTCTGATGCGTTTGGAGGAGGTACACCTCACTCTATCATGTACCAAATCTCGCTTTGGGATGTCAGAGATTGTGGTAGTAGGTCATCTGTGTGGTACTTTTGGGAGGCGTCCGAACCCAGAGAAGGTAGATGCTATAGCAAGGATAGCTGACTGCACCAACATCACTGAGGTTCGACGGTTCTTAGGAGCTTGTGTGTTCTTTCGTGTGAATATTCCTCATTATGCACATATTGCCGAGCCTCTATATGCACTTCTGAGAAAGGGAAGGAGGTGTACTTGGCGGCAAGAACATCATGAGACGATGGAGCAGCTGAAGGAGACTCTGAAGTCTCCACCTATACTAAGGAGGCTTAGCTACGAGAGCGGGAGACCTGTGGTACTGACTGTTGATACGAGTCCAAAGACGATTGGATGGGCCGTTGGCCAAGAAGATGCAGAAGGTGTGCGGTTTGTTTCAAGGTTTGGAGCTCGGATCTTAACAGATAGACAACGTAACTATCCTCAAGTGAAGCGTGAGTTGTGGGGAGCTGTTACTGCTATGAAGGTAGATCGAGAGTTCTTGATAGGAGCTCGTGTGATACTAGAAACAGATTGTTTGCCTTTGTTGGGTATGATAGCAAACTGCAATACACCAGACATAGCAATGCTACGATGGATTGCTTATGTCCGGAGTCTGAACCCTGAGCTAAAGCATATAGTAGGGAAAGACAATCCAGTTGCAGATATGTTGTCTAGGGCTCGTTATACATATGAAGATGAGATGTTTGCAGAGGTGGAGAATGAAGAGAAGAGAGACGTTTGGTGCCAAGTTGGTCAGCAGACTTCAGACTTGGAACCACTGCCGTTCAATGAGAGGTTCTACTCAGAAAAGTTCCACGATATTGGATTTTATCTGAGTTCGTTATCCAGGAGAGAAGGATGGAGTGATGCAGAGTTCAAGGAGATCAGACGGAAGGCGTACAGCTACCTTCTACGTGAAGGTTATATGTGGAAACGTCCGAAGAGAAGAGACGGGATGCTTGCTAGAGTGGTGGATGATCAACCGACGAAGCTGAATCTGCTGAAAGAGTTTCATGACACCTTGTGGGCTGGACACCGTGGAGTATGGGCTACTTACACGAAGATGAAGGAGCGTTA
Source organism: Asterella californica (assembly GCA_036924285.1). Lineage (NCBI taxonomy): Eukaryota > Viridiplantae > Streptophyta > Marchantiopsida > Marchantiales > Aytoniaceae > Asterella > Asterella californica. The sequence goes on along the minus strand of JAYKYS010000010.1, from coordinate 17,989,180 downwards.
GTGGTGGAAGGGTTTGTATCAAGACGTGGTGGACTTTGTTGGGTCGTGTCTACACTGCCAGTTCTACTCTAAGGTCTGTTACAGAGATGAACTTGTACCTACCTATCCACCTAGTATTCATTTTCAGTGGGTTCTTGATCTTGTGATGATGCCACCGAGATTATGGGGGATGCGTTACTTGGTGTTGGCTCGAGAGGATCTCTCCAACTATGTGGAGGGACGAGCACTACGGACGAAGACTACAGAGAATATCTGCAGGTTCGTGCTTGAAGATATCATCTGTCGTTATGGATCGGTTGGGAGATTACGTGCAGATAGAGGAGAGTTGAGAAGCGCTGAAGTGAAGGAGTTTTTTGCTCGTTATGGAATAAAGCTTCGACTCCAAACCTGCCAGTTGAGCTTATGTTGGGTCAGAAACCGATCATGCCTGCTGAAGAGTACTTTCCTACGTGGGCTACGCTACCGTGGGAAGATGGTATAAATCGTGCTTCACTCCTAAATTTACGTATAAGGCAGTTGGAGCGAAGGGAGGAGGATCTTGCTGATGCGCAGGAGAGGCTGAAGGTGGCTCGAGTCAGAAACAAGGAACATTTTGATAAGACTCACCGACTACGACCGAAGCCAATACGTGTTGGTGACTTGGTTCTGGTATATGATAGCACGTTGGAGAATCAGCATTCTACACTCCGTAAGTTCTCTCGAAGATGGTTCGGGCCTTATGTTGTGTTAGATGTGTATGAGAATGCCACCTATAGCTTGCGTGAGCTGGATGGTACTCTTTTGAAGCTATCTGTGGCTGGCAAACGTGGAAATTGTTCAAGAGACGCGGAGGGTCAGTTGAGTTATTCAACTTTCTGGAGTCAGAGCAGAGGACAACAAGAGACGAAGATGTCCATGTGTCTGAAGAGACTGAGGCGGAGGAGAGCGATGATGATGAAGATCAAACAGAAGACTGAGGAGATTGGCACATACCGGAGGATGTGCAAGTTTGGAGGGGGTGGATGTCGTGATGTGAATCATTTCACATCACGACACATCATAGTGAAGTTAAGATCTCAGAGAAGTCCGTTTTAGGAAGATGTTATATATTTTGAGTCTTAGTAGGTTGATTACCATGTTGATAGGGCTTAAGCTCATGGGTTGTATTTGCGTGTCACCCATGCACGCTTTCTAGCTGATTTAAGTTATTTTTCAGGGCTGCGTGTCGTTTTAGGTAATTTAAGTTTTACGTTGGCACTCTAGGGGGCTTGACGTGGTAGCCTATGAGTGTAGATAAGTTACCACATGGTTTAAGGCACAAAATGACAACCAAATGGAGCTATGAATTCTCATTGGTTCATTTTTGTGTTTTGTGTAACTCTAAATTTAGAAATAGAGGTCTAAAGGGGATTTCGTGCAATTTGTGAAGGCACTTCGAAATCTGAGAGCACAAGAAGATAGAGCTCGTCGAGCCAAGCACTGTCAGCGAAAAGTTTGATCGATTTGGAGCAATAAAGAAGGAGTTATGGCTGATTGAAGTTCGATTTGTGTCAGAATTGCAGCACTTTTGTTGAATTTGGGGTTTTGAGTGTCATTTGCAGCAGAATCGAGGAAATCGCTTCAAAACTTCGTGGCTGTGTTCACTGTCAACAGGGCTACGACTGTCTCCAAATGTTCATGTCAATTGAGTCAGTGAGTAATTCAGGGCGATCGCTGAAGTAGAGGGGGTCCGAAAAGCTCTCAATCTGGAGCAGCAACTTCAGAGAGCGAGATCTGGACTTCTGTGTGGAATCAGGAGGCCCAACTTCACAGGAGTGTTCATCAAGCTGTGTACTGCAAATCCTGTAAGAATTTCCCAAAGTGATTAAGCCAATTCCTTGTTATAGGTCGAAATAGCTGTCTGGGTACCAGAAACTGCCGTAATTTCTCTACTCAAAACGTTTCTACTCATATCTTAGTGCCCCGAATTGATCTGAAGCTGAGATTTCGTATGTGTATCCAGTAGAACCTCGTTTACATGTAGGAGGAGTTCTGAAGTCTGAACCTTCACATATTTCTCAATCCTGAGTGTCAAAGTTCGTCATCTGATCTTATCATTACTAGTTAAGCATGAACTTTGCTTCCTGAACTTATCAGAAGAGCCTGGAGACTTATATGAGTGTTTTCAGTATCACCTTGAGACCTGAAGCCTATCCTGTGAGTAAACCAGCCATAGCCTGAAGCTCAACGCTTTCATGAGTAGATTGAACACAGCCTTCAAGCTCATATCACAGTCAGAAGGTTCGCCCTTCCCAGGAAGACTCTCAACCCGACACCGTGCGCAGAAGCTGAAGATCATAGTGGTGGAAGAGGCATCCTTGGCTCTAGAAGATAAGGTCGACACCTCCGATCGGATTGTGGAGATGAACCCGTCTTCCGCATGAAGAAGACTGGAAGAGTTCAGTGCCTTCTTCCACTCAGAGATCCATCCCGCTATGGAGTTTATCGAGAAGAGGGCGAAGGCTCAAGAGAAGCCACTATAGTCTGGATTCGGTCTGCGCACCTTGATGCGTTAGGAAGAAGGCCAGAAGAAGGCAGAAGCGCTGGAAGCTAGTCTCCGCACCACGGAGAAGCTCGCAGCGAGGTACAAGGCGGAAGCAACCGCTTCTGCCAAGGAGCTGACCCAACTAAAGAAGAGCAACCAGGAGTTACAGACGCGTTTACAGCAGCGCGACCAAGAGGTTCTCCGAGTGCGAGGGAAGATCACCGCCCTCGCAGAGGAGAAGACGACATGGAAGACGCAGCGAGAAGACGCAGAAGCGCGAGTTGCAGCCGAGAAGATGCAACGAGAAGCAGCGGAAGCTCGTGCGTAGGAGATGCTAGCACATTCGATGGAAGCGCTTCGGAAGAAGTTCAACTTCACCGCGGGTAGGAAGTTGCTTACCTTGGCTAGAGAGTGGGACGATGAGTCCAAGACGATGTTGGTACAGTGCAAGGAGAGTATGTTCCGATACTTGGATAGACAAATAGAAGGGGTGAAGACACTCTATGGTCTTCCCTCGACTCCGTCACCGATAACTACATCTTCCCAAGCTCCAGCACCATCGACTGGATCCGAATTGGAGAAGGAGGAGTTCGACCTCGCTGTGCACTTGGTAGTGACAGCGTTGGAAGCCGAGAAGACTCCGGAAAAAGCCCCGGAAGACAAGAAGAAGAGTTGTCTTCCCAAGTATTCCGCGTGGAGGAAGCGACTTCCTCGGACCCCTATGAGGTCGCCATGGTCCTTAGTACCGAACTAATGCTCCAGAAGAGCGAGGAAGCACCAGTCGACTCCGCTTCTTAGAAGACGCTTTTGTCTTCTGAAGCCAAAGCAGAAGCCAAGGAAGAAGAAGCAGCAGGGCCAGCGAAGAACGAGGAGGAGGAAGCCACCTCCGTGTTACCTGAGGTGTTCGCAGGACTTGCTAACTTATCAGAAGCCGCAATAGGAGCTCCGGTAGGAACAGATCAGGTAAGGATTGCCACCGAGCAATCAGAGTAGATAGTAACCGACGTTGACATCCCAATTTAGTAAGACCGAACATGCTATCTTAAGGGTGGCAGTTTTTCTGTGTAAAATTAATTAGGATACCATGTGACAGCATAGGTAGCGTAAGAAACAACAAGGTGGATGGCTAATCAGGAAGAGAATTGGCTTGCATGTGGGTTGGCAGCCTTCTGACAGCGCCCATCTCTCCTTGGTGGTCGTCTCCTCTGTTCTCTCGTGGTAGACAGCTTAAGTAGGAACGAAGAGTAGAACTTGCACGCACATTAGAGACGAGACACATGACATACAATCTTCACACACTACACTCGAATGTTTGAGACATACAAATAGACTGGGATTATACCGGAGGGGTCTGCATGTTCGTTTCCAGCAGTGGATCGAAGATGTAGATAGAGATAGTGCACAGTTTAGGAACAGGGAAAGGCATCCTCGTGCAGTCCTGTTGTCTAGACTGGTGTGTCGAGGAGTAGGCGCAGGAAGTAGAGGGAGCGAGGTTCCCAACACATATGTACCTTCTTCTCAGGGAATGGATTGCTGATTTGAGTGCAGAAGCTTTGCTCGTGACTACTGGGTAGTGGGTTCCTTGAATTTACTCCCAATTGTGAATGGGAAGTGTCCTTCTTGAGTCAGCAATGGTGGAAGTGCAGCTTGGCTCGTCCAGTGGAGCACTTAGGATCCGCGTACGGATGGTCTTATGGGTAAAAGATCCCAGATGACAGAGTAGAAGGAGCAGCGAAGAGAAGAAGAAAGAAGCCTTCTTCCCACCCCAGAAGACGACATCCTCAAGTAGAAGACGGTGTAACTGTGCGCACGTTTGTTGTCTTCTTCCCCAAACTATTACAAGCAAGGATGGCTTGTTAGTCAGGATCCGGACTAGAAGCCTGTCGGAATCTTAATTTCTCCTTTTCATCTTGTTTTCTCTTGTTTGGGTTTTCCCTTCTTTCCCATCTTCTCCCATCTTCCCCATCTTCTTACCTTCTTCTAGTGAGCTTCCGAGACTTCTATTGAGCTTCCGTGAAGGTGAATGTCATTTTAGTGCTGCAGGAAGATCATTTCCGTAGGCAGAAGCCTGGGAAAGCTACAGGGGCCATACACCCTGTGATTAATCTAACCCGTTGGAATGTGAGTGAGAGAGTAAGGTGTAACAGCCGTTGCTAGTCGGCTTCTGCGAATCAGGACAGTCTTCTGGAGGTGTGAGAAGCCGAGTTGAACTCCCAGAAGGCGAGAATTGCTTCGGGAAGACGATACTGAGAAGACCGGAAGAAGTGATTTGGAAGCAAGAAGCGTGTCTTCCCGAGCTTCTCTGTGAATAGTTGTGTGATATTTTAGTTCGTAGTTGTTTGTTTAGGTCCAGAGCACCGTTTGGCGAGTCTGGAAGACGCTTGGTTTTGTGAGAAGACGGGATTTCTAGACAAAACCAGTGTGTTTGTGTGTTTGAACAGATCTTAGAACTTAGAGCAGCGTTACTTGTGCAAATCCTCTGTGGGAACGATATCTTGTATACTAAATGGGCAAAAGGAGTAATCCTGCGACACTACATATAGTGAGCATCATTTTTGGCGCCGCTGCCGGGGATTTCATCTTAGAAACTTTTGTTCTAAGCTTCCTGGATCTGTGTGCCAGTAGTTAGTTTCATTTCGAACTAACTTCGATTGTAGTTGAATGTGTTGTGGGACTCTATCTTGCTAGAAGACAGGAACCGCAACCAGAAGCTGATAAGATACATCAGGGGGAACTGGAAAAAGCCTCTTCCTTGCTTCCAAGAGTTTCTTGGAAGACTCAATCTTGGAAGACTGTAGTGAGTACAACAAGAAGCAGGAGAAGAAGACGTTCCGAACCTGTGATCGGTTGTTCAGTCCTTCGGTCTGCCGGATCTTATAGAAGAAGAAGAGGGACATCTCTTCTCAGTACTCTGGTGGATGCCTCTGACCAGAGGAAGAAGCAGAAGACGCACGGGTAAAGATCCTGAGTGGGTAAATTCACCCCAGCGAACCGCTTCTAGAGAGCAGCGGATATCCCTGAGACACCAAAGGAAAGAAGAAGAGCTCAGGAAGATCCGATCAGTAGAGTTGGAAGAACCTTCCATCTCGAGCATAATCTTTGGAGAAGACAGAAGCCAACCGGGTGATCACGTGTATAAAATAGATTTTGGTACTTGTTACTCGGAAGACGTCTTCCCAAGTGCGGAAGAAGCTTCTCTAGGTGAAGGAAGACTGGAGGAGATCGTTCCAGACGTCTCAGAAGGCGATAGCGACAGTAGTTCTGACTCAGAAGACGACCTTTGTGATTCAGACAGGCCTGGACCTTCGAGAAGACCATCTCCACCACCTGGACCTGAGGGAGGAAGAAGTTGGCAGCCGCATCAGCCGGCAGTCGACATGACTTCTCACACTCGGCAGAAGTATCATGCGTACGACGATGATGCTGACACGGATGACTTCATCACGATGTTCGAGACCATCTCTCGATCCAACAAGGAAGACTCGGATGCCGACAGACTTCGTGTATTTCTCAGTTTGATCGTAAGGAAGGGAAGGAAATGGACGAGTAAAATGTTGGATGATGGGTTAGTAATGGCCGCTTGGGCTACTCTGAAGGCAGCTTTTCTGAAAAGGTTCAGAGGAGTGGGCTATGATCGGATAACCCTCATAGAACTTCAAAGGCTCGAACGGAAGAAGAAAGAGACACTGCGGGATTACACCGAGAGGTTTGAAGACCTCCTGGATCACATCCCTCAGAACCAAGGAAGACCCGGTTATTGTGCCCAGCAAGCCGTGGACTGGTACTTGGGAGGATTGTCTCAGGATATGGAGTTGTACTGCAGAAGAGGAGGAGATGATGATTTAGTAGAAGTACAGAAGCATGCCGAGCAGTATGAAACCTCGAGCATCACTCGGAATATGACGAAAGACAGAGGGAAGAGCTCGAAGAAGTCCAAGAAATCGAAGAAGTCTTCTAGGAAGTCCAAGAAGAAGTCCAGGTCCACTGAAACTGATAACAGTGATTCAGAAGTATCCTCTACTTCTGAAGAGTCTACGGTCGAAAGTTCAGAATCTGAATCTGAACAAGAGAAGAAGACGCGGAAGAAGAAGAAGGAGAAGACACGAGCAAGGGAGGAAGTTGTGCAGAAGATGCCTCAGACTCAGATCATTCAATCTGCACCTGATCCACGGATCGACGAAGTTCTGAAATAGTTTGCCGATCTGAAGGTTCATCTTCTGAACCAGAAGGATAAGCGGAAGCAGCCAACGGCTTCTCGACCAAACCTTTGGTGCAATCTTTGCAACTCTTCCGGACACACCAGAGATCAGTGTACGCAGGACCAAGCTGTCAATTGGGCAGGCTGGGAAGAAGACGATGAGAGATATCTACACGATCCCAGTGGAGAAACCTGCTATAAGATCGAGACGATACAACCATTTACTCCTACTCCTCCCGCCCAATATAATCGTTATGTACTTAAGGATAGGGCTAGTAATGTACAGACCATGATGCCCTGGCAACCTTCTTCGTCACAACGACCTCTTAACCCTCTTCCCGGCGCATGCAACAATTATGGAGAGACAAGACACTGGTGGTCTACCTGTCCTCATCCAAGAAGACAGATTGGGCAAGTGCCCTTGTGTGAGAACTATAAGGAAGCATGTCATTTTATAGGAAATTGTCCTCAGACCCCACGACAAATGGTTAGATTTGCAGAGACCACGCCTCCTGCAGAAGCCGCATCAGCTTCTAAACTCGAGTTAGCAGTGGTACAGCACATCACGGTAGAAGAAGAAGATCCTGAGGATTGTACGGATTGTCTTCATATCGAGGAAGACGAACCAGACCCCGGGAAGCGTGAAGGAAAGGAACCTCAGCTGCAGAAGACGACTGTAGCTCAGAAGACGAAGTCACTTGGGGCAGCTTCTTCTTTCACGTTGGCGGATGATACTGTTTGGAGCCCTAACCCGGATTCAGACAGTTGGCCTCCAGAAGAAGTCTTGGATGAAGCAGTGTTCAAGGTAAGTACCAGAAGCAAAAGGAAGTCAGAATCCCGTCAGAAGGAGATCAAGAAGAAGAAGCAGCGAAAGGAGAGGTCATCTTCCCCTGAGCGACCTTCTTCTCCTACTTACGACCGAGAAGATCCGAAGTACTTTGCTCCTGACATTAGGCAAGAAGTTGAAGCGATCATGCAAGAAGAGCTAGAGAAGCGATGGAAGATAGTACAGCAGCTTCCTACACCGACTACGGCAACCCCTGTCGCACGGGAACAGCCCCCAGTCAAGAGAAGACACCATTATGGTCTTCCACCCAAGGAAGCAACTACTACATCTTCTCTATTGGAAACACCAGTCACTCTTCTGAAGCGATCCCCTTACGACTTCTTGCGAGACTTGTGGAATCAGAAGACGGATGTAACCTTCCAACAGCTGTTGGATGACAACGCTGGTTATAGGAAGTTGTTACAATCCGTGCTTCGAGGATCGAGGAAGAGGAGGACAGCTAAACTTCCCAAGAGCACCCCGATCCTAAGGATAGAGCATGAGGACTTGGGAGCCCCAGAATGATATGGAGATCCATGGCTGTCTTTTGAAGAAGGTACCCATTGATTCTGGCTCCGGAGTTAACATCATGACTGAAGAAACGGCGCATGCCCTAGGCTTCACTGAGTTCCAGCCTACTCCGAGAATCCTCAGAATGACAGACCAGACCAGAAGAAGACCTTTGGGGCAACTGAAAGATGTCTTGACGATAATTGGAGGAGTATCTTTTTACCTCACTTACATCATTTTGCGACTTGTAGCTAGGGTTGGATATCAGGTGTTGATAGGAAGACCATGGCTGTATGCTGCAAATGTAAATACTGATTGGAGAAGACATCGTTTGAGATTTCTCAATCCTACACCCAAGCCAGGTGAGAAGACCAAGGTCTCACTTCCTTGGATCAAGATTGGACACCAAGGTGAAACTCCTTCTACGACAGAGGGATACACTTCAGAAGACTCAGCTGCGTCTTCTGACAATGATGAATGATATAATGAGTTTGTGGTGAATAACTTGTGTACTACAGAAGTAGAAGAGATAGCAGAGGAAGTGATCTGTCGATACATTGAGTGCTACGAAGTTGCAGAAGAAGAGCTTCCAGAAGACGAAGATGCCGTCTTCCCTTCGGAAGATCCGACAGTCGGTCTTCCAGAAGACGAAGATACCGTCTTCTCTTCGGAAGATCCGATAGTTGATCTTCCAGAAGACGAATCTGAACCAGAAGAAGCTCCCAAACCGGAATACTTTGGTGCTAGTGAGTACAATCATACTGAAGGAATGGTAAACCCGGATGATCTTCAAGAAATGGAGGTTGCTCCTAGGAAGAAGCTGAAGCTTTCCAAGGTGATCGAGGACCAACAGTTGGAAGACTTTCGAGAACTTCTGACAGAGTTCCAGGATGTCTTCGCATGGATCATAGAAGACATGAAGGGCATACCTCGAGAGTTGAGATAGCATCGCATTGACTTGCTGGAGGGCGTTGTTCCTACACGGCGGAGGCAGTATCGGCTCAACCCCAAGTACTTGCTTCTGGTGAAGGACCAGATCGACCAATACCTGAAGGCGGGAGTCATCTTCCTAGTGCTTAGCAGTGAGTGGGTAGCTCCTGTTGTCATCGTGCCGAAGAAGCAGACCGGGAAGATCCGAGTGTGTCAGGACTTCCGAAAGCTGAACTTGATCACGAAAAAGGATCATCATCCTTTATCATTCACTGACTCTGTGTTAGACCAGGTAGCATGACATGAGTTCTACAGCTTCCTGGATGGGTATTCTGGGTACAACCAAGTTTCAATCAGAGAAGAAGACAAGTCGAAAATCACTTTCACTACTGATTGGGGCACGTACGCGTACAATCAAATGCCGTTTGGTTTGTGCAACGCGTCCGCCACATTCTAGAGATTGATGATTACAATCTTCAAGGAGTATCTTCGCACTTTCATGGAGATCTTCTTGGATGATTTTTGTGTGTTTGGATCGAAAGAAGACCACCTGATATTTCTGAGGAAGTGTTTTTTGAAGTGTAGAGAACATCATTTGGCTCTTCACCCTGAGAAGTGCTTCTTTGGTATGTCAAAAGGAATTTTGCTAGGACATAGGATTTCTGGAAGAGGTATAGAAGTCTACTATGCTAAGGTAGAAGTCATCATGAAACTTCACCCACCTGCTAACCTGACTCAGTTGAGAAGCTTCCTGGGCAACGTATGATACTACAGGAGGTTTTATTGATAGATACGCGGAGGTAGCAGGAAGACTTACCAAGTTGTTGAAGAAGGACGAACTTTACATTTGGTCTTCTGAGCAGCAGGAAGCATTCGAAGAAATGAAGAGGCTTCTGTCGGAATCCCCTGTCCTAAGGCCACCTGATTGGGAGAGAGTCTTCCACATTTATGTGGATGTTTCTGCTTTTGCCAAAGGGGTGGTATTGAGTCAGAAAGATGAGAAGAAGAAGGATTATCCCATCTACTACGCGGGAAGACAACTCAGTGATGCAGAGAAGAAGTACTCTACAACTGAAAGGGAGTGTCTCGGCATGATTTACTCATGTAGAAAGTTTAAGCACTATCTTCTGGCCAACCCGTTTGTCTTCTATGTGGATCATTTTTCTTTGAAACATCTTGTGAAGAAGGTAGATTTGTCTGGTAGGATAGCTAGGTGGATTCTTCTACTCCAGGAATTTACTTACACCGTTGAGTACAGAGCTGGAAGACATCATGTTAATGCTGACTACCTATCTAGATTAGAGACGCAACGACGAGAAGATGAAGTGGAAGACGAGTTCCCTAACGAGAAGCTGTTTTCAGTTTTCGCAGAGACACTTTCATCTGAGGGAGGGCGTATCGCCTGCTTCCCAGAAGACGAGATTAGATCTTCTGATCATGTTTTTGCGACTTCCACAGAAGAGTCGATCTTCAAGGACTTGAGGAAGTTCTTGGAAGACCAACAGTATCCCGAGGGATTGGATGTGGAGCAGAAGGCTGTCTTCTTACACAAGGCGGGTCCCTATGTCATCTTCCAAGGTATCCTGTTCAGGAAGGGACATGACGAGAAGCTAAGAAGATGTCTTGAGCCCTCAGAGATTAAGCTTGTGATCACGGGTCTTCACTACGAGGATGCTGGGGTCACTACGGGCTGAAGATCACAGTGAAAAAGATGTTGGACGCCGGATACTGGTGGCCGACCATGTACAAGGACACTTTTCAGGAGATCAGGAAATGTGATGCGTGCTAGAGGGTGGGAAGACCGACAGCTACTACTAGGTGGGCTCTTACTCCCATTCTTCCGCTTGCTCCTTTTGAAAAGTGGGAAATCGACTTTGTGGAGCCTATCGCCCCGGTGGCTAGAAGAACACGAGCACGGTATATTTTAATAGCTACCGACTATACTACCAAGATGGTGGAAGCGAAGCCACAAGGAAGAACGATGCCGTAGTGGTAGTCAGGTTCCTTTGGGCACAACATCATCACTCGATATGGATGTCCGCTGGAATTGATATCAGATAGGGGTACTCATTTCTTAAACGAGACTATTTCCCTCCTGGCCCAATACTTCAGGATAAAGCATCGGAAGACGACACCGTACAACCCGAAAGCGAACGGACTGACAAAGAAGTCGAATGGTCTTCTGTGTAACATCCTGAATAAGGTAACTGTTAACCATGCGTATGATTGGGACACGAAATTACCATCTGTGTTATGGGCTTTCAGAATTTCACCCAAAGTCACGACCCAGAAGACACCTTTCTACCTAACTTATGGCATGACACCTATTGTGCCCATCGAGTTAGAGGTCTCTACTTACCGGTTAGCCATAACCGAACGTATGGGAGAAGAAGAGAGCCAGGAGCAGCATCTTCTGAACCTTCGTAGAGTTCGAAGAAGACAAGAATGCAGCTTTGGAGAAGACGTACGAAGTACAAGCGCAACGTAAGGTGAACTATGATGGCAAGCTGAAGAAGGTGACCGTCGTGGATGGGGACTTGGTTCTTCTCTATGACAATCGACATATTAAGTTCCCTTGGAAACTTCATCTTCGCTGGATGGGTCCTTACCGAGTCTTGGAAGTCTTCGACAACGGCTCCTTGCAGTTGGAAGAGCTAGACGGTACGTTGATGACCACTCGTGTAAATGGGTGACGTGTCAAGAGGTACTGGACGTGAACAGAAGTGCTGAAGCACTGATGTTTGTGGGGACCCAAACATGTGAGGGTGGGCGTATGTGGTGCCCACAAATTACAGGATTCACAAATTTTTGAAATTTTTGAGATTAATAACTTATTTGTATAACTGAAGAAGCGTTGTTACTTAAGATTACGGCTTCCTTAGCAGGAAGATGACCTTAAGGGCTGTTTGTAATAATAAGTTGACTTCTTCGGAAGACGACCGTCTTCCGAAGAGCGTCTTCTCGGTGATGTTTTCGGAAGACGGAAGACGGCGGAAGACACGCATCTTCCGGAAGATGGCAACCATGGAAGCTTAACCACGTAAGGAGTAGATGCACCTACCAGGTAGCACCGAATCGGTTAGGTAGGTCAGGAGGGTCGAAACCCCTAAACTGCAGGGAAGATACGCAGGAAACGCATTAGCACAGAAACCTACCTGCTTCCCGCATCGAGAGACTAGAGACCGAGAAGATCGATTCAGGCAGCGAGTTGATTTGAGTGAGGAAACCAGCGAGTGAAATCGAGTGAGGTTAGGATCGATTCGAAGCTAGAAGAAAGACGAAGTCAAATTGTTGAGCGCAGAAGAGTGTCGAGCTGAAGACGGTTTTCTGTGAGCTCCCGGAAGCTGACATTGGAGGGTGGCTGAGTGGAATCGAAGGTGGAATTGAGGCGTAGCCAGAAGTTGATAGATGAAGCAACCTCGTGGGGTCGCATTGGAGCTGGAACCAGAGCCAGAAGCGCGCGGAAGATCGAAGACAGCTCGGGAATTCGACAGAAGACAGTAGAGGTTCTTCCCATGTTCTCTTCCCTTCCCCACTGCTTCTCGTCTTTGTTCGGTATCCCTCGCGCTTCCCCGGTGGTTTGCAGGCAACCTGATCGATCAATACCCCCATCCTTATTTTCCTATTGTGACATTGGGCGCAGAAGCGCTACCCAATTTCTGTCAGACATCTTCTTGCTTCTTCTCGAGTTCAATTCGAGCTTCCCTACCCATATTCCTCAAATTGGAGATCCTAGCTATCAATTTCCCTACCCAACCATCCCTCTACCCCTGAAACCTTGAACAGAAGACGCTTCGGAAGATTTGAACATCTTCGGAAGACGCTTCTGAGATTGGAACATCTTCGAAAGCTTGATGTCTTCGGAAGCTAGACATCTTCGGAAGCCTGACTGTCTTCGGAAGACCGACTATATACAATTCGTATCAAGGGTGGATTTGCTTTGCTTTGGTATTAAGAGAGACTTGGTACGAATCCTGAGTGGCGTGGTGAGTTGTTTTGTTATTTCGAGAAGTTGGAAGGCGGGAACTAGGTCTGTGCCTCCCGGTCTTCCAAGCTTCTCAAATCCACATCTTCCTAGAGAGACTAGAAGACTGAAAGGGCTGGCAAAATGCGCGAGAAGACGTGAGGGTCCATTTCGTGTCCCTTCTGTCCGACCCATAGCAGCTCATTCCTTCTTCTTCCCGAACTTAGGAGAGAGTCGTGAGAAGTCTTGCTGGCAGAATCTGGAGAGAATTGTCGAGGGTCATGTCTTCCCACGAGCAGCAAGCTTCTTCTGAGTGTGTATGAGAGGTGAGAAGTCAGAAGAACAGAGTGCCAATGTCTTAGTCTGTTGTGAGGATAGATTGCGCGTAGGAAGAAGAAGACAGGTGAGACCAGTGAAGGGAAGCCTGACTTCGGGAGGTCTTCTGAGAAAGACACTGAATCGGAAGCTGTCCTGGGAGTCTTCTCAGAGGCCACTGTCACCGCAGGAGCCCGCGACCATCTTCTGAACCTGTTATGCACTCTACATTTCGTGAATCTTGTATCTTCTGATAGGAAGTAGGATGTAATGCAAGGTGGGTTGTCTTCTTGGTAATCCATGCGAGGACTTGCTTAGTTAGGATTGTTTGGATATAGTTCGGAAGACGATGGCTATTTAAGAAAGTACTGTTAGAATCCCGGAAGACGGAGTAGCTGTCTTCTGGAAGACTAGTTTCGTCTTTTGAGAAGTAGAAGCTAGACTATGGGCACTTGGGAAGGATTGAGCCTTCAGCTCACAGTAAACACGTGTGGCTTAGTGCAACAGAGTTTCCCAGTATGTCGATGCATCCGCGAGGATTGGTGTTACCAGCGGCAGAATTGACCGAGGCCTCACCCTTCATCGAGGAGTTGGGTCTCGACTTCTTCCTATGGAACTAGAACCTTACCGACCAGGGTCTTCTGAAGGAGGTTTGGGCAGCGTTACCGCCATGCAACCGTGTATCTGCGAAGGCAGGAGCAGCTCGTGGAAGACCATCTTCCTGGACCGAAGATTGGTGGCGCATGGCCTTTCACAGGTCAGAAGAGGAGCACCAAGGTTATTGGTACGAGAAGAAGATCTCACCCATAATCTCAGGACAGTGGCACTTGTCTAGGAGCACCACTTGTCTCTTCCTGGAAGAAAGGCAAGGGAGAAACGGATGGAAGATCGAATCTTACCGGGAGCCGAAGAAGCGACTTCTGACGAAGCTATTTCTGCATTTCTTTCCCAAGGAGAAAACGCAGAAGACAAGGTATCTTGGAGATCAAGACGTAGCGTTCTTGGAAGCAGTGTGTGCCGGAGAGAGTGTCAACTGGGGGACGTACATTCACGCCTACGTGCAGACAGAGCTGGCATACTTAGGTACTCCAGCAGGAGGACATCTCACTCCATTCTTCTGTTACATGTACGTGGCCAAAGGGATCTCACGGAAGATCAGCTGGCAAGGTACAGACCAACAGGAAAGCGCGAGGAGAAGGAGGAGAGCTTGGGAGAAGACGACCGAGCAGCAGCAATGACTCCCCCGTCCACCTTGATGCCGTAGACAAGACCCGGTACTCATCAAAAGACGCTTCTGGTGAGAGAAGACGACTCTAGTGGGTCGGAAGACGCCACGCCTCCAAGGAAGATGGGTCCTAGAAGTGTACCTAGGAAGTCCACCTCTCTCATTCATTCGAGATCGGAGTCAGACTCACCGGAGGAGTTCTTGAGTACCAGACCGGAGTAGAAGACCGCTTCTACCACACCAAGGAATCTTCCGAAGACTCTAGAAGACGACGGATGGATGGGTACCCCTACTGCGAAACGAAGAAGCGCAGTAAAGAGGACCGCTTCTATCTCAGGGAGGGATTTTCCACCCCGGAAGACGAGAAGAGTAACTTCTCCCCCTGTGCAAAAGCAGAAGACGACAACAGCAGACGAGGCATCCTTGCCTCTAGGGAAGAAGGAAAGCACCTCCGATCGGATTGTGGAGATGAACTTGTCTTCCGCAGGAAGAAGACTGGAAGAGTTCAGCGCCTTCTTCCACTCAGAGATCCAGCCAGCTATGGAGTTGCTGGAGAAGAGAACGAAGGCTCAGGAGAATCCCTTGCAACCTGGATTCAGTCTGCGTTTCCTGATACAGCAGGAAGAGGGCCAGAAGAAGGCAGAAGCACTGGAAGCTGACCTTCACATCACGGAGAAGCTCGCAGCAAAGTTCAAGGAAGAAGCAGCCGCTTCTACCAAGGAGTTGGTGCAGCTTCGGAAGAGCAACCAGGAGTTACAGGCACGCTTGCAGTAGCGCGATCAGGAGGTTCTCTGAGTGCGGGAGAAGATCACCGCCCTCGCAGAGGAGAAGACGACATGGAAGATGCAGCGAGAAGCCGCAGAAGCGCGAGTAGAAGTCGAGAAGACGCAGCGGGAAGCAGCGGAAGCTCGTGCGCAGGAAATGCTAGCACAGTCGGTGGAGGCGCTTCAGAAGAAGTTCAACTTCACCGCGGGTAGGAAGTTGCTTACCCTGGCTAGAGGATGGGACAACGAGTCCAAGACAATGTTGGTGGAATGCAGGAAAGCATGTTCAGGTATTTGGATCGGCAGATAGAGGGAGTGAAGACACTCTATGGTCTTTCCTCGCTTCCGACATCCGCAACTGCATCTTCCCAAGTCCCAGCACCATCAACTGGATCCGAACTGGAGAAGGAGGAGTTCGACCTCGCTGTGCACTTGGTAGTAACAGCGTTGGAAGCCGAGAAGACCCCGGAAGAAGCCCCGGAAGACAAGATGTCTTCTGGAAGACAACAAGACGAGCCGTCTTCCTAGGTATTCCGTGTGGAGGAAGCGACTTCCCCGGATCCCTATGAGATCGCCATGGTCTCTAGTGTCACACCAATGCCTCAGAGGAGCGAGGAAGCACCACCCGACTCCGCTTCCCAGAAGATGCTTCCGTCTTCTGAAGCCAAAGCAGAAGCCAAGGAAGAAGCAGCAGCAGCGACAGCAAGGCCAGCGAAGAACGAGGAGGAGGAAGCCACCTCCGAGGTGTTCGCAGGACTTGCTAACTTATCAGAAGCCGCATTAGGAGCTCCGGTAGGAGCAGATCAGGTAGGGATTGCCACCGAGCAATCAGAGTAGATAGTAACCAACGTTGACATCCCAATTTAGTAAGACCGAACATGCTATCTTAAGGGTGGCAGTTTTTCAGTGTAAAATTAGTTAGGATACCATGTGGCAGCATAGGTAGCGTAGGAAACAACAAGGTGGATGGCTAATCAGGAAGAGAATTGGCTTGCATGTGGGTTGGCAGCCTTTTGACAGCGCCCATCTCTCCCTGGTGATCGTCTCCTCTGTTCTCTTGTGGTAGACAGCTTAAGTAGGAGCAAAGAGTAGAACTTGCACACACATTAGAGACGAGACACATGACATACAGTTTTCACACACTACACCCGAATGTTTGAGACATACGCATAGATTGGGATTATACTGGAGGGGTCTGCATGTTCGTTTCCAGCAGTGGATCGAAGATGTAAATAGAGGTAGTGCACAGTTTAGGAATAGGGAACGGCATCTTCGTGCAGTCCTGTTGTCTAGACTGGTGTGTCGAGGAATAGACGCAGGAAGTAGAAGGAGCGAGCTTCACAACACCTATGTACCTTCTTCTCGGAGAATGGATTGCTGATTTGAGTGCAGAAGCTTTGCTCGTGGCTACTGGGTAGTGGGTTACTTGAATTTACTCCCAACTGTGCATGAGAAGTGTCCTTCTTGAGTGGCGGTGACTGTCAGCAGTGGTGGAAGTGCAGCTTGGCTCGTCCAATGGAGCACTTAGGATCCGCGTACGGATGGTCTTATGGGTAAAGGACCCCAAATGACAGAGTAGCAGGAGCAGCGAAGAGAAGAAGAAAGAAGCCTTCTTTCCACCCTAGAAGACGACATCCTCAAGTAGAAGACGGTGTAACTGTGCGCACGTTTGTTGTCTTCCTCCCCAAACTATTACAAGCAAGGATGGCTTGTTAGTCAGGATCCGGACTAGAAGCCTGTCGGAATCTTAATTTCTCCTTTTCATCTTGTTTTCTCTTGTTTGAGTTTTCCCTTCTTCCCCATCTTCTCCCATCTTCCCCATCTTCTTACCTTCTAGTGAGCTTCCGAGACTTCTATTGAGCTTCCGTGAAGGTGAATGTCGTTGTAGTGCTGTAGGAAGACCATTTTCGTAGGCAGAAGCCTGGGAAGGCTACAGGGGGCATACACCATGTGATTAATCTAACCCGTTGGAATGTGGGAGAGAGTAAGGTGTAACGGCCGTGCTAGTCAACTTCTGCGAAGCAGGAGCTGTAAACCCTTCACGATCTCATCGATCAACTACCCCCTGATCTCTCAACCACCACGATCGTCATCGATGAATCTGCAAATGTCGGGCCTGTCTCTCACTCAAGGATCACCTCTGATGGCTTTGATGGAAGCACACCTTGAATCTTGAAGGGAAAAATGTTAAGTTCACTCATTCATACACCCACAAACTTATCAACTAAAAATCTCCATAAACTCATCAACTAAAATCCTCCATTCTAACAACGTCTCTCAAGTTCTCACATGTTAAAAATATCCCACACTCTCTATATTACTCAAGTTGTCATTACGACGATGTGAAAACAAGGATGAGGAGCTCTTCTCTACTCCTCTATTTATACATTCTAGGTTTTTACTTTGGTACCCTTCGGTAACTCAGCCGTAACTACTTTTACCGGTTTTACTAAGATATTACTTAAGGTAAAAGCATTAATCACATGGGCTTCTTATGTTTTCACATGGGCTTATTCCTTCAAAGTCAACAACTTCTAGAAGGATTCTGGAATATTCTCAAGGAATCTCGAATTTCCACCCCCCTCTACACTAGGACCCACTAAAAAGAAAACATGTGGAATCTCTTCTTGTTTTTAATGCACACAAAGTCCACAAGTTTAATCCAACCACTAATATCAAGTCAAGAAGGAGATAAGGGATACTTTCCACCTCCTTTCTACCTTTTAGACAAGAGGACAAGATAGTAGTGCTCACTCTTTAGGAAATATCTGAATTCTGTCAAAAGTACAGCTAAGTTTAACCATAATTAACTTTAGCTAGTCATGACTAACTTGATACCTCCTTAAAGTACTTGGGCAGCAAATAAACATTCTCAACACTTAGTTATAACTAAATACCTAACTAATAGACAAACTTCCTGTGTGTAACATAGGTCGTTACATTTTATCCCCGGACTAAATTTTTGCTCCGTCCTCGGAGTGAAGAGAGAACTTTCGTCGATGAAACAACTTCAACTTGTCATGATTTACCCGATCTGTAACGACCTATGTTACACATAGGAAGTTTGTCTATTAGTAAGGTGTTTAGTTATAACTAAGTGTTGAGAATGTTTATTTGCTGCCAAAATACTTTAAGGAGGTATCAAGTTAGTCATGACTAGCTAAAAGTTAGTTATGATTAAACTTAGCTGTACTTTTGGCAGAATTCAGATATTGGCTAAAGAGTGAGCACTACTATCTTGTCCTCTTGTCTAAAAGGTAGAAAGGAGGTGGAAAGTATCCCTTATCTCCTTTTTGACTTGATATTAGTGGTTGGATTAAAGTTGTGGACTTTGTGGGCATTAAAAACAAGAAGAGATTCCACATGTTTCCTTTTTAGTGGGTCCTAGTGTAGAGGGGGGTGGAAATTCGAGATTCCTTGAAAATATTCCAAAATCCTTCTAGAAGTTGTTGACTTTGAAGGAATAAGCCCATGTGAAAAGGTAAAAAGCCCATGTGATTAATGCTTTTATCTTAAGTAATATCTTAGTAAAACCCGGTAAAAGTAGTTACGGCTGAGTTACCAGAGGGTATCAAAGTAAAAACCTAGAATGTATAAATAGAGGAGTAGAGAAGGGCTCCTCATCCTTGTTTTCACATGTCGTAATGACAACTTGAGTAATATAGAGAGTGTGGAATATTTTTAGCATGTGAGAACTTGAGAGAGGTCGTTAGAATGGAGGATTTTAGTTGATGTGTTTAAGGAGATTTTTAGTTGATAAGTTTGTGGGTGTATGAATGAGTGAACTTAGCATTTTTCCCTTCAAGATTCATGGTGTGCTTCGATCAAAGCCATCAGAGGTGACCCCTGAGTGAGAGACATGTCCGACATGTTGCAGATTCGTGGATGACGATCGTGCAGATTGAGAGATGGGGGGGGTTAGTTGATCGATAGGACCGCGGAGGGTTTACATTTTTGGTTCCGTTGTCGAGACCTCACTTGAAGGGATCATTGAAAATGTTTAGAGTTCAGTTCTATATTAGACAAAAAGAGATTATGAGAGAACACATGGAGAGAACGTTGGGAGGAGAGAGAGCTAACGCGATGTTAGCAACATTAGAACCTTTCGTGTATCCCGTAGTGATATATGACGCGTTCGAAGTCATTCTTTACATCTTGTTCACTTAGAAAGGGTTTGAGGAGAAGGTGCAACAAGAGTTGTAGAGAAAGGAGGAGAGAAAACTTATTAGAGGAGAGAAATTTATGAGTTTAGAAATTCTGCTCTCTGGAAAATTTGTACAGTCGCTGTCAACTTTTCTGTGAATTTTATTTTCCTAAGAAACTTTGCAGTGTTTTTGAGTGGCTGATAAGCTATCTAGGAAAAAAGAAATCATAGGAAAAGGTGGTCTAGAGAAGGAGCAATGAATTTTCAAAGTTGAGGGGGTTTATTCGTGAGAGTTGAGGAATTCTGTTCTTTGGAAAAAGTTTACAGTCAGTGTCACATTTTTTGTGAATTTTATTTTCCTGAGAAACTTTCCAATGTTTTAGAGTGGCTGATAAGCTATCCAGGACAAAATAAATCATGAGAAGATGAGGTCTGAAGAGGGAGAAATAATTTTTCAAAGTGGAGGGGGTTGACAACCATGAGGGAAGTGAAAATATACAAATTTCAGTTCTCTAAAAATTTGTACAGTCATCACCATCTCTTCTGATTAGGGAAGTTTCTGTTGAAACTTCATGATTTAGTAGCTTGGAGGTTGAGCTACTGCAGACCACAAAAATCTTGAGAGATCTCTTACCAACTAAGAGATATACGTTTCGACATACAAGGAGGTCTTGAAGATACTTCATGGGGATTCCAGTTCGAGTGCCGAGGTGGAAGAAGAGACGTTGTCGTGCTACTTGGCGGCTACATGCTTGACTTCTACTCCGACGCTTGAGTTTAGTAGTTCAAGAAGTTAGCTCATATTACTTCTAGTCCTTTATACATATGTTTGACACCTTTGCATATGGTGTTGACACTATTGTGTTATATATTTTGAGTCTTAGTAGGTTGATAGTATGTTATCTATCTTGTTCAAGCACTCTTGCGCTTGTGCAAATGATATCATGCTTGTCTATGTTGTGAAAGTACATAACTTAGGATTTCCATGCTGATAGAGGTTTAAGCTCATGGGTTGTACTTACTTGTCGCCCATGCACGCTTTCTAGATTGGTTAAGTTATCTTTTAGGGTTACGTGTTATTTTACATGCCTTCGTGTGAAGTTTAAGATTTACACTGGCACTTTAGGTGCTGACGTGGTAAAGTTCAGTTACCACGTGGATTAGGGCACTAAAGGACAACCAAGTGGAGCTATGAACTCTCATTGGTCTGTTTTTGTCTTTAATTTAACTCTAAATTTAGAAATAGAGCTCTAAAGGAGAGTTCGAGCATTTGGTGAGGAGACTTATATTCAGGGTATGATCAGTTTCAGTTATCCTCTGAGAGTAGAGACTTGACTACAATGAGGACACCTTTGGGATTACTGAGGATGTGCACCTTGCCACAAGGTGCTACCAATTCTGTAGCACATATGATGAATGGCATGAACAAAGTTTTGAGGGATTTCATTCCTGAAAAAACTATACCATTCTTTGATGATGTGCCGATCAAAGGGTGTGCTGAGGAGGAGAAGAATGAGGTAATGGATCAGAGGGGGTGCCGTAAGTTTGTTGCAGATCACATAGCTGATTGTGATAAGATACTGAGTCGACTGGAGGAGGTTCATTTGACTTTATCAGGAGCAAAGTCTATATTTGGAGAACAAGAGGTGTTGATTGTGGGGCACCTATGTGGATCTTATGGTCTGAAACCTTGTCCGAACAAGATTGATGCCATTCGAAGGATGAAGGAGACATGTGGGTCAGTTACCGAGGTGAGAAGGTTTTTAGGTGCATGTGTGTTTTATCATATATGGATTCCACACTTTGCTCATGTAGCAGATCCGTTGTACAAGCTGCTGAGGAAGGGGCAAAGATTTCAGTGGCAAGAGGAGCAAAGCGAGTCTATGAGGAAGTTGAAAGATCTTTTGGCTTCACCACCAACTCTACGAAAGGTAACATATGAGTTGGACAGATCTGTTATCCTTACTGTTGATACTAGTCCTATTGGCATTGGATGGGCTATAGGACAAGATGATCAGGATGGAAATAGATATGTGGTGCGTTTTGGTGCTAAGGTATTAAGTTCACGGCAGAGAGACTACCCTCAGGTCAAGAGAGAACTATGGGGAGTAGTTACTGCGATGAAGAGTGACAAGGAATACTTGATAGGAGCACCTGTGGTTGTGGAGACAGATTGTTTACCTCTCTTGGGAATGATCACTAGCTGTACAACTCCAGATATTGCTATGTTGAGGTGGATAGCATATATCAAGTCCTTAAACCCAGAGTTTAGACATATTACAGGAAAAGACAATCCTGTGACAGATATGTTATCAAGGGCTAGGTACTACGATGAGAAGGAAATGATAGATGACCAGGAGGATGTGGGAACAGAGTTCTATTCTAGTGTTCTTGCTAGAAAGGATAGAAGTTGTTTTGCAGCTCCATTGGAGTTATTTGAGGAAACTATGTATGATGGTGAGTGGTTGGATCTTGGGCGCTATTTGAGTTCATTGGAAAGACAAGAAGGCTGGTCTGATGCAGATTTCAAGAGGATCCGTAGAACAGCTTATGGGTACTTTTTATATGGAGGACATCTATGGAAGCGCTCTAAGCTACAAGGAGGTGTACCACAGCGGGTGGTATGTGACCTAGAATTGCAGCAGAAGCTGATCAAGGAGTTCCATGAGAGTCTATGGGCCGGTCATAGAGGAGTTTGGGCTACATTTGCCAAGATAAAGGAGAAGTATTGGTGGAAGGATATGTATAAGGATGTAGTACAGTTTGTTTCATCCTGTATATCTTGCCAGATGTATTCCAACGTACGTCATCGTGATGGATTGCATCCTACTTATCCTTTAGCCATTCATTACAAATGGGTAGTTGATCAGTAACTATGCCATTTGGACTCGGACAAATGAGGTATCTAGTCTTGGCTAGAGAAGATCTATCTAACCAAGTCGAAGGCCGTGCCCTGAGGACAAAGACCACTGCTAGTGTCTGCCGCTTTCTACTTGAAGATGTTATTTGTAGGTATCACTGGATTCACAAGAAGCAGTTGAGTTCTTCAAGCGATTGGGAATCAAGTTGGCATTAACCACTGCTTACAATCCTGAAGGGAATGGCAAGAGCGAAAGAGGTCATCCGCCAATCATCAAAGCTTTGGTAAAAGCTTGCAAGGGTAAGATCCGTGAATGGCCTAGACTGCTACCGTTTGCTTTATGGGCAGACCGTACAACTCATAGTACCGTTACAGGTTACATGCCAACAGAATTGATACTAGGACAAAAACCTGTGATGCCGATTGAAGAGAGGTTGTGCCTACTTGGAATGTTTTGCCATGGGAAGATGGTAGAAGTACGGAGGATCTTCTTGCATTAAGGATCCAGCAGTTAGAACGAAGACTTGAGGATGTTGCCAAAGCTGTCGAAAGATTAAAGATTGCTAGAGAGAGAAACAAAGAAAGATTTGATAGAACGCATAGATTACGACCCAAACCAGTTAAAGAAGGTGATTGGGTGTTAGTCTATGATAGTAGTCTTGATAATCAGCATAGCACTATCAGGAAGTTCTCCAAGAGATGGTTTGGACCTTATGTGATGTTAGAATTTTATGATAATGCCACATACTCCTTGAGAGAGTTAGATGGTGCAGTGCTCAAGATACCAGTCGCAGGAAAGAGAATCAAGCTCTTTAGGAGGAGAGGGGAGGACCAAAACGTTGCAAAGTTTACGAATGATGAAGCTGAAGACTCAATGCAGGTTGAAGATGAGTTTGAAGCCGAAGCTGAAGAGTCTTGATCTGGATGGCACATACCGGAAGATGTGCAGGTTCAGAGGGGGTGGATGTTGCGCTACTTGGCGGCTACATGCTTGACTTCTACTCCGACGCTTGAGTTTAGTAGTTCAAGAAGTTAGCTCATATTACTTCTCGTCCTTTATACATATGTTTGACACCTTTGCATACGGTGTTGACACTATTGTGTTATATATTTTGAGTCTTAGTAGGTTGATAGTATGTTATCTATCTTGTTCAAGCACTCTTGCGCTTGTGCAAATGATATCATGCTTATCTATGTTGTGAAAGTACATAACTTAGGGTTTCCATGCTGATAGAGGTTTAAACTCATGGGTTGTACTTACTTGTCGCCCATGCACGCTTTCTAGATTGGTTAAGTTATCTTTTAGGGTTACGTGTTATTTTACATGCCTTCGCGTGAAGTTTAAGATTTACGCTGGCACTTTAGGGGCTGACGTGGTAGCCTTTGAGTGAAGTTCAGTTACCACGTGGATTAGGGCACTAGAGGACAACCAAGTGGAGCTATGAACTCCCATTGGTCTGTTTTTGTCTTTAGTTTAACTCTAAATTTAGAAATAGAGCTCTAAAGGAGAGTTCGAGCATTTGGTGAGGGGACTTCGAAATCTGAGGGCACAGGAGGGTAGAGCTCGTCATGCCAAGCACATCCAGTGAAATTTTCGATCGATTTGAAGCAATAAAGACGAAGTTATGATCAATTGAAGTTCAAATTGTGTCAGAATTGAATCACTTTTGTTGGATTTAGGGTTTTCAGTGTCACTTGCAGTAGATTTGAGGAAATTGCTTCAAAACTTCGAGGTTGTGTTCTCTGCCAGCAGAGCTACGATTTCCCAAAAAGTTTCATATCGATTGAGTGACTAAGTAATTCAGGGCGGCCGCTGAAGCAAGAGGGGTCTGAAAAGCTCTTAATCTAGAGCAGCGACTTCAGAGGAGGAGATCTGGAGTTCTGTGTACATTCAGGAGTCCCAATTTCACAGGGGTGTTCAGCATCCTGTAGACTTCAAATACTGTGAGAATATTTGAAATTGATCAAGCCAATCTTCTGTTATAGGTCGAAATAGCCATCTAGGTACCAGAAATTGCCGTAGTTTTCTTGCTCAAAACTTTTCTGTTCATATCTCCGTGTCAGAATTTGATCTCAGGCTGAAACTTCGTCTGTGAGTTCAGTAGTACCTCATTTGCATGTAGGGAAGTTTAGAAGTCTAAACCTTCATAGTTTTCCTCTCCGTGAGTGTCAAAGTTCACCGCCGGATCTTATTACTGCCAGCTAGACCTGAATTTCGCTTTTGAGTATATTACTAGATTTTACACATCTGTGTGAGTGTTTATAGCCCCTGTTGTAACATGGAAGCCAACCTCTTGAGTGAACAACCACAGCCAGAAGCCCGGTGCTTTCCTAGGTAGACGGATCACACTCCGACAACGTTTAGGAGTTCGAACAGAGACGGAGAAGTCCAAGTTAAGTATAGATGAGTTATGAACACGCATCTATAGCACGTGGGGTGCCCTCTTTACCCTATACCAAGAAGCTTCCGCGACCATTGGCACAGATTTGAAGAAAGCCGAGTTTAAAGCATTATTCACTGTGGAGGCCACAAATGCTCCTGGTGAATTAGAGTTGGATCCTTACAAGAGTGAGTTCAAGATGTCTGTTGTGATAAGTACAAACAATGGTGAGGAGGATCATATCTTCGCTAGTTAATTTTAGATTAGATTTTATTTCGTGTATAGCATGTATAATACACGATTTTCAATATAAAGCTCGGAAGAGTTAAGAAAGTGATGTAGAATTATTTTCCTCTATGATATTTTGTCCACTTAATGGTTGAGAAGGTGCAACATGAGTGGAAATTCAAAAGATTGGAAAGTTAGACTTAGAAACCTTCCTCAAGGTTTAGATGTCATAGTAAGTGTCGGAGAAAGTTCGAGAGAGATTATCGTCGAGTTTGAAAACCCTAGTACTAAACCTCAAGTAGAATCTCCGAGGAGAAGAGTATCGACTTGTGGTGTTATTTCTGTAGAGGGTTGGGACACAAAGTAGTGAATTGTCCAACTAGAATCAGAACCGAGAGAGCTAAAGGGAAACGAGAGTTTACTGATTTAAGTCTTCGAGTGGGTCCATCGTCACCAGCGCCAATTCATCTTCTAGGAAGAATGAACGAAGATCCTTGTCCAAGTTGTGGAGTGGGTGATCTATCAAGAGGACACAAGTGCGTTGATGTGGCCGCCTTACTTACGTCAGTAGTCGAGAAGTTGGACGAGACTCAAAGAGTTGAGACGGAGAAGTTGTCGACTTCAAAAGAGGACTCGGTTGAGTTGTGATGGAGATCGTCATTCGGATGGTGGAGAAGACGATGATACGACTCAAGCTCATGATTACCTTGGGAGAAGAGATGGCACAAGAGGTGTTGTTACAACCATTTCCTTTCATTTTACCTATGGTAGATTATTCACGAATGGAATTGGTGATGTTCGTACTCTTTTAGCGAGTAGTTATTGCACAAAAATTAGAAGGGTAAAAAGAATAGTTACAAGATGGGGAAGTTACCAGTGTTTCAGGGGAAGGACAATGAAGATGTAGAACCATTTGTACGAGACTTCAAAAGGGGTTGCATCGGAAACAACGTGAGAAGGAAAGAAGAATGGGTGTTGTTACTGCCAGAGTTTTTAGAAGATTTTGCTCTTACGTGGTATGAAGACCGAGTGAAGAGCCAGACACCTGGTGCAGTTGAGGACACATGGGAGACGTTGAGTAATGCACTCATCGAAGAATTTCTTCCAGAAGAGAGTTATGAGAAGCTCATGGTGGAGCTTACTCATTTGAAGCAACGGGACGACGAGAAAGTTCAGCAATATGCCGAAAGGGTGGATAAGTTGGAGCAACGATTTTGGACGGTCCTACGGAAGAGTGGAGACAGTGTGGAGTTAACAATGGCGGGGATTGGAGTAGTGTTGACCAAGAACTTGGTGGGAGGGTTGAGGCCTTCAATTCGAACCCAAGTGAGGTACAAGAAGCCAGCAACCAAAGCGGAGGCCATCAAGATTACGACAAATATGGAAGAGAGTTTGGATGAAGGAGATATCATCCAACCTCATCCTGCTGCTCTGGTGTCAACTCCGACTCCTGGTGTAGCCACAATGATCGCACCTGCACCATCACAATTGGTGATTGCTTCAACGTCAACTCCTACTCCAACGGTGGTGCCAAGACCGTTTGTCCCAACAACGATGTCTACTGCCACCTCTGATTTTCATGCCGAGCTGAAGAGCATCACCGATACTCTTGCGGATCTCAAGATAAACGTGGTGCAATTACGAGAATGGAGGAACAAAGGTGGAGGAGGAGATCAAAGAGATTACGACAACAATCCCAACCGAGGAAATCAAGATAACTTTGGAGGCAACCAAGATAACTTTGGAGGAATCACTTGTTGGACGTGTGGAGGTTCTCATTTCCAGCGAAATTGTCCTAACAACGGAGCAAGAGGTGCCGAAGCTGTCAGAATGAATGTGGGTGGAGGAAATCCATCACAAGGACGAGACAAGGGGGTGGCTACTATCGATGTCGTGCGAGATCCCATCTACGAGAAAGGAGAGAGTTCAAACTCTTCTCATGCACCAGTGGAGCTTTTAGCTCAAGAAAGAAAAAGAACTCGATTTTCTGATGAACCGGTTTTCATGGAGGAGTCAGCAAGTAGAAGTACTCGTTCGAGTAATGTTTCGACTACACCAAGGGAGCCAAGAAGGAAGCTGAGGATGACGGATTTCACCATTTCATCTTCCCAAGTGGGATATGATGTGGTTGAAGATGTGGGTGCTCAGAAAGTCAACATCACTGTTGGACAACTGATCGCACTTAATCCCAGCTTACGAAGGGAACTTAGAGGAGAACTGAGTTCTAAGAGAAGCAAGAAGAAGAAACCCAAGAGCTAGACATCAAAGTCTGTGGGAGTTGGTGTGGTGGATGTGCATGCTTCAAAGATATGCACTAGGGCTTCAAAGATTGAAGTCCGGTTGAATGGTCACTACATCTCTGACGTATTGGTGGATGGAGGGTCGGCTGTAAACGTCATATCGGAGAGGTTGATGAAGAAGTTGGGGATGGAACCAACTCGCCCGGCTAGCATTGACGTGGGGATGGCTAACAAGCAACGAGTAAGACCTCTTGGTATGTTAGAGAAGGTGGTCGTGTCTGTGATGGGAGTTCAAACATTGATGTCCTTTCAAGTGTTAAAGGACTCTAGTTATGATTTGCTCCTAGGTAGACCTTGGTTGAGAGCTGTGCGCACCACTGATAGGTGGCACAAGGGATACTTAAGGATTGGGCCTAGAGATCATAGAGTGATAGTATCTCTCTCGGGTGTTGGAGTTGTGACTTCTGACTCCGATAGACCCACTAGTGACTACTGGGAATCTGATACGGAGGATGATCAGAGTGTCCCGGAAGTAGATATTGGAGATTCTTACGATCAAGAATCCTCGTCTGAGGACGAAGGATTTGATCGAGATGAATCATTACATCAGCTTAGTGCTATTGACTTGTTGCCTCCACCAGTAGTGGAGAAAGATCCTGACAAAGAAGAGTTGAGTGAGGTAGAGATTGTGAGAAGACTCTCAACCCTGAAGTTTGGTATCAATGTCACTCAAGAAGAGAAAAGTAGATTGCTAGATATATTTCGAAAATATATCCATGTGTTTGCTTTCAGCTACAAGGATTTGAAAGAGGTGACTCTTGAGACTCATCGAATCGAATTGGAGGAGCACGCAAGACCAGTTCGACAAAAGCAGAGAAAGGTCAATCCCACAACGGCAATGATGGTCAAGGAGGAGATAGACAAGTTGAAGGAGGCGAATTTCATCTATGAGATGGAGAACTCAGAATGGGTTTCACCCATTGTGATTGTCAAGAAAAGAATGGTAAGTTGCGAGTGTGCATAGACTATAAGAAGTTGAACGCAGTTACCAAGAAGGATTATTATCCTCTACTATTTATAGATGAGATTTTGGAGGAAGTTGCTGGTCATGAGTGGTACAGCTTTGGTGATGGTTATAGTGGGTATAACCAGATCAAGATAGCACAGGAGTACCAACAGTTGACTACTTTCACTACTGCTTGGGGAACATTTGAATTTCGGGTGATGCCATTCGGACTGTGTAATGCTCCGGTCACGTTTCAAAGGTTCATGAACAAGGTGTTTGAATCATTCATAGGGAAGTTTGTTCGGGATTTCATTGACGATTTTTGTGTGTACGGAAGAAAGCAGGACCATTTTGATCCTGATTTGATCAAAGTTTTGCAGCGGTTGGAGCAAGCCAACGCTTCTCTAAATCCAAAGAAGTGCATCTTTGGCTGCGAAGAAGGTCTGCTGTTAGGGCACATCATTGCCAAGAATGGGATTGCGGTAGATCCTGAGAAGGTGAAGAAGATTGTGGATCTTCCATTTCCGATCAACTTGACAAAGTTGAGGCAGTTTCTTGGCATGGTTGGATATTATCGTAGGTTTGTCTTTTCC
Source organism: Asterella californica (assembly GCA_036924285.1). Taxonomy (NCBI): domain Eukaryota; kingdom Viridiplantae; phylum Streptophyta; class Marchantiopsida; order Marchantiales; family Aytoniaceae; genus Asterella; species Asterella californica. Next base: position 17,960,493 of record JAYKYS010000010.1, on the reverse strand, counting down.
TTCTCAAACAAAGCAATAGCTTTGACTATGTACATGAAGAAGGGAGTTGATTTTGACTTGATAGTGCATGATCAGAAAGCAAAAGAAGCATTTGAGGAGCTGAAAAAGGCATTGGTGACAGCTCCTATACTTGCTAAACCTGAGTGGAGTAAAGCATTTATTCTGTATACGGATGCCTCCAATGTAGCAATCGGATGTACATTAAGTCATCTAGATGGAGATGGGCATGATCATCCTATAGCTTATGCTAGTAGGCAGATGGTTCCAGCGGAGAAGAATTACTCCGTGACTGAACAGGAAGGATTAGCGGTGATCTTTGGATTGAAGAAATTTCGACACTACTTGCTAGGAGGGAAATTTTCCATAGTCACAGATCACAAGGCTTTAAAGTATATCTTTAATAAGCCTAATGCCGAAGGTCGTATTGCTCGTTGGAAGATCCTTCTAACAGAATACGATTACGTGATCGAAGATAGACCAGGGAAAAAGTATGCAAATGCTGATATTTTGTCAAGGACTTATGATGATGAGGGAGAAGAATCGTTTGATGATTCATTTCCAGACGAACATCTGATGACCATCACAAGCATTGAGGAGATACCGGACGAGTACAAGGAAATCTGGAGTTTCCTTACAGATGGTTCTTTTCCAGAAGGTATGCATACTCGAGAACGTAACGCGTTGATCAAGAGATGCAAACCTTACACCATGGTGGAGAGAATTCTGTTTCATCAAGGAGCAGATGGGTTACTAAGGAGAGCAGTTGGTCAGAAAGAGGCATTCAAGCTAATGCACGAGTTTCACGACGGAACTGTTTGCGGAGGTCACTTTGCTGGTAAGATAACAGCCTTCAAGATTTTGGATGCGGGTTATCACTGGAGAGGGATTTTCAAAGAGTGTTTAGACTATTGCAAAACTTGTGACGTATGTCAAGCATTTGCTCTAAAGTCTACTAGAACACCTCCGTTAAGATCAATTCCAGTATTAGGGCCGTTTGAGAAATGGAGTATTGACTTTGTAGGTCCTCTTAATAAGACACCTCGAGGCAATAGATATATTGTAGTCGCCACTGACTATTGTACCAAGTGGGTAGAGGCTAGACCTTTGAGAGAGACCAATGAAACAAAAGTCGGTAGATTCCTATGGGAGAGGATCATCACAAGATTTGGATGTCCGTTAGAGTTGGTCTCGGATAGAGGAGGAGAGTTTGTAGGGAGCATGACTACTGCTATGCTACAACACTTTTCTATCAAGGCACGAGTAACGACCTCATACAAACCAAATGCTAATGGTCTTGCGGAGAAGACCAATCTTACACTTTGTATGATGCTCGTCAAAGATGTTGGTGTTGAGACTGCGAAACATACTTGGGATAAGAGGCTACATGCCATCTTATGGGAGTACCGAACGACAACAAAGACTTCTACTGGGTACTCTCCATTTCGACTGGTTTATGGAGTGGAATTCAAGTTGCTGATCCAATTCGAATTGGATACTTTTCAAACTATTCAACGGAAGTTGAAAAGGTCGAGGGGAGAAGACGTGGTCAGATCAAGAAGAGAGCAACTCATGGAGTTGGAAGAGACCCGAGCGGTAGCAATGATCCGGATGGAACGAGCTCAAGCGTATCAAAAGAAGAGTTACGACAAATGGTTGGACAAGAGGGAGGTAAAACCTTTTCAAGTCGGAGATTGGGTTATGTTGTATGATGCTATCAGATTCATGAGGACTAGGAAGAAGTTTCTTCCAAGATATTTTGGTTCTTTTGTTGTAGATAAGGTGTGGAGCAACTTCACATATGACCTTCAGGAGTTGGGAGGAAGGAGATTCGATCAGATCAACCATGACAAGTTGAAGTTGTTTCATCGACGAAAGTTCTCTCTTCACTCCGAGGACGGAGCGAAAATTTAGTCCGGGGGTAAAATGTAACGACCTATGTTACACATAGGAAGTTTGTCTATTAGTAAGGTGTTTAGTTATAACTAAGTGTTGAGAATATTTATTTGCTGCCAAAGTACTTTAAGGAGATATCAAGTTAGTCATGACTAGTTAAAAGTTAGTTATGATTAAACTTAGCTGTACTTTTGACAGAATTCAAATATTTGCTAAAGAGTGAGCACTACTATCTTGTCCTCTTGTCTAAAAGGTAGAAAGGAGGTGGAAAGTATATCTTATCTCCTTTTTGACTTGATATGAGTGGTTGGATTAAAGTTGTGGACTTTGTGGGCATTAAAAACAAGAAGAGATTCCACATGTTTCCTTTTTAGTGGGTCCTAGTGTAGAGGGGGGGGTGGAAATTCGAGATTCCTTGAGAATATTCCAAAATCCTTCTAGAAGTTGTTGACTTTGAAGGAATAAGTCCATGTGAAAATGTAAAGAGCCCATGTGATTAATGCTTTTATCTTAAGTAATATCTTAGTAAAACCCGGTAAAAGTAGTTACGGCTGAGTTACCAGAGGGTATCAAAGTAAAAACCTAGAATGTATAAATAGAGGAGTAGAGAAGGGCTCCTCATCCTTGTTTTCACATTGTCGTAATGACAACTTGAGTAATATAGAGAGTGTGGAATATTTTTAGCATGTGAGAACTTGAGAGACGTCGTTAGAATGGAGGATTTTAGTTGATGTGTTTAAGGAGATTTTTAGTTGATAAGTTTGTGGGTGTATGAATGAGTGAACTTAGCATTTTTCCCTTCAAGATTCATGGTGTGCTTCCATCAAAGCCATCAGAGGTGACCCCTGAGTGAGAGACAGGCCCGACATGTTGCAGATTCGTGGATGACGATCATGGAGATTGAGAGATCGGGGGGTAGTTGATCGATAGGACCGCGGAGGGTTTACAGATCGAATCTCCTTCCTCTCAGCTCCTGAAGGTCATATGTGAAGTTGCTCCACACCTTATCTACAACAAAAGGACCAAAATATCTAGGAAGAAACTTCTTCCTAGCCCTCTTGAATCTGATAGCATCGTACAACATTACTCAATCTCCTACTTGAAAAGGTTTTATCTCCCTCTTGTCCAATCGTTTGTCGTAACTCTTCTTTTGATACGCCTGAGCTCGTTCCATCCGGATCATTGCTACCGCTCGGGTCTCTTCCAACTCCATGAGTTGCTCTCTTCTTGATTTGACCACGTCTTCTCTCCTTGACCTCTTCAACTTTCGTTGAATAGTTTGAAAAGTATCCAATTCGAATTGGTTCGGCAACTTGGACTTCACTCCATAAACCAGTCGAAATGGAGAGTACCCAGTAGAAATCTTTGTTGTCATTTGGTACTCCCATAAGATGACATGTAGTCTCTTATCCCAAGTATGTTTCGCAGTCTCAACACCAGCATCTTTGGCGAACATCATACAAAGTGTAAGATTGATCTTCTCCGTAAGACCATTAGCATTTGGTTTGTATGAGGTCATTACTCGTGCCTTGTTAGAAAAGTGTTGTAGCATAGCAGTAGTCATGCTCCTTACAAAATCTCCTCCTCTATCCGAGATCAACTCTAATGGACATCCAAATCTTGTGATGATCCTCTCCCATAGGAATCTACCGACTTCTATTTCATTGGTCTCTCTCAAAGATCTAGCCTCTACCCACTTGGTACAATTGTCAGTGGCGACTACAATGTATCTATTGTCTCGAGGTGTCTTATTAAGAGGACCTACAAAGTCAATACCTCACTTCTCAAATGGTCATAACACGGGAATTGATCTTAACGGAGGTGTTCTAGTAGACTTCAGAGCAAATGCTTGACATACGTCGCAAGTTTTGCAATAGTCTAAACACTCTTTGAAAATCTCTCTCCAGTGGTAACCCGCATCCAAAATCTTGAAGGCTGTTATCTTACCAGCAAAGTGACCTCCACAAACAGTTCCGTCGTGAAACTCGTGCATTAGCTTGAATGCCTCCTTCTGACCAACTGCTCTCCTTAGTAACCCATCTACTCCTTGATGAAACAGAATTCCCTCCACCATGGTGTAAAGTTTGCATCTCTTGATCAACGCGTTACGTTCTCGGGTATGCATACCTTCTGGAAAAGAGCCATATGCAAGAAAACTACAGATTTTCTTGTACTCGTCCGGTATCTCCTCAATGCTTGTGATGGTCATCAGATGTTCGTCTGGAAATGAATCATCAAACGGTTCTTCTCCCTCATCATCATAAGCCCTCGACAAAATATCAGCATTCGCATGCTTTTTCCTTGGTCTATCTTCGATCACGTAATCGTATTCTGTTAGAAGGATCTTCCAATGAGCAATACGACCTTCGGCATTAGGCTTATTAAAGATATACTTTAAAGCCTTGTGATCTGTGACTATGGAAAATTTCCCTCCTAGCAAGTAGTGTCAAAATTTCTTCAATCCAAAGATCACCGCTAATCCTTCTCGTTCAGTCACGGAGTAATTCTTCTTCGCTGGAACCATCTGCCTACTAGCATAAGCTATAGGATGATCATGCCCGTCTCCATCTAACTGACTTAATGTACATCCGATTGCTACATTGGAGGCATCCGTATACAGAATAAATGCTTTACTCCACTCAGGTTTAGCAAGTATAGGAGCTGTCACCAATGCCTTTTTCAGCTCCTCAAATGCTTCCTTTGCCTTTTGATCATGCACTATCAAGTCAAAATCAACTCCCTTCTTCATGTACATAGTCAAAGCTATTGCTTTGTTTAAGAAGGAAAAGACAAACCTACGATAATATCCAACCATGCCAAGAAGTTGTCTCAACTTTGTCAAGTTGATCGGAAATGGAAGATCCACAATCTTCTTCACCTTCTCAGGATCTACCGCAATTCCATTATTGGAAATGATGTGTCCCAACAGTAGACCTTCTTCGCAGCCAAAGATGCACTTCTTTGGATTTAGAGAAGCGTTGGCTTGCTCCAATCGCTACAAAACTTTGATCACATGATCAAAGTGGTCCTCCTTTCTTCCGTACACACAAAAATCATCAATGAAATCCCGAACAAACTTCCCTATGAATGGTTCAAACATCTTGTCCATTAACCTTTGAAACGTGGCCGGAGCATTACACAGTCCGAATGACATCACCCGAAATGCAAATGTTCCCCAAGGAGTAGTGAAAGTAGTCAACTGTTGGTACTCCTCTGCTATCTTGATCTGGTTATACCCACTATAACCATCACCAAAACTGTACCACTCATGACCAGCAACTTCCTCCAAAATCTCATCTATAAATGGTAGAGGATAATAATCCTTCGTGGTAACTGCATTCAACTTCTTATAGTCTATGCACACTCACAACTTACCATTCTTCTTCTTGACAATCATAATGCGTGAAACCCATTCTGAGTTCTCCACCTCATAGATGAAACTCGCCTCCTTCAACTTGTCTATCTCCTCCTTGACCATCATTGCTGTTGTAAGATTGACCCTTCTCTGCTTTTGTCGAACTGGTCTTGCGTTTTCCTCCAATTCGATTTGATGAGTCTCGAGAGTCACCTCTTTCAAATCTTTGTAGTTGAAAGCAAACACATGGATATATTTTCGAAATATATCTAGGAATCTACTTTTCTCCTCTTGAGTAACATTGATACCAAACTTCAGTGTAGAGAGTCTTCTCACAATCTCTGCCTCACTCAACTCTTCTTTGTCAAGATCTTTCTCCACTACTGGTCGAAACAACAAGTCAATAGCACTAAGCTGATGTAATGATTCATCTCGACCAAATCCTTCATCCTCAGACGAGGATTCTTGATCGTAAGAATCTCCGGTATCTACTTCTGAGACACTCTGATCATCCTCCGTATCAGATTCCTAGTAGTCACTAGTGGGTCTATCAGAGTCAGAAGTCACAACTCCAACACCCGAGAGAGGAACTATCACTCTATGATCTCTAGGCCCAATCCGTAAGTATCTCTTGTGCCACCTATCAGTGGTGCGCACAGCTCTCAACCAAGGCTTACCTAGGAGCAAATCATAACTAGAGTCCTTTAACACTTGAAAGGACATCAATGTTTGAACTGCCATCACATACACGACCACCTTCTCTAACACACCAAGAGGTCTTACCCGTTGTTTGTTAGCCATCCCCACGACAATGCTAACCGGGCGAGTTGGTTCCATCCTCAACTTCTTCATCAACCTCTCCGATATGACGTTTACAGCCGACCCTCCATCCACCAATACGTCAAAGACGTAGTGACCATTCAACCGGACTCCAATCTTTGAAGCCCTAGTGCATACCTCTGAAGCATGCACATCCACCACACCAACTCCCACAGACTTTGATGTCTAGCTCTTGGGTTTCTTTTTTTGCTTCTCTTAGAACTCAGTCCTCCTCTGAGTTCCCTTCGTAAGCTGGGATTAAGTGCGATCAGTTGCCCAAGAGTGATGTTGGTTTTTCGAGCACCCACATCTTCAACCACATCATATCCCGCTGTCGCGCTACTTGGCGGCTACATGCTTGACTTCTACTCCGACGCTTGAGTTAAGTAGTTCTAGAAGTTAGCTCATATTACTTCTAGTCCTTTATATATATGTTTGACACCTTTGCATATGGTGTTAACACTATTTTGAGTCCTAGTAGGCTGATAGTATGCTAGTTATCTTGTTCAAGCATTTGTGCACTTGTGCAAGTGACTTCTTACTTGTCTATGACGTTCAATGTACATAACTTAGGGTTTCCATGCTGATAGGGGTTTTGAGCTCATGGGTTGTACTTACTTGTCGCCCATGCACGCTTTCTAGCTAATTTAAGTTATTTTTCGGGGCTGCGTGTCGTTTTAGGTAGTTTAAGTTTTACGTTGGCACTCTAGGGAGCTTGACATGGTAGCCTATGAGTAAAACTAAGTTGCCACGTGGTTTAGGGTACTAAAGGACAACCAAGTGGAGCTATGAACTCCCATTGGTCTATTTTTGTCTTTTGTTAAACTCTAAATTTAGAAACAGAGCTCTAGAGTGGAGTTCGAGCATTTGGTGAGGGATCTTCGAAATCTGAGAGCACAGGGAGAGAGGTCTCGTCATGCCAAGCACTTCCAGTGAAAATTTCGATCGATTTGAGTCAATAAAGACGGAGTTATGAGCAATTGAAGTTCGGATTGTGCTAGAATTGAATCATTTTGGTTGGATTTAGGGTTCTCAGTGTCACTCGCAGCAGATTTGAGGAAATTGCTTCAAAACTTCGAGGTTGTGTTCTCCGCCAGCAGGGCTACGATTTCACAAAAAGTTTCATATCGATTGAGCAACTGAGTAATTCAGGGCGGCCGCTGAAGCTGAGGGGGTCTGAAAAGCTCTTAATCTAGAGCAGCGACTTCAGAGGAGGAGATCTACAGTTCTGTGTACATTCAGGAGTCCCAACTTCACAGGGATGTTCAGCACCCTGTAGACTGCAAATCCTGTAAGAAACTTCGAAATTGATCGAGCCAAACTCCTGTTATAGGTTGAAATAGCCAGCTAGGTACCAGAAATTGCCGTAGTTTTCTTGCTCAAAACTTTTCTGTTCATATCTCCGTGTCAGAATTTGATCTCAGGCTGAAATTTCGTCTGTGAGTTCAGTAGTACCTCATTTGCATGTAGGGGAAGTTTAGAGGTCTAAACCTTCATAGTTTTCCTCTCCGTGAGTGTCAAAGTTCACCGCCGAATCCTATTACTGCCAGCTAGACCTGAATTTCGCCTTCTGGGTATATTACTAGATCTTACACATCTGTGTGAGTGTTTATAGCCCTATTGTGACCTGAAAGCCAACCTCTTGAGTGAACAACCACAGCCAGAAACCCGGCGCTTTCCTAGGTAGACGGATTACACTCCGACATACTCTCTTTTTGGTGAACTCGACGTGAAACACCTAGGGTGGGAGTTTTCTTAAGAGTGTTACAGGATCAGATATCATGGCCAACCAAGGATCATCAAGTGGAGGTGCTGCTGCTGCTCAGCAACCTATTCAGTTTGATGCTGCTACGATGAAGATGTTCCAGGCTTTTTCTATGTTCATGCAGCAGCAGCAGAGCACAGAGAGGAAGGAGGTATTAGCAACCAAGGCGTTGCAATCTGTGGTGCACCAGATGGACCAGTTCAAGGGTACAGATATTTCCAAGTATGTGCGATACTATGCTAGGGAGATGGAGGTGAACAAGGTGCCTGAGAAGGAGATGGTGGAGAACTTTGAGCTTGCTGTTGTCCCTGAGATTCATGGGCGTGTGAAGGAGCTCAAGCAGCAGCAAGGACAGAGTTGGGAGAGCTTTATGCGAGCTTTGAAGGAGGAGTACTACACTGAAGATTCAGAGAGGGTGACCAAGAGAACGTTCTTGGAGTGGGTGGTTAAGCCCAACAAAGGTTTGTCTGTAAATGAGTTGTTAAGGGAATTTGATCGTCAGTATGCTCAGCTTTCTAGGACAGAAAAGCTTACATTAGAGGTGGAGAAGACCGAGCTTTTCCTACAAGCAGCGGACGTGACTTTTCAGGAGAAGCTTGAGCTGTTGCTGGAAGACAAGAGTGAGGAGAGAGGATTGAAGACTGACTGGAAGGAGGTTGAAGAGGTTGTCTCTTTGCTGACCAAGAGACAGAGAAGAAGGGACAAGGTGGTGGTAAGTGAAGCAGCACCTCTGATAATTCCTGTCAAGCAGTTGCCTGCTAAGCCCGCTTTGGTAATTGCTAGAGAGGAAGACTCACCGCTTGATGAGTTGATTAAGGGTATGAAGGAGCTTAAGCTTAAGCTCACTAGGTTAGAAGAGAAGGAGCAGAATGTACAGCCTGCTATGCAGAGACCTCAGATGAGAGAAGGCTTTGTTCCTCGTTGTATATGGTGTGATAGCCTAGACCATGTAAGAAGAGATTGTGGGGAGTTTTCAGATGCATTGAGGAAGGATCTTATCTTCTTCAAAGATGGTAAGATCCATTTGAGAGAGACTGAGATGATGCTGGGAACCAACTTTGGCAAGGGTGGTATGAAGAGACTTGTGAATGATATATCAGCATCACATGCTGTTTCTCTTGTGAATGCTGCTACGTGTGGAGTGAAAGTGGAAATGGAGAGAGAGAAAGGGACTACTGGGTTGTGGTCAGATGTAGTGCGGTCCGTAGCTAGAACAGAGCTACACAAGGATGTGCTACGAAGGGTTGGCAACTCAATTAGAGAAACTACAGGATGGAATGACCCTGTGGATACTATGTCAGTGCATGCTTATGTTGCAAGAAGTCAGCATGAAGCTCTACTAGAAGAAAAACGCAGGAGGGAGGATGCAGGTGAGGCTTCTACAGCCAAACGACCTGCTACAAGGAGTGAAAGGGCTAAACCAGATGCAAGGCAGGAGACAACACCTACTCGGGAGGAGACTATGGAGGATCTACAATCTACAACACCAAAGGAGAAGGAGAGAAGCAAGGAGAAGGGTAAGATGCCTGCATACAAACTTCAGTCTGACATTGAGATTGCTACAGACTTGAAGCAGGTGTTAGAGAACCGTATCTTGAATGGGAAAGTTGAGTTTACTTTGGGTGAGATTCTTGGGATTGCAAAGCGTGAGTTCCATGAGGTTATTATAGATATCATCAAGAGGAAACGTCAGATTTTGGGTGAAGCAGCTACGCTTAACGCTCTAGGGACCAAACTGTCGGAAGATGAGGAAGATGAGATTGCTGGTTATTGCTCTCAAGTATCAGAGGGAAGATCAGATCAGCACGTGAGGTTTGAAGATGAGGTGGAAGCATCGCAGAAGAGTCATTATTCTCACAACCATTGGGCGAGAGCAACCACAGAGACCTTAGTGAAGCTGGGAGATCTAGAGGAACCTGTGGTGGCATTGATTGATCATGGCTCAGAGATTAATCTGATGTCTAAGGAGCTGTACAAGCGTGGGAGATGGCCCATAGACACCGACCACGGATGGCTTATCCGCGCTGCCAACAACCAGAGGGGAGAACTCTATGGTGCTTGTCCCAACATCAAGGTAACTGTGGGTGACATCAGTGATGTTCAGAATTTCTTTGTGCAAGACATGTCAACCTATCCTATCATTCTAGGACAGCCTTACATTACTGCTGTTAGAATGAAGACACGAGTAATGGATGATGGTTCAGCCTATGCTAGGATACGTAGTAGAGACGGCAAAAGAGCTGTTCAGTTTTTGACTGTTGCTGCAGAACATGAGAGGAATCGTGATAGCTTGAGAGACCGTCCACTGCCTAAGATTACTCAGGAGTTTAGAGAGTCTAGGGGTTTTGGCAGAGTACCATTGAAGAGCGAGACTTCAACGGTACAGTAGAGATAGGATTCTCGCCTGATCCAGTAAAGCAGGAAGCTTTATCCACTAGCTTCTTGGGATTGACGTCATGTGGATCAATATGTTATAGGAAGGTTGAGAATCTGAAGAGGTTTGAGAGGCAACATGTGAAGTATGTACAGCAGTCTTTGTGGGATAATGGAGAGTTAGCAAGAGATGAATACGTATCTGGAGTGTTTGAAGAGCAGTATTTGGTAGATACTATAGGGGAGTTGAAATCGATAGTAGAAAGTTCTATAGATGATGTAGATAGAGTGGTGAGAGTGAGCTCCAAGGAGCTTTATGATGTAATTGATAAGTTTATAGATCGGCAAGAGGTGTATGTGGAGACCAAGTACAAGTCAGTGGCAAAGAAAGTCAAACCAGTGGCTTTGCCTTTACCACTCGATTACAATCAGAAGATGGAGCAAGCTGCACGAGAACCGACGCTTAGAGGACCGAGAAGAATTGAGCACCAGTTTACAAAAACAACACTGGAGGACCTGAGGATTGGAGGTGATGGATTTCTTACTGAGCAAGAGAAGAAGAGCTTCAGGGAGATGCTATCTAGACATGGTAAGGCGTTTGCGTTTGAGTCACATGAAGTAGGATGTGTAGATCCAAGTGTAGTTGCACCTATGGTAATCTTTACTATATCGCATGTGCCTTGGAATCTACGTCCTATCCCTGTACCTAGAGCTCATCTACCAAAGTTGATAGACTTGCTCAATGAGAGGATTAGGATGGGTATCTTGGAACCATCTATAGCTCCCTACTCTAGCAGATGGTTTACTGTTCCGAAGAAGAGTGGAGCTTTGAGATTCATTCAAGATATGCAGCCAGTTAACAAGGTGACTATCAGGAATATGGGTATAGGACCTATTGTAGACGAGTTTGCAGAGGCTTTTGCTGGTCGTGCTATCATTCAATGGGAGACTTATATTCAGGTTACGATCAGTTTCAATTATCCTCTGAGAGTAGAGACTTGACTACAATGAGAACACCTTTGGGGTTACTAAGGATGTGCACCTTGCCACAAGGTGCTACCAATTGTAGCACATATGATGAATGGCATGAATAAAGTTTTGAGGGATTTTATTCCTGAAAAGACTATGCCATTCCTTGATGATGTGCCGATCAAAGGGTGTGCTGAGGAGGAGAAGAATGAGATAATGGATCAGAGGGGGTGCCGTAAGTTTGTTGCAGATCACATAGCCGACTGTGATAAGATATTGAGTCGACTGGAGGAGGTTCATTTGACTTTATCAGGGGCAAAGTCTGTATTTGGAGAACAGGAGGTGTTAATAGTGGGACATCTGTGTGGATCTTATGGTCGGAAACCTTGTCCAAACAAGGTTGATGCCATCCGAAGGATGAAGGAGACATGTGGATCAGTTACTGAGGTGAGAAGGTTTCTAGGTGCATGTGTGTTTTATCATATATGGATTCCACACTTTGCACATGTAGCAGATCCGTTGTACAAGTTGCTGAGGAAGGGGCAGAGATTTCAGTGGCAAGAGGAGCAAAGCGAGTCTATGAAGAAGTTGAAGGATCTGTTGTCTTCACCACCAACTCTACGGAAGGTAACATATGAGTTGGGCACATCTGTTATCCTTACTGTTGATACTAGTCCTATTGGCATTGGGTGGACTATAGGACAAGATGATAAGGATGGAAATAGATATGTGGTGAGTTTTGGTGCTAAGGTCTTAAGTTCACGGCAGAGAGACTACCCTCAGGTCAAGAGAGAGCTATGGGGAGTAGTTACTGCGATGAAGAGTGATAAGGAATACTTGATAGGAGCACCTGTGGTTGTGGAGACAGATTGTTTATCTCTCTTAGGAATGATCACTAGTTGTACAACTCCAGATATTGCCATGTTGAGGTGGATAGCATATATCAAGTCCTTGAACCCAAAGTTTAGACATATTGCAGGAAAAGACAATCCTGTGGCAGATATGTTATCAAGGGCTAGGTATTACGATGGGAAAGAAATGATAGATGATCAGGAGGATGTGGGAACAGAGTTCTATTCTAGTGCTCTTGCTAGAAGAGATAGAAGCTGTTTTGCAGCCTCGTTGGAGTTTTTTGAGGAAACTATGTATGATGGCGAGTGGTTGGATCTTGGACGCTATTTGAGTTCACTGGAAAGGCAAGAAGGCTGGTCTGATGCAGATTTCAAGAGGATCCGTAGAATAGCTTATGGTTACTTTTTACATGGAGGACATCTATGGAAGCGCCCTAAGCTACAAGGAGGTATACCGCAACGAGTGGTATGTGACTTGGAATTGCAGTAGAAGCTGATCAAGGAGTTCCACGAGAGTTTATGGGCCGGTCATAGAGGAGTTTGGGCTACATTTGCCAAGATGAAGGAGAAGTATTGGTGGAAGGGTATGTATAAGGATGTAGTACAGTTTGTTTCATCTTGTATACCCTGCCAGATGTATTCCAACGTACGTCATCGTGATGGATTGCATCCTATTTATCCTTTAGCCATTCATTACAAATGGGTAGTTGATCTGGTAACTATGCCATTTGGACTTGGACAAATGAGGTATCTAGTCTTGGCTAGAGAAGATCTATCTAACCAAGTTGAAGGCCGTGCCTTGAGGACGAAGACCACTGGTAGTGTCTGCCGCTTTCTACTTGAAGATGTTATTTGTAGATATGGGTGTGTGGGAAAGATCACTGCAGATAGGGGTGAGCTGGATTCACAAGAAACAGTTGAGTTCTTCAAGCGATTGGGAATCAAGTTGGCGTTAACCACTGCTTACAATCCTGAAGGGAATGGCAAGAGCGAAAGAGGTCATCCGTCAATCATCAAAGCTTTGGTAAAAGCTTGCAAGGGTAAGATCTGTGAATGGCCTAGACTGCTACCGTTTGCTTTATGGGCAGACCGTACAACTCATAGTACCGTTACAGGTTACATGCCAGCAGAATTGATACTAGGACAGAAACCTGTGATGCCAATTGAGGAGGTTGTGCCTACTTGGAATGTTTTGCCATGGGAAGATGGTAGAAGTACGGAGGATCTTCTTGCATTAAGGATCCAGCAGTTAGAACGAAGACCTGAGGATGTTGCCAAAGCTGTCGAAAGATTAAAGATTGCTAGGGAGAGAAACAAAGACAGATTTGATAGAACGCATAGATTACGACCCAAACCAGTTAAAGAAGGTGATTGGGTGTTAGTCTATGATAGTAGTCTTGATAATCAGCATAGCACTATCAGGAAGTTCTCCAAGAGATGGTTTGGACCTTATGTGGTGTTAGAAGTTTATGATAATGCCACATACTCCTTGACAGAGTTAGATGGTGCAGTGCTCAAGATACCAGTCGCAGGAAAGAGAATCAAGCTCTTTAGGAGAGAGGGGAGGACCAGAACGTTGCAGAGTTTACAGAGGATGAAGCTGAAGACTCAATGCATGTTGAAGATGAGTTTGAAGCCGAAGCTGAAGAGTCTTGATCTGGATGGCACATACCGGAGGATGTGCAGGTTCAGAGGGGGTGGATGTCGCGCTACTTGGCGGCTACATGCTTGACTTCTACTCCGACGCTTGAGTTTAGTAGTTCAAGAAGTTAGCTCATATTACTTCTAGTCCTTTATATATATGTTTGACACCTTTGCATATGGTGTTAACACTATTTTGAGTCCTAGTAGGCTGATAGTATGCTAGTTATCTTGTTCAAGCATTTGTGCGCTTGTGCAAGTGACTTCTTACTTGTCTATGACGTTCAATGTACATAACTTAGGGTTTCCATGCTGATAGGGGTTTGAGCTCATGGGTTGTACTTACTTGTCGCCCATGCACGCTTTCTAGCTGATTTAAGTTATTTTTCGGGGCTGCGTGTCATTTTAGGTAGTTTAAGTTTTACGTTGGCACTCTAGGGAGCTTGACATGGTAGCCTATGAGTAAAACTAAGTTGCCACGTGGTTTAGGGTACTAAAGGACAACCAAGTGGAGCTATGAACTCCCATTGGTCTGTTTTTGTCTTTTGTTAAACTCTAAATTTAGAAACAGAGCTCTAGAGTGGAGTTCGAGCATTTGGTGAGGGATCTTCGAAATCTGAGAGCACAGGGAGAGAGGTCTCGTCATGCCAAGCACTTCCAGTGAAAATTTCGATCGATTTGAGTCAATAAAGACGGAGTTATGAGCAATTGAAGTTCGGATTGTGCTAGAATTGAATCATTTTGGTTGGATTTAGGGTTCTCAGTGTCACTCGCAGCAGATTTGAGGAAATTGCTTCAAAACTTCGAGGTTGTGTTCTCCGCCAGCAGGGCTACGATTTCACAAAAAGTTTCATATCGATTGAGCAACTGAGTAATTCAGGGCGGCCGCTGAAGCTGAGGGGGTCTGAAAAGCTCTTAATCTAGAGCAGCGACTTCAGAGGAGGAGATCTACAGTTCTGTGTACATTCAGGAGTCCCAACTTCACAGGGATGTTCAGCACCCTGTAGACTGCAAATCCTGTAAGAAACTTCGAAATTGATCGAGCCAAACTCCTGTTATAGGTTGAAATAGCCAGCTAGGTACCAGAAATTGCCGTAGTTTTCTTGCTCAAAACTTTTCTGTTCATATCTCCGTGTCAGAATTTGATCTCAGGCTGAAATTTCGTCTGTGAGTTCAGTAGTACCTCATTTGCATGTAGGGGAAGTTTAGAGGTCTAAACCTTCATAGTTTTCCTCTCCGTGAGTGTCAAAGTTCACCGCCGAATCCTATTACTGCCAGCTAGACCTGAATTTCGCCTTCTGGGTATATTACTAGATCTTACACATCTGTGTGAGTGTTTATAGCCCTATTGTGACCTGAAAGCCAACCTCTTGAGTGAACAACCACAGCCAGAAGCCCGGCGCTTTCCTAGGTAGACGGATTACACTCCGACACCGCTTGGGAAGATGAAATGGTGAAATCCGTCATCCCCAACTTCCTTCTTGGCTCCCTTGGTATACTCGAAACATTACTCGAACGAGTACTTCTACTTGCTGACTCCTCCATGAAAACCGATTCATCAGAAAATCGAGTTCTTTCCCTTTCTTGAGCTAAAAGCTCCACCGGTGCATGAGAAGAGTTTGAACTCTCTCCTTTCTCGTAGATGGGATCTCGCAGGACATCGATAGTAACCATCCTCTTGTCTCGTCCTTGTGATGGATTTCCTCCACCCACATTCATTCTAACAGCTTCAGCACCTCTTGCTCCCTTGTTAGGACAATTTCGCTGGAAATGAGAACCTCCACACGTCCAACAAGTGATTCCTCCAAAGTTATCTTGGTTGCCTCCAAAGTTACCTTGATTTCCTCGGTTGAGATTGTTGTCGTAACCTCTTTGACCTCCTCCTCCACCTTTGTTCCTCCATTCTCGTAACTGCACCACGTTTATCTTGAGATCCGCAAGAGTATCGGTGATGCTCTTCAACTCAGCATGGAAATCAGAGGTGGCAATAGACACCGCTGTAGGGACAAATGATCTTGGCACCACCGTTGGAGTAGGAGCTCACGTTAAAGCGATCACCAATTGTGATGGTGCAGATGCGATCGTTGTGGTTACACCAAGAGTCGGAGTCGATACCAGAGCGACATGATGAGGTTGGATGATATCCCCTTCATCCAAACTCTCTTCCATATTTGTCGTAATCTTGATGACCTCCGCTTTGGTTGTTGGCTTCTCGTACCTCACTTGAGTTCGAATTGAAGGTCTCAACCCTCCCACCAAGTTCTTGGTCAAAACTGCTCCAATCCCCGCCATCGTTAGCTCCACATTGTCTCCACTCTTCCGTAGGACCGTCTGAAACCGTTGCTCCAACTTATCCACCCTTTCGGCATATTGCTGAACTTTCTCGTCGTCCCGTTGCTTCAAATGAGTAAGCTCCACCATGAGCTTCTCATAACTCTCTTCTGGAAGAAATTCTTCGATGAGTGCATTACTCAACGTCTCCCATGTGTCCTCAATTGCACCAGGTGTCTTGTTCTTCACTCGGTCTTCATACCACGTAAGAGCAAAATTTTCTAAAAACTCTAGTAGTAACAACACAAATTCTTCCTTCCTTCTCACGTTGTTTCCGATGCAACCTCTTTTGAAGTCTCGTACAAATGATTCTACATCTTCATTGTCTTTTCCATGAAACACTGGTAACTTCTCCATCTTGTAACTATTCTTTCTACCCTTCTAATTTTTGTGCAATAACTACTCGCTAAAAGAGTACGAACATCACCAATTTCATTCGCGAATAATCTACCATAGGTAAAATAAAAGGAAATGGTTGTAACAACACTTCTTGTGCCATCTCTTCTCCCAAGGTAATCATGAGCTTGAGTCGCATCACCGCCTTCTCCACCATCTGAATGACGATCTCCATCACAACTCAGCCGAGTCCTCTTTTGAAGTCGACAACTTCTCCGTCTCAGCTCTTTGAATCTCGTCCAACTTCTCGACTACTGACGTAAGTAGGCCACATTGACGCACTTGTATCCTCTTAATAGATCACCCACTCCACAACTTGGACAAGGATCTTCTCCTAGAAGATGAATTGACGTTGGTGACGATGGACCCACTCGAAGACTTAAATCGGTAAACTCCCGCTTCCCTTTAGCTCTCTCGGTTCTGATTCTAGTTGGACAATTCATTATTTTATGTCCCAACCCTCTACAGAAATAACACCACAAGTCGGTTTCTACTCTTCTCCTCGGAGATTCTACTTGAGGTTTTGTACTAGGATTCTCAAACTCAACGATAATCTCTTTCGAGCTCTCTCCGATGCTTACTATGACATCTAAATCTTGAGGAAGGTTTCTAAGTCTAACTTTCCAATCTTTTGAACTTCCACTCATGTTGCACCTTCTCAACCATTAAGTGAACAATATCTTTGAGAAAAATAACTCTACATCACTTTCTTAACTCTTTCGAGCTTTATACTGAAAATCGTGTATTATACATGCTATACACGAAATAAAATCCAATCTAAAATTAAGAGTCCATGATAATATCCTCATGACCATCATCTGTACTGATCCTAGCAGACATCTTAAAGTCATTCTTGTAAAGATCACACTCTACTTCGCTAGGAGCATTCGTGGCCTCCACAGTGAATGTTGCTTTGAACTCAATCTTTTTCGCATCTGCGCTAATGCTTGCAGAAGCTTCTTGATATAGAGCAAAAAGGACACCCCAACTGCAATAAATGCTTGATCGCAACGCCTCTATACTTAACTTTGGCTTTTCCGTCTCCGTTCTAACTCCCAAACGTCTCTTCTTCAACCTCGGCACTCGAACTGGATTCCCCATGAAGTATCGTCAAGACCTCCTTGTATGTCGAACCGTATATCTCTTAATCGGTAAGAGATCTCTCTAAGATTTTTATGATCTCCAGTAGCTCAACCTCCAAGCTACTAACTAATGAAGTTTCAATAGAAAATTCCTTAATCAAAAGAGATGGTGCTGACTGTACAAATTTTCAGAGAACTGAAATTTGTATATTTTCACTTCTCTCATGACTTTCAACCCCCTCAACTTTGAAAATTCATGGCTCTCTCTCCATACCATCTTTTCTCATGATTTCTAATGTCCTAGATAGCTTATCAGCCAATCTAAAACACTGGAAAGTTTCTCAGGAAAATAAAATTCACAGAAAATCTGACAATGACTGTAAACTTTTTCCAGAGAACAGAATTCCTAAACTCTCATGTTTGAAAATTCATTGCTTCCTCTCTAGACCACCTTTTCCTATGATTTCTTTTGTAGTAGATATGTTATCAGCCAAGCTACAGTCCTGGAAAGTTTCACTAGAAAATAAAATTCACAGAAAATCTGACAATGACTGTAAAAATTTTCCAAAGAGCAGAAATCCTCAAACTCGAAAATTTTTCTCCTCTAATAACTTCTCTCTCCTCCTTTCTCTACAACTCTTGTTTCATCCCCTTTCAACTCTCCTCAAACTCTTTCTAAGTGAACAAGATGTAAAGAATAACCTCGAATGTGTCATAGATCACTATGGGATTCACGAAAAGTTCTAATGTTGCTAACATCGCGTTAGCTCTCTCTCCTCTCAACGTTCTCTCCATGTGTTCTCTCATAATCTCTTTTTGTCTAATAGAACTGAACTCTAAACATTTTCAATGATCCCTTCAAGTGAGGTCCCGGCAACAGAACCAAAAATGTAAACTCTTCACGATCCCATCGATCAACTACCCCCCCCCCACCCCCGAGATCTCTCAACCACCACGATCGTCATCGATGAATTTGCAAATGTCGGGCCTGTCTCTCACTCAGGGGTCACCTCTGATGGCTTTGATGGAAGTACACCATGAATCTTGAAGGGAAAAATGCTAAGTTCACTCATTCATACACCCACAAACTTATCAACTAAAAATCTTCATAAACTCATCAACTAAAATCCTCCATTCTAACGACGTCTCTCAAGTTCTCACATGCTAAAAATATCCCACACTCTCTATATTACTCAAGTTGTCATTACGACTATGTGAAAACAAGGATGAGGAGCTCTTCTCTACTCCTCTATTTATACATTCTAGGTTTTTACTTTGGTACCCTTCGGTAACTCAGCCGTAACTACTTTTACCGGGTTTTACTAAGATATTACTTAAGGTAAAAGCATTAATCACATGGGCTTCTTACCTTTTCACATGGGCTTATTCTTTCAAAGTCAACAACTTCTAGAAGGATTTTGGAATATTCTCAAGGAATCTCGAATTTCCACCCCCCTCTACACTAGGACTCACTAAAAAGGAAACATGTGAAATCTCTTCTTGTTTTTAATGTCCACAAAGTCCACAACTTTAATCCAACCACTAATATCAAGTCAAAAAGGAGATAAGGGATACTTTCCACCTCCTTTCTACCTTTTAGACAAGATGACAAGATAGTAGTGCTCACTCTTTAGGAAATATCTGAATTCTGTCAAAAGTACAGCTAAGTTTAACCATAACTAACTTTAGCTAGTCATGACTAACTTGATACCTCCTTAAAGTACTTGGGCAGCAAATAAACATTCTCAACATTTAGTTATAACTAAATACCTTACTAATAGACAAACTTTCTATGTGTAACATAGGTCGTTACAGAGCAGTCTTCTGGAGGTGTGAGAAGCCGAGTTGAACCCCCAGAAGCCGAGAATTGCTTCGGGAAGACGATACTGAGAAGATCAGAAGAAGCGAACTGGAAGCAGGAAGCGTCTTCCAGAGCTTCTTTGTGAATAGTTGTGTGATATTTTAGTTAGTAGTTGTTTGTTTAGGTCCAGAGCACCTTTTGGTGAGTCTGGAAGACGCGTGGTTTTGTGAGAAGACGAGATTTCTAGGCAAAACCCGTGTGTTGGTGTGCTTGAACAGATCTTAGAACTTAGAGCAGCGTTACTTGTGCAAATCCTATGTGGGAACGATATCTTGTATACTAAATGAGCAAAAGGAATAATCCTGTGACACTACACCACTACATCATCGGTAGATTATTTAGGAATCATAGACGTGGTCCTCAACATCTCTGATAACGTGAATGACTGAGGAAGCCTGGCTTGTCTACCAGCCTTCCCGCATTGTGGATCCAACTCCATCGACGCATCTCGTGGCTCAGAGGCACATACTGCACCTCGAGTCACTGCCACTGATGTCTCAATCTGCGTCATATCAACCATGAAGTCGAAGTCAACTCTTTCTTTTCTGTAAGACGTGAAAACCTCTGTTCTTGAACCAGATCTCCGTTGAGCCATAGCCATACTAGCTATCTTTTACTCCAACTGCTCAATCCGAGCAGCCATACTCGCGTCTAACGTCGTAGCAGACGATGGACCGACTAATCTTCTCCAGGATGCTAGACCTCTATATCCAATTCAACCACCACAGTCTCCTTAAGTTCCTCCGCCTCGTCCACGATCAGCCTTCCCTTGCTGTACCTCAGCATAGAGATCAAAACAACGATCACTATTGTGACATGATCGCCCGCAATGTCCACAATACCTAGGCACTGATTGAGACGTCTCATAACCACCTTTCTTTGTGGGCAGTCCTTCTGCTGATGAAGACCAGCACGTCCAACAAGGACTTACTTGCTGCTGACTAGAGAAGGACGGCATGGGTTTCTGCCCATTAGGTCCTCCAACATCTCCTTGGGATCGTGATTGTTCAACACGATCCCTACCACCACCATACTGTGCATAACATGTGATCCTCGAGAATAGATGGTCGTTCGATGTGGTGCCTCCCTGTTGAACCCAGCAGTTACCACTCTCTCCTCCACCATGTTGAGCTCAATTCGCTCAGTCATATCAAAGACAACTGCTAACTCTCCTACACAGCTCTCGGTCCAATATTCCATACCAGAACTAGAATGCATGTGCTTCCGTCACCCCTTGGGTAACGTTCATCAACCATCTCATGCGAGTAAACATCTCGCGTAGGCTCTCTCCAATCTTCCGATGGAACTCCTGCAGACTCCTCAACTTGTTGGTCCGCACACCCTGATAGTTCTTCCTCAAACACTGGAAGAACTGAACCACATGGTATCTCGCTCATACTACAGCCTGCTCCACTACCAATACCGCTGGTAGTAGATACTTCGTCACCCGTGGATGTATCACTGCTACTGGCACTCAAACTCGTAAGTGTTATGCCTCTCGGAATTGCACCAGTAGTGATAGAAACGCAGTTGGGAGACCAATGTTGTCTCCACAACTCAATCTCCACGTTGTAGTCCCGCATGAACTCATGGTAATCATCCACAGGCGATCCCTCCAAATGTTGAAACAAATCTTTTCACGCCATGAAGGGTGCGAACAGCTGTGGATTCCGCATCTGCTGCAGATCGGACCAATTGTCGAACTCTTGGATGAAGTCATTCAACTCAATGATACCCACTGTACCCAAGTATCGTCTAAGCTCCTTCATGGTCTCATGGATCTCGTCCATATTTCACAACAACGGTGTGACGACACTATGTGTATCTCCAACCACGTCCTCGTTTGAATCAATGACCTACGCCGATGAGACCGCTATTGGTTGGTATCTCACACCACTCCGTGTGAATCCATTGTTTATTGCAGCTGAATCTCCGCTCGAACCTCCGTGGACCTCCGTGATGACAACTCTTGTGTCAATCGCGAACACTAAGCTCTAATCGGAGCTTCAAAACCTTATCACCACATGTGACGTCAATTTGTCTAACTCGGCTCCTACTGAGCTCACCTGTCCCCTACTAGGGCGGTCAAGGTAAGGACAACTTGTATCTGCCATCACCACAAGCAGCCTCTCAGGATCTGTGGTCGCAAGTCCAACCTCACAGTGAGAAAAACAGTCTGACTGGTCCGCAACTCCAGTCTCACTGACGACAACATACTGGAGCGAACTCACTCCAGGAATCAAGTGCCAACACAAGCAAACACAGCGCACAAACAAGAAGTAAAATATGGAGGGGTTCTAACCACAAGAAGTCCAAACGATAACCCTCCACACTCAAACATGCAAAAAAAGATAAAACCCAACCTCACTCGAACTAATGCCTCCTCTTTGATGATCACATGCACAATATATGACCACCAACTATCATAACATGTACCTAAGGTCACTAACTAGATGTCCACACTTTTAGTAGCTCCAAAAGTCTCTACGTGCTAGCTCTACTAGCTCACCAAGACAATTGCTACCAATTGTCTTCATACGCGTCTCTACGATATAGACAAATGCTACCACAATGACAACTTCCCCCTAGTATTATGGGGTCGCTCTACCATTCCTCTAGGAACGTGTAAAAAGATCTCTTACTACTTTAAACAACTCCATAAATACTTACAAATCTCTAGAAGACACCAAGAGCTATTGATCTAGTGGTAAAGTCAAAGCTAAGAACTGAACATGTTAAGCACAATCTTCAGGAACAGTGTTGAGATTGGTGACCTGGTTTTACTCACTCCCACACCATTGAAATTAGACTTAGCTTACGCACGTCAACAAGCTGGCTTGCTGGCTCGGGCTCGATCTTCGTCTTCGTCTTCGCACTCACACACCTCTGCTCTTCGAAGCCTCAAAGCTCGAGTCAAACACGTACATGAAGAAAACACACAGAAAAAGCAACTTCGGAGGTCAGAAACACACCCACAAGGTCAAAATCTGTCAAATGTGCACGCGCATGCGGATTTTGATCACCCATGATCTTCTTTTCCTTGTAACTCCTTCGATCTTTCACCAAATTGGATGATTTTTGATGCGTTGGAATCGTCTTCTCAGAGCGCACCTACTGCACTCCTCATCACCAGAAATTGCTGACCCATGCCTACCTTGCATCTGCCGACGCACATCTGCTGACCTCAAATCGATCCCAAAAAACTTATCAATTTCAACAGTGCTTTCGCACTACCTCATCACAAATTCGACCAAGAACATGTCCAAACTCTACTAATCCGCACGAGAATCAACCACACAACCAAAAAGAACCACTCCGTATACGTATGCACCCACAAATCGAAGATATCAACGATCTATCCCTCTCCGAAGATATCACCAGCAGAAATCTGTGACCTGAAAGCTCTCAATCAGACCCCGTGAAATTAGTTCTTCGAGTGATAAATGATATGTACTCACTCCACCATGCCAACCGATACTAAAGAAACACTAAAGTCGAGCTAAATCTACTATGTGCATCAAAGAATCCAGATTGCGCTCACCAAGACTATCCACAACTCAAAGAACTCAAAGCCTACAAGCCTTACCTGCGAAGTATACCCCTAGTGGGGCTACCCCAAGAACTCATCCTAACGACACTAATGATCATACCGAGACTAACCATTACACACTATGCCAACCTAACTGAGGTGTTAAACTGACGTGACAAGGTTTATGTGATAAATTAAACTTTAAATAAAATATAATTTTTATTTGAATAATACATAAAATTTATCTTATGGTTCCTGAAGCAGACTTTAATGTAATGTGACAAGCCGGACAAGTCAGCTCGGAGAAACTATATTATAGGCTCTGCTTTTGAGAATCGATAGCCTGGATCAAATCACTTAGCTCTGTGGCAAGAGAGTCTCTTGAACCCGCCAAGTGTCTTATAGATTTTCTCTGCAAGTTCAGGCATGCACTTTGTATATAATATATAAAATATATTTCTAGAATATGTTTGTATTGTGAGGTTATTTTATATTTCTGTTTAACACTTACAGATTACAACTAATATTTTATAGAAAGCTATAATCTAACACTAATTATGGTTGTTTATGAAGTTCGATAAGACCCCACTGCAATGTTGGTTCTAATTTGCGTTACTAGATTTAACTCCTCGTTTCACACTTGTTGTCTTTTTTTCCTTGGCCAAAAGTACATGTTACATGATATTTTACTTTATTTGTTCAGCTTGATAACGTCTTCCCATCCATTTATTATCTGTTGGATGATCTTTTATGATACAAAGAAAAAACTACTAAAACCCTCGAAATACCACTCGAACTATGTCTAGCAAAGTGCATAACTTATCCAAGTCCAGACACCCGAGCAAGAGATTGTGAGTGCTACATCAGTTCGATATTTAACCAACGATGGTAACCATTTTACTCAAATATCAATATGAGAACATAGTGAACATCTCATATCAATCTAACCTAGTCCTAGTTCTTGAACTCAATCTATTGACCTATGATGACACTTGGGCTTACTTTAGAGTATCTTTACTTATACTCACTTACTCTAATCATCTGGAGAATCAGTCACTCTTGGCAAAATCGTCAATATAATATATTTATATTTAGTGGGATAATTTGCTAACACCATCGTAATGAATATTGAGCAACAGTAGATAAGGAAGTGTCAACAGTGGACGTCCTCTGCAAGAAATAGATATACACATGCATGACTGATTGCATGACTGATTGTCCACCTCAAATATGAACAAAATAGTCACAATGTCGGAATACAGGGAGAAACTTGTTTGAGTCTTTCTGTAGATTACTAGAATTCTGCAGATTCGTAAATTTTCCCTCCGTGCTAGCTCTCCTCTTTGCCTTCTTACTCAAGAGTGTACACGCATGAGTGACTACTACCCAATTTCTTTGACTAAATCTTAAACTATGTTGTTTTCGTCTGTGCAATTTTACCAAGTACTCTAAGTCTGTACCCTACGGCCGTACACCGAAGAGAATGAAGCACCTTAAGCCTGCGATCCCACTTGAGACGAAACATTCAATTCAAAATTCTAACCTATACTTGTGCATCTTAAACTCACACCCTCCGCACTACACTATCACAGTCCGTTGACATAACACCCAAAAAACTGATTTACGTCAATGAGCTATTCCTTTCTCTGTCCGAGTTTCACCCACCTGTCATGTTCCGCACGTTAGGGGCATGCCATTATGAAGGTAATGAGAAAGGATAGCGCTTAGGAATTTTTGTGTACATTACTAGAGTCTAGACTTGCAAGTAAGAAATCCGTGCTTCACAAAGATGGCAATTGATACTTGCAGACATAAGTGAACCTCCTCATGTTCAACTTGAGGACACTCGAATCTCTATATATAGATATGGATGCATGCAGTAGCAGATTGCAATCATTGCATAAATAATTTCTGTATTTCATTTATTCGAATTCAAGACGTGACTCTTTCTCTCTCAAACTTAGAGTTACCAACTGTGTGCAGTATGATACGAAGCCTACACGTCCCATAGGAAGTCGTTTTCCTTCTTCTATGATTTTGTTTCCAAAATTTATTTTTAGTCTGAAATTTTTTCATCATAGAATTTATTCGATCTAACGTTGTATTTAGTACAGAAAAAGTTCTATTTTCGGTCTTTTTCTCATGAGTTGGACCTCACCATCAGTTAGGATTTCCCCTTGTCTCTCCGTAAGAGAGGTGCGGAGATCGAGCCGGCATCTCCAAGTTGCGAAGTGGAGACTCTTCTCATCAAACTGACCCCTGATGAGTCCTCTACAAGTTGTTGAAAGTAGCATGGATTACTTTTGAAAACGTGGAATTATTTTTGAGATAGCTTAATCCAGTATAAGTGGATAATGGTGAACTATGTTAAACCATAGGTGAGACTAATAGAGGAGCAGGTGCCATGCTGGCACTTTTTCCTAGTGTTTGACGTCCAATGCATTGTAAGAATTTGCTCTAAGCGGTGGTTCCTTGTTGCTCGATTTGTTACTTGCAGGAGATCAACTAGCTGGACTCCAGGCCATTTTCACATCTTCTCATCTTTTTGTGATCAGCAGAACTTGCGCACTCGTGACTGATTCTTGGTTTTGAGTTTTCAAGCTCAAGGTTGTGACATTTCGGTTCTTCGCTGACAAGGAGAGGATGGGGAGCTTGGGATGGCTTGGATTATTGATCCATTTTCAGAAAACTGAACTAAGTGGCATGAGCTCTATATTTCTTTCATCGATTGGCTGTTCGGATGATGCCGACGTGTAATTCAGTGACGGCTGCTATCATTTTGCTTCTAGCTGATCAGTACAAGTGCTGAACCGAGTTGATCTTTTGATCACTTCGATCGATTGGGTGTTTGGCTGCTGCTTGGTTGACGTACGAGCGATTTAGTTACGGTCATCATCATTTTCAGATCTTGCTCATCGACTGAGTCCACTCGTCTCACTTCAATAGTTATTGGATTTACAATTCTTTTAGTGCTATCTCTCATTATTGTGTCAAGGTTGCAATATGTTAACTCGCAGTCATATGTCTGCAACCAGGACGTCTAGGATGTACTCTAGGTGGCATGATTAGTCGTCAAATCTCTAATGCATACCACACAAGTCTATCTGTCCGGATGTCAGTCTGTCATCTGCGGTGGTAACCAAACGACGTCTCTCACTAAAATAAATCAGAGATACACTTTATATTCTACTAACAACTAACTACTTGAGGAAGGGAAAAATACAACAAAAGTGCTAAAACTAGAAAAAGAAGAAACTGACCTAATATAAGAAGAAAATATGAACAAAAATAAAAAATTATAAAGACAGAACTAACTACGCTTAAACCACTAGTAGGGGTATAAAAGCCTTCACTTCCCACGCAGCGGACTCTTTTCACTGTAGCTGTTCTTTTTTTTTTAGTCAGAGTGCGGGAGGCCAAGGTCTCTGTGGAGCTCCTTGTCTCAAAAGAGCAGTTCGTTCATAGTAACATGAAAGTAAGTGATTATAACAAAATATGCTGGGTAGTAGAACATTTCAAAATTCAAAATTCAAAATATTCTATTTCTGTGGTTCTCAATGACTCGGGATTCACTTGATAATTTTGAAGCCATCCGTAGTCCTCCTGAGCTCATCATGGGCTCATTTTGCTACCAAGATCACAGTGTTTGAGGCTATACTGCGATGGTGACTGCGTTGCGCAAATCTCTCAGGGGCCCCCACCCGTACCGAACTTACTTAGCAAAGGTTTAAAATGATTAGCGGTGGGGATCCCCAGCGCTAATATAGCGGTACTTGTGGTTTAAGAAAAAATCCTAAAGAGGTGGAAAGCGAAGTGAGTAGAGAGTGAAAGAGCAACCAAGAGAAAAGGTTGGAAAAAAGAAATAGAAATATGAGAGGCTTTATTCCTCAACACTCCCTTCTAGCCAGAAGGGTCTCGCTTTCTGTCAAGCGTCGAGGCTCCAGAAAGGAAGCTTGGCATTTGAAGACTGGAGAGAGACCACCGACTTGCCAGAAATGATAATTTTGGCCGACCACAAATAATAATCCGACAGATCCAGCTGCTCCGGCATCAAAATTCTGAGGCCACAAGCTTGCCAGAAATGACAATTCTGATTGACAGAAAATAGTAATCTCACAACTCCAGCCGCTCTGCCATCATTTTCAAATCTTGTTCATCGATTGAACCAACCGCTCTCATCAAAATTCTCACCGATCTTATGCTTTGACGTGTGGTTGGCTCCCTCTTCAAACTGTACTAAGGGTCTCTTCCGACTAGGTCTTTAGTGTGCTTATCAGACACTGTCAGATTGGTTCGGTATTAAGAATTGTCTTTCGACTATAATTTCACAAGTGCGCCAACAGTATATTCGTCAGGATATAGCATCTCCAAGGTTTTTGGCTGGGGGTACCTCAGAGCTAGCATTTCCATGTATTTCGCTTACACAAATTCTCTCAGGAGGACGCGTGGATACTCAGTCAGATTCGCGTATCTGACTGTCACGACACGTGAGATTATCTTTTTCTTCTAAAATCACGAAGATAAAAACTATGTGATGGGAAGACATTTACTATCATGACTGCAGTAGTTACCAAAACTGCAGGAATGGCAGCTGTACCCTTCAGGTCCGGCCGGACTCATTAGGCGCGTTAAAGGATGTAGTCGGAAGAGACCCTAAGAGACTTCTGTGTTGGCAACACGTTAACTCTACTCATATTAATTACACTGCCGTGTAGTGTAATTGTGATATATCGTGATTTACCACTTCATTGGACGATCAAGATTCATGCAAAGTCGCACGACGTCAATTAATAAGAGTAGAGTTAACTCTAAGTCTGTGTTGCAAGGCCACAACTAATTCTCGAACAATTGAAAATTCAAATATTCAGAATAATTTTTTCTGAGATATCTATTTGTCACATGAGTACAATGATTAGTGTAGGATATCCCACCACTATATACTACCACCTGTGGTTTAAGGACTCTCCATCTTTCCACCTTGCTATCTTACGTGACAAAATACTGGATGTAAGGATTAGGTTTAGCTACACACTCAGTTGTAGCTTTATTTAGGAGATCGGATTACAAGTCATCTTTTTGAGTACGTAGTAACCAATCAATACACTCAGGGTGATATTTCATGCAGCTGGCTCTGTTGATCATGCTGATGGTACCTATACCATCAGCATGATGAGCAGAGCCGAATCTGAATTACTATCTGGGTGAATGTGTGAGTGCAGAAAACGAAGAACGCATAATATAATAGGTACTGCTATTTACAATAAAATGGGAGTGGAGTATCAAGATACCATACTGACAGGAGAATAATTTCTGTGTGCCAGTGTTGTTTTTATGATTTTAAATATGAGATATTACAATTCTAAGATGCGTGAGTATATAGTTATGGACTGAAATATGTCATCACGTGTACTGGATTGAAATGGTTACTATGGTAGAAGATTATATTTAGATGGTCAAGCTAGGATCGATGGGTAAGAATTTTCACTTCTCTTTCTCCTCGAGTTTTATGTTTGAGTTAGTCACTATCACTATGCACCGAGCTGACCATACAGATCTGTTGATGTTCTTGAGCCTTTTCGACCTTAGCAGTGAGGGAATGGAATCCGGACTATAACCCATCATCATACTTTTCTCACTAATTTGATGCAGCTGATTCTGCCATAGACGAGGTCCTAGAGCGCCAGTCTCGAAGTGGGGTTGTTCCCTCATCATCTGTTCCATAACAAGTCGACATCGAGAATAACAGCGACGAAGATATGGAAGAGTAGAATGCTTCTGATGGCGATGAGGAGATACTACAAGAGCTGGGTGAAGATAACTTCGATGACATAGTGGCAGAGCAGCAAGACGATCCTTCAATATAATCGATTCTAGATTCAGAAGTGGATACACTCCCAAGTCTCTCAAGCATCGACATGACTCGTGTGGCAAAGGTAGGATTCGCGTCTAGACAAAACCTCACTACTGGCATGCGATGGGAGTTCATGTGTATGATCATGTCGAACGTGGTTTGAAGACAATGTGCATTTGTGAACCGAGAGGAAAGACAAGAAAAATATGAAATTGTGTTGGATCAAGTTCATTGAAGTGGTGAAAGCTCATGGTCAATCTGATTCGGTGTTTCAAGGTTTCATGGCGGATAATGCTCAAGCAGGATGGCTTGCTGTTCGTGAAGTATTTTGGTTTTTCAAGCACTTCAACGCGAAGTGTCCTTCGGAGGACTGCACTAGATATCTTCTTCTGCCGGTAGGGACGGAGTTCCAACAGTGTTGGACACTATATTTTCGATGTGACTCTGGCCATCAATCTTCATTTGTCACTGGATAACTTGAAAATCACAAGGGCGTAACTGAAATCACTGGTCGCTTGTATCACGGGACGTTCAGCACAAGTCCTAGTCACTCCAACCTTCAGTCTCTCTCTCGGGAGGTTGGATATATGGTCTTGAGAAGAAGACACTTTTACGACTCCCAAGCTGGTGGAAACAGAAAGATAAGATGGAATTGGAGCAACTATGGACTTGTGGACGTCACAGAAACAATCATTGCAAGCAACTTTGACCTCTGAGCACCATAAGATACCATGACTTCTATACCTCGTGCCGAAGTGGAGCGATGTTTGCAATAAGCGATTGTTATTGCACATGTTCTTGTTAGTAACATGTTTGCGTTATTGTGTGCAGCTGAAGGAATCACTCTATACGCCGACTGTCGATTTGTCTCTTCTCGCTCTAGATATCATGGCACCGTCCCCTTCATAAACATTGAAGATGATCGGATGATCGAAATATGCGTGTTGACTAGAGTCAAAACAAGAAGTTCTTGACGAACTGAAACTGCTGCAGTTACACAAGGCACAGAGTTCTTACAGGCAGCAAGAGTTTACATAGCTGAGATAGTACACGATGACAATCTAGCTGCATGGCATTGTGTCACAAAAAGATGTGATACAAATGCAAAATTATCATGGGTAAGTTAAAGGAGCAATTGCAAAACAAAAAGAAGACCACACAAGACACAACTATCGGTGAATGCACATCAACTGACGAGCTTGGTATGTACCCCATACGCGATTCGGGACATTGACTACGGAGAAGCACCTGCAGATATCCAGTCACAATGCGGCCCTTGTTTTCCGGGTGGCCGAATTCTTATCGATAAAAAACGTGTATTCTGCACAACATATTCGTCCATGGCTGTACCCAGAATTAGTGCATCATAATCTCAACTGCAAGATAAAACCATGGATCTATACTTGTGCACACGCCGCTGCTAGTAGATGAGCACTGTTGCGTGAGAACATGATGATCTGTGAACCTCTTCCTTATCGTGCAATTCTCATCCTCTGTGGTATGTCTGTAAGGGAGACGAATTTCCAAAGTTACTGACAACTGATATTACAGAAGCAGCTGACCATTGGGTTGGTGATCATTCCATATGTCGACTTTTTCCTAGAATCGAAAGTGCACAGTTGAGTCTTGGGACTCAGTTGAACATTGAAATTGGACCAAAGGTGAGACTCGAAGTTGAAACAGCTTTGATGAAAACGAAAGTGTACAGTTGAGTCTTGGGACTCAGTTCAACATTGGTAATGGACCAAAGGTGAGACTCGAAGTTGAAACAGCTTTGATGAAACCGAAAGTGTACAGTTGAGTCTTGGGACTCAGTTCAACATTGATAATGGACCAAAGGTGAGACTCGAAGTTGAAACAGCTTTGATGTCTGATAACAATTCTGCACATAAAACAGTTATGCAAGGGTAGCCGAATGAAAACATCTGCACTAACCCCTTGTACTATTGACTGCAGACTCGCATACACACTTGGCAGTGACGAACTTCTTGTGTAAATACATCACAACAACGAAAAATGAAATTCTACACTCGAGCAAGGGAAAAATATATGAGCGAGACGTTTCACAATGTGATCAACAAATATGCGTCGAAGCGATTCACTGGGAGAAAAGTCATCATGCACGACTAACCATCACCACCTTAGACTAGAATGAGAATATTCGAAGCGAAGTGTGTATTCAACGAAAAGGCAAACCATACAATAGTCAGAGATCAGCAACTAATCGATGCTTAGTGGATAGAACTACTTCTTAGAAAACAGAGTTAGCAACAGCAGTCTTTGATTGAATGTTTCGTGCAAGAAGTAAAGCTATCACTTTCATCCACGAAGAAATAAAGTTTCAGTTTTAAGGAAAGCCTACTGGCAGGAATTGAACTTGTGCTTGCGGGCACCTCACCGTATCGAGACCAGTAGTGTCCCGTGATCAGTGACGCGTTGTGATAAAACTTACATCTAACATCGAGACTATTCCACGAAGCCAACATAACAATCGACTGGTTCAGGTCATTGTGCCTTGACTCTTACCTCGAGAATAGGCGGCAACTTTGTTCTCTCACCATAACCTAACCTCGTCGCAATCTGTCTGTACACTGCAAATCGTTTCTTGGCCAAATCCACTTGTATCCTCGAAAAACAAACGCACTTGAACAAATCTATTGCAGCATTGAATGGTTGCTGTTCGCCCTGTGAAACAAAAGACCGGTCACTCTTTCCCAACACGTGACAATACACGAGAGCGACGATGACGAAATGAAGATACCACAAATACGCATCTGCGGCACGCACCTTCACAACATGTGTCCCGAGGAGCCCGCCTGTGACCTCCCAAGTTCCACCAAAACAATCTGAGGTGAGAATGCAGACGTCGGACCGCACGCACTTCTCTGTGGCTCAGGTCACTGTACTGTGCACTTAGGGCAGCACCTTTGCCTGGCACCGGTCAGGCAACGGGCAGGAGGCTGGGCACTCCGAGAGGCCCATCCTGACACCGGATGTTACATTATATAGTGGAACCGGGGGTTTAACACACGCAAAGTGCCTTGTAGTTCAAGAGTCACTACAAATACGACCTCCTTATCAACAAAATAAACGAGTGTCAACCAAACGATATTAAAATTATATAACGGCATTTTGCTTCGTACTTGCGAGACCTCTGAATCATACCTTCACCGATGTGCCAGCTGACGGTGGGCGTGGACTGTATCTCACTACCATGTGCAATCTGCTCTTGTGACGTAAAGTTGGAATCCTCAAACCACGCTTCAAACCCAACGATTACCGCAGAGAAAGCTCAAATAACCATGAAGATTCTACTCTGCGGCGAGAACATAAGGCAAGCAGATGGATGGCAAATTCAACCACCGGAATTTCACTCTTATTTACACAACATGATGAGACGTCTAACCGTGGCAGGCGGCGGCTTGAACTGAATTGTTATGACTCTAAACCCCTGATATAAGTGAATAGGGTTGAACTCTGCTGATTTCTATGTGGGCATCCATTCCCTGAAGCTGGTGTCTTCTCCCTGGACCTTCGTTACCCCGCACAAATTAGACGGGAGATTGTTCTTCGGGTCTCATAACAACTTACTTCTCAACTAATCTGCAGCCAACTCAAGCTTCAAGCTCCTGGGCGTACAGAGCATAAATTATCTGCAATACGCTACAACGGCAATCTACATGAGTTTCAGATCCACCGACAGCCGCTTGAGGCGTCTGGGTTGAAAACTCTATTAAGATAGTGGCAAAAATCTATGGACTACACGTTCCTTCCTAGAGGAATCTTGAAGAAGAAGATGGCCCACAGCGAAGTGAAGGGCCGTGTTGCAAACTTGACACGTTACCAGAGAGGAAGTTTGTAAATCATTTTCCAACTTCAACTAAGCAGGGACTAATAATTTCAACACCTGGATAAGTTCTATGCCTTATTATCAACTTTTTGGTTTATGGCTCGCAGCTTCATGTCACGTCGTGACACCCACATTTGAAGGTCCAGATGCGACTTGCGAGGACCCTTCTGCGCCGTGGATGGCTGGTGTTCGTGGACTTACAGGTACAGCCGAATTCACTGTACTCTGCACAGAGTGACACGGAAACATAGCAGTCAGCGAGCCTGAAACAGACCAGTTCTCATGAGGTGGACAAGGCAAAACGTATAATTGGAACTGAAATTAACGGTTCTGAACCACGAGATGGTATCAAAGTCGAACGCAAACGCAAAGCTATACCCCAATGGACCCAAACCCCCTCCTAAACCCCAATACCATGGATGTCGCTCGCATGGGCACAACCAACACACCTGTAAAGGTTGAGTTTGAACGTTTGTAGTGCTTCGTTCTGCGGGGAAGTTGTCCAGACTCGGTTCTTCTTCCATCCTACGAATATTCCTCCGTATGACGCGTTCGTGCCAACACTCCAGAACCAGTCTAGCTGCTGTGCCGAGCCCCAGCACCACTAATACACCTGCATGTCAACAACCACAACACCGCACCCATAAGCCGCCTGCTCCCTATGTCATATGTCGGAGGAAGCATAAGGAAATATAAGTTACACTTTTGAACCGTGTTACGATCCAAAGAAAACTACGATCAGTCATGGAGCGATACTCCTACAAACACAAATGAAGCTTCTGAGAGCCATCATAAGAATCATCAAAGTCGTCTTGTTGTATGTTGATCCAAGCAACATAGCGCGTCGACGCAACTACAACCCCAAGTCAGGTGACTTGCAGTTTGGAAGGATGTCCTAAATTCCAACTCTTCGTCATCTGATGTTTAAAGAACTGACAAAAATACAAAAGAAAGCAACAAGATAGACCACAACAGTCTGACTAGAAAATATACCAGGATTCCTATCTGCATTACAACCATAAGTGAAATGCCAATATAGAGTGCTTCACGTGGGACATCAGTCGCTCGCAGAGTTCAACGTTCACCTGATGGTAGCCAAACTGGAAAAGCTAGTGTGTAATTCGCTAGCTACCCAAATAAGAGAAAAGAAAAACAGTAGAAAGTTCATGGCCATGTCAAGCACTGGCGACATGAATGAGCAAAAGAAGTTCAGAAAGTACCAATGATAATATTAACAGGCAGAGCAGATGCTCCAAGGAAAATGGAGATGAGGACATCAAACAACAGCCCCGCGATCAGGATCAGCAGCGCCGCCCAAAGAGGGTGAAACCGAGCCTAGCCAAAACAACACCACAACAGACCAACAGGGCAAATCGATTACGGGGGGCTTTAGAAAAGCTACTGTGCTCTAGAGCTTACCAAAAAGAAAGCCAATAGGCATGGCAGCATATCCAATTGAAGCTGAGTCGGTGACATCCACGAAGAGGTACGCCATGAAAGCAAATAAAAGCAGCCAGAGCAGCATAATAGTAGGATGCCGCCTGAAGGTCATAAGCAGCACAGGTCGCATAGGCAGCGGATAGAGGCGGAGTGGCCCTACCCCTCCTCCTCGCCTCTGGCCTCCGCTGTTGTTATACGTCCCTCCTCCCACCCGCCAAACCCAAAAGTGTGGCTGCAATGGCCAACTTAAACAACCATTCAGTTTCACTGGAATCGACCTACTAGACATGGTTTCAACGCATAATATTGTCCTCTTTAACAATTCCTAGCTGGTTGAGACAGAGATTGGTCTAAGAACATCTGTCTCAACCAGCTACGCTCACAATCGTATATTGATACGGACATCTAAAAACGAGACAGTGGA
The DNA here is from genome assembly GCA_036924285.1 of Asterella californica. NCBI lineage: Eukaryota > Viridiplantae > Streptophyta > Marchantiopsida > Marchantiales > Aytoniaceae > Asterella > Asterella californica. The sequence continues at coordinate 17,926,063 of JAYKYS010000010.1, read as the reverse complement.
GGATATACGCAACCGTGTTTGGATCTATCCAAGAAATAAAGTTCATTCAGGTAACCTTCAGTGCGTACGCAAAAGGAACCCACCCTTACCGTCGGCTGTGAAGATGGAACAGGTACGTTAGTCGCCACATGCCTGCCAACCAACAGCAAACACTGTAATTTGGATCCTAAACGCACTGTACAATTCAGCTCCATTGCTTAGAACGATATACATCCACATGCCTTTAAGTAAAGCCAATAACATATGAAAATCGCACATTACAACTATAATTAGTGACACGTAAATGCTTTTAGACTCCATCCTGCATAAGCCACGTAAGTCTTGTGCCAACAGTCGGAGACAAGTTAATCTATAACTGATACGCATTGAATGAAACCTGAAAATTTGCGGACTGGAAGGTGATAAGGACAGAAGAATACGCACTGGCAAACTTCGCACTTGTTTGTGCCCTTATTTCCAAACCACTGCTCGATACATGATCGATGAGCTTTCGCCAACTCCCCTCGACAATGACAGCCCAACTCCATCACCGGTTCTTCAGAATGTTGCTGACATATTCTGCACCAAGTTTGAGAAAAAGTACTTCTGAGTTTAGAATAATTACCAGCGGACGCCACACCTACGATGGAGATAAAAGCATCACCTTGAGGGCAGAATGAAGCAATGATGCAGTAATACAGACAGAAGGTAAGGGAATAAGCATTCAAACGGTAAAGTTCGTGAAGTTCGGTAAAGTTCGTGACCCTGCAGTCTCAAGGTACATACCATACACAATCAGAGGATAAAAAAAACCCTGCTAGCGCTGGCTTGTTCCCAGACGGGAAGTTGAAAGAATCACGTGACGTTTACTACCCACAAGAAACTCAGCAGTTATTTGCAAAGCGGCTAGCGAACAGGGAACAAATCTGCGCTCACTCTTTGGTGGGTAATGAATATTGACTAGAGAAATGAGAGGGACAAACGTACGAACTAACAGAATACGACAACCAAGGTTGACAAATCCCTGACATGGGTGGGAGCTGACCTCTTATAGAAGCTGGCATGATTACTGGTTCAAACACATCTTGAGAGCGTACAAAACTGAATATCAGCGAGCTTCATTTAGATGTAGATGACTAGAAGTTCACCGATGGCACAAAGCCTTCACTACAAAAACCTTTACGAACATATTCTCGTGTGGTATACCACCATGGGAACAACACGACGCGGACAGAATATGCAGAATGTATGACTCTTATTTTCCGACGGGATGGTTCAAGATTTGCCGTCAGTTCCTAAATTCCGGGCAAGAATACCATACCCCGCTACAGCAGAAAAGAAGAAAAGCTGTGTACTAGTTTACTATGAAACTTCATAAGGCGTTTGAGAAATTCCGTTGACGTTGCCTTGTTTTAGATAAGCTGGTGGGCAAAATGAGCTTCGGCCCATGAAGTCGGCTGCCCAAGGAAGCTCCGCAGTATCCAAGTTCGTTACGGCGACTGGTGAACTGATCATTGAAGGATTAGGAACAAGGACCACATGCGTTTACCTCAAAGTAAGGATCTTGGACCACTGGATAAGAGGATGCCAGTACCTCTAGAACTCCACACCCAGAGTGTGTAAAAAGACAACTTGTGTTTTGAGCCATTGATCCGACTAATTTTTAGCAGTATCTCCTTCGTAGAGATCGTTGTTCCAGCACTGACAGCAAAAACCACCCAAATCAAGGCTGTGTCTGAAATCAAAGTGACCAGTTCCCGGGAGGGTATGCAGAACCTTTGCACGCACGCACTCAGACTGCCACAATATCCAACGAGAGAGTATTCCAATGTTCTAATAAAAAAGTAACTTATATGCGCGATTCATGAGTTCAATAACGGACTCTTAACACCGGACGAGAGCAGCGGAACTACTACTTGAAATTCTTTCACGATAGGATGTAAGTCTTCAGTACGATGGACTTGTCCTGAATAACATGGGAGCAGTATACAGAATGAGACATACGATGGATACTTTTGACTGTTGAATGAAGGGTTCAAGAATGAGAGGCTACCTCCTTTCCCATGAAGAGTACGTCCTCTTTATCCCGAAGAACTGAGGAACAAGGTTCATTTGACAACAAGAGACCACTTCCGCTCCTCATTTCCACACAATTCTGTATAAAAGCAGGATGGAAGCATTAACTAAAATGCCTTCAGACAGATTCAGACTGCCAGGACCTCCGCAAGCTGTTCGGAAGGCATAGCAGTATCGACTAAGAGCCAATACGCGAGGTACGGTGGGCAGGATTTCCGACTGAACTTCACCGAGAACGAACAGTTACTGCAAACAGAGATGGAAGGCGGTGCCATATCTTCTATGTCATCGTTAGTCCACAGACCACTGCAATGGACTTTCTGTTAGTCTACTCCTTCAATCTACTGATACACTGACGACATCACGAGTACTGGCAGGGAAGTACCGTAGAAGTTGACATCATATGCTTTACACAGTCTAACAGATGGTGGACGGTATCTTCCTCCCCATCTTCACAGAGAGTATATACCTAAGTCTGCTGGCTCATCTATCCTTCCTGGTGTTCAAAGGAATGCTACCTGCTCGGAACTTAAACTCATCCTAGCACCTAGGTTATGAATTCTTCTAAGGTAGGTCTTGAAACGGTCGTTTTCCCCGGTAAACCCTCGTCAAGGAGAAATATGTCTGTGATCTGTGTCTTATTTCGGGGAGGGCCAACCCATTACCTCTTTTACAGTCTTATTCCAAATTGACACATGTTCCAGAGTTTCATTTATAGGTTGCTTCTCTCGAATCTGCTATCTTCTTTCTCGAAGTCCTTGCTTGTTTAACCGGTCAACCTGCACCCGAGTGGTGTTAAACACCTTCTTTGGGTATCTGCTGGGGATCTAACTGCTCCAGTTCCCACCACCACGAGGGCTCTGCTATGTCCCTCCGGATTTCCAGTGGTTCTACACAAAATTTCCTCCGCATCGCTATTCATGAAGTAGCGGCAGCACTACCGACCATAAGCCGGAGAGCTTTCAGCGGATAGCCTCCAGCCGAGGTATTCGGTTGGTACTAGCACACAACCAGCAGTAAGTCCAGGGCGTGTGGTGTGCAGGAATACAGCTCGTTTAGCTGTGGATGTAATGTCTCTGCAGACAAGGAAATCAGACAATTTAGCTTACAATGGCCCCTCGGAACAGTAGAGAGATGTGGCCCTCCCATATGCAATCCTCGGGGAATTCTACCCCTAGGTAGGTGTAACATTTCAATCTCGGAATGAGGCCTGCACCCCACTCCCAGTTTCAGTGATGGTGTACTTTCTCCCTTGTACCATTAAAAGCCCACTATGCAATATCTAGTCACATTTGCCTCCATTCCCCACATATCACAACATGCTTTGCACAGGTTAATCATCTTTTGGAGCTTCTTGCCAGATTCTTATTGACCAGCAAAAGTTGCACGCGTACATCAATGCTGGTATCCAAACGGCACCGGTCGATGACTTTACCGGATGCCTGTTCCCTGTTCCCTGTTGCTAGCTTACGAAGAGGAGACCTAAGTAGTAAGAAAATTCTCCGTAACATTTAAGGAGGATTTAACTAGGTCAACAACAGAAGAGACTAGGTCAGGCTGACCCCAACAAGAGTTTGGATGGTATCAATTTTATTATGTCAGTGTTTGTTCTGAGAGGATTACTGCGAAACATGGTCAAGAGATTCTCTGATAGGTCTGCTACTCTGAAAATTTCTGCCATCTTCTTTGTCCAAGTCTTGGCTTGTTTAACATATCCTGCAACGAAGTGGCGTAAAAACTTTTTTTACTGGGTTCTAGTTGCTCCAGTTGCCACTGCCACTTAAGCTTTCGCTATGTCCCTTCGCTCTTCGAGTGATTCTACACGAAATTCCTCCCGCACTCATTCGGTACTAGAAGCGGTGCCGATGATAAGCTGAAGAGCTTTCAACTGGATAGCCTCCAGCCGAGGTCTTTGGTTCGAATCGGGATCCCATGGCAGCAGCTCCTTATCGGAGGAAATGTAGGGCGCGCAGGGTGCGGGAATATATCTTGGAATATATCTTGATACGCGGAAAAAACAGTTTCTAACGAAAACAGTAACTTCTTCCACGCAGTTAGGTGACCCCCAAATACTTTTGAACCCAGGGATATCTTGGAATATATCACTAGTCGGGAACATGGCGGCTCAGCTCAGGTCAAGATATCTTGGAATATACCATGGTACACGGGTAAAGCAGTTTTCGGACAAAACTGTAACTTCCCCCGCATACTTAGGTAACACCCAAATAGTTTTCAAACAATGCAAGTAAAAACGAGTTACAAAGAGTGGTGAACATATATGCTAACTTGGCTTAAGATGTTCGCGAATGTATATTACCGAGGTCGGACCACGGGGAAATGTGGAGGGAAAGCACATTTCCAAGATGGTACCCAGGTAGGGAACTGCAGGAGAGATGGCTAGTACAATATACGATGCCCAACGATCTGAGCGAGAGAGCAACTATAACTGTAATATAGGTTAGCGCCTAGGTTAGCGCCCTAATAAGCCGAAAAGACAAAAATGCACAAAGGGCGAGTTATTTTAGATAATGACAATCATAAACATACATAAAAACAATAAGCAACCGGGAATAATCGAACCAGCATTTGCAACCATGTTGTTGACGAAGGTTAGAGGCAGTCCCTCAACAGAGGTCCCGGACACTAATGAGTAGGTGTACACTGAAAAGAAACCTAACTACCACAAGTACTACAACCTTACACAGTACTCTCCTGTTGCATGCACCTCAACCTGCTCTCTGACTTCATCAGCACCCAACAGGGAGGGTTAGGCTCTAGATGAGTAGGAAAATTGATCAAAGGAAGTTGAGGACTTCTCCAACTCAACAGAGCCTTGTTGTACAGGAGTTTCTGTTCAGTTCCGGGAACATCTGAGGACATCTGTGTATCTTGCAATATAAAATGGTACACGGGTAAAGCAATTTTTGGAGAACCAGTAATTTCCCCCGCACTCTTAGGTAAGCCACAAAGAGTTTTGAACCCATGTAAGTACAAAGTGAGTAACAAAGAGTGGTGAACATCTATGCTAACTTGATTTGAGAAGTTATATTCATACTTGGAGCATGGCAGATGTTCTCAAGGACCACTCCCTAGTATAGAGGTAACACGCAATTAGCCTGGCCAAGTACATATACATATATTCATACGTCGAGAATGGCAGATTTTATCAAGGACCACTCTCTAGTACAGAGGTTAACACGGGGCCAAGTACATAGTAAGTAGCCAATAGGGCCCGAATGTGCGCTAAACTGTCAACCGGAGTTAGCAAATTATTTGTAACCGAAGGGTGTGCCGATGGGAATGTGTAGCAAGACGCACATTTCCCGATAAGGTTCCCCTTGGTATAGAGTGTGATGCAGAGTGCAATGCAACCAAGAAAGGCAATGTGACTGATTCTAACAACATCTAGTGCAGAACGGAAAAAGCTGGAAATGAACTGACAGAGCAGGAGTCAAACCGAACGACAGTGTATGTAGTGAAGATCATCGATGGCGAGCAAGAATGAGGTAGCCAAGAACCCCACGAAGAGCTTCAAATTTGAAGAGCAAAGTTTTATGAGTGAAATGAGCTATCAGGCAGGCTGAAGATATATACTGATCAGGCAGGCCGAAGATATAAAACAAAGGAAGAGAAGAGAATAAGAAGAAAATAGAGGTAGAATATTTGCCACAGGTTCACTGGTGCATATAAGCACTGGGTAGGTGTACACTCAGGAGCCTAATTACCACAGATACACTCAGAGCATGCAGCGGAATACCTTCCCGTCACATGCACCTCAACCAGCTCTCTGACTTCATCAGCAACCAACAGAGAGGGTTAGACTGTAGATGAGTAGGGAAGTGATCGACCGAAGTTGAAGACTTTTCCGGCTCATCCTTGCATTTGTCGGTCCAGGAGTTTCCGTTCAGTTCCGGGACGGGGCCAAGTATATATATTGATACAAGGGTAAAGCAGCCTTTCAGAGAAAACAGTGACTTCGCCCGCACATTGGAGGTAACCCCAAAGTAGTTTTGAACCCATGTAAGTACAAGGTGAGTAACGAAGAGTGGTAACATGTATGCTGACTTGGTTTGAGAAGTCAGCGAATGAATATAACCGATGTCGGCACATCGGGCCAAGAGGAAATGTGTAGGGTGAGCACATTTCCAAGATGGTACCCCTGGTAGCAGTAGGACAGAATACAAATATAAATGTGACGCCTAACGAGCTCAGCGAGAAGACAACTATTATCGGTAATAACTGAGGCAGCAAGCGCAACAGCTAGAGTGTCAACCCAGAAGAAATTAGAGGTTAGAAGCAAATCTCCCAACAAAGTTCACGGACACAGCTGTAGGTATTGAGAGTAGGTGTGCACTGAAACATCTAACTACCACAAGGTACACGCAGAGCATGCAACAGAACATACTCCCGTCGCATGCACCTCAACCTGCTCACTGACTTCATCAGCGACTTCATCAGCACCGAGCAGAGCAAATCTCCCAACAAAGGTCACGGACACGCTGTAGGTATTGAGTAGGTGTGCACTGAAACATCTAACTACCACAAGTTACACGCTCAGTTACAAGCTACACGCAGAGCATGCAACAGAACACACTCCCGTCGCATGCACCTCAACCTGCTCTCTGACTTCATCAGCACCCAGCAGAGAGGGTTAGGCTGTAGATAAGTTAGGAAAAGTGGTCAATCAGATGAGGACTTAACCGACTCATCAGGGCCTTATCTGTCCAGGAGTTTCTGTTCAGTTCCGGGACATCTGAGGGCAAGTATGAAGGCAAGCAAGAGAAAACAGTGACTTCGCCCGCACATTAAAGGTAACCCCACAATAGTTTTGAACCCATGTAAGTACAAGGTGAGTAACGAAGGGTGGTAACATGTATGCTGACTTGGTTTGAGAAGTCAGCGAATGAATATAACCGAGGTCGGGCCAAGAGGAAATGTGTAGGGTGAGCACATTTCCAAGATGGTACCCCCTGGCCGCAGTAGGACAAAATACAAGTATAAATGCGATGCATAACGAGCTGAGCGAGGAAAAACAACTAATATCGGTAATAACTGAGCCAACAAAGGCAACAACTAGAGTGTCAACCCAGAGGAAAATAGAGGGGCTAAATATATAGTAAGTAAGAAATAGGGGCCGAATGTGCGCTAACTGTCAAGCAGAGTTATCTTCATACCTCGAGAATGGCATATATGCTCAAGGACCACTCTCTAGTATAGGGGTATCACGCAATTAGCCCAGCCAAGTACATAGTGAGAAGAAATTAGGGACCGAATGTGCGCTAACAATGCCGACTGGAGTTAGCGAATATTTTATAACCGGAGGGTGTGCCGATGGGAATGTGTAGTGCGAAGCACACTCCAGAAAAGGTTCCCTTTGGTATGAAGTCGAATGTGACAGAGCAATGACAAGAAAACAAATTGCAATATGTACTGATGCAGTATGATCGCTTCAAATGTAAAAACCAAATTTAACCAACCCATGCAGAAATGATGACCAACTAGCTTTGTATAATACAATCTCGAAATAAGCGAAGGCTATCAAGGCAAAACGTAGATACATATAACCAAAGAATCCAGCGCAGGAGAGAGTTAGTTGAAGTGAGTTGAGACGCACAGATTTAGTGAGTACAGGGAGGAGCCAGACAGAGGTATTAACTGAAGAACGTAGTTTTCCCGTCCATCACTGATGGATTTAGGTACTGAGTAGGTGTACACTCAAGAACCTGATTACCACAATATACACTCGGAGCATGCAGCAGAACACACTCCCGTTGCATGCACCTCAACCTGCTCTGTTGACTTCATCAGCACGCAACAGAGAGGGTTACGCTGTAGATGAGTAGGAAAAATAGTCAATCAGATGAAGATTTAACCGACTCATCGGGTCCGGAACATCTGAGGGCTAACTCCCAGTCTTTGTGTAATGGTAGATCAGTGACCTTGGCGACCACACGGACACGTATCGCCTCGCCTAAACGTATGCGAAGAAACCAACAACAAAAGAAAAAAGGAACTAGTACCGGAACTTGGAACTTGAAGGAGATCGGCGAAGGAAACTTTTCAAGCACCAGCCAAATGAGGTGGACAGACTAGACCAAGCCAGAGCACACTGGGGCAGATGTCGTTGCAGGTGGAAGCGCTGCATAGACATATTGCAGTACTAACTAGACTACGTTGGTGCTGCTCTGTAGACATAATAGAGCAGAAAGAAGAAAGCTAAAATAGACCGGGGGTCGAGGAGCCTCTGGAGTAAGTAGGGCACTGATGTGCTGGCCAAGTACATAGTAAGAAGCGAATAGGGGCCGAATGTGCGCTAACAATGCTGACTGGAATTAGCCGGTTATAAAAAGTCAATTATTTGATAACCGGAGGGTGTGCCGATGGGAATGTGTAGTGCGAAGCACATTTCCAGAAAAGGTTCCCCTTCGTATGAAGTCGAATGCAGCTGGGCAATTACAAGAGAACAAATGCAGTATGTATTGACGGAATCTGGCCAAGTACATAGTAAGAAGCGAATAGGGGCCGAATGTGCGCTAACAATGCCGACTGGAATTAGCCGGTTATAAAACGTCAATTATTTGATAACCGGAGGGTGTGCCGATTGGAATGTGTAGTGCGAAGCACATTTCCAGAAAAGGTTCCCCTTCGTATGACGTCGAATGCAACTGGGCAATTACAAGAGAACAAATGCAGTATGTATTGACGGAATCTGATCGCTTCTAATGTAAAAGCTAATGTTAACCCCAATGCAGAAATGAAGACAGACTAGATTTGTGTACTAGAATATTGAAATAAGTGGAGGCTATTAATGCAAAACGTAGATACAGAAGTTTGAGAAGTTATATTCATACGTCGAGAGTGGGAGCTGTTCTCAAGGACCACAGAAGTCTGAGAATTTAAATTCATACGTCGGGAAATGGCAGATATGCTCAAGCGAATGTATATAATGGTACACGAGTAAAGCAGTTTTCTGAGAAAACAATAACTTCCCCCGAACACTCAGGTAACCCCCAAACAGTTCTGAACCCATGCAAGTATAAAGTGAGTAGCGAATGTATATAACCGAGGTCGGGCCAAGGAGAAATATATCTCTTGGAATAGAGTTGGTTTAGCTATGGATGTAATGCCTCTAAGACAAAGGTTTGGATAGACAGCGGCCTCGGTTATATACATTCGCCTCGACCCACCCCTTGATCCACCTCCAAAGGATCGATGTTTGCCCATTGATCAGTATCGCACTACTGGTGGTATAGCTTCTGGCTTGCACGCCACATTTTCCCTTTCTCCATGCTTATGATAGCCCGCTTCGTCCTACGCCACCATAAGCCTCCTTCACAGAAACTCTAAATCGCAAGAAAGATGCGGTGTCTTTACGCTGAAGTTGAGAAACAGAGAAAATTGTATTCCCAAGGATCAAGATGCCGGGAATGTGTAGCAAACAACACATGCCCCGGAACAGGCACCCTGGTCCGGAAAGCAAAGAGGATAAAAGATGCGCCTGTACATTATAAAAGATATGTCGATGGACTGATCTCAAGTTCCAGCGCCTGAAAGCCTCGTTGTGTATGAGTATCAAAGCAAACTGCACTTGCATCTTAGCTCTTCCTAAGTGCGTCCTTGTTCTTTCGCCATTCCTAAATGACGAAGCTTACTAGGTGTGCATTGACCGCTGATAGGAACTTAGAATTGCTAGAACCTATCGATCCTTATGTTGTTAGTCGTGGTGTCAACCGACATTCAAAGGCATATCCTAGGAGGTGAAATGCATGGTACTGCACAGGAGGAACCGATTTTCTCTCTTCGTGTATGGAATACGTTCAGTTGGAACAAAGATATCGTCTGGTGGACGCGGTGGCCCTAAATTCATCCAAATAGAGTTCCGTAGACTCCTCCAGATTGTAACGAAGTTCATAATTTAACGCTGAAAGGAATCGGATACAGTTTATACCGGGTTATGTACTTTGTGCTCCAAAGCGGCAAAGACATTTTTCCGATATGCATGTATGCTGCACTCGATGAAAAAGTCGCTTAGTGGACTGGTGCTCGGAGGGCACTGAACGTGCCCTCCAAGAAAGAAATGAATTTCTCCGGAAACCGGAGTCCAGAACCATAACTGAGAATGAAACGGCAGATGAATCCACGTACTTCCTAATCCTCTCGAATCCTCGCATATCAGGAGTTCCAGTCTTCTCGGATACCACGAGGACAGGAGCATCCCATGCCGTACTTACTGGTGTGATTCACACACAGCTTGAGACACTAACCGACCATCCATATCACTCATGAGCAATGACCAAATCATCGTCCCCTTCCTTGAGGCACCCTCCCTCCTGAAAGCCAGTGAGAGAAAGAGCAGGCTCGGTAGAGATGCAGGACCCTTGACTTGTACCCGCAGCTTCTATTCAAAATAGTCTGCAACACTAATTGCTCAAATATGGTCTCTGTATTCTCTTTAACAGCGTTGCATGTTAGCAGGTAATATACCAGCTCCCCAAATCAGCTGAGCTGCAACGCCGTGACGTACTGAAGAAATATATTCAAACGTAATCAGGTGTCAGACGTATGAGGAACCAACCTTCCTCACCCTATGAACAACTGATTCAATCCGCTTCAAGGGCTGAGACAGAAAATCCCCGAGCAAAATAAGGCAGCAGAATCAAATAAGCAAAATTCCAAAAAACACCAACACGACACACAAGTTTTTGTCCTATGGAGAAAAACTGTACGGGTGACGCCAGCCCTATGATACTGAATCAGGACGATGTGAATGTATCTCCCGAATTTCTCAAAACACAACATGAGGTAAGTCAAACACAGATTATTCAGAATACCGACAGGACTCAACAAGTCCGAACGACTGACCAGACTATAACATGCAACGGAAATTAGAATGTACCGGCACAGGTCACCCGCCGCACTTTCAACACTGAAATTGCTGGTCGTTCGTGCAATGGGAAATCCCTTGTAGCCATCCAATTCCTGTACTTTCACATTATCCTTAACTGGGACGTCGATGACATGACTATCGGTTTTCTTCAGTAGTGCAGGCGCCTCACTAACCACCGCCAAGGTTGAAATTTGAACTTGGGTCGATCCAACCTCTACTACAGTAAAAGACCTGGGAATATCCCCTGTAGGAACAGGATCCAGCGTACCCCGGGTCTCTCCGCTTTCTGCTACCTGAGAAACGCCCACGCCCTCTTTTACAGGAAGCGAATCCCCTTCCACAACGTGAGCCCCGGTCTCCCCAGATATTTGTTCCCTTGGTGATGAAGGACCAGCGTCATATGACTGTTGCCTAGACATTTCCTCTCCCGTATCTACATCTGTATGTTTTTTCCGGTCACTGATTTCAGCCCCGTAATCCACGCTTTCTATCTCCTGTGAATTTTTAACACCATGAAGAGGTCGATCCGATCCACGCACACCAGAGTCCTCGGTGCTGCTGGATGAAGGTTGAATTTCCTCTAAGTTCCCACTTCCAACTTTCCCGGGCTCTAAAACCTCCATCACGAGACACTAGTTACAGTTGATTACGCCTGCGAGTCAACAACGGCTCCCCTCATCTTGCACAAGGTGCGGAAACCGCAAATTTCTTCCGTTACTCAGAAACGGTGGAAGCTCAACTCATCAGAGGTCCCGTTGACCTTCACAGGCAAACCGTCCTCGCCTAAACGGCACCATCGAGGTCAAAATAACTGCGGGCTTTACTTCGACTGTCGCTTCGCACCTGTACATAGCAGCAAACATCGTGTATTCATAAGCATAAGAAAACTGGGTGGTGGATCCTACCATGAAGACTCAGCTCGGACTTCGTGCGGAGTGCAATCGCGCCTGTAGGTTCAGTTTTAGAAACTATGGCGAGCATTTCTGAGAAAATCTCTGATTATCACGGTAGCAGCATGAACAAAGAACAGTGTTAAAGAACAATTCCTACAAATTCTGCCCGGAACTCGAAAAACCTGCGCCGACAAACAGAAAACACTCTACACCACCTGTTCAAATACGGCAATTACGTACGACACTAAAAGGGACCGCACGGTTCATCTGCCGGAACGCGCCCTTTGATTACCGGCAGGTGAAAAGAATATTTAGACTGCTTCTAGAGCACCAACGGCCCAAATGAGAACCGACTAACGGTTCTCGATCCAGATCACCAACTTGTACTCCAAAGGAAAAACGCATTAGACACCTGGTACTTTCCTATAAAACTAGACGAGAGATTAAGCTGGCCGAGGGTCAACATACACCTGCCTTCCTATATTCAGAAATTAAAATGAATCAGTGTGGGGCCGGCCAGTATAAAGACGCCCTGCTTGTCGAATTCATCGATAACCAGATTCTGAATCGATCACTGGGCTCAGAAACGTTGAAATATCTCTTCAAATTACGCACAGAGGCACGCACGTCTACAGCTGCTGCTTGCCATTCCAGCGATATGCTCTAGTCCTGTCGATCCTCGGTCCTTGAGAATTGCGAGTCGGCGGTGGAGCACGCTTGAAGAAACAATATTACATACCAGGCAAATACGCAATGTAGTAAGAAGCCGATTTGAGTCAAGAAGCTCTACGTCCTCTGTGCACACATATCTTCCAACTGAAGTATCCATAAACCTGTAATTTTCATAATCCCACCAGCCAACAGAACTGTACTATAGGCAGGCTTGAGAGAATCGCGGCACAGAGACCCTCAACTAACTGAATTCGGACACCGAGAGGCAATTCAGTCATCGGGAAGATAAGTCGTAGGAGGCTTGGTTGACCAAGCTTGACATACCAGACGAGAGGAGGTACACCCGGAGAAGAATCTAAACTCCCGTAAATCCTTGATGACGGAAGGATGCAGGAAGTTCGAGTCACCGCGCAGAAGAGTTGAAGGAGCGAAAACTGCCACTATGAAGGTACATATTGTGCCAATTACGTACCACCTTGCCCTTCATAACCAAATCACATCCATCACGCAGTAAACACCCGCATCAGGGCAAGTAAATCCAAACGGAATCCATAAATAAAGGATCCCAAGGTAGAAACAGGTCCTGTTTTTATCCAACTCAATCTCATACCACCATTCCTATCCAAATTACCACTCCTTTCAATTCACATACATAAGGCCGCCTAACTACCTAACACCTTGATCGAGCCAACATCGACACCCACCCACGCTTTTAAGACTCACCAATTCCCACACAGACACTCACGAAAGAATCGAGTGACTGCCGAACCAAGCTGCAGCCTGCCCGGTCAATCAATCGTCCTCAGAGCAGTCCCTCCATGACAAGGGATCTAGGATCGCCAAATCCGACTGCCTGGACGAGCGTGTGAAATATAAAGCACGGCCAGACCGCAGCCAAACGAGCAGAAGGTGGAAAGATGTCAGAAGAGAGGGGAGGGCACCCTCTTTCATTCACCGGCTTGGAATGGCGCGCAAGAGGAGCACTACCAGTACCGGGAAAGATCAGGCAAGCAGCGGGAGTCGAGAAAGGAAAGGGATGAACGAAAGGTAAGGAAGAGAAGGATATTGCACCACCAGGAAAGGGAAGAATGGGCGAATTTAGAGTTTAACTTATAATTTAGAGCAGTGTGCTTCCTTCGAGGAGAAATCGAATAGGGAACCCAATGAATGAGAACCTAGAGACGGTGGCTTGCCTACGATCAAGAACATTAATTCCCACTTATGTCCTTGATTAGCAGTAAAACACGCTCAACGACCTGACCAGCCGGTATTCGTAACGACCAGGGCCCGGACCCGACCCCACCGCAGTACTAAAATCATTCGAAATGACGTCAGCCAAAATTTAGTCAAGCATCCTTCAGGACCACAGAGTTGCCTTCCTTTCCAAAGAGCGCGCGTGGCGTCTGTATGCCACTGTCATGACACATGACGCTGGATGCTCCACCTCGAAGCAAGACACTCTGCCAGCAGTGCAGCATGGTTTTGGTGCTGACACTTCACCTGATGATGATTGAGCTCAGATCTCTTTTGTTCGAACTCGGTCTTTGTGGCGGATGCCCCAGCGATATGCTGTGCTTGTGCTGCTCAGTCCATACTTAACATTAGGGTGTCAAATCTCAAGTTATTAGTCGCCGGTAGTAGCAACCATCGTTGAGTTTGAGTCTTACGGTTGGTAGAGTTTGCAGTTCAGCTTCGAAGGATAGTCTTGTTTGGTACCTGTAGACCATTATTTTATCACTGAACAATGAAAAGACTAGCTACGTAGAGGGTCCCAAAAGTCAAGGGTGGTCATGTCAAGGCGTTTGCCTTTTGAGGATCAGTCACTAGTAGTGACTCACTACACCTTCGCGGTTGTGTGCCGCAACGTGTGCATATCACATCAGTAAGTGACGGAAGTCAGTCACACCGCTTCACACCGTGACCGTGACTACCAGACTACCTCCTGCTTGATGGCGGCTGAGAGTTCGTCCAAATGATGCGAGGCAGCATGACGGATGTTAGAAAGGGGCCTAGCTTGAGATGTACCGTACCCAAGCATACCATTTCCTACGGATATGCCTGAAGCGTCGTCGGGATCACGGCTAAGAACTCGAAAGACGACAAGCCTTACTTATGTGGGGTTTTCCTGTCAGTGGTAAGTGACCTCCTCGTAAACTATGTGACCCAAATATCGTTACAGAACTAGTGTTTATCGCAATGAACAAATGTACGGAACAATACTTAATCAGATGAAGGTGTTTGTCGAGAATAAGGCCAAGCAAAACGACGCAGTAAAATTCCTTCCGTTTAATGATATTTTGAAGATTATCCTTGGATGTTCAGTGAACGCGTAAGACTATGACAACACTAAAAGACGAGTCACCCTTCGACGTTTTCCTGAACTATAGAGCGAGCAGACTGTGATCTAATGGTAAAATTCACTTAATTGAAATGTTAAGAGTTTAGGGTTTGCCACTCCAACTTTGCCCCCTCGAACTTTGTTGAGGTTTTGTCTCTGGACCATTACTTCCATGTAAATACGTTGATTCTGTTCTGCTTTCTAGCCTCAGGCTAGGCCGCCATTCGACCTGTTCAACAGGTGGCATGAGTTCTCTAGTCATAATTACGGCTGAAGAAAAACGAAGCTGGAGTTGGACTCTGTGTGACAGTCTGGTACATTCTTTCTGTGGTTCATTACTCAACAGTAAAAGGAACAGCTACAAGTTCTAGCCTGGATCTCGCGGGAAAAGAACTGGATAGTTGTTTGCGGACTGTCAGACTACCTTACTTTTAATAACAGGAATTTGAAGAATCTTCCCACAAAGCAAAAGTAACTTTCATCCTTCACAGAGTAACAGGTGGCAACTGAGAAAGACTGTGCGCACTGTTGGAAATAACCTTGTCATTCCTTGGAACACGCTCTTGAAAAGCATGAATTTTTTATTATTTTAATTTTAATTTTAAAAAACCGGACGGAGCTGGGTGGAATTTATTAACCGGTTGCATTCCAGGTATATCCGGTACGCTCTTGAAAAGCATGAATAAGATATGCTTCACATCTCCGTCGCTCACGGTCCGTAAAAGTATATATGGCTTGAAAGATCTATGGACCGGGTAGAAACTTTGACAGCTGTATTAAATAACGTGTGAATATATATTCGCTGTGATCTAATACGGTTGTCAAAGTTAATAACTTTCTAAAAAAATTTAGACCCACGAGAGTGAGTTACGACTTCATCTAGACCTCCAACAGTGTTTCATGCGTGTATTTTCGGAGATACTCGTAATAAAACGCTGAGGGCTTTTCTTTAACGGTTTTTTATTTGTTTCATCCGTTTTTTTTACAATGGATTTCACTGTTCTGAGCAATTATCTGGAGTGTACAACTTAAAAAAATATCAATGATAAAATCGTGATGTCCAGTCACAGACTCTATCCAGAATGTGTCGTGCTTATATACAAAGTTATCTGTGATAATTTAAAGGCAAGTTACCTCTCCATCTTTGAAGAATATTTTCGTTTAACTTTGACACCCTCTAATAAAACGTATCAAAGTTAAAATCTTTACTAAATCCAACCGTAAGACTTTGGTAGTAACACTTTAAACTGCTCACAAGAAATAGTGCGAACATTTACTAACTCTAATGGAGCCGATCAGGAAAAACACAATAGTACCTTGAGTACGAAATTAAAAGCATGAAAAAGAATATTTTTTATTTTTTTCCTTGTATTTTGAGTTTAAAGAAAAAGTTTCTTTTGCTCCAATAAACCTTACAATCTTTGTCTTAACATTTATCTATTAATACTCAATAGTTTGTCTAGAGATGAATCATAACTTATAAAAGTTGGAGAACAAATTTAAATTGATTTTTAATTTCTCTGATTCCAAGTTGGGAAGAAGATGTAATCACTAAAATGTTTTTCTGCATAACGGTTAAATTTCTCAGTTTTTTGAATGAAAACCCGCAAAATAAGGTCTTCTGGATCACTCTGAACTCTTGTAGTCATAGACAGGTTTTAAGAAAGTAGTCACGCGACTAGAAATTTAAACTTTGGGTTTTTCATACATGGAGAGAGACTGGTTTCCTATGGGGTTATTTGTGCTATCAAGAACAGTTGAGAGTGTAACTGAAGAAAATATATGTTCTAAAATTTTTACATAGAACTACCAAAAATAGATGAATGAAAATGGTGCCTTGACCGTGATAGTTTAGAGCTATAACCACTACCTACGTTGTGCAAGTAGAGAATTGAGCCTGAGTCAAGACTGACAGTTAATAGAGTAAGCAGAGAAATGAAACAGTTGGTTTGCGTGGAGTAAAATCTTTTAAAGCATGTTTACTACAGAGTTAGTGAAACATCCCTGAAGTTTGAAGAAAAGTGGATGGTTAGATTGAGAGTCATTCAGGGCTGAAGTGATAGGGATACAAACTTTATGGTACTCAAATGATGCACTCCTGCTGAGCAAGAGTCTTGCTATCTGCACCAAAGGTTTAAACGAAAACAAGATGTGGATAGATTTTAAATTATTACTAACCTATTAAAAACCGCCACACACATATAAAAGCAACTCTGATGGTATGATCACTTAAAGTCACTATAATGAATATGTAATTTTTTGGATATACAACCTTCTTTACATAAATGCATCTCGTGAAAGTGCAATCCTTGTGTGATATTAAGACATTCTAGTATTCTTATGCAAATTACTCCTTACAAATATAGTATTGTATCTTCGGTTAAGTGAACAAGTTTTCAATACCAGAGACACTAAAGAAAAAATATGTAATTGCATACATTAAATAATGTAAAGTTGTATTTGTGGTTGGTATGCGTTATCGACTAGGTCTAAAGTTTTCAAGTGTGAAAATTAGTGAAAATTATAAATTTACATTAACAAAGACCTCAATAAGTACAAGTAGAGAAGGTACTCTTAACGCCTTGCACTAATCCGAGATTGATTGTACAAAAGATGTGTTTTCACACATACACAAATGATAATGGAAACTTTGATGGATATAAATATATGTGTCTAGAACAAATGGATATATGTTTTAGGATGTATCAAAGGCAACAAAAGAAAATTGTTATATTTGATATACTGATTGTACTTTGACAATGTTACACCTACACCAACTACTAGATGGAACATAATAAATATCCAGTTTTTTATATATGATTGTATTGACTGTCTAGCAAGCTTATAGTATCTTCATGGAAGCCTAAGAAAAACAAGATTTGCCATATATAAACTTTAGTTGATTAGGAAGATTCAATGTCAATTGTAAAAACTTTATCCCATAGGGTTATTATAATTATAGATAGTTACACCAGGTTGTGAATATTCTACAAGTTCACACAAAGAATGAATCATTGTCAACTAAAATGCATAATCAAAACACAATAATGACATTCAGAGATAATGCAAAAGATCATCAACACTATTATAGTCATATGAAAAGGTGACCATCTTCTCTATATTCTTCATTTCACATTTTAAAGGTTACACAAGGTTGAGATTGCAATCAGCATTGTCAAAGTGAAGGTCTTCCTAGGAAGGACGAACCTTTTGACTATGACAGCCTTGAAGAGAAAAATCACCACACCAAATAATGAATTGCACAAATTTCTTCACAGACTTCAACGGCCAAATCACTCAGTTTTTTATCTCTTCACGTTTCAGACACACTGAATTTCCTTTAAAAAGGAAGGATACCATGCATCTGTGAAGCACATGCGCTTTTACTCATAAGCTAATCTTTTTTTTTCAATAAAAAATCAAAGACTTCTTTATCAAATTGACAGTCTGCTCTCCTCGTCTCCGCACTATATTTCTGATCCCCTTTCTCTGATAAAATCTCCGTAGTCTCCTCTCACAGCAAAAACACAAATCTCTATGTAAATAACTAAGTGATAATCCTCTCAGTCAATCGATAAATAAGTCACACGTCTCTAATGAATGCATAAAAAATTACAAAAGAAGATATATCTTCACAATATCTTTGATGTCATCTTGTTACCATTGGACTTAGACATATACTCCACCGAAATTCATACTAATTACCCTGCACCCCGAGGGAGTGGGTCCATTTTGAAATTTTAGCGGTAAACTTATTCCTAACATCCACACCAGATGACTACACTGGTGCTTACGGTAGGCAGAGATGTCTCGCATTCATGATATGTTTAAGAGACATATAGTCTCTCTCCCTTAGACAACTTGGTGCCTTTCATATTCCTCGGAATGAGTTAGCTTACTGTGTCATTATAAGCATGCAACTTGCTGCCCCTCATATTCTCCCAAAGGGGGTAAGCTTACTATGCCATAATAAGCCGATTGTGAGTCTGCATGGGTTTGAGATCAAGACCTCTCCCCTTGTGAGATCAGCTACCTGGCATAGATGATAGCACAACTGTTCATAAAAAGACAATATTTAGATTCATAAAGCACCCATGTGTATTATTTCACCTCCCTTTGCTAACTAAAACCTCATAAATTTTTCCGTACATGTTGTTTTTCTGACATTTAAAAACTCTGCAGCATACAGTATACTATAGTCTATGCAATGGTGCTCTCTACACTCCATTTCGAATTTACTGCAACTTAACACAGACTTCTCGCTTTCACCAATTCTTGTCAAAGTGCTTTCGGTAGGTCTTTATCTGCAACTCTGTTTCTTAAGTCTCAACATACCACATTGATCAGTATGAAAACGCAACGACGTAGTACTCTCATATCTCTCCTTCCTCACTTTCTTCTCATTCTGCTTATCAAATACGTGTATGGTGGTCACATGGACAATTCACATCATGTCATCCACCTCGTCCAAACATGCACATCCTCAAGCATGTGCTAACTTCTTCATCCTCTCAGCTTCTCTTCTTTGTTGTCTTCAGTTATACTCCCATCTTGTTCATTCTTCAGATCGTCCTCATCTCTACTTATTATATGTTTTACCCCCAAGAAGTCATATATATCTATTGTATCCTCTCGCCTCTTAAAAAAACTAACACGCTTGCTAACCACAAGTAGCTTTTTAAGGTGTCATTCAACTCACGCAAAGAATATGTAGCATTTTCATGCACGTCTAATACAACATAAGATCCGAATCATCTTTGAGAAAACTTACGAACTATAGAATCTTGGTTATGTAGTGTATTGTCATGCACTATAATCCAATCACTTACTTGCATCCCTTTAAGTCGTAGTCTATGAGTCTTGTCAAATGCTCCTTGTTTTTTACTCTAGCCACCTTCAACTTCTCATGTGCATCAACAATGTCTTCTTCTCGGCGCTCTAACTGTCTGGTTTGTAATGTAAGGATGAAAGTATGATGTAGATCATCCTCCCATGAGAAGGTGATCTAAGTAGGAAAGTCCTCCTCAGTAGGTATTATTGACTTCTGTCCGGACATAAGTTCAACTGGCATGTAGCTGATAGTGATACAGAGTCTCGTCTTGTCGGGCCACAAAGCAAACGAAAGTAACCTAGACTACTCTAAGCTTACCATTACATGCTTTGACTAAAGCATGACTAATAGATGGGTGATCCAATTCACTCTTACCAATTTCCTCTTGATTCTTTTACTTTTGCAAATAGAGGAGTCTCACTAAATTTGCATGTTCTGTTTGTGATTAACGCGGATCATAGCGTAATGAGATCCGTCGTCCATTATCTTGGTCTCCATCATGGTCGTAGTAATGTACAGCTGAACAAGAATAATAAGATATGAGGCAGAAGCTTGTACAAAGAAATGTTGCTCTACCTCCATATCATCAATCTTCATCTTTATGTTAGGACATGCGTCATACAACTCACCCTTCTAGTTGTTGGAAGCACGAAGCACCCAACCATGATTGAGTTCAATCGATCATTGCCCTCTCTCATAGATTTATCGTGACATTATGTTGATCTCTAGACCATGATCAACGAGAGCGACGATAGACTCAGCCAGACTTCCAAGTCGTACACGCATCATTGTAGTAGCACAAGTCCAATGTCGTTGTCTGAAGCTACTGTCATTAATCAAACTCTTTTATCTAGTCTCTTCGTCATTAAATTCAACAGTGTTGGTTCCTACAACCAAAGCTTCTTGCTGGTATTTTGTTTCTTCGACCTCTTGAAAATGCACCTTCCCAAGTTCTACATCATCAACGGAAGCACCAACCACATCTATCACTTAACTTTCTACTTGTTCGGTCATCACTTGTCTCTTCCTCAATGACGTCAATGATCAGCTCATGAAACACTCTATTGGCAATACCAAGAACCTCCCGAAGAGAAAACTCAATTCATGCATCCAATATTCTCTATTCTAGGACATTCTTGAGATTTGTGAAAGTCTCAATATCCGTTGTCAACTTGTAAGGCGGTCCCTTTTTTTCTTGAGCAGTGAACCGCTTACCTCGTCCTTCTCCACTAGTTGTCGGTTCTTGTTGAGATCTTTGTACATCCTCCATTGACACTGGTGCAAATGGAGAGGTATGAGAGGTAGACTGGACATCCTCTAGAGGAGATGCATCTTGGTAGCTCTTCTGCTATCATCTACCTCCTCTAGGCCTACAATCTCTTGTTCATAAGCATCTCGTTGTCTCTTCTCCTCTACAAAAACATCTTGCCAATGAATGTGCTTTATCCATGTCCAAGAACACTTTAATAGATATAGCATACACAAGATCATCTCCTCTTATGACTTTGTTGATGGACTCAGCTCTTCTCTTCAACATTTCAAGAGGAATTTTTACTTGTCTCTCATCAACATCTTGTCAAGCAAGGAAAGACTAGCAGAAGCTTCAACATGTGTAGTATAAACATTCATATCTGTTGGTTGTAATGCCAAAGTAGTCATTATTGCCATAGTGACTATTTGAGGCATACTTCTCATACCTCCTCTCCTCAACTGAGTACTCAAAGGCTCTCTAGTCGAAGCAAAGTACAATATATCATTATGGCAACGAACTGCACTATCTCGCAAAGCTCTTGTGAGCTCTTGACAATCCCTTCTAAGATGATGTGGACTATCACACCAGATATATCTTCCGACAAGAGCACCTCCCAGGTGAACATGTGCATGTGCATGTGCATGTGCTGAACATCTTTGTAGATCGATCAACTCTATCTTCAATTCTCGCATTTGTAGGATCAAGTCCTCAATATAGTTCTACTGTCCATGGTTTTCTATGGGTTGTGGTACAAGTCCTCCTTGTGCAAGAACTGACACAACTGATATCAAAAGAACTATTATCCGAAGTACAGGCCTAGGAGTACGAATCAGAGGTTAATGCACCACGTGACTCCCGACCTGGTATCGAAATAATCCTTTACACGTCCATAAAGTGAAATGAAAACAAGTTTCTAGAAAGCGTTGCCTAGTGTTCCTTTACTATAAGTATTATGTTTTCAAGGGAGGTGCCATGAAGGACTAAGTAACCACTTCTATAAATGAACACTCTCTTACTGCCACTCTTCCTCGTCTTTGTTTAGTGAGCACCGTAACAGCATCCTCCACTCTCCTCCAGTAGGTAGTGACTCTCCCTTCAGCCGTTTGCTCTACTAACATAAAGCATAACTGATATGTTGTCGCATCGTCAATAGCTTGTAAAAGCAGCTCTGTCCTCCTATAATCCAAAGGTATCATTTCCAGTTTGGAGAGCTGTTTGTACCTTCGATCAAACTTTCTCGACAACTCATGTAATCCCATCGTGCGCCCAGTTACTACTCAACCCAATCGAGAAATGTTCTCCTTGTAACCCTCTCATAATCCTCGTCAAGGACGTCACCCATATTCCTAAATGCCTTCTCTATATTTCTCTCACTTTGTCTCTTAACTCAAGGATTACATCCAGCTCAAAACTAGCAATCATCTCTCCATCTATCACTCTCACAAGCTCCATCTCGTCTCTATACTCACGAAGATATCTAGAAATATCTCTACTCTCAAATCCACAACATCGACCCACAATTTTCTATAAAGCTTTTTGATTTTAACTCATCTCCTCCAAAGATAATATGTTGTTGGACCAAGGCTGCAAGTGTCTTCAAAATCTCACTTGTATCCAGCCTAGATGATGTTGCTACCGTGGCTGTAGATGCCATAGTAGATGCTGCAAAAGGTGCAGCTGTAGTAAGCGCAACATACACATGCGCAATAACTACAACACTTGCAAATGTATGATCCATATTTTTCATGTAAAGCAAATTTTGACTTCAAGAGTGATCATCCCAAGCTGCTCTCAAGTGGAACCACCATATTGTATGTCGAGGTGTGAGTCTTATTGAGAAGACCGAACCTTTAGACTGTGACAGCTTTGAAGAGAAAAATCATCACACCAAAAAATGAATTGTACAACTTTTTTCACAGACTCCAAACGCAATATCACTCAATTTTTTTCTCCTCACGCTTCAGACACTTTGAATTTCTTTCAAAATGAAAAGGTACCATGTTTCTATGAAACACCTATGCTTTCACTCGGAAGCTAATCCTTTTTTTAAAAAAAAAAAAATCAAAGACTTCTTTACAAAATTGACAGTCTGTTATCCTCTTCTCTGCACTATCTTCTCATCTCCTCGATGCCAATCCTCTCTCTCTCTCTGATAAAAACCCCCTAGTCTCCTCTCGCATCCAAAGAAAAAACAAAAAGCTCTTCGTAAATAACTAAATGACGACTTTTTATCCATAGAAGCCATAAATAATAAGACTATCAAAAATCATATGGTACAAGAAGATGTGTTCAGCTCCATACGAACCAAAGCTACCTTAGAATTATCATGTAGCTCGAAATATAAAGTCATCAGAATAGAAATGATGAACTGAAATGGAAATAGAAAGCTCATATTAAAGTCTTTAGAAGTTCTATCCTCCTTCATTCGAGTTGATGCCCTAGCATCTACGTGACAAAGAAACAAAAATAGCCACATGTGTCATGTCCAAAATGTGATTTTGTGGTGAAGACCCTGATGGAAAAAACATCAACTAAAAAATGAAGCTTAGACGGCTAAATTATTGCCATCCAAAGCTTTTTGTATTATGAAATTCTGTTCTCTCCTTAGGACGAGTTGTTCGCTTGCTATGAGACATAATAGTGCAGATGTGACACCTATGCTGATGCGTTGAAGTCCAGATGGCCGTTGACATGATGAGACCTAGGTGGCTATTGATGTGGCACCTTTGTTGATGTGACGTTCCTTGCTGAGTGGTCAAGTCCATGTGATAGCTGACATGATACTTATTTTGTCTTCTAGTGAGCAAGCAATTCATCTACTAGAAGATAAAATAATACTAATGTGGTTGTTGACGTGTCAAGTCTAGGTGGCCGTTGACATGATGAGGCTTAAGTGGTTGCTGCCGTGATATCTATTTTGTCCTATAGTGGACGAACATCTCGTCCATTAGAACATAGAATAATGCTGATATGATACACCCTATTGACATGTCAAGTCCATGTGGTCACTGACATGATGAGGTCTAAGTGGCTACTAACGTGACACATATTTTGTCTTGTAGTGTACGAGTAGCTCACCCATTATAACATAAAATATTGCTGATATGATATGATAGTCTATAGACAAAATAATAGTGACATGGTGCTGAAGTGGCTCCTCAAGTTTATCCTCTACATCTTTTGTAAACCTCATAACTCTATGTAGATAAGTAAGATCAGACTGATTTTTTGCTTGTTCGAAAGTTAATTTTCAGGGCTATCTCTCTACAAGATCGTAAATAATTTTAGATAGATCCACTTTCAAATCCTCTAAGTCAATCTACTTAGGGAACATCACAGAGTACAAAAGAAGTTATACCTACTTCACAATATCTTTGATGTCATCTCGCTATCCCTAGACTTAGAGATACCTCAATGGAATTTGTACTAGTCACCTCACACCTCGAGAGAGAGGGTCCATTTGAAATTTCGGTGATAAACTTATCTCTAGCATGCACACTCAAGTGACTACACTAGTGCTTGAGGTAGGCGGAGGCATCTCGCATTCATGATACATTTAAGAGACATCTAGTGTCTAGTCCTTAGGCAACTTGGTGTTCTTCATATCCCCAAGGAGCTAGCCTACTGTATCATTATAAGCTGGTTGTGAGCCTATAGGGGTTTGAGATCAAGACCTCTCCTCTACAAATTTCTCAACTACGTCAGGTAGCTGAAATCACAACTGTTCATAAAAGACCATTTCAAGGTAATAAAACTTTCAAGTGCATTATATCACCTCCCTTTGTGAACTAAAATCTCGTAACTTCTGTCATACATGATGCTTTTCTGACATCTTAAAACTCTACATCATATTGTATACTACAGTCTACGCAATGGTGCTCTCTACACTCCATTTCGAATTTATTGCAACTTAACACAAACTTCTCACTTTCACAATTCTCGTCAAAGTGCTTTAGGTAGGTCTTTACCTGCAACTCCATTTCTCAAGTCTCAACATACCATGTTGGCCAGCATGACAAACTCAAGACATGATACCTTCAGATCTCTTAGGTGAATTTTCATTCACATGGACAATTCACATCATGACAATTCAACTTGAGACATAGAAACATCTACTACATCTACTAGCGTAACAAAAATACATGCTTCAACGTCAAAGCGCAGGAGCCGATGATGATTTGACCTAGAACTATCCACCATAGTCTCAGTTATCTATTTTGTCTAATCTCAATTTTTACTTCTAAATCATAATGTAGATTGGTGAGTAATCGATTTTGCTACATTCATTATTTATAAAGGAGTGTCGATTTCTTCCTCACGAACCATTCCTAACCTAGGTTCGGTGCCACTCAAAATTTCACCAATTTTAGCAAAATTTCATGAAACTTCATGAACTTCCGAAATCTACTTTTTGAAATATGTAATAAAAAATATTTATATATGATGAGATGGAAGTGATAGAGCTCCGTAACTGTGTCGTCAATGACAAAAGTTGAACAAAATGTTGGCACCTCAACGACCAAACACTCTAGAGTGGAAGTACAAGATGGAACAATGGACGAAGCAATCGTGGTTAGAGCGATCAGATGCCTCTAGATGGATTGATCTGATCAAGGGTGAAGCGTCTTGAGGTGAAGCGATTATGGTGCGGAGTGACTCAGCAAAGGTGGAGCGATGACCATTTTGCATACCTAGGTAAGTGAACTATCCAATAGTCATCATTTTTGCACGCACAATTCTTATATTTATCTTTTTTGGTACTAATGCATTGATAAAAATGGTTATTAGACTTTATCAAATAGGGTAGTTATATTTTCAACCAAAGAGCACAAGTCAGTTAGAGTGAGGTTTGATGAAACATTAAGTAATCATTTATGGGTCAATTTTTTATATAAATATATTTGTGAATCCAACAATATAAGAAGAGACTCTGGAGTGTGAAGTTCATTCCATTCTTCACTTCAAAAGTTTAGAGAACCAAATGTCAATTTTTCTCACATCTTCTAGTTTATGGACTAAGGTGATATGACCATCTTGGCTAGTGTTTTCTGTTTCTAAGTGATCATGATTGATCATTATCAGCTGTCGAGGTTTACTACAGAAAAAGATAATCATTAGCTATGTGGAATGCACTTGGTCCTCGATTGGACTATAATGATGTGACCATTTGGACTAGTGTTGTCTATTTCTAAGCGACAAGGGAGCAACCATGAAGACAAGATGAAACATCAAACAAGAAAAGAAAGAGGACATAAACGGCGCTTCTACGATATTAGATGTTAGAGGTACAAGAGAGGTTTTGAACCTGAGATATCCTTGTTCACACTTGAGATCTTTGAGATAAGTACATAATAGTGGACAATACTGTAGGAGACGACCATGTGCTTGTGCAATGCAAACATTGCATTTGTGTACAACATCTCAACGATGAAAATACACTTCAAAGCACACAAAAACATAGCACCTAGGTGATGTTCAAGTAGTCTTGAAATCAAACTGGAAAGATGTTTTCACATGTCATGCTACTCCATCACGTGTGGTATATGACGCTAATGAATATTAAGAAGAGACACAAAATACTCAATGGTCCGGCTCGAGAGGTGTTAGACAACGCACGTGTTGAAATTCTAATTAGTCGTAGAGCAGAATCAGATGTCAATAGCAATGGAGAACACATCTTACAAGGACAACGTTGACAACCCTTCCTTTTTCACAAGGTTCAAAGGTTTTATCGCCTTAGAGAGCTTACGAACGACACATTTTGCAACCAACTTCATCATGATGGATAGGATGTGCGAGCCACGATTTCTACCACAAGTATGTGAAGGGGTTTTCAAAGATCGCGAAGCCGCTGACGGACGGGATGGGAAAAGACGCACAAGTAAGTTGGGCCAAGGAGATGGATGATGTGTTCCAGACGATCAAATCCATTTTGTCAAAGACGCTAGTTTTGAAGCTGCTGAAGTTTGACAAACGATTCGAGGTGTACACGGACACGACCGATTATACGATTAATGGAGTGTTGGTGCTGGATGGAACACTTGTAGCGTACGAAAGCAAGAAGTTATCTGAGACGGAGAGTCGATGACCGACTCACGAGAAGGAACTGTTTGCGGTAGTTCATTGTTTGAGAAAATGATCGCATTACTTGGGACTTCACAAAACCCAAGTGTATACTGTTAATATTTCGCTCAAGTACTTTGAGACACAATATCGGATGACGTCAAAGCAACTATGATGGCATGATACCTTGGCGCTCATGAATGTGGAATTAATTCACAAAGCGGGAAAGGACAATGAATTGCTTGAAAAGTATGGTTGTGAACAAAATATGAAAGAAATTTGCTGATAATATCAAAACAAAAGAACCATTGAGAAGGAGCGAGAGGTAGTCAGTACTATTCTATATCTTCTTTTTATGACAAGATGCATGACATCACTGAGTTGATGAGTCGTATTTTTACACTTCTCATACAAGTGGATTCTACATAAGGCTTCATGGATCATGTTGACTGAGAAACATGGGAGCTACAAGAGTTGTACTTAAAGTTGTATGAAAAGAAGAAGTTGAGGAGGTCCAACATGATGATCCCATATATGTGTGATGCAATTGTGCTCTCAGTTGTGATCTGTTGGAATTCATGGACAAACATAATACAAAAGATCGCTATGTGTTAGACATCGTAGTATTTGTATGTTGAGGATAATATACATGCAATGCATAGAGTGATTGTGAAGAGCGCATTTCACAAGTATTGCACATGATACGCACGACATTTTCTTGGGTATGATGAGGAAGTTGTGCTGAAGTTTGTACCAGAATGTCAAGAAGAATTAACCACTATACTCTCAATGATCTAAGTCTTTTGGAACCTAGAGATTTCAGATGGTGCAAATCAAAATTGATAAGATCATCTTTGAAGTGGTGGGTACTTTCTGGTGACGCATCTTCTAATTTGAAGCGACTTGCATTAGATCTACTTGGACAACCATACACTACATCGACATGTGAGAGGAACTAGAATTCTTATGCATTTGTCCATTCACAACTAGAAATTGATTGAAACATGAGAGTAGAGAAGTTGATACAAATATTCCACATGATTATGACCATCAACATGAAGGAGCAAAGTACCATGAAAGAGTGAATAAGTACTTCAAGTCTTAAGGTCAACAAGAGGTTTTGAAAGAGACACGAGCTATACTACGGTCACACAAAAGATCCAAAGAATGTGTAGATTCATGATGAACATCTCTCCAATGAGATATTGTATAAGTATGAAGAGGTAGTTACAAGGTAGAAAGTTGAGAGCTAATCAACTTCCAAGAGACAATTAGAGAAAGAGATTTATAGTTGACCTTCAGAATTAAGAGTTTGATGTTGAAGACAACATTCACTACAATCTTGTTGATGAATATGAAGAAGAGACACCAAAGTACAGAGGGAAGTGTGTGAACCAACACAATGACAATGATGAGGATTATGACAAAGACAAAAATGATAACACTGCGTCAAAGCATTTTGGGCTTGATGGATATGAGTTCCATCTCTACATTTTCTAGAAGTTAGACTCAATGTTCCACACTTTGTTCCAAACAACAAGAGGTTAAGATCACTCATTTATAGTCAATCTATTCTAACACCAAATACATGCTTGCAAGATGAACATTTATCTAGTCATAAACAAAAATTGTCACACTAAAACCTTTTTGGTTCGAGTTCTTCGTATGTTCAAGTGCTTCCATATGTTCCAACTCATCATTCAAGCATGGTAGACATCACAATTACTCGTACTGTCAATCTTGACGAGAATATGGATGCATCACCTCTTAGAGTTTGATTTGTTCAACAAAAACCTCCAGTCAATTATTAAAGCCAGTTAGTTGGAAAGAAGTGTAAGGAAGATGAGTAGTTGTTTATATGATACCTTGGTGTAAATTTCAAAACTGTACTTTCTAATATAATAAAGGTTACATACTCCACCTCGACATTCTTACGTCTAGACTTCAAAGTCTAGAGTAACGAAACGCGAGAATTGAAATGAGAATGATTTAAGTAAAGCTTAAGGGTGACTTTATCAAATAGATCAATAACATATTATGTTATGCAATTATATTATTATGATAGTCCACCATGAGACTTATGATTGTCAATCCTTAAAAAACACTCGAACTTGTTTTTTCCAGTCCAAAATCAAGCAAACATTGAATAACAACATTTTGATAGAGTAGTCATGCATTAGACACACATATATGATAATCTAATTTAATCTAGACTTGTCACCTCTCGTACAAATGATTAATATGTTATAATGTCTAGTTTTATTTTTAAAAACATCGATAATAATTTTCAAAAGATAAGTTGAGATAATATGATAGGCGTAGGTGACATGAGAACAATAGCTCCAAGATTTTAGTATTTTTGAACCATGGAATAATGAGATGTAATTTAAATGATGACTCGTAATATGTAACTATTCCAAGATAACTCCAATATTTTCTTGTAAGCTTAAGAGTATAGTAATGAATATTTTACATATTTATATAAATAATTCCTTTAGAAGTATATTTTCACTCTCCCTTCTTCGATTCAAGATATTTCATTGGTTGAACTGACATCTCGCAGAGTGATCGCTCTACGAGGTGTTCAAATCTTTCTCTTTTTGCTTTGAAAAATGTCACTCCATCTTTTGAACGTCCGAGTTGCTCCATCCCGAGTCGCTCCACATGGAGCGTCTCAAGCTCTTTTCTTCTCTAGCTCTTCCACCTCGACTTTTCCTCATCTCAGCTCGACCTTCCTCATCCCACCTCGAGTCGTTCCACCTCGGAGCGATAAAGTCATCCCATCCAGAGCGTCCATCCGCTACTTCCTCCTTCCTTCATCCCTCCCTCTCTTTTCACCCTCCTAGTCCCACCTTGCCTGCCTCCAGTCGCTCCATCTAGAGCGCCTCTCCGTCCTTTCCACCTTCTCTCCTCCATCCTTCTTCTCTCTTTGTCCTCCTCGTCTCACCTCGAGTCGCTCCACCGTCCTTGAGGTCGCTTCACCTGGAGCACCTCTTCGCTCTTTCCTCCTTCCTTCCTCTCTCTTCGTCTCCTCGTCTCGTCTCGGATCATCCCATCCGGTGCATCTTCGATTGGTAACTTATCTCGTCGTTCCACCATGGAGCATCCTTCGTCATCATAGTCCTTCTCCTCTCTCCTCCTCACCTCGTCTCGAGGTGGGACAGTTTTCTCGTCTGTGTCACTTCACCTTCCTTAAGGTCGTCTCATCCCCGAGTGTGCTTCTGCTCATTCCTTACTCCTTCCTCCTTCTTCGCCTCAAGGTTCAAATCTTAAGTCGCGCCACCTTTCAGCACCCCACTTTGAAAAGGAGGGGTCTTGCTCTTCTTTTTTCATTCTCCTCTCGTATTTCTTCTCTCTCCTTCTCTTTTTTTTTCGGTATCATTCTCATTTTTATCATTTGTTTTTTGTCATTTATTATTATCCTCACAGATTCACAAGATTGGAATGATGTGTTATGCTAGTTACGTGAGCTACACTCACGGTCCTCGTTTGGATTAAAGTGATATGACAATATGAACTAGTGTCATTAACACACTATTATCAAAGTATATGGAGTAGACTTTACCACAGTGATAAATGTACAACATCTAGGTTTTGT
The DNA here is from genome assembly GCA_036924285.1 of Asterella californica. Taxonomy (NCBI): domain Eukaryota; kingdom Viridiplantae; phylum Streptophyta; class Marchantiopsida; order Marchantiales; family Aytoniaceae; genus Asterella; species Asterella californica. The sequence goes on along the minus strand of JAYKYS010000010.1, from coordinate 17,895,474 downwards.
GTTCTACATCAATTATTTCCGTTTAGATTTGAATTGGAACATTTGGACTAGTGCTTCTATGTTTATTCGGCGAAGTTGGATATCGGACATATGGATAGAGATCAGTTGTCTGAGAACAACAAGGAGTTTTCGTACGTGGACGATTCACATCTAGTGATGAGAGATGATTCTGTCCTCGATAGTTCTCATTGAGTGAATATCATACTAGAAGCTACTTCGACTATTAGAAATGATCCGATGATTCAAACTTCTATTGCTGAAAAAAACGATGGAGTTGCAATTGCTTCGCAAAAAGTCAAAGACTTCAACGTTGAAATTGTTGTTGCTCTGAAGTCTATAAATGAGGATAGCCAATCTGATACGCACCAGAGTGATATGAAGAGAGTCGAAGAAGTTCACGACTCAAAAGGAAGAGAGACATGTAATAAAGTCCACAATGGGCATGGACCAAGAATCGCCATTGTCTGAGAGAGATGTCAAACTTCCAGCATGGATTACATTTGTCATTGACTTCAAGATTGATGATATGAGAGATTTGTTTCTTCATTATGATGACGAGCAATAAAAGACAAGAAAGTTCAACATTAGAAAGTACTGCAATTGTGAAATCTTTCAAAGAGGAAGGGAATAATGAAACTACAAATGGTCCACAAAGAGGAGAAAAAGTAGAGGTGAGAAAGAACTTCTTGTTCTTTGTTGGTTTGGAACGGAAGATATCCAAATTGATTGGTCCATCATGGATTTGCACAAACAAACAAAGTCACTTGTCAACAAGGCACATATTGAGGAAAGGTTTAAAGCAAGAGGTGAATTATTTGACGCAAAGTGATGTTGAAAGGCATGTTGTGTGAGTCGCGACAACCAACGAGAGACAATTCTTCCATGTGAATCTCGTGAACATGACGAGATTCACACGAGTCTTTGAAATAGAAGATAGTAGATCAATATGGTGATGACACACGTTATCTTTGAGAGAACATTATACCTATCATATCTACTGCTATGTTAGTCATTGCCAGCATTTGCGATGTTACGTCTAAAAGAAACGAGAGGACTAGTACATCTTACAATGCTCGTGAGAAGAAAGAAAAAGGTGTAAGACCCAAAGATACATTTATGAGCAATAAATCTGAACCCGACAGACCTATAGTAGTGACACATCCATCTCCAAATAAATCATTGTAACAACCAATGCATGCACGACAACAGGTTGATCCTCAGTTTGTATCCAATCTTCAAAATGTAATATTGAAGATTTTGGAGTATCTTACGATTTCATGTGCAACAAGTACTCATACGGTTTTTTCTAGAGTTGAAGATGTTGAAGCAATGCGTACTTACGTTCTCAAACTAGAAGAGAATACCGCGAGTTTGATATGAAGAGTTCTTCCATGTTGGACCTACGAAGAAAGAGCTGAAGTAATGTGTGCACGCGTTCTCAAGCTAGAAGATGAGAACTATATGTTGGAGAAGAAAGTATATAGTCTAGTATAAGATAAGGAAAGTGGCACCAGTTTGATTCAAGACTGAAGTATAGATGTGTTGGAGGTGTAAGCAATATTATCAAACATGAAAGACGAGAAGCGAACGTTGGAATTGAAGGTTGCTTCAATGGAAGCAAATGGAAGAGCAATGGAAAGAATTTTTCAACAAGAATTCACAACACGAGAGATTCAAGTTGATGATCGTTATCATTTGATAATCAAATTTGACCGTATGACACAACAATCATGGATTGCAAGATGAAACCTTATCCTCCAGACATAGATGATTAGGTGAAGAATCCAAGTGAATATGCGGATATTTTGGAAAGTAGCAAGGTCCAAGAGGATTGGAAAAGAACTTGTGCAATATGCTTAAGTCATATTGGATTCCTTCGAGCCATTTCACTTGGGACTTGTGGATGCAAATATCACTTCAATTGCTTCTGATCGCACGCATCATGAAGATGGTGCATGCTTTGTAAAACAGCGTTCAATGATATCATGTACAAGGTTCTTTTGCATTGAGTCCATACCGAAAAGTGATATCTTGATAGATCCAAACACGGGTTGTCGCATCGTCGATGTTGATCCAACACCTACATCTCTCGGAGATGTAGATATTGTAACACAAATGATGAGAATCTTTGTAGAAGAAGAAATATCACAAAATGATGTACAAGTCTCGTTTTCACAGACTTTGAGACAAGAGATGAACAACTTACTTCATGAGTGTAAGTATATGTTCGATGGACAAGAGTTGATCAAAAAGATACATGAAATCTCTCATGCCACCAAAGAAAGTTGTTTGTCAAAAGTTACACAAAAAAATACAAGAGAGGCATCAACTAATTGGAGAATCTCGTAAATTCATCGAGGATGAGATCCAAAAGATGGTGGAGATGTTCAATTCATATGTTAATGCGAATGACAATCCAAATGTTTGATCTCTAATTGGTGATTGGATGAGAATATGCTTGATAGTGTTTATCCAAACAAGAGCTTGGAGGACCCAACTCAATGCTCGAATTGGGAGGATGATCTTCTTGGGAGTGGATGATGCAAATTACTAAAAGCTCTTGCGGAAACACAACTAGGATGTGGTGTAACAACTCGATATGCACGCAATCAAAATATCGTGATAAGCATCGATGATAACATAATCATAGAGGAGACTGTGACCTCGAATGTAACTGAAGGTTAGCTCTAAGACTTTTGTTGTGCATAACGAATAGTTGGTGAAATTCACAATTTTGCCATGAATGTTGTATTCATTCTGTTGTTGTAAACATTGTTTTCTTAATATTACTAATTTTTCAAAGAAATGGATTTACATTGGATTATTAATTAATCTTCCAAGTCTTTTACATCACAAGTTCATACTTAACTTTCTTCACCACCATGTGATGTTCATGGACGATACGAGATCAATCTCTAGAATAGACATATCTTGGATATACACGTTCTCCATATTGTTGGAAGATTTGGTTCTATGCACATGTGAATCCATTTAACCTGAGACGATGGTCATGAATGACACCATTAATTTGTTCATCTCCACAACCTACGAGAAATACCTAATTAGTCTACAACCGTATGGATGGTATTTTTGCAACACATTTTGGTATAAAAAATCGTGGAATGTTATTTTGTTGTAGACACGAGGATGGAGGTCAAGAAAATATGCATGCGGTCCAGGATATCTCCACGTTTGCAGAATTGGAGCATTTAAGTTATATGATCATACCAATCCACATGCATGTGATCTTCCTTAAAATTGAGTATTGATAAGAGTTTCAAGAGATTTGAAGAAGATATTCGTATATCATATGGACACCTAGAAAATTCCCATCAGTGGTTGCATATAATATTGGTGTTGGCGAAATGACTTCTTCTAGTCTTGTCGTTGGATATGAAGGAGGAATATAAAATACAACGACTGAAGAGAAAGGTCTGTTTATTCACATCAACCATTATCTAAACTAATGCATGTTTATTTTCACTTTATTTATTCAAAACAATTGATAAATATACCTTTTTCTCATCAAACATTATCTTGTCATGATGTAGGTTTCTCGTCAAGTGAACTCTACAGATTGTGGAGTTCATGTTATGTTGATGATCTAGCGACTTGTCCAATGGCAATCGAATTGGACAAAACATTAGATAACAATAACCAAGAAGGATGCTCATATTCAGATGATGTACATAATCCAAGGATGGATTGAGTTTTGTAAGTACATATCATTAGAACAATCTAAAATGGATTACGAGTTGATAATTTTATAAAGTTGATTATTTCACACGATATTGGAATCATTTGGAGCATTCGTTAATTGGATGTTGTTCATCCATGTCTCTACATGTTTGCAATCACTGTAATAATCTTGGGATGAGAGTCACAAGACCTTATGTTGAAGTAAAACCATCACATTTCTAGAGACCTCAAGCTTCACCAAGAAAACAACCGTGCTTCTAAGGTATTCAGACTCTTGATTGGTCTTCAGTAAAAGTACCATGTCATAAGTCTTGGATAGTAGCGGACAATTGGACTACATGGAATAGATGTGGTCATTGAAGTTCAACAAGTTATCGAATCTATACCTACCAATTACTGTTAGCGCTCAAATGTCAATCATCATCTCTTCCAAAGACTAGTCTTCTCGACCTCCGAAGATATCTATCTTCAAGTTGAATACGGTCAACACACCTTCTAGTAGCTCAAGACCTCCTACATCTCTTTTAATCTAGGTTCCCTCGATTGCAAAATCAGCTCCAACTAGTAGATCCAAAATGAAGGTAACTAGGTCCAAACAACTTCCAAAAGAAAAAAGTTACAAAGAACCAGAACAATGAGAGCTTGAACCTTGAGCCATTAAACTTCCAAGAAAAACCAACGAGTATGAAGAAGAGAAGGATATGTGGACGTAAAGAGTTGAGGTTGAGAAAACTAAAAAAAAATAATCTAACAAACTAAAGACTACGGGTGAACATGAAGAAATGATGTTGAAGATCAGATAAAGGTTAAAGATCGACAAAAGCTAATGTATGCTACGATAGAACAACTAGAAAGAGAGTTATATTGAGCCGTTGGTGAAGGTTGTCGTCGTGGGAGTTAAAAAAAACCAAGTGGTTACAGCGACGATAGACTATAGATCCGTATAGAAGTTGATAAATATGACACCGTAAATAAGAAGTTACTGCAAAGATGCAAATACTGCTTCACTTGTAAATTCATTGTAAACTTTTTATTGAAAAACTCATAAACGTATTGTTAAACTGTAAATACATGTTTACACCCTTTGACCATTATCACTAAGAGGATGTTTGTGAAGTCTTAGAACACTAAGAGGCTCTATAGGACGTCTACAAGATGATAATTTAAGTTGACTTCAAAAATCATGACGTAATGATGTGATCTCTTGCGCGAGGTCCATGTTCTCAAATGGATTATCTCATCATCATATCAACAGCTTCGTAAGAGTTGTCACAAATACTGCTTGTGTGGAAGGCATTGTTTGCAACCAAATATATCTTTCACTATATCTCTGCTTGTTGTACTCTCATTTCTCATAAGAGTCATATTTATGAAATAATCACCACACTAATCTTGAGTTATCCAATCAAGTGCATAGATATTCGTTGCTTCAATGTATGGTGTGATGATTGGTATTCCATAATGACCTCCAGGTAAACATCTAGCTCATATGTATGTGAGCTATGGTACTATTCATGATCAAGGATTTCACTCGTTCATTGGATATTGAACTCCTTCAGGCCCTCCGTGCTTTATCTTGACATTGTGCTATTCCAAGAGTTCCAATGGTCCTAAAATCAACGAGCGAACAAAAGAATGTCTTCTTTGTTGAACAATGCATTCCTCGTAGTTCCATTCTAGAAAGTGGATGAAGATTTTCCTCATGTGAAGGTCACAATGTAACCACCTAGGAAAATGAATGAATGACAATATACTCCAAAGAGTAGAAGCCATCTCCAGACGATGCTTCCAAAATATGATAAGTAGCTCGAGTCGTTCACTCTCAATTCTATCCATCACATCATCCGGCACGTCGATACGTAATTGCTTATCATATGATAATTTACCCCGCATCATCCACTCATCTTGCAACCACTTCTCCATGTGTAATTTGTTCCAATGTAGAAATGCAAGAATATGATTCTCTTCATCATACAACACAGCAATTGGTCGCACAATCCCTGTATGATTTATGGTGATGCAGTCATCTCCTTGATCAACTCGCATACTCCTTTTGTTGTTCAAAGATTTTCAACTTCTTGTCAACATATTACGTCACTTATGATAGACCAAATTGTGTCACTAAGACTACATCACAGATGTCAATCTTGTACATCTCTGTAAGTTCCACCTCCAAGTCGTGTAGTGACATCGAGTCTAGTGATCACATTAATGGATGACATTTAACGGATCTGATTATTTGAGATTGGTTCACATTGCTTCACTTGACATTATAATAATTGAGGTTTTTGATATCATGCGGTTTAGTACAAGTGAACCAACTTTCTCAATACTTCGTTGCACTTTTTGTTTGTAAATGTTGAGCTGAACGTCTATGGCAATTCAGAAGTTTTCACTATCCACGTTGGTAGTTCGCCTTCTTCTATTTCTTCTTGATGGATTCAACATTCTATAACGAGCCTTCAGTATTCTTGTTCTATCTCTCTTCTGTCCAAAATATGTCATGTGGATCTCGTGACTAGGAATCAATCGTCAAATAGATGGTAGATCGTGAGTGCAAGTTATGACACCATTGAATCTTCTCATGCATGCAACTGCTGAAGTAGATCATTAACTCACGTGACCAGATCACCCTAGTCCAAACGAGGATTGTGAGTGATATCCACTAAGCTAGAGAAAAACCAGACCAAACGAAGTAAAATACGAACTGAATACATAAATAGTCTATTAGCTCCAATGGTCACATGATCCTAGTCCAAATGAGAACTATGAATGAAGCCCATCGAGCTAGATTCAAAAAGAAATAAAATGATAAAATTAAGAAATGAAAGAGGAAGAGAGAAAAAAAGAGAAAAAATTCTGAAAGTGAGAAAGTGAGACATCTTCAGTGGAGCGACCTAGATGCTCCATGTGCGACGTTCTCGCTGGAGCAATCGAGGTAGTGCGCATCGAGTGGAGCGACTTGGATGCTCCATGTGAGGCGTTCCGACTGGAGTGATCGAAGTGGAGTGTCTGGGTGCAACGATTTGGACGTTCCATATGGAGCGTTCTTGCTGGAGCGACCAAAGTAAATTGTCTTGGGTGGAGCGGGACTTTAACTATGATGTCTCAGATGAAGCGACTATTAGATTATGGACAGTACAATGTCAATAATTAACTTTGACGATCAAAATCCATCCATCTCTGTTAGATATATTGATTATTAAATAAAAATATAAAAACATAAAATTTTGATATTTTTATCTTTTTGATGAAATTTCTTGAACTATAATTTCACCACAAAATTCCACCCGAACTTAGTTTTTGACGTTTATGTTACTCCGCGGTCTTTCAAAGACTTGTTGAACCTTTAGACTGCAACGTCTTGTTTGAATGTAGGAAGGATTTGAATATCTCATCTTTTTTTTAAACAGACTTTGGTATTCATCGAGTGGTCGTCTATGTGTTGCTTGATGTCATCGGTATGATGTTTTGACCTCCTTCGTGTACCATTTTTTGTGAGACATTTTGACATCTCTGGTGGATTTATATTGGTTGTCAACTACGGAGTATGAATGTAATCTTATCTTCAGAGGGATTCATGGGATGACATCATCCATCCTTTGGATGATGTCATCTCATGTGTGTAAAATAATAGCAAATAATTCGTAGGTGATGTTACACATCATTGGATGAAGTCTTCCCCTGAGTAGAGAACTCAATCATCTATGCCATGGATGATGCCATCCTCTAGGTAGAGTACCCAGTGTTGTATCAGATTTTACGTGAAGGTTGTCCAAGAAAATGTGAGGTTCCTGACTACGGATATATCGTGTGCTAAACAGACACAAGCATGAGAAATTATTTATGATAAGCCAAAAAATTAGCTTTTCAATGAGTAAAAAATCAGTTTGATCCGGCTTACCTACATAAAGTTATGGGGGGGTTTAAAGAAATGAGGTATAGGATGAAGTTGAGACATCACTTCTGCACCACATCATTACTATTTTGTCTTTTAGCATCGGATCATTCGGTGCTACATGACAAAATACAATTAGGATTATCTATATAAATTTTCTAAATATGTCATATCAACACTATTTTGGATTCTAGTGGACGAGTTTTTTGTTTTTCCTGCCATGTAGATGCTAGGAATCAACTCGAATGAATGAGGGTAGACTTGTAAAGGCTTTAACCGGAGCTTTTTATTTTTGTTTTAGTTGATCATTTCTATTCTGATGACTTTATATTTATAGCTACATGATAATTCCAAGGTAGCTTTGGTTCGTCCGGAGCTGAACACAGCTTCATGTACATGTGATTTTTTATGGTCATATAACGAGCGTCGCAATATATACCAACTCCCAATTTATATACATTGCCGGTTCTTTCTCTCTAAGAACACAAAATCGAGAAACATATCGAAGTTGTATGTAGTTTGCACCAACGTCCTTAAAACAAGTTCCTTAATTTCAACATAGACCCAAAATTATCGAAGCGTAACTCAAAGCAAGAGAAACATATCTTTGCTAACAAAAAGAGTTGCATCATTATCACACGATTCAAACCCAAGTCCAAACAACGTCCATATACAAGTCTTTAGCTAAAGCTAGCTATCACAAGCTGTACATAACCAACTAGAACTCTAATGAACCCAAAAGGATGAAAACCGTAGCGAAGAAACCGAAAAAGCCTATTTGAAAACTTTCTTCTTTCGTCAAACCGTCTTCAGATGTCGATAAGACCTTCCTTCTTGACTCCGTTGGTCCCAAGAACTCCTAAATTCGACTCCCGGCATCTGACATATCACTGATTTTTTGTCGTAGGTGATTAAACCTCCAAAAACTTCCTCATGCGGCTTAGAATCGAGCACACCGCCCAAACGAATCGCTTGATCTGAGATCTATCTTCTCTGGTAGGTATATCTAGTTACCTTATACCTCACGAAATCGAGCAAGAAATTTGATCACATGAAGCAAAAAAATTGACGTAAATTGACTCCTTGTGACTCAAACTCGCTCACCACCCCCAAACCAACAACTTAATCCACATACGATTTTCTCTTATGCGTAGATGAAGACTCCTTGATCGCGTAAGCACCAAGAACAAAGAACTTGGCTCATTGATCGCGAAGAACAACCCAACCTCATGTCGCAAGTCATGAAAACTGACGTAAGCGACATGTTTTTCATGACGTAAGCAACACTCAGAACTCTCAAATCGTCCGATGAAACTTCGTATCGTCTCAATTTCTTGAAGAACTCGGAGTTATGATCTCCATGGATCAAAGGACAACAAGTTTGGACTTCATAAAGATCCGAACGGTCCAACTCTCCTTCGTATGTCACTGAAGCACTCCAAATCTTTTCCCTGCATCTCAATTTCTCACAGAACACACTCCTTGGTCTGCCTCTTCACGAATCATCTTAATCGACATGTTGCTTGTTAGATCGGAACCCAATGACACATTGCGTGCATGCATTGGACCTCTCAATTCTCCACACCATCCACCGACAAGTCATAGAAACAAGCTAATCTCTTAAGCTACCCCTTTACATCAGTCGCGTACGTGAAGGTTTTGACAGATAATCACAACAAGCCCCATGCGTCCTTAGTATAGCGTCAGACATCGCAAATACCCAGTCAGCAATAGTAAGTTAAAGTCTAGCTTGATTTTTCCATCTTCTGAGTCTCGTAACTTTACCACTAGATGTCCAAATGAAATAGATGAAGTGCTCATGGAAAGATGACAGCGAGCTCTACCAGTTGATGTAATGAAAGTGAAGATCCGAAGTTGTGTTAAAAAAACTCATTTTTAGTCCTATGAACGTCTTTGGAACGACAATGATAAATATCGAAAATATATTTTCAAGTAAGAGCCGATCCATGACACGACACCGGTGACTGATCCTTGGGTGATGTCATTTATCTCCGGAGTAGTTATATTCTGGTCTTACTAAGCTTGAACTTGTTTCAAGTAATGCTAATCCCATGAAGAGATGGTTCTACAATAAAATGATTGTTTGAAAGATTACTTATATGAAACATTGTATGAATCATTTATAACAGCTTCTTATTGATTATTGTAGGCAGAATATTTCTGATATCTTCTTCATGGTTTACACCAATGTGTCTAGATGGAGAAGGAAAGATTATTTTTTTTAGAAAACAAACAGTACTTTGGTATATTACTACAAGGTCTCAGCATAAGAAATAAATGTTATGATTTTGGTTTACACATAAAAATATTAAATTTGTTATATTGTCAAAATATTGAATTGACCCGAGAAGTCATTATTGAGTCAAGAGAGTTGGAAGCTAATGAATAAATAAAGAAAATCTCTTGACAAAAATAATATGTAAGTAAAATCCTGGAAAATAGAGCAAACTCATGTACCCTAATGCTAGTAACAAGATAGCTCTCTTCAAACACAATTTAATGCAATTTGTTTCAAATATGAAGTACCACAGATGTAAAAAAAGAAAAATTTTATTATGGGAATTTTTTATTGATGTCTCATACATATTTTACAACATGCATATCCTCCTCCGTCTTTCAAGGATTAGTAATGAATTTAATGCACACTGAATTAATGTATAACTAGCGATTAGATCTCGGACTTGTATCTTTTGAAGCGCGTAGGTCTACTCATGTCTTATGGGTTATGTCCTTCTCGCATCGCACTCCTCAGTTAGCATTTAATGTTTATCAATAATTTTAATTATAAAAATCCTCAAAATAAAAAATATATAATATAACTTTTTTCCTTACTGTTAATACAAATCGAACTAATATCAAATGAGATTAATCTATTCCTTTTCTTTCTACTTGTTTGTGCTCTCAAACTCAGGAAGTATGCATATTTGTTTTTTAGGGATCATATTCAAGGGTGCAAGGATAATGCAAAGATAAAAGTATAGTATCCTTGCATTATCACCTACACCTGGTTCGGTCGTTGTATTGAATTATCTTTTGTTTTTAATTTGAATTGTTTTTCACTCTTGATGAATTGTTTGTTCTCCTTGTGTATTTATGGACAACCAAATTACAAAGACGCCCCTCTACCTCTTCAGTATTCATTTCGAGTTTCAGAACGGTTTGAGGATAACCAAACTACAGATAGACCCTCTAACCATTCACTGTTCATTTTCACCTCTTGGTTCCAGTTGACTTGAAATATATTTCAAAGATAGAGTCAAGATCAATTTTCTTCTCTGATTCTGTTCACAGTGGGATTCGAGCTCACGCTGATTGAATCCCCAGACCCACCATGTTACCAAGACGTCACTCTATTCTACAAGTACCTATGTACCCACTAAAGTTCTTAGATACATAGTGTGCATGGAAAAGATTTGAGAATAGATAATGCTCTTCTACTTTTAGAAAGTATAAAAATAAAAACAACGTTCTCCGAGACATGAAAAAATTCATTATGACTAAAAAACAACTGTTTCCAAGACATGAGAAAACTCTACTGCTGCAAATATAGAGATGTTCTTCTCTGAATGGGCTTGCCTTTATCTCTACGCTCCTACAGCTATCAGAGGATTTAAAAGTCGTCTCTTTTCCACTTGTCTGTTTCTCCCAGATGTATACTTTGGACGCATATTCACATGTTGTTTTATACTGAAGATTTTCATTCTTTTCCTAGTTTTTGATCTATGTTGCCATCCTTGGAAGCAGCTAGTCCGGAGAACAGTTTTATTCATAATGGGTTCAACATGCACTTCTTGCCGGGAGAAAGGAAGAGGACAAGCGGATTCTTGGGATAAAAAAATCGAACTTTTCATTTCGTCATTCCCTTGTTATGTAATCTGACTGGAATTAATTTTGTAAACCGATACACTTGTGTGTACGGAGGGTAGTTCTGATATTTTTGACATTTATTTCTGTGTAAGAATGCTTTATGTCTTAATACATGTAGAAGGTTGGCTTCTCATCACGTGAAGAGGAGATACATTGGCTATATTTGTCATAACTGTAGTATATATATATTATATATACTGAAGTTAACACAGTGATAATTGTGTCCGTTAAGATTTCAAACATCGGGAGTTCGAGCTGGGGAGAAATTAGTGTCTTTTGAAAAAAACTTATGTAATATAATCAGAACATGATATATTGTATTTTTCTACAAAGATATTAATATATTATAATTGTCTTAAATATTATAAGAGTATCTTGAGTATTTAACATCTGCGCAAAGAACTCCAAGATTACATTTGATTCCTTCTAAAGCAAAGCACTCCAAGATTACATCTGTTTCCTTCTAAGGCAAACAAATTTCCTCTAAAAAATAAAAGAACACTCCAATACATAAAGTGAACCGAGCACATGGAATGAATGGAAAGGAGTCTGAGACTTAAGAACTGGTAAATATTGATAATAGTAATAGATGATTATTAACCATATTTATCATCTAATTCCTAATTTGCATGTATTGGGCTTCTGGATGTGTGATTGAGCTTGTACTCGCTTGATTTGACACACTTCACATCAGAAGGAGTATGACATTTCATTGATATGATAGCATGATCCCTCTCTGTTGTATACTTCATACCACTGTCCACTAGTCAAGAAGTCAGTACTATGTGCTACTGCTAAAGACTTAAATGTCCGAATCCAGTTACAAGGAGATCTCAAGTCCAGAAGAGGTCCATACTCAAGGGGGTTAGTGGATAAGGTGGCTCTATACCCTTTGAAGCAACATTTCGTTATGACTTTGAGGGATTGTGGAAAGGGAAAATACCCCCATAAACGTTGGTCAACAAAGTAGCGAGGCTAAATAGTTTTATGTTCATTTAGACTCGTACTACTTAGTGCCATGTCTCTCTACTAAAACCCTATGATTTTCAAATTTACTTTCTTTTATCATTATAGTGAACTAAATGCATGGAAAGGACTTGTTGCAAAAACAACAAAGGGTTAATCAAGTAATCGCAGGGTCAACTTCATTACGAAGTTATCAATTTTATATGCTTGAGAGGAAAGTTTTCTTGTGAAAAGCAGAACCAGCAAGGTTGATGAGACAAAAGGAAAATGTTTACACTAGAGACAAATTATCACTAGTAGATAAGACTAGGCGTTGCAAAGGCTTGCATTTCCTGTTAACTTTGTAGTATTTTGTTGGTTGTAATGTGCCCATGACCTATTCTCTAACTCTATCATTAATTGTCGCATAACTAGTTCCAGCTTAACAACCTCAATCTCGTAAGAGTTTGCTTCAAACTTTCATCCAAGACTTAAAAGCTCAGTAACTCTTTAGTGAGTTCAGGTATGTATTATAAGGTACAAGCGTTATAAACTATACGGATCATATTTGAAAGTGACATGTCCAACGGCAATAAGTCATTTATATTATCTTCTTCATTCAAAGATTTATAAGACAGAATGTAGTTTTGTATTCTAACAAATTCTTATATCTTTTAACAAATTCTTGAATCTTTTAGTCAATGAAGATACTTTCTATTAAAATGTTAGATGGATATAAAAAATCAATGCTCCATATCTGGAAAGTTATAAACTTTTTTCCTGTAACTTAGGAACTTTTGAAAGAAAATTTCTCTTCATTAAAATAAGTAAACATCCAATACGTCTAAAATCTGTATTGAGAAAGATCAAGGCACTGGAGTTTATCAAGAAACGAATATAGAAACTATATGCACGTTAATAAATGCTCAACATCGCTGAAGGCCAAAATAAGATCTTTGAATATGTTTCCTTCAGTTGTTGAAGAGAGTTATCTTCTGTGGAGTGCAACTCCTCTTGTAAAATATGTGTGCAAATACCTTATTAGCAAGGGTAAGATTTAACTCTCCACAGGTGCGATCGACTCCAAGTTTGTATTGTCTTCGCTTGAAGGTGTCGACTGTCATCGTGATTCAAAATGGGACACGCCGGCTGTATGGGCCGCTAAATAAACTCGCACTCCAAGAAGTATGGGCCAGGATCCAGCACATGGTATCACTTTTCGCATTTCTTATCTTTTCGTTTCGTCATGATCAAGTTAGGTTTTGCTCTAGGGAGGCATGGTGGGAAGGTTTTCATGAAAGAGTTATCACCTTGCCAGAGTTTAAGTTTCAGCGTGTACTGTTGCTCTTTCATTATCTGAATCAATTGTGTGGCACATCAGTCGGGTCGGCGGCAACGGCCATGGTTTGAATCGAAAGTACGGGATCAACAGTTGCCGACAATGTTTCCCCATCTACGCCAAGGACATTGGCTTCGTCAAGGTTCGTTATCTGTAGGTCTGTTGATTATTCCATACTATACTAGGTACTCTAGTGATGATGTTCTGAATATCTTCTTGTGTGTGCTGCTCATTACTGATCGGATCATTAACCTGTTCGCCACTCGTGATTCCTTGTGTTCACCCATTAACCTGTTTGCAACCTACCTGTTCAGACTGGTTGCGAAAATTGAGTGACTAAAACAAATCGCTTGGTTGTAAACAAGAGTTGTTCCCGGCCTCTGCCGGTTTCTATTTAAAAGAAAAAGAAAAAAGAACAAGAGTTGTTGAGATATAGACTACACGTGAAGGGCAGTGGAATGGAATTGGCAAAGGAGTCATCACGCCACTCAGTATGGAGGAGTTGAATTGTACTGTAATTGCTACTGAATTCAGGACAGTCCACTCCGTAGAACGAAGCTGGAGAATCTTGGCCAAAGTCGTGTATCGAACATGCTAGTTTAATACGTAGGGAGTACTTCCGAGAAAGTTACACAGATCGTAACACTGTAAAGAAGTAAAACGACAGTCAAGTCGATATCACACTGAGTCGAGACGCGATGAGAACACAAAGCGATTACAAGAACCCATAGCAAACCCGTCTTCCTTCTCTACACAACCTTAATTCTCTCGAAAAAATCGCTAGCTCAAAAAACCGCGCTAACAGGAATCAACGAAACAAATGTCTCTCCTCTGCCTGTTTATGCTCACTCAGTCTCCGGTCATCACCTCACGGTGCGAAGTCGGAGTGCTGAACATTTTCTCTGTACACCACAATTCGATGGCTACGAAATAATTGACGCTTTCATCTCAACAACAGGTACCGAAGCCGAAAGTAAAGGAGAAGAAGCCTAGTTCGGCACATTCATACTCTTCACGGACCAGTGCCAAGGAGAAGAACATGCTCGCCCCACCTACTCCTCTTGAGGTGGATATGGCGTGGCAAGATCTTGCAAAGTTGCATATGCACATACGCAGCGTCCCTTTTCGTCCCCCGCAGATGCTTGCGGCAGATAAGAGTTTGTTTTGCTCGTCTGCTATGTGACTTTCCCTTGTTTTGCTCGTCTGCTATGTGACTTTCCCTTTTTACTCGCATGGATGGAGGTGGTTTAGGTGTCCAACCTGGAAGCTCGATGGAATGCTTTCCATTTCTCCGTGTCTTGGGATCAAAACTTCTTCCAGGACCGAGTGCAATTCTATTTCACATTTCAGGTGTTCGTGTCTTCGTGTCTTGTCGTTCTTAGTTCTTATTTATTCACCTCTCCTCTAAGAAATAAGAAAAGCACTTTGACTTTATGATCGACCTTTCCTCGTTCAATGGTTTGGTCAAATATATAGGCAAAATTAACTTTTACAACTACGAAGGATCATATGCTCACACAGTGATTTACATTGAAAGAGGTGTTTGCTTTTTTATTCTTTCATGAGTTTATTTTGCATTCCTCACTTCAAGATTCAAGTGTTAGCCTTGGATCCAATAGTCCAACAGACGTGTGTATATGTTTTCAATTCAGGTTAAACGTATGTTTTGGATTTTGGAAGCGTTGGAACTTTAAAAGATTAGAAACCATCTAACCAGAGCTCTTCTAGTATCTTGTTTTCGTGATCATAACAGAAAATAAGTGAACCTATCCATACCAAGGGAGAGTTTCTGCTCCGCAATAATATTTTCACGAATGCGAAAATGGACAAAAGGACCCATTCCGCGTCTTACAGCGAAACCATCACGAGTGCACCAAAACCACCCGCATCGCACGCCAAAATGTGATGAAAGTCATACCTGGGTCCTGGCATTGGCCGACAACTTCGAAGTTGGGTAAGTCTCGGCAACGTTTTGTTGGAGCAGAAAGTTAGAAGAGGTCTATTCTAGCCTACCTCCAATGCCAGAGACGCTGGAGAGAGGGCCTACGCATGTTATATCAGCACTTTCACCCGACGTGTGAGTCTTTTCGACGACGGTCTCAGAAGCTCCTTTTCGGAAGCCTAATCGAACTTATGATAGGTACTTCGCGGGACTTTGCGGACTGAGGAAGATCAGATGTTCGTACGGGGGACTGAGGAAGTAAATTTCCGTAAGGGCTGGTATTAGTCGTCAAATTTTCCGCAGTTTAATTTGCCCAGCGAACCTCTGCATAGCAATCTCTTCGAGGACCGAACTGCAAACCTCAAGCAATGGAAAGTCAGCCGGAGTGTAGCAGGGCAGGGAGATGATAGGCAGCGGACCGATCATCGTTGAATCTCATGCGTTTGAGGAACAGTGAAAGTGGGCTCCATCCACGGCACGACGAATTGTTAGAAGTCGGGTGGATTAGGTGAATTGTTAAGTCTTGAAAGCGCAGTGGTGTTTGGCTATTCGGATATTTTTACTATTCAGGAAGAGTTTGCTGGGGAAGAAGTGCTTGGAAGGTTATTCCTAACACATGCGGCTGGTTGCCGACTCATTGACGGAATAGCTGTTACGTGAGGATGCGGGTTACATCGAGTTTTCTCGTGCTCTCGTTATGGTTTCTTCGAGCATGTCCTTTCGTATTGGGAGCCGACCGTGTGCTTCGATTCACCGATCAAGGGACGTTCAAAATCCTGCAGGTACTAGCATGAGATGTCGTGCTCACTGCACCCTCTGTGCAGTGCAGTGACCGTAACTGAACAAGAATTGACAGAGTACTGGAACTTGGTTTTAGATTCCATTGAGCTGGTTCTGTCGCCGATGAGGTGCATATGTTGATCTTTGAGAAATTGTAGTTTTGATGGAAAGTTTTGTTTGTTTGAACTCTCTTGCTCCGCACTTCTCAGGTCGCCGACATGCACTATGGAAACGGGGCCTCAACTCAATGCAGTGAGGTGAGGGCTTCTGAAATGCCATTCTGTTCCGATCTTAACACCACGGCATTTGTCCGTCGATTGATTCAGGAAGAAGCTCCTGATTTGATTGTCTACACAGGTATAGTTGATCTGTCAAGTTGTTCCACTTGCACCAGCATGTGATTTTTGGGAGTTTAGGAGGTCGAAGTGTGTACTAAGTTGGGAGTGGAATGACAAACGATTTTAAATTTGGAAATGTCTGGTTGCTTACCCTAATGTACTGCCAACATGCCACTCCAAAGGTTTTTGTTACTGCCCAAGATGAACTCTCTGGAGCTTGTGGTATCTGTGTAGGTGATAATATCGACTGGGCAGCTTCAGATGCTAAAGTGTCCATGGACGCAGCATTTGCACCAGCTATAGAATCAGATATACCATGGGCTGCAATTTTGGGGAATCATGACGTGGAATCCAACCTCCGACGACCGCAGCTAATGGAATATATTTCTCA
The DNA here is from genome assembly GCA_036924285.1 of Asterella californica. Classification (NCBI taxonomy): domain Eukaryota; kingdom Viridiplantae; phylum Streptophyta; class Marchantiopsida; order Marchantiales; family Aytoniaceae; genus Asterella; species Asterella californica. The sequence goes on along the minus strand of JAYKYS010000010.1, from coordinate 17,878,254 downwards.
ATTAAAGAACTCTTTGGCCAGAGTCCAGAACCCTCCAGCAGAAGGGGTCTACGGTTGGGGAAACTTCTACCTTTCAGTGTTGGGTCCAGTTGGAACAGACACTGAAGGCATGAGTTTACTTAACTTGTACTTCCTGGACAGCGGAGACAATTCGAAAATTTCAGGACTAAAGGGTTACGATTGGATTCGTAGAAGTCAACAAGCATGGTTTTCCAACCTTTCACATCAACTCAAAGTCTGTTTCCACTCTCGTCTCCCATGTTATAGAGTTAGAGTACTATTCAACTTCATACGATATTTATCTATGCATGGAACTTATGTAGTGGTGTAAGTTTTAACCTCCAGGTTCAGATCCTAAGATGAGAGGTTGTTGGTATGCTATCACAGTTAGCCATTGTGGTGCATAGCATGTGCTTGTAACTGCTCGCCAACGTATGGAAGGAAAGTACATGCATTATAGTGTTATCACGTGTGGTTCGTTTTCGTCGTTAGATCCCGTAACCGTAAGTTTTTTCTTCTTCAATGAGGTAGTTACCTATACTCGAATTCGTGTTTCTCTGACTCAGTGTGGTAAAATGTATCCAACTTATCATAATTTGGTAGTCTATCAATAGTTTACCACTGACTTTCCGGAAATAAAACAGTTAATATTTCTAGGTACTAGTGCAACCTGACTTTAATTCTCAGTAAGCAAAGTAGGAACTTAACGTACACTAGGAGACCTGCGTCGTTTTTTTGTTGTTCAGTCTGCATATTTGTCCGCATAAGTGCATCGGGTTATCTATGCTTACCGATCACTATGCCAGTATACAGTGGATGCGATACAACCGTGTATTGTCGTGTTCTTACGCTGTTAAATTTCTTCTGTTGCAGGCCGCTTCACCTGCTCCAGCATTGGCCTTTTTTCACATTCCACTTCCGGAATATGATACTGTGCTTTATCGAGATCAAGTTACGGGCCGTCAGCTGGAAGATGTGTACTCGGCTCCAATCAATTCTGGATTCTTTTCCACTTTACTCGAATCTGGAGATGTCAAGGCTACCTTTGCTGGACACGATCACTTGAACGACTACTGCGGGAAGCTGATGGGTGTACAATTATGTTACGGCGGAGGAACGGGTTATCACGCATATGGTAGAGAAGGTGTTGCTCGACGAGCTCGGGTCATCGTTGCTACTTTGAATGAAGAACAGCAGGGACACACTCCGAACATTTCGACATGGAAACGTCTTGACGATTCGGACATGTCGAAAATAGACACGCAATTACTTTACAGTAAGGCTAATGACGTTCGATCTCAATTAACAACCTTTGCCTATCGCAAAGGCTGCTCTTGGCCTTGGGTTCCCTTTAAATATCCCCAAGGTAAGTGTTTTTTTTGGACATCCATCATCTATACAGGAGTGGTGACATTGCTGAGTATATTTGCCTTCATCTCTGGCATTTTTTTTCATATATATCGCTCCAAATCGACCAGGTCAATCTACAAACCTATCCAGAACAAAGACAAAGATTAAAGGTAAGATTTCCACTTAGTGGGTGTACATAGAACACCTATAGGGAGCAGTTTGTTAGTAGGTCAAGTTTACACTTCCACCTAGAATTGTGAAGATGTTTGTTAGTGGTTTTAAGCCTTCTGTCATCTTAAGATGAACGTTATACTAGAGTTCTCCGAGGTTAGTGAGCACAGATTACAGGCCAGAGTCTTCCTAGGTTTAGGTTCAAGGTTGGAAATCAACTGCCACTATGTTACATGGCAAACCGGTGTCCCTCGCGGACATCAACCACTTTCAGTGCCTGCAGGTCTGAACTTACCTTGAAGATATGAATATCGATGATTTTCTCATTGTAAAACAATGTCGGCTGCAGAAATATGTTGCTCGACAGATGATATCTTGATGCTTGAAGACTGGATCTGTTTTCCAAGAATGTGAGGGTGGTGTGCGAATGCCTTTCCCTGTATCCTTGTTGCGACAGAATATAAGTGGAAGATGATAGTATATTCTTTGTAATCTTGTCCGTTACTATGTACTTCTTTGGGTTAGTAACATTGCATCTTTCTCGGTTGCATTCACTCTGCATCACACTCTATACCAAGGGGGTACCTTATCTGGAAATGTGAGTCTTGCTACAAAATAATTCGCTAACCGCGCTTGACAGTTTAGCGCACATTCGGCCCCTATTGGCTGCTTACTATCTACTTGGCCCCGTATTTACCTCTGTACTAGTGGTCCTTGATAAAATCTGCCATTCTCGACGTATGTATGTATTCACTTCTTTGGGTTAAATTCACGGGTTACCTTGAGTGTATGTGAGTAGTTCTTGCTTCGTGCTGTTAAACCACTACTCCGACTGCTGTAAGAGCTCCTGTGCACCGGAAGTCTTTCATTTGAATTTTACGAGATCAGGTGTTGTACGACAAAGGACAAAGGAGGAGAGAGCAGAAACTACATAGATTCTGGACTGACACAACTCTGCCGTCCGGACATCGCAACTTGTATTTTTGGACTGAAAAGATTCAGCTTGTAAATGTCTATCATCTAACACCATTCTGACCGATAGAAACATTTGTAAATGTTACCAAGAAACATAAATCGAATGATTCGCAGTGTAATGAACCTTGAAACTTGAAAGGAGTGCTGCCCAAGTACTACCGAGCGGGGAATTGCCACGTCCATTTGAAAACTGGAAGTAAAGGGGAATTTTTTATCGTGTAGTGAAACGGAAAACAAAAAGAAAAACAAAATAATGTCTGATTCGTTATAAAAACCGAAAAAAAAGAAAAAAAGGAAAAGATACAGATAAATCGCTAACGCCTAACCTCGCAAACCTAACCTCGCAATTCCACTGCAAGCAGAGCTCCTTGTTTTGTTTTCCACACGAAGGGTAGACTGAGATAGGCAAATATCAAGTGACGGTCCCCTTTCCCTGTGGAGTTCTTTGCTTTGCAGCCGAACGTTGCTTCGTTTGAATATACCAGAAATTTACTTCCTCAGTTCCCTCTATGGACATTAGAACCTCGTCTGTCTCGCGATGTTCGAATTACTTCCTCAGTAGTATGACTGACATGAAACCGAGAACATCGAGCTGGTGACAGAAATGAGACGGGAGAAGAGCAGATGCGTGTCTGCACACGAAGTCGAGGGTCAGTGCACAAGTAACTTAGCCAAGAGCACAGGTAACCTGCTCACGACCAAGAGCACAAGTAGCTTAGTTCGCTTTCTCGCTCGTACAACGTTCAATTCAGTTGAGTACAATGTATTTACCAGAATTTGAGGCATGCATCTCAAATGATATACCATAGATGTGAGTGGAAGTTCGGATTCACAGAATCATAAAGAACAGTAAGGAGCAGGTTGTCTTGAGCTACGCTTATGATGTTTCACGTTGTTCTATCCGTCTCTCCTTGTCTCATATTTACTTTCCGGCGCTCAGACCTTGTTTCTGGGGAATTTGTTTACTTGAATGTAATTAACCAACTGTTTGTTACCATCTATGAAGAACTGCTGGGTACGATGGGTATACTTTGACAGATGGTACTCTGCTATCCTGCAGAAGGTTCAAGAAAGACCCCCAGGCTCGATATGCTGAAAATTAACTCTACTCAACCCCCTCTTCGAGGACTTATGCACCTTAGTACATTCGATAGGAAAGGGTTAGATCTGTTTAAAATGAGGTTCGCCATCACTTCTGTGGACAAGGCTTCCAACAACTTTCTCTTCGTGTGTAAAAAGATGAACTAACACGGCACTTTTCTTTCCTGCAAAAATATGATTTAAAGTTAAAACCCTCCCATAATAGCTTACCTCTACTCTATGCAGCTTGGAAATTCTTCAAACAGCCTCTTTAAACCACGTTCAATAATACAGCCTCTTCAAGAGATGACATGTGTACGGGAGATCCGAACTCTCTAGTAACGCAGTGATTAACTTGGCTCTATTGCACCGCATAACGTCCCTACTGCAGTTACCACCGATACCCCAGCCGGTCAGGGACGGAAGAAATAAGTTCGAACATCGAGAGACTGAGGAGGTTGTAGTGTCCATAGAGACGACTGAGGAAGTAAATTTCTATTGAATATACTGATCCCCCGTCATTAATATATTCACCCCAGAAATTTATTTACTCAGTCCCCCATAGGAACATTAGAGCTCTTTAACCTTCGTAGTTCAAAATTTATTTTCTCTGTCTCTTGATCGGTCATAAGCTGTTGTGCATCTCGGTTGAGCGATTTCTTCTGAATCTTAGTCCAAACGGAATTGGGACGGACGCCTTGAAACTGCGAACCTGGTCCGAGACGATTTTCTCTGATGTTCCTATGGAGGACTGAGGAAGTAAAAAGCTGGGATTCACCCAAGTCGCCCCGGCTAGGGAGGATGTTGCTGCAGATAAACTAATGCTTGTTTGCACTACTAAGAATCTTCTCTCTTTACCAAGTATTTTAGAGTTTTCGCGAATATGATGTCTTCCTCTTATCTTGGATCAATCTCTCTCATACCATTTGTCATTCATCTAGATCTGATAATCAAGTTTTATCACGGTTGGCAGAACATGACATATGTCTCTTAATCATACTTGACTACATGAGATTTAACGTTGTTACTTGTAAGATTCGAACGTATTTGGATCTTGCTGTGTCTAACATTTTTTTGCGGTGTAATCAACCAACGCTTCTCGTAGTCTCTAATATAATATGCATGCACCTTATAATTTTTGGCGGATGCAAGGAAGACTGAATGCATAGCACCTACAGAAATCTCTGGGCACTATTGGCACGGAGGAGTGTTGGAGTTATGGAAATATGAAGATTATGTATATGTATTCATGATCAGTTTTAGAGAATATTTGTTTTGTTTTAATAGAAAATATATTTACATATAAATTCTAGACTAAAGTAATCAAAGAAAATAAATTTTCTGTAACGGTTATATATTATCCAGATTGAGATTACCTATAAGGCAAGTTCTTTCAAAAGTATAAGTTCAGAACTTTCGTATAAACTAATAATGATTTGATTATAACATTAATTTATTACATAATCCTTCATGGAGACTCAAACCCAAAACATGTAAATGTTGTTACGGAAGTTTTGCGAAAATAAGACCTTAGTTGAAAAGACTCTATAACAATGTTATGTCAACAGACTATTATACTAACCCTTTCACACCTGGTGTAAACTAAAGTTACAATAGATAATAATAAATGAGATATTGTGTGAAACATTTATAAGACGTTTCTCTCAAGCACAAGTACTTAAGAACGCATACGTTTGTGTTTTGTAGTGCTAATTATAATATATATATATATATATATATATATATGGTAATAAACGTACGAATATTACTAAATGTTTATGGTACGTTCCTTAGTACTAATTATATTAGCTATGTGGTCTGTTATATAGACTTTTATTAAACTTTTAACATGTAAGATAACCGTAGTGAATGCGTAACATGTTAACATTAATTGCTGTCAGTTTACAACAACTCTGATGCCACTACATAAATAGTTGAGCATATAATCTGCTCTTATTGATGCAAATGATTAACCGTGCTTCTATTTGCTTGTTCATTTGTATTCAGTTAACTAACCATGTTTGTTGCAGATGATTCAACATTGATTCAAGCTAAAATGGAATATTAAAACAGTCATTTAAAAAGATGTACGTCATTTGCAGTAAGGAGGAATATAATGTTAGAGAGTTGTACTAACTTTACTTAAGTTTTGAAGATGATATACTATAAGTTATTCTGCCTATAATATAGTTTATACAAAGAAGAAAGCTTTATTTTAAGATTTATATGACAAAGCAGTTCATAAAATTTATTCTCATACTTACAGAAAATTTCTCTCGAGTGTGTACCTCTTCCATGTCATGTAATTGCAAAAGTACATAAGACTTCTCGATAGTATATCATAAGATTGAGTTAGTTAGATAAGTGAGTCACATCATTTTCTCTCTTTGGCTAACTCGTAATTCAATTGACTAGCTGAAATAGAATTTACTAGAAGTTTCATACACGTATAGTATTAATAGGAGTTGTCAAAGTTCAACGTAAAGATTCCACTTCTGCTGAAGTGAGAAAAGTCATAAAAAAAAGCGGGTATATTTTATCTCAAACCGCGGTGCCGTGAGATTTGAGTAGAAAGAACTATTTCCTCGTTAATTATTTTCTGTCACTGTGAATTCATAGTGTACGTTGACATTTTTCTACTGACACTGTTCACGGTTAAATTGAACCGAAAGTGAATAACTAAACAAACAATAGCAGATATCCCACCGAAGTAGTAATCCCAACCCGTGAGCGAAGAATCTATTGGAAAAGTTCCGTATAACACACCCTAATAGCCCAGCATAGATGCTCTTCTTTGACCCTTTCATTAACTTTCCTAATACTGTAAACTCTCTTTTTCCATATGCAAATTAAAACACCCATGTTTCCTACCACCATTGCTAAGGAAGTCCTACGCTATGAACCAGACAAAAACAACATTATCAAATAATTTGGATAGTATAGTAACTTTCATAATAATATTATGGTATTAATTAGCAAATCTTACATGATGTTCTTTTTTGGACCAGACCCTTCCGCTCATGCGCTCTATTTCAACTCGAAACCTTCTTCATCCTAAGTTACTTCCTCGGAGTGCAACTCAACTTTAGATGTTAAACATAAATTGCAGAAAAAGAAACTTTATTATATTCGATAAATTTACTAAAAGAATATTATAATTTATATAAGTATTCAAAAAATATATTAACTAGTCAAAATCGAATATATGTAAACTTTGGATGATGTGTACTTATGCCTTACATACCGTATTAGCATGTCCAATGGATATCATTCAAAATTTGATTTGTATAAAATAGATTGTTATATAATAATATCATTAAAAACTAAATAATACAACAATAATAAATCTCCTTCACAAAATTTACAATACCAATAGCTCCTTCTAAAATATAGAAATTTATAAAATATCCTATTTTGATAAATTGATTTGGGCACGTGGTTTTACAATTTTGTGAAGAGTTACCTCGCCGATGTTACTTCGTAACGTAATGATATTTGGTTCGTCTAAACTGAAAGTGAGTGATTAATTTCAAGTAAAATTAAGATTTTGCCTCGTCCGTTTGAAATATAATAATGTTTCACTTTTTTCCAAATATTTAGTACTACATTCGGACTAGAAGACAGAAAGCATTAACTTTTTGATGTGAACTAACAAAAAACCAATGTCCAACCTGAAGCCTTTGGAGCCGTATTTTAACCTTAACTACAAAAGCTGATTTAGTGCAAGTACTTTCTCTCAACTCAACTTTTATTTACGCAAGCAGGATGCAAATTATTGATCTCAGGAGAGCAAAACAGTCTTTTGCTTTACAAGCTACATAATTTTTTCACTAATCTCCCACTATAGACAACATTACGCAAACTGATCCCTGTAAGTTGAATTATTTATTTCTTTCACGGACCGAAATATCACTACGGTTTTTCCAGTTATTGGACATTATTTTTATGAAAGAAGATGAGAAACTTCCTAAGTGGAGACATGATATTTCTCCCTAAGTTGTGTTCTCCTCTGTCTTGAGAGTTAAGCAATGTAGGTGGAGTAAAACCGAAGCATGATCAGGATCGTTAGGATCGACGGCTGTCTGTAGCTTGTGGTTTTTAGGGTTGTTCGGGAGACATGGTCCACGCCCGGACAACGCCTTCGGGGCTCAGTACTACTGGGGGTTCCTTTTCCCTATCTGGTCTTTTCATCCTTCTCGTCGTCGTTCGCTCTCCTGCCGTCAGGCTGCTTCTTTGTTTCTCAATCGTCTTCGCTTGAAGGAGTCGACACTTGAATTCAGTGATTCAACATGGGACACGCTGCTGTATGGAACTCGCACCCCAAGAAGTTTGGGCCAGGATCCCGCACATGGTACGTTTTCGTGTTCGTTATGTTTTGGTTCCATCGTGATCAAATTAGGTTTTGCTCTTGGGAGGTGTGGTGGGAAGGTTTCATGAGATGATTACTACCTTACCGTCTAAGTTTCAGCGTGTTTTGTTGTACTGGATCTGAATCAATTGTGTGGCACATCAGTCGGGTCTGCGGCAACGGCCACGGTTTGATCCGAAAGTACGGGATCAACACTTGCCGACAATGTTTCCGCATCTACGCCAAGGACATTGGCTTCGTTAAGGTTCGTTCATCTGCAGTTCTGCTGATATCCCACACTACACTAGGTATTATAGTGATGAATTTGTGAATATCTTCTTCGGGTGCTTCAGTTCATTGATGGGATTGTCCACTGGGGTTACAATGGATTCCACCAGTAGCCATGGAGGGTTACTTGGGGGCCTTCCGAGTGTAAGCACTTCGCAGAGGTGTTTTCGAAGGGCGCTGATCAAGCTATTTTGCTTCTGCAGTACCGTTAAATTCCAGAGAAAATCTTCGGCCGCTCATGCTCCATAATTGGGGACCAATCAGGACTGAAGCGGGGGAGCTGCGACATCGGGATGTCCAGAGTTGTTCACTTGCAGCTAGAGATCTCGGGCCCGTAAGAGGTTGTCGTTCTGGGACGTCATGATCAATACGAGAGACGCCCTTCTTACCCACTAATTGGGTTTTTGGCCTTAATTTGTAACAAATCGAACGCCATTTTTTTTTCTGAGATTGAACTCTTCGGAGGTTCGCTAATAGAGTGTTAAGGGTATCTCTTCTCACGTTTTCGTCTATCACCGGGTGAGTTCTCACACACGACGATTTATGTCATTGGCAATTTTGGGGCGCTTATGTTGAACGTGAAGTTGATGGATTCTTGATCGATGATATATACATTTCTAGTTGGAAACTGTGTTCTGTTCATGCCGATCAGCCGACACATTCATGAATTCCGCTCCTGAATTTCATGGGATCCCTCGGTGGTATTCTTCGGGTTTCACATCCGCAATCTGAATGCTCTGTTTCGATTTCGAATGAAGCGCTGAGCATTTTGTGCCCTAAGGTGCCCCTGAATTCTTTCTGGTATGCCTCCAGATACAGTATGTTGGGAGAGTAACATATCGATTTTCTTTTTACTGATCTTATCAAGGCCGGTACTGTTTGTGGTCCCTCCTGGGGACCGAGGGCGAGATGTACCTTATGAATGGTAGTGTCTTTTCTACTACACCGCCCTCTCCTCATAGAACAGAACCGCAAAAGACATTTTGGCATCGTGTATGGATGAAATTTTAATAGATTGAAGGCCCAAATTGAATGGCTCGAAGTTGCGCAAACCAGCTTGCTCCCTAAGTTTGTGGGGAGTGACCTAGAAGATGACCTCAGGCTCCTTCGAGTCTGGACCGGACGTTTCGCTTTCTTAACCATCGATTGTGTTTGTACCCCGTGAGACGAGCAAAGAATATTCGCGTTCTTAACCATCGTTTGTGTTCGCACCCCGTGAGACGAGCAAAGAATATTGGTGTTCACCACTAACCTGTTCGCGGCTTACCTAGGTGTCCAGATTGGCTGCGAAATTCAGGGACTGATATCGATCAGCTGGTTGAGTGGGACAATACGTGAACGTCAGTGGAATGAGGAAGGAGTTAAAACCCAGGTGTGGCTTAACAAGCACAAAGTATAGTTTCCTTTTCCCCTGTAATTCAGGTTGGAAAGAAGATGATGTTTTGTTCCAAGAAAAGTAACAACAAATTTTCGTCCCAGTATTTCTCCATCAATACTCAAGAATGAGTTATGAAGTGAATTACTTGGTCTAAAGCACTTGGAGAGGTTTGTGAAGAGTGGTGTCTAGCACTCGAAGAGCTTTGGTTATAATTCTTTTAACAGATACCACTCTCGAAGTCTAACTTCATCAGTAAAAGGGATTGGGTATGATCATTAAATTTCTTTGGTGGCAGGTACCTACCCGCACATGAGGCCTTACTGCTTACGAGGCATCTTTCTAGGGGGCATCTGGGGTTTAATCACTACACTCTGCATAGCGCATATCGTATTAGAATCTTAAAAACGATTTCCCTTTTGCTAGCCCTGCCATCCAGTCGAACTCTGGTAGGATGGTGCCTGGTCAATAGTGTACCTTTAACACACCCACCATACACCAAAAAGACGGAGAAGATGGGGCCAAAGTATTGCATCGGCAATGTCAATTAACGAACGTCTGAAAGGATGAAGAACTGTAGCAGAAATTATACACCTCGTGAGATTGTAGCGGAGCAAAACAACGTACGTGAAGTTTTCAAGACGATGCGACGTTGGTCGACACTAGATGAGTACGAAAGTGAATGTAGTACGCGGGCTACTCTCTAATCCGTAACATCCTGATTCGATGAAATTTAAGTTACCCAAAGCTTGTGATGCGCAATCTTGAGCGGAAGAATTTCTTTCCTATCATACTTTTATGTACTTGGCAGCACTATATCATATCAGCACCTTTTCTTCTAAGGTAAAAAGAAAGTGTATAAGAACCATCGGAGTAGAGAATGCTAATGCAGCTTCGCACTAACGAGCCTTGGCTCCGGTCACGGTCAGCCCATAGGGCAGAGCAGAGGTTGGAGCTAGTGACGGGAGCCTGAGTGAGCGTGAAGGTGCAGAGGAGAGACACTTGTTTCGTTGATGCCTGTTAGCGCGGTTCTTGGAGCTAGCAATTTTCTCGAGAGAATCAAGGTTGTGTAGCGAAGGAAGTCGAGTTTGCTGCGGGTTGCTGTAATCTCGTTTCGTCAACAATGGAAACATTCATATACTGGTTACAGAGTCTCAGCGAGCTGCAGTCGGTTGTTTCGTTCTCGATACTTGCCTCTGCCTCGAGCAAAAATCACGAGGTTTTCGCTGCGAACTCGGAGTGCTGAACATTTTTCTCCTTGTACTGCAATTCGATGGCAATGACAGAAATGACGCTTTCATCTCAACAACAGGTAGCGAAGCCAAAAGTAAAGGAGAAGAAGCCTAGTTCGGCGCATTCATACTCTTCAGGGACCAGTGCCAAGGGGAAGAACATGCTCGACCGTAGACCTACTCCGCTTGAGGTGGATATGGCGCGGCAGGATCTTGCTAAAGTTGCACATCCCGATACGCAACGTCCCTTTTCGTCTCTCGCAGATGCTTGCGGCAGGTAAGCGTTTTGTTTTGCTGCTGTCTCTATGATTGTCCTCCTTTACTCGCATGGATGAGGGTCGTTTAGATGTCCAATCTGAAAGCTCTCAAACGGTGGAGTGTTAAATATTTCTCCGTGTCTTGGGATAAAACTATCTTGCGGGGGGGAGTGCAATTCAATATCACATTTCAGGTCTTCGGAGCATTACTCCTTCCTTCTCCATTTGTTGACAGCTGCCCTTACCAGATACAGAAAGAGTGGTACTTGGTTTTAAGACGACTTAATAGAACTTTGAAGCGAGGGTAATGCAACCTGGTTCAGTTAGATTGATCGTTTCTCCATAAACGGGAACCAGCATCATAGTATCATTTTCGCTTGGTCGGGGTAATTGTGCAGTCCCATCGACAAACGCGTTCACACTACTCAGCTCAACAGCGGGACAGTATACAGTTGATGCAGCATGTAGGTGTCAAAGGGATGTACGGTGTGAATGTGTAGCTTCTTGAAACGTAATTATAAGTAAATAATTGCATCAGTGGGGCCTATGTATGTGTTGTCGAGAATGTTTGAAACAAATTAGAAGAAATGAGAGGCTTTATAACTGGCGTCTGAAACTTCATCTTGTTTAACGCTGACAACCCAGGTGGGTTCAGGATTGGAATTTGCAATACAGCTTTTCCCATTGAGGATAATCAACTTAGGTTTATCTGTCTCTGTTTCCTCAGGCTTCTGCCGTATCATATATTGGCCGAGTATGATGTAGAGGAATGCGAGGAGAAACAAGGGGTGGAACTTCTTTCTCGGTCTCGGGCCTGGGAAGAATCGCTCAAAGTTCAGACACTCGAGTTTATGGCTACTCTGGAGAAGCAGGTGAGCACCTACAATACGATCATTAAGAAAAGGAGTGAAGGGTCCATGAGGGGCGAAGAGCGAATGATGGTAGAACAATCCCTTCTTTCCGACGAGAAGCAGAAGCTGATAAATGTGCGAGCACAAATTGAGGCAAAAGATAGGGCAGAAAAGGAAGCTGCAGAAGCGAAGGCTAAAGAAGCCTTAGTACAGGCCGAGCGAGCACGAGCGGAGGAGCAAGCACGGGCTGAAGCACAAGCCCAGGCTGAAGCAGCACGTTTTGAAGCTCAGTCAAAAGCTGAAGCTCTTCGTGCAGGAGCAGAGACGGTGACTAAAGCAGAGAACCAAATAAAACTCGACACCAGCTCGAGCGCTGGGCAACCTTCTGTGCCTGTGAATATGGTTGGAAAGTCAGGAGCTTTTAACGACGGGAATTGGTCCAGAGTAGACACGGAGGATCAAGACTTGGACGGAGAAGAGGATGACGATGATGAAGAACTGGAAGGGGTATGGGAGGAAGATGGCGATGTTGACGATGATGAAGACGAAGATGAAGACGATGACGACGACGATGATGATGATGACAGTGATTCTATAGGGGGTATGTACATGCACACTGAGAACACATCGTCTATGTAAGACTTTAGTAGAATCTGGCTTGAACAATAATGCAGTTGCATATTCGTTAAAGATATGAATGGACCTTTTTCGGGATCGAGTTCTTTGATTAGAGAAACCTTTACACATGGAAATCTCTGATATCTGATTCTTTTCTGAAATCTGATTCTTGTGCAGATACGTAATTCCCCTCGGCAAGTGTATATGTTCATAAGCCAGTTGACCGCCCTTGAGTTGCATTTGAGACGATAGCCGTCAAGATCGCCCTGTGGATATATCTTGCGAAGCCACAATCAAACCAACTAGCGTACATTTGGCTCATCTATCACTTCTTTCGGACACTCAACCTCAAGAGTCTTGGAAGCTATGCAGCAGGAGGGATCCTTTTGCGCCAAATTCTGCTGGCTAGTGCACCTGAACTAGAGTAGCACATGGCATGGTACGGTAGATGTTTGGTGAGCAGTTGAGCCGGAGCCACAATTGGAGCCACTCCAGGTCACCAACTGAAAGCTTCCTTTTGTATCATTTCATTTTGTTCTGAATAAAATTGTCAAAAGTTGGATTCTTTCTCCAGATTTACGTCCCTTCCCGACGCATATCTTTCTTGCTTCATGGCACCACACAACAGTAAGAAACCGCTACCCGTACTGTCTGTGAACAGCCAGCATGTTATTCAAGCGCCAAAGAGAGTCATATCCAGATGCGGTAGAACTTGAGAATTTAGTTTTTTCATATCCAAGGAAGGACGTAGACAATTAACTTTTACGGCGTGCGGACAGTAGTCCCAACTCACACAGGATATAAGATAAGGGTGCACGCATGGCTGGAAGCATGTCGAAGTTTATGTTCTCAAACACTCATTTTAACATCAAGAATGCTTATTATGCTCACACATGAAAGACCTGATTGTGACACAAAGTCTTCAAGAACGAGGAGCAGAACTTGGAAGCATGTTGGTAAGTCAGTCGATCAACTGTGAAGACGCCCGTGACGCTGATGTCACGCTTTTTCTTCCAGCGAAGCAAAATGTTAAGGCCAGCCATCTTTCCGAAGAGGCGCAACCCTGATGTACCCTGACGTGGCCGTACACGTGTCGCCTTGTGGAGCGGGCGAAGATGAAATGGGGCGAAGCATTGCAGGAGCTTTGACGTGGCGATCCTTGACTCTGATCATAGTAGAGTAGCTAATTTGCGCTGCGCAGGAGATCTGGTCACGTCCAATTCGGATTTGAATTCAAATTCCGTTGCGATTGTTTGGGCAAACCCGGTGACGCTGCAAGCAGTGGATCCTCATTATTCGAACCCCGGCTAGATCTTGTTGAAGTCCCACCGACGCCCTCCTCGACTGTGTCCTGAACTTGACAAGACGCTACTGCGATGAGCTTTCAAGAGGAGAACAAAGATGCTTCGAGGTAGGCGCGGGTGGCCTTGAGACGGGGAACGCAGGGGTATAGCAATGGGGTGTTACCACATTTCGCGTTTCTTGCGTGTGTGTATGTAGAGAGAGAGAGAGAGAGGAGTAGAAAGGCGTTTTATTAAACAAATGAAAGGTGGTAGAGAAGGATGATTCTACGAAACGGGCGAACAAGATGAAACTAAAGATGATCGTAGACTTGTCGATGGGTCCACTGAATTTGTATACGTTTCAACACCGTCAAGGTGGAAGAGACCTGATTGCAGAAATTGCAACGAAAAATTTAGGCACGTGCGCTGCGCGAGGTAGCATGGATTTGCAGGGTCCAGAATCTGCAATATAACCTCTCAAAGTCAGGTAAGGTCTGATGATGACCTGCTTTAAATCATGCTGCTGCTGAAATCATCTTCATCCGTGTCTTCTGAACTTGTGCGTCGTCGACTTACGTCAGTTGAGCCTCTGATCCTCCTTGCGCAGATAAAATCCGCGGTCAACTAGGCTTGGTGATGTTCTGATTCGACGTACATAACCTGTAGACTAAACTGAATTTCGAACGTAACGCAAAGCAAACGAGATGCCAGTATTCTAACGTTTACTATGGGAGTCTTGTTGACTTCCGTCGACTTCTGTTTATTCTAGAGTAAGCTAAATAAGACGCCCAAGCAGTCATTCTATCTCATGTCCATATATAAACACGAGTTAACTCTTGGCTGATCATATATCACAGACACTCATTTCTAGAGATTCCTGATTTCATTTTCCTTACGTGCCACCGCTTGACCAAAGAACAAACATCAGTGACGTTCTTAGCAGAATTCCGTTCTTGTGGAGCCGGGACCCTGTGGACAGTTTGGAGAGGTAGAAGCCGTGGGAGCCTTCGTTCTGCTGCGCGATTGGAAGCCTTGAGAAGAGGTCTATTCCGTGCGTGTTCCTCCAGTATCAGTTCTTTCTCATTCACGGCTACGCCTCTTAGTCAAAGTGCCTAAAGGAACGGAGCTTCGTGCTGTCCTGCGGTTCAAAGGCGAAGGGAGACACATCTGGAGCTCCTTATGTTTCCTCTCACGTTCTCTTCCTCGGTTCTCAATCAATTACGTGGGAAGTAAATGGATTTTATTGACGGAGCATGAGAACCAGAATTTCCTTTGGAGAGGACGACAATGAACTCCCAAATTCACTCAAAAGCAGAATCTGGAAGCGTCGGTAATCTCGAGATCAAACATGCCGACGTGTAAATACAATCTAAATCCACTTCGTACAATGCACACTAAGTACATCGGCGAGTTTAGTCAAGCCGATGCGCAATGATGTTCAAACGTTGAGAGTTCCACCAACCAGTGGCGAATAGGACTTTGTCACCAAGGGAACTAAGTTCCCTGTTTCTATACACGATTACCTGGTCGGTGTGTAAAATAGTGAATCTGCTTATGCTACCATGACGGGTTTCACCCAGGACCTCTGGTGAAGCGGAACTAAGTACAGAAGGACACTTCCACAATATTCTTTATGGCATTACTAATCCGCCAGCACCATATTTACTGCATGGTACTCTAGTTGCCACAATCCTGTGCACTGCTTATGCTATCTATCAGTGAACGGCTCTGAAATCTCTTTTGAGAACAGAACAAACTCAATGGCCGAGTGCCTCGGTCACGGAATGGCACATTGTCAACAATCGCCCAAGCTACATCTAGTCTTCTTTTTGCTGCTACTCCTGGTCTTCAACACATGTATGATAGGAAGCAGCGGCGCAGCTCCATTTGATTACAAGGATGCTCTATCCAAGTCCATTCTCTTCCTTCAGGCGCAGAGATCAGGAAAGCTTCCAGACGACCAACAGGTCACATGGCGGGGAGACTCTGGTGTACGAGATGGGAGTGTTTCTAACGTACATATACGTAAACCAAACCGTTATTACTTGAATGGAATTCATTCTTCATGTTCTTTGGTCAAAGCAAAGTTAGAAAGTAATTAGAAAGTCATGCTCGTACTTCTGAGCACAGCCTTATCGGACATCGGGATGTAGACTGACTGATCATCTCGAAGTGCAGTTTTGTGCACAAACCCTGTTAACGTTGAAATCAGAATTGTCAAGAAGTTGCTTTTGACTGCGGGACTCACGCAGCTTATAAGCCTCAACAGATAATAGTTTCGGTTCTCAAGTCGGACCAAACAATTCTGATAGAACCATGAGTTCGTTTCGAATTTCACAGTTAGTTGCTCGTGGTGTTGTAAAAGCTGCAACTAAGTCTATCAGGCTGTATATTACAGCTGAATTGATCCATAAGATCTGCGTTGCGAAATGCTGCGGGGTCGAAGTAGTCGTAGTATGCCAATACAAATCCAGAGGTAGAACCCGCATCCAATCTCCTAGATTTCCTCAAACATACGTAAAGTACTTACTGATAGTCCTTCAGGGAGTGGAACTACTTGTACTCCTCGATCCCAAACTCGTTCGGAAACGACCGCTCCGTCATTCAGCTGTGCCCAAGGCGCGCATCTAGATATTCCAGGCCTCGTATCTATCACAGGGCCTATCTTTGGTAGAGCAAACATTAGCAACCTCCACACTCCAGGATACACTGATCGATCGATGGATGCCCAAGCACAACTGTGTCACAGGTCTATTTTGTTGACGAATCGTGTTTGTTGTTTCTGATTCTATAGATCGACCTGACCGGTGGTTACTACGATGCCGGCGATAATGTGAAATTTGGTTTTCCCATGGCCTTTACAGTCACCATGCTCTCGTGGAGTGCAATAGAATATGCAAGTCAAATTACTCAAGCAGGAGAGATGGATAACTTGCAGTCAGCCATTCGCTGGGGAACGGATTACTTTCTTAAGGCTCACACAGGACCTACGCAGCTCTACGTTCAGGTACTCATAAAGCAGCTCCAAGGTCAAGTTGAGAAACTAATGACCCTGTGCAGAATAAAAAGGATAGAAAGTATATAGAAGTGGGCATGCCTTTTGAGACATTTTCAGAACTTCCCCCCGCCGCCAGGCTCATGCAGCATATCGCAGAGTCAGTTCTCAGGCCCGCAAGTAAGTACTACATGGATTCTTCTGCTAGCTTCTACTTTAAACTATCTTTTGGCGATGAGGTGCGTGCAGGTTGGAACACCTAGCTCAGATCATAATTGCTGGGAAAGACCTGAAGATATGGATACCCCACGCAATCTTCTCCAAGTGAATTCAAGCTCCCCAGGGTCGGAAGTTGCTGCCGAGACAGCGGCTGCACTAGCCGCTGCCTCTCTCGTGCTGCGAACCACCGATTGCGCCTATGCTGAAAAGCTGATCAGTTCCGCAACCCAAGTACTGAATTCTTTACTAACAGGAGTCCAACTGCAGAACTGGATTTGATTTGGGACTTGATATCTAGAGTTAAGAAAACAAGCTGTAAGGAATCACTACATACGGTAGTTCATTCCTGCGGTGAAGTTTTTACTGACTTTCTTATGCATCTGGTTTAATTTTGTTTGCTTCTGAACCAGATTGTCTTATCATGTACATGTAGAGTCCCAACTCAGCTCTCAAATCATTTCTTTTAGAGAGTCTGACATACAGTGTTCAATCAATGTTACTGATATATCTGGGATTTGTTCAGCTGTTTCAATTTGCAGACACATATCGTGGCAATTTCACTGGAGCATGTCCCTTCTACTGTTCTTACTCAGGATTCTACGTAAGTTACTATAATTAGTCTGAAGAGTATTGCTTCAGGCTTGTCAGTCAGATGCTGGCTTGCACCTTAACACACTGAAAATCACTGAACTACGTGATAGATGACTCGAGGAGGTTTGACTGATCTTGGTTCTTTGGGACAATAATCCAGGATGAGCTTCTTTGGGCAGCGGCATGGTTGTATAAAGCAACGAGCATGACGTCCTACCTACAGTATCTGGTGGACAACCAGTACTGGGTATCCTCAGTCACTGAATTCAGCTGGGAGAACAAAGTTGCTGGACTGGATGTGCTACTGTCTAAGGTTAGTTTCATCCGTCAAGGATCGCTTAGCGGTGTAATTCAACTGAAAAGTCCTTTCCTGAAAGCCTTCTAGTAATGAGTATTTGGTCTAGCGATCAATACGGTTTTCGTCTTAAAATTTGATTATTCTTTTGCTTTTCTGATTCTAATAGATGAACCCCAAGAGTAAACGTTGGCGTTTTATCACGATCACATGGTTCATACGCAATCAACTGGAGTCATAGAAGGGACTTGAAGCTGGTCGGTAAAGTTGCAACTGATATTGTTCATCCTCTAGAGCTTGGAAGGATCCGCTTGTAGAACAAGTATCATCATATTCAGTATTAGTAAAGTGAGGAGCCCAGTCATAACATCATAGAAGGAACGACTTGGTGCATGCGTTTCGGAGCGTCAACCGAAGTACAACTCCGTTTGCCTCTCCACTTGAAACATCAGTCCTATAGGATTCCATACCTTCTCTACTAACGCTAAAATTTCTACGTTGTTGAAGAGACTTCATAAATCGCGGTTCCCAACCCCCAATATCCTGATGCTCCTGAGTCCGCATTGAAATGAAATGAGGATGTTTTAACAACTCTTGTCGTTATGATATATGGGGTACATGCAGTGAGTGAAGGAGAGGATGATAACACATAGTTGTAAAGGAGAAATGTCACTAGGAAACTAGCTGTTTCCTGGAGTCAAGCGAGGCTGAATGAAAATCCGGGGCCTTATATACGAAGTATCGTTCACTGTCCCTGATAGACACATATGTGGAATCATGCAGCTTTACCTTTCCGGGCAGACTTCTCTGAAGTACTTCAAATCGGGTGCTGAGAATTTCATATGTTACAACCTTCCTGGTAGTCCTTCACGTAAGACTTCAACAACACCAGGTAGGCATTATGCCCAACATCATTTTCTTAGTGATCATGGCATGAATCGAATACATGGAGGGAGGTAAGTCAACAATGGCCAGTACAAGTTGAGTTTATCCACAAGTTGCACGAATGTCCATCATAGGAGCACATGTAACGGTGCCACATTTGGTGATAACTGCTCAATTTCAAAGGTCCTCGTATTCCGAAGGGTTGCATTTCACCAAGTAAAAGGTTCACGTGTTTGCAACAACAGCAGCCACCGGATAATTACCATTAGCCGGAAACGGCTTTACAATTTCCGCAGACAATGACTGATATCGTCGATGCTAATAAGACCACCCGAATCAGTAACGATTCCTAAAGCTAAACTTAGATATTATAGACGCCTAAACCTATACATATTGTAATTATTAAATTTTAATAATTACTTGCTAACTTTTGCAAGAGTTCTTATGCTTACAGTGACTGCGGACTCTGTTCGCAGATTTCATTCATCTCCGACGACTCGGAGTTCTTGTTCCTAACGTAATTGTACCTAAAGTATCGTATGTAGATGAAAGACTACCTAAAATTTCCGTACGTGAAGTTTCTCGGACGTAAAATTTTCCCTAACGTGAAGTACACCTAAAGGCGAGCTAAACCCAAAAGGAATTGTTTCTGATTTGTCCGTAATACTTCCTTCCTTCAGGGGGCTTGCTGTACGTGCGAATTGGCTCCAATACCCAGTACGCGAACAACATGGCGTACTTGTTGGGTCTCTACACAGAGTACTTGGAAACTGCTAACATTCACCAGATTATGTGTGGGACTGAAACGTTCACACTTTACGACATTCGGTCCTTTGCTGAAAGCCAGGTGAGTCATCTGCTGTTGCACTTGCGTGCTGTACGTGAAGCTGGAGATAAGACGTTTCCATACCTTGAGACCAAGACATTGACGTTTTTCTCCCAACTGGACCAACTGGCGGGAGTTAGTTTATTTTCCTTATTTCTTTCCAGATAGGCTCCATCGCCGCAGGAATATTGTCACTGAGCCTCACTTTGCAGCACTTTTCCGGATTGTGGTTGTAACAAAACGCCAATTTAATTCCCAATAACTTTTCTAGCCAACAGATGAATGATGTGAACATCTGACTGTCTGTTGACTGATGAAAAAACGCAGGCAAATTATATTTTGGGCGATAATCCAGCCAACACCTCATACATGGTGGGGTTTGGAAGTGTCTATCCGCAGCAGCCTCATCATCGTGGGGCCTCAATTACGTCCATCCATGTCTTGCCAAAAATGGTCGGCTGCAGCGCTGGATTCGTTCAGTGGTATGCCAGAGATGCGCCCAATCCTAACGTGCTGACGGGAGCAATTGTCGGCGGACCTAACACCATCGACAAATTCGATGATACAAGAGCGCACTCGTCTTTCACCGAGCCCGCAACATACGTCAACGCTCCGTTTGTAGGAATTATGGCGCGCATGGCTTTCGCCGGGGACCCGTCCTTGACAATGCCCGTTACAATAGGCTGATCTACTAGACCATCATGCCACACCGCTGCTCTACTGGACAGATTTGAGTGTCTGTCCAATCGGGCAACTCGGATCTGTCCAGTAGAGCAACGGAGCTCGCAATTCCAAACTTCATAGACAGACGTTATATATATACTGTAATGGTGTTGAGAGCCTTAAGTCTCACATATCGCGCTGGAGAAAGACACTTCATCGCGCAGGCTCCACTTTCTACTGGACGTAGACGTGCTTTGCAAACGTCAGGCGGGTACTACTCATCGTCAGGCGACGTTGAAGAGCGGATTTTTTGGCCAACCGTTCTGATGTGAATTCCTTCGTTCATCTGGATCAGGCGGATTCAGGCCTCTCGCTGAGCTTTAGTCTTGCACTCCGTGTGCGCTATATAGCGCGAACGAAGTAAGTATATTGTAAATATGTAAATCTCGTTGTACAGTCTACCGTGTACAAATGGAAAAATTCGGGTACAGGAAATGCGGAAGTTCCGTGAATGTTAATAATCATCCAAGCTGATAACCTCACACTTTCACCTGGGACCGGTGCTGTAGTTAGGGGTTTAGGGTTTAACCCTAAACCCTAAATCTCCAAAAAAGTAACTGGATGCTTACATGACCGCTGTTATTATGAAATGTACTTATAAATAAAACTCTACACTGGAACTCTACACTCTACACTCTAATACTTTTTGCAGATATCGAGCTTCCCTTCAATTAACCTAAAAATTCCAAGGATGAACCAACGCCGGCTGAGTACGAGCAATATGCTCAGCTGCACAATCAAGTTAGCCAAAAGCTCGTGCAAAGAAATAAGAAACTACGGTAGGTTCTTGTCAGCTGATTCAGTTATAAAGAGATAGACTGAACAAAGAACATCATGCAGTTTAAGACATACTTGTCAATCTAAGGTTGTATCAGAGCCACAGCCAGAGCCACTTTACTGCAATCATGAAGACAGAGCACTCGCCGAGGGCGTTATGACTGCAGCTTTGCTTCGATAAACTTGGCCATGCCGCGTAAATGGTCAGCCCCTCGGGTCAAAAATGCGTTGAAGACAAAAGGGGGCAAGAGTCCCCTTGGGTCACTATGTACTATTGACGTGAAGTGCGTGTGTATACCATCGTCAACTGGTTCCAACAAGCTTAGACTCATCACCATGTCCGATCTTACCATGCCTCTTTCCTGATACACAAGAAAGAAGGTTTTCGTCACTAAAAGTTAAACGAGTGTTGCATGGAAATAGTGAAAGCTGCCTAAAACTAGCATCGGGTTCCCTTTATACTATAAGCAGTTTGATGTAGGTATCTCACAGTCACGAAATATTAAGTGGAGATATCTCTCGTCATAACGAAAACAGTGGAACTCCTGAATCACACTGTACAGTGAAGCACAGAACTTGAGCTACCCTAATCTTCGAAAAAATGTTAGAAAGTTGTGAAGTTTCAGCGCACTTACTGCTGGGCAGAGCGGATGTTCCACTGATATGGCTGCGACAGAATGGACAACGGAGAACGATAATTTGTGAGTATTTGTAGTAGGGTTACTTCCTACGTATCGAGAATAGCTCATCAAGCAGAAGCGAATCAAAGAGCAAGGGAGTAGGGCAAGTGCTTTTCTACAGAAGAACTGGACGAAGTTCTTCCAAGTATCGACTGAATGCGCTTTACAAATTCTGTGCAGATAATACGATTAGAAAATCATACCGGCAACAGTGAGACCTTTTTGATCCTTTTGTGTCTCCAAAGTTGAACTGTCCATAATGCTCGTGTAGAAACAACTGTCTCGCTTATCAATTACGGGGAATTCGTATACTGCACTCATAACCTGCGGCAGTTCAAGTAAGTCGAAGCATGGGCATACACTGTGCCAAATCACTGCGATGTCTTTTTCATGAAAACGCCTGCTTCCTTTTCATGAAAATGCCTATAGGAAGCAGGCGTTTTCATGTCTGTATGATACTAGTTACTGCAGTCAAACTCATCGTATTATGCTAGAAAGAACCTACCTTGGACGTCGAATCGACTCGCTCAATTGTTCGCGAACTAACGTACGGATTCCAGTTCTTCCAAACATCCATGTTACTGTAAACCTCCATCACTTTCTTGATTGGCGCTTTGATCATTAGCTGCATGAGCCGGCAAGATTACGTCAGGAGACCAACACATGTACTCGCAGAAACGAGTCAATTACCATGGTAAGCAAACTGCTTGCTTGCTTGCTCGGACCCATACATATCAAACTTAAGCTGATGTTCGGAGCTACCCGGGCTGACATGGCTGAGCTGCTATGGCAGGGGAGAGGCGAAACTTGCCTTACTGCGGATGCATGACACTGCACTGCCTTCAATAGGGCGTACCCAAACCTTAACTCCGTTAGAATCACCTTCAGATCCCCATCCGGACTCGGACAGAGATAGATAAGAGTTCACTCTGCTCAAAAGCTCAGCGTGAATGACTGGATAATCCGGGGGCACGACCTTCCCTTGCTCCAGCCCCAGCTGATATTCAATTGCTACGAGAGTGACGTAGCATGTATCACAGACCCTTTGTTTGTTGGGCCCATAGTTGTAATTCTCCGGAAGAACCACTCTGTGCTCGCTGCATTTGTCACAGACTACCTTCCCACATCCTCGACTGCAAGATAAAACCAGCAAAGTTAAAGAAACTGAACTGCCACACAGTACTTTAAAACAGCTTCGAATATACTCCCTTCCTGAGTGAAGTTCGAGAGTCTTGCTACAATGACGTTCCTTTGACCACAATCTCGGTCTGAGGAGTGCATTTAAGCTGACAGAGGTGAGATTTCTGATAACCACTCACCTCACCTAAAGGAACCTGAAATAAAACTGTAATTCCTTGAGTACCTTCGAGCTCACATAGAGCTCAGCCACTGACAAGTTTGTGGGTACACAACTTCTAGACGACAAAACTATGACACAGTATCAACCTACGTGCTAATTAGGTCTCAGTCAAACAAGTATCTTTCTACAGGTCGCTTATGATAAATCCATTTGGCAGTGCTCCTGCTGTCCCCTTTGGAAGGCTCATGACATACTTGAATGCGCTTTAAGCTTCGTAATGCGGCAGCAAAAGAATAGCTACTACTGTCGGCCAGTTCATACTAGTGGTCGTCTCTACTTCGTTCATCAACGGTTGTTGCAGAAAGTGTGTACATTACCTTCTAAAATAGTCTTCCATCCTACATTGTATGGTTTGGAAATAGCGCCCAATCTGGTGCCAAGAATACATTCCTCGGAAGGTTGGTCCCGGAATAGGAATACGGTTGTGAAAATAAACAGTACAGACACGTGCGTAGGCTTTTATCGTCTGCCCTCCGGAGACCTTGCGGCTCCCCACAGAGCGAGTACTGCGGATAGATGTCTCTGAGCCCTACAGGGCAACACCTTGAAACTTATACATATCAAGGAGATCTTTCCAAACAAGACCTGCTGTGAAGCTTGCCTGACTGCCTCAATTCTTCCATCATCAAAGTCGAAGTACGGCTCTGTTTCAGCTGATGGACGAGCTCGGACAGAGCAGGCACTCAGTGAGGAAGAAATAATAACGGAGACGGTTGCCTGACTGCCCTACAGTACAACCGTAGTTCCGTGGGCTCAAGGAGGAAAGCTTCCTACGGTAGTCTCACCGGTGCTACAAGAACCCCAGGGCGACACCTTCAAAAAGCTAAAAACCCCATCATGAAACTACTCAAATGAACAATTTGAACAGAAAGGACATGCCACTAACAATAAAGATCTGTAACTGTACTTGCTCAACACCCTGGAATAAATGTTCACAACAGAATTCTCTGAACCTTCTTTAGACTGCTATCTAGTCTTGAAAAGCATTCATGTCCTCTCCGTTTGATTGAAGAGCTGAAGCCCTAAGGAACCATAGACCTCATTGTCCAAGACAGAAATCAGGCCATCTCTAGCCCTTCGGACCTGCTCAAGTAGCTGGCAATGAAATCAGCGCAAGAGCAAGAAAAACACGAACCACCGAGACGAGTATTCTTTTGACAGGAAGGGCACTTCTCCAACCTATTACAATGAAACTCAACAGAGATACACATGCTCGAACCACGAAAGCGTGGCAGCGGCGGCAGCAGCAGCAGCCGCCATGACAGCAAGCCCTCTGGTCTACTCGTCTTTATGTTCTTCCCGGAGAGAATCGAATGACTCAGCAATGGCACTAGTTCCCGAAACTAGTCTACGGAAATGCTTCCATGACGTATTCGCCCGCAATTTTGCCCAGAATGCACTACAGTAACGGTCACGCGGCAAGGCTATGAGGGCATGACGCGCCTCCTACGGTGGAGCTTAAAGATTTACGACACCGACAGGCTGGAGAATCTATTTCAAATGAATGAAGGATAAAATGAAAGCGGTCGCGTCGATCGTCGATCCTGAAAGCGTTTCAGCAAGAATCCAATAATGGAGTAGTTCCTCTCAACCAGTAGAAAGGAAATCTACACGTTGTTGTTGTTACTTACGAGACTGAGATCTGCCAAGTTCAGAGCCAGTGCAGAATAGATGAAAGGGAATGAACGCAAAGTAGCTGTACCAGTGGTGGCGCCGAAACACCAGAGTGAACTGACGTCGACATTTCTCACATGAACTTGATTCCGAGTTTGCCTGAAATATGACGGAAAAATGGAATGAGCTCAATTCAGTGACCAAGCGGACAGAGCGAGATGAGCTTTTCTCAGGGTACTGACCTCGTTGATTTTATCTGATATCCTTCCTACGTGCCGCGGAAGAATTTCAACTGAAATTCATCCTAAAACAGAAGCAGCTGAACTAGCAGAAGCAGAGACCGGAAGAAGAACAGAAAATTCCTCTAGACAGTAATTTTGAAACCTTCCAGCAACTCAAATGCTAGAGCATTATCAAGCAGACGAGCTACTAAAGTTCTACACAGCTACACGCGATGCACCCGGGGTTCCGTTCGCCGGGAAAGAACACATCATCACCGATGCGCACGACTTGCAAATTAACAGACAACAGATCGATGAAGAAAGCAAGAAAGCTCCTTGATACAGAAATGCGATCGACGAATTCCACAAGTCCATCCATCAAACATTCAATCACTTGCCTGCCACACAGGGCGCGATCCCGTCGTGACTGTCATGGCAGCACAGCAAGCAGCGTTCCAGTCAAACTGATACTCGTTGCCGGTTGCTTCTTGTTGTTTTGTCCTGTTCAGGATTCGGGAAGTGGAAGGGAAAACTTCTTCACCGCTGAGCTGAAGCTGAGCACAACTGACGGTCACACAGCCAGTTACCTTCTCCGCCTTCGAAGACAGCAGCAATCAACAACAACAGCTCCTTTCTTTCCCCTCTCTCTCTCTCTCTCTCTCTCTATCTCTCTATCTCCACGCGGCGCACGACGTGAATGGAAAATGGTTGAACTCCGCCCTACTCGTCGGCCTTCCCTTGAACACAGTTGAAACCGGGCTGATCAATCATTTTATGATTGAATAATGTAAAGACTGAAAGACAAAAGCAAAACCCAAAAATAGAACGAGGGCAACAAATAATGATAAACAAGGAAACGAATGAGAGCGGCAGGAGAGAGATATACAGGAGGAGGAGGAGAGGATCTCTACCATCCATTCGGTCAGTGCATCTCTTCCCTTGGTCGTTCCAGACAGTGCTCGGGAGTTCCGGAATATAGTGTTATGACTTCCGGTATTTTTCCACGATTACCAGTCTTGATCCAAATCTTCCAGAATCTGGAGAAAAGATTGAGATTTTAGTGTAAATTATACAAAATTTCCGGCAACAATGTAAGATTTTCTGTTTTTCTGTCCTTCCACCAGAAATGTACCGATTTTCGTCAAAAACCTTTCCGAGCACTGGTTCGAGGTACTGTAAATTTTGTGCTCTACCATTATGATAAGATGCGGGTGAAAGTCCGTAGTTTGGGGAAGTGTCTGAATTCCGACAGATCTTGCTGATGCATGTAAACGTGTCTTCTAAGTTCTAGCTGAGGTGTTTCCCTCTCCCGTTGGTCGAGAGCTAACCAGCAAGCTAGACGTGCATTTCATATTTCCTTCCTTCCGTTCGCCCATCACGCGAACGCTTCCTTTCGCGCCTTGTATTCTTCCAGTTAAGAACCACGTGTCTGCTGAATTCTGCCGGCGTGAGGTGATCCTGTAAATATTCCACAGTAGCTCAGCTGCCTCGAGTTCTAAGTTCATTGCATTCCGTTCCTTTGTTGTTTATGCTGAATCTTCGTGTGCATGAAGCGAGAGGGACTCTGAGGGAGGCGCTACTCGCGACTCGCACTGGGGCCCAGAGTGGCCCAGGCCCCAGAGGTGTATTCATCGCAACGACAAACCGTCATATATCGTTGACTTTGGCGGTTAAAACGTGGCCCATGGTGTCATGGTCAGATGACCCCCAGTACTACAGTCATGCGCGCGATGGTCCGCCAAGTGAACGCTCAAGATCTTGATCATGGTCCGGACATACCGAAACTTTTACTGCCTACCTACGGTGGAAATTCTTTCTATTATTTCCCTACGACAAGTAAAACACGAACGAGTAACGTGAAGCAGTCCGACACACTACAATAGTGGTTATACTTTGGATCCATGATTCATGACTCATAACGGCGTTTTCTTCTTCTGCTGCTGAAAACAATTCGAACTTATGATTTAAAGTAAAAAATCTTAGCTGTCTTTGGAATAATTCCTCGTACCGAGAGCGTAAGCCTTTGGCTTATCACCTTCAGTAACAACCCCGCTCGGACGCAGTAGAGTCCTTGTCTCGTAAGATGAGCACTGCCGGGGAACAGGGCAAGGGTAATGCCTGAGAATTTATTTAACAAGCGTGCATTATCACCTAGCAGGTAGTTTTATGTATTAGAGTAATTTTTTATTATTGAGAATGATTTATTTTTTATGAAGATGAATCAGATGTGATCGTCATGTAGTTTGAACATACTTAATAATCCAGATATTCCCTTAAACTTTTAAGATAATAATCACACGTTACTACTTTCGTAGTAATGAAGTATTATTACTACGAGAATCTTCTCAGTCCGGCTCGAACACCCAACGTTTGAGATATTTGCCATTCACAGTTATCATTGAGAAAAGTTAAGATTGTGGTTAGATTATAGTACTCTAAGTATAGTACCTGTTATCATATTTAAGATAAGTGACTTCCTCTCATTCTATACGTACACATCCAGTTTGTACTATAAAAGACACAATTGCATACATGTGCAAGGCAAGGAACGGAAACGATAAAGAGAGTGGACTATAGGTCTAACGGAAGAGCTTCCAGGAGTGAAGTAAGTAAGATACAAAACATACGGAAGCGTCTGTCTTGCAAGTAAAAGAAGAAAGTATCGACAGAGTAAGAGAAAAATCGACATGGGCCCGCAAAGGTTTGAAGAGGGAGGTATAGTAAGTACCATTGAGTTGGATGACTTCATCCAAGAGTTCGACAGTTGATGCGATCTGCAGCAAAAGTAGAACACACAGCTGTTTACATCCTTCATGACGTGGAAGGGTTTGTTCCAACACTTGGAAGGACCGCCAATAGACGATTATCATGAGTTCTGGCGAGATTACAGTGTGGAGATTGAGTTGTGGAGACAACATTGGTCTCCCAACTACGTTTCTATCACTACTGGCGCAGTTTCAGGAGGCGTAGCACCTAAGAGTTCGGACGTCAGTAGCAGTGGTACATCCACGAGTGACGGAGTACCTACTACCGACGGTGCGTTCACTAGTAGTGGAGCAGGTGGTAGTGTGAGCGGGATCCCACCAGGGTTTAACCTTATGATTCAGTTCTTCCAGTGTTTGAGGAAGAACTATCAAGGTGTGCGGATCGACATGTTGAGGAGTCTGCAAGAGTTCCAGCGGAAGACCGGAGAGAGCCTACGCGAGACGTCTACTCACATGAGGCGGTTGATCAGCGTTACCCAAGAGGTGACAGAAGCACATGCAGTCCAGTTTTGGTATGAGGTACTAGATTAGGAGCTGCGTAGGAGAGTTAGAGATGCTTCTCTCCTTAGAGACATCGCTCCGACATTAGCGGTTGTCTTTGGTTTGGTTGAGCGGATTGAGCTCAACATGGTGGAGGAGAGGGTGGTGGTTGCTGGGTTCAGCAAGGAGACACCACATGAGACGATCACCTCTTCTCGAGGATCACAAGCTACGCAACAGCGTGATGGTGGTGGTGGTAAGGATCGTGCGGAGCAGTCACGATCCCAAGGAGGTGTTGGAGGATCTAGTGGGCAGAAGCCCGTGTCGTCCTTCTCTAGTCAGCAGCAAGCGGGTCCTTGCTGGACGTATGATGGTCCTCATCAGCAGAAGGACTGTTCACAGAGGAGAGGTGGTTATGAGACGTCAGAGACGTCTCAAGCGGTACCTAAGCAATGTGAGCATTACGGACGACCTGGTCACAGTAGTGATCGCTGTTTTGATCTCCCGAGCTACGACAAGGGAAGACTAATCATGGACGAGGCGGAGGAGCTCAGGGAGGCCGTGGTGGTCGAGCTGGAGGTAGAGGTCTAGCACCTGAGAGAGGATCAGTCGGTCCACCGTCTACTACGACGTCAGAAGTAGGTATGGCTGCTCAAATTGAGCAGTTGGAGTAGAGGATAGCTAGTATGACTATGGCTCAGCGGAGATCTGGTGAAACAGAAGCTTCCACGTCTTATAGAGGAGAAGGAGGTGACTTCGACTTCATGACTGGTGTGGCGCAAATTGAGACATCTACGGCGGTGACTCGAGATGCAGTACGTGTCTCTGAGTCACGAGGTGCGTCAGTGGAGTTGGATCTACAATGCGGGGAGGCTGGTAGACAGGCCAGGCTTTCTCAATCGTTCACATTATCGGAGGCGTTGAGGATCATATCGATGATGCCTAAATGACCTACCGATGATGTAGTGGAGTTAGAGACATCGACATCCAAGAATGGGGGTGATGCGAGACAACCTTTGACGTCTGTGGATGTGACGTCGAACCCCGTGTTGGAAGCGGCTACATCAGTTTTGCGAGCCCCACTATTTTCAGCCACGGATATGAGGGCATTGAGAGTCAGCTTGGCTCCAGTATTCCAGTTGGCGGCCACGCTCAGTGAGAGCGAGGATGTTGTTATCTATAGTGTTGAGATGGTTCAGCGAGACGATAGACGTGTCCATGGAGTCGAGGATCAAGACAGCTATCAGTGGTACTTGGCAAGTGGCGGTTGCTAGGGTAGATGAGTTACCAGCTAAGCCGGTGATTGACCGTGGTGGAGAGATGTCCATTCCAGCTACAGACATCTCTAGGAGGATCAGGAGGTACAGCTCTACACATGACACACGAGATGTTGACGATGAGAGTTCGACCAGATCACCCCACGGATGGCTCTATGGTGAGATCCAAGGCCATCGTTATAACCGCGGAGGCTTATGATGTATTGGTTGGAGATGCTGTGTTATACCTTATGAGGTTCGTGATCGACTATTGGACGGAGACATCATCTTACTGACCAGGTTGGCAGTCCGATGAGAGACGAGTGAGCCGCTTACCAGTGCGGTTCAGTGCTAGAGTTGGGACAACGGAGTCTACACCAGGGACGATTGCATCTGTTGCAAGATTTAGTTCGGTCATCACTTGGTCAGAAGAGTTGTTAGAGGGCAATGCCCATGCGAGGATACTCCGATCTTTGAAGAGATGGAGGACATGCCTAGCATGTCTACGATAGTACCATCTGCTTTGGATGCTCCACTCTGGAGTTCGAGTGGAGAGTTGCAGCAGTATGCTCATCGGTTGGTGCAGCAGGTTTGGAGTGAAGCCTTTGTACCACCAGTAGAGGAACCAAAGGTTATTCTTGCTACTGCCATGTGACCTTATCACCGTTAGATATAACTCTCATTGTGTGGCAGTATCCAGAGGAGGGTATATGTGTGCTAGAGCTGTTTGGAGAGATCAACACAAGTTTGGCTGCGGTATTGCAGGCATGCATACAAATACAACGATACTTGTGGAGGGAGATGAGGTTACGAGATGCATCTCATTGCGTCATGTGACACGTTTGGTGCAGAGATACCTTGAGTTGTTGTCCATATCAGCCATTAGAGGATACCAGCAAGCATTACCGTCAGATATTTCGCT
This sequence comes from Asterella californica, assembly GCA_036924285.1. NCBI lineage: Eukaryota > Viridiplantae > Streptophyta > Marchantiopsida > Marchantiales > Aytoniaceae > Asterella > Asterella californica. The sequence goes on along the minus strand of JAYKYS010000010.1, from coordinate 17,847,817 downwards.
GCTGGGGGTGCAGGATCTCACGTTTGTTGACATCATTCACTTGGTGATAGTCGGGTGGCCATGTCAAGGTTACACGCGTGCTGGGAGAGGTCAGGGTTTACATGACCTGCGATCTAGGATGTTTTGAGAGATGTTACGGATTTTACGACATCTCCAGATGCATCAGGTGCATTCTCCAACGTACATCTTGGAGAACATTCCTTTGTTGGGTGATGCTCGTACACAGATGATGACGAGTGTGCACCAGGTGCGATTCTGGATCGGACCGGCAGTGTTGTTAGATGCAGCGAGAGTGGGATCTCGTGCACATCGTCCACAGTTGTGGTGGACAAACTTGTTACCGAGAGAGATGCTCAAGCGCGCACACGATGCAGTGAGACGACCAGCACACCTCACAGTTGATGACATCTTGGATGCAAGACGACGATCTCAAGTAGTGAGAGTCGTCGATATGTCACTCATGGCAGTGATGAACCTAGTGAGACGGCCCATGATAGCGTTACTCACTTTGGTGAGCTTTCCAACGTCACATGCTTACAAAGATGGAGGACTTGGGCTTGTGTGAGATGCTCAGTTACGGCAGTTGGTGGAGCTTAATGCTGATGAGACAGAGCGAGCGATGGATTTCGCTACGAGTAGGACGGCAGTAGCTTCAGTGTCAGAGGCTTCACGTCGTCAAGTATTGGATCAAGCAATGGACTTGAATTGCTTGACATGGATTGTTAGTCTTGGATTGGCTGAGCAGCGTCGGATGCGATCGACGTTACTGCTCGGACACTTTTGAGCTCTTTCTCTATCGAGGCGGTGGAGACAAAGACTGGGGGCGAGATGTGTGAAGTTCGTCATCCTTGGACATTAGAGGATGTCATAGGAGAGAGTGTGGAGCTTGCAGCTAGGACTGTAAGAGTTTCTCGCACAGTGGCGGTGGAGGTTGTTGATGGTGAACAGAAGGAAACTGCTCCAGAGGCTGCAAGATAGCAGTCAATGACTTTGTCTTCTCTCTCTAGCATGGTGACAGAGAATACTAAGGAGCCAGAGATTGGACCCAAGCTTATAGGAGAGGAGAGACGAAGAGTTCAAAGATTCTTGAAGAGCTACATGAATTGTTTTGCCTTCAATATGAAGGATTTGGGTACCTTGAAGCAATGTATGTTGTGTAGCGATGTGTATGCGTAAGATAACTATCACGTCAGTTTGGCACCTCGGTTAGGTTGACCGAGTGCGGAGTGACGAATCCCGGTAGGGTCGTTAGTGCCATTAGGGCGAGTTCTTGGGATGACCTACTAGGGGTATACTTCACAGATAGGGCTTGGAGGCCTTAGTTCTTCAAGTTGAGCCTTCAAGCTCCTAGCTATGGTGGATAGTCTTGGTTACAGCAATTTGGAGTCTCTGCGAGCACATAGTGGATATGGCTCGACTTTAGTGATTGTTTAGTGCCCTTTAGTGATTGTTTAGTGCCCGTTGGTATGATGGAGTGGGTACATACCGTTTATCATTGTGGTACACTTGTGTATGTGTGAAAGATCGTCCATGTGTTATGTGTATGTGTGGTGTACCTCTGACAGCGATATATGTTGTGTAGCGATGTGTATTCGCACGACACAAAGCAATCCTGAAAATTATAAATCATATTTCCAAACATCTTTTAAAAAAAAAATATTTTATCTGTAGCCATTCAATACTAAGAACATGGGAGATTACTTCCTCATAGCTATCCGTGGCCTCCTAAATTAATATAATTAAAGAAATTTATTGATAAAGTAATTCAATTCATTTTTTGGTAAAACATAATGGTATCGATTAAAATTGAAAATGGGGTTGTCTAGAACTCGGGTCTATATATTTCTTTATACTCGAGTAGAGCCCTGCGGGCTTCTCCTTTCAAGACTGGGCTTGAAATCCATCAGGCCACACCGGAAAAAATTTTCCTTACGCAGGGAGCACCAGCCGAAGTTAGTTTTATTTGTCAACTGCGAACACCCACATGGGAGGGTATTCCTCTGGTCGTAGATATTTTACTCGGAATTTCTACAAAGTTCACTACGAAAGTTATGCTACCGAATTAAGCCGAACATGCGTGGCATTATGTCGTCTGTCATGAACATGAGTCGGTCGATTCGTCCAGGAACGAGGGAGTTCTTGGCATGAAAACCGACGTCACTTTTCAAGAAAGGAAAAGCGAATTCGTTGTGGTAGTGAAGTCTGAGCAACACAATTCATACAGAGGAACAGTAGTCACGTAAAACCGAAGCTTTAGATTTCACTTAGGAGAAAGTAACAATTCGAGGGTCAACATCAATCATATCTTCAACCTGGTCTTGGGCGTCAATCTCCAGTTAGGTCCGTAAGTTTCTGGTGGCAGCATTCATTCCCACAGTTCAACCTCCTCAGTAGTAACTACTTCCTGCGGGGTCGTTGCTCGACGGGGTCCATGTTGAATAGTGTTGGAGGTACATGTACTCTTCCTACCCAAGAACCAGTATTGCTGATGCTTGGTTTCTACCTACTGACGAAATATAAGGGCTCGAAGAGAATGTCCGTTATCTGTACGTGTTTGACGAGGGTAAATTCCATGCGTACAGCCAGAATGACTAACATCAATGTCTTCAGGTGATGCTTTACTGAAAAGGGAATACACTGACGGATTAAAATTACTCTGGTTGGAAAAATGAAATTCCATAGTAACATGGTGTGCAACTGTAAGCTAGTTCGCATTCAAGCGCCAGGCAGCTCATTCTTGCGGAGGCCCAATCTGAGGCACTCGGCACCCTGCGCACCCCTGCAAGGATCCGTCATCACCCTAGCAACAAAGAATCCAAGCCAAACGAAATCTGATTCCCGAAAGACGCGAGGTCGAAGGCTCCTAATCTTGAAGTTGGATAAGTAGACGGCCGAGTTCGAAGTATGGCAGGAATGCCAACGCATGTAGCGAATGTGGCCCTGGAGAAGCTTTATGCCTTGCCATAAACTTACGGTCTCTCTTTCAAGAGGAAACCATCTCCAGCTTGACTGACGTTAGGCCGAACCTGCTGCCTATACCTCCAATACGGAGCCGTATAGACATGTCGATCGTAATCTCATCAAGAACCTAATAAGACTGATTAAAAGGTTCAGCCTCCAGCAACAAATACTTCTGAAACCGTATTTGTTCTCCTGCCACAGCACGAGAGTTCATCTGCTGAAAATTAACAAGCTACATACAGTTCATGAACATAGGAACGCACCCACCACTGCGCACTGAACCCCTAGAACGAGAGATCTCACTCCTGATGAAGAATTCGGCCAAACCATTATACCAGCCAACCTAGGCAGTTGTGCCACTTCTTGAGACATCTGCAGCGGCACAAGCAAGAACGAAAGCCTTCACGTCAAGATAGAAAGCTTACGTACAGACTGCACTGGGGAGCCAAACCGGTCTTCGGCTCCCCAGTGCTTCTATGAGCTTAAAGTAATCAGTCCTTTACCACAGAAACTATCACTCCAGACGTGGACACTACAGTGGATTATCGTAGACGGTGGGAGTACATGCCTCGATGTCCAGTGAGCGGCAACAGCTGTTGACAGAGAGCACGAGAGCACTTCACCTAAAATCGAGCGCGAGCTTGTGTACGCCAGAATGCAAGATTTTGACGTGGAAAATGCTTTTGATTAGAACTTGCAGGTAAGAAACTTGTGTAGGCTTTCAAGGCAGTTACTGCTTCCCCGTATACTCCAGTACTGAACCGTGACGAGTCCACCACAATCGCACACAGAACTGTAGAGGTACTCTGCTACGTAACGACCCAAAAATCAACCCTCTGATAGAGACTCATAGACGTGATAATCTCTTTTCTTGTACATCCGCTCCTATCCTGTTTCTACTTCATTCTACTTTCACACGCTTTAAGACGGGTCCATGCTCTGCGACTCTTCCACCTGCAGCCTCTACTCCCGGTTCTTGTTTTACATCTCCTTCCGTCTTAACGGCCTCGTTGGCCGTTGCGGCTGCAACAGGGAATGGGGGTGGCGGAGGAGCTGCTGGGAGCTGCAAACAGAGAAAGCAATCAGAAAACACATTTGAGTAAGAATCACAATCCTCTGATAGACGTTCGCTATTGTCGGAAAGCATGTACTGCCTTCCATGAGAGCATAGTGAAGTGAAGTTTTATTTGAACTTAATTCAGATAAAACTCACTGATAATCAGCGAGACATACCCTACGGAAGACGCCAGAAAGGATCTGATCTAGACGAACAGCTTCTTTTATGTCGATCGGATTTTCGGCTGCTTTCTTCTCTGCAGCCTCATCACTAACGTCCTCTGGTTTAGCCTTTCCGGATTCCAGTTCTGCAACATACCAGAAGACAAAGGTGCAAACCGAGTACACATGTTCAACAAAACGATAGGAAACCTGAAACTGCATGATGTATCTGACAACGACGAACTAAGTAAGGTATACACTTGCAGAATAGATAAGCAACGAAAACTCAATGCTCGTATGAACACCAACCATGTCCTATTTTTTCAAGCTTCGCTGCTGCCTGCGAAAAAGCTTGAGAGATATGGTAAATGGCACGAACCTGCAAGGAGCGAAAGAAAACCTGTGAGTCCCACTCTTCCGATCATTACTAACTAGAGCGTCCTTAACAGAACTAATATATATTATCTCTCAAGACCATGGTTGTACCTGAAATGTAACCCAACGTACTTCTGTAGACTGTATGTCTGGTGAATTACGCGATATAACTACGAAGATTAACAAAAAAAGGTTGGTTTCTGAAACTGTTAAACTGGAACACAAGACGTCTGATGCAGAGGAATAGCCAGTGCAAGCACTCACGGCTCTGGAACCAATCACACTGTACAATTGTGGTGCTTGGTAGATCGACCCATCAAGGACATAATATGCAGCCATGACAATAGTCTTCTCTGGCCCTTCACGCTTCTGCTTCCGAATCACAAAAAGGTGAGGCTCCATAGCTTCGTGCAATATGTACTCGATTCCAGTCATCTTCCTGTCCCCAAATCCAACTGTTTTAGGGCATTCATTAGCCATCCCTAGTCCAGAGTTCGACTTAAACCAAAACCTTGTTCAAAATCTCAAGCTGGCTGCATCAAATACAACTTAGTTCCACGGCTGCAATGAAAAATATTTGCGTCTGAAGTATTGCAACTCAGCTACGCTTTGTTTTCCATCACAACAGAGACACGGATCTCACAGTTCCTGAAACTGCGGATCGCTGATTCAATTCACCCAAAAGCGACAAGCATCCCGAAGACCGATCCTCAGAAGAAATTTCAGCATACCACAAACGAATGCTATCTGAAGTAAAGTTAAACTTTCCACTTCGGTGATGTCTTCGCACCAAAGACATCACCGAGAGATTTCACCAGAATTTGGACGTACGTCAAATGGCTTGGGTCGAGGGGGTGAATTGAACGCAAACGCAGCTGCTCATTGCTGCAAGTCCTGTCATAGAATGGAGAAAGTGCAAAATAGTCGAACACCAGATTTCGATTCAGGGGAAACTGGTTCAACCATAATTGATCCCGGAAGCTGATACTGGTCATATCGGTACCAGGCGTCTGGACTTGGCCCAGCCCTCCGGCTGGCGCCAAATGATCCATTGCTCAAACTTTGACCAAACCAGGACGCAAAACCTTCGATCAAACCATCGCCAAACCTAAAACCACACGGTACAAACAAAACTTAATGTAGATTTCCAGGGAACGCTCCTCTACAGTCCCCAGCAACGACTCAACGACCTTACCCTCCTTACCCTACATGATCGCGCAAACTACTGCAAGTGTCACGATGCTGCATCCACCAAATAGGGAATAGAACAAAACAAACCACGTAGCGAATCCTAAAACTCTGTAGCATACTGCAGAATGTCTGAGGAAGATGTCGGATGCTAATGATTATTGTAGGTCCACTGACAGAATGTCCTTTGAACTCCAACCCAACTCCGGGAAAGGCCTTAAATCAGGTTAGACCTAATACCGCAAGGAGCTGTCGAACTCGAAGCTGAAATCAAGGAATTACGGCACCGTAGCAGCAGTAGTCCAGCCTACGCAAAAGGAAAGAAGAAGAAGTAGAATGGATCTCAACATTCAACGCATCCCGCCCCACCAGATACGATGCAGCTCCCACTGGCTCCCCCATGAGCCCGAAGCCCGAACTCTCGAGCATTCGAACTTAAGGGTCCAGACACTCAGCTGATACTGAAATGGTCAAGGAAGCCCATGAAGTCTTTGACGTCCAAGATCTTAGTCTCAGTCAGTCGATAATCTTAGTTAGGACGACAAATGTACTCGTTATCAGTCGGAGGGACTCCCATATCAGACGGAACCGATCAGACGCCTTCTAGTAGTCCGTCCATGCCAATCATTCTAGTAAGACCTTGTTCAAATTAGAGTCAACTCTGTTCCGATTAATTGATGTCGTGCGTGTCTCCAATGCCTCTGCATGATGAATAATATGCATGCAACATGAACTTCTGGGGAACAGTTTTCCTTTTGTTATCGGAAAACAGTTACATGTTAAATAAACTTTTATATTAAATTTAAATAATATATTAGAATTTATAAATATTAAATGTTAGATCAACCTGGATACGTAACATAACCAATAAGGAGAGGAAACTGAAATGTGCTTCTAACGGTATATATCCGAAAGGTTGGAAAATTAAATAATATTAAATTTATTATCTAATATAATATCCATAATTTATATCCAATAATTTAACAGCGAAAGGTTAGAGAACAAATTAAACCACATGCATATTCCGAAGATATGCATGCATATATTCTTAACTCAGAAGAGTGTGAATATATACGCTCCTAAAAGTCATAATGGAACGTCCAATCATCTTGGAAATAACAAATATTGTTATTGCCATGTACTACAAGGAAACTAATAGGAGGTTTAACGTAAAATACTGATCGACTTAATCGAGTTCTAGTATGAGGTGCCTTTGTTTCTAGATGAATAATATTATATGCATAGTGTTAAGTGAAATATCTATACCAAGCTGGGAAAAAATCCAGAAAAAAATCACAAGAAGAGCGCTAGTAAACGTGCTCTCAAAAATTACATACCCAAGAGGCTGATCCCAAAGAAATCGCATTTTCTCTGTTGTTTAATTTATTGCCAACCCTTCTCAACGGAAAAGTTAGGCATATTCACTTCTCAAGGAAAACGAAAGAGTGAATATGAATGCAAAATGCACTTTGGGCAAACAGAAAGAAGAGGACAAACGTTACGTGCGAAAAAAAATTCATAGAATTGATTAGTTATTAATGAGACTTAGTATAGATTTGAGAGCACAAATGATTTATTCTTCTCTAAAGTTCGAAGAGAAGATGCAAAATGTTAACAAGTAAATCTCGTGACAGAACAAAAGATTACAAAAAAAATAGTTTAAAACAAAATAGAATTGAGATGTTTCTTATATAAGAAGGTCTAGAATACTTACTTCTAAAATTATACGAAATAGTAAGAATAAAATTTAAAATAGATAAAGAATATATAATATATAAATAGAGAAAAAGACAATATATAAAAATAAAATAAATAAAACTACTAATTTTTACATGAAGTATCATGATCCTATGAACCAAACTACATTTTGTTATTTGAACACTTGGCCGTGAGAGAACTAAACCCATAAACAATACAGTACTAAGCTGTCAATCCGGACTATAAAGCTCCGGATTGTGAATAAACGAAATAATTTTTTCTTCTTTTTTTCACTTATGACTAAACTATGAAGAGTTAGGTCATAGATTGAAAGTTATGAAAAGTTTAGAGGGGTCTGGAAAAACAACCGGAATGACAAAAGTATGTATGCGATTCTCTTATTGGACATGGTCAGGTCAAAATAAACTAATAATGTTTAATTTTCTTCTCTAACAGCGATCGAACTAAGGATAGATGCTTATGCAGGCTTTTAACATTGTGAATATGCAAAGAAGTTTGATTTAACAGGTAAATATGCAAAGAAGTTAGATTTTTGGATGCATTGATGTTTCATTATTGTACATTTTGCTTTTGTGAAAGTTTTAATTAAAAAATACTATGAATGATATAGAGATCAATATTAGTGTACATATCAATCTCAAAGTAAATAATGTCTTCAAGTTCCATTGTAATACTGATGTTTAGAAGAGGAGAAAAGGACAGAAAAATCAAGATTACTAGAAAATTCTTATTTAAATCAAGTCTGGAAAGAACTCCACTATATTTCATAGATCCGAAAAATAAACTAAAGTATGAGGAAGTAAATGTCTACCTAAATTCACTAAATTCACTATCATGGGACTCTAATTCAGTTTGATGGAAAGTTTTCTATGGGAGAGGATATCACAATTGATAAGTAGAAAGAGATAAAGAATGAGTATAGAAAAAATCACTAAAGGGATAACTAACTACACAAGAAAGTCATAATCTGAGAATCTCAAACCACTTTGAGGATGACTTATCACACAAGACAATGTGGAAATGATGATTTAATAAGCATCCCCAACGCACCATTGTTGTCGATCGGCGGAGGAAAAATAGATTGTTTTATTTTTCTCGAGGACTGTTGGCTCACAGCCGTCTAGGCTAAGTCCACTTTCTTTTCTTATAAATGTGATCTTTCGTCTTCGCTTTGAAATCGCATCTTTTGCCTTCTCTTCTATGCTTTTTTTCTCAGCTCTTCTTCTTCAGGGCGGTGTTGTATGCCAGCGTTATTATATATATTTGACAATCATTTTTTCTCAAATGAGTCTTAGCTCTATTTTTTAGATATTAATGCCATCTTTTTCAGCTTGGGCTGTTCGCAGTCGCAACTTTCGTCTCTTACTCTCCCCTATATCTCTTGCAAGGACGCTGCTCTACACGAGGTGTTCACTCTTGGCTGATTCTTAAACTAACCCTAGTTATTTTTCCTTTCAGCTCTTCTCACGGACTCGTTGCTCTACACTTGCACCTCTCTCGAGAGTTTCGATGATGAAATTGAAACGACATTCACTTCAATTTCATCTTCTTGCAGGACCGCTGGCTTTGTTGGATGAGGGATCGAGATGATGACTGTCTCTGTCGCTCGTCTATTGCTCTTCGTCGGTAATTTGACGCTGCTCCTTCTATCTCCTTTTTTCGTTCGTATTGTTATTTTCCTAAGCTCTAATTGTTGCACGACTCTTCATCGCTGCTACACATGAACAGCGAGGAGAAAACCGCATGGATCTTCTCATGAGATCGCTGAACTGAACAGGTTTTCACTGATAGAAGTACCTTCCTCGTTGTACCGGAGAAGAAAGCTTTGTACAGTCTTTGGAAGCAAGAAATACATTTTCAGTACTATGTGTTATGTTGGAACCAGAGCAAAATCATTTCTAGTGTGTACGTTATCTTCGTGAAGCGAGAAGAAATTTTGACTATTATTTCTTCTCTTGACATTTGAATGAATTTGGACTCCGCACAACACGGTCCACTCAAACTTTCTCTTTTCTCGCTGCACTACAATTATTTCTTAGTATGGGCAAAAACAAGGAAAAAATTTATACGCATGACACACCGAAGCGCAGAGAGGTTAATACAAGAATTTGCAGAAGCAACCGATACCATCTGGAACTGAGATGAATATGTATATATTACTACACATGGACAATCAACTTCTACAAGACTTGTAATTCAAATGAGAGCAACAGTCACGGATATCAAATGATAATACAACTCAGAAAATGACATGACTTTAGTGATAGTTATCTCGAAGTCACTGTAAAATATTGTCCATAAGAGGATAAGATCACACTAGAGAAGATGACATCACACATGAGATTGCATAACCAAATCAGGGACCGATCAAACACAAGTGAATGTGAGGACAAAAGGGCACCACTGCTAAGACATTTCAAATGCCTAAAGGATGGATTCAAAGTTTTCTAACATAGATGATGAACGATCAAGACGTCTCGTTAAGAAAAGAGCTTCACCCGATGTTGAGCTTAAAGATAACATTAATACAAAAATAAGAAGGTTGGAGAGAGAAATTTCGATACACATCCCAAAGAGAAAAAGAAAAGAAGAGCTAGAAGTAGAGGTGGACTGAATGAAAATAGATCATATTTCATCTCATGGCTATGGAATTCATTATCTTGATATTCAAAATTCTATTTGATATATGAACAACTATGTTATAGATACGAGACATATAGCTCATTATTGACAGAATCATCTCTTGCGTTGAACACCAATCCGACAAGCTGTAAAAGTTATATTTGAGACGTTGAATGTATATGAAGAATTAGGTTTTTGTTTCTAGACATTTCTCTCAATATTCATTTCTGTTGGTTGATCGATTATTCATTCTCACTATGCATAAAAAAAACTAAAAAAAACTCTATGCTTTTCTATCATTCTAGATCACAAATGCATACTTATGTAATTTCTGCTAACGGGAAAACTTATTTTTCTTCTCTTCTATCTCATATTTTTGTACACAAATGTGCTTGATCACACCTCTAATATATTTTTAGAATTTGACATCACCCTCTTAGTTTTGTGTTACTTGATCTCACCCGTATTAGCAACAGCAGGTTCAGCAAATCAAAATATCATCTCATCTGAATGAGAGATGTGAATATCAGCAACCAGCAATGTATCTGCACGTAAAGTCTAATTTAAAATATCTTTATAACAATTTCAGCATATATGATCTCTTATTTATCTTAAAAATATCTTCGCATTACTGGTAAACCTGTTGAACCTGCTATTTCCAGTCAAAGTTGTAATCAATAATGCAAAGTTAAGAGGGGTGGAATCAATCACGACAAACGTATTAGGAATCCAGTTAAGAAAATCTCTGTAACTTTCCGCTGACCCTCATCAATTCAAAATCCTCAAAAGACTTTCAAAAATTTATTAATAGGGCCACTCAAACCTTGTCCTTAAAAAGCTTCTCGTAACTCCCATAAGACATTTTACAGGTTTCTGTTGTTAATTTTACATACATTTTACATACATTTTACATACCAATTTGCTGATTACAGTCTATTCCCGTAAAACTGATATTCTATAAATCGTTGAAAAGAATCTATCCCGACATCTACTGATATTCTACCACCCCTTACACAATCTCACATATTATACCTACTTCTTTTCATCTAGTTCCTGTAATTTTTGTTACGCGAATGGGTATGAGTGTCCCTATTATATCGAATCCACCAAGCCTTGCTAGCCAGACCTGAAGAGAGAAAACAACGCTTGCGGAAAATTGCCGGAGTGTATAAGAACCCACGCGGGAAACAAACCGACCGTAAAACGCAAGTTTCGGACGCCTTCCACGTTCCAACTAAGACATACAATTCCCGAGTGACTCTTCTTCTGCCGGAAACGTACCGAGTTTCGTCACGGAGCACTGGGATTGGCCCTATGAGAGATTCGTTTATTTGACTTGAAGGATTAAAAATTGACTTCCTTTCCGGACGACTTACTACACGTAGCATGTGGGAAGTGGGAACAACGCAAGAAGTGGAGGGTGAGGAAGAATTTTGAAACACCTGAAGTGCTCTGACTGCCGTTCTTGTCGAGGAATTTGAAACGATCACACTTCCACTGCGAGCGACGGGGAGCCCTAATACGGTATACAGAGAGCGAGAGAGAGAGATTATATATATGTAGAGGAGTGAAAGAGGGACAAGTGTATCGCGGTACGTACATGTCAAGTTGTCAGCGGGATCGGAGATTACTGTCAGGCGCAGGCAGCCAGCGACGGAAGGACAGCTGAGCTGCGTATGAATGGCGAGCACCAGCATGGCCGCCGTCCAGGCGACGAATGATGATGCATCTGCTTCGAAATTGTGAGTCATTTTTCCCTTTCTTTCGTCGAAAGATTTGTGGACCCTACAATCTCGTAAGGTTGGAGTGTGAAGAGTAGGATCGATCGGTGGAAGGATTTGAAATTTAAGTGAATTTTCTCTGTGGTTGCGGTTTTCAACTGTTTTGCTCGTTGCAGATCCTGTGTGAACAAAGGTTACATTGAAGACAAATTCGTCAAGTTCTTTGTGAGAAGACCTGTCAGGAGATCTCCCATAATCAATCGGGGTAAGAATAATTTTCTGTATCTGGATGTCAGTGATTGTTGCGGCTTACCAGTCTCAAATATTCAAAAGTACACCGAGCGCAGGAGTGCAAATTATTTGTATGGTACAGATGTTGTAAAATATCCATGTCATTACCAAATGTGCTTTGATTATTTGTCAAGTTACTCGGTATTTTGACTGTTTAGGTGTAGATACCCTAGTCAGCCAAGTCCATCATTTCCATTTCCCGGTATATTGTGTTCGTGGTGAAGTTTCTTTAAACCTTAAACTTTGGGAAATAGTTTTAAACGGGTACCTGGTTTCCAGTATACTTCGATAGTTCAGGTGGTACACAGGCAAATTCATCACTGTGATACAGAAGTAAAACTTTTATCCCTTGCGTTGCACTTTGACAGTCTGAGTGCTTTAGGTAGCAAACTGCACACAAGTCGATGGACGCCGAAAAACTCTCCTTAGCCTCTAGAGCTGAATGTATACGATAACTGTATGTTTGGAACTGTGGTCTTGCTTTTATTGCATTAATTATCCTTCTCAGATGCATGCTTGTACCGTTTATGTAGTGTTGCATAACTGACCTCATCTGAAACTCCGTAATGTTGTTTGCTACAGCTAGTTTAGGAGGCTAATCTGCCTTTGCTGCCATACATTATTGATGGGTTGGTACCTCCTTGAGCAGGGTATTACGCACGTTGGGCTGCTATGCGGACACTCTTGTTGCAGTTTCTTAATCTCTCACCGGGTGCTGATGGGAGTCAACGGAAGCAAATTCTTTCCCTTGGAGCTGGTTTTGACACATTGTTTTTCAACCTCCGTGTAAGTATCCTACTGGGAATTGCTGATATAAGTTGGGAAATATTCCTGTTTCAAGGATGAATGATCATGAGCATGACTTACATGAGTCCTGTAAGAGTTCACTTTCCGTTCTGAACTCACATCATACTTGGGTACTAAGTGCTTGAAGTATGATGCTGACTGTTTTCTTCACTTGAAACTTGTGATAAGGCGTTTCCGATTTTTCTGAGCCCAATGTTTTCGTCTTCTTTAATAAGAAGCCAAACCAAGTCCACCCAACGTAGATCGTCCGCAAACATGAGCGTATGTGGTTCTGCGTGCTTCATGTGGTCATATGTGTTGTATGTGGTCGTACCTGTTTACCAGTGGTCCCCATTTCTACCGCATGAACGTACTCGGCCGTGTTCAAGAAACTCTTCTAGCCGTCCACTCGAGATTCAAAGCTAGCAGAAAGTGAGGTCTGCTTGTCGGCATAAGCGTTTCTAGGTGTAATTCTTGTTATCCACATCATTTATGCTTCACACTGTCAAGATATCCTATTCCTCCATGCAGCCTCTGGGGAATGACGGAATACACCGTGTCCTGCCTAGATCGACCAGTCCAAGGTGGGAAGCTCTGCTCTCTAGATGGGAGACATAAGCTACCCGGGAACGAGCATCCAGTGCTCGTTCCCGGGTACAGGGATTTCTTTCTCATTCTAGCTCGACTCGTTTCATCCGAAGTCGGAACTTCCGAGTTCGATGACGGTCCTCAGCTTGTTGTGGTTAAGGGTATAATGGTCTAAATGCAGGGATCCTACCTTCTTGAAAGGTAAGATGCTAGGACTGAGATGGGCGTTATGTAGATGAACAAACAGCTGACGTGACGTGGAAAAATTACGCAGGAGGAAGGAGTAGCACCAGATCTTTTTGTTGAGCTAGATTTTCTAGAGGTAAGATACAGCTTGGAGCTTGTTGAGCTGGATTTTCGTGCCATTACAGGTTAGCTGCGGGATTGACTAGACGATCGTGCCTGTCATAAGAGTCCAAGGAGTTGCAGGAGAATTTCATTGCCTTTTGCGTTCTAATTACAGTAAATATTGATAAATGATAGATGACTTCCTCGTTCTACTCATTTTGGAGGTAATGATTATCTACACATGTATTCCATCTTGGGATCTTTGTATTGAACTCTGGCTTCTGCAGGTAACTAGTAAGAAAGTCGCTATCATTGCATCTCATGAGCAACTCTTGAGCAAGCTTGGTCCTGACCCGATCATTTCCAAGGGTACTATAGCTTTCTTTCTCCCTAGTACTGTATTGGTATGTCCAGCTTGGTCTGAATGTGTTGCAGGCTTAGGTTCTTTAGCTCCCGTTTCGTTTTAGTTTTCAGTGCCGTGATTACAATCATGATCTGCAGAAGGTCCGGTTGCTGGTGCAGTGTTTATGATGTATGGTAACACCATCATCTTCTATTGCAGGAGCATTGGTCTGTGTATGATGATTGCACCGCAAAGTCTGACATATGACGATCAGTAGGATGGGCCTAAATGTTGCAGACAAGGGAGAGATACTAAGTGAGCACTACAAACTTTTACCAGGCGATTTAAGAGATCTGAATGGGTTGGATGAAGTCTTTAAGCAGTCTCAGCTGGATCCGAGGTGAGTAAGTGTAGCACCGTGATGATATACTCAGAACTAATTTCAGTAGCTTGAAGTCTTTCTAGTTGCCTGAAAATCTTACCATGCACAACAAGTTAGTCGTTCGATTTTCCATTTCGCATCTGCGACGTTTAAAGGAGGTTCGATGTTGTCTGTTTTTGCTGTTTTATGCCAGTTTGCCTACCCTTATTCTTGCGGAGTGCGTTCTCATCTACATGGAACCTGAGGCAAGCCGCAAAGTGGTAAAGTGGGCTGCACAAAAGATATCGACTGGGATCTTTGTACTCTATGAGCAGGTTGGCGCTTCCAACCTTTGATGGCCTTTCCTGCACCATCTTGTTCCTTTCCTAGAAGTTGAGAACAGTTCCTGTTCATCTGGAAACTGTTGCCGCTGTGTATTGCATGATGCGATCGACAGTTAGAAAAGTAGTTATTCAGGTGATGCCCGACATACGTCTCTAACTATGCGTAAATTAATGGAGCATTGTCTTCTGTTATTGCCAGATTCACCCAGATGATGCGTTTGGGCACCAAATGGTGAAAAATTTGAGGGTATTGAACTCCTCTCGAGTCGTGAATCATCCCTTGCATCCTGCACCATAAGAAGTTTGATGAGTAGTTTACGTAACGGCTTATAATATTATAAGCCGTTACGTAGTCTTTTGCGTCAACAAAAATTTACATCAGATTTTAAGCTTCACTTGGGATGAAGAAGTTGAGACAAATATTTTGGGTCGGCCTTGTAGAGCCGTGGGTGTCCGCTACTCGGTCTCGACGACACTCCAACATTGGAAGCTAAAATGAAACGCTTTACTGATCTGGGCTGGCAGGTACGAGCATGACATGTACCAATCTAGAATTACGTAGATGGCGGACACCGCGTCTCTTTGTGTTCAATGTAACTTCAGGCTGTATTCGATCTTTCTCTGTGGTACATTGACCGCCGTTACTTCCATACGCGAGATTTCACAACTTCTAATCTTGAAGTCTTGCTTCTTTGACCGATTTTGCTCTGTGTTTGATGATTTGTCTCAGAGAGCTGAGGCTCAGGATATGGATGTTATATACAACCAGTGTTTGGACCCAACTGAACGGCGGAGAACCGAAAGACTAGAAATATTCGATGAATTTGAGGAGTGGCATATTATGCAGGTTGGACTTCAGACAATTAAATTTATGACTTCATTGTTTCTGCAACTTTTGTCACAACTCGGACGAGAAAGTTTCCCATGTATCCTGCTCGCAGCTTGGTTAGATCATTTTGCTAAATTGCTTTGTCCTCTTGGCAGGAACATTATTGCGTTGCTTACGGTATCAAGGATCCAACGGTGAGTACATCCAGTCTTTTGAACCTCTTCTACCCTAGTATGACATCGTTTCCTGCTGGCTCGATATCTGCTCTTGCAAAAATCGTTCCGTATCTGCTTTCTTTACGAATCCATGAAGAGGTAAAGAGGGTTTGGGGCAAAACTCTTTCTGCAGGGCACGTATGAAAAATTTGGATTTGTGCCGAGAGTCAGTTGATTATCAGCTGTCGAAGCACATGACATGCACAATTCGTACGGTGTCATTCAACTCAAGAAAACGAGGCATGATGTGCCTACCCAACTCCTTCCACATTTCAGAACGGAGGAGGATGTTCTTATTAATGCAGAGAGAGTCGAGATTCAGTTGATTACAGCTGTCGAAGCACATGACATGCTAATTCGTAGGGTGTCATCCAACTCGAGAAAAAGAGGCATGATGTGCCTACCCAACTCCTTCCACATTTCAGAACGGAGGAGGATATTCTTATTGATGGAGAGAGAGTCAAGTTTCCAAGATTTCCAAGTACAGATTGGTGCTCACGAAGCAATATCATGAGATTAAAACCGTGTGTAGTCCGTCGGCACACAGTTTGCACTGTACAGCACAATAACGTAGAGTCTGAAAGAGTCAGAGTTCAGGACTCTGTTTTCCTTCGTGCCATAAACTGATTTATATATCCCACGGTTCGATCAAAGTGTCCTCAAAGTGGACTATCTTGAATAATTACCCTGCTCTCTGCTCTGGGCGTTTTGGCTAACCGGAAATGATTCTTGTTGTCTTAATAATACACTCTTGTCCACTCCAAAGAACAACAGCTGTGCCTGCAGGCCTTCATGATAATAGGTCCCACAACTGGCGCGAAAGGACTGCATCGCACCGTATAAGCTTAAAAGACGGGGGCTAGACGAGTCCGAAAGGCGTACCAGACAAGTACTGTACAGAGCCTGGACGCCAGCTGGCACGGAGGTGGTCGGTGCGCAAGGTAGCAATTTTTAAGGCGAGTTGCTGTCAAATTCTTCCCTAGTCTCGAAGGGCTTCAAGCTTCGGGCCTCACGGCATTAACGGTTGGAAAATGTCAGTCCCTTCTCATCTACGGGTCATTTAGGGGACGTGCGAGCAGTCATTTCTATCGTGTGTTATCGCAGTCCCTGATTCTCACTACCGAGTCATTTTCGGCTTAAAAGAGGACTGTTAGCTCTAGCGGGTGTGAGTGAGTAAAATGGGAATGTTGTGAAGAACTGCCGGGAAGAGAAATCAAGTCTCCGTGCCATCAGAACCTTGTTATGGCCTTTTCTACTCTTCAACCATGGAGTGCGGAAACCGGGGGAATGGTGGTAGTAAATCTCTGCTCGGTGGACTTTTCGCCGTAACCGAAGCAAGATTGTTGAGAATCGGAATGAACAGTCGGTGGCCGTTACGGAAGGCGGGAGCCGCAGCGTGACTGGTGGTGTGGTGAGGTGAGGCTGATTGTTTCCTTCGTGGTTCCGGCTCTTCCACTAAATTCACTGGTTCATTGTTAGATGACTTGGTCTTTTTCTGGGCGAGTTGGTGTTCGAGCAACTTGTTGGAACGCAGGTCTCGCGAGATCCTTCGTTGTTAAAGCGGAGAGATCCAAGTGTGGTGGTTGGTACGGGATTTGAGCTCCCAGTACTCTTACGATGGTCCTTGCATGTCCTTCTCTATAGTATCAGCCATGGTTACTGTTAGGGTTTGGCAGTTGTGGGTGGAGGTGATAAGGACTTCTACAACTTTCTGTCACTTGATAGGTTCTGACTTCTCAGTAATCTTATCTTTTCTACTAGCACTCACTACGACTAACTTCTCGAGGAAAGAGGAATCAGGAAAATCCGAGTGAAAACAAACTTTTCCTCTCAAGTTAGGTCTGAGTTGTGCACTAAAAGAACATTAAACCATCGCATACACTGCTTGTTTCGATAACAACGTTTGGAAACATATCACATCTGAGCTTACAGTTTATCTAGCATATAGATCTTGGACATTTTCATGTTGTAGTATGTGTTTCGTAGCACTTAGTGCACCAGTGACTTCCAAATGAAAAAGACTTCCAAATGCTTAAATGAACTAGGTCATGTATGGTTGATTGATTTCTTGGTGCTTGATCATGCATGGTTGAGTGTCTACTTTCATATTGCTTTGAATTTACATATGTTATTTTATCATCCCACATCAGACATAACTAATTGATTCTAATGTGTCATTTGTAAAGCTGTGCATATTCAACAAATCGTTAATAGAAGAAACGACTCTGGCCTGGATTCACATAAGTACCATGGTCTTCTAAAATTCTTCGTCAGAAATAAAAACTATAACTCTTACTGGAGATTGTATGAATGAAAGTTCATACTAGTCTTATTCATAAATACTCTGATGTCTGTAAGTTTAAATTGTGATTCTGAAATTATGTATTTATCTAATGTAAAGAGAGAAGTAAATACAGTACAACTATTGACAAGTTTGAGGGCTTGTTGGACTTTATCCCAGGGATGAAAACATTGAATCCAAAGAAATGACCACTATTTCTGAGAAATAAATGATAATTTCACTATATATCTTAACAGTAACATGTGTATGAAGCTTAGGATCATCAAAAATAATCTCTCTTTTATGACGTCTGGATCCAAAAATAACATCGTGTAAAACAGCTCCATCTTTATCGTAACTTTAGAAACTCTGTAAAATATGAAAATCGCATTATGAGAATCCAACTTTTAGTTATTCTAAGCCAAAGGAAATATTATCTTAGGGTAGAAAGCTAACATGAACATTATTTCAGTCACTACAGAGACTGATCATATCCTCTCATACAAAAAACTACATCACCTTCTATTTTTCTTCTCACTCTCCCAGCAATAATACCAATATCTTAGCTGTGCACAAGGTTTATGTTTCTCCATCCACTCAAAATACTGAAAAGAGTTATAAACTTCACGGCAAAATGAAGACTGTTTCTTTTTCTTCTCAAAGCTCGCGAATTGGTAAACCACGTTTCTCTTTTATCACAATTAATTGTTCTAGGCATTATACTGCATTTTAATAAATTTTACTTTTTCAAGTCCATGAAAAAAAAAACATTTATCAAATCGACAGTAACTCTTGTACAGTTTCTCAGCATATGTCCAGTTGTGCTCTGATACATATCCAGTTCTCTTTTAAAAAAAGGAGAAAAGAAAGAGTGATATGCTTGAAACTTGGATACATTTTTAGCTAATTTAAAGTGAGGCCAAAGTCTTTGGCAATCTGCTTTGTTTACTCTGAATTTCTGAAATCTATCTACTTTCATATATTCTCCCATGCATCTCTCTTGAAAAAGTACATCCAATAATACTTCATGGTGGAATATCTTCTTAAAAAAATCTCTCGTTATCATGCTTTTTGTTCCTATAACAACAACCGTACAACTTTACTGAAAAAGATACGTTTCCAAAACTCAAATCAAAGAATATGTCCAAAAACGTTTCCCCTCCGTCAAAACCAAATACATGACTATCACAAAAAAGTACACATCATCATCCGTAACATTATCGTTCAAAGATTTTGATTTCTAGCATAAGTTTTCCTATGCAAGAAAAATTACATCATTAGACATACTATCATTTTTACATAAAAATAATCTGAACATATTATGCTATTCAAATATAAACGATTACGACAAATAAAACATTAATTAATAAACACTATGGACAGAAATCACCACAAGATATCCGATTGAATCATCAACTTGCATTTGAGAATGCTCCATGTCTTTCATGTCAATGCATTCAACATCTTCTAGTAACATTTACTTGAAGTGCTAACCAAGAACTTACATCTGCAAAGAACATCACAACACATAAGAATACGATCATCACTTACAAGTTCAAGAAGTTCGTTACCATGGATCAAACTATAGGCAGGAAATACAATGAAGAGTGTGGTGTCCACAAATTACAGGATTCACGAACTTTTAAAATTTTTAAGATTAATAACTTGTTTGTATAACTGAAGAAGCGTTGTTACTTAAGATTACTGCTTCCTTAGAAGGAAGATGATCTTATGAGCTTTTTGTAATAAGAAGTTGACTTCTTCGGAAGACGACCGTCTTCTCAGTTGCGTCTTCGGAAGACGGAAGACGGCGGAAGACAACCATCTTCCGGAAGACAGTGACCACGAAGACCTAACCATGAGTTTCCAGGTAAAAGAGTGGGTGTACCTACTAGGTAACACCAAGGTGGTAGGTAGGTCGGGTAAGCCACCTAGGGTAGAAACCCCTAATCTGCGGGGAAGATGCGCAAGAAGCGCATTAGCGCATTCCAACTTCCCGCAGCAAGCACGCCCTTCAGAAGATCGAAATCAGCGAGGTGAGCTTCGAGTGAGGAAATCAGCAAGGAGAAATTGAGTGAGGACATAGCGATTAGAAGCTAGCAAGAAAGCGAGATCGAATTGCTGAAGCGCAGGAAGCATACTGAGTGAAACGCGTTTCCTGAGAATCTCCCGAAAGCTGACATTGGAAGCAGATGAGTGAAATCGGAGGTGGGTGGCTCAATCGATTGAGGCGTAGACAGGAGCTGACGACAGACGCAGCTCAGTGGGATCGTATTGGAGCTGGGACCAGAGCCAGAAGCGCGCAGAAGGTCGAAGGCAACTCGAGAAGCAGAAGAAGACTGTAGAGGTTCTTCCCACGTTCTTTCCCTTTCCCACTTCTTCTCGTCTTTGTTTGGTATCCCCCGCGCTTCCCCGGTTGTTTGCAGACAGCCTGATCGATTACCCCCATCCCCATTTTTTCCTATTGTGACATTGGGTGCGGAAACGCTGTCCAATTTCTGTCAGACATCTTCTTGATTCTTCCTAAGTTCAATTCGAGCTTCCCTACCCATCGTCCTCAAATTGACGATCCTAGCTATCGATTTCCCTACCCGATTACTCCTCTCCTCCCGAAACTTGGAACAGAAGACACTTCGGAAGATTGGAATATCTTTGGAAGACTGTCTTGAGAAGTCAACTGTAACCAATTCGTATCAAGAGTGGATTTGTGTTGCTTTTGTGTTAAGAGAGGCTTGGTACGAATCCTGAGTGGTGTGGTGAGTTCTTTTGTTATTTCGAGAAGTTGGAAGTCGGGAACTAGGCCTGTGCCTCCCGGTCTTCCAAGCTTCTCAACTCCACATCTTCCTAGAGAGACTAGAAGACTGAAAGGCTGGCAAAATGAGCGAGAAGACGTGAGGGTCTCTTCTGTCCGATCCATAGCAGCCATTCCTTCTTCTTCCCAAACTTAGGAGAGAGTCGTGAGAAAACTTGCTGGCAGAATCTGGAGAGAATGGTCGAGGGTCATGTCTTCCCACCGAGCAGCAAGCTTCTTCTGAGTGCATATGAGAGGTGAGAAGTCAGAAGAACAGAGTGTAATTGTCTTGAGTCTGTTGTGAGGATAGATTGCGCGTAGGAAGACGAAGACAGGTGAGACCAGTGAAGGGAAGCCTGACTTCGGGAGGTCTTCTGAGAAAGACATTGAATCAGAAACTGTCCTGGGTGTCTTCTCAGAGGCCACTGTCACCGCAGGAGCCCGCAACCATCTTTTGAACCTGTTATGCACTCTTCGCGAATCTTGTATCTTCTGATAGGAAGTAGAATGTAATGCAAGGTGGGTTGTCTTCTTGGTAATCCATACGAGGCCTTGCTTAGATGGGATTGTTTAGATATAGCTCGGAAGACGAGAGCTATCTAGGAAGTACTGTTAGAATCTCGGAAGACGGAGTAGCTGTCTTCTCGAAGACTAGTTTCGTCTTCTGAGAAGTAGAAGCTAGACTGTGGGCACTTGGGAAGGACTGAGCCTTCAGCTCATAGTAGGTGCTTGTGGCTTAGTGCAACAGATCTTCCAGTATGTCGATGCATCCTCGAGGGTTGGTGTTACCAGCAGCGGAGTTGGCCGAGGCCACGCCCTTCCTCAAGGAGTTGGGTCTCCATTTCTTCCTATGGGATTGGAACCTCGCAGACCAGGGACTTCTGGAGGAGGTGTGGGCAGCGTTACCACCTCACAACCGTGTACTTGCGAGGGCAGGAGTAGCTCGAGGAAGACCATCTTCCTGGACTGAAGATTGGTGGGGCAGGGCTTTTCACAGGTCAGACTCCGAGGACCGAGGGTATTGGTTTGAGAAGAAGATTTTGCCCAGGGTCGTGAGTACGTGGCATGTGCCTGGGAGCACCACTTGTCTTTTCGTGGAAGACAGGCATGATAGGAATGGGTGGAAGATCGAATCTTACCGAGAGCCGAAGAAACGACTTCTGGCAAAGCTGTTTCTGCATCTCTTCCCCAAGGGGAAAGCGCAGAAGACGAGGTACCTGGGGGATAAGGACGTAGAGTTCCTAGAAGCAGTGTGGGATAAAAGAGTACTCATCTACTGGGACGCATACGTCCACAACTATGTACAGGCGGAGCTAGCGTACTTGGGTACCCCGGCGGGAGGACACTTGACACCTTTCCTCTGCTACTTGTACGTAGCCATGGGGGATCTTAGAGGAGATCAGCTGGCGGAGTATGGGCCAACAGGGCAACAGGAGGTGAAGGAGGAGACCCCGAAAGATGATGACCGAGCAGCAGCCGCAACTCCCCCTCCCACTCTGATGCCACAGTTGAGGTCCGGCTCTCACCAGAAGACGCTTCTGGTGAAGGAAGACGAGTCTAGTGGGACGGAAGACGTCACGCCACCGAGGAAGATGGGTCCTAGAAGTGTACCTAGGAAGCCCACCTCCCTCATTCATTCAAGATCAGAGTCCTACTCGGAAGAAGATCTGCTGAGTACCCGATCGGAGCAGAAGACCGCTTCTGCAACACCTGGGAGTCTTCCGAAGACTCTAGAAGACAAGAGAAGAAGGGATACTCCTAATGCGATGTGGGGAAGCGCAGTGAAGAGAACCGCTCCTGCCACGAAGGATCTTCCACCCCGGAAGATGAGAAGAGTAGCTTCTTCTCGTGCGCAGAAGATGAATGTCATTGTGATGGAAGAGGCTTCCTTGCCTTTGGAAGACGAGGTCGACACCTCCGAGCGAGTAGTGGAGATGAACTTGTCTTCCGCAGGAAGAAGATTGGAAGAGTTCAGCGCCTTCTTCCACAAGGAGATCCAGCCAGCTATGGAGTTGCTGGAGAAGAGAGCGAAGGCTCAGGAGAGGCCTTTGCAACCTGGATTTGGTCTGCGCACCTTGCTGTGACATGAAGAAGACCAGAAGAAGACGGAGTCGCTGGAAGCTAGTCTCCGCACCACGGAGAAGCTCGCAGCCAGATACAAGGCGGAAGCAGCCGCTTCTGCCCAGGAGCTGGTGCAACTTCGGAAGAGCAACCAGGAGATGCAAACGCGTGTACAGCAGCGCGATCAGGGAGGTCCTCCGAGTGCGAGAGAAGATCACCGCCCTCGTCGAGGAGAAGACCACATGGAAGACGCAGTGAGAAGCCGCAGAAGCGCGAGTTGCAGTTGAGAAGACGCAGCGGGAAGCAGCGGAGGCTCGTGCACAGGAGATGCTAGCCCAGTCGGTGGAAGCGCTTCGAAAGAAGTTTAACTTCACCGCGGGTAGGAAGTTACTTACCTTAGCTAGAGGATGGGACAGCGAGTCCAAGGCAATGTTGGTGGAATGCCGGGAGAGCATGTTCAGGTACTTGGATCGGCAGATAGAGAGTGAAGACACTTTATGATCTTCCCTCGCTTCCGATACCTGCAACTGCATCTTCTCAAGCTCCAGCACCATCTACTGGATCCGGAATGGAGAAGGAGGAGTTCGACCTCGCTGTGCACTTGGTAGTGACAACGTTGGAAGCCGAGAAGACTCCGGAAGACGCCTCGGAAGACAGGAAGACGAGCCGTCTTCCCAGGTATTCCGCGTGGAGGAAGCGACTTCCCCGGATCCCTATGAGGTCACCATGGTCCTTAGTACCGCACCCGTGCCTCAGAAGACCGAAGACGCACCACTCGACTCTGCTTCCCAGAAGACGTTTCCGTCTTTCGAAGCAAAAGCCGAAGCCGAGGAAGACGCCGCCGCAGCGACAGTAGGGCCAGCGAAGAGCGATGAGGAGGAAGCCACCTCAATGACACCCGAGGTAACTGCAGGGCTTTCTAGCTTATCAGAAGCCGCGTTAGGAGCTCAGATAGGAGCAGATCAGGTAGAGATTACCACGGAGCAATCAGAGTAGATAGTAACCGAAATGACACACTCCCAGTTAGTAGGAACAAACATGCTATCTTAAGGGTGGCAGTTTTCCATGTAAAATTAGTTAGGACACCATGTGGCAGCATAGGTAGCGTAAGCAACAAAGTGGATGGCTAATTAGGAAGGGGAACCGCTTGCATGAGGAGTGGCAACCTCATGTCAACGCCCCTCTCTCCCTGGTGGTCGCCTCCTCTGATTCTCACGGCAGCGACATAAGTAGGATTGCAGCGTAGGAATGGAGCTAGCTACTGCACACACATATCGATTCTATGGTGCAGGCAGACTAGACACATTAGAGACACATGACAGATAGTTCTTGGCACACTACACCCGTCGTTGGAAACATACGAATAGTCTTGGAATACACAAGAGGGGTCTACATGCTCGTACCAGCAGTGGTTCGAAGATGTAGATAGAGGTAGTGGACAGTTTAGGAGCAGAGAACAGCATCCTCGTGCAGTCCTATTGACTAGACTAGTGTGTCGAGGAGTAGACGCAGGAAGTAGAGGGAGTGAGCTTCTCAATGCCAATGTGACTTTTTCTCGGGGAATAGATTGTTGATTTGAGTGCAGAAGCTTAATCCGTGTCTTCTGGATGATGGGTTCCTTGAATTCGCTCCCAATTGTGCATGGGAAGTGTTCTTCTTGAGTGGCGGTGACTATCAGCAGTTGTGGAAGTGTAGCTTGGCTCGTTCAGTAGAGCACTTGGGATCTACGTACGGACGGTCTTATGGGTAAGGGATCCCAGAAGACAGAGTAGCCGGAGCAGCGAAGAGAAGAAGAAAGAAGTCTTCTTCCCGCAACAGAAGTTGACATCCTCGAGTAGAAGACGGTGCCACTGTATTCACGTTTGCTGTCTTCCTCCCCAAACTATTACAAGCAGGGATGGCTTGTTAGTCAGGATCCGGACTAGAAGCCTGTCAAAATCTTAATTTCCTCTTTTCATCTTGTTTTTCTCTTGTTTGGATTTTCTCATCTTCCCCATCTTCTCTCATCTTCCCCATCTTCTTACCTTCTTCTAGTGAGCTTCCGAGACTTCTATTGAGCTTCCGTGAAGGTGAATGTCGTTGTAGTGCTGCAGGAAGACTATCTCCGTAGGCAGAAGCCTGGGAAGGCTACAGGGGGCATACACCATGTGATTGATCTAACTCGTTGTAATGTGAGTGTGAGAGTAAGGTGTAACAGCCGTGCTAGTCAACTTCTGCGAAGCAATACATTCTTCTGGAGGTGTGAGAAGACGAGCTGAACCCCCAGAAGACAAGAATCGCTTCGGGAAGACGGTACTGAGAAGACCGGAAGAAGCAACCTGGAAGCAGGAAGATCGTCTTCCCGAGCTTCTTTGTGAATAGTTGTGTGATATTTTAGTTAATAGTTGTTTATTTAGATCCAGAGTATATTTTGGTGTACCTGGAAGACGCGTGGTTTTGTGAGAAGACGGGATTCCTAAACAAAACCCGTGTGTTTGTGTGTTTGAACAAATCTTAGAACTTAGAGCAGCGTTACTTGTGCAAATCCTCTGTGAGAACGATATCTTGTATACTAAATGGGCAAAAGGAGTAATCCTGCGTCACTACAAAGAGATTCAGATTTGGCTTAAGGTTGCTATCGTCAAGTACAATCTCCAGTGTCACACTATGATCTCTAGACTTCTCAAAGTAGTGGAGAGAATGTCAAAACCCAACAAACATGGAATTGCTACCAAATCTGTGACTAGGAAGAGGACTATGTGCTACTTACAAAAGTCAGAGAGATGTTCAAAAGAGAGATCAGATGCAAATTGATTGATGATACTTACAAAGAAACTGGAATTTGGAGGTGAGTTTATCTCATTTTTTCCCAAGGAATAACAAGTGGCGCTCATGGTTTAACTAGCTTTCAAGATATTAAACAATATAGTCTAAGGACATGGACTTGTTCTCTTCTCTCCTTATCCTCTACATGAAGTATTAAAATCACATATTAAGAACACAAAAAGCTTTAGAGACTCTCCATTTTGAGACAAAAGTTTGATCTCGCTTGTCGGAAGTATCCTCTCTTCAGATGTAGAGGATACTTTCGAATCACTGTTATCAGTTTCAGTGGACTTGGACTTTCTCTTGGACTTCTTAGAAGACTTCTTCGACTTCTTGGACTTCTTCGAGGTCTTCCTTCTGTCTTTCATCATATTCCTAGTGATGCTCGAGGTTTCTTACTGCTCGAGATGCTTTTGTACTTCTACTAAATCATCACCTCCTCCTCTTCTGCAGTACAACTCCATATCTTCAGACAATCCTCCCAAGTACTAGTCCATGGCTTGCTGGGCACAATAACCGGGTCTTTCTTGGTTCTGGGGGATGTGATCCAGGAGGTCTTCAAACCTCTCGGTGTAATCCCGCAGTGTCTCTTTCTTCTTTCGTTCGAGCCTCTGAAGTTCTATGAGGGTCATCAGGTCATAGCCCACTCCTCTGAACCTCTTCAGGAAAGCTGCCGTCAGAGTAGCCCAAGCGGCCATTACTAACTCATCATCCAACATTTTACTCATCCATTTCTTTCCCTTCCCTACGATCAAACTAAGAAATACACGGAGTCTGTCGACATCAGAGTCTTCCTTGTTGGATCGAGAGATGGTCTCGAACATCGTGATGAAGTCGTCCGCGTCAGCATCATCGTCGTACGGATGATACTTCTGCCGAGTGTGGGAAGTCATGTTGACTGCCGGCTGATGCAACTGCCAACTTCTTCCTCTCTCAAGCCCAGATGGTGGAGATGGTCTTCTCGAAGGTCCAGGTCTGTCTGAATCACGAATGTCGTCTTCTGAGTCGGAGCTACTGTCGTTGTCGTCTTCTGAGATGTCTGGAACGATCTTCTCTAGTCTTCCTTCACTTGAGAAGCCTCTTCCGCACTTGAGAAGACGTCTTCCGCATAATCAGTACCAAAATCTACTTTATACACGTGGTCACCCGGTTGGCTTCTGTCTTCTCCAAAGATAATGCTCGAGATGGAAGGTTCTTCCAAATCTACTGATCGGATCTTCCTGAGCTCTTCTTCTTTCTTTTGGTGTCTCAGGGATACCCGCTGCTCTCTAGAAGCATTTCGCTGGAGTGCATGTATCCACTCAGGATCTTTATTCGTGCGTCTTCTGCTTCTTCCTCTGGTCGGAGGTATCCACTAGAGTGCTAAGAAGAGATATCCCTCTTCTTCTAATACTAGATCTGGCAGACTGGATGTCTGAACAACCGGTCACAAGTTCGGAACGTCTTCTTCTCCTGTTTCATGTTGCACTCACTGCAGTCTTCCAAGATCGAGTCTTCCAAGAAGCTCTTGGAAGCGGGGAAGCGGCTTCTTCTAGTTCTCGCTGATGTATCTCATCAGCTTCTGATTGCGGTTCCTGTCTTCTACCAAGATAGAGTCCGACAACACATTCAACTACAACCCAAGTTAGTTCGGAATGAACCTAACTACTGGCACACAGATCCAGGAAGCTTAGAACAATCGTTACTAAGATGAAATCCTCGACAGCGATGCCAAAAATGAGTGCTCACTATATGTAGTGACGCAAGATTTCTCCTTTTGTCATTTAGTATACAAGATATCGTTCCCACAGAGGATTTGCACAAGTATCGCTGCTCTAAGTTCTAAGATCTGTTCAAACACACAAACACACAGATTTTATCTAGAAATCCCGTCTTCTCACAAAACCACACGGTTTCCAGACCCTTCAAAAGGTGCTCCGGACCTAAACAAACAACTACCACCTAAAATATCACACAAATATCTACAGGGAAGCTCGAGAAGACGCGTCTTGCTTCCAGGTCACTTCTTTCAGTCTTCTCAACACAGTCTTCCTGAAGCAATTCTCGACTTCTAAGGGTTCAACTCGACTTCTCACACCTCCAGAAGACTGCTCTTGCTTCGTAGAAGTCGAACTAGCAACGTCTTTCACACATTGCTCTTCCAAGTCCCACCGGGTTAGATCAATCACAGGGTGTATGTCCTCTGTAGCATTCCCAGGCTTCTGCCTACGGAAACGGTCTTCCTGCAGCACTACAACGACATTCACCTTCACCGAAGCTCAATAGAAGTCTCGGAAGCTCACTAGAAGAAGATAGGAAGATGGGAAGATGAGAAGATGGGGAAGAAAAGAAAATCCAAACAGGAGAAAACAAGATGAAAATGAGAAATTAAGACTCCGACAGGCTTCTAGTCCGGATTCTGACTAACAAGACATCCCTGCTTGTAGTAATTTGAGGAGGAAGACAACAAATTCGCTTACAGTTACACAGTCTTCTACTTGAGGATGTCATCTTTTGCTATGGAAAGAAGACTTTTTTCTTCTTCTGTCGTTGTTTCGACTACTCCGTCTTCTGGGATCGCTTATCCATAGGACCGTCCGTACGTGGATCTTAAGTGCTCCACTGAATGAGCCAAGCTTCGACTCTGCATAGCTTCTAACAATCATCGCCACTCAAAGAGAATGCTTCTCATGCACAATTGGGTGTGAATTCCAAAAAACCCACTGCCCAGAAGACACAGGCAAAGCTTCTGCATTCAAATCCAAAATCCATTCCCCGAGAAGAAGACACATTGGTGTCGGGAAGCTCACTCCCTCTACGTCTTGCTCCTACTCCTCAGCACACCAGCTTAGCAACAGGACTACACGATGATGCTCTAAACTGTCAATTACCTCCATCTACATCTACGAACCACTGCTGGAAGTGAGGATGCAGACCCCTCCGGTGTACTCTCAATTTATTCGTATGTCTCTAACATCGGGTGTAGTGTGTACTGTGCTCACAATGTGTCTAATGTGTCCATACAGTAATGTGTTTAGTGCGCAAAGTAGTGTGTACACCATGTGCATGAAATCCTACTCTGTCTTCTAACTTATACTATTACCTTGAGGCGTAGGAGAGAGTTCCCTTTCAATAATCAAGGAGATGGGGCGCTGTCAGAAGACCACACCTCACATGCAGTCGGTTCCCTGCCTTGGTTTAGAAACTTACTTCCTACTCATGCGCTGCCTACTTTGTCACATAGGTAGTCCTCTAAAATTACATGGAAACTGCCACTTCCTAAGATAGTAAATTCGGGTCCTACTAAGTTTAGACAAGTCAACTTGTCTTCTGTGCTTGTTGTCTACTCTAATTGCTCGGATGCGATCTCCTCCTGATCTACTCCTACCTGAACTCCTAACTCGGCTTCTGATAAGGTGGGAAGCCATGTGAATACCTCGGGTGTCACTGAGATGGCTTCCTCCTCAACATTCGTGGCTGGCTCAGCTGGTGCGGCTTCGGAAGACGGAAGCATCTTCTTGGAAGCTGAGTCGACTTGCTCTTCTGAGGTACTTGTTCGATGCTGAGAGCTGTGGTGATCTCGCAGTGGTCCGAGGAAGTCACTTCCTCGACTCGAAACACCTGGGAAGACAACTCTTTTTCCTGTCTTCCAGAAGACACCTTGTCTTTCGGAGCTTCTTCTGTAGTTTTCTCGGCTTCCAACGTTGTCACTACCAAGTGGACATCGAGGTCGAACTCCTCCTTCTCTAAATCTGTCTCGATCGCTGGTCTTGGGGCTTGGGAAGATGCAGTCACTGGTGGCGGAATCGAAGGAAGACCGTAAAGTATCTTCAATCTCTCAATCTGCCGATCCAGGTAACGGAACATACTCTCCTTGCACTCCACTTGTAGTGACGCAGGATTACTCCTTTTGCCCATTTAGTATACAAGATATCATTCTCACAGAGGATTTGCACAAGTAACGCTACTCTAAGTTCTAAGATCTGTTCAAACACACAAACACACGGGTTTTGTCTAAGAATCCCGTCTTCTCACAAAACCACGCGTCCTCCAGACACTCCAAAAGGTGCTCTAGAACTAAACAAACAACTACTAACTAAAATATCACACAACTATTCACATAGAAGCTCGGGAAGACGATCTTCCTGCTTCCAAGTCACTTCTTCCGATCTTCTCAATACCGTCTTCCCGAAGCAATTCTCGTCTTCTGGGGGTTCAGCTCGTCTTCTCACACCTCCAGAAGATTGTCTTGCTTCGCAGAAGTCGACTAGCACGGCTGTTACACCTTACTCTCACACTCACGTTCCAACGTGTTAGATTAATCACATGGTGTATGCCCCCGTAGCCTTCCCAGGCTTCTGCCTACGGAAATAGTCTTCCTGCAGCACTACAACGACATTCACCTTCACGGAAGCTCAATAGAAGTCTCGGAAGCTCACTAGAAGAAGGTAAGAAGATGGGGAAGATGGGGAAGAAGAGAAAATCCAAACAAGAGAAAACAAGATGAAAAGAGGAAATTAAGATTCCGACAGGTTTCTAGTCCGGATCCTGACTAACAAGCCATCCCTGCTTATAATAGTTTGGGGAGGAAGACAACGAACATGTGTACAGTTGCACCGTCTTCTTCTTGAGGATGTCGTCTTCTGCTGTGGGAAGAAGGCTTCTTTCTTCTTCACTTCGCTGCTCTGACTACTCTGTCTTCTGGGATCCCTTATCCATAAGACCGTCCGTACGCAGATCCCAAGTGCTCTACTGGACGAGTCAAGCTACACTTCCACAACTGCTGACAGTCACCACCACTCAAGGAGAACACTTCCCATGCACAATTGGGAGCGAATTCAAGGAAATCCACCACCCAGAAGACATGAACAAAGCTTCTGCACTCAAATCAACAATCCATTCTCCGAGAAGAAGTCACATTGGCATTGGGAAGCTCACTCCCTCTACTTCCTGCTCCTACTCCTCGACACATCAGTCTAGACAACAGGACTGCATGAGGATGCCGTTCCCTGTTCCTAAACTGTCCACTACCTCTATCTACATCCTCGAACCACTGCTGGTAACAAGCATGCAGACCCCTCCTGTGTATTTTCAGACTATTCGTATGTTTCCAACAACGGGTGTAGTGTACAATATATTGCCTATCATGTGCCGGTGTGTGCTCTCTGTCTGCACCGTCAAATCGATGTGTGTGTGTGCAGAACCTACAGAGAACCTACAGAACCCCTATTTCCTACTTTTTGATCCTACTTATGTCGCTGTCATGAGAACCAGAGGGAACGACCACCAGGGAGAGAGAGACGCTGACAGGAGATTGCCACCCCACATGCAAGCGGTTCCCGTTCCTAATTAGCCATCCACTTTGTTGCTCCTACGCTACCTATGCTGCCACACGGTATCCTAACTAATTTTATACTGGAAACTGCCACCCTTAAGATAGCATATTTGTTCCTACTAAATCTAAAATAGTCAACTTTGGTTACTATCTACTCTGATTGCTCGGAGGCAACCTCTACCTGATCTGCTCCTATCGGTGCTACTAGCTCGGCTTCTGATGGGCTAGAAAGCCCTGCAGTTACCTCGGGTGTCACTGAGGTGACTTCCTCCTCATCGTTCTTCGCTGGCCCTGCTGTCGCTGCTGCTGCGTCTTCCTCGGCTTCGGCTTCGGAAGACAGAAGCGTCTTCTGGGAAGCTGGGTCGAGTATTGCTTCCTCCATCTTCTGAGGCACTGGTGTGGGACTAGGGACCATGGCGACCTCATAGGGATCCGGGGAAATCGCTTCCTCCACGCAGAATACCAGGGAAGACGGCTCGTCTTCCTGTCTTCCATAAGACATCCTGTCTTCCGGGACGTCTTCCGAAGTCTTCTCGGCTTCCAACGCTGTCACTATCAAGTGCACAGCGAGGTCGAACTCCTCCTTCTCCATTCCAGATCCAGTCGATGGTGCTGGAGCTTGAAAAGATGCAGTTGCAGGTGTCGGAAGCGAGAGAAGACCATAGAGTGTCTTCACTCTCTCTATCTGCCGATCCAAGTACCTGAACATACTCTCCCGGCATTCCACCAACATTGCCTTGGACTCGCTGTCCCATCCTCTAGCTAAGGTAAGTAACTTCCTACCCGCGATGAAGTTAAACTTCTTCCGAAGCGCTTCCACCGACTGTGCTAGCATCTCATGTGCACGAGCCTCCGCTGCTTCCCGCTGCGTCTTCTCAACTACAACTCGCGCTTCTGCGGCTTCTCGCTGCGTCTTCCATGTGGTCTTCTCCTCGGCGAGGGCGGTGATCTTCTCCCGCACTCGGAGGACCTCCTGATCGCGCTGCTGTACACGCGCTTGCATCTCCTGGTTGCTCTTCCGAAGTTGCACCAGCTCCTTGGCAGAAGCGGCTGCTTCCACCTTGTATCTGGCTGAGAGCTTCTCCGTGGTGCGGAGACTAGCTTCCAGCGACTCCGTCTTCTTCTGGTCTTCTTCCTGTCGCAGCAAGGTACGCAGACCGAATCCAGGTTGCAAGGGCCTCTCCTGAGCCTTCGCTCTCTTCTCCAGCCACTCCATAGCTGGCTGGATCTCCTTGTGGAAGAAGACGCTGAACTCTTCCAGTCTTCTTCCTGCGGAAGACAAGTTCATCTCCACTACTCGCTCTGAGGTGTCGACCTCGTCTTCCAGAGGCAAGGAAGCCTCTTCCACCACAATGACCTTCATCTTCTGCGCACGAGAAGAAGCTACTCTTCTCATCTTCCGGGGTGGAAGATCCCTCATGGCAGGAGCGGTTCTCTTCACTGCGCTTCCCCGCATCGCTGTAGGAGTATCCCTTCTTCTCTTGTCTTCTGGTGTCTTCGGAAGACTCCCAGGTGTTGCAGAAGCGGTCTTCTGCTCCGATCGGGTACTCAGCAGTTCTTCTTCCGAGTCGGACTCCAATCCTGAATGAATGAGGGAGGTGGGCTTCCTAGGTACACTTCTAGGACCCATCTTCCTCGGTGGCGTGGCGTCTTCCGACCCACTAGACTCGTCTTCCCTCACCAGAAGCGTCTTCTGGTGAGAGCCGGGCCTCAGCTGTGACATCAGAGTGGGAGGAGGAGTTGCGACTGCTGTTCGGTCATCGTCTTCCGAGGTCTCCTCCTTCACCTCCTGTTGCCTTGTTGGTCCATACTCCGCCGGCTGATCTCCCCTAAGATCCCTCATGGCTACGTACAAGTAGCAGAGGAAAGGTGTCTAGTGTCCTCCCGCCGGGGTACCCAAGTACGCTAGCTCCGTCTGTACATAGTTGTGGACGTATGCGCCCCAGTAGATGGGCACTCTTTTATCCCACACTGCTTCCAGGAACTCTACGTCCTGATCTCCCAGGTACCTCGTCTTCTGCGCTTTCTCCTTGGGAAAGAGGTGCAGAAACAGCTTCGCCAGAAGTCGCTTCTTCGGCTCCCGGTAAGATTCGATCTTCCACCCATTCCTACCCTGCCTGTCTTCTACGAAGAGACAAGTGGTGCTCCCAGGCACATGCCACGCACTCATCTTCTTCTCAAACCAATATCCTCGGTCCTCGGATTCTGACATGTGGAAAGCCCTGCGCCACCAATCTTCAGTCCAGGAAGATGGTCTTCCTCAAGCTACTCCTGCCTTCGCAAGTACACGGTCGCGAGGTGGTAACGCTGCCCACACCTCCTCCAGAAGTCCCTGGTCTGCGAGGTTCCAATCCCATAGGAAGAAATGGAGACCCAACTCCTTGAGGAAGGGCGTGGCCTCGGCCAACTCCGCTGCTGGTAACACCAACCCTCGAGGATGCATCGACATACTGGAAGATCTGTTGCACTAAGCCACAAGCACCTACTATGAGCTGAAGGCTCAGTCCTTCCCAAGTGCCCACAGTCTAGCTTCTACTTCTCAGAAGACGAAACTAGTCTTCTAGAAGACAACTACTCCGTCTTCCGAGATTCTAACAGTATTTCCTAGATAGCTCTCGTCTTCCGAGCTATATCTAAACAACCCTATCTAAGCAAGGCCTCACATGGATTACCAAGAAGACAACCCACCTTGCATTACATCCTACTTCCTATCAGAAGATACAAAATTCGTGAAACATAAAGTGCAACAACAGGTTCGGAAGATGGTTGCGGGCTCCTGCGGTGATAGTGACCTCTGGGAAGACACCCGGGACAGTTTCTGATTCAATGTCTTTCTCGGAAGACCTCTCGAAGTCAGGCTTCCCTTCACTGGTCTCACTTGTCTTCGTCTTCCTACGCGCAGTCTATCCTCACAACAGACTCAAGACAATTGCACTCTGTTCTTCTGACTTCTCACCTCTCATACGCACTCAGAAGAAGCTTGCTGCTCGGTAGGAAGACATGACCCTCGACCATTCTCTCCAGATTCTGCCAGCAAGTCTTCTCACGACTCTCTCCTAAGTTTGGGAAGAAGAAGGAATGGCTGCTATGGGTCGGACAGAAAAGACCCGAAATGGACCCTCACGTCTTTTCGCTCATTTTGCCAGCCTTTCAGTCTTCTAGTCTCTCTAGGAAGATGTGGAGTTGAGAAGTTTGGAAGACCGGGAGGCACAGGCCTAGTTCCCGACTTCCAACTTCTCGAAATAACAAAAGAACTCACCATACCACTCAGGATTCGTACCAAGCCTCTCTTAACACAAAAGCAACACAAATCTACTCTTGATACGAATTGGTTACAGTCGACTTCCGAAGACAGTCTTCCGAAGATAGTCTTCCGAAGATGTTCCAATCTTCCGAAGTGTCTTCTGCTCCAGGTTTCGGGGGTAGAGGGGTAGTAGGGTGGGGAAATTGATAGCTGGGATCGTCAATTTGAGGACGATGGGTAGGGAAGCTCGAATTGAACTCAGGAAGAAGTAGGAAGATGTCTGATAGAAATTGGGCAGTGCTTCCGCACCCAATGTCACAATAGGAAAAATGAGGATGGGGGGTAATCGATCAGGCTGCCTACAACCAATCGGGGAAGCGCGGGGGATACCAAACAAAGGCGAGAAGCAGTGAGAAGGGAAAAGAACATGGGAAGAACCTCTACAGTCTTCTGTCTGCTTCCCGAGTTGTCTTCGACCTCCCGTGCGCTTCTGACTCTGGTCCTAGCTCCAATGCGACCCCACTGAGCTGCATCTGTCGTCAGCTCCTATCTACGCCTCAATCGATTGAGCCACCCACCTCCAATTTCACTCAGCTGCTTCCAGTGTCAGCTTCCGGGAGTCTCACAGGAAACGCTCTTCACTCAAGATGCTTCATGCGCTTCAGCAATTCGATCTCACCTTCGTTCTAGCTTTTAATCGATACTATACTCACTCAATTCCACCTTGCTGCCTCCTCACTCGAAGCTCACTCGTCTGAA
Organism: Asterella californica; assembly: GCA_036924285.1. Classification (NCBI taxonomy): domain Eukaryota; kingdom Viridiplantae; phylum Streptophyta; class Marchantiopsida; order Marchantiales; family Aytoniaceae; genus Asterella; species Asterella californica. Next base: position 17,812,713 of record JAYKYS010000010.1, on the reverse strand, counting down.
ATCGATCTTCTCAAGAGCGCGCTTGCTACAGAAAGTTGGAATGCGCTAATGCGCTTCCTGCGCATCTTCCCCGCAGATTAGGAGTTTCGACCCTAGGTGGCTTATCCGACCTACCTACCACCTTGGTGTTACCTAGTAGGTACACCCACTCTTTTACCTGGAAACTCATGGTTAGGCCTTCGCGATCACTGTCTTCCGGAAGATGAGTGTTTTCTGCCGTCTTCCCGTCTTCCGCCGTCTTCCGAAGACGCAACTGAGAAGACGCTTCCTGGAAGACGGTTGTCTTCCGAAGAAGTCAACTTCTTATTAAAAAGCTCATAAGATCATCTTCCTTCTAAGGAAGCAGTAGTCTTAAGTAACAACGCTTCTTCAGTTATACAAACAAGTTATTAATCTTAAAAATTTTAAAAATTTCGTGAATCCTGTAATTTGTAGGCACCACACCACTAGCATCGCTCTGGATTCGTCATCCCACTCCCTGGCTAGGGTGAGAAGCTTCCTACCCGCGGTGAAGTTGAACTTCTTGCGAAGTGCTTCCACCGTCTGTGCTAGCAATCCTTGCGCGCGAGCTTCTACTGCTTCCTGCTGCGTCTTCTCTGCTACAGCCTGTGCTAGGGTTTAGAGTAAGCTTCGACCTTCCATCCGTTTCTTTCCTGTTTGTCCTCCAGAAGGAGGCAAGTTGTGCTCCTCGGTACATGCCACTTCCCCGAGATCATGAGTAGAATCTTCTTCTCTAATTCGTACCCTCGGTTCTTTGCTTATGACCTGTGGAAGGCCCTACGTCACCATTTCGCTGTCCAAGAAGACGGTCTTCCACGAGCTACTCAACTGGACTTGGAGCACTTGATCTTTCTAGGGTAGAAGCAGGCGACAGCAGTAGAACGAAGCAAAGTTGCAACTGATCAGCAGAAAGAGACAACCAATAAGACTAAGGCAGAGGATGTGTTGGAGATGAGAGCTCAACTAGGACAGATAGTCTATCTGAAGACTATGTTGAAAAGTCAGGTGGAGGAGCATGTACAGCTCAAGAGAGAGAGAGAGAGAGAGAGAGAGAGAGAGAGAGAGAGAGAGAGAGAGAGAGAGAGAGAGAGAGAGAGAGAGAGAGAGAGGTTTGGAGACTTGCTGGAGTCTTCTTCTGAGGCCACTCAAAAGAAGATTAGGGAGGTTGTTAGCATATCAGAAGACTCAAGACGGCTGTTGAAGGACTCTCTAGTCTGCACATTTAGACTTCATGAGGACATCAAGGACATGATCAGGGTAAAGAAGAGAGACCATGCTCTGTCATTTGATCCTGTGGAGCAGGAGGGATCATCTGCTGATGATCAAGAAGATGCAGTGATGCAGGGTGTTTCTACAGCAGGTAGCAGTGAGAAAGAGTATCAGCGTTGCAAGCTTGGGAGTAGAGAAGATTCTTCCTCAGCACTTGGACCAAAAGGAGGTCGACATCCAACAGTCATTACAGAGGAGGATTACTATCCTGGAGGTAGATCTAGACGCAATGTCAATGTACAAAGGACTTGGAGCACTTGGTCTTTCTAGGGCAGAAGCAGGCGACAGCAGTAGAAAGAAGCAAAGTTGCAACTGATCAGCAGAAAGAGACAACCAACAAGACTAAGGCAGAGGCTGTGTTGGAGAGCTCAGCTAGGGCAGATAGTCTATCTGAAGACTATGTTGAAAAGTCAGGTGGAGGAGCATGTACAACTCAAGAGAGAGAGAGAGGTTTGGAGACTTGCTGGAGTCTTCTTCTAAGGCCACTCAAAAGAAGATTAGGGAGGTTGTTAGCAGATTAGAAGACTCAAGACGGCTGTTGAAGGAGTCTCTAGTCTGCACATTCAGACTTCATGAGGACATCAAGGACATGATCAAGGTAAAGAAGAGAGACCATGCTCTGTCATTTGATCCTGTGGAGCAGGAGGGGTCATCTGCTGATGATCAAGAGGATGCACCTGACCTTACATCTTTTGTGGTGAGTCTGAGACAACGCCAAGAGATAAGATCAGTAAGTCAGTCTCTTTTGATCTTCCCTCACCCACAAGGACGTCATATAGATCTGACTCGATAGCCAAGATTCCTCTCATTTTCAGTAGCAGGTGATCGAACTTCCAAAACTCCTCTTTGCGGTTTAAAACCACACACCGCCCAACCGAATAACCTGATCTTAGATCCGTCCTCTCTAGTAGGTAGATCTGTCTATCTTGATCCCATCGAGACTCCAAACAAACTGTTTGGAGTTCTCTTCGCAAAACCACGCAAGAAATTTGATCACAAGAAGCAAAAACCTGACATAAATTGTTCTCCTATGGTTCAACTTTACTCACCACGCACAACACAACAGTCTGATCTACGTACGATCTTCTCCTATGTGTAGATAAGGACAACCTGCTTGCATAGACACCAAGAATGAAGCGTTTGGCTCACTGATCATGAAGAACAATCCAACTTCAGGTCGCAGACGAAGAAAATTTGATATAAACGCTTCCTAGCTAACGAATTTCTCTCACATCTCCCAAATTGTCCAATGAAACTTCGTATCATCTTCAATTTTCTGAAGAACTCAACTATCTGATTCTGAAAGATCCAAGGACAGCAAGTTTGGACTCCGAAACGGCTCGAACGGTCCAACTCTCCTCCGCATGTCATTGAAGCACTCAAAATCTCTTTTCTTACGTCACAAGTTCTCCCAGAACACACTCCACGATCTGTCTCTTCACGAGTTGTCTTAACCAGTGCATAGCTTGCACATAACTGAACATAGTGACGCCTTGCGTGCTTGCATTGGACCCCTCAATCTCACGAATTGTCTGTCGATAGATCGCAAATACAAGCTAGTCCTTTAAGCTGTCCCTTAAGTCAATAATAATACGTGAATTTTTCTCCATGTTATCAGCAAGCAGCCCCCTTGCACCCTTAGTATAGCATCAGGAACCGCAAATATCCAATCAGCATTGATAAGCTAAGATCTAGCTTGATTTTCTCATCTTTCGAACGTCATAACGTGACCATTAAGCGCCCAAATGAAATGTCTTTGGGAACCTAACAACAAGCTCTACAACTTGGCGCAATAAAAGTAGAGATCTGAAATAGATCAAAAAATCTTATTTCTTTTCATGAACGTCTTTGGAGTGAAAATATAAAACTTCAAAATATGATTTTCAAGTAGTGGATCCACGACGCGACACTAGGTCTGAGTCGAGACTTAGAGAATGTTGAGCTTGACAGTTTGAGAGACGGTTCGACTCCGGTTCGAACGAAACAAGATAAAGGTAAGTGGTGCATGAACGCTAATGTGTAATTGTGATGTGCAGATTAACGTTGTGAGTTTTGTGACCTATTGAGCAAGAGTTTTTGTTGACACAACAAGGCGGTAGGTGCACGAAAGAACCCTAAGTAGTTCTCTAAATCGAGATTAAAACATTGGGTTAGGACGCTGTCGAGGAGAGTATTTCTCAGGAAGGGCGAGCCTTCTCGCTGTGATAAATCACGAGGTAGGAGTAGAAATCGAATACCAAGACAAGAGCCAAGGCTGGTAGTACACAACGGCTGAAGTCACTCACATAGACTACTCTTTGACTATAGGTCACTTGCTATTTTTTTGATCAAGTCTCAGGAGACAGATCCACCTTCAGACACAACAGATAAGAGAAACCTGAACTCATGATGCTTTATTTCTCTTCCAAACACACTCAATAGTCTTCCACATACAACAATTTACAACCTATCTCTACTCAGCTCCTTACGTTGTCGTGTCGTGGACCGGCTCCTACATGAAATTCAAACTTCGATGCTTGTCGTTCCAAAGACACTCATGAGAAAATAAGCTAAGCCCCAGCTTATGGGTTTTTGGCACCACTTCGGATCTTCGTTTTTATCGCACCAGTGGATAGAGCTGCTTGTCAGCTTTCCATAGGCACTTCATTTACTTCGTTTGGACGCCTAGTGGAGAAGTTACAGGACTCGAAAGATGGAGAAAACAAGCTAGGCTCCAGCTTACGAGCTTTTGGCGCAACTTCGGATCTTTACTTTTATCGCATAGATGGATAGAGCTCGTTGTCAGCTTTCCATGGACATCTTGTTTATTTCGTTTGGACATCCAGAGAAGAAGTTATGCGATTCGGAAAAAGGTAAAATCAAGCTAGGCCCCTAGTTACTTGCTGACTGGGTATTTAGGGCTCCGGGCGTTATATCAAAGACGCAAGGGGCCTGCTTCTTATTATTGAGGGTTGAACTTCGTACGTACAGACTGTTGCAAGGGGGGTGCTTAAGGGGTTAGCTTGCACCTGCGACCTGTAAGCGGACGGTTCGGGAGATTTGGAGGTCCAATGCAAGCGCGCAAGGCGTCGTTGGGTTCAGATCTGTGCAGGCTACGCACTGGTTCAAACGGTTCTTGAAGAGACGGATCGGGGGTTGTGTTCTGGAAGAAATTGAGACGCAGGAAGCAGATTTGGAGTTTTCAGTTACCTGTGAAGGGGAGTTGGACCGTTCGGGCCGTTCCGGAGTCCAAACTTGCTGTCCTTGGATCCAACGGGATAAGAACACCGAGTTCTACAGGAAATTGAAGACGATACCAGTTTTCATCGGGCGGTTTGGAAGTTCTGAGTGAAATTGGCTCGCAGGGAAGCGCTTACATCAGATTTTCGTTCACTTGCGACTTGAGGTTGGGCTGTTCTTCGCGATCGGTGAGCCAAGCTCTTCGTTCTTGGTGCCTACGCGATCAGGGAGTCTTCATCTACTCATAGGAGAAGACTATACGTGGATTGGATTGTTGGTTTGGGTGTGGTGAGCGAGTTTGAGTCGCAGGGAGCTGATTTACGTCAGTTTTTTGCAACCTGCGGCCAAATTTCTCGAGTGGTTTTGCAAGGGGAACTCCAAACGACTTGTTTGGAGTCTCGTTGGGTTCAGGGTAGCTAGATCTATCTGCCAGGGAAGACGGATATCAGTTTAGACGATCCGTTTGTGCGAGGTGTGCGGTTTTAAGCCGCAGGGAGAAGTTTTTGGAGGTTCGGTCACCTGCGACCGAAAATCGGCGATATCTCGGCTGTTGGGAGTCGGATCTGAAGGTTTCTTGGGTTAACGGAGTCAGCGGAGGAGACCCTATCGACATCTGAAGTTCGTTTGGCGAAAGGAGGAAGTCCACAGATAGGCCTTTTTCGGTTTCTTCGCTACGGGTTTTGCTCTTTTGAGTTCGTTAGAGTTCCGGTTGGCTGTATACAGCTTGTGGTAGCTAGCTTTAGCTAAGAGCTTATACATGGATGTGGTTTGGACTTGGGTTTGGATCGCGTGATACTGTTGTGGCTCTGTTTGTTAGCAAAGGGAAGTTTCTCTTGCCTTGAGCTACGCTTCGGTGTTTTCGGGTCAGGGTTGCGATTCAAGGGTTGTTTTCAGGGGCTTTTGAAGCAGGTTACAGACTGCTCTGGTCTGGTTTTCAGTTCTGTGCTCTTAAGAGAAAGAGCCGGCAGTGTACATACATTTGGAGTGTATATATTGCGCGTTCGTTTTTCGTGGTTGTTCTTCTCTGTCTTGTCTCTGTTTCAGCACACAACATCTCCACAGCCAGGAACCTCGCGTTTTCCTGGACATCCTTCACGCAATATCCGACACGACATCGGTGGTGAACTCGACGTGAAGGTCTGGGGTGGAGATATTTCTGTGTGTGAACTGGACAGAAGAGATCAGCAATCATGAACGAGGATGAAGATGGGTTTGGTTGTTCGGGAGGATGTTGTGGACCTGGGATGATGGATTTCTAGACGGTTGGGATCATGGGAGGATAGGAGGATGAGACAAGCCATGACTATGGACGGGATGGACGGATCAGAGGGTATACCAGGGATGCAGTTGGATGCAGCAACTGCACGATTGTTTCAAGCCTTCACTTTGTTTATGCGACAAGAGCAAGGGAACCAACAAAAGGAGGCTTTGGGGACGAAGGTGCTTCGGAGGGTGATCGACAAGTTCGATCTTTTTGGTGGGAAAGACATCTCTGAGTACTTGAGATGTTACAAGATGGAGATGGATTTGGATCAGGTACCGGAGAAGGAGATGATCGAGACGTTCGAACTCGCTGTGGTGCCTGAGATAAGGGAGCATGTGAAGGGTCTAACAAAGCGTTTTGGGAGGAACTGGGATACATTTTCACATGCGCTGATGGAGGAGTATTTCTTGGGAAACTCAGATCGAGTAACCAAGAAATCTTTTTTGGAATGGGTCAACCGATTCAGCAAGGGTTTACAGCCTACAGAGCTATTACAAGAGTTCGAGAGACAATTCTCTCAACTTCCTCGTGTGGACAAGCTAACCTTGGAGAGCTACAAGACGGAGCTGTTTCTTCAAGCTGCGGATGAACCATGGCAGGAACAGTTGGAGCTACTTCTGGAGGATAGAGATGATGAAGAAGGGCTAACAAGAAATTGGGAGGTTGTGCATGAAGCTGTTGAGCTTCTTGTCCGAAGACAGACAAGGGAAAGGGTTACCAGGTCGACGTCTATATCATTGACTACCACACCAGTTCAGGTAGTATCTGAGGTTCAACTTTCAGTTGCGGTTGTAGAGGAGAAGGATCCAACCATCGAGGACCTGCAGCAAACGATGCAAGATCTGCAAGCTAAGGTTACTAGGTTGGAGGATAAGGGATCATCGACTAAGATGGAACTTGTACCCAAACCAGCTTGGGTACATCAGTGCGTGTGGTGTGATGGTACTGATCATCAACGGGACGATTGCATCGACTTTGCAGAGGCTTTGCAACGTGAGGTTATTTCTTGGGAGGATGGAAAGGTTACATTCACAAGTACGGGTACTCTCCTTCAAGCCAACGTTGGTAAAGGAGGGATGAAGAAGTTTGTGGATGATTACTTTGCGGCACATGCAGTTGTAGCTATCGAAGCTACAAGTTATGGTGCTAGGGTGGAGGAGATTGAGCATGATCTCCATAAGGATGATTTGGATGAACACGTGGATCCAAGCGAGCTCAGGTTGGATACTGCATCTATGATGCAGAGCGAGAAGAAGAGACAAGAAGAGACTTCTTCAGGAAAGCAAGCTGGGGAGGACAAGGTTCAACAGAAAACTATTCTGCCTATACAGGCAATGGAGGACGATCTTTCGCAACCGGAGGAGATGGTTGAGGTGCAGACAGCGGACGTGGGTGATCTGATTGCTGACAAACAACTACCAGATGCAGATATGACGACGATGGATGTGAAGGGAGGTTGGGAGGAGCGTATTCGAGATGCACATGTTGGGTTCCTATCACGAGAGGTCTTGGATGCAGCTACAAGGAGAGTCCATGATGTCATCATTGGCATCATCAAGGACAGACATGCTGAGGACGAAGGAGAGTGGACGGATACTTTCGAGGCTACGGGTATAGGATGATGGGTAAGGATGGCTTACAGGGGAGAAGCCATTGCTGAAGGTGATTTGTGTTGGGAGGATGATGCTTGGGGGATTGTAAATATTTTCAGGAAGGTTGAGAGGATGATGCTTGGGAGGTTGTGAGGGTTTTCAGAAGAAGGATCAGGGAGGATGATGATATCATTGTATAGCGAGAGAATGATGGTTGCGGTTGAGGATTTTGGTTACAGCGGTGTGGTTCTTTTTTCAGAAAAACAGAAAAAGAAGAGAGGGTTAGGTACGATGACATGTACAGACTTGAGGTTGAGGGTTACAGTCAGGATACGGGTGATGATTGGCAGGATGAGGGATGTCTACTACGACACTAGGGTCTCAAACCTCGACAGTGAGGTTCTACAGGGCGAATGGAAGATATTTCTATGGTATGATGGGTTATTCTTTCTATGTCTTCGCATATTGAAGATGTGTAGATTTAGAGGGGGTGATTGGATGGGAGGTCCGAGGTGAAGGTCGATGAGCATGGATCTAGGGAGGATCATGGCAGGATAGCAACTTCAAGATGACGATCAAGTTGCAGACTTGAGGATGAGGTTGACTGAGATGGGAGGGAGGATGACAAGATGGGAATGAGTGTGCATGCCGGTCCACTCCTTGGTTGGTATCTTTGGTGCATACCGGAGGATGCACAGGTTTGGAGGGGGAAGATGTCGTGTCGTGGACCGGCTCCTACATGAAATTCAAACTTCGATGCTTGTCGTTCCAAAGACACTCATGAGAAAATAAGCTAAGCCCCAGCTTATGGGTTTTTGGCACCACTTTGGATCTTCGTTTTTATCGCACCAGTGGATAGAGCTGCTTGTCAGCTTTCCATAGGCACTTCATTTACTTCGTTTGGACGCCTAGTGGAGAAGTTACAGGACTCGAAAGATGGAGAAAACAAGCTAGGCTCCAGCTTACGAGCTTTTGGCGCAACTTCGGATCTTTACTTTTATCGCATAGATGGATAGAGCTCGTTGTCAGCTTTCCATGGACATCTTGTTTATTTCGTTTGGACATCCAGAGAAGAAGTTATGCGATTCGGAAAAAGGTAAAATCAAGCTAGGCCCCTAGTTACTTGCTGACTGGGTATTTAGGGCTCCGGGCGTTATATCAAAGACGCAAGGGGCCTGCTTCTTATTATTGAGGGTTGAACTTCGTACGTACAGACTGTTGCAAGGGGGGTGCTTAAGGGGTTAGCTTGCACCTGCGACCTGTAAGCGGACGGTTCGGGAGATTTGGAGGTCCAATGCAAGCGCGCAAGGCGTCGTTGGGTTCAGATCTGTGCAGGCTACGCACTGGTTCAAACGGTTCTTGAAGAGACGGATCGGGGGTTGTGTTCTGGAAGAAATTGAGACGCAGGAAGCAGATTTGGAGTTTTCAGTTACCTGTGAAGGGGAGTTGGACCGTTCGGGCCGTTCCGGAGTCCAAACTTGCTGTCCTTGGATCCAACGGGATAAGAACACCGAGTTCTACAGGAAATTGAAGACGATACCAGTTTTCATCGGGCGGTTTGGAAGTTCTGAGTGAAATTGGCTCGCAGGGAAGCGCTTACATCAGATTTTCGTTCACTTGCGACTTGAGGTTGGGCTGTTCTTCGCGATCGGTGAGCCAAGCTCTTCGTTCTTGGTGCCTACGCGATCAGGGAGTCTTCATCTACTCATAGGAGAAGACTATACGTGGATTGGATTGTTGGTTTGGGTGTGGTGAGCGAGTTTGAGTCGCAGGGAGCTGATTTACGTCAGTTTTTTGCAACCTGCGGCCAAATTTCTCGAGTGGTTTTGCAAGGGGAACTCCAAACGACTTGTTTGGAGTCTCGTTGGGTTCAGGGTAGCTAGATCTATCTGCCAGGGAAGACGGATATCAGTTTAGACGATCCGTTTGTGCGAGGTGTGCGGTTTTAAGCCGCAGGGAGAAGTTTTTGGAGGTTCGGTCACCTGCGACCGAAAATCGGCGATATCTCGGCTGTTGGGAGTCGGATCTGAAGGTTTCTTGGGTTAACGGAGTCAGCGGAGGAGACCCTATCGACATCTGAAGTTCGTTTGGCGAAAGGAGGAAGTCCACAGATAGGCCTTTTTCGGTTTCTTCGCTACGGGTTTTGCTCTTTTGAGTTCGTTAGAGTTCCGGTTGGCTGTATACAGCTTGTGGTAGCTAGCTTTAGCTAAGAGCTTATACATGGATGTGGTTTGGACTTGGGTTTGGATCGCGTGATACTGTTGTGGCTCTGTTTGTTAGCAAAGGGAAGTTTCTCTTGCCTTGAGCTACGCTTCGGTGTTTTCGGGTCAGGGTTGCGATTCAAGGGTTGTTTTCAGGGGCTTTTGAAGCAGGTTACAGACTGCTCTGGTCTGGTTTTCAGTTCTGTGCTCTTAAGAGCCGGCAGTGTACATACATTTGGAGTGTATATATTGCGCGTTCGTTTTTCGTGGTTGTTCTTCTCTGTCTTGTCTCTGTTTCAGCACACAACATCTCCACAGCTAGGAACCTCGCGTTTTCCTGGACATCCTTCACGCAATATCCGACACGACAACGTTGATCACCGCAGATGCCAAACAGCCAATTCTCACTTAACTAGTCTTCTCTCCAGCAGATTTCTCTCCAAACCCTACAATCGATGAAGATCTGAAACCCGAACGCCTTGTATTCATTCTTACAACAGCTTCGACACTGAAATTTCTCAGAAAAACCTGATCTTCTCAGTCCTTGTCTTCTCCTCCGCTCAGATAGATGCTCCTAGCTCACCAGATTCACCTCAAACAGCCTAGTAGGTAAATTCAAGCTCTTCCAACTCTTAATCCTCCCTCTGCGTCAATCTCCCAACTGAAACTATCAAGAATTTAACTCAACGTCGATCAAAAGTCCTCTGCAGATTATCAAACGATCTCCCTCAATAAAATAGCCTCCTGTCTGTTCAGAAGGTAGTTCTGCCTCCAAATTGTATAATAGATAAAGTTCCCGCTCCCAAACACTTGTCCGCCTCAGTTCTGTCAGAAAAATTGATCTCTCTCAGCCAAGCTTCTCCTGCACGTCCCCGATCTTAAATCCCTAATCCTCTTCCTTCCGCTTCAGCTCTCTGTGAAAAAATCCCTTGAAGTGTCTCCGATCCCAAGTCGCCGCAGGTATTTAACCTAAAAGTTAAGGCCTCAGCTTAAGCTGCCCCCTACTGTCCTTATAAGCGCAGCCACTTATCAGAAGCAGGACCCTAGCTAAGCTGCCCCCCTGCTGTCCTTATGTACAGAACCTTAATTACTAAAGCAGCTCCTTTTTTAATAAAAGCTTCACAGTTGCCTTTACAAAGCCGACCTCTTCATTATTAAAGGTCTCACATCTTTCTTTGTCATTGCTAAGCTGACTCGATGATTAATTAACTGATCAGCAAAAGTTTCCCGTGCTCTTGATGCCATCTTGATGCCACCATGAATATACTACAAGTCATCCAATGTAGGCCGAAGTCCCAACACTTATGAGGCTGCCCCACAGGGCTTACAGCCCTCTCATATGCGCACCAGGTATCTCCCATAGTATATTCAGGATGGCATGCGGAGGCTTAGACCAGGAAGCTCACGATTAAGAGAGATACCGGTCTCCCGTCCCTAGATATGCAAGACGTGGCTGCATATCCAACATAGACTCCCTTCCAGGAGGCCAACATGCCGGAATAGGAACCAGAGGCCAGGAGGGATTGATCCTGAGACCACTTTCCTCTTAGGCAGGCGCCCTATCACTGGGATGGCATTTGGTTCCGTTCAAGAAGGTAAAAGTTTCTGTACATATGTTTTCTTGAGGAAATTTTCCTGTAAAGTCTTTACTAGCCTTTCCTACGCTAACTTCTCTATACAACTCCATTTTTAATGAATAAGGAGTCAAAACTATAGTACTTGTGAACACCTACACACTCACGCTATCAGATTCTGAGTTCGAGTCACGAGCCAAAATCGACGGATTTCCCTCTTCCGCATATTTCTCAATCTAAAACACGTACTAACTATTACTTAAAACACTTTCTGTCAAAACTGGAAGCATGGGGTCGCTTTCCTCGTCGAGCTCTGCATTCTGAAAACTTTCGCTGTCATTCAAGGTGATATTTCAATCCAAGCTAGGGAGCAGCTTGCCAAGCATAGCCCTAGCTTAGCTCCTGCCCAGCTTGATAAGCTAGACCACAGCTTCCTGAACAAATGTTGGCTGAGTGTTTTCTGAAGCTCCGTTTCATCATCTTGAACGTCACGCACTACGACATTCACCCCCTCCAAACCTGCACATCCTCCGGTATGTGCTAACTTTCCCACTAGTCTCCAAGGTTCTCTAAATTATCCTCGTCCTCTTCAACGTCCTCTGCGTCTTCTTCTGATAGCAAATCTGCATCGGCATCCATCATCTGATCTGACTTCAAAAATTCATCTAGCTCAACGGATCCTCCCCTTTTTCTAAACAACTTGATACGCTTACCCGCAACAGGAAGCCTTAGAGGTGTACCATCAAGCTCTCGTAAAGAGTAAGTAGCGTTCCGATGCACTTCTAAGACAACATACGGACCAAACCACCTCCTAGAAAATTTCCGAACCATAGAGTGCTGATTTTCTAAGGTACTGTCATATACCAAAACCCAATCTCCAGCATGTATGAGCTTCTTGAGACGGGCCTCTTTCAATTTCTGTTGTGCCTCTATAAGATCCTCCTCTCTATGTTCCAACTGCCTGATTCGAAGTGCAAGAAGTTGTACATGATCCATTTCGTCTTCCCACGGTAAAGTAGCCCATGTAGGAAAATCCTCCTCTGCCGGCATAATCGGCTTCTGACCCAACATCAGTTCAATGGGCATGTATCCAGTAGTAGTGCAATGAGTCGACCAGTCAGCCCACAGAGCAAAAAGGAGCAACCTAGGTCACTGTCTATGCCTACTATCGCATGCCTTTATCAGAGCTTGAACAATCGACGGATGCCTTTTCTCGCTCTTATCAATCCCTTCCGGATTCATGGCAGTAGTGAGCTTGAGTTTCACTCCGTGTTGGGCGAAGAACTCCTTCGCTTCCGTACCACGCAACTCTCCTCTGTCTGCACGCAATCTCTCTTAGATCCGTATCTACAGATAATATCTTCAAGAACAAACCTACATATCCCTTCTGTGATCTTCGTCCTCAGAGCTCGTCCTTCCACAAAGTTGGAGAGGTCTTCTCGAGCCAACACCAAGTATCTCATACCTCATACCTCAGGTGGCATTGCTACCAAATCAAGAACCACTAGACGGATAGGTTGGTATCAGACCATCCTTGTAACGTACCTTTGAATAAAATTGACAGTGCAAGCATGAACTCACAAAGTTCACCACATCTTGATAAATTCCTCTCCACCAGTATCTCTCCTTCAATTTTGTGTAGATAGCCCAAGCTCTTCGATGTCCGGCCTACAAGGTGTCATGAAACTCCTTCATCAACCGTTGCTTGGTCTGCAGATCATCTATAACTCGTAGAAGTGCTACATCTCTTCTCTTTGGACGTTTCCAAAGATACCCATCTCGCAAGAAGTAGTCATATGCCTTCCTCCTTACCTCTCTAAACTCTACATCACTCAACCCATCTCGTCTATTTAAAGAACTCAGATCGAGTCCAATGTCACGTAACCTTCCTGTGTAAAACTCCTCTTTAAATGGCAGTGATCCCAAATCCGAAGTCTGCTGACTACACCAACCATCTCTCTTCTCTTCGTCCTCAGCTTCTATTACCATCTCATCCTCATCTGCGTAACGAGCCCTAGACAGCATGTCTACAACTGGATTTTCTTTCCCGGCAATGTGTTTCAACTCAAGGTTCAAGCTCCGGATGTAAGCAATCCATCTCAACATTGCTATGTCTGGAGTATTGCAGTTTGCTACCATACCAAGCAAAGGCAAACAATCTGTTTCTAAAATCGCATGAGCACCAATCAAGAACTCCCGATCTACCTTCATAGCAGTAACATCTCCTCATAGTTCACGTTTTACTTGAGGATAGTTACGTTGTCTGCTTGTCAAGATTCGAGCTCCAAACCTAGAAACAAATCGCACACCATCTGCATCTTCCTGACCAATTGTCCATCCAATCGCCTTTGGACTCGTGTCTACAGTTAGTATCACATGTCTTCCTCTCTGATAGTTAAGTCTCCTCAATATGGGTGGAGACTTCAGAATCTCCTTTAACCGTTCCATCGTCTCATGATGTTCTTGCCGCCAAGTAAACCTCTTCCCCTTCTTCAGAAGCGCATACAAAGGCTCGGCAATGTGTGCAATAATGAGGGATACTCACACGAAAGAACACACAAGATCTCAAGAAACATCGAACCTCAGTGATATTGGTACAGTATGCTATTATTGCTATAGCATCTACCTTCTCTGGGTTCGATCTTCTTCCAAATATGCCACACAATTGACCAACCACCATAACCTCTGACATCCCAAAACGAGACTTAGTACTTGATAGAGTGAGGTGTACCTCCTCTAGACGTGTTAGGATCCTGCCCACGTCTTGAATATGATTAGCAACTTCCTGCAACCATTGGAAGCCACAGTCTCATCCTTGTCTTCCATCGGACAACCTTTCATGAGAATGTCATCCAGAAATGGGATAGTGATCTCAAGTACAAATTCCCGCAACACCTTATGCATCGCGTTCTGCATATGTGCTATTGAGTTTGTTGCTCCTTGAGGAAGAGTGCACATCTGCATCAATCCCAAAGGCGTACGCATGGTAGTCAAGTCTCTACTCTCCAAGGCAAGTTGAAACTGATCATAACCCGAAAACAAATCTCCGATAGAATAGACAGACCTCCCAGCAAACGTCTCAGCTATCTCATTAACCACAGGTCCTGTTCCCACGTTTCGAATCGTGATGTTGTTGGCAGGCTGCAAGTCTTGGATAAAGCGCAAAGCCCCAGACTTCTTAGGCACCGTGAACCATCGGCTAGAGTACGGAGCCATGGATGGCTCAAGGATACCCATCTGCATCTTCTCCTTCAATAGCTCAATGAGCTTTGGCAGCAAGGCACGAGGGACTGGAATCGGCTTCAAGTCCCAAGGCACATGAGGCATAGTGAAGATAACCATCGGAGCTATCACACTCGGATCCACACAACCAATCTCTTCAGCTGAAATAAAATGCTCTACCATGACTGACAATCATCTGTTCAAAAGTCTTCTTCTCTACTTCAGTCAAGAAACCACCCCCTCCTATCTGGAGTTGTTCGAGTGTTTCTTTAGTAAACTGATGTCTTATTCGTGCAGGATTTCTGAGTACAAGCTCAGTGGCGGCTGACTCCATCTGCTGTTGCGAATCAACAAGCAATTGGGTCGCCACAGGCTTTATCTTCCTCACCACAGCTTTATATTTGACGTGTACTTTTGCTTCCTGACGAGAGCCGCACCAACAGACTGCATCCTTCCATTCATTCTCCGGTCTCGAATGAGGTCGATATCGCAAGTACGAGACAATCTCCTCATAGACTTCAGGAGAATGGATGGGGATCACCACACTACCTCCCAACTGTTCTTCCATCCTATCTACATCATCTAGCCAACGGACAAAAGATTGTATATCGATAAACTCTTGATATACACCAAAAATCACTTCCTTTTCCTCCAAAGCTCCTATACAGCGCAGATCAGCTATACGTTTCTCTATCTGCCTCCTACTTTTTACAGTCATATCTTCTACTCGTGTATACTCACTCCGATCCTCATAACTCAAACCCAACAAACCAGATCTTCAACTTGGTATTCCATATACATTCTCTGAACCTCGAGCAGCCTCTTCATCAGTCTCCTGTGATCCCTTGGGCTGCTCAAGCGGGACCATCGTAGTCCTTGACCCTTCACTCCTGTCCTCTCGTTCTACAAGAGTGGGTTCTAAAAATCCTTACTTCTACAAATAGGAGAGTCCCTCAAGGTCTGCCTGTTTCGCTCGTGGTTTGTCTGAACAGTCAGAAATTGAACAGAACGTCTATCTTCAGGACTACGGATCCTAGCAAAGTGTGATCCATACACTTTGATCTCCATGCGCACTGTAGTGATATAAGGTTGACCAAGAATGATTTGTAAGCCGGTCTGTCTCTCACCCAGGGGTACCTCAGATGACTAAGATTACTAGTGCACTTTAATTACAATGATTCAATTATACACATGCTCACTTCACTCAACACTCTGATCCGTATGATCACATCGGTCCCTCTAATAGCGTTCCTGCAACAAGTTCTAATCCCGCTATCGTTTCGGATATTGCGTGAAGGATGTCCAAGAAAACGTGAGGTTCTTGGCTGTGGAGATGTTGTGTGTTGAAACAGAGACAAGACAAAAAAAAACAACCATGAAAACGAACGCTACGATATATAAACTCCAAATGTATGTACACTGCCGGTTCTTTCTCCTAAGAGCACAGAAATGAAAACCAGACCAGAGCAGTATGTAACCTGCTTCAAAAGCCCCTAAAAACAACCCTTGAATCACAACCCTGACCCAAAAACACCGAAGCGTAGCTCAAAGCAAGAGAAACTTCCTTTTGCTAACAAGCAGAGCCACAACAGTATCACGCGATCCAAACCCCAGTCCAAACCACACCCATGTACAAGCTCTTAGCCAAGACTAGCTACCACAAGCTGTATATAGCCAACCAGAACTTTAATGAACTCAAAAGAGCAAAACGCGTAGCGAAGAAACCGAAAAAGGTCTATTTGTGAACTTCCTCCTTTCGCCGAACGGACTTCAGATGTCGATAGGGTCTCCTCCGCCGACTCCGTTAACCCAAGAAACCTTCAGATCCGACTCCCAACAGCCGAGATATCACCGATTTTCGGTCGTAGGTGATCGAACCTTCAAAAACTCCTCCCTGCGGCTTAAAACCGCACACCACGCACAAACGGATCGTCTAAACTGATATCCGTCTTCTGTGGTAAGTAGATCTGGCTACCCTGGACCCAACAAGACTCCAAACAAGCCGTTTGGAGTTCTCCTTGCAAAACCACTCGAGAAATTTGGTCGCAGGTTGTAAAAAACTGACGTAAATCGACTCCCTGTGGCTTAAACTCGCTCACCACACCCAAACCAACAATATAATTCACGTACAGTCTTCTCCTATACGTAGATGAAGACTCCCTGATCGCGTAGGCACCAAGAACGAAGAGCTTGGCTCACCGATCGCGAAGAACAATCCAACCTCAGGTCGCAGGCGAACAAAAATCTGATGTAAGCTCTTCCCTGCTAGCCATTTCACTCAGAACTCCCAAACCGTCCGATAAAACTTCGTATCGTCTTCAATTTCCTGTAGAACTCGTTGTTCTGATCCCGATGGATCCAAGGACAGCAAGTTTGGACTCCGGAACGGTCCAACTCTCCTTCACAGGTAATTGAAAACCTCCAAATCTGCTTCTTGCGTCTCAATTTCTCTTAGTACGCACTCCCCGATCCATCTCTTCCCAAACCGTTTTAACCTGTGCGTAGCTTGCTCAGATCTGAACCCAAACGACGCCTTGCGCGCTTGCATTAGACCTCCAAATCTCTCGAACCGTCTGTTGACAGGTCGCAGACGCAAGCTAGCCCTTAAGCTGCCCCCTTGTCACAGTCTCTGTACGTACGAAGTTCTCTCATTAAAAAATGAAGCAGGCCCCTTGCGTCTTTGATATAGCGCCTGAAGCCTCAAATACCCAGTCAGCAAGTAAACTAGGGCCTAGCTTGATTTTATCTTCTTTCGAGTCACATAACTTCTTCACTAGACGTCCAAACGAAATAAACAAAGTGCCTATGAAAAGCTGACAACGAGCTCTACCCCATTGATGCGATGAAAGTGGAGATCCAAAATTGTGCCAAAAGCCCGTAAGCTGGGGCTTAGCTTGTTTTCTCCATCTTTCGAGTCTTGTAACTCCTCCACTAGGCGTCCAAACGAAGTAGACAAAGTGCCTATGGAGTGCTGACAAAGAGCTCTATCCACTGATGCGATGAAAGCGATGATCTGAAGTTGTGCCAAAAGTCCGAAAGCTGGGGTCTAGCTTGTTTTCTCCATCTTTCGAGTCTTGTAACTTTTCCACTAGGTGTCCAAACGAAGTAGATGAAGTGCCTATGGAAAGCTGACAAGAAGCTCTACCCATCTATGCGATGAAAATGGAGATCTGAAATGATGCCAAAAGTCTGTAACCTAGGGCCTAGCTTGTCTTTCTCATGAGTGTCTTTGGAGCGACAAGCATCGAAGTCTGAATTTCATATAGGAGCCAGTCCACGACACGACACCGCTCTCCACATTGCATCACATAGTACTCAAGGACTCCCAAGGTCTCCAATGCTCACTTTACTTATAGATAGGAAAATGAGAGTGTCTTCCACCCTCTCAACTCTTCCTTATATACTCTACAAGTTCTTACCGTGGTAACTTTCACTAAGTTACGTTACCTCATGATAAGTGCGCAATCCCAAATAGTTAAACTTCTAAAGGCTACTAAGACTTAAGAATAGCACACACATTACTTCTTCTCCTTTACTAAAGTAAGAGATTCTCCTACTTTAGCTTTGGTAAAGTGTTAACTTTCCACGCTATCCAATCGAAAGACGACAACAAACTAATATGTCTTTTGAGGAGCATCTTTAGATCTTTGTGCATGACTTTCCATCATGCATCCAATCAGCGATGGTCAACAAAGTTACATACTTTTGAGAAGCATATTTAGAGCTCCGCACTTGTCACATAGTGTCATAGTGGAACCTCTAATAGTTTCCTCAACTTAGTTATAACTATCTCAACTAGTTATGACTACTTTTGATCACTCTAGATTTAGATCTTCGAACTAGAGTAACCTATAAGATAGTCATACCTAATGAAATTTATATAAGCACATACACAAATAATGGGATACTTGTGGTGTGACATTTATCTCCAGACTTAATTTTCACTCCGTCCTCGGAAGTATCACGTTGATGAAACTTCTTCAGCTTGTCGTGGTTCACTCGGTCGAAGAACGTACTACTCCTTTCTTGAAGATCATAGGTGTTATTACTCCACACTTTGGAGATGATGAAAGACCTTGGTCCAAAATATCGACGTAAGAACTTCTTTTGAACTCGCTTGTGCCTTATAGCATCCCATAACATCACCCACTCACCCTCTTGAAATGGCTGTAATTTCGTTTTGTTCTTCGTCAAGCGCTTGTCATAGCTCTTCTTCTGTTGTAGTTGAGCCATCTCAGCTACAACAGAGTGATATTTCAACCCAAGCTAGGGGGCAGCTTGCCAAGCATAGCCCTAGCTTAGCTCCTGCCCAGCTTGATAAGCTAGGCCGCAGCTTCCTAAACAAATGCAGGCTGAGTGTTTTCTGAAGCTCTGTTTCATCATCTTGAACGTCACGCACTACGACAACGCATGGGTCTATCCCAAAGAGACCAAAGACGAATGATGATCTTAGGAGGCAAGTCTAGAAACAAACTGAAATGCAAGTCTAAGATGTAGGTTTGAGACGTGTGTCCAAGTAGACCGAGACGTGGATCTAGACGCTGATCCGAATCACATAATCTCAGTCTGATACTGAAACACGGTGTCGTGTCGTGGACCGGCTCCTATCTGAAATTCAGACTTCGATGCTTGTCACTCCAAAGACACTCATGAGAAAGACAAGCTAGGTCCTAGCTTATGGGTTTTTGACATCATTTCGGATCTCCATTTTCATCGCATAGATGGGTAGAGCTCCTTGTCAGCTTTCCATAAGCACTTTGTCTACTTCGTTTGGACGCCTAGTGGAGAAGTTACAAGACTTGAAAGATGGAGAAAACAAGCTAGGCTCCAGCTTATGGGTTTTTGGCGCAACTTCGGATCTTCACTTTCATCGCATAGATGGGTAGAGTTCTTTGTCAGCTTTCCATGGGCATCTTGTTTACTTCGTTTGGACGCCTAATGGAGAAGTTATGCGACTCGAAAGAAGACAATATCAAGCTGGGCTCTAGTTTACTTGCTGACTGGGTATTTGAGACTTCAGGCGTTATATCAAAGACGCAAGGGGCATGCTTCATTTATTATTGAGAGAACTTCGTACGTACAGAGACTGTTACAAGGGGGTTGCTTAAGGGGCTTGCTTGTTCCTACGACATGTCGGTGGACGTTTTGGAGAATTGGGAAGTCCAATACACGCGCGCAAGGTGTCATCGGTTCAGATCTGTGCAGGCTACGCACAAGTTAAGACGGTTTGAGAAGAGACGGATCGGGAGATGTGTACTGAGAGAAATTGAGACGCAGGGGAGAGATTTGGAGATTTCAGTTACCTGTGAATGAGAGTTCGACCGTTCGGACCATTCTGGATTCCAAACTTGCTGTCCTTGGATCCATCGGGATCAAAACACCGAGTTCTACATGAAATTGAAGACGATACCAAGTTTCATCGTGCGGTTTAGGAGTTCTGAGTGAAATTGGCTCGCAGGGAAGCGCTTGCATCAAGTTTTTCATCGCCTGCGACCTAAAGTTGGGTTGTTCTTCGCGATCGGTGTGTCAAGCTCTTCGTTCTTGGTGACTACGTGACCAAGGAGTCTTCATCTATGCATAGAAGAAGACAATACGTGGATTGGATTGTTGGTTGGTGTGAGGTGAGCGAGGTTGAGCCGCAGGGAGTCCATTCACGTCAGTTTTTTTGCTACCTGTGACCAAATTTCTTGCGTGGTTTTGCAAGGGGAACTCCAAACGACTTGTTTGGAGTCTCGTTGGGTTCGTGATAGCTAGATCTATCTGCCAGGAAGACGGATATCAATTTAGACGATCCGTTTGTGCAGTGTGTGCGGTTTTAAGCCGCAGGGAGGAGTTATTGGAGGTTCGATCACTTGCGACCGAAAATCGACGATATCTCAGCTGTTGGGAGTCAGATCTAAAGGTTTCTTGGGTTAACGGAGTCAGCGAAGAGACCCTATCGACATCTGAAGTCCGCTCGGCGAAAGGAGGAAGTTCACAGATAGACTTTTTTCGGTTTCTTCGCTACGGGTTTTGCTCTTTTGAGTTCGTTAGAGTTCTGGTTGGCTATATACAGCTTGTGGTAGCTAGCTTTAGCTAAGAACTTGTACATGGATGTGGTTTGGACTTGGGTTTGGATCGCGTGATACTACTGTGGCTCTGTTTGTTAGCAAAGAGAAGTTTCTCTTGCTTTGAGCTGCACTTCGGTGGTTTTGGGTCAGGGTTGTGATTCAGGGGTTGTTTTTAGAGACTTTTGAAGCAGGTAACAGACCGCCCTTGTCTGTTTCTCAGTTCTGTGTTCTTAGGAGAAAGAACCAATAGTGTACATACATTTGGAGTCGGTATATATCGCAGCATTCGTTTTCGTGGCTGTTTTTTCTCTGTCTTGTCTCTGTTTCAGCACACAACATCTCCACAGTCAAGAACCTTGCGTTTTCCTAGACATCCTTCACGCAATATCCGACACGATACGGTGGTGAAGGTCTGGGATGGAGATTTCTTCTGTGTGTGAACTTTGAAGAAGAGATTGGCAGTCATGAGTGGGGATGAGAAAGGTGATGGAGATGGAGCTAGTAGTTCAGGTGGGTTGCCGAAGGTGCAGTTGGATCCGACGACTGCATCGATGTTCCAAGCTTTCACTATGTTCTTACGGCAGCAACAGTCTGACGAGCGGAAGGAAGCTTTGGCAACAAAGGCGTTACAAGCGGTGGTCAACAGGATTGATCAGTTTGATGGGAGAGATGTCTCTAGATATCTGAGGCATTATGTGAAGGAGATGGAGCTGAACCGGGTCTCAGAAGATGAGATGATTGAGACGTTTGAGCTAGCAGCAGCTCCAGAGATTAGAGATCATGTTAAAATGCTAACAAAGCATTTTAACAAGGATTGGGAGACTTTTGCTCGTGCCTTGATGGATGAGTACTTCTTGGAGGACTCTGATCGAGTCACCAAGAAGTCATTCTTGAAGTGGGTTGAGCAACCAAGGAAGGGTTTACAAGCTACTGAGTTGCTCAGAGAGTTTGAGAAGCAGTTTTCACGGTTGACCAAGATGGAGAAGTTGACGTTGCAGTCCAACAAGACAGAGCTATTTCTTCGGGCTGCAGATGAGAAGTTGCAGGAGAAGCTAGAGGAAGACCGGGAGGAGGACGATGGATTGACATGCAGCTGGAAGAAGGTTGAGGAAGCTGTTGGTCTGCTTACCAAGAGGGAGCGGAGACGAGAGAAGGTTCCTGTTAGGAGATTGGCGTCAACACCTACAGTTGTAACACCTATTCCTGTAGTCCGACCAGTGGTTCTTGTTGCTAGACTGGTAGTACCAGTTGCTCCAGTTGTTCAGGCACCTATCGTATCTCTGAAGAAGGATGATTCAAACCTTGAGGAGATTTTGCGTGGAATGCGAGATCTGCAGATCAAGCTCACAAGATTGGAAGAGAAGGGATCTACAAGCAGAGCAAGACCGGTTTAGAAGCAAGGCTGGATCCAGCGGTGTATCTGGTGCGATGGTACTGATCATCCGCGCAGAGACTGCAAGGAGTTCACTGATATTCTGCAGCAAGGAGTGATCTTATGGAAGGATGGGAAGGTAGCGCTGAGGGATACTGGTACACTTCTTCAGACCAACTTTGGTAGAGGAGGGATGAAGAAGTTGGTTGAGGACCACCTATCAGCGCAAGCAGTTGCAATGGTGGAAGCTGGAACTTATGACACAAGGGTTGAGGATCAAGCTGAGAGAGGTTTTAACGGGCAAGTTGAGCCAAGTGGATTGTGGTCATCTGCCATCTCCATGAAACAGAAAGAGAAGATGACACATGAGACGTTGCTAAGAACAGCTGCTACGATCCGGAAGGATATTGGATGGGAGGATCCGATAGAAGCTCTATCGGTGCATGCTTACATCGCCAAGAACCAACACGAAGCGTTGTTGGAAGAGAAGAGAAGGCGAGATTCAGAGGATTCAAGGGAAGGAACTTCTTCAAAGAGATAGACTCAAGGGGAGAAGGTTCGTCAAGAGCTTCAAGATGCAGGAGCTCAAGATCTACCGATGGATGATGCTCCTTCTTCATCGAAAGAGAGAGCAAAGGAGTTTTAGAAGGAGAAGAGTAAGCCGGCTGCATACAAACTACAGTCGGACATCGAGGCTTCAACAGACTTGAAGGGAGTCTTGGAAGATCGCATTTTGAATGCGAAGGTGGAGTTTATCTTGAGAGAAGTGTTGGACATTGCTAAGCGTGAGTTTCATGATGTCATCATCGATGTCATCAAACGGAAGCGACAGATCAAGGGTGAGACTGATTTATCGCATGCCTTGGATACTAGGATGTCTGTGGATGAAGAGAGAGAGCTTGCAAAATGCAGTGTTTATTCTCCAGAGGAAGAAAGAGACCGAAGACACATGGTGCATTTTGAGGATGAAGAGGAGGATGGAAAGCAGAGCTCAAGTCATTACAGCCACAGTCACTGGGCTCGAGCTACAACGGAGACGTTGGTGAGAATCAGAGACTTGGATGAGCCGATGGTTGCTCTGATCGATCATGGATCAGAAATCAACATCATGTCGAAGGAGCTGTAGAAGAGGAAGAAGTGGCCGATCGACACAGAGCATGGGTGGGTCATAAGAGCAGCCAACAACACAAGAGGAGACTTGTATGGAGCTTGTCTAGACATCAGAGTGCGCGTAGGTGATGTTGCTATCGACCAAAACTTCTTTGTTCAAGAAGCAACATCATACCCGCTCATTCTTGGTCAACCTTTCATCATAGCGACTCGGATGGAAACAAAGGTACTGGATGACGGATCTGCTTATGCTAGGATCCGAAGTCAAGATGGGAAGAGAGCGGTGCAGTTCTTGACTATACCGTCCAATCACGAGCGCAACCGAGATCGTTTTGAGGGAGAAACCGCTTCCAAGGGTGAGTGAAAAGTTCAAGGATTTTCGTTGAGTACCACTATAGAGCGAGATTGTGGTGGTGCGCAAGAGAAGGTACTCTCGCTTGATGGAGATAGTGCCTTTTGTACAGGGTTTGTTGGATTTTCAGAGGGTGGGATTGCTATCTACAAGAAGGTAGAAGAGCTGAGGAGAAAAGAACAAAAACATTTGCGTGATGTTGAGTTGATGATGAAAGAGTTGGGTGAGCTAGAAAGAGATGAATGGATTTCTGGTGTTTATGAAGAGGATGGGTTGGAGGATCCTTTGCGAGAGATCATGTCTATTGGATCGGAGGATATGGATAAAGTTGTGCAGATTCATTCAAGGGAGGTCTATTCGGTAATCGAATCATTCTGTGCACCAGAGGTTCGAGTTGAGACAAGGTACAAGACAATGGATAGGAAGATAAAGCCAATTGCTGGTCCTTTGCCAGAAGACACTAACCAACAGATGGATCGAGCTTCAAGAGAAAAGAGTTTGAGAGATCCTGCAATGATAAGACACAAGTTCACGGAGAAGACCTTTGAAGAGCTGAAGATTGGATCTGATGGGTCTCTTCTACCAAAAGAGAGGATGTGCTTCAAGGAGATGCTTTCACGACATGAGAAAGCATTTGTCTTTGAGCCACATGAGATTGGGTGTGTAGACCCGTACGTTGTTACCCCGATGGTTATCTTCACGGTATCGCATGTGTCATGGAACCTGAGACCAATTCCAGTACCGTGGGCACACTTGCCCAAACTAGTGGAGTTGCTGAAGGAGAAGATGCGGATGAAGATCTTGGAGCCGTCGTTTGCACCGTATTCGAGCAGATGGTTTACAATGTCTAAGAAGAATGGTTCATCCAAGACATGCACCGGTGAACGCAATAACAATCAGAAATGTTGGGGTGGGACCGATTGTGGAGGAGTTTGCAAAAGCGTTTACAGGAAGAGCGATTTACTCGATGGGAGATCTTTACTCAAGGTATGATCAGTTTCAATTAGCGGAGGAGAGCAGAAGCTTCACGACAATGAGAACACCTTTGGGGTTGGTTAGGATGTGTACCTTATCACAGGGAGCTACCAACTCGGTAGCACACATGATGAACGAGATGAATCGAGTTCTAAGGGACTTCATCTCTGAAAAGACGATGCCGTTCTTGGATGACATCCTCATCAAAGGATGTGTGGAAGATGAGAAGGATGAAGCATTAGATCAGAAAGGGTGTCGGCGATACGTCACTGATCACATTGCAGATTGTGAGAAGATCTTATCTCGACTTGAGGAAGTTCATATTACGTTGTCAGGTGCGAAGTCTACATTTGGGATTAGAGAGGTTTTGATCGTTGGTCATTTGTGTGGATCGTTTGGTCGAAAGCCAGATCGTGGATGCGGTTGCAAGGATGAAGGAGGTTTGCAACTCGCTGACAGAAGTAAGAAGATTTTTTGGTGCTTGTGTATTCTATCACATTTGGATTCCTCATTATGCGCATGTGACGGATCCGTTGTATGGATTGTTGCGTAAGGGTCATAAGTTCAGATGGGAGGAAGAGCATACTGATGCGATAAGAAAGTTGAAGTCTTTACTATCGTCTCCTCCAGTTCTGGGAAGGATTGATTACAAGGATAGATTGTTTTAGACTCTCAAGTCCTAAAACTTTCATTTTGGTCAAAAAAGATCCAATTGCTGATGAGCAAGATGGAGTTTGTGCATGAAGAAGTACAGGAGAGAGCAGCTGGAGGTGTGTCTGATGTCGGGCACTATCTTGCTGATGCGTCCGGGTGAGACGAAATCATTTTTTCACCACCAGAAACTTTGAATGTGATTTCGGAGACCTAGACGATTTTTTCTCGCTGAAATCTGTCGATCAGTCCTTTAAGGCTGTCTTGTTCAGAAGGTGCGAATTGTGTTCTCGGTCAAGTTTCAGTCAATTTGAAGGTTTCCAGCGGCTCTGATACCATGTAGAAAGATCGATACTTCGAAGACACTCCAAGAAGAGAGAGCGAGTAGACAAGGAAAGTAAAATAGGAATGAGATGAGAGAGGCTTTGTCTCTCTCTGTATATATAGTGGAGGTGAGTACAAAAGAAACTCTAATGGTAAGTTAGCACTCTAACTAACTCTAACAACCCTAACCACTCCGGCTAATGTTAGCCGTCGAGATCGGGACTATATCAACAATATTCCTCTAAGAAAATAGTTCTTAGAAGAGCTCACATTATCACTCTTAAGAAAAGCTCCTTGTTTTCCTTACCGTCACTCTGGGTTTCTCCTTCTTGCAGAAAATATCCAAGGTATGGACTATTCACAAGGAATCAGTTCCTCTTTACGGTTTTTAACAAGAACTACAGAGTAGGCAGGAAGGTAAGTATTGAATACTGTAAGGGCTTACCTATTTCAGCTCAGAACGTAGGAGTTTCTCTAAGAATTCTATCCTTGGGGCAATCAGTCTTTTGTAGGTACTCACGGGATCCCTTTGAAATCGTGCCCTTCTTCTCACGGTTGACTTCATTGAAAAAAAAAGGAAATTTTGTATAAGAAGGAAGTATTCAATGTAAATTAGCTCTCCTTCCTTCGGATCATTCAGTAAAGATGTAGGTACTGCTCAGGTCCTTTACGTTCTCTTGGCAGACTCTTATTAAACAGTCATTTTCTTTTTCAGAATTTAGGAAATAAGCTATAGGGCCTAGGTGCAAAGCTGGAAGAACAGCAATTCCCTTCTCTTTGTTTTCGTGATGTTCTGAAGATAAGAAAAATTAAAACTGAGAAACAGAAGAAGTAAAGAAAATCAGTTCCTTTCTATTTCCCTCAGAAGCACAAAAGTAGGAGTTGTGTCCGTAGGGAGAAAAAGTAATGAATAGCTCGTAATGCAGTCTTGTCTCTAAATCGGTTGAGGTTACTCAGAAGGAACACAGTATGTGGGGAAGTCGTGGCCCTTGGTAGACTAGAAGTATTTAAACAGGAATTTGATAAATCATCCTTCTTGGTTCTCTCGTCCAGAGATTCGAATCAACAGTCCACTACCCCTGTTCACCCAAGAACACAATAGCGAGGGAATTTCTGTAGATATTCTTCATTCTCCCTCCCCTGGTCGACTCGAAGAGATTCCCTGAAAGCTAACTCTCAACGAGTTAGACACAAGATACGAAGACATGGGACATGGGATTCTAGAGAATCAGCCTCATGTCCATGAGTAACTACTCGTCCGCCCGCTCAGCGCTTCTGAGTAAATATATATTCGGTTCCATTTGAGTCAAATTCTCCTAAAAAATATCTTCCTCCCAAATTGCCGAAGGTCTATGAACATATACCGCAGCAGTTTCTTCCTAAATCGCCAAAGCCACAACTGATCTTCTCAAGGTTCAATTCATGTCACCCCCATCTCTTTTCTTGAAGGGACCTCACGATCAACTGGCGATACTAGCTACAAAAAATGGTGCGTTCATGAAGATCCTCCGGATACTGACGTGCTGATCCCAACCTTCCACCGCCATCTCTTTTCTTCGATTTCTAAAAGCTAGCACCCTGTCCCTATCACTCTTCAAGAAATTCTTAGTATAGCTCGCGCAATGTCTCCCTTCCGCAGAATATCCTTACGTCGATCTCTTATCGAAGGAAGTACTACATTGATTTCAAAAAGCTCAAATAGATAGCTATGGTAGAACGCGAAATCTTGTAAGCACCGAGAGAGGAAATGAAACGATAGACAGTACCTCCATGGGTTCTCCCTTCAGAAATGAGGTCTGTGTCCTATTGCCACATGGCAGGCATGGCCTTCTCCAACTCTTGGTCTAGCTACTGACTTACTCCATTTTGGTGGCTCAGTTGTCTTTCCGTTCACTAGCCTCCATTAGCATGTAATTATCGTGAATCTCCTTCCTCCTCCTATTTAGTCATCCATATGGTAAGTAGGCATTATGGAAATAGATATCAAGGGAGCATCTCCATGTAGTAGGCAATCTACATACACTCCTTCTCTCACAATAGTTTCAGAGCACCTCCTCCATAAAATATCACCTTCATAAAAAAATACTTCCTTCAGAAAATATCTTCCTCCATCGAGAGATGGAGGAGGGTATTTTCTGCGTAAGTTAATGTATTCATGAGTATAGCTTACCGGACTTTTACCTTCTGAAGTGCTGCAAGCGAGTCAAGATTTATGATTTATCTCTTCATGTTTCCAAGCATGAACTAACAGATAATTTTTATAAAATATTTTAATTATTTATATTTATTTAGTATATATATTTATTTAATATATATGTATATTACTGATAACATTAAACGAGCAAAAGTTCCCAGTAGTTCATCTAGCATGCATATTCTCTTCATGGTCAAATAGCCCATGTTCCCTCGGTTGTACTCAAGTGCAAGTGGCTTCGGTTCGCTCGGCTTCCTCTTTTCTTTGGTTGAGCCACATATCTTAAGCCTATACCCTTAGATAAAAGAAAGGAGTTGGTGGGCTACCCCGCCTAAACTTCTACCTGGTACCCTGGAGAAAGATTTACCTCGTTGCCAAGAACCTCTCCATAGAAAGTGACATACAGGGTTCTGTCTTATGTTGTTATCTCTGCATGTATTTCAGCTCTGGATATAGGTGTATGTACCATTCCTTTCTACTTACCACTGAAGGAGGATTTTTCCTTAATGAAGGCCTAAGGACATAGTTACCAAGAACTAGTGTATTCGTATTGGTCTATCCTCCCAAGTTCGTGAGTAAGATTTCTTCTAGGGGTATATCATATATGGCATGTATGGTAATTCTCTAAACAATAAGCCACTTAGTAATAACTAAAAAATTACTTTAGAGGGCAATTTCTCTTGGGAAACAGAATAGATCGGTATTATGATACTTTGGTTATCTTTTATACACATGAATATTTCTTGGTGTTCTACATGGACCAATGAAGAGTTGCAAGAGTGGTGGAAGTTGATAAAGAATTGATCCTAGCTTAGGATCTCCCACTTTCAAATCATTTCTTTTCAAGCTTCATTGTATCCATTGCGACCACTTCCGATGTGGTTGGTTTACTTCTAAAGAGATAACTTCATGACTAGCGTGATGAATCGTATACTCTGATGATCCCGTGATCGTTACATAACAAAGAGACTTCTAAGCAATCTAACCGTGAGGGTTTATAGTAACGAATCTGATAGAGGAATATTACAATCTAATGATAACATCTTAGTATCTTTTTGCTGTACTTTTTATCACGACTTTGTATTAAGTGTTGTACGTTATGTTTCATTATTATATCTACTTGTCTTTCAAGGGGTGATTCTCTTGTGTTCGCATTTTTGAGTTCTGAATATTTGAGTTAAGCTTTTAAGTGTTCAAAGGTCTTCCGTTGGAGGAAGTCAAGAGATGCACTAGAAAGCCCACGAGCAGAAATGCAATACGGACAGAAGAATTGATTGATTTGAGATTACGAGAGAGAATCTATGATCGTCCAAAGTCAGAGGGTTAAATTGATATCTTGTGCCACATTTTGAGTGCTATCTACGTGAGATTTTTCAGCTTTGCTAAGTGACTTGGAGAGTTGACAACGTGTCTGAGGGATGTCACAATCCATCTAGTACAAAATCATGTGGAACATAATAAAGCTCCAAAAATATATTTTTAGGAAAAATTAGTTAACATTGTATAAGAAATAAAGAGTATAAAATTTAAAACCAAAAGAATTACTGAATCAAGGTATAGAAAAAGTACCTAAAAGTTAATGGAAATAAAAATAAGAAACTATAAAATCATGACTATAAATTAAAGAGACAGAAGATGACTTTATCCTTGACATAACCTCGAGGAATGTCTTTTAATCAAACGTTACCATCTCTTACTTGTAATATGAAGATAACAATCTAACCTTGTTGATGCAAAGGATGGAATATTTTCCAGAATTCCATCGTCGGTGTTGTAGACTTTTGATCGAGAAGAATTAGTTGTATGTGTTATTAAAGTAGGAAAGATTTTTTGCGAGCGGGTCTTTGTACTACTCGGTGTTGTGATGAAACTTTATTATTACATACTTAGGTTAACTTCCTCTTACAGTTCCGAGCTGATTCATGTCAAAAACATAAAAGAAAAAATTAATTTATTGTGTACCGAGCATTAGCTCAAAGAGTACCAGTTGCGGTTCTCACTCTTCCAATCACGGTTCGACTCCGTTCCTCTTTCCAAGAGGTTTCAACGTCTGGATTTCGTGCTTGGAAATTGGATACGTTGTTATACACCGTTCGATCAGATTTAGGAGAATTCCAGTGCTGATTTCTCATCAGCAAAAATGCTCTGTTGTCTTCACACTTGGATAATGTTGTGATATTTATCTTTTTGTTAGATATATATTTCACTCTGATCTCAAGATAGTGAAATCCATGTTAAAAAAATTTAGATTCTTAAACTTGTCTCTCTTTTCAGGTTTTTGTGTATCTTTTAGTTGATTCTATGTTTATCATCTATCATTCGATCTTCACTTTAAAAATAAAATTTATCGTTACTCACTTCGCTATTTCTTTCGTCAAGAGCAGGTGAAAATCTGTACAATCCCTAGAGGCCAGCGTAGGTTGTAGAGATACCGTATGTATAGCATAGCACGTAGGCTAGCCGTAGATGACCGAAAGATTATATTTTATTTGGTGGGACCAAGCACGTCAGACAAAAGGTGGGCTCACTTTGAATGTCCACCCACAATGCCTTCATTGCCGCAGCCGCTCGCAAACCCCACCACGAATGGAGCGGGACCCGAAGTCCATCAAGAGGTCGCGAGATGGGTGAAAAGACTACTGTAGACGAAACCATAGTCCAGCTTTTCCTCCTCAAGACCCAGTGTCAAGTCGCCAGAGCCTGGAAAAGACGGGGTTACCTACACAACAATTCTACTGCAGGAAAGATACAGTAGGTTCGAGGACCTAAGGCCTACAGTGGGAGGGGTGAATGTACTGCGTCGAGGTAAACGACTCGGTAGGGTCCAAACGGTACTGTAGTAGTCTCACGTCAGAAATTTACTGCCAGTGCTTGACAACACAACGAGAATAAGCTTCTACGAGTACTCAAAATAGTAACCTTGCATGAGGTGTGGATAAGTGATGTCATATGATCCACGGCCTGTCTATAAAGTCACTTCACTTTGCTCTTATCCCATCCGATCGGATCAAGAAGAGTGAAGATTCTTCGGTGCTCGCTCTTTAAACTCCTTTATGCAGAAATTGGCTCCCTCACACCCTTGAAACGACAGTACCGCTCCCTCGCATCCAAGTGAGAAAAATGCATTCCCACACTTGTGACCGAGCATTACCTGTAAGTCTATCGGTCTGATATCGATTCTCGATTATTAAGTTTCTATCGTGAAAATATGATATTGATATATATATATTATAGTCAGATTAGTAAAAAGACGTCTGAGCGTCGTGTATCGCAACCAGACACATTCAAAAATAATCCCGCTCTCAACTTCGTTGTGCTATGCCTTGTGTGATTCAAACATTGTGCATGGTCTTATTACTCTCACTCACTGTGTACAGTTCTGCAGTCAGATACAACAGTGCTCTTACACGCCGAGTACTCTATCATTCACAAACACTTTACAAAGACAGCACCATTTTGGACAAGACGTCGATGGGAAAGTGTGAGCAAGACATTTTCGTCCCTGGGGTGCGAGTGAGTTGTATTGTCATTTCAAAGGTGTGAGGGAGCACATTTCTGCTCCTTTATGGCAGACACCACCCACACATTCATTCAGTGTTCTGCTGAGTTTGAAGTCCAAATGAAGTTACCGCTGATTGTAGTAGCAGCAAGAAAATGCTCCATAGCAAAGCTTCAGCTTGGATATGATGATGCTGAAGATAGGAACAATCACCTCGGGGTCCCATGGCGGCATCAAGTATCGGTAGCTTATGATGTCCTTGGAATTTCTGTTGCATCCCTTTTGAGATATAGATATAGAGAGAGAGAGAGAGTTTGCGGTGGCTATACGGTAGTCCTTGAAAATTACCGATTTTACGGGCTGACCGGACTACCCTTCACGCCGCGGCTTACGCTCCCGTATCGGCGACTGACAGTGCACTCCGAACCACAGCAATATGTTTTACTTTCCGTCATTGCTAAAAGTACGTCGAGTAGAGGTTTACTGCCACACTTCACCCCGAGTTCCACACTTCATGGATGAAAAGTTAACGTCCTACAGTCAACCGCTGTTACATTCTCGCACTTGGTGACTTGATATTTTATGACTATAATCTGTTGTGATTCTGAATTTGTAATTATGATATAGAAAGATAATTAAGAATACGATTACATGTATATAGACATTATAATTACAAATTCAAGAATATAAATATAAAAAGTAAATAAGCTGGAAGACTATGAAAAAGTGAAACTCGTCGATGAATTCATGTTGATAGTGGTTCAATTAATAATCTTAATTTGTTTCGCGAAGAGAAACGGAACGAAGAACGTTCGTGTGAAATGAAATTTCTCTATTATGATCATATGATAGATATATTAAAAATGAAAAATAATTCATTTAAATAGTTTTGTTCTCTTCACTTTGTTTTTGTATTTTCTTCACAGAAAGTATGCTTATATAACACATGATGTGACTTATAACGAGAGGCATTTACAAAGAAACGATCGGTACTCATGAAGTGTGACTATAACGGAGATTGACTGCAGCAAGAATGTGAGACCACGCCAACTTGACTGTAGAGTTATGTTTTGTTCCCGGTAATCTTTACAGGCTAACTGCCAGAAAGCACAGTCGCGTGCTTTTTCTGAATACCCCGTTGGGGCTGACAGTTCCATTTCACGCTTTTACGCCCGTAAAATCATAGAAGACTGACATGCTCCAACCGGTTGTTGCGGCTGGACCTGGGAAGATGAGAGCGCGTTTGCCGAAGCTAGCGGCTAGCCATACGGTGGTCCTTGAAAATTACCTATTCAGAAGGTTCAGCCGATTTGAATCCTGGAAAGGGTTCATCGACGGAGGAACGCAAGTGGCATACAAGACGGCAAGTCAGTGTTGCCTATATGAGCAGTCCAGCCCTAATGACTCGAAGGCGCCGCGCTCTCTTTCAACAATGCAACAAAAGGCCAAAAGACTCGAAAGCCATAGACTCGAAATTGCGAAAGGCAACTTTCGAGTCTATGCGAAGTTTTCTCTCAGAAAGGAGCATGCAAATGGAAATCAGTATACGCTTTGGAGCGCATCATTTGATGTACAGTAGTTTGATGATGGACTTTGATCTCTTCTGGATGCTCCACCACTAGAAGACGACCTTCCGCAATCACGGTGGAGCAAATAATGTGGGCGTATGGTCAAGTGCTTGAGTGTTTCTATAAGGTCTTTGTTCATTGACCTGTAAGACTACTGTAGTTTTACAATCCTTCTACTTGGTAATTTCATCCCGCATTTTCTGGAGTTGCTTTTCGCCTTTTCCAAACGGCTGTAGAGATAAAGAGAGTGCATTGTGAATCCCAAAGCTTAATCTATAAGAAGAGATGGATTATGCTTGAGACTTTTTACTTACTAAAACCACGATACAGAGATCTTGTCAGTTCAGCACTCACACTCGTGTTGACCAGTTCTCCTCTCAATGTCCGTCATTTATTTAGTGGCCGAGGAAGCGAGGAGGGCAGAACAGACAGACAAGCAAAACCCGTCAATTTTTCCTGTTGCTGAAAAAATAACACTGAAAGTGAACAGACAAGACTGTCCTGGTTACGTTCAATGTATTAATACAGAAATTTGAAGTCTAACCAAGCCGGCGTGTATTCTTCTCACTTAAAACGTTCGAGGATAATGGGGAATCATAATATCTGCAGCGCTCTTTCTCTCTTGTTCTTCTCTTCAGTTTCCACTTGACCTCGACACTGTCAACTTTGTGATCACCCCAACCCTACAGCTGTGGCACAGTTTCGCAAATCAATGCGCAGTTAATTACCAGTGCGTGCGAGAGAAAGCTGCCCGCTATTTCCTAAATCTCAAGAGAAGGCGATTGCGATTTTTTCTAAGGCAGTGGACCCGTAGAGCTCCAAGAACCCTAAGACTGCGGCCGCTCTTAGGGTTCTGCGGCCGCAGCGTCAAAATGAACACTGCAGGGATTGAACCCAAGACCTCCCCACTCTATTTCCGAGCTCTCACCACCACGCTGCCACGAGAAGATGATAGACTCCTCTCCCGCACAGTAATAAAGCCTTGCCACTTGATCTCTACATCTCCTGCCCGAATTTGTCCCTCGCCTACCCGGATTCGAGCGTGCTGCCTTTAAACTCACACGAGAAGCGCTGCATTCATTTCCGCCATTGTGCCACAGCTGTAGGCTTGGGGTGATAAAACAGGATTTGAAAGATGATTCTCTCAACAAGGTCAAATGCTTATGATGGATGGCAATTATGGAAAAGCTTGCCCTTGACCCAGAGATGAGTTTGGTGCTCACGTTAACGAGTGAAACAGTCTTTATCGGAAGTTCGTCCGACATCCTAGGAGTGTGGGCTTAGTGGGCTCTTACTGGAATCAGCACGATTGCACTCCTTCGCTCATGGCATTCAGAATCTCTTTACGCAGGTGTATATACAAGACTTCCAAGGACTTGAAGACTCCCTCTTTATGCAGGTGCACCTCGAACTACTGGAACGAGCGTCCGGCAGAAATCCACCCTTCTTCAGGAAAAACTTCTTTACTAGTCGCGTGGCTGGCTATTCCTACTCCCACATGGCCATCCGTAACTTCACTGGTGCCAGAGGACGAGTCTCTTTTGTTTGGGGAGACAAAATTCTCAGTGCTGAACTTTCTGTATTTTTTTGAATGATCCAGCTCGGGACGATTGCAGTGGATCCAGATTGGATGCTCCAAGCAACTTACCGTCAATACAAAGAGACTGACGACCAGCTGCTACCAACAAACAGCCAGCTTGTAACATCCTCTCGAGAAAGAGAATCCACCTCTTCTGTTCACTCTTCAAGGATGCAACGACTACAATGATCCATATTAGTGCGTCCATCCTGCATAGGTCTGAAGTGACTTACCTCACGAAGAGTGTGTCTTGTTTGCTAAAAAGGATTGCGCAGGACGCACGCAGCTAGAGTATCCACCGAGATGAGACCAAGGAAAATGTATACTTGAAGACCAATCGAGGAATGAACGATTATGAAAGACACGCAACTTGTATGCACAACCACCATTCTGCATAAATGCCAGAGAGGGAGAGAGTGTGTGTTTGGATACAGGATAAGAGATCTATGCGATGACAATGACGGCGAATAATATATACCACACAACTACGATAGTGCACACTCGAGTCGCGTGCATCTCCAGAAATCTGAATAGGATGATTTGAAAAGAATGTGTGTATCTTGAAGCCGAAGGGATCCATGCGATACACTGAAGAGAAGATCCACGCACCTAGTACTTGCCGAATACAATCTGTGGTTGTGTGAATCCTCCTTCAGTCACTAATTTCGTGATTGACTAGAGAGAGAGAGAGAGAGAGTAAGTAGGGAAGCTGTGCCACTAAGACTGCACAAGCGCAAGTGACATCGCTTATTCATCCAGGGAACCTTTGTTTCGGACTCGTGGACAAGGGCATCCATCACTTGGACTCCTCGCCATTGCCTGGCAGCATTAGTGATATGTGGGATGTGGGATAATGTGCAAAAGGCGTACAGGTTAGGAACCCACAGCACTACTGTGGCAGCACTACTGTGGGGAGAAAAGTGCAAAGAAGAAGCACACCGCGAGGGGTGGCAACAGAATCGCAAGCCTCAGAAGGCTATGGTGGGGATGGGAAGTCCGAACCAGATCCGGCCCCAGGTGCCAGAGAAGTGGCATCCATCTTGTAAACTTGTGTTTCCGAGCGAGGGACTCTCCTGTTAGAGAACCGAACGAAGTGAATACTCTTTCCTGTAGAATACGTATCAGTAAAGGATCAGTCGACTCATAATCTCCCAAGAGGGTTGTTATATACTCTAACATATGGACAAGAGGTTAGTCACTAGTCAGTAATTAGTTATAGAGATGTGACTAAGGATAATATATTAGAGATGACTATAGAGATGACTGAACTTAGATATGATTGAGGTTAATATACTAGACATTATCTTTAACACCTCCTCTTAATGTCAGTGGTACTGAATATACACCAAGTTCAAGTCTCAATTTTTGAAACCTGTCTGAAGACAAAGACTTGGTGAATATACCAGCAGTTTGATCATCAGTTGTTACCCACTGAGTAACAACCTCTCCTGAAATTATTTTTTCTCTAATGAAGTGGACTTGCACTTCAATGTGCTTTGTTCTAGCATGATGCACTGGATTTTTCGTCGATGCTATTGCACTCATGCTATCAGTCCAGAACACTGTCGGAGTTTCTTAGTTCACACTTACATTCTCCAACATCCATCTTAGCCAAATGGCTTCTCGTGCTGCATTACACAGGCCACGATATTCTGCTTCAGAGGAAGATAAAGCAAGAGGTGGTAGGTCAGAAAGATGATGTTGTGAATTTTGAGATGAAGGAGGGACCTCTAAAAACACTACATCTCGACTGATAATGATCTTTCTTGCAGCACTCAAGAGCCTTATCTTTTTTCTCTTGCTCCAAAAATTGCTCCAAAAGTTAGATGATAGATCTCAGATCTATCATCAAACTTTTGGAGTAATTTTTGGGGAGTTCTAGCATATGCTTTACAGTCAAAAGTTTAAAGGTTAGAGAGGTCTAGTTTCTTCCCAGTGAAAGCTTCGAATGGAGTTTTGTTGTTCACAGCATTTGTTGAATTTCTATTCATAAAGTAAAATAGCAGTATTCACAGCTTCCGCCCAAAGATCTTTTGGAAGATCTTGCTCAAGGAGAAGACTTCTTGTCATATCTGCGACAGTTTTGTTCTTCCGTTCAACCACTCCATTTTGCTGAGGAGTGTAAGCCGTAGTCAACTGCAGTAGTATCTCCTTCTCAGCAAAATATTGGTCAGCAGCTTTGGAAGTGAACTCTTCTCCTCTATCACTTTGCAGACTCTTCACTAGCTGTCCAGTTTGTCGTTCTACCATGTTAACAAGCTGTTGAAGATGTGAAAGTGCTTCAGACTTTCTTAACAAGAAAAAACCCAAATATAAATAACCAGCATGAAGTACTTAGAACCTCCAAGCGAAATAGTCTCAGTAGGTCTACAGAGATCTGTATGTAACAGCTGAAGGATTTATGTTGCTCGTGTTGTGATAGATTTGAAGAATTTCCTTCGAGTCTGCTTAGATTTGAGACAAACTTCACACGGGGTGTTAACAGGGAAGAGTTTGGAAACACCAAGGGCCAAGTCCTCATGGAACAACTTCTGCATTTTCTGATAATATAAGTGTCCAAGTCGAAGATGTCATAATTGACTCGTATCTGTTACAGCAGCTAGAACTGGAGCAACCAAAGGTAAAGCTTGTAGTTCATACAAGTGGTCAACCTTCAGCCATGTGGCTATCACAGATCCTTGGTCGAGAATAGAACATCCTTGTGCATCAAATGAGAGTTGAAATCCATTTGCAACAAGTTTACCAACATTTAACAGATTGTGCACTACACCAAGTACAAACCAAACACCTCGAATGGTTCGGATCTGACATGAAGGAAGTTTGATACGGATGTTACCTTCCCCCTTGACTTGATATTCTTTATCATCACCAAGTCGTATCTCTGATCCATACAGAGGATGAAAATCTTAAAACCACTCCTTTTTTTATGTGATGTGGTTCGATGCTCTAGAATTAATCCACCATTGTTGATCATCAACATCTGTATACATGGCAGTGAAGAAAAGCTTCTCGTCATGATCAGATGTCTGTACGAAGTTATCTCTGTTGGTGTTTGAACGTTGTTCAAATGCTTTCTTCCGGTACTCGTAGACGAAGTGACCACGTTTCTTAC
The DNA here is from genome assembly GCA_036924285.1 of Asterella californica. Lineage (NCBI taxonomy): Eukaryota > Viridiplantae > Streptophyta > Marchantiopsida > Marchantiales > Aytoniaceae > Asterella > Asterella californica. The sequence goes on along the minus strand of JAYKYS010000010.1, from coordinate 17,775,586 downwards.
AGTAGTTGTAATTCTCAGATTTTTGTTTGTTGGAGTTGTTGAACTTGCCCTCTGAGTCACGTTTAGAACTTCCTCGCTTGTTGTCTCAATGCTCCTTGTGTTTAGATTGTAAATGTTGATGTCTACCACGTTTCTTATCTCTCCTCTTGGAGAAGAAAGCAGCATCAGTGGCAGTTGCTTGAGTGGACTTAGTCTCGATGTTCATAGCTTCTTGCAAAGCTAGTGTCTGTAGTTCTTTGAATGTGACAGGCTCTTTGCATACATCCACAAGTTTGATAAAATGCTATTGATCATGAAGCAAGTTATCACTAACGTTAGACACGATAGAGTATAAAATAGCTGAGAAAAAACCAGAACTCCCCAAAGTGGTTGTGGAGGTGGAAGTATTGTCTATATTGTAATCTTTTGCAATCTCGTCCGACACAACCAAAATCTCAAAAATGCCAAATTCGATTGTTAAGGCCTTCAAAAATGCAGTCAAAGTTCCTTTGACCAAGAGTTTACCAAAGTGTAACTTCTTTATACGATCTCTGTTTGGGTCAAAAGTTGAACCCTTGGAAAGCTCCTTCCGAAAGACAGAGCCTTTCTTAGGTCATATGAACTCTCAGAATTGTCTAATTTGATCTCCTTCTCCTCCAATAATGCAGTCAAAGGTATTTTGATCGGAAAATTTCATCTTCTTTCTCTCTTTTCTGTTAAGGTGGTGTGCTCACTCTATGTTTTTTTCGCTCTCCGGTTCCGAAATCTCCTTGCTAATGCTCTATAGAACCTGAGCTCTGATACCATGTTAGAGAACTAAACGAAGTGAATACTCTCTCATGTAGAAGAAATATCAGTAAAGGGATCAGTCGACTCATCATCTCCCAAGAGGGGGTTGTTATATACTCTAACCTATGGACAAGAGATTAGTCACTAGTCAGTCATTAGTCATAGAGATGTGACTAAAGATAATATATTAGAGATGACTATAGAGGTGACTATAGAGGTGACTGAACTTAGATGTGACTGAGGTTAATATACTAGACATTATCTTTAACATCTTCGAGCTCAAGCACGTTAACTAGAACGAGCATTATCAGTAGAAATTTGCTTTATCACACCCCTAATACGATTGTATTCCCTTGATAACAATTTTGGTTTGCTACCGAAAGAAAACCACATTTCACTACACTCGACCGTGACTAAATACATCTATAATTCAATCTTTTCCATGTCATATATCATTTCACTATCCTCTATCGTGACTAAATATATTTGTCATTTAATCGTTTTAACAATAAAGTACACTTCAGACAATACATGCTCGAAAAGCTAATATGTGTTATTTATCATGTCATTAATATGACAAAGTTATTGATTTCACAATCGATAATCATTCAAGGGTGTGATCAAGCACAACAAACTTACTGGAGGTGTGATCAAGCAAATCTCTAGATTACATCATAACTAAGTAATGTATGGTGTATTGTCTCAGCCACAGAAGTTGCTTGACCGATTTCATGAGCATTTACACACTATGCATACTTTCTTCACAAGATTATGGCTACATTTTTTAACCATATAATAAGACAAGTAGATGGAGTTCCTTATATGCAAACACAAACGTCTCGATGCTTGGGGTCAAGATGAGCCATTCGACCCTAGGGTTTGAGAAGCAGTGAGATCACTTGCACTCCATAGTCTCTTGATTCTATCGTATGACTAGTGATGGTGCACTTGAAGATTCACAACAGACATTCGTACGGTATTTATCCGTTTATTCATTCATACACAATTCACAAATTTCCTCCAAAATTGTAAAATTTTTTTTATACCAAATCCCTTACACAGTTGATTGATCCATCGAGGAATATGATCTTCAAATGCAGTGTCCTTTATATATTATTCGCAAAGCAATTCACACATAGATCATTATGATTCGGTCAAAAACTATCTTAAATTCTTAATTACTTGATGTATTTGGTCAATTGTTGACCGGATACATATCAAAGTTCAACCTATACACAGTCAGGAAGTATCCTGAATCTAATCTGATAGAATTAAAGCCAACGAGCTAATGTTCATTACAGCCTCATCCGCCTGTAGCCAGGAGCGTGAGACGAATCCTCCTGCCGGGAGGTCTCAGTCCGTGCAAAGGCAGACGCATTCGGTGGCAGAAAGCTCCATGGCAAAAAAATGAAATCATAAAAAATGATATCACGGTATTAACTCACTTTTTGCTTCAACAAAAAAAATCACAAAAGATGACGTCGCTAGCCCACTTCTTGCTTCGAGAAAAAAATAAAATACCGATAGAATTAATACACTTAACTAATTCCGGTTACTTCCCTTATACTATCTTTACCTAGTATTTGGTACTTCGTCATGGCGAGAGGACTTTTGCAGACATGAGTGATGGTTAGTAGAATAAATAAGCATCTCCAACGGACTTGTACAGTGAATTTCGTTTCTCTTATCGGAAAATGTGTAAATGTTATCAAAATTATTATATAAATTTATATTATGAAAAATTAAATAAATTTCATAAATGATATATGTTAACCCTCTTGGAGTAGCCAACTCAGTAAGATATAACCCATAAGTGGAGTCAGAACTGATGCGTTGCTGGGAAGATAAAACCGGAGACCCTAATTCTCAGATTGTACAATTTTACAAAGACATTAATATATATTCTAACCCTCCCCGCCAGAAAGGTTATAACATATATTAAACCCCATGTACACTTCGAAGTGTACATGAGGTGAATAAATATCATCCTTAATATAATGTACCAAAGTATATCTGGTCCAGACTCCATCCAAATATTATGGTTCAACGCCGCTGCACTATACATGATCACATGGTAGTAGCATAGAATTCTTTGAAGTAAATGAAAAAGACGAAAATGATATTTAGTGAGATCCCCTGACTATTCCATACCTGAGTCCGAGAAGGTCGCAAACGGCTATAGGATCGGAGCAGGAGTAAATGCCCGAGAATCTGAAGGAGCTCTCTTGCAAAGCTGGTATGCTGATGGACCCATAGACAACTTCTCATACCTCCCAGATTGTGCTTCTGTTACTGAGTCAGAGATTGAAGCTTGTGACAGCATCAATGTTTTCTCTTACCTTCACTTTCTGTTGAGCTTGATTCCAGTCTCTGCTGACAGAAGGATCGCGCTGCAAATGACTCACCTTTCGACACTTTGGACCCGATACTTGCTTCCACACTTCTGGGGGTTCGTCAAGTGCATGTGAATGCCAGCCCTAGATCTGCTCACAACGACAAAAAACCGACAACTTTAAGTTCAGACTCCATGACTTACCCAAGAGCATTCATCATGACAGCGTGGCATGTTGAGCTGCCACGTCAACAAGGGCTTAAATGGAGTTGGGTCTCATCCTCCCGAAAACAACATCAGCCCCAGAAGCCCGAATTCTGCGGACCCTCTCCGCGGCTTCTAAGATGGATCTGAGTGAAATCCAACCTTTCAAGGCTTCACTCTACCGTGGTTACCGTCTTCGCATTCTCAGACCACCCAAGAATTTACTTGTTCCATTTCTCGGAAGGAATGATTTAACTCGGTCCACCCCTCTTAGTGAGTATTTGTTTGATAAACTTTTTTACTGAAAGCAAATAGTTCTTTTAGTTACTTATGAACATGCTTATTCTCCTCCTCCATCTACAGATGGAGAAGGCTTTAATACATGTTCAATGTATTCCCTAACTCTTCCGATTGAGAGGTTATGGAATAAACTAATGAATAAAAATTTATATCTTTTTATTTGATTATACTTGGACTTTTATATTGTGAAGGGTGAGTATATCACACCGTTTATGTACAAGTTTAATTATGATCGTGGATACCAAGTCTGACCAAAAGGTGTGTAACTTATAAACACGGGTGGGTTAGACTTTGCGTAGCAGTCTAAATGTCTGTAAATCAACTATAAATATAATTTTTTTATTTAAACTATTGAGTTAAAAATACAAAATATAATCATTTAAATGTGATACGTCAAATTAAACATGCATTGCTTTGCTTTCTCCTGTTCAGTTTTAGCAGTAGCACACATCGCACTAAATCAATTTTCATGAAATATATTTATTTCATTATTTTTCCAAGCACCATGTCTCCACCAACCATGTGTGAAAATATTTTCGTTACATGACAGTTTGTCTTCTTCCTGATATGAGCCAAAAGTGCATCGGACATGCATATTATGTCACGTTCAAGATGCATATCATAAGCAGACTTCTTTGCATATTCTCCTCCTCCATCTTCCGAAGAGAAACTGAATATTCAAGGAGTTTAATTTAATATCTAACTTTTTCGATAAGAAGGGTTATATATTAAATTAAACTTAGTGTACATTAGTGGTTTAATGAGTATGAATTCCCGGACTTGTACGTTTTGAAGCGCAGGCACTCGGGTCAAGCCTTATGGGTTATCTCCTACTCTTCTCGTGTTTCTAGATATGTACTAACAGATAACTTTTATAAAATATTTTAATTATTTATATTTACTTAATATATATATTATATTTAATATATATATATTCTCGATAACATTAAACAAGCAAAAATCCCCGGAGATTATCCCGCATGCAAAGTCTTCTACGCCTTCCCTGCTTGTCTTTTTCCTCTTCCCCGGTGACGGTTCGCTTTGGATGCATATTACGTCACGTTCAAGATGCATATCACGTATCTTTAACGTTGAGGTTTATATTTCAGTTATAGATCACGATGATAATAATGCGTTACAATTTCTCGTGATTTAAAAAAATCTTGAGATATAGTGTCGCGTGATTTGAAAAATAATCTTGAATATTGAATATCTGAATCCGATTACACATTGTCTATGTAATGCACAATGGATATATGATATACCACTGTAACTTGGAGAACTATTTCCTGTAATAACCTAGAAAACTGTTACTCCAAGTAAGGGGTTGATAAAACAAGAGGGGGTGGATCAAATTCATTATTAGATAACTGTAGCTAGATAACTGTCAGACGACCTGTACAGTATTCACTAGTACCTGCATTAGTAGACACTACTGCTGTATTGTGCTGATCGTACTGTACTACCTGCCGTAAGCGCCGCTATTCGGAGAATCAGAGTGTAAATTCCGACCTCAGAGTACGGCCCTCTCCAGTAGGAGGCATTCCCACAACCGTGGCTGTATCTTTCCCGAATGCATCTTCAGACAGACCAGTACAGTACCATGTATCCGACTACTAACAATGCCTACTTCTTCCTCGTACGCGTGAGAAGTACCGATTGCGGTTGAACACGTTGGCAAATACAAAGACGGAACAAAGTTTGCGACCCGTCTGGAGTTCATCTGTTCTGTAGCCTATCCCCTGGGGCTCTCCAGGAGGTAGGTCGGCGTGGTGAGGTTGTCGAAAGAACCAAGAAACCAGACGGATGATTACCATTTCCAGCGAGAATGGGAATATTCACTCTTCAGAATGTACTTTTGACAGCAAGACACGAGTATTTACCATCTTTCGACCAGGTTCAGCCATAACATCCTTAATTGGATTGTTTATTGTCACTTCAGCTCACGGCAACGCCAGTCCACAGTACGCTACTAGGCGTGAAAGCAAAGCATGCCAAACAGACGAAAATCGAATCAAGTTCGGGTTTGATGATGTGAATACAAAAAGAACTGGAGAATTTTTTCGGGGAACCATCTATACATTCAGAAGCATCGACCAGGAGTACAAAATTGAACCACGACAGTGGCATTTGAAACACTGAATCTTTGAATTGTCGTCAAATGAGGTCTTGTGGCGAAGGAGTTGGTATCCTTAACGCATAACTACAGGCGGATCACACCTTCTTACATTCCACTACATGGCAGAGTACTGGATGGTCTTGGCCATAGACCACCACCGGAGTGTGTTCTATTGGGGTGTGGCCACAGGCCAACCGACCAGGGCTCAGCTGCTTCGGACTGCAATACATCATGTAAACGATGTTACCACAAGAGTAAAACTAAGCTGCTGTTGCTGCTGCTGCTGCCTACTAACTTTCTGTACCACCGCATGGAGCTCTTCGTGGGGTTATATTAATGATTTACAAAATCATACCAGGTTTCCCTCAGCTGCAGAGGTTACAACAGAGACTGCAAATAAACCCAACCCCAAGAAACCTGGTTGACAAAAAATATCTAGTGGCAAACAACCTAGTCCAGGATGATTATAGCACACTCGATCATTCCCTGCTTTCCCTTCTCTCCTCTTTAAACCCGCACCTCAGAGAAACCATAACAGCGAACATGACTTGTCATCTTCATCTTCTTCTTCTTACCAAAATCTTCACCGGTACATAATCGATTTCCTCATAAAAAGCACTTACAACCACTCCCCCCACTTCAACGAGGGAGTAGAACAATCCACATGTACACATGAACCGCCCGCTGCATGCAACCCCTCCTTTGGATGGGAAGTAAACCCAGCAATATCCACAATTTTCGAGTGCAACTTCGGGAGAAAAAGCTGGACAGGAAAGAGAGAGATCCGAAGCCAAGCCTCGCCTTCCCTCGCCCTTCCTCCATCCCTCCTTCCGCGCACTCCCTCCCAACCAGCTAGTTATCATCTCAGCGTGTCATACTCCCATCCTCCGGCCCATCAAGAGCCACAACACTCCACATCATGTCTAGAAGAAGAACTCTGAATGCCTCCTCCGTCCAGTATGAATGTAATCACACCCTCTCCTTAGTACTATGACGACAGCTCTATGTATCAACGCTCGGAGCCTTCGCTCCATACCCGACTTCATTTTGAGATGAGAAAAATTGGGCTGACTGACACATGCTACCCTCTCGGTACACATTTGGGATGGGCCCTTCGCGACACTCACTGAGTTTTTTGACTAGTCTCTCTTGATTGATAGCCCCGTACTCTTCCTTCCTTTCTCTCTCTTGCTCGACAACAAGTTTTACAGATGGGTATGACTACCACCAAGTCATAAGGTCCTGCTCTACTGCAAGGCGGTCATCTTCACACTCTTCGCTCGTGTGCTTCTAGAATGCTGGGACTACCCCAAATCCCGAGTCCGGGACATTAGGATACATGTCCTGCAGGCTCAGGTCGGTCGGATTCCTCTTGGCGAATCTGCCCTTGATCCGAGGACGAGACTCTGCGTAAGCCTTCCTCGACGCGTATCGGATGGTCTTCTCGAACTTGCGATTCTTCCTCTTCTCCTTGTACCGCATCACTCGAGCCTCGCGTGCCATCGGAGGCTCCACCTGCGCCATGTTCAGCATGCGCGGGGGGAACTCGAAACTCCCGCTCGAATGCGTGCCGTCGTATGGCGTGGAGATATCGCTCAGAGCATTCGTGTCCGGAACTATGCCCACATCCAGCGACGAGGACGACATCTGAATTCACATTACAACAGAGTTCCGAAGAGTTAGGTCGCTTCCCACCTTCTAACCAGAAGAAGACGAGATAGATACATCCGTTGCCTTGATTCTATCAAGAGCGAGGAGCCACCTTCCGATGGCCTAGAGTGCCCTCGAGCACGAGCCATGCCCACTGAGGAATTTCAGAAATCTGCCAGTGCACGCAGTGCGGAAAGCATCGGGAGAAAGACAGAGGCAGGCACGAGGACTTACGCTGTGGGTCAAGGACGATTCATAGCCGTATCCAGGCTTGCACACAGCCTCTCCCTCGAAGGAGCCCGATCCAGTCGACATGGAGGGCGACGAGTGAGTAGGATGATCGTTGTGTACTGGCACGAGACTGTCCGCACCCAGGTTGGGATTGGCCCCGACGACAGTGGCGTAATCGAGATCCAGGTATGGATCCACGTCCGAGAAGAGATCTCCGGCGTTGATTTCCACTTTCGAGGACTTGTGGTGCTTCATGTTCATGCCGTCATTCTTCTGACTGAGAGGAGAATTCGGGCTGAAACCGCCATTGGGCACAAGAAATGACGACGGCTCGAGGTCATCATCGTCTCCGTCTTCAGTCACCAGCGACCCCATCTCTCCTTGGACCTTGTCATCCCCGAGGAGGCTGTTCTCGTTCAGGGGCTTGGGATGTGGCAAAAGCCACGACGCAGCCTCTTCCGCGACGGAGTTCTCGTCCGCGTCGAGATCAACGTCGGCATCTCTGCACTGACCGCTCTGAGGAACCACCAGGGCGTTGATGTGAGCGACCTTTGTGGACTGCCCGGGACACTCGTAGAATGGAGTGACGGGCGTGCGCTCATGGCGGCGGGCCAGTGGATTTGCTGAGTGGATGTCTGTGTCGCACGCGACACACAGAGCAGCAGCGTCGGCCTTGCATGTCACTACAGCAGGGGCTACCTCGCAAACCTCGCACACCCACACACGCTCGTGTCGTTGGGCGAGCTTGTTCGCGCCATGGACTTTGGTGTCACACCCTGCGCACAAGAAGGCAGCGTCGGCCCTGCAGTAGACTACAGCGCTCGATGACTGGCATGCATCACAAGGCTTCGGCATACTCTGTTCACTAGCTCGTTGTTCCTGCCTCTCTGGGCTCTTCCTTCTTTCCTTCCTTCTCCCTTCCCTTCACTTCACTCACGTCGCACTTCCACTGCTTTCCCTGGCAAGTCGTCCTTCCCCTGCTATAGACAGAATCCCTTCGACAGCATTTACGATCAGCTCAGCCGACGTCCAGACGGTCAGACAGGACCCTTTGTATATTCCTCTTCGCGTGGATCCGGAAACCGAAATCTTTGCACCTGCACCTGCCCCCTTAGACCAAACCTCGACAGTTATCTCTCGAGATTTCTCTTCACCAATTTACAAACTTCCGAGTAAGCGGGTCGAAATGTCCTCCTGAACACGTGAGAATCTTCCGACAATTGGCTTCCTTAGAGAACTACTGTCTCCTGAGGCATCCCTCAAGACAAGACCTCTTCTGCCTGTGTATCGAGAAACGATACCTCAATCGCTCTGCTGAATCACGTATAACCCGTCACCCTTCACCCCCCTGCTCCGACTTCTATTCACGTCCAGATTGCCTGCGAAAGCCACCTACCAACTCCCCTTGGAAGAACCGAACTGGAACCCTTCCCCACTTCCTTCCTTCCTTTCCAATCAACGACGAACCTCTGTACAAGCAAACCAGCGAGACTTCTGCTGCATGTCCAGTGAAACGTCACTACACCAGCCCCCTCCGCTGCAAATCATCAAGCCTTCTGAAATTCTCCGAAGAAGTTCCTCCTGATGCTCTCTGCCCCCAACCAACGCCTATCTGCGGCCACTCCTCCCTGTAACGCGTGCGAATGAATGAATCGCAGCCAAAGTTCGCACTCGCCAGACTCGAACCTCGACCTTGCAGAAGCACAAATAGATACCAACGAACACAATGCCTCTCTCCCTCAATATACCAGAGGCACAGACAACTGGCAAAGAGTTACAAAGCAGACGACAACCGACCAAAATCAGAGGGCAAACAAAAATGCCCGAGCAAAAGGAAGGGAACGACGGAGAAAGAGAGAAACAGCGACAGAGACTATTTCTCACGACGAAGAACAGTCGAACATCGACATGGAGAGCGATACGAAACTGTGAGGGACAGGAACAGGGACATGGAGAGGGAGTGTCGAACCAGACGAGCCGTGGGAGAGAGAGTGATCGACTTTGAGAATGGAGGTCACAAAAGCAGAATGAGGTGAGGGGAGAGAGGGAAGAGGTTAGGGGACGGACGAGGGAGGGGAGGGGTGCTGGGGCTGTGTGCAGCCGGCACAGTGAAATTTACCTATGGTCACCTAGGAAATGTTTCGGGGGACAAGGCAACTGCCCTGGTCAGGTCGGGCAGAGAGGTATGAGACAGGGCGCCCAGGCCTCCTTACACTCGTCCATGAGAAAGTTCGCTACAGTACAGTACATGCTCACCGGAAAAGATGGGTAGCAACTGACGTGGCGTCTAAAACTCATTGGCGACCTCGTGTATTCCTACTGGATCCTTCAGTTCCTTCTTTCCCTGATGTTCTTCTCTGTACAGGACACTATTTCATCATTCACGAACATGCTGCTAGAGATGACTTTGCGGGTTTCCTTGAGTCCTTGACGTGTTCCGGGTCTTACCGTCTCATCCATAAAATAACTCAGGTCTATTATTGACTCTCGTGGTCTTTTCTTCCTAGCCTGAGTTCAATTAATGCTACGGTTCAAAGAGGAAAGGCATACCTCAATCTTGGCAGGTAGGTACCCATCACAGCAAAATTAATAAAATAAAAAGTATTTTCTCTTACATACAAACTCTGGCCCCGATTGTCTGGTTAATTAACTAGATAATAAGCCATTTAGCAATTAAGCACCAGAATATCGGGTGTTAGCGGCTTGGCCTCCACAAAAAGTGTTCCATGTTTGCCAAAGAACAAGTACACAGTACTCATTCCAGTGAGTAATAAACTCATATGTAATAAGACCACAATAATATATATATATATATATATATATATATATGTATGATATATCTTTAGAATACAATAAACTTGAAATAGTGTGCACTCCATCTCTTTGTTTACTAAGAAAGGAAAACGCCAAAAACTCTGCTACTTTAAACCTTTTTGGCAAAAGAGAAGCACGATAATTGGCTAAAGTGCAAAAAGAGTAACCATGGAGTATCACCACAATTAGATAAGGCAACGTGGAAGAGGCCCACCACGCAGGGGACCACAGAGCACAGTCAGGAGCCGCAGTTACAGGCTCCAGGCTGATAGGTCCAACTCGGCAGCGACATGTTCTGAGCCCCAAAACTCTTCGCATCCAGTAGAAGAAGGCAAACCAATACACCAACCCCCGGCCCAAGGAGACGAGACGACTTTTTTAAAAGCTCATATATTTATTTGTACATTCGAGGGTGTCAAACCTGGAATCAGTTTTAAATATTCTAAGGTCGTTAGACATCTATTACAATCAAAGAGGATATGGATGCAACTTGAAGTGGTGGAGAACTTTTGCCTCCTTCTTTTATATAGGAAGAGAATTAAATGTTATACAAAATTCTATGCTAAACCATAAGAAATATATAATGTTAAATGTTAAATGTTAACTACACATATCTAGGGCTATTGGGACGATCCAGACATAACTGATAAAGAAAACGGAGACAGACGCACTTCAAAGACTACAACTGCAGGAGACCGCTGACAAACACATACAATTTAAATCAGGTATGCATTTGTTACCTAACTCTTTCTAAAGGTTAAGTAATATATTTACTTATTTATTTCTTCCGTCGGAAGAGATGAATATACAAAAAAGAAACACTTGTTATCATAAGATGTATCAGAAGATGGAAGAGGTGAATTTACAAATTTATCATGAGATTTTGATATGAATTGACTGCGGTTATTTTCCTTCTTGTCATAAAATTATTTAATCATATGAAGTGAAGAAAACCTTCTGCGAGCAAAAGAGTTTGATCTTTATAACTAAATCAATCGTCGAAATTTTATCTGACCAGTTTTCTCCAATTACAAAGTCTCTCTACAACGAAAGAAAAATGATGTTCTTGGGCCATCATAGAAAGATAATCTAAACGATCAGAATAAAGTACACTTACTTTTACAACCGTGGCATAATTAGAGTCGTTCTGTTACTGTCTAGACAGTTTGAGAATTTGTTTCTCGAGCTTTTACACTCTTTATTGTGTTAATTACTAATTAATAAATCACATTACAAAATACAACGTCTTGATACACTCGACTGGGGTGAGTATCTTGAATGCATATTCACCCTTTCCCAAGTCCGGAAGAGGGGAAATCTGCGTCCTTTTTAATTTATTTCTTAATTTATTTTTTAATTATTTTTCAAAAAACATTAAGTTATATTAAAGATCTTAAATTATAAAAATTTTAACTCCTTGGTGGTAGAAGTATTTATACAGGAGAAGGATCAGTATTTGTAACTTACTTACCCATCCATACTCGATGTTTTATCAGTATATTATGTAGAATGCACTTTATCGGATTTTTACGTGAAAGTTGTCCAAGAAAACGTGAAGTTCCTGCTGTGGAGATGTAGTGCATCGAACGAAGACAAGACAGAGAGAAACAACCACGAGAACAAGCGTCACAAGGTATTACAACTCTTACTTTATATACACTCCCAGTTTTTCTTCTCTAAGAATATAAAATAGAGAAACAAACATGAGTGGTTTGTAATATGCTCCAACCCCTCTAAAACGAACTCTTTAATCTCAACCCAAACCTAAAACTATCGAAGCGTTGCTCAAAGCAAGAGAAACATCTCTTTACTAACAAAAAGAGCTACACTAGTGCCACACGATTCAAACCCAAGTTCAAATAACGTCCATGTACAAGCCCTTAGCTAAAGCTAGCTACCACAAGCTGTACATAACCAACTAGATTTCTAACGAATTCAAAAAGACGAAAATCGTAGCGAAGGAATTGAAAAAAGTCTATCTAAGAACTTCTTTCTTTTGCCAAACGGTCTTTAGATGTCGATAAGGCTTTTGTTCTTGACTTTGTTAACCTCAAGAACTCCAATTCTGACTCCAGACAACCGAGATATTGTCGATTTTTTGTCTTAGGTGACCGAACATCCAAAAACTCCTTCCTATGACTTAGAATCACACACACCGTCCAAATGAATCGCTTGATCTGAGATCCGTCTTCTATGGTAGTTAGATCTATCTACCCTGAATCTAACGAGACAAGAGCTGCGTCCACGACCAAAAAACGCCGTTGGAGTTCCAACACTTAGAATTTTTCTGAGGAACCATGGTCCAATGCCAAACTTGGACCGTGTGATTCGCTCTATCGTCGGAACCCCCGTCTGTCTATGTCATCCCCACGTCCCAATCCCACAGCTAGGATCCACGTCTCAGACCTATGTTTCAGTACATTGTCATATCAGATTTTGCGTGAAGGATGTCCAGGAAAACACGAGGTTCTTGGCTATGGAGATATACTGTGCTGAACAGAGACAAGGAAGAGAAAAACAAGCACGAAAATGAACGTTGCTATATATACCAACCCTCAACGCATATACACAGCCGGTTCTTTCTCCTAAGAACTCAATACTGAAAAACAAACCAGAGCAGTCTGTACTCTACTTCAAATCCCTCTAGAACGAGTCCCTGAATCACAACCCAGAACCAAAACTATCAAAGTGTAGCTCAAAGCAAGAGAAACATCCATTTGCGAACAAAAAGAGTTGCACCAGTATCACATGATTCAAACCCAAGTCCAAACAACATCTAACCTCTTAGCTAAAGCTAGCTACCACAAGCTATACATAGCCAACTAGATCTTTAACGGACTGCAAAGGACGAAATTCGTAGCGAAAGAAACCGAAAAGGTTTATCTGAGAACGTTCTCTTTTCGTCAAACGGACTTCGGATGTCATAAGGCCTTCCTTCCTGATCTGTCGACCTCAAAAACTATCACATCCGACTCCCGACAGCTGAGATATCGCCGATTTTTTATCGTAGATGGCCAAAAACTTCTCCCTACGGCTTAAAACCACGCACACCGTCCAAACGGATCGCTTGATTTGATATTTGTCTTCTCTGATAGGTAGATCTAGGTACCTTGAACCCAACGAGACTCCAAACAAGTCGTTTGGAGTTCTCCTTGCAAAACCACGCAAGAAATTTGATCACAGGTTACAAAAAACTAACGTAAATCAACTCCCTGCGGCTCAAACTCGCTCACCACACCTAAACTAACAATCCAATCCACACATTGTCTTCTCCTGTGCGTAGGTGAAGACTCCTTGATCGCGTAGGCACCAAGAGCGAAGAGCTTGACTCACCGATCGCGAAGAACAACCCAATCTCAAGTCATAGACGAACAAAAATCTGATGTAAGCGCTTCCTTGCGAATCAATTTCACTCAGAACTTTCAAACCGTCCGATGAAACTTCGTATCGTCTTCAATTTCCTGAAGAACTCGGCGTTCTGATCCTGATGGATCCAAGGACAGCAAGTTTGGACTCTTGAACGGTCCGAACGGTCCAACTCTCCTTCACATATCACTAAACCACTCCAAATCTCTCTCCTGCGTCTCAATTTCTCTCAGAACACAGTCTCCGATCTGTCTCTTCACGAGCCGTCTTAACCAACGCGTAGCCTGCACAGATCTGAACCCAATGACACCTTGTGCGTTTGCATTGGACCTCCAAATCTCCCGACAGGTCGTAGACTCAAGCTAGCCCTTAAGTTGCCCCCTTATGTCAATGATGTACGTATAATTTTTCACAGATTATGAAGCAGCAAGTCCCTTGCGTCCTTAGTATAGCGCTTGGAGCTGCAAATACCCAGTCAGCAAAAGTAAACTAGAGTCTAGCTTGATTTTTTTCTTTTTCCGAGTCTCGTAACTTCTCCACTAGGCATCCAAATGAAATAGACGAAGTGCCCATGAAAAGTTGACAACGAGATCTACCCATCGATGTAATGAAAATGAAGATCCGGAGTTGTGCCAAAAGCCCGTAAGTTGGAGATTAGTTTGTTTTTCTCATCTTTTGAGTCTCGTGACTTCTCCACTAGACCTTGTCGTGATGTGAATCATTTGACATAGTAAATGATTCACTGATCACTGTCGCGTTACTTAGCGCATGTTACTTCTACTCCGACACTTGAAGTTTAGTAGCCTTAGAATTTAGCTCTGTACTGTTCTTAGTCTTTTATGCCCATGGTTGACACCTTTTGTATATGGTGTTAACTCTGTCATATATTTTGAGTCCTAGTAGGTTGGTAGTATGCTATTTATCTTAATCAAGCATTTGTGCGCTTGTGCAAGTGAATTCATACTTATATATGATATTCAATGTACATGACTTAGATTTATCGTGTAGATAAGGTTTAAGCTCGTGAGTTGTACTTACGTGTTGTCCATGCACGCTTTTAGTTGATTTAAGTTTACTTTCAGGGTTGTGTGTCGTTTTAGGTAGTTTAAGTTATACGCTAGCACTTTAGAGGACTTGACGTGGTAGCCTTTGAGTGGAATTAAGTTACCACATGGTTTAAGGCACAAAAAGACAACCAAATGGAGCTATGAATTCTCATTAGTTCATTTTTGTCTTTTGTATAATTCTAAACTTAGAAACAGAGGTCTAAAGGGGATTTCGAGCAATTGGTAAGGACACTGCAAAATCTGAGAGCACAGGAAGGTAGAGCTCGTCGAGCCAAGCACTGTCAGTGAAATTCTTGATCGATTTGGATCAATAAACAAGGAGTTATGCCCAATTGAAGTTCGGATTGTGCTAGAACTGCATCACTTTTGTTGGATTTGGGGTTTTGAGTGTCAATTGCAGCAGAATTGAGGAAATCGCTTCAAACCTTCGTGGTTGCGTTCATTGTCAGCAGGGCTACGACTGTCTAAAAACTTTCAAGTGATTTGAGTTACTGAGTAATTCAGGGCGGTCGCTGAAGCTTAGGGGGTCTGAAAAGCTCTCAATCTAGAGCAGCAACTTCAGAGAACGAGATCTGGAGTTCTGTGTACAATCAGGAGTCCCAACTTCACAGGAACGTTCAGCATCCTGAAGACTCCATATCTTGTAAGAAACTTTGAAAGCGATCGAGCCAATCTCTTGTTATAGGTCGAAATAGCTGGATGGGTACCAGAAATTGCCATAATTTCTCTGCTCAGAAAGTTTCTACTCATATCTTGGTGCTCTGAATTGATCTCAAGCTGAAACTTCGTATGTGTATCCAATAGGACCTCATTGACATGTAGGAGAAGTTATGAAGCCTAAACCATCTTATGTTTCTGGTTCTTGATTGTTAAAGTTCGCTGTCTGACCTTATTACTGCTAGTTCAACTTGATATTCATTTTCTGAACATACTGGAGAGCCAAATCGACCTGAGTGAGTGTTCATAGTGTCCCTTTTTGATCTGAAGCCTACCTCTATAGCAAGCAACCACAGCTTGAAGCCAAGCACTTCTCTGAGTAGGCACAACACAGCCTTCACGGTTAAATCACAGCCATAAGGTTCCGCCTTTCTCAAGAAAACTCTCAACTCGACATCTGGTGCTTCCACTGAGAGATCTTGGGGTGATTGATTGAGAAGGTTGAGTTACTACAAGGAGAAGAGATGGATCGCAAGAGCGGAGCTGCTGCTGCTGCCTCTGAGGCTGGAGCATCAACCTCTGAGGCTGGAGCATCAACATCCTGCTGCACAGTCAACTGCACTTGCGTCTTCTACAACGACATCTGCATCTGGTCTGGACACGGTTGAGATCTTGAAGACGCTTGTGGCCCTGGTCCAACAACATCCGATCGTTGGAGGGGGTGAGTTAAAGTCCACCAAGGCTTTGCAAGCTATTGTGAACAGATGTGGAAGGTTTGAAGGTAGAGATATTTCTAGATATCTGCGTGAGTATAGAGGAGAGATGGAGCTGGTTAGGGTTAATGATGCTGAGATGATAGCAAGTTTTGAGTTAGCTGTCATTCCTGAGTTGCGGGACCAAGTTAGGGATGTACAGAGAAGAAATCTTGGAATCTGGATGAGTTTTGAGCGATCTCTTCGAGAGGAGTTTCTTGAGGAGGATTCAGAGATAGTTACTACAAGGACATTTCTAGACTGGGTTGAGCAGCAACCTGGTCGTATGATGAGCCTGAGTGAGTTGCTGAGAGAGTTTGATCGGAGATACCGGCAACTTTCAACTCTAGAGCGAATAACCCTAGATGCTAGGAGAACAGAGCTTTTTCTACAAGCTACCGATGATGCTACGGCAGATCGGTTATGTTTTATGTTGGCCGATCGATCTGCTGAGGGAGGTGTTACTATGGATTGGGGGAGAGTTGAGGATGCTGTGGCTGTACTGACAAGGCAGAGGAGGGGAAGAGTGGCTGTGAGAGGACATCCGCTTGCAGAAGTGGTCACTCCACCTTATGATGCTCCTCAAGTACAGCAGCCTTTGGCCCCTGCTCCCAGACCTGTTGTCCTAGTTGCAGTTCTTTTGATGTCAGTTGTGCCAGCTCTGGCACAAAAGACACCTGTTCAGAGACCTGCGGAGAACCATGGTCAATAGAACCAGATTGAAGATCTGATTCGGCAGATGCGAGAGCTGAAGGTAGAGCTAGCTGGATTATAGAGAGAGCAGCCACCGACGCCTGCTGCTGCACGTCCAGGTGGAGCTCCAGTTCGTAGATGTATTTGGTGTGACAGTCTTGATCATTTCCGAGGAGACTGTCAAGAGCTCACAACTGCTTTGCGACATGATGTGGTTCGCTATCAGAACGGTAGGCTGCACCTTTCTTCTACTGGAGAGCCGTTGAGCACGCAGTTTGGGCGAGGAGGCATGAGCAGTCTACCTCAGATTGCTGTGGCTGCAACAGCAACTGCGTTAATGGCACCGCTGGTAAATTCTGATGTATATGCTGGGCATATTGAGGTCTCTTCTAGTCCTACATTGCTAGATAGGACTGCTGAGAAGAGTGTGGCTCCAGTTCTTTCTGAGATACTGAAGAGAGGAGCCGAGTCTATTCGTAGGGTCAAAGGATGGGAGATCCTGTAGATGCTACTTCTATTAGAGCATTCTTGGATGTAGATAGACATGTTCACTGACAAGATGCTTCTGTGGAGGAAAAGAGGCGACGAGAGGTCTCTGAACTTGATACTGGAGTTCTTGAGGAGACTGGAGATAGACGGAGGGTCACAAGGAGGCGAGCAGCTCCTCCAGAGAACATCCCCTCTACTTCTCAAGCTCCTCCACCTGCACCAGGTCCGATGGAGGACGTGCAGAGATCCTAACAAGAGCCAACGGTGGCTGGAAGGAGGTTTACTGCCCAAGAGAAAGGGAAGGGACCGGCTTACAAGTTGACGGCTGATATTGAGACTTCAACTGACCTGAAGAGCATCTTGGAGCAGAGGATACTCGATGCACGAATCGAGTTTTCTCTCCGGGAAGTTCTTGGTATTGCAAAGAGGGAGTTTCACTAACTGATCATCGACATCATCAAGCGCAAGAGACAGGTGATGTCTGAACAAGTAAAAGATCAAATGATAGATGTGGTAGGAGCTTCTGTGAATGATGCAGAGTTTGGGAAGGTGCATTTTCAGGAAGCTGATGACCAGGGCTACCAGCAAGAAGCATTAGTTGCTGGTACCAACACTATTGAGTTCGACGATGAGGAAGCTAGCGAGGAGAGTCCAGCTAGTGATAGTGACTTCAGAAAAAGACATTGGGCTCGTGCTACGACTGCTACACGAGTTTACCTTAGAAGTTTACCGGAACCTGTTGCTGCCTTGGTTGATCACGGATCTGAGATCAACATCATGTCACGAAAGGTGTATGAGAGAGGTCAGTGGTCTATCGAGCTGAATCATGGTTGGGTGTTACGTGCTGCAACCAACCAGGAAGGTGAGCTATATTGCGCTTGTCCTAACGTGAAGGTGAAGATAGGTGATGTGGATGTAGATCAGCACTTCTTCGTGCAGTCTTCTGCTTCATATCCTGTGATTCTTGGTCAGCCTTATATCACTGCGGTTTGAATGGAGACCAAGGTGATGGATGATGGATCTCATTATGCTAGGATCTGTAGTCTAGATGATAGACGTTCTGTGCAGTTTCTCACCGTTCGTATGAACCACGAACGAAACTGACAAACCTTGAGAGATTCTCCTATCTGTAGGAGTAAGGGTTTTCTGAAACCACTCTCGTAGGACGAGATAGCGAGAGTGATGGATCTACTGCTACTATGATCCCGCTTGAGCAGCTTGAGGGATCACAGGAGGCTGATGGAAAGGCTGCTCAAGATTCAAAAAGTAGTTGTGCTGTACATAGTTGGAGATTTGGTTTGATGACTTTTAGTTCTGATGATTGGAGTGAGTTCACGCCAGTAGATGATCTGACTGAGAAAAGTAGAAGATAGATGGAGAAGTACGTAGCAAATCTACGCTGTACAGGAGTTCTGAAGGAAGAAGAGATGATTTCTGGTGTTTATGAGGAGTTTGTAAGTGTACAGTCTTTTGTTCGTTGGCTGGATGATGTAGATAGGTTGATGGAGTAGATGGGAGGTAGGGTGGTGATCCCCATCCATTCTCGTGAAGTCTATGAGGAGATTGTCTCGTACTTGCGACATTGTCCTCATCCGAGACTAGAGAATGGATGGAAAGATGCACTCTGTTGGTGTGACTCTCATCAGGAAGCGGAAGTACACGCCAAGTATAAAGCTATAGCGAGGAAGGTGAGACCTGTGGCGACCCAATTACCTGTTGATTCTCAGCAGTAGATGGAGTTAGCGGCTGCTGAGCTTGTGCTTAGAGATCATACACAGGTAGGACACAAGTTTACTCAAGAGACACTCGAGCAGCTTCAGATAGGAGGAGGTGGCTTCTTAACTGAAGTGGAAAAGCGAGCTTTCGAGAAGATGATAGTTAGTCATGGTAAGGCATTTTCTTTCTCAGCTGAGGAGATTGGTTGCGTGGATCCTAGTGTGATAGCTCCGATGGTTATCTTCATTGTTCCTCACGTACCTTGGGACTTGAAGCCGATTCCAGTCCCTCGTGTCTTACTACCGAAGGTCATTGAGTTGCTGAAGGAGAGGGTATGAATGAATATTCTTGAACCATTTATGGCTCCGTACTCTAGCCGATGGTTCACAGTACCTAAGAAGACAGGAGCTCTACGCTTCATCCAAGACTTGCAGCTTGCTAATAACATCACGATTCGAAACGTCGAGACAGGACTTGTGGTTGATGAAGTAGCTGAGGCGTTTGCTGGAAGGTCAATCTATTCTATTGGAGATCTGTTTTCAGGTTATGATCAGTTTCAGCTTGCTTTGGAGAGTAGAGACTTGACTACCATGCGTACACCTTTGGGTTTGATGCGTATGTGTACTCTTCCTCAAGGTGCGACAAACTCAGTAGCCCATATGTAGAATGCGATGCATAAGGTGTTACGAGAGTTTGTACCTGAGGTCACTATTCTGTTTCTGGACGATATTCTCATGAAAGGTTGTCCGGTGGAGGACAAAGACAAAGCAGTGACTTCTGATGATTGCAGAAAGTTCGTTGTAGACCACATTCTAGGTGTGGAGAAGATTCTGATGCGCTTGGAAGAGGTACACCTCACTCTAACAAGTACCAAATCTCGTTTTGGTATGTCAGAGATTGTGGTGGTGGGTCATTTGTGTGGTACGTTTGGGAGGCGTCCGAACCCAGAGAAGGTAGATGCTATACCAAGGATAGTTGACTGCACCAACATCACTGAGGTTCGACAGTTCTTAGGAGCTTGTGTGTTCTTTCGTGTAAGTATTCCTCATTATGCACACATTGCCGAGCCTCTGTATGCACTTCTGAGAAAGGGAAGGAGGTTTACTTGGCGGCAAGAACATCACGAGACGATGGAGCAGCTGAAGGAGATTCTGAAGTCTCCACCTATACTAAGGAGGCTTAGCTACGAGAGCGAGAGACCTATGGTAATGACTATTGATACGAGTCCAAAGGCGATTGGATGGACAGTTGGTCGAGAAGATGCAGAAGGTGTGCGGTTTGTTTCAAGGTTTGGAGCTCGGATCTTAACTGATAAGCAGCGTAACTATCCTCAAGTGAAGCGTGAGTTGTGGGGAGCTGTTACTGCTATGAAGGTAGATCGAGAGTTCTTGATAGGAGCTCGTGTGATACTAGAAACAGATTGTTTGCCTTTGTTGGGTATGATAGCGAACTGCAATACACCAGACATAGCAATGCTGCGATGGATTGCTTATGTCCGGAGTCTGAACCTTGAGCTAAAGCATATAGCAGGGAAGGACAATCAAGTCGCAGATATGTTGTCTAAGGCTCGTTATACAGATGAGGATGAGATGTTTGCAGAGGTGGAGAGTGAAGAGAAGAGAGACGTTTGGTGCCAAGTTGGTCAGCAGACTTCAGACTTGGAACCATGTAGTGACGTAGGATTTCTCCTTTTGCCCATTTAATATACAAGATATCGTTCCCACAGAGGATTTGCACAAGTAACGCTGCTCTAAGTTCTAAGATCTGTTCAAACACACAAACACACGGGTTTTGCCTAGAAATCCCGTCTTCTCACAAAACCACACAAAACAACACGTCTTCCAGACACGCCAAATGGTGCTCTGAAACTAAACAAACAACTACCAATTACAATATTACACAACTATTCACAGAGAAGCGCGAGAAGACGATCTTCCTACTTCCAGGTTGCTTCTTCCGATCTTCTCGATACCGTCTTCCCGAAGCTATTCTCGTCTTCTGGGGGTTCAACTCGTCTTCTGACACCTCCAAAAGCGTGTCCTGCTTTGCAGAAGTCGACTAGTTCGGCTGTTACACCTTATTCTCACACTCACATTCCAACGGGTTAGATAAATCACAGGGTGTATGCCCCCTGTAGCCTTCCCAAGCTTCTGCCTACGGAAATGGTCTTCCTGCAGCACTACAACGACATTCACCTTCACGGAAGCTCAATAGAAGTATCGGAAACTCACTAGAAGAAGGTAAGAAGATGGGGAAGATGGGAGAAGATGGGGAAGAAGAGAAAATCCAAACATGAGAAAATAAGATGAAAAGAGTAAATTAAGATTCCGACAGGCTTCTGGTCTAGATCTTGACTAACAAGCCATCCCTGCTTGTAATAGTTTGGGGAGGAAGACAACAAACGTGAGTACTGTTGCACCGTCTTCTACTCGAGGATGTCGTCTTCTGTTGCGGGAAAAGGCTTCTTTCTTCTTCACTTCGCTGCTCTGACTGCTCTGTCTTCTGGGATCCCTTACCCAGAAGACCGTTCGTACGTAGATCCCAAGTGCTCTACTGAACGAGTCAAGCTACTCTTCCACAACTGCTGACAGTCACCGCCACTCAAGAAGAACACTTCTCATGCACAATTGGGAGCGAATTCAATGAACCCACCATCCAGAAGACATGGACAAAGCTTCTGCACTCAAATCCACAATCTATTCCTCGAGAAGAAGTCACAATGGCATTGGGAAGCTCACTCCCTCTACTTCCTGCGTCTACTCCTCGACACACCAGCCTAGCTAACATGACTGCACGAGGATGCCGTTCCCTGTTCCTAGACTGTCCACTACTTCTATCTACATCTTCGAACCACTGCTGGTACGAGTATGCAGACCCCTCCGGTGTATTCCAAGACTATTCGTATGTTTCCCACAACGGGTGTAGTGCGAAGAACTACCTATCCTGTCTCTGCTCTAGTGTGTCTCGCCTGCCTGCCCGTAGAATCGGTGTGTATGTTCAGTTTGTTACAGAATTCTACAGAACTGGCAGAACTCTATCTCCTACTCTGCTTTCCTACTTATGTTGCTGCCGTGAGAACCAGGAGAGGCGACCACCAGGGAGAGAGAGGCGCTGACATGAGGTTGTCACCTCACATGCAAGCGGTTCCCCTGCCCGAATTGGTCATCTGCCTTGTCCTTCCTACGCTACCTATGCTGCCACATGGTGTCCTAACTAATATTACATGGAAAAACTGCCACTCTTAAGATAGCATGTTCGATCTTACTATATTTGGATTTGTTACTAACTACTCAGATTGCACGGAGGCAATCTCTACCTGATCTGCTCCTATCGGAGCTCCTAATGCGGCTTCTGATAAGCTAGAAAGCCATGCAGTTACCTCGGGTGTCACTGAGGTGACTTCCTCCTCATCGTCTCTTGCTGGCTCTGCTGTCGCTGCTGCTGCGTCTTCCTCGGCTTTGTCTTCTGCTTCGGAAGACAGAAGCGTCTTCTGGGAAACGGAGTCAACCGGTGCTTCTTCCGTCTTCTGAGGCTCGGGTGCGGGACTAGGGACCATGGGGATCTCATGGGGATCCGGGGAAGTCGCTTCCTCCACACGGAATACATGGGAAGACGGCTCGTCTTCATGTCTTTCAGAAGACATCTTGTCTTCCGGGGCGTCTTCTGGAGTCTTCTCGGCTTCCAACGCTGTCACCACCAAGTGCACAGCGAGGTCGAACTCCTCCTTCTCCATTCCGGATCCAGTCGATGGTGCTGGAGCGTGGGAAGATGCGGTTCCAAGTGTCGGAAGACCATAAAGTGTCTTCACTCCTTCTATCTGTCGATCCAAGTACTTGAACATGCTCTCCCGGCATTCCACCAACATCGTTTTGGACTCGCTGTCCCATCCTCTAGCTAAGGTAAGTAACTTCCTACCCGCGGTGTAGTTGAACTTCTTCTGAAGCGCTTCCACCGACTATGTCAACATCTTCTGTGCACGGGCCTCTGCTGCTTCTCGCTGCGTCTTCTCAACTGCAGCTCGCGCTTCTGCGGCTTCTCGCTGCGTCTTCCATATGGTCTGCTCTTCTGCGAGGGCGGTGATCTTCTCCCGCACTCGGGTGACTTCCTGATTGCGCTGCTGTACCCGCGCCTGCAACTCCTGGTTGCTCTTCCGAAGCTGTACCAGCTCCTTGGCAGAAGTGACGTACTTGCTGTGAGTTGAAGGCTCAGTCCTTCCCAAGTTCTCACAGTCTAGCTTCCACTCTCAGAAGACGAATCTAGTCTTCCAGAGGACAGCTACTCCGTCTTCCGGGATTCTAACAGTGCTTCCTAAATAGCTCTCGTCTTCCGAGCTATATCTAACCAATCCTAACTAAGCAAGGCCTCGCATGGATTACCAAGAAGACAACCCACCTTGCATTTCATCCTACTTCCTAACAGAAGATACAAGATATGCGAGAAGTAGAGTATATGAAAGGTTCAAAAGATGGTTGCGGGCTCCTGCGGTGACAGTGGCCTCTGGGAAGACTCCCGAGACAGCTTCCGATTCAATAACGTTCTCGGAAGACCTCCCGAAGCCAAGCTTCCCTTCACTGGTC
This sequence comes from Asterella californica, assembly GCA_036924285.1. Classification (NCBI taxonomy): domain Eukaryota; kingdom Viridiplantae; phylum Streptophyta; class Marchantiopsida; order Marchantiales; family Aytoniaceae; genus Asterella; species Asterella californica. The sequence goes on along the minus strand of JAYKYS010000010.1, from coordinate 17,751,851 downwards.
TCACTTGTCTTCTGCTTCCTTCACGCAATCTATCTTCACAACAGACTCAAGACATTTGCACTCTGTTCTTCTGACTTCTCACCTCTCATACACACTCAGAAGAAGCTTGCTGCATGATGGGAAGACATGACCCTCGACCATTCTCTCCAGCAGATTCTGCCAGCAAGTATTCTCACGACTCTCTTCTAAGTTCGGGAAGAAGAAGGAACGGCTGCTATGGATCGGACAGAAGAGACCCGAATAGACCCTCACGTCTTCTCGCTCATTTTGCCAGCCTTCCAGTCTTCTAGTCTCTCTAGGAAGATGGGGAGTTGAGAAGCTTGGAAGACCGGGAGGCACAGGCCTAGTTCCCGACTTCCAACTTCTCGAAATAACAAAACAACTCACCACACCACTCAGGATTCGTACCAAGTCTCTCTAAACACAAAGCAACACAAATCCACTCTTGATACGAATTGTGTTCAGTCGACTTCCGAGGACAGTCTTCCGAAGACGATCTTCCGAAGACAGTCAAGCTTAAGAAGCATCTTCCGAAGATGTTCCCATCTTCCGAATCGTCTATTGTTCCAGGTTTCGGAAGTAGTGAGGTAGTAGGGTAGGGAAATTGATAGTTGGGGTCTCCAATTTGAGGGCTAGGAGTAGGGAAGCTCGAATTGAGCTCGGGAAGAAGCAAGGAGATGTCTGATAGAAATTGGGCAGCGCTTCTGCACCCAATGTCTCAAATAGAAAGAATAGGGGGTGGAGTAATCGATCAGGCTGCCTGCACATAATCAAGGAAGCGCGGGGAATACCAGGAAAAGTCGAGAAGAAGTGGGAAGGGGAAAGAACAGGGAAAAGAACCTCTACAGTCTTCTTCTGCTCCCCTAGTTGTCTTCGACCTCCGTGCGCTTCTTGGCTCGGGTCCTAGCTCCAATGCGACTCCTCACGACTGTCCTCGCTGTCAATCTCTTGCCACGCCTCGATTCCACTTTCGATTCTACTCGCTACTCTCCAATGTCAGCTTCTCGGGAGCTCACAGAAACGCCTTCGCTCTCTGCCGTTTGTGCTCCAGCAATTCGGTCTCGCCCTTCGCCTAGCTGCCAACTGATTCTCTCCTACCTCGATGTCCTCACTCGATTCCTCTCTCAAAGCTAACTCGCGAAGCTCACTATCTCCAATCGATCTTCTCAAGCGCTGCGCTGCAGGAAGTTGGAATGTGCCTAATGTGCTTCCTTACGCATCTTCCCCACAGATTAGGGATTTTCGACCTTAGGTGTCTTCCCCGACCTACCTACTGTCTTACCCGAAAACTCGTGGTTGGCCTTCGCGGTCGCTGTCTTCCGCCATCTTCTCATCTTCCGCCGTCTTCTCGTCTTCCGAAGACGCAACTGAGAAGACGCTCTTCCGAAGACGGTCGTCTTCCGAAGAAGTCAACTTCTTATTACAAACAGCTCTTAAGATCATCTTCCTGTTAAGGAAGACGTAACCTTAAGTAACAATGCTTCTTCAGTTATACAAACAAGTTATTATTCTTAACAATTTCAAAAATTCGTGCATCTTGTAATTTGTGGGCACCACATACGCCCACCCTCACATGTTAGCGTCCTCGCAAACATCAGTGTCTTCTGCACTGCTGTTTACGTCCAGTACTTCTTGACGCGCCACCCATTAACACGAGTGGTCATCAGTGTACCGTCCAACTCTTCCAACTGCAAGGAGTCATTGTCGAAGACTTCTAAGACGCGGTAAGGTCCCATCCAGCGAAGATGAAGTTTCCCGGGGAACTTAATATGTCGGTTGTCATAGAGAAGAACCAAGTCCTCGTCCACAACGGTCACCTTCCTCCACTTGCTATCGTAGTTTACCTTTCGTTGCGCTTGCACCTCGTACGTCTTCTCCAAAGCTGCATTCCTGTCTTCTTCAAACTCTACGAAATTCAGAAGACGCTGCTCCTGGCTCTCTTCTTCTCCCATGCGTTCGGATACGGCTAATCGGTATGTTGGGACCTCTAACTCAACGGGCACAATTGGTGTCATGCCGTAAGTTAGGTAGAAAGGCGTCTTCTGGGTTGTGACCTTAGGTGAAATCCTTGTTGTAGCGGTCGGTCTTCCCACCCTCTGGCATGCGTCGCACTTCCTGATCTCTTGAAAAGTGTCTCGATACATAGTTGACCACCAGTATCCAGCGTCTAGCATCTTCTTCACTGTGGTCTTCAACTCGTAGTGACCCCCAGCATCTTCGTAGTGAAGACCTGTGATCACTGATTTTATCTCTGACGGCTCGAGACATCTTCTCAGCTTCTCCGTCATATCCCTTCCGAAACAGGATACCCTGGAAGATGACGTAAGGTCCTGCCTTGTGTAAGAAGACAGCCTTCTGCTCCGCATCCAATCCCTCGGGATACTGTTGGTCTTCCAAGAACTTCCTCAAGTCCTTGAAGATCGACTCTTCTGTGGAAGTCGTAAAGACTGGATCAGAAGATCTAGTCTCGTCTTCTGGGAAGCAGGCGGTACGTCCCCTCTCAGATGAAAGTGTCTCTGCGAAAACTGAAAACAACTTCTCGTCAGGAAACTCGTCTTCCACTTCATCTTCTCGTCGTTCTGTCTCTAGTCTGGATAGGTAGTCAGCATTAACATGATGTCTTCCGGGCCTGTACTCAACTGTGTAAGTAAATTCCTGGGGTAGGAGAATCCACCTAGCTATCCTCCCAGACAAATCTGCTTTCTTTACAAGATGTTTCAAAGAGAAGTGATCTACGTAGAAGACAAACGGGTTTGCTAGAAGATAGTGTCTAAACTTCCTACAGGAGTAAATCATGCCAAGACACTCCCTTTCAGTTGTCGAGTACTTCTTCTTTGCATCACTGAGTTGTCTTCCCGCGTAGTAGATGGGATAATCCTTCTTCTTCTCATCTTTCTGACTCAACACCACCCCTATGGCGAAGGCAGAAACATCCACATAAATGTGGAAGACTCTTTCCCAATCAGGTGGCCTTAGGACAGGGGATTCCGACAGAAGCCTCTTCATTTCTTCGAATGCTTCCTGCTGCTCAGAAGACCAAACGTATGGTTCGTCCTTCTTCAGCAACTTAGTGAGTCTTCCTGCTACCTCTGCGTACCTATCAATAAACCTCATGAGTATCCTACGTTGCCAAGGAAGCTTCTCAACTGTGTCAGGTTAGCAGGTGGGTGGAGTTTCATGATGACTTCCACCTTAGCACAGTCGACTTCTATACCTCTTCCGGAAATCCTATGTCCTAGCAAGATCCCCTCTGACATACCAAAGAAGCACTTCTCAGAGTGAAGAGCCAAACGATGTTCTCTACACTTCAGAAAACACTTCCTTAGAAATATCAAGTGGTCTTCTTTCGATCCAAATACGCAAAAATCATCCAAGAATATCTCCATGAAGGTGCGAAGATACTCCTTGAAGATTGTAATCATCAATCTCTGGAATGTGGCGGGTGCATTGCATAAACCAAACGACATTTGATTGTACGCGTACGTGCCCCAATCAGTGGTGAAAGTAGTTTTCGACTTGTCTTCTTCTCTGATTGAAACTTGGTTGTACCCAGAATACCCATCCAGGAAGCTGTAGAACTCATGCCCTGCTACCTGGTCTAACACAGAGTCGGTGAATGGTAAAGGGTGATGATCCTTCTTCGTGGCCAAGTTCAGCTTCCGAAAGTCCTGACACACTCGGATCTTCCATGTCTGCTTCTTCGGCACGATGACAATAGGAGCTACCCACTCACTGCTAAGTACTGGGAAGATGACTCTTGCCTTCAAGTATTGGTCGATCTGGTCCTTCACCAAAAGCGAGTACTTGGGGTTGAGCCGGTACTGCCTCTGCCGTGCAAGAACAACGCCCTCCAGCAAGTCGATGCGATGCTCTCCCAACTCTCGAGGTATGCTCTTCATGTCTTCTATGGTCCATGCGAAGACATCCTGGAACTCCGTCAGAAGTTCTCGAAAGTCTTCCAACTGCTGGCCCTCGATCACCTTGGAAAGCTTCAGCTTCTTTCCAGGAGCAATCTCCATCTCTTGAAGATCATCCGGGTTCACCATTCCTTCAGTGTGACTGTACTCACTGGCACCAAAGTATTCCGGTTTGGGAGCTTCTTCTGGTTCGGATTCGTCTTCTGGAAGACCAACTGTCGGATCTTCCGAAGGGAAGACGGTATTCTCGTCTTCTGTGTCGCGCCCCTCATAGACGCGAACAACAAAACCCTAGCGGACTTGCGCTAGGTTGTGAACGCTGCGAGTAAGACTTAACGGCTTGGCCGGGAAATCGGGATCAGATGAACCCTAAGTGGTTCTCTGAACCAAGGTTGGAACCTTGGGTTAGGACATAAGGGCCTATCCCAAGAGGGCCCCAGACGAACGCTGACCTAAGGGGGCGAGTCTGGGAACGGGCTGAAACATGAGTCTCAGACATAGGTCTGGGACGTGGGTCCGAGACGTGGGACTGAGACGTGGATCCGAGACGCAGACGAACCACAGGGTTCGACCCTGGGTCTGGACCACAGGTTTCGGAAAAACTGCTAAGTGTTGGAGCTCCAGGGACGTTTTAGGTCGTGGACGGAGCTCCACGTAAGATCTCGAGGCGAGTGAGGTATCATTGGAAAGGTCTTGTCGAGAGCTTTCCAGTGATATATAACACTCCTCGATCTGACCTCCGAGCTGGAAGTTATGGCCGAACCATAATCGGGTTGTGGTATAATTTTCAGGGACCAAAGAGGAGGGCGGGGCCGCCGATCCCCAGAAGTATATATGAGGGGGGCTCGATGCCTGGGTGGGCCAGGACGAGTCACCTGACCCCAGGGTTTGGCGGACGGACTCTGGGGGCATGAGGTGATGGCTGGGCCAGTTCCAAGGCACGTTCTGATCTAGACTTGGACGTCTAGACTTAGGAACGATGTAAGGGCTGGGCAAGACTAGAGAACGAGTCGGCGGGTTAGACCACCGTTCGGGACCCTAGACCCAGACGGACATCACGGGCGGTTGGGCCGCTAGGTGTGCTGTGTCGCGCCCCTCATTCTCAAGATCAGGCGCAGACGCGAACAACAGAACCCTAGCGGACTTGCGCTAGGTTGTGAACGCTGCGAGTAGGACTTAACGGCTTGGCCGGGAAGTCGGGATCAGAAGAACCCTAAGTGGTTCTCTGAACCAAGGTTAGAACCTTGGGTTAGGACATAAGGGCCTACCCAAGAGGGCCCCAGACGAACGCTGACCTAAGGGAGCGAGTCTAAGAACGGGCTGAAACATGAGTCTCAGACATAGGTCTGAGACGTGGGTCCGAGACGTGGGTCCGAGACGCAGTCGAACCACAGGGTTCGACCCTGGGTCTGGACCATAGGTTTTAGGAAAAACTGCTAAGTGTTGGAGCTCCGGGGACGTTTTAGGTCGTGGACGGAGCTCCACGTAAGATCTCGAGGCGAGTGAGGTATCATTGGAAAGATCTCGTCGAGAGCTTTCCAGTGATATATAACACTCCTCGATCTGACCTCCGAGCTGGAAGTTATGGCCGAACCACAATCGGGTTGTGGTATAATTTTCAGGGACCAAAGAGGAGGGCGGGGCCGCCGATCCCCAGAAGTATATATGAGGGGGGCTCGATGCCTGGGTGGGCCAGGACGAGTCACCCGACCCCAGGGTTCGGCGGGCGGACTCTGGGGGCATGAGGTGATGGCTGGGCCAGTTCCAAGGCACGTTCCGATCTAGACTTGGACGGCTAGACTTAGGAACGATGTAAGGGCTGGGGCAAGACTAGGGAACGAGTCGGCGGGTTAGACCGCCGTTCGGGAGCCTGGACCCAGACGGACATCACGGGCGGTTGGGCCGCTAGGTGTGCTGGAGGCACCGTTTAGGACCCTGGACTTTATGGGAAGTCCGCCCCAAGTCATATTGTGACTTGCTCAAGTTTGGGACCGACTTCGGCGGATCTAAGTCGAGACTTAGGATTGCTGAGCTTGATGATTAGGGAGACGGTCCGGCTCCGGTCCGGACCAAACAGAACTAAGGTAAGTGGTGCATGGACGCTAACTTGTGATTGTGTTTGCAGGTTAGCGGTTTGAATTTCGGGACCTACTGAGCAAGAGCTTCCGCTGGCGCAACAAGGCGGTAGGTGCGCGAAAAGTGGTATCAGAGCCGACGCTTCGGTGAGCGAGAACTTGAGGTAGCGGCTGAAGGCTGGACGCTTGAGGAGGGACGCAAGACACGAAGCGGATCAGCGTTTCTAGGTGAATACTTGGAGCGATGGCCGAAGAAGGACAGAGTTCCAGGAGGAAGACCAAGAGACGGGGAGCGGCGACTGACACCGGGACCAGATCGACTCGAGCTAGCCCCGAGGCACAGTCAGGGGACGATAACCGACAACCTTCGCCCCAACGTCAAGGAAGCCCAGTTCCAGCTGTGGCACCGCTGCAGCAAGATGGAGTCTTGCCAACGGTGCCCAACGATGCATGCGCGGGAAGTCAAGGAGCCTTGTATGCGGAACTCATCAAAATGATGAAGACCATGCAGGAAGGGATGGCCTCGAGGGATAAACGTATCGCTGAGCTTGAGGCAGGCCAAGGAAGTTCCTCGTCTACCAGGAAGCTTTGTAAGACGAATTTGCCGACTCCGTTTACAGGTATAGGACGGGCTCGTAAGGTTAAGGATTTCTTAACCGAGTTAGACCTATACTTTGAAGCGCATCAGGCTCAGGAGTCAGACAAAGTGAGAGCGGCGGTTACGTTCTTGAAGGACCATGCGCTTCTCTGGTGGACCGCATACAGGGATGAGCATGCCTTGACCGTCTCGGCGCTTGGTTGGAAGGAGTTCAAGGAGTTGCTCGCAGGACGATTCACTCCGGAGTATCAGAGGATTCGGGACGGTGTTGAGTTAGTTCGGCTGAAGCAGACAGGGACCTTAAGTGCTTATGTGCGCGAGTTCAGTGCCAAACTGGATTCGTTCTCCAAGTGGACTGAGGAGACCAAAATATGTATATTCATTGGGGGACTCAAGTCCAGCTCGGAGAAGGCTCTCTTTCGGATGCCGGAGCTACCTACGACAAGTGCCGAACTTTTGAAGCTAGCGGAGCGAATTGGGGACGATGACGTCCAGCAACAAAAACCTTTTGAACCTCGCAGCACGGACAAGTTCCAGAAGAAGAACAAGGGCTTCAAGCGACAATGGGATGGGGGTGAGAAGGATCGGAAGGATACTTCTGCCCCGGCAGCAAAGCGGCAGCAAACAGGAGTAAAACCTAAGGGGCAGACACCTCAGAAAGGCAATGGCGCTAAGTTTACTTGCTACAACTGTGGCGAGGCGGGCCACATTGCTAAGGGGTGTACGAAACCTAAGGTTAGTAACTGTAGCATGAATGCATTTGTTGCAAAGGACTTGTTGGAGGGCCAGATGACTGTGACCTTGAGAACCACGAAGAAGACGCCGGGACTGATGTATCTGCAAGCCAAGATTGCTAATCGTGATGTTACTTTTCTTGTGGACACAGGAGCGACTCACTCCTTCATAAGTCCAAAGTTGGTGAAGAAGTTGGGCTTGTCTACCTCCAAGGCAGACAAGCCTATTCAGGTACGCTTTGCCAAGGGCAAGACGTGCCAAACTTCTGAAGTGGCCTTGGACGTACGATTTGCGTGTGGGAAGTTGGAGTTCACAGAGAACTTCACGGTGTGCGAGATGGATGATATCCATGCGGTTTTGGGGAACACTTTCTTGGACAGGTTTGAAGTGGAACTTAGGCGGAAACCTTTAAGGTTAAACGTTAGAGTTAAAGGGCGGAAGCTGGGAGTGAGGCTGATCCGAAAGGTGCGAAAGATTGATGACTTTGCGGTGAATTTGATCAAAGGCAAACAGATGGACTTCAACGACGGAGTCATGTGTTTGATGCGGGTTGTAGATTTGATGGCGGGTGACGGACAAGAGGAAACATCAAGAGACGCGACTAAACTTCCGGAGGTGCTTCGCGAAGTGATTAAGGAGTTTGAGGATGTCTTGACGGACGAGTTACCTGCTGAGTTACCTCCAAGGCGGGTGGTGGATCACAAGATCGAGGTCTTGCCAGGATCAGAACCACCTTCCAAAGCCCCTTATCGACTCAATCAGGTGGAACTCCTTGAGTTGAAAAGACAACTCGGCGAGCTATTAGCGCGGGGATATATTCGAACCAGCAAGTCACCTTATGGAGCCCCAGTTCTTTTTGCAAAGAAGAAGGATGGGAAATTACGACTCTGCGTAGATTATCGTGCACTCAATAAGGTGACGGTGAAGAATAATTATCCTTTGCCAAGGATAGACGACCTCTTTGATAGGCTAGCGGGCGCAAAGTACTTCAGCAGGATAGACTTGAAGTCAGGATATTACCAAATCCGGATAGCTGACCCAGATGTTGAGAAGACCGCTTGTCGAACCAGATACGGACCGTTTGAATTCGTGGTGATGCCATTTGGACTCTGCAACGCCTCTTCGACGTTCACTACATTGATGAACACAATTTTTCGCGAGGAGATGGATGAGTTTGTCATCGTTTACATCGACGACATCTTGATCTACTCCAAAACCTTGGAGTCGCACGCGGAGCAGCTAAGGGTGGTGTTGACGAAGCTGCAGGAGCATAAGCTGTTTGCCAACATTGACAAGAGTGAGTTTGGTTTGGAGCGCATTAACTTCTTGGGACATGTAATTAGTGCAGAAGGAGTCAGCCCGGATATGCAGAAGGTGGATGCGATTGTAACTTGGGAGCCTCCGACTACAGTGAAGGGGATGCGGCGATTCTTAGGATTGGCGCAGTTCTACCGCAAGTATGTGAAGGGGTTTTCAAAGATCGCGAAGCCGCTGACGGACTGGACGGGCAAAGACGCACAGGTAAGTTGGACCAAGGAGGTGGATGATGCGTTTCAGACGATCAAAGCTATTTTGTCAAAGGCGCCAGTTTTGAAGCTGCCGGAGTTCGACAAACCATTCGAGGTGCACACGGACGCGAGCGACTATGCGATTGGCGGAGTGTTGGTGCAGGAGGGGAAACCTGTAGCGTACGAAAGCAAGAAGTTATCTGGGACAGAGAGTCGATGGCCGACTCACGAGAAGGAACTGTTTGCGGTTGTCCATTGCTTGAGGAAATGGCGGCATTACTTGGGACTTCACAAGACCCAAGTGTATACTGATAACATCTCGCTCAAGTACTTCGAGACACAAGATCGGGTGACGCCCAAGCAACTACGGTGGCATGATACCTTGGCGCTCATGAATGTGGAATTGATCCACAAAGCGGGAAAGGACAATGTGGTTCCTGACGCCTTGAGTCGCAAGGAGGAATATCTTCCATCGTCAACACAGATTTTGCGAGCTATGTATCCTAAGGAGTCAGATTTGGAGAGGCGAATACGTGAAGGTTACATGGGCGACGATCAAGCGAAGGAATATCTGGAACAGCTCAAGCGAGGAGTGCAGTTGCAGAACATGCAGCTAAGACATGGTTTACTCATGTTCAAGCAAAGTCGGGTTTATGTGGGACAAGGAAAACTTAGGACCAAGTTGTTAAAAGAATCTCATGATGTGCCCTTATCAGGCCATAAAGGAGAAAAGTCCACTTTAGCGGTAATCGCTAAAAAGTTTTATTGGCCCCACATGAAAGACGATGTTTCCCACTTTGTGAAAACATGCGTAACCTGTCAAGCGAATCGTGTTTCTTATGAGAAGAAACAAGGATTGCTTCATCCTTTGCCGATTCCAGCCAGACCTTGGGAAAGCATCAGCATGGACTTCATTACCTCTCTGCCTGACTCGAATGGATACAACGCAATTTTTGTGATAGTTGATCGGTTTAGCAAACTAGCGAAGTTTGCTCCGACCTTGGACACTGCAACAGCGTTCACGACTTCTCGGTTGTTCCTAGATACTTGGTGGCGTTCACATGGATTACCTCGGAGTATTATTTCAGATAGAGACTCTAAGTTCACAAGTGCCTTTTGGAAACACTTGTTCCAAAAATTGGGGACTAAATTAAAATTTAGTACCGCCTTTCATCCAGAAACAGATGGGCAAACGGAACGAGTTAACTCGGTTCTGAATCAATACTTGAGGAATTATGTGAGCGCGGACCAAAGTGATTGGGCGGAGTGGCTCAGTCTTGCGGAGTATTGCTACAATTCCACGAAGCATTCGGCAACCGGCGAATCACCTTTCTTGCTGGCTTACGGACGTGAGCCAGAAGGGCCTCTTGACTTGACCCTTGCAGGGAGCTCTACATCGGCACGACCAAGAACACGGCAAACATCAGCTGAAGAGTTGGTGGCGGCAATGCAGCGGCGCGAGGAACAAGTAAAGAAGAACCTCGAGAAGGCGCAGCAAAGATACACAAAGCAGGTAAACAAGCATCGGCGGCAAGTGAAGTTTCAAGTGGGCGAACAAGTATGGTTAAGTGCGAAAAACTTCACACTTCCAAAGGAAATATCGGCGAAATTTTCATCGAAGTTTGCAGGACCTTTTGTTGTTGTCAAGAATCCGCATGAAGATGTCTATACCTTAGACCTTCCTCGCGAGTGGCAGTTGCATCCGACTTTCCATGTTTCTTTATTAAAGAAATACTTCAAGGATGATTTGCGGCCGGAGCGCAAACAAGTACTCAGGCCTCAACCTGATGTCGTGCAAGACGAAGCAGAATATGAGGTGGAGTCCATTTTGCGATCTCGGCGCAAATCAAACCGGATGGAGTACTTGGTCAAATGGCGTGGTTACCATTTGAAGGAAGCAACTTGGGTGCCAGAGGATGATCTCGCACATGCGAGCGAAGCATTGGACCTCTTCAAGCGGAGACAAGGACAACAAGGGCGTTAGCACGATGAGGACATCTCCTTCCAGCGAGGGGTGAAGAAACGGCGAACCATACGAGTAGCAACTTGAGGCGATTTGGGCCGATGGACTTTGTAGCTTTGACTTGTGTTTGGAAATAAAGATCTTGTTTCTTGAAAATTTGTCTAAGTGTATTGGGAGTGCATGGCTATGACTAGTTCTGATCAGATGCCTAGGATGTTGTCAAGAGGAGGAACGAAGCACACTCAAAGGAAGCGAGCTGGTTTGGATAAGCATCTAAATCAAGACTAAGTCTTGATGTCAAGACTTAGGTTTGTCGTAGCGTTGGCAAAGCAAGTATGAACTTTCATACTTGTCTTGGGGCTTGGGGTGATCTTGCTTTGTGGTTTTCTACAAAGTAAACTTAGTCACGCGTCTAAGTCAAATCAGGTTGCGACCGGAAAGTGAGTTTCGGGGGACCTCCTAAGTAGGTGTGAATACTTATAGTTTGCAAGTTAGAGTCTTAAGTAGAATGTTTAGAAGTTGCCAACTAGTTTTGTTTAGGGTAAGCCAAAAAGGTAAGGCTTTTCCCGAGACTAGTTGGAATTTTCTAAGGGTTCTAGCGACAACTTAAGACTCAAGCCAAGAAGGGAATTGCGGGTTAGCTACCAGAACGCAATTCTGGCGCCAAGGGGTTGGCTACCCATTTTGAACTTGGTGTTAACTTAAAGGATCATTGTTGATGAGGGCATCAACCTCCAAAGTGGGGGTGAGTGTCGCGCCCCTCATTCTCAAGATCAGGCGCAGACGCGAACAACAGAACCCTAGCGGACTTGCGCTAGGTTGTGAACGCTGCGAGTAGGACTTAACGGCTTGGCCGGGAAGTCGGGATCAGAAGAACCCTAAGTGGTTCTCTGAACCAAGGTTAGAACCTTGGGTTAGGACATAAGGGCCTACCCAAGAGGGCCTGAGACGAACGCTGACCTAAGGGAGCGAGTCTAAGAACGGGCTGAAACATGAGTCTCAGACATAGGTCTGAGACGTGGGTCCGAGACGCAGTCGAACCACAGGGTTCGACCTTGGGTCTGGACCATAGGTTTTCGGAAAAACTGCTAAGTGTTGGAGCTCCAGGGACGTTTTAGGTCGTGGACGGAGCTCCACGTAAGATCTCGAGGCGAGTGAGGTATCATTGGAAAGGTCTCGTCGAGAGCTTTCCAGTGATATATAACACTCCTCGATCTGACCTCCGAGCTGGAAGTTATGGCCGAACCACAATCGGGTTGTGGTATAATTTTCAGGGACCAAAGAGGAGGGCGGGGCCGCCGATCCCCAGAAGTATATATGAGGGGGGCTCGATGCCTGGGTGGGCCAGGACGAGTCACCCGACCCCAGGGTTCGGCGGGCGGACTCTGGGGGCATGAGGTGATGGCTGGGCCAGTTCCAAGGCACGTTCCGATCTAGACTTGGACGGCTAGACTTAGGAACGATGTAAGGGCTGGGGCAAGACTAGGGAACGAGTCGGCGGGTTAGACCGCCGTTCGGGAGCCTGGACCCAGACGGACATCACGGGCGGTTGGGCCGCTAGATGTGCTGGAGGCACCGTTTAGGACCCTGGACTTTATGGGAAGTCCGCCCCAAGTCATATTGTGACTTGCTCATGTTTGGGACCGACTTAGGCGGATCTAAGTCGGGACTTAGGATTGCTGAGCTTGATGATTAGGGAGACGGTCCGGCTCCGGTCCGGACCAAACAGAACTAAGGTAAGTGGTGCATGGACGCTAACTTGTGATTGTGTTTGCAGGTTAGCGGTTTGAATTTCGGGACCTACTGAGCAAGAGCTTCCGCTGGCGCAACAAGGCGGTAGGTGCGCGAAAGCTGGAGGCACCGTTTAGGACCCTGGACTTTATGGGAAGTCCGCCCCAAGTCATCTTGTGACTTGCTCATGTTTGGGACCGACTTAGGCGGATCTAAGTCGGGTCTTAGGATTGCTGAGCTTGATGAATAGGGAGACGGTCCGGCTCCGGTCCGGGCCAACCAGAACTAAGGTAAGTGGTGCATGGACACTAACTTGTGATTGTGTTTGCAGGTTAGTGGTGTAAAGTTTACGACCTACTGAGCTAGAGCTTCCGCTGGCGCAACAAGGCGGTAGGAGCGCGAAAAGTGGTATCAGAGCCGACGCTTCGGTGAGCGAGAACTTGAGGTAGCGGCTGAAGGCTGGACGCTTGAGGAGGAACGCAAGACACGAAGCGGATCAGCGTTTCTATGTGAACACTTGGAGCGATGGCCGAGGACGGACAGAGTTCCAGGAGGAATATCAAGAAACGAGGAGCGGCTAACGGGAAAAGATCGACTCGAGCTAGCCCCGAGGCACAGTCAGGGGACGACAACCGACAACCTTCGCCCCAACGTCAAGGGAGCCCTGTACCAGCTGCGGCACCGGTGCAGCAAGATGGAGTCTTGCCAGCGGTGTCCAACGATTCCGACGCGGGAAGTCAAGGAGCTCTGTATGCGGAACTCATCAAGATGATGAAGACCATGCAGGAGGGTATGGTTTCCAGGGATAAACGTATCGCCGAGCTTGAGGCAGGCCAAGGAAGTTCCTCGTCTACCAGAAAGCTTTGTAAGACGAATTTGCCGACCTCGTTTTCAGGTATAGGACGGGCTCGCAAGGTTAAGGATTTCTTAACTGAGTTGGATCTATACTTTGAGGCGCAACAGACTAAGGAGTCTGACAAGGTGAGAGCGGCGGTTACGTTCCTGAAAGACCATGCGCTTCTCTGGTGGACTGCATACAGGGATGAGCATGCCTTGACCGTCTCGGCGCTTACTTGGAAAGAGTTCAAGGAGTTGCTTGCAGGACGATTCACTCCGGAGTATCAAAGGATTCGGGACGGTGTTGAGTTGGTGAGACTGAAGCAGACGGGGACCTTAAGTGCTTATGTGCGCGAGTTCAGTGCCAAGCTGGATTCGTTCTCCAAGTGGACTGAGGAAACCAAGATATGTATATTCATTGGGGGACTCAAGTCTAGTTCGGAGAAGGCTCTCTTTCGAATGCCAAAGCTACCGGAGACAAGTGCCAAACTTTTGAAGCTAGCGGAGCAAATTGGGGACGACGAAGTCCAGCAGCAGAAACCCTTTGAACCACGCAGCACAGACAAGTTCCAGAAGAAGAACAAGGGCTTCAAGCGACAATGGGATGGGGGTGAGAAGGATCGGAAGGATACTTCTGCCCCGGCAGCAAAGCGGCAGCAAACAGGAGTAAAACCTAAGGGGCAAACACCTCAAAAGGGCAATGGTGCTAAGTTTACTTGCTACAACTGTGGCGAGGCGGGCCATATTGCTAAGAGGTGTACGAAACCTAAGGTTAGTAACTGTAGCATGAATGCATTTGTTGCAAAGGACTTGTTGGAGGGCCAGATGACTGTGACCTTGAGAACCACGAAGAAGATGTCGGGATTGATGTATCTACAAGCCAAGGTTGCTAACCGTGATGTTACTTTTCTTGTGGACACAGGAGCGACTCACTCCTTCATAAGTCCAAAGTTGGTGAAGAAGTTGGGCTTGTCTACCTCCAAGGCAGACAAGCCTATTCAGGTGCGCTTTGCCAAGGGCAAGACGTACCAAAATTCATTGGACGTACGATTTGCTTGTGGGAAGTTGGAGTTCACAGAGAACTTCACGGTGTGCGAGATGGATGATATCCATGCGGTTTTGGGGAACACTTTCTTGGACAGGTTTGAAGTGGAACTTAGGCGGAAACCTTTAAGGTTAAACGTTAGAGTTAAAGGGCGGAAGCTGGGAGTGAGGCTGATCCGGAAGGCGCGGAAGATTGATGACTTTGCAGTGAATTTGATCAAAGGCAAACAGATGGACTTCAACGACGGAGTCATGTGTTTGATGCGGGTTGCAGATTTGATGACGGGTGACGGACAAGAGGAAACATCAGGAGACGCGACTAAACTTCCGGAGGTGCTTCGTGAAGTGATTAAGGAGTTTGAGGATGTCTTGACGGACGAGTTACCTGCTGAGTTACCTCCAAGGTGGGTGGTGGATCTCAAGATCGAAGTCTTGCCAGGATCGGAACCACCTTCTAAAGCCCCTTACCGACTCAATCAGGTAGAACTCCTTGAGTTGAAAAGACAACTCGGCGAGCTATTAGCGCGGGGATATATTCGAACTAGCAAGTCACCTTATGGAGCCCTAGTTCTTTTCGCAAAGAAGAAGGATGGGAAGTTACGACTCTGCGTAGATTATCGTGCACTCAATAAGGTGACGGTGAAGAATAACTATCCCTTGCCAAGGATAGATGACCTCTTTGATAGATTAGCGTGTGCAAAGTTCTTCAGCAGGATAGACTTGAAGTCAGGATATTACCAGATCCGGATAGCTGACCCAGATGTTGAGAAGACCGCTTGTCGAACCAGATACGGATCGTTTGAATTCCTGGAGATGCCATTTGGACTCTCAACGCCCCTTCGACGTTCACTACATTGATGAACACAATTTTTCGCGAGGAGATGGATGAGTTTGTCATCGTTTACATCGACGACATCTTGATCTACTCCAAAACCTTAGAGTCGCACGCGGAGCAGCTAAGGGTGATGTTGACGAAGTTGGGGGAGCATAAGCTGTTTGCCAACATTGACAAGAGTGAGTTTGGTTTGGAGCGCATTAACTTCTTGGGACATGTCATTAGTGCAGAAGGAGTCGGCCCGGATATGCAGAAGGTGGACGCGATTGTGACTTGGGAGCCTCCGACTACAGTGAAGGAGATGCGGCGATTCTTAGGATTGGCGCAGTTCTACCGCAAGTATGTGAAGGGGTTTTCAAAGATCGCGAAGCCGCTGACGGACTGGACTGGCAAAGACGCACAGGTAAGTTGGACCAAGGAGGTGGATGATGCGTTTCAAACGATAAAAGCTCTTTTGTCAAAGGCGCCAGTATTGAAGCTGCCGGAGTTCGACAAACCATTCGAGGTGCACACGGACGCGAGCGACTATGCGATTGGCGGAGTGTTGGTGCAGGATGGAAAACCTATAGCGTACGAAAGCAAGAAGTTATCTGGGACGGAGAGTCATTGACCGACTCACGAGAAGGAACTGTTCGCGGTGGTTCATTGCTTGGGGAAATGGCGGCATTACTTGGGACTTCACAAAACCCAAGTGTATACTGATAATATTTCGCTCAAGTACTTTGAGACACAAGATCGGGTGACGCCAAAGCAACTACGGTGGCATGATACCTTGGCACTCATGAACGTGGAATTAATCCACAAAGCGAGAAAGGATAATGTGGTTCCTGACGCCTTGAGTCGCAAGGAGGAATATCTTCCATCATCAACACAAATTTTGCGAGCTATGTATCCTAAGGAGTCAGATTTGGAGAGGCGAATACGTGAAGGTTACATGGGCGATGACCAAGCGAAGGAATATCTGGAACAGCTCAAGCGAGGAGTGAAGTTGCAGAACATGCAGCTAAGACATGATTTACTCATGTTCAAGCAAAGCCGGGTTTATGTGGGACAAGGAAAACTTCGGACTAAGTTACTCAAAGAATCTCATGATGTGCCCTTATCAGGCCATAAAAGAGAAAAGTCCACTTTAGCAGTAATCGCTAAAAAGTTTTATTGGTCCCACATGAAAGATGATGTTTCCCACTTTGTGAAAACATGCGTAACCTGTCAAGCGAATCGTGTTTCTTATGAGAAGAAACAAGGATTGCTTCATCCTTTGTCGATTCCAGCCAGACCTTGGAAAAGCATTAGCATGGACTTCATCACCTCTCTGCCTGACTCGAATGGATACAACGCGATTTTTGTGATAGTTGATCGGTTTAGCAAACTAGCGAAGTTTGCTCCGACCTTGGACACTGCAACAGCGTTCACGACTTCTCGCTTGTTCCTAGATACTTGGTGGCGTTCACATGGATTACCTCGGAGTATTATTTCAGATCGAGACTCTAAGTTCACAAGTGCCTTTTGGAAACACTTGTTCCAAAAATTGAGGACTAAGTTAAAATTTAGTACCGCCTTTCATCCAGAAACAGATGGGCAAACGGAACGAGTTAACTCGGTTCTGAATCAATACTTGAGGAATTATGTGAGCGCGGACCAAAGTGATTGGACGGAGTGGCTCAGTCTTGCGGAGTATTGCTACAATTCCACGAAGCATTCGGCAACCGGTGAATCGCCGTTCTTGCTGGCTTACGGACGTGAGCCAGAAGGGCCTCTTGACTTGACTCTTGCAGGGAGTTCTACATCGGCACGACCAAGAACACGGCAAACATCAGCTGAAGAGTTGGTGGCGGCAATGCAGCGGCGCGAGGAGCAAGTTAAGAAGAACCTCGAGAAGGCGCAGCAACGATACACGAAGCAAGTAAACAAACATCGGCGGCAAGTGAAGTTTCAAGTGGGCGAAGAAGTATGGATAAGTACGAAAAACTTCACATTTCCGAAGGAAATATCGGCGAAGTTTTCATCGAAGTTTGCGGGACCTTTTGTCGTTGTCAAGAATCCGCATGAAGATGTCTATACCTTAGACCTTCCTCACGAGTGGCAGTTGCATCCGACTTTCCATGTTTCTTTATTAAAGAAATACTTCAAGGATGATTTGCGGCCAGAGCGCAAACAAGTACTCAGGCCTCAACCTGATGTCGTGCAAGGCGAAGCAGAATATGAGGTGGAGTCCATTTTGCGATCTCGGCGCAAATCAAACCGGATGGAGTACTTGGTCAAATGGCGTGGTTACCATTTGAAGGAAGCAACTTGGGTGCCAGAGGAAGATCTCGCACATGCGAGCGAAGCATTGGACCTCTTCAAGCGGAGACAAGGACAACAAGAGCGTTAGCAAGATGAAGACATCTCCTTCCAGCGAGGGGTGAAGAAACGACGAACCATACGAGTAGCTACTTGAGGCGATTTGGGCCGATAGACTTTGTACCTTTGTCTTGTATTTGGAAATAAAGATTTTGTTTCTGGAAATTTTGTCTAAGTGTATTGGTAGTGCATGGCTATGACTAGTTCTGATCAGATGCCTAGGATGTTGTCAAGAGGAGGAACGAAGCACACTCAAAGGAAGCGAGCTGGTTTGGATAAGCATCTAAATCAAGACTAAGTCTTGATGTCAAGACTTAGATTTGCCGTAGCGTTGGCAAAGCAAGTATGAACTTTCATACTTGTCTTGGGGCTTCGGGTGATCTTGCTTTGTGGTTTTCTACAAAGTAAACTTAGTCTCGCGTCTAAGTCAAATCAGGTTGCGACCGGAAAGTGAGTTTCGGGGGACATCGTAAGTAGGTGTGAATACTTATAGTTTGCAAGTTAGAGTCTTAAGTAGAATGTTTAGAAGTTGTCAACTAATTTTGTTTAGGGTAAGCCAAAAAGGTAAGGCTTTTCCCGAGACTAGTTGAAATTTTCTAAGTGTTTTAGCGACAACTTAAGACTCAAGCCAAGAAGGGAATTGCGGGTTAGCTACCAGAACGCAATTCTGACGCTAAGGGGTTGGCTACCCATTTTGAACTTGGTGTTAACTTAAAGGATCATTGTTGATGAGGGCATCAACCTCCAAAGTGGGGGTGAGTGTCGCGCCCCTCATTCTCAAGATCGGGCGCAGACGCGAACAACAGAACCCTAGCGGACTTGCGCTAGGTTGTGAACGCTGCGAGTAAGACTTAACGGCTTGGCCGGGAAGTCGGGATCAGATGAACCCTAAGTGGTTCTCTGAACCAAGGTTGGAACCTTGGGTTAGGACATAAGGGCCTACCCCAAGAGGGCCCCAGACGAACGCTGACCTAAGAGGGCGAGTCTGGGAACGGGCTGACACATGAGTCTCAGACATAGGTCTGAGACGTGGGTCCGAGACGTGGGACCGAGACGTGGTCCGAGACGCAGACGAACCACAGGGTTCGACCCTGGGTCTGGACCACAGGTTTCGAAAAAACCTGCTAAGTGTTGGAGCTCCAGGGACGTTTTAGGTCGTGGACGGAGCTCCACGTAAGATCTCGAGGCGAGTGAGGTATCATTGGAAAGGTCTCGTCGAGAGCTTTCCAGTGATATATAACACTCCTCGATCTGACCTCCGAGCTGGAAGTTATGGCCGAACCACAATCGGGTTGTGGTATAATTTTCAGGGACCAAAGAGGAAGGCGGGGCCACCGATCCCCAGAAGTATATATGAGGGGGGCTCGATGCCTGGGTGGGCCAGGACGAGTCACCCGACCCCAGGGTTCGGCGGGCGGACTCTGGGGGCATGAGGTGATGGCTGGGCCAGTTCCAAGGCACGTTCTGATCTAGACTTGGACGTCTAGACTTAGGAACGATGTAAGGGCTGGGGCAAGACTAGAGAACGAGTCGGCGGGTTAGACCACCGTTCGGGACCCTAGACCCAGACGGACATCACGGGCGGTTGGGCCGCTAGGTGTGCTGGAGGCACCGTTTACGACCCTGGACTTTATGGGAAGTCCGCCCCAAGTCATCTTGTGACTTGCTCATGCTTGGGACCGACTTAGGCGGATCTAAGTCGGATCTTAGGATTGCTGAGCTTGATGAATAGGGAGACGGTCCGGTGTCGTGTTGTGGTTCGGCTCCTGTGTGAAATTCCTGTGTAACCTATGTTGTGTTTCTTTTTCGTGTTTCGTGAACCGTATCGCGTAACTCGCCGAACGGTGTGATGAGTGCCACGTTTGTGATTATCTGTTTAAGTGGTTGCACGGTAGAAGAACGTGCCAAGTCATCGATATGTGCGCGTTCACTTTAGTGGTCCTTGTCGCCGCATTTGTGTATAAAATGGTGGGTCGAAGGTTCATACGGCATTCTCTCTCAGCGGGTGATTCGTAAGGATTCTCGGTGGTCTGCATGGAGGAGTGAGGAACTACAGGAGTGGTGGTTATGGACGGAGGTGTGTTACCGGCTCCGGATCTTCCTTTCCCGAATCCGTTTCACATCAAGCTTCATTGCATCCATCGCGATCACTTTCGACAGTGGTTAGTTGCGTACTTTGGTGATGAGTTCATGGGGAGGGTGATGGAGTTACAGCTTCCGGTGATCCTTCCAATCGTAACATACGGAGAGACTTGGGATATGACGGTGTACATTTTGTTGTGAGGAACAATGGATCTCAACTATCCATCGAACGTTCCTTTCAATCTTTGGGTCGATGTCCGGTGCCATTGCAGACCGAAGATCAATCATGGGGCTTGGATCGTGAGAAACTTCGGGCAAGAATATTACAATCGAGTGATAGCTTCACCGTTTCCTTTTGTCATACCTTTTATTGTAGAACGTTTCCAAGTTGTAATATTGACGTTGTATTAGTCTGCGTCTCACTGGTTTCATTCTGGTTGAGCGCTTCTGTGTAGTTACGGACCGCGAAGAATCCATCGACATATCTGAAGGATTTTCTGAGGTCTTAGAATGTTGTTGATGTCTTGTGTCTCCTTGGAGAGTAAAAATTCGTTCTAAGGGAAAAGTTAAGAGGAGAAAAGACAAAAAGTAAAGTTCTTTTTGCTCTTATTGGTCCACTTTTGGACCAATGGTGTTCTAGCTGATCCTCGCGACGTTTCTGTGGTTTCTGGAGGCTTCAGAGGGCCATTCGCGAAACGAAGGGTATGGTTGGAGAGCTCTCGACCGGGGCTACAATCTGGGCTGAAGAATCGATCGATTTGATGAAAGTATGAGCGCGTTATGATCGATTGAGTGGAGGGGGGTGAAATTCGTACCTACTGCCACGTTTCTGGTTGTTCCGAGAGACTCGCAAGGAGTTTTGAGGAGCTGTCTGTTGGGTTGGAGAGCTGACGACGTGCTGGTCATTTTGATATCAATTTGGTCAGGTTCTTGATCGATTTGGATTCTGAACCGACCGATTGAAGTTGAGAAGTGCAGATGAGATAAGGCGGGGACAGCGAACTGTGATAACTATGGATAGTTTGCTATTGCTTAAGATCTGAGTCGAATTTCTGAGTGAAACTCTCCAGGATTGAAGAATGTCTTATCAGTGAGATACTTGGGAAGTTTCACCTCAAATGGTCGAGTAGTTTGTTCAGAATCTTGGATCAAATGTACCTGGGTCTGTAAAGCTCTGAAGTTAGCACAGATTACGGTTTGATCCATATCTGAGAATTGGTTTGAGATTTCGACCTGAAAATTGTTCAGGGTAGGAGTGAAGGATCCAATCAAGCTTCCTGTGAAGTTTGATCATCATTGGTCGAGTGGTTTGGAAGGACTGAGGTCTCAAAGTTCAAAAATACTTCTGTTATTAGCAATTTCGGGTTTTTCGGTATCATCTATGATCATTTTGGTCATTTTCGATCAATTTGGAGAGGAGTTTGTTGCTGAAACTGCCATGCCTGCATGCAATTCGACATTGGAGGGTGTGGGGCTGATTTCAGCTCTTGGTGATGAAGGAGAACGGAGTCGCCATGAGTCTTAAGCCGCTGTTTGGGTTCTCGGAGCTGCCAGGTTGGGTCATTACGTAGATGAGGCTTCTACATCTGGAGAGGCACCAAAGGTGACCAAGCTTTCACGGTCTGATATGCGATTGCTTGAGGCATTCGCGTTGGTAATGCAACAACAGCAAGCCACTGAACGGAAAGAAGCAATGGCTACTAAAGCCTTGCAATCTGTTGTGGGGTTGCTAGATCAGTTTGACGGGAAAAACATATCCAAGTACCTAAAGTACTATTCCCGAGAGATGGAGTTGAGCAAGGTGCCTGAAAGAGAGATGGTGAGTACATTTGCGCTTGCTGTCGTACCTGAACTACGAGAGCACATGAAGGACATCATCCGATCTCATGGTGCTACGTGGGAAGGATTTACTCTTCAGCTGAAAGAAGAGTATTCTTTAGAAGATGCAGACCGAGTGACTAAGAAGTCATTCATGGAGTGGGTAAACAAACCCAACAAAGGGCTTGTTGCCACAGAGCTATTTCGGGAGTATGAGAGACAATTCCTTCAGTTGTCTCGGATGGAGAAGCTCACATTGGAGAACGACAAGGTGGAGTTGTTTCTACAAGCAGCCAACAATGAATTACAAAGGGAGTTGGAGCTGCTTCTGGAAGATAGGATGGAAGACAACGGACTCACGACTGACTGGAGAAAAGTCTCTGAAGCAGTGAGTGTACTTGCCAAACGAGAGTACCGGAGAGGGAAGGTGGTGGTAAGACAAGAAGAGAGACCACCACCGATCATAGTACCTCGTAGACAACCAATGGTACCCAATGTGCAAGCACCTATTGTGCATGTACCTCAAGTTCCACTTCCTACTCTTCCTGTCCCGAAAGTTGCACCGCAAAGAGATGCTATGGAAGAGTTGGTGAAAGGGATGAGGGACTTGCAGATCAAGTTAGCAAGGTTGGAAGAGAAGGGAGGAGCACATGATACCAAACTTGCTCCTAAGCAAGATTATGTACAGAGATGCATTTGGTGTGATAGTTCTGATCATGCTCGAAGAGAGTGTGGTGATTTTGCCAAAACTCTACGAGATGGAGTAGTCTATTGGAAGGAAGGAAAGATTGCTCTGAAGGATAACGGAGAGATTCTTAGAACCAACTTCGGGAAAGGAGGAATGAAGCAAGTACTGGAGGAGTATCTATCTCAACATGCTACTGCGTCGGTAGAAGCTGCTACTTATGGAGTTGAGGTAGTACGAGAAAGAAGTGCTTCTAAGAAGGATGGAGATACTCTTGATATGTGGAGTCATGCGGTAAGCACGAACAAAAGGGGGAAAATGGCAAGGGAGGAGTTGCTCAAAACAGCCACGGCAATCAGGGGTGCTACTGGATGGGATGATCCCGTGGATACAATGTCTGTTCACGCTTATTTGGCGAAGAGTCAACATGAGGCTCTCATGGAGGAGAAGCGCAAACGAGATGAAGCAGGCCTAGCGAAGAGAGAACAGCTCTCAAGAGGCAAACAAGAGGAGAAAAGTTCAGACCGGAGATCATGTCTCTACCAGAGGAGACTATGGAAGAGGTCATATCCTCTACTCCCGAGAAGTCAGAAAAGAGCAGAGGTAAGGAGAAAGGTAAATCTCCTTCATACAAGCTTCAGTCTGATATTGAAGCTGCTACGGATCTGAAAGGAGTACTAGAAGAGAGAGTACTCAATGCCAAGATCGAGTTTATCTTGCGAGAGATCCTTGGGATTGCCAAGAGGGAGTTTCATGATGTCATTATTGACACCATCAAACGAAAAAGACAATTGGCAAGAGAAACCGCTGTGTCTAATGCATTAGACACAAGGATATCAAGAGAGGAAGAGTTAGAACTAGCTCAATGCTGCATCAACCGCAAGGTTCGGTTTGAGGATGATAACGATGACAAGGTCCATAGTCATTACACTAGAGGACATTGGGCTAGAGCTACTACCGAAGCCTTAGTGAAGGTAGGAGAGATGACGGATCCGGTGGTTGCTCTCATTGATCATGGATCAGAGATCAATATTGTCTCTAAGGACATCTACAAGCAAGGTGGATGGCCTGTTGATATAGATCATGGTTGGATGATCAGAACAGCGAACAACACACGAGGAGAACTCTATGGAGCTTGTCCTGATGTGAAAGTGAAAGTGGGAGATGTAACTATTGAACAAAACTTCTTTGTTCAAGATAGTACATCATACCCGGTGATACTCGGTCAACCTTACATTACAGCTGTGAGGATGGAGACCAAGGTTTTGGATGATGGATCTGCTTATGCACGGATCAGAAGTCAGGATGACAAGAGAGCGGTACAGTTTCTAACTGTATCAGCAAACCACGAGCGAAACAGAGATTATCTGAGGGGTGGCTCCTTGCCTAAGGTCACGGAGGAGTTCAAGGATTTTTGACAAGTACTGCTATAGAGCGAGGACATAGTGGTACACTGGAGAAGGTACTCTCGCTAGAGAAAGAAAGTGCTTTTTGTACAGGAGTTGTGAGATTTTCTGGGAGTGGGTTTGCTACACATACACGACTTGCTGACTTGCAGAAGTGGGAGCAGAAGGTTGTGCGAAAAACTGAAAAGGACCTAAAGAGATTTGGTGTGCTTGAAGAGGATGATAAGATAGAAGGTGTTTATTTGGAGTTAGGATTGGGAGATTTCATCGATGAGCTTGCTATGCATGAGCAAGAAGATGAGGATCATGTGGTGGAAGTACACTCTAGGGAGCTCTATACAGCTATAGAGTCATTCTTAGATCCCGAAGTTAGAGTTGACACTAGGTACAAAACGGTAGACAAGAAGGTAAAACCTGTTGCTCAACCATTACCTAGTGATTCTAACCAGCGAGTCCAACAATCTTCGAAGGAGAAAAGCTTAAGAGATCTTAGTCGGGTCGGTCACAAGTTCACTGAAGCTACGCTCAAGGAGTTGAAGGTTGGTTCTACAGATTTTCTTTTGCCTGTGGAGGAGAATAGGTTTAGGGAGATGTTAACTAGGCACGGGAAAGCTTTCGCTTTTGAAGCCTCAGAAATCGGATGTGTAGATCCTAGCATTGTGGCACCAATGATCATATTCACAGTTCCACATGCTCCTTGGGATTTGAGGCCAATTCCTGTACCTAGAGCGCATCTACCGAAACTCATAGAGCTCTTGAAGGAGAAGATGCAGATGAAGATCTTGGAACCATCGTTTGCACCATACTCTAGTCGTTGGTTTACCGTACCAAAGAAGAGTGGTGCATTACGGTTCATCCAAGATATACAACCTGTGAACCAAGTGACCATCAGAAATACAGGTATAGGACCTATCGTCGGAGAGTTTGCTGAAGCGTTTGCTGGGAGAGCTATTTACTCTATAGGAGATCTTTACTCTGGGTACGATCAGTTTCAACTTGCTGAACAGAGTAGAGATATCACCACCATGAGGACACCGTTGGGGTTGGTCAGAATGTGCACGCTACCACAAGGAGCAACAAACTCGGTAGCGCACATGATGAACGGGATGAACAAGGTTCTTCGTGAGTTCATTCCTGAGAAGACCATGCCTTTCTTGGATGACATTCCAATTAAGGGATGCGTTGAGGAGGAGAAAGATGAGACAATGGATCAGAAGGGGTGTAGAAACTTTGTTGCTGATCACATTTCAGATTGTGATAAAATCTTATCACGACTTGAAGAGGCGCACTTGACACTATCAGGTGCTAAGTCTTCATTTGGAGTGCGAGAAGTTGTGATTGTGGGGCATCTATGTGGATGGTTTGGACGCAAGCCTGATCCTGGTAAAGTGGATGCTATACGACGGATGAAGGATACTTGTGGTTCAACAACTGAGGTGAGAAGGTTTCTTGGAGCTTGTGTCTTCTATCATGTGTGGATTCCACATTTTGCACATGTGGCTGATCCTCTTTATGATTTGTTGAGAAAGCACAAGAGGTTTGCATGGGAGGAGAGGCATACTGAGGCGATTCAGAGATTGAAGCAGTTGTTATCTTCTCCACTTGTACTTCGTCGTGTGAGCTATGAGGATAGCAAACCAATGATACTTACTGTTGATACTAGTCCGATAGCCATTGGATGGGCAGTAGGACAGGATGATGAAGAAGAGAATCGATTTGCAGTCAGATTTGGAGCAAAGGTGTTGAGTGAGCGACATAGAAACTATCCTCAAGTGAAGAGAGAGTTATGGGGAGTAGTTACAGCTATGAAAGCTGAAAAGGACTATTTGATTGGAGCGCCAGTAATAGTAGAAACGGATTGTTTACCACTATTAGGGATGATTACAAATTGTAACACCCCTGATATTGCTATGCTACGCTGGATTGCTTACATCAAGTCCTTAAATCCTGAGTTCCGACACATAGCGGGGAAGAACAATCCAGTAGCTGATATGTTATCTCGTGCGAGGTATGAGGATGAGGAGGAGATGATAGAAGATACAGAAGATGTTGGTACTACAGTTTTCTGTAGAGCTCAAGGAGGTGAGAGTGAGCATTCGAAACCGTTCATGGAGGAGCTATATGAAGGAGAATGGATAGACATAGGATGCTATCTAAGCCTGTTGACTAGACAGCCAGGATGGAGTGATGCCCACTTTAAACAAATCAGGAGGAAGGCTTATAACTACTTGCTACAAGGTGGTTATTTGTGGAAACATGCTAAGCAAGGTGGTAAGATGCCACAAAGGGTTGTGTGCAAGGTTGACATGCAGAAGTAACTCATGCAGGAGTTTCATGAGAGCTTGTGGGCAGGACATAGAGGTATTTATGCTACCTTTACAAAGCTGAAGGAGAGATATTGGTGGCGTAACATGTACAGAGATGTAGTTCGATTTGTGGAGACATGTCAAACTTGTCAAGAGTATTCAGGAATTCGACATCGAGACGGGTTACATCCTACTTATCCACTTGCAATGCATTATAAGTGGGTAGTAGATCTTGTTATTATGCCAGTTGGTATATGGCAGATGCGATACTTAGTTTTGGCACGTGAGGATTTGTCCAACCAAGTGGAAGGGCGAGCCTTACGGACAAAATCTACAGAGGGAGTCTGCAAATTCTTGTTAGAAGATGTGATTTGTAGATATGGTTGTGTTGGGAAGATTACGGCTGATCGAGGGGAGCTGAACAATGATGAGGCTAAAGCGTTCTTCAAGAGGTGTGGTGTGAAGTTAGCTCTCACCACAGCTTACAATCCAGAGGGTAATGCGAAGAGTGAACGTGGTCATCCTCCTATTGTGAAAGCTATTGTGAAAGCTTGCAAGGGGAGGGCAAGAGAATGGCCAAGGTTTCTTCCGTTTGCATTATGGGCTGATCGTTCGACTCACAGTTCAGTCACGGGATATATGCCGGCGGAGTTGATGCAAGGGCAGAAACCTATCATGCCCATTGAGGAGCACATACCCACTTGGAGTGTTCTACCTTGGGAGGATGGTATGTCTAGAGAAGATCTTCTTGCTGTCCGAATCCGTCAACTAGAGAGAAGACCTGAAGATGTAGAGATTGCATTGGAGAAGCTGAAAGAGGCACGCTTGAGAAACAAGGACAGATTTGATAAGCGTCATCGATTAAGGCCGAAGGAGATTAAAGAAGGAGATTGGGTGTTGGTCTACGATAGTAGCTTGGACAACCAACACAGTGCGCTTAGAAAATTCTCTAAGCGATGGTTTGGCCCGTATGTGGTTCTTGTCGTGCTTGACAATGCCACATATTCACTAAGAGAGCTTGATGGGACAGAGCTCAAGGTTCCCATTGCAGGCAAGCGTGTGAAACTCTTCAAGAAGCGAGATGAAGGGATAAGCATGGAGGAAGTCGGAGCAGAGTTTGATATCTTGGATGATGACGAAGATATTGCCAACGACAACATCAGTGAAGAAGATGAAGATATAGTGTGATGCTGACCACAACTTGTGAGTGTTGGCGCATACCAGAGGATGCGCAGTTTTAGAAGGGGTGGATGTCGTGTTGTGGTTCGGCTCCTGTGTGAAATTCCTGTGTAACCTATGTTGTGTTTCTTTTCCGTGTTTCGTGAACCGTATCGTGTAACTCGCCGAACGGTGTGATGAGTGCCACGTTTGTGATTATCTGTTAAAGTGGTCGCACGGTAGAAGAACGTGCCAAGTCATCGATCTGTGCGCGTTCACTTTAGTGGTCCTTGTCGCCGCATTTGTGTATAAAATGGTGGGTCGAAGGTTCATACGGCATTCTCTCTCAGCGGGTGATTCGTAAGGGTTCTCGGTGGTCTGCATGGAGGAGTGAGGAACTACAGGAGTGGTGGTTATGGACGGAGGTGTGTTACCGGCTCCGGATCTTCCTTTCCCGAATCCGTTTCACATCAAGCTTCATTGCATCCATCGCGATCACTTTCGACAGTGGTTAGTTGCGTACTTTGGTGATGAGTTCATGGGGAGGGTGATGGAGTTACAGCTTCCGGTGATCCTTCCAATCGTAACATACGGAGAGACTTGGGATATGACGGTGTACATTTTGTTGTGAGGAACAATGGATCTCAACTATCCATCGAACGTTCCTTTCAATCTTTGGGTCGATGTCCGGTGCCATTGCAGACCGAAGATCAATCATGGGGCTTGGATCGTGAGAAACTTCGGGCAAGAATATTACAATCGAGTGATAGCTTCACCGTTTCCTTTTGTCATACCTTTTATTGTAGAACGTTTCCAAGTTGTAATATTGACGTTGTATTAGTCTGCGTCTCACTGGTTTCATTCTGGTTGAGCGCTTCTGTGTAGTTACGGACCGCGAAGAATCCATCGACATATCTGAAGGATTTTCTGAGGTCTTAGAATGTTGTTGATGTCTTGTGTCTCCTTGGAGAGTAAAAATTCGTTCTAAGGGAAAAGTTAAGAGGAGAAAAGACAAAAAGTAAAGTTCTTTTTGCTCTTATTGGTCCACTTTTGGACCAATGGTGTTCTAGCTGATCCTCGCGACGTTTCTGTGGTTTCTGGAGGCTTCAGAGGGCCATTCGCGAAACGAAGGGTATGGTTGGAGAGCTCTCGACCGGGGCTACAATCTGGGCTGAAGAATCGATCGATTTGATGAAAGTATGAGCGCGTTATGATCGATTGAGTGGAGGGGGGTGAAATTCGTACCTACTGCCACGTTTCTGGTTGTTCCGAGAGACTCGCAAGGAGTTTTGAGGAGCTGTCTGTTGGGTTGGAGAGCTGACGACGTGCTGGTCATTTTGATATCAATTTGGTCAGGTTCTTGATCGATTTGGATTCTGAACCGACCGATTGAAGTTGAGAAGTGCAGATGAGATAAGGCGGGGACAGCGAACTGTGATAACCATGGATAGTTTGCTATTGCTTAAGATCTGAGTCGAATTTCTGAGTGAAACTCTCCAGGATTGAAGAATGTCTTATCAGTGAGATACTTGGGAAGTTTCACCTCAAATGGTCGAGTAGTTTGTTCAGAATCTTGGATCAAATGTACCTGGGTCTGTAAAGCTCTGAAGTTAGCACAGATTACGGTTTGATCCATATCTGAGAATTGGTTTGAGATTTCGACCTGAAAATTGTTCAGGGTAGGAGTGAAGGATCCAATCAAGCTTCCTGTGAAGTTTGATCATCATTGGTCGAGTGGTTTGGAAGGACTGAGGTCTCAAAGTTCAAAAATACTTCTGTTATTAGCAATTTCGGGTTTTTCGGTATCATCTATGATCATTTTGGTCATTTTCGATCAATTTGGAGAGGAGTTTGTTGCTGAAACTGCCATGCCTGCATGCAATTCGACATTGGAGGGTGTGGGGCTGATTTCAGCTCTTGGTGATGAAGGAGAACGGATTCGCCATGAGTCTTAAGCCGCTGTTTGGGTTCTCGGAGCTGCCAGGTACTACTGCCGTTGGTGCTATTTTGAGATCTGAATAGTGTTTTGGAGTATGCATGCTTTACCTTGCTGGAATGCTTGGTAGACCAGGGTGTACAGCAAGTTGTATCGATACTCTATCAAGTTGATTGAGTGATCTTATAGCATCTTCTGGTTGTACTATGAAGTTGTGATAGTTGGATTGATGGGCAGTTAGCGTCGCTGGGGAGCTATTCAGAAGTCAGGCTTCCAGTGATATAGAGGAATAACTTCAGTTAGATAATACAGATCTGAGTATTTTTAGTTAGAATACAAAAGATTTGTTTGTAACACAAGTTTATGCAACCTATACGTAACCTTGGATCGTAGCAAGCTTTAAACTTGAGACGAGCGGATACAAGGTCACTCAGGCTAGAAGAGTAGATAGTGAAACATTTGAGTGGAAACATCTATATCTAGATCCAACCTTGTCAATCCACATACCTCTGCACAGCCATATACCCCGTGTATTCCTAGACAGAAAAACACGTTATACGATAGCGGCTCTGGTCCGGGCCAACCAGAACTAAGGTAAGTGGTGCATGGACACTAACTTGTGATTGTGTTTGCAGGTTAGTGGTGTAAAGTTTGCGACCTACTGAGCTAGAGCTTCCGTTGGCGCAACAAGGCGGTAGGTGCGCGAAATCTGGAAGCTCTTCTTCCGCAATCTCGTAGCACTCAATGTATCCACAGACCACATCTTCCACTTTCTCTGCTACTTCTGTAGTACACACGTTATTCACCATAAACTCATTATACCGTTCATCACTGTCAGAAGACGCAGCTGAGTCTTCTGAAGTGTACCCCTCTGTTGTAGACGGAGTTTCACCTTGGTGTCCAATCTTGATCCAAGGAAGCGAGACATTACTCTTCTCACCTAGCTTGGATGTAGGATTGAGAAATCTCAAACGATGTCTTCTCCAGTCGGTATTTACATTTGCAGCATACAACCATGGTCTTCCTATCAACACCTGATATCCAACCTTAGCTACAGGTCGCAAAATGATGTAAGTGAGGTAAAAAGATACTCCACCAATTACCGTCAAGACATCTTTCAGTTGCCCCAAAGGTCGTCTTCTGGTCTGGTCCGCCATTCTGAGGATCCTCGGAGTCCGCAATCTCGTAGCACTCAATGTATCCACAGACCACATCTTCCACTTTCTCTGCTACTTCTGTAGTACACACGTTATTCACCATAAACTCATTATACCGTTCATCACTGTCAGAAGACGCAACTGAGTCTTCTGAAGTGTACCCCTCTGTTGTAGACGGAGTTTCACCTTGGTGTCCAATCATGATCCAAGGAAGCGAGACATTACTCTTCTCACCTAGCTTGGATGTAGGATTGAGAAATCTCAAACGATGTCTTCTCCAGTCGGTATTTACATTTGCAGCATACAACCATGGTCTTCCTATCAACACCTGATATCCAACCTTAGCTACAGGTCGCAAAATGATGTAAGTGAGGTAAAAAGATACTCCACCAATTACCGTCAAGACATCTTTCAGTTGTCCCAAAGGTCGTCTTCTGGTCTGGTCCGCCATTCTGAGGATCCTCGGAGTCCGCAATCTCGTAGCACTCAATGTATCCACAGACCACATCTTCCACTTTCTCTGCTACTTCTGTAGTACACACGTTATTCATCATAAACTCATTATACCGTTCATCACTGTCAGAAGACGCAGCTGAGTCTTCTGAAGTGTACCCCTCTGTTGTAGACGGAGTTTCACCTTGGTGTCCAATCTTGATCCAAGGAAGCGAGACATTACTCTTCTCACCTAGCTTGGATGTAGGATTGAGAAATCTCAAACGATGTCTTCTCCAGTCGGTATTTACATTTGCAGCATACAACCATGGTCTTCCTATCAACACATGATATCCAACCTTAGCTACAGGTCGCAAAATGATGTAAGTGAGGTAAAAAGATACTCCACCAATTACCGTCAAGACATCTTTCAGTTGTCCCAAAGGTCGTCTTCTGGTCTGGTCCGCCATTCTGAGGATCCTCGGAGTCCGCAATCTCGTAGCACTCAATGTATCCACAGACCACATCTTCCACTTTCTCTGCTACTTCTGTAGTACACACGTTATTCATCATAAACTCATTATACCGTTCATCACTGTCAGAAGACGCAGCTGAGTCTTCTGAAGTGTACCCCTCTGTTGTAGACGGAGTTTCACCTTGGTGTCCAATCTTGATCCAAGGAAGCGAGACATTACTCTTCTCACCTAGCTTGGATGTAGGATTGAGAAATCTCAAACGATGTCTTCTCCAGTCGGTATTTACATTTGCAGCATACAACCATGGTCTATCAACACATGATATCCAACCTTAGCTACAGGTCGCAAAATGATGTAAGTGAGGTAAAAAGATACTCCATCAATTACCGTCAAGACATCTTTCAGTTGCCCCAAAGGTCGTCTTCTGGTCTGGTCCGCCATTCTGAGGATCCTCGGAGTAGGTTGGAACTCAGTGAAGCCTAGGGCATGCGCCGTTTCTTCAGTCATGATGTTAACTCCGGAGCCGGAATCAATGGGTACCTTCTTCAGAAGACAGCCATGGATCTCCATATCAAGTTCTGGGGCTCTCAAGTCCTCATGTTCTATTCTTAGGATCGGGGTGCTCTTGGGAAGTTTAGCTGTCCTCCTCTTCCTCGATCCTCGAAGCACAGATTGTAACAACTTCCTGTAACCAGCGTTGTCATCCAACAGCTGTTGGAAGGTTACATCCGCCTTCTGATTCCACAAGTCTCGCAAGAAGTCGTAAGGAGATCTTTTCAGAAGAGTGACTGGAGTTTCCAACAGAGAGGATGCAGTAGCTGCTTCCTTGGGTGGAAGACCAGAAGAGTGTCTTCCCTCGACTGGGGGCTGTTCTCGTGAGACAGGTGTTGCCGTAGTCGGTGTAGGAAGCTGTTGTACTATCTTCCGTCTCTTCTCCAGCTCTTCTTGCATGATCGCTTCAACCTCTTGTCTAATGTCAGGAGCAAAGTACTTCGGATCTTCTCGGTCGTAAGTAGGAGAAGACGGCCGCTCAGGAGAAGATGACCTCTCCTTTTGCTGCTTCTTCTTCTTGACGTCCTTCTGACGAGATTCTGACTTCCCTTTGCTTCTGGTACTTACCTTGAACACAGCTTCATCCAAAACTTTCTCCGGAGGCCAACTATCTGAATTCGGGTCAGGATTCCAAACAGTACCATCCGTCAAAGTGAAAGATGACGCTGTCGCGCCATTTGACGGCTACATGCTTGACTTCTACTCCGACGCTTAGATTTGGTAGTTCTAGAAGTTAGCTCATATTACTTCTAGTCCTTTATGTATATGTTTGACACCTTTGCATACGGTGTTAACACTATTTTGAGTCCTAGTGGGCTGATAGTATATTAGTTATCTTGTTCAAGCATTTGTGCACTTGTGCAAGTGACTTCTTACTTGTCTATGACGTTCAATGTACATAACTTAGGGTTTCCATGCTGATAGGGGTTTGAGCTCATGGGTTGTACTTACTTGTCGCCCATGCACGCTTTCTAGCTGAATTAAGTTATTTTTCGGGGCTACGTGTCATTTTAGATAGTTTAAGTATTACGCTGGCACTCTAGGGGGCTTGACGTGGTAGCATATGAGTGTAGATAAGTTACCAGGTAGTTTAAGGCACAAAAGGACAGTCAAGTGGAGCTATGAACTCCCATTGGTCCATTTTTGTCTTTTGTAAAACTCTAAGTTTAGAAACAGAGCTCTAGAGGAGAGTTCGAGCAATTGGTGAGGTATCTTCGAAATCTGAGAACACAGGAAGAGAGAGCTCGTCGTGCCAAGCACTGTCTGTGAAATTTTTGCTCGATTTGGATCAATAAACAAGGAGTTATGCCCAATTGAAGTTCGAATTGTGCCAAAACTGCGTCACTTTTGTTGATTTTGGGGTTTTCGGTGCCAATTGCAGCAGAATTGAGGAAATCACTTCAAAACTTCGTGGTTGCGTTCACTGTCAGGAGGGCTACGACTGTCCAAAAAGTTTTGTATCATTTGAGTAAATGAGTAATTCAGGGCGGCCGCTGAAGCAGAGGGGGTCTGAAAAGCTCTTAATCTAGAGCAGCGACTTCAGAGGAGGAGATCTGG
Organism: Asterella californica; assembly: GCA_036924285.1. Classification (NCBI taxonomy): domain Eukaryota; kingdom Viridiplantae; phylum Streptophyta; class Marchantiopsida; order Marchantiales; family Aytoniaceae; genus Asterella; species Asterella californica. Next base: position 17,718,700 of record JAYKYS010000010.1, on the reverse strand, counting down.
AGTTCTGTGTACATTCAGGAGTCCCAACTTCACAGGGATGTTCAGCATCCTGTAGACTTCAAATACTGTGAGAAGATTTGAAATTCATCGAGCCAATTCTCTGTTCTATGTCTGAATAGCTGTCTAGGTACCAGAAATTGCCATAATTCTCTTTTTCAGAAACTTTCTGTTCATATCTCCGTGTCAGAATTTGATCTCAGGTTGAAACTTCGTCTGTGAGTTCAGTAGTACCTCATTTGCATGTAGGGGAAGTTTAGAGGTCTAAACCTTCATAGTTTTCCTCTCTTTGAGTGCCAAAGTTCACCGTCTAAACATATTACTACTAGTGAGACCTAAATTTCGCTTTTTGAGCATATCAGAGGATCCTACACTCATGTGTGAGTGTTTATAGCTCCTGTTGTGACCTGAAAGCCAACCTCTTGAGTAAACAACCACAGCCAGAAGCCCGGCGCTTTCCTAGGTAGACGGATCACACTCCGACAATGCTTCTTCAGGTGTCTCCATCTTCTGAGCTACAGTCGTCTTCTGCAGCTGAGGTTCCTTTCCTTCGCGCTTCCCGGGGTCTGGTTCGTCTTCCTCAATGTGGAGGCAATCCGTACAATCCCCAGGATCTTCTTCTTCTACCGTGATGTGCTGTACCACTGCTAACTCGAGCTTAGAAGTTGATGCTGCTTCTGCAGGAGGCGTGGTATCTGCAAATCTAACCATCTGTCGTGGTCGTAAGGTTTGAGGACAATTTCCTGTGAAATGACCGGCTTCCTTACAGTTCCCACATAAGGGCACTTGCCCAATCTGTCTTCTCGGGTGAGGACAGGTGGACCACCAGTGTCCTGTCTCTCCACAATTATTGCACGCTCCAGGAAGAGGGTTGAGAGGTCGTTGTGATGAAGAAGGCTGCCAGGGCGTCCTGGTCTGTACATTGCTAGCTCTATCCCTCGGTACATAACGATTATATTGGGCGGGAGGCGTAGGAGTGAAGGGTTGGATCGTCTCAATCCTATAGCAGGTTTCCTCACTGGGATCGTGTAGATATCCCTCATCGTCTTCTTCCCATCCTGCCCAGTTGACAGCTTGGTCCTGCGTACAATGATCTCTGGTGTGTCCAGAAGAGTTACAAAGGTTGCACCAAAGGTTTGGCCGGGAAGCCGTAGGCTGCTTCCGCTTGTCCTTCTGGTTCAGAAGATGAACTTTCAGGTCGGCAAACTGCTTCAGAACCTCATCGATGCGAGGATCAGGTGCAGACTGAATGATCTGAGTTTGAGGCATCTTCTGCACAACTTCCTCTCTTGCTCGCGTCTTCTCCTTCTTCTTCTTCCGCGTCTTCTTCTCTTGTTCAGATTCGGATTCTGAACTTTCGACAGTAGACTCTTCAGAAGTAGAGGATCCTTCCGAATCACTGTTATCAGTTTCAGTGGACTTGGACTTCTTCTTGGACTTCCGAGAAGACTTCTTCGACTTCTTGGACTTCTTCGAGGCCTTCCCTTTGTCTTTCGTCATATTCCGAGTGATGCTCGAGGTTTCATACTGCTCGGCATGCTTCTGTACCTCTGCTAAATCATCACCTCCTCCTCTTCTGTAGTACAATTCCATATCTTGAGACAATCCTCCCAAGTACCAATCCACAGCTTGCTGAGCACAGTAGCCTGGTCTTCCTTGGTTCTGAGGGATGTGATCTAGGAGGTCTTCGAACCTCTCGGTGTAATCCCGCAGTGTCTCTTTTTCTTCCGTTCGAGTCTCTGAAGTTCTATGAGGATCATACGATCGTAGCCCACTCCTCTGAACCTCTTCAGAAAAGCTGCCTTCAGAGTAGCCCAAGCGGTCATTACTACACCATCATCCAACGTTTTACTCATCCACTTCCTTCCCTTCCCTACGATCAAACTAGGAAATACGCAGAGTCTGTCAACATCAGCGTCTTCCTTGTTGGATCTAGAGATGGTCTCGAACATCGTGATGAAGTCGTCTGCGTCAGCATCATCGTCGTACGGATGGTACTTCTACCGAGTGTGGGAAGCCATGTCGACTGCCGGCTGGTGCGACTGCCAACTCCTCCCTTCTTCAGGTCCAGGTGGTGGAGATGGTCTTCTCGAAGGTCCAGGTCTGTCTGAATCACGAAGGTCGTCTTCTGAGTCAGAGCTACTGTCACTGCTACCTTCCGAGACGTCTGGAACAATCTCCTCCAGTCTTTCTTCACCTTGAGAAGCTTCTTCCGCACTTGGGAAGACGTCTTGCGAGTAACCAGTACCAAAATCTACTTTATACACGTGATCACCCGGTTGGCTTCTGTCTTCGCCAAAGATTATGCTCGAGATGGAAGGCTCTTCCAACTCTACCGATCGGATCTTCCTGAGCTCTTCTTCTTTCCTTTGGTGTCTCAGGGATATCCGCTGCTCTCTAGAAGCGGTTCACTGGGATGAGTTAACCCACTCAGGATCTTTACCCGTGCGTCTTCTGCTTCTTCCTCCGGTCGGAGGCATCCACCAGAGTACTGAGAACAGATGTCTCTATTCTTCTACCACTAGATCCAGGAGACCAAATGACTGAACAACCGATCACAGGTTCAGAACGTCTTCTTCTCCTGCTTCTTGTTGTATTCACTGCAGTCTTCCAAGATCGAGTCTTCCAAGGAGTTCTTGGAAGCATGGAAGCGGCTTCTTCCAACTCTCCCTGATGTATCTTATCAGTTCCGGTTGCGGTTCCTGTCTTCTAGCAAGATAGAGTCCCACAACACATTCAACTACAATCGAAGTTAGTTCGAATTGAACCTAACTAATGGCACACAGATCCAGGAAGCTTAGAACAGAAGTTACTAAGTTGAAATCCCCGGCAGCGGCGCCAAAAATGGTTCCTCACTATATGTAGTGACGTAGGATTTCTCCTTTTGCCCATTTAGTATACAAGATATCGTTCCCACAGAGGATTTGCACAAGTAACGTTGCTCTAAGTTCTAAGATCTGTTCAAACACACAAACACACGGGTTTTGCCTAGAAATCCCGTCTTCTCACAAAACCACACAAAACAACACGTCTTCCAGACACGCCAAATGGTGCTCTGAAACTAAACAAACAACTACCAATTACAATATCACACAACTATTCACAGAGAAGCGCGAGAAGACGATCTTCCTGCTTCCAGGTTGCTTCTTCCGGTCTTCTCGATACCGTCTTCCCGAAGCTATTCTCGTCTTCTGGGGGTTCAACTCGTCTTCTGACACCTCCAAAAGCGTGTCCTGCTGCGTAGAAGTCGACTAGTTCGGCTGTTACACCTTATTCTCACACTCACATTCCAACGGGTTAGATAAATCACAGGGTGTATGCCCCCTGTAGCCTTCCCATGCTTCTGCCTACGGAAATGGTCTTCCTGCAGCACTACAACGACATTCACCTTCACGGAAGCTCAATAGAAGTATCGGAAACTCACTAGAAGAAGGTAAGAAGATGGGGAAGATGGGAGAAGATGGGGAAGAAGAGAAAATCCAAACAAGAGAAAACAAGATGAAAAGAGTAAATTAAGATTCCGACAGGCTTCTAGTCTGGATCCTGACTAACAAGCCATCCCTGCTTGTAATAGTTTGGGGAGGAAGACAACAAACGTGAGTACTGTTGCACCGTCTTCTACTCGAGGATGTCGTCTTCTGTTGCAGGAAAAAGGCTTCTTTCTTCTTCACTTCGCTGCTCTGACTGCTCTGTCTTCTGGGATCCCTTACCCAGAAGACCGTTCATACGTAGATCCCAAGTGCTCTACTGAACGAGTCAAGCTACACTTCCACAACTGCTGACAGTCACCGCCACTCAAGAAGAACACTTCTCATGCACAATTGGGAGCGAATTCAATGAACCCACCATCCAGAAGACATGGACAAAGCTTCTGCACTCAAATCCACAATCTATTCCCCAAGAAGAAGTCACAATGGCATTGGGAAGCTCACTCCCTCTACTTCCTGCGTCTACTCCTCGACACACCAGCCTAGCTAACATGACTGCACGAGGATGCCGTTCCCTGTTCCTAGACTGTCCACTACTTCTATCTACATCTTCGAACCACTGCTGGTACGAGTTTGCAGACCCCTGCGGTGTATTCCAAGACTATTCGTATGTTTCCCACAACGGGTGTAGTGCGAAGAACTACCTATCCTGTCTCTGCTCTAGTGTGTCTCGCTTGCCTGCCCGTAGAATCGGTGTGTATGTTCAATTTGCTACAGAATTCTACAGAACTGGCAGAACTCTATCTCCTACTCTGCTTTCCTACTTATGTTGCTGCCGTGAGAACCAGGGGAGGCGACCACCAGGGAGAGAGAGGCGCTGACATGAGGTTGTCACCTCACATGCAAGCGGTTCCCCTGCCCGAATTAGTCATCTGCCTTGTCCTTCCTACGCTACCTATGCTACCACATGGTGTCCTAACTAATATTACATGGAAAAACTGCCATCCTTAAGATAGCATGTTCGATCTTACTAGATTTGGATTTGTTACTAACTACTCAGATTGCACGGAGGCAATCTCTACATGATCTGCTCCTATCGGAGCTCCTAATGCGGCTTCTGATAAGCTAGAAAGCCCTGCAGTTACCTCGGGGTGGCTTCCTCCTCATCGTCTCTTGCTGGCTCTGCTGTCGCTGCTGCTGCGTCTTCCTCGGCTTCGACTTCTGCTTCGAAAGACAGAAGCGTCTTCTGAGAAACGGAGTCGACCGGTGCTTCTTCCGTCTTCTGAGGCTCGGGTGCGGGACTAGGGACCATGGGGACCTCATGAGGATCCGGGGAAGTCGCTTCCTCCACACGGAATACCTGGGAAGACGGCTCGTCTTCATGTCTTCCAGAAGACATCTTGTCTTCCGGGGCGTCTTCTGGAGTCTTCTCGGCTTCCAACGCTGTCACCACCAAGTGCACAGCGAGGTCGAACTCCTCCTTCTCCATTCCGGATCCAGTCGATGGTGCTGGAGCGTGGGAAGATGCGATTCCAAGTGTCGGAAGCGAGGGAAGACCATAAAGTGTCTTCACTCCTTCTATCTGTCGATCCAAGTACCTGAACATGCTCTCCTGGCATTCCACCAACATCGCTTTGGACTCGCTGTCCCATCCTCTAGCTAAGGTAAGTAACTTCCTACCCGCGGTGTAGTTGAACTTCTTCCGAAGCGCTTCCACCGACTGTGCCAACATCTTTTATGCACGGGCCTCTTCTGCTTCCCGCTGCAGCTCGCGCTTCCGCGGCTTCTCGCTGCGTCTTCCATATGGTCTGCTCTTCTGCGAGGGCGGTGATCTTCTCCCGCACTCGGTTGACTTCCTGATTGCGCTGCTGTACCCGCGCCTGCAACTCCTGGTTGCTCTTCCGAAGCTGTACTAGCTCCTTGGCAGAAATGACGTACTTGCTGTGAGTTGAAGGCTCAGTCCTTCCCAAGTTCTCACAGTCTAGCTTCCACTCTCAGAAGACGAATCTAGTCTTCCAGAGGACAGCTACTCCGTCTTCCGGGATTCTAACAGTGCTTTCTAAATAGCTCTCGTCTTCCGAGCTATATCTAACCAATCCTAACTAAGCAAGGCCTCGCATGGATTACCAAGAAGACAACCCATCTTGCATTTCATCCTACTTCCTAACAGAAGATACAAGATATGTGAGAAGTAGAGTATATGAAAGGTTCAGAAGATGGTTGCGGGCTCCTGCGGTGACAGTGGCCTCTGGGAAGACTCCCGAGACAGCTTCCGATTCAATAACGTTCTCGGAAGACCTCCTGAAGCCAGGCTTCCCTTCACTGGTCTCACCTGTCTTCTGCTTCCTTCACGCAATCTATCTTCACAACAGACTCAAGACATTTGCACTCTGTTCTTCTGACTTCTCACCTCTCATACACACTCAGAAGAAGCTTGCTGCATGATGGGAAGACATGACCCTCGACCATTCTCTCCAGATTCTGCCAGCAAGTATTCTCACGACTCTCTTCTAAGTTCGGGAAGAAGAAGGAACGGCTACTATGGATCGGACAGAAGAGACCCGAATGGACCCTCACGTCTTCTCGCTCATTTTGCCAGCCTTCCAGTCTTCTAGTCTCTCTAGGAAGATGGGGAGTTGAGAAGACCGGGAGGCACAGGCCTAGTTCCCGACTTCCAACTTCTCGAAATAACAAAACAACTCACCACACCACTCAGGATTCGTACCAAGTCTCTCTAAACACAAAGCAACACAAATCCACTCTTGATACGAATTGTGTTCAGTCGACTTCCGAAGACGGTCTTCCGAAGACAGTCAAGCTTAAGAAGCGTCTTCCGAAGATGTTCCCATCTTCCGAATCGTCTATTGTTCCAGGTTTCGGGGGTAGTGAAGTAGTAGGGTAGGGAAATTGATAGTTGGGGTCTCCAATTTGAGGGCTAGGAGTAGGGAAGCTCGAATTGAGCTCGGGAAGAAGCAAGGAGATGTCTGATAGAAATTGGGCAGCGCTTCCGCACCCAATGTCTCAAATAGAAAGAATGGGGGGTGGGGTAATCGATCAGGCTGCCTGCACACAATCAAGGAAGCGCGGGGAATACCAGAAAAAGTCGAGAAGAAGTGGGAAGGGGAAAGAACAAGAGAAAGAACCTCTACAGTCTTCTTCTGCTCCCCGAGTTGCCTTCGACCTCCGCGCGCTTCTTGGCTCGGGTCCTAGCTCCAATGCGACTCCTCACGACTGCGCCTGCTGTCAATCTCTTGCCACGCCTCCATTCCATCTTCGATTCTACTCGCTACTCTCCAATGTCAGCTTCTCGGGAGCTCACAGAAACACCTTCGCTCTCTGCCGTTTGTGCTCCAGCAATTCGATCTCGCCCTTCGCCTAGCTGCCAACTGATTCTCTCTTACCTCGATGTCCTCACTCGATTCCTCTCTCAAAGCTAACTCGTGAAGCTCACTATCTCCAATCGATCTTCTCAAGCGCTGCGCTGCGGGAAGTTGGAATGTGCCTAATGTGCTTCCTTACGCATCTTCCCCACAGATTAGGGATTTTCGACCTTAGGTGTCTTCCTCGACCTACCTACCTATTCGGTGCGCCCCAGTAGGTACACCTACTGTCTTACCCAAAAACTCGTGGTTGGCCTTCGCGGTCGCTGTCTTCTGGAAGACAGATGTCTTCCGCCATCTTCTCATCTTCCGCCGTCTTCTCGTCTTCCGAAGACGCAACTGAGAAGACGCTCTTCCGAAGACGGTCGTCTTCCGAAGAAGTCAACTTCTTATTACAAACAGCTCTTAAGATCATCTTCCTGTTAAGGAAGACGTAACCTTAAGTAACAATGCTTCTTCAGTTATACAAACAAGTTATTATTCTTAAAAATTTCAAAAATTCGTGCATCCTGTAATTTGTAGGCACCACAAACCACTGCCGTTCAACGAGGAGTTCTACACAGAAAAGTTCCGTAATATTGGATTTTATCTGAGTTCGTTATGCAGAAGAGAAGGATGGAGTGATGCAGAGTTCAAGGAGATCAGACGGAAGGCCTAAAATTATCTTCTACGTGAAGGTTTATCTGTGGAAACGTCCGAAAAGAAGAGATGGAATGCTTGCTAGAGTGGTGGATGATCAACCGACGAAGCTAAATCTGCTGAAAGAGTTTCATGATACCTTGTGGGCTGGACATCGTGGAGTATGGGCTACTTACACGAAGATGAAAGAGCGATATTGGTGGAAGGGTTTGTATCAAGACGTGGTGGACTTTGTTGGGTCGTGTATGCACTGCCAGTTCTACTCTAAGGTCCGTTATAGAGATGACTTGTACCTACTTATCCACCTAGTATCCATTTTCAGTGAGTTCTTGATCTTGTGATGATGCCACCGGGGTTATGAGGGATGCGTTTCTTGGTATTGGCTCGAGAGGATCTCTCCAACTATGTGGAGGGACGAGCACTACGGACAAAGACTACAGAGAATATCTGCAGGTTCGTGCTTGAAGATATCATCTGTCGTTATGGATCGATTGAGAGATTACGTGCAGATAGAGGCGAGTTGAGAGGCGCTGAAGTGAAAGAGTTTTTTGCTCGTTATGGAGTATAGCTTCGACTTACTATTGCTATGAATCCAGAGGGCATTGGTAAGAGTGAACGAGGACACTCTTGTATTGTTCACGCTTTAGTGAAAGCATGTGATGGTAGGCCTAGAGAATGGCCGAGACTACTTCCGTTTGCCTTGTGGGCTAATAGAACTACACACTGTACTACGACTGGTTATATGCATGTTGAGCTTATGTTGGGTCAGAAACCGATCATGCCTGCTGAGGAGTACTTTCCTACGTGGGCTACGCTATCGTGGGAAGATGGTATAGATCGTGCTTCACTCCTAAATTTACGTATTAGGCAGTTGGAGCGAAGGGAGGAGGATCTTGCTGATGCGCCGGAGAGGCTGAAGGTGGCCCGAGTCAGAAACAAGGAACGTTTTGACAAGACTCACCGACTACGACCGAAGCTTATACATGTTGGTGACTGGGTTCTGGTATATGATAGCACGTTGGAGAATCAGCATTCTACACTTCGTAAGTTCTCTCGAAGGTGGTTCGGGCCTTATGTTGTGCTAGATGTGTATGAGAATGCCACTTATAGTCTGCGTGAGTTGGATGGTACTCCTTTGAAGCTATCTGTGGCGGACAAACGTGTGAATCTATTCAAGAGACGCGGAGGGCCAGTTGAGTTATTCAACTTTCTGGAGTCAGAGCTGAGGACAACAAGAGACGGAGACGTCCCAGTGTCTGATGAGGCTAAGGCGGAAAAGAGCGATGATGATGAAGATCAAACAGAAGACTGAGGAGATTGGCACATACCGGAGGATGTGCAGGTTCAGAGGGGGTGGATGTCGTGATGTGAATCATTTGACATAGTAAATGATTCACTGATCACTGTTGTCGCGTTACTTGACGCATGTTACTTCTACTCCGACACTTGAAGTTTAGTAGCCTTAGAATTTAGCTCTGTATTGTTCTTAGTCTTTTATGCCTATGGTTGACACCTTTTGTATATGGTGTTAACTCTGTCATATATTTTGAGTCCTAGTAGGTTGGTAGTATGCTATTTATCAAGCATTCGTGCGCTTGTGCAAGTGAATTCATACTTATCTATGATATTCAATGTACATGACTTAGATTTACCGTGTAGATAAGGTTTAAGCTCGTGGGTTGTACTTACGTGTTGCCCATGCACGCTTTTAGTTGATTTAAGTTTACTTTCAGGGCTGTGTGTCGTTTTAGGTAGTTTAAGTTATACGCTGACACTTTAGGGGACTTGACGTGGTAGCCTTTGAGTGGAATTAAGTTACCACATGGTTTAAGGCACAAAAAGACAACCAAATGGAGCTATGAATTCTCATTAGTTCATTTTTGTCTTTTGTATAACTCTAAACTTAGAAACAGAGGTCTAAAGGAGATTTCGAGCAATTGGTAAGGACAATGCAAAATCTGAGAGCATAGGAAGGTAGAGCTCGTCGAGCCAAGCACTGTCAGTGAAATTCTTGATCGATTTGGATCAATAAACAAGGAGTTATGTCCAATTGAAGTTCGGATTGTGCTAGAACTGCATCACTTTTGTTGGATTTGGAGTTTTGAGTGTCAATTGCAGCAGAATTGAGGAAATCGCTTCAAACCTTCGTGGTTGCGTTCACTGTCAGCAGGGCTACGACTATCTAAAAACTTTCAAGTGATTTGAGTTACTGAGTAATTCAGGGCGGTCTCTGAAGCTTAGGGGGTCTGAAAAGCTCTCAATCTAGAGCAGCAACTTCAGAGAACGAGATCTGGAGTTCTGTGTACAATCAGGAGTCCCAACTTCACAGGAACGTTCAGCATCCTGAAGACTTCGTATCCTGTAAGAAACTTTGAAAGTGATCGAGCCAATCTCTTGTTATAGGTCGAAATAGCTGGCTGGGTACCAGAAATTGCCATAATTTCTCTGCTCAGAAAGTTTCTACTCATATCTTGGTGCTCTGAATTGATCTCAAGCTGAAACTTCGTATGTGTATCCAATAGGACCTCATTGACATGTAGGAGAAGTTATGAAGCCTAAACCATCTTATGTTTCTAGTTCTTGATTGTTAAAGTTCGCTGTCTGACCTTATTACTGCTAGTTCAATTTGATATTCGTTTTCTGAACATACTGGAGAGCCAAATCGACCTGAGTGAGTGTTCATAGTGTCCCTTTTTGATCTGAAGCCTACCTCTATAGCAAGCAACCACAGCCTGAAGCCAAGCACTTCTCTGAGTAGGCACAACACAGCCTTCACGGTTAAATCACAGCCATAAGGTTCCGCCTTTCCCAGGAAAACTCTCAATTCGACATCTGGTGCTTCCACTGAGAGATCTTGGGGTGATTGATTGAGAAGGTTGAGTTACTACAAGGAGAAGAGATGGATCGCAAGAGCGGAGCTGTTGCTGTTACCTCTGAGGCTGGAGCATCAACATCTACTGCTGCACCGTCAACTGCACCTGCGTCTTCTACAACGACATCTCCATCTGGTCTGGACACGGCTGAGATCTTGAAGACGCTTACGGCCCTAGTCCAACAACATCCGATTGTTGGAGGGGGTGAGTTTAAGTCCACCATTATTCAGATATTCATTTTCTGAACATATTGGAGAGCCAAATAGACTTGAGTGAGTGTTCATAGTGTCCCTTTTTGATCTGAAGCCTACCTCTATAGCAAGCAACCACAGCCTGAAGCCAAGCACTTCTCTGAGTAGGCACAACACAGCCTTCACGGTTAAATCACAGCCATAAGGTTCCGCCTTTCCCAGGAAAACTCTCAACTCGACAACGTCCAAATGAAGTAGACAAAGTGCTTATGGAAAGCTGACAAAGAGCTCTATCCATTGATGCAATGAAAGTGAAGAGCCGAGATTGTAACAAAAGCTCTTAAGCTGAGGCATAGCTTGTTTTTCCCATGAGTGTCTTTGGAACGATAACAGTCGGAATTTGATTTTCATGTAGGAGCCGGTCCATGACACGACATCCACCCCCTCCAAACCTGTGCATCCTCCGGTATGCACCAGAGATACCAACCAAGGAGTGGACCGGCAGGCATCTCGTCTTGTCGCTCTCCTTCTCATCTCAGTCAACCTCATCCTCAAGGTTGCAACTTGATTGTCATCTTGAAGTTGCTATATGCCATGATCTTCTTTAGATCAATGCTCATCGTTTTTCTTTTTCAACCTCCCATCCAATCACCCTCTCTAAATATCTACATCTTTCAATATGGGTTCGAAGGCATAGAAGCAGTAAACCATCATACCATAGAAATGTCTTCCATCTACCCAGTAGAATCTCACCGTCGAGATTTGTGACCCAAGTGTCATAGTAAACATCACCCGTCAGTCAATCATCACCGCATATCCTGACTGTAACTCTCAACCTCAAGTCTGTACATGTCATTGTATGTCTCCATCTCTTCTTTTTTTGTTTTCTGAAAAAAAGAACCACACTACTGCAACCAAAATCCTCAATCGCAATCATCATTATCTCGCTATACACAATATCCTCTTCAACCATCATCCTCCCTGATCTCTTCTTCTAAAAATCCTTACAACTTCACAAGCATCACTCTCTCAACCTTCTTCTGAAAACTTTTACAACCCCTCAAGCATCATCCTCCCAACCCTAACCACATTCGGCAATGACTTCACCCTTGTAAGCCATTCTTACTCATCATCCTATACCCGTAGCCTCGAGAGCATTTGTCCACTCTCTTTTACCCTCAGCATGTCCGTCCTTGATTATGTCAATGATGAGGATCATTCTATCATAGCCTACTCCTCTGAATCTCTTTAGAAAAGCTATCTTCATAGTGGCCCAAGTGGCCATAACTAAATCATCATCCAAAGCTTTACTCATCCATTTCCTTCCCTTCTCTACGATCAGACTAGGAAATACACGAAGTCTGTCTGCATTAATGTCTTCCTTGTTGGATCGAGAGATGATCTCGAACATCGTGATGAAGTCATCAACATCTCGTCATCGTCGTGGAACTGATGGTACTTTTGTCGGGTATGGGAAGTAATGTTGACGGCTGACAGATGCAGCTGCCAACTTCTTCCTCTGTCAGGCCCAGGTGGTGGAGATGTTCTTCTTGAAGGGCCAGGTCTGTCTGAGTCAGGAATGTTGTCTTCTGAGTCAGAGTTGTTGTTGCTACCACCTTCTGAGATTTCTAGAGCAATCCCCTCCAATATTCCTTCACCTCGAGAAGCCTCTCCCGCACTTGGGAAGACGTCTTTTGCGTACCAGGACCAAAATCAATCTTGTAAACGAGGTCATATGGTTGGCTTTTGTCTTCTCCAAAGATTATGCTCGAGATGGAAGACTTTTCCAAATCTACAGTTTGGACACTTGAGCTTGTCTTCTTTCTTTTGGTGTCTCAAGGATATCCTCTGTTCTCTAGAAGCGATTCACTGGAGTGAGTGTATCCACTCAGGGTCCTTACCCACGCGTCTTTTGCTTCTTCCTCTGGTCGGAGGTATCCACCAGAGTGCTGAGAAGAGATGTCACTCTTCTCTTCTTATAGTACTTGACCTGGCGAGTTGAAGTTCTAAACAATTGTCCACAAGTTCGGAACGTCTCCCTTTCCTACTTCATGTTGCGCTTGACTGCAGACTCTATTCTTGTACGATCAAGTCTTCCTATAAGCTTCTTGGAAGTGAAGAAGAGATCTCTTCCAACTCTCCTTGATGTCCCTCATCAGCTTTTGGCTGTGGTTCATGTCTTCTAAACAAGATAGAGTTCCACAACACACTAAAATTCAATCCAACTTAGTTCCAATGCGACCAACTACTAGCATACAGATCTAAGAAGCTTAAAACAGTCGTTACTAAGATGAAATCCTCGGTAGCGGTGTAAAAAATACGGGGTTACTATATGTAGTGTCTCATTATTTCTCCTTTAGCCCATTGTAGCATAAAAGATTTTGTTACACTAGTTACGCTGCTCTAGGTTCTAAGATATGTTTAAACTCACAAACGCTCAGGTTTTGTCCAGAAATCTCTTTTTCTCACAAAACCTTCTTTCATATCCTTCAAAAAACCCTAGACAATAACATTCAATTACTACTTAAAGTACAACACAAATACCCACTGAGAAGTCCAAGAAGACGATTACTACTTCTAGATCACAGCTTCCAGTCTTCTCACGTCGCAATTCTCGACTTTTGGGGGTTCAATTCGGCTTCTGACATCTCCAGAAGACTGACTATGCTCCCCAGATGTCGATTCCTTCTCCTTATCACAAATTGCTCTTATAATTTTCGACACGTTAGATTGGTCACATGGTGTATGCCCCCTGTAGCCTTCTTAGGCTTCTGCTTGCTAAAACGGTCTTCTGGCGACACTACAACGACATTCACATTCACTTATATCTAAACGAAGCTTCGGAAACCAAATAGAAGAAAGGATGAAGATGGGAAGATTAGAGAAGAGAAGGAAGAAGAACAAATCAAAACAAGAAGAAATGAAGAAAAGAGATAAATTAAGGTTTTGACTGGTTTCTAGTCTGGATCCTGACTAACAAGCCATCCCTGCTTGTTGTAAATTGGTGAAGAAGATCAAATATCTACTTACAGACTCACTGTCTTCCGATTAAGAATGACCTCTTCTGATGTGAAAAGAAGACTTCTAGCTTCTTCTGTCTTTACTCTGTCTATTCTGATTCAGCGTGAGCTTCAGGAGACCCCGTAAGTTGGTGTGAATGCTTATAAGTTAGCAAGTTAGAGTCTTAAGTAGAATGTTTAGAAATTGTCAACTAGATTTCTTTGAAAGGTTAGGCTTTCTATAGACTATTTGAAATTTTCTAATTGTTCTAGCAACAACTTAAGACTCAAGCCAAGAAGAGAATACGGGTTAGCTACCAGAACGCAATTTTGGCGCCAAGGGGTTGGCTACCCATTTTGAACTTGGCGTTAACTTATGAATCATTGTTGATGAGGGCATCAACCTCGAAAGTGAGGATAAATATCACGATCTTTAGTCTCAAGGTCGAACGCAAGTGCAAACAATAGAATCTTAGTAGACTTGCACTACGTTGTGAACGTTGTGAATAGGACTAAACGGCTTGGTCGAGAAGTCGAGAACAGATGAACTGTAAGTGGTTCTCTGAACCAAGTTGGAATATTGGGTTAGGACATAAGATCTTATCTCAAGACAATCCCAAACGAAAGCTGACTTAAGGGGGCAAGTCTGAAAATATTGTCGTGTCGTGGATCGGCTCCTACATGAAAATCAAATTTTGACTGTTATCGTGTCAAAGACACTCATGAGAAAATCAAGCTACGCCCAGCTTAAGGACTTTTGGCACAATTTCAGATCTTCACTTTCATCGCATCAATGGGTAGAGCTGGTTGTCAGCTTTCCATAAGCACTTTGTCTACTTCATTTGGACGTCTAGTGGAGAAGTTACGAGACTCGAAAGATGAGAAAAACAAGCTAAGCCTCAACTTACGAGCTTTTGGCACAACTTCAGATCTTCATTTTCATTACATCGATGGGTACAGCTCATTGTCAGCTTTCCATGAGCACTTTGTCTATTTCATTTGGACGCCTAGTGGAGAAGTTACGAGACTCGGAAGAAGAAAAAAATCAAGCTAAGCCCTAGTTTACTTTTGCTGACTGGGTATTTACAGCTCCAGGCGCTATACTAAGACGCAAGGGGCCTGCTTCCTCATAATCTGTGAAAATTTGTACGTACAACGATTGACGTAAGGGGGCAACTTAAGAGGTTAGCTTGCGTCTGCGACCTGTCAGCAGACGGTTCGGGAGATTTCGAGGTCCAATGCAAACAAGCAAGGTGTCGTTGGGTTCAGATCTGTGCAGGTTATGCGTTGGTTAAGACGGTTTGTGAAGAGGAGGACTGTGTTCTGAGAAAAATTGAGACGCATGAGAAGGATTTGGAGTGCTTCAGTGACATGTGAAGGAGAGTTGGACCGTTTGTACCGTTCCAGAGTCCAAACTTGTTGTCCTTGGATCCATCTAGATCAGAACAACGAGTTCTTTAGGAAATTGAAGACGATATGAAGTTTCATCGGGCGGTTTGAGAGTTTTGAGTGAAATTGATTCGCAGGGAAGCGCTTACATCAGATTTTCGTTTGCCTAGGACTTGAGATTGGGTTGTTCTTCGCAATCGGTGAGCCAAGCTCTTCGCTCTTGATGCCTACGCGATCAAGGATTCTTCACCTACGCACAGGAGAAGACTATGTGGATTGGATTGTTAGTTTGGGTGTGGTGAACGAGTTTGAGCCACAAGGAGTTGATTTACGTCATTTTTTTTGCAATCTGTGACCAAATTTCTTGCGTGGTTTTGCAAGGGGAACTCCAAACGGTGTGTTTGAAGTCTCGTTGGGTTCAGGGTACCTAGATCTACCTATAAGAGAAGATGGATATCAAATCAAGCGATCTATTTGGACGGTGTGCGTGGTTTTAAGCCGTAGGGAGAAGTTTTTGGAAGTTCGACCACCTACGATAAAAAATCGACGATATCTCGACTATCGGGAGTCTGATAGTTCTTGAGACCGACAGAGTCAAGAAGGAAGGCCTCATCGACATCTGAAGTCTGTTTGGCTAAAAGAGAAAGTTCTCATATAGGTCTTTTTCAGTTCCTTCGCTACGAGTTTCGTCTTTTGGAGTCCGTTAGAGATCTAGTTGGCTATGTACAGCTTGTGGTAGCTAGCTTTAGCTAAGAGCTTGTGCATGGACGTTGTTTGGACTTGGGTTTGAATCGTGTGATACTGATGCAGCTCTTTTTGTTAGCAAAGAGATGTTTCTCTTGCTTTGAGCTACACTTCGATAGTTTTGGGTCTGTGTTGTGATTCAAAGACTCGTTCTAGAGGGGTTTGAAGCAGAGTAAAACTCGCTCTGGTCTGTTTTTCTGTCTTGAGTTCTTAGGAGAAAGAACTGGCTGTATATATGCGTTGAGAGTTGATATATAGTGACGTTCGTTTCCGTGCTTGTTTTTCTCTTCCTTGTCTTTGTTCAGCACAGTACATCTCCACAGCCAAGAACCTCGCGTTTTCCTGGACATCCTTCACGTAAAATCTGACACGACAACGGTGGTGAACTCGACGTGAAGATTCGAGGTGGAGATTTCTGTGTTTGAACTTGAAAGAGGAGATCATCAATCATGAACGAGGATGAAGATGGATACGGTTGTTTGAGAGGATGCGCCACGGACCCAAGATGATGGATATGTAGAAGGTTGAGATCATGGGAGGATGGGAATATGGGACGATCCATGACTATGGATGAGATGGACGGATCAGAAGGAATACCAAGGGTGAAGTTTGATGCAGCAACTACATGTTTGTTTCAAGCCTTCACTTTGTTTTTGCGACAAGAGCAAGGGAACCAACAAAAGGAGGCTTCGGGGAGGAAGACATTTCGAAGGATGATCGACAAGCTTGATCTATTTGATGGGAGAGACATCTCGAAGTACTTGAGATGTTACAAGACGGAGATGGATTGGATCAGATATCGGAGAAAAGGATGATCGAGACATTCGAACTCGCTGCGGTGCCTGAACTAAGAGAACATGTGAAGGGTCGAACAAAGTGTTCTGAAAAGAACTCGGATACATTTTCGTATGTGCTGATGGAGGAATGTTTCTTGGAAAACTCAGATCGAGTAACCAAGAAATCATTTTTGGGATGGGTCAACCGACCTAGCAAGGGTTTATAGCCTACAGAGCTGTTAAAGGAATTCGAGAGACAATTCTCTCAACTATCTCGGGTGGAGAAGTTAACCTTGGAGACCTACAAGACAGAGCTGTTTCTTCAAGCTGCAGATGAACCATGGCAAGAGCAGTTGGAGCTACTTCTGGAGGATGGAGAGGAAGAAGAAAGGTTGACAAAGAATTGGGAGGTTGTGCATGAAGCGGTTGAGCTTCTTGTCAAACGAAGACATACAAGAGAAAAGGTTACAAGGTTGACACCTGTATCGTTGACTACCACATTAGTTTGAGTAGTATATGAGGTTCAACCTCCAGTTGTGATTGTAGATGAGGAGGTTCCAACCATCGAAGACCTACGGCAAAAGATGCAAGATCTACAAGTTAAGGCTACTAGGTTGGAGGATAAAGGACCGTCGACCAAGACTGAACTTGTACCCAAATCAGCTTGGATACATCAGTGTATGTGGTGTGATGGTATTGACTATCAACGAGACGATTGCATCGACTTTGTAGAGTCTTGCAAGGAGAGGTTATTTCTTGGGAGGATGGAAGTGTTGGGTTCAGAAGTACATGTACTCTCCTTCAAGCCAACGTTGGTAAAAGAGAGATGAAGAAGTTTGTGGATGATTACTTTGCGACACATGTAGTTGTAGCTATCGAAGCTACAAGTTATGGTGCTAAGGTGGAAGAGATCGAGCATGATCTCCATATGGATGATTTGGATGAGCACGTGGATCCAAGCTAGCTCAAGTTGGGTACTGCATCCACGATGTAGAGCAAGAAGAAGAGATAAGAAGAGACTTCTTCAGGGAAGCAAGTTGAGGAGTATAAGGTTCAACAAGAAACTATTCTTCTTGAATTGGCAATGGAGGGCGATCTTTCACAACCGGAGGAGATGGTTGAGGTGCAGATAGTGGATATGGGTAATCTGGTTGCACACAAACAACAACCAGATGTTGGTATAATGATGGATATGAAAGGAGGTTGGGAGGAGCACATTCAAGATGCGAAGGTTGGTTCCTATCACGAGAGGTTTTGGGTGTGATTACAAGAGAAGTCCATGATGTCATCATAGAACTTTAGAGGTTGGAACGGAAGAAGAAAGAGACACTACGGGACTACACTGAGAGGTTCTAAGACATCCTGGATTACATCCTCCAGAACCAAAGAAGATCAAGTTACTGTGCTCAGCAAGCCGTGGACTAATACTTGGGAAGGACTGTCTCAAGACATGAAGTTGTATTGTAGAAGAGGATGAGGTGATGACTTAGTAGAGGTACAGAAGTGTGTAGAGCAGTATGAAACCTCGAGCATTACTTGGAACATGATGAAAGACAGAGGGAAGACCTCGAGGAAGTCGAGGAAGTCTTCCAGGAAGTCCAAGAGGAAGTCCAAGTCCACTGAAACTGATAACAATGCTTCAGAAGCATCCTCTACTTCTGAGGAGACTAGTGCCAAAAGTTCAAAATCTGAATCTGAATCTGAACATGATAGGAAGGCACGGAAGAAGAAGAAGGAGAAGACACGATCCAAGGAAGAAGTTGTGCAGAAAGTCTCTCAGACTCAAATTATTCGATCTGCACCTGATCCTCGGATTGATGAAGTGTACATGAACACTTTTCAGGAGATCAGGAGATCAGGAGATGTGATGCTTGCCAAATGTGAGAAGACCTACAGCCATCACTCGGTGGTCTCTTACTCTTATTTTGTCTCTAGTATCTTTTGAAAAATGGAGAATCAATTTCGTTGATCCAATCGCTCCTGCAGCTAGAAGAACTTGAGCACGGTATATTCTGATAGCTATGGACTATGCTGTCGAAGCGAGAGTTTTTTGGGAAGGGCGGAACCTTCTAGCTATGATACGATCGTGAAGAGGAGGACGAAAACCACACACATAATACAGATCGCAAGAAAACGCACCACCTCGACTTCGATCCGACCAAGATAAAACACACGGCGTGCAAGTAAATCTTCAACTCCAGATCATTCAAACTGTAAATCTCACGCTCAGTAACTCAGAATATCAGAAAACTGCTCTTGTGAAGCACCAGTGCGTTCACCTAGAAGCTTCCCATTTTCTATTCAGAAAAATGTACGTGCAAGTTGTAAATCTCCTCTCTACTCGTTTCTGTCCTCTAATCTCAATCTCTCGATGTCAAAAACTCTTATCAGTCAGAAAATCTCTTCAGACGTAACCTCTGTAAAATCCTCTCCTAACTCTTCGATTCTCTCTACTCGATAGTCTCTGCACGGTAAACTCTACACTGCTCGGGGATCGACAATCTACGACAATGACTTGAGAATTCTCTCTCTCCGGAGTACATCCCTCTGGATTTTCCTTCACCCTACGTAATCTTCAGTGTCACATGGTAGGGGTAAAAGACGCCGTAAACAGATGGCAGCAGAAAAATAAATCACTGATAATAAATCTACACGTAAGAAGACTATTTCACTAAGCTTCGCAGGTTCATCTGTACGGACAGTCACTGAGTCAGTTGTACAGTCAGCATTTGACACCTCCACCCGAAGTAACTCCACCACGACTACCTCTGGCATCGGAATCACCTCGTTTTGACACGTGGAGCCCGAGTTATCACCATTGTCGTTTTCTGGCCCCTTTAAACTTCAAAATGCCGTATGTATTGTCTCAGGTATCAGTTTCAATTGATTTTTCGACCCAAGTGAATAATATATCGAGCTCTACATTTTTCTACAAAAAATTTGTTACTAATTTGGAGTATCTTTGATGCCATCTCTCTACCCCATGACTTAGAGGGCCACAACCGAATTCGTACTAATGACCCCGACAACCCGAAAGCGAGCTTAGTCTTCTAGCATAGGATCCATTGCAAAATCCAGTGGTAACCTCCCTCTAGTATCCACACCAGGTGACTGCACTAGTGCAGGGGGTAGACGGAGGCGTCTTGCATTCACGATACGTTTAAGAGACATCTAGTGTCTCGCCTGTCACGTCATTTTGACACCTCGGCTAGGTTGACCGAGTGCGAAGTGGCGAATCCCGGTAAGGCCAAGCTCGAGGAGCAGAGGTGCGTGAGTACGGAGGCGTGAGAGCGGAGTGCGAGAGTGCGGAGGTGGAGTGGAGCCCGAGCCCGAATCCGCCGCAAGTGAGCTTGCTGGTGTGCGTGAGAGAGATATCCAAGTTTCAGTTGTGGGAAGTGTAAAACCAACTGCTCACTCATCCCAACACTATTCCTGGACCTGGACTCTTAACTCTGTAGTCTTAGCTTTGGCTTTACCACTAGACCAATAGCTCTTGGTGTCTTCTAGTAGGGGATAGGTGAGCTCCGTAAGAACGGGGTTAGACAAGTGGTGGTTATGGTGGTGACGAGGATTTCGACATTCTGATTGGAGAGTGTGTTACCGAGATTCTCTCATCACGGAGTTCTCAGG
Source organism: Asterella californica (assembly GCA_036924285.1). Taxonomy (NCBI): domain Eukaryota; kingdom Viridiplantae; phylum Streptophyta; class Marchantiopsida; order Marchantiales; family Aytoniaceae; genus Asterella; species Asterella californica. The sequence goes on along the minus strand of JAYKYS010000010.1, from coordinate 17,698,654 downwards.
AGGTTCTGGTGAGGACTTCTCGGACATTGGGTATACGCTGAGTGGGGTGAGATACCGACTATCTACACCATTACCGTCGGTTGTTCTAGAGGACGAGTCAGACGCAAACATCGCATTTTTTGGTGGTGAGTCTAGTGTCACCAGACCGTCATGGACGAGATCTATGGGGTCACGAAGGGACCTCGACGTTACTCGAGTACAGTTGGTATCATTGAGCTGAATGACTTCATCCAGAAGTTTGACAGTTGGTGCGATTTGCAGCATATGCGGAACCCACAACTGTTTACACCCTTCATGGCGTGGAAGGGTTTGTTCCAACACTTGGAGGGACCGCCGATGGACGGTTATCATGAGTTCAAACGAGATTATAGTGTTGAGATCGAGTTGTGGAGATAACATTGGTCTCTCAACTACGTTTCTATCACTACTGGCGTAGTTTCGAGAGGTGTAGCACCTACGAGTTCGGGTGTCAGTAGCAGTGGTACATCCACATGTGACGGAGTATCTACTACCAGTGGTGCGTCCACAATTAGCGAAGTAGGTGGTAATGTGAGCGAGATACCACCAGGGTTTATCCGTGTGGTTCAGTTCTTCCATTGTTTGGGGAAGAACTATCAGGGTGTGCGGACCGACAAGTTGAGGAGTCTGCAGGAGTTCCAGCGCAAGACTGGAGAGAGCCTACGCGAGGCGTTTACTCGCATGAGATGTGAAGCCTTGGTTTTTCGTTTTGTTAATTAGTTGATTAATTGTAAAGTAAATAAGAAGAATAGATGATAGAAGATAAACGATATGAGTAGAATAGTGTTAATTAGAAGTTTAGTGAAGAATCCCAGTTCAGGAGGAATTTATCGAATCTATGGAGACACTGAAAGATGATTTTCTCATAGATGAATTCCTCGGGCGAAGAACTTTCTAACGATATGTTGTGCGAGGCAATCGGAGACCGAATGACGAAGTTACAGCCGAGGTATCTCCTCCGATTCGCAGGAGTGGAAGGAAGAAACCTCTGGAAGAGACGCCGAGGTCTGTGCAGAAGTCTCGGAAGAAGATGAAGATGACGAAGACGGTTCGGACCGATGATGAAGCAGTTGAAGAGGCGACCGAGGAAGCCGAGGAAGGGAGTACTCCTCAGATGGAGAAGGACGTTGCCACTACACCGAAGAGCGCTGTTTCTCCATCGACAGTTGGTGAGATCGAACGATTAGCTTCTTCGGCGGATTACCTCAGGGATGTAGTCGTACCGCTACTGCACAGCTTAGAAGCGAACCGCGGGACCTACGAGGAAGTTGTCGGTAGGAAGCTGAACTTGGCAGAGTTAGTGCATACGATGCACTTCGGCCGAGGTAACTGGAAGGAAGAGAAGGAGAATCTGAGAGCTGCACTTCGCATGGCCCAGAAGGAGGCGCAGACGAGGACCGATGAACTGAAGAGTGTGACATCTGAGAAAGAAGGACTTCTTCAGCAGAAGTTGGATCGAGAGAGAGAGCACGAGAAAGTTCTTTCCCTGACGAAGAAGGAGTTGGACGAGGTACGACTTCAGCGGGACAGGAACCTGGATGTTGTCGCGGAGATGACGCAGGAGATCGAGGATCTGAAGCGGCGCACCGTCAAGGCCGAGGAACTAAGCGCTCAACTTCGGAGTAAGGTCGAGCCGGTACTGAAGAACTACTTCGCCGTTGAGTTGGACGCCGAGGAAGCGGGATTTCTTCGCAAGGTTAGAGAGGAGTTCTTAGCTGCAGATGCGGAGGGTACTTCAGCTAGGAACCGGGTAGCTAGGTTAGGCCAGCGAGTAGTTAGAGAGCTTAGGGAGGTTAGAGCAACCGTAGAGTTCTCAGTTTGTGAGATAAGTAGAGAGTTAACGGTAGAAAGCGGTGTCGTTCCTGGTGTCGTTTCGGACACAGGACCTTCATCCGACGGTCCAGAAGTACGCCCGACTTCTTAGGAAGAAGATCCGTCATCTTCGGGAAAATCTGTATATAAGCGTTGTGTTGTTCGTATTCAGGACCTCTATGTGTTTTATCATTTTTGAGTTTTCTATTTCCTGAGTTTACGGAGCCATTGAGTGTTTTGTCTTCTGCGAAAGATTTACCTACGAAGTATCGTAGTTTGCTGTGGTAGGAATTAGTCTGGGTGCCGAAGAATTTGCTGTTGACATTTGAAATCAGAGTAGAACGTTTACGGCGAGGACTGAGAATAGACCAGCATCTGCGGAGTTAGTTTCCTACGAAGACGTTCTTGGGCGAAGTTGACTTTGGAAGAAGTTGTTCTTTGGTGGAACCCTTAGGAAGGAGTTCAGTCTGGTACTTCGGCGGAAGAAGAGTCTTCTTCGCCAGAGTTTTCCGAGAGCAGTAGTAGTGAAAGTAACTTAGTGTGAAGATACTTAGCGTTTATGGTGTTAGAGGCTACTTAGTAACACTTCAGCAATACTTCCTCGTGTGACATTTCCGTCCGTGGCTCTATTTCTCTGTTATTCATTTGTTTCTTGAGGTCCCTGACCTATTCAGTACCTGTTATGTTTGTTTGTCAGGATTATCAACTCTGTCTTGTTGGATAGATCTGAGTTTGATCTCTACCGGGACTGATTTCTGCCCGTGAGAATAAAAGACAACTATAAAGAATCACCTTTGTCACGTGTTTACTACTTTTGGATGATCTTTACTTGCATCTCTGTGGGTTCGATCCTTAAATTATTACTTTCGAGCATCTTTTGGTTTTCTTGTGTGTTACATGAGACGACTGATCAGCGTTATCCAAGGAGTGACGAAAGTCCAGTTCTGGTATGGGATACTAGACAGGGAGCTGCGTAGGAGAGTTAGAGATGCTTCTCTCTTTAGAGATACCGCTCCGATGTTGGTGGTTGTCTTTGGTCTGGTTGAGCGGATTGAGCTCAACATGGTGGAGGAGAGGGTGGTGGTTGTTTGGTTCAGCAAGGAGACACCACAGAGAGCGATCACCTCTTCTCGAGGATCACAGGGCAACAGCGTGGTGGTGGTGGTGGTGGTAAGGATCGTGCGGAATAGTCACGATCTCAGGGAGGTGTTGGAGGATCTGGTGGACAGAAGCCCATGCCTTCCTTCTCTATTCAGCAGCAAGCGGGTCCTTGCTGGACGTGTAATGGTCCTCATCAGCAGAAGGACTATCCACAGAGGAGAGATAGTTATGAGACGTCTGGGACGTCTCAAGCGGTGCCTAGACAGTGTGAGCATTGCAGGCGACCAGGTCACAATAGTGACCGTTGTTTTGATCTCCATCCCGAGCTACAGCAAGGAAAGGCTGATCGTGGACGAGGCGGAGGAGATCAGGGAGGCCGTGGTGGTCGAGATGGAGGTAGAGGTCCAGCACTTGAGAGAAGACCAGTCGGACCACCGCTTGCTACGACATCGAAAGCATATATGACTGCTCGGATTGAGCAGTTGGAGCAGAGGATAGCTAGTATGACTATGGCTCAGCGGAGATATGGTGGTATAGAAGCTTCCACGTCTTATGGAGGAGACGGAGGAGACTTCGATTTCATGGCAAGTGTGGCGCAGATTGAGGCATCTGCGACAATGACTCGAGGTGCAATACGTGTCTCTGAGCCACGAGGTGCGTCGGTGGAGTTGGATCCACAACACATGGAGACTGGTAGACAAGCCAGGCTTCTTCAATCATTCACGTTATCGGAGACGTTGAGGACCACGTCTATGGTTCCTAAACGACCTATCGATGGTGCAGTGGAGTTGGAGACATTGACATCCAGGAGTGGAGGTGATGCGAGTCAACCCTCGACGTCTATAGATGCGACGTCGAATCCGATGTTGAGAGCGGCTATTGCAGTTTTGCGAGCCCCATTATTCTCAACCACGGATATGAAGGCATTGGGAGTCAAGTTTGCTCCAGTGTTCCAGTTGACGGTCACGCTCAGTGAGAGCGAGGATGTAGTTATGTCTAGTGCTGAAGTGGTTCAGCGAGAGACGGTAGACGTGTCCATGGAGTCAAGGATCAGGACAGCTACCAGTGGTATTTGGCAAGCGGCGATTGCTAGGTTAGATGAGTTATCAACGAGACCGGCGATTGATCGTGCTGGTTTGGCACTAGGTGTGGTGTTGTTGGACAACAGAAGTGGTATCTTTTGTTTGGTGGCACCTTCAGGGAAGATGTATCGACCACAGAAGGTCTTGTTAGACTCTAGAGTCCAACCGTTGATGTTGAGCAAGGCGGCGTGTATTGGTTTAGGTATGAAGAAGTCCGAGGTGGAGAGATATCCATTCCAGTTGCAGACATCTCTAAGGGGGATCAGGGGGTATAGCTCTACATGTGACACGCGAGATGTTGACTGTGAGAGTTCGATCAGATCATCCCTCGGATGACTCCATGGTGAGGATCAAGACCATCGTTACAGCCGCAGAGTCTTATGATGTATTGATTGGAGGTGCTGTGTTATACCCTATGGGGTTCGTGATCGACTATTGGACGGAGACAACATCTTACATACAAGGTTGGCAGTCCGGTGAGGGACGAGTGAGCCACTTACCAGTGCGGTTCAGTGTTAGAGTTGGGACGACGGAGCTTACACCAGGGACAATGACATCCGTTGCAGGGATCAGTTCGGTCATCATTTGACCGGATGAGTTGTTAGAGGACAATGTCCACGCGGAGGACACTCCGGTCTTTGAGGAGGTGGAGGACATGCTTAACATGTCCAAGTTAGTACCATCTGCCTTGGATGTTCCACTCTGGAGTTCGAGTAGGGAGTTGCAGCAGTATGCTGATCGATTGGTGCAACATGCTGTAAACCCTCCGCGGTCCTATCGATCAACTACCCCCCCCCCCCCCCCGGATCTCTCAACCTCCACGATCGTCATCCACGAATCTGCAACATGTCGGGTCTTTCTCTCACTCAGGGGTCACCTCTGATGGCTTTGATGGAAGCACACCATGAACTTGAACTGGAAAAATGCTGAGTTCACTCATTCATACACCCACAAACTTATCAACTATAAATCTCCATAAACTCATCAACTAAAATCCTCCATTCTAACGACGTCTCTCAAGTTCTCACATGCTAAAAATATCACACACTCTCTATATTACTCAAGTTGTCATTACGACGATGTGAAAACAAGGATGAGGAGCTCTTCTCTACTCCTCTATTTATACATTCTAGGTTTTTACTTTGGTACCCCTCGGTAACTCAGCCGTAACTACTTTTACTGGGTTTTACTAAGATATTACTTAAGGTAAAAGCATTAATCACATGGGCTTTTTACTTTTTTCACATGGGCTTATTCCTTCAAAGTCAACAACATTCTCAAGGAATCTCGAATTTCCACCTCCTCTCTACACTAGGACTCACTAAAAAGGAGACATGTGGAATCTCTTCTTGTTTTTAATGCCCACAAAGTCCACAACTTTAATCCAACCACTAAAGGGATACTTTCCACCTCCTTTCTACCTTTTACACAAGATGACAAGATAGTAGTGCTCACTCTTTAGGAAATATCTGAATTCTGTCAAAAGTACAGTTAAGTTTAACCATAATTAACTTTAGCTAGCCATGACTAACTTGATACCTCTTTAAAGTACTTGGGCAGCAAATAAGCATTCTCAACACTTAGTTATAACTAAATACCTTACTAATAGACAAACTTCTTATGTGTAACATAAGTCGTTATATTTTACCCCCGGACTAAATTTTCGCTCCGTCCTCGGAGTGAAGATAGAACTTCCGTCTATGAAACAACTTCAACTTGTCATGGTTGACACGATCAAATCTCCTTCCTCCCAGTTCCTGAAGGTCATATGTGAAGTTGCTCCACACCTTATCTACAACAAAAGGACCAAAATATCTAGAAATAAACTTCTTCTTAGCCCTCTTGAATATGATAACATCATACAACATTACCCAATCTCTGACTTGAAAAGGTTTTACCTCCTTCTTGCCCAACCGTTTGTCGTAACTCTTCTTTTGATACGCCTGAGCTCGTTCCATCTGGATCATTGCTACTGCTCAGATCTCTTCCAACTCCATGAGTTGCTCTCTTCTTGATCTGACCACGTCTTCTCTCTTCGACCTTTTCAACTTTCGTTGAATAGTTTGAAAAGTATCCAGTTCGAATTGGATCGACAGCTTGGACTCCACTCCATAAACCAGTCGAAATAGAGAGTACCCAGTAGAAGTCTTTGTTGTCGTTCGATACTCCCATAAGATGACATGTAGTCTCTTATCCCAAGTATGTTTCGTATTCTCAACACCAACATCTTTGGCGAGCATCATACAAAGTGTAAGATTGATCTTCTCCGCAAGACCATTAGCATTTGGTTTGTATGAGATCGTTACTCGTGCCTTGATAGAAAAGTGTTGTAGCATAGCAATAGTCATGCTCCCTACAAACTCTCCTCCTCTATCCGAGACCAACTCTAACGGACATCCAAATCTTGTGATGATCCTCTTCCATAGGAATCTACCGACTTCTATTTCATTGGTCTCTCTCAAAGGTCTAGCCTCTACCCACTTGGTACAATAGTCAGTGACGACTACAATGTATCTATTACCTCGAGGTGTCTTATTAAGAGGACCTACAAAGTCAATACCCCACTTCTCAAACGGCCCTAATACTGGAATTGATCTTAACGGAGGTGTTCTAGTAGACTTTAGAGCAAATGCTTGATATACGTCACAAGTTTGCAATAGTCTAAACACTCTTTGAAAAATCTCTCTCCAGTGATAACACGCATCCAAAATCTTGAAGGCTGTTATCTTACCAGCAAAGTGACCTCCGCAAACAGTGCCATCGTGAAACTCGTGCATCAGCTTGAATGCCTCCTTCTGACCAACTGCTCTCCTTAGTAACCCATCTGCTCCTTGATGAAATAGAATTATCTCCACCATGGTGTAAGGTTTGCATCTCTTGATCAACGCGTTACGTTCTCGGGTATGCATACCTTCTAGAAAAGCACCATCTGCAAGGAAACTCCAAATTTCCTTGTTGTGATGCCCACAAATTACAGGATTCACGAATTTTTGAAATTTTTAAGATCAATAACTTGTTTGTATAACTGAAGAAGCGTTCTTACTTAAGATTACGGCTTCCTTAGAAAGAAGGTGATCTTATGAGCTGTTTGTAATAATAAGTTGACTTCTTCGGAAGACGACCGTCTTCCGGGAAGCGTCTTCTCGGTGATGTCTTCGGAAGACGGAAGACGGCGGAAGACATGCATCTTCCGGAAGACGGAAACCGCGAAGGTCTAACCACGGATTTTTCAAGTAAAAGAATAGGTGTACCTACTAGGTAACACCAAGACGGTAGGTAGATCGAGTAAGTCATCTAGGGTCGAAACCCCTAAACTACGGAGAAGATGCGCAGGAAGCGCATTAGCAGATTTTCAGCTTTCCGCAGCATGAGCACTCCTTGGTTGAGAAGATTGACTCGACGGTGAGCTTTGAGTGAGAAGGCAGTGAGTGAGGATAGGATCGATTAGAAGCTAGAAGGAAGACGAGGTCGAATTGTTGAAGCGCAGGAAGCGTGGTGAGCTGAAGGCGTTTCCTGTGAACTCTCGGAAGTTGACATTGGAGGACGGCAGAGTGGAATCAAAGATGGACTGGCTTAATCGATTGAGGCGTAGTCAGGAGCTGACCGCGGAAGCAGCTCAATGGGGTCGCATTGGAGCTGGGACTAGAGCCAAAAGCGCACGGAAGAAGAAGACAACTCGGGAAGCAAACAGAAGATAGTAGAGGTTCTTCTCATGTTCTTTTCTCTTCCCACTGCTTCTCGCCTTTTTTTGGTATCCCCCGCGCTTTCCCGGTGGTTTGCAGGCAACCTGATCGATCAATTCCCCCATCCCTATTTTCCTATTGTGACATTGGGCACGGAAGCGCTGTCCAAAATCCGTCAGACATCTTCTTGTTCTTCCTGAGTTCAATTCGAGCTTCCCTATCCCTAGGCCTCAAATTGAAGATCCCAGCTATCAATTTCCTTACCCTACCATCTCTCTACTCCCGGAACCTTGAACAGAAGACGCTTCGGAAGATTGGAACATCTTCGGAAGACTGTCTTCGGAAGCCGGACTGTCTTCGGAAGTCACTGTACACAATTCGTATCAAGAGTGGATTTGCTTTGGTTTGGTGTTAAGAGAGGCTTGGTACGAATTCCGAGTGGCTTGGTGAGTTGTTTTGTTATTTCGAGAAGTTGGAAGTCGGGAACTAGGCTTGTGCCTTCTGGTCTTCCAAGCTTCTCAAATCCACATCTTCCTAGAGAGACTAGAAGATTGGAAGGGCTAGCAAAATGCGCGAGAAGACGTGAGGGTCCATTTCGAGTCTCTTCTGTCCGACCCATAGCAGCCCATTCCTTCTTCTTCCCGAACTTAGGAGAGAGTCGTGAGAAGTCTTGCTGGCAGAATCTGGAGAGAATGGTTGAGGATCATGTCTTCCCATCATGCAGCAAGCTTCTTCTGAGTGTGTATGAGAGGTGAGAAGTCAGAAGAACAGAGTGCAATTGTCTTGAGTCTGTTGTGAGGATAGATTGCGCGTAGAAAGAAGAAGATAGGTGAGACCAGTGAAGGGAAGCCTGACTTCGGGAGTCTTCCGAAGAAGACATTGAATCAGAAGCTGTCTTGGGAATCTTCCCAGAGGCCACTGTCACCGCAGGAGCCCGCAACCATCTTCTGAACTTGTTATGCACTCTACGTTTCGTGAATCTTGTATCTTCTGATAGGAAGTAGGATGTAATGCAAGGTGGGTTGTCTTCTTGGTAATCCATGCGAGGCCTTGCTTAGTTAGGATAGTTTAGATATAGCTCGGAAGACGAGAGCTATCTAGGAAGTACTGTTAGAATCTCGGAAGACGGAGTAGCTGTCTTCTGGAAGACTACTTTCGTCTTCTGAGAAGTAGAAGCTAGACTGTGGGCACTTGGGAAGGACTGAGCCTTCAGCTCACAGTAAGTGCGTGTGGCTTAGTGCAACAGATCTTCCAGTATGTCGATGCATCCTTGATGGTTGGTGTTACCGACAGCAGAGTTGGCAAAGACCACACCCTTCCTCAAGGAGTTGGGTCTCGACTTCTTCCTGTGGGATTGGAACCTCGCCGACCAGGGACTACTGGAGGAGGTTTGGGCAGCATTACCGCCTCACAACCGTGTACCTGCAAAGGCAGGGGTAGCTCGTGGAAGACCATCTTCCTGGACTGAAGATTGGTGGCGCAGGATCTTCCACAAGTCAGAATCCGAGGACCGAGGGTATTGGCTCGAGAAGAAGATCTTGCACAGGATCGTGAGTGAGTGACATGTGCCTGGAAGCACAACTTGCCTCTTCATGGAGGACAGGCAGGGAAGGAACGAGTGGAAGATCGAATCTTACCGAGAGCCGAAGAAGCGACTTCTGGCGAAGCTGTTTCTGCATCTCTTCCCCAAGAGGAAAGCGCAGAAGACGAGATACCTTGGAGATCAGGACGTGGAGTTCCTGGAAGCAGTGTGGGATGAAGGAGTGCCCGTCAACTGGGGCTCATTCTTCCACATATACGTACAGGCGGAGCTAGCGTACTTGGGTACCCCGGCGGGAGGACACTTGACACCTTTCCTCTGTTACTTGTACGTAGCCATGGGGGATCTCACGGAAGGGCAGTTGGTGAAGTATGGGCCAACAAGGCAACATGATGCGAAGGAGGAGACCTCGGAAGAAGATGACCGAGCAGCAGCTGCAACTCCCCCTCCCACTCTGATGTCGCAACTGAGGCCCAGCTCTCATCAGAAGACGCTTCTGGTGAGGAAAGACGACTCTAGTGGGTCGGAAGACGCCACGCCTCCGAGGAAGATGGGTCCTAGAAGTGTACTTAGGAAGTCCACCTCCCTCATTCATTCGGGATCGGAGTCTGACTCGCAGGAAGAGCCGCTCAGTACCCGACCGGAGCAGAAGTCCGCTTCTGCAACACCATGGAGTCTTCCGAAGACTCCAGAAGACGAAGGATGGATGGATACTCCTATTGTGATGCGAGGAAGCGCTGTAAAGAGGACCGCTTCTACCATGGGGAGAGATCTTCCACCCCGGAAGATGAAAAGAGTAGCTTCTTCCCGTGTGCAGAAGCTGAAGACCATTATGGTGGAAGAGGCATCCTTGCCTCTGGAAGACAAGGTCGACACCTCCAATCAAATTGTGGAGATGAACCTGTCTTCCGCAGGAAGAAGACTGGAAGAGTTCAGCGCCTTCTTCCACTCAGAGATCCAGCCAGCTGTGGAGTTGCTGCGAAGCTCGAGAGAAGGCTTAGGAGAAGCCTTTGCAGCCCGGATTTGGTCTGCGCACCTTGATGCGTCAGGAAGAAGGCCAGAAGAAGACAGAAGCGCTGGAAGCTAGTCTCCGCACCACGGAGAAGCTCGCAGCAAGGTACAAGGCGGAAGTAGTCGCTTCTGTCAAGGAGCTGACCCAACTGAAGAAGGGCAACCAGGAGTTGCAGGCGCGTTTACAACAGCGCGATCAAGAGGTTCTCCGAGTGCGAGGGAAGATCACCGCCCTCGCAGAGAAGAAGACAACATGGAAGACGCAGCGAGAAGCCGCAGAAGCGCGAGTTGCAGCCGAGAAGATGCATCGGGAAGCAGCGGAAGCTCGTGCGCAGGAGATGCTAGCATAGTCGGTGGAAGCGCTTCGAAAGAAGTTCAACTTCACCGCGGGTAGGAAGTTGCTTACCTTGGCTAGAGAGTGGGACAATGAGTCCAAGGAGATGTTGGTAGAGTGCAAGGAGAGTATGTTCAGGTATTTGGATCAGCAGATAGAGAGAGTGAAGACACTCTATGGTCTTCCCTTGATTCCGCCACCTGCAACTGCATCTTCCCAAGCTCCAGCACCATCGACTGGATCCGGATTGGAGAAGGAGGAGTTCGACCTCGCTGTCCACTTGGTTATGACAGCGTTGGAAGCCGAGAAGACACCGGAAGAAGCCCCGGAAGACAAGATGTCTTCTGGAAGACAGGAAGAAGAACCGTCTTCCCAGATATTCCGCGTGGAGGAAGCGACTTCCCCGGACCCCTATGAGGTCGCCATGGTCTCTAGTGCCGCACCAATGTCTCAGAAGAGCGAGGAAGCGCGAGTCGACCCAGCTTCCCAGAAGACGCTTCTGTCTTCCGAAGCAGAAGCAGAAGCCGAGGAAGAAGCAGCAGCAGCGACAGCAGGGCCAACAAAGAACGATGAGGAGGAAGCTACCTCAGTGTTACCCGAGGTGTTCGCATGGCTTTCTAGCTTATCAGAAGCTGCGTTAGGAGCTCCGGTAGGAGTAGATCAGGTAGAGGTTGCCTCCGAGCAAACAGAGTAGATAGTAAACACAACCGACGTTGACATTTTCTAAATTTAGTAAGATCGAATATGCTATCTTCATGGTGGCAGTTTTCAGTGTAAAATTAGTTAGGATACCATGTGGCAGCATAGGTAGCGTAGGAAACAACAAGGTGGATGGCTAATCAGGAAGAGAATTGGCTTGCATGTGAAGTGGCAACCTTCTGACAGCGCCCATCTCTCCCTGGTGGTCGTCTCCTCTGTTTTTCTCGTGGTAGAAGACATAAGTAGGATCGAAGAGTAGGAATTCAGATTGTTGCATGCTCATACACATTTTTCAGTGCAGATAGAGACACATGAGTGAGTTAGTTCCACACCCACTACACCCGATGTTAGAGACATACAAATAGTCTAGGATTATACCTGGAGGGGTCTGCATGCTCGTTACCAGTAGTGGTTCGAGGATGTAGATAGAGGTAGTGGACAATTTAGGAATAGAGAACGGCATCCTCGTGCAGTCTTGTTGGCTAGACTGTTGTGTCGAGGAGTAGGCGCAGGAAGTAGAGAGAGTGAGCTTCCCAATGCTAATGTGACATCTTCTCGGAGAATGGATTGCGGATTTGAGTGCAGAAGCTTTATTCATGTCTTCTGGGTTGTGGGTTTTTCTTGGATTCACTCCCGATTGTGCATGGGAAGCGTTCTTTTTGAGTGGCGATGACTGTCAGCAGTTGTGGAATTGCAGCTTGGCTCGTCCAGTAGAGCACTTCGGATCTATGTACGGACGGTCTGATGGGTAAGGGATCTCAGAAGACAGAGTAGTCGGAGCAGCAAAGAGAAGAAGAAAGAAGCCTTCTTCCCACAGTAGAAGACGACATCCTCAAGTAGAAGACGGTGCAACTGTACACACGTTTGTTGTCTTCCTCCCCAAACTATTACAAGCAGGGATGGCTTGTTAATCAGGATCCGGACTAGAAGCATGTCGGAATCTTAATTTCTCCCTTTCATCTTGTTTTCTCTTGTTGGATTTTCCCTTCTTCTCCATCTTCCCTCATCTTCCCCACCTTCTTATCTTCTTCTAGTGAGCTTCCGAGACTTCTATTGAGCTTCCGTGAAGGTGAATGTCGTTGTAGTGCTGCAGGAAGACCATTTTCGTAGGCAGAAGCCTGGGAAGGCTACAGGGGCATACACCCTGTGATTAATCTAACCCGTTGGAATGTGAGTGCGAGAGTAAGGTGTAACAGCCGTTACTAGTCGACTTCTGCGAAGCAGGACAGTCTTCTAGAGGTGTGAGAAGCCGAGTTGATCCCCTAGAAGCCGAGAATTGCTTCAAGAAGACGATACTGAGAAGACCGGAAGAAGTGACATGGAAGCAGGAAGCGCTTCTTCCCGAGCTTCTTTGTGAATAGTTGTGTGTTATTTTAGTTAGTAATTGTTTGTTTAGGTCCAGAGCACCTTTTGGCGAGTCTGGAAGACGCTTGGTTTTGTGAGAAGACGGGATTTCTAGACAAAATCCGTGTGTTTGTGTGTTTGAACAGATCTTAGAACTTAGAGCAGCGTTACTTGTGCAAATCCTCTGTGGGAACGATATCTTGTATACTAAATGGACAAAAGGAATAATCTTACGACACTACACTTGTACTCGTCTGGTATCTCCTCAATGCTTGTGATGGTCATCAGATGTTCGTCTGGAAATGAATCATCAAACGGTTCTTCTCCCTCATCATCATAAGCCCTCGACAAAAGATCAGCATTCGCATACTTTTTCCCTGGTCTATCTTCGATCACGTAATCGTATTCTGTTAGAATGATCTTCCAGCGAGCAATACGATCTTCGGCATTAGGCTTATTAAAGATATACTTTAAAGCCTTGTGATCTGTGACTATGGAAAATATCCCTCCTAGCAAGTAGTGTCGAAATTTCTTCAATCCAAAGATCGCCGCTAATGCTTCTCGTTCAGTCACGGAGTAATTCTTCTCCGCTGGAACCATCTGCCTACTAGCATAAGCTATAGGATGATCATGCTCGTCTCCATCTAACTGACTTAATGTACATCCGATTGCTACATTGGAGGCATCCGTATACAGAATAAATGCTTTACTCCACTAAGGTTTAGCAAGTATAGGAGTTGTCACCAATGTCTTTTTCAACTCCTCAAATGCTTCCTTTGCCTTCTGATCATGCACTATCAAGTCCAAATCAACTCCCTTCTTCATGAACATAGTCAAAGCTATTGCTTTGTTTGAGAAGGAAAAGACAAACCTACGATAATATCCAACCATGCCAAGAAACTGTCTCAACTTTGTCAAGTTGATCAGAAATGGAAGATCCACAATCTTCTTCACCTTCTCAGGATCTACCGCAATTCCATTCTTGGAGATGATGTGTCTCAACAGTAGACCTTCTTCGCAGCCAAAGATGCACTTCTCTGGATTTAGAGAAGCGTTGGCTTGCTCCAACCGTTGCAAAACTTTGATCACATGATCAAAGTGGTCCTCCTTTCTTCCGTACACACAGAAATCGTCAATGAAATCCTGAACAAACTTCTCTATGAATGGTTCAAACACCTTGTTCATGAACCTTTGAAACGTGGCCGGAGCATTACACAGTCCGAATGACATCACTCGAAATGCAAATGTTCCCCAAGGAGTAGTGAAAGTAGTCAACTGTTGGTACTCCTGTGCTATCTTGATCTGGTTATACCCACTATAACCATCACCAAAGCTGTACCACTCATGACCAGCAACCTCCTCCAAAATCTCATCTATAAATGGTAGAGGATAATAATCCTTCTTGGTAACTGCATTCAACTTCTTATAGTCTATGCACACTCGCAACTAACCATTCTTCTTCTTGACAATCACAATGGGTGAAACTCATTCTGAGTTTCCCCCTCATAGATGAAACTCGCCTCCTTCAACTTATCTATCTCCTCCTTGACCATCATTGTTGTTGTAAGATTGACCCTTCTCTACTTCTGTCAAACTGGTCTTGCATTTTCCTCCAATTCGATTCGATGAGTCTTGAGAGTCACCTCCTTCAAATCCTTGTAGCTGAAAGCAAACACATGGATATATTTTTGAAATATATCTAGGAATCTACTTTTCTCCTCTTGAGTAACATTGATACCAAACTTCAGGGTAGAGAGTCTTCTCACAATCTTTGCCTCACTCAACTCTTCTTTGTCAAGATCTTTCTCCACTGCTGGTCGAGGCAACAAGTCAATAGCACTAAGCTGATGTAATGATTCATCTTGACCAAATACTTTGTCCTCAGACGAGGATTCTTGATCGTAAGAATCTCTGGTATCAACTTCTGAGACACTCTGATCATCTTCCGTATCAGATTCTCAGTAGTCACTAGTGGGTCTATCAGAGTCAGAAGTCACAACTCCAACACCAGAGAGAGAAACTATCACTCGATGATCTCTATGCTCAATCCGTAAGTATCCCTTGTGCCACCTATCAGTGGTGCGCACAGCTCTCAACCAAGGCCTACCTAGGAGCAAATCATAACTAGAGTCCTTTAACACTTGAAAGGACATCGATGTTTGAACTCCCATCACAGACACGACCACCTTCTCTAACACACCAAGAGATCTTACCCGTTGCTTGTTAGCCATCCCCACGACAATGCTAGTCGGGCGAGTTGGTTCCATCTCCAACTTCTTCATCAACCTCTCCGATATGGCGTTTACAGCCGACCCTTCATCCACCAATACGTCAGAGATGTAGTGACTATTCAACCGGACTTCAATCTTTGAAGCCCTAGTGCATACCTCTACAGCAGTCACATCCACCACACCAACTCCCACAGACTTTGATGTCTTGCTCTTGAGTTTCTTCTTCTTGCTTCTCTTAGAACTCAGTCCTCCTCTGAGTTCCCTTCGTAAGCTGGGATTAAGTGCGATCAGTTGTCCAACAGTGATGTTGGCTTTCTAAGCACCCACATCTTCAACCACATCATATCCCGCTTGGGAAGATGAAATGGTGAAATCTGCCATCCCCAGCTCCTTCTTGGCTCCCTTGGTGTACTCGAAATATTACTCGAACGAATACTTCTACTTGCTGACTCCATCGGTTCATCAGAAAATTGAGTTCTTTTCCTTTCTTGAGCTAAAAGCTCCACCGGTGCATGAGAAGAGTTTGAACTCTCTCCTTTCTCGTAGATGGGATCTCGCACGATATTGATAGTAGCCACTCCCTTGTCTCGTCCTTGTGATGGATTTCCTCCACCCACATTCATTCTGACAGCTTCGGCACCTCTTGCTCCGTTGTTAAGACAATTTCGCTAGAAATGAGAACTTCCACACGTCCAACAAGTGATTCCTCCAAAGTTACCTTGGTTGCCTCTAAAGTTATCTTGATTTCTTCGGTTGGGATTGTTGTCGTAATCTCTTTGACCTCCTTCTCCACCTTTGTTCCTCCATTCTCGTAACTGCACCACGTTTATCTTGAGATCCGCAAGAGTATTGGTGATGCTCTTCAACTCAGCATGGAAATCAGAGGTGGTAGTAGACATCGCTGTAGGGACAGATGATCTTGGCACCACCGTTGGAGTAGGAGCTGACGTTGAAGCGATCACCAATTGTGATGGTGCAGATGTTATTGTTGTGGTTCCAGAGCGGCATGATGAGGTTGGATGATATCCCCTTCATCCAAACTCTCTTCCATATTTGTCGTAATCTTGATGACCTCCGCTTTGGTTGTTGGTTTCTCGTACCTCATTTGAGTTCGAAATGAAGGTCTCAACCCTCCCACCAAGTTCTTGGTCAGCACTGCTCCAATCCCTGTCATCGTTAGCTCCACATTGTCTCCATTCTTCCGTAGGACCGTCCGAAACCGTTGCTCCAACTTATCCACCCTTTCGGCATATTGTCGAACTTTCTCGTCGTCCCGTTGCTTCAAATGAGTAAACTCCACCATGAGCTTCTCATAACTCTCTTCTGGAAGAAATTCTTCAATGAGTGCATTACTCAACGTCATGTTTCCTCAACTACATCAGGTGTCTTGCTCTTCACTCGGTCTTCATACCACGTAAGAGCAAAATCTTCTAAAAACGCTGGCAGTAACAACACCCATTCTTCCTTCCTTCTCATGTTGTTTCCGATGCAACCCTTTTGAAATCTCGTACAAATGGTTCTACATCTTCATTGCCCTTCTCATGAAACACTGGCAACTTCCCCATCTTGTACTATTCTTTCTACTCTTCTAATTTTTGTGCAATAACTACGAACATCACCAATTCCATTCACGAATAATCTACCATAGGTAAAATAAAAGGAAATGGTTGTAACAACACCTCTTGTGCCATCTCTTCTCCCAAGGTAATCATGAGCTTGAGTCGCATCACCGCCTTCTCCACCATCCGAATGACGATCTCCATCACAACTCAGCCGAGTCCTCTTTTGAAGTCGACAACTTCTCCGTCTCAGCTCTTTGAGTCTCGTCCAACTTCTCGACTACTGACGTAAGTAGGGCGGCCACATCGACGCACTTGTGTCCTCTTGATAGATCACCCACTCCACAACTTGGACAAGGATCTTCTCCTAGAAGATGAATTGGCGCTGGTGATGATGGACTCACTCGAAGACTTAAATCTGTAAACTCTCGCTTCCCGTTAGCTCTCTCGGTTCTGATTCTAGTTGGACAATTCACTACTTTATGTCTCAACCCTCTTCAGAAATAACACCACAAGTCGGTTTCTACTCTTCTCCTCGGAGATTCTACTTGAGGTTTTGTACTAGGGTTCTCAAACTCAACGATAACCTCTTTCGAGCTCTCTCCGATGCTTACTATGACATCTAAACCTTGAGGAAGATTTCTAAGTCTAACTTTCTAATCTTTCGAACTTCCACTCATGTTGCACCTTCTCAACCATTAAGTGAACAAAATATCTTTGAGGAAAATAACTCTACATCACTTTCTTAACTCTTTCGAGCTTTATATTGAAAATCGTGTATTATACATACTATACACGAAATAAAATCCAATCTAAAATTAACAGTCTATGATAATATCCTCATGACCATCGTCTGTACTAATCTTAGCAGACATCTTAAAGTCACTCTTGTAAAGATCACACTCTACTTCGCCAGGAGCATTCGTGGCCTCCACAGTGAATGTTGCTTTGAACTCAATCTTCTTCGCATCTGCGTCGATGCTCGCAGAAGCTTCTTGATATAGAGCAAAAAAGGCACCCCAACTGCAATAGATGCTTGATCGCAATGCCTCTATACTTAACTTTGGCTTTTCCGTCTCCGTTCTAACTCCCAAACCTCTCTTCTTCAACCTCGGCACTCGAACTGGATTTTCCATGAAATATCGTCAAGACCTCCTTGTATGTCGAACCGTATATCTCTTAATTGGTAAGAGATCTCTCCAAGATTTTTGTGATCTCCAGTAGCTCAACCTCCAAGCTACTAACTAATGAAGTTTCAATAGAAAATTCCTTAATCAAAAGAGATGGTTCTAACTGTACAAATTTTCAGAGAACTGAAATTTGTATATTTTCACTTCTCTCATGACTTTCAACCCCCTCAACTTTGAAAATTCATGGCTCTCTCTCCATACCACATTTTCTCCTGATTTCTGTTGTTCTAGATAGCTTATCAGCCAATCTAAAATACTATTAAGTTTCTCAGGAAAATAAAATTCACAGAAAATCTGACAATGACTATAAACTTTTCCAGAGAACAGAATTCCTCAACTCTCACGAATAGACCCCATCAACTTTGAAAATTCATTGCTCCTTCTCTAGACCACATTTTCCTATGATTTCTTTTGTCATAGATAGGTTATCAGCCAAGCTACAGTCTTGGAAAGTTTCACTGGAAAATAAAATTCACAGAAAATCTGACAATGACTGTAAAAATTTTCCAGAGAGTAGAAACCCTCAAACTCATAAAATTTTCTCCTCTAATAACTTCTCTCTGCTACTTTCTCTACAACTCTTGTTTCATCCTCTTTCAACTCTCCTCAAACTCTTTCTAAGTGAACAAGATGTAAAGAATAACCTCGAATGCGTCATAGATCACTACGGGATACACGAAAGGTTCTAATGTTGCTAACATCGCGTTAGCTCTCTCTCCTCCCAACGTTCTTTCTATGTGTTCTCTCATAATCTCTTTTTGTCTAATATAGAACTGAACTCTAAACATTTTCAATGATCCATTCAAGTGAGGTCTCGACAACGGAACCAAAAATGTAAACCCTCCGCGGTCCTATCGATCAACTACCTCCCGATCTCTCAACCTCAACGATCGTCATCCACGAATCTGTAACATGTGGGGCCTGTCTCTCACTCAGGGGTCACCTCTGATGGTTTTGATGGAAGCACACCATGAACTTGAAGGGAAAAATGCTAAGTTCACTCATTCATACACCCACAAACTTATCAACTATAAATCTCCATAAACTCATCAACTTAAATCCTCCATTCTAACGACGTCTCTCAAGTTCTCACATGCTAAAAATATCCCACACTCTCTATATTACTCAAGTTGTCATTACGACGATGTGAAAACAAGGATGAAGAGCTTTTCTCTACTCCTCTATTTATACATTCTAGGTTTTTACTTTGATACCCCCGGTAACTCAGCCATAACTACTTTTACCGGGTTTTACTAAGATATTACTTAAGATAAAAGCATTAATCACATGAGCTTTTTACCTTTTCACATGAGCTTATTCTTTCAAAGTCAACAACTTCTAGAAGGATTTTGAAATATTCTCAAGGAATCTCCAATTTCCACCCCCTCTCTACACTAGGACCCACTAAAAAGGAGACATGTGGAATCTCTTCTTGTTTTTAATGCTCACAAAGTCCACAACTTTAATCCAACCACTAATATCAAGTCAAAAAGGAGATAAGGGATACTTTCCATCTCCTTTCTACCTTTTAGACAAGATAACAAGATAGTAGTGCTCACTCTTTAGGAAATATCTGAATTCTGTCAAAAGTACAGCTAAATTTAACCATAACTAACTTTAGCTAGCCATGACTAACTTTAAAGTACTTGGGCAGCAAATAAACATTCTCAACACTTAATTATAACTAAATATCTTACTAATAGACAAACTTCCTATGTGTAACATAGGTCGTTACAGTTCCACTATGGAGTTCGAGTAGGGAGTTGCAGCAGTATGCTGATCGGTTGGTGCAGTGAGTGAAGCCTTCGTATCATCAGTCGAGGAACAAAGAGTTGTTCCTCCTACTGACCATGTGACCTTATCACCGTTGGATACGATCTCTCATTGTATGACAGTATCCAGAGGAGGGTGTGTGTGTGCTAGAGCTGTTTGGAGCACAGGTTTGGCTGCGGTATTGCAGGCATGCATACAAATACATCGATATTTGTACATGGAGAGAGATGAGGTTGCGAGACGCATCTCATTGCGTCATGTGGCACATTTGGTGCAGAGCTATCCTAAGTTGTTATCCATATCCGTTGTTAGAGGATACCAGCAAGCATTACCATCAGATATTTCGCTGTTGGGGGCGCAAGATCTCACATTTGTTGACATCATTCACTTGGTGATCGCGCAGTGGTCATGTCAAGGTCACACGCGTACGGGAAGAGATCAGGGTTTACATGATCCGCGATCTAGGATGTTTTGGGAGATGTTACGGATCTTACGACATCTCCAGATGCATCAGGTGGATTCTCCAGCGTACATCTTGGAGAACGTTCCTTTGTTGAGTGATGCTCGTGCACAGATGATGACGAGTGTGCACCAAGTGCGGTCTTGGATCAGACCGACAGTGTTGTTAGATGCAGCGAGAGTAGGATCTCGTGCACATCGTCCACGATTGTGGTGGACGAACTTGTTATCGAGGGAGGTGCTCAAGCGCGCACACGATGCAGTGAGACGACCAGCGCACCTCACAGATGATGACATTGTGGATGCAGGGTGACAATCTCAAGTAGTTAGAGTCGTCGATAGCTCACCCATGACAATGGTGAACCTAGTGAGACGGTCCATGGCAGCGTTGTCCATGTTGGTGAGCTTTCTAGCGTCACATGCTTACAGAGATGGAGGATTTGGGCTTGTGTGGGATGCTCGGTTACAACAATTGGTGGAGCCCAATGTCGATGAACGAGAGCGAACGATGGGTTTCCCTACGGATACGACCGCAGTACTTCGATGTCAGAGGTTTCACGTCGTCAGGTGTTGAGTCAAGCAATGGACTTGAACTGCTTGACATGGATTGTTAGCCTTGGATTGGCTGAGTAGCGTCGGATGCGATCGACAGGTGTCACTGCTCAGACACTCTTGAGCTCTTTGTCTATCGGGTCGGTGGAAGCAAAGGTGGGGAGTGAGGCACGTGGAGTTCGTCATCCTTGGACATCATGGGATATCGTAGGATAATGACATGTGAAGATCTTCAGTACTTTGGATCTTCGAGCAGGGTATCATCAGTTGCCGGTGAGAGAAGAAGATAAGTCCAAGACAACATTATGAGGAATTGACTCTCACGGCAAAGATTGTTTGTATCAGTGACGGTTCTTACCATTTCGGTTGAAGAACGCCCTTGCTGAGTTCCAAAGGGTGATGGACAGAATCCTAGCAGGATTGGATTTTGTCAGATGTTATATTGAGGACATCTTAGTCTATAGTGCTACAATGGAGGAGCACGAGAGACACTTACGGGATGTGTTCGAGCGAATGAGAGCTCATGGGTTGAAGTTACACCCTAGGAAATGTAAGTTCTTTCAGGAGTTGGTAGAGTATCTGGGCCACACCATCTATCGAGGTGAGTTGGGTGTTCAACAGACGAAGGTTGAGACTATTGCACGTATCTCACGTCCCACAGATGTGAGTCGAGTTCGAGCATTTGTTGGTTTGGCGAACTTCTATCGTCGATATGTGAAAGGATTTAGTGCAATTGCGAAGCCATTGACCAAGCTGATGAAGGTGGATCAGGAGTGGCAGTGGGGAGATGAGCAGGAGCGAGCTTTCATAGAGCTCAAGGATATGTTGACATCTGCTCCCATCTTGAGGAGACCCGTTAGGGAGAGTCTTTTCCAACTGCACACCGATTGGAGTATGTTGGGACTTGGAGCAGTGCTGACTCAACATGATGATGAGAAAAAAGAGTTCGTGGTGGCGTATGTCAGTCGCTCCAACAATTCAGCAGAGGTGAGGTATAGTTCGTATGAGGGAGAGTGTTTGACGGTAGTGTGGGTTTCGCGCACCTACCGCCTTGTTGCGCCAGCGGAAGCTCTTGCTCAGTAGGTCCCGAAATTCAAACCGCTAACCTGCAAACACAATCACAAGTTAGCGTCCATGCACCACTTACCTTAGTTCTGTTTGGTCCGGACCGGAGCCGGACCGTCTCCCTAATCATCAAGCTCAGCAATCCTAAGTCCCGACTTAGATCCGCCTAAGTCGGTCCCAAACATGAGCAAGTCACAATATGACTTGGGGCGGACTTCCCATAAAGTCCAGGGTCCTAAACGGTGCCTCCAGCACACCTAGCGGCCCAACCGCCCGTGATGTCCGTCTGGGTCCAGGCTCCCGAACGGCGGTCTAACCCGCCGACTCGTTCCCTAGTCTTGCCCCAGCCCTTACATCGTTCCTAAGTCTAGCCGTCCAAGTCTAGATCGGAACGTGCCTTGGAACTGGCCCAGCCATCACCTCATGCCCCCAGAGTCCGCCCGCCGAACCTTGGGGTCGGGTGACTCGTCCTGGCCCACCCAGGCATCGAGCCCCCCTCATATATACTTCTGGGGATCGGCGGCCCCGCCCTCCTCTTTGGTCCCTGAAAATTATACCACAACCCGATTGTGGTTCGGCCATAACTTCCAGCTCGGAGGTCAGATCGAGGAGTGTTATATATCACTGGAAAGCTCTCGACGAGATCTTTCCAATGATACCTCACTCGCCTCGAGATCTTACGTGGAGCTCCGTCCACGACCTAAAACGTCCCTGGAGCTCCAACACTTAGCAGTTTTTCCGAAAACCTATGGTCCAGACCCAGGGTCGAACCCTGTGGTTCGACTGCGTCTCGGACCCACGTCTCGGACCCACGTCTCAGACCTATGTCTGAGACTCATGTTTCAGCCCGTTCTTAGACTCGCTCCCTTAGGTCAGCGTTCGTCTGGGGCCCTCTTGGGTAGGCCCTTATGTCCTAACCCAAGGTTCTAACCTTGGTTCAGAGAACCACTTAGGGTTCTTCTGATCCCGACTTCCCGGCCAAGCCGTTAAGTCCTACTCGCAGCGTTCACAACCTAGCGCAAGTCCGCTAGGGTTCTGTTGTTCGCGTCTGCGCCTGATCTTGAGAATGAGGGGCGCGACAGTGGGCTGTTGCACACTTTCGATGTTATTTGTTTGGGAACTCCTTTTACTCTCATCATTGATCATCAACCGCTCAAGTGGTTGATGGAGTCTGACAAGCTTACAGAAAAGCTTGCACGATGGGCCCTGATCTTACAAGAGTATGACTTCCAGGTAGTACATAGACCTGGAGTTGCAAACCTAGATGTCGATGGGTTGAGTCGTAACACATGTACTAGTCAGCAAGATCAGACGGGAGCTCGATGGTATGACGAGGTTGATGAAGAGATAGTGCCAAGATGGCATACATCTGTCTTTCTTTGTGTGTTGGTCATGAACTCTAGTATGGAGGGCCAGTCGTATATTTCTCTGATCAGAGAGTAGATGATGAGTCTCTAGATCCTGAGGATGGAGATGGTGTTCCAGATCAGCGAGATATCCATGACGATGTGATCATGATGGAGTATCAACGTACTGGTATGGTGGTAGGCACAGTAAGTGCCAAGGAGCGAGATCGTATCCTTCAACGAACGAAGAGATTTCGACGAGAAAGACAACATGTACTTCGAGTGGGGGTGATTGAAGAGTACGGATAGTGTCACATCCATCTCAGAGGGCACAGTTAGTACGACATGCCCATGAGGAGTTGGGACATTTTGGAGTGAAGAGTATGCATAGCTTACTCCAAGGACAGTATTGGTGGCGTCGTATGCACGTCGATGTGCAACAGTTTGTCGCACCGATGTGTGGTTTGTGATCGAGTATGAGCATCGTTTAATGCTCATACTCCACAGTTACACCCCTTACTGATTATGGAGTTGGGTTACCGTTGGAGTTTAGATTTTACGGGACCCTTATCGTTGACCATAAGTCATCACCGATATGTGTTGGTGATGATGGAGCACTTCTCCAAGTGGATTGAGTTGGTGGCATTACCGGACAAGACGAGTGAAGGGACGACGTATGCGTTCTTAGATCGAGTGATGAGTCGTTTTGGAGCAACAGCTGAAGTGCTGACAGACCAAGGTATTGAGTTCCTTGGTGAGTTTCATGTCTTGTGTGATCAGGCGCTGATTGATCATCGGACTACATCTCGAGATCATCTTGAGGCGGATGGTTTGGCGGAGAGGGTAGTTCAGACGGTGAAGAGAGGATTGCGCAAGTATGACTTGCAGAAGGGCTACTTGGGAGATTGGGATGTGCAGTTACCATGGTTGGTTATGGGTTACCATTTCAGCCGACAAGCGTCTTTGGCTTCCTTCTCACAGTATTTTCTATTGTATGACCGAGATCCAGATGTACTTTCGGCCATTCATCGTGATTCTGTTGAGGTGCTGAACCTTGATGTCCCGGATATGTGGATGAGAGCATGTTCTCAACGAGCAGAGTTGGCCAAGAAGATGCAGAAGGTGTGCGGTTTGTTTCAAGGTTTGGAGCTCGGATCTTGACAGATAGACATCGTAACTATCTTCAAGTGAAGCGTGAGTTGTGGGGAGCTGTTATTGCTATGAAGGTAGATCGAGAGTTCTTGATAGGAGCTCGTGTGATACTAGAAACAGATTGTTTGCCTTTGTTGGTTATGATAGCAAACTGCAATACACCAGACATAGCAATGCTGCGATGGATTGCTTATGTCTGGAGTCTGAACCCTGAGCTAAAGCATATAGCAGGGAAGGACAATCCAGTTGCAGATATGTTGTCTAGGGCTCGCTATACAGATGAGGATGAGATGTTTGCAGAAGTGGAGAATGAAGAGAGGAGAGACGTTTGGTGCCAAGTTGGTCAGCAGACTTCAGACTTGGAACCACTGCCGTTCAATGAGGAGTTCTACTCAAAAAAGTTCTGCGGTATTGGATTTTATTTGAGTTCGTTATGCAGAAGAGAAGGATTGAGTGATGCAGAGTTCAAAGAGATCAGACGGAAGGCGTACAGTTATCTTCTACGTGAAGGTTATCTATGGAAACGTCCGAAAAGAAGAGATGGAGTGCTTGCTAGAGTGGTGGATGATCAACCGACGAAGCTGAATCTGCTGAAAGAGTTTCATGACACCTTGTGGGTTGGACATCGTGGAGTATGGGCTACTTACACGAAGATGAAAGAGCGTTACTGATGGAAGGTAGAGTGCCAGCGTAAAACTTAAACTACCTAAAATGACACGCAGCCCCAAAAAATAACTTAAATCAGCTAGAAAGCGTGCATGGACGACACGCAAATACAACCCATGAGCTTAAGCTCTATCAACATGGTAATCAACCTACTAAGACTCAAAATAGTGTTAACACCATATGCAAAGGTGTCAAACATATACATAAAGAACTAGAAGTAATATGAGCTAACTTCTAGAACTACTAAACTCAAGCGTCGGAGTAGAAGTCAAGCATGTAGTCGCCAAGTAGCGCGACATCCACCCCCTCTGAACCTGCACATCCTCCGGTATGTGCCAGATCCAGATCAAGACTCTTCAGCTTCAGCTTCAAATTCATCTTCAACCTCCATTGAGTCTTCAGCTTCATCTTCAATAAGCTCTGCAATGTTCTGGTCCCCCCTCTCCTTCTAAAGAGCTTGATTCTATTCCCTGCGACTGGTATCTTGAGCACTGCACCATCTAACTCTCTCAAAGAGTATGTGGCATTATCATAAACTTCTAACATCACATAAGGTCCGAACCATCTCTTGGAAAACTTTCTGATAGCGCTATGCTGATTATCAAGACTACTATCATAGACTAACACCCAATCACCTTCCTTAACTGGTTTGGGTCGTAATCTATGCGTTCTATCAAATCTGCCTTTGTTTCTCTCTCTAGCAGCCTTTAACCTTTCCACAGCTTTAGCAACATCCTCAGGTCTTCGTTCTAACTGTTGGATCCTTAATGCAAGAAGATCTTCTGTACTTCTACCATCTTCCCATGGCAAAACATTCCAAGTAGGCACAATCTCCTCAATCGGCATCACAAGTTTTTGTCCTAGTATCAACTCTGCTGGCATGTAATCTGTAACGGTACTATGAGTTGTACGATCTGCCCATAAAGCAAATGGTAGCAGTCTAGGCCATTCACGGATCTTACCCCTGCAAGCTTTTACCAAAGCTTTGATGATTGGCGGATGACCTCGTTCGCTCTTGCCATTCCCTTCAGGATTGTAAGCAGTGGTTAACGCCAACTTGATTCCCAATCGCTTGAAGAACTCAACGGCTTCTTGTGAATCCAGCTCATCCCTATCTGCAGTGATCTTTCCCACACACCCATACCTACAAATAACATCTTCAAGTAGAAAGCGGCAGACACTAGCAGTGGTCTTCGTCCTCAAGGCACGGCCTTCAACTTGATTAGATAGATCTTCTCTAGCCAAGACTAGATATCTCATTTGTCCAAGCCCAAATGGCATAGTTACCAGATCCACTACCCATTTGTAATGAATGGCTAAAGAATAAGTAGGATGCAATCCATCATGATGGCGTATGTTGGAATACATCTGGCAAGGTATAGAAGATGAAACAAACTGTACTACATCTTTATACATATCCTTCCACCAATACTTCTCCTTTATCTTGGCAAATGTAACCCAAACTCCTCTGTGACCGGCCCATAGACTCTCATGGAACTCCTTGATCAGCTTCTGCTGCAATTCCAGGTCACATACCACCCGTTGTGGTACACCTCCTTGTAGCTTAAGGCGCTTCCATAGATGTCCTCCATATAAAAAGTACCCATAAGTTGTTCTAAGGATCCTCTTGAAATCTGCATCAGACTAGCCTTCTTGCCTTTCCAATGAACTCAAATAGCGCCTAAGATCCAACCACTCGCTATCATACATAGTTTCCTCAAATAACTCCAATGGAGATGCAAAACAGCTTCTATCCTTTCTAGCAAGAACACTAGAATAGAACTCTGTTCCCACATCCTCCTGGTCATCTATCATTTCCTTCTCATCGTAATACCTAGCCCTTGATAACATATCTGCCACAAGATTATCTTTTCCTGCAATATGTCTAAACTCTGGGTTCAAGGACTTGATATATGCTATCCACCTCAACATAGCAATATCTGGAGTTGTACAGCTAGTGATCGTTCTCAAAAGAGGTAAACAATCTGTCTCCACAACCACAGGTGCTCCTATCAAGTATTTCTTGTCACTCTTCATTGCAGTAACTACTCCCCATAGCTCTCTCTTGACCTGAGGGTAGTCTCTCTGCCGTGAACTTAACACCTTAGCTCCAAAACGCACCACATATCTATTTCCATCCTCGTCACCTTGTCCTACAGCCCATCCAATGCCAATAGGACTAGTATCAACAGTAAGGATAACATATCTGCCCAACTCATATGTTACCTTCCGTAGAGTTGGTGGTGAAGCCAAAAGATCCTTCAACTTCCTCATAGACTCGCTTTGCTCCTCTTGCCACTGAAATCTTTGCCCCTTCCTTAGCAGCTTGTACAACGGATCTGCTACATGTGCAAAGTGTGGAATCCATATATGATAAACACACATGCACCTAGAAATCTTCTCACCTCAGTAACCGATCCACACGTCTCCTTCATTCTTCGAATGGCATCAACCTTATCTGGACAAGGTTTCCGATCATAAGATCCACATAGGTGTCCCACTATTAACACCTCCTATTCTCCAAATACAGACTTTGCTCCTGATAAAGTCAAATGAACCTCCTCTAGTCGACTCAGTATCTTATCACAGTCAGCTATGTGATCTGCAACAAACTTACGGCACCCCCTCTGATCCATTATCTCATTCTTCTCCTTCTGAGCACATCCTTTGATCGGCACATCATCAAGGAATGGCATAGTTTTTTCACGAATGAAGTCCCTCAAAACTTTGTTCATGCCATTCATCATATGTGCTACAGAATTGGTAGCACCTTGTGGCAAGGTGCACATCCTTAGTAACCCCAAAGGTGTCCTCACTGTAGTCAAGTCTCTACTTTCAGAGGATAACTGAAACTGATCATAACCTGAATATAAGTCTCCCATTGAATAGATAGCACGATCAGCAAAAGCCTATGCAAACTCGTCTACAATAGGTCCTATACCCATATTCTTGATAGTCACCTTGTTAATTGGCTGCATATCTTGGATAAATCTCAAAGCTCCACTCTTCTTCGGAACAGTAAACCATCTGCTAGAGTAGAGAGCTATAGATGGTTCCAAGATACCCATCCTAATCCTCTCATTGAGCAAGTCTATCAACTTTGGTAGATGAGCTCTGGATACAGGGATAGGACGTAGATTCCAAAGCACATGCGGTATAGTAAAGATTACCATAGGTGCAACTACACTTGGATCTACACATCCTACTTCATGTGACTCAAACGCAAACGCCTTACCATGCCTAGATAGCATCTCCCTGAAGCTCTTCTTCTCTTGCTCAGTAAGAAATCCATCACCTCCAATCCTCAGCTCCTTCAGTGTTGTTTCTGTGAACTGGTGCTCAATTCTTCTCGGTCCTCTGAGCGTCGGTTCTCGTGCAGCTTGCTCCATCTTCTGATTGTAATCGAGTGGTAAAAGCAAAGCCACTGGTTTGACTTTCTTTGCCGCTGACTTGTACTTGGTCTCCACATACACCTCTTGCCGATCTATAAACTTATCAATTACATCATAAAGCTCCTTGGAGCTCACTCTCTCACTCTATCTACATCATCTATAGAACTTTCTACTATAGATTTCAACTCCCCTATAGTATCTACCAAATACTGTTCTTCAAACACCCCAGATATGTATTCATCTCCGGCTAACTCTCCACTATCCCACAAAGACTGCTGTACATACTTCACATGTTGCCTCTCAAACCTCTTCAGATTCTCAACTTTCTTATAACACACTGATCCACATGACGTCAATCCTAAGAAGCTAGTGGATAAAGCTTTCTGCTCTACTGGATCAGGCGAGAATCCTTTCTCTACTGTACCGTTGAAGTCTCGCTCTTCAATGGTACTCTGCCAAAACCCCTAGACTCTCTAAACTCCTGAGTAATCTTAGGTAGTGGATGGTCTCTCAAGCTATCACGATTCCTCTCATGTTCTGCAGCAACGGTAAAAAACTGAACAGCTCTTTTGCCGTCTCTACTACGTATCCTAGCATAGGCTGAACCATCATCCATAACTCGTGTCTCCATTCTAACAGCAGTAATGTAAGACTGCCCTAGAATGATAGGATAGGTTGACATGTCTTGCACAAAAAAATTATGAACATCACTGATGTCACCCACAGTTATCTTGATATTGGGACAAGCACCATAGAGTTCTCCCCGCTGGTTGTTGGTAGCACGGATAAGCCATCCATGGTCGGTGTCTATGGGCCACTTCCCACGCTTGTACAGCTTCTTAGACATCAGATTAATCTCTGAGCCGTCATCAATCAAAGCCACCACAGGTTCCTCCATATCTCTCAACTTCACCAAGGTCTCTGTGGTTGCTCTTGCCCAATGGTTGTGAGAGTAATGGCTCTTCTGCGATGCTTCCACCTCATCTTCAAACCTCACTTGCTAATACGATCTCCCTTCGGATACTTGAGAGCAGTAACCAGCAATCTCATCTTCCTCATCCTCCGACATTTTGGTCCCTAGAGCGTTAGCGTAGCTGCTTCACCCAAAATCTGACGTTTCCTCTTGATGATATCTATGATAACCTCATGGAACTCACGCTTTGCAATCCCAAGAATCTCACCCAAAGTAAACTCAACCTTCCCATTCAAGGTACGATTCTCTAACACCTGCTTCAAGTCTGTAGCAATCTCAATGTCAGACTGAAGTTTATATGCAGGCATCTTACCCTTCTCCTTGCTTCTCTCCTTCTCCTTTGGTGTTGTAGATGGTAGATCCTCCATAGTTTCCTCCCGAGTAGGTGTTGTCTCCTGCCTTGTCTCTGGTCTAGCCCTTTCACTCCTTGTAGCAGGTCGTTTGGCTGTAGAAGCCTCACCCGCATCCTCCCTCCTGCGTTTTTCTTCTAGTACAACTTCATGCTGACTTCTTGCAACATAAGCATGCACTGACATAGTATCCACAGGGTCATTCCATCCTGTAGTTTCTCGAATTGAGTTGCCAACCCTTCGTAGCACATCCTTGTCTAGCTCTGTTCTAGCTACGGACCGCATTACATCAGACCACAACCCAGTAGTCCCTTTCTCTCTCTCCATCTCCACTTTCACTCCACAGGTAGCAGCATTCACAAGAGAAACAGCATGTGATGCTGATATTTCATTCACAAGTCTCTTCATACCACCCTTGCCAAAGTTGGTTCCCAACATCATCCCAGTCTCTCTCAGATGGATCTTATCATCTTTGAAGAAGATCAGATCCTTCCTCAATGCATCTAAAAACTCCTCACAATCTCTTCTTACATGGTCTAAGCTATCACACTATATACAACGATGAACAAAGCCTTCTCTCATCTGAGGTCTCTACATAGCAGGCTGTACATTCTGCTCCTTCTCTTCTAACCTAATGAGCTTAAGCTTAAGCTCCTTCATACCCTTAATCAACTCATCAAGCGGTGAGTCTTCCTCTCTAGCAATTACCAAAGCGGGCTTAGTAGGCAACTGCTTGACAGGAATTATCAGAGGTGCTGCTTCACTTGACACCACCTTGTCTCTTCTTCTCTGTCTATTGGTCAGCAACGAAACAGCCTCTTCAACCTTCTTCCAATCAGTCTTCAATCCTCTCTCCTCACTCTTGTCTTCCAACAACAGCTCAAGCTTCTCCTGAATAGTCACGTCCGCTGCTTGTAAGAAAAGCTCTGTCTTCTCCACCTCTAGTGTAAGCTTCTCTGTCCTAAAAAGCTGAGCATACTGACAATCAAACTCCCTTAACAACTCATTTACAGACAAACCTTTGTTAGGCTTAACCACCCACTCCAAGAACGTTCTCTTGGTCACCCTCTCTGAATCTTCAGTGTAGTATTCCTCCTTCAAAGCTCGCATAAAGCTCTCCCAAGTCTGTCCTTGCTGCTGCTTGAGCTCCTTCACACGCCCACGAATCTCAGAGACAACAGCAAGTTCAAAGTTCTCCACCATCTCTTTTTCAGGTACCTTGTTCACCTCCATCTCCCTAGCATAGTATCGCACGTACTTGGAAATATCTGTACCCTTGAACTGGTCCATCTGGTGCACCACAGATTGCGACGCCTTGGTTGCTAATACCTCCTTCCTCTCTGGGCTCTGCTGCTGCTGCATAAACATGGAAAAAGCTTGGAACATCTTCATCGTAGCAGCATCCAACTGAACAGGTTGCTGAGCAGCAGCAGCAGCACCTCCACTTGATGATCCTTGGTTGGCCATGATATCTGATCCTGTAACACTCTCAAGAAAACTCCCACCCTAGGTGTTTCACGTCGAGTTCACCAAAAAAGAGAGTATGTCGGAGTGTGATCCGTCTATCTAGGAAAGCGCTGGGCTTCTGGCTGTGGTTGTTTACTCAAGAGTTGGCTTTCAGGTCACAACAGGGGCTATAAACACTCACACAAGTGTGTAGGATCCTCTAATATGCTCAAAAGCGAAATTTAGGTCTAACTAGTAGTAATAGGTTTAGGCGGTGAACTTTGACACTCAAGGAGAGGAAAACTATTAAGGTTTAGACTTCTAAACTTCCCCTATATGTAAATATAGTCTTACTGAACACACACACGAAGTTTCACCCTGAGATCAAATTCTAGCACCGAGATGTTGAACGAAAAGTTCTGAGTAAGAAAATTATGGCAATTTTTGGCAGATGGCTATTTCAACCTAGAACAGAAGATTGGCTCGATGCATTTCAAATATTCTCACAGTATTTGAAGTCTACAGGATGCTGAACATCCCTGTGAAGTTGGGACTCCTGAATGTACACAGAACTCAAGATCTCCTCCTCTGAAGTCGCTGCTCTAGATTAAGAGCTTTTCAGACCCCCTCAGCTTCAGCGGCCGTCCTGAATTACTCAGTCGCTCAATCGATATGAAACTTTTTGGGAAATCGTAGCCCTGCTGGCAGAGAACACAACCTCGAAGTTTTGAAGCAATTTCCTCAAATCTGCTGCGAGTGATACTGAAAACCCTAAATCCAACAAAAGTGATTCAATTCTAACACAATTCGAACTTCAATTGGTCATAACTTTGTTTTTATTGCCTCAAATCGATCGAAAATTTCACTGGAAGTGCTTGGCATGACGAGCTCTATCTCCCTGTGCTCTCAGATTTCGAAGATGCCTCACCAATTGCTCGAAATCCACTCTAGAGCTCTGTTTCTAAACTTAGAGTTTTACAAAAGATAAAAATGGACCTGTAAGCCGGCCTGTCTCTCACCCAGGGGTACCTCAGATGACTAGGATTACTAGTGCACCTTAATTACAAAGATTCTATCATACCTATGCTCACTTCACTCAACACTCTGACCCGTATGGTTACATCGGTCCCTCTAATAGCGTTCCTGCAAACAAGTTCTAACCCCGCCCTCCACATTGCATCACATAGTACTCAAGGACTCCCAAGGTCTCCAATGCTTGCTTTACTTATAGACAGGAAAATGAGAGTGTCTTCCACCTTCTCAACTCCTCCTTATATACTCTACAACTTCTTACCGTGGTAACTTTCACTAAGTTACGTTACCTCATGGTAAGTGCGCAATCCAAAATAATAAAACTTCTAAAGGCTACTAAGCTTTTAAGAATAGCACACACATTACTGGTTGTACTTTACAAAAGTAAGAGATTCTCCTACTTTAGCTTTTGTAAAGTGTTAACTTTCCACCCTATCCAATCGGAAGACGACAACAAACTAATACGTCTTTTGAGGAGCATCTTTAGATCTTTGTGCATGACTTTTCATCATGCATCCAATCAGCGATGGTCAACAAAGTTACATACTTTTGAGAAGCATATTTAGAGCTTCGCACTTGTCACATAGTGCCATAGTGGAACCTCTAATAGTTTCCTCAACTTAGTTATAACTATCTCCGCTAGTTATGGCTAGTTTTGATCACTCTAGATTTAGATCTTCGAACTAGAGTAACCTATAAGATAGTCATATCTAATGAAACTTATATAAACACGCACACAAATAATGGGATACTTGTGACGTGACAGACCAATGAGAGTTCATAGCTCCACTTGACTGTCCTTTTGTGCCTTAAACTACCTGGTAACTTATCTACACTCATAGGCTACCACGTCAAGCCCCCTAGAGTGCCAGCGTAAAACTTAAACTAACTAAAACGACACGCAGCCCAGAAAAATAACTTAAATCAGCTAGAAAGCGTGCATGGGCGACACGCAAATATAACCCATGAGCTTAAGCTCTATCAACATGGTAATCAACCTACTAAGACTCAAAATAGTGTTAACACCGTATGCAAAGGTGTCAAACATATACATAAAGGACTAGAAGTAATATGAGCTAACTTCTAGAACTACTAAACTCAAGCGTCGGAGTAGAAGTCAAGCATGTAGCAGCCAAGTAGCACAACAACGCGTAGGGATTGCTAGCACAAACGGTGGAAGCACTGTGCAAGAAGTTCAACTTCACCGCGGATAGGAAACTTCTCACCTTAGCTACGGACTGAGATGACGAATCGAGAGCGATGCTAGTGGGGTGCAAGGAGAGTATGTTCCGTCACCTGGATCGACAGATTGAGAGTTTGAAGACGCTTTATGGCCTTTCTTCGATTCAATCACCAGCGGCTACATCTTCCCATACTCCAGGACCAGCGATCGGGACAGATTTGGAGAAGGAGGAGTTCGACCTCGTTGTCCACTTGATAGTGATAATGTTGGAAGCCGAGAAGACTACAGAAGAAGTCCCGAAAGACAAGGTGTCTTCTGGAAGACAGGAAGAAGAGTTGTCTTCCCAGGTGTTTCGAGTGGAGGAGGTGACTTCCTCGGACCATTGCGAGATCACCACAGCTCCCAGCGTCGAACAAGTACCTCAGAAGAGCGCGGAAGCGCTAGTCGACTCAGCTTCCCAGAAGACGCTTCCGTCTTCTGAAGTCGCACCAGCTGAGCCAATCACGAACGTTGAGGAGGAAGCCACCTCAGTGACATCCGAGGTATTCGTAAGGTTTCTCACCTTATCAGAAGCCGAGTTAGGAGTTCAAGTAGGAGCAGATCAGGAGGAGATCGCATCCGAGCAATTAGAGTAGACAACAAGCACAAAAGACAAGTTGACTTGTCTAAATTTAGTAGGACCCGAATTTGCTATCTTAGGAGGTGGCAGTTCCCATGTAATTTTAGAGGACTACCCATGTGGCAGAGTAGGCAGCGTAAGAGTAGCAAAGTAGATGACTAAACCAAGGTAGAGAGCCGACTGCATGTGAGGTGGTGGTCTTTTGACAGTCCCCCATCTCCTGGATTGCAAATGAGGATTGGAAGGGAACTCTCTCTTGCGCCTCAAGGTAGTAGTATAAGTTAGAAGACAAAGTAGGATTTCATGCACATGGTGCAATGAAAAGCAAAAGCCTGGGAAGGCTACAAGGGGCATACACCATGTGATTGATCTAACCCGTTGGGACTTGGAAGAGCAATGTGTGACAGACCTTGCTAGTTCGACTTCTACGAAGCAGGAGCAGTCTTCTGGAGGTGTGAGGTACGAGTTGAACTCCCCAGAAGCCGAGAATTGCTTCGGGAAGACTTTGTTGAGAAGACTGGAAGAAGTGATCTGGAAGCAGGACGCGTCTTCCCGAGCTTCCCTGTAGATATTTGTGTGATATTTTAGGTGGTAGTTATTTGTTTAGGTCCGGACCACCTTCTGAAAGGTCTGGAAGCCGTGTGGTTTTGTGAGAAGACGGGATTTCTAGGTAAATCCGTGTGTTTGTGTTTGAATAGATCTTAGAACTCAGAGCAGCGATACTTGTGCAAATCCTCTGTGGGAGCAATATCTTGTATACTAAATGTGCAAAAGGAGAAATCCTTCGTCATTACAATGTAGATGCTTCAAATATAGCAGTAGGATGTACTTAAAGTCAGTATGATGTTCAAGGTAGAGATCATCCTATCGCATATGCTAGTTGGCAAATGGTTAAGGCAGAGAGAAATTATTATGTGACAGAGAGAGAAGGATTAACGGTGATCTATGCTCTGAGAAAATTTCGACATTATCTCATAGGAGGTAAGTTCACTATCGTTACAGATCATAAGGCATTGGAGTACATCTTCAATAAACCTATGGCCGAAGGACGATTAGCAAGGTGGAAGCTCTTATTGTCAGAGTACGACTATGAGATCTGCGATCGACCAGGAAAGAAACACGCGAATGCATATTTGCTATCTAGAGCTTACGATGGCGATGGAGAGGAGCCGGTGGATGACACCTTTTCTGACGAAGATTTGATGGTCTTGATGAGCAACTCTATTATCCCAATAGAATACCAAGAAATTTGGAATTTTGTTACGGAAAGTGTCTATCCAGATTGGATGCGGACCCAAGAGAAGAAGGCGTTGATGAAACGAAGTCAACCGTACTCGGTGGTGGAAGGTGTGTTATTCCGTGAAGAAGTTGATGAGGTCTTGAGAAGAGCTGCGAGCAAGGAAGAGTCTCTACGACTCATGGAAGAATTTCATGACAGTCCAGTATGTGGAGGACATTTCACAGGCAAGTTGACGACCCTCAAGATACTTGACGCAGGATACATTGGAGGGGATGTTTAGAGATTGTTTGACGTATTGTAAAACTTGTGATGTTTGTCAAGCTTTCGCTATCAAATCTAGTGTTTCTACTCCTCTTAAATCTATTTCAGTTCTTGGGCCTTTCAAAAAATGAGGAATAGATTTTGTTGGGCCTTTGAATCGCACCCCTCACAACAATAAGTATATTGTTGTAGCCGCAGATTACCTTACAAAGTGGGTAGAAGCTAGACCTCTTGTAACTATTAGAGAAGTTGAGATGGGTAGATTTTCATACGAACGGATCATTACTCGGTTTGGAGGTCCCTTGGAGTTAGTTTCCGATAGGGCTCGAGAATTTGTGAGTGGTATGACTACTGCTACGTGCACATACTTCTTCATTTCTCAGAGGGTTACTACTTCATATTAACCTAGTTCAAACGGTTTGGTAGAGAGGACAAACTTTACCTTGTGTCAAATGTTAGCAAAGGATGTTGACATGGAAGGGGCCAAACACAACTGGGACAAGCGTCTTCATGCGGTTCTATGAGAGTATCGTACAACAATGAAGACGTCTACGGGATATTCACCTTTCAAGATGGTGTATGGGTTGGAATCCATATTACCAATCCAGTTCGACCTAACCACCTTTCAGACCTTACAAGCTGGATTGAAGAGAAAGGGCGGTCCAATAGTTGAGAAAGAGAGGAGAGAAACCTTGTTGGAGCTGGAGGAGAATAGAGAAGATGCAGCTCAACGAATTGAGATGGCTCAGCTGCAACAGAAGAAGAGATATGACAAGCGCTTGACAAAGAACAAAACGAAATTACAATCATTGCAAAAGGGTGAGTGGGTGATGTTATGGGATGCTATTAGACACAAGTGAGTTCAAAAGAAGTTCTTATGTCGATATTTTGAGCCTTTCATCATCTCCAAAGTGTGGAGTAATAACACCTATGATATTCAAGAAAGGAGTGGTACGTTTTTCGACCGAGTGAACCATGACAAGCTGAAGAAGTTTCATCAACGTGATACTTCACTCCAAGGACGGAGTGAAAATTAAGTCTGGGGGTAAATGTCACACCACAAGTATCCCATTATTTGTGTATGTGCTTATATAAATTTCATTAGGTATGACTATCTTATAGGTTACTCTAGTTCGAAGATCTAAATCTAGAGTGATCAAAAGTAGTCATAACTAGCTGAGATAGTTATAACTAAATTGAGGAAACTATTAGAGGTTCCACTATGGCACTATGTGACAAGTGCGGAGCTCTAAATATATTTCTCAAAAGTATGTAACTTTGTTGACCATCGCTGATTAGATGCATGATGGAAAGTCATGCACAAAGATCTAAAGATGCTCCTCAAAACACGTATTAGTTTGTTGTCTTCTTCCAATTGGATAGCGTGGAAAGTTAACACTTTACAAAAGCTAACGTAGGAGAACCTCTTACTTTAGTAAAGGAGAACAAGTAATGTGTGTGCTATTCTTAAGTCTTTGTAGCCTTTAGAAGTTTAACTATTTGGGATTGCGCACTTATCAAGAGGTAACGTAACTTAGTGAAAGTTACCACAGTAAGAAGCTGTAGACTATATAATGAGAGGGTGGAAGAGACTCTCATTTTCTTGTCTATAAGTAAAGTGAGCATTGGAGACCTTGGGAGTCCTTGAGTACTATGCGATGTTGAGAGCGGGGTTAGAACTTGTTTGCAGGAAAGTTATTAGAGGGGTCGATGTGACCATACGAGTCATAGAGTTGAGTGAAGTGAGCATGGGTATAACTGAATCTTTGTAATTAAGGTGCACTAGTAATCTTAGTCATCTGAGATACCTCTGGGTGAGAGACATGCCGGCTTACAAAACATTTACCAGGAGATGTATTTGGTGCGACAACCTAGATCATCTCAGAGGAGACTGTCAAGACTTAGCGGTTGTCTTGCGAGAGGACGTAGTCAACTATCAGAATAACAGGTTGTACTTAACCGCCATTGGGCAGCTCCTGAACACATATTTTGGAAGAGGAGGAATGAGGAGTTCCCTTCCAGCATTTACTAGTGCCAACACTATAGCGATGACTGCGGGTTCTACGGAGGCTGATGTATATACTGGGAGAGTTGAGGTGCGCTCTAATCCAACTATGGTTGAGCAAGCTGCTGAGGTCTCGGTTGAAATGATGAAGAGAGGTGCAGAAAGCATTAGAATAGCTACTGGATGGAGAGACCTAGTGGATGCAACTTCTATTCGAGCGTTTTTAGAAGCGAGTAGTGAACAGGATGCCATGGTGGAAGACAAAAGACGACGGGATGCTTTCGACCTAGATGCAGGAATACCATATGACAGTGACCATCGGAGAGTTACAAGGAGGAGAGCAGCGGAACCATCACCATCTGTACCAACTGGTAGGGTTCCTACTGTAGAGGATATACCTTCTACCTCTACAGCTCCACCACCTGTAGTGGATCCTATGGAAGGTGTACAGGATTTACCACAAGAACCTACTGCTACAGCTACGGATAGAGTACGAGGGAAGAGGTTTACAACACAGGAAAAGAAGAAAGCTCCAGCTTACAAGATAGCGGTAGACATCGAAACAACAACAGACTTGCGTGTTATTCTGGAGCAACGCATTTTGGATGCTAGAGTTGAGTTTACTCTTCGTGAGGTGCTTGGTATCACAAAGAGAGAGTTTCACGAATTGATAATAGACATCATGAAGAAAAAGAGACAAGTGTTGACTGAACAAGTAAGTAGTCAGATGGTTGGAGCAGTAGATGTTGTTGGTGTTGATGGGTTCAGAGATGATAAGTATGAAGCATTGGTTGTTGGTCCGGCTGTTATTGAGAATGAAGATGAAGAGTTTGAGAAAAATAGGTCAAACGCAGATAGTGATTTCAAAGAGAAGCATTGGGCAAGAGCGACAACAGAGACGCAGGTTCGACTTGGAGGACTTGCTGAACCAGTACCAGCGCTTGTGGATCACGGGTCGGAAATCAACATCATTTCTAAGGAGGTGTATGAGAAAGGGCAGTGGTCAATCGAAAAGAATCAAGGTTGGGTACTTCGTGCAACAAATAATCAAAAGGGTGAGTTATACGGAGTCTGTCCCAATATGTGTGTAAGGATGTAGAGGTTGATCTGTATTTCTTTGTACAGTCATTTGCCTCCTACCATGTCATACTAGGCCAACCATATATCACCGCTGTTCGAATAGAGACAAAGGTGATGAACGATAGATCTCATTATGCCAGAGTTCGAAGTCTAGTTTTTGACGGTTCGTTGAAGACATGAGCGGAACCGACAAACCCTTAGAGATTCTCAGACGAAGAGATGTAAGGGTTTTCGCAGTCCATTCCTGTAGAGCGGGAAGACAGGGGTGTAGAACCTACTGTTGAGATCTCGTCAGAGTTGGAAACGAGACATGTACAAAGGTCTGGAGACAAGTGTAGTGTACTGAGTTGACAGTCTAGATTGCTGATGTTTGAGGCAGATGGATGGAGTCGATTTACAAGAGTTGAAGATATGGGAGAAAATACAAAAAGATGGATGGTGAAACAGGTATCGGAGTTGTGACGTGTAGAGGTTCTGTCTGAAGACGAAGTGATTTCTGGCTTGTTTGAAGAGTTTATGTCTGTATAGTCAGTTGTTGGTTAGTTAGACAGTGTGAGCAGATTGATGGAAGGGAAAGATAGTATGGCGGTAATCTCTATCCACTCCCGACGCATATATGAGGAGGTTGTTACGTACGTGCAGTTCTTTCCTCATCCAATGCAGAATAGTGAGGGAAGAGAAGCCGTTTGTTGGTGTGCACTCCCTCAAGAAGCAGACGTCCATGCGAAGTACAAATCCGTATTGAAAAAGGTGAGACCGTAGCAGCTTAACTACCTGCTAACTCCCAGCAGCAAGTACAGTTAGTGGGGACTGAGCTTATATTGCGTGATCATAGACGAGTAAGGCATCAGTTTACTGAGGAGACGTTGAAAGAGCTCCAGATAGGAGGGGGTGATTTCTTGACTGAGGTTGAGAAGACAGTGTTTGAGCAGATGATAATGAATCATGGTAAAGAATTCTCTTTTTCAGCAGAGGAGATAGGTTGTGTGGATCCAAAGGTTATAGCGTCTATGGTTATATTCACAATCCCTCATGTGCCTTGGGACCTGAAACCGATCCCAGTTCCTCGTGCTTTGTTGCTTAAACTCATCGAGTTGTTGAAAGAGAAGGTACATATGGGGATACTTGAGCCGTCTATGGGGCCAAATTCTAGCAGGTGGTTCACTGTACCCAAGAAGTCATGAGCTTTGCGTTTTATTCAAGACCTACAGCTTGCGAATAACATAACCATTCATAACGTTGGGACGGGTCTTGTGATTGAGGAGATAGCAAAGGCATTTGCATGAAGAGCTATCTATTCGATAGGAGATCTATATTCTGGTTATGATCAGTTCCAGCTGACTTTAGAGAGTAGAGATCTAACTACTATGCGTACGCCCTTGGGATTGATGCGGATGTGAACTCTTTCACAAGGAGCGACGAACTCAGTGGCTCATATGCAGAATGCGATGCATAAGGTACTAAGGGAATTTGTGCCTGATGTTACCATTCCATTTCTAGATGATATTCCTATAAAAGGTTGCGCGGTTGAAGATAAGGATGAAGCAGTACTTGCGAATGGATGTAGGAGGTTTGTTGCAGATCATATCAAGGATGTAGAGCGTATCTTGACTCGTCTGGAGGAGGTACATCTCACCCTGTCAGGAGCTAAGTCCAAGTTTGGTGTGTCTGAGATTTTAGTGGTTGGACATATGTGGTGCTTTTGGAAGGAGACCAAACTCGGAGAAGGTTGAAGCTTTAGCTAGGATGACAGACTGTAAGAATATCACGGAGGTTCGACGCTTCCTAGGTGCTTGTGTATTTTATCATTTATCCATTCCTCATTATGCTCATGTTACTGAGGAAGGGTAGGAGGTTTGTATGGACCTCAGTCCATCGAGAAGCTATGAATAGGCTGAAGGAGGCTCTATAGTCTCCACCTGTTCTGAGAAGAGTAGACTACGGGTGTGGGAGACTTGTCATTGTCACAGTAGATACTAGTCCAAAGGCGATTGGTTGAGCAATAGGTCAAGATGATGCGGATGATATGTGGTTTACCTCTAGGTTTGGAGCTAGGATCTTGACAGACATGCAACGAGACTATCCTCAGGTGAAGCGTGAGTTGTGGAGAGCGCTGACAGCGATGAAGACAGACCGTGAGTTTCTGATTGGTGCTCATGTAGTCTTAGAAATGGATTGTCTATCTCTACTAGGCATGATATCCAACTGCAGCACGCCAGACATAGTAATGTTGTGTTGGATTGTCTATATTAGAAGCTTGAATCCAGAGCTGAAGCATATAAAAGGAAAGGGGAATGTGGTCGCAGATATGTTGTCAAGGGCTCAATTTGTAGATGAGGATGTCATGTCTTCAGAAGCTGAGGAAGAGGAGAGAAATGATGCTCAGTGTCAGGTTAATCGACGGACTACAGACTTGGAGCCGTTCAGAGAAGAGTTCTACACGGGAAGGTTATGTGACATTGGATTCTTTCTGAGTTCTTTAAACAGGCGGAAGGGTTTGAGTGATGCAGAGTTCAGAGAGGTAAGAAGGAAGGCATATGATTACTTGTTGCGAGATGAATATCTTTGGAAGCGTCCAAAGAGAAGAGATAGAGCACTTTTACGAGTTATAGATGATCTGCAGATCAAGCAATAGTTGATGAAGGAGTTTCATGACACCTTGTGGGTCGGACATCGAAGAGCTTGGGCTACCTATACAAAGTTGAAGGAGAGATACTGGTGGAGAGGACTTTATCAAGATGTGGTGAACTTTGTGAGTTCATGTTTGCACTGTCAATTTTATTCAAAGGTACGTTACAAGGATGGTCTGGTACCAACTTATCCGCCCTGTATCCATTTTCAATGGGTTCTTGATTTGGTAGCAATGCCTCCTGGGTTATCATGTATGAGGTACTTGGTGTTGGCTCGAGAAGACCTCTCCAACTTTGAGGAAGGACGAGCTCTGAGGACGAAGATCACAGAAAGGATATGTAAGTTTGTTCTTGAAGATTATCTGTAGGTACGGATCTATAAGGAGATTGCGTGCAGACAGATGAGAGTTGCGTGGTACGGAAGCGAAGGAGTTCTTCGCCCAACACGGAGTGAAACTCAAACTCACTACTGCCATGAATCCGGAAAGGATTGGTAAGAGCGAGAGAGGACATCCGTCTATTGTTCAAGCTCTAATAAAGGCATGCGATGATAGGCATAGACAGTGGCATAGGTTGCTCCTTTTTGCTCTATGGGCTGACAGATCGACTCATTGCACTA
Organism: Asterella californica; assembly: GCA_036924285.1. Classification (NCBI taxonomy): domain Eukaryota; kingdom Viridiplantae; phylum Streptophyta; class Marchantiopsida; order Marchantiales; family Aytoniaceae; genus Asterella; species Asterella californica. The sequence continues at coordinate 17,657,207 of JAYKYS010000010.1, read as the reverse complement.
CTACTGGATATATGCCCATTGATTGATGTTGGGTCAGAAGCCGATTATGCCGGCAGAGGAGGATTTTCCTACATGGGTTACTTTACCGTGGGAAGAAGAAATGGATCGTGTACAACTTCTTGCACTTCGAATGAGGCAGTTGAAGCATAGTGAGGAGGATCATATAGAGGCACAACAGAAACTGAAAGAGGTCCGTCTCCAGAACAAGGACAAGTTTGACAAGACACACAGACTCCGACCGAAGCCCATACATGCTAGAGATTGGGTTTTGGTGTATGACAGTACATTAGAGAATCAGCACTCTACAGTTCAGAAATTTTCTAGGAGGTGGTTTGGACCGTATGTTGTCTTAGAAGTGCATCAAAACGCTACTTACTCTTTACGGGAGCTTGATGGTACACCTCTAAGGCTCCATGTTGCTGGTAAGCGTATCAAGTTATTTAGAAAAAAGAGAGAATCCGTTTAGCTAGATAAATTTTTGGAGTCAGATCAGATGATGGATGCCGATGCAGATCTGCTATCAGAAGAAGACGCAGGGGACGTTGAAGAGGACGATGGCAATTTAGAGAACCTTGGAGACTAGTGGAAAGGTTGGCACATGCTGGAGGATGTGTAGGTTTGGAGGGGGGTGAATGTCGTAGTGCGTGACATTCTACATGATGAAATGGAGCTTCAGAAGACACTCAACCAGCATTTGTTCAGGAAGCTGCACCCTAGCTTATTAAGCTGGGCAGGAGCTAAACTGGGGCTATGCTTGGCAAGCTGCCCCTTAGCTTGGATTGGAATATCACCCTAAAGGGGTCGAAAGACACCAGAATGCAAAGCTCGACAAGGAGAGAGACTTCATGCTTCCAGTTTTGACAGAAAGTGTTTTAAGCAATAGTTAGTACGGGTTTTAGATTGAGAAATATACGAAAGAGGGAAATCTGTCGATTTTGGCTCGTGACTTTAACTCTCAATCTGATAGTGTGAGTGTGTAAGTGTTCATGAGTACTATAGTTTTGACTCTTCATTCATTAAAAATGGAGTTGTATAGAGAAGTTAGCATAGGAAATGCTAGTAAAGACTTTGTAGAAAAATTTCTTCAGTAAAAGCATATGTACAGACTATAAATGCTTTTAGAACGAAACCAAAGGCCATCCCAGTGATAGGGCGTCTGCCTAAGGGAAAAGTGGTCTCAGGATCAATTCCCCCTGGTCTCTGGTTCTTATTCCGGCATGTTGACCTCCTGGAAGGGAGTCTATGTTGGATATGCAGCCACGTCCTGCATATCTAGGGGCGGGAGACCGATATCTCTCTTAATCGTGAGCTTCCTGGCCTAAGCCTCTGCATGCCATCGTGAATATATCATGGGAGATACTTGGTGTACATATGGGGGGGTTGTAAGCCTTATGGGATAGCCTCATAAGTGTAGGGGCTTCGGCCTACATTGGATGACTTGTGGTATATTCAGGATGGCATCAAGAGCACGGAAAACTTTTGTTAATCAGTTAATTAATCATCGAGTCACTTAGCAATGGCAAAGAAAGCTGTGAGACCTTTAATAATGAAGGAGTCGGCTTTGTAAAGACAGCTGTGAAGCCTTTATTAAAAAGAGAGCCAGTTTAATAATTAAGTTCTGTACGTAAAGACAGTACGGGGCCTGCTTAGCTAGGGGCCTGCTTCTGATAAGTAGTTCTGCTTATAAGGACAACAGGGGGCAGCTTAGCTGCGGACTTACCTTTTAGGTTAATTAACTTGCGGCTGCGGGAGATAGAGGACTTTTTACAGAGAGCAGAGGGGAAGCCGTCGGGACGCGTAGGAGAAGCTTGAGGGTTGAGGAGATGAAATTTCTGAGGGAATTCAGTGAGGAGATCGACGCAAAAGGATAGACAAGAGTTTAGGAGCAAAAACTTTGTCTAATATACAGATTGAAGGCAGAGCTACCTTCTAAACGAACAGGAGATAGTCTATTGAGCGGAGATCGGTTTGATGGTCTGTGAGAGACTTTTGATCGTCGTTGAATCACATTTTTGAGAGTTTTCAGTTGAGAGGTTGACACAAGGAGAGGAATAAGAGTTAGGGGTCGGAATTTCACCTACTAGATCAAGTTTGAGGTGAACTTGGCAGATTTTGGCAGAGAGGCGTGCGCAAGAGAGGAAGAGAGAGATTTTACGGTTGAAGAAATTGATGGTGTAAAAATTGATGGTGCAGTTGACACTGAAATAAAATTATTCGGAATCCTGAAAGATCTATCTGTGCACCTGAGTGTCTACTGGGTGTCTGTTTGAGTGTTTGTTTTGTAATTGGTGACGGCAAGAAGCAGGGTTTTGAGATCTCATCGCCAGCAACAACCTATTTTCCCTTTAGGTCGTTTCTCTGATCAATTATAGTCAGGAGGTCCGTCCTCCCCAAGAAAGACTCTCGCAGCGACAACGCACAGATTGTTCATGGGAGTCTGGTCCCCTGAGTCACAGTAGTCGGAGCAAAGACAAAAGGAGCGGTAAGCCTTCTTTCCATAACATAAGAGGTAATCTCAATCGAAAGGTAGTGAGTTTGTAAGTAGATATTTGATCTTCTTTCCCAATTTACAACAAGCTGGAATGGCTTGTTAGTCAAGATCCGGACTCTATAGAAGCTTGTCGAAACTGTAATTTATTTATTTCTTTTTATTTCTTCTTGTTTAGATTTTCTCTTCTTCCTTCTTCTAAACACGAGAATCCAGTCACTTTGGAAAGTCTAACCGTGTTTCACTAGATCTACTATCACTTGTCTCTTGATTCTCCTCTTATTCACCTCTTCTAGCAACAAGCTTAGTTTATTACCAAACTCTTTTGTCAAATTAATATTTATTTATTTATTTATGTTAATAAAATAAAAATTATCTATAAAATCGGGTGCACTTTTAATCTGAGAGACACGTTGGTTTGTGTTCACTTATTATTTATGTCTGGACCTTCCCGCTTCTTCCAGGTCTGGTTATCATTTATAGATAAATCTAAATTTTCACAACAGTTAACTATATAATTTTTTGCATAACACTTATACCTTTTGTGATAACAAAGAACGAGCAAACGTTACCAAATGTGGATTGACAACCTTATTCATATATGCATCCGTTCATATTCTTCATCTTTCGGGAGAGGGTCGCATGTCATATTAACTTATTTTCTAACCCTTCTCGAAAGAAGAATTAGCTAATAAATCAATAGTTACCATAAGTTAATGGCTTTTTAGCTTTCGGCTCCTGTCTTGTTTTCTCGGAAGCGTGTGCTCACGCTTTACGCGCTTTACTTATGGGTTTTGTCATGACCATGACTCTTTGTTTGTCTAATATTTAACATTTAGAAACAAATAAACTTAATCTTAAAGTTATATATAATTTATTTATATTTATTTATAATAGATAAAGAACAAAAATAAAAAATAAAAAAAAACTATCCGAGGTCATTTTATGCCTCCGAAAATACTTGTCTACTCCAGCTGAAAGTCAATCGATTTGCTATATTTTCTTCTTGTTACCCCGCTTGTCCTTTTTTTCTTCTTGTCTGATGTACACTTTGGATGCATATTCATGGTTATTCACCGCTTCCCTCTTCAGATGCTGGATGCGAGACATCAGACGTCACATGTAATAATTCAGCTTTTGCTGGTGGAAGGATTACGTAAAATATTGAACGGGTTGCACAATTGATTTGTCCTTCTCCTAACAAATAGTACAGCGTCGGTAGTGTCAATTGAAATGCGTGGTGAGTGTGGTGTGACACTGCTACGAACAAAGGTGGGGACCTCTTGCTGTTGTGTGAGTCTTCACAGTCCCATTAAGCACATTTGGACGAGACCACTGCATTCGGACAAGCACATTGCAGTCCTGTGACAGAAATGTTGAGGAGAAAATTACGTTTTGTTTATGATGTAAAAGTAGTCTGTACAAGTGCTGGCGCTGCAAGCGACAGGTTTGAACGTACGTTGAAATAAATCTGGCTGCTTGTAAACTGAGAAGGAGAAGGAGGCTGAGTGTAAAGAGACTACTAGCAGTCACAACGTGAAACAGAAAGAGGGCAGGAGAACATGTAGTGTGTGTAAAGAAACAAAGAGTGAAAAGCTAGCTGAGAAAAGAAAACGAGAATACGTGAGGAGCAGGTCTACTGTCCAAAATGAGATGTAGCATGTACAAAATGCCAAGATATTGTTTGCCGTAGATGAAGCAGCAGTGATGGTGTGGACAACCATGTTAATTTAATCTCTAGACCCTTCTCATGCATAGACAACATGAAATGGTTAAATACTAGAAATGCTTCAAGGAAGAAAACAGAAGTCTACAATAAGCATCTTCACTTTTCTTTCTCCAACAAGACAGAGTTGATAATCCTGACAAATAAACATAACAGATTCTGAACAGGTCAGGGACCTCAAGAAATAGATGAACAACAGAGAAACAGAGCCACGGACGGAAATGTCACACGAGGAAGTACTGCTGAAGTGTTACTAGGTAGCCTCTAACACCATAAACGCTAAGTATCTTCACACTAAGTTACTTCCACTACTACTGCTCTCGGAAAACTCTGGCGAAGAAGACTCTTCTTCCGCCGAAGTACCAGATTGAACTTCTTTCTAAGTGTTCAACCAAAAAACAACTTCTTCCGAAGTCAACTTCGCCCAAAAACGTCTTCGTAGCAAACTAACCCCGCAGATGCTGGTCTATTCTCAGTCTTCGCCGTAAACGTTCTACTCTGATTTCAAATGTCGACAGCAAATCCTTCGGCACCCAGACTAATTCCTACCATAGCAAACTACGATACTTCGTAGGTAAATCTCCGAAGAAGATAAAACACTCAATGGCTCCGCAAACTCAGGAAATAGAAAACTCAAAAATGATAAAACACATAGAGCTACTGAGCACGACCAGATACAGATTTTCCCGAAGATGACGGATCTTCTTCCTAAGAAGTTGGGAGCACTTCTGGACCGTCGGATGAAGGTTATGTGCCTGAAACGACATCAGGAACAACACCGCTTCCTATCACTAACTCTCTACCTATCTCGCAAACTGAGAACTCTACGGTTGCTCTAACCTCCCTAAGCTCTCTAACTACCCGCTTGCCTAGCCTAGCTACCTGGTTCTTCGCCGAAGTACCTTCTGCATCTGCAGCTACAAACTCCTCTCTAATCTGACGAAGAAATCCCAGCTCCTTAGTATCCAATTCGACGGTGAAGTAGTTCTTCAACGTTGGTTCGACCCTACACCGAAGTTGAGCACTCAGCTCCTCGGCCTTGATGACGCGCTGTTTCAGATCCTTGATCTCCTTCGTCATCTGTGCAACGATGTCCTGGTTCCTGTTTCTCTGCGTTCGCATCTCCTCCAACTTCTTCTTCGTCAGAGAAAGAACCTTCTTATGTTCTTTCTCTCGATCCAACTTCTTCGAAGTCATATTCTTAAGTTCTTCGGTCTTCGCTTGAGTCTCCTTCTGCGCCATGAGGAGTGCTGCTCGTAAGTTCTCCTTCTCCTCCTGTCAGTTACCTCGGCCGAAGTGCATTGTGTGTACTAACTCCGCTAGATTCAGCTTCCGACCGATAACCTCCTCATATGTTCCTCGATTCCTTTCTAGGCTGAGTAGTAGTGGCACGACTACCTCCTGGATGTACTTCACCGAAGAACTTCTCGAGTTGTACGTCTCGGGCTGGAGTCTGTAGCACCTGGAATTCGTCTTCTTCGGCTGCTACGGTGAAGCCTAACTTCTTCTGCTGTTCGGTCGATAGCAGTCCCATCTCCATGTAGAACACCGAGACAAATGATCCTATGTACACCATGTCCTCCTCGTTCCAAAGCTTCTGCACATGACGATGAAAGATCCTCGCCCAATGCGCTCTTTCCCGGCGAAGAGCTGCTCAATGAAATTGATCTGCCAATTCGACATGTATGTTGTTCTTCGTGGCCGGAAGATCGCCATGATTGCATCAGCAACCTCCCTCTTCTTCGGATGAACATAATCGCTCGTCCTGTAACCGTTCCTCCCCTGCGGTAATTCCTTGAACAACTTGGGGAAGTTCTTCACTGCTTCGGACGAAGCTGCAGCAGATACGCTGTCGAAGAGAAGATCATCTTCTCGACCTGCATCGTCAATTTCCAAGACACCAGATCAGTGATCTTCGGTCCAGTTACAAGGCCGCCCATAGTAATCATCGGCCGGATGTTGTTTACAGACCTTCAACTCGTGTACCAATTTCGAGGAGACCATCCCCCACCAAGGAAGTAAGAGGAATGCTAATCCCATCTCCTCGAGCTCCTTCTCATAGCGGCGAAGAGCTGCTCGATTAACTTCCAGTGCTCGGAGCCTCGGTGCCTTAGTCGTCTGCATCCCTCGCATCCCTAGGATCACTGCAACAAGCTTTGCCCCAAACGGATTCTTCGTCGCAATCCCTTCCTCGCCCGTAACCGAGTTCTTCCTCTCAAATTGACTTCCTCGCCAGTAACTGACTTCGGCGAAGTAGATGTACTTCGGCGAACGGAAAATGCAGCATGCTGCGCTCCTGCTATCGCTCGGGGAATAGTAAAACAATAAGGTAAATGACTTTGTTACCTGGCTTATATCCCGCGATAGGCTTTTCCGCACGTGCCGAAGTTAGGGTTTTCCTCTTGACGACTGACATTCTTCGGTCTGCTATAACTTCGTCATTCGGTCTCCGATTGCCTCGCACAACATATCGTTAGAAAGCTCTTCGCCCGAGGAATTCATCTATGAGGGATTCATCTCTCCAGTGTCTCCATAGATTCGATAAATTCCTCCAGAACTGAGATTCTTCACTAAACTTCTAATTAACACTATTCTACTCATATCGTTTATCTTCTATCATCTATTCTTCTTATTTACTTTACAACTAATCAATTAATTAACAAAACAAAAAACCAAGGCTTCACATACTCCCCCTCTCAATTGTGAAGCGATCCCGCGAACACTTAAGAGTAGTATCTCTTGATTCTCCACCCATTGACTCGGGTGGCTAACAATGTTCCATCGAGTTCTTCCAACTGAACCGAACCATTACTATAACGACGCGTTATTTTGTAAGGGCCCATCCAACGTAAGTGTAACTTCTCTGGAAATTTGGTGTACCTACTGTCATACAGCAGTACTAAATCACCATCTTTGATGTCCACTTTGCGGATCTTCTTATCGTGCTTCTCTTTTCGCTTCATTTGAATGATCTTCGTTAGTCGTTTAGATTCTTCATGATCTTCCTCAAGTGCCATCAGATTCTTGAGTCGTAACAGTTGACTCTCCTCCACTGACAATCTATCTTCAGATAGGATTCTGTAAGTAGGTACATCAAATTCAACTCGTATGATCGGTGTCATACCATATGTTAAGAAAAAAGGTGTCTGTCGGATCGTTATCTTTTCTGCATTCCGAAACGCCCACAAGACAACCGGTAACTTTGTATCTCAATCATATGCATGATTTACTGTCACCTTGTTCAAAATCTTGCACAACACTCCATTAGACTTCTCCGTCAATCCATTAGCTTTTGGATTATACGGTGTTGTCTTCCGGTGTTTTATACCAAAGTAGTCTGTCAGTTCTTCTATCATCTTGTTCAAAAAATGTGTACCTCGGTCACTCACCAACTCTAGTGGGTATCCATATCGAGTAATGATCTGTGTGTACAGAAACTCAGCCACAGTGGCTGCGTCGTCTTTCTTGATAGCTACTGCTTCAACCATCTTCGGTGCATAATCAGTAGCTATCAGTATGTACCTTCTTCTAGTGCGGCGTGTTGTAGGTTGTATAGGTCCTACAAAATCAATCCCCCACTTCTCGAATGGTGCTAATGGAAGTATCGGATGTAACAGCCACTGAGTGGTTGACGTAGGCTTACCCACTCGTTGACAGTTATCACACTTCTTGATGATCTCATGAACATCTTTGTACATCGTTGGACACCAATATCCAGCTGAGAGGATCTTCTTCACAGTGTTCCTCAGTGCATAGTGTCCGCCTTCAGGTTCCGAGTGTAGTGCTCCCACCACTTGTGGTAGCTCATGCACTTCCAGACATCTTCGAAGTTCTTCATCAGGTCCTCTTTTGAACAGTATCCCGTTCTTCATCTCGTAAGGTCCCGCCTGATGTATGAAGACTGTTCGCAGTTCAGCATCCATTTCTTCTGGGCACTGTAGAGTCTGTAAATATCTGTACAGATCATAGTACTTCGTAGCAAGTGCTATTGTCAGCTGAAACAATTCCTCATCTGGAAAATCATCTGCCACTGTATCCACTCGTTCTCCCGTTCTCAGTCGAGACAAGTAATCAGCATTCTCATAGTGAATTCCTTGTCTGGTCTGAACTGTGAACGTAAACTCCTGAAGTAACAACATCCATCTTGCTATCCGCCCTGACAAGTCTGACTTCTGTACCAGATGCTTCAACGCATAATGATCCACATGAAAAACAAACTCGTAACCAAGGAGGTAATGTCTAAACTTCTTTACTGCGTACACCATTCCCAACGCTTCACGTTCAGTAGTGGTGTAGTTCTTTTTTGCTGCTGAAAGTTGTCTACTCGCATAGTAGATTGGGTGGTCTCTCTTTTCATCATCTTTCTGACTGAGCACCACTCCTATAGCAAACGCAGAAGTGTCTACATACACTTGAAAAGGTCTCTCCTAGTCTGGTGGTCGCATGACAGGTGCTTCTGCCAACTTCTTCTTCAGCGTCTCAAACGTCTCATGCTGTTTCTCGTGCCAATGGTACTCTGTCGTCTTCTTCAGCAGTTCTGTCAGTGGCGCAGCAAGTATTGCGTAGTCTTTGATGAACCTCCTGTAATATCCAACATGTCCTAGGAAGGCCCTCAACTCGCTGATGTTAGTAGGGGGTTGCAAGGAGAGTATTACTCGAACTTTCTCTACATCTACCTCTATGCCTCGACCTGATACCTGATACTCCTTCAGTCATCACGAAGAAGCACTTCTCAGGGTGTAATGCAAGTCTGGATTCCCTACACTTCTGAAAGGTCTTTGCTAAACATGCTGCATGTTCTTCACGTGTGCCAAAAACACAAAAATCATCGATAAAGATCTTTAAAAATTTTCGCAAATAATCCTGAAAAATTGAAGTCATCATCCTCTGAAAGGTAGCTGGTGCATTGCATAGTCCAAAAGGCATCTTGTGGTAAGCATAAGTGCCCCAATCTGTAGTGAAGGTAGTCTTGTCCTTATCTTGCTCTCTAATGGATACTTGGTTGTATCTTGAAAATCCATCTAGAAAACTGTAGTACTCCTTTCCAGATACATGATCCAAAATGGTATCAGTAAAAGGTAAAGGGTGATGATCTTTCTTTGTTGCTGCATTCAGCTTTCTGAAATCTTGACAGACTCTTATTTTTCCTGTTTGCTTCTTAGGTACCACTACTATGGGTGCTACCCATTCGCTGCTTAATACAGGAAAAATAATACCTGCCTTCAAGTACTTATCTATCTCGTCTTTAACCATCAAAGAGTACTTTGGATTGAGTCGGTACTGTCGCTGTCGTACAGGTACTGATCCTTCAATGAGGTCGATACGATGTTCTCCCCACTGTGCAGGTATCCCCTTCATGTCCTCCACAGTCCAGACGAAGACATCTTGGTAATGGATCAGCATCTGACGATACACTTCCAACTCTTCTCCTTGTACCACAACAGAAATCTTTAGGCTCTTACCTTCGCTTATTAGTAGGTCTTGGGATGCTCCTAGAAGGACTATACCATCTGTATGACTGGTCTCTGCACTCCCGTGACCTAGCGGTGATTGCTATTCGGCCTCGTTCATATCTTCTTCTTCATCAATTTCATAGCACTGTAGATAGTTGACCATCGAATAAGGGTCTCCTTTCCTTTCTCCTGCACTGCTCGTTGATGAATCAGATCCTGAAGTGTAACCATCATCAGTCGACTCTGTCTCGCCCTGATGTGTTATCTTCTTCTAGGAAACCATCACAGCTTTATCAGTTGGTTTCTGTGGATCTTTGAACTGTAAACGGTGTCGATACCAATCTGTTAGTACCTTGGTACCATACAACCATGGCCTCCCAATCAAAATTTGATAACCAGACTTAACCAAAGGGCGCATCACAACATAGGTAAGTTTAAAAGAAATTCCACCTATTAAGATGGGAATGTTGCGCAGCAGTCCAAGTGGTCGTCTTCTCGTTTGATCTGCCAACCGTAACACCCGCTGAGTTTCTTCAAACTTGCTGAAATCCAACACGTGTGTCATATCTTCTGTCATTAGGTTGACTCCTGATCCGGAATCAATTGGCACTTTCCTAATTACACAACCTGCAACCTCCACTTCCACTTCTGGAGATCCCAGGTCTTCTGCCTCGATGTGAAACAGAGAAGGTAACTTTCATCTTCTTACTTTAGTGGGTTTCTTCAGTGCTTGAAGTAACAGTTTTCTGTAAATTTTGTTATCTTCAATCAGCTGTTTGAAACTTATGTTAGCATCCTGTGTTTCTAGATCAGCTACCACATCATAGTGTGGCATTGCCACATGTTCTTTCTTCACAGGTTCCGGTCGACTGTGCTTCTTCGGAACTTCCTCGTTCTTGGTCGCAGTCCTGTCTTCAGCAGCCGAAGTACGAAAAATCTTGGGTGCGGACGAAGTTGATTGTTCTGGTACTTCGGCCGAAGTTGTATCAGCTTCCCTTGCCGAAGTTCCTGCTCGTAATAACTCCTTCTTCAGGAGTTCGCGGACTTCGTCCGTAATGTCAACTAGTAGTCTCGGAGGATTTACGCTCTTCAGTAGTTCTTCTTCCTCTTCTTCGGTATCCTCCTCAACTATCTTCTTCTTGGCTTTCTCCTTTGCCTTCTTCTGCTTCTTCAACTCTTTCTTCGATTGAGTTTTTAGAGGTGCTTCTTCCGTCTTCTTCTTAGTTTTGAAAGAGCTTCTGGTGTCCACTTTGCAAATCCAAGTTTCTTCTGGTGGCCATCTTTCATCTCCAACGGCTTTCCATTCTTCCAAATCACTTTGTGCAATTGTGCTTCCGTAGGACGTTCTGTTTTGGGATCAAAGCGAACCCCCCCTTCTCTCCACAGGTGGATTGGTACAATCTGCCGTGGCATGTCCTGGTTGATGACACTTTGCACAAAGTGCTACATAGCCCAACTATTTCTTCGAATGTGGGCAGTTGGGTGATCAATGATCTGTACTACCACAATTGAAACATGAGCCATGAGGTGGTGGCTTATTTGCTCCTGCTTGACTCATTAAATGTTTCTGGGAAACATTTTGAGCCCTCTCTCTTGGTACAAACCTCGAAATTGGTATGGGTTGGATTGGAGTTATCGGTGATGGTTGGGAAGGTCTGGGAGATTGGGGTGGATATGGAGTACAGTCGATCCTTGCGGTATCGACTGTACTCCATATACATCATCTGGAGTCTCTATAAAGAATGAGCTATAATATGACTCGAATGCGGGTGCCCATTCTACATGTGACGCTTGAAATGTCCTTGCATTTGTACACTCTGTATTGCCATGCCTTTGTTTCCCACAGGTTGTACACCATAAGCTCGGTCGTGATGCCGAAGGTGATTTTCTCCTGTCAGGAGTCCCTATCATCTGCACTTTCAGATCCGCGAACCCTTTAATCATCTCCTCCATAAGGTGATTACTATCCCCTTTGGTGCTTTTTCCCCTTCTTTTCCTTCGAGCTTTTCTTTTCTTTGGACGAAGAACTTTGTTTCATTCTTCGTTCTTTTTCGCTCGAAGAAGATGAGCTCGCCGATGAAGATTCTTCGGCTTCGGCCGAAGAAGACTCATCGTCAGAAGATTCGTCGTCGGAGGAGGGTTCTCTGCGACTCTTCTTGTGCTTCTTCCTTCGAGTCGATTTCTCTTCCTTCTTCTCCTTCTTTTCTTTCTTCCCTTTCTTCTTCCCTTTTATCCATCCTCCTTTACTTCCGAGGGTGGATGCTTCGAATGCTTCTGCTGAAGCAACAACCTCTTCAATGGCGTCCATCTTTCCTCGACGACACCAAATTTCCATTTCAATTGATAAGCCTGTAACTAGCCATTCTGTGGCTTGATCCATAGAGTATGGGTTGGCTGTACCCATCCTCGGAATTCTATCCAGTAGATTGTAAAACCTCTGGACATAATCTTTTAGGCTCTCTTTCTTCCCTCTGACCAGTCTGGTCAGCTTTCCCAAAACTTGACGATTGTAACCAATTTCCCGAAACCGCTCTAAGAATTTCATCTTCAGCTTGTCTCAAGTATCGATATCTTCTGGTATTCTATTTGCATGATTGTACTAGCTGCGTGCTCTCTTCCTGAGAAGACTTGGAAAGATTCGCAGACGATCTGGTTCAGCATCTTCCTTATTAGTGACGGATACAGATTCAAACAGTTTAATGTAAGCATCTGCATCCTCATCGTCATCTGAAGATCCTCCTTTGAACTTCGGGTAACCATGTTTCGTGATGGGTTGGCTTGCCATACTTCGAACGAAGGGAGCTCTTGGAACTTGAGTTGCTATATTGGCAGGAGTTGGAATCGGCGCTGGTACTGCAGCTTGAACAAGGACAGCAGAGGCAACACCCGCAGCAGCAGCTGCTTGGGGTTGTCTCTTCTTGAATAAGGACGGTCCTGTGGTTGGCTGTAAGTAAGGCGCTGTCCTTCTGAGCTACTGGAGTTAACGGAAGGAGTTCCCGCACCAGTAAAAGTTCCTGCGCCTGTAAAAGTTCCACTAAGGTAGTAACAGCTTCTACTGTCTTAGTTGCAGCTTCTTCATTCGAAGAAGTAAACTGATCTTGATCTGCAGAAGTACTTCCTACCTCTAGGTCAGGAGTAAACAACTGCGGATATAAAACAGTATTGACTTCGGGGAAAGGTTTCCACCCTACTTCACTTTCTGGATGTTTGGTCTCAACACTTAGCTGAGTGGTAACTTTTTCGAAGTCAAGTTCTCTCTGAGCAGATTCGAGAGGGGTTGGAGGTAATGACTTTGGTGTCCGGGGTGAACTTGATCCACCAAGGCTTGGTTCCTTCCTCTTCCATTCTTTTGAGTTAGGTATTCTCCAACCTCGTTCTCTCTTCTTATGCTCTTCTTTTAACCGACGAGCTTCTTCCAGAATCTGTTCTCGATATTCTGCTCGTCTTTCACGCCTCCTGTCTCTCTCAGATTGCACGTTTCTAGGAGGATCAGGCTTGTCCGTCGACATACATGTCTCTGGACTTCTGTTCACTGATCTTGGATAATTTCAGCATTCGCATCCCCGGCAGCGGCGCCAAAATTTATTCATTCTTCTATATGTAACACACAAGAAAACCAAAAGATGCTCAAAGTAGTAATTTAAGGATCGAACCCACAGAGATGCAAGTAAAGATCATCCAAAAGTAGTAAACATGTGACAAAGGTGATTCTTTATAGTTGTCTTTTATTCTCAGGGGCAGAAATCAGTCCCGATAGATATCAAACTCAGGTCTATCCAACAAGACAGAGTTGATAATCCTGACAAAAAAACATAACCGATTCTGAACAGGTCAAGGACCTCAAGAAACAGATGAACAACAGAGAAACAGAGCCACGGACGGAAATGTCACACGATGAAGTACTGCTGAAGTGTTACTAGGTAGCCTCTAACACCATAAACGCTAAGTATCTTCACACTAAGTTACTTCCACTACTACTACTCTCGGAAAACTCTGGCGAAGAAGACTCTTCTTCCGCCGAAGTACCAGATTGAACTTCTTTCTAAGTGTTCAACCAAAGAACAACTTCTTCCGAAGTCAACTTCGCCCAAAAACGTCTTCGTAGCAAACTAACCCCGCAGATGCTGGTCTATTCTCAGTCTTCGCCGTAAACGTTCCACTCTGATTTCAAATGTCGACAGCAAATCCTTCGGCACCCAGACTAATTCCTACCACAGCAAACTACGATACTTCGTAGGTAAATCTCCAAAGAAGACAAAACACTCAATGGCTCTGCAAACTCAGGAAATAGAAAACTCAAAAATGATAAAACACATAGAGGTACTGAGCACGAACAACATTGCGCTTATATACAGATTTTCCCGAAGATGACGGATCTTCTTCCTAAGAAGTCGGGAGCACTTCTGGACCGTCGGATGAAGGTCCTGTGCCTGAAACGACACCAGGAACAACACCGCTTCCTATCGCTAACTCTCTACCTATCTCGCAAACTGAGAACTATACGGTTGCTCTAACCTCCCTAAGCTCTCTAACTACCCACTGGCCTAGCCTAGCTACCCGGTTCTTCGCCGAAGTACCTTCTGCGTGCAGCTACAAACTCCTCTCTAATCTGACGAAGAAATCCCAGCTCCTCAGTATTGCTCATAACTCCATCTTTATTGACTCAAATCGATCGAAATTTTCACCGGAAGTGCTTGGCATGACGAGCCCTCTCTCCCTGTGTTCTCAGATTTTGAAGATCCCCCACCAAATGCTCGAACTCCACTCTAGAGCTCTGTTTCTAAATTTAGAGTTTAACAAAAGACAAAAATAGACCAATGGGAGTTCATAGCTCCCCTTGGTTGTCCTTTAGTACCCTAAACCACGTGGCAACTTAGTTTTACTCATAGGCTACCACGTCAAGCCCCCTAGAGCGCCAACATAAAACTTAAATTACTTAAAACGACACGCAGCCCCGAAAAATAACTTAAATCAGCTAGAAAGCGTGCATGGACGACACGCAAATACAACCCATGAGCTTAAGCCCTATCAACATGGTAATCAACCTACTAAGACTCAAAATAGTGTTAACACCGTATGCAAAGGTGTCAAACATATACATAAACGACTAGAAGTAATATAAGCTAACTTCTAGAACTACTAAACTCAAGCGTCGGAGTAGAAATATAACATGTAGCCGCCAAGTAGCGCGACACCGTAACCTCCAATGCCAAGATATCTTGAGTTCTTCCATTAGCAGAGTCTCTCCTCACAGAAAAAAATTTACCACCTAGCTGTGCACAGGTCGAAAACTGTCAGATGTATGACTTCTTTCGATCGAACTCAAAAGCTGCATGCCTGATATGTAATCAATGGACATGCTCTCGTTGACAGTATTGTTGTAAAGCCATCTGAACTCCACAAATATCTCTGCATGATCATGTAAAGTATGAAGGAAAATCATTTGAATCCGACCTTTCCAGTTCCATTGTGTCTTCTGTGACTTCGCAGCATCCTCCAAGATGATAACATGATCATCTTTGCGATAAACGTCATCATTCACCAACACTGTCTTCAATATGAAGATCTCTTCATCGAACAATGACGCGTTGAACTCTGTTAATACACCCTTCTCTTGCCAGAACCGCTTCAAATATATATGTAGACCTCTCTGCATCTGCTTTTTCTTCAAGCACTTCCCCCCTACACCTATTCCTTTGGACAACAAAGTTTCCACACATACGTGATCAGAGTATAACAAAAAGCTGTTTCTCCACATGCTGTTCGCTAGGTTCTGTGATGCACTGATTATCATAGAACTTTTATGCCATGAAGAACAACAAGAAGAATGGGATAACTGTGTTCTCTCTTCTTCTCTACTGCTGGAGACCCACAAATGTTTATGTACTAATCTTATTGCTCTATCGACAGGAGACATATTATCTTCATCTAACCATATTTGCTCTCGGACAGTATTGAAGAAGAGTCTAACGTAATGCAAGGTAAAAGTCTCCTCCATCTCCTTCTTGTTGATCTTTGTCCGATTATAACCAGACACGAGACGCTCAAACGAATAACACCAAAACACATAATGAGGCCCGTGCCTGACAATATCGTCTATGAGCTCTCCGTTCCCTACACAAGAGATGACAATTAATCAGAATCTTGTTGAATATAAAAAACAACCATTCCCAAACCTTTCAACCAAATTCATTGTCATAGTATTTACCTGTAACATGTTGTAATATGGAACTTGAACAACCCCAAGTCGCTTCACAGCGAATCCTCCATGAAGTGAACAATGTTCTTGCCAACTGAAGAGTTTTTGAAGTCCATCCTTCAACTCGAGATCTTAAGTAAAAGAGTCGACCAATCTCAATAAGTAGAATCCCAATACTACCTAGGTTTGTCCTCTGATCTAAACCTGTTTTGTACAGAATGTGTGGTAGAACATATATGATAAATCGTGTATACTCTTCAGCTTTAAAGAATCCTAAACGAGTGAATATATCCTTAGACCATCGACCAGTTAAACCAGAAGGCCTTGTGCAGACTATATCATCCATAGCCTGTAACAAACTAGTTTTCATGTTTGGTTGTGTTTCTACGAAACTCTTTAACCTCTCTACATAGTTCTTGAACATACATAAAGCAAGACAATGCATGCTGTCATACACTAGATCTTTATGTAGATCAAAACTGTATAACTTATACAAACGCCAAAGCTTACTCTCGGTTGTAATTTCATATTCTATGGAAATCTGCGTTCTCTGTATACTTGTTTCTGCTAGTAATAGTTTTTGTACACCTTCAGCTGTCGTTGTTGTTGATCTTTTCACCGGAGGGTATCTTCCTTGAAATCTGTTGTTGAAATACTCAACCCGACCACCATCTGCACCTTGTCCTGGTATTTGCCTCCACCTAGTACTTGTAACACATCTTCGACAACATGCTTTGCCTCCATTGCTAAATCCACCAACTTTGCACTGTGCTGGATGATCACCAGTAAACAGCATCATGATGGCTCTAATAGTGGTTCTCTGAGATAGAGGTATCGAACTATCTAACTCTGTAGAAGGATAGTCATAATTGATTTGCAATCCATCTACAAGAAGCACTTGTAATTCTTGAATGAAAGGTTCTAAAAAAGAATCAAGACGAACAGTTTTCATCTCAGCATTCAACTTCGAAACAGGAATGAATAGTGTTATCATGTCAGGCAATCTCGAACGAGTTCCAGCATTGAGAATCTTCACTTCAACTGTCCATGTTGTTTTGTAACTCGTGCTTGTCCCTGAAACCCACCCCAATGTCCCATAAGCGCAAGATTACGTGGATCACCCTGCACTTCAAGAAAGTATATATAAATAATACTCACAAAGCATAAGATAGAAGTGAAAATTTTGATATGTTTCTCTCTTTGAATTATAGACATCGACTCTTTCCGATAAATTTGACGGCGAAGTAGTTCTTCAACGTTGGTTCGACCCTACACCGAAGTTGAGCGCTCAGCTCCTTGGCCTTGATGACGCGCTGCTTCAGATCCTTGATCTCTTTCGTCATCTGTGCGACGATGTCCTGGTTCCTGTTTCTCTGCGTTCGCATCTCTTCCAACTCCTTCTTCGTCAGAGAAAGAACCTTCTTATGTTCTTTCTCTCGATCCAACTTCTCCGAAGTCACATTCGTAAGTTCTTCGGTCTTTGCTTGAGTCTCCTTCTGCGCTGTCGTGATGTGAATCATTTTACATTGTAAATAATTCACCTCTCTGTCAGGCGTTAGTATCTCTGAGCGAAGTTAAGACCTCAGAGAAGTCGAATTTTGATGATGATATATATTTTGAGGCTTAGAAGGTTAATTACCATGTTGATAGAGTTAAGATCATGGGTTGTACTTACATGTCGCCCATGCATGCTTCCTAGCGAGATTAGGTTACCTTTCGAGATTATGTGTCGTTTTACATGTCTTCGCATGTAGTTTAGGGTCTATGCTGGCACTTTAGGGGCTTGACGTGGTAGCCTATGTGCAATATTAAGTCACCACGTGGTTTGGGACACAAAAGGACAAGAGAGTGAAGCTATGAACTCCCATTGGTCCAATTTGGTCTTTGTGTACTGCTAAACTTAGTAGTAGGGGTCTTAAGAGGAGTTCGAGCATTTGGAGAAGGAGACTTCGAAATCTGAGAGCACAGGGAGATAGGGTTTGTCGTGCCAAGCACTGTCAGTGAAATTTTTGATCGATTTGGAGCAATAAAGAAGGAGTTATGGCTGATTGAAGTTCGATTTGTGCCAGAATTGCAGCACTTCTGTTGATTTTGGGGTTTTCGGTGTCAATCGCAGTAGATTTGAGAAAATCGCTTCAAACCTTCGTGGTCACGTTCACTATCAATAGGGCTACGACTATCTCCAAATTTTTGAATTACAATTGACTGAGTAATTCGAGGCGACTGCTGAAGCAGAGGGGGTCCGAAAAGCTCTCAATCTGGAATAGCAACTTCAGAGAGCGAGATCTGGAGTTTTGTGTACAATCAGGAGGCCCAACTTCACAGGAGTGTTCAGCAAGCTGTGTACTGCAAATCTTGTAAGAATCTTTGAAAGTGATCGAGCCAATTCTCTGTTCTAGATCAAAAAAGCTGTCTGGGTACCAGAAATTGCCGTAATTTCTCTGCTCAGAACATTTCTGCCCATATCTCAACACTCTGATTTGATCTCAAGCTGAAACTTCGTGTGTATGGTCAGTAGGGCCTCATTTACATGTAGGAGGAGTTCTGAAGTCTGAACCATCGTATGTTTCTGATTCTGGACTGTTAAAGTTCGCTGTCTGACCTTATTACTACTAGTCTGATCTGATTTTCACTTCCTGAACATACTGGAGGGTCCATTCGACCTAAGTGAGTGTTTATAGTGTTCCCTTTTGATCTGAAGCCTACCTCTGTATAGTAAGCAACCACAGCTTGAAGCCCAACGCTTCCCTGAGTAGACCGAACATAACCTTCAAGGTCATATCACAGCCAGAAGGTTTCACCCTTCCCAGGAAAACTCTCAACTCGACATCTGGTGCTTCCACTGAGAGCCCTTGGGGTGATTGATTGAGAAGGTTGAGTTTACAACGGAGAAGAGATGGATCGCCAGAGCGCTGCTGCTGCTACTTCTACGGCTGCTGCATCTACGTCTACTGCAGCTCCTTCTGTAGCACCTGCGGCTACAACGACATATGCACCTGATCTGGATACGGCTGAGATTCTGAAGACTCTTGCGGCCCTGGTCCAACAACATCCAATCATTGGAGGGGGTGAGTTGAAGTCTACCAAGGCTTTGCAAGCAATTGTGAATAGATGCGGTAGATTTGAAGGTAGAGATATTTCTAGATATCTGCGTGAATACAGAGGAGAGATGGAACTAGTTAGAGTTACAGATGCTGAGATGATAGGGAGTTTCGAGTTAGCTGTAATCCCTGAGTTGCGGGACCATGTTAGAGATGTATAGAGAAGAAATCTAGGTGTCTGGATGAGTTTCGAACGATCTCTTCGAGAGGAGTTTCTCGAAGAAGATTCAAAGAGAGTCACTAGAAAAACGTTTCTGGACTGGGTTGAGCAGCAACCTGGTTGTATGATGAACCTGAATGAGATGCTGAGAGAGTTTGATCGGAGATACCGACAACTCTCAACTCTCAACTCTTGAGAGGATAACCTTAGATGCTAGGAAAATCGAGCTTTTCCTGCAAGCTACCGATGATGCTACGGCAGATCGGTTATGCTTTATGTTGGCTGACCGATCGGCTGAAGGAGGAGTTACTACTGATTGGGGGAGAGTTGAGGATGCTGTTGCTGTATTGACGAGACAAAGGCGTGGAAGAGTGGCTGTGGGAGGACGTCCGCTTGCAGAAGTGACCGCTCAACCTCGCACTGCTCCTCAAGTACAGCAACCTCCGGCTCTTGCTCCCAGACCTGTTGTACCGGCTGAGGAGTCTACCTCAGATTACTACGGCTGCAACTGTACATGCATTGATGGCACCACCGATAAATCCTGATGTATATGCCGGTCACATTGAAGTTTCTTCTAGTCCTACGTTGCTAGATAGGACTGCTGAGAAGAAACCTGTCCAAGTTCCTTCTGAAGTACTGAAGAGAGGAGCAGAAACTATCCGTAGGGTCACATGGTTGGGAGATCCTGTTGATGCTGCGTCTATCAAAGCGTTCTTGGACGTGGATAGACACGTTCACTGGCAGGATGCTTCTGTGGAGGAAAAGAGGCGGCGAGAAGCCTCTGAACTTGATACTGGAGTTCCAGAGGAGACTGGAGATAGACGGAGGGTCACAAGGAGACGAGCAGCTCTTCCTGAGGACATCGCGTCTACTTTTGTAGCTCCTCCACCTGCACCAAGTCCGATGGAGGACGTGGGAGATCTCAGCAGGAGCCAACGACTGCTGGTAGACGGTTTTCTGCCCAAGAGAAAGGGAAGGGACCGGCTTACAAGTTGGCAGTAGACATAGAGACTTCTACGGATCTGAAGAGCATCTTGGAGCAGAGAATACTTGACGCGTGAATCGAGTTTTCTCTTCGGGAAGTTCTTGGTATTGCGAAGAGGGAGTTTCACGAGCTGATTATCGACATCATCAAGCGGAAGAGACAAGTGATGTCCGAGCAAGTAGAAAGTCAGATGATTGATGTAGTAGGAGCTTCTATGAATAATGTAGAGTTCGGAAAGGTGCATTTTCAAGAGGCTGTTGATATAGAGTACCAGCAAGAAGCGTTGGTTGCTGGTACCAACACTGCAGAGTTTGATGATGAAGAAGCTGGCGACGAGAGTCCAGCTACTGATAGCGACTTCAGAAAGAGACACTGGGCTCGTGCTACGACTGTTACACGAGTTCGCCTTGGATGTTTGAAACCTGTTGTTGCTTTGGTTGATCACGGTTCAGAGATCAACATCATGTCACGAGAAGTGTACGAGAGAGGACAGTGGCCTATCAAACTGAACCATGGTTGGGTGCTACGAGCTGCAAACAACCAGAAGGGTGAGTTATACGGCGCTTGTCCCAACGTGAAAGTGAAGCTGGGTGATGTGGAGGTAGATCAGCACTTCTTCGTGCAGTCTTCTGCTTCTTATCCTGTGATTCTTGGTCAGTCTTATATCACTGCAGTTAGGATGGAGACCAAGGTGATGGACGATGGATCTCACTATGCTAGGATCCGTAGTCCAGATGACAGACGTTCTGTGCAGTTTCTGACCGTTAATACGAACCACGAACAAAACAAACAAACTTTGAGAGATTCTCCTATCTGCAGGAGCAAGGGTTTTCAAAAACCACTCTTGTAGGTCGGGATACCAAGAGTGATGGATCTGCTACTACTATGATCCCGCTTGAGCAGCCTGTGGGATCACAGGAGGCTGACGAAGAGGTTGCTCAAGATTCAGAGAGTAGTTATACTGTACATAGTTGGAAATCTGGTTTTGATGACTTTCAGTTCTGATGATTGGAGTAAGTTCACACGAGTAGAGGATCTGACTGAGAAGAGTAGGAGGCAGATGGAGAAGTATGCAAAAAATCTGCGCTGTACAGGAGTTTTGAATGAAGACGAGATGATTTCTGATGTCTACGAGGAGTTTGTAGGTGCACAGCTTTTTGCTCGTTGTCGTGATGTGAATCATTTTACATTGTAAATAATTCACCTCTCTGTCAAGCGTTAGTCTCTCTAAGTGAAATTAGGACCTCAGAGAAGTCGACACTGGAGGATGTTATATATTTTTGAGTCTTAGTAGGTTCATTACCATGTAGACGGAGTTAAGGTCATGGGTTGTAATTACATGTCGCCCATGCATGCTTCCTAGCGAGGTTAGGTTATTTTTCGGGATTACGTGTCGTTTTACATGTCTTCGCATGTAGTTTAGGGTCTATGCTTGCACTTTAGGGGCTTGACGTGATAGCCAATGTGCAAAATCAAGTCACCACGTGGTTTGGGACACAAAAGGACAGGGGAGTGAAGCTATGAACTCCCATTGGTCCAATTTTGTCTTTGTATACTGCTAAACTTAGTAATAGAGGTCTTAAGAGGAGTTGGAGCATTTGGTGAGGGGACTTCGAAAATCTGAGAGCACAAGAAGATAGGGTTCGTCGTGCCAAGCACTGTCAGTGAAATTTTTGATCGATTTGGAGCAATAAAGAAGGAGTTATGGCTGATTGAAGTTCGATTTGTGCCAGAATTGCAGCACTTCTGTTGATTTTGGGGTTTTCGGTGTCAATCGCAGTAGATTTGAGAAAATCGCTTCAAACCTTCGGGGTCGCGTTCATTGTCAGCAGGGCTACGACTGTCCCCAAATTTTCATGTCAATTGAAATTGTGAGTAATTCAGGGCGACCACTGAAGCAGAAGGGGTCCGAAAAGCTCTCAATCTAGAGCATCAACTTCAGAGAGCGAGATCTGGAGTTTTGTGTACAATCAGGAGGCCCAACTTCACAGGAGTGTTCAACAAGCTGTGTACTGCAAATCCTGTAAGAATCTTTGAAAATGATCGAGCCAATTCTCTGTTCTAGGTCGAAATAGCTGTCTGGGTACCAGAAATTGCCGTAATTTCTCTGCTCAGAACATTTCTGCCCATATCTCGACACTCTGATTTGATCTCAAGCTAAAACTTCGTGTGTATGGTCAGTAGGGCCTCATTTACATGTAGGAGGAGTTCTGAAGTCTGAACCATCGTAGGTTTCTGATTCTAGACCGTTAAAGTTCGCTGTCTGACCTTATTACTGCTAGTCTGATCTGATCTTCGCTTCCTGAACATACTGGAGGGTCCATTCGACCTGAGTGAGTGTCTATAGTGTCCTTTATGACCTGAACCCTACCTCTGTATAGTAAGCAACCACAGCTTGAAGCCCAACGCTTCCCTGAGTAGACCGAACATAGCCTTCAAGGTCATATCACAGCCAGAAGGTTTCACCCTTCCCAGGAAAACTCTCAACTCGACATCTGGTGCTTCCACTGAGAGCTCTTGGGGTGATTGATTGAGAAGGTTGAGTTTACAACGGAGAAGAGATGGATCGCCAGAGCGCTGCTGCTGCTACTTCTACGGCTGCTGCATCTACGTCTACTGCAGCTCCTTCTGTAGCACCTGCGGCTACAACGACATATGCACCTGATCTGGATACGGCTGAGATTCTGAAGACTCTTGCGGCCCTGGTCCAACAACATCCAATCATTGGAGGGGGTGAGTTGAAGTCTACCAAGGCTTTGCAAGCAATTGTGAATAGATGCGGTAGATTTGAAGGTAGAGATATTTCTAGATATCTGCGTGAATACAGAGGAGAGATGGAACTAGTTAGAGTTACAGATGCTGAGATGATAGGGAGTTTCGAGTTAGCTGTAATCCCTGAGTTGCGGGACCATGTTAGAGATGTATAGAGAAGAAATCTAGGTGTCTGGATGAGTTTCGAACGATCTCTTCGAGAGGAGTTTCTCGAAGAAGATTCAAAGAGAGTCACTAGAAAAACGTTTCTGGACTGGGTTGAGCAGCAACCTGGTTGTATGATGAACCTGAATGAGATGCTGAGAGAGTTTGATCGGAGATACCGACAACTCTCAACTCTCAACTCTTGAGAGGATAACCTTAGATGCTAGGAAAATCGAGCTTTTCCTGCAAGCTACCGATGATGCTACGGCAGATCGGTTATGCTTTATGTTGGCTGACCGATCGGCTGAAGGAGGAGTTACTACTGATTGGGGGAGAGTTGAGGATGCTGTTGCTGTATTGACGAGACAAAGGCGTGGAAGAGTGGCTATGGGAGGACGTCCGCTTGCAGAAGTGACCGCTCAACCTCGCACTGCTCCTCAAGTACAGCAACCTCCGGCTCTTGCTCCCAGACCTGTTGTATCGGCTGCAGTACCTTTGATACCAGTGGTGCCAGTTCTTGCACAAAGGGCACCGGTTCAGAGACCTGCAGAGAACCATGGACAGCAGAACCAGATCGAAGACCTGATTCGGCAGATGAGAGAACTGAAGGTGGAGTTAGCTGGCCCGCAGAGAGAGCAGCCACCGGCGCCTGCTGCTGCACGTCCAGGAGGTGCTCCTGTTCGTAGATGTATCTGGTGTGACAGTCTTGATCATTTCCGTGGAGACTGTCAAGAGCTTACTGCTGCTTTGCGAGATGGTGTAGTTCGCTACCAGAACGGTAGGCTACACCTTTCTTCTACTGGAGAGCCGCTAAGCACGCAGTTTGGACGAGGAAGCATGAGGAGTCTACCTCAGATTACAGCTGCTGCAACTGTACATGCATTGATGGCACCACCGGTAAATCCTGATGTATATGCCGGTCACATTGAAGTTTCTTCTAGTCCTACGTTGCTAGATATGACTACTGAGAAGAAACCTGTTCAAGTTCCTTCTGAAGTACTGAAGAGAGGAGCAGAGACTATCCGTAGGGTCACAGGGTGGAGTGATCATGTTGACGCTGCGTCTATCAAAGCATTCTTGGACGTGGATAGACACGTTCACTGGCAGGATGCTTCTGTGGAGGAGAAGAGGCGGCGAGAAGCCTCTGAACTTGATACTGGAGTTCCAGAGGAGACTGGAGATAGACGGAGGGTCACAAGGAGACGAGCAGCCCCTCCAGAAGACGTCCCATCTACTTCTGCAGCTCCTCCATCTGCATCGGGTCCGATGGAGGACGTGCAGAGATCCCAGCAGGAGCCAACGACTGCTGGTAGACGGTTTACTGCCCAAGAGAAAGGGAAGGGACCGGCTTACAGGTTGGCAGCTGATATTGAGACTTCAACTGATCTAAAGAGCATCTTGGAGCAGAGAATACTTGATGCACGAATCGAGTTTTCTCTTCGGGAGGTTCTTGGTATTGCGAAGAGGGAGTTTCACGAGCTGATCATCGACATCATCAAGCGGAAGAGACAGGTGATGTCCGAGCAAGTAGAAAGTCAGATGATAGATGTTATAGGAGCTTCTGTAAATGATGCGGAGTTCGGCAAGGTGCATTTTCAGGAGGCTGATGATACAGAGTTCCAGCAAGAAGCGTTGGTTGCTGGTACCAATACTGCTGTATTCGATGATGATGAAGCTGGCGATGAGAGTCCAGCTACTGATAGCGACTGTGAAGCCTTGGTTTTTCGTTTTGTTAATTAATTGATTAATTGTAAAGTAAATAAGAAGAATAGATGATAGAAGATAAACGATATGAGTAGAATAGTGTTAATTAGAAGTTTAGTGAAGAATCCCAGTTCTGGAGGAATTTATCGAATCTATGGAGACACTGAAAGATGATTTTCTCATAGATGAATTCCTCGGGCGAAGAGCTTTCTAACGATATGTTGTGCGAGGCAATCGGAGACCGAATGACAAAGTTACAGCCGACTGAAGAATGTCAGTCGTCAAGAGGAAAACCCTAACTTCGGCACGTGCAGGAAAGTCTATCGCGGGATATAAGCAAGGTAACAAGTTGTTTACTTTACTGTTTTACTATTCCCAGAGCGAGCGATAGCAGGGCGCAGAGAGCCGCATTTACCGAACGCCGAAGTACATCAATTACGGGCGAGGAAGCCAATTTGCGAAGAAGTACATCAGTTACGGGCGAGGAAAGGATTGCAGCGAGGAATCCGTTTGTAGCGAAGATCGTTGCAGTGATCCTAGGGATGCGCGGGATGCAGACGACTAAGGCGCCGAGGCTCCGAGCCTTTGAAGTTAATCGACCAGCTCTTCGCCGCTATGACAAGGACCTCGAGGAAATGGGGTTATCGTTCCTCTTGCTTCCTTGGTGGGGGATGGTTTCCTCCAAATTGGTGCATGAGTTGAAGATGTGCAAACAACATCCGGCCGATGATCACTATGGGCGACCCTGTAACTGGACCGAAGCTCACTGGACCAGTGTCTTGGGAATCGACGATGCGGGACGGGAAGGTGATCTTCTTTTTGACACCATAGCTGCCGCTGCTTCGCCCGAAGCAGTGAAGACCTTCCCGAATCTGTTCAAGGAATTACCTCTAGGGAGGAATGGCTACCGGACAAGCGATTACTGCGATCCGAAGAAGAGAGAAGTAGCCGATGCGATTATGGCGATCTTCAGGCCACGAAGAACGACATACATGTCGAACTGGCAAATCAACTTCATCGAGCAGCTCTTCGCCGGACGAAGAGCACATTGGGCGAGGATCATCCACCGACATGTGCTGAAGCTTTGGAACGCGAATGACTTCGCGTACATAGGACCCTTTATATCGGTGTTCTATATGGGGATGGGGTTGCTATCTGAGGCACAACAGACGAAGTTAGGCTTTACCGCAATTGCCGAGGATGAAGAATTTCAAGTAGTGCAGACTCCAGCCCGAGACGCGCAACTTGAGAAGCTCTTCGATGAAATTGAGGCCGAGGAAGCAGCGCCCGAAGCAGCGACCGAAGTAGCGGCTAATACTACACCGAGGCAGGAAGCATCGACTTCAACACCAGCTGCAGAGAAGACGCCCGAAGCAGTTACTCCGGCCGAAGACGAAGATGTAGTCGAGGTATCTCCTCCGATTCGCAGGAGTGGAAGGAAGAAACCTCTGGAAGAGACGCCGAGGTCTGTGCAGAAGTCTCGGAAGAAGATGAAGATGACGAAGACGGTTCGGACCGATGATGAAGCAGTTGAAGAGGCGACCAAGGAAGCCGAGGAAGGGAGTACTCCTCAGATGGAGAAGGACGTTGCCACTACACCGAAGAGCGCTGTTTCTCCATCGACAGTTGGTGAGATCGAACGATTAGCTTCTTCGGCGGATTACCTCAGGGATGTAGTCGTACCGCTACTGCACAGCTTGGAAGCGAACCGCGGGACCTACGAGGAAGTTGTCGGTAGGAAGCTGAACCTGGCAGAGTTAGTGCATACGATGCATTTCGGCCGAGGTAACTGGAAGAAAGAGAAGGAGAATCTGAGAGCTGCACTTCGCATGGCCCAGAAGGAGGCGCAGACGAGGACCGATAAACTGAAGAGTGTGACATCAGAGAAGGAGGAACTTCTTCGGCAGAAGATTGATCGCGACAACGAGCATGAAAAGGTTCTGTCTTTGATGAAGAAGGAGTTGGACGAGGTACGACTTCAGCGGGACAGGAACCTGGATGTCGTCGCGGAGATGACGCAGGAGATCGAGGATCTGAAGCGGCGCACCGTCAAGGCCGAGGAACTGAGTGCTCAACTTCGGAGTAGGGTCGAGCCAGTGCTGAAGAACTACTTCGCCGTTGAGCTGGACACCGAAGAAGCGGGATTTCTTCGCAAGGTTAGAGAGGAGTTCTTAGCTGCAGATGCGGAGGGTACTTCAGCTAGGAACCGGGTAGCTAGGTTAGGCCAGCGAGTAGTTAGAGAGCTTAAGGAGGTTAGAGCAACCGTAGAGTTCTCAGTTTGTGAGATAGGTAGAGAGTTAGCAGTAGAAAGCGGTGTCGTTCTTGGCGTCGTTTCGGACACAGGACCTTCATCCGACGGTCCAGAAGTACGCCCGACTTCTTAGGAAGAAGATCCGTCATCTTCGGGAAAATCTGTATATAAGCGTTGTGTTGTTCGTATTCAGGACCTTTATGTGTTTTATCATTTTTTTGAGTTTTCTATTTCCTGAGTTTACGGAGCCATTGAGTGTTTTGTCTTCTGCGAAAGATTTACCTACGAAGTATCGTAGTTTGCTGTGGTAGGAATTAGTCTGGGTGCCGAAGAATTTGCTGTCGACATTTGAAATCAGAGTAGAACGTTTACGGCGAGGACTGAGAATAGACCAGCATCTGCGGAGTTAGTTTCCTACGAAGACGTTCTTGGGCGAAGTTGACTTTGGAAGAAGTTGTTCTTTGGTGGAACACTTAGGAAGAAGTTCAATCTGGTTCTTCGGCGGAAGAAGAGTCTTCTTCGCCAGAGTTTTCCGAGAGCAGTAGTAGTGAAAGTAACTTAGTGTGAAGATACTTAGCGTTTATGGTGTTAGAAGCTATTTAGTAGCACTTCAGCAGTACTTCCTCGTGTGACATTTCTATCCGTGACTCTGTTTCTCTATTATTTATCTGTTTCTTGAGGTCCCTGACCTGTTCAGTATCTGATATGTTTGTTTGTCAGGATTATCAACTCTGTCTTGTTGGATAGCTCTGAGTTTGATCTCTACCGGGACTGATTTCTGCCCGTGAGAATAAAAGACAACTATAAAGAATCACCTTTGTCACGTGTTTACTACTTTTGGATGATCTTTACTTGCATCTCTGTGGGTTCGATCCTTAAATTACTACTTTCGAACATCTTTTGGTTTTCTTGTGTGTTACAGCGACTTCAGAAAAAGGCATTGGGCTCGTGCTACGACGGCTACACGAGTTCGTCTCGGAAGTCTTGAACCTGTAGCTGCGTTAGTTGATCACGGTTCAGAGATCAACATCATGTCACGGGAGGTGTACGAGAGAGGTCAGTGGCCTATCGAACTAAACCATGGTTGGGTGCTATGAGCTGCAAACAATCAGAAGGGTGAGTTATACGGCGCTTGTCCTAACGTGAGGGTGAAGCTAGGTGATGTGGAGGTAGATCAGCACTTCTTCGTGCAGTCTTCTGCTTCGTATCCTGTAATTCTTGGTCAGCCTTATATCACCGCAGTTAGAATGGAGACGAAGGTGAGGGATGATGGATCTCACTATGCTAGGATCCGTAGTCCAGATGATAGACGTTCTGTGCAGTTTTTGACCGTTCGTACAAACCACGAACGAAACAGATAGACTCTGAGAGATTCTCCTATCTGTAGGAGCAAGGGTTTTCTGAAACCACTCTTGTAGGACGGGATACCAAGAGTGACGGATGTGATACTACTATGATCCCGCTTGAGCAGCCTGTGGGATCACAACAGACTGATGAAGAGGTTGCTCAAGATTCTGAGAGTAGTTACACTATACATAATTGGAAATCTGGTTTGATGACTTTCAGTTCTGATGATTGGAGTGAGTTCACGCGAGTAGATGATCTGACTGAGAAGAGTAAAAAGCTGATGGAGAAGTATACAACAGATCTGCGCTGTACATGAGTTCGGGGTGAAGATGAGATGATTTCTGGTGTTTGTAGGTGTACAGTCTTTTGTTCGTTGGCTGGATGATGTAGATAGGTTGATGGATCAGATGGGAGGAAGGGTGGTGATCCCTATCCACTCTCGTAAACACTATGAGGAGATTGCCTCGTGCTTGCAATCTCGTCTTCATCCGAGACTGGAGAGTGGATGGAAGGATGCAATCTGCTGGTGTGGCTCTCGTGAAGAAGCAGAGGTTCACACCAAATACAAAACTGTAGCGAAGAAGGTGAAACCAATGGCGACCCAGTTACCTGTTGATTCACGACAGCAGATGGAGTTAGCGGCCACTGAGCATGTACTGAGAGATCCTAAACAGATAGGACACGAGTTTACTCAAGAGACACTCGAGCAGCTCCAGATAGGAGGGGGTGGCTTCTTGACTGAAGTGGAGAAACGAGCTTTCGAGCAGATGATAGTTAGCCATGGTAAGGCATTTTCCTTCTCAGCTAGAGAGATTGGTTGTGTGGATCCTAGTGTGATAGCTCCGATGTGTTATCTTCACTGTTCCTCACGTACCTTGGGACTTGAAGCCGATTCCAGTCCCTCGTGCCTTACTACCGAAGGTTATTGAGTTACTGAAAGAGAGGATGCGGATGGGTATTCTTGAACCATCTATGGCTCCATACTCTAGCCGATGGTTCACAGTACCTAAGAAGACAGGAGCTTTACGCTTCATCCAAGACTTACAGCCTGCTAACAACATCACAATTCGAAATGTTGGAACAGGACCTGTGGTTGATGAAGTAGCCGAGGCATTTGCTGGAAGATCTATCTATTCTATTGGAGATCTGTTTTCAGGTTATGATCAGTTTCAGCTTGCTTTGGAGAGTAGAGACTTGACTTCCATGCGTACACCTTTGGGGTTGATGCGGATGTGTACTCTTCCTCAGGGTGCGACAAACTCAGTAGCTCATATGCAAAACGCGATGCATAAGGTGTTACGAGAGTTTGTACCTGAGGTTACTATCCCATTTCTTGATGATATCCCCATGAAACGCTGTCTGGTGGAGGACAAGGACGAGACTATGACTGCTGATGGTTGCAGACCACATCTGAGATGTGGAGAAGATTCTGATGCGCTTGGAAGAGGTACACCTCACTCTGTCGGGTACCAAATCTCGTTTTGGAATGTCAGAGATTGTGGTGGTTGGTCACTTATGCGGCACTTTTGGAAGACGGCCGAACCCAGAGAAGGTAGATGCTATAGCAAGGATAGCAGACTGTACCAACATCACTGAGGTTCGACGATTCTTAGGAGCTTGTGTATTCTTTCGTATGAGTATTCCTCATTATGCACACATTGCCGAGCCTCTGTATGCACTTCTGAGAAAGGGAAAGAGGTTTACTTGGCGGCAAGAACATCACGGGACGATGGAGCAGCTGAAAGAGATTCTGAAGTCTCCACCTGTACTAAGGAGACTTAACTATGAGAGCGGAAGACCTATCATATTGACTGTTGACACGAGTCCAAAGGCGATTGGATGGACAGTTGGTCAGGAAGACGCAGATGGTGTGCGGTTTGTTTCTAGATTTGGAGCTCGAATCTTAACAGATAGGCAACGTAACTATCCTCAAGTGAAGCGTGAGTTGTGGGGGGCTGTTACTGCTATGAAGGTAGATCGAGAGTTCTTGATAGGAGCTCGTGTGATACTAGAAACAGACTGTTTGCCTTTGTTAGGAATGATAGCAAATTGTAATACTCCAGACATAGCAATGCTACGATGGATTGCTTATATCCGGAGTATGAACCCTGAGCTGAAGCATATAGCAGGAAAGGATAATCCTGTTGCAGATATGTTATCTAGGGCTCGTTATACAGATGAGGAAGAGATGATTGCAGAAGTCGAAGATGAAGAGAAGAGAGACGTTTGGTGCCAAGTTGGTCAGCAGACTTCAGACTTGGAACCACTGCCGTTCTACGAGGAGTTCTACACGGAAAAGTTCCACGATATTGGATTTTATCTGAGTTCATTATGCAGAAGAGAAAGATGGAGTGATGCAGAGTTCAAAGAGATCAGACGGAAGACGTACAGCTACCTTCTACGTGAAGGTTATCTGTGGAAACGTCCGAAGAGAAGAGATGGGATGCTTGTTAGAGTGGTGGATGATCAACCAACGAAGATGAATCTGCTTAAGGAGTTTCATGACACCTTGTGGGCTGGATACCGTGGAGTCTGAGCTACATATACGAAGATGAAGGAGCGATACTGGTGGAAGGGCTTGTATCAAGACGTAGTGGATTTTGTTGGGTCGTGTCTGCATTGCCAGTTCTACTCTAAAGTCCGTTACAGAGATGGACTTGTACCTACCTATCCACCTAGTATTCATTTTTCGTGGGTCCTTGATCTTGTGATGATGCCGCCGGGACTATGGGGGATGCATTACTTGGTGTTGGCTCGAGAAGATCTCTCCAATTATGTGGAGGGACGAGCACTGCGGACGAAGACTACAGAAAACATATGTAGATTCGTGCTTGAAGATATCATCTGTCGTTATGGATCTGTTGGAAGACTACGAGCAGATAGGGGCGAGCTGAGAGGTGCAGAAGCGAAGGAGTTCTTTGCTCGTTATGGAGTGAAGCTTCGGCTTACTACTGCCATGAATCCTGAAGGGATTGGTAAGAGTGAACGAGGACACCTTTCTATTGTTCATGCTTTAGTGAAAGCATGTGATGGTAAGCCTAGAGAATGGCCGAGATTACTTCCATTTGCTTTATGGGCTGATAGAAATACACACTGTACCACGACTGGGTATATGCCAGTTGAGCTTATGTTGGGACAGAAGCCAATCATGCCTCCTGAGGAGGTCTTTCCTACGTGGGCTACGCTACCGTGGGAAGATGGTATAGATCATACTTCACTCCTTGCTTTACGAACTAGGCAATTGGAGCGAAGGAGGGAGGATCTTGCTGAGGCGCAAGAGAAGCTGAAGGTGGCTCGTGTCAGAAACAAAGAGCGTTTCGACAAGACTCACCGACTACGACCAAAGCCAATACGTGTTGCTGATTGGGTTTTGGTGTATGATAGTACGCTGGAGAACCAGCATTCTACACTCCATAAGTTCTCGCGAAGATGGTTCGGGCCTTATGTTGTGTTAGATGTGTATGAGAATGCCTCTTATAGTTTACGAGAGCAAGATGGTACTCCTTTAAAACTATCTGTGGCTGGCAAACGCGTGAAGTTCTTCAAACAACGTGGAGAATCAGTAGATTTGTTCAACTTTCTGGAGTCTGAGCAGAGGATGACAAGAGATGAAGACGTCTCGACTACTGAAGAAGCTGAGGCGGAGAAGAGTGCTGATGATGATGTGCAGACAGAAGGATGAAAAGGTTGGCACATGCCAGAGGATGTGCAGGTTTGGAGGGGGTGGATGTCGTGATGTGAATCATTTTACATTGTAAATAATTCACCTCTCTGTCAAGCGTTAGTCTCTCTAAGTGAAATTAGGACCTCATAGAAGTCGACACTGGAGGATGTTATATATTTTTGAGTCTTAGTAGGTTCATTACCAT
The DNA here is from genome assembly GCA_036924285.1 of Asterella californica. NCBI lineage: Eukaryota > Viridiplantae > Streptophyta > Marchantiopsida > Marchantiales > Aytoniaceae > Asterella > Asterella californica. Next base: position 17,625,008 of record JAYKYS010000010.1, on the reverse strand, counting down.
GTAGATGGAGTTAAGGTCATGGGTTGTAATTACATGTCGCCCATGCATGCTTCCTAGCGAGGTTAGGTTATCTTTCAGGATTACGTGTCGTTTTACATGTCTTCGCATGTAGTTTAGGGTCTATGCTGGCACTTTAGGGGCTTGACGTGGTAGCCAATGTGCAAAATCAAGTCACCACGTGGTTTGGGACACAAAAGGACAGGGGAGTGAAGCTATAAACTCCCACTGGTCCAATTTTGTCTTTGTATACTGCTAAACTTAGTAATAGGGGTCTTAAGAGGAGTTCGAGCATTTGGTGAGGGGACTTCGAAAATCTAAGAGCACAAGGAGATAGGGTTCGTCGTGCCAAGCACTGTTAGTGAAATTTTTGATCGATTTGGAGCAATAAAGAAGGAGTTATGGCTGATTGAAGTTCGATTTGTGCCAGAATTGTAGCACTTCTGTTGATTTTGGGGTTCTCGGTGTCAATCGTAGTAGATTTGAGAAAATCGCTTCAAACCTTCGAGGCCGCGTTCATTGTCATCAGGGCTACCACTGTCTCCAAATTTCCATGTCAATTGAAATTGTGAGTAATTCAGGGCGACCACTGAAGCAGAGGGGGTCCGAAAAGCTCTCAATCTATAACATCAACTTCAAAGAGCGAGATCTGGAGTTCTGTGTACAATCAGGAGGCCCAACTTCACAGGAGTGTTCAGCAAGCTGTGTACTGCAAATCCTGTAAGAATCTTTGAAAATGATCGAGCCAATTCTCTGTTCTAGGTCGAAATAGCTGTCTAGGTACCAGAAATTGCCTTAATTTCTCTGTTCAGAACATTTCTGCCCATATCTCGACACTCTGATTTGATCTCAAGCTAAAACTTCGTGTGTATGGTCAGTAGGGCCTCATTTACATGTAGGAGGAGTTCTGAAGTCTGAACCATCGTAGGTTTCTGATTCTAGACCGTTAAAGTTCGCTGTCTGACCTTATTACTGCTAGTCTGATCTGATCTTCGCTTCCTGAACATACTGGAGGGTCCATTCGACCTGAGTGAGTGTCTATAGTGTCCTTTATGACCTGAACCCTACCTCTGTATAGTAAGCAACCACAGCTTGAAGCCCAACGCTTCCCTGAGTAGACCGAACATAGCCTTCAAGGTCATATCACAGCCAGAAGGTTCCGCCCTTCCCAGGAAAACTCTCAACTCGACATCGTTGGCTGGATGATGTAGATAGGATGATGGAGCAGATGGGAGGAAGGGTGATGATCCCTATCCACTCTCGTAAGGTCTATGAGGAGGTTGTCTCGTGCTTGCAATCTCGTCCTGTAAACCCTCCGCGGTCCTAACGATCAACTACCCCCTCGATCTCTCAACCTCCACGATCGTCATCCACGAATCTGCAACTGTCGGGCCTGTCTCTCACTCAGGGGTCACCTCTGATGGCTTTGATGGAAGCACACCATGAATCTTGAAGAGAAAAATGCTAAGTTCACTCATTCATACACCCACAAAATTATCAACTAACAATCTCCATAAACTCATCCACTAAAATCCTCCATTCTAACGACGTCTCTCAAGTTCTCACATGCTAAACATATCCCTCACTCTCTATATTACTCAAGTTGTCATTACGACAATGTGAAAACAAGGATGAGGAGCTCTTCTCTACTCCTCTATTTATACATTCTAGGTTTCTACTTTGGTACCCTCCGGTAACTCAGCCGTAACTACTTTTACCGGGTTTTACTAAGATATTACTTAAGGTAAAAGCATTGATCACATGAGCTTTTTACCTTTTCACATGGGCTTATTCCTTCAAAGTCAACAACTTCTAGAAGGATTCTGGAATATTCTCAAGGAATCTTGAATTTCCACCCCCCCTCTACACTAGGACCCACTAAAAAGGAAACATGTGGAATCTCTTCTTGTTTTTAATGCTCACAAAGTCCACAACTTTAATCCAACCACTAATATCAAGTCAAAAAGGAGATAAGGGATACTTTCCACCCCCTTTCTACCTTTTAGACAAGATGACAAGATAGTAGTGCTCACTCTTTAGCAAATATCTGAATTCTGCCAAAAGTACAGCTAAGTTTAACCATAACTAACTTTTAGCTAGTCATGACTAACTTGATACATCCTTAAAGTACTTTGGCAGCCAATAAACATTCTCAACACTTAGTTATAACTAAACACCTTACTAATAGACAAACTTCCTATGTGTAACATAGGTCGTTACATTTTACCCCCGGACTAAATTTTCGCTCCGTCCTCGGAGTGAAGAGAGAACTTTCGTCGATGAAACAACTTCAACTTGTCATGGTTGACCCGATCAAATCTCCTTCCTCCCAACTCCTGAAGGTCATATGTGAAGTTGCTCCACACCTTATCTACAACAAAAGGACCAAAATACCTCGGAAGAAACTTCTTCCTAGCCCTCTTGAATCTGATAGCATCATATAACATAACCCAATCTCTGACTTGAAAAGGTTTTACCTCCCTCTTGCCCAATCGTTTGTCGTAACTCTTCTTTTGATACGCCTGAGCTCGTTCCATCCGGATCATTGCTACCGCTCGGGTCTCTTCCAACTCCATGAGTTGCTCCCTTCTTGATCTAATCACGTCTTCTCCTCTCGACCTCTTCAACTTTCGTTGAATAGTTTGAAAAGTATCCAATTCGAATTGGATGGGCAACTTGGACTCCACTCCATAAACCAGTCGAAATGGAGAGTATCCAGTAGAAGTCTTTGTTGTCGTTCGATACTCCCATAAGATAGCATGTAGCCTCTTATCCCAAGTATGTTTCGCAGTCTCAACACCAGCATCTTTGGCGAGCATCATACAAAGTGTAAGATTGGTCTTCTCCGCAAGACCATTAGCATTTGGTTTGTATGAGGTCGTTACTCGTGGCTTGATAGAAAAGTGTTGTAGCATAGCAGTAGTCATGCTCCCTACAAACTCTCCTCCTCTATCCGAGACCAACTCTAACGGACATCCAAATCTGGTGATGATCCTCTCCCATAGGAATCTACCGACTTCTGTTTCATTAGTCTCCCTCAAAGGTCTAGCCTCTACCCACTTGGTACAATAGTCAGTGGCGACTACAATGTATCTATTGCCTCGAGGTGTCTTATTAAGAGGACCTACAAAGTCAATACCCCATTTCTCAAACGGCCCTAATACTGGAATTGATCTTAACGGAGGTGTTCTAGTAGACTTTAGAGCAAATGCTTGACATACGTCACAAGTTTTGCAATAGTCTAAACACTCTTTGAAAATCCCTCTCCAGTGATAACCCGCATCTAAAATCTTGAAGGCTGTTATCTTACCAGCAAAGTGACCTCCGCAAACAGTTCCGTCGTGAAACTCGTGCATTAGTTTGAATGCCTCCTTCTGACCAACTGCTCTCCTTAGTAACCCATCTGCTCCTTGATGAAACAAAATTCCCTCCACCATGGTGTAAGGTTTGCATCTCTTGATCAACGCGTTACGTTCTCGAGTATGCATACCTTCTGGAAAAGAGCCATCTACAAGGAAACTCCAGATTTCCTTGTACTCGTCCGGTATCTCCTCGATGCTTGTGATGGTCATCAGATGCTCGTCTGGAAATGAATCATCAAACGGTTCTTCTCCCTCATCATCATAAGCCCTTGACAAAAGATCAGCATTCGCATGCTTCTTCCCTGGTCTATCTTCGATCACATAATCGTATTCTGTTAGAAGGATCTTCCAACGAGCAATACGACCTTCGGCATTAGGCTTATTAAAGATATACTTTAAAGCCTTGTGATCTGTGACTATGGAAAATTTCCCTCCTAGCAAGTAATGTCGGAACTTCTTCAATCCAAAGATCACCGCTAATCCTTCTCGTTCAGTCACGGAGTAATTCTTCTCCGCTGGCACCATCTGCCTACTAGCATAAGCTATAGGATGATCATGCCCATCTCCATCTAGCTGACTTAATGTACACCCGATAGCTACATTGGAGGCATCCGTATACAGAATAAATGCTTTACTCCACTCAGGTTTAGCAAGTATAGGAGCTGTCACCAATGCCTTTTTCAGCTCCTCAAATGCTTCCTTTGCCTTCTGATCATGCACTATCAAGTCAAACTCAACTCCCTTCTTCATGTACATAGTCAAAGCTATTGCTTTGTTTGAGAAGGAAAAGACAAACCTACGATAATATCCAACCATCCCAAGAAACTGCCTCAACTTTGTCAAGTTGATCGGAAATGGAAGATCCACAATCTTCTTCACCTTCTCAGGATCTACCGCAATCCCATTCTTGGAAATGATGTGCCCTAACAGCAGACCTTCTTCGCAGCCAAAGATGCACTTCTCTGGATTTAGAGAAGCGTTGGCTTGCTCCAACCGCTGCAAAACTTTGATCACATGATCAAAGTGGTCCTCCTTTCGTCCGTACACACAGAAATCGTCAATGAAATCCCGAACAAACTTCCCTATGAATGGTTCAAACACCTTGTTCATGAACCTTTGAAACGTGGCCGGAGCATTACACAATCCGAATGGCATCACCCGAAATGCAAATGTTCCCCAAGGAGTAGTGAAAGTAGTCAACTGTTGGTACTCCTGTGCTATCTTGATCTGGTTATACCCACTATAACCATCACCAAAGCTGTACCACTCATGACCAGCAACTTCCTCCAAAATCTCATCTATAAATGGTAGAGGATAATAATCCTTTTTGGTAACTGCATTCAACTTCTTATAGTCTATGCACACTCGCAGCTTACCATTCTTCTTCTTGACAATCACAATGGGTGAAACCCATTCTGAGTTCTCCACCTCATAGATGAAACCCGCCTCCCTCAACTTGTCTATCTCTTCCTTGACCATCATCGCTGTTGTAGGATTGACCCTTCTCTGCTTCTGTCGAACTGGTCTAGAGTTCTCCTCCAATCCGATTCGATGAGTCTCGAGGGTCACCTCCTTCAAATCCTTGTAGCTGAAAGCAAACACATGGATATATTTTCGAAATATATCTAGGAATCTACTTTTCTCCTCTTGAGTGACATTGATACCAAACTTCAGGGTAGAGAGTCTTCTCACAATCTTTGCCTCACTCAACTCTTCTTTGTCAAGATCTTTCTCCACTGCTGGTCGAGGCAACAAGTCAATAGCACTAAGCTGATGTACTGATTCATCTCGACCAAATCCTTCATCCTCAGACGAGGATTCTTGGTCGTAAGAATCCCCAGTATCTACTTCTGAGACACTCTGATCATCCTCCGTATCAGATTCCCAGTAGTCACTAGTGGGTCTATCAGAGTCAGAAGTCACAACTCCAACACCCGAGAGAGGAACTATCACTCTATGATCTCTAGGCCCAATCCGTAAATATCCCTTGTACCACCTATCAGTGGTGCGCACAGCTCTCAACCAAGGCCTACCTAGGAGCAAATCATAACTACAGTCCTTTAACACTTGAAAGGACATCAACGTTTGAACTCCCATCACAGACACGACCACCTTCTCTAACACACCAAGAGGTCTTACCCGTTGCTTGTTAGCCATCCCCACGACAATGCTAGCCGGGCGAGTTGGTTCCATCCCCAACTTCTTCATCAACCTCTCCGATATGGCGTTGACAGCCGATCCTCCATCCACCAATACGTCAGAGACGTAGTGACCATTCAACCGGACTTCAATCTTTGAAGCCCTAGTACATATCTCTGAAGCATGCACATCCACCACACCAACTCCCACAGACTTTGATGTCTTGCTCTTGGGTTTCTTCTTCTTGCTTCTCTTAGAACTCAGTCCTTCTCTGAGTTCCCTTCGTAAGCTGGGATTAAGTGCGATCAGTTGTCCAACAGTGATGTTAGCTTTCTGAGCACCCACATCTTCAACCACATCATATCCCGCTTGGGAAGATGAAATGGTGAAATCCGCCATCCCCAGCTTCCTTCTTGGCTCCCTTGGTGTACTCGAAACATTACTGGAACGAGTACTTCTACTTGCTGACTCCTCCATGAAAACCGGTTCATCAGAAAATCGAGTTCTTTTCCTTTCTTGAGCTAAAAGCTCCACCGATGCATGAGAAGAGTTTGAACTCTCTCCTTTCTCGTAAATGGGATCTCGTACGACATCGATAGTAGCCACCCCCTTGTCTCGTCCTTGTGATGAATTTTCTCCACCCACATTCATTCTGACAGCTTCGGCACCTCTTGCTCCGTTGTTAGGACAATTTCGCTGGAAATGAGAACCTCCACACGTCCAACAAGTGATTCCTCCAAAGTTACCTTGGTTGCCTCCAAAGTTACCTTGATTTCCTCGGTTGGGATTGTTGTCGTAACCTCTTTGACCTCCTCCTCCACCTTTGTTCTTCCATTCTCGTAACTGCACCACGTTTATCTTGAGATCCGCAAGAGTATCGGTGATGCTCTTCAGCTCGGCATGAAAATCAGAGGTGGCAGTAGACATCGTTGTTGGGACAAACGGTCTTGGCACTACCGTTGGAGTAGGAGATGACGTTGAAGCAATCACCAATTGTGATGGTGCAGGTGCGATCGTTGTGACTACACCAGGAGTCGAAGTTGACACCAGAGCAACATGATGAGGTTGGATGATATCTCCTTCATCCAAACTCTCTTCCATATTTGTCGCTATCTTGATGGCCTCCGCTTTGGTTGTTGGCTTCTCGTACCTCACTTGGGTTCGAATTGAAGGCCTCAACCCTCCCACCAAGTTCTTGGTCAACACTGCTCCAATCCCCGCCATCGTTAACTCCACATTGTCTCCACTCTTCCGTAGGACCGTCCGAAACCGCTGCTCCAACTTATCCACCCTTTCGGCATATTGCCGAACTTTCTCGTCGTCACGTTGCTTCAAATGAGTAAACTCCACCATGAGCTTCTCATAACTCTCTTCTGGAAGAAATTCTTCGATGAGTGCATTACTCAACATCTCCCATGTGTCCTCAACTGCACCAGGAGTCTGGCTCTTCACTCGGTCTTCATACCACGTAAGAGCAAAATCTTCTAAAAACTCTGGCAGTAACAACACCCATTCTTCCTTCCTTCTCACATTGTTTCCGATGCAACCCCTTTTGAAGTCTCGAACAAATGGTTCTACATCTTCATTGTCCTTCCCATGAAACACGGGTAGCTTTCCCATCTTGTAACTACTCTTTCTACTCTTCTAATTTTTGTGCAATAACTACTCGCTTAAAAGAGTACGAACATCACCAATTCCATTCGCGAATAATCTACCATAGGTAAAATGAAAGGAAATGGTTGTAACAACACCTCTTGTGCCATCTCTTCTCCCAAGGTAATCATGAGCCTGAGTCGCATCACCGTCTTCTCCACCATCCGAATGACGATCTCCATCACAACTCAGCCGAGTCCTCTTTTGAAATCGACAACTTCTCCGTCTCAGCTCTTTGAGTCTCGTCCAACTTCTCGACTACTGACGTAAGTAGGGCGGCCACATCGACGCACTTGTGTCCTCTTGATATATCACCCACTCCACAACTTGGACAAGGATCTTCGCCTAGAAGATGAACTGGCGCTGGTGACGATGGACCCACTCGAAGACTTAAATCAGTAAACTCCCGCTTCCCTTTAGCTCTCTCGGTTCTGATTCTAGTTGGACAATTCACTACTTTATGTCCCAACCCTCTACAGAAATAACACCACAAGTCGGATTCTACTCTTTTCCTCGGAGATTCTACTTGAGGTTTTGTACTAGGGTTCTCAAACTCAACGATAATCTCTTTCGAGCTCTCTCCGACGCTTACTATGACATCTAAACCTTGAGGAAGGTTTCTAAGTCTAACTTTCCAATCTTTTGAATTTCCACTCATGTTGCACCTTCTCAACCATTACGTGGACAAAATATCATAGAGGAAAATAATTCTACATTACTTTCTTAACTCTTCTGAGCTTTATATTGGAAATCGTGTATTATACATGCTATACACGAAATAAAATCTAAAATTAACTATCGAAGATATGATCCTCCTCACCATCGTTTGTACTCATCACAACAGACATCTTGAACTCACTCTTATAAGGATCCAACTCTACTTCACCAGGAGCATTCGTGGCCTCCACACTGAATGATGCTTTAAACTCGGCTTTCTTCAATCTGTGCCAATGGTCGCGGAAGCTTCTTCGTATAGGGTAAAGAGGGCACCCCAAGTGCTATAGATGCGTGTTCGTAACTCATCTATACTTAACTTGGGCTTCTCCGTCTCATTTCGAACTCCTAAACGTCTCTTCTTCCACCTCGTCATTCGAACTGGATTCCTCATGAAGTATCTACGAGACCTCCTTGTATGCCGAAACGTATATCTCTTAGTTGGTAAGAGATCTCTCCAAGATTTTTGTGGTCTCCAGTAGCTCAACCTCCAAGCTACTAAATCATGAAGTTTCAACAGAAACTTCCCTAATCAGAAGAGATGGTGATGACTGTACAAATTTTCAGAGAATTGAAATTTGTATATTTTCACTTCCCTCATGGTTGTCAACCCCCTCCACTTTGAAAAATTCTTTCTCCCTCTTCAGACCTCATCTTCTCATGATTTCTTTTGTCTTGGATAGCTTATCAGCCACTCTAAAACACTGGAAAGTTTCTCAGGAAAATAAAATTCACAAAAAATCTGACACTGACTGTAAACTTTTTCCAGAGAACAGAATTCCTCAACTCTCACGAATAGACCCCCTCAACTTTGAAAAATCATTGCTCCCTCTCTAGACCACCTTTTCCTATGATTTCTTTTGTCTTAGATAGGTTATCAGCCAATCTAAAACACTGGAAAGTTTCACAGGAAAATAAAATTCACAGAAAAGTTGACAGCGACTGTACAAATTTTCCAGAGAGCAGAATTTCTAAACTCACAAATTTCTCTCCTCTAATAACGTTTCTCTCCTCCTTTCTCTACAACTCTTGTTGCACCTTCTTTCAACTCTCCTCAAACCCTTTCTAAGTGAACAAGATGTAAAGAATGACTTCGAACGCGTCATATATCACTACGGGATACACGAAAGGTTCTAACGTTGCTAACATCGCGTTAGCTCTCTCTCCTCCCAACGTTCTCTCCATGTGCTCTCTCATAATCTCCTTTTGTCGAATATAGAACTGAACTCTAAACATCGTTCAACGATCCCTTCAAGTGAGGTCCCGGCAACGGAACCAAAAATGTAAACCCTCCGCGGTCCTAACGATCAACTACCCCCCCCCCCCCCGATCTCTCAACCTCCACGATCGTCATCCACGAATCTGCAACTGTCGGACCTGTCTCTCACTCAGGGGTCACCTCTGATGGCTTTGATGGAAGCACACCATGAATCTTGAAGAGAAAAATGCTAAGTTCACTCATTCATACACCCACAAAATTATCAACTAACAATCTCCATAAACTCATCCACTAAAATCCTCCATTCTAACGACGTCTCTCAAGTTCTCACATGCTAAACATATCCCTCACTCTCTATATTACTCAAGTTGTCATTACGACAATGTGAAAACAAGGATGAGGAGCTCTTCTCTACTCCTCTATTTATACATTCTAGGTTTCTACTTTGGTACCCTCCGGTAACTCAGCCGTAACTACTTTTACCGGGTTTTACTAAGATATTACTTAAGGTAAAAGCATTGATCACATGGGCTTTTTACCTTTTCACATGGGCTTATTCCTTCAAAGTCAACAACTTCTAGAAGGATTCTGGAATATTCTCAAGGAATCTCGAATTTCCACCCCCCCTCTACACTAGGACCCACTAAAAAGGAAACATGTGGAATCTCTTCTTGTTTTTAATGCCCACAAAGTCCACAACTTTAATCCAACCACTAATATCAAGTCAAAAAGGAGATAAGGGATACTTTCCACCCCCTTTCTACCTTTTAGACAAGATGACAAGATAGTAGTGCTCACTCTTTAGCAAATATCTGAATTCTGCCAAAAGTACAGCTAAGTTTAACCATAACTAACTTTTAGCTAGTCATGACTAACTTGATACATCCTTAAAGTACTTTGGCAGCCAATAAACATTCTCAACACTTAGTTATAACTAAACACCTTACTAATAGACAAACTTCCTATGTGTAACATAGGTCGTTACATTTCTCATCCGAGACTGGAGAGAGGATGGAAGGATGCAATCTGCTGGTGTGGCTCTCGTGAAGAAGCAGAGTTCACACCAAATACAAAACTGTAGCGAAAAAGGTGAAACCAGTGGCGACCCAGTTACCTGTTGATTCACGACAGCAGATGGAGTTAGCGGCCACTGAGCATGTACTGAGAGATCTTAAACAAATAGGACACAAGTTTACTCAAGAGACACTCGAGCAACTCCAGATAGGAGGGGGTGGCTTCTTGACTGAAGTGGAGAAACGAGCTTTCGAGCAGATGATAGTTAGCCATGGTAAGACATTTTCTTTCTCAGTTGGAGAGATTGGTTGTGTGGATCCTAGTGTGATAGCTCCGATGGTTATCTTCACTGTTCCTCATGTACCTTGGGACTTGAAGCCGATTCCAGTCCCTCGTGCCTTGCTACCGAAGGTGATTGAGTTATTGAAGGAGAGGATGCGGATAGGTATTCTTGAACCATCTATGGCTCCGTACTCCAGCCGATGGTTCACAATACCTAAGAAGACGGGAGCTTTACACTTCATCCAAGACTTGCAGCCTGCCAACAACATCACGATACGAAACGTTGGAACAGGACCTGTGGTTTATGAAGTAGCCTAGGCATTTGCTGGAAGATCTATCTATTCTATTGGAGATCTGTTTTCAGGTTATGATTAGTTTCAGCTTGCTTTGGAGAGTAGAGACTTGACTACCATGCGTTCACCTTTGGGGTTGATGCGGATGTGTACTCTTCCTCAGGGTGCGACAAACTCAGTAGCTCATATGTAAAACGCGATGCATAAGGTGTTACGAGAGTTTGTACCTGAGGTTACTATCCCATTTCTTGATGATATCCCCATGAAAGACTGTCCGGTGGAAGACAAGGACGAAACTATGACTGCTGATGGTTGCAGAAAGTTCGTTGCAGATCACATCCGAGATGTGGAGAAGATTCTAATGCGCTTGGAAGAGGTACACCTTATTCTGTCGGGTACCAAATCTTGTTTTGGAATGTCAGAGATTGGTGGTTGGTCACTTATGCGGTATTTTTGGAAGACGGCCGAACCCAGAGAAGGTAGATGCTATAGCAAGGATAGCAAACTGTACCAACATCACTGAGGTTCGATGATTCTTAGGAGCTTGTGTATTCTTTCGTATGAGTATTCCTCATTATGCACACATTGCCGAGCCTCTGTATGCACTTCTGAGAAAGGGAAAGAGGTTTACTTGGCGGCAAGAACATCACGAGACGATGGAGCAGCTGAAGGAGATTCTGAAGTCTCCACCTGTACTAAGGAGACTTAACTATGAGAGCGGAAGACCTATCATACTGACTGTTGACACGAGTCCAAAGGCGATTGGATGGGCAGTTGGTCAGGAAGACACAGATGGTGTGCGGTTTGTTTCTAGATTTGGAGCTCGAATCTTAACAGATAGGCAACGTAACTATCCTCAAGTGAAGCGTGAGTTGTGGGGGGCTGTTACTGCTATGAAGGTAGATCGAGAGTTCTTGATAGGAGCTCGTGTGATACTAGAAACAGATTGTTTGCCTTTGCTAGGCATAGCAAATAGCATAGCAAATTGTAATACTCCAGACATAGCAATGCTACGATGGATTGCTTATATCCGGAGTATGAACCCTGAGCTGAAACATATAGCAGGAAAAAATAATCTTGTTGCAGACATGTTATCTAGGGCTCGTTATACAGATGAGGAAGAGATGATTACAGAGGCCGAAGATGAAGAGAAGAGAGACGTTTGGTGCCAAGTTAGTCTGCAGACTTCAGACTTGGGACCACTGCCGTTCTACGAGGAGTTCTACACGGAAAAGTTCCGCGATATCGGATACTATCTGAGTTTGTTATGCAAAAGAGGAGGATGGAGTGATGTAGAGTTCAAAGAGATCAGACGGAAGGCGTACAGCTACCTTCTACGTGAAGGTTATCTGTAGAAACGTCCGAAGAGAAGAGACGGGATGCTTGTTAGAGTGGTGGATGATCAACCGACGAAGATGAATCTGCTTAAGGAGTTTCATGACACCTTGTGGGCTGGACACCATGGAGTCTGGGCTACGTTGTCGAGTTGAGAGTTTTCCTGGGAAGGGCAGAACCTTCTGGCTGTGATAGATCTTGAAGGTTGTGTTTAGTCTACTCAGGGAAGCGTTGGACTTCAGGCTATGGTTTCTTACTATACAGAGGTAGGTTTCAGATCAAAAGGGAACAGTATAAACACTCACTCATGTCGAATGGACCCTCCAATATGTTCAGGAAGTGAAAATCAGATCAGACTAGTAGTAATAAGGTCAGACAGCGAACTTTAACAGTCCAGAATCAGAAACATACGATGGTTCAGACTTCAGAACTCTTGCTACATGTAAGTGAGGCCCTACTGACCATACACACGAAGTTTCAGCTTGAGATCAAATCAGAGTGTCGAGATATGGGCAGAAATGTTCCGAGCAGAGAAATTACGGTAATTTCTGATACCCAGATAGCTATTTCGACCTAGAACAGAGAATTGGCTCGATCACTTTCGAAGATTCTTACAGGATTTGCATTAAACAGCTTGCTGAACACAGAACTCCAGATCTCGCTCTCTGAAGTTGATGCTCTAGATTGAGAGCTTTTCGGACCCCCTCTGCTTCAGCGGTCACCCTGAATTACTCACAGACTCAATTGACATGAAAATTTGGAGACAGTCGTAGCCCTACTGACAGTGAACGTGACCACGAAGGTTTGAAACGATTTTCTCAAATCTACTGCGATTGACACCGAAAACCTCAAAATCAACAGAAGTGCTGCAATTCTGACACAAATCGAACTTCAATCAGCCATAACTCCTTCTTTATTGCTCCAAATCGATCAAAAATTTCGCTGACAGTGCTTGGCACGATGAACCCTATCTCCCTGTACTCTCAGATTTTCGAAGTCCCCTCACCAAATGCTCGAAATCCTCTTAAGACCCCTACTACTAAGTTTAGCAGTACACAAAGACAAAATTGGATCAATGAGAGTTCATAGCTTCACTCCCCTGTCCTTTTGTGTCCCAAACCACGTGGTGACTTAATTTCATACATAGGCTACCACGTCAAGCCCCTAAAGTACCAACGTAACCCCTAAACTACATGCGAAGACATGTAAAGCGACACGTAATCCCGAAAGATAACCTAACCTCGCTAGGAAGCATGCATGGACGACATGTAAATACAACCCATGAGCTTAACTCCATCTACATGGTAATCAACCTACTAAGACTCAAAATATATAACATCATCTAGTGTCGACTTCTCTGAGGTCCTAACTTCACTCAGAGAGACTAACGCTTGACAGAGAGGTGAATTATTTACAATGTAAAATGATTCACATCACGATATCCACCCCCTCCAAACTTGCACATCCTCCGGCATGTGTCAACCTCTTCAGTCTTCAGTATGTTCTACATCATCATCGTTCTCCTCCGCCTCAGCCTCTTCAGTTGCTGAGGCGTCTTCGTCTCTTGGCATCCTCTCCTTCAGTAACTCAGTCACCTTCGGTAGCAAGGCACGAGGTACAAGAATCGGCTTCAAATCCCAAGGTACGTGAGGAACAGTGAAGATAACCATCGGAGCTATCACACTAGGATCCACACAACCAATCTCCTCAGTTGAGAAAGAAAATGCCTTACCATGACTAACTATCATCTGGTCAAAAGCTTGTTTCTCCACTTCAGTCAAGAAGCCACCCCCTCCTATCTGGAGCTGCTCGAGTGTCTCTTGAGTAAACTTGTGTCCTATCTGTTTAGGATCTCTCAGTACATGCTCAGTGGCCGCTAACTGCATCTGCTGTCGTGAATCAACAGGAAACTGGGTCGCCACTGGTTTCACCTTTTTCGCTACAGTTTTGTATTTGGTGTGAAACTCTGCTTCTTCATGAGAGCCACACCACCAGATTGCATCCTTCCATCCACTCTCTAGTCTCGGATGAGGACGAGATTGTAAGCACGAGACAACCTCCTCATAGACTTTACGAGAGTGGATGGGGATCACCACCCTTCCTCCCATCTGCTCCATCAACCTACCTACATCATCCAGCCAACGAACAAAAGACTGTACACCTACAAACTCCTCGTAAACACCAGAAATCATCTCACCTTCCTTCAGATTTGCTGCACACCTCTCCATCGGCCTTCTTCTCTTCTCAGTCAATTCCTCTACCCGTGTGAACTCACTCCAATCATCAGAACTGAAAGTCATCAAACCAGATTTCCAACTATGTACAGTATAACTACTCTCAGAATCTTGAGCAATCTCTTCATCAGTCTGTTGTGATCCCACAGGCTGCTCAAGCGGTATCATAGTAGTATCAGATCCATCACTCTTGGTATCCCGACCTACAAGAGTGGTTTCTGAAAACCCTTGCTCTTGCAGATAGGAGAATCTCTCAAAGTTTGTCTGTTTCATTCGTGGTTCGTACGAACGGTTTGAAACTGCACAGAACGTCTATCATCTGGACTACAGATCCTAGCATAGTGAGATCCGTCGTCCATTACCTTCGTCTCCATTCGAACTGCAGTGATATAAGACTGACCAAGAATCACAGGATAAGAAGCAGAAGACTGCACGAAGAAGTGCTGATCTACCTCCACATCACCCAGCTTCACTCTCACGTTGGGACAAGCGCCGTATAACTCACCCTTCTGGTTGTTTGCAGCTCGTAGCACCCAACCATGGTTCAGTTCGATAGACCATTGTCCTCTCTCGTACACCTCGCGTGACATGATGTCGATCTCTTAACCGTGATCAACTAACGCAGCAACAGGTTCAAGACTTTCGAGACGAACTCGTGTAGCAGTCGTAGCACGAGCTCAATGTCTCTTCCTGAAGTCACTATCAGTAGCTGGACTCTCATCGCCAGCTTCTTCATCATCGAACTCAACAGTGTTGGTACCAGCAACTAACGCTTCTTGCTGGTACTCTGTATCATCAACCTCCTGAAAATGCACCTTGCCGAATTCTGCATCATTAACAGAAGCTCCTACTACATCTATCATCTGACTTTCTACTTGCTCGGACATCACCTGTCTCTTTCGCTTGATGATGTCGATGATCAGTTCGTGAAACTCCCTCTTCGTAAACCAAGAACCTCCCGAAGAGAAAACTCGATTCGCGCATCAAGTATTCTCTGCTTCAAGATGCTCTTGAGATCAGTTGAAGTCTCAATATCAGCTGCCAACTTATAAGCCGGTCCTTTCCCCTTCTCTTGGACAGTAAACCGTCTACCAGCAGTCGTTGGCTCCTGCTGAGATCTCTGCACGTCCTCCATCGGACTTGATGCAGGTGGAGGAGCTGCAGAAGTAGACTGGATGTCCTCAACAAGAGCCGCTCGTCTCCTTGTGACCCTCAGTCTATCTCCAGTCTCCTCTGGAACTCCAGTATCAAGTTCAGAGGTTTCACGCCGCCTCTTCTCCTCCACAAAAGCATCCTGCCAGTGAACGTGTCTATCCACGTCCAAGAATGCTTTGATAGACGCAGCATCAACAGGATCTCCCCACCATGTGACCCTACGGATAGTTTGTGCTCCTCTCTTCAGTACTTCAGAAGGAACTTGAACAGGTTTCTTCTCAGTAGTCCTATCTAGCAACGTAGGACTAGAAGAAACTTCAATATGACCGGCATATACATCAGGATTTACCGGTGGTGCCATCAATGCATGTACAGTTGCAGCCGTAGTAATCTGAGGTAGACTCCTCATGCCTCCTCGTCCAAACTGCGTGTTCAGCGGCTCTTCGGTAGAAGAAAGGTGCAGCCTACCGTTCTGGTAGCGAACCACACCATCTCGTAAAGCAGCCGTAAGTTCTTGACAGTCTCCTCGGAAATGATCAAGACTGTCACACCAGATACATCTACGAACAGGAGCACCTCTCGGACGTGCAGCAGCAGGCGTCGGTGGCTGCTCTCTCTACAGGCCAGCTAACTCCACCTTCAGTTCTCTCATCTGCCGAATCAAATCTTCGATCTGGTTCTGCTATCCATGGTTCTCTGCAGGTCTCTGAACCGGTGCCCTTTGTGCAGGAACTGACACCATTGGCATCAAAGGAACTGCAGCAGGGACAACAGATCTAGGAGCCGGAGCAAGAGCCGGAGGTTGCTGTACTTGAGGAGCATCATAAGATGGAGTGACCACTTCTGCAACCGGACGTCCTCCCACAGCCACTCTTCTCCTCCTCTGCCTTGTCAGTACAGCCACAACATCCTCAACTCTCCCCCAATCCATAGTAACACCTCCCTCAGCAAATCGATCGGCCAACATAAAACATAATCGATCTGTCGTAGCATCATCGGTAGCTTGCAGGAAAAGCTCGGTTCTCCTAGCATCTAACGTTATTCGCTCTAGAGTTGAGATTTGTCGGTATTTCCGATCAAACTCTCTCAACATCTCATTCAGACCCATCGTACGACCAAGTTGCTGCTCAACCCAGTCCAGAAATGTTCTCCTAGTAACTCTCTCTGAATCCTCCTCAAGAAACTCCTCTCGAAGAGATCGCTCAAAACTCATCCAAATTCCAAGGTTTCTTCTCTGTACATCCCTAACTTGGTCCCGCAACTCAGGAATGACAGCTAACTCAAAACTTGCTATCATCTCAGCATCAGTAACCCTAACCAGCTCCATCTCTCCTCTATAATCACGCAGATATCTAGAAATATCTCTACCTTCAAACCTTCCACACCTATTCACTATCGCTTGCAAAGCCTTGGTGGATTTTAACTCACCCCCTCCAACGATCGGATGCTGTTGGACCAAGGCCGCAAGCGTCTTCAGAATCTCAGCCGTATCCAGACCAGGTGCATATGTCGTTGTAGCCACAGGTGCTACAGAAGGAGCTGCAGTAGACGTAGATGCAGCAGCCGTAGAAGTAGTAGCAGCAGCGCTCTTGCGATCCATCTCTTCTCCTTGTAGTAAACTCAACCTTCTCAATCAATCACCCCAAGAGCTCTCAGTGGAAGCACCAGATGTCGAGTTGAGAGTTTTCCTGGGAAGGGCTCACCAAATGCTCGAACTCCTCTTAAGACTCCTACTACTAAGTTTAGCAGTACACAAAGACAAAATTGGACCAATGGGAGTTCATAAGTTCACTCCCTTGTCCTTTTGTGTCCCAAACCACGTGGTGACTTAATTTCATACATAGGCTACCACGTCAAGCCCCTAAAGTGCCAACGTAACCCCTAAACTACATGCGAAGACATGTAAAGCGACACGTAATCCCGAAAGTTAACCTAACCTCGCTAGGAAGTATGCATGGACGATATGTAAATACAACCCATGAGCTTAACTCCATCTACATGGTAATCAACCTACTAAGACTCAAAATATATAACATCATCTAGTGTCGACTTCTCTGAGGTCCTAACTTCACTCAGAGAGACTAACGCTTGACAGAGAGGTGAATTATTTACAATGTAAAATGATTCACATCACGATAACGTACACGAAGATGAAGGAGCGATACTGGTGGAAGGGTTTGTATCAAGACGTAGTGGATTTTGTTGGGTCGTGTCTGCACTGTCAATTTTACTCCAAAGTCCGTTACAGAGATAGACTTGTACCTACCTACCCACCTAGTATTCATTTTTGGTGGATCCTTGATTTTGTGATGATGCCGCCGGGACTATGGAGAATACGCTACTTGGTATTGGCTCGAGAAGATCTCTCCAACTACGTGGAGGGACGAGCACTGCGAACGAAGACTACATAAAACATATGTAGATTCGTGCTTGAAGATATGTCGTTATGGATCTGTTGGAAGACTACGAGCAGATAGGGGCGAGTTGAGACGTGCAGAAGCGAAGGAGTTCTTTGCTCGTTATGGAGTAAAGCTTCAACTTACTACTGCCATGAATCCAGAAGGGATTGGTAAGAGTGAACGAGGACACCCTTCTATTGTTCACGCTTTAGTAAAAGCATGTGATGGTAGGCCTAGAGAATGGTCGAGGCTACTTCCATTTGCTTTATGGGCTGATAGAACTACACACTGTACCACGACTGGTTATATGCCAGTTGAGCTTATGTGGGGCAGAAACCAATCATGCCTGCTGAGGAGGACTTTCCTATGTGGGCTACGCTACCGTGAGAAGATGGTATAGATCATACTTCACTCCTTGCTTTACGAACTAGGCAGTTGGAGCGAAGGGAGGAGGATCTTGCTGAGGCGCAAGAGAAACTGAAGGTGGCTTGAGTCAGAAACAAAGAGCGTTTCGACAAGACTCACCGACTATGACCAAAGCCAATATGTATTGGTGATTGGGTTTTGGTGTATGATAGCACGCTGGAGAACCAGCATTCTACACTTCGTAAGTTCTCGCGAAGATGGTTCGGGCCTTATGTTGTGCTAAATGTTTATGAGAATGTCACTTATAGTTTACGTGAGTTAGATGGTACTCCTTTGGAACTATCTGTGGCTGGTAAACGAGTGAAGTTGTTCAAACATCGTGGAGGATCAGGAGATTTGTTCAACTTTCTGGAGTCTGAGCAGAGGATGACAAGAGACGAATACGCCCCAGCAACTGAAGAGGCTGAGGCGGAGGAGAACGATAATGATGCAGAACATACTGAAGACTGAAGAGATTGGCACATGCCGGAGGATGTGCAGGTTTGGAAAGTGAATCATTTTACATTGTAAATAATTCACCTCTCTGTCAGGCGTTAGTATCTCTGAGCGAAGTTAGGACCTCAGAGAAGTCGAATTTTGATGATGATATATATTTTGAGGCTTAGAAGGTTAATTACCATGTTGATAGAGTTAAGATCATGGGTTGTACTTACATGTCGCCCATGCATGCTTCCTAGCGAGATTAGGTTATCTTTCGAGATTATGTGTCGTTTTACATGTCTTCGCATGTAGTTTAGGGTCTATGCTGGCACTTTAGGGGCTTGACGTGGTAGCCTCTGTGCAATATTAAGTCACCACGTGGTTTGGGACACAAAAGGACATGAGAGTGAAGCTATGAACTCTCATTGATCCAATTTTGTCTTTGTGTACTGCTAAACTTAGTAGTAGGGATCTTAAGAGGAGTTCGAGCATTTGGAGAAGAAGACTTCGAAATCTGAGAGCACAGGGAGATAGGGTTCGTCGTGCCAAGCACTGTCAGCGAAATTTTTGATCGATTTGGAGCAATAAAGAAGGAGTTATGGCTGATTGAAGTTCGATTTGTGTCAGAATTGCAGCACTTCTGTTGATTTTAGGGTTTTTGATGTCAATCGCAGTAGATTTGAGAAAATCGCTTCAAACCTTCGTGGTCACGTTCACTGTCAGTAGGGCTACGACTATCTCCAAATTTTCGAATTACAATTGACTGAGTAATTCGAGGCGACTGCTGAAGCAGAGGGGGTCCGAAAAGCTCTCAATCTGGAATAGCAACTTCAGAGAGCGAGATCTGGAGTTCTGTGTACAATCAGGAGGCCCAACTTCACAGGAGTGTTCAGCAAGCTGTGTACTGCAAATCAAAGAATCCAAGAATCTTTGAAAGTGATCGAGCCAATTCTCTGTTCTAGATCGAAAAAGCTGTCAATGTACCAGAAATTGTCGTAATTTCTCTGCTCAGAACATTTCTGCCCATATCTCGACACTCTGATTTGATCTCAAGCTGAAACTTCGTGTGTATGGTCAGTAGGGCCTCATTTACATGTAGGAGGAGTTCTGAAGTCTGAACCATCGTATGTTTCTGATTCTGGATTGTTAAAGTTCGCTGTCTGATCTTATTACTACTAGTCTGATCTGATTTTCACTTCCTGAACATACTGGAGGGTCCATTCGACCTGAGTGAGTGTTTATACTGTTCCCTTTTGATCTGAATCCTACCTCTGTATAGTAAGAAATCATAGCCTGAAGTTCAACGCTTCCCTGAGTAGACTAAACACCGCCTTCAAGATCTATCACAGCCAGAAGGTTCCGCCCTTCCCAGAAAAACTCTCAACTCGACAGCGTCATGAGGAGTGCTGTTTAGTTCTTCCTGGTTCCTGTTTCTCTGCGTTCGCATCTCCTCCAACTTCTTCTTCGTCAGAGAAAGAACCTTCTTATGTTCTTTCTCTCGATCCAACTTCTCCGAAGTCATATTCTTAAGTTCTTCGGTCTTCGCTTGAGTCTCCTTCTGCGCCATGAGGAGTGCTGCTCGTAAGTTCTCCTTCTCCTCCTGCCAGTTACCTCGGCCGAAGTGCATTGCGTGCACTAACTCCGCTAGATTCAGCTTCCGATCGATAACCTCCTCATATGTTCCTCGATTCCCTTCTAGGCTGAGTAGTAGTGGCACGACTACCTCTTGGATGTACTTCGCCGAAGAACTTCTCGAGTTGTACGTCTCGGGCTGGAGTCTGTACCACCTGGAATTCATCTTCTTCGGCTGCTACGGTGAAGCCTAACTTCTTCTGCTGTTCGGTCGATAGCAGTCCCATCCCCATGTAGAACACCGAGACAAATGGTCCTATGTACACCATGTCCTCCTCGTTCCAAAGCTTCTGCACATGATGATGAAAGATCCTCGCCCAATGCGCTCTTTCTCGGTGAAGAGCTGCTCAATGAAATTGATCTGCCAATTCGACATGTACGTTGTTCTTCGTGGCCGGAAGATCGCCATGATCGCATCAGCAACCTCCCTCTTCTTCGGATGAACATAATCGCTCGTCTTGTAACCGTTCCTCCCCTGCGATAATTCCTTGAACAACTTGGGGAAGTTCTTCACTGCTTTGGACGAAGCTGCATCAGATACGCTGTCGAAGAGAAAATCGCCTTCTCGACCTGCATCGTCAATTTCCAAGACACCAGACCAGTGATCTTCGGTCCAGTTACAAGGCCGCCCATAGTAGTCATCGGCCGGATGTTGTTTACAGACCTTCAACTCGTGTACCAATTTTGAGGAGACCATCCCCCACCAAGGAAGTAAGAGGAATGCTAATCCCATCTCCTCGAGCTCCTTCTCATAGCGGCGAAGAGCTGCTCGATTAACTTCTAGTGCTCGGAGTCTCGGTGCCTTAGTCGTCTACATCCCTCGCATCCATAGGATCACTGCAACAAACTTTACCCCAAACGGATTCTTCGTCGCAATCCCTTCCTCGCCCGTAACCGAGTTCTTCCTCTCAAATTGGCTTCCTCGCCAGTAACTGACTTCGGCGAAGTAGATGTACTTCGGCGAACGGAAAATGCAGCATGCTGCGCTCCTGCTATCGCTCGGGGAATAGTAAAACAATAAGGTAAATGACTTTGTTACCTGGCTTATATCTCGCGATAGGCTTTTCCGCACGTGCCGAAGTTAGGGTTTTCCTCTTGACGACTGACATTCTTCGGTCTGCTGTAACTTCGTCATTCGGTCTCCGATTGCCTCGCACAACATATCGTTAGAAAGCTCTTCGCCCGAGGAATTCATCTATGTGGGATTCATCTCTCTAGTGTCTCCATAGATTCGATAAATTCCTCTAGAACTGAGATTCTTCACTAAACTTCTAATTAACACTATTCTACTCATATCGTTTATCTTCTATCATCTATTCTTCTTATTTACTTTACAACTAATCAATTAATTAACAAAACGAAAAACCAAAGCTTCACTGGACTTACATTATCATAGACGCAATGAACACAACGAAAGCGGTAAACAACATGAACAACAGACTTAAGCAGTTGTGGATCTTGCTGACTCCAAATATTTAAGATAAGAAAAATGACGGATTGACGATCACGAAAGATCAACCATTGATCTTGGGAATCGATATAATGATAAGGTCCGGTCAAGACATAGCAGCAAGACAGACTGGTAGTAAACGTACGGGAGATGAGTAAATAATATAACGTTGGTAGTAGAAATTAGAGAGGTTCTTGACAATGTTGAAAATCAATGTAAATGTAATTTATGTCTCGATTTGTACGTCATCAAAAGAAAGACAACACGCAGTGATAAGAGGATAAGACGGCAAGGCAACTGACATATGCAATTTGTCTAAAAGACAAGGATGTTGCTGGTCACCATGGAAGCATTGTGTCTGGATATCGTCTAAGGTAAGTCTTGACTGTACGTCTAGTGTTGGAGGAGTGACAGGAATTGAAATGAAGAGATTTTCATCATCGGTAGCGAATGATGACTGCGACATCAACACATACTTATGTTCTGAGTGGAATAGAGAACAAGAAAGCAAGAAGAAAGAGAAAGATGTTAAGTAAGAAATGACACATAACTTTCACGAGATAAAGACGTCTCTCACGTCTCTTATGTCGAGACAAGCACGAGAACGAACGTCACAATATATATCAACTCCTAATTTATAAACACTACCGGTACTTTCTTCATAAGAACACAAAACAAGAAAATAGACCAGAGGAGTCTGTAATCTGCATCAAAACCCCTAAAATGAGTGTCTGAATCTCAATCCAGACCCAAAATTATCTAAGCGTAGCTCAAAGCAAGAGAAACATCTCTTTGTTAACAAAAAGAGTTGCACCAGTATCACACGATTCAAACTCAAGTCCAAACAATGTCTGTGTACAAGCCCTTGGCTAAAGCTAGCTACTACAAGCTGTACATAACCAACTAGATCTCTAACGAACTCAAAAGGATGAAAACCATAGCGAAGGAATCGAAAAAATCTATCTAGGAACTTTCTTTTTCTGCCAAACGGTCTTCAGATGTCGATAAGCCTTCGTGACTCCGCTGACCCCAAGAACTCCCAAATCTGACTCCTGATAGCCGAGATATCTCTGATTTTCGGTCGCAGGTGATCGAACCTTCAAAAACTCCTCTCTATGACTTAGAACCACGCACATCGTCCAAACAAATCGCTTGATCTGAGATCCGTCTTCTCTGATAGGTAGATCTAGCTACTCTTAACCCAACGAGACTCCAAATAAGACGTTTGGAGTTCTCCTCACGAAATCACACCAGAAATTTGATCGCAAGAAGCCAAAAATTGACATAAATCGACTCCCTACGGCTCAAACTCGCTCACCACACCCAAACCAACAATCCAATCCACATACGGTCTTCTTCTGTGCCTAGGTGAAGACTACTTAATCTCATAAGCACCAGGAACGAAGAGCTTGGCTCACTGATCATGATGAACAACCCAACCTCAGATCGTAGACGATGAAAAACTGACGTAAGAGCTTTCCTGCGAGCCAATTTCATCCAGAACTCTCAAATCGTTTGATGAAACTTTGTATCGTCTTCAATTAGTTGCAGAACTCGGTGTTTTCATCCCTTCGATGGATCCAAAGACAACAAGTTTAGACTCCGGAACGGTCAGAACGATCCAACTCTCCTTCGTAGATCACTGAAGCACTCCAAAAATCTCTTCATGCGTCTCAATTTTTCCTAGAACACACTCCTCGGTCCGTCTCTTCAAGAACGGTCTTAACCAACACATAGCCTGCACAGATCTAAACCCAATGGACTTTCCAATTCTTCAAACCGTCTAACTCCTTAAGTTTCCTCCTTATGTCAGCCGCCATACGTGAAGTTTTTCATAGATATGGAACAAACAGGCCCCCTGCGTCCTTAGTGTATCATCAAGAGCCGCAAATATCTAGTCAAGCCAAAGCTTAGCTTAGTTTTCCCATCTTCTGAGTCTCATAACTTTACCACTAGACGTCTAAATGAAGTAGATGAAGTTTTCATGGAAAGCTGACAACGAGCTCTACTAGTTGATGTCATGAAAGTGAAGATCCAAAGTTGTGTAAAAAGCTCATTTTTAGTCATATGAGCGCCTTTGGAGCGATAATGATAAGTCTTGAAAATAGATTTTCAAGTGGGAGCTGGTCCACGACATGACAACGGTATGTCACAAAGACGGTATGAATTGATGACAATCCTGTAAGGTGTTGAAGCCACGCCCCAGTTAGAAGAAGACGCCGCCGAATCTGGCAAGACAAGAAAAAGACAACAGCTATGACGGTTTGTCACAAAGACGATGACGAGTGCTAGAAAAAACCGAATTGGCGACGAGCGATATGAATTGACGACAATCTTGTAAGGTGTTGTCGTTTGTGAAGCAACGCCCCAATTAGAAAAAGACGCCGATAAATCTGGCAAGACGACACGAAGAGGAGAGGTACAACCATAAGTCGAATCCACTTTGAACTATCCACAGCACGAGACCCCATCATAAATCGAAATGGCATCCTCAAACAAAGACAAGAGATATAGCTGATGATTTCCACGACAAAAAATCCAAATAGCGGTCCCATGACTCGAAGAATAGCTCAGCTCCATCTGGAGCGATCCATCAAAATGACGGTTTCCTCGAAATGCCACCTCTGTACGAAGACGAGAGTTATGGTCTGTCATGGAACGCAAGAATGACAATTTTCTGTCTTGTGTCTTGACAGACAACTGTCAAAAGCTCCGTGTCCAAAGAAATAAGGTCATCTAGCTGTACATAATAATGAGTAAGAAAATGAAAAATAGATCAGAGAGGTCTGTAATCTGCATCAAAACCCCCTAAAATGAGTCGCTGAATCTCAAAGCGTAGCTCAAAGCAAGAGAAACATCCCTTTGTTAATAAAAAGAGTTGCACCAGTAGCACACGATTCAACCCAAGTCCAAACAACGTCCATGTACAAGTCCTTAGCTAAAGCTAGCTACTACAAGCTATACATAACCAACTAGATCTCTAACGAGTTCAAAAGGACGAAAACCGTAGCGAAGGAACTGAAAAAGCCTATGAAGAAGACGTCGGTAAATCTAGCAAGACGACACGAAGAGGAGAGGTACAGCGGTAAGTCGAAGAATAATCCGCTTTGAACGATCCACATGTGGTGTCCACAATTTGCAGGATTAGAGATTTTTTGAAATTTATAAAATTAATAACGCATTTATGTAATTGAAATATTCTTATTACTTAAGTTGCATCTTGCTTAGCGGGAAGAGATCTTAAGGGACTTTGGGAGAAGAAGTCGGCTTCTTCCGAGAAGACGTATTCTGGAGAGTGTCTACGGAAGACGAAAGACGAAAGACGTTTTTGAGAAGACGGTGACTGCAACTACGGCGGTACCAACCGCACGCCACATAAGTAAGGGGTAGGTGTACCAACAAGGCAGCCACCGTAGTAGTAGGTAAGTCAAGGTAAACCAAGTCATTATCTAAATCGCGCAGAGAAGATAGAGAGCGGAGGCGCATTAGCACATACTCTCTTGCTGCTTCTTGCATTAGAAATTCACTGCACATTAGGAATCGACTGCACATTGGAAATCGGAGAAGCCATTGGAAGCAAGAGGAATCGAATTGAAGAGAGAGAATAAGCGAAGGTGTCTTCCAGCTACGAAGCGCACTCGAGTTGGGAGAGTAAGAAATCCCTGAGGATTTCTAAGATCAGAAATCGAAGGTTGAGGTAGGAAATAGAGAGAGAAGCTTTGGATTGCATCAACGAGCTCGATTGTAGAAGCGGTTATGCGTAGATCGACATTGAAGATCGGAGCAGGATCGAGATACCCCATTGGAGATAGAATCGAAGAGCGGAAGTGCATAGAAGTCTGAAGTAGCAACCAAAAGCGCAGTCGAAGCAGTACTGAGGTTCTTTCTATGTTCTTCCTCCTTCTCTATTGCTTCCGCCTTCTGTTGTGATGTCTTCCGTGCTTCTCCGAACGTTTGCAAGAAGTCCATCGATCATTTTCCCTACCTCAACTTTCCTCTGAGAAAATTGAGCACGAAAGCGCTGTCCAATTTTCGCCATGCATCTTCTTACTTCTTCCTGAGTTGAAGTTACTATCGAGCTTCCCTGCTTCCCACCCCAAATTCGATAACCTGATTATCAATTTCCCTATCCTACTGCGTCTTTGTTTTAGAATCTATGGACAAAAGACGTTTCTGAATGTCTGAACATCTTCGAAAGACGATTGCTTGCAAATTCGTATCAAGAAGATTGGATTGGATTGGACTTTGTGTTGAGAGAAGCTTGATACGAACCCTGAGTGAACTTGCGAGTTGATTGTTGTTTCGAGAAGCCGGAAATTGGGAACCAGGCCTCTGCCTCCCTATCTTCTTGATTTCTGAAATCCACATCTTCCTAGAGAGACTAGAAGACTGAAAAGACTGGTAGAATGTGCGAGAAGACGTGAGGGTCCTTTACGGATCTCTTCTGTCTGATCCATAGCAACATGTTTATTCTTCTTCTCGAACGTAGAAGAGAGGTGTGAGAAACCTTGCATGCAGAATCTGGAGAGAATGATCGAGGATCATGTCTTCCCGTCATGCAGCAAGCTTCTTCTAAGAGTGTATGAGAGATGAGGAGTCGGAAGAACAGAGTATGAATATTCCGTGTCTGTTGTGAGGTTAGATTGTGTGTCGGAAGCCGAAGACAGATGAGACCAGTGATGGGAAGCCTGGCTATGGGAAGTCTTCTGAGTACGTCAATTAATCAGAAGTTGTCTCATGAGTCTTCTTGGAGGCCACTATCACCGCAGGAGCCCTCAATCTTCTTCTGAAACTTTTGTATATTCTGCTTCTCATATATCTTGTTATTTCATGTTAGGAAGTAGGATGAATTGCAAGGTGGATTGTCTTCTTAGGAATCCATGCGATGCCTTGCTTAGTTAGGATTGCTTAGATATAACTCGGAAGACGAGAGGTACTTAAGAAGCACTGTTAGAATCCTGGAAGACGGAATAGCTGTCTTCTGGAAGACTAGATTCATCTTCTGAGAGTGGAAGCTGGATTGTGAGGATATGGTAAGGACTGAGCCTTAGACTCACAACAAGTATGTGTGGTTTAGTGTAACAGATGCTCGAACATGTCGATGCATCCTCGAGGATTAGTGTTATCAGCAGCGGAGTTGGCTGAGGCCAAACCTTACATCAAGGAGTTGGGCCTCGACTTCTTTCTGTGAAACTGGAACCTCGCGGATCAGGGTATTCTAGAAGAGGTTTGGACAGCACTGCCTCTGCGCAATCTTGTACATGTGAAGGACGTGGTCGCTCGCGAAAGACCATCTTCCTAGACGGTGGAGTGGTGACACATGACATTTTACAGGTCAAAAGAAGAGAACCACTGATACGAGTTGGAGAAGAAGATCTTATCGATGATCTCTCAGAAGTGATATGTACCGAGAAGCATCACCTGTCTCTTCTTGAAAGACATACAAGGGAGGAACGGATGGAAGGTAGAAGCTTTCCGGGAGCCGAAGAAGCGTCTTCTAGAGAAGTTGTATCTTCATTTTTTCTCCAAGAGAAAAGCACACTTCAAAATCGATGGCTCATACGCAGAATGCGATGCATAAGGTACTAAGAGAATTTGTGCCTGATGTTACAATTCTATTTCTAGATGATATTCCTATAAAATGTTTCGCGGTTGAAGACAAGGATGAAGCAATACTTGCGAATGGATGTAGGAGGTTTGTTGCAGATCATATTAGAAATGTAGAACGTATCTTGACTCGTTTGGAGGAGGTACATCTCACCCTGTCAGGAGCTAAGTCCAAGTTTGGTGTGTCTAAGATTTTAGTGGTTGGACATCTGTGTGGTGCTTTTGGAAGACGATCAAATTCGGAGAAGGTTGAAGCCATAGCTAGGATGGTAGATTGTAAGAATATCACGGAGGTTCGACGCTTTCTAGGTGCTTGTGTATTTTATCGTTTATCCATTTCTCATTATGCTCACGTTGCTGAGCCTTTGTATGCATTATTGAGGAAGATTAAGAGGTTCGTATGGACCTCAGTCCATCAAAAAGCTATGAATATGCTGAAGGAGGCTCTACAGTCTCCACCTGTTTTGAGAAGAGTAGACTACGGGTGTGGGAGACCTGTCATTGTCACAGTAGATACTAGTCCAAAGGCGATTGGCTGGGCGATAGGTCAAGATGATGCGGATGGTATGCGGCTTACCTCTAGGTTTGGAGCTAAGATCTTGACAAACAGACAACGAGATTATCCTCAGGTGAAGCGTGAGTTGTGGAGAGCGGTGACAGCGATGAAGACAGACCGTGAGTTTCTGATTGGTGCTCATGTAGTCCTAGAAACGGATTGTCTATCTCTACTAGGCATGATATCCAACTATAACACGCCAGACATAGCGATGTTACGTTGGATTGCTTATATTAAAAGCTTGAATCCAGAGCTGAAGCATATAAAAGGAAAAGAGAATGTGGTCGCAGATAGTTGTCAAGGGCTCGATTTGTAGATGAGGATGTCATGTTTTCAAAAGCTAAGGAAGAAAAGAGAAAGGATTCTCAGTGTCAAGTTAATCGACGGGCTACAAACTTGGAACCGCTGCCGTTCTGAGAGGAGTTCTACACGAGAAGGTTACGTGACATTGGACTCTATCTGAGTTCTTTAACAGACGTGACGGTTTGAGTGATGCAGAGTTTAGAGAGGTAAGGAGGAAGGCATATGATTACTTGTTGCGAGACGGGTATCTTTGGAAACATCCAAAGAGAAGAGATGGGGCACTTCTACGAATTATAGATGATCTGCAGACCAAGCAACGGTTGATGAAAGAGTTTCATGACACCTTGTGGGCCGGACATCGAGGAGCTTGGGCTACCTACACAAAATTGAAAGAGAGATATTGGTGGAGAGGACTTTATCAAGATGTGGTAAACTTTGTCAGTTCATGCTTGCACTGTCAATTTTATTCAAAGGTACGTTACAAGGATGGTCTGGTACCAACCTATCCGTCTAGTATCCATTTTCATTGGATTCTTGATTTGGTAGCGATGCCTCCTGGGTTATGGGATATGAGGTACTTGGTGTTGGCTCGAGAAGACCTCTCCAACTTTGTGGAAGGACGAGCTCTGAGGACGAAGACCATAGAAGGAATATGTAGGTTTGTTCTTGAAGATATTATCTGTAGGTACGGATCTAAAGGAGATTACGTGCAGACAGAGGAGAGTTGCGTGGTACGGAAGCGAAGGAGTTCTTCGTCCAACACGGAGTGAAACTCAAACTCACTACTGCCATGAATCCGGAAGGGATTTGTAAGAGCGAGAGAGGGCATCCGTCGATTGTTCAAGCTCTAGTAAAGGCATGCGATGATAGACATAGACAATGGCCTAGGTTGCTCTCTTTTGCTCTATGGGCTGACAGGTCGACTCATTGCACTACTACTGGATACATGCCCATTGAATTGATGTTAGGTCAGAAGCCGATTATGCCGGCAGAGGAGGATTTTCCTACATGGGTTACTTTACCGTGGGAAGAAGAAATGGATCGTGTACAACTTCTTGCACTTCAAGCAGTTGGAACATAGGGAGGAGGATCTTATAGAGGCACAACAGAAGCTGAAAGAGGCCTGTCTCAAGAACAAGGACAGGTTTGACAAGACCCACAAGCTCCTACCGAAGCTCATACATGCTGGAGACTAGATTTTGGTGTATGACAGTACGTTAGAGAATCAGCACTCTATGGTTCAGAAATTTTCTAGGAGGTGGTTTGGTCCATATGTTGTCTTAGAAGTGCATCAGAATGCTACTTACTCCTTACGGGAGCTCGATGATACACTTCTAAGGCTTCATGTTGCGTATCAAGTTGTTTAGAAGAAGTGGAGAATCTATTGAGCTACACGAATTTTTGGAGTCAGATCAAATAGTGGATGCCGATGCAGATCTGCTATCAGAAGAAGCCGCAGGGGACGTTGAAGAGGACGATGGCAATTTAGAGAACCTTGGAGACTAGTGAAAAGGTTGGCACATACAAGAGGATGTGCAGGTTTGAAGGGGATGAATGTCGTAGTGCGTGACATTCTACGTGATGAAATGGAGCTTCAGAAAACACTCAATCAGCATTTGTTCCGGAAGTTGCACCCTAGCTTACCAAGCTGGGCAGGAGCTAAGCTAGAGCTATGCTTGACAAGCTATCCCCTAGCTTGGGTTGAAATATCACCCTGAACGAGAGCGAAAGTTTCCAGAATGCAGAGCTCGACGAGGAGAGCGACCTCATGCTTCCAGTTTTGACAGAAAGTGTTTTAAGTAATAGTTAGTACAAGTTTTAGATTGAGAAATATGCGAAAGAAAGAAATCCATCGATTCTGGTTCGTGACTTGAACTTAGAATCTGATAGCGTGAGTGTGTAGGTGTTCACAAGTACTATAGTTTTGACTCCTTATTCACTAAAAATGGAGTTGTATAGAGAAGTTAGCGTAGGAAAGGCTAGTAAAGACTTTACAGAAAAACTTCTTCAGGAAAACATATGTACAGAATTTCTAACCTTCTTGAACGGAACCAAAGGCCATCCTAGTGATAGGGCGCCTGCCTAGGAAGAATGTGGTCTCTGGATCAATTCCCCATGGCCTCTGGTTCCATTTTGACATGTTGGCCTCTTGGAAGGGAGTATATGTTGGATATGTAGCCACATCTTGCATATCTAAGGACGGGAGACCGGTATTTCTCTTAATCGTGGGCTTCCTGGCCTAAGCCTCCGCATGCCATCTTGAATATACTATGGGAGATACCTGGTGCGCATATGGGAGGTTGTAAGCCTTGTGGGACAGCCTCATAAGTGTTGAGACTTCGGCCTACATTGGATGGCTTGTAGTATATTCAAGGTGGCATCAAGATGACATCAAGAGCACGTGAAACTTTTGCTAATCAGTTAATTAATCATCGAGTCGGCTTAGCAATAGCCAAGGAAGCTGTGAGACCTTTATCAGTGAAGAAGTCTGCTTTGTAAAGGCGGTTGTGAACTTTTTATAAAAAAAAGGGTGGCTTAGCAAATAAAGTTTTGTATGCATAAGGACAGTAGGGGGGCAGCTTAGCTAGGGACCTGCTTCTGATAAGTGGTTGTGCTTATAAGGACAGCAGGGATGCAGCTTAGCTAGGACCTTAGCTTTTAGGTTAAATAACCTGTGGCAGCTTTGAACAGGGACTTTTTTTTGCACAGAGCGGAAAGAGAAGCCATCGGGACACGTAGGAGAAGCTTGGGAGCACGGGGGATCAAATTTCTGAGAAAACTGAATTGGGAGGTCGTCGCAAGGAGATGGACAAGTGTTTTAAGGCTTGAATTGTGTCTAACAAACAGCTTTTTAGAGAAAATTACTTTCAAGAGGCAGTCTATTGAGCGGAGATCAGTTTGATGGTCTGTGAGAGGCTTTTGATCATCGTTGAATCAAATTTCTGAGAGTTTCAGTTGGGAAGTTGACGCAAGGAGAGGTATGAGAAGTTAGGGGTCTGAATTTCACCTACTAGATCGGTTTTGAGGTGAACTTGACAGACTTTGGCAGAGAATTGATAGACGGGAGAGAGAGAAAGAGAGAGATTTTCTACGGTGGAAGAAATTGATGGTGGAGTCGAAACTCAAATAAAGTTATTTTGAATCCTGAGAGGCCTATCTGTGTACTTGAGTGTTTGGTTGAGTGTTTGTTTTGTAATTGGTGGGCTCTGCAAGAAGCAGGGTTTTGCGATCTCATCAGCAGCAGCAACCTATTATTCCTTTTGGTCGTTTCTCTGATCGATCACAGTTAGGAGGTCCGCCCTCCCCAAGAAAGACTCTCGCCACGACACCGTGCGCAGAAGCAGAAGACTATGATGGTAGAAGAGACATCCTTACCTCTGGAAGATAAGGAAGACGCCCCCGATCAATTCGTGAGGATGAACTTGTCTTCTATGCGGAGAAGGTTGGAAGAGTTCATCGCCTTCTTCAGTTTAGAGATCCAGCCAGCTATGGAATTGGTGGAGAAGCGTGCGATGGCTCAAGAAAAGCCACTACGACCTGGGTTTGGTTTGCGCACCTTGATGCAGTAGGAGGAGGTCTCGAAGAAGGTGGACACCCTGGAAGCCAACCTCCGCACCACGGAGAAGCTCACAGCGAAGTACAAGGCGGAAACTTCTGCTTTTGCCAAGGAGTTCGTGCAGTTGCGGAAGAGCAACTAGGAGTTGCATACACGGCTGCAACAGCGCGAGCATGAGATTCTGCAAAACAGGGAGAAGCTCACTGACCTCGCAGAAGAGAAGACAACTTGGAGAGCACCGCGGGAAGCCGCGGAAGCTCAAGCCGCAGCAGAGAAGAAGCAGCGGGAGGAAGCGGAAGCCCGACCACATGAGATCATGGCGTAGATGGTGGAAGCACTTCGTAAGAAGTTCAACTTCACCGTAGGTAGGAAGCTTCTCACCCTGGCTCGAGAGTGAGATGACGATTCTAAGGAGATGTTAGTGGACTACAAGGAGAGCATGTTCCATTACCTGGATCGATAGATCGAGGACTTGAAGACTCTTTACGGTCTTCTCTCAACTCTCCAGCACGTAGCTACGTCTTCTCATGCAGGAGGACCAGCAGTTGACACCGATCTCGACAAGGAGGAGTTTGACCTCGCTGTCCACTTGGTAGTGACAGCGCTGGAAGCCGAGAAGACGACAGAAGAAGCCCTGGAAGACAAGGTGTCTTCTAGAAAACAGGAAGCAAAGGTGTCTTCCCAGGTGTTTCGAGTGGAAGAGGTGACTTTCTCTGATCACTTTGATGTCACTCAACCCCCCGATGTCGAACAGGTGTCGCAGAAGAGCCAGGAAGCACAAGTGGACTCCGCTTCCCAGAAGCCTCTTCTGTCTTCTGAAGCTATGGTGGAAGCACACATCACGAATGTCGAGGAGGAAGCCACCTCAGCCACACCCGAGGTACCAGCAGGGCTGTCCACTTTATCAGAAGTCGATTTAGGAGATCAGGTAGGAGAGGATTCAATGGAGATCGCACCTGGCGATTAGGAGTAGATAGTAGAGATAAGAAGACAGTTGACTTATCTAATTTTGATAGGAAGTGGAGTCTATTATTTTGAGAAGAGACAACTCTCTTTGTATTTTTAAGTGACGGTCCATGTGACAAGATAGGCAACGGTAGGAGTAGAGAGTTAGTTCCAAACTGAGAAGAGAACCGAATGCATGTGAGGTGATGGTCTTTTGACAGCGCCTCATATTTCATGGCTGTGAGTGTGATTGGAGAGGATCTCCCTCTTACGACTCAAGGCGATAGTATAAGGTTGATGCATAGGAAGGATTTTACACACATTTACCACACACATGGCACATTACATATTGCTAGAGACATACGAGTAGGGTGGAGTTATGCATAAGATAGGTATGCACTTCCGCTCCAGCAGGGATCGAAGGATGTAGACATCAATAGTGGACAATCTAGAACAGAGAACGACATCATCGTGTAGTCCTGCTTCTAAACGAGGAGTAGGAACATGAAGTGATGGAGTGAGCTTCTAGAAGCCAATGTACCTTCTTCTCAGAGAATTGATTTCGGATTTGATTGCAGAAGCTTTGTCTATGTCTTCTGGGCAGTGAGTTTCCTCAAATTCACACCCAATTGTGCATGTGAAGCCTTCTTCTTGAGTGACGGTGATTGTTAGAAGCTATGCTGAGTCGAAGCTTATCTCATCCAGTGGAGCACTTCGGATCCACGTACGGACTGATCTACGGGAGAGTGGTCCCTAAAGTCAGAGTAGTCGGAGCAACGACAGAAGAAGAAAGAAGACTTCTTCTCATAGCAGAAGACGACATCCTCAAGTAGAAGGCTGCATAACCCAAGCGTCACAACTCCAAACTGATGTGGACAAAGATGATCATTAAAAGTATCTCGAAAGCTGAAGAACAATGATACGACTAATAAGTCGTAGGATAATTTCACCGATGGCTATCGGTCGAATCTCATCCTTCGTCATGACCAATAGGCTAGCTGTCTCCAGTACCTGGGCTATAGAATGAGGAATATGTCCTTGAGCTACTGCTGCCGCTACTTGAAAAAGCTCCGTGAAATCACTAGAAGGATCGTCTGTCTGAAAACAACCTCGTAGGTGCTCGTAGATCATCCCAGAAAGATCTCCAAAAGATAGACGTGGAGCCGTACACAAGGCCTAGGTAAACAAGGATCTATCAAGACATAATGGCTCCTCATGCTGGTAGTCCTAAACCTCAAGTGGTGAGAGATCATCCGGTGGAAGATGAAAGAGACGCAATGAGACGATCGTCTCCTCAGTAAGACATGCCACTGACAAAGAATGCAATGCTCTAGCAGCTATACTATTCTGTCCAACCTGACCTAACATCCTACAACGTCCAATGCGAGCGGAAGATGAGACATCACGTGTAGAGACAGTCTCAATCCTATCTCGTATCGCACGTACTGATTCCTTCTATAAGGCCGTCCAATCACCTGCACGAGATCTCTGAAGACGAGCCGTCACCTCCCGATGTCTTCCTTTGTCACCTCGAGTATAACGAAGGCACCAACGAGGAAGTAAAAGAAACAGTAACCACGCCGCCTCGTCCCTGATGTTCCGTGTCAACATGTCGAGGGATAGACGGAATGTCTGTCTCATCTCGTCATGAAGAGCACTAGGTAATCGATGGAACAAACACGGACAAGAAAAACTCGTCTCGAACAATCTCATAATAGTGTCAGAGTGTATTCTCAACCATTCCCACTACTCAAAAAGAACTCCAAGAAGAAAGACTAACGGTGTCATAATGACTGCACGTGTAGACCTCCGCTCTCGGCTAACTTGAGCATCTCATGTGGTCCTATCATAGCTCTTGTGCATCTTTCTCACATGAGATTTTATCTCTTGTGAGATAAATAACTGATTGCACACCGGGCATGGTGTGTCTCGAATCAGTCTCAATCTCATGAGAGAGAGAGTACCTATAGTTAAAATAAATAACTGATTGCACACCGGGCATGGTGTGTCTCGAATCAGTCTCAATCTCATGAGAGAGAGTACCTATAGTTAAAATAAATAACTGATTGCACAACGGGCATGGTGTGTCTCGAATCAGTCTCAATCTCATGAGAGAGAGTACCTATAGTTAAAAAGAACGATATCCAACCAAACGATACTCGTAATAAAATTATCTCAAAAATAAAAACTCACTAAAAAAACCCTGATATGTAAAATAAAACACATTAAAAGAACAAAAACCTCTCAAAAATCTTAAACAACAGACTGTGAAATCTTAAAACTCCAAAACAACCTAATAACATTTACTACTCACACATTTTTTCACAAAATGTGCTAATTCTAAAAAACAAAATAAAACAAAATAAAAAAGAATATCTAAAAAGATAATCCACCCCATCCACCTCACTCCACCGTATCCTAACGCAATTCCTGCCCACCCTCTCCTCTCCCTCCTTCACTCCGCTCTCTCTCTCTCCCGCACTCCGCGCCTGCGTGCTCCCTCCCCTTGCAGATAAGTTGTAGAGTTCGTTCTCAATACACCTCCTACGGTAGTAGTCAGAGCACAGAATATACCCCACTTCATGGATAAAAGTCCATCTATTCTTTACGCTAAAGGAGAAAAGCTCCTCCCAAAATTAATAACAATTTGCAAGTTCTTATGAACATGGAGCTGTCACTGTCTGTCAGCATATTAGAGGATTTCTGGTTCTAATACAACAAAAAGTGCTTGTCAACATGCATGAAGTTCTTATACTCTTTACTAAAAGCTCACACTCTTTATAGCCCTTTAGAGGAGCTGAAAGCCGAAAGCCGAAAGGTCGTAAAGCAAGCTCATCCTAAAGGCGGCAGTGCGAAGGCACTACTACTTTAAACTAAAGCACGAAATGTTTTCACTCATAGCTTGACGTCATTCATCCGCTGCCTGGGTAGCACACTGAGGTTGATAGAACTCGGGTCGGGTCACCTCACTGAACCGAGCTGAGCGGAGCGCCTTTTGGGGCAGGTCTTAGGTGTTGCCGACATTGTTCTTGTACGATGCGGCACTCTACGGTTGTTTTTGACGTGTCCTCATCCATTGGCGCCCTTCTACCATCATTGCCTTGTCTTGTTCGATGGTCATTCTTCCGATTATCTTACCAACTGATACTGCGCGGCTCCAGCGACCTAAAAGGTTGCTTGCTGGCCGCAATCCCTAGGTCACCAAAACATGCCATTTTTAGCAATGTCTCCCCCGAGCTTTCTGTGGCAAGGAACATTTAGCATATTTTTCCCTCGATCAACAAAGACAAGCTGGTCGACCCCCGAAATTTTTGGCCTAGCACTTTTGGCATATAGGCATAACCAAAACTTCCATGACTAAGGGTCCATCCGCACCACCCTTTAGTGGGTGTCGATCAGCGCGAACTTTACGTTCCACGTCGGCTTGGTAAACGTAATGCTGCCCATACTATGCATCTCATGATAATATGTTAGATTCGGATTCAAATTTAGGTCCAGAATGCACATTAAAAAGAACGGACTGAAGCTAAAGTAAGTAACATTTCGAACATTACGGAAGAATAACGAGCGAGAGCGCGCATTTCATGAGCGGGAGAGACAACTATGAGTTCGAACGGAAGCAGCAGGAAAAGCGTATTGGCCAGTACAAGTCCAAAGGCGGACGATACTCCAGGGCAGATTTCTGCACTTGCCTTGTCCACCACATTTCTGTCATCACATCGTGTCCGCTGCCTCATGTCTCTGCTCTTTCGTTGTTGGAGTACCAGTCCAGACTCCTGATAGTTGGTGTCACTGCTCTTGAATTTGGGAATTGTGGCAATTAGTGAACAATTTACGAACGATCTTTGCTGCCACTTTTTGGAGACTACAATTACCGCGAGACGAAGAGTCTATTGTTACGTTTGTGACATTGGCAGTACTGTCGCTTGAGAATTTGATACTTCTGACATATTTCAGAGACGGGAATCTCATTTTTTTGTTCGTGATCTTCGAAGTGCTACCGCTTGAGAATTTGATACTTGAGATATATTTCACTTCGTGAGTCCTTGTGGTAGTACAGCAGTCCCTCGTCATTTCGCAACCTGGAATTGTTTACTATATAGTGTTCTGTGTGAAGAGTGACCGTGAAGCTCGTGGAGGATAGATCAAAGCTTTATGTTTTGCTTATTTGTACTCACCATTCGTTTCGTACGTTTTTATCGATGCAGTACTGACTGGAATTGATCTTTTTGTCTTGGACATCTTTGTTGACAACCAAAGGTCAACCTCTGGGGCCGTTTCTTTGACAAGAAGAGTAACATCAAGTTTGAGAAACTTAAGGAGGGACTCACGCAACGCTATATCAAAGGATCAATGTACTTCAAAATTTGAAAGCATGTGCTCGTTATGATTTTGACCATGCAAACCAAGTAACTATAAACTGTGAAGAGTAATGAAAAAACTTTAATAAGAACTAGTACTTTCTCTTGAACTGAACTCGTGTCTAAATTTGGTTATGACCTTTTTTTCCATCTGTATCTGAACCTCTTGTTCATAACGGCAAGGAAGTCTGGATATCTTCATGCTTGGCGTTATTTGATATTAAGGACTTTGTGCATACCTACTCATTCCGTAATGTGGTTTTCAGTGTGGAATCTAACAGTTATCAGCTATCGTGCTTGCTGTGAGTCATTGATAAATATCAGTCTTTCGATCTTACAACATACAAAGGAAGTAGCTCGAGAAGATCAACGCTCTCAGTCGTATCACAACAAGAACTATTCATTTTTCTGGTATATCTTCATTTTACTGAATATCTCGTTGAATATCTTGTCCTTTTTTTTCAGTGTCTGGTATGTTACGTACTTGAATTACGTCGCTCTATTATTGTGCATTTCTTTCGACATCGATATCTTGGGAAATGGACAGCCAATCAACCACTTTTGAGTTTCTCTCTCCGGATTCACAACGAGAATCCGGAGAGAGAGAATTCCATGGGTGGGGATGAGGGCGAACCTATTTTATCTAGCCAACGTGCGAATATCAGTTTAATCAGTTCACGTACCTATCTTTCTCGTACCTAAGATGCCGTTGCCTGATGATACTCTCTTGCAACATTCTTTCGAGTTCAGTCCCATGACTCGAGTTGAATCAATGTACAAGAGGAGGCACCTCCAACAAGGAAGAAAAGATCAATGTCAGTCTCTAGTAGAGGCACAGCTCCATTACCTCCAGTTTCCCGATCGAATTTTCTTGACAGTGAAAACGTACTTAATAATGCCCAAGGTAATGTGTCTACACGCTGACGGTGCTCTTGGGAACTGTGGATGGTAACTGTTTTGCTTGAGTGTAAAAGGATAGAGTCGGAAGAAGCAGAAGGTTTGCACGGTAGACAGAATTTTATCACAGCTGATGCTAGATGGCGAAAGTTTTGGGGAATGATGGTTGAGCGCGGGGTCTCAGCTGATCAAAGACAGCTGAGAACTAAATGAGAATTAGTGCTGCAATCCTACAAAAAATTTAAGGATTGAGAAGCCCGATCGGATAACCCTTCCTATGAATCTCTGTCTCGAGCTGAGCGAAAGCTTAACAAGCTTGTTCATGATTTTCCAAGTAATGGATAGATCTTCTCGAGGCGTTTGTTGGTCAGCGCCTTTCTATGCAACCCCCTTGTGTATCTGAAAGTTCCCTTCCACCAAACAGCAACTTGGGAACTCAAGAACCACCAGCAAGGGAGCAAGTGAATGTAGAGGAGAGACCAGTTAACATTACTAGTCCCAATGCAAACGAGTTTTAGTCAGATCTAATGGCGGCGTGAAGAGAAAAAAAAGACATGTCTCGTAGTGCAACTGCTGTAGTGGACTCCATGCGTGAGAAACATCTTCCATGATAGAGGTAGAAAAAATCAGAAATGAGCGATTGGATAAGCAGTTCACAGAAGCAAGTGAAAGTCAAAAAGAACTAGCGGGAACCATCACTCTAATGGCAGGGGCCTTCAATAACATAGCGATGCGAATCCCTACGGTAACCTAAGCTCTGAAGAGTATACGATAGGACGTAATGATTTTTGACGTTCAACATCGAAACTTCTGTGATGAGTGGACAAGTGATATGGTTCA
Source organism: Asterella californica (assembly GCA_036924285.1). Classification (NCBI taxonomy): domain Eukaryota; kingdom Viridiplantae; phylum Streptophyta; class Marchantiopsida; order Marchantiales; family Aytoniaceae; genus Asterella; species Asterella californica. The sequence goes on along the minus strand of JAYKYS010000010.1, from coordinate 17,586,219 downwards.
TTTTGTTGTCTTGTTATGATGTGCAGTTCCCCAATTGCTTCAATGTGTAATGGCAGCTTCAGTGATATGTTTATATCTTGTCACTGAGGCTACAAGCCTCATGGACCCTGACTGTGAAGATGACAGAGCTTGTTCGAGTTGAGTTGAAGATGTAACAGCACGAGCTTTCGTCATTTCTCAATATTTGTTGACTACAACACTTGATATAGACTATTTGTCGGTGTAGTGGATTGGTTTTTACCTGAAAACTCAATTTTGATGCTATGCATTATTGCTCTAAAAACGTTCATAGGGGATCTTTATGTTCATTGTACCAAGTGGTAGAGCTTGTTGTTAATTTCTCATGGGCATTTTATTTATCTCATTTTGACGTTTAATGACAGAGCTATGAGGTTCAAAAGATCCTCATAGCTTTGCCATGAGGATCTTTTGAAAAGTCCTAGCTTATTGATGTTGACTGGATATTTGTGGTTCTTGGTGCTATACTAAGGACGCAAGGGGCCTACTTGGCATAATATGTGAAAACCTCACGTAGCATGAACTGATGTAAAAAAACAGCTTAAAGGACTAGCTTGTGTCTGCGATCTATCGACGGATGTTTGAGAAGATTGGGAGATCTAATGCATGTGCACAAAGTATCGTTGGGTTCAGATCTGTGCAGGCTACACGTTAGTTAAGACGGTTCGTGAAGAGGTGGATCATGATGTGTGTTCTGGGGAAGAATTGAAACATAAGAAAATAAAATTAGAATACTTCAGTGACTTACGAAAGAGATTTAGACCATTTCATATGAGGATTTGAGAGATGTGAGAGAAATTGACTCGCAAGGAGACGCTTACGTCAAATTTTTATTCCCTTACGACTTTAGGTTGGGTTGTTCTTCGCGATCGGTGAGCCAAGCTCTTTGTTCTTGGTGCTTATGCGACCAAGAGGTCCTTATTTAGGCATAAGAGAATACCGTACATAGATCGGATTGTTGTGTTGTGCATGATGAGTGAAATTAAGCCACAAGAGAACGATTTATGTATTTTTTACTTCTTGTGACCAAATTTTTCATCGTTCTTCTTGAAGACTCCAAACTGTTTGTTTAGGGTGTTGTTGGGATCAAGGTAACCAGATTTAGCTACTAAAGAAAATGGATCTTAGATCAGACGGTCTATTTTGGGAGTGAACGTGATTGTAAGCCGCTAGGAGGAGGTTTTGAGGTTTGATCGTCTGTGGTAAAATGTCAGAGATACTTCGACTATCAGGAGTTGGATTTGAAAGTTCAATAGAGTTAGAAAGGAGTCAATAGAGTTAGAAAGGAAGACCTTATCAACATCTGAAGACCGTTTGGATGAAAAGAGAAAATTCCCAAGTAAGTCTTCTTCATAACCTTCACTACGGTTTTTGTCTTTTTGGACTTGTTAGAGTTCAGTTTGTTATGTGTGGCTTGTGATAGCTAGTTTTAGCTAAGGCTTGTACATGGATGTTGTTTAGATCAAGGTTTGAATCCTGTGATACTAGTACAAAACTTTTTGTTAGCAAAAAAGGTTTCTTTTGCTTTGAGTTACGCTTCGGTAGTTTTGGGTCTAGGTTGAAATTCAGAGATTTGTTTTATGAGGTTGGGTGTAGATTACATACCACTCATGTCTGTTTTTCAATTTTGTGTTCATAGAGAAAAAGAAACGAAAGTGTATATAAAGTGAGGGTTGGTATATCTTACGAAGTTTATTCTGGTGATTGTTTCTCTTTCTTTTCTTTGTTCAGCACACGCTATCTCCACAACCAAGAACCTCGCATCTTTTTATAACATTCACGTAAAATTTGATATGCTATGATGATGAACTCGACGTGAAAGTCCATGGAGATTTCTTCTATGTTGGAACTTTGGAGAGAAGATTGGCAGTCATGAGTGGGGACGAGAATGATGATGGAGATGGAGCTAGTGGTTTGGGTGGATTACCAAACCACCCAAACTACTATGATGGATCTGATGACTGCATCAATGTTTCAAGCATTCATATTGTTCTTACGACAACAACAATCTGATGAATGAAAAAAAACTCTTTGACGACAAAGGCATTTCAAGCAATGTCGATAAGATTGAAAAATTTGATGAGAGAGATGTCTCAAGGTATCTGAGGCATTATGTGAAAGAGATAGAGTTGAACCAGATATCAAAAGATGAGATGATTGAGACGTTTGAGTTGACAGCAGCTCTAGAGATTAGAGATCATGTTAAAATGCTAACGAAGCATTTTGGCAAGGATTGAGAGACGTTTGCTCGTGCGTTGATGGACTAGTACTTCTTGGAGGACTCTAATCGAGTCACCAAGAAGTCATTCTTGCTCATGTTGTTCTAGTTGTCCAAACACATGTAGTATATCCGAAGGAGGATGATTTACGTCTTGAAGAGATCATGCGTGGAGTGCGAGACCTACATATCAAGCTCACAAGACTGGAGAAGCAGGGTCTACAAACGAGGTAAAACGCGTTGAGAAGCAAGATTGGATCCAACGATATATCTGGTACGATGGTACCGACCATCAATGCAAAGACTACAAGGAGTTCACTGATATATTACAACAAGAGATGATCTTCTGGAAAGATAAGAAAGTAGCACTAAGAAATACGGGTATGCTTCTTCAGACAAACTCCGATATTGAGTCATGAAGAAGTTGATTGTGGATCACTTATCGGCACGAGTAGTTGTAATAGTGGAGGCTGAACCTATGATACAAGGGTTGAGGATTGAGATGAGAGAAGTTTTGACGAGCATGTTGAGTCAAGTGGGTTGTGGTCATCCGTCATCTCCATGAAACAGAAAAAAAAGAGACACATGAGACACTGTTGAGGACAACTACTATAATCCAGAAGGATATCGAATGAGAAGATCCGATAGAAGCTCTATCGATATATGCTTACATTGCCAAGAACCAACACGAAGTATTGTTGGAAAAGAAGAGAAGGCGAGATTCAAAGGATGTAAGAGAAGGAACTGTAGAAAGATCGATACTTCTAAAGAGACACTCCAAGAAAAGAGAAAAAGTAGACAAGAAGAAAATAAGAATGTATAGATAGTGGAGGTGAGTACAAGAGAAACTCTAATGATGGGTTAGCCCTCTAACTAACTATACGTAACAACTCTAACTACTCCGACTGATATTAGCCGTCGATTTACTAGAGCTTGAGACTATATCAACACTCTCCTTAAAGCTCGACTCTATATCTTGTACTCTTGGACAATCTCTAAAAGCATACAACTTATCTCTAGGCAATGCCTTAGTAAAAATATCGGCAACCTGATCTCTTGTGCTCACATAATTGAGCTCAATCTCTCTTGCAAAGACCTTCTCTCTAATGAAATGACAGTGCACCTCAATGTGCTTCTTCCTAGCATGAAAAATATGATTACTAGCTAACTTCATGTTGTTAATGTTTTCAGTATATACAACAAGAGAATCTGTACACTCCATACCAATATCAGATAGCAGACATCGGAGCCAAATCAATTCGCATGTTGTCTTCGTTGCTCTTCGGTATTTTGTTTTTGTGGATGACAAAGCAACCATAGGTTACTTCTTAGAAGTCCAGCTTCTAGCAACGCTTCCAAGTCCAAAACTAACGTGGATTTCATGTCGGCACTCCCTGTCCAATCAGCATCAGTGTAGACATGTAACAACAATGGTCCACCGTATCGATAGTGAAGTTCATATTGCATCTAGAACTTCACTAGCGGAGGATCTGCTTGATAGCCTCCAAATGGTGGTTGCATAAGTTGAATGATCAGACCGACAATATAACTCAAGTCTGGTCTGGTGATAGTCAAGTAGATAAGACTCCCAACCATCTATTTGTACATGTGGAGACCATCAAGTAACTCACCATCCTATGCTCCTAGCTTTACTCTTTGCTTTAATGACATAACAATGAGACCAAACATACCAAACATACCAAAACAAACATACCAAATACCAAACATACCAAATCAAACATACCAAATCTCTTAAGCATATTGAGAGCATATTGCCGTTGTACAAGCCAAATCAGTGCACTAGTCACCTCCTCTTGCAACTGATCTGACGTAGACATCAAGGTCTGAGACAGAATATCCAAAGGATGTGGAAGATCCACATATCTCAATGAGTCAAACATACGTTGTAATAGCACTCGCTCGTCTTGTGTATAAACAGGACTAGTGCCACTACTCTGTGTTACGTGGACTCTAGCTGTTAACAACAACTCTATGTGAAACTGATTTTGATCTAGAATCAATGATTTCTCCAGGTCCTCCACTCAACGTATTACTCTAAGGTACTACAGTGGACTGACTCATTGATTCTACAATAGGTACAAGGATGACTACGATAGATGCAGGAACAAACCAAGACTATAGCTCATCAAAGACAACATCTCTATTGATATAGAATTGCTTCGACGAAGGATTGTAACATCTATATTTTTGGTATAAGAAGCATATCCAATGAAGATACATCTAGTTTCTTACGTTTCTTACGTTTCTTATCAAGTATGTGCATATAACAGATACATAAGAAAACTTTAAAGAAAGAATAATCATGCTTATTGTCAATGAAGACCTCCATCGGTGTCTGGCTGTGGACTGCCGTTGTAGACGTCTGATTCATGAAATACACCGCACATGAAACAACTTATGCCCAGTAAGGTCTAAGCATGATCTTCTCGTTCAACATAGCACGTACAACTTCTGCTATGTGTCGGTTCTTGTGCTCCGCAACCCCGTTCGGTTGTGGATTGTAACTATAGATCTTTTGACGTTGGATGCCATGCTCATGCAGATATGCATCAAACTCTTCAAAAAAGAACTCGTCTCATCCATCAGATCTCAGACATAAGATAGATTCTCTAGAATATTTCTTCATCGACTTGTGAAAAGTTTGAAATGCTGACAATACTTCGACAGAGGACTTGTTTCTCAACAAATAGATCTAAGTATTACGCGAATGATCATCAATGAATGACACGAAGTACTAGAAAACTGTCATAATTGATCAAAAAGCAGTCCATACATTAGTGCGAACAAGCTCCAAGGTTCGATGTGCTACAAGATCCCTTAAAGGAGTGTCTAGCTTGCTTGCCGAACTGACATGCTGCATAGATACCAATGGATTCCGATGGTACTCGTTGGTGGCGTTCCAGAAAACATCAACACATCTAGCGTGTGACATCTTTGGAAGTTATGGCCAAGACAAAGCGTCGACAATTGATTGCACTTGCGGCGAAGGTTGATGACAAGGATTTTACTAGCACTGAGGAGAGGATTACGTCATGCCAAGAGGCAGGTCCATCAGAGATTGACCTACGACCATGTCAAAACACGGAAGGCTTTTCAGCCTCTAGAAGTTCATGTGTCCAATTCGTTTGTACCAGATGTCAATATCAGACACGATTGGACCACTATGTCCGTACATGACAGTCTGTGACTTAGACGTAGAAGCACTTAGTTTAAACAACCTACCACTCTTGCTACCTCGAGCTATGATAATGCTCTTAGAATATTCAATAAAGCATCCATCTTTATTGAAGCACACCTGCAGATCATGCTCTATCAACTGTTCTACATATAACAAGTTTCTAGTCAATGTGGGTACATGTAAGACATTCTCTATATCAGTAAATGTTGAAGCAAGAATGTCTAGTGGAATGTTATCTTTGTGTTGGATATGGTGTTTGGTGTCATTGCTTATCATCATAAACTAAGGAGTCTTCACTGGCTTGAGTGAACTAAACCACTCACGATGAGATGTCATGTGACTAGTGATGCTAGAGTCGATCACCCAGTCAGTCTGTGGCTCGAAAGCCGCATAACTCTGATGTGTTGTAATCAGCAACTACTCCGAATAGACTTGCTTAGTTGCTGCATAGCCTTGCTAATTGTAGCCTTGTTGGTTGTTGTCGTACTACTTTTGGTTGTTCTGTCGCTTGTAGTATTGATAGGTATTGTGGTCTTGCTTCTTGCGGTAGTTGTAAGAATCAGACGCACGTCTCTGATTGTTGGAGGAACCAGCTTGTTGCTAGTTGTGTTGGTTCTGGTTCTGTTGCTGCGACTGTTGTTGTTGTTGTTGTTTGTGATCTCGTCCATGTCGAACATCTTTTCCATGATCCTTAACTCAAGATCCTCTAGAACATACAAAATAGACAGATTATTGCTGACTCGTCGAAGTAGAACTCCTTAGTATGTGCACCTCCTCTCCTAACATCATAAGGACTAGTTCATCAAACCGCGGAAGGAGTTCTCTGATCGAAATTGAAGTGATTAACTGTTTGTACTCAACAAGCAGTCCCTGCAATATGGTCCCGATCAAAACAATGAGATCAATCTCGACTTTGATACAAGACAACTTATCTACGAGTTTTTTGATGTGGTTCACATAGTCGTTTATGCACATCGACCCCTTCTTCACAGTGTTGAACTACTGCAACCACGGCAACTTCTACGTCTCTATTTCTGATTGAAACAGAAGCGCGAATGCATCTCAAGCTTTCTTTGAGATATCACAGTCCTAGATGTGACCGATCATCGATGCTGATACTGTTAACGTGAAGTAGTAAATCATCTGGTACGGTCGTTTCTTCCACTCTTTGAATTCACGTCAAAAATAGATACATCAAGCGGTTTCTCCTTCTCAGTGATAAGATCCCTTAGATCTTGTTCCTGCAGGAAGTCATCATTCAGAACTTCCACACTTGGTAGTTGTTCTTGTCGATTTTCTCTCCCGTGATCAAAGACACGGACTCCATCATTGTCGCGCCCCTCATTCTCAAGATCAGGCGCAGACGCGAACAACAGAACCCTAGCGGACTTGCGCTAGGTTGTGAACGCTGCGAGTAGGACTTAACGGCTTGGCCGGGAAGTCAGGATCAGAAGAACCCTAAGTGGTTCTCTGAACCAAGGTTAGAACCTTGGGTTAGGACATAAGGGCCTACCCAAGAGGGCCCTAGACGAACGCTGACCTAAGGGAGCGAGTCTAAGAACGGGCTGAAACATGAGTCTCAGACATAGGTCTGAGACGTGGGTCCGAGACGTGGGTCCGAGACGCAGTCGAACCACAGGGTTCGACCCTGGGTCTGGACCATAGGTTTTCGGAAAAACTGCTAAGTGTTGGAGCTCCATGGACGTTTTAGGTCGTGGACGGAGCTCCACGTAAGATCTCGAGGCGAGTGAGGTATCATTGGAAAGATCTCGTCGAGAGCTTTCCAGTGATATATAACACTCCTCGATCTGACCTCCGAGCTGGAAGTTATGGCCGAACCACAATCGGGTTGTGGTATAATTTTCAGGGACCAAAGAGGAGGGCGGGGCCGCCGATCCCCAGAAGTATATATGAGGGGGGCTCGATGCCTGGGTGGGCCAGGACGAGTCACCCGACCCCAGGGTTCGGCGGGCGGACTCTGGGGGCATGAGGTGATGGCTGGGCCAGTTCCAAGGCACGTTCCGATCTAGACTTGGACGGCTAGACTTAGGAACGATGTAAGGGCTGGGGCAAGACTAGGGAACGAGTCGGCGGGTTAGACCGCCGTTCGGGAGCCTGGACCCAGACGGACATCACGGGCGGTTGGGCCGCTAGGTGTGCTGGAGACACCGTTTAGGACCCTGGACTTTATGGGAAGTCCGCCCCAAGTCATATTGTGACTTGCTCATGTTTGGGACCGACTTAGGCGGATCTAAGTCGGGACTTAGGATTGCTGAGCTTGATGATTAGGGAGACGGTCCGGCTTCGGTCCGGACCAAACAGAACTAAGGTAAGTGATGCATGGACGCTAACTTGTGATTGTGTTTGCAGGTTAGCGGTTTGAATTTCGGGACCTACTGAGCAAGAGCTTCCGCTGGCGCAACAAGGCGGTAGGTGCGCGAAAAGTGGTATCAGAGCCGACGCTTCGGTGAGCGAGAACTTGAGGTAGCGGCTGAAGGCTGGACGCTTGAGGAGGGACGCAAGACACGAAGCGGATCAGCGTTTCTAGGTGAATACTTGGAGCGATGGCCGAAGAAGGACAGAGTTCCAGGAGGAAGACCAAGAGACGGGGAGCGGCGACTGACACCGGGACCAGATCGACTCGAGCTAGCCCCGAGGCACAGTCAGGGGACGATAACCGACAACCTTCGCCCCAACGTCAAGGAAGCCCAGTTCCAGCTGTGGCACCGCTGCAGCAAGATGGAGTCTTGCCAACGGTGCCCAACGATGCAGGCGCGGGAAGTCAAGGAGCCTTGTATGCGGAACTCATCAAAATGATGAAGACCATGCAGGAAGGGATGGCCTCGAGGGATAAACGTATCGCTGAGCTTGAGGCAGGCCAAGGAAGTTCCTCGTCTACCAGGAAGCTTTGTAAGACGAATTTGCCGACTCCGTTTACAGGTATAGGACGGGCTCGTAAGGTTAAGGATTTCTTAACCGAGTTAGACCTATACTTTGAAGCGCATCAGGCTCAGGAGTCAGACAAAGTGAGAGCGGCGGTTACGTTCTTGAAGGACCATGCGCTTCTCTGGTGGACCGCATACAGGGATGAGCATGCCTTGACCGTCTCGGCGCTTGGTTGGAAGGAGTTCAAGGAGTTGCTCGCAGGACGATTCACTCCGGAGTATCAGAGGATTCGGGACGGTGTTGAGTTAGTTCGGCTGAAGCAGACAGGGACCTTAAGTGCTTATGTGCGCGAGTTCAGTGCCAAACTGGATTCGTTCTCCAAGTGGACTGAGGAGACCAAAATATGTATATTCATTGGGGGACTCAAGTCCAGCTCGGAGAAGGCTCTCTTTCGGATGCCGGAGCTACCTACGACAAGTGCCGAACTTTTGAAGCTAGCGGAGCGAATTGGGGACGATGACGTCCAGCAACAAAAACCTTTTGAACCTCGCAGCACGGACAAGTTCCAGAAGAAGAACAAGGGCTTCAAGCGACAATGGGATGGGGGTGAGAAGGATCGGAAGGATACTTCTGCCCCGGCAGCAAAGCGGCAGCAAACAGGAGTAAAACCTAAGGGGCAAACACCTCAGAAAGGCAATGGCGCTAAGTTTACTTGCTACAACTGTGGCGAGGCGGGCCACATTGCTAAGGGGTGTACGAAACCTAAGGTTAGTAACTGTAGCATGAATGCATTTGTTGCAAAGGACTTGTTGGAGGGCCAGATGACTGTGACCTTGAGAACCACGAAGAAGACGCCGGGACTGATGTATCTGCAAGCCAAGATTGCTAATCGTGATGTTACTTTTCTTGTGGACACAGGAGCGACTCACTCCTTCATAAGTCCAAAGTTGGTGAAGAAGTTGGGCTTGTCTTCCTCCAAGGCAGACAAGCCTATTCAGGTACGCTTTGCCAAGGGCAAGACGTGCCAAACTTCTGAAGTGGCCTTGGACGTACGATTTGCGTGTGGGAAGTTGGAGTTCACAGAGAACTTCACGGTGTGCGAGATGGATGATATCCATGCGGTTTTGGGGAACACTTTCTTGGACAGGTTTGAAGTGGAACTTAGGCGGAAACCTTTAAGGTTAAACGTTAGAGTTAAAGGGCGGAAGCTGGGAGTGAGGCTGATCCGAAAGGTGCGAAAGATTGATGACTTTGCGGTGAATTTGATCAAAGGCAAACAGATGGACTTCAACGACGGAGTCATGTGTTTGATGCGGGTTGCAGATTTGATGGCGGGTGACGGACAAGAGGAAACATCAGGAGACGCGACTAAACTTCCGGAGGTGCTTCGCGAAGTGATTAAGGAGTTTGAGGATGTCTTGACGGACGAGTTACCTGCTGAGTTACCTCCAAGGCGGGTGGTGGATCACAAGATCGAGGTCTTGCCAGGATCAGAACCACCTTCCAAAGCCCCTTATCGACTCAATCAGGTGGAACTCCTTGAGTTGAAAAGACAACTCAGCGAGCTATTAGCGCGGGGATATATTCGAACCAGCAAGTCACCTTATGGAGCCCCAGTTCTTTTTGCAAAGAAGAAGGATGGGAAATTACGACTCTGCGTAGATTATCGTGCACTCAATAAGGTGACGGTGAAGAATAATTATCCTTTGCCAAGGATAGACGACCTCTTTGATAGGCTAGCGGGCGCAAAGTACTTCAGCAGGATAGACTTGAAGTCAGGATATTACCAAATCCGGATAGCTGACCCAGATGTTGAGAAGACCGCTTGTCGAACCAGATACGGATCGTTTGAATTCGTGGTGATGCCATTTGGACTCTGCAACGCCCCTTCGACGTTCACTACATTGATGAACACAATTTTTCGCGAGGAGATGGATGAGTTTGTCATCGTTTACATCGACGACATCTTGATCTACTCCAAAACCTTGGAGTCGCACGCGGAGCAGCTAAGGGTGGTGTTGACGAAGCTGCGGGAGCATAAGCTGTTTGCCAACATTGACAAGAGTGAGTTTGGTTTGGAGCGCATTAACTTCTTGGGACATGTAATTAGTGCAGAAGGAGTCAGCCCGGATATGCAGAAGGTGGATGCGATTGTAACTTGGGAGCCTCCGACTACAGTGAAGGGGATGCGGCGATTCTTAGGATTGGCGCAGTTCTACCGCAAGTATGTGAAGGGGTTTTCAAAGATCGCGAAGCCGCTGACGGACTGGACGGGCAAAGACGCACAGGTAAGTTGGACCAAGGAGGTGGATGATGCGTTTCAGACGATCAAAGCTATTTTGTCAAAGGCGCCAGTTTTGAAGCTGCCGGAGTTCGACAAACCATTCGAGGTGCACACGGACGCGAGCGACTATGCGATTGGCGGAGTGTTGGTGCAGGAGGGGAAACCTGTAGCGTACGAAAGCAAGAAGTTATCTGGGACAGAGAGTCGATGGCCGACTCACGAGAAGGAACTGTTTGCGGTTGTCCATTGCTTGAGGAAATGGCGGCATTACTTGGGACTTCACAAGACCCAAATGTATACTGATAACATCTCGCTCAAGTACTTCGAGACACAAGATCGGGTGACGCCCAAGCAACTACGGTGGCATGATACCTTGGCGCTCATGAATGTGGAATTGATCCACAAAGCGAGAAAGGACAATGTGGTTCCTGACGCCTTGAGTCGCAAGGAGGAATATCTTCCATCGTCAACACAGATTTTGCGAGCTATGTATCCTAAGGAGTCAGATTTGGAGAGGCGAATACGTGAAGGTTACATGGGCAACGATCAAGCGAAGGAGTATCTGGAACAGCTCAAGCGAGGGGTGCAGTTGCAGAACATGCAGCTAAGACATGGTTTACTCATGTTCAAGCAAAGTCGGGTTTATGTGGGACAAGGAAAACTTAGGACCAAGTTGTTAAAAGAATCTCATGATGTGCCCTTATCAGGCCATAAAGGAGAAAAGTCCACTTTAGCAGTAATCGCTAAAAAGTTTTATTGGCCCCACATGAAAGACGATGTTTCCCACTTTGTGAAAACATGCGTAACCTGTCAAGCGAATCGTGTTTCTTATGAGAAGAAACAAGGATTGCTTCATCCTTTGCCGATTCCAGCCAGACCTTGGGAAAGCATCAGCATGGACTTCATTACCTCTCTGCCTGACTCGAATGGATACAACGCAATTTTTGTGATAGTTGATCGGTTTAGCAAACTAGCGAAGTTTGCTCCGACCTTGGACACTACAACAGCGTTCACGACTTCTCGGTTGTTCCTAGATACTTGGTGGCGTTCACATGGATTACCTCGGAGTATTATTTCAGATAGAGACTCTAAGTTCACAAGTGCCTTTTGGAAACACTTGTTCCAAAAATTGGGGACTAAATTAAAATTTAGTACCGCCTTTCATCCAGAAACAGATGGGCAAACGGAACGAGTTAACTCGGTTCTGAATCAATACTTGAGGAATTATGTGAGCGCGGACCAAAGTGATTGGGCGGAGTGGCTCAGTCTTGCGGAGTATTGCTACAATTCCACGAAGCATTCGGCAACCGGCGAATCGCCTTTCTTGCTGGCTTACGGACGTGAGCCAGAAGGGCCTCTTGACTTGACCCTTGCAGGGAGCTCTACATCGGCACGACCAAGAACACGGCAAACATCAGCTGAAGAGTTGGTGGCGGCAATGCAGCGGCGCGAGGAACAAGTAAAGAAGAACCTCGAGAAGGCGCAGCAAAGATACACAAAGCAGGTAAACAAGCATCGGCGGCAAGTGAAGTTTCAAGTGGGCGAACAAGTATGGTTAAGTGCGAAAAACTTCACACTTCCAAAGGAAATATCGGCGAAATTTTCATCGAAGTTTGCAGGACCTTTTGTTGTTGTCAAGAATCCGCATGAAGATGTCTATACCTTAGACCTTCCTCGCGAGTGGCAGTTGCATCCGACTTTCCATGTTTCTTTATTAAAGAAATACTTCAAGGATGATTTGCAGCCGGAGCGCAAACAAGTACTCAGGCCTCAACCTGATGTCGTGCAAGACGAAGCAGAATATGAGGTGGAGTCCATTTTGCGATCTCGGCGCAAATCAAACCGGATGGAGTACTTGGTCAAATGGCGTGGTTACCATTTGAAGGAAGCAACTTGGGTGCCAGAGGACGATCTCGCACATGCGAGCGAAGCATTGGACCTCTTCAAGCGGAGACAAGGACAACAAGGGCGTTAGCACGATGAGGACATCTCCTTCCAGCGAGGGGTGAAGAAACGGCGAACCATACGAGTAGCAACTTGAGGCGATTTGGGCCGATGGACTTTGTAGCTTTGACTTGTGTTTGGAAATAAAGATCTTGTTTCTTGAAAATTTGTCTAAGTGTATTGGGAGTGCATGGCTATGACTAGTTCTGATCAGATGCCTAGGATGTTGTCAAGAGGAGGAACGAAGCACACTCAAAGGAAGCAAGCTGGTTTGGATAAGCATCTAAATCAAGACTAAGTCTTGATGTCAAGACTTAGGTTTGTCGTAGCGTTGGCAAAGCAAGTATGAACTTTCATACTTGTCTTGGGGCTTGGGGTGATCTTGCTTTGTGGTTTTCTACAAAGTAAACTTAGTCACGCGTCTAAGTCAAATCAGGTTGCGACCGGAAAGTGAGTTTCGGGGGACCTCCTAAGTAGGTGTGAATACTTATAGTTTGCAAGTTAGAGTCTTAAGTAGAATGTTTAGAAGTTGCCAACTAGTTTTGTTTAGGGTAAGCCAAAAAGGTAAGGCTTTTCCCGAGACTAGTTGGAATTTTCTAAGGGTTCTAGCGACAACTTAAGACTCAAGCCAAGAAGGGAATTGCGGGTTAGCTACCAGAACGCAATTCTGGCGCCAAGGGGTTGGCTACCCATTTTGAACTTGGTGTTAACTTAAAGGATCATTGTTGATGAGGGCATCAACCTCCAAAGTGGGGGTGAGTGTCGCGCCCCTCATTCTCAAGATCAGGCGCAGACGCGAACAACAGAACCCTAGCGGACTTGCGCTAGGTTGTGAACGCTGCGAGTAGGACTTAACGGCTTGGCCGGGAAGTCGGGATCAGAAGAACCCTAAGTGGTTCTCTGAACCAAGGTTAGAACCTTGGGTTAGGACATAAGGGCCTACCCAAGAGGGCCCTAGACGAACGCTGACCTAAGGGAGCGAGTCTAAGAACGGGCTGAAACATGAGTCTCAGACATAGGTCTGAGACGTGGGTCCGAGACGTGGGTCCGAGACGCAGTCGAACCACAGGGTTCGACCCTGGGTCTGGACCATAGGTTTTCGGAAAAACTGCTAAGTGTTGGAGCTCCAGGGACGTTTTAGGTCGTGGACGGAGCTCCACGTAAGATCTCGAGGCGAGTGAGGTATCATTGGAAAGATCTCGTCGAGAGCTTTCCAGTGATATATAACACTCCTCGATCTGACCTCCGAGCTGGAAGTTATGGCCGAACCACAATCGGGTTGTGGTATAATTTTCAAGGACCAAAGAGGAGGGCGGGGCCGCCGATCCCCAGAAGTATATATGAGGGGGGCTCGATGCCTGGGTGGGCCAGGACGAGTCACCCGACCCCAGGGTTCGGCGGGCGGACTCTGGGGGCATGAGGTGATGGCTGGGCCAGTTCCAAGGCACGTTCCGATCTAGACTTGGACGGCTAGACTTAGGAACGATGTAAGGGCTGGGGCAAGACTAGGGAACGAGTCGGCGGGTTAGACCGCCGTTCGGGAGCCTGGACCCAGACGGACATCACGGGCGGTTGGGCCGCTAGGTGTGCTGGAGGCACCGTTTAGGACCCTGGACTTTATGGGAAGTCCGCCCCAAGTCATATTGTGACTTGCTCATGTTTGGGACCGACTTAGGCGGATCTAAGTCGGGACTTAGGATTGCTGAGCTTGATGATTAGGGAGACGGTCCGGCTCCGGTCCGGACCAAACAGAACTAAGGTAAGTGGTGCATGGACGCTAACTTGTGATTGTGTTTGCAGGTTAGCGGTTTGAATTTCGGGACCTACTGAGCAAGAGCTTCCGCTGGCGCAACAAGGCGGTAGGTGCGCGAAAATCATAGATGCAATCGAGAAATTGCAATATTTGTACGTCGAAAATCTCACAAAACCTCCACAAAACTCATCCATCCACACCTCACGATCAAGAGTTGATCACAAGTCACAGCAAAGATAACTACGTGCACTCTTCTTACAGCGAGAATGAAGAAAGAACTTGTCCACGAACAGTAGGTATACAAAACAAGACGAAAACATCGAAAGAACAAATTAAAAAAGTCAAAACTAGACCAAATGAGGTTAGAGCTGGACGCACAATACTTTGAGATTTCACAAATTCTTCCCACCCTAGTCAGACCAGAATCTTTTTGGATTCAAGTACTAAAACTTTCATTTTTGTTGAAAAATATCCGTTTGAAAATCTGCCGCTGGAAAACTCCAAATTGACTGAAACTTGACCGAGTACATAATTCGCACCTTTTGAACAAGACAACTCTTGTGGGCCGACGACATATTTCAGCGAGAAAAAATTGTCTATGTCTCCGAAATTGCTTTCAATGTTTCTGGTGACAAAAGAAATAGTTTCGCTTCATTCGAACGCATCAACAGGATAGTACTCAACATCAGACATAACTCCAACTCCTCTCTCATGTTCTTCTCCATGCACAAACTCCTTCTTGCTCATCAACAATGGACATGCGCTCGCTACTACTCTGATATCATCTAAAACGATCGATACTTCTACGAAAACACTCCAAGAAGTGAGAGCGAGTAGACAAAGAAGTAAATAAGAATGAGATGGGAGAGGTTTAGTCCCTCCATGTATATATAGTGAGAGTTAGTACAAGAAAAACTCTAATGGTGGGTTAGTCATCTAATTAATTGTATGTAATAACTCTAACTACTCCGGCTGGTATTAGTCGGTCTACTAGAGCTTGGGACTATATCAACATGAACTCCTTCCAAGAGACAGACTCGAGAGAAGAAAGTTCGTCAAGAGCTTCGAGATACTTTTTTGACAAAAAAATTGATAATTAGTTAAACTTGTGCATATACCTCCTCCATATGAACATGGAATAAGTGAATAAACTAATAAGCAAATATAGAACAAATCGAGCAAGTATTGAGAGAGTGATGTGATGTAAATTTATTTTTATTAGTTTTAATTTAAATTAGTTTTGAGTTTTAATTAATGTATGTTTGTTAACGTTCTCTCATAATTGTAGTGTATGAAGCGTATTTGTTTGCTCGCTTTATGGGTTATGTCTAGACCGTCAGAAAACTCTAGGTGAGATTTATCATTTAATATCATTTAATACTTATAAATAAATTTATATTCTTGAAATTTTAAGAGCAAAATTTCAAGAAATTTATCTAGCATGCATATATTCACATTTACAGTCATGTCATGCAAGGGACGATCATTGATCATCAACTGAATGAATGATCAACTTGATGATCATGGAACACGTTATGCATCAGGACAGAAAGCTTTCAGTCTATCTATGAGGGAGTTCAGCTCACGAGAGCGGACCAGCATACAGACAGAAAATCACCTACTACAGTAACTGACATTTTGGCAGTTCCATCTATCGCAGGTGGCCAGCTAGCGCCATCTCCTGCCTGCGCATGCAGAAGGCCTAAGATTAGCCTCGACAAGAACTCAATTCTCCAAGTCTTATCTTTCTAGGTAGTCGAAGTCTTGAACTTGAAATCTACTGTAGGTTTAGGATTACTTGGTAAATCGTAATAAGAAACTTACCAAGTCGGCTTCTTGTACTGTACTACAAGGGACTAGACTGTAGAGAGGATATGACAGGATCTACGGTACTTTGCCAAAACGAACGACCGCGATGCCTTCTGACTTCGTCAACGCTGGACCAAGAGCTTTTCCGGGAAAGGAAATTCTAGGAGACAGGGAGTCATGTTCTGGACTGTGATTGGCTGGAACCGACAAGCTGCGCTGGAAAGTTTCTTGGCTAGAAATGGTCCAGAGATTTGTGGTGTATATGCGTCGCCACCGTGGCAGTGCGAGGTAAAAGGTTATTGGGCCCAGGCCCCAGGGAAGGAGGGATGTGCCTTTGCCCTTCCGATTGCGGGCTTGTGGCCCAGAGCGGGCTCCTGTACAGAATGCTGGTGGATCTTCGGCGTAAAGATACCACGACAGTCGGATTGCCGCCATAGTTCCCCAGAACCGGCATTTAGTGTATTCTCAACCGGCCCGATTTCTTAAAAAACCGAGAAACCTAATTGATAATCGGTTTAAAACTTACACCGAAATCTATTTTCTTCAAGAAATAAGAAACAGCTATTGTATTTAACCGGGAATATATTATTTAAGCCGTCTTCTGTCATTAAATACCGGTCACTAGAGGGTTTCACCAGAAAAGCTGGGCGAACACTTATTGCCGCTCAGTGCCAGAGGTGCCGCAGACTGATTAGCGTCAGTCCGATGTCCTTTTACATCGAACATCGGACGGGTACCCGAGAAAGCGTTCTCTTTCTAAGGAGGATGATGCCCTCATCCACTAGAATCTCCAGAAACAGGAAAACGTACTCATAAGAGAGTAAGGAATAAAACGGAAGTACAAGGAAAACGGAAGAAAAATGGAAGTCACTAGTTTCCGTCCACCTTATATTAGCATCTTCTTCGTTTCCAGGTATGAGAGTCCTACTCTGTGACGCCTTCGAGATATGGACTCCAAGAGCACCGAACAGAACGGGCGGAAATGATGACGCATTACAGACAGGTCTGTAATGCTGATCTGGATAGTCGACCTGCTGGCCTTTTTGCCTTTTGCTGGTCTTTACCTGAACTTGGGCAAGAGCCACTCACCGCAAGAACGGATCTTGGGGAAGATTTGTCCTTTCTGGACTTATTGGCCATTGGTTAGGTTTCCAAGGTAAAGTCAGTTTTTATGTTTCCAAGGTAAAGTCATCTTTTCATCTCTGTCTTCAGACTAGATGCTCTTTAAATTTTGGTTTGATGAATTTCATATTCACATTATTATTATTATTATAAAATATATAGGTCATTTGTGATTTATTATTATTATTATTGAACTGATATTGAGTCCATCCACTTCAACAAACAAATAAGGTTAAAACTGAAAGGAAAACTAAATTTTTAACCTTGACATCTTTATAATTCTTATAAAGTAAAAGGGACCCAAGTTTCATCCGCAAACAACCCAAATAGATTGCACTAGCGAGTATCTTTCCGGGATAGCTTTAGTCTCAGCTACATGAAAAGAACCCCTTAAAATAGAGAGTACCGTCAGCACCGAAACTATAACAATTTCGAGTAACCTGAATGGTTTAGTTAGTCCATGGGTTCAGCATAATTATAGAATTGCCGGAAAGAACACAGATCCGATAAGGAACGGCGCTCTGATTGGGAGAAAGAGTTGTACACGCTTCTGGCCGGAGCTCATGGCCATGCGCCACATGACAGCCGGTGTCCTATTGGACTGCAGCGATGGGGTCTCTTGCCTCTTGTGGCTCCCTACTACTCGGCCGGTTGCACCAGCCACCCACCGGCAGCCTCTCATACCCCGGAGTTATAGCAACAGCTGGCCACTGACATCCGATCCAGTTCTCCCGTATCGATTTGCTTGGAGACAACCACGCGTCCGCCCCTTCGATGTTTTCGGCCTTCCGATAATCGCGGACTTTTCAGAAACGGATTTGCCAGCCCTACTCAACCCTAAGTATGATGATGGCCCTCGTTCCCCTTTTGCAGTCCGGAGCCAACATATTTTATCTTCCGGCGCGTCGCCCCAAAAGTTCCTTCTGCCGGGAAAGTCAATCCGGTAAGCTCTTGTCGAGGCAACCTGTAATTAAACCATGAACATCGAGGGTTAGCCCGCTGACACGACGATTGCCAGGATCGTATTGCGTCGCTATTAGCATGGGAGACAGGTAGACGAGTTCGAGGCGAGGTTACAGGTAACGATATCGTTTGTCGCATTCGATATAAGCTTCGGAACTCTTCTACGCTAGCCATGACGAATCCACGGCCGCGACGAGCCTGCCGGATATCCTGCGGAGATCAATGGGAGTCACGCGATTGACTGAAGCTAGGTTAGATGTTTTACTTGGTTATTTTCGATTCGCTGAGGCTACAGAAAGGTGGGCTAGCAATAGCCCGCACTCGGGTTTATCTAGGGCATCGGTTTTGTAGTCTTACATAAAAAGTGACACGTGGTCCGGTCTCTGAAGGACTTAGCTGTACCAAAAGCGCCTGTCAGCCGATGACCACGCACATGGATGAGTGCGCACTTGCTTCTCGTTTTAGTTTCTTGTAGTGAGAAGCCTCGAGGGGGAGGGGAAGGGGAAGGGGAACGTTTAACCCTTTTAACGCTGGAGTCAATTTCTCTGAGTATCTATAACGAAAATTACTGTGGGGAGAAAAGGTTCTGTAGACATGGAACTGGATCCGAAAACAAACATTGAACGTTCCTAATCTCAGTTTTATATATCAGATATAGTTCATTCATTTTGGTCCAAACGCGATGAACATTTTACACATAAAATCGTTTTCTTTTTGTCAAATTTATTTATTAATCTCAGTTTTATATATCAGATGTAGTTCATTCATTTGTGTCCAAATGCGATGAACATTTTGCACATGAAATATTTTCTAAAGTGTTTTCAAATTTCTTTATATAATTTTTGTAAAAATATTAAAAATATTAAATTATTGATCCAGACCACCCCTGTGAGTGTCTCTTTGGTGTTAAAGGGTTAAATTCTACTGATACACGGCTCTCTAGACTGGCTAATATGCATGCAAATTGTGGTTTTGGGAAATGATGTCACGTCAGTGTGACACCCCGGTTAGGTTGACCGAGTGTGAAGTTGCTAATCCCGGTAGGGCCGTTAGTGCCGTTAGGACAAGTTCTTGGGATGACCACTAGGGGTATATTTCGCAGGTAGAGCTTGGAGGTCTTAGTTCTTCAAGTTGAGCCTTCAAGCTCCTAGCTATGGTGGATAGTCTTTATGAGTGCAATCTTGAGTCTCTACGAGCACAAAGTGGATTTGGCTCGACTTTAGTGATTGTTTAGTGCCCGTTGACATGGTGGAGTGAGTACATACTGTTTATCACTTGAAGAACTAAGGCCTCCAAGCCCTACCTGTGAAATATATCTCTAGTGGATCATCTCAAGAACTCGTCCTAACGACACTAACGGCCCTACCGAGATTAGTCAGTCCGCATTGTGATACATTTGTGTATGTGTATGACATCGTCCATGTGTTATGTGTATGTGTGGTGTACCTCTGACAGCGATGTATATTGCGTAGCGTTGTGTATGCGCACGACAATGATCTGTAAAAGACGAGCTGGCATTTTGGAAACAAGAAATTCTTAGCGGGGAAGTGCGTAGAGGGATGAAGAAGCTGGTAGTTTGAAGCTAGTAGCATACATGATTATTAGCAAAAAAAATTTCTTGAAAAAAAATGATTTTCCTGCCGTATTCATTTTGCCACTACACTAAGCATAATGGCAAGATAAATCCAAATCCTCTAAATTTAAATACCTAAACTTAACTAATTAAATTTTATTTATTAAATTAAAATATTAAATTTAGATACTTCTCAACTCAACATAGCAAATGGACTATGGGAAAAAGAAAAGTTATAAACGCTATGAGTTGAAACTTAACCCCTTCTACTATAAGAGAAGTGTTTCAGAAGAATAAAAATAATCTTTAATTAATGTGCATGCATAATATGGTGAATATGGTGGATGATGAACGAGGTGAATATGCTTGTTTGAATGGTTAATATCTATCGGATAACAAGTTAGATCAAAATAAAGATATATGTGATCTGGACTTTTTCTTTTGTTGGGTAATGAACTGTTCTCTTTCAATAGTACTTTGTATTCACGATGTTTTCTGAAGATTTACTTGACTACATCTCTAATACATTTTTTGAACTTGATTTCACTCCTCTTAACTTTGCATTACTAGACCCATCTTTGACCGACAACAATAAGTTCAACAGGTTCACTGTCATGTGAACCTGTTGATAAATAAAGAGATCGCATAGGTCAACAACCTGTTGTAAAGATATTTTAAACTGAGTTTTTAGTGCAGATACATGACTGGCGACTGACATGCACTTTTCCTGTTCAGATGGAGTGCCATTTTGACCTGCTGAACCTTCTGTTGTCAATCAGAGGTAAGGTCAAGTAATGTAAAGTTAAGAGGGGTGGGGTCAAGTCCGGTAAATATATTAGAGATGTGGTCAAGTAAATTTTTATGATGTCTTGTGGTCCTATTATTAACGTTTCTCGTGCACACAAGCATTGAGAGACATACATAATATAGTCAGTATCAAAAGTGAGGCACTTGTGAATATTGAACTCCTCCATCTTTTGATGGAGGAGGGAAATCTAGAAAGGTTTAATTTATTACCTAATCCTTCCGGCACAAAGGGTTAGATAATAAACTAAACTCATAGTACATTAATATATAAATAGCTTCAGTTTCATGGACTTGTATCTTTAGCAACGCGGTAGTCTACTCACGCCTTATGGTTTATATCCCGGTCCTCTTATGTTTCCAGGCATGGACTAATAATTAATATTTATGAAATATGTTAATTATTTTCATCCACTCAGAATATGATTTTCGTCTAACACTTATATATTTCTCTGATAACAACCAGCGAGCAAAAGTTCATCCAGCATGCATATTCAGAAATGTCAACTTCATGTATAATGAATGCAACAGTGAATGGATGGTTTTTGGAAGAATATTTTGCATGCTTGGAGTCTTTATTTTGCGATTAGGTCCAATGAGCTTTGGTTGTCTTCTGTCTTGCTCGCGAGATGGTTTTTTGTGGTCTCTTCTGCATATGGACAATTTGGAAAAGAAATTTTTTTGGAGGTTTAGGACGAGCGTACCGACTCCTTCAAAATTTAAAAGAAGACAAAATTGGAAGTAAACGAGCACAACTGCTCCTAAAACTTTATTGAGAGTACAAAAATCAGAAAATAATACTGTTGTTGTCTTGCTATAGCTTGGCTTGAAAGAAACCATGCTTTTGACAAAAACTGCAGAAATCCATACTGCTGCATGAGATCTAGAGTCAGTGACTGCTCGTCTATACTGCTACCTGGGATCTAGACTAGATGACATGGAGTATATACTGGTGCGATCTATTGTAAAATGGACCTTAGAGAAATAATGTCATATTTTACAGCTAGATTTCCATCGGTATTCCTCTCTCGTGCCTAGTGGACATCAGTAACACATCAGTTAGTGGAACGTATTGAAAAATCTTCTGGCACATCGATGAGAAGTGAAGTCACATGTGCGGAAGTTGAAGGAGATTGGTATCTCATGTTCATTTCCATGACTACATCTCGACTGCGATCTTGTCGGACGTCAGTAGAGTTTTGGACTCCATCATAGTATTTGTGTTTATAGTAGACAACGATTATTGTCTCTGCAAAAAATATGTTATCGATATCCTCTAGGGTAATATTCGCTGGCCTGATGGAAAAATTCCACAAGGAGTCAGAACATGTTCCGGATGCTGCCTTGCATAAGTCATCGTGAGGAGACCGTATATTTACTGGAAACCAGCATGCTTAGAAGACAACGGATGAAAGAAGCAGACAAAGAGCCCCTTGAATACATCTTTGTGCCGTATGATATGACAACGTCTAGTCTGATTTTCCTCTATATAAAGTTTTGAAGCGGCTGCAGCGGCACAACAGATGTACAAGTTTGAATCAGTTTTCCAAATCGTAACCGCAGCGTCTCAAGAAAAGTGCACTGCCTCCTAAAATTGCTTCTCTATAGTGAAAGAAACTAATTTTTGCCGCTACGAGCCACCTAAAATCCCTTTTCTGGAACGGAATATTTTGTCGGTACAAATAGCAAAATGACCTAATAGCAAAGACCATAGTAAGTTTCATTTGATCAGATACGCAAGTTAACATCCAACACGGTGTATGAAGGTGAGCAAAATATAATATTACTTTCAATACCAGGCGACAAGCTTGCTGGTTGATACATACCACTAGCTGTGAATCTGTAATGACCTATGTTACACATAGGAAGTTTGTCTATTAGTAAGGTATTTAATTATAACTAAGTGTTGAGAATGTTTATTTGCTGCCAAAGTACTTTAAGGAGGTATCAAGTTAGTCATGACTAGCTAAAAGTTAGTTATGGTTAAACTTAGCTGTACTTTTGGCATAATTCAGATATTTCCTAAAGAGTGAGCACTACTATCTTGTCATCTTGTCTAAAAGATAGAAAGGAGGTGGAAAGTATCCCTTATCTCCTTTTTGACTTGATATGAGTGGTTGGATTAAAGTTGTGGACTTTGTGGGCATTAAAAACAAGAAGAGATTCCACATGTTTCCTTTTTAGTGGGTCTTAGTGTAGAGGGGGGGTGGAAATTCGAGATTCCCTAAGAATATTCCAGAATCCTTCTAGAAGTTGTTGACTTTGAAGGAATAAGCCCATGTGAAAAGGTAAGAAGCCCATGTGATTAATGCTTTTACCTTAAGTAATATCTTAGTAGAACTCGGTAAAAGTAGTTACGGCTGAGTTACATGAGGATACCAAAGTAAAAACCTAGAATGTCTAAATAGAGGAGTAGAGAAGAGCTCATCATCCTTGTTTTCACATTGTCGTAATGACAACTTGAGTAATATAGAGAGTGTGGGATATTTTTAGCATGTGAAAACTTGAGAGACGTCGTTAGAATGGAGGATTTTAGTTGATGTGTTTAAGGAGATTTTTAGTTGATAAGTTTGTGGGTGTATGAATGAGTGAACTTAGCATTTTTCCTTTCAAGATTCATGGTGTGCTTCCATCAAAGCCATCAGAGGTGACCTCTGAGTGAGAGACAGGCCTGACATTTGCAGATTCATCGGTGACGATCGTGGAGGTTGAGAGATCGAGGGGGGGGGGGGGGTAGTTGATCGATGAGATCGTGGAGGGTTTACATTTTTGGTTCTGTTGCCGGGACCTCACTTGAAGGGATCATTGAAAATGTTTAGAGTTCAGTTCTATATTAGACAAAAAGAGATTATGAGAGAACACATGGAGAGAACGTTGGGAGGAGACAGAACTAACGCGATGTTAGCAACATTGATATATGACGCGTTCGAAGTCATTCTTTACATCTTGTTCACTTAGAAAGGGTTTGAGGAGAGTTGAAAGAGGGTGCTACAAGAGTTGTAGAGAAAGGAGGAGAGAAAAGTTATTAGAGGAGAGAAATTTGTGAGTTTAGAAATTCTGCTCTCTGGAAAATTTGTACAGTCGCTGTCAACTTTTCTGTGAATTTTATTTTCCTGAGAAACTTTCCAGTGTTTTAGATTGGCTAATAACCTATCTAGGACAAAAGAAATCATAGGAAAAGGTGGTCTAGAGAAGGAGCAATGAATTTTCAAAGTTGAGGGGGTTTATTCGTGAGAATTGAGGAATTCTGTTCTCTGGAAAAAGTTTATAGTCATTGTCAGATTTTCTGTGAATTTTATTTTCCTGAGAAACTTTCCAGTGTTTTAGAGTGGCTGATAAGCTATCCAGGACAAAAGAAATCATGAGAAGATGAGGTCTGAAGAGGGAGAAAGAATTTTTCAAAGTGGAGGGGGTTGACAACCATGAGGGAAGTGAAAATATACAAATTTCAGTTCTCTGAAAATTTGTACAGTCATCACCATCTCTTCTGATTAGGGAAGTTTCTGTTTTACACTTCATGATTTAGTAGCTTGGAGGTTGAGCTAATGGAGACCACAAAAATCTTGGAGAGATCTCTTATCGATTAAGAGATATACGGTTCGACATACAAGGAGGTCTTGACGATACGTCATGGGGAATCCAGTTCGAGTGTCGAGGTTGAAGAAGAGACGATTGGGAGTTAGAACGGAGACGGAAAGGCCAACGTTAAGTATAGAGGCGTTGCGATCAAGCATCTATTGCAGTTGGGGTGCCATTTTTGCTTTATATAAAGAAGCTTCTGCGAGCATCGGTGCAGATGTGAAGAAAGTTGAGTTCAAAGTATCATTCACTGTGGAGGCCACGAATGCTCTTGGCGAAGTAGAGTGTGATCCTTACAAAAGTGACTTTAAGATGTCTGCTAGGATCAGTACAGACAATGGTCATGAGGATATTATCATGGACTCTTAATTTTAGATTGGATTTTAATTCGTGTATAACATGTATAATATACGATTTTCAGTATAAAGCTCGAAAGAGTTAAGAAAGTGATGTAGAGTTATTTTCTTCAAAGATATTTTGTCCACTTAATGGTTGAGAAGGTCCAACATGAGTGGAAGTTCAAAAGATTAGAAAGTTAGACTTAGAAACCTTCCTCAAGGTTTAGATGTCATAGTAAGCGTCGGAGAGAGCTCAAAAGAGATTATCGTTGAGTTTGAGAACCCTAGTACAAAACCTCAAGTAGAGTCTCCGAGGAGAAGAGTAGAAACCGACTTGTGGTGTTATTTCTGTAGAGGGTTGGGACACAAAGTAGTGGATTGTCCAACTAGAATCAGAACCGAGAGAGCTAAAGAGAAGCAGGAGTTTACTGATTTAAGTCTTCGAGTGGGTCCATCGTCACCAGTGCCAATTCATCTTCTAGGCGAAGATCCTTGTCCAAGTTGTGGAGTGGGTGATCTATCAAGAGGACACAAGTGCGTTGATGTGACCGCCCTACTTACGTCAGTAGTCGAGAAGTTGGACGAGACTCAAAGAGCTGAGACGGAGAAGTTGTCGATTTCAAAAGAGGACACGGCTGAGTTGTGATGGAGATCGTCATTCGGATGGTGGAGAAGACAGTGATGCGACTCAAGCTCATGATTACCTTGGGAGAAGAGATGGCACAAGAGGTGTTGTTACAACCATTTTCTTTCATTTTTCCTATGGTAGATTACTCGCGAATGAGAATTGGTGATGTTCGTACTCTTTTAGCGAGTAGTTATTGCACAAAAATTAGAAGGGTAGAAAGAATAGTTACAAGATGGGGAAGTTACCAGTGTTTCATGGGAAGGACAATGAAGATGTAGAACCATTTGTACGAGACTTCAAAAGGGGTTGCATCGGAAACAACGTGAGAAGGAAGGAAGAATGGGTGTTGTTACTGCCAGAATTTTTAGAAGATTTTGCTCTTACGTGGTATGAAGACCGAGTGAAGAGCCAGACACCTGGTGCAGTTGAGGACACATGGGAGACGTTGAGTAATGCACTCATCGAAGAATTTCTTCCAGAAGAGAGTTATGAGAAGCTCATGGTGGAGCTTACTCATTTGAAGCAACGGGACGACGAGAAAGTTCGGCAATATGTCGAAAGGGTGGATAAGTTGGAGCAACGGTTTCGGACGTTCTTACGAAAGAGTGGAGACAATATGGAGTTAACGATGGCGGGGATTGGAGCAGTGTTGACCAAGAACTTGGTGGGAGGATTGAGGCCTTCAATTCGAACCCAAGTGAGGTACGAGAAGCCAACAACCAAAGCGGAGGCCATCAAGATTGCGACAAATATGGAAGAGAGTTTGGATGAAGGAGATATCATCCAACCTCATCATGCTGCTCTGGTGTCAACTCCGACTCCTGTGTAGCCACAACGATCGCATCTGCACCATCACAATTGGTGATTGCTTCAACGTCAGCTCCTACTCCAACGGTGGTGCCAAGATTGTTTGTCCCAACAACGATGTCTACTGCCACCTCTGATTTTCATGCCGAGCTGAAGAGCATCACCGATACTCTTGCGGATCTCAAGATAAACGTGGTGCAGTGAGGATGAGGTCAAAGAGGTTACGACAACAATCCCAACCGAGGAAATCAAGATAACTTTGGAGGCAACCAAGGTAACTTTGGAGGAATCACTTGTTGGACGTGTGGAGGTTTTCATTTCCAGCGAAATTGTCCTAACAACGGAGCAAGAGGTGCTGAAGCTGTTAGAATGAATGTGGGTGGAGGAAATCCATCACAAGGACGAGACAAGGGGGTGGCTACTATCGATGTCGTGCGAGATCCCATCTACGAGAAAGGAGAGAGTTCAAACTCTTCTCATGCACCGATGGAGCTTTTATCTCAAGAAAGGAAAAGAACTCAATTTTCTGATGAACCGGTTTTCATGGAGGAGTCAGCTAGTAGAAGTACTTGTTCGAGTAATGTTTCGAGTACACCAAGGGAGCCAAGAAGGAAGTTGGGGATGGCGAATTTCACCATTTCATCTTCCCAAGCGGGATATGATGTGGTTGAAGATGTGGGTGCTCAGAAAGCCAACATCACTGTTGGACAACTGATCGCACTTAATCCCAGCTTACGAAGGGAACTTAGAGGAGGACTGAGTTCTAAGAGAAGCAAGAAGAAGAAACCCAAGAGCAAGACATCAAAGTCAGTGGGAGTTGGTGTGGTGGATGTGCATGCTTCAGAGGTATGCACTAGGGCTTCAAAGATTGAAGTCCGGTTGGATGGTCACTACGTCTCTGACGTATTGGTGGATGGAGGGTCGGCTGTAAACGCCATATCGAAGAGGTTGATGAAGAAGTTGGGGATGGAACCAACTCGTCCAGCTAGCATGGTCGTGAGGATGGCTAACAAGCAACGGGTAAGACCTCTTGGTGTGTTAGAGAAGGTGGTCGTGTCTGTGATGGGAGTTCAAACATTGATGTCCTTTCAAGTGTTAAAGGACTCTAGTTATGATTTGCTCCTAGGTAGGCCTTGGTTGAGAGCTGTGCGCACCATTGATAGGTGGCACAAGGGATACTTACGGATTGGACCTAGAGATCATAGAGTGATAGTTCCTCTCTCGAGTGTTGGAGTTGTGACTTCTGACTCTGATAGACCCACTAGTGACTACTGGGAATCTGATACAGAGGACGATCAGAGTGTCTCAGAAGTAGATACCGGAGATTCTTATGATCAAGAATCTTCTTCTGAGGACGAAAGATTTGGTCGAGATGAATCATTACATCAGCTTAGTGCTATTGACTTGTTGCCTCGACCAGCAGTGGAGAAAGATCTTGACAAAGAAGAGTTGAGTGAGGCAGAGATTGTGAGAAGACTCTCTACCTTGAAGTTTGGTATCAATGTCACTCAAGAGGAGAAAAGTAGATTCCTAGATATATTTCGAAAATATATCCATGTGTTTGCTTTCAGCTACAAGGATTTGAAGGAGGTGACTCTCGAGACTCATCGAATCGAATTGGATGAGAACGCAAGACCAGTTCGACAGAAATAGAGAAGGATCAATCCTACAACAGCATGATGGTCAAGGAGGAGATAGACAAGTTGAGGGAGGCAAGTTTCATCTATGAGGTGGAGAATTCAGAATGGGTTTCACCCATGGTGATTGTCAAGAAGAAGAATGGTAAGCTGCGAGTGTGCATAGACTATAAGAAGTTGAATGCAGTTACCAAGAAGGATTATTATCCTCTACCATTTATAGATGAGATTTTGGAGGAAGTTGCTGGTCATGAGTGGTACAGCTTTGGTGATGGTTATAGTGAATACAACCAGATCAAGATAGTACAGGAGTACCAGCAGTCGACTACTTTCACTACTCCTTGGGGAACATTTGCATTTCGAGTGATGCCATTCGGACTGTGTAATGCTCCGGCCACGTTTCAGAGGTTCATGAACAAGGTGTTCGAACCATTCATAGGGAAGTTTGTTCGTGATTTCATTGATGATTTCTGTGTGTACGGAAAAAAGGAGGACCACTTTGATCATGTGATCAAAGTTTTGCAGCGGTTGGAGCAAGCTAACGCTTCTTTGAATCCAGAGAAGTGCATCTTTGGCTACGAAGAAGATCTGCTGTTAGGACACATCATTTCCAAGAAGGGGATTGCAGTAGATCCTGAGAAGGTGAAGAAGATTGTGGATCTTCCATTTCCAATCAACTTGACAAAGTGGAGACAGTTTCTTGGGATGGTTGGATATTATCGTAGGTTTGTCTTTTCCTTCTCAAACAAAGCAATAGCTTTGACTATGTACATGAAGAAGGGAGTTGATTTTGACTTGATAGTGCATGATCAGAAGGCAAAGGAAGCATTTGAAGAGCTGAAAAAGGCATTGGTGACAGCTCCTATACTTGCTAAACCTGAGTGGAGTAAAGCATTTATTCTGTATACGGATGCCTCCAATGTAGCTATCGGGTGTACATTAAGTCATTTAGATGAAGATGGGCATAATCAACCTATAGCTTATGCTAGTAGGCAGATGGTGCCAGCGGAGAAGAATTACTCCGTGACTGAACGAGAAGGATTAGCGGTGATCTTTGGATTGAAGAAATTCCGACATTACTTGCTAGGAGGGAAATTTTCCATAGTCACAGATCACAAGGCTTTAAAGTATATCTTTAATAAGCTTAATGCCGAAGGTCGTATTGCTCGTTGGAAGATCCTTCTAATAGAATATGATTACGTGATCGAAGATAGACCAAGGAAAAAGCATACGAATGTTGATCTTTTGTCGAGGGCTTATGATGATGAGGGAGAAGAACCGTTTGATGATTCATTTCCAGACGAACATCTGATGACCATCACAAGCATTGAGGAGATACCGGACGAGTACAAGGAAATCTGGAGTTTCCTTGCAGATGGCTCTTTTCCAGAAGGTATGCATACCCGAGAACGTAACGCGTTGATCAAGAGATGCAAACCTTACACCATGGTGGAGGGAATTCTGTTTCATCAAGGAACAGATGGGTTACTAAGGAGAGCAGTTGGTCAGAAGGAGGCATTCAAGCTAATGCACGAGTTTCACGATGGAACTGTTTGCGGAGGTCACTTTGCTGGTAAGATAACAGCCTTCAAGATTTTGGATGCGGGTTACCATTCGAGAGGGATTTTCAAAGAGTGTTTAGACTATTGCAAAACTTGCGACGTATGTCAAGCATTTGCTCTGAAGTCTACTAGAACACCTCCGTTAAGATCAATTCCCGTGTTATGACCATTTGAGAAGTGGGGTATTGACTTTGTAGGTCCTCTTAATAAGACACCTCGAGGCAATAGATACATTGTAGTCTCCACTGACTATTGTACCAAGTGGGTAGAGGCTAGACCTTTGAGAGAGATCAATGAAACAGAAGTCGGTAGATTCCTATGGGAGAGGATCATCACAAGATTTGGATGTCCGTTAGAGTTGGTCTCGGATAGAGGAGGAGAGTTTGTAGGGAGCATGAGTATTGCTATGCTACAACACTTTTCTATCAAGCCACGAGTAACGACCTCATACAAACCAAATGCTAATGGTCTTGCAGAGAAGACCAATCTTACACTTTGTATGATGCTTGCCAAAGATGCTGGTGTTGAGACTGCGAAACATACTTGGGATAAGAGGCTACATGCCATCTTATGGGAGTACCGAACGACAACAAAGACTTCTACTGGGTACTCTCTATTTCGACTGGTTTATGGAGTGGAGTCCAAGTTGCCGGTCCAATTCGAATTGGATACTTTTCAAACTATTCAACGAAAGTTGAAGAGGTCGAGGGGAGAAGACGTGGTCAGATCAAGAAGAGAGCAACTCATGGAGTTGGAAGAGACTCGAGCGGTAGCAATGATCCGGATGGAACGAGCTCAGGCGTATCAAAAGAAGAGTTACGACAAACGGTTGGGCAAGAGGGAGGTAAAATCTTTTCAAGTCGGAGATTGGGTAATGTTGTATGATGCTATCAGATTCTAGAGGGCTAGAAAGAAGTTTCTTCCTAGATATTTTGGTCCTTTTGTTGTAGATAAGGTGTGGAGCAACTTCACATATGACCTTCAGGAGTTGGGAGGAAGGAGATTCGATCGGGTCAACCATGACAAGTTGAAGATGTTTCATCGACGAAAGTTCTCTCTTCACTCCAAGGACGGAGCGAAAATTTAGTCCGGGGGTAAAATGTAACAACCTATGTTACACATAGGAAGTTTGTCTATTAGTAAAGTATTTAGTTATAACTAAGTGTTGAGAATGTTTATTTGCTGCCAAAGTACTTTAAGGAGGTATCAAGTTAGTCATGACTAGCTAAAAGTTAGTTATGGTTAAACTTAGCTGTACTTTTGACATAATTCAGATATTTCCTAAAGAGTGAGCACTACTATCTTGTCATCTTGTCTAAAAGATAGAAAGGAGGTGGAAAGTATCCCTTATCTCCTTTTTGACTTGATATGGGTGGTTGGATTAAAGTTGTGGACTTTGTGGGCATTAAAAACAAGAAGAGATTCCACATGTTTCCTTTTTAGTGGGTCCTAGTGTAGAGAGGGGGTGGAAATTCGAGATTCCCTAAGAATATTCCAGAATCCTTCTAGAAGTTGTTGACTTTGAAGGAATAAGCCCATGTGAAAAGGTAAGAAGCCCATGTGATTAATGCTTTTATCTTAAGTAATATCTTAGTAGAACCCGGTAAAAGTAAATACGGCAGAGTTACCGGAGGATACCAAAGTAAAAACCTAGAATGTATAAATAGAGGAGTAGAGAAGAGCTCCTCATCTTTGTTTTCATATTGTCTTAATGACAACTTGAGTAATATAGAGAGTGTGAGATATTTTTAGCATGTGAGAACTTGAGAGACGTCGTTAGAATGGAAAATTTTAGTTGATGTGTTTAAGGAGATTTTTAGTTGATAAGTTTGTGGGTGTATGAATGAGTGAACTTAGCATTTTTCCTTTCAAGATTCATGGTGTGCTTCCATCAAAGCCATCAGAGGTGACCTCTGAGTGAGAGACAGGCTTGACATTTGCAGATTCATCGGTGGCGATCGTGGAGGTTGAGAGATCGGGGGGTAGTTGATCGATGAGATCGTGGAGGGTTTACAGATCTAACCAGCACTAGGTGATAATGCATGCAACATAACTCAATATACATCGAAACTGTACAGACGAGAATTCCATGAATAAGTATTATAATTTAAATATCCTTTGTGGATATGAACCATGATGAGACATGCATAAGGAGTGTTTCTCTGGTGCTGGTTTGATCGCAATTAGCGGAGAAAAAAAACTCACTTTTTACTATATTTTAAAGTATCAGTCAGCAAGCTTGTGGAGTGATCTGAAAGCGGTATTGTCTTCCGTGAACTCCATCTAAACAGTGCAAGATGTCTGACCTTAGATCTGAACTTACTGTACTCTTATTATTCATTCGTACGTTGACCTAGATTTTATTCACAGATCGAAGTCATTATGTGCATCAGCCTTACCGTTTTAAATCTCTGTCATGGACGAACTATGACGAAATGTTATGACGAGACGTGCATAAGAAGTTTCCCTCATGTTTATTCTTCGTCCTTGAACCCTCTATATGATTATTAGTGCTCATGGTAACCCAAAGGACATCATTTTTGCAACTCTAAATGCGAATAGTGAATTTAACCGTTAAGCACACAATCTTTATGATGATAAAACTTTCACATTAGGATATAATGTGTCAATAATAGACTTAATCAGAGCTCTCCACTAACCTTACGCTTTGTAATTCATTTCTTAACAAACTATGTAGTATTGAACGAGAAATCTTGTAATGAAGTTTATACAATTTTTGGAGCTAAAATAAAATATTTTCTTCAACCTCATGTAGAAGGTGAGAAAAGAAAAAATATTCCTTTTGTACCAATATTGGAGGTTTAATTTCACGAAATATAAGGCAAGTTTAGGTTAATCCTCTAGCAGTTTGCTTTCTAAAGGGAAACAAGGAGTTACGCTTGCAATGCAATTATGCAAGGCTATGTGTTAATGATTTATCCGGATCTATCTCCTTTTTTTTCTTTCTGATTTTCACAACTAATTTCATCTGAGTTCCATTCTCCCTACTTTGTTCTCTTTTTGGTTTTCAGATGAATCTATCCAACTTTTCTGCTACACGATAAAATAATCTCTATTTCTTTTTCGGTTTTCACAATTGACGTATAACTATACTACTGCATAGCAAAAAACTTGTTTTCTACGTTCATTGCGACTCAAACTGGGAGATTCCTTTCGACTTTAGTCGATTGTCTTTACTGCTAATACTACCAAAATCTCAAGTTTAATACCATCACCCATTGAATACCAAACCCATCTTCGTGGAAAGTTTTGGTTATAAACTGACATGCATTGAAAATAAAATAAAATTTCATTCTTGGTTCTCTAGGTCTTTTATACTAGAGTAGGGTTCCTCCTTCTACCAACATTTACAGTTTTATTTGTGCTCGGATATCCGACCTCGAGTGTTACCAGGGCGAATGCATTGGAATATTTTTCAATAATTTATTATTTAGTTTCTATTGATGAAAAAATTAGATAATAAATTAAAACATACGTATACCTCCTCTATCTGAAATGGAAGGGTGATTTTATCATGCATGCTTCATCCTGCCCCTAAAACGCTCTCAGCTCGTCCCAAGATTTTGGAAGGTAATTTACTGTTGTTAACCTGAACCCCTCTATTCTAGTTAGGAACAATTCTCCCGAGTGTGCCGCAATTCAGTGTTTTCCTTTTACACGAATATGCATCCCAGGGCACAACGGCTAAGACGGTGTGGAATTAGGACAAGCGGGAGTAAGAGGTGAAAAATAGATAAAATGAACTGGTTAAAGTAGATTGAGTTAGGGAAGTCATACAATGCAAACGACTGAAAACATTTTATGCCCTCTGGCTAGGAGAGACCAAGTAAGTAACCTGAGTTAAATTCAATATTTTATAGAAAATACTTATGTTTATTATGTTTATATGTTATACTTGATCCTTGTGAAACACAAAACCTGTAAACTGTTCGGAGGGTTCATTAACGTTTTTTGTTATAATCACTTACAAGTAAAAAGTAAGATGTTTTTAATTATTTTAAATAAAATTACAAAATTACAAAATAAAAATAAAATTTAAAACAAAAATAAAGTATGTTTACAAGAAATAAATTATATTAAGAATATTTTTTGTTTATATTATTATTTTTGAAATAAAATAAAGATATTAAAATATTTCTTAGACTCGCAAGTACTATCAGCAAAAAAATTTAAATTATCCCCCGATATAAATTGAGTGTGTGAAATGATCTCTTCCTACCATAAATACAGGAGCATAAATAAGAATGTGCTTATACTGCTTCCATCTAACGGTGATTATCCATGCTTCATGAAGATGGAGAAGAAGAGAAACAAACCCCCGAAACAATCAAGAAAAATTCCAAACCTATCACAATCCAATGTGGAATAGTTCATATTTTTCCATGTTGAGAAGAGAAGAATAGACATGTGCTTTAATTTATTAATTTAACTACCCCGCTCTTCATTTGTAAACCTCTTGAAGAGCTTATATTTTTGAAAGCAAGTCCGTCTTCTCTTCCTTCATGGGTAATATCAAGATCTTTTTGCATCTCTGGATCCACTTAACGTTTATGTATAAAAAACTTAAAAACTTTTTGTCAATTTAGTATAGAAATTTCGCTTATAGAAAGATCCTCGATATACGATTGCTTTGGTCCAGGAAGGAACAAAGCACTCATTAGACAGACTGTGAAACATTGTTTGTCTACATATAGCTAATAACATCCATGTGGATGAAGCTCATGGTGGGACCTCTGGTCCAAAGGGTACCGGTCTGGATTAGATGCTTGTTTACTTTTCAGCCGCCTGGAACTTCCACTCATGAGTCATAACACGATGTTCCTGATCTACGTCTCCTTTAATACAGTAGTCTACTTTTGGCTGCCGGCGTTTGCGACAAAAACCAAGAGAGCATGTATGTATGTACATGAAGGACATGACTCACAACAGTGTATGTGAGAAAGACCGGGAGAGGAGTCCTCTACAACCGCCAACACCCTAGAATAGAGACCTTTTTGCGGGAACTTGCGCGGGACAGTGCAGAAGTGGCTTCCGTAGGCAGTAATGTAGTTTTCCTACAAATCCATAAAAGGGGGCTCCTACATTCCACTCCTTGAACTTCCACAAGTCGTAGTGAACCATTGCTACAATGCGTTTCAGCTTCTGAGTGTTACTGTGCGTTTCAGCTAAGCCGAAACGCACTTAACACTAGTCGATCGACACTCCAATTTGTTGTTGTTTTATTATATTTTATTTATCAAGAAGATTCAGTACGTTGCTGGGCCCGTCGGTTGTAGTATACGCAGCCTTTCAAGAGCATCTAATCCGTCTATGTATAATGTATTTAACATAAAAAAAGTACAAAACAAAAGCAAATATATATTTTACCATTTTATCGTATGTATAATCAGTATTAATTACATGTGGTGAACCCTGAAAATTATCGCTAATTCTAAATCGAATTCAGGTAAACAAATTTGAAATTTTAACATCGGTATGTGGTATCCCTCTTGCCATAGTGAGACGAACGGAAAAACCATCGCCAAGATAGAGGCACCAACATAAAAGCAGCCACCGCTAAAAGTTCAAGAGATTCACCGGAATTGTAGGGTTTTAGCATTTCATCCCAGACTTGTGCAAACTGCGCTTCGAACCCCTTGGCTTCCTTACAACGTAAGACAAGAAGAAATCTTCGGTATAGATGACTTCCTTCGGCGCCTCCATTACACCTAAAATATGAATATGCATGCAAAATGCACTTCTGAACCTGAAATGAACGTTGGACTGTAACCTTGTTATTTCGGATAGCGCTTGGAGGTTCGTCGATCAATTTTATGAGGTTGATGAAAGTGTCTAGAGAAACAATTGGAGACATGCAATCCAGAAGATCTTTTTTTTCTTTAGGAGTCATCTTGTCATCATCATTTTCTTCCAAACACTTGTCATAAATCTTTTGCGCAGACTGTTGTCTGATGACACCTACTGATGGGTGAGGATTACTCTGGTATACTTGAGTAATGACGTCTTTTGCGTCCAGTGATTTTCTGCGTGAACAAATGTGACGAGACGGATGTGAATGATCATTCACGTGAATTGCAAATCGTGTAACATGAATCGTAACCCAAATGTTCATACTCCATCAAAGAACAACATAAAACATATGACGGACAAGCATTATTACAAATTAGTAGATGACCACAATGGTCATAAATGTGCATATTCTCTAGAACCACAACATCGACATCATATTGTTTCCGACAATGAACCTTCCCTGATCAACCACAACGTTGTGAACTTTTTTTGAAATGAACTATGGACAAGACGTGTTTGCACACTCCAAGACACCAACACATGTAATTGGATTGATTCCTCGGTCCATTCCAGCAAGTACTCTTCTTTTTTTGATAATATCTTCCTCGTGATAGGTGGTAACTCGAATATGATGTTCTCACTGTAAACATCGAGTAGATCAACGACACACTGATGAAAGAATAGCCCAAAATTAAGGTTTGAGATTTGACTTGTTTCACAAACACAAAGAAGAGCTTTGTAAGAAGAAATCAGGAGAGGTCTCGGTTAACACATGACCACCCGATGTAGAAATCTTGAACTAGGTGGACTTGCTCAGAGCATCTAGTTTCAACACGGATCAAAGGATTGTCATCATGTTCGATAATGTCTGACTTGAGTCCATGAAGTTCGGATGCTAGAATCTTGTACAAGATATAGCGATGATGTTCGAGGAGTAATCAGCCTCCAAACTCGACCGGAGGAATAGTGAGCTTCACAGTTCTATTCTTGATTGTCCTTAGCTCAATGATGTGCACGACTTATTCATGGAAATTCCATTGTATAGAGCAAAACATATCTACGACAAATGCATGTCCATCATTACAGAGGATAAACTCGGAGTCATCTCCTGACATGCACCGAAGCTCTACAGTGTTCTCCATCACGGACAGGTCCGCTTTGTTTGGACAGAGACAACTGACAGAGAATGATGTGAAGCAATCATGAGTACTGAGTAGGTGTGAGCGACACGTTGGTGTCGCTCACACTTACTCCACATTCCAAGTGAAGATTCAATCAAACCGTTGGGTGAACATCATCTTGAGAAAAGAGATCGGGAGAAAACAATACCTTCTTGCGTACCAATTCACTATACACACGATGAGTGAGACAAGATTTTTTCCGTGCTTACCAGTTGCCAAGTCGTCCGACTATATTTGGAGATGATACATTGGAGAACAGATGAACAGATAGAGGTGGTCCTCAATTCTCAACAAGAACTAGAAAACGTCAATAACCTGAATGTGTTGTGTAACAAAGTTGCGAAATAGAAACCTTACTAGAAACAATATAAGTCCACAATGTAACGGAGGAACTCATCGCAGTTCAAGTGAATTTTATTATATTGATGGCGTGCGGATGCTTCATATACTTGTCATGTGTGACGGATGTCAATAATTTTCTATATTATCAATGTTTTTATTATTTTAGAATCCGTTTGAACGGAAAGTTGAACGATATTTTTTGCAATTAATAAAAAGTCGGTGTTTCACACGTGCGTCCAACCAGCAAATAGATCCAATGAGGGTCAATAGATACTCACACAACAAGGCTTGTAAGCTTCAAAGTGATACGATTTGGAGATCTAATCACCCAGCGAGGCTCGGTGGATGTTTACAAGGTCTGCCATGTTTGAGATATTAACCAATGAGATTATAAAATGCCGTCATCGTAGTGAGGATCAATCACTCAACGTCATTGGATGTATACATGGTATGCCATGTTTGAGATATTAACCGATGAGATTATAAAATATTATCATCGTAATGGGGGTCAAAGACTCAGTGAGTGTCGCTGGATGTATACAAGGTATGCCATGTTTGTGATATTAATCGATGAGATTATAAAATATTGTCATCGTAGTGGGGGTCAAACACTCAATGAGGGTCGCTGGATGTATACAGAGTATGCCATGTTTGAGATATTAACCGAATAGATTATAAAATACCATCATAGTGAGGTCAAACACTTAGCGAGGGTCACTAGACGTATTCAATGCATGCCATGGTTAGTATTTTACCCGATGAGATTACAAAATGTGATTATCAAAGTGGTACATTCTGGAGGGTCAATCACCCAGCTGGATGTACACTGAGTATTACATTTTGCGATATTTTACCCAATGAGATGTAACAATACCATCTCTAAAGTGATACGAATCAGTGCGTACCTAGTGAGGGTCGTTGAATGGTATAGAACGAGAGGAAGGGATACCAAACAAGGTACTAGTTGTCCAAAACTACTCAATTTATCTTAATACATTATCTATTTACACCAGGTGAGGTTCGGTTGCGACGACGTCTATTGTTGTGATGCAACCAGCAGAGCGATCGAAATCATACTTGCAATTGACAAAGAATGGAAGAAAATGTCAAATACGGACCACGGCCTTCACGAGAAGCTAATACTTTTTGACTGAAATGACTAGAAAGACGGAAGATGCAAAATGCACCCACATTATTTACTATCACAATTCATTCCTCTGTGCTGTTGAAAGCTCGTCTCATTCGCATATGTAACATAGTCGTTTTACATTAGGTAAAATGTACACTCTAGCTGTATTTTTTGTCATTATCGACAATCACTTGGTTGTCGTGACCTTTAGTGAGGACGGCATGACACATACCACATGTTGTCTTACATGGCTGTCTTACGTGTCCATTGACACAAGGAGGTATGTGACACACGACCAGATTTGTTGGATGTTGACTAAGAAGATAGAATGGTAGAAATGTGATACACTTTTGATGATTGGACTAAACAATGTCATATCATGAACCCACCCAATGGACTTCACC
This sequence comes from Asterella californica, assembly GCA_036924285.1. NCBI lineage: Eukaryota > Viridiplantae > Streptophyta > Marchantiopsida > Marchantiales > Aytoniaceae > Asterella > Asterella californica. The sequence continues at coordinate 17,548,228 of JAYKYS010000010.1, read as the reverse complement.
GGATGACTACACGGCGCACAAAAATTCAAACATCCTATTGCGATATCCGAAACTCGTCCCGCTGAACATCCAGCAGATCTCGTTGGGTGCATCTTGAATTCATATTAAGACTTATTTCTTACAATTTTTGCTTCAAATTTGACCAAATGTCATACTCGACGAGATTCATCGGGTGTTTGTAGACCTGCCATTTCTCATTTTGTGGACGGTTCCTCGCACATGTACGACGAACATGTAACATTGTGTCATGAGAAAGAGTTCCATCGTAACCTTTCATGGACGGTAAGTTCTCGAGCTCTTTGAGGTACGTGGAAATCTTCAGACTCGGACTTGCAGACTAGGAATGTTGTCTTGCATTAGTCTCACATCTCGTTAGCAGCGCCTGCATCCTAGAGAACAACTCGAGCTGCCGCAGCAAAGATGAAGCTGAGCGAGGAAGCTTACTACAACGAGGAAGAAATTACGACATCCGTCTTGTCTCGTCGGACGCTATGGAAAGCGTTGACAGCAGAAGAGGTCGAGGAGGTTGGACAAAAAGACGTATTTGTCTTGATTATCGACCAATATAAGATAAATTTTGGCAATTTTCAGCCGCTGTTGATTCCATAGTGCATGCTCGAGATCTTCACCGAGGTGCGAAGACTGCAAGTGAACTCACCAGCTACCAAGACTTTGAGACAGAGTTTTGTGACAAATGAGTACATAGAAGCAAACTCCTTGTTTCATGTGTCACTGCTGGATGAAGAAGGGAGGGGTATGAAGCTCACTGATGTCGAGTATGACATGGTATGAAGCTCAACGATGTCAATGATTCAACCTGATGTGGATGTTGCAGAGCGATGCTTTTGACCGGGAGTGCGAAACAACACCAGAGTTCAAACCTTTGGTAAAGCGCAAGTTCAAGACATCTGATGGGAACCACCATTTCCATGTATGGATGGATGTTGCGAGGAAGAGTGTGCAAATATCATCCTCATGTCTAATATATCCTCAGGTCTGATGTATTATCCTCTTTCCTCTTGTGTCTGTGCTAAAAGAAATTGTGGTTGTCATGCACAACCTGAACAAGTAACTTTTCTGAGGTTCATTGGGTGTTTTTCCACAAATTCTCACTTTGATCCATGTATTAGGTTCATGCTTCTCATTAGTTTTCTCGTTATACGTATTGGGTAGCGCATGCAACTCTCAAGTACGACTAGATCGAGGAGGTTGAACGTTGTTTCCAGACTTTAAACATACCATTGTATGTCTGAAAGTCGATGATCGAGGAGCATATGTACGAGCAATATGAACTTTCTCGCAAGAAAATGATGAACAATGCAGCTTGGTACTCTGATAATATGACTGCAACAGCGGCAATTATATATACTTATGTATACTTATATACTTATATATACTTATATATTTACATATTGTCATATGCTGAAGTTATCGAAGCGTAGAAAGCGCAGACGCTAGAAGAGAGGAGTTACAAACTGATGCAGAAGCCGCTCAGTAAAATAGACAGGGAGGTTAAGGCTCTTCAGTCTTGGAACAGCACCGTTCTGAAATACGCAACAATAACAAATCCTGCACTGGGTCTGGAGTTTCTCGATCATATTCGCAAGCTTCACACGGACCTTGTTAAGTAAGGGAGGACCAAAGCAATGAAGGTAGAAGTTGCTCTGGACAGGATTAAAACCTTCGAGGCTTGTGACGTTCTGACAGAGATGAAGTTGGAACTTCTAGACTGCCACCATAGTGCTGAAGCAAAGTAACAGTAACATCACCCTCGGGGAAACAAAGTTGATGATGAAATAAGGTCATGGCTGCATCAATGTTCATTGTGGTCGGCAATGAAACGAAATGACTGGTTTTCAGTTGGCTTGTCTGGAAGAGGAAGAACACTGTGCTACCAGCTTGCTTTCGACTATGGACTGATCCGAAGTCAAAGTATTGTATGTATCATAAAAAAGACCCAATTTGCACATCGTTGTCAAAATGAATCCTTAGGAGGTGCACAATTGTCCCTAGTGGCTGGACCAGAATTTTGAAGAAATGAAGTTGATTAAGCTTGTTGATGACGTTGAGGAGGACTATCATCGGCAGCTCAAACAAGGTCATCAGCTAAATGATGTTTTTGATAATGATTCCATATTGCTAACATCCGGAGTAGATCCAAAAGTACAAGCTCAAGCAGTTGAACCCCCAACAAAGTTAGATGGGATTGTCCTAGACTCCTCTCGACCAAAACAGCCAATGTCGATCTCGAATATCTCACAATGCACATAATCAGAAGTTCTGGAGCATACCGCGGAGAACGATACCGGAGGTTTGACCTCACCACAATCTGATAGGTACTAGATAATCCTAAATCTTAGTACCATGCTGATCTTCTACCCGCATCCTTGCATTGTTTTCATATTGTTGACTATGTGAAGTGCGCATGCAGGTCTAAAATCTCATTCTAGGCCGAAGAAGACGAAGTAGAGAAAGAAAAAGACCTCTATTTGTTATGAAGAACATGAAGAGGAAGAGGTCGGGACAAGAACTAGAACCTGATGACACACACATGCCTGATGTTGAAGATCAGGAGACTGACGAGGTGCCCCACTGAAAGCATAGCAAAAGACATCGCACGAAGTCTCTCAAAGAAGAGAAGAAGATACAAAGAGTTGATCGTGAAAATAGGATACCTTTTGATAATCCGTATGTACTAGTTAAGTCATCACTTCTGTATACTTATGCAATCATACTCTCAAAGAAGAACAAACCTTAGATCCCTAACCCTCCTCTCATTGTCGAGCTGAAAGCTGTGTATAGTCGTCTCAGAATGACCGAAAGAAGCAAAAAGATTTCTTCATGGGTGAGAAGAACCAATCATTTACAGCCGATCTCATAATTCTTGACCTGTCCACTGGACTTCTTATGGACAAACACGACAATGTTTTATGAGTAGAATAAATACCCATGAAATAGCATGTGAGCCGCAAATTGTTAAATTGGGTCACGATGATCAAAGACGTTTGATAGTATTTCACGGAGGTACCCTCACCAGTTGTAGCTAATTGTTGACACACTTGGAGTTACAAGTCAAACGTTTGATCATGTAACATCTTTAGATGTGTTGAACGATATGTCGTGTTGGGACTTAGACTAGCTGCATAAAGTGAGCATTATTTGAGAGGTATGTCGAGGTTTTGTTTTGGTCAAGATGAACGTTCATTAAATTTTGTGTTTCGATGTTCATTTACTTCAACTGACCATGTTATTCTGTACGTAAAACTTTTGTTGAAAGCTAAAATTATCAACAAAGCAAAGATGAACATTCAGATTCTTTGTGAGAATTAGGAACTATTCGAACTTGAAAACTCTACTTTTGGTGATTGTCTTGTGAAGAATCACTAACAAAGACTTGAGGTATCTACCCAGCGATTTGGGCCGTCATAGATGCGATGGATTTCTCAAGATATTTATTGAGTGGTCTTCGACCCAAAAGACATAGTTGTAGATTCTACGCGTCTAATTGCGGGAGACTTGCTATCGGGATAGAAAGTCGCTATGAGACACACGCCTTGTGTCTTCAAGTTTTATCAAACATAAAAAACTGACTTTGCCTTTCTCCTTACCTTTGCTTTGCTCTGATTTTTCAAGAGTAAAGGATAAGGTCTTTTCCATAGTCTCCTCCCGTAAAGACATAATCTCCAATCTAAACTTCTCTCTTTTTGTTTGCCTCTTGAGAGCTGCTCTCTCTACACTAGGGTCAACATCATCTTGTATGCGCTTCTCCTCCATAAGAGTATCATGTTGACTCTTGCGCCTCGGTTAGGTCTGAGTCCGTGAGCTACCCAATTGTCTGAGGGACCGATACCGTGTTCGTCAAATAAGCATACACAGACGTTGTATCTATTGGATTATCTCATCAGTAGCACTTCTAATCATTGTTGATGTTTTCATTAACTCCTTCCTACTAATTTTTCATTTTTCAATTGTGATCGTAGCATGACTCCATATGAAGGAGTACTCCACATATCAAGAGTATCTCTATGCTTCTTAGAAGCATTTCTCTTTCCTACTACCTCAACTCTATAAGTTGCAGCTTCTAATGATGCAGCAGCATGCTATGATATATATTTTTCCATTAGCTTCTTCATTCTTCCCTTCCGGAAGTTTGTTATGAAAATCTCTCCAATCTCTTTCAAAGCAATCTTCTCTTATTTCCAGTAGACTATTCCATGTAGTAAGTATTTACAAAATCACCACTCATTTCATTTGAGCATGATCAGCACTATCATACCAAATTCACCTTTGTACATAACCTTGCTTATAACTCAAAGCATAATTCACGTAGAAAACTCAAGTTGTTTAATTCGATAGACCTACTCGAGGAGAAATAATCGAAGGAGAAACTTGTCTTTCGTTGATTGATGGAAATGCTACTTCTCCTTGACAATTTTCGCGTTTCTTGACTCCATGGGGAGACCACGAACATGAAGTCAAAAGCTCTCCCCCATCAAGTCAAAAAGTGATGGAAGAAATGTTCATTTCCGTAAGACGTCGAACTACTTCAACATCAAGATAACTGATGTCGTCCGACATTTGAGCTCAGATAGAGAAATAATTCATCTCAGTATTAGTTTCCTTTCTGTTTCTAAGAGAGTATAGAGAAGTAGAGGACAACTCCAACTGAAGTTCAGTCTATGCTTATCCAACAAGAAGACTTATGTGATTACCATTTGGAATGCTTGCACTTCCATAGAAACAAGAAACATGTTACACAAACTTGTTGCCACTGCAGAGGTTTGAGTGTAATTCGCGTCCTGTTATGTCAGTCCCCGTCCGTTTGTACTTGCAAGCCGCAGAGAAAACATGGTGCATGCCTGAAATTCAAATCGTCAAACTGCGAATGGTAGCGGAGTAGAACGCGGTCAGTTCGACTGGAAGGCATGGATCGTCGCTCGAAGAATAATGTGAAAAGAGCGAAGGTCAGCTTTTACGTCCCTCCGCTCGACAGTAGACCATTCTGTGAATTCTGCCTCGTTTTATGAGTGTTGTTACATGGAATTGAGGAAGATTCATGACAGAATCTGGAGTGTCTGTTCTGCGAGCGAGCTTTGTGTAGAGGAATTCATAATTTGAAGTTGTTCAAGTTGCTTGATACTTGAAGTTCGTGCGTGATCAGGACTGTTAAGGAGGAAAATAATTGTCATCGATGTCTCCATATGGTTATCAAGTTCATGTAGCGAAGGTAGTGGATGAATCCAGCGCTCAACATTCGCCTTAGCATTTGGAATATAGAGGACAGTTTCCAGTCGAAGCACTTTCACGACGGCTTGAGACAGTGTGAATCAGAGTCCATAAGTTGCTGTTTTATTTGAGAACGTTAGTGAGGAAAAAGCGTGTGAATGCCAAGCCTTGCGTATCGTCTGGTTTGTGTAACATGGAGATCGATATTGTTATCTTGTTGGACCTACATCCTCAGTGAATAAAATCTGTTGTTAATGCTCTTGGAAGTTAGGAAATTATAAGGATCGTGGAGCTGAAGATCAGGCTAGAATTTCTGTCGTGCTGAGTGATAAAGCGGACCTTATTCTAGTACAGCGGCCGGTTTGTGTTGGGGCATGAATCCGTTAGGGTTCGCGCGGGTTGAACCATTCTGATCATTCTGCATTTCATGGCGATGAGGTTCGCGTGAATGGCTCGTCAGTAGAGCCAGATTCAGTTCAAGTACTTCTTGTTTTAGAGTATAGCGGGTTGCACTGTCAGCAGTCTTACAGCGCACTCCTGGCTTGATTCTTCTTCTATCCCTTCATGTAGCCAAAGGGTTAGCCATATCGTTTTGACTGTTTCAGTGGATGCGACATGCGCGTCCGCATCTGTAACCACTTGACACAAGAAAGTAAGCGAGTGTGTGTTTTGACTCCTCTTCTCATGATCATCTCTGGGGCGTCCCGAGCACCAAGATGTTGCCCAGCCAAGTGTTGGATAATTTTTCCAGGTCGTTGGGCGAGATGCAGCAGAACATTAGGAACTTGGGACCTTCGCTGTTTGCCGGTGTTAGAAAGAGCGGTCCAGAGATCAAAGCTATTTTGCGACATATTGGACCCCGAGATTCGCAGTGCCTCGGTTTAGGAGATATACCAACCATGATGCCCATGCTCTTAAAAGTAAGACTCCCTGATTTGTCCTAACACGCGCTACAGGCTGTTCATCAATCCCCGATCAGTGCCCATTTTAGCGTGAAAGAACGGAATGGGCTTACAGTAGCTTTGCAGTGAAAGCATGATTGCTCTGACCACATGGAGTTGAAAGTGTAGGTAGTCATGTATGCATTTTTGAGAAATGTGAATGAAGTTAAAAGAGAAAATCGATGCAAGGTCTAATAAGTTTGAACATAGAGCTCGAAGCTTTGTCTAGTTCACATGCTCTGCTTCAGACGGGGCTGATGAGTACTCCATAAGCATGCAGATAATTATGGTATTTATGGTTTTGGAGCTGACTGTTGATATTTATCACTGCAGGGCACCGAGCCATGGCTTTCAGCAGCTCTTGGGTTGGGGAATTTTGTCCCTGGGTTTTTGGTGGGATTTTTGCTCGGTGTTTTGCTGGATTTGCCTAAAGGGCTAAATCTTTTTAAGTCTGCCCCGTCCGAAGAGGAACCTCCCTCCCAGAAGAGGACAAGTATAAGTGGAAGACGGCCGAATAACGCCCGAGCAAGTCGATTCGGCAGCAGCAGTACTGCAACAGAAGTACCAAGCGGGGAGCTAAAGATGGTACGTGTATCTGCTATTAACCTGTCTAGCTAGATCAGCATTTCCTGTCTCGTTTGTGATTCAGCACTACCATATAATGACCTTCAAACTCCTCAACTGCTGTTCAAGTAACATTTCAAGATATCTTTTCCTGAAGATCTTCCTCTTTTCATCACCCTTTTGTGGTTGGTTTATCAGTGCTGCCTGGGAACTGTTAGAGCTGCACGTATTCGAGATCCTCGACTGTTAATCCTTGCATGTTAGTCATCATAGAATTTTTGGCGATGAACACAGGTATTTGTTGTTCGTCAAGACCTCAAGATGGGGGCTGGAAAAATAGCGTCGCAATGTGCACGTAAGCCCTCCATTTACCAGAAGGTTTGCATTTGTCCTTTACTTTTGTTCTTACGTAGAACAAACTTTTCTTATAACCATCTTCTTCTTTGTTCTTCTTCTCTACAGTTGTTGCTGTGGAGACAGTCCACAGCAACAATTCTCCGCTGTTCGTTGTTGATCAGTCTGTCGACAGCTTTTAAAGGATTGATTATAGTGCTTGTTATGAAGGATAGTAGTAGCATCAAGAGGGCAGCCATCATCCTCTGCCCCTGCTCGTACTGCCCTGGTGGCTGAAAGTCGCCGTTACAGCTTGGTTTGACATGATTGGACTTTCTTATATTCAGATGCGGCCATTGGCACTTACGAGGAATGCGTTAGCAGGTTGTCGAGTTCTCCCTTGAATTTGGTTTTAACCTTGAGCCTTCACCTTGAACCGCAGCTTCGGCACATGTCTGTGTTTCCAAGAAGATATTAGCATGTCGTTTTCCCGGAGATCTCACTTTATATAAGTATTGCGCAGGGGCCAACGGCTACTGCTGAGAAAGTGGGAGGATTGTGGACAGCCCAAAATCGTTGTCACTTGCAAAAATTACCATGAGATGTGGGTCCTTCTGTCGTCTTTCAGCAGCCATCTCCATATGTATAATCGTCTTATTTTCCTTCTCTAAAACATCTCCGGTGAAGAGTAATCACTACAGTCTGTGTGGGAACACGTGTAACGTGGACACTTTGATGAACAGGAATGAGCTGAAAGCGAAGGCCGAAAGGGCTAACTTGCCATGCTTCATTGTAGCGGATGCTGGCCGCACTCAGGTATCTCTAAACCCATTTTTCTTGGACGGGGAGGAAGTAACATCTCGACCGTTTCACGCTTTTTTCTAAATAGATTAGGTCAAGTCTTCACCTGCCGAGCTTTAGCTACTTAAATAAGTTACTCTCCTGCCAGTTACTGCAGTATCTAGAGATGAACTCAATTATTCATCTTCATCCGAGCTCGTTCTTTTATCATGAATTTCATTACTATGCGCAGGTAGCCGCGGGGTCCCAGACAGTGCTTGCTATCGGACCAGGTATTGACCGCCTCTCTTTTTCTCGTGAGTTTCCACTGCTAGAATCAACTGCATTGAGGCACTTCTTTTGATGCTCGTAGGAAGCTTACAAAAATCTTGTCACCATTATGTCTCGGCTTTTGGCGTATCACAGATACTTTTATTTAAGACCATGACCATGAGATCTGGTCTGGTTTCTTTGGTAATCAGCCGATCTGGACGGACTGATTCATGACTGACAAACGTTTGCAGGAGTAAAGGCACATATCGACAATGTTACTCGGCATCTGAAACTTTTGTAATGCAGAATTCTCAGATATTTTGTAGAAGACTATACCACAAGGTATCAACGGATTTACACCTGTACCATATGGTATTGAATGCTTGCAAGTCGGTGAGTCTTGCACGTACTCTCTTACAATGCTTGAGTGAGGTCAGCGTTAGCATCTGGTAGGTATTTTTGATAAGAGTACGGTGTGCACTGAGATTCTGCGGTAAAGTAAATCAGTTGCACCAGTGAGTTTCGTGCCAGCTTGAGTGGATATCAAACCTTCAAGAAGGTGAAATAGAACCTGTAGTATTCGACACATTTATTCCTTGTGTTCGTATATAATCTTCGTATATAATTTTCTTCGGCATCCGACCCACCGACCCTGAAACGCTTCGTGTGCCCATACTGCTCCAGAAGCCAGCCCAGGATCTTCAGTATGCTGGTAGTTCTGCAGAAGCACTCTCAAGCAGGTGCTTTTGCTGCAGAAAATCAGTTCCAGCACTAGAGTGGCTCTTATAATGTTCTGTTAATTTTTTATTGATTTTTGCTTGGAATCATGTAAACGAGCAAGTTTAAGAGGTTTTCCGCACACCTTGAAGGGGACACCGAAAAAATATTCAGTACCCTAATTTGTTTCGATGGCAGTCAAGGACATTTCACTTTTGAGTGCTCGAATCGACCGTCCGTATCGAAGCACCGTCTTTGGAACCTCGAAACTGTGTCTTGGAAAGTGGTTCTGTGGAATGGCAAATGTATGCCTTGAAAATAACACTCACGGAATTTTTCCGAGCTTCCTTTCTCGATACGCATAAATTCTCACTGGATTTTGTTGGGTTTTTAACAGCGATGGCTATTTACTTTTAAGTAAATCGATATTGGGAACTCATCATGAAGTTTGAGTTTCAAATGCGCTCCCACATGTTACTTATTTTCAGAATGAGGAGTGAGCGCTGAGGGACTACTTTTGTTGGTGTTGGATTTCGGCTTCTCGTATGATTGGTGCAAAAAGTGCAATGCCAGGGTCTTTCCTCGAAGCTCGCAACGTTATTGAGAGGGATCCAGATTCCAGTCTTTGCGAATAAACGTGCAGAGGCTGAGAAATTTTAACCTCCACTTCAGTTGTAAGCCAATAAGCAACCGTTAGTGAAGAAGTGAAGAATCCATGTCAGTATTGACTTACACTTCTCGAAAGCCTGAAGGCCCATGATTCCTAATCGGTGAGAACAAAATTGCCTTCACAAATCCAAGTGCAAAGCTTTTCAAGCTTTCTGATCGAAGGGCTTGCTAGGGTTTACAACAACAAGATGGGATCGTCCGGGTGGAACTTCCGAATAAATGGTATTCTGTTTTTGCTTTCGGTGTAATTAGTTCTCGCTAGACCGCGAAAGCGAGAGCCGCATCTCGTACTAGAACCTGTACAAGTATTCTTGCATGGCACAGGGCTCAAGTTTTTAAACTGATCTATGGGCAGTGGGCATCTTCAGATACAGTACTGTACCTAACTAGCTCGATTTTGCATGGCTCGAGTATGGAACCAGTAGATGAGTACAGTAAATGAAAGTGGTTCTCGACCAGCCGCTCTAGATCACACTTAACAAAACGTTGCAAACAGAATGCAAGTCCGATGGAGCATGCCCAAGATGAAATTTTGCATTTAAAAAACTACTTTTGACATCCCGGAAGTGTCCGGGGAGTAAATAAATATCTGTCTGAGTTGGCTGGATTACTCTTCTTTGTGCCATCCAGGCTAGCTAACAAGAGGTTGCTGTTTCTGTTGAATATTCTGCGTCTCCGAGGACCGTCTGTTGGTCCTGATAGGTGTCTCTACTCTCTTCCCGTGGTCCGCTCGCAATCTGGTAGTCCTCTTGGCCAGTCCCAAACTCAGGAGTCCCGAGAGAAGCACCGGAGGGATTCTCTTGTTTCGACAATCCACACACAATTGCAGGTTCTGCAACGGGCTGTCAAGTCTCTGTAGCGTTCAGCGCAGTTATGGTGGACTGGGTCCGTTCGACAAGTCTGGCAATGCAAGTGTCGCCAACTTCTCTCGTTTGCCACACGCAGCATTTGAGAAGTGGAGGTGTCCCGTCTGCAGTTTCATTCCGCATTTCATACGCGAAATCTACCACAATAAATCGTCGACTGTTTAAACTCGCTGCACAAGATAATTGCCGAGCTGCGAGCAAGAATGTGGTGCCGAGGCGTCAGTTTGAACTACTCAGCCAGCTAGCTTACAAGGTGCATAAAAGAGATGATCGGGGTCCCGTTGGCGCGGCATCAGTGGGCGCAGGAGAGGTGGAGACAAGTGAAGCTCTGGAGTCGAGTGTGAGAAGAAGCAAAAGAAGTCGACCTTGCGTCATTCTGCCGGTAATTGCCTACTCTCAGTTCTCAATTTTTCAGGATTTAGGAATTTTGTCTGATAGCAGATGACGAGAGTTTACACTCTCCCAAGAAACTCGTCGAGAGCTGGAAGGTACTCGGCGTCACGTACGCCTCGAGATAGGACAGTCAGGGAATTGCATGTCATCTCTTCGATTCGCTCACAATGTAAGATTCTCGTGGTAGCGAACCATTCAGCTCACTGCTTGAGCGAAATTCTGGTTGTTTTTGTATCGAACAGCAGGACTGAGGTGCGGATGCAATTGAGGTTTCTGGGATGAATGTTTCGTCGAGTAAATTGATGGTATATTTGTTGAGTTTACTAGCGCTAAATTGGTAGTAAAGTTTAGTCAAAGGACAGGACTTAATGTTGCACGTCTACACAGCTGTTGCGAATGTCGAACTAAGAAGTCGGACACAGGGAGTAAAGTTCTATTTGTCCAGAATGTAGAGGTTTACGTTAAATTCTGGCGGTGGGGCGAGGGACTTGAGAAATCATCATCTACCTTACATTGTCTGAGTAGCTATCGGACCTGCTTCTAGTGCGTACTTTCGTGGGCTGCTTGCCGTCGATCCAAATACCAATTGCCGGCAGACAGAGTGGCGAATTCGATCAATCAGGACGTGCTGGACAGGACAGAATGTGAAGTTTTCCTTGTGTAGGCACGTAAGCATTGTCGCCACCTTGTGTTATTGATTCTGGTATTTTTTGTACTTCTGTCGAAGTCCATGAACATGACCAGATATGTAAAGAGCTGTGTGATGTTTGACTAACGGATCTGATAAGACTCTGAACCAATGCACACCAGCGTATAATTGAAGCCAGTACTGCCAGACTGGTCAAATGACTAACCCACCGCAAAGAACTGAATGAGAAATACAAATGATTAAGTATCTATACATGAAATACTACTGCCTGCCTGATGATGCTCTGAGCTTTTGCTATGGATGGTTTGGTCAGACGATGACGCGGTTAGAATGACCTCCAAGGCAATAATAAGTGGTAAGAGATTAAAGAACCGTTGTGATGTTCTTGAAGCCACCTTGTCTGCCCTCTGTTATATCGAAGTACAAGTTCCTATATTTTCTCAGATGTTCGTTTGTGGGTTCAGGGGCTAGGGAATAACACAAAGGACTACGATGCTCTAGTATCTGATCTTGAGGCTCGAAATGTGTCCGCCACTGTTGTTCAAGTTGCTCGTGCTGATTGGCTGCGAAATGCTGCTGGTTTACTGGACGCGAATTACTGGAAGGGCACATTGTCTCCGAGGCCGGTGCTGGACTGGTGAGCTGTAGGGTCCTAAGATCCTCCGATGTTTGTTAGTAGTGGGAAGGAATTTGCCCCTCTTTCGTCGCCCATGTTTTTGTCACCAGCGGATGAAGTGAAACTTTACATCGAAATTGTGTCTTGTTCATTGCAGGTATTTGGACAGAATGAGAGCTGCCATTGAAATGGCTAAAACTGGTGGTACTGGTGAGTCTCTCGAGTTTGATCTGGACTCTTATCTGCTGGGATACACAAGTTACAAGTTCCAGGAGTGTCGTCCGCTCCTAACATGATTGGCATTTGTGGCAGGCGATGGCAAAGTGTCATTAATCGGACATTCTGCCGGAGGATGGTTGGCACGAGTATACATGGCAGAGTTTGGGACCGAAGATATTGGTCTCCTTCTCACTCTGGGGACTCCTCACTTGTACGTACTCAATGCTAGGATAGTAAACTGAAATCCACCCTCCTGAATAAACTGAAATTGGTTTCAGTTTGGCTTCCAGCTTACTGTATTAGGGTGCTTGCACAGGAGCTCCCTATTGAGTGTCTTTTTTTTCCCTCCCAATCGTCTATGCTAGGCCTCCACCAAGGGGAGTTCCTGGAGTTTTTGATCAGACGAGGGGACTACTATACTATGTCGAAAACACTTGTCCTGGGGCATACCATGCACCTGATGTAAGATATGTTTGTATCACAGGCAGGTAAGAGAACCAAACTTTCTCGAAGAGTTGTAGTGTTTGGAATTGATATGTTGAACTGGACTCTCGTGTTAGACTTCTCGTTGCAACGTTCTGAGACATGGCCTGAATGGTTTGGCTCGTTCTAGAAATTAGGACTAACGAAGGGTCTGTCAGAGCGATCAAGCTGAGAGCCACCCAGTAGATGTTGTCTTTCAAGCCGTAAAGGAAACAGATATGAACTTCGCCGTTTTGAGGGCGAGAAAATGTGTCTAATCCTGTAGGCTCTGAATGTTTGATTTTGTAATACAAGGTACTTGAAAGGAAGTCCTTTTCGGAAGGAAGAAACTCCCCAGGTTGCAACCACAGGTGTGGGTACGTTGGATCTGGGAGAAGTTGTAGCAAACAGCGCCGAGATTGCAGAGAATCCAGAACAAGCAGCAGGCGTAGTACAAGAAGCTTCTCCAAGTTTTCGTGAGCGTTTTGTTGGGGCAGGCTACAAGCAGGTAGGAAGGGTTTGGAGAATGTTCAACTCTTGTTTAACTTTTTGGTTTATGCCGCGTTCTCGGTAAAGGATCATGAATCATGCTATTTGAATGAACAGGTTTGCGGGAAAGCCGATGTATGGGGAGACGGGGTTGTACCAGAAGAGTCTGCGTACCTGGAAGGTGCTCTAAATGTCTGCTTGGATGGTGTCTACCACTCTCCTGTTGGGTCGACCTTTGAAAGACCTTGGTATGGAACAGTCAACATCCTGGACAAGTGGGTGCATCATTTGTTTGACCATGAGTAGCTCAATCTTTCTCGTACAGTAGTAGGTAGTCAAGCTCGTTTTTATAAATCAGTTACAACCGGCTCTGCATTCTTTTGATCGGGCTTCTTAATCTAAAATAGGTAGTTTCTCAGTCTGATCAATCAATCTTTGCACCGCGTACACATGGAAAAGATGGTACTACTGGATATCTTCAACTCTGCTGTCTTTGGTTCCATGTGGGAGAAGTCGCCATCTACTTGTCCGTCAGACAGAGTTGTATTTTTACTGAGATTTGGAAGTCGGATATGCTTTTCCCCCAAATAAACTCGAAATTATCTCGTCCCAAAGTAATCTTCTGGTACTCGTTTATTTCGACAAGCGGTGAGGGTTCATTTATGGACGCTACAGGTACTTCGAAGGGGATAAATAATGCTTATTTATTCACCTCTTCCATCTGAAGATGGGAGAGGCAAAAAAGGCAGACCCTTCCGACAGGAAGGGTTAGGTAATAAATTAAACTCAGAGGTTAATTAATGTTGAAAGGAGTTAGGCTTCCCGGCTTTATATCTTCTATCTTCTGCCCACTGCTGGTCTTATGGGCTGTTTTCTGTTTTTTGCGTGTTTCCCTGCATGGGTTAACATTTAACATTTATAGAATGTTTCTTTTTTGTAAGTTTACGGTAGAAGAAGCTCGAACTGATAAGTAGTAAATTCAACAGATAATGTTTAGTAGTATATTTATATTGTTAGATGACACCTTAACGTAGGCGCAACTTACTTAGCGGTCTGAAGTTTTGTGAAATTGATGCAGACCACGAAAGTCGTGGTAATGAATATTGTGGCAAGTGGCATGCGTGAAAACGATAGCGGCCTTGCTTTGGTACATGAAGTTTAGCGATAGTACGATATAAACCACAGACCACGAGCACGATCGAAGTGTCCAGTGAGTTGTTTTACATACACTTACAGTTAGTGAGTTGTTTTACATACACTTACAGTTTCGTTTGTCCTTTATCGCAATATTCATCCAAAAGTTCATTGTGCATGCTTATTGATCTAGCGTATGGGGAGTAACTGATCTCTAATCTCATTGAATATTATTGTTGTTAATGGATCTATTCTGACATTGCTTGTATCCACTTGTTGCCCAAGAGGAGTTAGATGTACTCTAACACCTTTGGATCTCAGATTCATGCATGTAAATTATATAGGGAACGGAACAGTTGATGATCCAAGACAAAGAAGATACAAAATTCCGTCTGTCTCACACATCCATTCTTAACAGGTAGTAGATAATGTTAGGTCCTTGTCCGGAGCTTCAAATTTTTTCGTGAAATGTCGAGTATACACTGATTCTTTGGGGATATATTGGTTTCACATATTCTAGAAACCATGTAAAACCATAGTGTGACATAGTGTGACATCTAAAACGTCTGACTCGTGGATCTTATAAAACATCAGAACCCTTAAACTACAACCCTTGTCACATAGATTCCTTTTTGTGATAGAGTGCCTTATCCCTAACTAGGATATAGGTTGGGGTAACCCAAGATACCGAATATTGTTAGATATGTAGATAAATGTAACAGCGAATCGTCTTGAGAAAGGTTTACACAAGTGTAAAGTCAAAGTTCGAGAGCTATAAGGGAAGTGTTAATATGTAGGTAAATGCTAACAGCGAATCCTATATATCTAGCAACGAAACCTTTCTCAAGTTGTGCAATAGTTTTACACCTTAAGTGTAAAGTTAGAGTTCGAGTTAAAGGAAAGAATAATCTGTCCTTCGAAGGATAGCGCAATGATTAGGAGCGTTGTCTCACTAGTGTAAGGTCTAGGGCTCTATGCTTCTTCGATGGACATCTATGTTTTGGGCAGCCAATTGAGAGGTAGAAGGAGACTCTTTAAAAAGAAGGAAAGGATAAACTAGATTGAGGCTCATCTTGAAAAGATAAAAGAGAATTGGTTTGAGTGTACCGTTATATAAAAGAGAAAAACTACCTTTAGGTTCATAATCTTCCGTCTTCATTGCTACAAACTTCTCGTTCTTTTTGCATTGCACTTATATGTCCATTATAAGTATAGAGAAAATTAACACTCTGAAACTGCGATGCGCTTGAACAATTGGAGTCTTCTCTCAAGAGTAATTCCGTGTTGATAATTTGTTGATATCTCATATCTATCCAGAAGGATTGGGATCAGTCGCGTTTCGATGTGTAAAAATTAGTCTTAAGATCTCCCCCACGTTTAGTCTCATGTCTTAAAATCGATGACACTACAATCCATCAAATTCGATTTGTGGTAAAAGTTTGACGGGATTCTGTTCGCCAAGAACCATAATAGAGCTAGTGTGGTTCTTGTATTCGATTTGACTCTATGAGCAGAAACAAGATATATATGGAATGGTTAGGTCAAATTGTCTTGTTTTACCATAAAGAATTGTATTGCAAGTATGCGGATGAAGGTTTTTACCCAAATCTAGGAGAGAAGAGATGTTAGAAAACTGAGACTACTTGTTACCGAAGATCGGTAGCTGAGTTGGTTGGGTCTCAGACCTCTAAGCGAAAGGTCTGGGGTTCAAACACGCCTGCTCCCGGTTGGAGGTGCAAGAAGTCGCTGTATGTGCAATCTGGTCCGGGTACGCTTTGGTTACCCACAAAGGACAGTCCGATGCCCCTTGAAGGGATAAAGCGGACAAGTTAACAACTTTAACAACTTTTATAGCTCTTAGTTTGCAACGCTATTTATTAGTCATTTAAACTCATTTTTGAAGTCAACACCTGATTTTTTTTATTAACGTAGGTGGAAGACGACATGTATCAGATAGGAGGTAAGAAATCATCATCATATGATTCTTGTGTACAATGCATGTCTTCTCTCTTTTATTAACGTCATCCAACCAGGGCGCGAGCTCTATGATCGCTGTCCCATGTGGTTTAGCCAACAGTATTCAGTGAGAAAGTTCGTGGGTTTAATCTTTTGCGGGTAAGGTTGAGGTGCATACACTGCAAACTGTTAACAAAATTTTTGGTCTTGAGTCTCGATGTAATGGACTCACTAGACAATCCCATGTTCCTCCAATACCCCAAAGGATAAGTAATAACATTT
This sequence comes from Asterella californica, assembly GCA_036924285.1. Taxonomy (NCBI): domain Eukaryota; kingdom Viridiplantae; phylum Streptophyta; class Marchantiopsida; order Marchantiales; family Aytoniaceae; genus Asterella; species Asterella californica. The sequence goes on along the minus strand of JAYKYS010000010.1, from coordinate 17,531,659 downwards.
ATCATTTAACAATATGATCAAGAGAATACAACATCATGCTTAATGAATACATGTTCTCACCGTTATGTTTGAGATGTAGCGTGTGCTCTGGTAGAACTTGAATACAATGATAGTTAGTGTTATAAACACAGACTGGCTGCATTGTTTAGCTCCACTGTTGGTTATCCGTCTCGTCCTCGATTTGTTTCGAGTGTTTTTTCCTCCAGTTTAAGAATGGTCGGCAAATCAGATAGATATCTCGTCTTCCAGATTCTTGCTTGTTTTAGTTTATCAGAGCCATTGGCTGGGGTCATTCATGTTGCACGAAGTGGATAGATATCTTTCCAGTCTCTTCCAGCTGGATGGAATAGAAGGGCAATCATATAGTATCCTTACAACCCTTGAAATGAGATTTGTACCTCATATATTGATACTTGCCCCTGTTAGCTAGTTAGGAGTTCAAGGGCAGGTGAGTTTGTGTACCGAGTTGTTTAGGTCATGCATCTTAACATCTCTAGTAAGGGCATTTGCACCCATTCTTACTCGATAATGAGCACGAAGACTAAAGTGAGTGAGGTCTTTATGCGTCTTTCTGTTTGTGAAATTATTTGTCTTCATATTGTTGCCGAGTGATAGAGTGCACTATCTGAGTGTTGCAAATGCATGTGTTGTGTATTTTGATTATTTTCTTTTCTTAAACAAATAGCACATGCAGTTCACAAAGAGGTCCATTCATGAGGTTGTTGTCGCTTTCATCAGTGCTTCGGTGTAAGGAAAGTCTTCGCATAGCAGTTGACATTATTGAAATGTAGTTATATTTGTATCGATCACTTCCACACTCAAGAAGCGAAAGCGTTGAAATTGATTCTTGAATTGGACTTTTCACAAAGTATGAGATACCAATCTTTTTGGATCGCAGGAATTTGATAATATCAAAATCTAGAGGATGGACGATTGTCACTGGAGTAACATCTGAAAGATATATAATAGTTGTAATAAATTTTTTTTTATGTTGGTTAGAACATAGGGTACTCAACACGTGTTGAATACATAGTTTCTACAATAAGGAGCTTTCTGGGCAAGAATTAATATTCTGACATCATGTTTGCAGCAGTTTTGGATGGATGTTCTCTAAGAAGTGTGCAGCTTGTGAGGTTCTTGGAAGAAAGCACAGACTATGTGGATACTGCAGTGACACATTCTTGGAGTTGTAGGTTAGTGCTATGAGTGTTAGTTTTTGTCTTTTCGTGCTTAGTTTTGTCTTCTTAGAACTATCATCTTCTTCAACCAAGGAGCAACTACGTACTTTATCTTTGAGTGACAATCTCTTTAGCTTGGTGGAAGTGTTTTTGCGAAGTTTCGGAATGAACTTGGGCTTAGAGCACATTTTTAGTTATCCAAGACTGACATTCAAGAACTGCGTCTAACTTCTAAGAGATGATGCAATGTTACATTGATCGTATTGTATATGGAGTAGCATATGAACATAGACCTTGAGTTCTTTGTCACGTCAGTTTAGCACCTCAGCTAGGTTGACCGAATGCGGAATGGCTAATCTCGGTAGGACTGTTAGTGCCGTTAGGGCGAGTTCTTGGGATAGCCCACTAGAGGTATACTTCGCAGGTAAGGCTTGGAGGCCTTAGTTCTTCGAGTTGAGCCTTCAAGCTCCTGGCTATGGTGGATAGTCTTTGTGAGTACAATCTGGATTCTCTGCGAGCACAGAGTGGATCTGTCTCGACTTTAGTGATTTTTTTAGTGCCGGTTGGCATGATGGAGTGACATACCGTTCACTCGAAGAACTTGAATTGTGAGGTCTGATTGAGAGCTTTTAGGTCGTGCATTCTGTCAGTGGTATTTTTGGAGTTTGCAGATCGTTGGTATCTTTGATTTGCGGGTGCGTGCATGCGAAGAGTGGTTCTTTTGGTCGTGTGGTTGATCGTTGTGTGGATTAGTATTGTTTGGACTTGTTCTGGTTGGATTTGATGGTGAGGTAGTGCAGAAGCGTTGCTGGAAGGGAGTCTGAGGAGCAGAGGTACGTGAGTGAGAGAGGTATGCAGAGGAGGCTTCGAGGTAGACTCCTCGGTAAATCTGAGCTCGCCGCAAGTCAGCTTGCTGACGTGCATGAGGGAGGTATGCAAGCTTTCAGTTGTGTGAGAAGTGTAAAACCAGCGGGTCACCCATCTCAACACTATTCCTGAGCTTGCATCTTAACTCTGCAGTTCTTAGATTTGGCTTTACTACTAGACCAATAGCTCTTGGTGTCTTCTAGGGATGCATGCAAGTATTTATGGACTTGTTTAAGATAGTAGGAGACCTTCTCGCACGTTCCTAACGGAATGGTAGGACGACCCTATAGTACTAGAGGGAAGCTGTCGTTGTGGTAGTATTTGCTTATATTGTAGAAACCCGTATGGAGACTGTTGATGACAGTTGTCTTGAGTGAGTTAGTAGAGCTACCACGTAGATACTTTTGGAGCTACTAGAGGTGTGGACATCTAGTTAGACATTAGGTACAAGTTATGACAGTTGGTGATCATATATTGTGCATGTGATCACCGAAGAGGAGTCGTCAGTCCGGGTGGTGTTGGATTTCTCGTTATGTGAACTTAAACTTTGTCTGTTATATAGTTTGGAGGTAGAACTACTTTCTGAACGGACAGGAAGTAGTCTTACTGAGGGAGATCGATTTGATAATCTGCGGAGGACTTTTGATTGTCACACGTCACACGACACCGTGATGTAGGTCTGGGTCTAGGCTCCCGAGTGATGATCTAACCCGCCGTCTCATTCCTTAGTCTTGCCTCAGTCCTTGGATTGTTCCTAAGTCTAGATGTCCAAGTCTAGACCGAAACGCGCCTTGGTACTGACCCAACCATCACCTCATGTTCCAGAGTCCACTCGCTGAATCCTGAGGTCGGGTGACTCATCCTGGCCAACCTAGGCATCGAGCTCTCCTCATATATATTTCTGGAGATCGACGACCCCGCCCTCCTCTTTGGTCCCTGAAATTATACCATATGAAGAGTCAACTTCCAGTACATGTTGATGCTGCGGTGGCGATGATGATGGTTCAGTGAACAAAACATGATGTTTTTGTTGGATATGTTGAAGCTTTTGCTAGTTCTACCTTGCATGATCGGACCGAGAGTGTGCCTCTTGAGATCATGTGAAGAGAAGCTGAGTCTATTTGCAAAGTTACAAGATGAAGTGATCTTGTGGATGGATGTCGCCTTCCTCAGTCTCAAGATCGGACGCATACGCGTACAACAAAACCCTAGTGGACTTGTGCTACGTTGCGAACGCTGCGAGTAGGACTGAACGGCTTGAATGGGAAGTCGAGATCAGAAGAACCCTAAGTGGTTCTCTGAACCAAGGTTGGAACATTGGGTTAGGACATAAAGATCTATCCCAAGACTACCCCAAGACGACTCCAGACGAACGCTGACCTAAGGGGGCAAGTCTGGAAACGGACCGAAACATAAATCTCAGACATAGGTCTGACATAAGTCCGAGACGCGAGACTGAGACGTGAGTCCGACACAGACGGACCGTGGTTTGAACGCTAGTCTGAACCACAGGGTTTGAATCTGAGTCTTGACCACAGGTTTTCAGAAAATGACTAAGTGTTGGAGCTCCAGCGATGTTTTAGGTCGTGGATGGAGCTCCGCGTAAGATCTCGAGGCAAGTAAGATATTATTGGAAATGTCTCGACGAGAGCTTTCCAAAGATATGCAGAATTCCTCAAACTAATCTCGGAGCTGAGAATTATGACCAAATTGAGTGCTCAACGACTCTCTAGTAGCAGTGGGATGTAGTCTGTTGTTTTGATAACGGACCACACCCTCTGGCAAGACCACTGCTAGATATAGACACTCACTTCTTAGATGATCAAGACTATCATATCAGATGTACCTACGAAGAGGAACACCTCCTGGACGCCCTGTCATCGGTGCAAGCTCTTGTGCAAACTCCTTAACTCAACTCTAAGGTCACGCATCTATCGCATCATCGATCTAGTTCTGTTGTTTCCTAGGTCATTGTCTAGGTGCTCTCTATACAGGAGCAGGTGCAAGATCAGAGACAACTGGTACAATAGGTATTGCTGCTGGTACAACATGAGCCGGAGGTTGCATCATTAGAGGAGCAATGCAAGAACAACTGGAGTGACCTTCCACTGCCATTCTTCCTCATCGCTGCTTAGTACGAATTGCAAATACATCTTCTACTCTTTCCCAGTCCACTGTAATTGTCTCCTTCTGCTAATCGCTTTGCCAACATAAAGCATAGCATATCTGTTGTTGCACAGTCAATAGCTTGCAAGACTGGATTGCTGTTCAACCCAATCGAGAAAACTCTTTCGAATAACTCTCCCAGAATCGTCCTCGAGGAACTCCTCCCTAAGAGCACACTCAAAACTAACCGAACCTCCTAGATGTCTTCTTTGTATTTGACATAACTCACAAAAGGAATGATGATTCATGGAGTTTGCACATTTTCTTCATACAAAATCTGCTGGGTAGAGTTGTCGTAATGTTGGCTCACTATTTCCAATGGAAATTTCAGAGAAGGAGAAATAAATTACACTACAATAGCAGAAAATTTGATAGAAAGTTTGATGATGATATTGTATTCAAGATTTAAACATGCATGAGATCTTTTCCTCCCAATTAACCTTTGGGATGTGTACACTTTGAACTCTAGATAAACCATTCAAAGTTAAGAAGTTTTTCGAAACATTGCATTCTTCTTCATGCTGAAAACGAAGATTATTGCAAGAGGAAGGCTCCAAAAGGGACAATGGAAAAGAGTTATGAAGGAATAACTTCTTGGAAACTTAAATCCCCACTGGGTATAAAAAGGATTAAGAGAGAATATACTTTCCAATTCTTTTTAGAATTCGAATTTTCAACTTCACTTCAACAAGCTATTAAAGTTTCACATGAAATAGATACAGAATGGAATATAAAGCTCTGTAAGCATTTCCTATCTATACCAAGATAGCCATACTTTAGTTGGTTCTGAGCAGCCAAAAATTGATCTGGATAATCCAAACCAACGATTTTTCTAAATTCATTTAGTAACAATGCTGGTCAAGGTTACCTAGACTTGAATATGGAGAGGTTTAACAAACTGCGTCTACTTGATACAATATGACGGTGCTAAGGAAAAGAATGTCAAGGTGACTTTGGAGATTTAAATAGCCAAAAGAAGAAAAACAAATTTTCCTTCTATAGATTTCTTGAACTAAAGATCCTCGGGATCGGGTCACGGATTTTAGGAAGGCACGATTCTTAAATCACATGTATTGTTAGGGTGTATTTATATGATTTATCCAAATACCATCCCCTTGATCTTTGTTATGTAGAAATCACAGTTGTTTGTAACTAACTTATGAGAGAACTTTACTTGACATTAGCTTCTCAATCTTCTTCTTTTTATCAAGATGTCAGTTGTCTGAATCTAGATGGTACAAATTTGGCATCTAAGTGGATGACATCTCGGACCAGAAAAAAATCTAAACTCTAGAGGTTGGATTCAGATGATCTTCACTGACAAGTAATAAATGTAAAGAGCTTGGTACACGTCCATTTTGATATGAATATCTATTTTCAATTTAAAATGAACGGATTATGAGAACGGTTCGAGTCTGGTGTTTGCCAAAGTGAACTTTGGGTCAAATTCATATAAAATCTCTCTTACATTCGTAAAGAGAATCCTACCGATAAGTTATAGTTGAGTTTCTTTTATATGATTAACCCTGGTGGATTAGTCCATCAGTCTGCGATCAACCTCGGGTAAAAACAACTCTTTATATTTTGTTGATAATACGTGCGAGTCAAGAAGTATTTTAATGTTCTTATTTTTCTCTAAAAAATTAAGTTAAAATATTCTATTTAATAAATAATTTCCAAAAGAGTTCATTTTAATATATAAAATATCATATTTTTATTTTAAAGATTATTTAAAATAGAAAAGATTTTATTTTATTTGTTTTAATTAATTAATTAATTAATATATCAGTTTATTATAAATATTAAAAATACTCTATTTTTACTCGCATATGTTTATAACAAATCCCTTAGTGAACCCTCGGAGCGCTCAACTTTCTTAGCATAATTTGTTGTCGTCAAAGCTGTCGTCGTACTCTTGATAAGATTAATGACTGAGGTGATAGATTTATAAAATACTCACACTAAATTGTGAATATGCAAAAACATCATAACAGGCATACATTGTAATCATACATATGCACATATCACGCTTCGAGAAATCTAGACATGAGATTTTGGATTGAATACATCCAAAATAGATGAAATGAATATACAGTAAAATTAGTTAACAGTATCTCACATTTAATCTTATATCCTAAAGATTCTGGGTAAGAACTATATTGCAAGGGGTACGAATCTAGAATAACTTGCAAAATTAGTCTTACATGACTGAGTGCAGTGTAGTTTTGTCGACCCCTCCAGTTCGTGATAGATTTTATTGAAAACGAGTTCATTTCGACGGTTGACTTGGGGTCCGAAATCTCATAGACGACTTCCCTGTTCACGAGGTCTCAGGAGAATCTTACGGAATCATCTTCGATACTGAATGGATCCAAGACTTCAACGAACCAGCATCAGTTCTGGCAAACACAATCGCAGTAGTCGGCTTTAGGGTGATTGCTGGTTAACTCAGAAGGGGCTGAACGCTTCGTTCACAGAAGCATATTCTTCCTTGCCTGCTCCTTCCTCGAATGCAAGAGGAACGGTTGCACGATGTCCGGCCCAAGTGCGTTTCACAACTGAATGCGTGAGCTCAAACGAAATGGAATGAGAGACATGTGAAAGACTTGCTTGTAGTTACTAAGCAGCGCGAGGTATAAAACGTGACCAAATGTTTTATACAAACACGATACAGAATTCATGGACGGACACTTTCTGGGTGGATAAGAGTGCAAATATACTCACCAAGGCAGAGAGTTGATAGCATCGTGAACTGCTTGCTCCCAGAACTTACAGTACTAGTATTTTCGACCATACGAGAATCAGATCCATAACACAGAACGCCCACCTTCTTATGGTTGCCAAGGCCCGAATTCAATAGGATGTTTTTCTTTCGGACAACCAGACATCCTTTTGGTACAAATGTGCTAAGTCACCGTTGAACCATCAAACTATTCCTAGAAGATAATCATATTCAAATGGTAACTGACTCTAGAAAATCGAAGTGGGACGCCCCTTGCTAATTATACAGGAAAAGACGAGTTACTCAGGTGATGTGATGCCACTCCTCTACGGTCTCGGTTTGCAGGAACCTTCGCACAGCAGCTGCACTGAATGGATGACTCCCGGGGAAACCGGCGGACGTCATGGTTTTAGGTGCTTTCAGATCTCTTATAATCGAACCCTGGTTTCACTGTGAGGGTGGGTCTAGAATGCATAGTCGAACGAGTAACGAGGGAAAACGACCTTCAAAATACCAGTGACGACGACGAAATTGGTATAAAAGTATGAAGCTTCCGTTCACCATGTCCATGCATCTATCGAGGTCTACTTACTGAGTAATGTAGTCATTGAGTTCCGCTTTGTAAGGAACACTGATATTAATACTCAAGTGATACCCAAAGAATGCGCAGGAGGAGCAGAGCCAGCTGAAAGGTACAAATAACATTGGGCACACCTTAATCCTGACTGTATCTCTGTAGATGGATATCTACAATGGCTGAATAGATGGTTTGTGGGAATAGACTTGCCTGGTGAGAAGCTAGCTTACCTTACAAACAATCTACATACGGGTGTTATTGGCATGAGCAGGTGTTAGACAAATGCTGGTTTGATTGCACACTAGACAATCTCCAAGACTACAATGCATCTGTAAACCTGCTGAAAGTTTCATCTATGCACTATTCTCTTCTGTAATTTAAAAGTGAGGTTGCAGACGAGACACTGATTGTTGGGGGAATAAGAATCCATTGTACAAACCTTTTTCTTTGAATGATCGAACTCTGCTGCTAGTGTGCAACCTACTTTGCCTTCAACTTATCTCTTAACTTTCGAAGCGTTGTCTTTAAACTGAGTCGGCCATCCAAGTCGGTTCTCTGTTCGTCCAAGCCCTCTCTTAAAGATACTTCGTACAACGTCTCCCGTAGCTCTTTTGACTCTGCAGTATCCTCAATTCGCGCCAAAGGTTCGAAGTGTCTGCCGGTATTTGGAAGTTTGAAGAGCCTCGCCAATGCATTCCTGATGCTTTCCACGGTGATCTCTTCTATCCTCTCCACCTTCTGAAGAAACGTTTCGTATCTCCTTTTCTCCTCTCGATAGTTCTCCAAGTCCCGCTCAGCCTGCTCAACCTTGTCTCCATCTTCGTCTGTGTTCCTCAAGTCGGCAATGGAGAGCTCCAAGTACTCAATAACGTACTCATTGAACGGAGTGATGGTACTACTCTTCAAGAACGCTGCAAATTGTACGGTGGTTTCATCAATGACTTCCTTCTCGTGGGTCCACTCTTCCAGGCTCTTCTTGGTGGAAGTGAGGGCCAACTCTTTCAGCATCTTATTGCTCATCCCTTGGCCAATGGCTTCCCTCATTTGTCGATTCTCCACATACTTAATGACAGTTTCGAAATTGATTTGCCTATGTTTTTTGTAATCATGCTTACACTTCGTGCATTTTCCCTGCAGTGTCATGATACTGCAGAAACGCACATTCAAATCCTTACATATGGCATGACAAAGTGTAGGGTAATTGAACCTCGTCAAACCATTGGTTTGCACTATTTCAACACAAGGTGGACTCGTACACACCACTCTCCAGTGGTCAAGAGGGAGAAACTCCACCTTTCTACTCGTCATCAGCAGTTTTTGCGCATCTGATATCTCCTCATTGAAGTGCTGAATAGTTTTTATCTGCTCCTCTGCAAACTTTTGTTGTAGGCCTATATTCTGGGTTATGATACTCATGGGTTCCTCCAGATTTCTCACTATCTGCTTCACCTTGTTGATGGAAACCGATGCCTCCGTTCTGTGGGGACTGATGGTACTGAATCGCTTCAGCAGACGTGTCATCTGTTCCACAGATTTTTCCCAGCTCCTCTCAAGATCACTAATCTCCGTATTTAAGTCGAAACCATGGGAACGAGCAGCCAACGATGGGAAAACCTCATTGTCAAAAAAGTACAATGTTTGGTCATTTATCGGGATCTCCACTCCCGTCGTATCCTTCAAGCTTTTCAGAAGCTTTTGTAGCGGTCTCAGGGTCATCCCCAGTTTGAAGTCCGTGTATCTGCAGTTCGTGAAGCAGAAGGCGAAGTTGTCTACTGCACTCTTGTGAAAATAGGTTAGCAACTCGGACAGGCAAAATCCTAGGTAAGTGTTCAGCCTGGACTCGTCCGGTTTAAGCAGTATGCAAATGCCATGGATGTTCTCGTACTGCGTCATGGTATTTAAGATGTTTCTGAAGTTCTCCTTGTCCTGCTGGAAACCCCTCGTGTCGCCAACGCCTGGAGTGTCTATGAGCCTCACCGTCATTGAGTTGTCCTTCAGCTTAAAAACATGAGCTTTACAGGTTTGAGTGGCCGATGCACCTACCAGACTCCCGTCGAGATCTTCCTCCTCTCCATTGATATTTTCTCCTACTCGAAATTCTTCTTCCTCATAACCATCTCGTTTGACCACGATGGACGGAATTGCAACTTTGACCCCTGCCGCTAAAGCGTCCTCCAACGAGTCGTAAGTCAAGTAGTTGAAAAATGCATTGATGAAAGTGGACTTGCCAACTCCGGTTTGTCCTAGAATGAGGAGATTGATTATGTGCTCTTCTGAATCAGCCATGCCTTTCCAGTCACTTCTCGACAGATGAACTGGGTTGCTCCGAAACTCCGTTTAATCAACCGGGACCCAAATGCTTTCGATTGATCTTGTGTACCCTGCAATTGACGAGCAAGCGAGTAACAACGGTTATTGCAAACAGGGTAGTCGAATCAACCGAAGCACAGTATTTAGAAACTTCCACACCGTTTGTGGTCTAATCTGCACAACTATCGACGTTTACATTCAATCGGTTACCCAGGTACTTCTCACCTTGGTGAAGCAATTCGTTAACTAGTCTCGACGAGGGGTTTTCTGCTGCGCCTGTCAGGCCTTCGAGTCCTGACTTCTTCGCCTTATTGACTGAAGAAATCTACTATCACAAGTCGAAGTTAGCACAGGGTTCTACTTACTATGTGTCATACCTATACAGAACTACAGAAGAATGCGGTTATGAACTCGAGTATACTAAAAAGGAGCAGTAAGGAGCGAGAGGCTAATCTACTGACCACAGACTTCAAGAACAGCAGAGGCAGAAAAGCTAACATACTCAGCGTTGTGGTCGCACAGACATCGGACATCTTTGTCGTGGGTATGAAGTTATTACTAACAAATAGGCCCTGATTTCATGATCACCGAGTCGTCGGCAACGAATTCACCTGTCAAGCTTTCCATAGACCTGACTTCTCACACATGTGCAACACGAGAATCCATTCGGCGCCAAAATCCTCCCAATCAGACCGATTCCAGACCAAGTGGACGACAGAAGAGAATATTACTGAAGGATCCCAGATGCGGTTCGTCGCATCAGCTCTGTACATTAGATGAGCAGAGGGCAAATGGTCTGTTTCTACAACTAGCGCTCGCCCTGTTCACAGGACTTGGGACAGAGTGATTCCAGTGTAGCTTGGCCCTACTCAATCTACAAGCAATCAACTCACTGGTAGTCAGTAGTCCTGGCGCATTACAAGGATCAAGTAGCCTTATACGGAAAGCTGTGATAACCACGTTTCACAGGATGTCTTTACCATCAGGAAATGCAAGTAGCTGGACTTCGTCAACTCCCGGATTTACTTGCGGAGCATCGTCTAGGAACAGGTCATGAGCAAAATTTGATTTGAAGTTAGCTAAACATGAAATATTGAATGCATACGCTCAAGAATTGCAGACACGGAGAAAAGCCGTGCTGAACATGAGGTCTACAAGTATATCTCCGGAAAGATAAGGCAACTCCAGCGCGAACACTTCCAAATACAAGAAACAAACCACTCGCCGTACTGAATCCACTACACTTAATTAACAGTGTCAGCAATTTGGCTTTATCCTTCCTACCACACCGCGCGATTCGTTACGTCCGAATCAAGTATGTAACAGACCGCCAGATTCGCGTTTTCCAGAACGATAAGTCGCACTTAAGCACAGGCTTGTGAATTAGGAGCTCCACCTAAACACTACCACCTGGAAATAGCTGCTCGATAGTCACTGCTGGGGAATCCAGGGAAAGTTTCCGCGTTTGATGCATCTCCATCAGGACTATATCCGAGACGTTGCTAATGGACTGAACCATTGACTGAGGTTGAAACACGCACCCGAAGGTCAAATCTGTGCAAACACGCTAGACTTCCAGCAATAAGTTTGAAGTTCACCTTACAGAGTATACACCTTCCGGGACTTGGTGATAATATGAGAGTCGGGCCTCCGCGAGGTGATTATCCTAATCATAGTAATTAACACCGACGCACATGATGTGCGGCCAGGTAGGCTTCCTCATCAATTGCAAGTAATTATAGCTCCAAAGGTGAATGCAAGCTGCGTCCTCATGGGGCCCTGGCTTTGCGCGTGAACTTCTGCTTTTCGCTTCAGGGAGCCTGCAAAGTGATGTAACTTTGCAATAACTTTATCAGAATATCACATGATGCGGATGTGCGCATCTCAAATAAAAAATGTAGCAGGAATTAAACCGTAGGGTACTGCGCATATAATAACCTCCGTTTGGGAATACTGTAGGTGACTGACGCTAAGAATCGTGGACGATTCTTTAGAAGCAGATCCACAGTGCTCCGGAAAAACAGGACGGGGGCTGACGCTTCGGAGAAGCTAGCCAGTTGTCGAGCACGGCGTTTAGGTGAAGTTGCGAAATTTCAAGCAGTGGAGATCCTCCACACACGAAATCAAAACTCATCGGGTCTAGTCGGACTTGTACATCCTTTACGCTTGTAGCTCCAGTTTCATTTCAGACATTCTTTTTGTAGATCCTCGTTTTATGGGAGTTCCTTCCGCAAAGAAATCAGGTGGCAACGTTGTACCTCGATGACAGTGGTAAACTGAAAACACTCCCCGGCAACTTATCGAAATCAAGCACCAGAATTCGCTGCTCGCTTTGCAAGAGATATTGACCAGGAATGATCTAAGCGGATACAGTTTGATTGAATCCGCCGAGTAACAGGATGATCACAGAAAGGTTACGAGCTGCCGCTTCCATCAACCCTGGAATCTGCTGCGAGCTGTTTTGATGTTTTTGTACGAGATGACTTTGAAGGCCTTAGAATAGACTCACAATGTGTCAGTCATTGAGTTTGATTGATGAGCGGAGCGCTTTGCCAGATGCTTGCTGTTGACGTACTCTAGCAATTTCATTTTCTGCACGCAGAATCCAGTTTGACAGTCCGCAGAGGATGGACATCGTGCTGTCGCAAGGACAAGACATCGCCATTCCAAGCCACCATGACATCACCATTGCAAGCCCCTCACACGGCAAGGCCAGCTTATTAGTGAGCTCGAGCGAACGGAGCATGAGAAGAAAATCTATGAATAGGGCATGTAAACTAGGGCAGCTGTACTCAGGTGTGAGGGACGAGATTATGCCTGAGTTCATGTTGGATGCGGAAGTTCCTGAGGATGCGCTGGTGTCGGTGGATATGAAGCAGACATATCTTACATGGGAAGAGGAATTTTCCACAGAAGACAAGTTCAAATCACTGGAAGTAGAGGGAGAATTGAAATTGAGCATCATTCTAGGTCTGGCTGATGTCAAGGGTGCAAGTAAATATCTTACGAGCGTGACCAAGAGCTCTACCTGTGTGAGGATTTGCATGATTTACAGAGTTGTGACTAAAGAAGAGACTATTAACCTCCAACACGGTGACGTAGCAAGGATGTTCAGGTTAGAGGCCTTGCAGGATACACCGGCTACTCATGTCGTAGTAGGAATTCAGTGGGGCTACAGCGGAGTCATCGTCTTCGAACAGAGCGTGACCGAGTATGAAGATCGAGGTAGCGTGGAGGCGAGCTTGAAGGCTAGTTTAAAGATGGGCTTAGCGAGCACATTGATAGGCGATACCCTAAGCTCCAAACTGAGTCCTGTCAAATTGGGTGGAGGTTTGATTCCGAAGTTGATGGACAGGAGTGATGAGAATTTGAAGCGGAGATCTGTGAAAATTATAGCAGACATCATGCCAGAGACTGCAATTGAACCAAATGATTTTCAATCGGCTCTAGCATTTGCTCGATCAGTTGGAGACATAAAGCGTATCGATATTAATGGTGGAAGAGGTAAGCCTCAGGAGATTCATCTACTTAGCGTGGAGGCGGTTTGTAGCAGACTCAGGAGCACTTTCATAGTGCAGGGTACACTGTTTAGAACTCTGAGTCGCAATATTATGATTGCGGTAGAAAAAGAGCTGGAGAAGTTGGCCGATATGATGCAAGTCCTGACCCTGATATATGAAGAAGCGGAGAACAAGGCAAAAAGGTTGGGAATTCCAGAGTTGCAACTCACCAACTTTGAGGAAATGCAGACTGACGTGCAGATTGGAACAACAAGATTCCATGGTCAGATGCGTGATCTGTTGGTCGATGTTAGATCCGGAATTAAAGAAGAGGAGGAGATTCAATCCTACTTACATCAGTTTCAACGAACGAAGTATTCTTCTGCGGGGTTGGCTGCGCATTTGAAGACCTTGAAGTCCTACAAAGAGAAGGTCACCTTCCTGGAGTCCATGAGATCAAAGGGTGTGGAAATTTTGAGCGACGATAGCGATCCCGAGTCTTTAGTTTTAGACAATATTGGCGTCTCTAGTTTGTACATCTTATGCTACGACGACAAACATAGAGTCCAGCGCTCAGCCATTTGGATTAGTAACTATGAGCTATTCGAGGATCTGCTGGCGGAGAGGGAAGGCAGTAACTCTAAACTCTTCTTGCTAGACTTCGCTAATGGTCGGTTTTGGGATCGCGATCAGGACGTTTGCATCAAGCTCTACAGAGGGGGCCTTTGGAATGATGATTATCTCAGGACTGTCAATTCCACGAGACTGTCAAGTGATGATATTAATGTTCTTCTGCTGGGGCAGTCAGGAGTTGGGAAGTCAACGTTTGTAAATGCCTTCTACAACTATCTATCTTACGACTCTTTGCAAGAAGCTGAGGAAGGTGGTGTGAAGGTGGCTATACCCAGCCAATTCACTGAAACGGATCAGTCGCTGAACACAAACACAATAACCGTGGGAGATAACAGTCTTGAGGATGAGAATTTCGACGACCCCAGTCAGTCCTCCACGCAGAGATGCAAGTCATACCTCTTCAACATCGAGCCCGAGTCCAATAAGCGCGGAATAGCGGTCCGTCTCATCGACACCCCCGGCATCGGAGACACAAGAGGGGAGGCTTGGGATAAAAAGAATTTCGAGAACATCTTGATCGAGCTCAAGAAGTACACGCACATTCATGGAATATGCATTTTCCTCAAGCCCAACGAGTCGCGGTTGAGCGTAATGCTGGAGTACTGTATTATGGAGCTCCTGGTTCATCTCCACAAGAATGCCAGCCGCAACATGGTATTCTGCTTCACAAGCGCGAAGTCCACGAACTTTCATGTCGGTGACACTTTGAAGCCACTGCGGGCTCTATTGGATAACGTTCAACGGAAGAAGCAAGTGAGGATACAGATTGCCGAAAGCACCATGTACTGCTTCGACAACGAAGCATTCCGGTACCTGGCAGCTCACCAGGAGCTCCAAGGACAAATCCAAACACGTTCCCCGGTCAGAAGCTGGAATCAGTCGGTGAACGAATGTGTCAGGCTACTGTCACAGTTCAACTCGGTCGGACCTCATCTCATCGAGGAAACGGTATCCGTCATCAGAGTGAGGCAGATAATTGAGAGCTTGGAGGAGCCTATGATGAAGCTGACCGAACAGATAATAGAGAATTCCATTCTCGTAAGGCAGAAAAGGAAGGAGATTGAGGCCACGGAAGGAGATTTGGAGGCGCTGAGAAAGGTGATAATGAAACCCACTATGTTAATTGAATCAACCGTCGAGAAGCTAGATCACTCAAGAACTGTGTGCACCAGCCCTACCTGCACGACGAAGCGTGTGCTGAACGATGGCAGGACGGAGACCACGTACCGAGTGTGCCATGATCCTTGCACAGGCCACGAGACATCGTGGAAAGTACTCGAAAGAGTTTGGCTTCGTCTATGTACACATATGGTCCGGGGCAAGTGTATCGAGTGCCAATGCCCCGCCAGAGACCACAAATTTGTGACGTACGAGATCAAGCAGACAATCAACGACATGTCCGAGGAACCGAGCGACAGCAACGAGATGAAACTCCTCCAAGAAGGCAAAAGCGCAACGGTGGTCAAGAAGTTGGTCCTTAAGTGGTACGAAAAGAAGATGGATTCTCTGGAGAAGGAGAAGAAATACATCAACGACGCGCAAATCAAGTTCGCTTACTTTCTGCAGGAGGACAGCTTCACCTCCTCCACAAACGACTACAAATCCAGATACCTGGAGCGCGAGATCATTCAACTCGAGAACAAGCTGAAGAACGATAAAGACATCGACCAAAACATCAGAATGAAACTCGTCTACAAAATCGAGCTTCTGAAATCCAGGGCCGAGAAATACAAGAAGGAACTTCGAGAATTTGCCGAATTTCTCAAGATGGAAAAGCAGAATTCCGATGAGATTAGCCTTGAAAAGATCAGGGCTACACTCGAAGGCCTCACAACCCTTCCCAGTTGTGGCCCCATTTTCGCCAAGAAGCTGGCATTGGACGAGTCCGATCTGCAGCTCGACGACTCGTGCCTAGATTTTGAAATCGACTGGACCGAACAGAGAGAGGAGCTTTCTCCTTCTTCGCTCGCCGCGAAGCTTGTGACTATGGCCGTTCACCGACAGCGTAGTAGAGTCCGCAGGGACTAGATTGGTTCCGGTTCTTGCACCGACAGCGTAGTAGAGTCCGCAGGGACTAGATTGGTTCCGGTTCTTGTAATATAGCGCAGTTAGTTTAGCGACGGCGTTTACTTGATGCTACAGTAGATGGAAACTACAGTACGTACGTACTGGGTTCAAATCTTCTCTGTACAGGCTACAGCACAGTTGGGCAGTTCTTTGCAACTCTTCATTTCACCGTAGTAACATTCTGACTACATCTTGAATTTTTCTTCCATTTCCATAGAAGCAGTTTGAAACGTCTAGACAGACTAGACGATACAGTTTTCATTCTGACACAACAGAGATTGTAAATGAGACTCCCAAAGGTATAACGGGTAAGGTAATTTACTTGGTCACACATTTATAACGCACATCTTCTGTAAGTTTTCTAGTCGTTTTTTTCTATGTGGAGTTTTTGCTGGAGAAGGTTCAACATAGTAACACTTAAGACATGAAGTAAGTAAACAGGGTTGTCCGTGTTGGAGAATTTTACTATTCAAAGGCAGTTATGGTCCTTCAATATTAGTTCATTTTCGTGTATCAGTTTATAAAGATATAAGGTGCATTTGGGTTTATGCGCAATTTGTTGAATGACAATTTATCTTCATTCGTTAACGAGTTTAAGTTAAATTGACATCGCGAGTTTACTGAATGACGATTTATTGTCATTACTCTGCAAAAGTCATGGTCCTGACCACGAATTATATTGATCAGCCGTGTATCGTCATTCGGAATTGCTCATAAGTCAAATCACCATCGCGAGTTTACTGAATAACGGTTTACTGTATTCAGTCTCACTCCACCACGAGTATACTGAATGACAACTGGTGACGCATGTTTCGATTATGATGCCTCTTCGAGCAAGGACTCCACGTCGGGCAAGGACTCCACGTCGGACAAGCAACCGGAAACCTTATGAAAAGTGTGACCAAGTGACATCTATAAGTCAAGTGTCTTAGCTAGTGAAAACACAGTTTGAGGATTGTGACCAAGATAAAAAATAAAAAGATTGATAGGGTGAAATTATTTATTCCTACACATGAATATCCTCGACCTTGTTTAGTGCCTTAAAAAGACCGGCAATATATTCAACGCTGGATAGAAATAATCAGGAAAGACTCTTCTTTCTAAGTGCGCTCGTCTAGACCAAGGTTGGGCCATTGACTGAGGTTAAGTCGTTCGTCTACGACAATTAGTTTTTTGCCCGTTTCCTATGTTCACTTTTTTTTTTCTCTCGTTTACCACGTGTCTCTTACTGCTCTGCAATATGCTTATCCCTTCGTTACTCTATCTCTCTATTCTTCCTCTATCTACATTAGTGCAACGTAGACTCACCGTTCTTCTCCGTTAGTTTTTATGAGGCCACCAAATGTCAAGCAAACCCAAAATACCGTGGGTGACATGGAACCTGCTGGCCCTGAAACAACATCATGGTGGTCTGCACTTATCAGACCTCTATAGTACAAATCAAGCACTATTAGCTTCTCAGGTCCTCAAATTTTTTTCCTCGTCCTCTTCTCCTATCTAGGCACGGTCGATTCGCTGCTTCTCCTTCGCTAGACAGATAGACATGTCTCCACTCTCCTCCATCTCTGCCTACTGTCAATCCTACTCCTCCTCTCTCCTTCTATGGAAACCCGACCTCGCTGTTTCTCTATGGGGTTAAGGTTTGCGTGGTCTAAGGTTTCTATCTTTTTGTGCTTTCAGTTATCTGTCCATATCCTACCATCCTCATTTGACATTTTTCAACTCACACTCTTTTTTCAACGTTATGCCCAACGCTCGCATACGCATGCTACTGCGGCTCTTCAAAGTTTTGCTCGGCTTTAGCTGACCTCGGATACTCAACTTTGGAGACATCACCAATGGCTTGTTGTCAGTCTCTGTGACAACCAAGGAGTATGTCATTTCCTTAGACTCCTTCGTCAACTGGCGAGTTTTGGCAACACGGACTTGATGGTTTCCCCAGCTTGTTCATGGACCTCGGCTTCATCCAGCAGTATTCAGGTGGGACCGTCTAGCCCCTCCACGAATTGGCAAATAAATGAGGGGTTTTCACGTGCGGATTAAATGCCTTTGCTCTCGAAGCCTGCGCCTCTAAACCCGACTGCGACCGCGTATCCCTGTCCGACTGTGATGGATGGGATGGATGTGACTGCGAGAACTTATTAGAGAGTCTGTCCGGGACTGTCCGTTAATTAGTGTCCGTTTATGTCCGTTTAGGTTCGGCGCGCGAGTCCACGGACGCCACTCCTCGTTGTCGTTAGCAAGCAGTCCTCTCCCGCTCTCGTTGTCGTTGCTCGATTGCCGATTGCCCGATTGCCCGATTGCCCGATTGCTTCAGCTTCACGTTCTCGTTGCCGCAGTCTCGTTCTCGCTCACGTTGCCCGCAGTCTCGTTCTCGTTCTCGCGCTCGTTTAGGGTTGCCTCGAGGAATTGCCTCGATTGCCGAGGATCAGCTTACCGCAGTCTCGTTCTCGCTCACGTTGCCCGCAGTCTCGTTCTCGTTGCCCGCGCGCTCGTTTAGGGTACTGATCGAGGAGCATCTGATTGCCGATTGCCGATTGCTGATTTCGTTAACTTACCATTAGGAGGAGACTCTGATCTCGTGCTTGTTCTCGTTGCCCGCGCGCTCGTTTAGGGTTGCCTCGAGGAATTTCTGATCAGCGATTGCCGATTTTGTTAGCTTACCATTAGGAGGAGACTCTGATCCCGTGCTCGTTCTCGTTATCGCCCTCGAGGAATTTCTGATTGCCGATCGTTGCCGAGAGATCGTTGCAGCTGTCTATTTTGAACAGCTGTTTGCCGATTGCCGATTGTCGAGTTGCGTGATAGCAGAGGCCCGATTGTCGATTGCCGTTCGAGGAATTTAGGGTTATTTCTGTTCTTCTGCAGCCTGAAGGAGCTTCCTACTTCCTCGTAGCCTCGAGGAGAGTGTCGAGCTTTCGACTGCCGCGATAAGTGCATTAGTTAGGGATACACTTCGAGGAGTTGCTGCGTTAATCAATGTTAGGGATTGCGAGTTCATTGTCGCGCTCGGTGCCGCGCTTACCAATAGTGCATTAGGGTGCGGCTGCTCGTTGTTTGGGATGTTTGTGCAGGTCCATAACGAGAGAGGAGCGGCACTGCATTACGATCGACAGTAATACGAGAGGGGAGCGGCAGTACATAACGATCGACAGTAACTCGAGAGAGGAGCAGCACTTCATTACGATCGGCAGTGCATTACGAGAGGGGAGCGGCAGTACATAACGATCGACAGTAACTCGAGAGAGGAGCAGCACTGCCGCGACGACGACACGAGAGGGGAGCGACATAGGGTATTTGGTACCATTGTCTTGGTATGTGTAAGTGATTGTGTATGTTAAGTCCATTGAATCTGTATGTTAAGTCCATGGCGGAGTTTATGCAATGTACGAGATGTAATCAGCGACTCCCGATATCCATGTTCTTCAGAGAGAGACGATGCAACAACCCTCTCGGGACTCGGATGTTCAAACATTGTAACTCATGTAGCGATCCAAACGTTGGAGAAATCAGCGAAGATGTTGTTGATGTAGTCGAAAAGATCGTCTGCGAGTTTGATAGCTTTTTAGACGTAATGACAGAGATTTTTGACTCCGAAGACCTCCGACATGGCTCGCTGTTAAGTAGAGTCGAAATCTCATTGCCGGAGGATCTGTTGATCGACTCAGGTTTGATACTCGCCTTAGGACCGCAAAGCGAGATCGATGTTGGTATTTTAGAGCATAAGTACGGTTTGTTTGTTAAGGAGTACTTGAAAGGCGACATCGAGTGCGCATCTGGGTATTATTGGGGTTTTCAGTATGCTCGCCCCTTGACGAACATGAAGAAGTTGCATCTATGCACCGGATCTTTATGGTGTACGAGTCGAGATGACCGAGCCTCACCGCGACATGAGGCAGAAACGAGCAACTTGGCACGGCAGCCAGGTAAACGTAAGGCCATTCCTCGTTTTCCTTGCAAGGGATCGGTGAAAATAGATCTAGATGTGAAGGAGAAGGTATGTGTTTTACTGATTCAGCATCTTTGCGAGCATGAAAAGCCTCAATTCCGCGAGTTATGCATTCCAGTTGCTGCTATAGATTACTTGGAGAAGTCAGTGCATACTTGTTTTCGGAAGACTGAACTATATCGTGCTCTTTGTATGGAGCGTCTCATCGATCCTACCATTGTCACACGGTCTCAGGTGAACTATCATATAAGTTCCATTGTCGCTCGTAGTTATATCAGGAATGTCACCGACCAGCTTGCATCTGCTCATGAATTAATAAGCAGCGAGAAGTATTGCAATCAAGGCTTTCGGTCTATTGTGTTTCAAAATGACGAGAAGGCTTCAGTGTTTGGGTTTGTCTCACCTTTTTTTGATAAGGTGCAGAATGTCACAGAACTTTTGATCGATTCGACTTTTAAGACGAACCAGGTGAGATTCGAGCTGTTCGCTGTCAATGCTAACGTTGGAGGATTCGGCTTGCCATTATCGTATATGTTTTATTCTCGAAAGCTTGATGATAAAGGTAGGAGAGTGATCCCATCTCAAGGAGATGGGGAAAGCATTCGTGTGAGTGCCCTTGTATCTTGGTTCTCTGCTATGTATACCCTGGGTTTGAAGTCAACGTTTATCCTTTCCGACAAGGACATGGGACAGATCCGTGCCATACAACAAGTGTTTACGCGAACATATGTGCAGTTATGTCTACGACATGCGCAGGCTGCAGTAGAGACCCGCGTCCGTCAAGTGAAGCGTCATGTTTCCAATTATGATTCCCATTCTGCTGGCTTGTTATTTTCATGTATCAACTCAACTTGGACTAACGTGGGTGTTGAGATCCAGAGCACATTGCTCCAATGGACATGCGACGGGAGATTAACATGTGGTTTAGCAGACACTTTAACGTACACCCATTAATTCCAGTGAGGCCGGGTGTATACTTATCTGCGGAAGAGCATTACCACGGTTGTGTGCATGAAGCATATATGTGGTGTTATAGTCGCGAACTAGTGCACTTGTGGGCTTATATGTGGAATGAGTGGTACCGTCCTGATAGATGGAGTCTATTCGCGCGATCGTCGAAGCCAGTGCTATGTATGTCAAGAACAACTAACATAATTGAGAGCCACTGGAGGAAACTAAAGTATGATTACAAGTTCTCCTGTAACAGACCGCGTCTTGATAAATTGTGTGAGATTATTGCAGGAACACTGATTCGGGATTTGCAGATTAACGTCAATCAGATGCAAAATGGGCGTTTCTTTCCATCATGGTGGAGGGATTTTCGGTTGTCTTGGACGAAGTTGTCAGAGTCGACCATTCCTCCTGGGGCACAATTGCGGTACGAGACGGATGTCGCAAAATGGGTTTGTAGTTGTCCATCCTACTTGAACAATGCTTATTTACTTTGTAAGCACTTAGTTCAGGCTTATCATCTGGAACACGGCAGTTCACCCGAGTTTTTGGATACCACCCGTCGACATGACTATCCTTTGATGGAGTTTGGACCATGTGGTGACATTTTGGAACGTCACACCATTTACCCGGAGCATGATCCTTGGCCTCGAGTTGGCGAGGTACAAGGAGGTTCTCCTGGGCGAGGTTCTCCTGGGCCCGAAGCTTCGCAAGAAGCGGAGGATGAGAGCTTGTCTGTACACTCTGTACTTGCTCGTTTACGACGAAATACGTCAAGAGTGGAGAGTTTTTGCCACAGAGAATGTGATAACGTGCTATTTTTAACGCGGATAAGTAAGATAATTGCTACGTTCGAACGTCGGCTAGACGAATGCAATCGAGCGCTAAATGCTCGTACTCAACAACGGACCTTCACGACGAATGGTCCAGCTGACGTTCTTCGGTAGTTCAGGTAAGTTCGTGAAGTTTTACTACTGTACAAGCATTCTTTCATGCAGTTAAGTTTGTACTTTGTTAATGTTCATGTGTGGGACTTTTGTGCGGGCCAGGGGAGGTTTGGGAAAAGTTGTGCATGTTGGGTTGGGATGGGAATGGAAGGGAAGGTTATGTTTACGGTTTTGAGTGCTTTTTTGGGTTGGGATGGGGAAGGGAAGGGAAGGAGAAGGGGAAGGCAAGGGGAAGGGAAGGTTATGTTTGAGGTTTTGCGTTGTTTTTTGGGTTGGGTTGGGTCACCTTTATCCTCAACTGGTGAGGCTTGCAGGTTCAACTCCTGACAAAGGTCCTTTTCCCGTCTAGTTCTTGAGATGGTTAGCTTTATTTATGTATGTAGGCTTTCTTTTAAACAGTATGTGGGCTTCTCGACATTATTCGACTCTGTGTACCGCAAGCTTACCCTCATTATCCACAACGTTCATAATCAACATCGTCCCATTACCAAGGTAGTCTACCCTGGTAGTGGGACGATTATGACTATGAGCGCTGTGGGTAATGAGCGATGTACAAAAAATGATGGGGCCCAGGTGATATCAAGCAAGGCACTCTCTCTCGCTCTCCTCTCTTTCTGGTTGTTTGTCGAGGCACGCGTGACAGTTTATCGTCCACTGCATCATCTGAGGCTGCTCAACTGAACCGACCAAGCAGCCTTCATAGTTACAACTGAAAGACCGGATTCTGATTTACACACCTCTTTGTATACTTCGATCATCTCTAATACTTTGTATACTTCGTTTATCTTATCGGTCGCTTACTTCCCTAGAACTAAAACCACACGAAAATGCTTGACTGGTTTTTAATACTCCCAACTAGTTCGCACTAACTCACCCACGCTACTAATCCGTGTCATTTTGCAGAATCCTTTTGCAGGTGACCAAGTTAAGGGTTGGGATCTTGGGGTTAGCTGGTTAACTGGTTGTCGATTGGGGCAGTTCAGGCCGACAGTTTCAGGACCAGCAGTGTAGTTGATTTAAAACAATGCTATGATGCTATGAAATGCGCAGACGATAATAGTAACATGATAAAGCATCGATAACAAAGAAAGAACTGAACAACAACTATGAACACTATGAAATGGTTGCATAGTTGAAAAAATGTATTCCGAAAAAATTATCGATGCTTATAGACTTTGCTATGAAATGCTATGACGTAAAAAAGCTATGACGATAGCCAAAATAGTTGTCCAATATCAGTAAACGCCATACACACACCATATAACCTCGTGGTGAGAAAGGGAAGGAAGGATGTCATCGAGGGAATTTATTCATCATTTTGCACAATCTCTTCAACAGAGGTGCACTGGTTGCACTGTCTTTCTATCGAAACTCATCTATCTACGAAAACGAATGACATCGTATCGTCGGAACGCCGTTGAATCAGTCCCGTAAAGATTGGTGCACAGAACATTCACAGTCGGAACAAGACGATTCATCCCCATTGTGAAATTCTCCAACCGAAACTGCCTTCGGCTCGGTGAACAATGAGTCGTCATAATCATAATACCTCAGGCCCCCGCTAAACTCCTTTTCCATCTCTATTTCTTGACGAGCATCCATCACAACAATGTTGCTGTGCAAGTCATCGGCTTTCTTGTGGATCTGACCGATGGTGTTAGCAAGTGAGCCTAGTGTCATCATTATTTGACCAATCTGATCTTGTACATTCTTCAATTCGGTCATCAACTCTAGTACCGATTTCTCGCGATGGCTCATTGTTTCACTTCCGCTGCCGTCCATCTGCACATACGCATCGGAAGATGAGTGTCAACGTCCTTAAACGAGAACGAAAACCTTATGACAACTACACAGACATTGATTATGACAGGCACACAGACATTGATACAAAGCAATCGAGCAGTCGAGCAACCAGCCGAGCTTCCTCGCAAGAAGCTCGTCCTCGTCGAGCACAAAGCCGCCGCACACAGTCTCGCCGAGAAGCGTCCTCGCTCGTCCTCGTCCACAGCCGAGCTTCCTCGCTCGTATGCGTCGAGCACAAAGCCTCGCAGTGCTCGCAAGAAGCGTCCTCGCTCGTCCTGTGCAAGAAGTCAAATGGTCGCAAGAAGCTGTTCTCGCTCGTCCTCGTCGAGCACATAGTCGAGCACGGAAGCCCACGAGCAACGAAAGCAATCGATCAAAAATTACGAGCACACAGTCGAGCACGGAAGCCCATGAGCAACGAAAGCAATCGATCAAGCGAGCAGTAGAGCAGTCCTCCCTACCAGTTGGTCACCCTTACCCAGTCGAGCATAAGAGCAGTCCCCCCTAATTCAAACTAATTCAAACTCATTCAAACTAAGCACTATGGACGGAAAAGTCTCTGTAGTCCGTCATCCTTTCGCAGTCGCATCCATCACAGTCGGACAGGGATACGCGGTCGCAGTCGGGTTTAGAGGCGCAGGCTTCGAGAGCAAAGGCATTTAATCCGCACGTGAAAACCCCTCATTTATTTGCCAATTCGTGGAGGGGCTAGACGGTCCCACATTTTCTTTTCTTGCGCTCCCTGCTCGCCTCTTTGGGATGCGTTGGCCAGACAGTTTCCACTCTTGTCTCGCATATTCTCTCATAATTCGTCTATTTCGTCTATTCTCGCTGCATTATCTAACCCCATCCTCTCGCTTTTGCAGTGTTATTTCTCCTTCTTCAAGCTTGGCATCTTTGTTGGAAAACTAGATGCACACAACTGTTTCAACAACACTCAAGAGTTATCCCTCTCTCGTAGCCGCTTCGCACGTGCACTATGGTCACTCGTTTTCATTGTTACATCACTTCGGTCCCAGCTTCGCATAGATCTTTTTTTCTTCACCGAGAGCGCATGCATCTAGCACGGCACATGATCCCATGATTCTCCCCGCTTGGTATTAACCTCTATAACTAGGGCGGGGGTACAAGCCCTAGTTATACATCACTATATGTCCTCTGGATCCTGACTGACACTAATAGAGTAACCTGTACAGCCTGTCCTCCTAGGGGGACTTTAGGACATATGTACTTTTTCCCTTATTTTCCATAAAGTTACAACGCAACTCTGCATGCTTCTCCCAAGAAAACAAACAAGTCAACAAATAAATCAGGAAAGAACATGCCACTAGACATTCGGCGCGTGACCCCAACTAGGTTGGCTGTCACGCCTCGAATTCTGCCTTAACTATAATAGTTCAGTATTGGGTTTGATTCTTGCAGGAACGTTAGACCCAAGTTGAGATTATGCAGTGGATGCAAAATAATATGCATCCAAAGTGAACTTCTATCAGAAAAGAAGAAGAAAATAAGCGACAAAAACGGCAATAAAATCATGAGCATCATTCTTTCTAAGAGACAAAGAGGCAATAAAATCACGAGCATCCTTCGTTCTAGAATGAATTTGTAGCATCTTTTGGTAATCTTGATATGTTTAATTTCAGTATGTGTATGAACTGTTATAGTTAACGCAGAATTTGTGATGGTTATGCCAAAACAAGAATTGAGTATAGTTTACTGTGAACTTGTATAGTTTACAAGTGGCAGTGAAGCTAGGAAAAACGTCAGCCGAGTTTAGAGTACAGTTTTTCAGTTTTACAGTTCTATCGAGGAGGTTCTGATAAACACATACAATCATAGGACGACCTTAACCCATAAACCTAGCAAGAACATATACCTTCCGAGATCATATAACTGCAAGGTTGTCAAAGCATACACATCCATTAATCTTTAGGTAATAAATTAATCTAAGCATTAATTTATTATCTAATCTTTTTCAACGAAAAGAGTAGGTAATAAATTAGCATGTTATTTTTTTCATGAAAGATGGAGAAGGTGAATATAATTAATAGTAGTCTGAAAAATTATGATGTCGAGTCACAAGCGCGACCTTGACTCAATCGCGCTTCCATACAAAGTTAACTACTGTGATATTACGATGCTTTCACTCTTCGTCATTGAAGAATATTCTCTTCGTAACTTTGACACCCCTATTACTTTTGTATTTTGATCTACTACCGCGGGATTGCTTGTCGCCACTCTAAGTTAATATTAATAGCACACTAGCTCATGTCAAGCTCTCTATGGGTCTTCTTTCGACATCCTCTGTGAGCTTTCTACGGTGTCTGGTCCTCCCCATTCTTGTATCTCATTCCTCTCGTCCGTCTAATGAAAACTTCCTCGGTGGCGTTTGGTTTGGGTCTGCAAGGGATCCACCACTGCGGTCCACTATGTATTCTCTGTTTTCTTGTGATAATAAAGTTTCCTGTCGTTTGTTTCAAAAGAAAGTAGAAGAATTATCACTAGTCTTCGACTTCACAAAGTCTCAAGGCAACGGAACACACAAACTATGCCAAAGATATGTTGAATAGGTTACTGTATGGAAGGAGGATATTCAGCTCACACACATGTATATTCACTCCTTCGGAGTTACGAGGTGTCTTTTTTATTGCGCGCTCTCAGCGAATTATTTAATCGGGCGTGCCTATGGGCTGCGGCGCTGGTGTTTTCTGAACGTGCAAAAGTCCACAGTGGACCCATGTTACTGCAGTGCATAGATGATATTTTCGAAACATTTTGGGAATTGCGCTACGAGCCGCGAGACGAGACGCTGGGTGTTTCTGAAAATATATTCAACTCCGAGCAATAATAAACATACATCGTTCACAGTGTATTGTGGGGAACCCTAAGCTGACCCCTCAAAACACAAAACACTATAACGAACGCTGTAAGATATATACAGTGCAATCTCAACTGCG
This sequence comes from Asterella californica, assembly GCA_036924285.1. Classification (NCBI taxonomy): domain Eukaryota; kingdom Viridiplantae; phylum Streptophyta; class Marchantiopsida; order Marchantiales; family Aytoniaceae; genus Asterella; species Asterella californica. Next base: position 17,505,032 of record JAYKYS010000010.1, on the reverse strand, counting down.
ACTGGAAGATGTACACAGTGCATAGCTGAAGTGCATACCGAAACGCTAAACTTCGATCAGAAAGCACCTATCTGAGGTAGTCGAGAGGAAGAAGGCAGCAGCAAGTGGTATGTAATCAGGCAAGGGCGGTTTGTCAGGAGCTCCGACGTATAGGTATGCTGTTGGTTCTGCTGCTTCTCTTTCTTCATCGTCTTTTCTCTCTCCGTACTGATAATATCTGGTACTGCAATTTGGGCAGCGCTGGTTCTCTCTGTAAAAGAAAATTTCATCTACGTCCTCGGGAGTAATGTCCCGAGGACTAACAAGGGAACTCCATAGTGCATCATCGCATCTTTTCTGGATACCGTGTTGTAGAAGCCACCTGAGAGATGGCATATATTCCTTGACATAAGCATTGCATGCAAAGAACGTGGAAAGTTGTTGACAAGGTATGGGGGCTCTTATACCTGTTGAATTGAAGGGCCCTCTGGAGTATGTTGAAATATGTCAGTTCTACTCGATTCTTGATATCTGCTGAGCCAAGTAACATGAAAAGCTCTTTCTCGTCTGCAATGATCGACTCGCTGATGTGTTTCATTGCGGCTATGTGGTGCGGCTCTTAATCATCTTTAAGACAGTAGCCCACCATCCCGACAAATGTGTGTAGTCCCTTTTTCGACAGCAGCTTGACGTAGACTTCTGCACCAACGAGTTTGTTCACCTCTCACCCAAGAGCCCGCAGCAGTCGCTTCTTGATGTCAATACATGACTTCGCGTACATGCAAATCATCCCATGGAAGTGTAAGTGGAGGAGGCTGCCTCCACGTTCCACCAAAAATACTCTTGACAGGCACTGAGCATGAAGAAACTCAGAAAGCAAGAAAAACAACGATATCTCGAGGTCAGTCCCGATCCTGCAAACTGTCACTGACGCTTCGAGGCTCGGCTTCTTAGCTCTCTCTTCTCTCTTCAAAGACATCGTCTCGGGACAAAGAAGAAAAGTGATGACACACAAAGCTAAACTAAATGGGTCGAGAACAGAACAGAGACAAGGTAGCGAGTGCGTCCTATACAAGCATGAGATAGTAGATTCTAATCTCCCGTTGGAACGATTAAAGAAGGCAGGGTAGGAAAACATGCGGAACCTCCGATCTTGCAGGTACAACGACAGGTTATCAGACGAATATGAGAAAAACCTATAAGGGCCAGCCAGCCATTGTAGCGGAATAGAGTGTAAACGGCATGGACTACAAAGTTTTGTAATCTTCAAGTAGTCAAACTTTAACAGAAAAGGTATGATTTCTCGTGCAGAAACCAGATCTAGAAAAATATATGTGCGAGTTAGCTGAACTGTATCCTCTACGAACGATATCATGGGCTTTGTGGCAGAAATATAAGAGAAACGGTGAACTTTAGCAAAGAAGCGCAACAAGGGAAAAATTTGGGATCTTTCCACTATATCGGACCTCTCAGGAGGAGACTGGACATCCTCCACCTGAGTTCTGACTTCTTCCGCCTCAGTGTCTACCTCTTCCGACTCCTCCATACGACTGCGAGAGAGACACCTCAATACAACCATACAATGTTTGAAAACTTATCTTTACACCCGAGAACTTCAGAATGGTGTCATATTGTGTCGTCGTGCAGGCCCACTCTGCTCCATCACGTTCTTGTCATCACAGCACGCGACGTACACACCACCAGGTCTCTAACGAGAAATCTCCACCAACACGGATCAGTGAAGAAACCGTCACGGAGAGAAACCATGACCGCAAGAACCGTCGGCAGAAGCAAACGAACGGCTCAACCAACCAATTAGGAAGTCCGCAACCTACCACAGCGGAAGTGACAAATTGACCGTAACCTAATTGAACGTGCGCGACAACAGAAGCAAACGTTCGAATAATGAATTACGAACTACTGCTCCTCCAACCAGTCACGAACTTCGTAACCTAACAGAAAAGACGAGAAAATAAACACAAAAGCGACAAATTGACCACAAAAGAAGTATAAATCAGCTCGGTCCGCACCTCTAACCAAGACCGTAACCTAGCAGAATCGACAACCTAACTCACCGTCCGCGTCCGCAGAAACAAAGTCCGTAACCTAGCAAACGAGCACAAGAGACGAGAAAGCAGAAGCCCGCAGAAAATAGACGACGAAAGAATCACATTTATCGTCACCTAATTCAACGTGCGCGTCCGCAGAAACAGTCCGAGAAAGCAGAAACGACAAACCAACGAGCAGAGAATCGACATCATCGCTTTTTCTCGCTCCAACCCAACTGCGCAGCCTCAATACTGCACGCGCTCGAAATTAAGAATCGGTCTCCTTCCGCTCTCGCTTCGTCTATCTTGTCATTCCAAATCCTATCTATAGCCCGCTCTCCCAACCCATTGGTCTCAATGGTCTCGATCTCTCGCACTTGAATAAATTATTAATCAAGCCAGTCACCTTCCTCTCTAACGCCCACCGTACACCCAATAGCCGTCTTGTATTTTCCCCGCCGGACGTCTGGTTGTCGTCTTCTCCCAACTTCCGTGTCCAACGCTTGGGATGTATATTATATTCACCTCATGTACATTGAAGTGTACATGAGGTGTACACTAAATAACGTTCTAACCCTTCCGGCGAGAAAGGTTAGAACATTATTTAATGTCCTCGGTAAATGGTGCTACTTTACAATTACTCCTCCATACTTATACCCTCCAGGAGCGCAGCAGCTCGCTCTTCACTTATTGGTTTTCTCCGGGATGAGTGGCTATTCCAGGATTGACTAACATATAATATTTATGAATTAATTCAATTTTCTAGAATAATTAAGTAAAATAAATATTTATAACACTTACACGTTTTCCGATAAGAGAAAACAAAATTCACTGTACAATGGCATGGGAAAGGATATTATTATGTGCCTTATTCACTGCTTCTCTCTTTAGGTCCCCCCAAAAACATCTTTTTCTAACACGCTCCACATACAGATCCTAACGTCATTCTACCCAAAATTTTCCTGACAGATACTATGAGAAACAAAACCTGCGATCCCAAAATTTGGGATGAACAGTTGTGCCGAAAGTCAAGTTTTTCACTTTTAACTTCACCTCTGGTCTCTGCTTTGGCATCACTTTCGGAGACAAGAATAAGTGCATCCAGAGTCCATTTGAGCAGAATTCTTGCTAAATATTGTTCCAAAATGACGATTTCAAACTCAATCTGAGAACAATAAAGATGAATGTAGACAATATAGAAAAACCTTATTCGCCATTGTGATCAAGAGAACAACTATCGCTGACACCACAATAATAATAACAGAAAATGATGACATCTCCTATAACTCTATCACACTATAAACAAAATACAAATGGAACATATTTCTTTTCTTTTCTTACAGTCCATGCGCTCTTCTTTTATAACTATCATGAGTCACTGGATTTTTTAACTGAACCTTTGGTGACCATTTTCAGTTCAGATAAATTAATTGCTTACCACTAGAACAGACTATTGGCAAGCAAATACAGCAATGATGTAGATGGTGGATGGACCTCCAACTTCAACGATATGTCTTGTTGTTCTTGGAATACAACTCAACTCTAATGTAAATCAATGAATCTGATTCCGCTTAACTCCATTGCAAAAGGTTATCTTTTATTATGAATGTAGAGGGAGATCTTGACAATTATCACCAAGCGAGGTAACATTTGTTTCCTAAACTCTTATATCCGCATCTTCGACACTGTTTAAATGTATGTTCATTAGGTTCAAGTTACTTTGACCTCATGTAACCTCTCTCAACTGGACCATTGTCAAGTAGAGTTGATTTTACAACAAAAACTACTAAAGCTAGACTTTGTAAATCAAAATCAAATGTTCAAATCCACCAGTAGTCACGAATCTTCATTCCTCTGTTGACTCTGACGGTTCACTTGTAAATACAAGTCAATCACTCCTATCTGACAATCAAACGGAAAAGAGAACCAACTTGAAAGCATTTTGAACTTGACAATGTCTTCTCATCACCTCGTGGTATTTGAACGTCACAACATCTCTTCAGAAGGACTTGGTGTTCTTGCTCTTCACTCCACATAAGGGTTCGCAATGGATTCAGTCTTATCCAGTTGCTAACTTCTTGTTTTTTTATTTTCCACGAGGTAAAATGAAAAGGAACCCAAACTCGTTTGAAACAAAGCATTCAATCTTTATCGGTTATTCTAAAGCTGCATCAATTTGTCAATCTTGAGCTAGTGTTAGCTGGTCAAGGAGTGTATGTCTAGCATTTCTTGGATTCAAAGAAACTACAAAATTGGACTTGATCTTTCTTATTCTTTTCTAAATATGATGTATTTAATTTATAACCACAAATAATTCTTAGATTTAAAAAACTACGAAATTGTATTTGACCCGTCCTATCCTTTTCTGACGTATAGCGGATGCATGATTTATTACCATGAAAGTCTTGTAAACTAAACCAACCAAGACTGATAACAATTATACTTTCATGCCACTACAAAAGTTCCACTCAGTTTGGTACGCCAGATTGATTTGGTTAAATCCTTAGTGCAAGTAGTTGCTCCTTTACCAGAATGATATATATACCTGACAAACCATTCACGGGGCAGACACTAACCACGACTCTGCACCTGATCTAATCCTTTTTCTTAGTTCTATTTTGTCATCCATGAGTAAAAAGATGCATGCTAATAATTGTATGTTTCAACGCTACTAGAAATTTTCTTATTCTATCCATTGCCAAGGCTCTATGTGGACACAAACAACATGTCAAACCTCTTGACTGTCAATTCATGTCTTTGTATCTCTTCACGATGTTTACCGACCCAAGTGGAGTATACGGTCTTGCGAGATTCCAGCCCAAGACCAACACTTGCTTGAAGGTTTTGGGCGTGACCGCAGGTATATAGTCAAATCTTGTTATAATCAAACTCGATATAATCACAATTGCCTTATAGGTGTAACAAATTTTTGTGAACTTTTCCCGTTATAGTCACTATCACACCCGTACATAAACACATTTTCACAGAAAAAATTACAAAACCATGTCATTATAACGAAGTAACTTTGAATATTTTTACAACAAAAGGTTTTCTTGCATAAATATTATTTTTTGTTTTTCTTTTGTTCGTGAGACATTGTTACTCCTTGTACACACTAACTAACGTTAGTGTGTACAAGGAGTCTACATTCTTTTTGTCTTAACTCGATTTTTTCCAGTCACATTTGCAGACTTTCATCATTAAAATGATTATTTATATATAATCACATTTTACACTTTTTATTCAATAAAGTGACAATAAATTTACAATCAAGAAGCTTTATAACCATAAAATACAAAATCACCAAGTGCATGAATATAACGAGGTTGGACTGTACTGGAGGTCAAGACACACTTTAATAGATAAATAGAGTTACATATCTAAGAGTTGAATAATATGCATGCAATATGAACTTCTGGGGAATAATATTTATAGATGTTAACTGTTAAATCAACCTGGATGCGAGAAATCACCCATAAGGAGAGGAAACCAGAATGCGATTCCAACAATACATATCCGGGAGGCTGGAAGCAAATAGCAAGGAAATTAAACCATATGCATATTCCCACTCTTCTGAACTCGGAAGAGGGAGAACTTACCGTTGTATTTGTATTTCTTCTGGATTGTTAATATATTCTAGGGTTTTGACCTTTTAGCACTAAGAAAAAATAAAATAACTGTTAACCGTCAATTAATAGGTGCCAGTAAACATACTGGTGGCCGCGAACAATTGTTGCCAAACAATCCTGGCAGAGACTCGATTAGACTACAAGCACCACTCACGAAAACAACTTCAACAACGCAACAGTCTTGCAAATTGATCTGGAAAGAGAATTTGGAAAAGGCCAAACGTGAAATTGCGGGCTAGACGATACGAAGTCTTTTCCCGTTTCTTGGAATCGTTCACCGGCAAAAACTTTTCATTAGGAGATTCTCCAGATAATTACAGGCTCACACCAGCGGCTATTTTAGCAATCTCATCGTGCGGTTATCTGCCGATATTTTCGCTTCCCTTTATTCCATTCTGATTTACGTTTTGCGAAGCATTTGCATAACTAGCCGATTTTGCAACTGACTTCACATGCCAATTCTGTATTTCCTCCCATGTCTCTCCCTATGTTCACTTCCTCTCCTGTACATATGCGAGGCCACTGCAGAGCACCTTGTCTCCCTTCGAGAACAGCAGATTCCTTTCTGAAATCACATGTGTGCCAGAACTTCCAAAGCCAGAAGGCAAAACCCGATGCAGAACAGAAATGCTCCGGGCAACAAATGGCACTTCTGGATTTACGAACCAACAGCAGACCAAAAGACAGTCGCTGCTTCTCATACAAGAATTCCACTGATGCTCACCGGAGACACTAGGATTCAGTGATTCGCTGGCATCCGCGGGCTGAGGTCACGGATCTCAATACTCACAATTGTTTTGTCCAACGGGCCAGCGCCTCCATTTTCTCATCTCAGAGGATTTCAGCTTATTGCTCTGACAGTATACTGGCGCCTTGCCACGCATATTTGACGTCAAAACCTCCAGAGGTTCCATTCTCTCGCAGAAGAGCTGCTGTTCGGTGGGCTGTGACAGATGACCCCGTAGGTCCCGGAATCAAATCTGGCCATACCACTAACTCCATATAGTCGGATCCCTTCAACCAGGTCACTCATTCGACTGATCAGTTCGAAACATAGACTCTCCGCCGGGAACACCAAGAGGAATGTCTGGCCACTTGAAAGCCCGGATTGCTCGAGGGTCGGCATACAATCATGCAATGCAGGGTCCAGTCCAGACTGGACATTAGATTTATTTATTATACATCTATCCCGTCATATACTGCAACTCCTCGAGTGATCTCCGGTACAACTACTGCTGACACGCTACAGCGGTTTCATATCTTGCGGTGACGTAAGGTGTCGTCTCAAGTACTCTCTTGAATCATCTGCACATGATCTTTCCGGTCTTTTGTCGGTCTGTCCAGATCGCGCACTCACTTTTCGATATACTAACTCAGCGACCTCGTTGTCATATCAGTATCTACAATGTCCGAATCAAGCAACAGATGGACTTGGTGGCTACTCAGTAGAAATTTAGATACACTAAAGCACAGAACAGCGCGCTCGTCCAGTTTCCGCCAAGGAAAGTTTTCTTCTTTTAGCGTTTTCAGCTAATTATAAATCTAACTCCACTTTGACATTTTCTGACCACTTCGGTACATCCGAGTAAGTACGATCACCCCCAATATCTTCGCCTGAACCTCCTGCTGCAATTCTCAGCACGTCTTCTATTAACGCGAAGTTCCCCATGATGTCAACATGCGAACCACTCTGAGTGCCACGGCCCTCGAGCAGATGTGACGGAGGTGCGTGATTGAATTCTCTAACGAAAGTGTTGGATCCGTAAGGGTTGTAGCGCGTCTTTCCCCTCCAGCCCTTTTGGCACATGTAACCTGCACTCAAAGCTGGTACCGTCTCATCTCCATCCAGGAAGTGTACTCCGCCCTTCAGACACCCTTCGCTTTCTGCTTCCGCACTCGTATCAATGCGGAACGGAATGTAACAACGGTCAGAACTCGGTGACAACTTGTATATGTAAGATCTCTCCGTCAAAATTCCAACGCCATACATGCAGTATATCTCCATCTCTGGGGCGTTTGGCAGTCTGGAAACAGACACAGAGAACGAATAAGTATCAGTCTAGCTTCCAGTATGACAACGGCGACTGGCACACATAGAGTTGTTAAACGTGCTTCCGCGGTAGTGTCCGGAATGGTGACAAGTAGCCGGCCAGCCGTATCACAGCAAGTGATCGATTCAACTCACAGACGCGAAAACTTATATCGAAACTGCTCAACTCAGCAAAACCTCTACTTCCTAACGTGGATTCTGTGTAAAAAGGCTTACGTCGTTTGGAAAGGATTGGCCCAGTATTTATGATGGTTATACTTTGGGTCACTCGGATTTTCAGCAAGACCAAATGCCCAGTTTGCGTCAGCTCTCCGCATCATATTTGGGGCAACCTTTCGCAGAAGATCAATACTATTCATCGCAGTATAGTAACCTTCCTTCGAGATGCGTTGAAGATCGTCCCAGTTCATCTCATGATACTCCGTCCAGACCTCCCCGCATGAAAAATCACTTCGTACAGGAGCAGTTAACGAAGTGTTCGCCTGAATGTTAAGCAAATTGAAATGTTGATCAACTATAAGTAAAACTATTCAGAGTAGGAAGGAGAACACTTGCGAAGGAACTATAGAGGAAAGAATACAGCAGGTTCTGGATTCACACGCGAAAAAAGTGTCTACCGGTCTATGTGGATAGCAGCGCAATGCAAGGACTACCGACATACAGTTCGCAAATTCTTCCAGATCAGCAAAGTCGCCTGCGAACATCAATGCTGTACCCGAATGGCTACGATCGATGAATTTACCTTTACACCCATCGACTGGTCTCTGTCCAACTGCTCCAACAAATCGTTGACGAAAATGTTGAGAAGGGTTGGAGAGAGAGGACAGCCTTGAGCCACCCCCGATCTATCACGAAAAGATCCAACGTTTGACCATTGATCACTACCGCACTCTCGGTATGGTGTGGTCATCAACCCAGGGAAGTACATAGCAAGAAGAAAAAAGGGGTGAATACCATATCTGTGCACTGTTTTTGCGGAAATTTCTAACCTGGGGACAGAAAGGTGGGAACGTGTAGCAAAGAAGTGTACTGCTAATTTCTAGTCTGCGGCGAGTAAACTAAAACAAACGATCTAACAGTAAAAGAGCGTCCTGGCTTGTCTCGGGAGACTAGCAAACGTGTAGCTGCAGTACGAAAAACAGAAAGACAGCAGAAGATTATGATCTTGGAAATTTCATCCTGGAAATGTCGAACATCGGCAAGCACGTCGATGCTTGTGCTCACCTTAAATTCCTCCAGCATAGCCTTGACTTTTTCCGAAGGTCTTTGAGCTGCCTCCATGCCGAAAGATACCAACCTCCCATAATGTGCTAAAGGCTTTCCAAGAGGACCCAGTTCAGCTCCTGTTACGTTATGCAATGATCTCTCTATCCTTTTTCCCCTTCCACAGTCGTAACCTTCTTCTGGTGACCAATCTTCATTGCCCCAAACCTTTTCTCCTCCTTTCGGGAGCATTGACATAGCTGCATCCCACGTTCTCGTTACTCGCATTATATGTTGAAGAGTGTGAAGGCCAAAAAGATCTGAGTCCAGCACACCGGGTGCAATAGCTCTGAAAGACAGTTGACAAAACGGAAGAAAATTGTAAGAGCAAGTTTCATCTTCACTTCCTCTTCGGATACCAAACATCTATACGATCTACAATGATAGGTTCCTCTCACTGAGTCTTATCGGCTGGACTATTCATCCTCGCCGGTTAATTACACTCAAGCCTACTGGACCTTCAGACAAAAAGCCATGCGCTATGGTTTGCGTAAATTTGGTCCAGAGATGAGCAGAACACATGATACCCTGCAGGCACAAACTGGAGAAGTCAATCAAACATCAAAAGCTTTCGTTACAGAGGAGCAAGGTGTGCCTTATCAACTACCTGACTCCTTGATCACCGGAAGCAAAAACTAAAGAGATGCTTCAAGAAAAAGACTAATGTTTGGACGAATGTTCAAAATTTGAGCTGAAGCATGCAAGAGCAAGCAATTTCTTCTCCAGCAAGAACTGGAGAAGAAATTGCTTTTCATCCAAGAAACTGAGGAGAGTACAACTGTTACATATAAAGGCAGAAAATTCTAAAGCCACAAGGCAAGATTGCTAACGCCCACTCCCCTAGCGACAGAAAGAGTTATATTGGTAAGAGAGTTGGATGAGCAGATCGAGTGCTAGGTTTTAAATCATTTAAGGCGAAAAAGCCGTGATTCGAAGGCCTGAAAGGGGCACCAGAAAACCCCTCGTCGAGACTAGCTAACGAATTGCCAGACCAAGGTGAGAAGTACCTCGGTTACCAACTGGAAGGTAAACTGTTGATGGTTTGTGCAGATCACGAATGATGTCAAAGTTTCTGAGATACTTTGCTGATCCCACTACCCTGTTTGCAATTACATTTGTTACTCGCTTGCAGTGTAGAAAAGATCGAAAGCGTTTGGGTCCCGGTTGATGAGAGAAGTTCCGGTTCAACCCAGGTCATCTGTCGAAAAGTGACGGGAAAGACATGGCTGATTCAGAAGAGCACAGAATCAATCTCCTCATTCAGCAATGCATTTTCAACTACTTGACTTACAACTCTGTTTGAGGAGGCTTTAACGGCAGGGTTCAAAGTTGCAATTCCATGGTCAAAAGATATGGTTATGAAGAAGTAGCATTTACGAGAAGATATCAACGGAGAGAAGGAAGATCTCCACGGGAGTGTGGTAGGTGCATCGGCCACGCAAACCTATAGAGCTCATGTTCTTCAGCTCAAAGACACCTCAACAACGGAGAGGCTCCTGGACACTCCAGGCGTCGGCGACACCAGAGGTTTCGAGCAAGAAAATGAGAACTTCAGAACACATCTTAAATACCATAATGAGAACATTCATGGCATTTGAATACTGCTCAAACCGGACGAGTCCAGGCTGCACACTTACCTAGGATTTTGCCTGCCCGAGTTGCTAACTTATTTTCACAAAAGTGCAGTAGACAACCTTCGTCTTGTGCTTCACGGGCTCAGATACACGAGCTTCACTGGGGATGACCAAGAGACCGCTGCAAAAGCTTCCGTGAACTTGAAGGATTACGACGGGAGTTGAGATTCAGATAATGACAATGAGGTTTTCCAATCGTTGGCTGCTCGTTCCCATGGTATCCACTTAAATACGGACATGAGTGATCAAAAAGCTGTGGAACATATGACAAGGCTGATGAAGCGATTCAGTACCATCAGTCCCAACAAAACAGAGGCATTGGTATCCATCAGATAATTACTATTGACCATTGAATTTCTGGAGTCGACCGACACCAAAGCTCTTAGTAAATGGCCTTCTCTTTCATCACGTGATAGGTCGAGTCGTTAAAAGATCGATGTCGACGGGCAAAACAAGAGTGTATATATGGTACTAGAAGAAAGTACAAAACCGAACAAAACTTACGACTGAGAAAGAGGTATCATTGGTACGAGAGTTGGATGAGCAAAGTGAGTGCTAGGCTTTCAATCACTTAAGGCGAAGAAGCCGTGACTCGAAGGCCTGACAGGGGCATCAAAAAACCCTCGTCCAGACTATAACGGATTGCCTGACCGAGGTGAGAAGTACCTCGGAATTTGAATATGCGTTTCTGCAGTATCATGTCACTGGACGGAAAATGCACGAAGTGAAAGCATGATTACTAAAAACATAGGTAAATCGTTTCGAAACTGTCATTAAGTATGTGGAGAATCTAGAAATGAGGAAAGCCATTGGTAAAGGAATGAGCAATAAGATGCTGAAAGAGTTGGCCCTCAGTTCGACCAAGAGGAGTCTGGAAGAGTGGACCCACGAGAAGGAAGTCATTGATGAAACCACCGTACAATTTGTGGCGTTCTTGAGAGGCAGAACCGTCACTCCGTACAATTAGTACGTTACTGAGTATTTGGAGCTCTCCATTGCCGACTCGAGGAACACAGACGAAGATGGAGACAAGGTTCAGCAGGCTGAGCGGGAGTTGGAGAACTATCCAGAAAAGGGGATACCAAAAGTTTCTTCAGAAGGTGTAGAGGATGGGAGAGATTACCATGGAAAGCATCAGAAATGCATTGGCGAGGCTCTTAACTTCCAAATACCGGCAGAACTTCGACCCTTCGGCACGAATTGAGCATACTGCTGAGTCAAAGGAGCTACGGGAGACGTTGTACTTACTCCCCTAACTTCCGAGACAGTCTCTCTACTTGCCATCAAGCATGAAACTTAAAGTGACTCCGATACACTCCACGCAATTCAGTAAAGAGTTGTAAACTTGAGTGAGTGTCATTCTCGAGCTTACCTTGCGACAGCAATATCTTTGGCCTCGGCGGAGAAGAGACCCGTGAAACTCTTAGCGACCCCGAGAAATGGACCACCAATATTCATGACTGCTTTGAGATATTTTGCACACCATTGATCGCCTCCACCTCCTCCCATCGGTTTGGGAGCTTCAACCCATTTCATAAAGTGGAGAAAGTAGAGAGATCCCATAGAGTGCGGCAGGACCACCACTTTGTTATTATCGTTCATGTCGTAAAGAGTCTCAATGGTGTTCTTTAACTTTGTCAAAGTCTTGTCCCGAACCTGCAACATCCAAATTGTGTAGAACTCTCGATTATCACCGTAAGCTGATGAAATTCTCTTCACGAACCTGCAACATACAAATTGTGTAGAACTCTCGATTATCACCGTAAGCTGATGAAATTCTCTTCACGTATACCAAAGAACGGTATTTTCAAATTTCAACTGTAATGCACAATCAGTTCCGGCCATCTCACCTCCGTATTCTGGAATGAGAGTCGCCAATCGTAGGCAGCCATATACATGTTTTTCTCTTCATAACCAATGCGAGCTAGATTCTCGATCAATACAGCCCAAACGAAGTATCCGGGGGCGAAATAGTCAGCTGCGACAAGGCCTGAAACTGGCCGAACCCTCATACCGGGCAAATCCAGTCCGGTTTCATTATCTAGAGACATATGTTCCATCCAGCAATATGGCCTGCCAAGGTCATGAATTCCATAAACCAGTGAAAAGCAAGCCACAAGAGATTGGTCCAAGCGCACCTCAGCGAAGCTTAGGGGCTTAGAAGCCAATCAGCCGCAAAACTACTGGTCTTCAAAGCTGAAACACTCACTTCCAAAACATATCAAACAGCAGCCGAGGTTCCAGCGAGTTTCTTTCTTCGAGTACTTGAGTTGAGGGAAAGACAACGCTCCTCAGGAGCTCCAAATCAGAAGAACTTCAGCTTATAAGTAAACAAAATCTCATATCCACAACTCTATACCAATCCCAACTCAGCAGAAAAACTTCACCAATTGTGGAGCGAGAGCGAAAATGGAGGATGGAAGATGGAGAATTAGCCCTCTTAAACTTGTATAAGTACTTCCACTAAGGGAAATATTCACAATGAAATCTCAGAACGTAAATAAACGTGTACCAATACATGATAAAAGAGGATGCGAAAGGAGAAAAAAAATTATGAACCTTTTGTAAACCTCGCCAAAAGTCCCGCCCCATAAGCGTTTCCGGAAAAGACCTTCAGAGCAGGGTTTACCCTGCCAGAGCTCGAGTCCACCAGTGACAATTCCGGGAACAAACACAACAGGATGTTTCGCAACTAACCCCTCCTTTGCGAGCTGCACGCCGGGTGGATCCGGAGCAGGGCCTATAACTCTGTCTGTCACATATTGGGGCAAAGTTGGAAGCGCATTGTACAAAGCTAAGAGCACCCACCAGCACACACAGACATAGCCTATTAACCAACAGCAGTTATCCACACAACGCCATCTCGGAGGTCGTACTTTAGTAGGAGCGGGAGGAATTTTCTCAGTCTTTTGCGGCTTCGCAGGCTTGTCGGGCTTATCAGAGTGGGGCTTCTGAAAATTTGTCGGTTTACTCCCTTGAGATGATTGATTCTGAGGCTGCTGCTTGTTAGTGTCGCCATGTTTCGTTTCCGATTCGCCTCTATATTTCTTCTCCTTGTCCTTCTCCTCCAATCTATCCGATTTCTTGGACGTGGAGGCAGAATCATCACCGGTAGGAGCCTTCCGGTCTCCTCCACCTTCCAGCTTCCTCTGCCTCAGCTGCATCTTCTTACGCTTTCCTGTCCTCCTCCTGCTTCCCCTCTTCCCCTCAGTCAGAACTTCAGCCTGCTCTTCTCTTCTCGCTTTCCCTGTCCAAGTCCTGCTTGTTTCATCGACCAAAACCCACCTCCAGCAAGCTAAAGAGTAAAGGCTCCGCTCCGCACCCAAGCCCGGCTATTATCCGCTGCTCCTCCTTTCGGCTCCTCTGATTCTGCGCCCCAATTGAGCTTTATACTTCCACTCACTCCCGCCCTTCGGATTCATCATTCAGCCGCGTGCCTACCCTCCCCCGTCATCCTCCCGTCTACTCTACTATCCAGTACAGTTCCGCTCCTCTCCGCTGACTGATTCCTTGCTTCTCCTGTTGATTTCTCCATGCCTCCGGCTTCCCTGCAGCGGCACGACTCCGCCGGGATTTCCCCCCCTTCTTTCCCGGTTGTATTTCCTGTTCTTTTCCACTTTCTCCTAACTCCTGATTCCTGAGTACCGTCTTTGGTTCGTCAGCGCGTCATGTGGAGTGCAGTTCATCGTCCGATTGGACATGTCAAGTTGCAACGCAACTGGCAACTGGCTACTAATTGGTTGAGATTCAAACCGGAACATCAGTCATGACTATGCATCTCCCATCTTGACAAGTCATCTGTATTATTTGGCTCGTGGCTGGATGTAAACTAGGAAAAGGCGGAGCCGCCAAATATGTTTACTTTGTAAGGTTGACAATTCATTAATCCGCAATTATCAAATGAAAAGTAACGTCGGAAAACATAAACGCACGTGCCACAAGCGACCAGAAGACTTCTCGCAGGTCAGGTCCACAACGTACCGTGTCTTGCATGATAGGAAGCACTGAAGGGAAGCTCGTCCAATGTCATGTTCTGTCGTTCGATCGAGTGCATCTCGGACCGAGGACGAGAATCATATAAGAACCTTGACTTTATGATACACTATGAGTGCTGGAAACTGTTTCCAGTTCCCAGCCGTCATGGTTACACCCACGAGTGACGTCGCGCATAATGCCGCAAGCCCATCCTTGGAAGTTGGATCGAATCGAGAACCTAGTGTCAGCAAGTGTTCCTAAGCCGCCACGATTTTGTATGGGGCCCTATTGCATTTTAGCAAGGTGGCGCCCTTTCGTGCTCACCACCAGATAGGGTGGTGAGCACGACAATCAGACAATCAGACAAGCACTATAATCAGACATCCATTTCTAGAAGTCCGGTTTATATCCTGATAGAGCATTTCCAGCGTCATACCCTTTCATATGTCTCACTGTATTCTTGTCAGTTTAATTTCCAGTAAAACGCATTGCTTCAGTTGAGACGATTATAATAATCATCATCCCAATCGCGGATCGGGGACGACGGACGCAGAAGGAAAAAGGGGGTTGCATGCCGCGAATGTAACCGTAACCTATAAAACATGCAGGGACATGCAGGGAATAGTGGTGAAATTATCGGCGACTACGAGAAACTTTGTTTCTAGGTAGCGGATGGTAATTCGAACGCTGAATTCGTGCGGCAGTACAACTTTTCTCGGTAGAGGATGTTAATTCCAACGCTGAAGTCACGCGACAGTATAACTTCGTTGCCTGCCGCCGTTGATAACATCGCGAGCAATGGCGGGGTTCGTTTATGACTAGTTCTAGAGACAGAGCTCTTGTTTTGTCGAGAGCGGTTGTCGATTCCTACACATATTCTTAGTGCGGCATCTGAACTTCGTTGCGAGCGATAGGGGTCGATTTAGCGGAAGGGCTCTTTCTCGATGCGTCGATGCACGATTACCTTCTTTGTTTCTTGCCTCTCGGTTGTTCGCTCGTCTGCTCATTTTAGCGGAAAGGCTCTTTCTCGATGCGTCGATGCACTGTTAGCTTATTTTTTTCTTCGCTTTCGGTTGCTTGGCTGCCGCTGTTGATTAGGTTGCGATGGCGGGGTTCGTTTGCGACAGTACCTCTACAGACTCGGCTCGTTTTAGAGGAAGGGTTGTTTGTGGATGGGTCGATGCATACTTTGCTTCTTTTTTTCTTCGCTGCTGCGTTTGCTGCTGATTCCGATGTGATTGCAGGTGATGTTTTGCATGTGTGCTCTGCAGTTCGTGTTCTTCCTTTCTTCGCTTTGGAGATTGCAGGTGGGACCAGGGACAGCAGATGACAGATGATGATCGTTTTGCTTCTACCAGAAGCAAGACGGGACGGCGAGTGCATCTTTGTTTGTGTTGCATGACTTCCCGATTCTGAGGTGATTGCATGTGAGATCAGTAACGTTAGCGGGAGTTTGATTTCTGCCTCGACAGTCGATGACAATCCGTTTGTCAGATGGGACTGCTGGGACGGGACGGCACGCCACATTTCATCCCGTCGGTCGATGCCCATTCGTGAGCCATCACTTCTTTCAAGAAAAACTTGTGGTTGACGATGTGAGAGCGCTGATGAGATGAGACAGGGACGGGCTGTCAGCTGTCATTTTCTTCGTCGCTTTGCTTTTCACGTTGGATTTGTGTTGTTGGATTCGCTCGACGAGAGATGTTAACATGTTTTATTGTCGTCACTGCTGCGTGAGTTTGGTTTGTACAGCTTTTCATGTCGGCATGTGAAGTTCACTCACTTGTCGCATGTCTACAACTCCTGCTGCCGCCGCGATGGCACGGGACCGGACGGGCATCTGGAGCAGAAGTGACTGTTTGTGGAATGCGACGAATAGCAAAGTGGCGACTTTGGCTGCGAATCACAGTTGTGTAACTGTGCTACAGTGTACGCTGCACCCATCCTCTTTACGTCTGTTTTGGCAACATGGAACGATGCGTTCTGCATTCGTGACCTCTGTCCGAGTTTCTGTCACCTCTTTGTACGTACTTTCATTTACATACTTCGGGCCGCATCATCCATGTACACATTGCTCATTTTTTTGTCCCTGTTGCTTGGCATGTCTGGAATGTCTAACGATTCTCATGTCCCTCATACCGATGATGAGAGGTCCCACTGTCTTCACGTATCACTTTCCTCTACTCCATCTAGCCCTCTACTTGTCTCTATTCTCTCTAGCCCTCTAGTTGTACCCCGCAGCCCTCTGCTCGTGCCTTCTAGTCCTCTGATATTGTCATCTCCTTCCGTCAATGACCTCTCAGTCCGTCACTTCCACCTTCCTCCAGCCTTCTAGAGGCAATTGTCCACACAATTGTCAACTCCACCGCTTCGCTGTTCCAACCATTCCATCTCCTTATCCTGTCTTATCTTGTACATTGCTTTCTTTGTCCGAAACTGATTTGTATATCACTAGAAGTTACGTGTATATCGACTTTCGTTTCTGTCTGAAACCTCCAGATTTTCTCCTCCTTGGCCTAGATTACGTCAAAATCGATTATGCTTTCTCATGACGTAGTCAATGCTATCAGTGCATAAAAAAGCTTTACTTGTATGTAGAATCCAAGGAGTTATGGCTCGTCCTCAGGGACAGTTGATCTATTACATTTTGTTATCCCAAATACTTCCGTAACGAGAGTCAGCTGATTAAGCCAATGGTATCCTCTGTATACAGACAGAGGACGTTGAGCTACGTCTGCACAGTCTTCAACACACGACTTTTAGAATAGGTTGTAAACATCAAGCATTTCCATCGGATGCAGATGCGGCAAGCTGCTCGTGCCATCCATGCGGGCAACCCTCTTCCTCGCTCGAAGAAAACAATCCCACTGAAAATACTTGAAGTGTCGGTAACTGTTGTCCAGAGCGGTGGAGACCTTGACCTGACTTGTTGAGGCTCGTTATGCACATTTCTACAACAACAATATCACAGTAGACTTATCTCAGTTGAGAGAGGGACGCCTTGCTACATATCCATGTTCAAGGAGTGTTTTCTTTGCAAGCAAGTAGCACTATAGATGTGAAAAACCGCTTGATATTAAGCCTAGGTTGGAAAGGGGCTAACAGACCACTGGGAGGAGAAGTGTGTGTGAAGAAATTGAACAATCGAGGTCTCATACTTTTGTGAGTATGATCTGGTACTGCATGAAAGATCAATCTGAGGTACATCATCGCTGCTCCATGAAAAACATAACTGATGCTATGCTTGCAGACTGTCAGGAACTTTTCACCATGTTAGGCGTTGCAGACACCAAAAACAGGGTCGAGCTGAATGCGAACAACATACTGCAATGAGAGTTGCAATTCAACAAATATAAGAGCCGACACCCACTCGAGAGCACACTGCGAACTTCACTGAGGTCTATGGTTTGGTCAGAGAAGTATTCTCCGTCTTGTAAGTGGTTATGAGGAATGACATACAACGAGCTCATAGTGAAGCACTGTGAAAGTCCATCGTGTATCTAGAGAGTATCACCATCAGGGACATAGACATTATCTTCTTTTCCAATCACCAAGACAAAAGGAGGTATTTCTCACCCATTCTTGCTGAAAAGGAAGAACGGCTTCTAACTTTACCTTCACCCATAATGGATGCCAACGGTCCACTCTTTGAAACAGTCCGGGCCTTCCTCGAGTATATGCCCCTGTGTTCTGCTTTGCTTCGACAGACATCGGCCACACGTGCAGCTGAAGGTACTGTGGACATTCGAAATGAGGTATTTATTTTCTTGTATTTATTTTCTTTCACTATCTGCTATGCCTCTACGCAGAAGTGAGCACGAAGCCTCAAGACACGTCAAGAGGTCATGAAGTGAGAGACGAGTAACGAGGACATACGACTGAGCTGGGGATGGACCACAACTGCAGCGAACGGAGCTCGGGATGGGGACCACGAAGACACCATCCGTCTACGAGGAGGACTAGGACGAGGAGAAGAATAGTGTGTATATATTTGACTGTGTATATGTATTTGTATATATCCTGTTGCAGCCGACACAACAACTTTTTCATCTAAGTATCAGAAGCTGCTAAAGGGACAATCGAGTCAGTGTTTCCATTTCTATATATGTTGTTGCAGCCGACAGCAATTTGTTCATCTAAGTATCGGAAGCTGCTTAAGGGGCAGTGAAGTCAGAGTACGCCAACTTGTTTATCGAAGTATTATTTATTCACTCTATCAGTAGTTATGGCCTTGTTACACGTGAACATCTTCCACTTGCATAGTCAGCAACAAGCAGTAGGCAGTAGTAGTGATACGACTCTTCTTCGCTCCTGTTACAGGTTGACGATTTTCACTGAAAGTGAATAAAAAATGGTTACCAAAAAATGGTATGTACTTGTCGTCGTTTGGATTATATAAATGAAGATCGTAAAGTTGAAAAGACATAATGCTTTGTAGGCATAATGGACTTGTAGGGAAGGTTCAGCCGGAAAGAAGTGTGAAAAGCGGCCCCCAGAGTCGTAACAAATGTGAGAAGAAGACAGCAATGCAAAAAATAGACACACGCAGCTTACGGTTGCGAGAACCGAAAAAGATGAACTAAAAAATATGAGAAGAGTAGGACACCTTTATTTTCGGTACAGCAGCAGTCCTCGAATTGATTTATCCTGGAAGGAAGCGGAGGTGACCTCGTGCGACGTTTTAGTAAATGAAAAAAGTCAAAGGTAACTGATACTGTATCGCTAGTATAATGGTTTGCTGAAATGGAACCCCTCTTCCATCTTCAGATGGAGGAGTGAATAAGCATATAATATAGTGACGAGATAATATGACGAGAGCATAATATTATCACTTGATGTACAATTATGATTCAAGGTGTCCCCAATTTTTTGTTTTTTGCTTTCCATAAGCATACGCTAGTCTCTACATTTTTCAAGTTTTTCGTTTCTCGGGTATTTACAGTTTAATACTGCACCTCATATTTTTCTCCCACTCGTGTACTACTCGTCGTTCTGTCCGCAAGTTTTGTATCCGAACTCGAATCCGTTTCCTTGTCGGTTATCATTATTTGCTCTTGGGGACAAAAATACTTCGTAACAAAAGACAGAAGAACGCAATCCAGACGTTATTTTCTATCCGAATGTGAACCTGGTTCTTTCTCAGTTATCATTATTTGCTCTTGGCGACAAAAATGCTTTGTAACAAAAGCCAGAAGAACCAACCCTAAGTAGAGGAAAAAGGCTACGACGAACCCAGAACTTTATTTCATCCGGAACAGAAAGTAACACAACGTTTGTAGTCTCCTATGGTTGTCTACTACACACAACAAACGCTGCTTCTGTAGCAACATATATCTACATCTCGACAATCAAAGCCAATAGCAAATACCAAGCCTTGTACGGTAATCAAAGTAACGTTGGTCCTATAGTAGCACCGCGTAGAATAGTCCGGCGTGAATAGCACCGCCAACGATACTGTGTTGAAGATGGTAATACGACGGACGTATGTCGAAATTGGAGTGGACATCCTATCGGTAGTGGTGCTTGCAGGTAGAACATGAAGTGAAACATTAGAACAAAGATAAGAAGGAAAAGGTTACACGAAACACAGTTGGAGACAAATGCTTCAATATTTACCTTCAAAGGCTCTACTGCACCCCAGGTTCCTTTCCAACGCAATGCATACAAGCATATACTCTGAAAGCGTGTCCACTTCATGAAAATTGGGTACTTTTTTATTGCGAATAGCAAGAAAAGTTGCAAGTATATACTCCTTCTCCTGCAGAATGTCAACATCCGGCTGTTCGACAGTGAAGTAACGTGCTCGTGACTGTGCAAAAATAACATTGTCTATGTCCGCGATGGTTACAGTCTCATGGTGGATTATAGCTTTTCACAGCGAATCAGAACGTGTTTTTTGTATGCCACAAGCCATAAGATATCTGCAAGACGGACTATACTTACCAGATCGTATCATGACCTCAAACAAGTTCTAAGAGTTGTACCTAACGGATGCTCATTATGGTACTTGTTGAATTACAACGCTCGCTGCAGGATATTCGTGTGATTCAGCTCCACCCTGTTATTCATATCTGCAGCACCAAACAGCATGAACAGCTCTTTCTCGTCTTGCAGCATGGTCTCTGTGATGTTTTTCATGAAGGATTGGTGATGTAGCTCCCCCTTGTCCTTCATGCAATACTCCACCATGCCAACAAAAGTGTACAAACCCTTGTAAGTTAACAGTTTGACACAGACCTCCTCATCGATCCGTCTATCGGTGCCTCTCCATCTCAACACAGACAGCAGACGTTGCTTCACATGTATAATGCTCGTGGTCTGTAGTGAAATAACTCCATGTATGTGTAGATGCAGCAAGGTTCTCCACCTCTCGACAAATAATAATCCACTCGTACACTCATGATGCAGAAACTGACACAAGGGCGCCCAATTGCACATATCAAGATCACCTCCTGTATAATTCATTGTAATAACAGATGAGATTTTGGAAGAAGTTGTTAGTCATGAATGGTACAACTTTGGTGATGGTTATAGTAGGTATAACCAGATCAAGATAGCACAAGAGTACTAGCAGTTGACTATATTCACTACTCTTTGGAGAACATTTACATTACGGGTGATGTCATTTAGATTTGTGTAATGTTTCGGCAACATTTCAGAGGTTCGTGAACAAGATGTTTGAACGATTCATAGAGAAGTTTGTCCGTGATTTCATTGACGATTTTTGCGCGTACGGAAAAAAGGAGGACCACTTTGATCATGTGATCAAAGTTTTGCAGCGATTGGAATAAGCCAACGCTTCTCTAAATCTAGAGAAGTGCATCTTTGGTTGCGAAGAATGTCTACTGTTGAGACACATCATTTTCAAGAAAGAGAATGCGGTAGATCCTGAGAAGGTGAAGAAGATTGTGGATCTTTCATTTCAGATCAACTTGACAAAGTTGAGACAGTTTCTTGGCATGGTTGGATATTATCGTAAGTTTATCTTTTTCTTCTCGAACAAAGCAATAACTTTGACTATGTACATGAAGAAGAGAGTTGGTTTTGACTTAATAGTGCATGATCAGAAGGCAAAGGAGGCATTTGAAGAGCTGAAAAAGACATTGGTAACAGCTTCTATACTTGCTAAACACGATTGGAGTAAAGCATTTGTTCTGTATACAGATGTTTTCATTTGTTATGTATATGGATGTATATTAAATCAGTTAGATGGAGATGGACATGATCATCCTATAGCTTATGCTAGTAGGTAGATGGTTCTCACGGAGAAGAATTACTCCATGACGGAGCGAGAAGGATTAGCGATGATTTTCTTGATAAATCACCCACTTCACAACTTAGACAAGGATTCTCTCATAAGAGATGAATTGGCATTGGTGAAGATGGATCCACTCGAATACTCAAATTAGTAAACTCTCGCTTCTCTTTGGCTCTCTCTGCTCTGATCATAGTTGGACAATTCATTACTTTATGTCCTAACCCTCTATAGAAATAACATCATGAGTCGGTTTCTACTTTTCTCCTCGGATATTCTAGTTGATTTTTTATGCTAGTGTTTTCAAACTCAACGGTAATCTCTCTCGAGCTCTCGTCGACACTAACTATGACATCTAAACCTTGAGGGAGGTTTCTAAGTCTAACTTTCCAATCCTTTGAACTTTCACTCATGTTGTTTCGCCTTCTCAACCATTGAATGAACACTATACCTTGGAGGAAAACAAATCTACATCATTTATTTAATTTTTTCAAGTTTTATATTGAAAATCGTGTATTACACATGCTATACAAGAAATAGAATCCAATCTAAAATCAATCATCTAAGATAATCATCTCGTGACCATAGTCATTACTTATCTTAGCAGACAACTTAAAGTCACTCTTGTATGGATCCAACTCTAACACACCATGAGCGTTTGTCGTCTCCACAATGAATGATGCTTGAAACTCCACCTTCTTCACATCTGCTCTAATGGTCTCAGAAGCTTCACGGTACAAAGCGAAGAGATCGCCCCAAACGCTAAGATGTGTATTTGCAACTCATCTATACTTAACTTTCGCTTCTCCGTCTCTCTTCAAACTTCCAAACGTTGTTGTGTCGTGGACCGACTCCTACCTGAAATTCAAACTTTGATGCTTGTCGCTCCAAAGACACTCATGAGAAGACAAGCTAGACCCCAGCTTACGGGTTTTTGGCACCACTTCGGATCTTCGTTTTTATCGCACTAGTGGATAGAGCTCCTTGTCAGCTTTCCATAGGAACTTCATCTACTTCGTTTGGACGCCTAGTGGAAAAGTTACAAGACTCGAAAGATGGAGAAAACAAGTTAGACCCCAGCTTACGGGCTTTTGGCGCAACTTCGGATCTTCACTTCCATCACATAGATGGGTAGAGCTCATTGTCAGCTTACCATGGGCATCTTGTTTACTTCATTTGGACATCCAGAGAAGAAGTTATGCGATTCGAAACAAGGCAAAATCAAGCTAGGTCCCTAGTTACTTGCTGACTGGGTATTTAGGACTTCAGGCGTTATATCAAAGATGCAAGGGGCCTGCTTCTTATTATTCAGGAGAGAACTGTACGTACAGAGACTATAACAAGGGGGCAGCTTAGGGGCTAGCTTGCGTCTACGACTTGTCAACGGACGGTTCGAGAGATTTAGGAGTCTAGTGAAAGCGTGCAAGGCGTCGTTGGGTTCAGATCTGTGCAGGCTACGCACTGGTTTAAATGGTTTGGGAAGAGACGGATCGGGGAGTGCGTACTGAGTGAAATTGAGACGCAGGAAGCAGATTTGGAGTTTTCAGTTATCTGTGAAGGAGAGTTGGACCGTTCAGACCGTTCCGGAGTCCAAACTTGCTATCCTTGGATCCAACGGGATCAGAACACCGAGTTCTACATGAAATTGAAGACGATATCAGTTTTCATCGAGCGGTTTGGAAATTCTGAGTGAAATTGGCTCGCAGAGAAGCACTTACATCAGATTTTCGTTCACCTGCGACCTGAGGTTGGACTGTTCTGCGCGATCGGTGAGCCAAGCTCTTCGTTCTTGGTGCCTATGCGATCAGGGAGTCTTCATCTACTCATAGGAGAAGACTGTGTGCGGATTGGATTGTTGGTTTGGGTGTGATGAGCAAGTTTGTGCCGCAGGGAGTTGATTTACGTCAGTTTTTTGAAACCTACGACCAAATTTCTTGCGTGGTTTTGCAAGGGGAACTCCAAACGACTTGTTTGGAGTCTTGTTGGGTTCAGGGTAGCTAGATCTATCTGCCAGGGAAGACGGATATCAGTTTAGACGATCCGTTTGTGCGTGGTGTGCGGTTTTAAGCCACAGGGAGCAATTTTTGAAGGTTCGGTCATCTGCGACCGAAAATCGACGATATCTCGGCTATCAGGAGTCGGATCTGAAAGTTTCTTGGGTTAACGGAGTCAGCGGAGGAGACCCTATCGACATCTGAAGTCCGTTCAGCGAAAGGAGGAAGTCCACAGATAGACCTTTTTCGGTTTCTTCGCTACGAGTTTTGCTCTTTTGAGTTTGTTAGAGTTCTGGTTGGCTATATACAGCTCGTGGTAGCTAGCTTTAGCTAAGAGCTTATATATGGATGTGGTTTGGACTTGGGTTTGGATCGTGTGATACTACTGTGGCTCTGTTTGTTAGCAAAGAGAAGTTTCTCTTGCTTTGAGCTACGCTTCGGTGGTTTTGGGTCAGGGTTGTGATTCAGGGATTGTTTTTAGGGGCTTTTGAAGCAAGTTACAGACCGCTTTGGTCAGGTTCTCAGTTCTGTGCTCTTAGGAGAAAGAACCGGCAGTGTACATACATTCAGAGTTGATATATATCGCAGCGTTCGTTTTCGTGGTTGTTTTTTCTCTGTCTGTTTCAGCACACAACATCTCCACAGCCAGGAACCTCACGTTTTCTTGGACATCCTTCACGTAAACATCCGACGCGACAACGTTATCGTGTCGGATATTGCGTGAAGGATGTCCAGGAAAATGCGAGGTTCTTGGTTGTGGAGATACTGTGTGCTGAACAAAGACAAGACAGAGAAAAAACAACCACGAAAATGAATGCTGCAATATATACCAACTCCAAATGTATGTACACTGCCGGTTCTTTCTTCCTAAGAACACAAAACTGAGAAACAGACCAGAGCAACCTGTAATCTGCTTCAAAGCCTCTAAAATGAACCCCTGAATCTCAACCTTGATCCAAAACCACCGAAGCGTAGCTCAAAGCAAGAGAAACTTCCCTTTGCTAACAAACAGAGCTGCATCAGTATCACACGATTGAAACCCAAGTCCAAACCACATCCATGTACAAGCTCTTAGCCAAAGCTAGCTACCACAAGCTGTATATAGCTAACTAGATCTCTAACGAACTCCAAAGGATGAGAAACCGTAGCGAAATAATCGAAAAAGACCTATATGAGAACTTCTTCTTTTCGTCAAACAGTCTTCAGATGTCGATAGGGTCTCCTTCCCTGACTCCGTTGGTCCAAGAAATCACCTTCAGATCCAACTCTCGACAGCCGAGATATCATCGATTTCCGGTCGCAGGTGATCGAACCTTCAAAAACTCCTCCCTACGGCTTAAAACCGCACACATTGCTCAAACGGATCGCTTGATCTGATATCTGTCTTCTCTGGCAGGTAGATCTAGCTATCATGAATCCAATGAGACTCCAAACAAGCTGTTTGGAGTTCCTCTCGCAAAATCACGCAAGAAATTTGATCGCAAAATACAAAAAACTGATGTAATTTGACTCCCTGCGGCTCAAACTTGCTCATCACACCCAAACCAACAACCCAATCCACGTACGGTCTTCTCATATGTGTAGATGAAGACTCCCTGATTGCATAGGCACCAAGAACGAAGAGTTTGGCTCACCGATTGCGAATTACAACCCAATCTCAGGTCGTAGACGATGAAAAACTTGACGCAAGCGCTTCCTTGCGAGTCAATTTCACTCAGAACTCCCAAACCGTCCGATGAAACTTGGTATCGTCTTCAATTTCCTGAAGACCTCGTTGTTCTGATCTGATGGATCCAAGGACAACAAATTTGGACTCCGGAACAGCCCGAATGGTCCAACTCTCCTTCACATATCACTGAAGCTCTCAAAATCCTCTCTCTACGTCTCAATTTCTGCCAGAACACATCTCCCGATCCGTCTCTTCACGAACCGTCTTAACCCACACGTAGCCTGCACAGATCTGAACCCAATGACATCTTGCGTGCATGCATTGGACTTCTCAACTCTCCAAAACGTCCACCGACAGATCGTAGAAACAAGTTGGTTCCTTAAGCTACCCCTTTACGTCACTCTCCGTACATACAAGTTTTCTTCAATAATGAGGAAGCAGACCCCTTTCGTCCTTAGTATAGCGCTTAGAGCCGCAAATACCCAATCAGCAAAAGTAAACTAGGGCTTAGCTTGATTTTCTCTTCTTCCGAGTCTCGTAACTTCTCCACTAGGCGTCCAAATGAAGTAAACAAAGTGCCAATGGAAAGCTGACAATGAGCTCTACTCATCGATGTAATGAAAATGAAGATCCAAAGTTGTGCCAAAAGCCCAAGCTGGGGTCTAGCTTGTTTTACCCATCTTTCGAATCTTGTAACTTCTCCACTAGGCGTCCAAACGAAGTAGACGAAGTGCCTATGGAGTGCTGACAAAGAGCTCTATCCATTGATGCGATGAAAGTGAAGATCCGAAATTGTGCCAAAAGTCCGTAAGCTGGAGCCTAGCTTGTTTTACCCATCTTTCGAGTCTTGTAACTTCTCCACTAGGCATCCAAACGAAGTAGACAAAGTGCCTATGGACTGTTGACAAAGAGCTCTATCCACTGATGCGATGAAAGTGAAGATATGAAATTGTGCCAAAAGTCCGTAAGCTGGGGCCTAAGCACAACTTGTCTCTTCCTAGACGACATGCAAGGAAGGAACGGATGGAAGGTAGAAGCTTACCGGAAGCCGCAGAAGCTTCTTCTGACGAAGCTGTTCTTGCACCTTTTTTCTGAGGGGAAGACGCAGAAGACGAGGTACCTAGGAGACCAAGACATAGAGTTCCTAGAGACTGTGTGGGAAGGACTACCCATCAACTGGGGTGCGTTCTTCCACGCATATGTGCAGACGGAGCTAGTATACTTAGGCACCCCGGCAAGAGGACACCTGACACCGTTCTTCTGTTATCTGTACGTGGCCAAGAGAGATCTGACGGAAGATCAGTTGGCGAGATATGGACCAACAGGGCAGCACGAGACGAAGGAGGAGACCTCGGGAGAAGACGATTGAGCAGCAGCAATGACTCCCCCTCCCACTCTAATGCCGCAGATGAGACCAAGTACTCATCAAAAGACGCTTCTGATGAGAGAAGACGACTCCAGTCGGTCGGAAGATGCGATGCCACCAAGGAAGATGAGTCCTAGGAGTGTGCCTAGGAAGACCACCCTCTTCTCGATCATTCATTCTGGATCGGAGTCCGATTCACAGGAAGAGCCGCAGTGTACCCGCCCGGAGCAGAAGATCGCTTCTGCAACACCAGGGAGTCTTCCGAAGACTCCAGAAGACGAAGGATGGATGAACACTCCTACTGCGATGAGAGGAAGCGCAGTAAAGAAGACCGTTTCTGCCATGGGGAGGGATCTTCCACCCCGAAAGACGAGAATAGTAGCATCTTCCCTTGGGTAGAAACAGAAGTCCATAGTGGTGAAAGAGGCATCCTTGTCTCTGGAAGACAAGGTAGAGACCTCCGACCAAGTCGTGGAGATGAGTCTGTCTTACGCAGGAAGAAGACTGGAGGAGTTCAGTGCCTTCTTCCACTCAGAGATTCAGCCAACTATGGAGTTGTTCGAGAAGAGAGCGAAGGCTCAAGAGAAGCCGCTACATCCTGGATTTGGCCTACGCACCCTAATGCGACAGGAAGAGGACCAGAAGAAGACAGAAGCGCTGGAAGCTAGTCTCCGTACCACGGAGAAGCTCACAGCGAAATACAAGGCGGAAGTCGCTGCTTCTGCCAAGGAGTTAGCGCAGCTGAAGAAGAGCAACCAGGAGTTGCAAGCGCGTTTACAGCAGCATGACCAGGAGGTTCTACGAGTGCGAGATAAGATCACCGCCCTTGCAAAGAAGAAGAGGACATGGAAGACACTGCGAGAAGCCGCAGAAGCGCAAACTGCAGCCGAGAAGACGCAACGGGAAGCAGCGGAAGCTCGTGCGCAGGGGATGTTAGCTCAGTCGGTGGAGGCGCTTCGGAAGAAGTTTAACTTCACCGCGGGTAGGAAGCTTCTTACCTTGGCTAGGGAATGGGACGACGAGTCCAGGTCGATGTTGATAGAGTGCAAGGAGAGCATGTTCCGGTACTTGGATCGACAAATAGAGGGAGTGAAGACACTCTATGGTCTTTCCTCGCTTCTGCCACCCGCAACTCCATCCTCCCAAGCCCCAACACCATCGATCGGATCAGATTTGGAGAAGGAGGAGTTTGTCACTTGGTAGTGACAGCGTTGGAAGCCGAGAAGACTCCGGAAGAAGCCCCGGAAGACAAGGTGTCTTCTGGAAGACGAGCCGTCTTCTCAGATATTCCGAGTGGAGAAAGCGACTTCCCCGGACCCCTATGAGGTCACCATGACTCCCAATGTCGAACTAGTGTCTCATAAGAGCGAGGAAGCACAAGTCGACCCTGCTTCCCAGAAGACGCTTCCGTCTTCCGAAGCCGAAGCAGAAGCAGAAGCAGAAGCCGAAGAAGTAGCAACAGCAGAGCCAGCGAGGATTGTTGAGGAGGAAGTCACCTTAGTGACACCTGAAGTAATTGCAGGGCTTCCCAGCTTATCAGAAGCTGAGTTAGGAGTTCCGATAAGAGCAGATCAGGTAGAGATTGCCTCCGAGCAATCAGAGTAGATAGCAAGCACAGAAGACAAGTTAAATTTATCCAAACTTAGTAGGAACCAAATATGTTATCTTAAGAGGTGACAATTTAGTGTATTTTTAGGTGGGTGACTATGTGGCAGAGTAGGCAACGCATGAGTAGTGAAGTCGATGACTAATTAGGAAGGGGAACCACTTGCATGTGGGGTGGCAGCCTTCTGACAGCACCCATCTCTCCTTGGTTGTAGTCGAGGATTGGAAAGGATTCTCTCTGTGTCTCAAGGCAGATACATAAGTAGGATCAAAGAGTAGGAAAGAGAAGTCTGCACACACCTACACATTTTACGGTGCAGACAGATTAGCGCATACACTACACCCGATGTTAGAGACATACGAATAGACTGGGATTACATCGGAGGGGTCTGCATGATCGTTGCCAGTAGTGGTTCGAAGATGTAGATGGAGGTAGTGGACATTTTAGGAATAGGGAACGGCATCCTCGTGTAGTCCTGTTGGCTAGACTGATGTGTCGAGGAGTAGGAGCAGAAAGTAGAGGGAGTGAGCTTCCCAACACTAATGTGCCTTCTTCTCGGAGAATGGATTGCTGATTGAGTGTAGAAGCTTGATTCGTGCCTTGGAGGTAGTGGGTTTTCTTTGAATTCACTCTCGACTGTGCATGAGAAGCATTCTTCTTGAGTGGCGGTGACTGTCAGTAGTTGTGCAGATTCGCAACTTGGCTCGTTCAGTGGAGCACTTCGGATCCACGTACGGACGGTCCTATGGATAAAGGATCCCTGAAGACAGAGTAGTCAGAGCAGCAAGAGAAGAAGAAAGAAGACTTCTTCTCACAACGGAAGACGACATCCTCAAGTAGAAGATTGTGTGATTGTACGCATGTTTGTTGTCTTCCTCCTCGAACTATTACAAGCAGGGATGGCTTGTTAGTCAGGATCCGGACTAGAAACCTGTCAGAATCTTAATTTCTTATTCTTATCTTATTTTCTCTCGTTTGGATTTTCCCTTCTTCCTCATCTTCCCCATCTTCTTACCTTCTTCTAGTGAGCTTCCGAGACTTCTATTGAGCTTCCGTGAAGGTGAATGTCGTTGTAGTGCTGCAGGAAGACCATTTCCGTAGGCAGAAGCCTGAGAAGGCTACAGGGGGTATACACCCTGTGATTAATCTAACCCGTTGAATTGTGGGAGAGTAAGGTGTGACAGCCGTTGTTAGTCGACTTCTACGAGATAGGAGCAGTCTTCTGGAGGAGTGAGAAGCCGAGTTAAATCCACAGAAGCCGAGAATTGCTTCGGGAAGACAGTACTGAGAAGACCGGAAGAAGTGACGTGGAAGCAGGAAGTGTCTTTCCGAGTTCCTTTGTGGATAATTGTGTGATATTTTAGTTAGTAGTTGTTTATTTAGGTCCAGGGCACCTTTTGAAGGGCCTGGAAGCCGTATGGTTTTGTGAGAAGACGGGATTTCTAGACAAAACCCGTGTGTTTGTGTGTTTGGACAGATCTTAGAACTTAAAGTAGTGTTACTTGTGCAAATCCTCTGTGGGAACGATATCTTTTATACTAAATGGGCAAAAGGAGTAATCCTGCGACACTACATTTACTTACTTGGCTCGTATGTTATTCTCGTGCACATTCCATATCTCTACAAACACATCATGTACAACTACATGTAGAGCACTCTCTTCAAGCCCTACTTCCAACAATGCCCCCTGAAACCCCATCTTGGAAGAGACTGAGGGGTCTCGGAGCTGGTTGTAGTGACACAGGATTTCTCCTTTTGCTCATTTAGAATATAAGATATCGTTCCCACAGGATTTGCACAAGTATCACTGCTCTAAGTTCTAAGATCTGTTCAAACACACGAACACACGGGTTTTATCTAGAAATCCCGTCTTCTCACAAAACCACACGGCTTCCAGACCCTTCAGAAGGTGCTCTGGACCTAAACAAACAACTACCACCTAGAATATCACACAATTATTTATAGGGAAGCTCGAGAAGACGCGTCCTGCTTCCAGGTCATTTCTTCCAGTCTTCTCAACATAGTTTTCCCGAAGCAATTCTCGGCTTCTGGGGGTTCAACTCGGCTTCTCACACCTCTAGAAGACTGCTCCTGCTTATTAGAAGTCAAACTAGCAACGTGTGTCACACATTGCTCTTCCAAATTCCAACGGGTTAGATCAATCACATGATGTATGTCCCATGTAGCCTTCCCAGACTTCTGTCTACGAAAACGGTCTTCTGCAGCACTACAACGACATTCACCTTCACGGAAGCTCAATAGAAGTCTCGGAAGCTCACTAGAAGAAGATAGGAAGATGGGAAGATGGGGGAAGATGAGGAAGAAGGGAAAATCCAAACAAGAGAAAGCAAGATGAAAATGAGAAATTAAGACCTGACAGGCTTCTAGTCCAGATCCTGACTAACAAGCCATCTCTGCTTGTAGTAATTTGGAAAAGAAGACAACAAATTCGCTTACAATTGCACAGTCTTCTACTTGAGGATGTCGTCTTTTGCTGTGGAAAGAAGACTTCTTTTTTCTTCTGTCGTTGCTTCGACTACTCCGTCTTCTGGGATCGCTTACCCATAGGACCGTCCGTACGTGGATCCGAAGTGCTCCACTGAACGAGCCAAGCTTCAACTCTGCACAACTTCTAACAATCACCGCCACTCAAGGAGAATGCTTCCCATGCACAATTGGGTGTGAATTCGAGGAAATCCACTGCCCAGAAGACACAGACAAAGCTTCTGCACTCAAATCCAAAATCTATTCTCTGAGAAGAAGACACATTGGTGTTGGGAAGCTCACTCTCTCTACTTCATGCTCCTATTCCTCGATACACCAGCTTAGCAACCGGACTACACGATGATGTCGTTCCCTGCTCTAAACTGTCCACCACCTCCATCTACATCTTCGATCCATTGCTAGAAGTGAGGATGCAGACCCCTCCGGTGTAATCCCAATCTATTTGTATGTCTCTAACATCGAGTGTAGTGTATGTACAATGTGCCTCACATGTTTGTCACAAGTGTGTACGTGTGTGTGAAATCCTACTCTGCCTTCTAACTTATACTACCACCTTGAGACGCAGGAGAGAGTTCTCCTCCAATCCTCACTTGCAATCAAGGAGATGGGGCGCTGTCAGAAGACCACCACCTCACATGCAGTCGGTTCTCTGCCTTAGTTTAGAAACTTACTTCCTACTCATTCGCTACCTATCCTACCACATGGACAATCATCTAATATTGCAAGTAAACTGCCACCTCCTAAGATAATAATTTCGATTCTTACCAAAATTAGACAAGTCACATGTCTTCTTGACTTGTTGTCTACTCTAATTCGCTGGGTGTGATCCCTTCCTGATCTACTCCTACTTGAACTCATAACTCGGCTTCTGATAAAGTGGGAAGCCCTGCGAGTACCTCGGGTGTCACTGAGGTAGCTTTCTCCTCAACATTCATGGCTAGCTCAGCTGGTGCGGCTTCAGAACACGGAAGCGTCTTCTCGGAAGCTGAGTCGACTTGCGTTTCCTCGTTCTTCTATGGTACTTGTTCGACGCTGGGAGCTGTGGTGATCTCGTAGTGGTCCGAGGAAGTCACCTCCTCCACTCGAAACACCAGGGAAGACAACACTTCTTCCTGTCTTCCAGAAGACACCTTGTCTTCCGAGGCTTCTTCTGTAGTCTTCTCGGCTTCCAACGCTATCACTACCAAGTGGACAGCGAGGTTGAACTCCTCTTTCTCCAAATCTGTCTCGATCGCTGGTCCTGGAACATGGGAAGATGTAGCCGCTGATGGTGGAATCGAAGGAAGACCATAAAGCGTCTTCAAACCCTCAATCTGTCGATCTAGATAACGGAACATACTTTCCTTGCACTCCACTAGCATTGCTCTGGATTCGTCATCCCACTCCCTAGCTAGGGTGAGAAGCTTCCTACCCGCGGTGAAGTTGAACTTCTTGCGAAGTGCTTCCATCGTCTTTGCTAGCAGTCCCTGCGTGCGAGCTTCTCCTGCTTCTCGCTGCATCTTCTCTGCTGCAGCTTGTGCTTCTGCGGCTTCCTGCAGTGTCTTCCATGTTGTCTTCTCCTATGCGAGGATGGTGATCTTACCTCTGACCCGTAGAATCTCCTGATCACGCTGTTGTAGACGTGTCTGCAACTCCTGGTTGCTCTTCCTCAGCTGTGCTGACTCCTTGGCAGAAGCGGCTGCTTCCGTCTTGTACTTCACCGCAAGCTTCTCCGTGGTGCGGAGGTTAGCTTCCAGCGCTTCTACCTTCTTCTAGACTTCTTCTTGTTGCATTAGGGTGCACAAACAGAATCCAAGTCGCAGTGGCTTCTCCTGAACCATCGCGCGCTTCTCCACCAACTCCATAGCTGGCTGAATCTCCGAATGGAAGAAGGCGCTGAACTCCGTCAACCTTCTTCTCGCGGAAGACAGGTTCATCTCCACAATCCGATTGGAGGTGTCTTCCTTGTCTTCCAGAGGCAAGGATGCCTCTTCCACCACTGTGGTCTTCTACTTCTGCGCACGAGAAGACACTATTCTTCTCATCTTCCGGGGTGGAAGATCCCTTCCCACGGCAGAAGTGATTCTCTTCACTACGCTTCCTCGCGTTGTAGTAGGAATGTCCATCTAGCATTTGCATGTTTTTTCTCTAATCTATCTTCGATCAGCTAATCATATTATGTTAGAAAGATCTTCCCTTACCAAGTTGCTGAAGAAGGACGAACCTTACATTTGGTCTTCTGAGCAGCAGGAAGCATTCGAAGAAATGAAAAGACTTCTGTCAGAATCTCTTGTCCTAAGACCACCGGATTGGTAGAGAGTCTTCCACATTTACGTGGATGTCTCTGCTTTCGTCATAGGGGTGGTATTGAGTCAGAAAGATGAGAAGAAGAAGGATTATCCCATCTACTATGCGGGAAGACAACTCAGTGATGTAGAGAAGAAATATTCGACAACTGAAAGGGAGTATCTTGGCATGATTTGCCTCTGTAGGAAGTTTAAGCACTATCTTCTAGCCAATCCGTTTGTCTTCTATGTGGATCATTTTTCTTTGAAACATCTCGTGAAGAAAGCAGATTTGTCTGGTAGGATAGCTAGGATTCTTCTACTCCAGGAATTTACTTACACAGTTGAGTACAAGCCTGGAAGACAACATGTTAATGTTGACTACCTATCAAATTGGAGACGAAATGACGAGAAGATGAAGTGGAAGACGAGTTCTATGAAGAAAAGTTGTTTTCAGTTTTCGCAGCACTTTCATCCGAGGGGGGGCGTACCGCCTGCTTCTCAGAAGACGAAACTATGTCTTCTGATCCGGTCTTTGCGACTTCCACAGAAGAATCAATTTTCAAGGACTTAAGGAAGTTCTTGGAAGACCAACAGTATCTCGAGGGATTGGATGCCGAGCAGAGGGCTGTCGTCTTACACAAGGCAGGTCCCTACGTCATCTTCCAGAGAATCCTGTTTAGGAAGGGACATGATGAGAAGCTAAGGAGATGCCTTGAGCCTTCCGAGATTAAGCCAGTGATCACGGGTATTCACTACGAAGATGCTGGGGGTCACTACGGGCTGAAGATCACAGTGAAAAAGATGTTGGATGCCGGTTACTGGTGCGATCTTCTAGAGGATCTTCTAGCCACCGGAGCGATAGACCCAACAAAGTCGATTTCCCACTTTTGAAAAGGAGCAAGCGGAAGAATGGGAATAAGAGGCCACCTAGTAGTAGCTGTTGGTCTTCCCACCCTCTGGCACGCATCGTATTTCCTGATCTCTTGAAAAGTGTCTCTGTACATGGTCGGCCACCAGTAACCGGCATCCAACATCTTTTTCACTGTGATCTTCAGCCCGTAGTGACCCCCAGCATCTTCGTAGTGAATACCCGTGATCACTGGCTTAATCTCGGAAGGCTCAAGGCATCTCCTTAGCTTCTCATCATGTCCCTTCCTAAACAGGATTCTCTGGAAGATGGCGTAGGGACCTGCCTTCTGTAAGACGACAGCTCTCTGCTCGGCATCCAATCCCTCGAGATACTGTTGGTCTTCCAAGAACTTCCTTAAGTCCTTGAAAATTGATTCTTCTGTGGAAGTCGCAAAGACCGGATCAGAAGACCTAGTCTCGTCTTCTGAGAAGCAGGCGGTACGCCCCCCCTCGGATGAAAGTGCTGCGAAAACTGAAGACAACTTTTCGTCAGAGAACTCGTCTTCCACTTCATCTTCTCGTCATTCCGTCTCCAATTTGCTAGGTAGTCAACATTAACATGCTGTCTTTCAGGCTTGTACTCAACTGTGTAAGTAAATTCCTGGAGTAGAAGAATCCACCTAGCTATCCTACCAGACAAATCTGCTTTCTTCACGAGATGTTTCAAAGAAAAATGATCCACAAAGAAGATAAACGGATTGGCTAGAAGATAGTGCTTAAACTTCCTACATGAGTAAATCATGCCAAGATACTCCCTTTCAGTTGTCAAGTATTTCTTCTCTACATCACTGAGTTGTCTTCCCGCATAGTAGATGGGATAATCCTTCTTCTTCTCATCTTTCTGACTCAATACCACCCCTATGACAAAAGCAGAGACATCCACGTAAATGTGGAAGACTCTCTACCAATCCGATGGTCTTAGGACAGGGGATTCTGACAGAAGTCTTTTCATTTCTTCGAATGCTTCCTGCTGCTCAGATGACCAAATGTAAGGTTCGTCCTTCTTCAGCAACTTGGTAAGGGAAGATCTTAATAACATAATATGATTAGCTGATCGAAGATAGACCAGAGAAAAAACATGCAAATGCTAGATGGACATTCCTACTGCAACGCGAGGAAGCGTAGTGAAGAGAATCACTTCTGCCGTGGGAAGGGATCTTCCACCCCGGAAGATGAGAAGAATAGTGTCTTCTCGTGCGTAGAAGTAGAAGACCACAGTGGTGGAAGAGGCATCCTTGCCTCTTGAAGACAAGGAAGACATCTCCAATCGGATTGTGGAGATGAACCTGTCTTCCGCGAGAAGAAGGTTGACGGAGTTCAACGCCTTCTTCCATTCGGAGATTCAGCCAGCTATGGAGTTGGTGGAGAAGCGTGCGATGACTCAGGAGAAGCCACTGCGACTTGGATTCTGTCTGTGCACCCGGTATGTTTTGATAGCTACCGACTATGCTATCAAGATGGTGGAGTACGAAGCCACAAGGAAGAACGACGCCGCAGTGGTAGCCAGGTTCCTCTCGCACAACATTATCACTTGATACGGATGCTCGTTGGAACTAGTATCAGATAGGGGTACTCATTTTTTCAATGAGACTATTTCCCTCCAGACTCAGTACTTCAAGATAAAGCATCGGAAGACGACGTCATACAACCCGAAAGCTAACGGACTGACAGAGAAGTCGAATGGTCTTCTATGTAATATCCTGAATAAGATAACTATTAACCATGCGTATGATTGGGACACGAAATTGCCATCTGTGTTATGGACTTTCAGGATTTCACCCCAAGGTCACGACCTAGAAGACACCCTTCTACTTATAGCATGACTGTAACACACAAGAAAACCAAAAGATGCTCGAAAGTAGTAATTTAAGGATCGAACCCACAGAGATGCAAGTAAAGATCATCCAAAAATAATAAACACGTGACA
The DNA here is from genome assembly GCA_036924285.1 of Asterella californica. Taxonomy (NCBI): domain Eukaryota; kingdom Viridiplantae; phylum Streptophyta; class Marchantiopsida; order Marchantiales; family Aytoniaceae; genus Asterella; species Asterella californica. The sequence continues at coordinate 17,468,956 of JAYKYS010000010.1, read as the reverse complement.
AAGGTGATTCTTTATAGTTGTCTTTTATTCTCACGGGCAGAAATCAGTCCCGGTAGAGATCAAACTCAGGTCTATCCAACAAGACAGAGTTGATAATCCTGACAAATAAACATAACAGGTACTGAACAGGTCAGGGACCTCAAGAAACAGGTGAACAACAGAGAAACAGAGCCACGGACGGAAATGTCACACGAGGAAGTACTGCTGAAGTGCTACTAGGTAGCCTCTAACACCATAAACGTTAAGTATCTTCACACTAAGTTATTTTCACTACTACTGCTCTCGGGAAACTCTGGCGAAGAAGACTCTTCTTCCGCCGAAGTACCAGACTGAACTCTTTCCTAAGTGTTCCACCAAAGAACAACTTCTCCCGAAGTCAGCTTCGCCCAAAAACGTCTTCGTAGGAAACTAACTCCGTAGATGCTGATCTATTCTCAGTCTTCGCCGTAAACGTTCTACTCTGATTTCAAATGTCGACAGCAAATCCTTCGGCAACCAGACTAATTCCTACCACAGCAAACTACGATACTTCGTAGGTAAATCCCCGAAGAACACAAAACACTCAATGGCTCCGCAAACTCAGGAAATAGAAAACTCAAAAATGATAAAACACATAGAGGTCCTGAATACGAACAACACAACGCTTATATACAGATTTTCCCGAAGATGACGGATCTTCTTCCTAAGAAGTCGGGAGTACTTCTGGTCCGTCGGATGAAGGTCCTGTGTCCAAAACGACACCAAGAACAACACCGCTTCCTACCGCTAGCTCTCTACCTATCTCGCAAACTGAGAACTCTACGGTTGCTCTAACCTCCCTAAGCTCCCTAATTACTCGCTGGCCTAGCCTAGCTACTCGGTTCTTAGCTGAAGTACCCTCCGCATCTGCAGCTAAAAACTCCTCTCTAACTTGGCGAAGAAATCCCGCCTCTTCGGCGTCCATCTCAACAGCGAAGTAGTTCTTCAGTACAGGTTCGACCCTACTCCGAAGTTGAGCGCTCAGCTCTCGGCCTTAGTCAATCGCCTCCTCGAGTCCTCGATCTCCTTGGTCATTTCTGCAACCACGTCCTGAGCTCGATCTCTCTGAGTGCGCATCTCGTCCAGTTGCTTCTTCATTAGAGAAAGTACCTTCTCATGATCTCTCTCCTGATCCAACTTCTGCCGAAGAAGAAGCTCTTTCTCCGTGGTCTCGTTCTTCAATTCCTCGACCTTCTGTTGGGTCTCCTTCTGTGCCATGAGGAGAGCTGTACGTAAGTTCTCTTTCTCCTCCTTCCAGTTACCTCGGCCGAAGTGCATCGTCTGCACCAACTCCGCGAGATTCAGCTTCCGACCGACAACTTCCTCATACGTTCCTCGGTTCTCTTCTAAGCTATACAGCAAGGATGCGACCACCTCCTGGATGTACTTCGCCGAAGAAGTAAGATGTTCAATCTCTCCTATCGTCGATAGAGAAAGAGTAGTCTTCAGTGTAGTGTCCACGCTCTTCTCTGTCCGAGGAGTATCTCCTTCATCAGCTTCCCCAATCACTTCTTCGTCAGCTGGTTCATCGTCGGCGCGGACTGTCCTCGTCATCTTCATCTTCTTCGGCGACTTCTGCACAGACCTCGACGTCTCCTCCAGAGGTTTCTTCCTTCCACTCCTGCGAATCGGAGGAGATATCTCTACTACATCTTCGTCTTCGGCCGGAGTTACCTCTTCGGTCGCCTTCTCTGGAGCTGGCGTTGAAGTCGATGCCTCGTTCTTCTTTGTTACCTCCACTGCTACTTCGGCTTGTGCTCCTTCGGCCTCGACTTCGTCGAAGAACCTCTCGAGTTGTACATCTTGTGCTGGAGTCTGTACCACCTAAAATTCATCTTCCTCGGCAGCTGCGTTAAAACTCAACTTCTTCTGCTGTTCGTCCGACAGCAGTCCCATCCTCATATAGAACACCGATACAAATGATCCTATGTACGCCAAATCGTTCTCGGTCCAAAGCTTCAGCACATGACGGTGGAAGATCCTCGCCCAATGTGCTCTTCTTCCGGCGAAGAGCTGCTCGATGAAATTGATTTGCCAATTCGACATGTATGTCGTTCTTCGTGGCTTGAATATCCCCATAATCGCATTGGCTACTTCTCTCTTCTTCGGGTCGCAGTAATCGCTCGTTCGGTAGCCGTTCTTCCCTAGAGGTAACTCCCTGAAGAGATTCGGGAAGTTCTTCACGGCTTCGGGCGAAGCAGCGGCAGATGTGGTGTCAAACAGAAGATCCCCTTCCCGCCTCGCATCGTCAGTTCCTAAGACACCGGACCAGTGAGCTTCGGTCCAATTACACGGTCGCCCCTAGTGATCATCGGCCGGATGCTGCTTGCAGACCTTCAACTCATGCACCAATTTGGAGGAGACCATTCCCCACCAAGGAAGTAAGAGGAACGCTAGTCCCATTTCCTCAAGCTCCTTCTCATAGCGGCGAAGAGCCGCTCGATTAACTTCAAAGGATCGGAGCCTCGGAGCCTCGGCGCCTTAGTCGTCTGCATCCCTCGCATCCCTAGGATCACTGCAACGATCTTCGCCACAAACGGATTCTTCGCTGCAATTCCTTCCTCGCCCGTAATTGAGTTCTTCCTCGCAAATTGGCTTCCTCGTCAGTCACTCGTAAATTGGCTTCCTCGCCCGTCACTGATGTACTTCGGCGCTCGGAAAATGCGGCTCGCTGCGCCCTGCTATCGCTCGCTCTGGGAATAGTAAAACAGTAAAATAAATGACTTGTTACCTGGCTTATATCCCGCGATAGATTTTCTTGCACGTGCCGAAGTTAGGGTTTTCCTCTTGACGACTGACATTCTTCAGTCTGCTGTAACTTCGTCATTCGGTCTCTGATTGCCTCGCACAACATCTCGTTAGAAAGCTCTTCGCCCGAGGAATTCATCTATGAGGAAATCATCTTTCAGTGTCTCCATAGATTCGATATTCCTCCAGAACTGAGATTCTTCACTAAACTTCTAATTAACACTATTCTACTCATATCGTTTATCTTCTATCATCTATTCTCCTTATTTACTTTACAACTAATCAATTAATTAACAAAACGAAAAACCAAGGCTTCACATACTCCCTCTCTCAATTGTGAAGCGACCCCGCGAACACTTAAGAATAGTATCTCTTGATTCTCCACCCATTGACTCGAGTGGCTAACAATGTTCCATCGAGTTCTTCCAACTGAACCGAACCATTACTATAACGACGCGTTACTTTGTAAGGGCTCATCCAACGTAAGTGTAACTTCCCTAGAAATTTGGTGTACCTACTCTCATACAACAGTACTAAATCACCATCCTTGATGTCCACTTTGCGGATCTTCTTATCGTGCTTCTCTTTCCGCTTCATTTGAATAATCTCCGTTAGTCGTTTAGACTCTTCACGGTCTTCCTCAAGTGTCATCGGACTCTTAAGTCGTAACAGTTGACTCTCCTCCACTGACAATCTATCTTCAGACAGGATTCTGTAAGTAGGCACATCAAATTCAACTCGCATAATCGGTGTCATGCCATATGTTAGGAAAAAGGGTGTTTGTCGAGTCGTAATCTTCTCTGCATTCCGAAATGCCCATAAGACAGCCGGTAACTTTGTATCCCAATCATATGCATGATTCACTGTCACCTTGTTCAGAATCTTGCACAACACTCCGTTAGACTTCTCCGTCAATCCATTAGCTTTTGGATTGTACGGTGTTGTCTTCCGGTGTTTTATACCAAAGTAATCTGTCAGTTCCTCTATCATCTTGTTCAAAAAATGTGTACCTCGGTCACTTACCAACTCCAGTGGGCATCCATATCGAGTAATGATCTGAGTGTACAGAAACTCAACCACAGTGGCTGCGTCATCTTTCTTGGTAGCTGCTGCTTCAACCATCTTCGTTGCATAATCAGTAGCTATCAGAATGTACCTTCTTCTAGTGCGGCGTGTTGCAGGATGTATAGGTCCTACAAAATCAATCCCCCACTTCTCGAATGGTGCTAATGGAAGTATCAGATGTAACGGCCACTGAGTGGTTGACGTAGGCTTATCCACTCGTTGACAGTTATCACACTTCTTGATGATCTCATGAACATCTTTGTACATCGTCGGCCACCAGTATCCAGCTGAGAGAATCTTCTTCACAATGTTCCTCAGTGCATAGTGTCCGCCTTCAGGTTCTAAGTGTAGTGCTCCCACCACTTGTGGTATCTCATGCACTTCCAGACATCTTCGAAGTTCTTCATCAGGTCCTCTTTTGAACAATATCCCGTTCTTCATCTCGTAAGGTCCCGCCTGATGTATGAAGACTGTTCGCTGTTCAGCATCCATTTCTTCTGGGCACTGCAAAGTCTGTAAATATCTGTACAGATCATAGTACTTCGTAGCAGGTGCTACTGTCAGCTGAAACAATTCCTCATCTGGAAAGTCGTCTGCCACTATATCCACTCGTTCTCCCGTTCTCAGTCGAGACAAATAATCAGCATTCTCATGATGAATCCCTTGTCTCGTCTGAACTGTGAAAGTAAACTCTTGAAGCAACAACATCCATCTTGCTATCCTTCCTGACAAGTCTGACTTCTGTACTAGATGCTTCAACGCATAATGATCCACATGAAAAACAAACTCATAGCCAAGAAGGTAATGTCTGAACTTCTTTACTGAGTACACCATTCCCAACGCTTCACGTAGTGGTGTAGTTCTTTTCTGCTGCTGAAAGTTGTCTACTCGCATAGTAGATTGGGTGGTCTCTCTTTCCATCATCTTTTTGACTGAGCACCACTCCAATAGCAAACGCAGAAGTGTCTACATACACTTGAAAAGGTCTCTCCCAGTCTGGTGGTCGCATGACAGGTGCTTCTGCCAACTTCTTCTTCAGCGTCTCAAACGCCTCATGCTGTTTCTCGTGCCAATGGTACTCTGTCGTCTTCTTCAGCAATTCTGTCAGTGGTGCAGCAAGTATGGCGTAGTCTTTGATGAACCTTCTGTAATATCCAACATGTCCTAGGTAGGCTCTCAACTCGCTGATGTCAGTAGGGGGTTGCAGGGAGAGTATTACTCGAACTTTCTCTACATCTACTTCTATGCCTCGGCCTGATACTCTATGTCCAAGAAGTATTCCTTCAGTCATCACGAAGAAACACTTCTCAGGATGTAATGCAAGTCTGGCTTCCCTACACTTCTGAAAGGTTTTGGCTAAACACGCTGCATGTTCTTCACGTGTGCCAAAAACACAAAAATCATCTATAAAGATCTCTAAAAATTTTTGCAAATAATCTTGAAAGATTGAGGTCATCATCCTCTGAAAGGTAGCTGGTGCATTGCATAGTCCAAAAGACATCTTGTGATAAGCATAAGTGCCCCAATCTGTAGTAAAGGTAGTCTTGTCCTTATCTTGCTCTCTTATGGACACTTGATTGTACCTGAAAACCCATCCAGAAAGCTGTAACATTCCTTTCCAGATACATGATCCAAAATGGTATCAGTAAAAGGTAAAGGGTGATGATCCTTCTTGGTTGATGCATTCAGTTTTCTGAAATCTTGACAGACTCTTATCTTTCCTGTTTGCTTCTTGGGTACCACTACTATGGGTGCTACCCATTCACTGCTTAACACAGGAAAAATAATACATGCCTTTAGGTACTTATCTATCTCGTCTTTAACCATCAAAGAGTATTTTGGGTTGAGTCGGTACTGCCTCTGTCGTACAGGTACTGATCCTTCAATGAGGTCGATACGATGTTCTCCCCACTGTGCAGGTATCCCCTTCATGTCCTCCACAGTCCAGGCGAAGACATCTTGGTAATGGATCAGCATCTGATGATACACTTCCAACTCTTCTCCTTGTACCACAACAGAAATCTTTAGGCTCTTACCTTCGCTTATTAGTAGGTCTTGGGATGCTCCTGGAAGGACTATACCATCTGTATGACTGGTCTCTGCACTCCCGTGACCTAGCTGTGATTGCTATTCGGCCTCGTTCATATCTTCTTCTTCATCAATTTCATAGCACTGTAGATAGTTGACCATCGAATAAGGGTCTCTTTTCCTTTCTCCTGCGTTGCTTGTTGATGAATCAGATCCTGAAGTGTAGCCCTCATCAGTCGACTCCGTTTCACCCTGATGTGTTATCTTCTTCCAAGAAACCATCACAGCCTTATCAGTTGGTTTCTGTGGATCTTTGAACTGTAAACGGTGTCGGTACCAATCTGTTAGTACCTTGGCACCATACAACCATGGCCTCCCAATCAAAATTTGATAACCAGACTTAACCAAAGGGCGCAGCACAACACAAGTAAGTTTAAAAGAAATTCCGTCTATCAAGATGGGGATGTTGCGCAGTAACCCAAGTGGTCGTCTTCTCGTTTGATCTGCCAGCCGTAACACCCGCTGAGTTTCTTCAAACTTACTGAAACCCAACGCGTGTGCCGTGTCTTCTGTCATTATGTTGACTCCTGATCCAGAGTCAATTGGCACTTTCCTAATTACACAACCTGCAACCTCCACTTCCACTTCTGGAGATCCCAGGTCTTCTGCCTCGATGTGGAACAGAGAAGGTAACTTTGATCTTCTTACTTTAGTGGGTTTCTTCAGTGCTTGAAGTAACAATTTTCTGTAAATTTTGTTATCTTCAATCAGCTGCTTGAAACTTATGTTAGCCTTTTGTGTTTCTAGATCAGCTACCACATCATAGTGTGGTACCGCCACAGGTTCTTTCTTCACAAGTTCCTGTCGACTGTGCTTCTTCGGAACCTCTTCGTTCTTGGCCGCAATTTTGTCTTCAGTGGCCGAAGTACGGAAAATCTTGGATGCGGACGAAGTTGATTGTTCTGGTACTTCGGCCGAAGTTGTATCAGCTTCTCTTGCCGAAGTTCCTGCTCGTAGTAACTCCTTCTTCAGGAGTTTGCGGACTTCGTCCGTAATGTCAACTGGTAGTCTCGGAGGATTTACTTTCTTCAGTATTTCTTCTTCCTCTTCTTCGGTATCCTCCTCAACTATCTTCTTCTTGGCTTTCTCTTTTGCCTTCTTCTGCTTCTTCAACTCTTTCTTCGATTGAGTTTTTAGAGGTGCTTCTTCCGCCTTCCTCTTAGATTTGAAAGAGCTCCTGGTGTCCACTTTGCAAACCCAAGTTTCTTCTGGTGGCCATCCTTCATCTCCAGTGGCTTTCCATTCTTCCAAGTCCACCTTGTGCAGTTGTGCTTCCGCAGGACGGTCTGTTTTAGGATCAAAGCGAACCCCTCTCTTCTCTGCGGGTGGGTTAGTACAATCTGCCGTGGCATGTCCTGGTTGATGACATCTTCCACAAAGTGCTACATATCCCATTGATTTCTTTGGGTGAGGGCAGTTTGGTGACCAATGTTCGAAACTGCCACAATTAAAACAAGACCCATGGGGTGGTGGTTTATTTGCTCCTGGCGGACTCATCAAACGTTTCTGATATACATTCAGGGCCCTCTCTTTTGGTGCAAACCTTTGAATTGGTATGGGTTGAATTGAGGTAATTGTTGGCTGTGGTGGGGGTGGATTCGTTTGTACTCCATATACTTCGTCCGGAGTTTCCACAAAGAATGAGCTATAATATGATTCGAATGCTGGTGCCCATTCAAGTGATTGTGCCTGAAATGTTCTGTTATTCTTACATTCCGTATTAGCATGTCCTGATTTACCGCATGTCGTACACCATAAGCTTGAACGGGATGTAGCAGGCGATTTTCTCCCTTCAGGAGATCGTACCATCTGCACTTTCAGGTCTGCAAACCCTTTAATCATCTCCTCCATGAGTTGATTACTATCCCCTCTTGCCTTGCTCTTCTTTTCCTTCGAGCTTTTTCTTTTCCTTGGACGAAGAACTGCGTTTCATTCTTCGTTCTTCTTCGCTCGAAGAAGATGAACTCGCCGATGATGACTCTTCGACTTTGGCCGAAGAAGACTCATCGTCAGAAGATTCGTCGGAGGAAGAGGGTTCTCTGCGACTCTTCTTGTGCTTCTTCCTTCGAGTCGATTTCTCTTCCTTCTTCTCCTTCTTTCCTTTCTTCCCTTTCTTCTTCCCTTTTATCCATCCTCCTTTACTTCCGAGGGTGGATGCTTCAAATGCTTCTGCTGAGGCAACAACCTCTTCAATGGCGTCCATCTTTCCTCGATGACACCAGATCTCCATCTCAATCGGTAAGCCTGTAACTAGCCATTCTGTGGCTTGATCCATAGAGTATGGGTTGGCTGTACTCATCCTCGGAATTCTGTCCAGTAGATTATAAAATCTTTGGACATAATCTTTTAGGCTCTCTTTCTTTCCTCTGACCAGTCTGGTCAGCTTTCCCAAAACTTGACGATTGTACCCAATTTCTCGAAACCGCTCTAAGAACTTTGTCTTTAGCTTGTCCCAAGTATCGATGTCTCCTGGTATTCTATTTGCATGATTGTACCAGTTGCGTGCTCTCTTCCTGAGAAGACTTGGAAAGATTCGCAGACGATCTGGTTCAGCATCTTCCTTATTAGTGACAGATACAGATTCAAACAGTTTAATGTAAGCATCTGCATCCTCATCGTCATCTGAAGATCCTCCTCTGAACTTTGGGTAACCATGTTTCGTGATAGGTTGCCCTGCCATACTTCGAACAAAAGGAGCCCTTGGAACTTGAGTTGCTATCTTGGCAGGAGCTGGAATCGGCGCTGGTACTGCAGCTTGAACGAGGACAGCAGGGGCAATACCCGCAGCAGCAGCTGCTTGGGTTTGTCTCTTCTTGAATATGGACGGTCCTGTGGTTGGCTGTAAGTAAGGAGCAGCGCTGTCCTTCTGAGTCACTGGAGTTAACGGAAGGATTTCCCGCACCAGTGCTTGAGGAATAAGTTCCTGCGCTTGTAAAAGTTCCACTAAGGTAGTAACAGCTTCTACTGCCTTAGTTGCAGCTTCTTCATTCGAAGAAGTAAACTGATCTTGATCTGCAGAAGTACTTCCTACCTCTGGGTCAGGAGTAAACAACTGCGGATATAAAACAGTATTGACTTCGGGGAAAGGTTTCCACCCTACTTCACTTTCTGGATGTTCGGTCTCAGCACTTAGCCGAGTGGTAACTTCTTCGAAGTCAAGTTCTCTCTGAGCAGATTCGAGAGGGGTTGGAGGTAATGACTTTGGTGTCCGGGGTGAACTTGATTCACCAAGGCTTGGTTCCTTCCTCTTCCATTCTTTTGAGTTAGGTGTTCTCCAACCTCGTTCTCTCTTCTTATGCTCTTCTTTCGACCGACGAGCTTCTTCCAGAATCTGTTCTCGATATTCTGCTCGTCTTTCTTGCCTCATGTCTCTCTCAGATTGCACGTTTCCAGGAGGATCAGGCTTGCCCGTCGACATTCATGTCTCTGGACTTCTGTTCACTGATCTTGGATAATTTCAGCATTCGTATCCCGGCAGCGGCGCCAAAATTTATTCAGTCTTCTATATGTAACACACAAGAAAATCAAAAGATGCTCGAAAGTAGTAATTTAAGGATCGAACCCATAGAGATGCAAGTAAAGATCATCCAAAAATAATAAACACGTGACAAAGGTGATTCTTTATAGTTGTCTTTTATTCTCATGGGTAAAAATCAGTCCCGGTAGAGATCAAACTCATGTCTATCCAACAAGACAGAGTTGATAATCCTGACAAATAAACATAACATGTACTGAACAGGTCAGGGACCTCAAGAAACAGGTGAACAACAGAGAAACAGAGCCACGGACGGAAATGTCACACGAGGAAGTACTGCTGAAGTGCTACTAGGTAGCCTCTAACACCATAAACGCTAAGTATCTTCACACTAAGTTATTTTCACTACTACTGCTCTCGGGAAACTCTGGCGAAGAAGACTCTTCTTCCGCCGAAGTACCAGACTGAACTCTTTCCTAAGTGTTCCACCAAAGAACAACTTCTCCCGAAGTCAGCTTCGCCCAAAAACGTCTTCGTAGGAAACTAACTCCGCAGATGCTGGTCTATTCTCAGTCTTCGCCGTAAACGTTCTACTTTGATTTCAAATGTCGACAGCAAATCCTTCGGCAACCAGACTAATTCCTACCACAGCAAATTACGATACTTCGTAGGTAAATCCCCGAAGAACACAAAACACTCAATGGCTCCGCAAACTCAGGAAATAGAAAAGTCAAAAATGATAAAACACATAGAGGTCCTGAATACGAACAACACAACGCTTATATACAGATTTTCCCGAAGATGACGGATCTTCTTCCTAAGAAGTCGGGAGTACTTCTGGTCCGTCGGATGAAGGTCCTGTGTCCAAAACGACACCAAGAACAACACCGCTTCCTACCGCTAGCTCTCTACCTATCTCGCAAACTGAGAACTCTACGGTTGCTCTAACCTCCCTAAGCTCCCTAATTACTCGCTGGCCTAGCCTACCTACTCGGTTCTTAGCTGAAGTACCCTCCGCATCTGCAGCTAAAAACTCCTCTCTAACTTGGCGAAGAAATCCCGCCTCTTCGGCGTCCATCTCAACGGCGAAGTAGTTCTTCAGTACAGGTTCGATCCTACTCCGAAGTTGAGCGCTCAGCTCTCGGCCTTAGTCAATCGCCTCCTCGAGTCCTCGATCTCCTTGGTCATTTCTGCAACCACGTCCTGAGCTCGATCTCTCTGAGTGCGCATCTCGTCCAGTTGCTTCTTCATTAGAGAAAGTACCTTCTCATGATCTCTCTCCTGATCCAACTTCTGTCGAAGAAGAAGCTCTTTCTCCGTGGTCTCGTTCTTCAATTCCTCGACCTTCTGTTGGGTCTCCTTCTGTGCCATGAGGAGAGCTGTACGTAAGTTCTCTTTCTCCTCCTTCCAGTTACCTCGGCCGAAGTGCATCGTCTGCACCAACTTTGTAAGATTCAGCTTCCGACCGACAACTTCCTCATACGTTCCTCGGTTCTCTTCTAAGCTATACAGCAAGGATGCGACCACCTCCTGGATGTACTTCGCCGAAGAAGTAAGCTGTTCAATCTCTCCTATCGTCGATAGAGAAAGAGTAGTCTTCAGTGTAGTGTCCACGCTCTTCTCTATCCGAGGAGTATCTCCTTCATCAGCTTCCCCAATCACTTCTTCGTCAGCTGGTTCATCGTCGGCGCGGACTGTCCTCGTCATCTTCATCTTCTTCGGCGACTTCTGCACAGACCTCGGCGTCTCCTCCAGAGGTTTCTTCCTTCCACTCCTGCGAATCGGAGGAGATACCTCTACTACATCTTCGTCTTCGGCCGGAGTTACCTCTTCGGTCGCCTTCTCTGGAGCTGGCGTTGAAGTCGATGCCTCGTTCTTCTTCGTTACTTCCACTGCTACTTCGGCTTGTGCTCCTTCGGCCTCGACTTCGTCGAAGAACCTCTCGAGTTGTACATCTTGTGCTGGAGTCTGTACCACCTGAAATTCATCTTCCTCGGCAGCTGCGTTAAAACTCAACTTCTTCTGCTGTTCGTCCGACAGCAGTCCCATCCTCATATAGAACACCGATACAAATGGTCCTATGTACGTCAAATCGTTCTCAGTCCAAAGCTTCAGCACATGACGGTGGAAGATCCTCGCCCAATGTGCTCTTCTTCCGGCGAAGAGCTGCTCGATGAAATTGATTTGCCAATTCGACATGTATGTCGTTCTTTGTGGCTTGAATATCGCCATAATCGCATCGGCTACTTCTCTCTTCTTCGGGTCGCAGTAATCGCTCGTTCGGTAGCCGTTCCTCTCTAGAGGTAACTCCCTGAAGAGGATTCGGGAAGTTCTTCACGGCTACGGACGAAGCAGCGGCAGATGTGGTGTCAAACAGAAGATCACCTTCCCGCCCCCCATCGTCAGTTCCTAAGACACCGGACCAGTGAGCTTCGGTCCAGTTACACGGTCGTCCCTAGTGATCATCGGCCGGATGCTGCTTGCAGACCTTCAACTCATGCACCAATTTGGAGGAGACCATTCCCCACCAAGGAAGTAAGAGGAACGCTAGTCCCATTTCCTCAAGCTCCTTCTCATAGCGGCGAAGAGCCGCTCGATTAACTTCAAAGGATCGGAGCCTCGGAGCCTCGGCGCCTTAATCGTCTGCATCCCTCGCATCCCTAGGATCACTGCAACGATCTTCGCCACAAACGGATTCTTCGCTGCAATTCCTTCCTCGCCCGTAATTGAGTTCTTCCTCGCAAATTGGCTTCCTCGTCAGTCACTCGCAAATTGGCTTCCTCGCTCGTCACTTATGTACTTCGGCGCTCGGAAAATGCGGCTCGCTGCGCCCTGCTATCGCTCGCTCTGGGAATAGTAAAACAGTAAAGTAAATGACTTGTTACCTGGCTTATATCCCGTGATAGATTTTCCTGCACGTGCCGAAGTTAGGGTTTTCCTCTTGACAAGTGACATTCTTCAGTCTGCTGTAACTTCGTCATTTGGTCTCCGATTGCCTCGCACAACATCTCGTTAGAAAGCTCTTCGTCCGAGGAATTCATCTATGAGAAAATCATCTTTCAGTGTCTCCATAGATTCGATAAATTCCTCCAGAACTGAGATTCTTCACTAAACTTCTAATTAACACTATTCTACTCATATCGTTTATCTTCTATCATCTATTCTTCTTATTTACTTTACAACTAATCAATTAATTAACAAAACGAAAAACCAAGGCTTCACAATGACACATGTTGTCTCCATCGAGTTAGAGGTCCCTACTTATATGTTAGCCGTTACCGAACGAATGGAAGAAGAGAAAAGCCAAGAACAGCGTCTTCTGAACTTTGTGGAGTTCGAAGAAGGCAGGAATGCAGCTTTGGAGAAGACGTACGAAGTGCAAGCACAACGTAAGGTGAACTATGATGAACAAGATTTGCCCATATAGTATAAAAGATATCGTTCTCACAGAGGATTGCACAAGTAACTCTACTCTAAGTTCTAAGATCTGTTCAAACACACAAACACACGAGTTTTGCCTAGAAATCCCGTCTTCTCACAAAACCACACGGCTTCCAGGTCCTCCAAAAGGTGCCCTAGACCTAAACAAACAACTACTAACTAAAATATCACACAACTATCCATAGAGAAACTCAGAAAGACGCTTCCTGCTTCCAAGTCACTTCTTCCGGTCTTCTCAGTACCGTCTTTCCGAAGCAATTTCTTGGCTTCTGGGATTCAACTCGGCTTCTCACTTCTCCAGAAGACTGCTCCTGCCTCGTAGAAGTCGACTAACAACGGCTGTCACACCTTACTCTTCCACAATTCAACGGGTTAGATTAATCACATGGTGTATGCCTCCTGTAGCCTTCTCAGGCTTCTGTCTATGGAAATGATCTTCTTGCAGCACTACAACGACATTCACCCTCACGGAAGCTCAATAGAAGTCTCGGAAGCTCACTAGAAGAAGGTAAGAAGATGGGGAAGATGAGGAAGAAGGGGAAATCCAAACGAGAGAAAAACAAGATGAAAAGGAGAAATTAAGATTCCGACAGGCTTCTAGTCCGGATCCTGACTAACAAGCCATCCTTGCTTGTAATAGTTTGGGGAGGAAGACAACAAACGTGCCTACAGTCACACAGTCTTCTACTTGAGGATGTCGTCTTCTGTTGTGGGAAGAAGTCTTTTTTCTTCTTCTCTCGCTGCTCCGACTACTCTGTCTTCTGGGATCCCTTATCCATAGGACCGTCCGTACGTGGATCCGAAGTGCTCCACTGAACGAGCCAAGCTGCGAATCTGCACAACTACTGACAGTCACCGTCACTCAAGAAGAATGCTTCCCATGCACAGTCGGGAGTGAATTCAAGAAAACCCACTACCTCCAAGGCACGAATCAAGCTTCTGCACTCAAATCAGCAATCCATTCCCCGAGAAGAAGTCACATTGGTGTTGGGAAGCTCACTCTCTCTACTTTCTGCTCCTACTCCTCGACACATCAGTCTAGCAAACAGGACTACACGAGGATGCCGTTCCCTGTTCCTAAACTGTCCACTACCTCCATCTACATCTTCAAACCACTGCTGGCAACGAACATGCAGACCCCTCCGGTGTAATCCCTGTCTATTCGTATGTCTCTAACATCGGGTGTAGTGTATACGCTAATCTGTCTGCACCGTAAAATGTGTAGGTGTATGCAGACTTCTCTTTCCTACTCTTCGATCCTACTTATGTATCTGCCTTGAGGCGTAGAGGGAATCCTCTCCAATCCTCGACTAAAACCAGGGAGAGATGGGCACTGTCAGAAGGCTGCCACCCCACATGCAAGCGGTTCTCCTTCCTAATTAGTCATTGACTTTACTACTCCTGCACTGCCTACTCTGCCACATGGTCATCTATCTAAAAATACACTAAACTGTCACCTCCTAAGATAGCATGTTCGGTTTCTACTAAGTTTGGACAAGTTTAACTTGTCTTCTGCGCTTACTACCTACTCTGATTGCTCGGAGGCAATCTCTACCTGATCTGCTCCTATCGGAACTCCTAACTCGGCTTCTGATAAGCTAGGAAGCCCTGCAATTACCTCGTGTGTCATTGAGGTGGCTTCCTTCTCAACAATCGTCGATGGCTCTGCTGTTGTTGCTTCTTCGGCTTCTGCTTCTGCTTCTGCTTCGGAAGACGAAAGCGTCTTCTGTGAAGCTGGGTCGACTTGTGCTTCCTCGCTCTTCTGAAGCACTAGTTCGACACTGGGAGCCATGGTGACCTCATAGGGGTCCGGGAAGTCGCTTCCTCCACTCGGAATACCTGGGAAGACGACTCGTCTTCCTGTCTTCCAGAAGACACCTTGTCTTTCGGGACTTCTTCCGGGGTCTTCTCGGCTTTCAACGCTGTCACTACCAAGTGGACAGCGAGGTCGAACTCCTCCTTCTCCAAATCTGATCCGATCGATGGTGCTGGGAATTGGGAAGATGCAGTTGCGGGTGACGGAAGCGAGGGAAGACCATAGAATGTCTCCACTTTCTCTATCTGCCGATCCAAGTACCGGAACATGCTCTCCTTGCACTCTACCAACATCGACCTAGACTCGTCGTCGCATTCCCTAGCCAAGGTAAGAAGCTTCCTACCCGCGGTGAAGTTAAACTTCTTCCGAAGCGCCTTCACTGACTGAGCTAACATCCCCTGCGCACGAGCTTCCGATGCTTCCCGCTGCATCTTCTCGGCTGCAGTCTGCGCTTCTGCGGCTTCCCGTAGTGTCTTCCATGTCGTCTTCTCCTCTGCAAGGGCGGTGATCTTACCTCGCACTCGCAGAACCTCATGGTCACGCTGCTGTAAACGCGCTTGCAACTCCTGATTGCTCCTCTTCAGCTGCGCTGACTCCTTGGCAGAAGCGGTGGCTTTCGCTTTGTATTTCGCTGCGAGCTTCTCCGTGGTACGGAGACTAGCTTCCAGCGCTTCTGTCTTCTTCAGGCCCTCTTCCTGTAGCATCAGGGTGCGTAGACCAAATCCAAGCTGTAGCGACTTCTCCTGAGCCTTCGCTCTCTTCTCGAGCAACTCCATAGTTGGCTGGATCTCTGAGTGGAAGAAGGCACTGAACTCCTCTAGTCTTCTTCCTGCGGAAGACAGACTCATCTCCACGACTCGGTCGGAGATCTCTACCTTGTCTTCCAGAGGCAAAGATGCCTCTTCCACCACTATGGTCTTCTGTTTCTGCGCACGAGAAGATGCTACTCTTCTCATCTTCCGAGATGAAAGATCTCTCCCCATGGCAGAAGCGGTCCTCTTTACTACGCTTCCACACATCGCAGTAGGAGTGTTCATCCATCATTCGTCTTCTAGAGTCTTCGGAAGACTCCCTGGTGTTGCAGAAGCGGTCTTCTACTCCGGACGGGTACATAGTGGCTCTTCCTGCGGATCGGACTCCGATCCAGAATGAATGATCGGGAAGATGGTGGTCTTCCTAGACACACTCCTAGGACCCATCTTCCTTGGTGGCATCGTGTCTTCTAACCCACTGGAGTCGTATTCTTTCACCAGAAGCGTCTTCTGATGAGTACCTGGCCTCATCTGCGACATCAGAGTGGGAGGGGGAGTCATTGCTGCTGCTCGATCGTCTTCTCCCGAGGTCTCCTCCTTCGTCTCGTGCTGCCCTGTTGGTCCATATCTCGCCAACTGATCTTCCGTCAGATCTCCCTTGACCACGTACAGGTAACAAAAGAACGGTGTCAGGTGTCCTCCTGCCGGGGTGCCTAAGTATACTAGCTCCGCCTGCACATATGCGTGGAAGAACGCACCCCAGTTGATGGGTAGTCCTTCCCACACAGCCTCTAGGAACTCTACGTCCTGATCTCCTAGGTACCTCGTCTTCTGCACCTTCCCCTTAGGAAAAAGGTGCAGGAACAGCTTTGACAGAAGACGCTTCTGCGGCTCCTGGTAAGCTTCGACCTTCCATCCGTTCCTTCCTTGCCTGTCTTCCAGGAAGAGACAAGTTGTGCTTCTAGGCACATGCCACTTCTCCGAGATCATCGGTATGATCTTCTTCTCTAACTCATACTCCTTGTTCTCGGCTTCTGATCTGTGGAAAGCCATCCGCCACCAATCTGCTGTCCAGGAAGATGGTTTTCCCCGAGCTACTCCTGCCTTCGCAGGTACACGGTTGCGAGGAGGCAACGCTGTCCAAACCTCCTCCAGAAGTCCCTGGTCGCGAGGTTCCAATCCCATAGGAAGAAATCGAGACCCAACTCCTTGAGGAAGGGCTTGGCCTCGGCCAACTCCGCTGCCGGTAACACCAACCCTCGAGGATGCATCGACATACTTGAAGCTCTGTTGCACTAAGCCACACGCACTTACTGTGAGCCGAAGGCTCAGTCCTTCCCAAGTTCTCACATGCTGACCCATTTTGCTGCAGAGCAAAATGGATCTCGACTTCGACTTGATCTAGACCTGTTCAACTTTAAGCATAAAATCAAAGACACAAAACTGTTCACTCACCTCTCTCCCTACTACTCTCACTGAGGTAAACGAGCTGTAAGTTCGAGAGATGAGTTGAACTACCTCCAATCAGGTCGCTGATCATACCACACATCTATAAGGTCAAAGAATTGCAATGGAAAGTTCAATAGAAGTTTCTTTTTCTTCCTCTCAAGGTGATCCAAAGTTGTATACTTGCATGTTTTCTCTTGAAGTTGCAGCTTGATACTTTGCAAACTCTACTCTCTTCGCTTCAGTTAAATGAACAATCTGTCATTCCTTCCAAGTGAACCTAACCTTCGACTGAGTGTTACTTGGAGCATTCGAGTTTGGTGGGCTTTCCACCTCCAGGAGGCGGTCAACCATCACTATGATTGTTAGAATACAATATGAATACACTTTGCAGTAACATGTTCATGTTATTAGGTGGTGACCTTTCGTAAGGTCACCAAGGTCAAGACCAAGACTATATTATCCAGGACCAAGGCCATTGTACATTATTGAGTAATTCAATTGCTTGGTTCTGCCTACACTCTCTTCAAGAGCTCTCTCACACTCACACTGTCCTTATGCCGTGACTTAGAGTTTTACCTTAGCCTATTCTACCAGTAGTACATTTCCAACATGGTATCAGAGCTTTGCTTTGTTGATGCACTAGCACAATAGCATAGGCACTAGGTAGGCCTTCGGTCCTTAAGTGAGAGCAGTTGGAGGACGCTTCAACTGTTGCGAGAAGGACGCTTCACGCACTAAGATTCGGTACCTCCGCTAACAAAACTTTATCGTTCCAACGACCAATCTGATACAGAATGTCTGCCACCTTTGACACCAAAGGTTGGGCTAAATTCGACGGCACGTACTTCACACTTTGGAAGCACAAGACAACCTTGCGGCTCAGGGCCCATGGTGTACTTGACATTGTGGAAGGGAATGCACGAAGACCGCGCGCCACGACACCCGAGGTACTACGGTACCCATTTCTCCCCCCTGCTACTGGACCCGGTAGCATCGCGGATTGGGATCAACGTGATGTCAATGCGGTCACAGCAATCAACGAATGCTGCGAGAACAATGTGGTAGAACATATAATGTCTTGCACTACGTCGAATGATGCATGGTCCACCTTGATCAGACACTTCGCTGATCAAGACATGGTGACCAAGATGCATCTAAGAAGGAAGTTGCGGGTTTTAAAGATGAAACCCAACGAGACGGTCATCCAACACGTGAACAACTTCAAGTCTCTTCTCCAACAGATGACTTCAGCTGGATTAGTAGTTGACAACGAGGAGCAAGTCCTCGCATTGATGGGTAGCATGTCCAACAACTACCATCTATTCTTGCAGACGATGATCTCCTGCCTTTGGTTGTTACAGGCACGGAGAACAAGTCCGAACCTCTCGCTACAGGATCTTATCACCTTCTTCATCCAAGAGGAAACGATTGGGCGCAAGTTATGGATCGAACCATCTACTGCTTTGTTTGCAGGACGCTATCGTGTCGGATATTTTGTGCGTGAAGGATGTCCAGGAAAACGCGAGGTTCCTGGCTGTGGAGATGCTGTGTGCCAAACAGAGACAAGACAGAGAAGAACGACCACGAAAAAGGAATGCTGCGATATATACCACTCTGAAAGTATGTACACTGTCGATTCTTTCTCCAAACAGCACAAAACTGAGGAAAAGACCAGAGCGGTCTGTAACCTACTTCAGAAGCCCTAAAACAAACCCTTGAAACGTAACCCTAGTCTGAAATCGCCAAAACGTAGCTCAAAGCAAGAGGAACTTCTCTTTGCTAACAACCAGAGCCACAACAGTATCATGCGATCCAAACCCAAGTCCAAACCACATCCACACACTAGCTCTTGGCTAAAGCTAGCTACCACAAGCCATACACAACCAACTAAGTCCTTAACGAACTCAAAAGGACGAAACCTGTAGCGAAGGAACCAAAAAAGACCTATCTGGGAACTTTCTCCTTTCGCCAAACGATCTTCAAATGTTGATAGGGTCTCCTTCCCTGACTCCGTTGGCCCAAGAAACCTTCAGATCCGGCTCCCGATAGTTGAGATATCGCTAATTTTCGGTCGCAGGTGACCGAACCTTCAAAAACTCCTCCCTGCGGCTTAAAACCGCTCACACCGCACAAACGGATCGTCTAAACTGATATCCGTCTTCGCTGGTAGGTAGATCTAGCTACTCTGAACCCAACAAGACTCCAAACAAGCCGTTTGGAGTTCCCTTTGCAAAACTACTCGAGAAATTTGGTCGCAGGCTACAAAAAACTGACGTAAATCGGCTCCCTGCGGCTCAAATTTGCTCACCACACCCAAACCAACAATCCAATTCACTTACAGTCTTCTCCTATGCGTACATGAGGACTCCCTGATCGCGTAGGCACCAAGAACGAAGAGCTTGGCTCACCGATCGCGAAGAACAATCCAATCTCAGGTCGCAGGCGATGAAAACCTGACGCAAGCGCTTCCCTGCGAGCCAATTTCTCTCACAACTCTCAACCGCCCGATAAAACTTTGTATCGTCTTCAATTTCCTGAAGAACTCGTTGTTCTGATCCCGATGGATCCAAGGACAGCAAGTTTGGACTCCGGAACGGCCCGAACGGTCCAACTCTCCTTCACAGGTAACTGAAAACCTCAATTCTGCTCCCTGCGTTTCAATTTCTCCTAGAACACAACCCCCGATCCGTCTCTTCAAGAACCGTCTTAACCTGTGCGTAGCCTGCACAGATCTGAACCCGATGACACCTTGCGCGCGTGTATTGGACTTCCCAATTCTCCAAAACATCCACCGACAGGTCGCAGGAACAAGCAAGCCCCTTAAGCAGCCCCCTTGCAACAGTCTGTACGTACGAAGTTCAACTCTCAATAATAAGAAGCAGGCCCCTTGCGTGTTTGATATAGCGCCTGAAGCCCTAAATACCCAGTCAGCAAGTAACTAGGGGCCTAGCTTGATTTTACCTTTTTCCGAATCGCATAACTTCTTCTTTGGATGTCCAAACGAAATAAACAAGATGCCCATGGAAAGCTGACAACAAGCTCTATCCATCTATGCGATAAAAGTAAAGATCCGAAGTTGCGCCAAAAGCTCGTAAGCTGGGGCCTAGCTTGTTTTCTCCATCTTTCGAATCCTGTAACTTCTTCACTATGCGTCCAAACGAAGTAGACAAAGTGCCTATGGAATGCTGACAAGGAGCTCTATCCACTGGTGCGATAAGAACGAAGATCCGAAGTGGTGCCAAAAACCCGTAAGCTGGGGCCTAGCTTATTTTCTCCATCTTTCGAGTCCTGTAACTTCTCCACTAGGCGTCCAAACGAAGTAGACAAAGTGCCTTTGGAAAGCTGACAAGGAGCTCTACCCATCTATGTGATGAAAATGGAGATCTGAGATTGTGCCAAAAGCCCGTAAGCTGGGGCCTAGCTTGTCTTCTCATGAGTGTCTTTGGAGCAACAAGTATCGAAGTTTGAATTTCAAGTAGGAGCCGGTCCACGACACGACATCCACCCCCTCTGAACCTGTGCATCCTCCGGTATGCACCAGAGATACCAACCAAGGAGTGGACCGGCTTAACGTCCTACTTCCCATCGTAACCAACCTCACCTTCAAGATCTTCTGCATAATCCTCATCCTCAAACTGAAACTCCGTCAAGATATCTGCTAAATCGACCTCCTCATCTCTCTTTTTGAAAATCTTGACGCGTTTACCTGCCACTGGTACCTTCAAGCTTGTTCCATCCAACTCTTGCAGGGCGTAAGTTGCGTTGTCATGAACCTTCTTCACCACATACGGACCAAACCATCTTCTGGAAAACTTCCGGAGTGCACTATGCTGGTTGTCTAGACTGTTGTCATAGACTAACACCCAATCACCTTCCTTGATATCTCTAGGTCTCAAACGATGTCGCTGATCAAATCTGATCTTGTTCTTCAACCGTGCTTCTCGCAGCCTATCCAAAGCAGTTTGGATATCCTCTGGTCTTCTCTCTAACTGCCTAATTCGAATAGCAAGAAGCTCTTCTCTAGTCAAATTGTCCTCCCAAGGTAACACACTCCATGTCAGAACATGTTCTTCAATCGGCATGATAGGCTTCTGACCTGTGATGAGTTCCACCAGCATGTAACCTGTCACCGAGCTGTGCGTCGTTCTATCTGCCCATAACGCAAATGGTAAGAGTCGAGGCCACTCGCGCACCCTTCCGTTGCAAGCCTTCACCAAAGCCTTCACAATGGGTGGATGACCACGTTCACTCTTGGCATTCCCTTCGGGGTTATAAGCAGTTGTCAGTGACAACCTCACCCCACACCTTGCAAAGAATTCACGAGCCTCATGTGCATCTAGCTCTCCCCGATCTGCAGTGATCTTCCCCACACATCCATACCGACAAACAACCTCTTCCAAGAGAAATCTACATACCCCTTCAGTTGTCTTCGTCCGAAGCGCCCTACCCTCGACTTGATTTGAAAGATCCTCTCTAGCAAGTACCAAGTATCTCATCTGCCATAATCCAACCGGCATAATCACCAAGTCTACCACCCACTTGAAGTGGATTGCCAACGGATAAGTCGGATGTAATCCGTCACGATGTCGGATATTCGAATACATCTGACATGTCAAACAAGACTCCACAAAAGATACAACATCCTTGTACATGTTTTTCCACCAATACCGCTCTTTCATCTTTGTAAAAGTGGCCCAAATCCCTCGATGTCCAGCCCAAAGACTCTCATGGAACGCCTTGAGCAACTTCTGCTGATCTTCCTTGTTGCAAATCACCCGTAGCGGTACTCCACCTTTTTGCTTCGATCGCTTCCAAAGAAACCCATCCTGCAACATGAAGTTGTAGGCCTTCCTTCTAACTCTCCGAAACCTCTCATCTGTCCAACCTGTCTGCTTAACCATCGTACTAAGGTACCTCCCGATATCAAGCAAATCACCATCATACAACCCTTCAACAAACAACTCATCTTCTCTTCCTGTCTGTGCAATCGAATAGAACTCTGTACCCACGTCGTCAATGTCTTCTACCATCTCATCTTCCCCATCATATCGAGCCCGAGATAACATATCCGCCATCAGATTATCCTTCCCTGCGATATGTCTAAATTCCGGGTTCAACGACTTGATATATGCGATCCATCGTAACATCGCAATATCAGGAGTTGAACAATTCATGATCATCCCTAACAACGGCAAACAATCAGTTTCAACCACCACTACTGCTCCAATCAAATACTCTTTCTCAGTTTTCATAGCTGAAACAATACCCCACAGTTCTCTCTTCACTTGCGGGTAAGCACGTTGTCGAGCACTTAACACCTTCGCTCCGAACCTAACCGCAAACCTTTCTCCATCCTCATCATCCTGTCCGACTGCCCATCCAATTGCAACTGGACTTGTATCCACAGTAAGAATCACCGGCCTAGCACCCTTGTAATCAATCCTTCCCAGAACTGGAGGAGATGATAGTAAAGATTTCAGCTTCCTTACCGCATCAGTATGCTCTTCCTCCCATCTGAACTTATGACCCTTACGCAACAATCCATACAACGGATCCGCCACATGCGCATAATGAGGAATCCAAATGTGGTAGAATACACAAGCACCTAGAAATCTTCTTACTTCTGTCAGCGAGTTGCAAACCTCTTTCATTCTTCCAATCGCATCCACCTTGTTCGGATCTGGCTTGCGACCAAACGATCCACACAAATGACCAACGATCAAAACCTCTCTAACCCCAAATGTAGACTTCGCACTTGACAGCGTAAGATGAACTTCCTCAAGTCGAGATAAGATCTTCTCACAGTCTGCGATGTGATCAGTGACGTATCGCCGACACCCCCTCTGATCTAATGCCTCATCCTTCTCATCTTCCACACATCCTTTGATGGGGATGTCATCCAAGAACGGCATCGTCTTTTCGGGGATGAAGTCCCTTAGAACTTGATTCATCCCGTTCATCATGTGTGCTACCGAGTTGGTAGCTCCCTGTGGTAAGGTACACATCCTAACCAACCCCAAAGGTGTCCTCATTGTCGTGAAGCTTCTGCTCTCCTCCGCTAGTTGAAATTGATCATACCCCGAGTAAAGATCTCCCATTGAGTAAATCGCTCTTCCTGCAAACGCTTCTGCAAACTCATCCACAATCGATCCCACCCCAGCATTTCTGATTGTTACTGCGTTCACCGGCTGCATGTCTTGGATGAACCGCAGCGACCCATTCTTCTTTGGTACTGTAAACCATCTGCTTGAATATGGTGCAAACGACGGCTCCAAGATCTTCATCCGCATCTTCTCCTTCAGCAACTCCACTAGTTTGGGCAAGTGAGCCCGCGGTACTGGAATTGGTCTCAGGTTCCATGGCACATGCGGTACCGTGAAGATAACCATCGGGGTAACAACGTACGGATCTACACATCCAATCTCAAGTGGCTCAAAAGCAAATGCTTTCCCATGTCTTGAAAGCATCTCCTTGAAGCACATCCTCTCTTCTGGTAGAAGAGACCCATCAGATCCAATCTTCAGCTCTTCAAGTGTCTTCTCCGTGAACTTGTGTCCTATCATTGCAGGATCTCTCAAACTCTTCTCCTTTGAAGCTCGATCCATCTGTTGGTTGGTGTCTTCCGGCAAAGGACCAGCAACTGGCTTTACTTTCCTATCCACTGTCTTGTACCTTGTCTCAACTCGAACCTCCGGTGCACGGAATGATTCGATCACCGAATAGACCTCCCTTGAATGAATCTGCACGACCTTATCCATATCCTCCCATCCAATAGACATGATCTCTCGCAAGGGATCTTCCAACCCATCCTCTTCATAAACACCAAAAATCCATTCATCCCCTTCTAGCTCACCCAATTCTTTCAACATCAACTCAACACCACGCAAATGTTTTTGTTCTTTTCTTCTCAGCTCTTCTATCTTCTTGTAGACAGCAATCCCACATTCTGAAAATCCAATAAACCCTGTACAAAAGGCACTATCTCCATCAAGCGAGAGTACCTTCTCTTGCGCACCACCACAATCCCGCTCTATAGTGGTACTCAACGAAAATCCTTGAACTCTTCACTCACCCTCGGAAGCGGCTTCTCCCTCAAACGATCTCGGTTGCGCTCGTGGTTGGACGGTACAGTCAGGAACTGTACCGCTCTCTTCCCATCTTGACTTCGGATCCTAGCATACGCAGATCCGTCGTCCAGTACCTTTGTCTCCATCCGGGTTGCTATGATGAAAGGTTGACCCAGAATGAGTGGGTATGATGTTGTTTCCTGAACAAAGAAGTTTTGCTCGATAGCAACATCACCTACGCGCACTCTGATGTCTGGACAAGCTCCATACAAGTCTCCTCTCGTGTTGTTGGCTGCTCTTATGACCCATCCATGCTCTGTGTCGATCGGCCACTTCTTCCTCTTGTACAGCTCCTTCGACATGATGTTGATTTCTGATCCATGATCGATCAGAGCAACCACTGGCTCATCCAAGTCCTCGATCCTCACCAACGTCTCCGTCGTAGCTCGAGCCCAGTGACTGTGGCTGTAATGACTTGAGCTCCGCTTCCCATCCTCCTCTTCATCCTCGAAATGCACCTTGCGCCTTCGATCTCTTTCTTCCTCTGGAGAATAGACACTGCACCTTGCAAGCTCTCTCTCCTCATCCACTGACATCCTAGTATCCAAAGCATGTGATAAACCAGTCTCACCCGTAATTTGTCGTTTCCGTTTGATGACATCGATGATGACATCATGAAACTCACGCTTGGCGATGCCTAACACTTCTCTCAAAGTAAACTCCACCTTCGCATTCAGAATGCGATCTTCCAAGACTCCCTTCAAGTCTGTTGAAGCCTCGATATCCGACTGTAGCTTGTACGCAGCCGGCTTACCCTTCTCCTTCTGAGATTTCTCCTTCGATGGAGAAGGAGCATCGTCCATCGGTAGGTCTTGAGCTCCTGCATCCCGAAGCTCTTGGCGAACCTTCTCCCCTCGAGTCTGTCTCTTTGAAGAAGTCCCTTCTCCTGAATCCTCTGAATCTCGCCTTCTCTTCTCTTCCAACAACGCTTCGTGTTGGTTCTTGGCGATGTACGCATGCACCGATAGAGCTTCTATCGGATCCTCCCATCCAGGATCCCTTCTGATTGTTGCAGCTGTCCTCTGCAACGTCTCACGTGCCATCTTCCCTTTCTGTTTCATGGAGATGGCAGATGACCACAACTCACTTGGCTCAACTTGCTTGTTGAAACTCCTCTCAGCCTGATCCTCTACCCTTGTGCCATAAGTTCCAGCTTCCACGATGGCGACTGCTTGTGCTGATAGGTGGTCCTCAACCAACTTCTTCATCCCTCCTCTACCAAAGTTGGTCTGAAGAAGTGCACCAGTATCCCTCAACGCTACCTTCCCATCCTTCCAGAAGATCACCCCTTGCTGCAAGGTATCACTGAACTCCTTGCAATCTCTGCGCGGATGATCGGTACCATCGCACCAGATACACCGCTGGATCCAGCCTTGCTTCTCAACAGGTTTCGCTCCGCTTGTAGACCCTTGTTCCTCCAATCTGGTGAGTTTGATCTGCAAGTCTCGCATTCCACGCATGATCTCTTCAAGACTTGAGTCCTTCTTCGGAGATACTATCGGTGTCTGAACAACTGGAACAGCAGGAGCAACCGGCACTACCTGTCTAGCAACAGGAACAACTGGTCGAACTACAGGAACAGGTGTTACAGCAGTTGGTACTGGTGTCAGTCTCCTGACATGAACCTTCTCTCGCCTCCGCTCCCTCTTGGTGAGCAGACCAACAGCTTCTTCAACCTTCTTCCAGCTGCTAGTCAATCCATCGTCCTCCTCCCGGTCTTCCAGAAGTACCTCTAGCTTCTCCTGCAACTTCTCATCTGCAGCCCGGAGAAATAGGTCTGTCTTGTTGGACTGCAATGTCAACTTCTCCATCCTGGTTAGCCGTGAAAACTGCTTCTCAAACTCCCTGAGCAACTCAGTAGCTTGTAGACCCTTCCTTGGTTGCTCAACCCACTCCAAGAAGGACTTCTTGGTGACTCGATCAGAGTCCTCCAAGAAGTACTCATCCATCAAGGCACGAGCAAACGTCTCCCAATCCTTGTTAAAATGCTTCGTTAGCATTTTAACATGATCCCTAATCTCTGGAGCTGCTGCTAACTCAAACGTCTCAATCATCTCATCTTCTGAGACCCGGTTCAGCTCCATCTCCTTCACATAATGCCTCAGATATCTTGAGACATCTCTCCCATCGAACTGGTCAATCCTGCTGACCACCGCTTGTAGCGCCTTCGTTGCCAAAGCTTCCTTCCGCTCATCAGACTGTTGCTACCGCAAGAACATAGTGAAAGCTTGAAACATCGATGCAGTCGCTGGATCCAACTGCACCTTCGGCAACCCACTTGAACCACTAGCTCCATCTCCATCACCTTTCCCATCCCCACTCATGACTGCCAATCTCTTCTTCAAAGTTCACACACAGAAGAAATCTCCACCCCAGACCTTCACGTCGAGTTCACCACCGTATCGTGTCGGATATTTTGTGCGTGAAGGATGTCCAGGAAAACGCGAGGTTCCTGGCTGTGGAGATGTTGTGTGCCAAACAGAGACAAGACAGAGAAGAACGACCACGAAAAAGGAATGCTGCGATATATACCACTCTGAAAGTATGTACACTGTCGATTCTTTCTCCAAACAGCACAAAACTGAGGAAAAGACCAGAGCGGTCTGTAACCTACTTCAGAAGCCCTAAAACAAACCCTTGAAACGTAACCCTAGTCTGAAATCGCCAAAACGTAGCTCAAAGCAAGAGGAACTTCTCTTTGCTAACAACCAGAGCCACAACAGTATCATGCGATCCAAACCCAAGTCCAAACCACATCCACACACTAGCTCTTGGCTAAAGCTAGCTACCACAAGCCATACACAACCAACTAAGTCCTTAACGAACTCAAAAGGACGAAACCTGTAGCGAAGGAACCGAAAAAGACCTATCTGGGAACTTTCTCCTTTCGCCAAACGATTTTCAAATGTTGATAGGGTCTCCTTCCCTGACTCCGTTGGCCCAAGAAACCTTCAGATCCGGCTCCCGATAGTTGAGATATCGCTAATTTTCGGTCGCAGGTGACCGAACCTTCAAAAACTCCTCCCTGCGGCTTAAAACCGCTCACACCGCACAAACGGATCGTCTAAACTGATATCCGTCTTCGCTGGTAGGTAGATCTAGCTACTCTGAACCCAACAAGACTCCAAACAAGCCGTTTGGAGTTCCCCTTGCAAAACTACTCGAGAAATTTGGTCGCAGGCTACAAAAAACTGACGTAAATCGGCTCCCTGCGGCTCAAATTTGCTCACCATACCCAAACCAACAATCCAATTCACTTACAGTCTTCTCCTATGCGTACATGAGGACTCCCTGATCGCGTAGGCACCAAGAACGAAGAGCTTGGCTCACCGATCGCGAAGAACAATCCAATCTCAGGTCGCAGGCGATGAAAACCTGACGCAAGCGCTTCCCTGCGAGCCAATTTCTCTCACAACTCTCAAACCGCCCTGAAGAACTCGTTGTTCTGATCCCGATGGATCCAAGGACAGCAAGTTTGGACTCCGGAACGGCCCGAACGGTCCAACTCTCCTTCACAGGTAACTGAAAACCCCAATTCTGCTCCCTGCGTTTCAATTTCTCCTAGAACACAACCCCCGATCCGTCTCTTCAAGAACCGTCTTAACCTGTGCGTAGCCTGCACAGATCTGAACCCGATGACACCTTGCGCGCGTGTATTGGACTTCCCAATTCTCCAAAACATCCACCGACAGATCGCAGGAACAAGCAAACCCCTTAAGCAGCCCCCTTGCAACAGTCTGTACGTACGAAGTTCAACTCTCAATAATAAGAAGCGTGCCCCTTGCGTGTTTGATATAACGCCTGAAGCCCTAAATACCCAATCAGCAAGTAACTAGGGGCCTAGCTTGATTTTACCTTTTTCCGAATCGCATAACTTCTTCTTTGGATGTCCAAACGAAATAAACAAGATGCCCATGGAAAGCTGACAACGAGCTCTATCCATCTATGCGATAAAAGTAAAGATCCGAAGTTGCGCCAAAAGCTCGTAAGCTGGGGCCTAGCTTGTTTTCTCCATCTTTCGAATCCTGTAACTTCTTCACTATGCGTCCAAACGAAGTAGACAAAGTGCCTATGGAATGCTGACAAGGAGCTCTATCCACTAGTGCGATAAGAACGAAGATCCGAAGTGGTGCCAAAAACCCGTAAGCTGGGGCCTAGCTTATTTTCTCCATCTTTCGAGTCCTGTAACTTCTCCACTAGGCGTCCAAACGAAGTAGACAAAGTGCCTTTGGAAAGCTGACAAGGAGCTCTACCCATCTATGTGATGAAAATGGAGATCTGAGATTGTGC
Source organism: Asterella californica (assembly GCA_036924285.1). Taxonomy (NCBI): domain Eukaryota; kingdom Viridiplantae; phylum Streptophyta; class Marchantiopsida; order Marchantiales; family Aytoniaceae; genus Asterella; species Asterella californica. The sequence continues at coordinate 17,440,687 of JAYKYS010000010.1, read as the reverse complement.
CAAAAGCCCGTAAGCTGGAGCCTAGCTTGTCTTCTCATGAGTGTCTTTGGAGCAACAAGTATCGAAGTTTGAATTTCAAGTAGGAGCCGGTCCACGACACGACAACGCCGGCAAAGAGGATGCAACAGCAACAACCGACGCAACAATGACAACCGACAAGGTGGTAATCAACCACCGAAAAGACCACGGGATCATAACGAGAAATGTTTCTAGTGCAACAAGCCCGGACATCGCATCACCGAGTGTTAAGACAAACCCAACAGCAGCAATGAAAACTCAAATGCTGGCAACCAAAATAAGAATAGAAACAAAAATCACAGTTCTCAGAACAACAATAACAACACTCGGTGAGTTTTGGTGGCACAATGCTCATCTGCAATCGTGCAGACAGCTGATCCTCATTGGCATGTGGGCACGAGTGTCACATATCACATGACTCATAATCGATGACAGTTCGTTGAATACTCACCCGTCTCAAATGAGAACACCGAGAATGATACAATTGTACTCGTGACAACACTACCATCCACGTTGCCGGTTCTGACATGGTGAAAGTACGCCTGCTCAACGGCGAGCATGTGTACATACGCGACATTCTCCATGTGCCCGCCTTGCAGAAGTCCGAACCGAACCGTCTCGCTCGAACCTCTCGCTACACCAAGCGTGCATTGATGATAACTCTCAGACCCGTGTCAATGGAACTTGTTTCTTATACAGAAGCAGTATCTTCTCCTGATCTGATCAGTGGAGAAGAGCAATAGAGGAGGAGTTAGATTCTCACGAATCTAACGGTACCTGAAAACTCACCGACTTGCCACAAGGACGTCGACCGATAACATGTAAGTGGACTTTTAAGTTGAAACTTAATACCAATGGGTCCATTGCTCGTTACAAGACGAGACTCGTGGCTCGTGATTTCACTCAAATCTATGGGTTGGATTACACAGAAACTTTTTTCTTTGTAGTCCGTATTCAATCAATACGGCTCATCCTTGCCATCTCAGCGCAGTATAATCTACATGTACATCAAATGGATGTTAAAACTACGTTTCTGAATGGAACACTTAACAAGGAAATATACATGTGTGTTCCGGAAGGAGTGACTACAAGAAGACGCAGTCAAGTATGCAGACTGCTTAAGACTCTCTATGGTCTTAAACAGTCATCAAGAGAATGATACTTGATCATCGATAAATTCTTGCTTTCTCTTGGTGTTGACGAAAATGTTTACTACTTGCATCAGAAACAGCACTTCGTCATCCTTGCCCTCTACGTGGATTACATTGTGATTGTCAGTAGCAGTGAGGCTCTATTATCCTATGTAAAAGAGAAATTGAACTCACGGTTCAAAATGACTGACATCGGTCTAGTCCATCATTGTCTTAGCATTGAAATTAACCATGACCCATCCTCTGGCAGTATTAGACTTAGCCAAACTTTGTATTTAACACAGAAGCTATTTCAGTTTGGTTTACAGGACTGCAAACCTGTAAGCACCCCTCTAGTTACAAATGAGAAACTTTCTTCGGACGACTCTCTTGTCACTGAGGATGAGAAGAAACTATGCAATAGTTATCCTTACCAAAGTGCAGCTTTATTAATTGGGTCGCAGTATGCACTCGTCTTGATTTATCTTATCCCATTAGTGTACTCTCCCAGTTCATGAGTAGTCCTGGACCTAGACACATTGCCGCTATGAAGCGGATTTTTTGTTATATCAAGAGAACTTTGAGTTTGTACCTTGAGTATGCTCAGTCACCTCAGCGCTACTCTCTATTCGGTTACTCTGATGCTGACTGGGGATGACATGTAGAGACAAGACGATCTACATCAGGTCATTGTTTCATCTACTCTGGAGGAGTCATCAGCTGGTGCTCTAAGAGATAGAAGTCAATAGCCCTGTCAAGTACAGAGACAGAATATGTAGCTCATAGCACGAGCTGCTCAGAGACAATCTGGTTACGTCAGCTCCTAATTGACGTCGGATTGCATGACAAAGAGCCCACGGTTACATATTATGACAACCAAAGTACGATGGCTCTTGTCGACACTAGCAAGTTCCACGACCGTACGAAATATATCGACATCCGATATCACTTCATTAAAGATCACGTCGCTGGAAAAGTTATAGAAGTTCGATATTGTCCTACTGAAGACATGGTTGCAGATATCTTGCCAAAGAGGTTACCAGCTCCTAAGTTGGATTATCTACTACCAAAACTAGGAATGTTTTCTAGTTGATAAATGTTTTTATCTAAACTGTTATTGAATGGGAGTGGTAGAATACAATATGAATACACTTTGCAGTAACTGGTTCAGGTTATTAGGTGGTGACCTTTCGTAAGGTCACCAAGGCCAAGACCAAGACTATATTATCCAAGCCCAAGACCATTGTACATTATTGAGTAATTCAGTTGCTTGGTTCTGCTTACACTCTCTTCAGGAGCTCTCTCACACTCACACTTTCCTTATTCCGTGATTTAGAGTTTTACCTTAGCCTATTCTACCAGTAGTACATTTCCAACAATGATCTTCTCCACTGACACATTGTTGTCTTGAAGCTTATCTGCGATACCAGCAATAGAAGTGCGTATGTTGTTGGTCTCTTCATTCATGATATCATCCAGCCGAACAGCATTCTCCAACGATGTGCTCATCACCTCTCACAGACCGACAGCGGTAGCAGCATAGACTCTTCACAATCCATTAGGACCGAAACTGGGAATGGAAGGAAATGACGATAGTTGTGAATTTGTGCTTAGAACATTTGGTCTCTTCATTCATGATATCATCCAGCAGAACAACATTCTCCAACGATGTGCTCATCACCTCACAGACCGACAGCGGTAGCAGCATATACTCTTCACAATCCATTAGGACCGAAACTGGGAATGGAAGGAAATGACGATAGTTGTGAATTTGTGCTTAAAACAAGCCTCGACTCCTCATTCAGGTCGACTAGCATATCGTCTATGTGAGTAGGGTCAGTTCCAGCAGCTGCAAACAAATCAAGAACTCGTTGTGGAAGAGCCATCGTTCCTTCTCTAATATGCAAGTACAACAGCAAACTCGGACCACCCAAACAGTCACAAAAATGAACATTCGAATGTAGAGTTCTGAACGATGTCTATGGTCTCGACAAAGGCAATTTCCTATCAGACGGCTCGCTCCAGATGTTGTTACAGTCGCTCAGAAAAGAGTAAACTCTTTGACTGCTCACGCTTTACAAGTCAAGTGCAGATCCTCTTAAAGACATATAAGTTCTACGTGGTCGGTCTGTCTCATCCCGCCTTTGAGATATCATATTTTTCAAATTCGAGTTCGGATTTCCCCCTCTCTGGTTACTCGCGGTTTCTCTTATCCTGGCATCAGCGTTTTCCAATTCGAGTTCTGATTTCCCTCGCACGTTATTTTTCCCTCTACCTGACTTGTTACATGTTATGTCGCTCTCAAGTAAGCTGTAGCTGCGTACGTGGAACGTGTGTTTCTGCCACTTGACAAAAAATCTGCATTGGGAGGCTTGACATTACTTATCCTAAACCTGTCTACTAAATTACTGGAATCTGTACGATTTAGTACTCCGGTCGACTTGAAACAAGTAAGGCGTGGCAGTGCAAGGAACCCTACTATTACCAACCCTCAATTCGCACGTATTTCTCAAGATGGAAAAGCAGAATTCCGATGAGATTAGCCTTGAAAAGATCAGGGCTACACTCGAAGGCCTCACAACACTTCCCAGTTGTGGCCCCATTTTCGCCGAGAAGCTGGCATTGGACGAGTCCGATCTGACAGATCTGCAAATATATTACAACGCTCCAAACCCCCATGAACATGTCACGAACTAGTACCTTCTGCACCTTATTGTATCAAAATAGTTATGATCTTTCTTAGTTGAACTCTTGGTTATTGCAATGCGTTAGCATAGCTATACGTCGATTGTGAAAAATAGAAAAGAAAAAGAGATTTTTTGTCGTGTAGCGGAATAGATGTATGGAGGCGTTGTGAAGATCTTTATCGTTCTTCAGCTTGTTCTCGAGTTGAATGATCTCGCGCTCCAGGTATCTGGATTTGTAGTCGTTTGTGGAGGAGGTGAAGCTGTCCTCCTGCAGAAAGTAAGCGAACTTGAATTTGCGCGTCGTTGATGTATTTCTTCTCCTTCCCCAGAGAATCCTTCTTCTTTTCGTACCACTTCAGGAAAACTTCTTGACCACCGTTGCGCTTTTGCCTTCTTGGAAAAGTCTCATCTCGTTGCTGTCGCTCGGTTCCTCGGACATGTCGTTGATTGTCTGCTTGATCTCGTACGTCACAAATTTGTGGTCTCTGGCGGGGCATTGGCACTCGATACACTTGCCCCGGACCATATGTGTACATAGACGGAGCCAAACTTCGGATGGCGGAGTATTTTCCGATGGCGGAGTATTTTCCACGATGTCTCGTGGCCTGTGCAAGGTTCATGGCACACTCGGTACGTGGTCTCCCTCCTGCCATCGTTCAGCACACGCTTCGTCGTGCAGTTAGGCTGGTGCACGCAGTTCTTGAGTGATCTAGCTTCTCGACGGTTGATTCCATTAACATAGTGGGTTTCATGATCACCTTTCTCAGCGCCTCCAAATCCTCTTCCGTGGCCTCAATCTCCTTCCTTTTCTGCCTTAACGAGAATGGAATTCTCTGTTATCTGTTCGGTCAGCTTCATCATAGGCTCCTCCAAGCTCTCAGTTATCTGCCTCACTCTGATGACGGATACCGTTTCCTCGATGAGATGAGTTCCAACCGAGTTGAACTGTGACAGTAGCCTGACACATTCGTTCATCGTTCGCCCTCAGGGCGTCACCGCACCAAGCTTTTTGACTATTGTTTTTTGATTCAATCTTTTCGGAGTTTAGGGTCGGTAATAACAGTATCACTGCACCATGTCCGCTTATTGTTTTTTCGATTAGTCTGGACCTCTCCACAGATTAAGGAATAATATGTGTGACCCCTCCCGTTAGCATCTGATTACTAGTTTTTTGGAGTCGCACGCTTAAGTGAGTATATCGGGACTTTGTGCTAGGTCAGTTCGGCTATATCACTGGTCCCAAAATCTGAGAGTCTTTGACAAAGTATTGATGAGTTACTGTTATATTTGTAGACTAAAAAAACAACAAAAAACACTACACACGTGGAGTTGCATCGATGATCGTTGTTTTTCCTAAAAAACTCGGATAAGCAGAAACAAAAAGCGTGGTGCGGTGATGCCCTGATTCCAGCTTCTGACCCGGGAACGTGTTTGGATTTGTCCTTGGAGCTCCTGGCGAGCTGCCAGATACCGGAATGCTTCGTTGTCGAAGCAGTACAAGGTGTTTCCGGCAATCTGTATCCTCACTTCTTCTTCCGTTGAATGTTATCCAATAGAGCCCGCAGTGGCTTCAAGGTGTCAGTTCGTGGACTTCGCGCTTGTGAAACAGAATACCATGTTGCGGCTGGCATTCTTGTGACGATGAACCAGGAGCTCCAGTACTCCAGCATTCCGCTCAACCGCGACTCGTTGGGCTTGAGGAAAATGTTCCAGGAATGTGCGTGTACTTCTTGAGCTCGATCAGGATGTTCTCGAAATTCTTTTTATCCCAGGAAGGTGACCTTCTCTTTGTAGGACTTCAAGGTCTTCCGTTGAATGTTATCCAATACAGTGGCTTCAAGGTGTCACCGACATAGAAGTTCGTGGACTTCGCGCTTGTGAAGCAGAATACCATGTTGCGGCTGGCATTCTTGTGACGATGAACCAAGGGCTCCAGTACTCCAGCATTACGCTCAACCGCGACTCGTTGGGCTTGAGGAAAATGCATATTCCATGAATGTGCGTGTACTTCTTGAGCTCGATCAGGATGTTCTCGAAATTCTTTTTATCCCAGGAAGGTGACCTTCTCTTTGTAGGACTTCAAGGTCTTCAAATGCGCAGCCAACACCGCAGAAGAATACTTCGTTCGTTGAAACTGATTTAAGTAGGATTGAATCTCCTCCTCTTCTTTAATTCCGGATCTAACATCGACCAACAGATCACGCATCTGACCATGGAATCTTGTTGTTCCAATCTGCACGTCAGTCTGCATTTCCTCAAAGTCGGTGAGTAGCAACTCTGGAATTCCCAACCTTTATGCCCTGTTCTCTGCTTCTTCATATATCAGGGTCAGGACTTGCATCATATCGGCCAACTTCTCCAGCTCTTTTTCGACCGCAATCATAATATTGCGACTCAGAGTTCTAAACAGTGTACCCTGCACTATGAAAGTACTCCTGAGTCTGCTACAAACCGCCTCCACGCTAAGTAGATGACTCTCCTGAGGCTTACCTCTTCCACCATTAATATCGATACGCTTTATGTCTCCAACTGATCGAGCAAATGCTAGAGCCGACTGAAAATCATTTGGTTCAATGCAGTCTCTCGCATGATGTCTGCTATAATTTTCACCGATCTCCGCTTCAAATTCTCATCACTCCTGTCCATCAACTTCGGAATCAAACCTCCACCCAATTTGACAGGACTCAGTTTGGAGCTTAGGGTATCGCCTGTCAATGTGCTCGCTAAGCCCATCTTTAAACTAGCCTTCTAGCTCGCCTCCACGCTACCTCGATCTTTATAGTCGGTCACGCTCTGTTCGAAGACGATGACTCCGCTGTAGCCCCACTGAATTCCTACTAAGACATGAGTAGCCGGTGTATCCTGCAAGGCCTCTAACCTGAACATCCTTGCTACGTCACCGTGTTGGAGGTTAATAGTCTCTTCTTTAGTCACAACTCTGTAAATCATGCAAATCCTCACACAGGTAGAGCTCTTGGTCACGCTCGTAAGATATTTACTTGCACCCTTGACATCAGCCAGACCTAGAATGATGCTCAATTTCAATTCTCCCACTACTTCCAGTGATTTGAACTTGTTTTCTGTGGAAAATGCCTCTTCCCATGTAAGATATATCTGCTTCATATCCACCATCACCAGCGCATCATCAGGAACTTCCGCATCCAACATGAACTCAGGCATAATCTCGTCCCTCACACCTGAGTACAGCTGCCCTAGTTTACATGCCCTATTCATAGATTTTCTTCTCATGCTCCGTTCGCTCGAGCTCACTAATAAGCTGGCCTTGCCGGTGAGGGGCTTGGAATGGTGATGTCATGGTGGCTTGGAATGGCGATGTCTTGTCCTTGCGACAGCACGATGTCCATCCATTGCGGACTGTCAAACTGGATTCTGCGTGCAGAAAATGAAATTGCTAGAGTACGTCAACAGCAAGCATCTGGCAAAGCGCTCCGCTCAATCAAAACTCAATGACTGACACATTGTGAGTCTATTCTAAGGCCTTCAAAGTCATCTCGTACAACAACATCAAACAGCTCACAGCAGATTCCAGGGTTGATGGAAACGGCAGGTCGTAACCTTTCTGTGATCATCCTGTTACTGACCAAACTGTATCCGCTTAGATCATTCCTGGTCAATATCTCTTGCAAAGCGTGCAGCGAATTCTGGTGCTTGATTTCGATAAGTTGCCGGGGAGTGCTTTCAGATTATCACTGTCATCGGGGTACAACGTTGCCACCTGATTTCTTTGCGGAAGGAATTTAAATTTCCATAAAATGAGGATCTACAAGAAAAAGAATATTTGAAATGAAACTGGAGCTACAAGCCTTTACTGGATGTATAAGTCCGACTAGACCCGATGAGTTTTGATTTCGTGTGTGCAGGATCTCCACTGCTTGAAATTTCACAACTTCACCTAAACGAGTGCTCGACAACTGGCTAGCTTCTCCGAAGCGTCAACCCACGTCCTGTTCTGTATTTCCGGAGCACTGTGAATCTGCTTCTAATGAATCATCCACGATTCTTATCGTCAGTTACAGTATTCCCAAACGGAGGTTATTATATGCGCAGTACCGTACGGTTTAATTCCTGCCACATTTCTGATTTGAGATGCGCACATCCGCATCATGTAATATTATTATATGATGCGGTATATCGGCGATTCCCGATATACTGATTCCATGTATATTCACCTTCAGAGGAAAATATACAGGAGTTTAATTTGATAACTAATCCTTCAGGAAGGGTTAGGTATTATATTAAACTCTGTGTATTCGAATGTAGTAATGAGTATAGCTTCTATATCTTGTACCTTTTGAAGCGAGGCAGTCCAATCAAGATTTATGGTTTATTTCTTGCTCTCCCCGTGTTTCTAGACATGGACTAACAGATAACTTTTATAAAATATTATAATTATTTATATATACTTAATATATATATTTTATTTAATACATATATATTTTCTTGATAACAATAAGCAAGCAAAAGTTCTCAAGAGTTCATCCAGCACGGAAGGTATAACAATTTTTTTGATGATACATAAATGATCATTGAAGAAAAGCGTGGTTGAGAAATTTATAAACCAACTCTCAATGCCCCGCCCACAGCTGCTGCCCTATCCACCAGTATATCTGAAACCTATCCAACTATAAGTCAAGTCTTATTTACGAATGAAGTCAATCTTTGAGACATTAATTTAGAGTTAACTTTTTCCCACGGCCTTGTACAGTGAAGGAAGAGGGGGTTGCAGTGTAAATTTAAATTTTTCGTGGCTGGTTTTGTTAATTCATGCAAGTCTAAATTTAAATTGAAGGAAGCGGAGAAAAATATACAGTCTTACTTGTGTTTTACTAAGGTGCAGTGAAAATTTTAATCCGCACCTGGTTTCGTGAATACAAGTCAAAAGACAAATTACAGTCTAAATTTTAAAATTTTAAATTAAAATTACTATTTTACAAATCTAATTTAAACTTCTCTTGGGTGAACAAAACACATGATCTCTAAAAACCAGAAAAGCCCATACGCGCAGTGACTATACTTGGAACCTATCCAACTATAAGTCAAGTCTTATTTACGAATGAAGTCAATCTTTGAGACATTAATTTAGAGCTAACTCTTCCTAAGAGAAAGATTAGCTCATAAATTTACATCTCATGTACACTTCAAAGTATACATGGGTGAATAAGTAATCTTATTCATCCCATGGAAGAAGATAAATATACAGACATTTAATTTAATACCTAATTCTTCTGGCAGGAAGGATTAGGTATTATATTAAACTCTGTGTATTTGAATGTATTAATGAGTTATAGCTTCCCGATCTTGTATCTTTTCAAGCGCGGTAGTCCAATCAAGATTTATGGTTTATTTCTTGATCTCCTCGTGTTTCTAGGCATAGGTCAACAGAAAAATTTTATAAATTATTATAATTATTTATATCTACTTAGTATATATATTTTATTTAACACATATATATTTTTTTGATAACAATAAGCGAGCAAAAGTTCCCAGGAGATCATCCAGCACGCAAGGTAGAATTTTTTTTGATGGTACATAAATAGCCATCGAAGAAAAACATGATTGAAAAATTTATAAACCAACCCCTAACGCCCGTCCCGTTCACAGCTGCTGCACTATCCACCACTTGTATTTTGGCTCGCGAAAGATCTGCTTCTCCGCTTTCATTTATTTTCCAAACGTCCGCTTTGCATATATATTTATTTTGATAAAATTATTCCAAAGTTACATCACTTTGCAGGCTCCCTGAAGCGAAAAGCAAAAGCTCACAGCTTAAAAAGCCAGGGCCCCATGAGGACGCAGTTTGCATTCACCTTTGGAGCTACAATTACTTGCAATTGATGAGGAAGCCTACCTGGCCGCAGGTCATTTGCGTCGTTGTTAATTACTATGATTAGGGTAATGATCCGGTAATAACCTCGCGGAGGCCCGACTCTCATATTATCACCAAGTCCACGGAAGGTGCAGACTCTGTAAGGTGAACTTCAAACTTATTGCTGGAAGTCTAGCGTGTTTCAACGCTCCTCAGTCCATTAGCAACGTCTCGGATATAGGTGCATGAAATGCGGAATTCTCGATATTAAAGTTCATGAGCATCGGGGTTTTCATCTTTGGATTTGCCTTTGCTTTGGCTATGAATTTCTTCCTGGACATTGTCACACACGCCTACACTTTGAAGTTCTCTAGAATATTTTCACAATTTGAAGAGCTCCACTGCCGTTTACAGTCTGATGTGAACTGCTCATGCACCGTGAACTGTCCACAGAATATATGGTAACAATCGAGCCAATTCGAGTCCTAATCCCCACGCCCCAAAGTGCTTTCGTGCAGTTAAAAATGCTTCGAGACTATATCATGAAAAATGATTCGAGATGGTCTGTGTCCGAGGCGGAAGGTTTCAAGCGGAACTGTTATCGCATATACATTCGCGCTGGAGGATCTACATCAGAAGGAACACGGTGGCAGGAACATATGGAACACAGTAATTTACTTGATCCACCCCCCAGAAGGAATCCCGGAACTGATCCACCCCGCTTAACGATGCCCTTCTTGATCGACCCCCAAACTGGCTACCGCCCGCTTTGTAAGTTACTTTGCCACATGGACGTCCAGTCAGATAGTCCTGTCAGCTTTCCGAAGCTGACATGTGACCTGACGCGGGAAGAAACTAGTGCGCGGGAAGAGAAGTGGAAATGCACAGCAGAACGAGTACTTGCAGGATACAGTGTTCGACATCGAAAAGAAGGAATGACTATTAACAGTGCAGATCTGTGAACATGGTAGTAACAGCGGGGTAACAGCGGGGCATATGGGACATAGATTTGCAGTGCATGTAAGCACTTAGCGACGGAGGATAATAATTTAGATTCCTTCGATGGATTACATTTTGAAGATGAAGAGCGGGAATTCTTTTTAGATGCAAGAAGCGACGAGGAAGAAGACGAAACAATACTAGAGCGATGACGGCAGGAGATGATTGACGTCCGTCTTGCTGACCGCGTACTTCAAGAGAAAACATTAGACGCATTGAGAGAGGCCGCATGGACACTGAAGTTAGGGGGAGATTTTCAATGCTGGAAGGATTTTGACTTTGCTATAGATTGTTGGTGTTTTCTGAACAGTAGAGCTTGTTACAAGCTCAAGTCATATTCTACTCACAGAGTGCGCGTCTGTCGTTATGGAGGGAAGATTCGTTGCAGAAAATCAATAGAACAGCGAGTTGGAAACAACGAAAACTTGGATCCAAATTTGATAAGTAGTCAGCCTCGTAGCTTCCACGAGTTCACCCAACGACAGCGAGAGAGAGAGAGCAGAAGACGAGAAGATGTCACTGTGATCCAAAGAACACGGCGAGTTCTTGAGAATGATCGATGTGGAGAGAAGATGCGATATTTAACCTCTGGTAGAGAAATATTTTATGGAACTGGAGTTGAGGCAAGGGAAGGGTCAATAACGCAGTTGTGCAAATGAAAGTACGTGCACAAAGAGGAAAATTCAAAGGGAGAATCATCATCAGTGTGTGTAATCTGGAGCATACTTGCCCTGGACAACAAGCTTACTAGCGTGGACCAGCCTCAAACTCTAAATTCCTTGCACAAGTTTTGTGTAATAGAGTAGCAATAGATCCCAACATCCCAGTCAAGAATTTAATGGAAGAAATTCGGACAAGTTTTAATAAACGAGCTCCATATAACCAAGTTTAGAGAAGCCGTGAGCATTCGCGAGATTGGTTAGAAGGTAATCAGACGGTCTCTTTTCATTATATTCCATCTGTATGCAGAAAGATCAAAGATGTGGATCCGTTAGCTGTTGTGGACAGGGGCACATGGATAAATCATCCAACAATTTTGTCGTTTTTTTGTCTGTCCCAGTGCTACTCGTAATGCTTTTAGCTCCAGTCAGAAAGTGATTTATCTTGACGCTTGTCACTCGTAAGTTTCTTTGTCAAATTTTCTTGGCTTCCACACTCGATGGTGCAAACCAGGCTATCATTTTAGCTTATGCTGTAGCTCCGAGAGAGGATACATCCAACTGGACTTGGTTTTGTGGTTTATTGAAAGAATCAATAAATGGAATTGAGAGTCCTCAAATTGTCATCATCAGCGATCGACAAAAAGGATTGTAGAAAGCCGTTGCTGAGATATTTCCCACTGTGACTCATAGTCATTGCACCGAACACATTAGAATGAACGTGAGGGCGAGATTTGGCAAGGAGGCCGAAAAACCTTTTTTGGTTTGTTTATACGCGAAAAATTGAGAAGCGTAAGAATCTCACATCACCTGTGAGCATTTGGTTAGTTGGTGTAGCTTCTTATGTTAGTTATAGGATTAGTTTGTTTGGTGTGTTTTAATGCAGTTTGATGTGACAAGTATAACGAGGTTTTAAAAAAACTCGATGACTCCGCAGATCGAGGCAAGCAGTTGGCTACTTATTTACGAGGTATCATGCCAGAAAGATATAGTCGATGTGCATTTCCGAAGCCACGATATGGGAAGGTAACTTCGAATGTAGCTGAGAGTATGAACAACGCTCTGAGGACCATCCGTTTTAATGCTCCTTTGAGAATTTTACTTGAAATTTGGTATTACATCATGCAACAATTTATCACGAGACGTCAACAATTGGAGCAGGAGACAAATCTACTCACCAAGTTTGCAAGGAGCAGACAGACAGAGAATGAGCAAGCTGCATAAGGATTCATTTGTCAAGTTTCCAACATTAGAGAGGCCACAGTTCGTTGTCACAGTTCCGGATCAACTCATGTAGTGAAACATAACTCGAATGGGCGAGGAACATGCACTTGCGTTGAGTACCAGGAAATGGGATGGTCATGTGGACATGTCATTATCTTCGACAGAGAAATGGGAGAGAATCATATGACACGCGTTGATCAAATTTGGTACAGTTCGTCACTATTTTCAATTTATGGACAACAACATCTGCCTCCTATAGTAATGGACGACTTAGAACCAGTTTGGACTTGTGGTCCACCTCCTGTTGCAATTCAACGAGGAAGGCACCGAGTGATACGAATGGATAACAATACTCAATCCTCACAAGTTAGAGCTCTAGGAAATGCAACTGATTTCGTTGAAGAGAGTGTCACAGGACTTCCTCCTGTTATTGGTAGTGGTAGTGTTAATGATGTGGAAATGGAGTTTGATGTAGCAGATGAATAAATGTCTCATTTTCCGTCAGAATTTCCTATTCGTAGAACGAGACGATCTTGCATATCATCTACTACTGCTAGTGACAGTAGGCAAAATCAGGTTGGAAGATCTAGTCAGTGTAAGCAGGTAGGACACAATGTTCGAACATGTCAAAGAAATGATATAGCATATATCAACTACGCTGAGCACCCATCGAATCAATCTAGCATGCCATCATTGCATCGAGAGGACGATGTAGTTTTCACGGCCTCGGATGAAGAACTTGGTTTCACATACAACAATAGTGATGTACCAGCATGTTCATTACAGAGCTCCTTTCCGAGAGTGTTTTCTTGGCTGCAATGTTTAAATTTCTTGGAACATTCATTCATGTTCCTTTGTTTTGTGCCCGTGTATCAATGCAGAAGTGCGTGAGGACTAAGCAGAACAGACCGACCTCGAACATGGGAACATGGTTACGGGTTGTACTTCCTTCGTTGGTTGGGTTATCATAGTATCCAATGGAGCTTTCCAACGGCTCCATTGGAGCTGTCCAATGGCTCTTTAGTAGTAGTGTTATATGGCTGTTTAGGTAAAATCGAGAATTTAGGGAGCGACTCCGTGAGGACAGGAGCTATAATGAATCCACAGGATTAGACACGGTGTTGAGCGATTGAAGACGGAACTCTATTCGCAGACTATCCTTCAACTCCTCATAGAGAAAGTTGTGTTTTCTACTTCAGTGCTTCAATGTGTTCGTTGGCTGAACTTGAAGAGTGTATCAATAACATACCTTGCATGTGGGTGGTTGCTTCTATTCAAAGGATAATCAAAAATCAAAAATGGAATTCTATATCGTACTTGGCTTGTAATTTCTCGGGGTGCTTGAAGCAAGTGATAGACTCTGCGCAGACCTCATCAAGCTCCGCTAAGAAGATGTTATATTTCAGTCAAGTGCAGCCCGACAGCAGAAAGACTTGGCATGCTTGTGGTCAAAGGGAAAATAAGAGGTAGTATCGATTTCATTTAGGATTGATAGATTATAGCGTTTGTGATAGGCAGGAAGCAGCATTACCAATAGTGATTGTTTGGAGTATAGGAGAGAAGCTCTTAGGGATGACCGCAGAATCTTTTGAGAAGTTATCATCCGAAGAGCAAGATAGACTTTCCAACGTTGTTTGTTGGAAGAAGTGGCGCTTCAAAATAGGATTGAACACAAAGCAGAATCGATCTACAGTGTTCGACGTGGAACATGAAATAGCAGAGTCGGACGAGTTTGAGGATACAATAGAAGATCTTGCTTCTGCCATGGATAGTGTAACATTTTATCCTTCGGAAGAAAGTGAGAAGGCCAAGTTTGGAGATAACGCTGAACTTCTAGAGATGGAGCGGTTACACCATCGGGTAGTGACATTAGTCGAAAGATCAGAAGACACTGAATCGAGCTTGCTCGGTATAGTTCGAGATTTGCAAGCTATTGTTGAGCTCCAACGACAACAGAAGGGAGAGCTTTCAGAGATAGTACAAGCATTACAAAAACTTAAAGAGTTTTAGGAATGATACCTGTTCTAAATGGTTAGCTTGTGCATCTTATATTTTGAATATTGCTTTCATTATGCAATGTTTGAATCTAAAACTGTCTATGTGCAATACTACTTGTGTTTCGCAAGGTTATTGTACTCGATTTATGTTCCTCGTTAGACAAATTGTCCTCCATCGATGTTGAGTCACCAAAATTACTCCCGCTAGAGGCGAAACACTGTGTACCACGCCTCCATCCAGGGCTAAACTAGAGTGTTTCGCGTTGTTGAGAGGCAAAACATGGATGTTTCGTCTTCTCAGATCCCTTGGCGAGTTCTTGTCAGAGGCGAGACACTCATGTTTCGCGTTGTCAGGAGGCGAAACATGGATGTTTCGCCGTCGCAGATCCCTTGGTGATTTCTCGTCAGAGGCGAGACACTCATGTTTCGTCCTCCCTGGATGAAACACGAGAGTTTTGCGCTGTCGGGAGACGAAACATGGATGTTTCGTCTTCCTAGATCCTTGGCGAGTTCTCGTCAGAGGTGAGACACTAATGTTCCACCCTCCCGCGATGAAACACTAATGTTTCACGCTGCCGGGAGACGAAACATGGATGTTTCGCCTTCCCAGAGCCCTTGGCAAAGTGTCTCGTCAGAGACGAAACACGCATGTTTCGCCCTGAGGAAGTGAAACATGGATGTTTCTCGCTGCCGAGGGCGATACATGGATGTATCGCCTCTCGCGAGAACTTATCAAGAGGTACCCCTTTGCGAGTTCTCGCAGGAGGCGAAACATTCATGTATCGCCTCTCGAGAGAACTCGCCAAGGGGTTCTCACGAGAGGCGAAACACTCATGTTTCGCCCTCTCTCGGCGAAACATGGATGTTTCGTGCTGCCGGGGGCGATACATGGATGTATCGTCTCCCGCGAGAACTTGCCAAGGGGTACCTCTTTGCGAGTTCTAGCGGGAGGCGAAACACTCATGTTTCGTCCTCCCTCGATGAAACACCCATGTTTCGCGCTGTCGGGAAGCGAAACAGGGATGTTTCGCCGCCGATGTTTTTTTCGAAGACAAGGAAGTTGTAAAGTTTAAAGTCTTTTTACAAAATCCAGTTTCATTCTAAGACAAGGAAGTAATAAAGTCCATTTCAGAATTTGTTCATTCATTCCAAAACAAAAAAGTAATGAAGTCATTTTTCAAAATCTCTTTTTATATAATGGATACTCAAAAGACATATCTTTCTCACTTGAGTTTAGGATACAAATCCATGGAAACTCTATGTGGCACGGATCTCCATACGATATTGACTTCCTCTTGGATAATATTGGTCCAGTAATTCTTGAGGGCCAGAAATGGATCTTGAGCAAAAACTTGTGAAAATCTACTCTCCACGTAAGCTGGAGTCTCCTCGGGGGAAACTCCCCAACGAAAAAGCCAAGGTAATAAGGTGGCTTCTAAATATAACTCTCTATCACTATCCATAGTGAAAAGAGAAAAAGGAGGCGGATGGATAGCATTAAATGGATGATTGGTACAATTTTTGATCGGACTATCATCCACCAACAGAACGTCTCTCGTGCTCAAGTTACGGTCATGAAGAACAGCAAAATCCTTCAAGTATAAGTGGTTCCCGAATGCAACTTCTCTCACCGTCTTATATTTCAAACACATATCTTGAGCAAAAACGTGATATACCTACAAATGTCATTCATATGTATTAGAACAAATAGAACAAATATCTTAGATCAAGAATACAACATATAATACAAAAAAGATAATTAAAAGTAAAACTGAAAATAAAATCTCTATAAGAAGTAGCATACCTTCGCTCTTGCAACTCCAGGAGGCAAATAATCAGCATCCTCCATAGCACGTAGTAAGGTGCCCGTGTTTACCACAGTACGAGAAGTCCATATGATGACATGAAATTTATCTAGACATATCTCCATGAACTGCTTGACTCCACGTCTCGTCACGTACCATATAGACTGCTTGGATGTAGTTTCCACTACATATCCTCTCTCACGAGCTGGCATCAACTCATGCTCGTTCCTTCTCACATGGACTAAAAGACCATTCAAATCAAGGATTAAGGTCTTACGTCGATTTGTCGTAGGGGGCACTAGATGAGGATAGAACTATTTTGCAGCTCGTATTTTTGTCAATTCCTCTTTAGTGATCATGAGTTGATAGTTCATATGCTCAAGATCAACACTTTTGGACTTAAGCTCTTCCTCCTTCCTTTTTATGACTTCATGGAGTTGATTCATTCTCGCTATGAGAATAGCCTCATGGTCTATAAATATACAGTGCGAAACAAATATAAATGAATTAAATGAATTCATAAACTAAACTACGTGTATTTAGAATTAAATATATTTAAAACCAACAAGTAAAAAAAACCTAGTACAAAAGGAACAAAATAAACGTAAACTTGAACTATAGCTCACTCAACTACAAATCTTTTACATGATAAAGGAGGAGCATGATACGGAGATTGGGGATTTTGAAGCGATGCTTCAGGATCTTGATCAAGAGGAACATGAAAAGAGGCCTGAGGATCTTGCCTAGCAGGAGGATCTTGCATAAGAGGAGGAATATCTATAGGATCCATTTGACATGAAAGTGTAATGAATCAGGATACTACACATAACGCTATTAAATATAATGTTTAGCCGACGGTAAAAAACAAAGATCAATAAATATTACTTGTTCAAGCATACTAAAAAGAAGGAAAATAAATTTCAAAAGTCATAAACAATTTTAGAACTGAAAATAAAACTTACTTGATGATTGTTGAAATCTCCGAGAAGATTCCACTCTTCCTCCTTCGAGAATTAGACCGATATGGATCATGAGGTGAGTCAAGATCATACCCACCCGTGTTTCAGGATGCCGTACCAATTTCTCTTTGTTCATATGTTTTTTGATAGAAGAGATCTTTGCATCCAAATAATCCAAAATGAATTCAGTCCAATCGCAATCCTCCTCACTCTCTTCCACTTTACTTTTGAAGTATAGAGCTAAATGTTCGGGAACTTCTTTTGGTCTTCTCCGAGCCAAAAGAACACAATTGATAAGTTGGAATACGGGTCTCCACTCTGGAAACTCACACATCCACAGCAAATATCTTTTTCCCTTCTCGTCTTTTGTGAGAAACCAATCTTTTATCAGATTTCTCTTCACATGATGAGGACGAGGTACTATTGTTCCCATGGGTAAAACTAAAGACTCTCGGATAAAAGACTCATCCAATACAATATGATGTCCTTGAACAATAGCTCGACGACTTTCTTGTTCATACGACTGGATGAATTCTATACAAAACAGAATCTGCAAATAAAATTTCCAATAAGAATAAGCATGCTTATAGATACTTTTAACACACAAGAATAATGTAATACTATGTTGAAAGATATGAAAACTCACATCAGGACGAGGGAACTCAAAAGAAAGAGCAATAAGTAACCCAAGTCGATCGAGAGCTTCTTCCTCGATGTAACACTACAGAAACTCTAATCGCGATCTTCAAGAACACTCATGAATAGACGGAAGAACTCTCAACTCAACTCAAGGTGGAATGTCTTTCAAGGACCATTCTCCTTCTTTATATAGTTAGAGAAGTGCACACCCCAATCCATACTACCCACTCATCAATCCTCACACGGATTGATGACATGGCTTCCATGCAACCCACACAATCAACTACCAATCAAATATCAACACCACCACATTCTTATCCGGTCCCACATACCATGGTCCCACTATAGTCAATTCTACACATATCTTATCCGGTCCCATATACCATGGTCCCGCTATAGTCAATTCTACACATAGTTCTAACTATGAGTATAGTTAACTATGCATGGTTACAAACCTCCCTCCATTTAAGTTGCAACGTCCTCGTTGACGATGGAATGCTCATAAGCTTGAACTAACAAGCCGGCATTAGTCAAATTTCCTAGTGGTTCCCAAGTAGCCTCATATAATGGATATCCTTTCTATTTTACCAAGTATTCTATCTTGGGATATCGAGTACCACGAAGACGTTTGTTCAGTATGCTTTCTACCTCGTATTCCTCATGATCATCCACTATTTCTGGCAATGGTGGTGCTATGTGAGGATTGGTGAAACGAGGAGAACGTGGAACATATTTCCTCAATAAAGAAACATGAAACACCAGATGCATGCGCATATGAACCGGAAGTTGTAATTTGTACGCCACAGCTCCAACTCGTCGTAAGATGGTGAATGGACCGATGTATCTAGGGTTAAATTTGCGAACACCTACTAACGACAAGTTAGTGGTAGATAACCACACTTTCTCCCCAGTGTCAAACTCCACATGACGACGATGAGCATCTGCATATTGCTTCTGACGATTTTGAGCAGTTTGAATCTTCTCCTTGGCTTGGTGAACACCTGCATGGATCTTCTGCACAAATTCGTTGACGGCAGCAACTTTGGTTGTGGACTCCTGTCATGATCCAAATCTAGTAAAACTAGAAGGAGTGAGCGGATGTGCGCCGTACATCAAGTAGAACGGTGTAGCTTTTGTCGATGCGTTCACAGAGTTATTGTAGGAGAACTCTACTAAAGGTAGGAGTTCATCCCATCTCGCTTGCTCTTCAATCGTAAAAGCTCGTAACATATCTTCTATCGTCCGATTAGCCCGTTCTGTTTGTCCATCACTCTGAGGATGGTAAGCTGTGGACATAGCAAGCTTAGTTTTGAATAACCCAAACAAGGTTTTCCAAAACATGCTTGTAAAATGTGATCCCCTATCAGTAATTAAGACTCTAGAAAGACCATGTTGAGCAAAAACAGCGTCTAAGTAGATTTGAGCTAGCTCTGGTGCAGTAACAGTCTTCTTGGTTGGACGAATATGAATCATTTTGCTCAACTTATCAACAAAAACTACAATAGAGTCAAATCCCGTACTAGTTGGAGGTAGTTCACACACTAAATCCATACTCACATGTTCCCATCGGTTAGTAGGAATAGGTAATGGTTGGAGTAAGCCTGCCGGTGTTTGATTGGTTGCCTTGTTCTGTTGACAAGCAAGACAACTTTTGATGTATCTCATCACATCATCGTACATTTTTGGCCAATAATAAATGCGCTGCACCGTCTCCAAAGTCTTCTCTATTCCGACATGACCGGCAATCGCTGAATCATGACATTCTGTCAAGATAGTCGTACGAAGCTCTGGATTGTTGGGAATCCAAACTTTGCCATCCTTGAATGCTAACCCATGCATCTTGGTAAGCTTGGTGTGCTTAGTTGCTGCCACGATCTCCTCATCCGTTCTGGTAGCTTCCATCAATTGTTGCCACCAATCGGAATGGATCTTCACTTCTGTCGACATGTGATTAACTCGAGGCATTCGAGTTAACGCATCAGCAAGTTGCTTTTTCCCTTCCACGTATAGAATCTGCATGTTGAAGCGTTGTCGCCATTCCGCCCATCGAATTTGACGTTTGGAGAGGTCCTTCTGCGTCTGCAAGTAAACCAATGGTTTGTGGTCTGTTTCTACCACAAACTCCTTATCTCCCAAGTAGTGCTTCCAATGCTTGGTAGCCAACACAATAGCTAACTCCTCTCTTTCTGTGGTATGATAGTTGCGTTCTGCAGGAAGCAACTTACGGGAAAAAAAAGCTACAGGATGCCAGCCATCTGCCCATGCTTGTTGTAACACTGCTCCTATTGCTGTCCCTGATGCATCTGTGGCCAACTTAATGGGTTTTGTAGGATCATACCACTTAAGGATTGGTGCTTGTAACAGCGCGTCCTTCAAGGCTTGGAAGGCAAGCTCATGCGATGTACCCCATGTCCATTTTTGTCCTTGACCTAATAGGTTTGTCAAGTCCTGTGCAACTTGTGCAAAGTTTTTGACAAATCTACGATAGAACCCCGTAAGTCCTAGAAAACTCTTTAACTGGGTTTGATCTTCTGGAGCACTCCACTTTTGGATTGCCTCAATCTTATCGCTCATGACTTGGATTCCTGCTCCACTCACACGATGTCCTAGGTAATCTACATCACTCTTGCCAAACTCACATTTAGAGATCTTGGCATATAGCTGGTTTTGTCTAAGTACTTGTAAAATCTCCTTTAAGTGCATCTTATGCTCTTGCAACGTCTTACTATAGACAAGAATATCATCTAGGAATACAATGACAGATTTATCCAAGTATGGTCGAAAGATGTCATTCATTAGACCCATAAATGTAGCGGGTGCATTAGTGAGACCAAAAGGCATCACTAAGTACTCAAAGTGACCGTACCTTGTACGAAAAGCAGTCTTTTGTACATCTGGCTCAGCAATCCGGATCTGATTATAACCGCTTCGTAAATCCAATTTGGTGAAGTACTTTGCTCCTCGTAGTTGATCAAACAAGTCATCCATTCGAGGTAATGGATACTTATTCTTCACAGTCTGAAGATTGAGAGCTCGATAGTCTATGCACATACGCATACTCCCGTCCTTCTTCACGAACAAGACCGGAGCTCCATAAAGAGATACACTAGGTTGGATGAATCCTTTGTGTAACAGTTCCTCCACTTGAGCTTTGCACTCCTCCAACTCGTGCGGTGCCAATCGATATGGTGCTTTACAAGGAGGTGCACTACCTGGAAGTACCTCAATCTTGTGATCCACTCGTCTTCTTGGTGGTAATCCGGAAGGTAAATCATTTGGGAAAACATCTTTGAATTCTTCTACAATCATTTTGAAACTATCTGGAATATCGCCACCATAGTTGGAACTATAAGCTTCTCTTATTAACCCCAAGAAACATACATCACCACTATGAATAGCGGTCTGTTCTATCACATACAGAGGTATGTTTCTAGATCGAGATCTTACTCTGTCCCCAAAAACTATCCACCCCTTACTCTTCACAATCTTCTTTCTCCAATCCACCTCCGGATTGTATTGCTCCATCCAAGGCATACCCAAAATGACATCGTAACGAGCTAATCGAATAACTCGCCATTCAATCTTTTCTGAATATTGCCCTATAGTGAGCGCTACACTTCGTGGGAGAGACTCAATCATCTCAGTGTGCCCGTTTGGCAACTCTACTTCTTCCTTGTCATCCTTCTCCAAAGCCAAATCCAATCTCATAGCAACTGAACGCGACAGAAAGTTCTCTGTTGCGCCAGGATCAATCAACACTCTCACCTTAATGCCTTCTAGCACTCCATCAGTAACGATTAGTTGGATAGTCCTTCGTGTCAATCCATTTAACTCCTTCTTTTGTCCTCCATTCTCGCCTTTTCTTCTCTTTGTTGAACCAGTACGACGACGAGGTAAATCTACTGGTGCTCTTCGTTTTCCAAAACTGGATTGTTGTACTGCATCTCTCCTTCCTCTCCATCTTCCTCTGCTCTATCATTCAGATGATTCAGAGGTCTTCGATAAGTAGCTCTATTTCCTCGAGGGAATCGGGTGCGACAATGAGCAGCTATGTGCCCAATTCTCCCACAGTTATAACAACGCCGTGTCTCTCCTTGAAGCTCTTGATTTCGAATGCCTTCACCAATATCACCATCCCTTGGAAGTCCTCGAGGTACATAGTTACGAACTCCACCTCTGACACCGCCACCTCGTGGTATCACTTCTCGTCTTGGTTGCTCTCTAGCACGATCTCTCCGATCCTCTCCATAGAATTGTCGTGCATAACCGTCCCGTTGCCGAAGATTACCCAATTCCATGGGCATTGGACCTCCATATTGATCTCGCGGTACGATTGGTGGTTCCCCCCCTCTAGCGATACCTAATGCACCAGCAATTCTTTGGGCATAACCGATTGCTTCGAACACGGTACGTGGATTATTCACCATGACTTCTTGGCGAATTCTCTCCTTCAATCCGCGTTTGAACACGTCTAAAGCTTCTGCCTGGCTCATATCAGGAATAGCTACTTGTAGGTCTTGAAATTCCTCTACGTATTCTTGGAGACTTCCTCGTTGCTTGAGATCCCAAAGCTTCATTCGAGCCATCTGCACTGAATCCACTGATTGGAAATTCTGCAGCAAACCTTCTTGCATATTGCTCCATGTTACTTGACTTCTTCCAGCAATCATCGAACGCTCCCATGTATCGTACCATGTAAGCGCTTTATCCATCAAGTAACCACTTGCAAATACTTCCGCAGAGTAATCATTGACTTGTGCTTGAAAAAGTCTCATGTAGCGATTCATACGAGAAATCCAATTCTCTAGAATCCCCATTGCTCGATTACCTCGATAAGGTTCCACGTTACACGTCTTCTTCATGCGAAGCAATAGAGCATCTTCCCCCTCCATTGTCCTTTGGACCCCTAAAACAACCTCTTCTCTATGTACTGTCTCCGCGGCTTGCGTTGGAACTTGTGATGGACCACCCATCTCCATTGCTCTCACATTCTCTCCCTCTAGAGTTGCTATCTTGCTCTCTAGTGTCCTCACCACTGTCGTCATCTCTCGAAACTCATTGAGCATGTTCTGCATGATCTCACGCATCTCCGTGCCTTGTTGCTCCATGTTATTTCCACTCATTCTAACGTCTCTCAACACTCTCAGTCCTTACACCACTCGTTCTACTACCTTCAATACAATGTCAGTATCACTACACGAAAACGCCTCACGAACAAAGGTATTACAAAAGGTTGAGGCGACGAGATAACTTCTTGATAGAATGCCTCTCCAAATTCTCTCACTATTTCCTCACGGTATGTCACCTTGGGACGACATGTATAATGAACTGCGCACCAAGTGTTGAAGGTGGTTGGTGGTCGATTCAGATCCATATCCTCCTAAAGCAAGATATAGAGCGTGAGGTCCCACGTAGCAGCATACGTTACGATTGGAAGAATCACAGGGACATGTGAGTTCATCACTTGCGTCATGAAAGCATCTCCGAAGTGCGCCACCAAATAAACTTGAAAATGATGACGTGCAATGTAGAGGAGTTTGATATGGAAAGGATTCAAAAACGGAAAATCTGGAACTCTATGAATCCCTCCTTCCATTTGTACCAAATTTTGCAATTTTGGCAGTTTGACCCCCTATCTTCCGAAGACCATAACTCGAGTTTCCTTGGGTCAAATCTCGCATTTGTTGAACCCTTGGATAGCTTATCTTGCCAATTTGAAATTTGCAAAGATTCTACTTGAGATTTGACAACCTCAAAACATGGCAGTGACTGTAAACTCCTTCCCGAGAGCGAAATGTGAAAAAACCGAAAAAATCTGAAAAAACCCCCTCACATTTCGAATGTCATATCTTTCAATCTATAAGTGATCTCCATGAGATTTCAAGTGTCATAGGTAGCTTAGTCCTCCCTCTATAACATACTAAAAGTTGAAATGATTTCAACTTTCTCTCGAAGTTTCACAAAGACTGTAAGCAGCTCGAGTTTTCACTATTTCTATCACTTTCTCTCACTAATATTGAAAATTCGAAATTTCTCTCCACTCATGTGCATCTAATCACAAGGTTTCTTTGCAATTCTTTCTCCTAAGAGGGGTAATCCACTCTCTCAGAAGAAGAGCTTTGCTCTGATACCATTGTAACACTACAGAAACTCTAATCGCGATCCTCAAGAACACTCATGAATAGACGGAAGAACTCTCAACTCAACTCAAGGTGGAATGTCTTTCAAGGACCATTCTCCTTCTTTATATAGTTAGAGAAGTGCACACCCCAATCCATACTACCCACTCATCAATCCTCACACGGATTGATGACATGGCTTCCATGCAACCCACACAATCAACTACCAGTCAAATATCAACACCACCACATTCTTATCCGGTCCCACATACCATGGTCCCACTATAGTCAATTCTACACATATCTTATCCGGTCCCATATACCATGGTCCCGCTATAGTCAACTCTACACATAGTTCTAACTATGAGTATAGTTAACTATGCATGGTTACACTCGACTCCCTGCAAAGAATTCTCCATTTCTTCCTTTTGGACCCAACACCACTTCAGATGATATCGTTCATCCTCCTCGTGAGTATATTGAAACAATGAAGGTCCTTCCTTCATGCTCTCCAATTCCTCATCAGCTAAAAAGGACGGATACAAATTAAAAAACAAAACATAACAATCCAACTATTACACAAAGCGAGAATATTGTAGAACTATTGAAAAACAATATGCAAGAAATAGAAGCGAAATATGCAATAGGAGTAAGGCACGAGATGTTAAGGAAAACGACTAATCGTCAAAGGTGAAACAGGCCCTGTTTCGCCCTCTGCGGTTCAAATAAAGAGATATGGGCAGACAAAACATGTGTTTTGCCCTCCCAGGCGCGACACAGGACGTATTTCGTCCTCAGGAGAAGTGGATCTAGAGGACGAAACACATGTTTCGCTCTCTGGATTGATAAGTGAAAATGAAGCATCTGGGAGGACGAAACAGGTCGTGTTTCGTCCTGCCCAGTGAAAACAATGAACCGCAGAGGACGAAACATGTTTCGTCCTCTGCGGTGAAAATATCAAGATCTGGGAGGGCGAAACAGGCCGTGTTTCGTCCTCTACGGTTCAAATAATAAAATCTGGGCGGGCGAAACATGTGTTTTGCCCTCCCGCAGGACAAAACAGGCTGTGTTTTGCTCTCTACGGTGAAAATATCGAGATCTGGGAGGGCGAAACATGTCGTGTTTCGCCCTGCTCAGTGATAAAAATGGACCACAGAGGGCAATACATGATGTTTCACCCTCCCGCAGGATGAAACAGGTCGTGTTTCGCCCTTTGCGGTGAAAATATCAGGATCTGGGAGGGCGAAACATGTGTTTCGCCCTACCCAGTGATAAAAATGGACCACAGAGGACGATACATGCTGTTTCGCCCTCTCGCAGGTGAAACAGGCCTTGTTTCACCCTCTACGGTGAAAATAAAGAGATCTGGGAAGACGAAACTGACGTATTTCGCTCTAATCATACCCAAAAAGAACGAGGAACTCTACGTAATAGGGCGAAACAAGCTGTATCGCTAACTCTAACATGCAGACATGGAAACAAATTCCAAACACATGCCATACAAAAACGACTTCTATGCTAGTTAACTTACAGGACCGTCGTGGTACCCTCCGCTCTCTTGAGACTCGACCCCGATCTCGTCCTCTTCCATCGCCTCCGCCTCGACCTCGAATTGGAACTCCATCGCCACTACTACCGACACCTCCTCTCGTTTTCATCACAGCGATTTTCAAAATCGCTCAGAGTTAATCCAGTTTTACAACAATCTGTCTACTCACTCTTCTCTCAACCTGTTTACTCACTCTTCTCTCGCAGCCTCACTTCATCTCTCCTCAAATATCTCAAAACCTCTCATGTGTTCCTCCTCTTCTGATCTCGACTCTCCTCTCGACTAAACCTCTCCACTCTCCTCTCGACTGTTCCAGCTCTCGTCCTCTTTTTCTCCTCTCCACTCTCTGTAAGAGCATGAGAAACTCTCCTCCTCTTCTTTTCACGACTCTCTTGGAAGGGTGTGAGGAAGTTAATCCAAAGCTTTTCAAGTAGCCTCTACTTCTCTCGACTTTCCGGGAAGGAAATAAGGTGCTACAAGGAAGCCGGAGCAGGGATGTCGATGCTTTCTAACTAGTTTGAAGTTCAGTTCGGTTCTACTTCTCTTGACTTTCCAGAAAAAGGTGCTATAAGGAAGCCGGAGCATGGATGTCGATGCTTTCGAACTAGTTTGAAGTTTGGTTGAGTTCGATTCTGTGTATTACTATCATTTCATTTCTAAAATCATTCACCAAGTCTTTTTCTCTTGAGGTTAGGCTTGGACACGCTCTAATTTATTCATCAGTATCGCATTCACAATATCTTGTGGTTTTTCTCTCTTGACGTTCGGCTTTTTCATCATTTCAGTAATCACAGAAAAGATAACAGCATACATTTTATTCTGCAAAATTACCCGACATTGTTATCAAAATAGATAACAGCATATATAAAAAGCAGTATAAAAAGCGATACATTTTATTCCGCAATATTACCCGACATTGTTATCAAAATATACTCTTTCGCTACTCTAGCAAACTGTGTAATTTCTCGAGGTTCTCAACTGCATCTTCGCACACACAGAGTGTATTCTTTATTTCTTCACACAGACCCACAGTTCGGTCTTTCACCTCTGCAATATGATCTCGAACTTGGCGAAACCTAATCAATACGTCTCGGCAATGATCAACATGTTTGATTTTCACTATAGGTTCTTTCATCACCAATCTGTCCATGTCCCAAACAATAGACTCTACTCCAACTCGCTCGATAATATCAGAAATTGCTTGTGAACATCCTACTCTACGCGCTGCGAACACTGTGCGTTCTCTATTTTTTCGACTGAGATCGATTTGCAGCTCCTAAAATCCTCGCAAAATAATAGATTGGATAAGTTCCTTCAGTTCCCCTTCAAACAAAATGGAAAATTCTGTCGCTGTCATGCCTAAGAGTTCATTCCCAGCTTGCCACACTGTGAAAACACCGCAGTCTTCAACTTTCCATTCCTTTGTTGACGAGTCCATCAGTGACATACTGAATCTCCAAGCTCGAACAATACGAAGATGAGAACAACAACTGCTTGGACTTGGAGAGTTTGTTCCAGGAGATGGTAATTCTTTTTGTTTAGAAACTCCTCCGACAGCTTTCAAACATATGACGCAAGCCTGATAAGTCATGGAACCATTGCAGCTGCGGATGATTTTCACTATCTCGCATCTGGTCCATCGTGGTTCTACATTTTTCCCAATCGTTTCAGTTTCATCGTAAAATTCACGAAGAGCGAAAATCTGCACAGCCATCGAAAAGAATGTGGGCCGAGCACTCCCAAAACTTCAACGCGAACTAAACTCTACGCTAAAACTTCAACGCGAACTTGCTGCACTAAACTCTGCGCAATGTAACATTCTGCTGCACAGTCTTTCTTGTCTTCCCGCGCATTAATCTAACATTGTACCACGTGAGACATCACCAGCTGACATCTGACATAGTAACATGTCACTCATCGCCACGTGAGACATCATCAGCTGACATCTGACATTGAAACATGTCATACATCGCCAGCTGACATGACATAACACGTCAGCTTCGGAAAGCTGACAGGACTATCTGACTGGACGTCCATGTGGCAAAGTAACTTACAAAGCGGGCGGTAGCCAGTTTGGGAGTTGATCAAAAAGGGTATTGTTAAGAGGGGGTGGATCAATTCCAAGATTCTTTCTGGAGGTGGATCAAGTAAATTTCTGTATGGAACATGGTGGCAAGTACAAAGCTCCACCCTGGCGTCCACCTGGTTGGACCGAAATGAAGACTCGTGCGTGCGGAAATACCAGCTACAGAAACCGAAGCCCAGTGCGGTGCGCTTAGCTCAATACCACCAGAAGAAACACAGAAAAACAAGACGCTAGGGACAACTTCGTGAGTTGTTGTTTATTATGGAAAAATTAAAAAAACCAAAGCTGAAAACTTTGGTGCGGTTATACCCTTACTGTGGTTACTAAAACTTAGTAGTCTGAAACTTTCCGTATTTAGTATTTAGAAAGGAATCAGGTGTGGCCTATAAAGCAGCAGTAACAAGTATAGTGATGGTACTCTACTTTATAGGTCATGGCAGATATCCATATTGGAAAATTATATTACTCGCAAATTTCTAGTGCAGATCTCATCTGAACCGTACGATTTAGGTTTCTGATCTCGCGACCATCGTCCCTGTTTTGACTGTCACCCGGGGCAAGTTGTGTCTCTTTCTCAGCTCGAGCTTCGACGGGGAGCCCGCGTGGAGTCGTCGAGTTGAATTTCCGCAAGTTGCATTTCGAGGCGAGGCGCAATGGTGCACGTTGCGTTCTATCGGAACTGTGAGTATGCTTACGATCTTCGTGCTTTTTGGGTTTGGTCCTGTAAATGGGATTCTCGATCGTTACGGTGAAGCCGATTGGTTCCAAAGTACGTCTCCTCTGTATCAGGATGGAGAAGAAGGTTCAGGGTGAATTGATCCTCGAGTCTGAACAGTGGACGGAACCAATGTGCGATAACGAAATGGATCGAGAAAGGGTGTCCATATACTGCGATGTCAGTATACTTCGATTATATATTGTGATTTTGCTTCTACGTGTTTGTAGATGGGAAGACCTTCAAAAAGCCTCGCAGGCCATTTGAGAAGGAACGTCTCGATGCTGAGCTGAAGCTCGTCGGGGAGTATGGACTCCGAAACAAGCGTGAGCTTTGGCGTGTGCAATACGCGTTGAGCAAGATCCGCAACAATGCTCGTACGCTTCTGACCTTGGATGAGAAAAATACACGGCGAATTTTCGAGGGAGAAGCACTTCTGCGAAGAATGAACAGATACGGTCTCTTGGACGAGAGTCAGAGCAAGCTTGATTATGTTTTGGCCCTAACCGTGGAAAATTTTCTGGAGAGGCGCTTGCAAACTCTTGTGTTCAAGTCTGGTATGGCGAAGTCGATCCATCACGCGCGAGTGTTGATCAAGCAACGCCACATCAGGTAACGCCTGATAAGCCGGTTCACTTTTAGATTTCTTTTCGTTTTCATGAACTGGCCACATGCGTATGGTGTCTAACCTTGTCTTCTCTTTACTCCTTAGGGTTGGTAAGCAAATTGTAGACGTACCTTCATTCCTAGTCAGGGTGGACAGCCAAAAGCATATCGACTTCGCTCTCTCTAGTCCTCTCGGTGGAGGCAGACCAGGCCGTGTGAAGAGAAGAAATATGAAGGCAGCATCTAAGAAGGCTGCTGGCGGAGACGGTGACGAGGAAGAAGAAGACGACGAATAGGTTCTAGCACGCAGTGTAAGATGAGCAATTTTGTTCTTTTCCCTTGTTCCACGCATTGCGTAGCGCATGCCGTAGCACCAAGATAATTCGTTCTTGGTTGTTCTAGAGTGATGGAAACAAGGGACTGTGGAATTTGGGTTAAATTTACACCCACGCGATACATCCCATTGTTGGTTGTTGATTGCCTACCCCTTCGCAGTCGGTTCTCTGTTCGTCTAAGACCTCTCTTAAAGATACTTATACAACGTCTACCGTAGCTCTTTTGACTCAGAGAACTATGCTCAATTCGCGCTAAGGTCGAAGTTTCTGCCGGTATTTGGAAGTTTGAAAAGCCCGTCAGTGCATTTCTGATGCTTCCCATGGTGGTCTCTTCCATCCTCTCCACCTTCTGAAGAAACGTTTGGTGTCTCCTTTCTGGATAGTTCTCCAACTCCCGCTCAGCCTGCTGAACCTTGTCTCCATCCTCATCTGTTTTCATCGAGTCGGCAATGGGGAGATCCAAGTACTCAATAACGTACTAACTGAACAGAGTGACGGTTCTGCACTTCAAGAACGCCACAAATTGTACGGTGGTTTCATCCGTGACTCCCTTCTCGTGGTTCCACTCTTCCAGGCTCTTCTTGGTCGAACTGAGGGCCAACTCTTTCCTTATTGCTCATTCCTTTGTCAATGGCTTCCCTCATTTCTCGATTCTCCACATACTTGATGACAGTTTCGAAATTGATTTGCCTATGTTTTTAGTAATCATGCTTTCACTCGGTGCACTTTCCGTCCAGTGACACGTACTGCAGAAACGTACAATCAAATCCCTACATATGGCATGACAAAGTGTAGGGTTATTGAACCTTGTCAAACGATTGGTTTGCACTATCTCAACACAAGGTGGATTCGGACACGCCACTCTCTAGTCGTCAAGAGGCAGAAAATCCACTTTCTGTCAGCACCAGTTTCTGCGCGGCTGATATCTCATTGAAGTGCTGTATAGTTTTATCTCCACTGCAAAATTCTGTTGTAAGCCTGTATACTGGGTGATTCATGAGTTCCTTCAGATTTCTCACTATCTGCCTCTTATCTGCCTCGCCTTATTGATGAATACCGATGACTCTGTTCTGTGGGGACTGATGGTGCTGAATCGCTTCAGCGGACTTTGTCAAATATTCCTCAGATTTGTTCCCAGCTCCTTTCAAGATCACGCATGTCCGTATTTAAGTCGAAACCATGGGAACGAAGCCAGCGACGGGGAAACTTCATTGCTATTTATCGGAAATCTCAGCTCCTGTCGAATCCTTAAAGCTTTACGGAAGCTTTTGCAGCGGTCTCTTGGTCATCTCCAGTTTGAAGTC
The DNA here is from genome assembly GCA_036924285.1 of Asterella californica. NCBI lineage: Eukaryota > Viridiplantae > Streptophyta > Marchantiopsida > Marchantiales > Aytoniaceae > Asterella > Asterella californica. The sequence continues at coordinate 17,410,029 of JAYKYS010000010.1, read as the reverse complement.
CGTGTGTCTGCAGCAGCCCGTGAAGCACAAGGCGAAGGTTGTCTACTGAACTTTTGTGAAAATAAGTTAGCAACTCGGACAGGTGAGCGTGCAGCCTGGACTCGTCCGGTTTGAGCAATACGCAAATGCCATGAATGTTCTATTATGTTATTTAAGATGTGTTCTGAAGTTCTCCTTGTTCTGCTCGAAATCTCTGATGTCGCCAACGCCTCGAGTGTTAAGAGCCTCTCCGTTATTGAGGTGACCTTCAGTTGAAGAACATGAGCTTTACAGGTTTGCGTGGCTGATGCACCTACCACACTCCGTCGAGATATTCCTTCTCTCCATTGATAATTTCTCCTACTCGGAATTCTTCCTCACAACCATCTCTTTGGACACGATGAAATTGCAGCTTAAAGTCTCCTCCAACCGAGTCGTAGCCAAGTATTTGAAAATGCATTGATGAAACCCTTCGTCCTAGAATGAGGAGATAAATTATGTGCTCTTCTGAATCGCCATGTCTTTCTCGTCAATTTCGACAGATGATCTGGGTTGAAACGGAACTTCTCTCATCAATCGGTACCCAAATGCTATTGATCTTTTCTACTCTGCAAGCAAGTTACAACGGTAATTGCATGCAGGGTAGTGGAATCAGCACAGTATCTTAGAAACTTTCACATCATTTGTTATCTAGTCTGCACAACCATCAACTGATTACCTTCCAGTTGGTAACCCAGTTACTTCTCACCTTGGTCTGGCACTTCGTTAGGTAGTCTCGACGATGGTTTTCTGGTGCTGTCAGGTTTTCGAGTCACGGCTTCTTCGCCTTAAGTGATTGAAAGTCTAGTCTCAATCTGCTCATCCAACTCTCTTACCAATGATACCTCTCTCTGAGTCGTAAGTTTGTTCGGTTTTGGAATTTCTTCCAGTACCATATATGTACTGGAAGAAATTAAATTCCGAAATTCCAAAAATCGGCTTTAACGACAAAGGACCTGCCACGTGATTAAAGAGGAGGGCATTTACTAAGAACACTGGTGTAGGTTGACTCCAGAAATTCAATGGTCAATAGTATCTCTCTGACCTAGTTCAACTGTTATCGTTACCCCCACTAATTTGATCAACTTGAAAATTTACGCTGGAAACTATCATTAGAACGCACGCTAGGGGAGTGAACGGTAGCAATCTTGCCTTGTGCTTTGGCATATTCTGCCTTTATATGTAACAGTTGTACTCTGTCCTCTATTTCTTGGATGAAAAGCAATCTCTTCTCCAGTTCTTGAGCAATGTTGTGGCTTGCTCTAGCATTCTTAAGCTCAAATTTTGAACGTTCGTCCAAACATTCTTCTTTCTCTTGAAGTATATCCTCTTTGATTGCTTACGGTGATCTAGGGGTCAGGTAGTTGATAAGGCACACCTTGCACCTCTGTAACGAAAGCTTTTGAGGTTTGATCGACTTGTCCAGTTTTAAATATATGAATATTAATCCTTCAGGGTTACTTGTTTCCGAGGTCAGATTGTCTAGTGCTTGGACGTCTGATCTGCCTCCTTCATTGACTTATCTATTGGCATTGACTTGTGGAGAGTGTTTGAATATTTTGATGATGGGACTTCGAGAAAAGATTTGTGGATTTTGTGTTTAAGGACTTGCATGGACCTTCTTTGTAGTTTATAATGTACATGTTCTTTTTAGGGCTACTGTCTCTTGTGAGGAGTTTGCCTGTTTCGTGGTCAAGGGTGGAGACTATTCTTTCCACGTTGCTCACTAAAACTGGATATGATGTATTTGGCAACGGTGGGACTGCAGCAACATTGCCCCTTCTTGCAGTCTTGTGCGCCATCGGTTGCTCAAATTTGAGGAGCTGTCGGACCTCTATGAAGCACGACTCTCTAAGCTTTTTGTTGGCCGTTGTCATGTTCTCATTTTTCCATCTTCAGAAGGACTCGAATTGCATCATTCGTGGATACGAAGTCAAATAGATGAAGAACAAAAAAAGCTATATGATACACAAAATATTGAATATGAAGGAAGAATACGTATGTCACTAACTCATATATGATATGACTATCTCATGTCCACGAACCCAGCTGAGTTTACAGTCGCGCTTCAAAGTAGTCATATTTTTCAGATGACGATAATTTAAACCCTGATACATTTCAGTTTTTCTTTTCTTTTTTTCCTCGAGGAGTCTCGAAAAGGCCCTCACTGGGATATATTCATGTTTTGAATTTTGCACCTGCACCAATCTTCCAGATTTGTCAGTCGCCTCTTTGATCGCTTTGTTAAAAATATATGGGTTAGCCCTCATCCGGATTAGATCATTTGTAACATGCGAACCTGCTGTATGTCTATAAGAGATCTCCTTCTCGATTGCATTGCAAAGTGATCATCCATAAAATATCTTTATCCTTGTAAGTAAAGACCAAGTTGTACTTTAGAAGAGAACTCTCTCTACGACGATTTGTTGGAACAGTTGGACAGAGAACAGTCGATGGGTGTACCGGTAAGTTCGTCGATCGGGGCCATTTCGGTACCAGCATTGATGTTCGCAGGCGACTTTGCTGGTCTGGAAGAATCTGCGAAGAAGCTTCAGAAGATGATTAACCTGTGGAAAATATGGTGTGATATTGGGGGTCGGAGACGAATGTTTCCAAATGTGGGGTAAAAGTTTTGATGGGTCGAGGGAGAACCGTCACTGGAACAGAGAGTGATTTCTTACACTTGCCTACTGGTGGAATTCTCCGAGGATGGTACGTGGGAAGGCCACGTCTGCCGTGCTGTCGAGAAGGGGCCATCGTAGGGTAAATGGTTTGAGCAACTTCCTTGTTTGTCTCTAGAGACAATACATCCATAGCTAAACGAACTTATTCTGCACACCGCACACCCTATCCACGGATATGGAGCTGTTATTTGGGATGCCAATACCAAGCAACGACCTTGGCTGGAGGCTAACAAGTTGTCAGTCCTTCGGGTTACCGCTTCTACTACGCAAGAGTAGCGGTGTGCGAGGAATTTGATGTAGATCCACTGGAGAAGCGAAGGGACATAGCGAAGCTCAAGCAACGACCTTGGCTGGAGGCTAACAAGTTGTCAGTCCTTCGGGTTACCGCTTCTACTACGCAAGAGTAGCGGTGTGCGAGGAATTTGATGTAGATCCACTGGAGAAGCGAAGGGACATAGCGAAGCTCAAGTGGCGATGGCAACTGGAGCACCTAGAATCCAGCAGATATCTAAGAAGGTTTATAAGACCACTTGGGTGCAGGATAGGCCAGTTAAACAAGCTTAAGACTTGGACTTCTGAGAGCAGCAGACCTATCAGAGAAGTTCTGAAACATGTCTGGACTGGAAATGATTAAGACTGTGAAAGAGTCAATGGGCAGGCTTTCTCAACACAAGACAGAGATAGAGCATCACAAAAGTCATCCTTGTCTATGAAAAGAGAGTTTACCTTGAAGAACCTGGCTTAAAGACCTACCTTAGAGGAAACTACCCTAGGTAGGCTGAAGTTTAAGTTTCGAGCAGGTAGCATCCCGTCCAACACCAGGATGAATAGGATTAACCAGCAGACTAAGGTATGTAGTCTCTGTCAAGATGACGACGAATATACTGTGCGCTATTTGCGAGACTCTGTTAACTTTAGTTCTCTCAGAACAACCTCTGTCTAGTGACATTCGAAAGTTGATACCTGATATGATATACTGACCTGTTCACACCTGCTCATCTTCCCACTACCACTCCTGGTCCACCTTCATCAGCTTGGTCAATGCTTTCGCAATTACACTAAATCCTTTCTCGTATCTACGATAAAAATTTGTTTAATCAACAAATGCTCGAACTTGACTCACATCTATGAGACGTGAGATATGTGCAATAGCTTCAACTTTTGTCTATTGAACAACCAACCCACTTGGGTAGATGGTGTGGTCCAAATACTCTACCAACTCTTGGAAGAATTTACACTTTCTCATGTGTAACTTCAACTTATGAGCTCTCAATCGCTCGAACACATCTCGTAAGTGTCTCTCGTGCTCCTCCATGATAGCACTATAGACTAAGATGTCGTCAATAACATCTGACAAAATCTATTCTTGCTAGGATCTTGTCCATCATCCTCTAGAACTCAGAAGGGGCGTTCTTCAACCCAAATGATAAAAACCGCCACTGATACAAACAATCCTTGTCATGAGAGTCAATTCTCCAGAATATTATCTTGGACTTATCTTCTTCTCTTATTGGCAACTGATGATACCCTGCTCGAAGATCCAAAGTACTGAAGACCTTCACATGTCCCACTGCATCAAAGATCTCCTCAGGTGTCAGCATGGCATACTTATCGGACTTCGTCTGCCGATTGATAAGACGGTAGTCTCCACACATCCGTCTATCCGTGTAATTTCCATACATATCTTTCTTTGCTGACATAATTGTGGTAGATGCATACTCTCCATGCGACATCTCCACCAACCCAACCTCCAACAAGTCTTGAGTCCTACTCCAGATCAAGACTCTCTCCATGTCACTGTACTTGTAAGGACGTCGAAAGATTGACGTATCATTAGCCAAGTCGATCCGTATACCTGGTCCCTTCAAGGTACCCAAATCCTTCATACTGAAGACAAAACAATTTTTGTAGCTCTTCAGGAATCTCTGAACTCTTCGTCTCTCCTCTCTTATAAGCTTGGGTCCAATCTCTTACTCCCAAGTATCATCTGTCACCATGCTAGAGGTAGAAGATGAGTCATTGACTGGTATCTTGTAGCCTCTGGAGCAGTTTCTTTCTGCTCACCACCAACAACCTCCATCGCTATTGTGCGAAAAACTTCTGTCCAAAGATGACGAACTCGACGCGTCTTGCCCCCAACCTTTATCTCCACCGACCCGGTAGACAAAGAGCTCAAGAGTGTCCGAGCAGTTAACCTTAGCCAATCCAAGATTAACAATCCATGTCAAGCAGTTCAAGTCCATTGCTTGACCCAACACTTGACGACGTGAAGCCTCTAACATCGAAGCTACTGCCGTCGTACCCTTAGAGAAACCCAACGCTCTCTCTCTCGTCGGCATTGGGTTCCACCAACTGTCGTAATTGAGCATCCCACACAAGCCCAGGTCCTCCATCTTTGTAAGCATGTGACGCTGGAAAGCTCACCAAAGTGGATAACGCTATCATGGGCCGTCCCACTATGTTCACCACTGTCATGGGTGACCTATCGATGACTCTCACTACTTAAGATCGTCGTCATGCATCCAAGATGCTATCAACCGTGAGGTGCGCTGGTCGTCTCACTTCATCGTGTGCGCGCTTAAGCACCTCTCTCGGTAACGAGTCCGTCCACCATAACCGTGGACGATGTGCATGAGATCCTACTCTCGCTGCATCCAACAACACTGCCGGTCCAACCCAAGACCGCACTTGGTCCACACTCGTCATCATCTGTGTATGAGCATCACACAACAAAGGAATGTTCTCCAAGATGTACGTTGGATAATCCATCTGATGCATCTGGTGTTGTAAGCTCCGTAACGTCTCTCAGAACATCATAGATCACGGATCATGTAAACCCTGACCTCTCCCAGCACGCATGTGACCTTGACATGGTCATCCGGCTATCACCAAGTGAATAGTGCCAACAAACGTGAGATCCTGCGCCCCCAACAGCGAAATATCCGACAGTAATGCTTGTTGGTATCCTCCAACGGCTGATATGGGCAACAACTTAAGATATCTCTGCACCAAACGTGCCACATGACGCAATGAGATGTGTCTCGCAACCTCATCTCTCTCCACATACAAGTATCGCTGTACTTGTATGCATGCCTGCAATACTGCAGCCAAACCTGTGGTGATCTCTCCAAATAGCTCCAGCACACATATACCTTCCTCTGGATATTGTCACACAATAAGGGTCGTATCCAACGGTGATAAGGTCACAAGGCCAGTAGCAGGAACAACCTTTGGTTCCTCTATTGGTGGTACAAAGGCTTCACTCCAAGTCTGCTGTACCAACCGATCAACATACTGCTGTAACTCTCCACTCGAACTCCAGAGTGGAACATCCAAGGCAGATGGTAGTAACGTAGATATGCTAGGCATGTCCTTCACCTCCTGAAAGACCAGAGTATCCTCCGCATGGACATTGTCCTCCAACAAATCGCTCGGTCAAGTGATGACCGAACTGGATCTTGCAACGGATGCCATCGTCCATGGTGTAGGCTCCGTTGTCCCAACTCTAGCACTGAATCATACTGGTAAGTGGCTCACTCGTCTCTCACCAGACTGCCAACCTGATCTGTAAGATGCTGTCTCCATCTAATAGTCGATCACGAATCTCATAGAGTATAACACAGCAGCTCCAACCAATACATAATAAGACTTTGTGGCCGTAACGATAGCCTTGGCCCTCACCATGGAGCCATCTGTGGGCTGATCTGGTCGAACCTCACCGTCAGCATCTCGCATGTCATGTGTAGAGCTGTACCCCCCTGATCCTCCTAGAGAGGTCTGCAGCTGAAATGGACATCTCTCCACCTCCGACTTCTTCAAACTCAAACCAATACACGTCGTCTTTCCCAACATCAACGGTTGGGCTCCAGAGTCTAACAAGACTTTCTGTGGTCGATACATCTTCCTTGAAGGTGCCACCAAACAGAAGATACCATTTCTGTTGTCCAACAACACCACACCTGGTGCCAATCTAGCCGGTCAATCATCGGCCTAGCTGGTAACTCATCTAACATGGCAGTCGCCGCTTGCCAAGTACCACTGGTAGCTGTCTTGATCTTCGAGTCCATGGACACGTCTATCGTCTCTTGCTGAACCACCTCAGCACTACAGATAACAACATCCTCGCTCTCATTGAGCATGATCGTCACTTGGAACACTAGAGCCAAGCTGACACCCCATGCTCTCATATCTGTGGCTGAAAATAGTGAGGCTCGCAAAACTTCTGTAGCCGCCTCCAACATCGAGTTCGACATTGCATCCACAGACGTCGAGGGTTGACTTACATCACCCCCACTCTTGGATGTCGATGCCTCCAACTCCACTGCACCATCGGTAGACCGTTTAGGAACCATAGACGTGGTCCTCAATGCCTCCGATAACGTGAAGGATTGAGGAAGCTTGACATGTCTACCAGCCTCCCCTTGTTGTGGATCCAACTCCACCGACACACCTCGTGGGTTCAGAGACACGTACTGCACCTCGAGTCACTACCACATATGTCTCAATCTGCGCCACACCAGCCATGAAGTCGAAATGACTTCAACTTTCTTCTCCTCCATAAGACGTGGAAGTCTCTATTCCACCAGATCTCCGCTGAGCCATAGCCATACTAGCTATCCTCTACTCCAATTGCTCAATTTGAGCAGCCATACCTGCTTCTGACGTCGACTATGCGGTGGACCGACTGGTCCTCTCTGAGGTGCTAGACCTCTACCTCCAGCTCATCCACCACGGTCTCCTTGAGCTCCTCCGCCTCGTCCACAATCAACCTTCTTTTTTCGTAGTTCGGGATGAAGATCAAAATAACGGTCACTAGTGTGACCATATCGCTCGCAATGCTCACATTTCCTAGATACCGCTTGAGACGTCCTTGATGTCTCATGACCACCTCTCCTCTGTGGACATTCCTTCTGCTGATGAGGACCATCACGCGCCCAACAAGGACCCACTTGCTGCTGACTAGAGAAAGACGGCATGAGCTTCTGTCCACCAGATCCTCCAACACCTCATTGAGATCGTGACTGCTCCGCACGATCCTTACCACCACCACCACCATCACCACGCTGTTGCGCAGCCTGTGATCCTCGAGAAGAGGTGGTCGTCTCATGTGGTGTCTTCTTGCTGAACACAGCAACCACCACCCTCTCCTCCACCATGTTGAGTTCAATCCGTTCAGCCAAACCAAAGACAATCGCTAACGTCAAAGTAGTGTCTCTAAGGAGCGTGGCATCTCTGACTCTCTTACGCAGCTCCCGATCTAGTATCTCATACCAGAACTAGATTGCATGTGCTTCCGTCACCTCTTGGGTAACGCTGATCAACCGCCTCATGCGAGTAAACGTCTCGCGTAGACTCTCTCCAATCTTTTGTTAGAACTCCTACAGGCTCCTCAACTTGTCGGTCCTCACACCTTGATAGTTCTTCCTCAAACACTGGAAGAACTGAACCACAAGGTTAAACCCTTGTGGTATCCCGCTCACACTACCACTTGCTCCACTACTAGTGGATGCACCACCGGTAGTAGATACTCCGCCATCTGTGGATGTACCACTGCTACTGACATCGAAGTCGTAGGTGCTACGCCTCCTGAAACGGTGCTAGTAGTGATAGAAACGTAGTTGGGAGACCAATGTTGTCTCCACAACTCAATCTCCACACTGTAGTCTCTCCAGAACTCATGATAATCGTCCATCGATGATCCCTCCAAGTGTTGGAACGAACCCTTCCACGTCCTGAAAGGTGTTAATAACTGTGGGTTCGCATCTGCTGCAGATCGCAACAACTGTCGAACTCCTTGATGAAGTCATCCAGCTCGATGATACCCACTGTACCCGAGTAACGTCGAGACCCCTTCGTGATCCCATAGATCTCGTCCATGTCTCACAACAACGGTGTGGTGACACTTGACTCACCACTAGAAAATGCGTTATCTGCGTCTAACTCGTCCTCTGGAACATTCGACGGCAATGGTGTAGCTAGTCGGTACCTCACCCCACTTCGTGTATACCTACTGTCCGAGAAGTCCTCACCAAAACCTCCCGAAAACTCCGTGATGAGAGAATCTCTGTAACACACTCTCCAATCAGAATGGCGAAATCCTTGTCATCATTGTAACCACCACTTGTCTAACTCCGCTCCTACTGAACTCACCTATCCCCTACTAGGATGATCAAGGTAAGGACAACATGTACTTGTCATCACCACAGGCAGCCTCTCACGATCTGTTGGTCGTCACTCCAACCGCATCATGAGAGAAACAAAGATAGTTTGATTGGTCCGCAACTCCAGTCTCACTATCGACAGCACACTGGAGTGAACTCACTCCGGAAATCAAACGCCAACACAAGCAAACACGGCGCACAAACAGGAAGCAGAATATGGAGAGGTTCCAACCACAAGAAGTCCAAAAGATAACCCTCCACACTCAAACATTCACATAAAGAGAAGCTCAGTCTCATCCGAACTGACATCTCCTCTTCGGTGATCACATGCACAATATACGATCACCAACCGTCGTAACTGAAACTTAAGATCATTAACTAGATGTCCACACTTCTAGTAGCTCCTAAAATATCTACGTGGTAGCTCTACTAGCTCACCTAAGACAACTGCCACCAACTGCCTCCATACGCGTCTCTACGATATAAACAAAACACTACCAGAACTATAGCTTCCCCTAATACTGTGGGGTCGTCCTACTACCCCTCTAGGAACGTGCGAGAAGATCTCCTACTACCTTAAACAAGTCCATTAAGTACTTGCACGAATCCCTAGAAGACACCAAGAGCTATTGGTCTAGTGATAAAGCCAAAGCTAAGATTGTAGAGTTAAGGATACAAGTTCAGGAATAGTATTGGGATGGGTGACCTACTAGTTTTACACTTCCCACACAACTGAAACTTGTATACCTCTCTCACGCACAACAGCAAGCTAGCTTGCGACGGGCTCGAGCTCTGCTCCGCCTCCGCACTCACGCACCTCTGCTCCTTGAAGCCTCTAAACGCCTCCTAACACGCACTCCACACCTCGACATCCCCGCTCACGCTCTCCGCAACCCAAAGGTAAAAAATACACTCCGAAAATACACTCTAAAAGATCAAAATCTGCCAAATTGACACTCGCAGACGAGTTTACGTCAGATTTTGGACCACCAGCCAAGTCTAATATAAAAGCAACATGATTTCGCTATTATTGAAACTACATTTGAAACTTAACTACTACACTAGCGCAATTTCTTTCTACGTTACAGCTTATGAACTCTAAAGCAAAACTCTTCAAACCCATATCGTAGCAATAACCCATAGTCCTACATCGTTAAAGACTAGCTAAGCATTGTGGATAATAATTTTTGAAGGATTGTATATTTGAGAACGTATAAGTAGGTTTGACCTTCACGACTGAGACGAAGAATCTCTTTGACTTCAAAAATAAACATAATCAAATTAACGTGTTTAAGGATAGTCAAGTAGCTTGCAACCTTGCAGATTCACAAAACTGAAACATACCTCAAGGTCTTGAAGCATCAAGGAGCTGAAGACGACTCCAAATATGCAGCTAACGTATCTCTAATTTCACTGCCACTCTCTCTGATAGAGTTTTGGACATTGTCGGTGCTCGTTGTTCTAAAAGGTGAGTTTGAGCTGAGTCTACATCTATCACCACCCTATCGCTTCTGTGACCATCATGTTACTGGTCAAACTGTATCCGCTTAGATCATTCCTGGTCAATATCTCTTGCAAAGCGTGCAGCGAATTCTGGTGCTTGATTTCGATAAGTTGCCGGGGAGTGTTTTCACATTATCACTGTCATCGGGGTATAACGTTGCCACCTGATTTCTTTGCGGAAGGAATTTAAACTTCCATAAAATGAGGATCTACAAGAAAAAAAATATTTGAAATGAAACTGGAGCTACAAGCCTTTACTGGATGTACAAGTCCGACTAGACCCGATGAGTTTTGATTTCGTGTGTGCAGGATCTCCACTGCTTGAAATTCCACAACTTCACCTAAACGAGTACTCGACAACTGGTTAGCTTCTCCGAAGCGTCAACCCACGTCCTGTTCTATATTTCCGAAGCATTGTGAATCTGTGTAGTTGCGGTCCACAGAGAATCCTCCGACGTGTCTCAAGGATTTTCTGGTTTCTTCTAGTCTTATTGGTGTCTAGTGTTTCCTTTGGTGTTATAAGTCATTTTAATGATAAAAGTTAACTGAAGAAAAGACAAACCAAAAGCTCTTTTTTGCTCTCATTGGTCTACTTTTGGACAAATGATGACTAGTTGATCCTCGCGATGTTTTTTGTGGTTTCGGAAAGCTTCATAAGACCATTCACGAGAAGAAGGATATGGTTGGAAAGCTCTCGACCAGAGCTACAATCTGGGCGGAAGAATCGAGTGATTTCATGGATGATTGAGGGCGCTAAATAAGAACAATAAGGAGCTAACATTCAATCGGATCAAATTGCGAGTGTTGGACAAGATGACAAGGGTGCTGGCTGACATTAGCAACACCTTGATCAGAAACTATATAGTTTCCAAAGGTTTCATTATTCTAGTTCTGATCGATGTCTACACATTTTTGTTTCTATTGTTTCTTCATTTTGAAGAATCAACCATGTATTTATGATACAATTTAGGTATTTGAATTTTCAACGAAAGACATGGGCTGCTCTTGAGTTTTCATTGGTCTAGTTCAGTATCAACTTTCGAATGTTGTTGTATGTGTTGTTAATCTGCTCAATTTTCCCCCGTGTTTGCTAAGGTTCGTTATCCGCTTGGATACTGTTGTTAAAGTTCAATGTTTTCGTAGTGCTTTTTAATTCCTTCAAAGCTTGTGTGCTTCGTTTTTTGCTCCGTTGGTGTAACTTTAAGCTTTTCAGCAGATATGTGTGCTTGAATTAGTCTTACTTCAAGTCCAAGAGCCGAATCATTGTTTCATTTATCATGTGAAGTCTTGAGTTATTGCACGTTATTTCATAGTGACTCGTCGACTGCCAACCAAATGATGTTCCGTTCAAAGACAACCAGAACGAAACAATTGAGTCGTAGACTAATACAAAGTCAATATTACAACTTGAAAATGATCTACAATGAAAGTTACAACAAAAGAAAACAATGAAACTATCACTCGGTTGAAATACTCTTCTTTTGAAGTTCCTCATGATCCATGCCCCATGATTGATCTTTGATCTGCAATGACACAAGATATCGACTCAACTAGATAGTTGAGATCCATTCTTTGTCATAATAAGATTTTTCGTCATATCTCAAGTCTCGCCGTATATAACAATCGGAAGGATCACCGGAAGCGGTAAGTCCATCACCTTTCTCATGAACTCGTCATCAAAATACGCAACTAACCATTGTCAAAAATGATCGCGATGGATGCAATGAAGCTTGATGTGAAATGAATTCGAGAAAAGAAGATCCGGAGCTGGTATCAAACCTCCATCCATAATCAACACCCCGCAATTCTTTACTTCTCCATGCATACCATCGAGAACCCTCACGAATCATCATTTGAGAGAGAATGTCTTACGAACCTTCCACCCATCATTTTTATACCCAAATTTGACGATAAAAATCATTGAAATGAACGCGCACAGATTGCTGATTCGGCACGTTTCACTACCGTGCGATCACTTAAATAGATAATCGCGACGTGGCATCCATCACACCGTTCGGTGAGTTACACGATAAGATTCATGAGACATAGAAAAGAAACACATCCTAAGTTTTATGTGAATTTCACACAAGAGCCAAACCACAACATGACACCGTAAGAATAATTTGTTGTGTGGAGTAGTAACTGACATCTATCGAGCAGTGACAGTGTTCTAAAGGTGTCAGAAGCCAAGTTGAACCCTCAGAAGACAAGATTTGCTTCTGAAAACCGATGTGAGAAGATTGGAAGCTTGAATCAAGGAGTAGTAATAGTCTTCTCTGTTTTCTCAGTGTATATTGTGTTGTATTTTAATAAGTAGTTGTGTATTATGATCTGAAGCACCTTTTGAAAGATTTGGAAGTCGCGTGGTTTTGTGAGTGAGAAGGGACTTCTAGGCAAAACCAAAGTATTTGCGAGTTTGAACATATCTCAGAACTTAGAACAGTGTAACTAGTGTATATCTTCTTGAGGAACAAAATCTTTAATGCTACAATGGTGTAAAGGAGAAATCTTGGAACACTACAACTCGTATATGTATGATCTCTCCATCAAAATTCTAACACCATTCTAACACCATACATGCAATATATCTCCATCTTTGGGACGTTTGGCTCTATGAAAAAAGACACTAAGACTAATAACGAATAAGTATTAGTCTTGCTTCCAGCGTGACAACGGGGACTGGAAAACATAGAGTTGTTAAACCTGCTCCCGCGGTAATGTCCTGAATGATGACAAGTAGCCAGTGTCACGTCAGTTTGGGCACCTCGGCTAGGTTGACCGAGTGTAGAGTGACCAATCTCGGTAAGACCGTTAGTGCCGTTAGGACGAGTTGATGAGATAGCCCACTAGGGGTATACTTCACATGTAAGGCTTGGAGGTCTTAGTTTTTCAAGTTGAGCCTTCAAGCTCCATGCTATGATGGATAGTCTAGTTGAGTGTAACCATGATTCTTTTTCGAGCATAGAGTGGGTTTGGTTTGATCATTTGTGAGTGATCTTTGTTGCAGTGTTGGAGATGGTAATTTCTCTGTTCAGATTACTTGAAGAACTCAGATTGCGAGGTCTGATTGAGAATTTTCAGGTCGCAGATTTCAGCCGATGGTATCTCCAGAGTTGGCAGATTGTTGATATCTTCAATTTGCGAGTGTGCGCGTGCACGGAGTGGTTCTTTTTGGTTGTGTGAATGATCGCTGTGTGGATTAGTAGTAGTTGGACCTGTTCTTGGTCGAATTTGAAGTGAAGTAGTGCGGAAGCGCTGCTGGATTTTGTTGTCACAGATTTTGTAGTCAATTTGAGGTCGGCAGAAGTGCGTCGACAGACGTCAAGTTGGAGTGGGTTGGCAATTTGTGGTCCTGAAGAGTGCAGTAGGTGCGCGCTGGGAAGACGATTCCAACTCACCAAAAATTGTTTGATTTGATGAAGGATCGAAGAAGTTACAAGCCGAAGAAGGTCGTGGAAGAGTAGTTAAGCTGATTTCGCACGAGCGGTTCAGTTTATTGCTTGAACTTCAAAAAAATCTCGAAATAGAACAAAAATTAGAGATAGTAGAGACTGTAGTGGTTACGACTAACCTGACTGCATGGCATCTGACTTCACTGGTTCGGAGTTCAAAGTCACTTCAACCGCATCATATCAAAGTCACTTCGCTAGCATGCCAGCAGCATAGTTCATTCAGGTCAGCAGAAATTCTCACGTTTGCCTCAGGACTCCTTTGTCATTAGTTCGAGGCTACTGCTTTGAGGTTCTTTCGAGAATTCGCAGGGCAGCATGAGTGGGAACTCGTTCTAAACTTCACTATATTATCACTTGCTCTTTTTGTGGATTGTTCTTCTCGAAGTATTGTTCAATAGACTGATATTCACAGCTAAATTGATTGACTCATCGTAGGACGTCCAGTGTGGATCTTGGAGTATGATAGTTCAAATCAAAGTTACCAAGCTTCGATCATGATTGGTGTGCAGATGACCCTTTGTCAGTTTGTGAAGGTATAACAAGTTCCAGACTCAGAGAAGTGGGAGGTTGTTGATGTCGAGTTGACTTGGTCGATGGAGATCGACCTAGAAGAACTGAAGATGATGTTTCATGTATGGCACGAATTGTGCTTGCAGTGATGAGAAGATGCACATCACGTTAGCAAATAATTCGAGCTGGACTCACTCTTCGAGGTTTCCATGTTAATATGTGTCGGATTCGCCGTCACTGGTCATGCAATGCAGCGTAAGCTTGATCACAGACATGTTTGCAGCTCACGAGATAGTCCATGTCGATCATGTACTACTATATGTTAATATGTGTCGGATTCGCCGTCACTGGTCATGCAATGCAGCGTAAGCTTGATCACAGACATGTATGCAGCTCACGAGATAGTCCATGTCGATCATGTACTACTTTAGATTGTGTACTCTATGGAAGTCCATGGAGTAGCAGGTGACTTGATCTGTAAAGCTCGCTGCCATGACAAAACGTAGTTTTAAACTTGAGCTTGAGCTCTCGAGGACATGAAATTTCATAGTTTTATAAAGCTTCATTCGTTTCAAACTGCTGGTTATCTCCGTAGGCTTGGTTCATTCTATCATTGTTGACGCCGACTATGATCTAGGAAAAGACTTCAGATCAGCAAAAAAGTGCATTCCTCATTCAGCCCTTCAGTTCGATGGAAGTTTTCATCTCAAATGTCCAAAAATGCGAATTCGTTTTTTACTCTTTGGAAAATTCAACAGTTTATCAGAGAAACTTGTTTCATTTATATCCATTGGATGGACAGATTTGCTGTAGTATTGAGAATCTCAAAAGTTGCTGTTGAATTCCTACGAGAGTCTAATTCATATGGACTGAAAGGTGCGAAGTGTTGAGTAACTTTGCTCTTGGCTCCAACTTGAAGAACATTTACGGCTCACGAAATATCGATAAACTTCATCTTGGCTTCTACACGAATAGCAAAGTTGTTGCGGTACTGAGACCATTTTTCAGCCATTCCTCCCAGATTCTTGTAGGCTTGAGAATTTGTCTGTATATTTTGCATGGGTTGGAATATGTCGATATATGCAGATCGTGTCTTCAGAACGAGAAGAGAAGAGCGGAGGAGAGGAGGAGCGTACGTTTTTAGTAAGTGAGTGAATTCTCTTCTATTGTCGAGGACGAGGAAGAGAGAGTTAGCAATGAAGGCTTCTCATCAAGTCGTCTTTGTCAGGGTTTACTCCATCGGAGCCACGGCGGTCCAGAGATAAAAAGATTTCGAGATAGACTTCAAGACACTACACTGAATAATAGCTAATCGCATTCACGAAAATGAGATTGTGTTTCAAATCGGTATGTCATAATCTTTCGAATTCGAGGTCTAATTCGAGCATAGTGTATTTATGACATCTGCTCATCTTCGCGTCGATGGAGAGACGAATGCATTGACAACAAACCAGACGTGAGTTTGCATGAAACTGCTTGCATGGCAGTCTAAGTTGAATAGAGCAAGTTCTGTTTGCTACGAAATCACCTTGATTACATCGATAGTACTGTCCCGTAATGATAGAGATTGCTGTCTGGTACTGTGACAATAAATTATCAAAGTAAAAATACCGCGTCTCGAGAGACTATGTTGTGAATCACGACACCCGGCTGTTTATCGTGCTAATCTCAGATTAACTATTTCCATAATGTGGATCATCGTCTCGGCATTACTGTGGTAACTAAAACTTACCTGTCTAAAACTTACCGTATTTAGTACTTAGAAAGGAATCAGGTGTGGCCTATAAAGCAGCAGTAGCAAGCATAGCGATGCTACTCTACTTTATAGGTCATGGGAGATATCCATATTGGACAATTATATTAGTCGCAAATTTCTAGTGTAGATCTCATCTGAACCGTATGATTTAGGTTTCTGATCTCGCGACCATCGTCCCTGTTTTGACTGTCACCCGGGGCAAGTTGTGCTTCTTTCTCAGCCCGAGCTTCGACGGGGAGCCCGCGTGGAGTCGTCGAGTTGAATTTCCGCAAGTTGGATTTCGGGGCGAGGCGCGATGGTGCACGTTGCGTTCTATCGGAACTGTGAGTATGCTTACGATCTTCGTGCTTTTTGGGGTTGTGCTGTAAATCGGGTTCTCGAACGTTACGGTGAAGCGGATTGGTTCCAAAGTACGTCTCATCTGTATCAGGATTGAAAAGAAGGCTCAGGGTGAATTGTTTCTCGAATCTGAACAGTGGACGGAACCAGTGTGCGAGAACGAAATGGATCGAGAAAGGGTGTCCATATACTTCGACGTCAGTATACTTCGATTATATATTGTGATTTTGATTCTACGTGTTTGTAGATGGGAAGACCTTCAAAAAGCCTCGCAGGCCATTTGAGAAGGAACGTCTCGATGCTGAGCTGAAGCTCGTCGGGGAGTATGGACTCCGAAACAAGCGTGAGCTTTGGCGTGTGCAATACGCGTTGAGCAAGATCCGCAACAATGCTCGTACGCTTCTGACCTTGGATGAGAAAAATACACGGCGAATTTTCGAGGGAGAAGCACTTCTGCGAAGAATGAACAGATACGGTCTCTTGGACGAGAGTCAGAGCAAGCTTGATTATGTTTTGGCCCTAACCGTGGAAAATTTTCTGGAGAGGCGCTTGCAAACTCTTGTGTTCAAGTCTGGTATGGCGAAGTCGATCCATCACGCGCGAGTGTTGATCAAGCAACGCCACATCAGGTAACGCCTGATAAGCCGGTTCACTTTTAGATTTCTTTTCGTTTTCATGAACTGGCGACATGCGTATGGTGTCTAACCTTGACCTTCTTCACTCCTTAGGGTTGGTAAGCAAATCGTAGACGTACCTTCATTCCTAGTCCGGGTGGACAGCCAAAAGCATATCGACTTCGCTCTCTCTAGTCCTCTCGGTGGAGGCAGACCAGGCCGTGTGAAGAGAAGAAATATGAAGGCAGCATCTAAGAAGGCTGCTGGCGGAGACGGTGACGAGGAAGAAGAAGACGACGAATAGGTTCTAGCACGCAGTGTAAGATGAGCAATTTTGTTCTTTTCCCTTGTTCCAAGAGAATTCGTAGAGAAGAGATAATGCAATGCGTAGAGCATGTCATAGCTCCAAGATAATTCATTCTTGGTTGTTCTAGAGTGATGGAAACAAGGGACTATGGAATTTGGGTTAAATTTACACCCGCACGATACATCCCATTGTTGGTTGTTGATTGCCTACCCCTTCGCAGTCGGTTCTCTGTTCGTCTAAGACCTCTCTCAAAGATACTTGTACGTCTCCCGTAGCCTTTTAACTCAGAAATATGCTCAATTCGTGCCAAAGGGTCGAAGTTTCTGCCGGTATTTGGAGGTTTGAAGAGCCTCGCCAATGCATTTCTGAATGCTTTCCATGGTGATCTCTCTAGTCCTCTCCAGCTTCTGGAGAAATGTTTGGCATCTCCTTTCCTGGATAGTTCTCCAACTCCCGCTCAGCCTGCTGAACCTTGTATACATCTTCGTCTCTGTTCCTCGAGTCGGCAATGGAGAGCTCCAAGTACTCAATAAAGTACGAACTGAACGGAGTGACGGTTCTGCACTTCAAGAACGCCACAAATTGTACGGTGGTTTCATCTATGACTTCCTTCTCGTGGGTCTACTCTTCCAGGCTCTTCTTGGTCGAACTGAGGGCCAACTCTTTCAGCATCGTATTGCTCATTCCTTTGCCAATGGCTTCCCTCATTTCTGGATTCTCCACCTACTTAATGACAGTTTCGAAATCGATTTGCCTATGTTTTTAGTAATCATGCTTTCACTTGCTGCATTTTCCGTCCGGTGAGACATTATGCTGCAGAAACGCACATTCAAATACAGAGGTACTTCTCACCTTGGTCAGGCAATCCGTTAGCTAGTCTGGACGAGGGTTTTTTGGTGCCCCTGTCAGGCGTTCGAGTCACGGATTCTTCGCTTAAGTGATTGAAAGCCTAGCACTCAATCTGCTCATCCAACTCTCGTACCAATGATACCTCTTTCTCAGTCGTAAGTTTTGTTCGGTTTTGGACTTTCTGCCAGTACCATTTATACACTCTTGTTTTGCCCGTTGACATCGGTCTTTAAACAACTCGACCTATCACGTGATGAAAGAGAAAGCCATTTACTAAGAGCTTTGGTGTCGGTCGACTCCAGAAATTCAATGGTTAATAGTATTTATCTGACCTAGTTCTACTGTTATCATCAAAATGAATCTCCCTCCATTTTGATCAACTTGAAAATTTATGCTGGAAAGTAACATTACAACGCAGGCTAGGGGAGTGAACGATAGCAATCTTGCCTTGTGCAATGGCATTTTCTGCCTTTATATGTAACATTTGTACTGTCCTCTATTTCTCGGATGAAAAGCAATTTCTTCTCCAGTTCTTGAGCAATGTTGTGGGTTGCTCTTGCATGCTTCCGTCCAAATTCTAAACATTCGTCTTTTCCGTGAAGCATCTCTTCCTTTATTGCGTACGGTGATTGAGGGGTCAGGTAGTTGATAAGCCACACCTTGCACCGCTGTAACTAAAGCTTTTGAGGTTTGATCGACTTCTCCAGTTCTAAATATATGATCATTAGTCCTTCAGAGTTACTTCTTCCGAGTCAGATTGTCCATTGCTTGGACGTCTAATCTGACTCTTTCTTTGACACCTAAAACCTAAGTATCTTTCATAGAATTTTATCTTAGCATTAACTTGTGAATATATGCATAGCAGTGGCCATTCCGGCCAGGGAGCAGAAACTGACAAGCGTAAAAAGCGGGTTGTAAATATACATCTGTCGATGAACCTTGGGAACTTTGTGAACTCTGTTCGGTTAGTGTTACGTAAAAAATATATGTGTTAAGTGAAAAACTATACTAAGTAAATATAAATAATTAAAATATTTTATAAACGTTATTTGTTAACTCATACCTGAAAACACGGACAGAGTAGGCAAGAACCCATAAGTGTAGTCTGGGTCGTCGCGCTTCAGAGAGTACAAGTCGGGGGCATTGTGGTGAACAATTTCATTAATACGTGAAGTATTTAATTTATACCTAACCCTTCCTGCAGGAAGGGATAAGTATAAATTAAAATTCCCCCTCTTCCGAACTTGGAAGAGGGTGAATAATATGCAGGCTTGCCTGACCCTACTAGGTGAAGAGTGTTAGAAACTTCTCCGGGCAAAGATTGACGATTTTGTGTTGGACCATCTTGGTAATTAATAATGTACATATTTATTTCTTAAGGTGTCTCCTTTGAAGAGTTCGCGTCTTTCGTGGTCAAGGGCGGAGACTATTCTTTCCACTTTGTTAACTAAAACTGGATATGATGCGTTTGGTAACGATGGGACTGCAGCAACATTGCCCCTTCTTGCAGTCTTGTGAGCTTTCTCATAAGGCATGCTCCTTTCTCGGTTCCTCAATTTTGAGGAGCTGTCGACCTCTATGAAGCACGACTCTTAAAGCTATTTGTTGGGGTTGTCATTTTCCATGTTCAGGAATCAAATTGCATCCCCGAAGAAGTCAAAATAGAAGAAGACGAAATAATGGATACACAAAGTATTGAATCTGAAGGAATAAGTATGTTGATACCTCATATGACATGACTATCTCATGTTCGCGAACCCGTGTCAGCTGAGTTCACAATCGCCCTTCAGGGTAGTCCTATTTTTCAGATGACGCTAAAGTTAATCCTCTTACATTTCCGTTGTTCCTTTACTTTTTTTCCTCGAGGAGTTCCGTTGAGCCCTCACTCGGATAATTTTATGTTCTAAATTTTGTACCTGCACCAATCTTCCAGGTTTGTCAGTCACCTCTTTGATCGCGTTGTTAAAAGTATCTGAGTTAGTTCTCATCCGTATTAGATCTTTTGTAACATGCTAACCTGCTGTATGTCCATAAGAGATCTCCTTCTCAATTGCATTGCAAAGTGATCATCCATCAAATATCTTTGTCCTCGAAACTCAAGACCAAAATTCCAGTCTCTTGTACTGTAACGTACTTATCTGATAGCATTCAAACTCTGCCAAAGGTTCGTTCAGTGTCAACTTAAATGCTTTGGGGCGTATGCCCGTCTATGGATTTCTTAGCGATCCATGTTGTATCGTGAGTTTGCTCATTTTCCGTTTGGAATGAACATTATTTCTGCTTCGCTTCGGTAATCGTTTTCTGATTTGAATTTGATTTTGATATCTTCACCAAGAATGTTTGTAGAAGAATATAATGTTTCCGTCTTGAAACAACAAGCGGCCTCCGGACTTGGACATTGATGGTGAGAATGTAGAAGCTTCGAGGGTTACTTTTCTTAATCGAGCAATTTCTTTGTCAGGCTTTTGAGTAGTGCTCGTAGAGTAGGTTACGAAATCATTCTTTGCAAGTCATCAAGTTGTTCCATCTATTTTAATCCCACAACCATTTCTAATTAGTTTAGTCTTTGTTGCAGCATCGCTGTAAGGTCTATTGAATGAAACTTTTAAAATAGAAAAAGATTACGTCTTTATCACACAGAAACCGAAATTAAAGATCATGATTCCGCCCACAGGAATTTCCGCATGTGCGTGGAGTGAAAGACCTAAACGTTCCTAAGCTGCTTGGGATTCTGAGAAAACTTTGATAAACTACTCTTTCCCACTGGCTCCTTATCCGGAGATCTCAAGGTGGAACTGTGCAGCTTTAGATCTCTAGTGACCTACCGGCCGTTCAGGTCCATCGTGGAAGGACCTTTCCCCTGAGCCTCCTGATGGTCACTTGGAAGTACAAAATAGTCAGAATATCATGGATGGGATGTCGATGGACACTTTGTGTCTTGAGACGAGTTCGGATGTGAGTTCGGTTCGAGTCTAAGATCGGAAGGAGGGCTTGTTTCGGTCCTGCACTATCAGGTACGAGTCTCCGAGCATTTTCGTACTGAACCAAACTCTTCAACCCTTGATAAGATGAGAGTTCGTCTGTGAACTTCGGGACTGCATTAAGATCTCAAACTTGATGAACTCTCGTCTGCGAACATCTTTTCCTCCCTCAACCACCTATAGATTCACAATTTCTTTACCTTTCGCCTCCCGTTTCTATTCAAATGCAAGTCCTCAAGCCTTACACACATTCTTCGTCCGGTTCAGTTGGCCAGAACGGGTCCCTCATCAAAGTCAGTACGAGATTCTTCTGGCAGATTTCATACACTCACGATCAGAGACTCAGGAACAAGCACATAATGTAGCACATCTAAGGCCGAGACACTCAGCCTGTGGGTTAACCACTTAATCCCCGAGACCAACAAGATGGGACTGCAGGACACTGATAGAAGTCTTGTAGACTTCATGTGCGGATGTAAATTAGGGAAATTCTAATTTGAGTAATAATAACGTTCACCGGGAACATCATGTATGGGATAACCCTTATCGTTACGTTCCATTATTCTCCTTGCTGCTGATACTTGCTTGCCTACAACAAACACAAAAACCTTGCCTGTTCCACCAGCTCCGCGTGCAGTTCTGCCAATTCGTCTCACATACTCGCTTGGATCTCGAGGAAAATCGAAGAGCACTACATGCTCCACATCCAAAGAATCTATACCTCTTGAAGCTCTGCAGAATCATCACAAAATCATCAGGAATTAGTTCGACTCTTGGTGTATGCACGGTCAAGCCTAGCTGATAGAAAGTCATCGTGCATGGTCATACCAGATTGTCCAGAGAGTCTCTCATTAATGATGAGAAACCACCATGAACTTCCTCTACTCTAGCATCAGCCTCAAGGTTGTCACGACACCGGTAGTTGTTTCCAAGGTTGTAACTGTTTTGTCCAGTGCCGACAAGTTTCTAAAACGTAGATAAATATGCTGATACATACGTTGGAACTAAAGGAGCCGGTCATTACTCAGCAGTCAAATACACCTAGTGGTACAATTTAAGCGGAAGCTGTGCATCAGGTGTCACTTTCCCATTACATGACCACAACCTACGGCTGGGAAAGTCCACAAAAACTAATGAAGTGCTTCCAGTACCTGTCCGTGCAAACAAGAAACATTCTCTGCTTCGGCTGTGGTGCTCCCATGAAGGTCTCCAGACTCTCTAGCCGTGCTTCCTGGGAAAGGGCCGCATGATAAGGAAGAACTTGGATCTTCTTACCACTTCTGTCATACCGAGAAAAAATGTTTTCCACTTTCCTACATGTCTCAATCTGTACAGGAGAACCCAGAAATTTGACAATGAGATCTCGTACTGTTTGGCAAACTATATTGACTAGTGCAACGGCCTCGAAGTAATTACGTGATCAACGAGTCGTGTAAGTGCTATTAGCCAAATTTACTAAGCTCCAGAGCACAGTTCGTATAACTCAGAACAAAGGAGATAAAAGAGGTTACAGAGCTACTGAAGTTGAGAAAGAGTGTGATGGTGTGAAGGTACGAGATTCACAGTTTCGTGCCAACAGTAATCCTCTGTCGAGTGATGAAGCTGATAATTATAGATGGTGATAGGAATTCCTACCTTGTTACAGAATACAATAGTTTTCGAGACTGTTTTCTCGTTCAGCAGCTGTAGTAGCGCAGTCCGTTTGTTCACAAATGCGCTTTCTGGAGTCTTCTCATCTGTTTCTCCTCCACTGCAATCCACAAGAATCTGGGAAGCAACATCCAAATAAGTAGCAGACCAACCAAAAGCAACTGAGAAAACGACCAACGTAGCATGATTCTGTCGACATTAACCAACCTCTTGCAAACCCGGTGCCGTCCTATGTAGGCTTGGACCCATAAGTGAAAGACAGTCAGGGTATCTCTCCACAAGGTCGTCATGAACATCAACAGGGAGAGTTGCCGTCACATGCACATACTGCACTCTGATGGAGGCAGCTTTGTTGATGGTCTGCAAAGCCTTAGAAAACTCCTCATCGTCGAACAGAATATCTACTTCGTCAAATACCACACTGCCACAGAACATGAAAAGATCCCCCGGGTTAACATAAAAGTATAAACCTCAAAACTCAAAATGCAGATCTTAGAGCTCCTAGCTTTGGTGATCAGTTCGAACCTTCGTGCGACATACTGCTCGAACTGCTATACTCATGGACGGATATAATTCATACGATATATGTATTCGTCCATGAGTATAGCAGTTCGAGCCAAGAACTATACGCCTCAACAAAGATCGTATGAATACGATCGCAGAAAATGACCCCTTGAAAATATATTCATACGTGGAGAATGGCATATTTATCAAGGACCACTCTCTAGTACATAGGTAACCCGCAAGTCACCCGGCCAAGTACATATATCGCAAAAAATGACCCCTCGTAAATATATTCACACGTCGAGACTGGCAGATATTCTCAAAGACCACTCTCTTGTATAGAGGTAACACGCAATTAGCCCGGCCTTGTACATAGTAAGTATAATGATTTACTACCTTTAGTCTGGAAGAAAACCTTGTGACTGATACTGTATCGTGTTATGACAGTTACTTTAAGAAGAGAAGCTACAGGCACTGAATTAGAAGAAGGTCTACAAATAAACCTGGGACCAAGTTACTCAGCGTATAATGCAAGATCATAACTGTAGATCAACCTTTTCACTTGGTCAAACTGAATAGTCCCGGCATCCAGATGTTGAAGAAGCCGGCCAGGTGTGGCAATCACAACGTCGGCTCCTTCTTCTAGATTTTCAACCTGGGTCTTCCACTTGAATCCCCCGGTCAGGATGATAGATCTGGTGGGTACGCCTCCCTTGGATAAAGCTCGAAAATTTTTAAGGACCTGATCACGGAACAGACATATACTGTTAGTTCAAATACACCATGGGTAACTTATAGACCTGATTACCGTTTTAAGAGAGTTCCCCTCTGCCGGGCATACACATTCAAGGGTCTACCAGTCCCTTAAGGTGGTAAGAAATTCAAAATTGTTTTACATTCTCACGCCTGTGAGCGAAGAACGAGTTAATTGACCAAGGAACGTAGTCAAGCTGCCACAAGTTCTGGCTGGAGGTCAGATATAAAGCTCACTTATACTACAGCAGATCAGTCCGTTTGTACTGTGCACCAAGTAAGATGCAGATGACGACAGTTCAAACTATTCAGACGTGATGTCAAAATCTAGTGAAACCTTTCTGGATCGTCCTGTGAAGTAGACGTCAATCCTGATGCAGAAAGAATGGTTCTAGAAAGGAAACCTGTGCGGCAAGCTCGCAGGTGGGAACCAGCACGAGAACACGAGGCTTCTTCGGTAATGCCTTGCCCATTCCCGCTGCCTCGTCAGCTCTCAACCGCTGAAGTAGAGGAGCCACGTAGGCAAGAGTCTTCCCTGATCCTGTCTGTTCGGCAATGATGCAACTCCTTCCTTGAACAATTGGGGTGAAAGAAAGTGCCTAACCAAGCCAACAAGATATGCAACACCGTATGTTACTATCATCAAAACAGTGGCAGGCTTCCTAGTCTTGGTCGGAAACTTTTAACGGAAAGGGAGTCCAAAGGACAATGGTGAAAACCTAGGAGGAAAAAGTCCATTCGGGCAACTATAAACAATCGCAAAATAATATCTTCGATTTTCTCACCTGAATTTGCGATGGCTTATCAACATGCAGATAAGCAAGGGCCCGAACCACTTCATCTGTAGCTCCCACCATTCGGAAGGATTTCTGACTGAAAAAATCGTCAGCTATGGAAGCATCATAATTATCCCGGGCTTTCAAGTCTCGCATCGGCGTAACCGGCGAAGCAGAATCTAACGTGCCATTGCTCTGGTAGGAATTCATTCGTGATTGTGAAACGATTGGAGATTCTTCATGACCTGAGGAATGCACCTCACTTGCTGAACTATCCTTCGACATTGGCATCTTCCCACTGGCTTGGAGCCTCAGTTGATCGAGCAGACTAAGATTCCTCTCTTTCTTCACCTCGTCATGTTGTTTTCTTTGCGACCTGCAGTCATCCTCGTCAGTAACATCTATGATGTAGTACTCGCCCGGAGCAGGGATTTTCTCTTTCCCTGCAGCTTTCGTCCATTTCTTTACTTTTGCATCAGAAAATGATGAAGAATTTTCAGAAGGTGCATCGCTATCTTGACTATCAGTCGGAGTATACTGGGTACCCAAAACCCTGCTGCTACCTTCCGTTGACTTATAAGAGAAGGTTGGAAGCGCCTCCTCATTTTCAGTAGGATTAGTGCTTGCCTGTGTCCTTCGAGAACTCTTTCTACTCTCTACGGGTGCAGTCGATATATGGGGTTTCTCAGAACGCTTGACTACTGTTTCAGCCTTGGCCAAGGAGTCTTCATCCTTCACGACTCGTTCACGTGAAACTTCTCGGACACTACATTCTGTCTCAGATCGGGTTGGAGTAAGCCCTACCACGCCCTGGTCGTTACCACTACCTCTTTGTACATCTTCCAGATCTAAGACGTGATTGTCTTCAGTGTTCGAGGTTCCTTCTAAATTCGAGCCTTTACTCCGAGTTTCAACAACTGCTCCCGCATCTTCCCCGGCTTTTGTTCCATTTGATAATGGAAGTAATGACGGATTTCCGTCTTTGTCCTTACTTAGAGTCTGGACTTTCAGAAGGGACTTCCCTCTCACATCACGACCATATACTTTCAGTCTTGTAGGTCTAGCTACCTTCCTGCTTTCGACCCTTTCCACTTCTTCAGTCCCAAAAGCAGACTCGCTTTCATGATCATCAAAAACATCATGATCATCAAAAACCTCTTCCTCGTCGTCATCATCAACTTCCTCGTCGTATAGCTCGTCAACCCAATCTCTACCTGCAGAGAGTAGCAATAAAACCATTTGGTAAGAATGTGGGGCTGCATTTAATTATTATGACGTGGGTGTTGAATTTCAATAGACTTTCTCAACCATGTTGACAGCACGCAGCTCAACCTCAGGCTCTTCTGACCTATCTTCAATGACCATCGCCTGCAATAGGATCAGTGGCTATATGTGGTTTCTTGTCCGGAAACTAATGATCCCATACAATTCTGTTATCTCACCTCCTTGCTCGACGCCTTTGACGCTGTAAGTGTCGTTATAGCCAGAATCTTCTATGACTTTCGCCCAGACATCGTCACTAGTATCACCAGGGATAGCCAAATTTGTCTTTTTCCACTGTAAATCCTCTGTAGTAGGAACCGGAATATCGTCATCTGTTTCCACTCCCCACACAATCACCTTCTCTCCCGTCTGTTCATCAGTCATGGAATAAGCCCCAGGATGCATTTGTTTCTTCCTATCCCTTCCATGCCCACGTCCGCCCTCGTGCCTTCCATAACCACTACCTCTGTAGTTTCCAGAATTCGAATTGCTATATCCTCGTTTAGAACCGCCTCCGTAATTCGCAGGAGATCCTCCAGAGCTCCTATACCCACCATCTTGCTCTCTTGTGTTCCTCGGACGATCACTCACTCCGTTTACACTTCTCCTACCCTCTCCGTAATCGCGACGAGGCTCTCCCTCAGAGCTTCTAGATAAAATACGCAAGCCAGGGTGCCTGTGAGCTACCAGTACCTCACTACCACGGCCATGCTCATAAGCCCTGCGTAATGCTGAAGAGCTGAGAAAAGAACCAGAACTTAAAACGTGCGTAAGATACATATCAATCCACTGCTTTCACTCCACTCTGCGCACGCACAACAATTCTACGACACGAGATAACTTGAGATGTACAGTCTTCAGCACAACCCATCCGCTCACTGCGTAATATATACTAGCGGATATACATCAAAGCTCGTCGGAGGAAAAGCAAAGCATTAGCAGCTCAAATGGTAATTGCCAAGCGTTGTGCGTTTCTTTCAGAACTGCAGCTTCTGCCGTAACCAGGAACAGTGCCTCGAGCTTACTTCGCTCCCTCTTGAACAACTCCGCTCCAGGCTATGACGGGAGCGTGTGTTTTCAGATAACGATACTGTAGACTTACATTGGACTGTGGAACCGCGACCCAAAGACTAGCAAACGGATGGGAGGATCCCATCAACCCTTACAA
The DNA here is from genome assembly GCA_036924285.1 of Asterella californica. NCBI lineage: Eukaryota > Viridiplantae > Streptophyta > Marchantiopsida > Marchantiales > Aytoniaceae > Asterella > Asterella californica. The sequence continues at coordinate 17,382,741 of JAYKYS010000010.1, read as the reverse complement.
GGGAGAGAAGGACCCGAAGGGCCAAGCAACTAGCACCCCGAAGGGAAAACACCGGGGCTAAGCCACGCTATCAGTAGCTCCAATATCGTCATTCGCATCTATAATATCGGACACCCCGCTATCAGTAGCTCTAAGATCGTCTTATAATGTCGGACACCGGAGCTAAGTCCCGCTATCAGTAGTTCTAAGATCGTCTATCTGTCTATCGTCTCTATATCAGACACTGGTAAGATCATCTATCGCACCTATAATGTCAGACACACGGGAAAGTCAGTACTTTTGCATACAACAGATGCACATGAAATAGCATCGTCTACTGCGATTATTCTCTTGTGGATCGCGCCTGCTAAAGCTCTCTGTAGAGTGATGAAAACTCGCTGTCTAAAAAATATAGTTGAGAAAGAAAGAAAAAGTGATATCCTTGACGTCTCTCATGGTAAACTCTGACACAATCTCGAAGAAAGACGTCGAACTCCAAAGCTGTCGATCCGTATATCTCCAAGGCTAAGGGGATAAAGCGGTATCTCACCTGCATACCTTTATACTTGGTCACTTCGCTGCTACCGTCACGCCTGCAGCTCATCCTAAGGGATGGGTGATCATCTCTGCCGTCACTGAGTCTCGTGTCGGATTCGTGACAACCACATCATCCACTAAGACCTGATCCTCTCTCATCATGTACAGGTCAGTTCTCATTGATCTTCTCGTCTGAAGAACATATCAACGCTCTCTGCACGTCATGTGATCGCTCTCCAGTGCTAAGATAAACACGATGTATCTCATGACATCATGAGTAGCTATCTGCTGTCCATTGGGAGGACAACGAGCAAGGTGACGATCCGAGGTGTCGAGCGAGACATCACACTTGCAAGTAGACAGTGCCGAAGCAGCAGGTTGGACCAAGCCTAGGCAGAACCTCATCACTGTAGAGAAGATAGTCGATGCGAGTCGGGACGCTCTAATGCAAGGTCGAGCTATGAGTCAAGAGCTTGCGTCTTTGTCCGAACACGAGCGGAGTCGAGCTCTATTATCCCGTGAGATGGAAGGATCCACTAAGAGCGCATGGAGAACTTGCTGGAAGTGGTGTCTCGTCAGAGGACTGAAGTCCGCGAGATCCATCGGAATCTAAGCTAAGATATTCAATTTTTGGTCAAGTTAGGTTTATTCACAAAAACGTGCGGCTTCGGACTCAAGCTGGTAGCCTAGTAGACTCCGTACCAAAGCAAAAGAGATATGGTCTAACGCAAATTCTGGCGTTTCTAGTATGGAGTGTCAAAGCTCAAGAAATAGATCTTAACAGTCAAAGGTAACGAGTAAGTAACTCTTCCCGGTTGCGGGACTAATCTTTTACGGTTAGTTTTGCATAGAGCTCAGATCATCTAGCTGTTCTTAACCACCTCCTTGTTCTAAAAGCTCCTTAATGAGAATATTCTCTTTATATATTTTATTTAAATTCACAATTTTCTTTAGAGAAGTTTTTTTTTTCAAATGATACAAAACTCAAATTTTAGATTACTAGTTTTTGATATTTTTTGAGCAAATTAAAATTTTTCTTCTGCAAAACGGTAGTACTTCTCAATTGTTTTATAGTGTAACATCCCACGTCAGATTAAGAAATCTGAGAGAAATAATATGGACAAGCGCTAATCGCTCTACGTAACACAAAAGAGCACATTTTGTGATCACGACAGCAGAAAAGTGAAGGGTCTGGATAATCCAAACCTTAAGCTAAACAATATTTAAACTAAAAAATACATAAACATAACAAGCACATAGTGTCATACACATACACAAGTATATCACAATCGTCTCCTTAGCTGACGGTTTGGTCCCTCAAACTCCAAATAGTCATATGATCCAACTACGTGATATGCACCTTCTTCGGTGCGAAGATCAGGAGACCGTGTGCTCCATCACCTCATCATTAGTCAACTGTCTGCAATCCATACCATGTGAAGGTTGAATGAGCTACCTCGCTAACTATAACGACGACATATCTACCGTCCTTGAGGAACTATGATGAGAGATGATGTCAAACATGACATGTGACATCCTCTCAAACAATCATCACATAACAACTTAATGGTCGCTCCACTAGCAGATCCATATAACATACACCTCAAGCTTGCACGTACAATCACCAAGTTTGGATCCAAAGAATCATCGATGTTAAGAAGATGACATGACGCGCAATTACGCATATGATCTTTCCAACTTACACCATCACGTCTTCTAACACGAGAACACAAGACGGTAACACCTCACGCACTCGTAAGATAATGCGTCATGCAGTCCCATCCAATGTCATCGATGTTGTTTGCTACAAATACACATAATTGTCAGATGGAATCTACGAATTGATGATCGATAATCCTCCTTCTCGAATAGTCGCATATCTGAATGTATTTCTATGATGAGCAATTGATCCATTCTCAAATGCCATTGTCATAACTCGCTGAAACATCTCAGCTCGTTGAGAAGATACTCTCATCCACATATCTTGATCATCAAGGTTCACAACCTCAGTAGAATCATCACGAATGATCACAAGTAAATCTGATTCTTGACCGTATAGCAAAAAATATGGTGAGAAGGATGCCAAGGATGCCAAGGATGCTTGTCGACTAAAACAATAACCCATAACCAACCATCATAACTGTAGATCCCAGTTTTCATGATGATCCTTCTGCAAGCCATACTTGCACAATCCTCTCTTCATCTTTTGAACAACTGTTTCTGCTAAGCCATCATCCTCAAGATGATCCCGAGACGTAGTACGATAATCAATCAGCACATGATCACACAAGGCTTGAAACTCACCATGAAACTATGTATATTGGTCAGTCAACACTTCTATTAGTGCACCAAAATGACTCAACACTCGATCTAAGAAAGTATAAGTTACACCCTCACTTTCTTTGTCTGATACAATCCACTTAGAGAAGTGCTCCATCATCATCAATACATACCGGATGTGTTGTATGGTCAACAAATAAGGTATTAAAAAGTCCAAACTCCAACCTAATCCAACCCCATAATCGATAACGGTGTAATTGTGGAATAAGAGCATTGAATGATGCTCGTATTCGATCACGGATCACATATCGTGTCACAAACTATTGCACATCGGTGTGCATACTACGCCACCACTATTATCCTTAGAGTAAGCTATATGTGTGCTATCGTATCGTGGTGCGACTCTTGTGTGAAATTCTCATAAAACTTAGGATATGTTTCTTTTCTATGTTTCGTGAATCTTATCATGTAACTCGTCTGACAACGTATTAGGTGCCACGTTCACGATTATCTAGGATGTGAGATTGCACAAGAATGAAATGTGTCAGCTCAATGATCCGTGGACATACACGTGAGTGACTCTTATTGTCAAATCTAAGTATAAGAAGAAGGTCGAGGGTTCGTGGAGCATTCCCTCTCGTGTGTGTTTCGTGAGTGTTTCTTAGTGTTCTACATGAAGGGTGAGGAGCTATGATAGGTGTATTTATGGACGGAGGATTAATCTGAGTTTTGGATCTTTCATTTTCGAATCTGTTCCATATCAAGCTTCACTACATCCATCGCAATCACTTTCGACAGTGGTTCGTTGTCTACTTTGGTGAAGAGTTCATGAGGAGAGTGATGGACTTGTCTACTCCGGTGATATTGTCGATCATTACATACAGAGAGAATTAGGACCTAACTGTGTACATCTTATTTTGACGGATGAATGGACTTGAACTTTCCACCCAACATCTCTTTCAACGTTTGGTTGATATGTTATGTCATTGCCAGCGGAAGATCAACCATCATGCGTGGATCGCGAGGAACTTTGATGAGGACTATTGTAATCAAGTGATGGCTTCCTCTTTTTCTTTTGTCGTACTTTTAATCGTAAATTGATTCAAGCTCATCATCTTGACTTTTGTATTGAATCTCGTGTATTTTTTATGTCATTGTTATCTTTATCGCTCGGCGAGGATGATTATTTTATATTAAAGATGAGGTTCGAAGTATTTTGGTTCAAGATTTGAAATTGTGAGGGTATTTTTAGGTTACAATTCGTTCTATAGTGCCAAGTAGGAGATAAAGTGATCTCCAATTTCTTTTTTCATTGGTTCAGTTTTTACCAATCAAGTTCATCCAAGCCAATGACGGGTTTGGGGTTTCCAAGGCCTTCTCGGAGATCATACATGGATAGTGAGGTCTCGTTGGAAAGCTCTCAGTCTGGGCTACAATCTAGAGTGGAAGATCGACCGATTTGGAGTTTTGAGCAGAGTGTTATGATTGTTCAAAATTGAGGGGGTTAAATCGATACCCGAGTCACGTTCCTGAGTGTCTCGAGAGTTTGGGAGATGATCTTTCGATGTTGTCAAGAGAATTCGATAGTTGACGCTGTCGCGCTACTTGGCGGCTACATGCTTGACTTCTACTCCGACGCTTGAGTTTAGTAGTTCTAGAAGTTAGCTCATATTACTTCTAGTCCTTTATGTATATGTTTGACACCTTTGCATACGGTGTTAACACTATTTTGAGTCTTAGTAGGTTGATTACCATGTTGATAGGGCTTAGGCTCATGGGTTGTATTTGCGTGTCGCCCATGCACACTTTCTAGCTGATTTAAGTTATTTTTTGGGGCTACGTGTCATTTTAAGTAGTTTAAGTTTTAAGTTGGCACTCTAGGAGGCTTATGAGTGTATGTAAGTCTAGCCTATGAGTGTAGATAAGTTACCAGGTAGTTTAAGGCACAAAAGGACAGTCAAGTGGAGCTATGAACTCCCATTGGTCCATTTTTGTCTTTTGTAAAACTCTAAGTTTAGAAACAGAGCTCTAGAGTGGATTTCGAGCAATTGGTGAGGGATCTTCGAAATCTGAGAGCACAGGGAGATAGAGCTCATCATGTCAAGCACTTCCAGTGAAATTTTCGATCGATTTGAGGCAATAAAGACGAAGTTATGACCAATTGAAGTTCGAATTGTGCTAGAATTGAATCACTTTTGTTGGATTTAGGGTTTTCAGTGTCACTCGCATCATATTTGAGGAAATTGCTTCAAAACTTCGAGGTTGTGTTCTCTGCCAGCAGGGCTACGATTTCCCAAAAAGTTTCATATCTATTGAGCGACTGAGTAATTCAGGGCGGCCGCTGAAGCCGAGGGGGTCTGAAAAGCTCTTAATCTAGAGCAGCGACTTCAGAGGAGGAGATCTGGAGTTCTGTGTACATTCAGGAGTCCCAACTTCACAAGGATGTTCAGCATCCTGTAGACTTCAAATACTGTGAGAATATTTGAAATTCATCGAGCCAATCTTCTGTTCTAGGTTGAAATAGCCATCTGGGTATCAAAAATTGTCATAATTTTCTTACTCAGAACTTTTCTGTCAACATCTCGGTGCTAGAATTTGATCTCAGGGTGAAACTTCGTGTATGTGTTCAGTAGGACCTTATTTACATGTAGGGGAAGTTTAGAAGTCTAAACGTTCATGGTTTTCCTCTCCTTGTGTGTCAAAGTTTACCGTCTAAACCTATTACTGCTAGTTAGACCTAAATTTTGCTTTTGAGCATATTAGAGGATCCTATACACATGTGTGAGTGTTTACAACCCTTGTTGTGACCTGAAAGCCAACCTCTTGAGTAAACAACCACAGCCAGAAGCCCGGTGCTTTCCTAGGTAGACAGATCACACTCCGACAACGCCGTGCTATTTTCACTGATGTAAAATAGTCCTAAGTTTGGGTTGGATTTGATCTCGAAATGGTCGATTGAAGTTGGTTGTAACAATTGAGAAGAGGAAGTAAAATCGGTTTTCTTGGATTCAAAAATTGAGTTGTTCCATGAGCATGGGATCGAATCTCTAAGTAAAAATTTCCAGAATTAGAGTGTGTCTTATCACCGTACTACATGTGGAATTTCAGCTCATTTGGTTAAAAGAAAATGTTGAGGTTGTGGATTTTAGCCACATAGGTCTATAAAGCTCATAAGTTAGCATAGACAAAAGACTTGGTTCCAGATAATTGGTTTGATGTCTGAAGTTTGAAATTTCAGAGAGTAGTAGTGAAGGGTCATAAGGAATTTCCTGTGAAGTTTGAGCTCAGTTGGAAGTTCCAATTGGGAGGTTGCCGAAGTTCATACTACAGCGTGTCGAGTTTCGAAGAGAAGAGTGATTTCTCCTACTTTGTTGACTTTGAACAAACGACTTGGTGTTTGGAGGTGGAACTTCTTGGAGGAGTTGCAAGTGAGATGAAGAAGTTATGCTGTGAATTCAACACAGAATTCATACTTAGAGAAGACTTTACATTATGTCGAGATTGATGATTAGAAATCTCTAACAACGAGATAACGTTGTCTTTGGCACCACGTCTTGAGCTCATTGGTTGTTTGCTGCGTGCATGCCTTATTTTGTTGGAAAGCTTATATAGTAGGCTATCCATTGCTATAAGACTCATCCTCATATCAACGAACCGTAAGAAGTCATAAATTGAGTGTTTAAGTAATTTGTCAAAGAAAAATAGTGAAAGGTGTATTGCTAGTGCACATCTGAAGGTGCTTCTGTGATCTAAGCATACGTTTATCATGTATAAATCCTTCTTGTACTTAGATTAAGGTTAGACATCCAATTGTGTTGTCTGATGCACGTGTGTTACACTTGAGGTCAGATTAGATCAATAGAAATCAAGACAAGACCTAATAGATTTGATATTGAGGACATAAGTATTTCATCGAGTAGGTCCTAGGTCTTGTTGTATCTCTCTACAGCCAAATACCCAGTGTATTCTCAGCCAAACTTCACGCTCTACGACATCGCTTCATTCCAAAATGTCCCAACTTCTCGTGGACATCGAACTAATTGTGCTCTCTACGATGGATGTAATAAACACGCACCTCATCCTTCCACACACGAAGAATGTGTTTTTCTTCATATATTATGCCCATCACGATGCTAGTACGTAGATATTTCATAACCATGACATCATCATGGATATCTCGCTGACCCGTTGAAACATCATTACTTTTTGGATCTGAGGACTCATCATCTACCCCTTGACTCACGAGAGCTACCACACGATCCTCCAAAACCAACATACATAAAAAAGTCAATGTATGTCAACTTGACACCACCTCCTCATCTGTCTCATCATGCCAATGAGCTCATGTATCATCCTTTTGACTTGTACATGGATTTCTACTCAAACTATCTACATCTTTGTTCGCTATCTTAGGTCTATGAACTACTTGGAAGTCGTACTCTTGCAGAATCAGAACCCACGGTGCAAGCTTCTTCGTAAGCTTGTCGGATTTCATTAACCACTTGAGCGGCTGGTGATCAATAATGAGAGTGAAAGGTTCTCGAACAGATAACATCAAGAGTGTGTCACAACTCATACTAGGAGTTGCAGCAGTATGCTGATAGGTTGGTACAGCAAGCTTGTAGTGAAGCCTTTGTACCATCAGTCGAGGAACAAAAAATTGCTCTTGCTATTGGTCTTATGACCTTATCACCGTTGGATACGGCTCTCATTGTATGACAGTATCCAGAGGAGTGTGTGTGTGTGTGCTGGAGCTATTTGGAGAGATCAGCATAGGTTTGGCTGCGGTATTGTAAGCAGGCATACGAGTACAGCGATATTTGTATGTGGAGAGAGATGAGATTACGAGATGCATCTCACTATGTCATGTAGCATGCTTGGTGCAAAGATATCTTGAGTTGTTGTCCATATCAGCCGCTAGAGATTACCAGCAAGAATTATCATCGAATATGGCGTTGCTGGGGGTGCAAGATCTCACTGTTGTTGGCACCATTCACTTGGTTATAGCCGAGTGGTCATGTCAGGATCACACGCGTGCTAGAAGAGGTTAGGGTCTACATGATCTGAGATCTAGTATGTTTTGGGAGATGTTATAAGTCTTACGGCATCTCTAGATGCATCAGGTGTATTCTCCAGCGTATATCTTGGAGAATATTCCTTCGTTGAGTGATGCTCGTACACAGATGATGACGAGTGTGCATCAAGTGCGGTCATGGATTGGACCGGCAGTATTGTTGGATGCAGCGAGAGTGAGATCTCATGCACATCATCCACGATTGTGATGGACGAACTTGTTATCGAGAGAGGTGCTTAAGCACACACACAATGAGTGAGACGACCAGCGCACCTCATGGTTGATGACATCTTGGATGCAGGACGATGATCTCAAGTAGTGAGAGTAATTGATAAGTCACTCATGACAGTGGTGAACTTAGTGAGACAACTCATGTCAACGTTGTCCACTTTGGTGAGCTTTTCAACATCACATGCTTACAGAGATGGAGGACTTGGGTTTGTGTGAAATGCTCCGTTGCAGCAGTTGGTGGAGCTCAATATCAATGAGAGAGAGAGCGATGGATTTCCTTACAAGTACAAGGGCAGTAGCTTTGATATCAGAGACTTCATGTCGTCAAATATTGGATCAAGCAATGGAATTGAATTGCTTGACGTGGATTGTTAGTCTTGGATTGGCTGAGCAGCGTCGAATGCGATCGACGGGTGTTACTGCTCGGACACTTCTGAGCTCTTTGCCTATCGGGTCGGTGGAGACAAAGGCTGGGGGCGAGGCATGTGGAGTTCGTCATCCTTGGACATCATGAGATGCAGTAGGAGAGAATGTGGAGCTTGCAACTAGGACTGCAAGAGTTTTTTGCACAATGGAGGTTGTTGGTGGTGAGCAGAAGAAAACTGCTCCATAGGCTACAAGATAGTAGTCAACGACTTCGTCTTCTATCTCTAGCATGGTGATAGAGGATACTTGGGAGCCGGTGATTGGACCTAAGCTTATAGGAGAGGAGACACGAAGAGTTCAGAGATTCCTGAAGAGTACAAGAATTGTTTTACCTTCAGTATGAAGAATTTGGTACCTTGAAGGGAGATAGCCTGTCACGATATGTTGGTCACAAGTCCAACCTCACTGTGAGAGAAATAGAAATAGTCTGACTAGTCCGCAATTCCAAGTCTCACTATCGACAGCACACTAGAGTGAACTCACTCCGGAAATCAAGCGCCAACACAAGCAAACATGTGCACGAACAAGAAGCAGAATATGGAGGCATTCCAACCACAAGAAGTCCAAATGATAACTCTCCACACTCAAACATGCACAAAAGATAAACCCAACCTCATCCGGACTGACGTCTCCTCTTCCGACACCACATGCACAATATATGATAACCAATTGTCATAACCTTTAGGTATAGACAAACGCTATCACAACGACAGCTCCTTTCTAGTACTTTGGGTTCACTCTACCACTCCTCTAAGCGTGCGAAAAGATCTCTTACTACCTTAAACAAGTCCATAAATACTTGCACGTATCCTTACAAGACGCCAAGAGCTATTGGTCTAGTGGTGAAGCCAAAGCTAAGAATTAGTAGTTAAGCACATTCTTCAAGAATAGTGTTAGGGTGGATGATTTGGTTTTACTCACTCCCACACCACTGAATTTGGGCTTAGCTCACGCACTCTAGCAAGCTGACTTGCTTGCTCTGGCTCGGGTTCCGTCTCCGTGTTTGTACTCTTGCACTCCGCTCTCACGCCTCCGCACTCACGCACCTTTGCTCCTCGAAGCCTCTCCTAACAACACACTCCACAAGGTCAAAATCTGTCAAATGTGTGCACGTAGGTGGGTATACGTCAGATTTTTGACCACTCGTGATCTTTTTTTCGTTGTAACTCCTTTGATCCTTCATCAAATCGGATGACTTCTGGTGCGTTGGAATTGTCTTCTCAGCGTGCACCGACTACACTCCTCACAACCAGAAATTGCTGATCCATGCCTACCCGACGTCCGCTGATGCACATCTGTCGATCTCAAAAACCTATCGCGAGAAATTTCAGCAACATCCGAACTACATCACCACCAATTTGACCAAGAATAAGTTCAAACACTCCAAATCTGTACAGCGATCAACCACATGACCAAAAAGAACCACTCCGTTCATGTGTGCATCCATAAATCGAAGGTATCAACGATCTGCACAATCTGGAGATACCACTGATAGAAATCTGTGACCTGAAAGTTATCAGTAAGACCTCGTGAATTCAATTCTTCGAGTAATAAAAAATCTGTATTCATTCCACCATGCCAACCAGCACTAAACAAATACTAAAATCGAGCCAAATCCACTCTGTGCATCAAAGAATCCAGATTGTGCTCACCAAGATTATCCACCATAGCCAGGAGTTTGAAGGCTCAACTCGAAGAACTAAAGCCTCCAAGCCTTACTTGTGAAGTATAACCTAGTGGGGTTAGCCCTGATGTGATAGTAGCAATATACCAATATATATAAAGCCATACATTTTTTATTTTCTCGTGCTCGATGTCAATGATGTTTTGTCTCATCCATTTCCTGCCCATCTTCTTTTTTATTATCTGCACCCAACACACTCCAACGAAAGCATGCGGGGCACACTTACTGATATGAGACCTTACTAGTTTGTCTACCTCTTACAGACTCAGCAACTTGTGACAACTGTTTTTCTTGCCTTCAAACAACACGACTACGTTATGCCTAATGCTGAGACAAACGATTGAAAGATCGGACATTAACCTCTATAGTTCCTCACGATTATAATACTGATTCAGACCTTCCTTAACCCGTTGCATGTGATCTTTGGACAAGAAAATGTTATCGTTAAGTTGGCTTACTAACCTCACCTTCCAAATAAGTTCACCATCTTGTCTTGGTAGAGGAACTTGAGAGGTTATCGACTTACCAGCAACCCCTTCGCTGTAGCAAATCTCCAACTCGTCCTGCATCTCGTGTAGGATGTGCTGAACCTCAGTGATAGATTCTCTCTCCTCAGTCTTAAGACTCCTCTCCAAAGCAGCTCGTCATGAATGTGTTGGAACCTCGGCTACGTTTAGGAATTTCTAAGATGGGAGCTACACTATCTAGGTCTACAGATGGTTCAAGGTCCTCAACTCGTGGTTTCTTCTGAACTCTCTCAGAGATCTGTGCCTTCACTATGAAAACGTCAAGCCTCTTCACGTTGTTATCCTTCTCGAACCACTTGTCGAATGACAACTGGCAGTTGAGTTCCAAAAGCCAAAATGAAAATTGAGAGGTTCATTTTTCTCTATGCACTGTCTGATTTCTGTGAAATGAATACTCTACAAGCAATTGAGGATCATGATAGGAGAAAAGAACGTTCGCACTTGGGTGTCAACGTCGTTAACATGAAGCATGTACTCAACGGTCGTCCATGACTACTTGCATGGTGGAAATCACCAAATTGGTTAGATTTAGATCATGGAAAGCACATGCTAGAGGTTTTGAGTTCCAACAGAAAAATGGCAAGATCTAGGACAGTCGAATAAGCAGCTTCAAAGTTACCAGTGCAGGAAACGATAAGAACAAACTGCAAAAAAATGAGAAGAACGATGGGTCAAAACGAGAAGAAACATCACCATTGCCAAATCTCATGCGAGATTACACTTTGATCAGAGGTAGGTCTGTCCGCGTTTCTAGAAATTTGTTGTCAAGGAACAGTGCGATCCGCGTGAGAGACGCTCAAGTGCATTTCTTCCATGCCATAGCCAAAGTACCGGACAAGTTTGAAAATCACTCTTTGCTCCTAACTTCACGCATGACTCTCTGTCTTTGCATGCATATCCTTCTTCCGCTCAAAGTTCAAAAAACAGGGACCATGGCTAAAGTTGTCCCGTTACTTTTTGAACAATTTTGTGACCTAAACCAACCGGTAGCAATCATGTTGCCTAAACAAGAGTATAATGCACGGATGCGGTTTATCTCCAAATGTGACTTTATTTTTATCTCATATATTAAAAACTATTTCTTATTCTCAAAATATTTTTTTTATAATAAAAAATTAGCTTACTGTATTTTAAATTTCAATCAGTGGATTACTAAAAAATACCCTTATGTTGTTTTTAAAACTGAAATATAGTAAACAAATACCTTTTTTTGCTAGCTATGGTCTTTTAAATTGGTAAATTCAGTAAACAATACCCTTATTTTGGTTGCATGTGTTTCAACGTACTTCGCGAGTGAACTCCCCGAGTAAAATGCGTTATTTGATGTAGAGTCCGCAGTGTTCCCCATCTTTGTTTGTCCTCTTTTTGCTTGAACGTGGTTCTTGTAGAGAAGCAGAATACAAAAAGAGGTGGTTCACGAGTGAAATGAGAAATCACCACAACTTCACTCGCAGTTGCCTCAGAAAATAACTTCCCAGATCATGGTCGTCATCGTGCGAACCACCACGACTTCAAATCTTCATGAAGTGTTACAACTTTTACACCCCTATTTGCAACCAGAGCAATCCCCATCATGAATGCGAGCTCTGGTCTTCATTAGTGTGAATATAAATGATGTCGCTTCAATCTTCACTAGTGTGAAGTAAATTAATTTCACTAACGCTATACTTCTAGTGAGGGTGCTCTAATCTACCTTCCCACATTCCTGTGAGTGAAACCATATACGATAGACAGTGTAGGGACGGTCCTTCAGCACCCCTAGCAGTACGACGATGGTAACAATGGACTGGTAAGGCCGCATACGCACTAGCGCTTAGTTTTAACCTATTTGCAGAAAACCTGTCAGCCCGAGACGAAAAGGCTCACCAGCTGAGAACCTAAGTTTTTCGTTTCAAGAACTAAGGGATTAAAGACTGCTATGCACACGCCGTGATCTTAACTGACGTCTTAAGTCACTTTACACATGGCAAGCAAAGCTGTGAACCATATGTCACTGGACTGCGCGACATGCGCTCGAAACTCTTGCAAGTACTTCGTTGTGAAAATTTTACGACTGAATGCTCGACTGTGACAAAAAATTATCAGGGAAAAACGCAGAGAGGGCACTCCCCCGGTATTGCTTAAAGGTCCCCTAGGTTTTCCGGATTTAATCTCTTAGAAAACAAGAACTGCGCTAATGCGCAGAGACTCGCTATTACCGAGCTTGCGAATGGTGTAAAACTCTAATCCCTTAAGCGTTAGTGCGCATGCGGCCTAAGTTGTAACAACAGCTCCACTACTGCGTCAAAGTCCAACCAAAGTACTCCCGCGTGAGGTACTATCTCTTGACTCTGCAAGGGTTGCCTACGATAGAATAAGTAACACTGATGGTGGATATAAATCATACGCACGGCAAATCGTGGTACTATGTTTAGCAGAGCTTCATTCGAGTTTGATTTCTCAAAACCACGCAGGCGGACCTCATCAGTTATAGTCAAGTAATTATAACCTTGTTATACATCCAGAAAACGCACACTAAGAAATTGCCACCATTACTGCTGGCTTCCAGAAAAGGAGGCATCCGTAGATTCCGTACATCGAACAGCGCCAGCCTTTCGGCATCCCGTGTAATGTGCCCTAGCAACTTTTCTAAAAATGCAGGACGAGTAGAGAATGCGTCGGATAATTTGCTAAAAATTATCCGACGCATTTCGACGTATTTCACAAAAAATTGTGAAATACTCGAAATTTGCTAAAAATCGACGGTGAATTAACACAGTAGTCCGTCCATTGTAAGAAACCGCCGGAAATTACAGGTAAGCAGGGAAACCTGGGCTGGGCCCCTAGACCTCGCAACACTACAAGAAGACATAATTCAGCAAGCCTTCCCCTTTCGTTCTTCTTCTCGTGTCCTTTCACTTTCTACTCCACGGTGGGAGCATTTCTCAACTGTCCATGTTACACATTCCCTTCCCTAGTCCCATGAGTTCAACCTTGAAGATCTCAGAGTCTTGAATATTTCGTTGTTAAACTTGAGTCTACTAAGTTGAAATATTAAGATGACAACCACTTTGTAGGTATCAACAATCTATCTCCAGCAACTGAATATAAAAGACAATGCCCGATTGGGTTATCGGTGCGAAAGTTTCTTGGTGAACCCCCTTGCTACTTTTTTGTTCACTCGATGCCTGTGAAACTAGCCTACGCTTGCTATGTCTGAGACTAAAATCACCCTCCTTTGTTAATATACACTGGAGCCTGAGCATTTGCAGGCAGAATGCAGTGAGGACGCAGTGAAAATCCACCTCAACTTGGAAGTGTGGACCAGTGAGGTGCTCAGCCCACTACCCCTTTATGAATGTATAGACCTTGCCGATAGCTCTACAATCTCAACCTACTTTTGCAACCTTCCGTGGCTCCCTTTGGCCCGTGATAGGGCACTGCATCTCCTGCCAGCTAACTGGCACCATTGCCGCTCCTGCATCGAGCACAAAATACCGGATTCAGGATTCCACGCAGAAACATTCACATGTTTTCATCGACGTTTATGCTCGGTAAGCTTCAGAACACTCGATCTCTTCAGCATTTCTGGGACATTGATGATCTAAACTGTTCTACACTGACGACATGAAATGTCTGACTGGCCTCTCGAACTTCCATGGCTGAAAGATGACTTAGAGGCTATTCCGCATCTTTTACACTGCACTCTCGGAGATTGCAGACAAAAAACTTTTGAACGGCTACCAGGACATATCTGATAACATATAAACATGAAGATGAAACAAGTCGGTTTCCCTTACACACCTGCATCACTGGTAGCAGATACAACTCCCAGCTCATTTTTTGCTGTTGACAGGTAATATGCACGAGAATCTCCCAAAGAAATCTAAGATATGTGTTTAAGGTTAAACCCTAAACATTAGGCCACGTGCACTAGTTTGATGCTTCCGTGATGATAGCAAACACAAGCAACCAGATTCCACATAAAACATTTTAAGATCTATAAGCGAATCAAAAGACCTCGTAAAATGTGCAGAAGTAGGGATACAACTTCCGCTCGAATGACATCACCAGGGCGGAATGAAGTGGGTATATCTACTTTGTCGATCTCCGTAGCTCGTACATCCTGCTGCCTGTAGAGATGAACCGAACGTACTCAGTTTTCTGTAACCGCACGTGAACCATGTATTCAATAATGACCAATCTCCAGGCAGCAGCTTGAGGCCCAAATTGTGTTCTTTGGATACATGACCAGAGGCTAGTCGGAGGTGAAATATGTTTTTCTGACAACGCTCTATAGCTGCATGTCAAGCACTTCGAGATTCTCGACGGGAGTAAGTTTCTGCACGTATTACCTTATAATGCCCGTGAACTTTTCTCTTACAGCTTTCTCTCCGACACAAACTATTGCAGCAGAAGCTTGTCGGGGCATTAATTTTGTAATCTGCACCAACCGGCAGAATACAACCGAACACACAAACTGTTCAGACAGAAGGCCGCTTAAAGATCTGAAGGCTCAATGGTACGTTTTCTCGGGAAAAGGGGACTGATCCGTAGTTTAAATTCATCTATGTGAGCTTGTCAATGATCATCCAATTTGCTTCGGTACCGTGTCGAATGCGGAAGACGAGCAATACGTAGCTGACAGTAACAGGGAAGGTATCCAACGTACAACTATCCACCTTCAAAAGGTCAGCCATCAGATTCCCAACCCACAAAAACAGCCAAGGCTTTAGGGTTTATATCAACATCGATGAATCCCATCCGACACGGAGTTTCTGGAGGGAACCGGCGTCCGATAAGAAAGTATGACATATCAGTGATGCTAAGTGGAATTATATCCCCAATGCAGTTAGCAGTCATAGAAAGATGTCACAGCACCTTTGCCGTGACGACCGTTCCAAGCTCAGGTACAGGTCCTCGCTCCTTCTCTCTGGTAACCTCAATCGTTGGTCTCTGCAGATTTCAGACTTGCGTTAAGCCCACCACAGTCTACACTATCGACATAGATCGATTACATTACATTCGAAGCTTTTCCAAATTTAAAATCTGAGACTTACTTGAATGTACATTGCCTAGGAACCGAAGAAAACCAAATAACTCCAACTAAACGCCATCTGTACAACATCCGTTACCTGATCCTCCACACTGCCCGCAGGCAGAGTAATTCGTGGAAGCCCAACAACTGATGCATAAACCTTTTGATGCCAAACGTAAGTGCCGGGACCTGCTAAAAATTCAGACCCCCATCCTAAAAATTCTCCAGGCGTCCGGTACTCACTGGCACTCATCGCTACCACCATGAACCAACCCACGACGACTCCAGTCTAGCTCTCCGAGAACCAACTCCCGTCCTCAATCGACGTGTTACGTTCCACTCAGCGCCCTCGAAATACACTGCGCTGGAAAGTTGACAGCCTGAGAGAGGAAGGTCCGGACTTCTGACGTGATCCTGGAGCTCCAAAAGCCTGTCCAGGAAACTTCACTAAATACAACCATATCTTACTTTAGCGAAGTGTGTCGCGTGCTTCCCTTTAGCGAAGGTTGCAGACGCAATCCTCCCCCTAATCGTCATCAAGCAGGTCCTTTGCGACGGAGAGAGGGAAAGTGAGAGAGACGGAATGCTCTTGCCTGTAAAACCCCAACCGACGAACCTGCAGAAAGCATACAGTGAAGTGTACTGTAATTCAGTCCTGGGGAGGAAAGAAATGATCGGCCCGGTCGACAATCATATCAACAACCAAATGTTACATCGGAGAACTTTAAGTCAAGATTCAAGCTATCCGTCCAGCTTATCCTAAACGCGCAGATCCTCCGTGAAATGAAGGGGAAAAAAATTAGCCATAGAGAAGAGGAACTGAATAAACCCTAAAAGCGAGACCTTTGTCTTTAGTCGAGTAGTTTATGGTAATGGACTGTGTAATCGCTTCTGACAGGCTAAATTTACTGCATTAGAGGGAAGGGGCCCGCGGCAGGCAGAGAGGTGAGGAGGCGATAGGGAGTGTGGACTGAGATCCCTTCCCACTTGGATCTCGGTTCTAGATTCTTCGGGATTACGTGCACAGGCAAGAGAAGGGGAGAAATCGCCTTCAGCACTTTGACAGACAAGCCTTGGGCAGAGAGTGGGGCCGAAAGAAGACCACATTGAACGTCGATTGTGGAGGTTTTTCTTTCTGTAGTGGTCAGGTCGGAGACGCTGAGGGTTTTCTGCCAGTTTGTTCTGCGCGGAGGGAGTGAACGAGAGAGAACGAAAGTGAGTTGGGGGTATGTAATAGGCGAGGAGAAACGAGCTCGCCTCATGTAGCGTAATTCGTTGGCGGATGATGGTGGAAAGAAGTTATGGCTAGCAACCCAGCAGCACCGGTGCTGTCTCCACCACCGCTCCTGCCTCCTAGAAATGGATACTGGAGACAGGGACCTGCGAATGTTACTTTCTCAGAAAGCAGTTTCGGTCGTCATGGAAAGCTGTCTGCAGTGTTGGAGCCCGTGACGGAAGCAAAGCAGAACAGAATCAAAGAGCAGCAGCAGTTGCTGCAACAAGGCTGGGGTGTTGTTGAAAGGCGACCGGAGGATGACAAGCGCCACCAGAGTCCTACTAGTGCAGAGGTTAGAAGTGAGGAGGCCAGCGCGACCTGGAATCGGGCTGGGGAACAGGGCGGTGCGAGCGGTTCCAAGCTGTTTTCGGAGGTGCTTAGTGTAGACAGGAGGGAGGAAGGGAAAGCGGCCACATCTTACCCGGTAGGAGGTTCTCTACAGAGAGCGAACAAGCGCCGAATTGGGAAGCATCGAGATGAGAGGCTGCCATGGCGGAGCGGATTGTCTGCGCGGGGGTCACTTCTTTTCAACGCTTTGTGCGAGCTGAATGGAGGTCAGAGTCCAGATTCTCTTTTGGATGCAGCAAACGTCACACTCTCACTGCATGACCTTCTGTGTATGATAAAGACTTTTGGAAATGATGGGAGGTGGCAGAAAGCCCTACAGGTTTTCAATTGGATGCGGAAGCACGAAAGACTGAAGCCGGATGAGCCGACCATAGCCAGTATGCTAAGAATTTTGGGCAAGGAGATGCAGCTGCAGACTGCAATTGAGATTTTTGAGAGCTTGAAGGGAGAGGGGTACGGCTTGAATGTCTATTCGTACACAGCACTTATCAGTGCGTACGCGCGTAGCGGGAGATCTCAGGAAGCCCTAGCACTTTTCGAGAGAATGAAGGAAGAAGGTTGCAGGCCCAACTTGGTGACGTACAATGTTGTGATTGACATATATGGCAAGAGAGGTCGTTCCTGGGACAAAATTCAGGGTTTGATAGACGAGCTGACGAGCCAAGGTTTTCGTCCTGATAGATACAGTTACAACACGATGATTAGTGCTTGCGCGAGGGAGGCTCTTTGCAAAGAGGCCAGGGGTATATTTGAGGATATGAAAGAGGCTGGTTGTTCTCCGGATAGAGTTACCTACAACGCACTTCTGGATGTTTACGGTAAGGCAGGATGGCACAAAGAGGCATCCAAGGTTCTGGAGCAGATGGAGAAAGCAGGGTGCCCACCCAACATCGTCACTTACAACGAGCTTCTGGCTGCCTATGGTAAAGCTGGCCTTTACCATGAGGCACTCACACTGAAGCAGCAGATGGGCAAAAAGGGGATAGAGCCGGATGTGTTCACCTACACGAGTCTTCTTTTCGGGTACAGCTCCGCTGGACAGGACAAGCTAGCTATGGAAACGTACAGGGAAATGTGTGCTGGAGGGTGTAAGCCAAATTTGTTCACTTTCAACTCTCTAATAGACATGTTTGGGAAGAAGAAGATGTTCTCAGAAATGCTCAAAATATTTGACGATCTCAGGGTCAGTGGATGTGCTCCGGACGTTGTAACGTGGAACAGTATGTTAGGTGCTTACGGTAGGAACGGTATGTATGAAGAGGTGGCTATGGTGTTCAAAAATATGAAGAAGGCCGGGTGCAAACCCGAGAAGGATACCTTCAATATTCTGATCGACGCCTATGGAAGATGTGGTTCAGCTGACCAAGCTGTAGGAATTTACCATGGAATGCAACGAGCAGGCTGTAAGCCAGATATTGCCACTTTCAATGCTCTACTCGCTGCTTTCGCTAGGGAAGGTCGATGGGAATCCGCCGAAGAGCTAGTCATAGAAATGCAGAAGAAGGGTTTTGAACCCAATGAGGTTTCCTACGCTTCCGTGTTGCACGCTTGTGCAAATGGAGGGCAATTGTTGCGGCTGAAGACGAAAGTTGAAGAGGTGTATGCCTACTATAGTGGCAAATTGGATACTGTCTTGCGGAAAACCCTAGTTCTGGTTTACAGCAAGTGTAACCTTTTGGACGAAGCGGAGGTTGCCTTCGGAGAGTTGCAGAGAGACGGGCATATACCCGACCTGAATGCCTACAACGCCATGATTACGGTGTATGGAAAGAGAGGACGAGTGGACAGGGCCACTGACTTGCTGGACACACTCAAAACAAATGGGATTGCCCCGGATCTAGTCACCTATAACGTTGTTATGAGTATGTATGGCCGAGAAGGGATGTACAGAAAAGCAGAGGAGGTTTTGAGGGAGATGCAAGCAGCAGGTTTCAAGCCGAACATGATCACTTTCAACACGCTCATATTTGCTTACACCAAGCATGGACGCATGGAGGATGCAGCTAGAATATTTTTGGAAATGGTGGATGCCGAGTTGAAGCCCAACATCTTCACGTACAATACTTTTGTTAGTAGTTATGCAAACCTTGGCATGTACTCAGAAGCTATGAATGTGCTCAGGTACATGAAAAGAAACGGGTGCAAGCCCGAAGAACTCACATACAGAGGACTTTTGGATGCCTACTGTAAAATGGGCAAACTTAGACAGGCTAATCAGATTCTTCAGTGGATCAAGGATACAGATCCCGCGATCGACAGAGCTGCCCTGAAGCGGATTGCTTCGAGGGTAGAAGCTTGGGGTAACAATCATACAAGATCCTGATCCATCAACTTGTAAGTAATTATGTTTCTGCAATGCCTTGAGTTGTTCGCACTGATTTGCAACATGTCTGCCCGACAACATTTCCAGGTAGGGTTTCTCAGAGGTTTTCGGGGCATTGACGGCCCCCGAGTTTTGGTCTTTTAATCGTGACATCTTGAGCTGACATCGGACAGTTCTGTGCTGGGTTTCGATGAATTTCTTTGCCTTCCAACTATGCGAACTAGAATATATCCATGAGGGGCACCGCATGTTGGAACGCAAGGCAGCATTGTGCTACAAGAAGATTCCAAACCAGGACATGATCATCATTAGCCCAAACCTTGTAAGTTTGCGAGGTGTAAGTGTGAGTTTTCCGCTGTATTCTGCTCCTGCAGTTGTCCGACCTGAGTGTGAGCCGTCGCGGGATCTGGCAACCCGCCGCCATTTTCGTGGCCACCAAAACACTTCGGTGTTTTAGACGTCGTGTCGTCTCCCGGTTGAACAGGTTTCTGCTTTGTTCCCATTTTTGACCTGTGATGTCCTTATTCTTTCCCGTAAGGCTGCTCAAGACTGATCATTGGCCGAGGCTTCTAATTGAGGCCTTTTACAGCCAGTACAGTGTACACTGAATCTCTGTGGCGTGACATCTCTGAAGAGCCAGCGCGCTGCTTCTCCTGTTGGCATACAGGTTAGATTGACTTCCGCACGTTTACAATTCATACAGATAAATCAGCCGCCAAAACAATGCGTCTCCCCGCGCCGTCGTCCACAAGCATAGGCGAAGTAGAAAGATGCTGGTAATGAAAAAGACGGTGACTGCCAGAAGCAAGGACTTTCCACGATCAACAAGTTTATCTTTATCTCCTTTTTTGTACCTTGATTCCAACGTATCGGTCCGATTACAGTACCCTGCATCTCTTTTGTCATAACACGCACTCTACATTCGTTAACAAAGCGAACTTTGATGCTTTCCATGTATTAGTCCTGTGTTTTTATTATGCTTTTGCCTCTTCGGAAACATCCATCCTATCGATTTTCATTCTCTCGGTGAGTACATCAGAAAAAGGATGAGCTAGATGTGCTACGAAGATTTTGAACCTTTGCCTCACGTTTTCAGAGCTTGATCTGCAGAAGATACACGGCAAAAGAACATATATAGTTCTATTTTCCCATACAAGTTATCCCGAGAAAACTTGGTCTGTCATTGAGAGTAGAGAGATGACAAGAAGACTGTGAGAATGTCTCAAGAGTAGATATTATACCGTCTTCTGAATTGTAGAGTAAGTATTCGTGATCAAATCCACTTTGGTTATTACCATCTACGATTGTTCGCATCGTGATCAAGTCCACTTTGGTTATTACAATCTATGATTGTTCGCATCGTATATGTATCGTATTTTGTATCTTGTAATATATTCTTTTCAATCACTTGTTTGATCTCATATACATCGAAGAGAATGTTAAAAATTTCATCATTAAAAATTCGTTTGGAGAGAATTATGGATTAGCATTGAGGGGAGCATGTGAAGAGATGGATGGATTTAAATATCACATGCAAGTAATGAGTATATATCCAACACCTTGGGTCATGATCTCATAATAACAAAGATATTTAAGAAAATTATGTATTTTAACAATAGATTTTTTTCATAGCTAAAGATGCATTCTTTAGATTTAGAGAAATATTGGTTTGTTCTAACCGTTGTAAAATTTTGATCACATGATCAAAGTGATATTCTTTTCTTTCATACACGTAGAAATCTTCAATGAAACCATCCTATGAGTGGTTCAAATAGTTTGTTCATGAACCTCTGACATGTGTTCAAAACATTACACAATCCGAAT
This sequence comes from Asterella californica, assembly GCA_036924285.1. Lineage (NCBI taxonomy): Eukaryota > Viridiplantae > Streptophyta > Marchantiopsida > Marchantiales > Aytoniaceae > Asterella > Asterella californica. The sequence continues at coordinate 17,361,215 of JAYKYS010000010.1, read as the reverse complement.
GACATCATCCGAAATATAAATGTTTTTCAAAAAATAATGAATGTCGTTAATTGTTAATACTCATGTGTTATCTTGATCTGATTATATTCATTATAACCATCACCAAACTTGTATCACTTTCTCCAAAATCTCAATTACAAATGACAGAGTATAATAATCTTTTTTGATAAATGCATTCAATTTTTTATAGTCTATACACATTCGTAACTTATCATTTCATTTTTTGACAATCACAAAAGATGAAACTCTTTCTAAATTCTCCACCTCGTGGATGAAACTTGCATCCTTCAATTTGTCTATTTTCTCCTTGAATTTTTATCGAATTGATCTTGCGTTCTCCTCCAATTCGATTCGATGAGTCTCTAGAGTCATCTTCTTCAAATCTTTGTAACTGAAAACAAATACATGAATATATTTTCGAAATATATCTAAGAATCTCTTTTTTTTCATCTTGAGTGATATTTATATTAAACTTCAAAGTAGAGTCTTCTCATAATCTCTATCTCACTCAACTCTTCTTTGTTAAGGTTTTTTTTTCACTGTTGATCGAGACAACCAGTCAATAGCACTAAGTTGATGTATTGATTCATCTCGATCAAATCCTTCATCATCAGACGAGGATTCTTGATCGTAAGAATCTCCCGTATCTATATATGAGAGACTCTGATCGTCTTCCGTATCAGTTCTCAATAGTCATTAGTGGGTCTATCAGAGTCAGAAGTCATAACTCCAACACTCGAGAGAGCTACTACCACTCTATGATCTCTAGGTCCAGTCCGTTATCGTGTCAGATTTTGCATGAAAGATGTCCAGAAAAACACGAAGTTCCTGATTGTGGAAATGTAGTGTGCTGAACAGAGATAAAAAAGAGACAAAAAAGTACGAAAGCGAACGTCGTAATATATATCAACTCCCAACGTATATACAATATCGATTCTTTCTCCTTAAGAACACAAAATTGAGAAACAGACCAGAGCGGTCTGTAATCTGCTTCAAAAATCTCCTAAAACGAGTCCATGAATCTCAACCCAGATCCAAAATTATCAAAACATAGCTCAAAGCAAAGGAAACATCCCTTTGCTAACAAACAGAGCTGCATCTATACCACATGATTCAAACCCAAGTTCAAACAACATCCATGTACAAGCTCTTAGCTAAAGCTAACTACCACAAGCTGTACATAACCAACTAGAACTCTAACGAACTCAAAAAGCTAAAAACCGTAGCGAAGGAACCGAAAAAGGTCTATCTGAAAATTTTCTCTTTTCGCCAAACGATCTTCAGATGTTGATAGGGTCTTCTTCCTTGACTCCGTTGATCCAAGAAACCTTCAGATCCAACTCTCGACAGTCGAGATAACCGATCCTCGATCGTAGGTGATTGAACCTTCAAAAACTTCTCCCTACGGCTTAAAATCACACACATCGTTCAAACGGATCTTCTGAACTGATCTCCGTCTTCTCTGGTAGATATATCAAGCTACCATGAACCCAATGAGACTCCAAACAAGCCGTTTGGAGTTCTCTTCGCAAAACTACGCAAGAATCCACATACGATCTTCTCCTATACGTAGATGAAGACTCCTTGATCGCATAGGCACCAAGAATGAAAAGCTTGGCTCACCGATCGCGAAGAACAATCCGATCTCAAGTCGCAAATGAATGAAAAATTGACGTAAACTCTTCCTTGCGAATCAATTTCACCCATAACTCTCAAACCGCCTACCATTTTCAATTTCTTGTAGAACTCGGTGTTCTGATCCCGATGGATCCAAAGTCAACAAGTTTGGACTCCGGAACGATCCAACTCTCCTTCACATATTATTGAAACTCTCCAAATCCTCTTCTTGTGTCTCAATTTCTCTCAGTACACACTCTCCGATCCGCCTCTTCACGAACTGTCTTAACCAACGCGTAGTCTACACAGATATGAATCCAATGACACCTTGCGCGCATGCATTGGACTTCTAAATTCTCCAAATCGTTCACCGACATGTCGCAGAAATAAACTAAGCTGCCCTCTTACGTCAATCTCTATACGTACAAGTTTTCTAAGATAGTATAGCGCTTGGAGCTACAAATACCCAGTCAGCAAAAGTAAACTATGGCCTAGCTTGATTTTCTCTTCTTCTGAGTCTCGTAACTTCTCCACTAGACGTCGAATGAAGTAGACAAAGTGCCCATGGAAAGCTGACAACGAGCTCTACCCATCGATGTAATGAAAATGAAGATCCGAAATTGTGCCAAAAGCTCGTAAGCTAAGGCTTAGCTTGTTTTACCCATCTTTCGAGTCTCGTAACTTCTCCACTAGACGTCCAAATGAAGTAGACAAAGTGCATATGGAAAGGTGACAACGAGCTCTACCCATTGATGCGATGAAAGTGAAGATCCAAAGTCGTGCCAAAAGTCCGTAAGCTAGAGCTTAGCTTGTTTTACCCATCTTTCGAGTCTCGTAACTTCTCCACTAGACGTCCAAATGAAATAAACAAAGTGCATATGGAAAGTTGACAACGAGCTCTACCCATTGATGTGATGAAAGTAAAGATCCGAAATTGTGCCAAAAGTCTCATTTTTAGTCCCATGAGTGTCTTTGGAGCGATAATGATAAGTATCGCAAACAGATTTTCAGATGGAAGCCGATCCACGACACGAACATCCACCCCCTCTGAACCTGTGTTCCATCGGTATGCACCAAGAGATATCAACCAAAGAGTGGATCGGCACGCACTTCATCTTGTCGTCCTACTTCTCATCATAATCAATCTCATCTTCAAGCTCTACCGCATAATCTTCATCCTCAAACCAAAACTCTGTCAAAATATCTGCTAGATCGACCTCCTCATCTCTCTTTTTGAAATCTTGACACGTTTACTTGCCACTGGTATCTTCAAGTTCGTTCTGTCCAACTCTTGCATGACGTAAGTTGCGTTGTCATGAACCTTCTTCATCACATATAAACCAAACCATAGCTTGGAAAACTTCTGGAGTGCATTATGCTGGTTGTCTAGATTGTTGTCATAGACTAACACCCAATCACCTTTCTCGATTTCTTTAGGTCTCAATCGATGTCGTTGATCGAATCTGATCTTGTTCTTCAGCCGTGCTTCTCGTAGCCTATCTAAAGCAGCTTGGATATCCTCAAGTCTTCTTTCTAAATGCATAATTCGAATAACAAGAAGCTCTTTCTTGGTCAGATTGTCTTCCCAAGGTAACACATTCTATGTCAGAACGTGGTCTTCAATCGGCATGATAGGTTTCTGACCTTCGATGAGTTTCATTGGCATGTAACCTATCACCGAGCTGTGCGTCTTTCGATCTGTTCATAACGCAAATGACAAGAGTCGAGGTCACTCGCGCACCCTTTCGTTGTAGACCTTCACCAAAGTCTCACAATGAGCGGATGACCTCGTTCACTCTTGGCATTCCCTTCGGGGTTGTAAGCAGTTGTCAATGACAACCTCGCCCCACACCTTGCAAAGAATTCACGAGCCTCATGTGCATCCAACTCTCCCCGATCTGCTGTAATCTTTCCCATACATCCATATCGACAAACAATCTCTTCCAAGAGAAATCTACATACCTCTTCAATTGTCTTTTGTCTGAAGCGCCTTACCCTCAACTTGATTTGAAAGATCTTCTCGAGCAAGTACCAAGTATCTCATCTGCCACAATCCAACTGGCACAATCACCAAGTACTTTTTGTGGAGTCTTGTCAAACAAGACTCCACAAAAAATACGACATTCTTGTATATGTTTTTCCACCAATACCGCTCTTTCATCTTCGTAAAAGTGGTCCAAATCTCTCGATGTCCAGCCCAAAGACTCTCATGAAATATCTTGAGCAACTTCTACTGATCTTCCTTGTCGCAAATCACACGTAGCGATATCTCACCTTTCTGCTTCGGTCGCTTCCAAAGAACCTCATCCTGCAACATGAAGTTGTAGGTCTTCCTTTGAACTCTCCGGAACCTCTCATCCATCTGTTGGTTAGTGTCATCCGGCAAAGGACCAGCAACTAGCTTTACCTTCTTATCCATTGTCTTGTACTTCGTCTCAACTCGAACCTCAGGTGCATGGAATGATTCGATCATCGAATAGACCTCCCTTGAATGAATCTGCACAACTTTATCCATATCTTCCCATCCAGTCGACATGGATCTCTCATAAAGGATCCTCCAATCCATCCTCTTCATAAACACCATAAATCCATCATCCTCTTCTAGCTCACCCAGCTCATCAACATCACACAAATGTTTTTGTTCTTTTCTTCTCAGCTCTTCTACCTTCTTGTAAATAACAATCCCACACTCTGAGATCCCAACAAACTCTATACAAAAGGCACTTTCTTCTTCAAGCGAGAGTACCTTCTCTTGTGCACCACCACAATCCCGCTCTATAGTGGTACTCAAGAAAAATCTTTGAACTCTTCACTCACCCTTGGAAGCGGTTTCTCCTTCAGACAATCTCGATTGCGTTCGTGATTGGACGGTACAGTCAAGAATTGTACCGCTCTCTTCCCATCTTGACTTCAGATCTTAGCATAAACAGATCCGTCGTCTAGTATCTTTATCTCCATCCGAGTTGCTGTGATGAAAGATTGACCAAGATGAAGAAGGAGCATCATCTATCACTAGATCTTGAGCTCCTGCATCACGAAGCTCTTGACGAACCTTCTCTCCTCGAGTCTGTCTTTTGGAAGAAACCATGCATCCTCTGAATCTCGTCTTCTCTTCTCTTCCAACAATGCTTCGTGTTGGTTCTTGACGATGTAAGCATGTATCGATAGAGCTTCTAACGGATCCTCTCATCCGGAGAGACATTCAGATCGTTGCAGCTGTCCTCAGTAGTGTTTCACCTGTCATCTTTCCTTTCTGTTTCATGGAGATGACAGATGACCACAACCTACTCGGCTCAACATGCTCGTTAAAACTCTTCTCAACTTGATCCTCAACCCTGGTGTCATAAGGTTCAGCCTCCACAATCGCAACCGCTTGCATTGATAAGTGATCCTCAACCAACTTCTTCATCCCTCTTCTACCAAAGTTGGTCTGAAGAAGTGTACCGGTATTTCTCAGTGTCACTTTCCCATTCTTCTAGAAGATCACCCCTTGTTGCAGATATCAATGAACTCTTTGCAATTTCTTCGTGGATGATCGGTACCATCGCACCAAATATACTGTTGGATCCAACCTTGCTTCCCAACAGGTTTTGCTCCGCTTGTAGATTCTTGCTCCTCCAATCTTGTGGACTTGATCTGTAGGTCTCGCATTCCACGCATGATCTCCTCAAGGCTTGAATCATCCTTCTTTGAAGACATTATAAGTGCCAGGACAACTAGAACAACTGGAACAACTTGTACCATCTGTCTAGCAACAAGAACCACCGATCGTGCTACAGCAATAGATGCTATAGCAGTCAATGTTGATGCCGGTCTCCTAACATGAACCTTCTATCGTCTTCGCTCTTTCTTGGTAAGCAGACCAACAACTTCCTCAACCTTCTTCCAACTACTAGTCAAATCATCGTCTTCCTCCCAATCCTCCAGAAGTACTTCCAGCTTCTCTTGCAGCTTCTCATCTGCAGCCCGAAGAAATAACTCAGTCTTGTTGGACTACAACGTCAACTTCTCCATCCTAGTCAACCTAGAGAACTGTTTTTCAAATTCTCTGAGTAACTCAATAGCTTGTAAACCTTTCCTTGGTTGCTCAACCACTCCAAGAATGATTTCTTGGTGATCCGATCAAAGTCCTCCAAGAAGTACTCATCCATCAAGGCACGAGCAAACGTCTCTCAATCCTTGTTAAAATGCTTCATTAGCATTTTAACATGATCTCTAATCTCAAGAGTTGCTGCTAACTCAAACGTCTCAATCATCTCATCTTCTGATACCCGATTGAGCTCCATCTCATTCACATAATGCCTCAGATATCTTGAGACATCTCTCTCATCGAATTAATCAATCATGCTAACCACCACTTGAAGTGCCTTCGTTGCCAAAGCTTCCTTCCGCTCATCAGACTGTTGCTGTCGTAAGAACATCGTGAAAGCTTGGAACATCGATGCAGTCGTCGAATCCAACTGCACCTTCGGTAATCCATCCGAACCACTAGCTCCGTTTCCATCACCGTTACCGTTCTCACTTATGATTGTCAATCTCTTCTTCAAAGTTCAAACACAGAAGAAATCTCCACCCCAGACCTTCACGTCGAGTTCATCACCTATATCTTGTCAGATTTTGCGTGAAGGATGTCCAAGAAAACGCCAGGTTCTTGGCTGTGGAGATGTAGTGTGCTGAATAGAGACAAGAAAGAGACAAACAAGTATGACAACGAACGTCGCAATATATACTAACTCCCAACATATATACACTATCGGTTCTTTCTCCCTAAGAACACAACTGAAAAACAGACCAGAGCGGTCTGTAATCTATTTCAAAACCCCCTAAAATGAGTCTCTGAATCTCAACCCAGATCCAAAACTATCGAAGTGTAGCTTAAAACAAAGGAAACATCCCTTTGCTAACAAACAGAGCTGCACCTATACCACACGATTCAAACCCAAGTCCAAACAACATCCATGTACAAACTCTTAGCTAAAGCTAACTACCACATTGTTTAGAGATTTAAGGTTTAATATCATATGTCCATATTATGCTCATTTTCTTTTACTGTGGTTATTTCTAGCGGCTTGACTAACGACTTGGGAGAGATACATCTCGTACTACACCATCTCATGATGATTCGTCAGGAACACCTTTTGATTATAACTCTAGTTCTAGATCGGCGTCTCCAGTGAGAAAATTGAAGATCAAACGTTCTCGTGTTGTCCTAATGGTGGATAAGATCATTTCTCATTGTACATGGTGTAGAGGTGAGACCGTGAGACCAAGCATTGACGGTTCGTGATCATGAGAGCATATGAGAATAATATGATGGTGTCGGTTCATCCAGGACCTCGACCAATAACCATCAGAGGTTCGTAGTACAACTGTTCATCATAGTGTTACTCCTCGACCATCAGTTACACATGCGTTGGATGTAGTTAGAGCTATGAACGCATTACAACGATCTATGTTATGTTCTACCCCGAGACATGATGATAAGAGAGTAGTCTTGGATGTGTTTAGGAGGTCAGCTCTAGATTTACTGTTTGTTTTTTGACGTCTCTTATCCCGCCGGATGTCATAGAGCGGGCTTTACATACTTTTAGGAGGTCTATTTTATGTGATATGCACGAGACTTCTTCTTTGTCTCTATCTTCTTCCATTGTTGTAGGATATTCATAGTCTCAATTAGAGCAGTTATTGAAAGATGATTCTTCTACTCGCGAGCAGGACTCTCGGTCCACAGAGATAGATGATAGATATGAGACGCATGATGGAGAGGATGAGCATTTGTTGTTAAGTTATCCGATGATGAGATGCTTATTTGACCAACCCATTGCTCTCAGATGTCTGTCAAGGCATCTGAAGTACATAAGGAGGGGAAGATTATGTGCATGCATCTTTTCCTCGACGCACACGTGCTAAGACGGCTCCACGTTTGGACAGGTCGGATAGTCTGGTAGTCATAAGGAGACACGATGATGTCACACTGAGAGGACGTGCAGCTGAGGTCTTCTGTGAGTTTCATCCTTCATCTTATGATGTGCCTAGTGAGAACCCCGTTGGTGTGAAGGTTGTTGTGTGGGTTCGTAAATGGATTGTGAGACAGAGCTCCCTAGGTAGTTGTGCAAGATTGAGAGTGTTTGCATGTGAAGATATCATTGTACCTGTAGCCATGAGTCCAAATCAGTGACTTGTCTTGTTTCCTGTTGTGGTCACTGGCAGATTTTGATGAGGACGCATCCATCATTTCGTGTATGTTCTTTGAGTGTGGATGGATTTCATGGTAGTGGTGTTCGACAAAGAGACCTTCGTTACTGTGATGATGATCCAGCGAGGTCATCAAACCTTGTTGGATACATCAACAATATCACAAGCATCACTCGACCAAAGAGGAGACTGAATGTGCATGTAGAGGGACCATCTGTCGAGTATGATCGTAGATCTATGGAGTTTCACATCACCATAGTGGTCATGAGATCCATTTCTGCCGGCGATGAATCATTAACTAGATATTCTTATGGTGATCTTGGGACCCAACACGTAATTTCATCATAGTATTGATACGTTGTAAATGTAAGGTTTTGGATATGTCTTATGGTCTATAAATTATTTTGATCAAAGTGTATATTCTGTATTATGTGGAGTAACATGACATGCGACGTCATGTGCACGTTGCATCATTTCCATCCAAATGCAAATTGTTATTGTGTTCAATATTCATTCAGATATGAAGAGTGCGGGGTCAAATTTTGCCATGTTGCCGCGTCAAATGATTAAGCAAAAGCGCCCTCGATCTATATCTCCATCATCATCTTTGCACTCGATGTCCTCCATGGATGAGATTGATAATGATCATGACCATGAAAAAGTGGACATCACTTTACAACATCGAGAGGAATGACCAAGTTTTTCCAAGACTATTTTGGTGCAAAAAGAAATGACGCAAGAGATAATGATGAGGAGGTATTCCACGAAAGCAGAGATGATGGAAGAACACATGCCACAAATAAAGCATGGCAATATGTTCAAAAAGAGACTCTCACATCAATATATCATGAAACTGCAATAGCTTTTCTTACTCTCTTTTGATATTGAATTTACAAACACGTTATCTTGACAACAATCAACTTATCAATATCATCTTCCATTTGCTCAGGTATACTCCATTGTCATATGCTACCACATTCTTGTGATTTTCACATTTGAAGTACTTGTGTTCTTCACATCAAATCTGGTTTTGATATTAATATGGATGCACTTGCATGTTCAAGTCTTAAGCAAACCGAGTTTCTAAACCATTGGTGGAAAAGATTTACATTAAAAATAATTACCATGTGGACCATACATGATTATGTTTTAGATTTACAGACAAAAGGTTATCGTGCATGTTCCATATGCAGACATTAATTTACAAACAATACATTCTTCACACCTATACAAGGTTATAATGTATGTCGCACATCCTATCATAATTTACAAACAATACATTCTTCACACCTGTACAACGTTATGTACAAGGTTATCGTGCATGTCTCACATCCTATCATAATTTGCAAGCAATACATTCTTCATATTTACACAAGGTGATTCATTTGAGATATACCAAGTACCTGCCTCTTGATAATCCAATGAGACAAACAAGGGCAGAGTGTGACAGAAGACCTATATCCTTGCGGTGTTTTGACTTCTCACTGGCGTCACATGGGGCGCTTGAATTGAATCTGCCCCTGGCCCGGTATAGTAGATGCTACTACACCGTGTGTTTTAGCCAAAACGTTCGTTCCAGCTACTACACTCCTCGTCCGTCATACTTGTCAGGATTCAGCTGCGTAAGCCCAAATCTAAGGGTAGAATATAACTTTTCATGGTTTGAACTGATGCCGTCGCATGCTTTGTGTCTTCCGTTATGAACCCCAGCATTGTTTGTACAGATAGTGATTCCTACTATTCGGCAACAACTGATGTCTCAAGCACATTTGATGGCACCAGTCCGAGATCATCTACTCGTCATAACTACAAACATCGCCACGGCGTAACTATCGATCGACTGCTAAATGTAAAGAATGATCCAATTTATCAAAGGCAAGGCAAGGCGAGGCCAGCCGAAACTGGTGAGCAGAGCAAGTGGAGAAAAGCGACGGGACCAACATGCCCGCAGAGACGCATGAATCAAAGATTCAGAGACCAGAAACCTGTAACAATTCCACGCTTCGATTCAGAGACCAGAACCTGTAATATTTCCGCAAGTCCTCAGATCTGAATTCTCCATGTTCAAGGCAGCGAATCTTGTCCAATCACACTCTCTGCACTGCGAGCCGAATTCAGTATGTTCCGCTACGTGGCTTTCTGCCGCTTGATAAACTCATTTAGACGCTGAAATTTTGGTTTAGATTTGATGAAGACTAGAGACCCATGGAGATATAATGACATTCGTGACTACAAGGTGACACAGAATTATCTAAGGTTTCAGCCTACCAGACCCTACTCTTATTTTACAATGAAGGTTCACTTCCTCAACGTCGGCACAAGAAATCGACGTGAAAAGTATTCCGATTTCTGAATTCACGACAGGCACGAGCATCACGGCGTTCTGAAGGTAACACCCTTATTATGTGCGCGTTCTCCTCGCCTTCAACATGAATAAGGCGCATGAAAATGAAACAGACGGTGTCACATCACTGCCTTCATATTAGTTGATAACCCAGACAGGTCTACCGACGACCACCTTTGGCCTTGGAATTCCGAAGTTGTGGGAACTTAAGAGGAATCGGAAGAGTAACTCTCCACTTATCTTTACCCGAGGTACCGAATTCTCCGGCCGATTTTCTCTCATCGGCCCTAAGAACTTCAAACTTGCAACCCAGTTCTTCGTAATGTGGCCTCACTTGCGAAACTGTCATTTTGAGTTCCGCAGCGAGGTCATACGGATCTGCTTGATAATCATCAGCCATCAGTCCTAGTACGAGAACATAACTGATTTGAAGCTCCACGTGCTCCTTATTTCTCTTCACTCCTCCTTGTGAACCAGGGTGTGTTCCTTTCGTAGTGAAAACGTTCAAAAATCTGGTGACAACGGGACCAGGGATTCCCAAAGCTTCAGTGAGATCTGATCCTCCTCCGCTTCCCCAGGGATCAGCGGCCTGTTTTATCATGGTATGACCCGCATTGTAGAATGCCAACAGATGTTTAATGTACATGAGAATATGCGCCCGCCGGTCACTACCCGCCTTGTCACCCTTCATCACAAGGCGAAGAATATATTTGTAAGCACTTGGCTTGCTACTAACTCGTATAAAGGAAAACCAGATTATTACAAAAGAATGAGTTATTGACTAGGTTTGCGATTAGAATCCTTCCTTTTCTGCAACATCAACGGCAGCTTACCTCAACTCTGAGCCTCTTAAGGCGACTGAGCACAAACTCGGGATATGCTTTCTCCTCTCTCAAAGCTTGCACTTCCGAGCTTGTATACTTAGCTGCGGCTTGGAGGTCCTCCACATCCATGCTTTCCCACTCTTCTGTGGTGATAATCTTACTCAAAGGATAGGCACTCTGTGGAGACTTCGCATTTAGATCATATGGAGGAATGTTTCTGACTATGACAGAGTTAGCCTGTTCCAATGCTTGCTCTGTAGTTAGCAGTGTTTCGTTATCTGCTGCCTCCTTGAATAAATTCTCCATACTACCCTTCATATCAACGAGGTCATCTTCCTTAATTATTCCTCTCTCATAACGTGCCGCCTGCAAATTCCGAAGTTATCCACCCACATACACACGCACACTGTAAGTCAGTACACTGCAAGTGTTCAGATCCTAGAGAATAATCGTTCCTAAATCCAAAAACTTTGCTCAGGCCCTGGTCTCTCGCATCACAAGAAAATGCAGATATTCATGATCTTCTATGTTTTATGTTCATGATCTTCCAGGTTCTGGAAAGATACGTACCCTAAGTCGGCTCCTTTGACTACCGAAGGCTTCTGTAAGCATCTTTCTCTTCAGTTTTTGCATCTCGGGTGTATTTTTGGTTTCCTCCTCCGCTTCCTCATCAGTTGGTCTACCATACTCGAATCCCCTTACTCTTGGCTCCATTCTGAACACCTAAACCAACTGCACAGTTAGGAATATTTTGTCCAGCGACTCGTTTACCTTCAAGCTCATATTCGAACAGGGCTACTGGGAAAACCTGAATGATCCGGTTTTGGTGAGCAGCTGCGAGACCAGTGGCTTGGAAGTTTGTGCAGTGAGATGCTCTGACATTCATACATGAGGTACAGAGATACCCACATACAGCAAACAAGGTAAGACCCTGAACTCCGAACGACACCATTTTTCATTAACTGCTAACCGGAATGAGTGCGTATCCCATCTACCGGCCTGAAATGCAAGAACGTAAGACACTGAGCTAACTTTCATGGAGGTAATGCTCGTACCATACCTTCTCCCCAGCAAGCGGCATCAATTTCAAGGATCCCTTGTCTTTGTCAAAAACTCCGAGCAGATAATTGCAAGGCTGCCAACCAGCGGCCTCTCCAACATAATTGGCCCCGACGAAATCCACATCCTCGCTCGTCCAAGCCACCAATTCCTGCTGACGGGACAGTGGCCTGGGGTTCCTGTAAGCGGCAAACTCTGTACGACGGTTCTCTCCATTCTCCTCAGCACCTTTGAGCGGATCATGTCGAGTGGGAAAAAAAGCAACGTAAGGGCATCCCTTTCCGTCCTTAGCAGGAATGTACTCCATTTTTGCTTTCACTCTCCGCTCTTTTTTCCTCTTCTCCGGATTTGTTTCCATCCCCAAACGTGTTCTCTTATGAATCCACTCGTCTGATTCAGATTTCAGAAACGACTGACCCCAGGCGAACGTTCAGCAGCTGAGCGTTCCACAAGCCCGCAGATAAACCCTACCAAAACCCTAACAGAACACAAACATATCGAGGTTTTCACATGAGGAAGGATGAGGAAAGAGAAATTCTACGACAAAAGCACAGACATGGCTCTCACCACTCACTCTAAGGCTTTCACGGAAAGCTAGGACAAGAGCTCGACCCCGTGAGAATTTTCTCAGAACAGAGATTCGAAATGTATAAAAGCAGACGTAAAAACAAAGATTTTGAACGAGAGTTTCTCCTCTCACTCACTACAGCTTGTTCGCGTTGCCCGCGATCTCTCCGGCAATTCTCAGGCTTGTCCGACGGAGATCGGCCCGACCCGATATATGCATCGCGGATGCTCCCATGCTCTTGCGAGGGTGTTCGCTCCAGCGCTAATTCATTACCTTCGTTCGCATGCTAATAAGACAGGTAAGGCAGATCGTCTCCCTTGCAGTACAAGTGCAGTATATTGCCACTTAAACCATTTTTGCCATTTCCGCTTTGTATTCTTAGTAGCTTATATTTGATAAACCATCGATCTTCTTCCCATACACCACTCTCTAGCCTCTAGGTTGGGAAAACTGATAAACCACAACTTAGGCTTGGTTCAGGTCTGGAAACGGATATGCTACTGTTTATATTATATCTAAGTCTCGATCTTGGTTCAGGAAATTGATAAACCATAGCTTAGGTTCGCATTAGAATCAGGAAATTGATATGTTATAGCTTAGTTTCGCATTAGAATCAGGAAATTGATATGTTATTGTTTTAGGTTTGGTAGAGTGATAGAAGAAAGAAAGAAAAGACGTTATGCATGCAATGGCATTGCGAGGGTTATGCGTTTGCAAGACCTCACAATCCTATTTGGTGAAATCTATGAAGGTGAATCTTAAAAGTGAAATCCAGCTCACCTGAAGAGTCTTAGAAGGTGATACATGTGAAAGTGAAATTCTAGACTATTTACATTTGAGTATCAATAATATAAAAGATATGCAAGAAATGTATAAAATGATTTGAATCTTGACGTCGTCAAGAGAGCAATGATGAATCGTAACTACAAAGAAAAATATTTGAAATATTATGGATGTTAGAATGAGCATATTTATATTATTGAGAATAATTGTGGATGCAGACGTTTAGAAATATTGTGAAGTCAATAGCTCATGACATGATGACGATTTCTAATTTATATAAAAAAAGTTATTTCAAGAAACGTACGAGAGAGTGACTTGTTTTGCAAGTGTTGAAAATCTCTTGAATCTGAAATATATGATCATGAACATCATTCGTATAGCTTGATTGATGAGTACACGAAGAAAAGAAGATTGGATTCGTTTGTTCACTTAGATGAGAACATATTAACATGTGATGGTTTTTTATAGAGAATAAAAATAAGATAATGATCTGTCCAATAAACATGTGATGATGAAAGAGAGATTTTTGTATTGGAGAACGTTAGTCCATATTTGATCTAGATTTGATCCATATTTTGTGGTTGGTTTTGTGAAAGTTGGAAAAAAGTTAAATGAATTCATGAAAGATGCGAAGGACGTAGTTTGAGGATTATCAATTTTGAGCAGATCTTATTGAAATCTCTTATGATCGCTGGGTAATCCTTAGGTATGTTATGAATAATGATTGTAAAATTGATCAAAAAACTAATCGAGATGCATACGAGAAATTTGTATACAACTATGATGTGAATTGCACGACGAGTTTGAATGTTGAAATGTGCAAAAATTATTTCCATGTTATGAACTCCAAAAATATTATGCGCCGAGAGTTGCATTGTGTTTCGATATTTATTAGCAAACCTTGACTTGTGTATGTATTTATATATTGCAATTGTTCGGTGTCGATGAAATGTGAAACAAAACTAGGATTTTGTATCAGTGTCTCACTGAAGCACAAAATATCAAATAGTTGTAAAATCATGATCTACTCAAACATCAAGGTGATGTTTTATTAGTGATATTATGTTTAGAAATTGTATCAACATGTAAGTGGAAGATGAGATATTCATTTGAAGATCATGGATGTGGGGTTTCCATGATGATTTTAGTTTCAATCGTTTCATTTCGAAGGTCACTCTATTATCCACAATGATATGACAATGCTCGAGCAGTTGTAATATATGTAAATACTTCAGATCTTTCACTCTGAATAATGCAGTGTATGTCAATCCGTATCAGTGTATGTCAATCCGTGTCGATTTATGTGTTTGGGATTGAAAGTTATCTGATGCATGGTCAATTCTTGCGATATGTGGATACTTCGTGCAGATGCTTGTTGAACATGAAATTGTGTTCTAGTGATCTTATGTTTTATGGTATATTTATTGATTGGAAATTGTTGAGAAATTCTTTTAATGGGCGTCCAAGATGGATTAATGTTATTGGGATGTAAATGTTTTTGTTGGTTTCTTGTTTGTGTTCCAATCTTTGGATCAAAGAATTGGATCCAAATGATTTGTACATCGTTATATGCTGTTGTGGACATGAAAATCTCATCGTTTCGATTTGTGAGTCAATCTCATGTGTTATAATTATAACATAATTCTACTAACATGGTAACTTTTAGAGACAAGACATCGTGTAATCCAATTGTATCTTTTGGATTTATGGATATTTTATTCAACCTTTTTGATATAATGGAGAAAAAAATGATCTTTCGAATGGAATAAATCTTTGTTCTCATCAGCTATATTAAATATATGTTGATTATGAATTTTTGTATCTTTGTTAGTGTAAAATAAATCAGGAAAATTGTTTGGTTTAAAATATATTTATAAGTTGAATTTAAATTATGTAAAAATAAACTCAAAAGGTGATATCTTTCGCTAGGAGCCACGGTAAGTTTATATTTTTCATTAGTGTAAATGATTTCAATATCTAATATTTGCAATAAATATATTGGTGTTAGTGTTTGGTTCATGATTATTTTCATCAAATTCATTAAGTGTTTCGGTAGCTTATACTTCATCAAACCAGAGATATTTTTTGGCATAACTGTCATTGAAAGTGTCAACATAATTTTCATTGAGCTTGATATTGTGAAGTTTGTATAAGTGTGTATTAATAAGATAATCTAAAGCTCGCATTATTTTGTTAGTTCGAACATAGCTTGTTTTATAGATTGATTTCAAAGTCAGTTTTCTTTTGATTTCCATTATGATAGAACCTTCTTCATCGGCCATACGTGGTAAATGTGTTTGGATCATGTTTGTATTTGATGAGATATTAATAACATTATCCCTTAGATGTCGTTGTTTGAAAATCATTGTATATATGAATGTTTTTTAACATGACTCGCGATGACATGAAGCTTTCTTCGACTTCATTTAAACATTCAAGATATGATCGTATTGTTATTGTAAACTCTATATATCTCAAAGAAAAGAGATATTTTGTTATCGTTTGTATACCGCATATACATCAAACAAATCCTTATATCTTTTTTAAGATGTTCAAAAGTTATGTTAGTTATTTTAGCATAAGAGCAAATGAAATCGTAATGAATTTGATTGATGTATTTTAAATTCTTGAAGAAATCACGTTTACAGCATATGTCGCATGTATGGTATGGAACATCCAATGAAGACTTGGAGTAAGTATCTTGCACATCTCCAAAAAGTGGACATGCATTCATTGTTGAGAAAGACAGATCCAGTGATCGCTCCTCCTCTAAGAAGTTAGACTAGTGAAGTAACGCCGGTGATCCTCGCGCTTGGAAAAATATAGTATCGATATCAATCATCGTCACATTCTGCGGGTGTATAATGGATTTCTAGAGAGCCTCACTCTTGATCCGCTGTATACCATTATCCATCAACCATTTACAAGATGGAGAATACTTGCCACAGCGAATCATCGACTGAAGATATGTGTGGAGGGTACTGCCTAGAGGATGCCGGCACTTGTACTTGTTGAACTATAGAGCGCACTGGAGAATATTGTTGGAGTTTAGTTCAACCTTGTTCTTGGTGTCTACAACACCCAAAAGTGTGAACAACTCATCCCCATCAGCAAGCATAGAATCACTAATATTTTTCATATAACATTGGTGATGTACCTCAGATTTATTCTTCATACAGTAGTCAATCATACCTACAAAGATATGAATGCCATTGTTATTCTGTCTCTTAACGCACACTTCACCCCCCGATGGTCTACTACTCCTCTTCCAACCAAGGACAGTGACTAATCTGTTTTTAACATTGATTGAGCTGATGGACTGCAAACATGAAACACCTTGAACGTGCAGATGTAACAAAGCTCCTCCCCGAACTATTTAAAGTAAAGATAAACCAAATTTTACAAATAGAGAAAAAACATACACTTGGATGCAAAACCATGAGAACTGGAGAATACAACTATAACCCAAGAACATGAGTTGCTCTTGGTCTGGAATAAATTATCTCTTTCTCCTCGAAAGAAACGAGTTATTTTTGTCTGAAATCCAGAAATAATTCTCAGGATGGTTAAGGGGGAGAGAAAGGGATGGCGGCATTAGACGTCTTTTATCGTCCAGTGTCATAAATAACTATTACGTAAGTGTTTAATATTTGATTCTAAATGTCATTTAACTTCAGCTAAGTGAATCATTGTGCATGCTTCCTATATTCGAGACATGCATTATCATTGACCTTTCGTGCATTATAGTTAAAGTTCGTTTGTTCATAGCTGTTTCATTTTCCGGCTTACTACATTATTTATTACGGCCTCTTCGTGAATGAGGCGTCGTGTGCAGGGGGCTCCGGTCAAACTCATTTTTTTACAAACCCCTTTTAACGGCACTGTTTTCTGCTCATGGCAAGGGCTGTTTTTTGCACTCTGTAGTTAAGGTCATTTTTTTTCTGTTGTCGACAAGAAAGGAGTAAGGTGACCCCTGGAAGCTTTATTCATAATAAAAACTTTGTACACAGCGACAGAACGCAGAACGCAACTCCCTATTACCTAGTTCGCTATGCTATGCCTCTCTCATGATCTGTCGGTCTATTCATCGCCCCGGTGTTAGATATATACTCTGGAGATATATCTGCAAGTGAGAACAAAGACTCTAAGGCTCCGACTGGTCTCTCCGGTGTTGTGGCATCTTGCTGGTCGTCGTCGTCTCAAACAGGAATTGCAGGATGCACAACCTCCTCTACGTTCTCTTTCAACTGTGATGCATAGTACTTGCGACAGCAATCGGGACAGCGCGTACTCTCTCTATAGAAAAATATATTCTCCACGTCATCTGCACTAACGTCCTAGGGTCTGATAAAAGAATTCCATAGTGACTCTGAACGTCTGTTGTGTATCCTGGGTTGGGTAAGCCATCGAGGAGATGCAAAATATTTGCCGGATGCTAACATTGCAAACAAGCACCTGGGAAATGTGATGGAAAGAGGACTTCTGCTCTTATACTTGTTAAACTGGAGCGTCCGAGGGAGAATGTTACAGTAAGTTAACTCCACTCGGTTTTTTGTGTCCATCGCGTCCATGAGCATAAACAGCTCTTTATCATCATTGACCATGATGTCGGTGATGTTCTTCGTGACAGCACGATGGTGTTGGAGGTTCTCGTCCTTCAGACAATAACCTAACATACCGACGAAGGTATGAATCTTTTTGTTTGACAGTCGTTTAACACAAACCTCGGCTCCGAGGGGTCTGTTTGTGTCTCAGCGCAGGACCTGTCATATCCGCTTTTCACCTCAAGACAAGATTTAACGTATATACAGACCACGCCCTGAAAATGCAAGTGAAGAAGGGAACCTCCAAGTTCGATCAAGAAAATACCAGAGACACATTGCTTTTTCAAGAAATCTGAAATAAGGGGAAAGTATGTAGGATCGAGGTCACCTCCCGTGGTGCAGATAGTCACTGAAACTTCCAACGTGAGGCGCCTAGCCCTTGTCTCACGGCAGAGGGACATCGGTCCGTTTCTTGTTAGCAGAGAAGTGAGGACAAAGCACAATGTTTTCCTCGAGCTCGACTTGGCTGCAGACACAAGGGTGACCATGAAAGCGATAGACTGCATGCACAGTAGACCTAAGCGAACCGTCAGTCCGAATGAAATGCGCAGGGTAAGAGAACATACGGAAGCGCTTGTCTTGTAGATAGAGATAGAAATTATCGAGGGAGTATGAAAAAAAGCAAAAGGGACCAGCTAACCTCTGCAGGGGAACAGTGTGCATAGAGCAAGAATGACACGTTCTGCCTATCTTGACATAGTCAAATTTGATTAAAAACTCCAGCGGATGCTAAGAAAATGCAAGCTAAAGGTAAATGTAAGTCCTTGTTAGCAGCAAATGCCGATCATCGAAAGTGAACATCGGTGTTCGATCTGACAAGGGAGCGAAATAGGGAGCACCACCACTGGTGTCCAACAATTCGTAATTCGACGTGGTGACAGACTTCACTTCTAGGGGACTGAGTTCTTCAGTATCGACCTCCGTATCGTCCTCCTCCTTACCATTGATGCTATCGACCACAGTACCCGAGCGGCTGCTCGACTGAGACATACCTCCACAATAAACAAGACGGAACACACAACACACCTTACCTCTACCATTTTTGATTGCAGCCACATCGTGGAGGTGGTCATCTGCACCACTGCCATGCCTACCACGGCAACCCGGCCTACCCTTAGCAACACAGTAACGCCTCTGTGCAAAATCGGCCTCGCCATCACTTATCTAGCCACGGCAGCGAACGGACAGCATGCTAGCACCAACCAATCAGCCCTAGACGACGAGGTTTCATCGCTCGCTCGGATTGCCATAGCCCGCCTTCGCCCACCCTGCAATATCACGCACAAGACTCCACCCGAATTCACCTACCTAGGCGTGCCAATGCAAAAACGACAGCTCGTGAGCAAGCAATGAGCCAAGAAAAGAACGAAACCAATTCGAATTAAGGCGTTAATTTGCCCCAAACACAAGCGAGTACCTCGTACGTGCAGTCTCGCTCTCGCACAGAATACACCCGAAGGACGACAACCTCTAAGGCAGTAGGAAAGAAGGCGTTAAAAAAAACAGGGAAGCGAATGAACACCCGCACGAGAGGAATGAAGGCGTATTATAATTCGTCCCAAACACAAGGCAGGATCTCGTCCGTGCAATCTCGCTCCCGTACATAGTATCCCGAAAGGACGACCACCTCTAGCGCAACACGAAAAACTCCAATGCAAAGACAGCAGAAGCTATCAATTCGGTTCACCTTTGACCCTAATCACCACAAGGCGTCAATTCGTCCCACCACCTCGTCCGTGCAGTCTCTGACTCCCGTACACACTACACCCGAAACCAGAGACGACCACCTCTAACGCAGCAGGAAAAACCTAATCATTACACTAAAGCTGCTCTTGCCGCGAATTAACCCCACCCTGCATTTCGAAACAGCGGTAATGGCTACCTTCGCGTGCATTAACACCACCTCGCGTCCCCCGGTTGTCATCTTCCTCTCCCGTGCGCGCGTCTCGCTTTGGATGTATATTCACTTGGTTGAAGTTAGATTGCAATTAGCATCAAGTATTAAACATTTGGGTATTAGTTATTTATGGCATGAATCAATTAAAGTCCATATTCATATCTCATTGTCATCATCATTTTTTTACCTCTACTCCATGAATCATCCTAGAAATTATTACCTGGAAATGAAATCAAACAAAGAATAATTATATTTTCAAAAATAAAAAGAATTAAAATTCATTTCAGAACGAGAGCAACTCTTGTTCATGGGTTTAAAGTTTTATTCTTCATTCTTGCAGCTCTGTGTTGAAATATTTATATCTTTTTATTTTGAAAGTATAAATTGAACTCAGTTTTTTCTGCTCCGAACAGTTCAAAGTGCACAATTATATTTTGTTTAGTTCTTCTCAATTGTCTGCCTCCTTGTTTATTACACATCCTTTAACAATATTCTCAAATTATAGTTCATGTCAATGAAATAAACTCTACCTCTCAAGTGGACTGCAACCAATAGTAGAGAGAAATTTCACCATCACTTTTCACTTGTCATTTTCCTTCGCTACTACCTAAAGCTCATGAAGCGCGCATATTATTTATGCGGACTTTCATAAGAACTGCAGAACTTTCAATCTCTTTTTTAGGCTATCTAGAATTACCTTGATTCGAGATTGCATCAACATAAGTACTATGCTCCCAAAGACTTGAGACCAAAGTCATTACATTGAGACGCCAATGAAGACATTGTGTGCCATATGCATGTATCTCAAGATCACGCTTGTTATTTTTGCCTGGTTACATTAAAGCAAAGGAATCAAAACATAAAACTATAAAACTGTAAAGATCTTAATTATGTTCCATACGCCATACTCTATTGTGCTATTAACAACAATATCTCGTCAAAATTTAGTTCTGATGTCGAGACAACCAACTCCTAACTAACACTGTCGATGGTCAACTTGTGCATTCAAGACAATAATCTGACAATTATGTAGATAATAGCAATAAGATTTAGAAAGATACGCGTAATGAAATATTTCCTCTGAAGACAATAGAACGTATCAGCAGTGACAACCATCAACTGGGGCTCGAGGATACCATTCTTTAAGACGATCACAACAAAAATTAGACACAAAATCAGTTTTAAAGCGATGATTGCATACATGAGACTCCTCACCATGCCTTGAGACGTGAACTCTTGGAGACATCTCCACGATCCACCCGGATCCTCTCATTTGCTACTCATGATGCGACCTGCAAAAGGAGAAGTATGTTCTCCATACTTTTTGAACCTACTCCACTACTGTGCAAGTTTGGAGGTGGACGAAACACGTACTCTAGGTGGCATTTCATGCGGTTACACAATCAAGAATAACCTACAAGCAAGTCATCATCAGATTCTCCCTCTCCACCATCGTGAAATAAGCAGTTCCACGATTTGATAGTTTGGTGCAATAAGAACGAAAACCTTTTCAAGCACCAATAGCAATCAATGGCCAAGGTTATGATCCTCATCTAGAACAGCCGAACAAGTTAATGAACTAATAACTATAATGGATGCACACGTTTGAAGCTAAATATATTGAGATTCAAAAATAACCTTAATTTTCCGCGGTGGAAAAAATATTTCCTTTGACTTTTCTTTTTGTTTTGGGAGGAAAGGGCGACGGTATGAAGAGACCTTTATTATTGCGTCACTATGTCCTTCTGCAAATGTGTAGATCCGGATCCTCTTATAATTATTTAAGCTCTCAACGTGGATTAACGAGTGAACCAACCATTTAATCATTTTGGAAATCTTGACAGTATGGTGTTTAGCGAGATAACCTTTTCTTGTTACAAACCCATTATTTGTAATATACATCAATATTTTCAAAGTGAAAGATCTAGGTAAATGTTAAAAGTTATATTTCCTAGTGAAATATATGTTACATCATTGTAAGTGTTGTTCATTGACTATAAAAAATTCTCTATATTTTTTTCTAAATTATTAGTAGACTGTATTTGATTAATTATCACTATAAAACAAAATTAAAATTATATCTTGAATTAAACATAAATAAACCTAAATTGTTTGCACAAGTGAATTATATTCTTTTCCGTACATGTATTAATATAGAGGTTGGGGTCACCATAGGTCTGTAACCTACTTCAAAACCTCTTAAAACGAGTCCCTAAATCTCACCCAGACCCAAAATCACCGAAGCGTAACTCAAAGCAAGAGAAACATCCTTTGCTAACAAAAAGAGCTACACCAGTATCACACGATTCAAACCCAAGTCCAAACAACATCCATGTACAAGCTCTTAGCTAAAGCTAGCTACCACAAGCTGTACATAGCCAACTAGATCTCTAACGAACTTCAAAAGACGAAATCTGTAGCGAAGGAACCAAAAAAGACCTATCTGAGAACTTTCTCTTTTCTCCAAATGGACTTCAGATGTCGATAAGGTCTTTCTTCCTTACTCTGTCGGTCTCAAGAACTTTCAGATCCGACTCCCAACAGTCGAGATATCGCCGATTTTAAGTCGCAAGTGAGCGAACTTTTAGAAACTCCTCCTTGCGACTTAAAATCGCACACACCGCTCAAACGGATCATCTGATCTGATATCTGTCTTCTCTGGTAGGTAGATCTAGCTATCCTGAACCCAACAAGACTCCAAACAAGTCATTTGGAGTTCTCTTTGCAAAATCACGCAAGAAATTTGGTCGCAGGATGCAAAAAATTGACGTAAATCGACTCCCTGTGACTCAAACTTGCTCATCACATCCAAACCAACAATCCAATCCACGTACTGTCTTATCGTATGCGTAGATGAAGACTCCTTGATCGCATAAGCACCAAGAACGAAGAGCTTGGTTCACCGATCGCGAAGAACAATCCAATCTCAGGTCGTAGATGAATGAAAAACTGACATTAGCGCTTCCTTGCAAGCCAAGTTTACGCAGATCTCTCAAACCGCATTATGAAACTTCGTATCGTCTTCAATTTCCTATAGAACTCGATGTTTTGATCCTGATGGATCCATAGACATCAAGTTTGGACTCCGAAACGACCCGAACGGTCCAACTCTCCTTCACAGATTATTGAAGCTCTCCAAATCCTCTTCCTGCGTATCAATTTCTCTTAGAACACATTCCCCGATCTACCTCTTCACGAACTGTCTTAACCAGTGCGTAGCATGCATAGATCTGAACCCAACGACGCCTTGCGTGTTTGCAATGGACCTCCAAATCTCTCGAACCGTCCGTTGACAAGTCGTAGGTCCAAACTGCCCCCTTAAGCTGCCCCTTTATATCAGTCGCTGTACATACAAGTTTTTACAGATTATGAGGAAGCAAGCCCCTTGTGTCCTTAGTATAGCGCTCGGAGCTGCAAATACCGAGTAAGCAAAGTAAACTAGGGCTTAGCTTGATTTTTTATTCTTCCGAGTCTCGTAACTTCTCCACTAGGCGTCCAAATGAAGTAGACGAAGTGCACATGGAAAGCTGACAATGAGCTCTACCCATCGATGTAATGAAAATGAAGATCCAAAGTTGTGCCAAAAGCCCCTAAGCTGAGGCTTAGCTTGTTTTACCCATGTTTCGAGTCTCGTAACTTCTCCAGTAGACGTCCAAATGAAGTAGACGAAGTGTCTATAGAAAGCTGACAACGAGCTCTACCCATTGATGCGATGAAAGTGGAGATCCAAAGTTGTGCAAAAAGACCATAAACTGAGGCCTAGCTTGCTTTTCCCATGACTATCTTTGGAGCGACAATAGTCTAAATTTGATTTTCATGTAAGAGTCGATCCACGACACGACATCCATCCTCTCCAAACTTATGCATCCTCCGTATGCACCAGAGATATCAACCAAGGAGTGGACCGGCACGCATCTCGTCTTCTCGTCTGCTTCTCATCTAAGTCAACCTCATCCTCAAGGTTGCAACTTGATTGTCATCTTGAAGTTGTTATCCTGCCATGATCTTCTCTAGATCCATGCTCATCAACTTTCTTCTTCAACCTCTCATCCAATCACCCCCTCTAGATATCTACATCTCTCAATATGAGTTTGAAGACATAGAAGCAGATGATGGTTGAACCTCACTGTCGAGGTTTGTGACCCAAGTGTCGTAGTCGACATCACCCATCATCCTAATCATCACCACATCTCTTGACTGTAATCCTCAACTTCAAGTCTGTACATACCTATATTTTCTTCTTTCTTTTCTGAAAAAAAAGAACCACACTGCTGCAAGTAAAATCCTCAACCGCAACCATCATTGTCTCGCTGTCCAATAATATCATTGTCAAACGCCATCCTCCTTGTCTTTTTCTTTCTTTACAACCTCCCGAGCATCATCATCTCAATCCTTCTCTTCTATAAACGTTTAGAACTCCCAAGCATCATCCTCCCAATCTCAATCACCTTCAGCAATGGCTTCTCCCCTGTAAGTCATTCTTACCCATCATCTTATACCCGTAGCCTCAAGAGCGTTTGTCCACTCTCCTTCATCCTCAGCATGTCGTTCGTCCTTGATGATGTCAATGATGATATCATGGACTTCCCTTGTAGTTGCATCCAAAACCTCCCGTGATAGGAATCCAACCTTTGCATCTCGAATGCACTCTTTCCAACCTCTCTTCACATCCATCGTCAATATCTCAATATCTTGTCTTTGTTTGCATGCAACCAGATCATCCACATCCATTGTCTGCACCCCAACCATCTCCTCCGGTTGTGAAGGATCGTCCTCCATTGCCAGTTCATGAAGAATAGTTTCTTGTTGAACGTTATCCTCCCCAGCATCCCTGAAGAAGTCTCTTCTTGTCTCTTCTTCTCGCTCTGCATCGTGGATGTAATATCCAACTTGAGCTCGCTTGGATCCACGTGCTCATCCAAATCATCCATATGGAGATCATGCTCAATCTCTTCCACCCTAGCACCATAACTTGTAGCTTCGATAGCTATAACTGCATGTGCCGCAAGGTAATCATCCACAAACTTCTTCATCCCCCCTCTACCAACGTTGGCTTGAAGGAGAGTACCTGTACTTCTGAACCCAACATTTTCATCCTCCCAAGAAATAACCACATCGCGTTCATCACCGTTGTCGTGTCAGATTTTACGTGAAGGATGTCCAGAAAAATGCGAGGTTCCTGGCTGTAGAGATGTAGTGTGCTGAACAAGGAGAGAAACAAGCACGAAAACGAGCTTCGCAATATATACCAACTCTCAATGTACATACACTGCATCTCCGGTTCTTTCTCCTTAAGAACTCAAAACTGAGAAACAGACATAGCGGTCTGTAATCTGCTTCAAAACCCCTTAAAACGAGTCCATAAATCTCAACCCAGACCCAAAATCACCGGAGCGTAGCTCAAAACAAGAGAAACATCGCTTTGCTAACAAAAAGAGCTACACCAGTATCACACGATTAAAACCCAAGTCCAAACAACATCCAAGTACAAGCTCTTAGCTAAAGATAGTTACCACAAGCTGTACATAGCCTACTAGATCTCTAACGAACTCCAAAGGACGAAACCCGTAGCGAAGGAACCGAAAAAGACCTATCTAAGAACTTTCTCCTTTCACCAAACGGACTTCAGATGTCGTTAAGGTCTTTCTTCCTTACTCTGTTGGCCTCAAGAACTTTCAGATCCGACTCCCAACAGTCGAAATATCGCCGATTTTCAGTCGCAAGTGACCGAACCTTTAAAAACTCCTCCCTGTGACTTAAAACCGCACACACCACCCAAACGGATCGTCTGATCTGATATCTGTCTTCTCTGAAAGGTAAATCTAGCTACGCTGAACCCAACAAGACTCCAAACAAGTCATTTGGAGTTCTCTTTGCAAAACCACGCAAGAAATTTGGTCGTAGGATGAAAAAAAACTGACGTAAATCGACTCCCTATGGCTCAAACTTGCTCACCACACCCAAACCAACAATCTAATCCACGTACTGTCTTCTCGTATGCGTAGATGAAGACTCCTTGATCGCATAGGCTCTAAGAATGAAGAGTTTGACTCACCGATCGCGAAGAACAACCCAATCTCAAGTCGCAGATGAGAGAAAAACTGATGATTTTGAACCCAACGATGTCTTGCGCGTTTGTATTAGACCTCCAAATCTCCCGAACCTTCTGCTGACAGGTCGTAGGTGCAAGCTGCCTCCTTAAGCTGCCCTCTTACGTCAGTCGCTGTACGTACAAGTTTTTACAGATTATGAGGAAGCAAGCCCTTTGCGTCTTTAGTATAGCGTTTGGAGCTACAAATACATAGTCAAAGTAAACTAGGGCTTAGCTTGATTTTTCTTCTTCCGAGTCTCGTAACTTCTCCACTAGGCATCCAAATGAAATAGACAAAGTGCCCATGGAAAGCTGATAACGAGCTCTACCCATCGATGTAATGAAAATGAAGATCCAAAGTTGTGCCAAAAGTCCGTAAGCTAGGACCTAGTTTGTTTTACCCATGTTTCGAGTCTCGTAACTTCTCCACTAGGTGTCCAAATGAAGTAGACGAAGTGTATATAGAAAGCTGACATCGAGCTCTACCCATTGATGCGATGAAAGTGAAGATCCAAAGTTGTGCAAAAAGACCATAAGCTGAGGCCTAGCTTGCTTTTCCCATGAGTGTCTTTGGAGCGATAATAGTCGAAATTTGATTTTCGGTCCGTTTTCTAGACTTGCCTCCTTAGATCAGTGTTCGTCTTGGTCGTGTTCCAACCTTGGTTCAAAGAACCACTTAGGGTTCATCTGATCTCGACTTCTCAGCTGTTCAATCCTACTCGTAGCGTTCACAACCTACCGCAAGTCCTCTAAAGTTCTGTTGTTCGCGTCCACGTCCGATCTTGAGACTAAGGATCGTGACGTTCATCCTCACTTTGGAGCCCTCATCAACAATGTCCTTAAGTTAACGCCATGTTCAAAATGAGTAGCCCTTGGTGCTAGAATCGCGTTCTGGTAGCTAACCCGCAATTCTCTTCTTGGCTTGAGTCTTAAGTTATCGCTAGAACACTTAGAAAATTCCAACTAGTCTCGAGAAAGCCTTACCTTTTTTGTCATCCCTAAACAAAACTAGTTGACAATTTCTAAACATTCTACTTAAGACTCTAACTTGCTAACTATAAGTATTCACACCTACTTACGAGGTCCCTCAAAGCTCACTTTATGATCGCAACCTGATTTGACTTAGATGCGCGACTAAGTTTACTTTGTAGTTAGAAAACCACAAGGCAAGATCACCCCAAGACAAGTATAAAAGTTCATACTTGCTTTGCTAACGCTACGGCCAACCTAAGTCTTGATTTAGATGCTTATCCAAACCAGCTCGCTTCTTTTGAGTGTGCTTCGTTCCTCCTCTCAACATCTTAGGCATCTGATCAGAACTAGTCATAGCCATGCACTACCAATACACTCAGACAAATTTCAAGAAACAAAATCTTTATTTCCACAAAATACAAGACAAAGCTACAAGTCTATTGGCTCAAGTCGCCTCAAGTTGCTACTCGTATGGTTTGTTGTTCCTTCACTCCTCGTTGGAAGGAGATGTCTTCATCTTGCTAACGCCCTTGTTGTCCTTGTCACGGTTTGAAGAGATCCAATACCTCGCTTGCATGTGCTAAATCTTCTTCTGACACCCAAGATGCTTCTTTCAAATGGTATCCACGTCATTTGACCAAGTACTCCATCCGGTTGAATTTGCACCGTGATCACAAAATGATCTCTATCTCATATTCTACTTCGCCTTGCACGACATCAGGTTGAGGCTTGGGAACTTATTTGCGCTCCGGTCGCAAATCATCCTTGAAGTATTTCTTTAATAAAGAAACATGGAAGGTCAAATGCAACTGCCACTCGAGAGGAAGGTCTAACGTATAGGTATCTTCTGCAGATTCTTGACGGTGACAAAAGGTCCGCAAACTTTGATGAGAACTTCGCTGTTGCGGTACCCAAGATCGGGGCAAACTTCACTAGTTTGCTAAACCAATCAACTATCACAAAGATTGCGTTGTAGCCATTTGAGTCAGACAGAGACGTAATGAAGTCCATGCTAATGCTTTCCCAAGGTCTGGCTAGAATTGGTAAAGGATGAAGCAACCCTTGTTTCTTCTCGTTGTCAAGGTGAGAGTTTTCTCGGGAAAGACGGAACCTTCTGGCTGTGTTAAGACCGTGAAGGCTGTGATATGTTTACTTAGAGAAGCACTAGGCTTCTAGCTATGGCTGGTTTACTCTAAGGATAGGCTTCAGGTTACAAGGTGACACTGTAAAACACTCATACAGGTCTCTTGGCTCTTCTGATATGTTCAGGAAGCAAAGTTAAGGCTTAACTAGCAATGATAAGATCAGACGACGAACTTTGACACTCAGGATTGAGAAATATGTGAAGATTTAGACTTCTAAACTTCTCCTACATGTAAAAGAGGCCCCACTGAGCACATACACGAAGTTTCAACTTGAGACCAAATTCTGGCACCAAGATATGGACAAAAAAGTTATGGGTAAAGATATTGCTACAATTTCTGGTTGGCTACAACAACAGAAAATTGGCTCGATCACTTTCAAAGATTCTTACAAGATTTGGAGTCTACAGGATGCTGAACACCCCTATGAAGTTGAGACTCCTGACTGTACACCGTTCTTCAGATCTTGTTCTCTGAAGTTGCTGCTCTAGATTGAGAGTTTTTCAGACCCTCTCTGCTTCAGCGGCCGCCTTGAATTACTAACTCAATCAAATGACTTGAAACTTTTTGGACAGTCGTAGCCCCGCTGACAGTGAACGCAACCACGAAGGTTTCAAGCAATTTCCTCGATTCTGCCGCAATTGACACTGAAAACTCCAAATCCAACAAAAGTGATGCATTCTGACTCAACTCTAACTTCAAATTGGCATAAATCCTTGTTTATTGATCCAAATTGATCAAGAATTTCACTGACAGTGTTTGGCATGACGAGCTCTATCTTCTTGTGCTCTCAAATTTTGCAGTGTCCTAACCAAATGCTCAAACTCTTCTTTAGACCTCTATTTCTAAATTTAGAGTTTTACAAAAGATAAAAATGGACCAATGGGAATTCATAGGTCCACTTGGCTGTCCTCTAGTGCCCTAATCCACGTGGTAACTTAACTTCACTCCTAGGCTACCACGTCAGCCCCCCTAAAGTGCCAACATAAATCTTAAACTACCTAAAATGACACGCAACCCTGAAAGATAACTTAAACCAGCTAGAAAGCGTGCATGGGCGACAATTAAGTACAACCCATGAGCTTAAACCCCTATCAGCATGGAAACCCTAAGTTATGTACATTGAACATCATAGACAAGTAAGAAGTCACTTGCACAAGCGCACAAATGCTTGAACAAGATAACTAGCATACTATCAACCTACTAGGACTTAAAACGTATAACACAACGGTGTTAATATATGCATGAAGGACTAGGAGTAACATTAAGCTAACTTCTACCGCTACTAACTCCCAAGTGTCGGAGTAGAAGCGTAACCCGTAGCCGCTAATGTCCACAGCCTCCAGAATCGACTTCTCTGACGTCTTAACTTCACTCAGAGAGACTAACTCCTAGCAGAGAGGTGAATCATTTACTATCTGAAATGATTCACATCACGACATCGTAAGAAACGCGGTTCGGCTGACAAGTTACACATGTTTTCACAAAGTGGGCAACATTGTCTTTCATGTGAGGTCAATAAAACTTTTTAGCTATCACTAACGT
The DNA here is from genome assembly GCA_036924285.1 of Asterella californica. Lineage (NCBI taxonomy): Eukaryota > Viridiplantae > Streptophyta > Marchantiopsida > Marchantiales > Aytoniaceae > Asterella > Asterella californica. The sequence goes on along the minus strand of JAYKYS010000010.1, from coordinate 17,331,574 downwards.
GGACTTTTCTCCTTTATGACCTGATAAGGACGCATCATGACATTCTTTGAGCAACTTAGTCCTAAGTTTTCTTTGTCCCACATAAACCTGACTTTGTTTAAACATGAGTATGCCATGTCTCAACTGCATGTATGCAACTTCACTCCTCGCTTGAGCTGTTCCAGGTACTCCTTCGCTTGGTCATTGTCAATGTAACCTCACGTATTCGTCTCTCCAAGTATGACTCCTTAGGATACATAGCTCGCAAAATCTGTGTTGACGAGGAAAGATATTCCTCCTTGTGACTCAAGGTGTCAAGAACCACATTGTCCTTTCTCGCTTTGTGGATTAGTTCTACATTCATGAGCGCCAAGGTATCATGCCATCGTAGTTGTTTTGACGTCATCCGATCTTGGATCTCAAAGTACTTGAGCGAAATATTTTCAGTATACACTTGGGTTTTGTGAAATCTCAAGTAATGCTACCATTTCCTCAAGCAATGAACCACCGCAAATATGGAGTGCTTCAGTGACTTGTAAAGGAGAGTTGGACCGTCCGGATCGTTTGGGCTGTTCAAGAGTCCAAACTTGCTGTCCTTGGATCCATCAGAATCAGAACACCGAGTTCTTCAGAAAATTGAAGACGATATAAAGTTTCATCGGGCGATTTGAGAGATGTGAAGAAAGTTGGCTCGTAGGGAAGCGCTTATATCAATCTTTCGTCTATTGCGATCTGAGATTAGATTGTTCTTCGCAATCGATGAGCCAAGCTCTTCGTTCTTGGTACCTACGCGATCAGGGAGTCTTCAACTACGCATAGGAGAAGACCGTGTGTGGATTGGATTGTTGGTTAGGGTGTGATAAGCGAGTTTGAGCTGCAGGGAGTCGATTTACGTCATTTTTTTGCATCATGCAATCAAATTTCATGCATGGTTTTGGGAAGAAAACTCTACACGACTTGTTTGGAGTCTCGTTGGGTGCAAGGTAGCTAGATCTATCTACTAGAGAAGACGGATATCAGATCAGATGATCCGTTTGGACGGTATGTGCGGTTTTAAGTCGCAAGGAGGAGTTTTTGAAAGTCCGATCACATGCGATCAAAAATCGGTGATATCTCGGCTGTCGAGAGTCAGATTTGAGGGTTTCTTGGATCAACGGAGTCAGGGAAGAAGATCCTATCGATATCTGAAGACCGTTTGGTGAAAGGGGAAAAATAAACCTTTTCCGGTTCCTTCGCTACGATTTTTGCTCTTTTTGAGTTCGTTAGAGATCTAGTTGGTTATGTACAGCTTGTGGTTGGTAGCTAGCTTTAGCTAAGGCTTGTACATGGACGTTGTTTGGACTTGGGTTTGAATCGTGTGATGCTGGTGGAGCTCTTTTTGTTAGCAAAGAGATGTTTCTCTTATTTTGAGCTACGCTTCGATAGTTTTGGGTCTGGGTTGAGATTTAGTGGCTTGTTTTAGAGGGGTTGGTGCAGATTACAGACCGCTCAGGTTTGTTTCTCTGTTTTGCATTCTTAGAGAAGAAGAATCAAGAGTGTATATAAAGTAGTGAAAATTTCCAAGATTGTAGTGTGTCTTATCAGCTTACTACTTGTGAAATTTCAGCTCATTTGGTTAAGAGGATGTGTTTGGGTTGTGGATTTTAGCCAGCGGGGTACCCCGCTGGCTAAAGCTTATAAGTTAGCACATACAAAAGATTTGATCCATTTCAAACAATGGGTTCGGGGTTCGAAGCTAAAATTTTAGAGAGTCGTAGTGAAAGATCAGAGGAAATTTCTTGTGAAGTTTAAGCCCAATTGGAAGTTCGAGGTGTAGAGAAATAGGTTGCCAAAGTTCAGATTACAGCTTGATGGGTTTTGAAAGAGAAGAGTGATTTCACCTATATCTCTTGGTTGGTCTTGAACAAAAGACTTGAGATTTCAAGATGGAACTTCCGGAAGATACTTTTGTGAACTAAAACATATGTTTATCATGTATAGATCCTTCATGTACTTAGAATAAGATTGAACGTCCAATTGTGTTGGGTGGTGCACGTGTGTACACTTAAGATCAAGTTAGATCAGTAGAAACTGAGATAAAATCTGATAGATCGAGTAGTGAGAGCACTAAGATTTCACCGAGTTGGTCCAAGGTCCTGACGTATCTCTCTACACCTAGATACCCAGTGTATTCTCAGACTAAACTTCAAGCTCTACGACATTGTGGATTCTCATGCACGGCAAATCATTTTGAAAACTTGTGGATCTTGCATCAAAGATTGATTTCTCAATTACATTGCTTGTGGATGAACCGAAATCAATTGGCATGGCACATGTGCATGCAAAGCAGAATGAAATCTCCCACTACTTTCATAATTACACTCGTTATTTGCAATCTCAATAAAATAATAATGATGAAGATGGATAGGCTAACCAAATTGATGAATTCACGATTTAATACTAGGAAAAGATTGCTATCTTGATCAAAATGGGATGGAAAATCATGGCGCAAGAGGCACTTGAAGATGATTTTTGACCATGCACGAATTATGATACGTGATATAAATCATGTACGGTAGGATTGCAAGAGTCGACTCAACAAGATGATATCTTGACAAGAGAAGTTGAAAAAGAGATGATAAGCATAAATGAGATATTTGTCGATAATCCGAGGGACAAAGAACGTCGTCCAAGGACAAAGAACGTCATCCAAGGGACAAAGAACGTCAACGGGGTTTTCTCTCAGTGACATCAAGCCTGAATTGATGTTAATCATTAGATCTTCATATGATTTTCAGGTTCAACAATGTGTTTGGCTAGCAAAATCTCTTACGAATGTCAATCGTGAGGAGGGATCATCAGATTTCAACAAGGTACAAGTGGAATGATGACGATCGGTGCATCATACAACTAGTGCTTCTCTTATAGAGAGATATGCCAATTGCACCAACAAAAATCAGGATTGGGAAGAAAACCCCAATTCTTATTCAGAAGGAGAATGTTGGATGGATGCGAATGTATGTGTATATGGTTGGCAGTCTGTCGTGCGCATACATATCGTTATACAACATACATCACTGTCAGAGATACACACCACATACACATAACATAAACGATGTCATACGCGTACACAAGTGACCACAATTCTTCACTGTTCTTCGAGTAATAAAGATCTGTACTCACTCCACCATGCCAACCGGCACTACACCAACACTAAAGTCGAGCCACATCCACTCTATGCATCAGAGAATCCAGATTGCGCTCACCAAGACTATCTACCATAGCCAGGAGCTTGAAGACTCAACTCGAAGAATTAAAGCCTACACCCTACTTGCAAAATATACCCCTAGTGGAGCTAGCCCAAGAACCGTACCTAACGGCACTAATGACTCTACCGGGACTAGCTACTACGCACTCGGTCAACCTAGTCAAGATGCTGAACTAACGTGATAAGTCGAGAGCGAAAGCAACTATAGAAAAAATAAAGATTCCAGCTAGCGTTCGACAGATAGTATTAAAGTTTCTAGAGACTCTTATAGAAATAGAGGTATGAGTCTATGTCAATTTAGAGAAGTATAAGATTTTAAGATTTTGGATAGTGTTAGACTCTTTTGGAAGTATTTTTATCCTCTTGTTTTAGAGAATTGAAGGAAGACTTGTATATGAGCTTTATTTCAATGATAGTTACATCATTTTGAAATTGGAGTAAGATATGAATAGCTCAAGTTGTGAGCTATGCGTGAGTCTTAAGTCTTGATTGTGAATGTATTTTTTAATAACAAGTTCAGTTTGCATGGATATTAAAAACATGACTAGAAAGATCAGATCAAGTCTTCTATTTGTTGTGCAAAAACTAACAAATATTTTTAAAATAGTTCTAACTCATATATTATTATTTATTACACTAAGTGCAAGGACAAAATTCTTATTTCGTTACATCATAAATTTTATTCAATCTACACAAATCTCATTTACCTACTAGTTTTATTGTGTTCCTTTTAGTACAAATTACGCAAGAGCTCGCACAATTCAATGACAAAGTAATTAAATTTGAAATCTTGACTATATGTGTATACTAGTATTATTTAGACTTTTTTCAGTCCATAATATTATTCTCAAACATAAAATATAATTTTGAATGATTTGTTATGTTTCGTAGAATATTATGTAATATTACATGATATGATGTTTAAATTTTATTCCTAACAGTTCTTCGAATTTCTATATATTATATTAATATTAATTTATATGATTTTTGGAATCTAAAAAGTATAGTTTAAATTTATTTTATTTTATTATTAAATATATATAATATCTATTTGTAGTAAAGAATTTGATATCCAGTTGTCCAACTTGAATAATCCAACTCTCGCACCTTAACATCAAAAGAAAAGTAAGAACTTTTCAAATCTTCACTTCCAAATGTGTTATCTTGAACTCTGAATTGTGAAAAACATCAACCTTAATTTTCTACTTTTCACTACTCAAATGTCCACGAGAGTTGGACCAGTCCAGATTTAATGAATATATGGATTTTGCAATCGGAGAGTTGTTTGGAGCCGGAGAGTCAACAATGAAGTACATTGTTGTTGAGGAAGTGCCTTGTTTTCAGTTCTCGGATCTAGACATTTGACACGGCCTTCACAAGCAGAGCTATAGCGTGTGAGTCATGGTTTTTACAGTTTATGTGTGTTACAAAACTGAGAACTGTACTCCCAAGTCTCTCAGAATAGAGAATTTATCTCTCATAACAGAATGCTACCAATCTATTAGAACTGATAACAGATCAGCCTGTTAAAACTAATCAGAAGGAGAACTGAACAGAAATATTCCGAGATGATATGTGCACAGCTTTACTTAGACTTCAGAACTGGTACAGACAGAAAGGGCCTCCGACTCATACTACTCTACAAGGAATGTGGGTTAATATACTAATGATACATAACTGCTGTCACCTCAAAGTGACTTACCTAACTGCTGTCACAGTGCTTCTCACGTCACAAGTCATGTCACAAGTCACCTCTTTTTTTTTTTACTTTTGTCTTTTTATCTTCCGCAGAGTTTTGATGTGACTCTCTAATGATATTTAACACCCTCCTTCATTAGAGCATCACTTCTTTCATACCTAGTAAATCTCTGATATGTATAAACCTTAGCTTTGGTAAAGCTTTGGTAAAAATATCAGCTAATTGATCTTCCGATGGACAATATTCCAGCTTGACTATCTTAGCTTCAATTTTCTTCCTTATATGATGTAACCTTGTCTCCAAACCTTTTGTTCTTTCTCTGATAACTCTATTGTTAGCCAAGAACATTACACTCTGATTATCCACATGTAATACTGTTGGTCCAGATATCTTTTCTCCCATCTCCAGCAATAAATTCCTTAATCATATCAAGGTTATAGAACCATCACTAAGAGCAATGTATTCAGCTTCCGTTGAAGACCTTGCTACTGTATTCTGCTTCTTGCTGCTCCAACTGATAATTCCACCTGAACATAAGTTGAAGCATGCACCTGATGTGGATTTTCTGCTGCTAGTATCTCCAGCTCAATCACTATCACTGAAGCCTTGAAGTTCACTTCTCCCCTCCTTAAATATAAGACCAAGATTGATAGTACCTTTCAGATATCTCAGAATTCTCTTTGCAGCAACCCAATGAGATGAATTTGGGCAATGCATAAATTGACTTAACCTCCCAACAGCATAGCAAATATCAGGTCTGGTGTCGATCAGATATCTGAGTTTACCAATTAATTTCCTGTACAGATATTCTTCAATGATATTTTCAGCTGTAGTCTCCTCAAAACCACTTTCTTGCTCCATTGGTGTTGCTGATGACTTGCAATCTTCCATCTGAAACTCTCCAAGTATAGACTTTATGTATGCTTGTTGAGAAAGCATAATACAATCCTCCATCTGCCAAATATCAACACCAAGGAAGAATCTTGCTAAACCCAAATCAGACATCTCAAACCTCTTGCTGAGTTCTCCTTTGAGTAGTTGCACCAACTCCTTATCACTTCCTGAGATTAAGATATCATCCACATATAGGATGAGTATGATCCTCTTTGAATTACCTTTCAAGACATATAGGTTTGGATCCAACTCTGATCTTCTGAGTTCATGGCTGTGTAGAAACTCATGTATCTCAGAATACCAAACTCTTGGTGCTTGCTTTAATCCATATAAGGATTTTCTGATAATGCACACATGATCTTTTTTCTTTTTTACTTCAAATCCTGGTGGTTGAACCATGTAAACTTCTTCCTCTAACTCTCCATGAAGGAAAGCTGACTTCACATCCATCTGATGTATTTCTCAGTGGTAATGACCAGCAAGAGCCATTACAAGTCTGATTGAATCTCATTTTGCAACTGGTACAAAAGTTTCTCCATAATCAATCCCTTCTTGTTGCTGAAATCCTCTTGCTACTAACCTTGCTTTCAGCTTGTCAACTGAACCATCTGATTGTAGCTTGGTTTTGTAAATCCATTTGCATTGGATGGCTCTTTTTCCTCCTGGTAGCTTAACCAAATCCCACGTATGATTTTTGATTAGCATTTTATACTCCTCTTGCATAGCTTGTCTCCAACCAGGATCTTTGTTAGCTTCTTCAAATGTAAGTGGATCATCCTCCTGAATACTTTCAGCAAGTCCACAGTAATCATCAAGCCTTGCTGGTGGTCTTCTAACTCTTTCTGATCTCCTTACTTGAGAATCTGCTGCATGTTGTAAGTCATCTCCTTTAGCTTCATGAATACTTGGTAACTCAGATTCAGAATTTTGTTGAAATTCAACTTGCTCTTCACTAGGATTAGTGAGAGATGTTGACTGCTCCAAGTCCACTTCCATATCAGATTTATCAGATTCTGAATCAATCTGATCTTCACTTGTAGGTAGCTTAAATCTGAATGTATCACAAGTTTCTTTCTCACCTTCCATCAGATCAGAATCCAACTCAGAGAATCTAACATCTCTGCTGATGTGAGTCTTTCTTGTAGACTGATTGTATACTTTGTAACCCTTGGTTTGCTCAGCATAGCCCACAGATATACACTTCTCAGATTTTGCATCCAACTTCTGTCTCTTCTCATCATTGATGTGCACGTAAGCTGTGCACCCAAAAATCCTGAAGTGAGACACATCTGGTTTCACTCCTGTAAATGTCTCTTCAGGTATCTTGTGCTGCACAGCTGTTGTATAATGTAAACAGCTGTGTTGCATAACTTCAGCCCAAAAATAATTGAGAAGATTCTTGGCCTTCAGCATGGATCTGCCACTCTCCACAATCACTCTATTTTTCCTTTCAGCTACACCATTTTATTGTGGAGTATAAGCTGTGGAAAGTTACCTTTGAATACCATGCTCTTCACAAAACTGAGTAAAGAGGTTAGAACAATATTCTCCTCCTCCATCTGATCTGAGAACTTTAATCTTCTTGCCACTTTGATTTTCTACAAGAGCCTTGAACTTCTTGAAGTATTCAAATACTTCAGACTTCTGTTTTAGGAAGTAGATCCATGTCTTTCTGCTCACATCATCAATAAATGTCAGAAAATACTTACAGCCTCCAATAGAGCTTGTTTGCATAGGTCCACAAAAATCTGAATGGACCAAGGCCAACAACTCTTTTGTTCTTGTACCTCCCTCTTTTGGAAAACTCTTTCTGCTTTGTTTTCCAAATATACATCCTTCACATATATCTCCAGTAGTTGGTAGCTTCATCCTTGGTAGTCCTTCTACCATATGATTATCCATCATATGTTTCAGACTTCCAAAGTTTAGGTGTGCAAATCTCTGGTGCCAAAGACTTGCTTGATTATAAGAATCAACAACCATAGAGACTTCTTGGACTTGAGGCTCAACATTCAAGATATATAATCCTGACTTCTGATCTCTCCTTCCTGAAGCAATAACTCTCTGATTATGTGAACCATCCAGTATCTGCACCTTTGTATCATCAAAAATCACCTTCATTCCATGGTCTGTGATTTTTCCAACAAAAAGCAAGTTCTTAGTGAGCTTTGGAATAAAGAGTACCTCTTGTATACTCTTCAGATCCCCTTCACTTGTTTTCACTACCACAACTCCAGTACCTTGAACTTCACATCATGTACCATCAGCTTGAGTAACCTTAGAGCCTGCTGTTGCTGAAAAGTCCTTCAAGAGTGATCTTTGGCTGGTCATGTGCTTAGAAGCACCAGAATCAATGTACCAATTCTTGTCTTCTGTTGTTGTAGATATCAAGCTGGTAATAAACATATTACGAACATCCTTCTCTTCTTGTGCATCTTCTTGAGCAGCAACATTACTTGATGTAGAATTCTGACCTCCATTTGCCTTTCTAGCATAGCAATCTTCAATCTTGTGAACTTTCTTTCCACAGAAGAAACAAGTTCCCAACTTCTTTCTGCACTCTTCAATCTTGTGACCTTTCTTCTTACAGAATGAGCAGAAAGTTGTGCCTTGATTTCCTGAGTAGGAAGACTCATGTTTCTGAGATTGCTGCTCCTCTCTTCTATAAGTCTTCATCATAAAAGCAGATCTTTGATTCTTCTGAGGGAAAAACTTTCTGATCAGCTGCTCTTCTTCATGTAGTAAACTGCACAACTCCTCATAAGTTGGCATACTCTCCCTTCTGTTGATATCAGAAACAAAATGAAAATATGGAGTACTAAGACTATTCAAAGTTATAGAAACTAGATCTTCATCACCATATGTCCCTCCTGCTCTGGTTAGCTGCACATAAATACCATCTATCTTCTCAAGGTGTTCATGAATATCTGCACTCTTATCCATCTTGACAGAGTGTAGATCATTCTTCAACTTTGCTACTCTATTTTTTCTCACATTATCATATCTGCTAGCTAGCTTCTCCCAAGCTTTTCTTCTTGTATCACAAGCCTCAATGGTAAGCCTGATACTCTCCTTCACAGCAAGCAGAATATTGACTAATGCTCTAGTTTGCTTCTTAATGAATCTTAGAGTTTCAAGAGAACTCATCATAAAATGGAGCAAGCTTCTCTTCTCCAGAAACCACACCCCATAAATCCTTCTCACTCAGAATGGCTTTCATGATCAGTTTCCAAGAACTGTAATTATTAGGACCTGAAAGTCTAGTGCTCTCATTCAAACCAAACTCACTGAAAGTAGCAGCCATGGATGCTATCTTGCTGAAAAGATTGAGTCCAAAAAACCTCAGAAACTAAATAACAAATTATCAGAATTTTAAACTCTTAGCTTGAGCAACCTGTGCTCTGATACCATGTTACAAAACTGAGAACTGTACTCCCAAGTCTCTCAGAATAGAGAATTTATCTCCCACAACAGAATGCTACCAATCTATTAGAACTGATAACAGATCAGCCTGTTAAAACTAATCAGAAGGAGAACTGAACAGAAATATTCCGAGATGATATGTGCACAGCTTTACGCACCACGTTCTTCCAAAGTAGTAACTACTTGAGCAACAGAAAATTAAAATTTGGAATAGGTACAGTTGATGACATAGATCATTTAAAAAACTCGCTTTGACCTTATTAGGAAGTGTAAGTGTAGGTCAATCTACATTAACTCGGTTTTATAGTTTACATACTTTTGTATTACCTCTTTTAACTGCAATATTCATGTTAATGCATTTTTTAATGATTCGTAAACAGGGTATTTCAGGTCACCGACGCCATAAACCACTCGGCCATCTCTCCTACAGTATTCATTTTAAATTTGATAATTTTCTTCTAAAAAAATAAAAAATAAGGTCAATGATTTATTAAATTGTTTACGAATTGCAGTCTTTTTATAAATATTAAATAGATAGATTGAAATTAAATATGAAATTAATATCCAGCTAAACAACCTAAAACATGAGTTAAAATTGTTAATTCTTTTATGATTGATTCATCAATAGATGGTTCGCTCGTATTGGTTTGCAAAACCAAAAAAATATTCCAAAATTTTTGAAGAAGATAAACAACATGTTTCTTTACCTATTAATCAACTTTTAGATGCTGGAGTTGATCCAAAAGAAACTTAGGTAAGAGATACTATCATTACCGCCTAGACAATTAGGCATCCAACCCGTAAGCGCAGGTTCAAATCCTGTCATCCTTACCTTCTCAAATAATATATATATATATATTATTATTATTATTTTCATTTATTTAATGAATTAAATTATTAATAAATAATATTCTACAACTAGCAACTCATTTATTTTTAAAAAAATCCATTCACGATCAATAATTCATTGTGACCATTGGCCTGTGATGACTAAAAAAGTCGTGGAGTTCCGTGAGGGAAAGGTGAAAAGAACCCCCATCGGGGAGTGCTGTTACAGATATTAGAGGGCAAGCTGTATCATGGTAAGTTAATCCTCCAACAGAAGTTGGAAGAGCAAATGGAAGATCTACTGCAGCTTGAGTTGTAAAATCTTGTGCAAGAAATGCATAAGGAGGTAAAGAATACACTGATTTTTTTCCAAAATTTTTAATTTTGATTAAATCATCTTCACTAACTGCACCAAGTGCAATGTTAGCTCATGGATTTGCCACTTTAAGTCTTCCAAATGAAATGAAGGAATCCGTTTTTTTAGTTATTTACCGAAATAGAAAATCAACTCGTATTGATCAATTTAATTTGCTAAAATGGCGAAGCAACTAAGTGGAGCCCTGAGTTGGCTGCTGCTTGTGAAATTTGGAAAGAAGATTTCTACCTTTATTAATATTTCTTTATTAGAACAAATTAAAAAACGTAACAAAATATTTAAACATATTTGGTTATTTGCTTAAATCACCTTTTGGTGGAGAAGGTTGGATTGTTAGTGTGTTTGATTTGCATATCATAAGGAATTTTAACAACTGCTTCAAACACTGTGTTTGGTAAAACAGATTGTCAAGATCTTTATAATGGAGCTATTTTTTTAGTTATTCTGTCTTCTCTTTCATTAATAGCAGGCCATAAGGAAGCACCTGAAATAACAACATTTTTGTTACTTTACCAACCTTCAGGAGAAGCTAATACTACAGGAACCCCGTCAATCCCGGCTTTCAAAATAGAAAAATAAAAAATTGTTCTAAAAAAAATAACATAATTAATCAATTTCTTTTACTATTTTTAAGGTGTATATCAATTTAAAAAAACAATGAGTAAAAATCTTTTTTTTCATTTTTTTTCTTTTATAAAAAAATTTACATATACTTTATTACTACACTTGCAGCCGCTTATATAGGAGAATCTATGGAAGGTCATCATTAAAAATATTTTTTTATAAATGAAAACAATTCAAAAAAAAATTTCAAATTTAAAGATCTAATTGATCACCGCGCCGATATTGCAAATATGCCCTTTTGGTCATGAGTAACCATAATTGTTGTAATTTTGTTTCGGGTAATTTCATATAGCTCACAATAATAAAATCCGATATTTTTTCACAAATGAAATTTGTTAGAAACAAAAAAAGATCAATGAATAGTTCAAAAAACATTTTATTTAAGTAATGTCAAATTTCGAAGTAAATATCAGCTAATATTTACTTCGAAATTTGGAAGGTCATCATTAAAAATATTTTTTTATAAATGAAAACAATTCAAAACCTATGCTACGAGCTTCCGGAGTTCAATGGGATCTTCGTAAAGTAGATCATTATGAATGTATTTTTCCGTAGGGCTTCCCCTAAAGTATTGTCACCGCAATAGAGTTTCACCACCAAGCACCGCAATAGAGTTTCATCACCAAGTTCGGGATGGATTGGTCTCAACCTCCTTTACCTATTTTTCCGACTTGCAATTCACTGTGCTACTGTTGAAAATACTTTATTCGAAGATGGTGATGGTGCAAACACATTTTTTGTAGGTAATTAAAAAATGATTCCACTTTTTTTTATTCCTCCTTTTATAATACTTTTCATTACTAAAGGAAAACTTCGATTTTTGACTAAATTTGAATTAGCCTTAGCTTTTGCATTGCAAGCGAATGGGATTAGATACCCCAGTAGTCCTAGCCGTAAACGATGGATACTAAGCATCAGTGGAGGCGGGGTTTGTAGCTCAGAGGATTAGAGCACGTGGCTACGAACCACGGAGTAATTAAGAGTTTCCCAAATATTTAAACTTACGATATAAACCTAAAAATATATATATATATATAAATACATTTATGAAAATTTAAAACTAAAAAAATAAATTTAATTTTAACTTTAAATGACAATAATATTTTAAATTTAAAAAATTGAACCAATTAATGATGCAAATTCAATAAAACAACAACTGGTTTTTTCTGTAAAGTTTCCTTTTAAGATTAGTAGGTTTAGCTTTAAATTTACGTGCTTATGATTTTGTTTCCCAAGAAATTCGTGCAGCAGAAGATCCAGAATTTGAAAATCTCTTTCTTGCTAGACCTATAACTAAAAAACCCACTTTATTAAAATTACAAGGATGCAATGACGGTATCTGAGGAATAAGCATCGGCTAACTCTGTGCCAGCAGCCGCGGTAAGACAGAGGATGCAAGCGTTATCCGGAATGATTGGGGAATTGAATCTCTGACCGCGTGCCTGTTGAAGAATGAACCGGCGACGCCACTGGTTAAGGGAGCCCACCTTTAATTTTTATTTAACTCCACGACTTTTTTAGTTCGGATCAGGTTTTGCAACTTGTTTTTCTGCAATTGAATATGATGTACTAAAAAATCTGCAGTTCCTAATGGAATTGGTAATAAAGCAACTTACGAAATCGTGGGGAGGCTGGAGTATTACGGGAGAAACTACCAGGTTTAACTAATAAAACACTTAAATCAAAATCTGGTATTTTCAAAAAAAAAAATACTTTATTAATTGGACATTAGAATTTCTTTTTGACTCATGTTTGGTATTTAAAACGTCTTCCTAGTTATATTGCTAATCTTTTGGCTAAACCTCTTAAAGAATTAGAAAGTCTAGTTTCTTCAAAAAATTTGGAATATTTTTTTGGTTTTGCAAACCAATACGAGCGAACTGAAACATCTTAGTAGCCAGAGGAAAAGAAAGCAAAAGCGACAGACCAGCTACTGATCGTCGCCTTGTAAGCTATTACCTTCTTTTTTTTTAGCACTTTATAATGGCATAGCCTTTAATGGCGAGGTTCAAACGAGTTTGGGCGGTTAAAATTGTAACTGGTGTACCAGAACCTATTCCAGTCATTTGGTCTCCTTTAGTTGAATGCATATTTTCGATTACTTGTTCCTATAACTCGAATACACATAAGTTTCCGAGCTCCACTATTATCTGTTACGATAGAACACGTACTCTAGTTTTGGATCAAATGGGTCACAAACATAAATTTTTTCGCCCAATGTTGGACGCTTCAGTTACAGTAGGACGATAATAAAAAGTCATAGCAAAACCTTTTTATTTTTTTGGATTGTCTTTTTTAACAATTAATGAAAAAATATATAAAATATATTACTTTTTTTTAATTACATTTTTTTTGTACAGACTGCCGGTGATAAGCCGGAGGAAGGTGAGGATGACGTCAAGTCAACATGCCCCTTACGCCCTGGGCGCAGCAGCAACAGGAGCTGAGTATGCAACAGCAATCCAAGGACGCCAATGCCAGTATATTGTCTTTATTCTGATCATCAACTGGAGATAAGCGGACTCGTTTTTTTAGTTAATTAATGAAAATAGTTTTGCTAAATTTTTCAACATATTTAAAAAATATAATGAATATGAAACTTGAAAATTTTTCAAAAAATTGATCAATTAACATTCGTATAGTATTTTCTGCAGCGGTTTGAGCTGCAAATGGGTACTTTTTTTTTACCTTTAAATCCACAAGCCTCAAATTTTTGGACTATAGCTGGAAGTTTTGGTCTTTTTCGATATAATCATCACGAAGTAAATCTACGAAACCTAAGCTTTATTGTCTGGCATTGTTTTAGGTTTAATTCCTATAACTTTACTTGGATTATTTGTACTGCGCTCTCCAAGTGTATTTCTTTTCTTTCCTTTTTTCTTGCCGTTGACAAGTTTTGGAAGAAAATTTTGATGGAGTTAAAGTCACTAAATAGTTATTTAGACCAAAAATTTAAACTATAAAATTAAGAACAAAATAGAAAAAAAAATTAAAAATCCTACAGATATTTTCTGCTTTTGTTCTCTTTATAAATAAAGCTTTTTCATTTAGTGATTCTTTTTTTTTTCAAACAAGTAAAAATGAATAGCAAAAATTGAAAAAACTTTTATTTTTTAGACTTCAGAACTGGTACAGACAGAAAGGGCCTCCGACTCATACTACTCTACAGGGAATGTGGGTTAATATACTAATGATACATAACTGCTGTCACCTCAAAGTGACTTACCTAACTGCTGTCACAGTGCTTCTCACGTCACAAGTCATGTCACAAGTCACCTCTTCCTTTTTTTTACTTTTGTCTTTTTATCCGCAGAGTTTTGATGTGACTCTCTAATGATATTTAACAATGTGGACTCCTCAAATGCCATGGGGCGATAGCTGGGACTCACATTTTCATCAAAATCCCTCCTGGTCGAGAGTTAGTAGTAGATTATTGCAACAGAAAAGGTTTTTATTCTGTTCTAATGCAAAGCATAGTAATAGCGAGGGCGTCTTTTTAGATATTTTTGTGGGCATGCCTGGCTCTGTTAACGACAAGCTGCTGTTGCAAAATTTTCTACTTTTCACTACTCAAATGTCCACGAGAGTTGGACCAGTCCAGATTTAATGAATATATGGATTTTGCAATCGGAGAGTTGTTTGGAGCCGGAGAGTCAACAATGAAGTACATTGTTGTTGAGGAAGTTAGTGCCTTGTTTTCAGTTCTCGGATCTAGACATTTGACACGGCCTTCACAAGCAGAGCTATAGCGTGTGAGTCATGGTTTTTACAGTTTATGTGGACTCCTCAAATGCCATGGGGCGATAGATGGGACTCACATTCTCATCAAAGTCCCTCCTGGTCGAGAGTTAGTAGTAGATTATTGCAACAGAAAAGGTTTTTATTCTGTTCTAATGCAAGGCATAGTAATAGCGAGGGCGTCTTTTTAGATATTTTTGTGGGCATGCCTGGCCCTGTTAACGACAAGCTGCTGTTTCAAAATTCTGAATTCTATCGAAGGGTCAATTCCGGACAGTGTCTAGAATCAACGACGGGTTTCTCTTGTCTCCTTACTTGCTAAGGGACTCTGGCTACCAGTTAAACCAATGGATTATGATCCCTTATAGTCAGCGAGCAGAAGGTTCAGTGAACGAGCGCATCTTCAACGATAGACATGTGAGAGGGAGGATAGTTGTTGAGCATGCTTTTGGTCTGCTCAAACATGGAGGATTCTGGACTTCAGAATTATATCATCTGTCGATTGGGTTCCTATCATAGTCCACGGTTGCTGTCTTCTGCACAAGTACTAAAAAGAACAGACATGGATTTGTTCCAAGCTGAAGAAGTGCAGAGGGAAGTCCTCGTCCACCGACCTTGCACAAGGAATGGATGAAAGGGCACAGGAGATCCGCGAGCAGTTGAGTACGTTTGTATGCTTGGAAAGATGAGTATCATCTCTTTTTTCTTCTTGTCGATGATGACATGGTAGCTTGGAATATCGACTTGGTACAAAGTGGATTTCACAAATTGATTGATCTGTTCTACAAGTTCATTAGCTTTATTTAAATTATTTTCTTCCACTTCAATGTAATGCTTTCCGTACAACAGCTTTCCTTCAGTTCATATCTGTTCAATAGGTTCTTTTCATAGTTCAGTAGCTTCTTCTTCACTATTAAACTTGTAGCCCATTAAACCAATCGTCACCTTGCCTCCTCCTCTGAGACTTCATCAAAAACGAGATACATCTTTTCACCCATCGATGAGAGTTACATTTTGTCTCGTTTCTATAATAAAGCTTTATGGTTGCCCTTCGCTTGAATCTGTACAAATCTAAACACGAAGTGGAGAATTGGAGTCTGTATTGAATTCTCGAACTCAGTGACATGTGAAAAAACGAACACCCAGATGACACTCACCCCGAACTCAAGGACAAAGAAAAAAAATAACTCTTTGGTTAAATATCAGGAAACAACCTAGAGTCCACTATCCACAGCGTTCGTGTTGCCATTCTTTGCCAAGTGGAGTTTGTGTGGACAGAGAGGACAGGCACGTGAGACTTCACTCTACCGCGAAAACTCTAAGCTTAAAACCGACGCGGTGCGAAGACACCCCATAAATTCACTATTTTCTAAAAGAAAACTGTAACCATGGATAGTGGGCCCTCCTTGTCTGACAGCCTTGGATAAGCGAATAACGTAGACAGTGGGAAGAGGCCCAACAACAATTTCAATGTGCAATGCTCCATCCATTTTCAGATCTCCGTTAACGTCTACATATACACGAGCTTGTCATCATGCCAGCTCAAACCTTCCCCACGGCCTTGTACATCGGATTTCGTTTTCTCTTATCCAGATAGTCCAGCAATCGCTGGATCGCAACAAGATGATGCTACCAATTAAGAAAGCAGATTCTGAAACGACAGTACTCCACAACCATGTACTAGTACTACTTAATTGTGCAAAGGAAGGAACATCGAGTTTAGAGACGGAAGCTTCTCTGCGATGCAGTTTGACCGTTGAAAACTCCTGGACCAACTTCAGCCCAGTGACATATCTCTCTCTCTTCCCAGGGATGCTACGTAGCTACAACTTTGAAACTCAGTCTGTTAATATAATATATAGACAGCGAGTTTCCATTGCTCTACATATAGCTTTAGCAGGCGCGGTAAACAGTAGAGCAATTGCAATAGGTGATGTCACCATGTGCACCTGTTGTATGCAATAGTTTTCACTTAACCGTGTGTGATATTATAGGGGCGATAGGATACCTTAGAGCTACTGATAGGGGGTTTAGTCCCGGTGTTCTTCTCTTCGGGGCGTTTGTTGCTTGGCACTTCGGATCCTTCTTTTCCTTGTAAGGTTTGACGGGGTCTTTCCATCCGTTTGCTATACATTGCGTCGCGTGTTTCCCGATATTTTATATGGTTAGCTCAGAAGGGAGAAGTATACGCGGTGTCCACTGCATCGTGATCGATACCGATCGAGTACCCAGGTCTTGCCTAGCTTTCATTCTGGAATTACTAGAGACACCAAGTCCTAATGAGCTAGCTAGGTCTGCGTAGAATACATATATCTGTATGAGGCAGATCGGTGATATCGATCGAAGGGAACCCAATTCAAGAGTGGCCATGACATGCAGTTTCAGGATAGATTCATTCAGTGTGTTCAGTCGTGGTTTCCATCTCATCAACTTGAAATATTCCGGTGCATCTGGCATTGCCTCGAAGGAATCACGATACGTGACTGTCAACAATCTAAGACAGTTTCCTCAGTCCTCCCTAGCCTCCATCATGGACTTATGAGACTTGAAGCAGTTGATGCTCAAGAAGTCCGTGAGCCAACTCTTCCACGGACAAGAGGCACGCCTTGACTTCACTCTGCAGTGCCATCTCAACCACTGCTCGACACATACCATCTCATGTCGCATCTGAATCCTTCTCGAAGCTTAAGAAGTAAACGTTGTTTATTAACGAGAAGTTGTACTATCATTCACACAAAAGCCCACGTTAGAATCAGGAGGCGCCTTTGGAGAAATAAGAGTCTTTACCTTCTTTCTTACCTTCATCACAAACCTTCTTTCTTTCTCCCACACACAAGTGTACAGCCTTGTTCTCGTGTCCCCAACATGTACA
Source organism: Asterella californica (assembly GCA_036924285.1). Taxonomy (NCBI): domain Eukaryota; kingdom Viridiplantae; phylum Streptophyta; class Marchantiopsida; order Marchantiales; family Aytoniaceae; genus Asterella; species Asterella californica. The sequence goes on along the minus strand of JAYKYS010000010.1, from coordinate 17,313,894 downwards.
CTTGACAATGATGCTTCCGAGACATTCTTCAACTGGTCATTCAGTCAACGGTTACAAAAGACGTTGGAAAAATATGGCAGATCAGTCCACTGAGTGTTCATCTGCAGCTCCGCCGAAGTTGACAACGATGGCGGCGTAGAGCTAGCGCTGAAGGTGAAGTTAGCATGCAAAGCGACTTGGCCAAGTCAGAAGTCTCCATGAATACAGTATGAAACGGAGAGGAACGCAACGAAACAGCAAATGCTGATGTCCACAAACTAAACGCTCGGACCCGAAATAATTAGTTAACACTTCCATACTCCAAAACCGAGATCAAGTGAACGAGTCACGCAAATCCCAAGGAAAATGCATGGATATCCGAACTGTACTTTCAAGTCTTCTCAGGAGAGCTTATATCCTTTGATTAAGATCGACTATCATGGCGAGAAATCCTTCATAGCCTAGGAAATAACTTTAACTGAACCCGTACTGGGTCCGTGTCCGTACAGGAGCGCAGTAGAAGAGAATCCAGCGAAAGTTGGAGAACTGAGACTCATTGGAGGGAGAGAAAGTGACTTCGAAACTGACTATTTGAATCACCTCCAGCGACCGTCTCTCCCCGAACCAGAAATCACCACCATCATCCTCGTCTACATCTGAAAAGTGACACACCTTCATGATCATGTACTCAAATCATTACAAGAAGTAGAAATATAAGTGGGCCCACCAACAGAACAATGCAGCAGACCCAGGCGTCGGTCCGGTATCACTCCCAGGGCGGCTTAAGTTCCACGTGTTGTTCCATAATATTGGCAACGGAACTCCTTCGTGCGTACTAACTGTTACAGCAGTGCGATAGTCGCTGATCGAAATTCAGGCCCACCTCCACAATTACGAACGCCAGCGAAATCTTTCATACTCGGATTCTCACTCAGTCTGGGGTGCCCGAGGACGGGAGTTCACGCATTTCCTGTCCCTCCTTTCTTCAGAGAGGAGGAGGAGACCCGACAGTCCGTGAAATAATTTGACCTCACGGACGAAATTCCTATCTCTAGGCGGGGAAATTAGGTTGTCATGGACCCATTGAGATTTGGCTACACTCAAACATTCGGTCTGGATAGACTGGAGCTTAGACAAATTTCTGTAATGTTTCGTTCCCATTCGTTACATTAGTATAGTTAGTTATGCCCATGATGCCCATGATGGCTTACTTTGTTGAAACTAAAGTTTAACAAGAATTTGAATTTAAATAGTAGCTGGCATAGCGGGCCAAACGCAGTAGTTCACAAGGTGTTGCCATTCCAAAGGTATGTAGTGAATACGTATATATAAGTATACTTATTGGGTGTAGCATCCATCTGCCGTTTGATAGCGTCTAGATCTCCACAGTGTATTTAGACTCTCATATGGAGTCCGAGGCTAATTAACAACGAGGCTCCGGGGCCACCCATATTGGATTTTAGGCTTGAATGCGATACAGTGCAATGAAAATATATTTTATTTATTATAGAGGTTATTTGTGAAACTATAAGTACTGTGCATATTATTGTAACTTGGACTGCGGCGGGAGGCCCAGTCATGGTTTTCTGTGCAGTATCATGTGAATTGAGATTGTGATCCCTCTCGCCTATCATGACTAGAATGGGTTAGAAAAACGTCATGGTTTTCCCTCAAGGGCCTACGATTGTACCCTTTCAACTGCGAAGAAATCAAAGAGAGTTGAACTCTTAACTACAAGCAAGTGTTAAGAAAACTGAAACTGCTAAGGATATCTGCCCCTCTCAAGTAATGAACTAGGCACACTACTTAGATCTGGCATTATAGTCCACACAACACTGATCCAAAGAGAGCAGAAGCTCCTGGCCATGGCAGCGTGTGACCATATGACCATCTAACAATAAATCGAGAAAAACACTATAACAGTGATTGCATCGCTTAACAAATTAGGAACGAATTTATCAATACCCTTTACGAGCCACGCGTAGGCTGTTTACGATATCCGTAAAAACGATATGTAATAAAGAAAAAACTCGTTAACTCAAAGAAATATAGTTAGTCTCCTCACTTGTTTGGTGTATAGGTAAAAGTCTAACGTTGACATCAAATGAATGTTCGAACGAACACCATAACGTTGCTGCAGAAAAGTAGAGAACATTTATCGGTATATTTAGGTAGCATTATCATGATTCAGATAAGATTAAATAGGTTGTAAAGAACGATGCGTCCTTAGCATGTTTCCCAAACATCATAGGCATGCTCCCTACTGCTACGTAACAAAAGTGGAACGATGACAAACATGGAAAGAAGTCTTTCAGAATCTGTTCCTTACTTCTTTTATTTCAGTATGGGGTGGACGTCATTATACTATTACCCTTTTAGAGTCTTGCTACATCACTATGCTCATGAACGCCGGCAGATCCCTTCATACAGGGATCTTAAGCAAGGTATGGGTGCTGACCCATTAAACAAGCGAATTATTTTCTTCAAACTTGTAGTTTTACCACCCTGGCCATCTTTAGACTTTGAAACACCGGCAGCCTGAGATACCGTGCTCCCGGAAGGAGCGTTCTGTACAACGGAACGTACAATGCCCTCCGGTTGTGCCCTACTAGACACCTGACTGACATGTTCACCTAACTCACGGTTGCTAACCGTAGCTCCCTCATTGTCAGCCTCCTGCCTGAATTCTACCTCTCTGATATTCATTTTTTTCAAGCGCTTACATTGAGGAAGACAAATGTCGACCTCTGCATTTCTACATGATCTTTCTGTATCTCGTCCATGATAGTATCTTCTCTCAACCTGTCCGAACGAAGCGTCTTTCATCGCACTAAGTGCATGACCATCTTGAAAATGATGACTGGTCATCTTCACTGACACGTCGTTTTCAGGATCTTTTCCAGAGGTCGAAGGTGTCGCGACATGGCCTTCTCTCTCAGTACCTTCACGACCCGGCCTATCTTCCGGCGGGATACAGTCAGGCTCTTTAGCTTGAGCTTGAGCGGTCCACCGAGTTTGTCGTGCTACTAGCTGCTGGAATGCGCTCTGAAATTTCTCACCCTCGAAAGTCCCCATGTAATGAAGGGTCTGTCTTCTCAGTTGGTCGATAGTCTCCTCAGTGAGCCATGAGACCAACATCTTCTTTTCCGCCACCATTGGGGCAATCATGCGTTGCAAGATGTCAATGTGGTAGCGAACGATGACGGCGACAGGTCCGTCCTGCAGCTGCAGTATTCAGCCAGCAACAGGTAATTAATTCCAAGTGTCGAATATCGACACGGCAGTTGTTACATAAAATTCGACTACTTCGACGATAACGTCCCATGAGTCTCTTCTTGATTGGATTCTGCATAGCAAGGGTTTGGATCGCGGAGTGCTTGCTAAAGGTCGCGTAGCAATGTCGACAAACCAGTTGTCAAGCGCAACGTCTACCCTTCCCAGACAAAGGTACTTCGAGGCTCTCCTGCCTGTACTGCAAACAATATCATCGGGAACTTGTTTATCCCACGTAGCCTCTTCTTGGCTGAACGATGTTGTACGTAGTCTCTTCTTGGTTGAACGATGGTACGCTGATGAAATCTGCGCACCACGATCTCGACCCCTTTCTACCCATGCTAGGACCCATGCTAGAATGCTTCTGCATCTCGGAAGAGAACCGACGCTAACCCGAAACCAGATAAACTAAGAACCGTTAAGCTTAATTGCTACCCATGCTAGGACCCATGCTAGAATATTCTACATCTCGAAAGAGAACCGACGCTAAACCCGAAACCAGATAAGCTAAGAGAAGCTTGAGCTTAATTTCTCGCCTCAGTTTACTACCGAAATGACGGTTCGTCCCAGACGTACATTCGACTGTTTTGAACATATGGTCGGTTCGTAGCTTAAGGTGTCACCAAATCTCCACACTAGCGTGGCGAAAAGGAAGCAAAAGAGAGAGAGAGAGAGAGAGAGAGAGAGAGAGAGAGAGAGAGAGAGAGAGAGAGAGAGAGAGGGTGCATCTCTATTGCTGAGAGAACTGTCGGGCTTGTACATTTTGTAGAGCTTGCATTGAGCCTGTGCCTACTTCACTCCTAGGCGATCAGAAGGATCCTAATTCTTTAGTAACTCATGCGTTCCCCGTAACGTCCGATATTTCTGGAAAAGAATCTACATGTGCGGAGAGCCGAAGATGTCGATGTCTTGCTTCCACACAGAAGGCTTGCCCGTGATACATATGACTCACGTATAACCGAATCCTACCCTTAAGACTAGCTAGTTTGCCACAACTGCACTAAACGTGGGTCAACTACACTAAAGTAGTGAAAGAATTATGCCAATCCGAAGATATGCAAAAACAAGTCACGGAATTAGTAAGACCGGCAATTCCGGGAAGACCTGACTCAGAGGATCTTCTAGTCCAGAGTCCATCACTTTAGGCGAAAGGTACCGTGAATGCAGAAAGAAAGATAAGGGGTTGGAAGACTTACGTATACTTCCAGTTGGGCCTTGAATTCTCTCAGAATAGCCCACAGATCTGCTAGGTAATATAGTCTTAGTTTCTGCAACTGCATGCAACGATTCCAAGGCAACAACATATACGTGTCAATTTCCGACTCTCGTTTCAGTCATGCATTTAATTAACCTTTGGTAATATATGCTAATTAGGATTCTCCGTGTAAAATGCAGAACTTTAAGCACCTGTTGAAACAGCCGGTTATGTTGAGAAACGAATGACGAGTCCTCCGCTCCGGAACGATTCGATGAGCAAACCGAATCTGAAATATCATCAGTAGCACTTTCAATGCTTGTGTTCCAGGGTATTCTGAGTTTCTTGCGGTAAGTCATCATGATATCCACAACGACGTTACCCTGAGCCTGACTCAAACTCATAATGCATCAACTTACCTGTTCTACCCAAAGAAGCCGCTTTTGGCTTATGATAACCAACTCCGCGTAGTCCTGTCAATCACACAAACAAAACATAACACCAAGCCGTCCATCAGATATCTCAAATTAACAAGCTGTGGTCTTTACACTAACGCAAGATGAAAAGTATGTCTGCTCAGTAGTACTTCGAAGCTGCTCATGTATCCACGGAAACGTGCGTGCGAATCAGACGATATAACAGCTAGCAGGGTCGACGACAGGACTGAAACCCCGATCGGGAAGGGGATAACGGGATGAATCGAGTTCTTAAGTTTCGTAACACTGTATCCCTTGAAAATCTTCAACATTCGAATCCTGAGAAGCCTCAACCTGAGTTATGCTTTTCCGATATGAAACTGGCTTTCCAACGTGCCATGTGAAGACAAAGCTACAGTAGCACTGAAGCACGTTAACATGCACGAGATGTGTTGCATTGGATTTCAAGATTTGAGTTGCAGTGGACACCTAAATTCATCCGCTCTTGTAGATACACGCCTTGACGTTCCCGCTCTACGCCGTCGACATTTCCAGCCTTCAACGCGTCAGCCGTGGATGATGCATTGTCCTTCAATGCATTCTTGTGCAGGCAAGGACAAGATGGAACGCCGGCACTCACTGATTTATCAAGTGGACAGCCCGTGAACAAATTGGTCCGGAACTCTAGATATGGATCATAGTCAACAATGATACTCTCGTCGCAGCTGCACCGCGAGGTCAAAGAAGATCTTGGAAAGTTCATCATTCACGCTGAAGGCTGTTTGTCCAAAATGAAACTTGCAGCCGACCATAATTAGACTTTCAAGATCCGTCCAGGTTATCTGTTCTAGACAGAAGAAGAAAATTGAATCCAAAAACCTCGTTGTAAATTCCTTATTCCCGGACCCATTTGGAGTCCCTGTGAGCCTTGTAAGTAAAACTCACACGAGGAACCGTATAAAGCAACTGGTAACGTTGCAGCTAAACTCTCGCCGCTCTCCCTGCAAAACTGCGCCTCAGGAAAAATGTTTCCTGTGGATTGAGATCAAAACTCCGTACGCCTTATTCACATCAATTTCTAGCCTTGATAGAGCCAGTCGGAAGGATCCGTATGAGATCGACCCTCCAGCATGCATCGATTGTCAGTCTGGACTCGAGGCGGCTCCTGGACTGCCGTGCGTCGGAAAAGATGAATTCGAAATTTCAGCCGTGAGCGGGCAATAAGAACACCGACCGCGGAGCTTCACATACAATAATCGGAGCTCAAATTAGTCGGTGCATGCATGTCCGGTACGAACTAACCGTCGAAAGCAAAAAATCGCCCGTCCATGAGGAGATCCGAAACAGTTTGGAAGATGGTGGTCCTAGCTTTGGAAGTAAAATGCAGGAGTGGAGTAGAGACCCTCCCGCCGCATGCAGCAGAAATCAATTTGGAAGGTACAGGTCGTCCCGGAGCGATATGTTGTAAATGCCTGCATGCAGCTACTTCTATATACTCAGACACTTGGTGGCCAGCTTAACGTTCGCGTACACGTGGGTCCATGCGGCACTTCATCTCTCCACGCCGTTCATCTCCGCAAAGTTTCACACAGAAACCTCTCCTCTGGTTTCCGCACGGCTTTTCCGCACACTGCTAATCAAAGGGCTTTCTTTCATCCTTTCCCGGTATATTTTCTTGGTCAAGCAGTAACTCGTGAAGAAATGATGGACACAGAGCGAAAGATACCTTCCCGTCTTTTGTCGCGGATCCTCGGGACAAAGTTTGTTGCCTTTATATTAGAAACAGATATAATGGATAGGCCGCTGATGAATTTGGAGTGACTCTACTGTAATCAGCCAGGGTTTGTGTTCCTCGACTGATTCGACTCTTGCAGCGGACAAACTCGCCTTACTTATGATGTTAGTGGAAGCGACTTCGGCCATTCCAGTTTTTAGGGGCACCGAGGAACTTTGACTGGTGGCGTGCCCTAACTAGAGCAATATACAAGCGTAAAAGAGAATATCGTAATCTTTCCCAGACATACTAAAATAACAGAAAAACATGTGAGACCAGGCAAAACCCACTCTTCCGGATTATAGGAGCAAATCTTTTCCCGTATGTTGCGGATCTTACTTGTTCCTGTCCTGATCCGCAACTCCGGAGTGGAGTTGCGGATCAGGACATTTAACGGAATCGGGGTTATGCCGGGCACTGCATTTTGTAGATTACCGTGTTTGACCAGGTATGCGGCATGTGAGACGGCATAGTAAGAATCGTAGTTAGTTTCTCTTCAGCGAGCACTCAAATCCATTTTGAAGTCAGCGAAGGTCCGCGGCCTAAAATACTATGCGGTTAGCATAATAATAGTTTAAGGGTCTTGTTTAGCCAACTGAACGGTTCGATAACACAACTAACGACAGAATAACGGAGGTCATACCTGTTTTACTCCATATACCGTACAGGGTAAATAGTATGAATCCGTACCAACCAGAGTCAAAAAGAAGAATAACAAATGACGAAATTAGGGCTCAAAATGCAGGGTCCAATTTCTTTATGTCATCTCGTAAGACTCGTAACTGGTGAGTGAAATACACGGTCACTATCGACAGTTTCTACAGTTACCAAAGCAAACAAAGGCACGAGCTTCTCCTTCAGCAACCGTACGGCTAATTAGGGGTTTCAAAGCTGTCCCCTTAAAACCGAAAACGGGATTAGGGTTTGGACCCATCGGCATCGACTTCAGAATTAGAATGGATACCTTGGATACCGGTGTAACAGATACTTATGCGATGGAAAGTGTCAAAACAAAAGAACTGTTTCCTAATCCGTATCGCACATGTGACCCGGAGTTATCATTTCATTGTGCTCGTTTTTCCTTCCGTCGAGTTCACAAGAATGACGGATCGATCAAGCGAAAAAATTGAGAAACGATAGCATATTTGATCTTCGGGTAAAAGATCAAACTGTGTAGCATAAGAAACACTTTCTAATGTGACTCATATTAGTGTGTATCATGATTAGTTAAGAAAGAAGATGGACGAAGGAGAAAAACCGTAGTTTATAAAAGGATAGCTTCGTATGGAGATATAGATTCTTTTATGTGGGATAGCTTTGTATGGTCGTATTTATAATGATATTTTTTTAAAAAAATCTACAATTTAGAGTAAATTCCTTGGGTTCTAAACTTTTTTATTGTTGAAACTCACTACCTAAAAAACAAATAAGAGACTCCCGCGATATTTCCTACTGGCACCTCGGGAGGTGCTAGCAGGAAACGCTCACGATCTCTTGGCCAAAGTCATAACACTCTCCCGTGTGCGAAAAATATTTATCAAATATTATAGCGTTGATCGCCAATCTGTAAGCTTGCTTATATAACTAGAGTGTGACGCGAGGTGTGAAGGGATTCTTATTTTGGAGTCTCATTAAGACCTAAGCTTATTTCATACTTACAATCTGGACGTTTTTATAAGGATTGATGTTGAAGTAACCATCAGACTCTCTGATCAGAAGTTGGAAAGAATTTTTAACGATGATATCGCAAAGTAGAAGACTCGAAAAGTTATCAGTATTTGTTGGCTAACCTTGATGTACTTTTAACTTTCAGTAGTATTTGATTGATACTGTTATTTTGTTTAAAATAGTTCTTCCTCCTAGTGTAGTTCTTGTTAGAGTTGTTTCTTTTTACCTTTGACAGTTTGACTCTTGATACCTCTTATAGTAGTGTAGTGTTCTAAACGTTTGTTCTAGTTTCCACTGGTTCGAGATAGCTTAGGCTTATTGCGGTCTAAAAGAGAAGAAACTCTTTTCCAGAGTTAAGGTTCGAATCTTACCATGAGTTTCTAAAGTATACAATGCTCAAAGCATAAGATGGCATTGTACAACCAGCAATAATGAGTTATGTGTTTGCTACTTTTTTCTTGATGATATTATGTTCTTTAAAAACTTAGTAAACAATGAAAATTTGCTATTTTTTCTCTCCAAACATGTACATTCGTGAAGGAGATCTATGTTCCCGTGTGAAACTTATCTTTACTTCCTTTGGTATATTCATGATCATGTAAATATCCAGCAATTTAATGTTTCTCATTCTCATTGTGTTAACTTTAAGAATGTTTATGTATTTATTATTTCCTCTCTTTGTCTTAAACCAAATCTTTGGAGGCTATACACTCTTAATACTTGGCTGCGGATATAGAAGATGCAATTTAATGTCCATTCTTCATATACGAGACCTTTTTTTGGCTGGCGATTAGTTCATCATGCTTCTCTCCTTGACATACGTGGTTTTATGACAGCTGCAATATATGCAGCTTGTGCTTCCTCGGGGAAGACATTTTGTATATATTTCTGTGCTGCTCCACCCCTATAGCACTTTGGGTCAATTTCACTTCCCTATTTCTAATGATGCATGGATAATTTGGTCTCTGAATTGAAGGTCTCTTTTCCATGTTTTTATCTTTTTTTCTTATATTTCATTTGTTCATCTTGTGCTCTCAAGTCCAATAACATAAAACACTCCTCTTGTTGGATGATCTGTTGCCACTTGTGTTGGACTTATAGATGTAAATGGTACTTTCAAGGCTCTGCTCTACCTTTGGATTCCAAGTAGCCATTTTACTTGTCTCTTGATTTTGTTCGTGTTTTCTTTCATAAGACTTGTTTCTCTTCGAACCTAGAGCTTTGTGCTACGACTTGTCCTCTTGTTAAGCATGACACTTTGGCTTCGGTAATAGTGGTTGAAGAAGCTGTTAACCTAATCAACAACAAACATTATATTCAATATATATTATGCAAGACTTAATAATAATATTCACAACATATTATATGAAGTAATGCAAAGCAGAATATTAACATTATCAAAGTAAATTATCACCGTGAGGCCGATCCACGACATGATATCCATCTTTTCTAAACATGCACATCTTTCGATATGTGTCGGAAGATAAAAAAATGAGAAGTGGGTCGGTATCTCTTATAATCTCCTCTGTTCTCAATCTATCTTCTTGATCATCATTGGCCTCGATATTCTTGAACTCAAACTCTGCATCTCCTCAAGATTTATATCCCCTTCTCGTGGCTTGAAGATTTTGACATATTTGTCAGCAGTCGGTATCTTAACCTTTGCTCCACCCAACTCTCGTAATCCATATGTAGCATTGTCGAATACTTCATCTATCACATGCGGGTCAAATCATCTCTTCGAGAACTTTCATAAAGCACTGTGTTGGTTGTCTAGACTGTTATCATAGACAAGAATCCAGTCACCTTCTTGGATCGCTCTAGATCTTAATTGATGTCGCATAATCAAATATAATCTTATTTTGCAAGTGAGCCTCGCTTAACCTATCCAAAGCAATCTGCACATCCTCGAATCTTCATTCCAGTTATCAAATTTGTAATGCAAGAAGTTCCTCTCGTGTCAAGTTATCCTCCCAAGGTAACGCACTCCATGTCGATACATGTTCTTTGATCTGCATGATAGGTTTTTGATTGTCATAAGCTCCATAGGCATGTAATCTATCACGGAGCTATGCGTCATCAGATGTGTCCATAAGACGAATGACACAAGTCGAGGTCATTCTCTCGGTTTCTCATTGCAAGTCTTTATTAACACTTTCATGATAGGTGGATAATCACGTTCGCTCTTGATATTTCTTATGGGATTGTGGACAATTGTCAACTTCATCACACATCTCTCAAAGAAATCATGAGCCTCTTGTGCATCCAACTCCTCTCAATCAGCCCTTATATTCTCTATGCTCTCATAATGACAAATAACCTCCTCTAGAAGAAATTGAAATATTCCTTCAGTCAACTTCATTTGAAGTGTTCGTCCTTTGACTTGATTTCATAAATCCTCCAGTGCGAGTACAAGATATCTCATTTGTCACAGCCCCATTGGCTTCGTGACCAAGTTCACTACCCACTTGAAGTGAATCACTAAAGGATAAGTTGGATGTAATACATTTCGATGTTGGATGTTTGAGTACATTTGACGAGTCAAGCATGATTCTACGAAAGAAACTATGTCTTGATACATATTTTCCACCAATACCGCTCCTTCAGCTTGGTAAAGATGACCCAAATTCCTTGATGTCCTACCCCTAAGCTTCCTTGAAATTCCTTCAACAACTTCTTTGTTCTCTCTCGTGCAAATCACCCTTCATGACATCTCACCTTTTTGCTTTGATCGCTTCCATAGGAACACGTCTTGCAACAAATAGTTGTAGGCCTTCCTTCGAATCTTATAGAATTCCTCATTAGTCTATTCTTCTCACCTCATTAGTGTACTCAAGTATCTCCTGATATCTAGTAGCTCTCCCTCGTATAACCCTTTTATAAACAACTCATCCTCCCTCCTTGTGCATGCTATAACATAGAACTTAAGACACGCATCTTCCACATCATCAAACATGTCACTCGTCATCATACCTAGCCCATGATAACATATACGCTATTGGATTATCTTTTTCTACAATATGTCTAAACTCTAGATTTAGAGATGTGATGTATGTAATCCATCTCAGCTTGCGATGTCAAGAGTCGTACAATTTGTAATTATTCTCAACAACGATAAACAATCAATTTCAACTACCACCGATGCTCCAATTAAATATTATTTCTTGTCCTTCATAGCTGTAACAATATCTCATAGTTCTTGTTTCACTTGCGGATACGCTCACTGACGAGTACTCAACACCTTGGTCTCAAATTGCACGGTGAACCTATCTCCATTAACGTCATCTTCACCAACAGCCCATCGAACAACAATCGGATTTGTATCTATGATAAGTATCACTAGCCATCCATCCTTATAACTGATTCTTCCCAACACTGGAGGTGACGATAGTAATGCCTTCAGCTTCTGTACTACCTCAAGGAGTTATAAATCTCCTTCTCTTCTCAATGACGTCGACCTTACTGGAATTTGTGTTCTATCCAAACACCCCATATAAGTGACCTATGATTACCACCTCCTTAACTCCGAACATAGACTTTGTGTCTGAAAGTGTGGGATGAACCTCCTCGAGCCGAGTTAAGATTTTCTCACAATCTTTGATGTGATCGATGACATATTGCTGACACTCTCTCTAGTATAATATTTCGTCTTTTTTATTTTTCTTGTATCTCTTGATTGATGCATCGTCTAAGAACGACATTATCTTTTCGGAGATGAAATCTCCCAACACTCTATTCATTTTGTTCATCATATGAGCTATCGAGTTACTAGCTCCTTGCGACAACATGCACATTCAAACTAGTCTCAACGATGTACGCATCGTTGTCACATCCATGTTCTCTTCTGTCAGATGAAAGTGATCGTACTCCAAGTACAAGTCACTTATCAAATATATCACTCGCCCTGCAAATGCCTCGACAAATTCATCTATGGTTGGTCCTACCCTGCATTCTTGAATGTGATTGCATTCTTGAATGTGATTGCATTCACTGATTGCATGTCTTGGATGAAACATAGTGATCCATTCTTCTTTGGTATCGTAAACCATCGGCTTGAATATGATGCGAAAGACGGCTCCAAGATCATCATTCTCATTTTCTCCTTCAATAGGTCCATCAATTTCAGCAAATGCACTCTTGGTACAGAAATTGGCCTTAAATTCCAAGGCACATGTGGCACCGTGAAGATGACCATTGACGGCACAATGTACGGGTCTACACATCGTATCTCGTGAGGTTCAAAACCAAATGTTTTCTCATGTCAAGAAATCGTTTCTTTGAAATACACTACCTCCTCTACCAACAACGAACCATCTATCTCAACCTTAAGCTCATCGATAGTCTTATGAGAACTTATGTTCTATCTTTCTTGGATTTTATAAGCTTTTCTCCCTTGAACGTTCCACTTATTCTTTCGAATCTTCGGATAAAGGTCTAGCTACCGGTTTCACTTTCTTGTCCACTGTCTTGTACTTCGTCTTGATCCAAACTTCTGGTGTCTGAAATGCTTCAATCGTGGAATACAACTCCCTTGAGTGAAATGATATAACCTTATCCTTGTCCCTTGACCCTTGACCCAATAGACATGATATCCCCCAACGGATATTCTAGTCCATCTTCCAAGAAATCTTTTCACTTTCATCCAGTTCCCAACCTTTGCAATTCCAACTCAATCCCACACAAACGTCTTTGTTCTTGTTTTCTTAAATTTTCAACCTTCCTATATACACAACCACCCAATCTGATAAACCCTGTACAAAAGACACTTTCTTCTTCAAGCAAGAGTACCTTTTCTTGTGTACCACCACAATCTCACTCTATAGTGGTACCTACCAAAAATCTCTGAAATTCTTAATCACCCTTGGAAGCAGATTCTCCTTTAGACGATCTCGATATCGCTCGTGATTTGGAGATATAATTAAGAACTGCACCGCCCTCTTCTTATCTTGATTGCGTATCATCGCATATGAAGATCCATCATCCAACACTCACACCTTGATCCAAGTTATAGTGATGTATGGTTGTCCGAGGATGAGTGGATACGATGTTATTTCTTGGACAAAGAAGATTTGTTATGCAACGACATCACCAATCATCACCCTAAAATTTGGACAGTTCTCATACAACTCTCCATGTATGTTGTTTGCTGCTTTGATTAGCCATCTGTGCTCTGTGTCGATATGTCACGTTTTCTTCTTGTAAAGATCCTTCGACATTATGTTGATCTCCAATCCGTGGTCGATCAAGGTATTGATGGGTTCCTCCAAGTCTTCTATTCTCACAAGAGTTTTAATAGTCGTGCGAGCTCAATGACTATGATTGTAGTGACTTGAGCTCTGTTGCACAACATTCTCTTTGTCCTCAAAATGTACTTTTTGACTTCGATCCTTATCCTCCTCCATTGATTGTGTGCTACATTTGACGAGCTCTCTCTCGTCGTCTAGCGATATCTTCGTATCAAGAACCTACGTTAACCTCTCTGTGATTTATCATTTTAGTTTAGTGATGTCCATGATAACATCACGGAACTCCCATTTTGCAATATCCAATACCTGAGATAAGATAAATTCTACCTTCGCGTTCAAGATCCGCTTTCGTGTTGTGACATGGCTCACATGTGAATTTAGCATAGAACTTGTATTGTGTTGATATTTTGTGTTTCGTGACCTTTTCGTGTAAGTCGTCTAACAGCATATTAAGTGTCATGTTCACGATTATCTGAGAGAATGATACATCGTAACTCAGTGATCCATGGACATTCGTGTGAGTGGCTCTTATCGTCAAATTTGAATAGAAGATAGAGGGTCGAGGATTTGTGGGATATTTTTCTTTACGTGGTGTTTCACGAGTATTTCTTAATGTCTTACATGGAGGGTGAGAAGCTGCGAGAGTTGTACTCATGGATGGAAGATTGATCCGAGTTCCGGATCTTTCATTCACTTTCGGAACTTGCTGATGAGTCGTGGTTCTCAAATTCGTTTCATATCAAGCTTCATTACATTCATTGCGATCACTTTTGACAGTGGTTCGTTGGCTACATTAGTGAAGAGTTCATGGAGAAAGTGATAGATTTTCCTACTCTAATGATCATGTCGATCATCACATACATGGAGAATTGAGACCTAAATGTGTACATCTTACTTTGACGAAGGAATTGATCTGAACTTTCTAGCCAATGTTTGTTTCAACATCTGGATTGATATCCGATGTCATTGTCGATAGAAGATCAATCATTATGCGTGGATCACAAGAAACTTTGATGAGGAATACTGTAATCAAGTGATGGCTTCATCATTTCTTTTTTGTATCTTTTGTCGTATCTTTCATCGTAGATCGATACAAGGTCATTATTTTGACTTCGTATTGAATCTCGTATATTTTTGTGTCATTATTATCTTTATCGTTTGGTGAGGGTGATTATCTTGTGTTAAGTTTAGGGTCCGAAGTATTTTGGTTCAAGCTTTGAAGGTGTGAGAGTGTTTTAGAGTTACAACTCGATCTATAGCGCCAGTAGGTGATAAAGTGATCTCCAATCATTTTTCTCATTGTTCATTTTTTTACCAATCAAGTTCATCCAAGTTCCAAGGACGATTATGGGATTTGGCGATCTTCCTGGAGGTCATTCATGGAGTGTGAGGTCTCGATGGAAAGCTCGTGAACTATATCATAATATGGAGAGACAGATTGATCGATTTGGTTCTGATTGTGGAGTTATAATCATTCAAAGTCAAAGGGGTCAAATCTATATCCGAGTCACGTTTCTAGGTGCCTCTAGAGTTTGAGAAATGATCTTTCGATATTGTCAAAGGGTTGGATAGTTGACCCTCTGCTGGTTGCAAAGATGTAAGTTAGTCTTATGTTTGGGTTTGTTTTGACTTTGAAATGGTCGACTGAAGTTGGCTGTAATAGTTGAGAGGCAAAAGTAAAATCGTTTTGCTTGGATTCAAAGGTTGAGTTGTTTCATGAGCATGAGATCAAATCTCTTAGTGAAAATTTCTAGGATTGGAGTTTACCCTATCAACTTAATACTTGTCAAATGTTAACTCATTTGGTTAATTTCTTGTGAAGTTTGAGCCAAGTTGGAAGTTCGAGTTGGGAGCAATAGGTTACTGAAGTTCAGATTACAACATGACGGGTTTTGAAGAAGAAGAGTGATTTCACCTCTTGGATGGTCTTGAATAAACGACTTGGAAATTGGAGCTGGAACTTTTTGGAGGTGCTGCAAGTGAGTTCAAGAGAGCTATGTTGTGAATTTGAAATCTCTAACTACAAGATATCGTTATCTTCGATGTCACACCTCGAGCTCAATTATTACTTTATGCGTGTATGTCTTATCTTGTTGAAAGCTCTAGAAGACAAGCTTTCTAGCGGTATGCTGCATACCTAGTTGAAGCTTGTTTGATCATCCAAAATTGAGATCAAACATGCGGTCAGGATGAAACATTGAGATGTTCCGCCTTATAAGTGTTAGAAATGATCCTTTTCGATCTATTGTGATAAGAGTGACCTTGAGCTCATCAATGTGTTATTAGTATCACTGGAAATTTTGTAGAATAGGTTATAAATTGCTGTAAGATTCATCTTGAATGGAGCTGATATGAACGAACTATAGAAGGTCAGAATTATGCATTTTAGATATTTTATTCTGAAAAATCAGTGAAGAGAGTATTGTTAGTACACAAGCCGACCTAAGGGATTGTTTGAAGGTGCTTCTGTGAACTAAAGCATATTATTTATCATGTACAATCCTTCTTGTACGGCATGATCGAACCCCTAGTTGTATTATGTCGTGCACGTGTGTTACACTTAAGATCGAGTTAGGTCAATAGAAACCATAGATATTAAAATCTCGAGATAAAGTCAAATCAACTAGGTAGCGAGAGCACATGGTGTGAACCCTTGGTTTTTCATTTTTGTTAATTATTTGATTTGTTTTAAAATGAATAAGAACAATATGTTGTAGAAGATAGAAGATAGGAGTAGAATAGTGTTAATTAGAAGTTTAGTGAAGACAATTTTATGGAGACAGTTCGGATAAGATTTCCTCATAGTTGAATTCCTCGGACGAAGAACTTTCTAACGATGTGTTGTGTAAGGGGAATGGAATTTGAATGACGAAGTTATAGAAGATTGAAGTTGTGGTGAAGTTGAAGAGGAATGACCTCGTAGTACTGCGGACGCCAAAGAACATCAGTGAGACTAAGGAAACCTAACTTCGGCACGTGCAGAGAGATGATCACAATATATAAGTAAAATGACTAAGGTCGTTTGTCTTATAGCGATCAAAGCGATACCAGGAGCGGAGCGCGTCACATTCTCCGATCTATGAAGTATCTGTTCTTTGTCGAAGTCAGATTGCGAGGAAGAAGTTGACATCTTTGTCTCTCACTTCTTTTCTTCGTAGCATTCCTACTTTGTCTATCACTTAGATCTACAGTATATGCGAGGGATGCAGACAACCAAGCCATCGTGGCTTTGGGCGCTAGATGTAACCGAGCTAGACTTCGTCGATACGCGAATGACATAGAGGAGATGGGACTGTCATTCCTCTTACTACCTTGGTGAGGAATGGTATCGGCTAAGCTGGTACATGAGCTGAAAGTATGCAGAAAGCATCCTTCGGACGACTCGTATGAGAAACCTATGAATTGGACCGAAGCACACTTATCCTTCGTCCTAGGCATTGACGATGCAGGGAAGGAGGGGGACCTCCTCTTCGACAGTACTTCGGCACATGCGTCGACCGAAGTAGTTTGAAATTTCTCGCAGCTCTTCAAGGAAGTACCACAAGAGAGGAATGGTACCGCACCAGTGACTATCGCAACCCGAAGAAGAGAAAAGTCACCGATGCAATCATGAGGATCTTTCGACCGAGGAGAACTACCTACATGTCGAATTGACAGATTAATTTTATCGAGGAGCTCTTCGTCAGAAAATGAGCACATTGGACGAGGATCATACATCTGCATGTTCAGAAACTATGGCCGAAGAGGACATGGTGTACATCGATGCGTTCGTATCGATGTTTTTATATGAAGATAGGGTTGCTTTTCGATGCAGATAAGAAGAAGTTAGGTTTCACAGCAGCGGCCGAGGACGATGAGTTCAAAGTCGTGCCGACCTCGGTAAGAGATGTACAGTTGGAGAAGTTCTTCGATGAAATAGCAGGCGAAGAAGGAGCGACCGAAGAAGCTGCACCGAAGACAACAACTGCGACAGAGGCGACGACTGAGAAGGAATCTGAGCTCGTAAACGGAAGAAGACGATGAGGAAGTCGTAGAAGTGCCAGCACCAGTCTGACGAAGTGGGCGAAGAAAGATCTTGGAGGACACGTCAAGGTCTGTACAGAAGTCTCGAAAGAAGATGAAGTGTACGCGGATGGTCTACGCCGAGGACAAAGAAGTAACAGAAATTGACGCTGAGGATGAAAGTACACCGCAAGAGGAGAAGAAGGAAAAGAACGATGCAGTACATGCAGCTTCATCGATCATTGATGAAGTATATCGACTAAGTTATTCGGTGAAGTATTTGCAAGAGGTTGTCGTATCATTTCTCTTTGCCTTAGAGAGTAATCGAAGAACATACGAGGAAGTCGGTGGACGACAATTGAATTTGGCCGAGTTGGTATAGACGATGCACTTCGGCCGAGGAATTGGATGCAAGAGAAAGATAATCTACGCGCTGCAGTTTTGGAAGTGAAGAAAGAGAGTACGGCGGAGTCCGAGGAGATTCAAAACTTGACTTCGGAGCGCGAGGAAGTTCTTCGCCAGAAGGTGGAACAAAGGAAAGAACCCGAGAAAGTCCTTTCACTTGTGAAGAAGGAGTTGGACGAGATGCGTTTGCAGAGGGATCGCAATCAAGACATCGTCACGGAGATGACCAAGGAGATTGCAGATCTGAAGCGGCGCTGTGTTTCGGATGAAGAACAGATTCCACAACTTCGGAGTAGAGTAGAACCGACATTGAAGATCTACTTCGCTACCGACTTACATACTTCAGAGCTGAAGATTCTTGAGGAGATTAGACAGGAGTTAGGAGCAGCAGATGTAGAGGGTTCTTCGACGAACAACCGAGTAGCTAAGTTAGGTCAGAGGGTAGTTAGAGAGCTCCGAGAGGTTAGAACAACTGTTGAGTTCTCGGTTAGCGAGATAGCTAGGGAGTTAGCGATAAGATCCGGTGTGGTGTCTAGTGTCGTTCCGAGTACATGATCTTCATCCGACGGTACAGATGTACATCCGACTTCTTAGGAAGACGATCCACCATCTTCGGGAAAAACTGTATATAAGCGTTGTGTTGTTTGTGCTCTGGATCTCTATGTGTTTGTTATTTGGATTTTCTATTTCATGAGTTTACGGAGTCATTGTGTATTTGTCTTCTTCGGAGATTTATCTACGAAGTCTCGTAGTTTGTTGTGGTAGGAGTTAGTCTGGTTAACAAAGACCTCGTATGTTTACAACTGAAATTAGAGTAGGGAGTTTGAGCCGAAGCCTGAGAATAGACCAGCATCTACGGAGTTAGTTTACTACGAAGAAGCTTTTTGACGAAGTTATCTTTTGAAGAAGTTGTTCTTTGGTGAAGACACTTTGGAGGAAGTTGAACTTTGTTCTTCGGCGGAAAAAGAGTCTTCTTCGCCAGAGTTTTCGGGAGCAGTAGTAGTAGACATAACTTAGTGTGAAGATACTTAGCGTTTATGGTGTTAGAGGCTACGTAGTAGCACTTCAGTAGTACTTCTTTGTTGAGACATTTTCATCTGTGGCTCTGTATCTCTGTTGTTTATCTTTTTCTTGAGGTCCCTGATCTGTTCAGTACCTGTTATGTTATTTGTCATGATTATCAACTCTGTCTTGTTGGATAGACCTGAGTTTGATCTCTACCGGGACTGATTTCTGCCCGTGAGAATAAAAGACAACTATAAAAAATCACCTTTGTCACATGTTTATTACTTTTGGATGATCTTTACGTGCATCTTTGTGGGTTCAATCTTTAAATTACTACTTTCAAGCATCTTTTGGTTTTCTTGTGTGTTACACAAGGGTTTTACCTAGTTGGTCCAAGGTCTTGTCGTATCTCTCTACAGCCGGATACTTAGTGTATTCTTAGACAAAAATTCACGTTGATGGGTTGTAGTGCGACGTAGGAGCGTCCGTTTTTGACGTCTTGGTGGTGTCGAAAAGCTCTCGCTGAGGACTCTTTGTCTAGGTTCTCAGATCAAGAATTAAGTCAACTTGGAAAATTTTGCGGTGATCTATTTTAGCTCGAAAGTAGATTTCTGCAAAATCTCAACTTTATGAGGTTACTTTGGTTTTTGGAGGGTGCAACTTTTGATAGGAAGTTCGTTTTTAGGACTTCTGGGTAGTATTTTGAAGGATTTTTTGTGACTTTCCAACCAGTTGGAAAGATATAGATTTAGAAAAACTGAGTTGACATCTTGAATCCAAAAGAATTGTTTATACATTTTTTCTATATCGTGACGTGAAAGAAAAATGTTAATAAATTGATCCTTTGTGTGAGTTTACATACGCTTCTTTCACTCCAACCGAATTTTTCTCCACAGTCAAGTACCCCGTGTATATTTGGATACACTTCATGCAATGCACACTCCTCTTTCTAATAATGAGGTGGACCCTGAGGTTGTTAGGATAGTTAAATGATTCACCTTTGATAGAATCTCGACCATTTTCTCTGAAGCGGTGGTAGACTTTTTGGAAGCTCTTCTTTCTCTCAGTTGGAACTAGATGTGACAACCTGAAAGCATTGGCGAAAATGAAGAGCTCTATTCATACATGACTCTCATAGAAATTCTTTTTGATGTTTTGTGATCTTAAGTCAGATGATACATCCAAGCTATTATTACCTCTACCTTGAGTCGGATCTTCATAAACAAAGAAAAAACAATCCAATAGTGATCAAAAGGTTGGTTAGACAGTGATGTCCGATCCTTTATCTCTCACTTTTGTTGATGTCGGTCACGCAGACTCTCTAAGATATGCTCAAAGATGTAGAAAGAGTTGGAGCCATAGATGAGATATCATGTGTATGTTCTACAGAGAGTTACTCTCGAGGACATTTTTGCAGATAATGCACAATTACACTCGAAAGCAAATAGCTAGGTTAAATTTGATCAACCCGAAGAGAATATTGCATTCTTTTGGTCGTGCGTCTAGATTGCAAGTCCACTGGAGAAAATCCGAGGTATGCTAGATTGGCATATATGCGAATTATCTCTCTGCTTGGACGCTTGACCTCAATTAGAGGTGGATACAAACATGCTCGTATCTCGAGGATGCGAGCATGGTTTCTCACTACTTTTCAAAGAAATCAATGAAGACTTGTAAAAACATCGACATATTTTCTAGAAAATTTATCATCACTTTGGACAGATGGAGATTGTACCCTTAGTCCATGCACAGTCGTGTTACAAAAACAAACCACATATTGTTTGGTCTTGTTTTATTCTTTTTATGCCCTACAGACTACCAACTCGACAAACTATAAAGTCAATAATCAGTTTCTCTAGAGAGAGAAGATGACAAGAATGACTCGGCTAAACATAAGATGAATCTATCTCTACTTCATTTGCACAAAGACAAAGGGAGGCTAAGATGATTAACATGAAGACGCAAGTGCAAGCATTGAGACTAGGAAGGCTCTGAGAGCAAAAAGAGTTCTGACGTCATTCAGTATTGCCGGGTTGACGTTGACACATTTATGTAAAGGACGATGGTCACGAACACGTGGAAATGAACAGCTTGCCAAAAATGCTTCCTCTTTCTTGATGTGTTGTGTGCTCGAGAGGCTTAGATGAAGATTGTCTTCATTTATTTTGACGTCGTCAAAATACATCGGCATTGGAGCATCTGGATTGCTAGGAACGAATGTATGTTAAAAAGATAAAGGTGAACATAGAAGAGACCATTGGAAGATAGTTTGAAAGCATATCATCCGTGTGACAAACAAAAAAGAAGAAGAAAAAACAATTAGTGCCACTCAAGGTGAGAGATGGACAGAATGAAAATCTGGACAACAGATATTTTGATCGATTCTAATCTTCTCTTTTTTCTTCCTTAAGCATACTCTATTGTTCTCAATATTAATTTTCCATAGCGATACATTCTGCGGATATGTTTTGCTTGATGGCCGATGATCTATTTGTGGATGAGATTTTCTTGTGTGCTAATGGTTTTTCTGGTTTGAATATAATTCTCTCGGATATATCATCGTCTTCCGTAGATTCATTTAAAAATATTAAAAATTAAAATCTTCATCTTAAAGTAAAGTATTTAAAATATAGAATAATCTAAAAGAGAAAACAAATCCTGTGCATTAGTAACGATAATATCATATATGTGTCATTTTTTCTTTGCGACATACATCCGAATTCTATCTTTTAGTGATGACTCTTTTTAAATCTATCCGAATTCTATATTTTGATGATGATTCTTTCTAGATCTATTCCGCTGTCGATTTACTGCAGCCGCAATCTGTTGCCCTTTCACAAGTTAGCCTTGCCGGCAGGAGACTCGACCCGACGCCGCCACGGCTACGGGTGTACAGGGCATTCCGACGGTGCCAAAGAAATACGCCGACTCCGCTCCTGACACAAACTTGACTTACCATCTTCTGGAGCTTTTTCTTGGCTAATAAACAGATTAGTACACAACACGCCGTATAATACGAATGCGATTGACGGAAAAATCACAGAGAAACCGCAAAGTGGAACGATCCTGATGGTCGTCAAGTTCGGCAGCACCTGGCCCGTACATCCTAGATTTGCGACTGGTTAGGGCATGTGAATCAGCTAAGCGGGCAAATTGATTCTATTCGAATGACGAAGGCCAAAAGCATGAGATGAGCAACGAAACTGTTTCTGCACATGAGTCACGACGTCCTTTGGACTTGCCCATCATTAGTTCAAACTGAGTCCACAAGACAAAGAAATAAGTATCCGTCTGAAATGAATGCAGCTTCGAATCATATATACATAATATAATAATAGTTATAATAATAAGAATAACATAATATGACCGCTACTGGTACTATCGTAAATGAAACCTACATTGACTCCTTGAGTCGGTCATTTCAGCTCTCGTACTGTTGTTGATGACAAACGGACCTTGCATCAGCCGTACGAACCAGTCGTGATTATATTCTATATCTAAGACACCTAATTGAATTGCACATGATCGAAGTTAATCGAACGGCCCAGTTTAATCAAATCCCATGTGCGCATTGTGTCCTGACGTCAACTCTGGCAAGCCACGATGACGAGGACGAATGACATCCACGAGGCTTCCCGGTTAATGTCGAGCTGGTACTGGTTCCAGAAGAAACTTATCGCTTGCTAGTCTCTCCTCCAACGCTGCACTGGAATCTGGATAGCGGCGGATTGGGTCGAAGTCTATAGCTGTCGCATATATTTAGGGGGTAAGCTTTGTCTCTACTCTGTCTCGTGACGGAATCCTACGACTGACGAAGATATCTTTCCGTCGTCATTTTTGCGTCACCAGGAGAGGCGATTTTGCGGTGCTCACACACTTGCCTCTCATACAATTGAGTGTAAGGGGGGAATCTAATTCTTAGTAGACGTTAGAACTCTGATGAAATAAGGTACTGGAGCTCCGGTTGATTCCGTCACGCGTGCAGCAATTACTAAGGAGGGGAACAGACAACTTGGCGTGGCCGTCCGCGGTCCTTGAGGAGAGCACTTCTGCCGGGCGGCGACAGCGGAAAGCTCTATTGCGAAACTGTGCCCGGAAAAGCCGATTAGTATCAAATGAGGAAAGTGAGGACATCGTCTGCCTTACAATTTTAAATTTGCACCGTTTTCGGGATTCAATTATCTTCAAGGTAAACGAAAGGATCAACTTTGCGTCTCGCTGATCTCTCATTGGTTTCATGTCGTAGTCTATTACAGTTACCGTAAGTGAAACACGCATGAGGAGGATCTTGGTATGTGCTTGGATTAGGTTTACCCGTCCACGTGACATTCTTGTCGTCAAATTCCAGAAGTCCTGATCTTCTCGACATCTTTTACCGTCCTATTGTCATGATAGCTCATAACTGAATGGAGAAGGAGGCAGGCACAGCACTGGAGAACGACAACACACGAAGAAGATCTTGTATAAAGAAAGAAACGTACAAAGCATGCATGAAAAGCCAAAAACGATAACATCCCGTCTCCTCGGGGCGTGGTTATCATGGACTTTCTCCTCCTCCTCCTCTCCGTACTTGCTCTCGATCCCCTTGCATGCAAACCTCCGTTTGCCTGAAGGTTACTGGCAAGAGAATAATACCGTAAATTCTAGAGAATACATCTACAGGAACGAGAAAGGAAAACAATACAACTTTAATTTGGAAAAAGCATATTATTCTTTTGGTATTCTCTGTTGCAAAGCTTTTGCAACAGAGAATAACCATGTTCAATCAAACTTCTGGACCTTCTGCTCTTTTATATCAGTGTGATTAGATTAAATAAAATTAAAATCAAAATAATATTAAAATATTAGTTATTAGATGTTCCAAGGACGTTGAAAACTTTGTTAGATAACCCATAAGTGGAATGCAAGATTTTATGTTTCAGAGCTACAAGTGCGAGTATTACACTAAATCAATTCATTCATAAATATATTGATTTATTACCTAACTTTTCCCGTCGAAAGAGTTAGGTAATAAATTAAGGTTGCAGTCTGCTCTCATCTTCAGATGGAAGAAGTTAATAACCAGAGTAAACCGAATATTGTTGGTACGAGGTTTGGTGATCACACTGTAATATAAGCAAAAGAAAGAGGACTAAACTTCCGCTCCTTTACTAAGTTTTTCATATATTTTCTTTTAGATAACAGAGTATTTATTTGGATCTCAAGTGAAATTCCGTCGAGTAGTTTATTCACATCCGGGGGTCTCAGTTCTATATAAAAGGACCAAACAGTAGAAGACACACCAAGGTAACCCCTGGAGTTAATCACCATGAGTATGAATGCATGAAAGAGTATATTTATTTCCTCGTATTTTGAGTAGAAATTTCTCTGATCACACCGGCAATAGGTTTTTTGAGTTTTATCACATTTCTCTTATAAATGTATTATTTCATCATACCCTCGACTGGTTATCTACAATACAACCAGTCACTCTGTCTTGTCGTTCTTCATTTCACTACTTTCGACTGTGAGTAAATATCTCTGCCATCCAAATCGTCTAACAATTATAAACACATTAGATGATACATACTCAGAGAGCTGATGTATGCAGTCTGAAATATCACTATCAAAAGAAAGTGATTGGTTTCATGATCTATTGCTAATCAAAGGTGTGATCAAGAAATATACTTATAAGAGGGATGTGATCACGCTCAAAAAAACCTATTGGGGGCGTGATCAAACAAATTTCTTGTACTTTGAGTAAAAAAAAGGATTATATTCTATACCAAGAAACCTCAAATTTTTCATCTAACATTCCTCTTTCAATACTAAGTAGTTTGCTTAGAATCATAACTTGTAAAACTCTTGAATAGCTATAATTTGATTCCTGAGATGAAGACAAAATGATTATAATCATTTTTTACATAATGGTTAAATTTCTCTGGTCTCTGAATGTAAACCAAGGCAAAATAAGATATTCTGGTCATCAAGAGCACTTGGAGTCGCAGCATGGGGTTTTAGCAGCTGTGAAATTTACACCTATGTTACCACTTTAAATCTCAATATAACGAGACTGCAAATTTCACAAAGTGATGAAATGCATGTAAGTGAATATGCGTGCAAAGTGTACTTCTAGCCAAGAAGAGGAAGAAGACACGGAGAATGAAAATTCAGTGTGCGGATTGGACATGTTTTGTTTTTTTATTGAAATTCGGGACTTTTTTGTTATCCCGAAGTCATTATTTTTATTTCCTTTCGAAATTGAGCACAACGGTTTCGGTTGCATTACTTGGTTGCATGGAATTTGCAGTTTGAAGTTGTCCAACTTATCGAGAGTTGTCTGAAAATAAAAATATTTTTAGCCAGATTTTTAGTTCGATGTGGACAGAGAATAACTATTCTGGGAAAATGACAGTTGATTGATTTGAGCTATTACTATAAATAGTAATCAAAGTCAAAATATTTTGCTGCACGACACATGTAGTTTAGCATCCTAAAAAACCATAAGCACTGAACGCACGACGGTTCTCATGATACAATAAAATCGATCATGCGAAGTAAAAAATTAAATCACAACATCTTTAATTTATGGTCTAAGTTTTCCGACAAAAAAGATTAGGAAATAAATTAAAACGTTTACATATTTCCTCTCTGCAGAACTCGGAAAAGGATGATGCGTGCAAAGTGTACTTCTAGGTGAAGTTCGAGCCGTTGCGAAGTTAGGTTTAGGTTTAGGAATTTTGGTAGCTTCGTCTGCTGCAGAGCACTCGGACGAGTACGACCGTATATATCCGGTTGTGCGTATTTCTAAGATGACAGTCCTACACTCCTCAATCCTATGCATACCCCTCCTGGAACTTTCTGTTATGTGCTTGCATGCCGATATTGGGACATTTTCGAGGACCCTGCGAACTCTGATTCTGAAGTCAGGTCATGAGCGAAGAAAGATAAGAGAAGAAAAAGAAAAAGAAAACTCAGAGTTCTACCGGAACTGAGTATGGCCGGAAATGCTAATGCAGAGTCATTGCAGACAACGACGATCGCATGAATCATACTCACGACTCATGAGTCAGGAGGAAGGGATCTGCGGGCAGCTGGGTCTTCACTCAGATCTTGTCGCCGGTCCAGATTCGTGTCCTGACGGCTGGCTTCAGCAGCGCCATCTGTTGTCTGCGCCTGTGCCGCACACGCTCTAGCTAGTGGCAGGCACGCGATCCTTCTTCCTTTTCTTGGCAGGCTGCACCTTGACACCCCAGCACGCGGAACCGTTGATTCCCTGGAGAGTTACCGCACCGCAAGCTAGTTATTCACCCAATTCATGAGAGGGTGCTCATTATTGTCCAGGCCTTAGTCACCGCACGGT
The DNA here is from genome assembly GCA_036924285.1 of Asterella californica. Classification (NCBI taxonomy): domain Eukaryota; kingdom Viridiplantae; phylum Streptophyta; class Marchantiopsida; order Marchantiales; family Aytoniaceae; genus Asterella; species Asterella californica. The sequence goes on along the minus strand of JAYKYS010000010.1, from coordinate 17,287,589 downwards.
CTCAGGAAGTCAGTGAGCATGCCGTTTGTCAAGGATATTCACCTCTGGTCATTGAGTTCCGGTACCGGTAATCTTTGCGTTATCCACCCAGCCTCTTTAAGTGGATACAGCAGAGCACATGGCAAGTTTGAATGGAGGCAGGATTGTACTCTTGTCACGGAGATTGCTCACACATCATGTGGTTGGGCGCTTGAGAAATATGGGCACACACGGAGTGACTGCTTCACTGCATTTTGTGTGCTGATCCTGACCAGAAAACCTTACTGCCATGTGTCCTGAGTTGTCGTGAGTCACCACAATGCCCCTAACTGTTACTGCGCGCGACTTAACGGTGACAACCGTCACGGTGTGGTGAAGTTAACTGAGATTTTATTCACATCCTGAAATTTGGCTTCTGCGGCGCGTCGGATTTTGACTTTAGGCTTATCGTCTTGTGGAAATTTTCAAGGTCCACCCGCCATAATTCTACGGCCAGTGGTTGATCGAGTCTAAATCAAAGAGACATGCGAAATCTCTGTCGTGCGAGCTTCATGTTACCCAAGTAATTTATACCGGTCGACTGGCATAATGCGGCTGTTCAGTCATTTGGGTTGCGACACAAAATTGCACTCGTACCAGAAACGGCTCTGGAAACTTCAATGACGACTTCCTACCGTCGACGGAGCCCAGCCGTCAAAGCGACCATGTGGATGCAGCTCTGTACCGTTTCTGAAAACTACAACGTCGGCTGCCCTACCGTCTACGGAGCCCAGCCGCACAAAGCGACCATGGACGCAGCTCCGTACTGAGTGCTTTCGCTAGGGTACGAACGGTACTCCTGGAGATTCAAGTTTCAAGAAAGGCTAGGTAGCCTTTCCGTCTCGTTGAGACGATCATGCGTTTGTCAGAAGCAGATCTTTTGGTGGCCAATGGAAATGCTTCTTTGACGCAACTCTAGCCGCAGATAATAAAAGAAGGCAATCATGCGGAGCTGCCCTACAAACTCCGGACGGGCAAGGAGGAGGCGGGCGTGAAACATAGAGGATCCATCATGGGAGATAAGATTTCTGCTCGTAACGCCTCGACTAGAACTGTGGTCACTAGGAAGGAAGAATAGCGATACGGGATTCTCAACTCTCAAATCGGCCAAAGCTAGCCACAGCCATGCGCTCGACAAATATAGACCGATTCTTTGGCGGCTGCCTGTACACTCGTCAGAAGGCATGGGATGATGAAGATATCCTAGCAGGCATTTTGTCTGCCTGCCTTTTCAAATTGCCTGCTTTGTCAAATTGTCATGTGGCAGCCCCAAGTATTAATTCAAATTTAAAACTCACTTTGTCCCCACAGTCCCCGTATAACATAATAATATTTGGACCTCCTTTTATATATATATATATATAAAAGAAACAGTAGGGCATAAGGTTGAATTACAAGCAGTCAGATTCCCGGCTGGTCAAAGGAGAAAATATCAGATATGTAATAAGGAGTGTCAAAGTTAGAATCTTCAGAAAGATTTTAGATCCGGGAATGAGCCACGACTTCGTCTAGACATCGACGAGTGTTTCATGCGGACACTTCCGAAAGCACGTTTAAACTAAGAAGAACTAGGAGAAAGAGAAGTTTTCTTTTAAAAATATTTAGAGATAGAAATTGAAAGCTGTTTAGACTCTGGAGTTTTGCGTCACAGAAGGGTTTCTTTTCTAGCGGAGCTTTAACAAGGTGCCAAAATGATAAGGAACAGGACCACCAAATAAATTATTTTAAACGAAGTCTAAAATAATTTTTAGTGTGAATTGTTTTAGAAGTCAAATGCTAACAAGAAGCATTACCGGTTCACGAAGCAGAGAAATCCATAAGTAAAGTACGTCGATTGTTACGTCTAAAGCATAAGAAGCCAGAGAGCACGAATGAACTATCTATATTCGTTTTGATTTAATTTTTTCTAAACTTTTCTTCTCAGAAGAATCTAAGGATATATTTTTGCAGGGAGAGTAGGTGACTGTATTGCGGGACAGGTGAATATAGACCCGTCTCTATGAGATTGAAATGAATAAATAACCATCTCAGAAGCCCCTAATTAACAAAAGTTAAACGTATCACCGAACTAAAGATCTACGTTTACATGATAAAATATTAAATCAACAAACATATCGCCTATTGCTATGGAGGAATAGAACATCCATGATCTTACTAGTAAGAGGACTATAGATGTTGCAAAGATTATCAAGTTCGTTAGACTGCCATTATCCATGATGCTCGAGCATTCATTCTCTCAAACAGTTGAAATTGAAGCCCGGGTGAGTATGAATATAAAAGTATGACAAAGAATATTTCTTTTTTCTTCTTAGTATTCTTTGAGTATGAAGAATACTGCTATGTTATGGTCCAAGCAACCTCGAAATTTTCATTTTAACATTTTTTTCTCAATACTAAGTAGTTTGTTTTGAGATGAATTGTAACTTGTAAAGCTAGTAAATAGTTATAATTTGATTCTTTATTATATTCATAGATTTCAAATTGAGATGAAGACGTAATCACCATGATCATTTTCTGCATAACAATTGAATTTTTCAATTCTCTTAAGGAAAACATCCCATATTACCAATATCACTTGTAATCATACTCGGGGTTTAGACAGATTAAACCCCGTGTGCCCCTAGAAATATACCTAGTAACCAGGAGGCTTCACTGTGCGAGTATGTAGTCTGGAAACCAATAAATTTAAGCGTTACACCCCAAATACTTTTGTTGATCGGTTTTTCCTGCTAGAATGGAATCTGTTAAAAAAGTACTTAATTCAAAGCTTTCCTTCAGCTTTACACTTTGTGACTCATTTCACAACTAATTGTTGAGTATCGAGTGAGAAATATTGAACCAAAGTTTTAACAGTTTCTGGGAACAAAACAGTATCTTCTCGCTGTATATTCACCTCTTCCAAGTTCGGAAGAGGGAGAATAATATACATTACTTTTAATTTATACCTAACCCTTCCAAGAAGAAGGGTTACGATATAAATTAAAAGCTGAAAAATTGATAATGTTATTACCCTTGGAAAGCAGAAGCATTAGTATCAGAAGGAGTTTCAGTCCCGGGGTATTGCTTATGGGTTTAAGTGACTGTAATGATAACGTGTAATCCAATGACGTAGTATAAATCCAAATTTAACAGAGTACAGCAGTAGGCTCCTGCCCGGGTAGCATGAGATACGTGTGAATCTGCAAGGACCAGCTCCTGGATAACTGATAGCTAAGTAGTACCGTGAGGGAAAGAAATCTCTCGCATTACTGCACTTCCACGTCGTTAAATTTAGCTATTTAAATTTAGCTGTCTAAAAATCCATCCTTCATGTTTTCTCAGAATCCAAAAGAGCAACAAGTACTGTGTATTTTTCACTTTCATTTCTCACCAAACCGAATTTCAACCAATCATTAATGAAAATTTTATACTTTACTTTGATGCTTATCCTTTTCCGTCTCTTCCCCACTTAGGCTCTTTCTATGTATATTCTCGCTTACATAAAGTACACGGGAAAAAGAAGGAATATTAGCTTTTACAGGGAAACACGCGACGCATTGAATAGCCAACGGATGGAAAGACTCAAGCAGCCGCACTTACAGCCGCACTTGGGGTTTAATACGTCATTGTGCGGAAAACACTGAATCAGATCTTCAAGATGCTAAGAAAAGGAGAACGATGGAGGATGTTTCCACTGGAACTCGGGCGCCAAGGAAACTAATGGTAAAAGTATTCGACTGGTCTCCTCAAAGAGTAGATCGCATCCTCGGATGTGAAAGAGTCATGCGGAAAAGGGAAGTGCAAACAAGAAGTAACTTTAACGTAACCCTAACGTGAGTTGATACGTCCGTAGCTAAAGAGAAACTGAAACTGAGAGCTGTCTACTACAGTCTAACCTCGTTATAGTCGCGCCTTGTATTTTGTGACTATAACGCTTTGTGATTGTAATTTATAGTAACATCACTTAACAAAAAAGAATAAAGTGTGATTATATGTATAGAATTAATTTAATGGAAGTAAATTTGAAAATATGATTATAAAAGCGAGAGTTAAGGTCAAAAGCTATTAAAAAGTTAGTAGAATATCAACCTTGTCTAATGTTTCATGAACATTGGGTAACAATGTCTCATAACTAAAGGAAACCAAAAAATATATATTAATAAGAGAAAATTATTTGTTATAAAAATATAAATTCATTTTGTTATAATCGAATGTCTTTGTAATTTTCTCCGTGAATATGTGTTTCTATACTGCGTGATAGTGACTATAACGAGATAAATTTACAAAAAAATGATCTTTCTCCAAGAGAAATGTGACAATAATCCAATTATGACTATACTTGGTGTGACTATAACGAGTTTGACTGCAGCACACAAGTGATCTAAGGTGGTTCACAAGAGCAGTAGATCTTGTGAAACGATCTCAGAGCACTTGTTCTCTTCTCTACACAATGATCAAGCATAATATAGCATAGGTAAGAGCCGCGGTAAAACAATCAAGGATGGATTTGGAGCCAGAGATCGTACTAATATGCATGTTAAAGTTAGAACTTTTTTGGAAGATTTGATTCTTGTGGATTGAAGTGACGAGCTTGATTACTAGACGTCTTGCAACCGAGCCATTGTTTACGACTCGGTTTAAATTGAAGCCGGTGTCAAACCAACCTAATCCTCTTCACCCCAAAGATTACGTGTACTGTTTCATAGATGGAATGAATCAGACGAAGACATGTGTTCCGTATTTCTCTAAATTTCCAAAAGATACTGACGGTTTTTCTGTGATAGGAGTTCATCTTGTAGGTGCATTACTTTTTAATGTGATATTTCAAACAAGAGTCTTCTTTATCTTAAACAATATTAAGTTTGATTCTAATCTGACTATTTCTATTCTGCACCGTATGATATCTCGATGGGAAGATCTTTTATCATTAGTTTTATACTTATAACTAGATAACACTGTAAGAGAAAATTTTGTTATGTTAGTAGATAGATTTTCAAGAAAATAAAAGTAGATTTTCTCATGGTAGGACATACTCATGATCATGTTGATCAAATGTTTAGTAGATTCTCCACAGCTCTCCAATCAAAGAACTCTTTTATCTTACCACAACTCAATGACATCATCAGACAAGCATACACTGGTCAAGTCACTCTTCTCGTGAAAACTTACAACTTCAAGCATTTTATTCAAGAAGCACTTCGTCCAGTTTGACCTCTTCATGATATCACTTACAACCAATTGGTTCAAAATTTAAAAAGATGAGCACAGAGAGGTTCGGATATGGATTAAAAAGTTCTTGATTGATGCAAATTGGATCCCAACCGAAGGAGTTCGTCAATGGAATTCTTTCCAACCAGACGAGAAATACATGCATCAGATCTACTACCATTGAAGTCTTACTCGGAAGCAAAATGTGCTAAAACTACATTAGCGAGGTCAGCAGAAGGAGAAGAAAGTGGACCTAACGTATTACGAATATCCTCAGCATCAAAAGAGATATTCATAATACATGTTACATGCACTTGGGTGAGATCGAGAAAACATGATGGAATTATTGATTCTACAATCAAGAACAAGTTGTCAAACAACTATTATCTAGGCGTCCATTTTCATTGACGAGACCTTGGATCTAGCGTGAAACTTCTTCAGAGGATGTTAACAATAGAGATAAAGTTGTCTCAAACATAGCGATAATTGTTGGTGAACTGGAACAAAGAGTGTTTGGTGAAAGAAGACAATTGTATGTAAGAACATGACAAGCAAGACCAAGAAGCATACATACTACCATCTACACAAGATTGGCGATGTTAAAGATTTAGGAGAGAATTAGCTACTTGCTGTCATTGTGGAGGACGACAAGTCCTTTTGGCTCTGCAAAGTGTTATGTGAAGTCTTGATTTTTCATTTTTGTTAATTAATTGATTACTAATAGAATAAATAAGAAGAATATGTAGTATAAGATAGAAGTAGTATTAATTAGAAGTTTAGTGAAGAAGATATACTCTTGAGGAATCAATTGAAGTTGCAAAGTCAATTTGGACAGAAGTTCCTCATGGATGGATTCTTGGACGAAGAGCTTTCTAACGATATGATGTACGAGACAAATAGAGTCCGAATGACGAAGTTACTAAAGATTGAAGAATCGACGAAGTCAATGAGAAATGACTTCTTTGTACTTTGATCGACAAAGAACTTTGACAAACTAAGAAAAATCTTATTGCGGCATGTGTGACAAAGCCGTAGGGATGTATAAAAATGACGTGTTAAGTCATATGTCGTATCGTGTCTACAGTGTTAGAGAGGACGAGAAGTTTGAGAAAGAAATATCGACAAAGAAGTTGATCTTCGGCGAAGATTGTTTGAAGAGAATAATTATCTATGAGGAAGTTCAGTTCTTCATATCTTTCTTCAAGTTCATACTTCATTCTTTCATTCTTCATACTTAGTGGAGTGGGTGAACAAACCCCACATATGATAGTACCACGGAAGCAACCGACAATACCTCTATCTATTGCTCCACCTCCTAGTATTTTTATTCTGATAATTATTCCACAATAGAGGGATACTATGGAAGAGTTGGTAAAAGAGATGAAGGACTTGCAGATCAAGTTAGCAAGGTTGGGAGAGAAAAGAGGAGCACATGATACCACATGATTAACACTATCACACTTGGTGTGATAGTGTTAATCATGCTCGAAAAGTGTATGATGATTTTGCCAATACTCTACGAGATAGAATAGTTTACTGGAAGAAAGGGAAGATTGCTTTGAAAGATAATAGAAAGATTTTCAGAACCAACTCCGGGAACCAAGGAATGAAGCAAGTATTGGAGGAATACCTATCACAGCATGTTGTTGCATCAGTGGAAGTTGCAACCTATGGAGTTCAGGTAGTAGGAGAGAGAAGTGCTTCTAGGAAGTATGGAGATACTCTTGACATGTGAAGTCATGATGTGACCACAATTGAGAAGGGAAAAATGACTAAGGAGGAGCTGTTGAAGACACAACAACTTTTAGACATGATACTAGATGAGATGATCTAGTAGATATCATGTCTGTACATGCTTACTTAGCCAAGAGCCAACATGAGTCTCTTATGAAAAAGAAGCGCAAGAGAGATGATTTAGGTCCTAGTGAGGAGAAAAGTACTCTTAAGAGGTAGTTACGGAGAGAAAAACCTTGGCAAAATATTACACTGGTGCGAGAAGAGGCTATGGAGGAAGTCTTACCATCTATTCAAAAGACATCATAAAAGAGTGAGAAAGGTAACCTTCTGCCTACAAGCTATAGTTAGATATTGAAGCAGCTACAGATTTGAATGGAGTGTTAGAAGAGAGAGTGCTCAATACAAAGATGAGTTTACTCTACGAGAGATCCTTGGAATTGCAAAGAAGGAGTTTCATGATGTCATTACTGACACCATCCAGCGGAAGAGGTAATTGACAAGAGAGACTGCTATAGCTAATGCTCTAGACACGAGAATAACAAAGGAAGAGGAGCTAGAGTTAGTTGAATGTTTGCGGTGGAGGAAGATGAGAGAGATGGTAAGGTTTCCAGTCAGTACACTAGTAGACATTGGATCAGAGCTACTACAAAAACCTTGGTGAAAGTATGAGATTTGACGGATCTGATGGTTGCTTTTATCAATCACAGATATGAGATTAACATTGTGTTTAAAGATGTCTACAAGTGAGAGAAGTGACCCATTGATGGGATACCTTGCTAACGGTCGTTGAGCTTGCTTACAACAACTCCAAGCAAGCAAGTATAGGTTTTTCTCCCTTCTTTCTAACTATGATCAAGACCTTCTAGTCTTGATAAACTCCTTGTTCCTATTATTTTTCATGTTCCTAGTACCAGTGTGTTCTTTTCTGTGTTATCTCATTCCTTGCAAGAAGCAAAAGATCATTTAGCTATCGTTCAAAATTGTCAAAAACAATACGTAGACTAGCACCATCAAGATCTTATTTTCATTGTAGGTGAGAAAATCATGCTTTCCACCCAGAACCTTCCTCTTTCTCTTTGTATTCACGTCCGTACACTCTCACCTCATTTGAGTAGGACCATTTTTAATAGTCAAAGTTATCTCTCCTGTTGCTTACAAACTTGATCTTCTCCTCACCCATCCCATCTTTCACATTTCTAAGTTAAAACTTTTTGTGTCTAACCCTTCTTCCTTTCCTAATTGTGTCCAACCTCCACCTCCACCTCTTCTCATAGATGACCACGAAGAGTTTTAAGTTGACTAAATTTTAACTAAATGTGAAGTCCAACCCGACATTTGACATTTGTCGTCAAATGTCGATGTTGACATCGTCATGTCAAATATAAGATTTTATTGAAGGGCTATCCTCTTCATGATGCTACATGGAACTAGCTACCAACCTTCGTAACTCTCTCGAGCTCATCCAAGAATTTGAATGTTTGTCAAATGACGAGGACGTCACCAAATAGCAGAAAGAGAATATATAAAAGTAAGCATGTGCGTAAGTAGAATCTTTAGCCAAAGTTACTCGGAAGTTATAGTAGAAGTTCTCTAGAGTTAGAAGTATGTACTATCTAGGAAGCTTCATAACAAATATTTTAATAAGGTACTTAAGAAGCTTCTATCATATTGAGTGCGTAATGTACTTTGGAAACTTCATGAAGACTGAGGTTGCTTCTGAAAGAAGTAGACTGTTAACTTCATGAGAAAGTTAAAAATTATCTTATGATAGAAGTAGACAGTTAGCTTCAAGAAGAAGCCTTGTATACTCCAGACTATAAATATCAAGGCTTGTGATTCGTTATGGCATCCAAAGTTTTTTTCTATTCTCAGTTGTCCTCTTGACTCCACTTCCTATTTCGCTCCTTGGTTCCTGGTCTTTTAAAACGTGGCACTTTGATATAAACTTTTTTATCGGATATAGGAAGTGTGGTTCGTTCATCGTTCATTTACTTCTCAATGTCTTTTCATTTCAAAATTGAAATATAACGATGAGATTCTCCTTGTCATATAACGCAACAACTGGTCGAACAATACTTGGATGATTGAGCATGAATAATGTCATCTTATTCATCAACTCGTAAATGTATTTTTTACTGAGAGGAGCTTTGAGCTTCTCGACGGCATATTCCACCACTGAAGTCATCCCAAGTTGAATTGCCAAAGCTGCATCTCTGATTTCATACTCGTACACATCACCATACAATCTTCCACCAAGTATTGTTATTGATCACACCTAGTAATGTACTGTTACCAATAGATTATTTTGTTAGCAATTAATTCACACAACTTCATTTTATAGCGGTAAGTCAATAACTACCATCAAATCCCGAAATACGTCCGATCCAAACATCACGCTGAGTGCCTCCAAAAGAGTTACGAGTCTTTTCTCTTCAAATGAAGTCAGATCTGACAAATGAGGTGATTGAGATGTTGAAATGGATTAGCGAGTTAGAGACTTTCTACTGGCTGTTATACTAATTATCTCTATCATCACCAACAAGATACTTAATCGGCTTGGCTCAGAATATTGTAGACGGTGCCATTTTCAACTCGGTAGCCATCTTTCGAAAGCCAACCTTCTGTCCATTGTCGCTGGGTCTTGTGAAACTTAAACCTGAAATCTGGAACAACTTCAAAGGAGTTGAAGTCATTTCAGCGCTGAGATATCAGTGTTGTGATATGTTATCATGCAAGTTCGAGAAGTTCTTTTTCAAGTCTGCTGAACGGAGGAGAAATAGCTTTCTGCGGATTAGCAGGAAAGTTGCTAGCTCAAATTTCCCCCTATACTCAGACCAAAGATCCGTAGGGAATTCTCACGGGGTCCTCAGATCCAGGCTCATAAATTTCTGATTCACCTAGCTACGAGTAAACGCCACGCACCATTCAGAAAGGTGTACTTTCAGTGCTAAAGTCAGATTAACCTTTTTCACTTCAAGCCCTTGGGATGGTTCCGTCTTGATGCAGAGCCAGGTTGTACATATAGATGAAACGTTTCCGACTTCCACCAGGCAGCCGGGATTCTCGAGAAGGAGGAGGTGTCAGAAGTGCAACAATCTGGGAGGAGGATCCTCGGGAGAATTTGTGGAAAGGAGGACGTTCCTGTACAATTTCCGATTTCTTTGCAGTATCATCATACACATGGCTTCTTGTGACCTGAAGGATCACGCGGTGGATGGAAGTCTCATGATGAGTGGTGATGATGAGTGCATAAAATCGGTTCGGCAAAATACAATATAGCGCTACGATAGCGCTGTCAAGAAGTGGAGAGTCCGTAAGCACCCTGAACATACTCTGCCGAGCAGAAAATTCTACGTAAGATTCCGTTCCCCATACACCATCCAATGCGGGCTTCTGTCCTTCTACAGTACCAGGAGACAACCGACTGCGATGCGGACTTGCGGGAGGGATGTTCGTCCTGCAAGACTCTTGTCGCCAAGAAAGACCATCGTACAATACATGCGCGTACTAACAACTAGACCAGATGGTCCATAAGGGCAGGTCCAAATTCTCCATATCTTCAAGTCGAGCTGCAATTAGTTTACTCACATATGGGCTGTGTTTGATTCTCATGATCAGAAGCTGAAACATTGAGAGGGATGAACAACACACGTCCAGATAACTGTGAAGCTGGCAAAGGAAGTTGAACAAGCCAGAGAAGGTGCGGGCAGACCATGCAGTATAATCCGAAACTCAGATTGGACCTTTTCTGCGTTCAACTTAACAGATTTTCCCCCGCCCTCACGGCTCTCATGCAGCTTTCCTTTCACTTCGATGTAAAACTTGCGGCAGAGAGTCCCTTCTGATCCTTCTTTGTAGAGTAGACAAAGTTCAAAATTCAAGGAGTCTAGTACAGTACTGGGCATCATGCCTATTGACGAGTGTATAAGCAAGAGCTAGAGCTTCCAGAACTTACTTACGTACAGGTGAGAAGAGGCAGGCGCCTCCATGAATTAAAAAATATGAAGATCAAACGCCTCTCCTACTGTTTGTCCTCCAAGGTTACATCGCCGCATGGATCACGGCAGCAAGCTGCAGTACTTAGTATGGACATGCATTTCTTTTGGGCAGTTCTTGGACTTTTGATCCGCCTTTGTGTGTGTAACAGTTATAGAGTTCAGTGATCTGGAAGCAAAACATCACGCCACTCGGGAGGCACCGGGCATTATGCAGGACGGCGGAAGTCTTCACCGATCCCGTTCTTTTGCTGCAACAGCGGATGTCACTAGGCCACAAACTGCTTTACAAGAACTCGGAAGAATTTCAGGACGGTTTTTGCTGTTGCATTGTCCATGTGCCGGACTTGTACGGTACTTTCTACGGAGTAACTGGTCCTCTGTCACAAGCATGCTGGTTGACGAGTGTACTAAGGCAGTCGCTATCCATGCCCCCTGAGGAATCACTGACTTGCGGAATGCGGAAGCGGAGAATAAGGCGCAGATTCTGTTGAGGTTTAAAATTCGAAACTGTGTCGAAGACTCAAAGTTCAAATTATGCATATAGTAATGATAAACTAATTGACGTAAACTGCAAAAATACAGTTTATTTCCTGATTTCACTATATTCACGCATTTTAAAAATCCTCGTAAGATGTTTTTGGGCTACAATTGCTGTTTTAACAACGAAATATAATTTATTGCAAAAGAAACTGAAATTCTCGACTTTCATATAGAGAACGAGTTACAAGTTGGTCGTCTAGTCCAGTATAAGTAACACTTAGTGCTAGGTGACTCGCAAATTCTGCTGAATACAAGCGGAACGGATCTGCGAGTTGCGGAACACTGAAATCTGAAAAGTTGCATTCTACGGAGACGGAATACATAAGATTCGGCTCCGACACTCCGCAACCGTACATTCCGTGGAATTTGGGAGTTCATGCAGTGACTCCTGTTGTATTCAGAAACTTCGATTGACGTTAGTTCCTTCTCTTTTTGACATGGAAACAAGCGCCAGCCGTCAGCATCAAAAGTGAGTGACGTCAGTTTCTTGACTTCCGCCAGTTTCTTGACCGTGCCACACCAGGGACTGAAACGCGAACGGACTTACGGAGATCACTTAGCAATCAATCTCTACATAATCTTCTCTATATCCGGTGCTGCTATCAGGTAGGCCGTCACAGGGAAAGAACTCTAGCTACCAGATATACGGAAGACAGTGGCGGTACTAGTAGTTTACCCAAGATAGATAAACAACTAATGGAAAAAAGTATGTTTTTTTCCATCAATTATACCAAGAAGTGAGAAAAAACTATCTCTGCCCATTAGAAATAAATATCCTGACCCAACAATAGGGTCTCCAAGCAGCTAGAAGACTAGTAGTGATACAAAAAGCTATCCCTTGCAAGTGGTAATTGGTTTTAATGCATAAAAACAAGTTGCCTTGCTTAATTGCTTAATTGACTCATGGGCTATCTGTAATGGCCTCATTACATTAGATAAGTCTCATAGAGTGTAAGAAATTACTGGAGACATCTCACGTAAATGTTGGGTAGAATAGTATCAGATAGATGCATATGATCAAGTAGTTAGCACCTCGCACCTCCCTAAACTTTTGTAAATAAAAGTGCAATCACTCTTGCTTTGGTGCTTAACACATCTCAAGGAAAACAATCACCGAAGTTGAAATATGTAGAAAATTATATATACCTCCGACTGGATAAAACACGAATAAAACTGATAAAATTTTCAAAACAGCCACTACAACTAAATGATATATTTATCCGACAATTAAGGTTAGCCCTAGAGGTCAAGCTATCATCCTCCTTTTGTAGTAAGTGGGAAGCTCAACTTGGATGTACAATGGAGTAACATCTGATTTTCAAATATATCCATGATCCGATTTTTGATAAAAGAAGTAGACAACTCTTATACAAAACAACTTCTAGAACATTAATGATAAGTACAAGAGTCACAAAGTTTGGTCATCTGGAAGCATGCATATGGTGCCAAGGAAAGGAGAATGGAATACATTGTCCATTGGAATGTATGAAAGCTAGTAGTGCATGAAAACGTATGCAAGAGCATATTGGTAGGCACAACATCAACATATTGGTAGGCAATAACACAACATGCGGGACCTAAACTCTCTACAAATCTCATCTAAACTCTTTCGTTTTAGACCACAAATGCTAGTAGAAGAGGCTGCAGAGTGAAAATATTTCACTCTGAACTATTACGAGCAATCATGATCACGTAAAATTTTTGACCAACAACATACAAAATGCAAGAAAATCTGATTTAAAGTTAGATTCCGAGCACATCAACTCACTAAGATCCCATCTTCTTCGACTAAAAACGAATTCATTATACCAAAGATGGTAATAACATGCAACATAAAAATCCTTATAATTGCTTTAAAGACTTTCTTACAGTAAGATCTTCACTGACGTATATGAATTCCAAAGGCACTGTCCAGTTTAATGAATATAATGATAAATATCTTTATTTTATAGAACTCTTTCGATTAATATTAAATATATTAATGTCATGGACTCCTAACTTAAACCTTAAACCCTAAATTTTTGAAAGGTGGCTAAGTGCAATTCCTAGACGCTTTTGGTGTGCTCTTAACTGTTAGGAAAGGCTCTAGCCTTTCCTGGCAGGCATCCACCTCCAACCTGCGGGCCAGGAAAAAAAAGTAGTTTGCTTCGTGCGGTTGCTGGAATCCACTGATGGCAGCTCGTCACCGTTGGACCATCATGTTCTCACCGAGTGTAGGAGGTTGATACGGCTTCGTAGTCTCCCTGAGATATTTGAGCGCGTCTTGCTACGGGTACGCCACACAAATGTTTGTCTGACACAAGTATCTCCTAAAGAAGATATGAGATTTCTTGACCGTGATGCATACCTTCTATCCACATACTGTATATCGTAGTGGTTGAGGGAACGATTTAGGAAAAAGTTTTAGTTTTGTTTACACAAAATTTGATGCAATGTGAACATCGTCCTAAGAGCATCTCCACCGCGGGTCTTTAAAGGCTCCCCTAACCAGTTAGGGAGCTAGTTAAGGGAAACCTTTCCAACGCCTTTATACTAATCTTTAATTTACAGAATTTCCTAAAACCTCCCACGTTTTCTTAACTTAAAGATTACAATGAAGACCCCTTAACCCCATATCAAACCATTTGAGGAAGAACTTTTTTGGTAGTTTTGAAAAGATTTGAGTTTCTAATATTTTTTAGAGATCCATTAAAGATTAAGATCTTTCACTCTTCATCTGTAAATTAGACATAAGGAGGTCTTTATCACTATACAAATGGAGATGCTCTAAGTTTCTGGGATTACATCATTGCTTCTCTTTTACATCCGTCCCGCCGTTCCTGTGGTCTTGTTTGTTTTTCTGCAGGGCAAAAAATAATTTCTCATCTCCAAATAAATATTATTTTGTAAAGAAACCCTTCTCCATAAAACTTATGAATGGTTGTTGATGGTCAAAATCAATAAAAAAGTGAAAAGAGATAGAGATAAGGTATGTCCTTTTGGTGCAAGAATTTGTAGTCTTGGAAGTTCTCCAAGAGTGGGGTTAAAAGTTGAAAAAATTATGTTTTCCTCAACTTGTATTTAAATTGTAAAAAAACTCTTGATTCGATGAGGAGGCTGTGGGAGGAGAAGAGATGAGAGGGGAAGAGAGGGGAAGGAAGAGAATGTAGGTTGAGAAGGTGGAGTGTGTTGGGGTGGGTTAGTGCAGATAATTTTTCATAGTTCTCTTCGTTTTATATTTCTGCTTCTTTTGGTTCTAGAATTTTTACATTCCATGGAGAAATGAGTGGGCCTCGAATGCATCGAATGCCTCGAATACTCATTTGTTATCGCGATCTTCGCTTCACTAGCAAGTTTTGACGAGCTCTTTTTGAGTTTCGAGTCCATGCTCATGAAACAACTCAACCCTTGAATCCAAGAAAAAATGGTTTTATTTCTGGTTCTCAACTGTTACAACCAACTTCAATCGACCATTTCGAGGTCAAACCCAACCAAATGTAGGACTTATTCACATCAATGCAACCAGAACGGAGTCAAATATCCAAATCCGTCGACAATACCAAAATATCATCTCTCAAAGCACTCAAAAATGTGACTCGGAATATCGATTTGACCTCTGACTTTGAACGATAATAACTTCACACTCAAAACTCCAAATTGATCGATCCTCCCCTCCAGATTGTAGCTTAGCTTGAGAGCTTTCTCGGGAACTCACATTCCACAAATCATCTCCAAGAAGATCTCCAAAATCCTGAAATTGTCCGTGGAACTTAGATGAACTTGATTGATAAAAAATAGACCAATGAGAAAAAAGATTGGAGATCACTTTATCTCTTACTTGGCACTATAGATCGAGTTGTAACCCTAAAACACTCTCACACTTACTTCCAAAGCTTGAACCAAAATAGTTCAGATCCCAAACTTAACACAAGATAATCACCCTCATCGAACGATAGAGATAATAACGACATGAAAATACACGGGATTCATTACAAAGTCAAGATAATGATCTTGAATCAATCTATGATGAAGGATACGACAAAAAGAAATGAGGAAGCCATCACTTGATTACAGTACTCCTCATCAAAATTCTTCGAGATCCACGCACGATGATTGATCGACTGACAGTGACATCGAATATCAACCCAGACGTTGAAAGCAGCATTGGAAAGTTTAAACCATTCACTCGTCAAAGTAAAATATACACAGTCATATCTCAATTCTCTCCATACGTGACGATCGGCAAGATCATCGGAGTAGATAAATCCATCATCTCATCATGAACTCTTCATCAAAGTAGGTAACGAACCATTATTGAACGTGATCATGATGATGTAGAGAAGCTTAATATATACAGTGGGTATACACAAAATTGAGTGAGGTACCGACAACCTACACCAATGCCGTCAGTTGTTCTAGAGGACAAGTCAATGCAGACAGTGCATTTTCTTATGGTGAGTCTAGTGTCGCCACACCGTTGTTGTGGAACATGGACGAGATCTATGGGATCACGAACGGACCTCGACGATACTCAAGTATGATGGGTATCATTGAGCTCGATTACTTCATCAAGAGTTCGACAGTTGGTGCGATCTGCAGCATATGTGGAACCCATAGATGTTCACACTCTTCATGACGTTGTCGTAATGCGTGACGTTCAAGATGATGAAACGGAGCTTCAGAAAACACTCAACCAGCATTTGTTCAGGAAGCTGCGGCCTAGCTTATCAAGCTGAGCAGGAGCTAAGCTAGGGCTATGCTTGGCAAGCTGCCCTCTAGCTTGGGTTGAAATATCACCCTGAATGAGGGCAAAATTTTCCAAAATGCAGAGCTCGACGAGGAGAGCGGCCTCATGCTTCCAGTTTTGACAGAAAGTGTTTTAAGCAATAGTTAGTACGGGTTTTAGACTGAGAAATATACGAAAGAGGGAAATCCGTCTCTTCTGGCTTGTGACTCGAACTTAGAATCTGATAGCATGAGTGTGTAGGTGTTCACAAGTACTATAGTTTTGACTCCTTATTCATTAAAAACGGAGTTGTATAGAGAAGTTAGCGTAAGAAAGGCTAATAAAGACTTTACAAGAAAATTTCCTCAGGAAAACATCCTCAGGAAAACATATGTACAAAAATTTTTACCTTCTTGAATAGAACCAAAGGCCATCTCAGTGATAAGGCGCCTGCCTAGGAGGGAAGTGGTCTCAGGATCAATCCCTCCTGGCCTCTGGTTCCTATTCCGGCATGTTGGCCTCCTGGAAGAGAGTCTATGTTGGATATGCAGCCACGTCCTGCATATCTAGGACCGGGAGACCAGTATCTCTCTTAATCGTGGGCTTCCTGGTCTAAGCCTCCGCATGCCATCCTGAATATACTATGAGAAATACCTGGTGCGCATATGGGGGGCTGTAAGCCTTGTGGGGTAGCCTCATAAGTGTTGGGGCTTCGGCCTACATGGGATGGCTTGTAGTATATTCAAGATGGCATCAAGAGCACGGGAAACTTTTGCTGATCAGTTAATTAATCATCGAGTCAGCTTAGCAATGGCAAAGAAACATGTGAGACCTTTAATAATGAAGAGGTCGGCTTTGTAAAGACAACTGTGAAGCTTTTGTTAAAAAGGGAGCTGGTTTAGTAATTAAGGTTCTCTACGCATCTAAGGTTATGCGCTCAAGAGTTGAAAGTTGTCAGTATCTCCGATCAAACTCTCTCAGCAACTCATTCAGGCTCATCATACGACCAGGTTGCTACTCAACCCAGTCCAGAAACGTCCTCCTAGTAACTCTGTTTGAATCTTCTTCAAGAAACTCCTCTCGAAGAGATCGCTCAAAACTCATCCAGATTCCAAAGTTTCTTCTATGTACATCTCTAACTTGGTCTCGCAACTCAGGAATGACAGCTAACTCAAAACTTGCTATCATCTCAGCATCAGTAACTCTAACCAGCTCCATCTCTCCTCTATACTCACGTAGATATCTAGAAATATCTCTTCCTTCAAATCTTCCACACCTATTCACTATAGCTTGCAAAGCCTTGGTGGATTTTAACTCACCCCCTCCAATGATCGGATGCTGTTGGACCAGGGCCGCAAGCGTCTTCAGAATCTCAGCCGTATCTAGACCAGATGTAGGTGTTGATGTAACCGCTGGTGCTACAGAAGGTGCTGCAATCGACGTAGATGTAGCAGCCGTAGGAGTAGCAGCAGCAGTGCCCTTGCGATCCATCTCTTCTCCTTGTAGTAAACTCAACTTTCTCAATCAATCACCCCCTGAGTTCAACTCTCAATGGAAGCACCAGATGTCGAGGTGAGAGTTTTCTTGAGAAATGCAGAACCTTTTGGCTGTGTTATGACCGTGAAGGTTGTGATATGTTTACTCATGGAAGCACTAGGCTTCTAGTTGTGATTGGTTTACTCAAAGGATAGGCTTCAGATTACAAGGTGACACTATAAAACACTCATACATGTCTCTTGGCTCTTCTGATATGTTCAGGAAGCAAAGTTCATGCTTAACTAGCAATGATAAGATCAGACAGCGAACTTTGACATTCAGGATTGAGAAATATGTGAAGGTTTAGACTTCTAAACTTCTCTTACATGTAAAAGAGGTCCCACTGAGCACACACACGAAGTTTCAACTTGAGATCAAATTCTGGCACCAAGATATGGACAGAAAAGTTCTGGGCAAAGATATTGTGGCAATTTCTGATACTCAGACAGCTATTTTGACCTACAACAGAAAATTGGCTTGATCACTTTCAAAGATTCTTACAGGATTTGGAGTCTACAGGATGCTGAACACCCTTGTGAAGTTGGGACTCCTGATTGTACACCGTTCTCCAGATCTCGTTCTCTGAAGTTGCTGTTCTAGATTGAGAGCTTTTCAGACCCCCTCTGCTTCAGCAGCCGCCCTGAATTACTCACTCACTCAAATGACGAAAATTTTTGGACAGTAGTAGCCCCTCTGACATGCAACCACGAAAGTTCGAAGTGATTTCCTCGATTCTGCTGCAATTGACACTGAAAATCCCAAATCCAACAAAAGTGATGCAATTTTGACTCAACTCGAACTTCAAATTGGCATAACTCCTTGTTTATTGATCCAAATCGATCAAGAATTTCACTGAAAGTGCTTGGCACGACGAGCTCAAATCTTCCCGTGCTCTCAAATTTCACGGTGTCCTCAACAAATGCTCGAACTCTCCTTTAGACCTCTGTTTCTAAATTTAGAATTTTACAAAAGACAAAAATGGATCAATAGGAGTTCATAGCTCCACTTGGTTGTCCTTTAGTGCCTTAGTCCACGTGGTAACTTAACTTCACTCAAAGGCTACCACGTCAGCCCCCTAAAGTGCCAACGTAAATCTTAAACTATCTAAAATGACACGCAACGCTGAAAGATAACTTAAACCAGCTAAAAAGTGTGCATGGGCAACACGTAAGTACAACCCATGAGCTTAAACCCTATCAACATGATAAATCTAAGTTATGTACATTGAACATCATAGACAAGTAAGAAGTCATTTGCACAAGCACACAAATGCTTGAACAAGATAACTAGCATCTATCAGCTTACTAGGACTTAAAACGTATAACACAACGGTGTTAATATATGCATGAAGGACTAAGAGTAACATTAAGCTAACTTCTACCGCTACTAACTCCCAAGTGTCAGAGTAGAAGTGTAACCCGTAGCCGCCAATGTCCACAGCCTCCAGAATCGACTTCTCTGATGTCTTAACTTCTCTCAGAAAGACTAACTCCTAGCAGAGAAGTGAATCATTTACTATGTGAAATGATTCACATCACGACAATGTCGGATACGATCGACGAGTGTTACTGCTCGGACACTTCTGAGCTCTTTGCCTATCGGGTCAGTTGAGACAAAGGTTGAGGACGAGGCTTATGAAGTTCGTCATCCTTGGACATCATGGGATGTCGTAGGAGAGAGTGTGGAGCTTGCAACTAGGATTGCATGAGTTCTTCACACAGTGGAGGTGGAGGTTATTGGTGAAGAGCAAAAAGAAATTGCTTCGGAGGTTGCAAGATAGCAGTCAACAACTTCGTCTTCTATCTCTAGCATGGTGACAGAGGACATTTGGGAGCCAGAGATTGGACCCAAGCTTATAAGAGAGGAGAGTAGAAGAGTTCAAAGATTCTGAAGAGCTACATGAATTGTTTTACCTTCAATATGAAGAATTTGGGTACCTTGAAGGGACCATGTATACTGATCGACTTGACTAATGACACGTCAATCTTACGACATCTTACAGGTACAGTGACACGGAGAGAGCCTTGATCCAGAGCAGGACTCAAGACTTGATGGAGGTTGGGTTGATGGAGATGTCGCATGGAAAGTATGCATCTGCCGCAATTATGTCAGCAAAGAAAGATATGTATGACAACTACATGAATAGACGGTATCGTGTCGGATATTTTGCGTGAAGGATGTCCAGGAAAACGCGAGGTTCCTGGCTGTGGAGATGCTGTGTGCCAAACAGAGACAAGACAGAGAAGAACAACCACAAAAACGAACGCGCAATATATACCACTCCAAATGTATGTACACTGCCGTTTCTTTCTCCTAACAGCACAAAACTGAGGAACAGACCAGAGCGGTCTGTAACCTACTTCAGAAGCCCTAAAACAAACCCCTGAATCGCAACCCTAGCCTGAAATCGGCGAAGCGTAGCTCAAAGCAAGAGAAACTTCTCTTTGCTAACAACCAGAGCCACAACAATATCACGCGATCCAAACCCAAGTCCAAACCACATCCACACACTAGCTCTTGGCTAAAGCTAGCTACCACAAGCCATACACAACCAACTAAGTCCTTAACGAACTCAAAAGGACGAAACCTGTAGCGAAGGAACCGAAAAAGACCTATCTGGGAACTTTCTCCTTTCGCCAAACGATCTTCAAATGTTGATAGGGTCTCCTTCCCTGACTCCGTTGGCTCAAGAAACCTTCAGATCCGACTCCCGATAGTCGAGATATCGCCGATTTTCGGTCGCAGGTGACCGAACCTTCAAAAACTCCTCCCTGCGGCTTAAAACCGCTCACACCGCACAAACGGATCGTCCAAACTGATATCTGTCTTCCTTGACAGATAGATCTAGCTACCCTGAACCTAACAAGACTCCAAACAAGTCGTTTGGAGTTCCCTTTGCAAAATCACTCGAGAAATTTGATCGCATGTTGCAAAAAACTGACGTAAATCAGCTCCCTACGGCTCAAACTTGCTCACCACACCCAAACCAACAATCCAATCCGCACACGGTCTTCTCCTATGAGTAGATGAAGACTCCCTGATCGCGTAGGCACCAAGAACGAAGAGCTTGGCTCACCGATCGCGAAGAACAACCCAATCTCAGGTCGCAGACGAACGAAAATCTGATGTAAGCGCTTCCCTGCGAGCCAATTTCACTCAGAACTTCCAAACCGCCCGATGAAAACTGGTATCGTCTTCAATTTCCTGTAGAACTCGGTGTTCTGATCCTGTTGGATCCAAGGACAGCAAGTTTGGACTCCGGAACGGTCCGAACGGTCCAACTCTCCTTCACAGATAACTGAAAACTCCCAAATCTGCTTCCTGCGTCTCAATTTCACTCAGTACGCACTCCCCGATCCGTCTCTTCCCTAACCGTTTGAACATGTGCGTAGCCTGCACAGATCTGAACCCAACGACGCCTTGCGCGCTTGCATTGGACGCCTAAATCTCCCGAACCGTCTGTTGACAGGTCGCAGGCACAAGCTAACCCCTTAAGCACCACCTTTGCAACAGTCTCTGTACGTACCGTTTTCTCCTGAATAATAAGAAGCAGACCCCTTGCGTCTTTGATATAACCCCTGAAGCCCTAAATACCCAGTCAGCAAGTAACTAGGGGCCTAGCTTGATTTTACCTTCTTTCGAATCACATAACTTCTTCTCTGGATGTCCAAACGAAGTAAACAAGATGCCTATGGAAAGCTGACAACGAGCTCTACCCATCCATGTGATGAAAGTGAAGATCCGAAGTGGTGCCAAAAACCCGTAAGCTGGGGCCTAGCTTATTTTCTCCATCTTTTGAGTCTTGTAACTTTTCCACTAGGCGTCCAAACGAAGTAGATGAAGTGCCTATGGAAAGTTGACAAGGAGCTCTATCCACTGGTGCGATAAAAACGAAGATCCGAAGTGGTGCCAAAAACCCATAAGCTGGGGCCTAGCTTATTTTCTCCATCTTTCGAGTCTTGTAACTTTTCCACTAGGCGTCCAAACGAAGTAGATGAAGTGCCTATGGAAAGCTGACAAGGAGCTCTACCATCTATGTGATGGAAATGGAGATCTGAGATTACGCCGAAAACCCGTAAGCTGGGGCCTAGCTTGTCTTCTCATGAGTGTCTTTGGAGCGACAAGCATCGAAGTTTGAATTTCAGGTAGGAGCCGGTCCACGACACGACATCCACCCCCTCTGAACCTGTGCATCCTCCGGTATGCACCAGAGATACCAACCAAGGAGTGGACCGGCTTATCGTCCTACTTCCCATCGTAACCAACCTCACCTTCAAGATCTTCTGCATAATCCTCATCCTCAAACTGAAACTCCGTCAAGATATCTGCTAGATCGACCTCCTCATCTCTCTTTTTGAAAATCTTGACACGTTTACTTGCCACTGGTACCTTCAAGCTCGTTCCATCCAACTCTTGCAGGACGTAAGTTGCGTTGTCATGAACCTTCTTCACCACATACGGACCAAACCATCTTCTGGAAAACTTCCGGAGTGCACTATGCTGGTTGTCTAGACTATTGCCATAGACTAACACCCAATCACCTTCCTTGATTTCCCTAGGTCTCAAACGATGTCGCTGATCAAATCTGACCTTGTTCTTCAACCGTGCTTCTCGCAATCTATCCAAAGCAGTTTGGATATCCTTTGGTCTTCTCTCCAACTGCCTAATTCGAATAGCAAGAAGCTCTTCCCTAGTCAAATTGTCCTCTCAAGGTAACACACTCCATGTCAGAACGTGTTCTTCAATCGGCATGATAGGTTTCTGACCTGTGATGAGTTCCACCGGCATGTAACCTGTCACCGAGCTGTGTGTCGTTCTATCTGTCCATAACGCAAATGGTAAGAGTCGATGCCACTCGCGCACCCTTCCGTTGCACACCTTTACCAAAGCCTTCACAATGGGTGGATGACCACGTTCATTCTTGGCATTCCCTTCGGGGTTGTAAGCAGTTGTCAGTGACAACCTCACCCCACACCTTGCAAAGAATTCACGAGCCTCATGTGCATCTAACTCTCCCCGAGCTGCAGTGATCTTTCCTACACATCCATACCGACAAACAACCTCTTCCAAGAGAAATTTACATACCCCTTCAGTTGTCTTCGTCCGAAGCGCCCTACCCTCGACTTGATTTGATAGATCTTCTCTAGCAAGTACCAAGTATCTCATCTGCCACAACCCAACCGGCATAATCACCAAGTCTACCACCCACTTGAAATGTATTGCCAGCGGATAAGTTGGATGTAATCCGTCACGATGTCGGATGTTCGAATACATCTGACATGTCAAACAAGACTCTACAAAAGATACAACATCCCTGTACATGTTTTTCCACCAATACCGCTCTTTCATCTTGGTAAAAGTGGCCCAAATCCCTCGATGTCCAGCCCAAAGACTCTCATGGAATGCCTTGAGCAACTTCTGCTGATCTTCCTTGTTGCAAATCACCCGTAGCGGTACCCAACCTTTTTGCTTCGGTTGCTTCCAAAGAAACCCATCCTGCAACATGAAGTTGTAGGCCTTCCTTCGAACTCTCCGAAACCTCTCATCCGTCCAACCTGTCTGCTTAACCATCGTACTAAGGTACCTCCCGATATCAAGCAAATCACCATCATACAACCCTTCAACAAACAACTCTTCTTCCCTTCTTGTCTGTGCAATCGAATAGAACTCTGTACCCACGTCGTCAATGTCTTCTACCATCTCATCTTCCCCATCATATTGAGCCCGAGATAACATATCCGCCATCAGATTATCCTTCCCTGCAATATGTCTAAACTCCGGGTTCAACGACTTGATATATGCGATCCATCGTAACATTGCAATATCAGGAGTTGAACAATTCATGATCATTCCTAACAACGGCAAGCAATCAGTTTCAACCACCACTACTGCTCCAATCAAATACTCTTTCTCAGTTTTCATAGCTGAAACAATACCCCACAGTTCTCTCTTCACTTGCGGGTAAGCACGTTGTCGAGCACTTAACACCTTCGCTCCGAACCTAACCGCAAACATGTCTCCATTCTCATCATCCTGTCCGACTGCCCATCCAATTGCAACTGGACTTGTATCCACAGTAAGAATCACCGGCCTAGCACCCTTGTAATCAATCTTTCCCAGAACTGGAGGAGATGATAGTAAAGATTTCAACTTCCTTACCGCATCAGTATGCTCTTCCTCCCATCTGAACTTATGACCCTTCCGCAACAACCCATACAATGGATCCGTCACATGCACATAATGAGGATTCCAAATGTGGTAGAATACACAAGCACCCAAAAATCTTCTCACTTCTGTTAGCGAGTTGCAAACCTCCTTCATTCTTCCAATCGCATCCACCTTGTTCGGATCTGGCTTCCGACCAAACGATCCACACAAATGACCAACGATCAAAACCTCTCTAACTCCAAATGTAGACTTCGCACCTGACAGCGTAAGATGAACTTCCTCAAGTCGAGATAAGATCTTCTCACAGTCTGCGATGTGATCAGTGATGTATCGCCGACACCCCCTCTGATCTAATGCTTCATCCTTCTCATCTTCCACACATCCTTTGATGGGGATGTCATCCAAGAACGGCATCGTCTTTTCAGGGATGAAGTCTCTTAGAACTCGATTCATCCCGTTCATCATGTGTGCTACCGAGTTGGTAGCTCCCTGTGGTAAGGTACACATCCTAACCAACCCCAAAGGTGTCCTCATTGTCGTGAAGCTTCTGCTCTCCTCTGCTAGTTGAAACTGATCATACCCTGAGTAAAGATCTCCCATTGAGTAAATTGCTCTTCCTGCAAACGCTTCAGCAAACTCATCCACAATCGGTCCCAACCCAGCATTTCTGATTGTTACTGCGTTCACCGGTTGCATGTCTTGGATGAACCTCAACGACCCATTCTTCTTAGGCACTGTAAACCATGGTGCAAACGACGGCTCCAAGATCTTCATCCGCATCTTCTCTTTCAGCAACTCCACTAGTTTGGACAAGTGAGCCCGCGGTACTGAAATTGGTCTGAGGTTCCATGGCACATGCGGTACCGTGAAGATAACCATCGGGGTAACAACGTACGGGTCTACACACCCAATCTCATGTGGCTCAAAAGCAAATGCTTTCTCATGTCGTGAAAGCATCTCTTTGAAGTACATCCTCTCTTCTGATAGAAGAGACTCATCAGATCCAATCTTCAGCTCTTCAAGGGTCTTCTCCGTGAACTTGTGTCCTATCATTACAGGATCTCTCAAACTCTTCTCCTTTGAAGCTTGATCCATCTGTTGGTTGGTGTCTTCCGGCAAAGGACCAGCAACTGGCTTTACCTTCCTATCCACTGTCTTGTACCTTGTCTCAACTCGAACCTCCGGTGCACGGAATGATTCGATCACCGAATAGACCTCCCTTGAATGAATCTGCACGACCTTATCCATATCCTCCCATCCAATAGACATGCTCTCTCGCAAAGGATCCTCCATCCTCTTCATAAACACCAAAAATCCATTCATCCCCTTCTAGCTCACCCAACTCTTTCAACATTAACTCAACATCACGCAAATGTTTTTGTTCTTTTCTTCTCAACTCTTCTACCTTCCTGTAAATAGCAATCCCACAATCTGAAAATCCAACAAACCCTGTACAAAAGGCACTATCTCCATCAAGCGAGAGTACCTTCTCCTGCGCACCACCACAATCCCGCTCTATAGTGGTACTCAACGAAAATCCTTGAACTCTTCACTCACCATTGGAAGCGGCTTCTCTCTCAAACGATCTCGGTTGCGCTCGTGGTTGGACGGTACAGTCAGGAACTGTACCGCTCTCTTCCCATCTTGACTTCGGATCCTAGCATACGCAGATCCGTCGTCCAGTACCTTTGTCTCCATCCGGGTTGCTATGATGAAAGGTTGGCCCAGAATGAGTGAGTATGATGTTGCTTCCTGAACAAAGAAGTTTTGCTCGATAGCAACATCACCTACGCGCACTCTGATGTTTGGACAAGCTCCATACAAGTCTCCTCTCGTGTTGTTGGCTGCTCTTGTGACCCATCCATGCTCTGTGTCGATCGGCCACTTCTTCCTCTTGTACAGCTCCTTCGACATGATGTTGATTTCTGATCCATGATCGATCAGAGCAACCACCGGCTCATCCAAGTCCTCGATCCTCACCAACGTCTCCGTCGTAGCTCGAGCCTAGTGACTGTGGCTGTAATGACTTGAGCTCCGCTTCTCATCCTCCTCTTCATCCTCGAAATGCACCCTGCGCCTTCGATCTCTTTCTTCCTCTGGAGAATAGACACTGCACCTTGCAAGCTCTCTCTCCTCATCCACTGACATCCTAGTATCCAAAGCATGTGATAAACCAGTCTCACCCGTAATTTATCGTTTCCGTTTGATGACATCGATGATGACATCATGAAACTCACGCTTGGCGATGCCTAACACTCTCTCAAAGTAAACTCCACCTTCGCATTCAGAATGCGATCTTCCAAGACTCCCTTCAAGTCTGTTGACGCCTCGATATCCGACTGTAGCTTGTACGCAACCGGCTTACCCTTCTCCTTCTGAGATATCTCCTTCGATGAAGAAGGAGCATCGTCCATCGGTAGGTCTTGAGCTCCTGCATCCTGAAGCTCTTGGCGAACCTTCTCCCCTCGAGTCTGTCTCTTGGAAGAAGTTCCTTCCCTTGCATCCTCTGAATCTCGCCTTCTCTTCTCTTCCAACAACGCTTCGTGTTGGTTCTTGGCGATGTAAGCATGCACCGATAGAGCTTCTATCGGATCCTCCCATCCAGTATCTCTTCTGATCGTAGCAGCTGTCCTCTGCAACGTCTCACATGCCATCTTCCCTTTCTGTTTCATGGAGATGGCAGATGACCACAACTCACTTGGCTCAACTTGCTTGTTGAAACTCCTCTCAGCTTGATCCTCAACCCTTGTGCCATAAGTTCCAGCTTCCACGATTGCGAATGCTTGCGCTGATAGGTGGTCCTCAACCAACTTCTTCATCCCTTCTCTACCAAAGTTGGTCTGAAGAAGTGCACCAGTATCCCTCAATGCTACCTTCCCATCCTTCCAGAAGATCACTCCTTGCTGCATAATATCTGTGAACTCCTTGCAATCTCTGCGCGGATGATCAGTACCATCGGATCAGATACACCGCTGGATCCAGCCTTGCTTCTCAACCGGTCTTACTCCGCTTGTAGATCCCTTCTCTTCCAATTTGGTGAGCTTGATCTGCAGATCTCGCATTCCAAGCAATATCTCCTCAAGGTTTGAGTCATCCTTCTTCGGAGATACCATGGGTGCCTGAACAACTGGAACAACAGGAACAGCTGGAGCAACTGGTACTATTTGTCTAGCAACGGGAACTGGTCGGACTACAAGAACAGGTGTTACAGCTATAGGTGTTGGTGCCAGTCTCCTAACAGGAACTTTCTCTCGTCTCCGCTCCCTCTTGGTAAGCAGACCAACAGCTTCTTCAACCTTCTTCCAGTTGCTGGTTAATCCATCGTCCTCCTCCCGGTCTTCCAGAAGTACCTCTAGCTTCTCCTGCAACTTCTCATCTGCAGCCCGAAGAAATAGCTCTGTCTTGTTGGACTGCAACGTCAATTTCTCCATCCTGGTCAGCCGTGAAAACTGCTTCTCAAACTCTCTGAGCAACTCAGTAGCTTGTAAACCCTTCTTTGGTTGCTCAACCCACTCCAAGAATGACTTCTTGGTGACTCGATCAGAGTCCTCCAAGAAGTACTCATCCATCAAGGCACGAGCAAAAGTCTCCCAATCCTTGTTAAAATGCTTCGTTAGCATTTTAACATGATCCCTAATCTCTGGAGCTGCTGCCAACTCAAACGTCTCAATCATCTCATCTTCTGATACCCGGTTCAGCTCCATCTCCTTCACATAATGTCTCAGATACCTTGAGACATCTCTTCCATCAAACTGGTCAATCCTGCTGACCACCGCTTGTAGCGCCTTTGTTGCCAAAGCTTCCTTCCGCTCATCAGACTGTTGCTGCCGTAAGAACATAGTGAAAGCTTGGAACATCGATGCAGTCGCCGGATCCAACTGCATCTTCGGTAACCCACTTGAACCACTAGCTCCATCTCCATCACCTTTCCCATCCCCACTCATGACTGCCAATCTCTTCTTCAAAGTTCACACACAGAAGAAATCTCCACCTCAGACCTTCACGTCGAGTTCACCACCGTTGTCGTGTCGGATATTGCGTGAAGGATGTCCAGGAAAACGCGAGGTTCTTGGCTGTGGAGATGTTGTGTGCTGAAACAGAGACAAGACAGAGAAAAAACAACCACGAAAGCGAATGCTGTGATATATACCACTCCCAAATGTATGTACACTGCCGGTTCTTTCTCCTATCTGTGGATTTCCTCCTTTCGCTGGACGGACTTCAGATGTCGATAGGGTCTTCTCCGCTGACTCCGTTAACCCAAGAAACCTTCAGATTCGACTCCCAACAGCCGAGATATTGCCGATTTTCGGTCGCAGGTGACCAAACCTCCAAAAACTCCTCCCTGCGGCTTAAAACCACTCACACCGCACAAACGGATCGTCCAAACTGATATCCGTCTTCGCTGGCAGATAGATCTAGCTACCCTGAACCCAACGAGACTCCAAACAAGTCGTTTGGAGTTCCCCTTGCAAAACCACTCGAGAAATTTGGTCGCCGGTTGCAAAAAACTGACGTAAATCGGCTCCCTGCGGCTCAAACTCGCTCATCACACCGAAACCAACAATCCAATGCACACACGGTCTTCTCCTATGAGTAGATGAAGACTCCCTGATCGCGTAGGCACCAAGAACGAAGAGCTTGGCTCACCGATCGCGAAGAACAGCCCAACCTCAGATCGCAGGTGAACAAAAATCTGATGTAAGCGCTTCCTTGCGAGCCAATTTCACTCAGAACTTCCAAACCGCCCGATGAAAACTGGTATCGTCTTCAATTTCCTGTAGAACTCGGTGTTCTGATCCCGTTGGATCCAAGGACAGCAAGTTTGGACTCCGGAACGGCCCGAACGGTCCAACTCTCCTTCACATGTAACTGAAAACTCCAAATCTGCTTCTTGCGTCTCAATTTCTTCCAGAACACAACCCCCGATCCGTCTCTTCAAGAACCGTCTTAACCTGTGCGTAGCCTGCACAGATCTGAACCCGATGACACATTGCGCGCGTGTATTGGACTTCCAATTCTCCAAAATATCCACCGACAAGTCGCAAGAATAAGCAAGCCCCTTAAGCAGCCCCCTTGCAACAGTCTGTACGTACGAAGTTCAACCCTCAATAATAAGAAGCAGGCCCCTTGCGTCTTTGATATAACGTCTGAAGCCCTAAATACCCAGTCAGCAAGTAACTAGGGGCCTAGCTTGATTTTGCCTTTTTTCGAATCGCATAACTTCTTCTCTGGATGTCCAAACGAAATAAACAAGATGCCCATGGAAAGCTGACAACGAGCTCTATCCATCTATGCGATAAAAGTAAAGATCCGAAGTTGCACCAAAAGCTCGTAAGCTGGGGCCTAGCTTGTTTTCTCCATCTTTCGAGTCCTGTAACTCCTTCACTATGCGTCCAAACGAAGTAGACAAAATGCCTATGAAATGCTGACAAGGAGCTTTATCCACTGATGCGATAAAAACGAAGATCCGAAGTGGTGCCAAAAACCCGTAAGCTGGGGCTTAGCTTATTTTCCCCATCTTTCGAG
This sequence comes from Asterella californica, assembly GCA_036924285.1. Lineage (NCBI taxonomy): Eukaryota > Viridiplantae > Streptophyta > Marchantiopsida > Marchantiales > Aytoniaceae > Asterella > Asterella californica. The sequence continues at coordinate 17,258,171 of JAYKYS010000010.1, read as the reverse complement.
TCCTATAACTTCTCCACTAGGCGCCCAAACGAAGTAGACAAGATGCCTATGGAAAGCTAACAAGGAGCTCTACCCATCTATGCGATGAAAATGGAGATTTGAGATTGTGCCAAAATCCGTAAGCTGGGGCCTAGCTTGTCTTCTCATGAGTGTCTTTGGAGTGACAAGCATCGAAGTTTGAATTTCAGGTAGGAGCCGGTCCACGACACGACAACGGATGCGTGGAGACTACCATCTTATCAATCGGCAGATAAAGTTCGATAAGTATGCCATGTTGACACCTGAGGATGCAGTGGGGCATGTGAATGTCTTCAGTACTTTAGATCTTCGAGCAGGGTATCATCATCAGTGAGAGAAGAAGATAAGTCCAAGACAACATTTTGGAGAATTGACTCTTACAGCAAGGATTGTTTGTATCAGTGGCGGTTCTTACCATTTGGGTTGAAGAACACCCCTGCTGAATTCCAAAGGGTGATGGATAGGATCCTAGCAGGATTGGATTTTGTAAGATGTTATATTGACGACATCTTAGTCTATAGTGCTACAGTGGAGGAGCACGAGAGACATTTATGAGGTGTGTTCAAGTGGTTGAGAGCTCATGGGTTGAAGTTGCACCATGAGAAGTGTAAGTTCTTCCAAAAGTTGGTAGAGTATCTAGGCCACACCATCTACCCAGGTGGGTTGGGTGTTCAACAGATGAAAGTTGAAGCTATTGCACGTATCTCACGCCCGACAGATGTGAGTCGAGTTCGGACATTTGTTGATTTGATGAATCGTCGATGCGTGAAAGAGTATAGTGCAATTGCGAAGCCATTGACCAAGCTGATGAAGGTGGACCAGGAGTGGCAGTGGAGAATGAGCAAGAACGAGCTTTTGTAGAGCTCAAGGATAGGTTGACATCTGCTCCCATCTTGAAGAGATCCGTTATGGGACGTCTTTTCCAATTGCACATTGATTGCAGTATGTTGAGACTTGGAGCAGTGCTAACTCAGCATGATGATGAGAACAAGGAGTTTGTGGTGACATATGTCAGTCGTCTCAATAATTCGGCGAAGACGAGGTACAATTCATACGAAGAGGAGTATTTAGCTGTAGTGTGGGTTGTTGCACACTTCCTATGTTATCTATTTGGGAATCTCTTTTACTCTCATCACTGATCACAAGCCAGTTAAGTGGTTGATGGAGTCCGACAAGCTTACAGGGAAGCTTGCACGATGAGCTCTTATCTTACAAGAGTATGACTTCTAGGTAGTGCATAGACCTGGAGTTGCAAACCTAGATGAAGATGGGTTGAGTCGCAACCCATGCACGAGTCAGCAGGATCAGATTGGAGCTCGATGACATGACGAGGTTGATGAAGAGATAGTGTCAAGGTGACATGCATATACCTTTCTTTGTGTGTTGATCATGAACTCTAATATGGAAAGCCAGGTCGTATCTTTCTTTCGTCAGAGAGTAGATGATGAGTCTCCTGATCTTGAGAGTGGAGATGGTGTTCTAGACTAACGAGATATCCACGACGATGTGACGGTAATGGAGTATCTACATACTGGTGTGGTGGTAAGCACAATAAGTACCAAGGATTGAGATCACGTCCTCCAACAAGCGAAGAGATTTCGACGAGAAAGACGACATGTACTTTGAGTGTGGGATGATGAGAGAGTACGGATAGTGTCACATCCATTTCAGAGGGCACAGTTAGTACGACATGTCCATGAGGAGTTGGGATATTTTGGAGTGAAGCGTACGCATAGCTTACTCCAAGGACAATATTGGTGGTGTGGTGCTCACAATTTGCAAGATTGAAGGATTTTTCAAAAATTTTAAGTTAATGACATATCTGTATAATTGAAGTAACCTTATTACTTAAGATTACACCCTGCTTAGCGGAAAGATGATCTTAAGAGAATTTGTGAGAAGAAGTCGACTTCTTCTGAAGTCAGAAGATGGACGTCTTCTGGGAAGATGTCTTCTAGAAGTTGGAAGCCGGAAGCCGGAAGACAGAACACGCTTCCGGGAAGACAGTGGCTACAACCATGGGAGGTACCAAACTGCACACCAACTAGGTAAGGGGTAGGTGTACCTGCTATACACTCAACATCGTAGTAGGTAGGTCTAAGGTAGTCAAAGCCATTGCCTAAATCACGCAGAGAAGACACAGAAGCTGGAGGCGCATTAGCACCAGAGCTCGCTTAGCTGCTTCTCGAGTTGAGAATTGACTTCGAATTAGAAATTGGAGAAGACATTGGAAGCGCGCATAAGCAAATTGAAGTGAGTGAGTAGGAGAAGACGTCTTGCAGTCAAGAAGCGCACTCAAGGTGGAAGAGTGAGGAATCCTCAAGGGATTAGAAGATTAGAAATTGAGAGCCGAGGTGAAAATCAAGAGAGAAGCTTCGGAGTGCAGCAAATCGAGCTCAATTGTGAAAGCAGTGTTAGTAGCAGCTCGAGATTGGAGATAGAAGCAGGATCATGGCAAGACATTGAAGGCCAAATCAAAGTTCTGAAGCGCACAGAAGACTGAAGGAACAATCAGAAGCGTAGCTGGAAGCAGTAATGAGGTTCTTTCCATATTTTCCCTCTTTCTTCATCTCTTCCGCCCTCCGCTTTCTCCATCTCAATCCGGAAGAGAGCCTTCTCCGAGCTAGACTTGAGTCCCTCATTAAATATACATATTTTGGTCTCCTCAGTCCACTTGGAGAACGAATCTAGCTTGGCACTGAACTCGCGCACATAAGCACTAAGGTCCATGTCTGCTTCAGCCTAACTAGCTGCTTGACACCATCCCAAATCCTTTGATGCTCCGGAGTGAATCGTCTCGCGAGCAACTCCTTGAACTCTTTCCAACCAAGCGTTGAGACGGTCAAGGCATGCTCATCCTTGTATGCAGTCCACCAGAGAAGCGCATGATCCTTCAGGAACGTAACCGCCGCTCTCACCTTATCTGACTCTTGAGCCTGTGGCGTCTCAATGTATAGGTCCAACTCAGTTGAGAAATCCTTAACCTTGCGAGTTCGTCCTATATCTGAAAACGGGGTAGGCAAATTCGTCTTACAAAGCTTTCTCGTAGACGAAGAACTCCCTTGGCCTGTCTCAAGCTCAGCGATACATTTATCTCGGGAGACCATACCCTCTTGCATGGTCTTCATCATCTTGATGAGTTTCGCATACAAGGCTCCTTGACTTCCCGCGTTTGAATCATTGGACACCGTTGGCAAGACTCCATCTTGTTGCACCGGTGCCACAGCTGGTACGGAGCTTCTTTGACGTTGGAGCGAAAGTTGTCAGTTATCGTCTCCTGATTGTGCCTCGGGGTTAGCTCGAGTCGATCTGGTTCCGTGTCAGCCGTCACTCGTCTCTTGGTCTTCCTCTTGGAACTCTGTCCTATGTCGGCCATCGCTCCAAGTGTTCACCTAGAAACGTTGATCCGCTTCGTATCTCGCGTCTCTTCTCAAGCGTCTAGCCTTCAACCGCTACCTCAAGTTCTCGCTCACCGAAGCGTCGGCTCTGATACCACTTTTCTTGCACCTACCGTCTTGTTGCTCTTGCTCAGTAAGTCACGAAATTTACACCGCTAACCTGCAAACCACAATCACAAGTTAGCGTCCATGCACCACTTATCTTAACTCTGTTTGGTCCGGACCGGAGTCGGACGGTCTCTCTAATTTCAAGCTCACCATTCCCTAAGTCGCGACCTAGACCCACCTAGGTCGGTCTCAAACATGAGCAACTCACAAGATGACTTGGGACGGACTTCTCATAAAGTCCAAGGTCCTAAACGGTACCTCCAGCACACCTAGCGGCCCAACCGCCTGTGATGTCCGTCTAGGTCTAGGCTCTCGAACGGTGGTCTAACGCGCCGACTTGTTCCCTAGTCTTGCTCTAGCCCTTACATCGTTCCTAAGTCCAAACGTCTAAGTCTGGACCGGAACGTGCCTTGGAACCGGCCCAGCCATCACCTCATGGCCCCAGAGTCCGTCCGCCGAACCCTAGGATCAGGTGACTCGTCCTAGCCCATCCAGGCATCGAGCCCCCCTCATATATACTTCTGAGGATCGGCGGCCCCGCCTTCCTCTTTGGTCCCTGAAACTTATATCACAACCCGATCCTGGTTCGGCCATAATTCTCAGCTAGGAGGTCAGTTCCAGGAGTTCTACATATCACTAGAAAGCTCTCGCCGAGACCTTTTCAATGATATCTCACTCGCCTCGAGATCTTATGTGGAGCTCCGTCCACGACCTAAAATGTCACTGGAGCTCCAACACTTAGTCATTTTTCGGAAACCTGTGGTCCAGACCCAGACTCGAATCTTGTGGTCGGACCAGCGTCTGAATCACGGTCCGTCTGTGTCTCGGACTCATGTCTCAGTCCCACATCTCAGATCCACGTCTCATACTTATGTCTCAAACCTATGTTTCGATCCGTTCTCAAACTCGTCCTCTTAAATCAGCGTTCGTCTGGGGTCGTCTTGGGATGGACCCTTAAGTCCTAACCCAATGTTCTAACCTTGGTTCATGGAACCACTTAAGGTTCAAGGCATCCCGACTTCACGGCCAAGCCGTTCAGTCCTACTCGCAGCGTTCACAACCTAGCGCAAGTCCACTAGGTTTGCGTCTGCGTCTGATCTTGAGACTGAGTGTCGCTTCGGAAGAAGTTCAACTTCACTACGGGAAGGAAGCTTCTGACCCTAGCTCGTGAATGGGATGACGCTTCCAAGGAGATGTTAGTGGACTGCAAGGAGAGCATGTTCCGCTACTTGGATCGGCAGATCGAGGGCCTGAAGACTCTTTACGGTCTCCCTTCGATTCTCCAGCATGTAGTACGTCTTCTCGTGCACCAGGACCAGCGATTGAGAAGGATCTTGTAGTGACGCAGGATTTCTCCTTTTGCCCATTTAGTATACAAGATATCGTTCCCACAGAGGATTTGCACAAGTAACGCTGCTCTAAGTTCTAAGATCTGTTCAAACACACAAACACACGGGTTTTGCCTAGAAATCCCATCTTCTCACAAAACCACACAAAACAACACGTCTTCCAGATACGCCAAATGGTGCTCTGGACCCAAACAAACAACTACCAACTAAAATATCACACAACTATTCACAGAGAAGCTCGGGAAGACGATCTTCCTGCTTCCAGGTTGCTTCTTCCGGTCTTCTCGTTACCGTCTTCCCGAAACGATTCTCGTCTTCTGGGGGTTTAGCTCGTCTTCTCACACCTCCAGAAGGCTGTCCGGCTTCGCAGAAGGCTGTCCGGCTTCGCAGAAGTCGACTAGTAACAGTCGTTACACCTTATTCTCACACTCACATTCCATCGGGTTGGATAAATCACAGGGTGTATGCCCCCTGTAGCCTTCCCAGGCTTCTGCCTACGGAAGTTGTCTTCCTGCAGCGCTACAACGACATTCACCTTCACGGAAGCTCAATAGAAGTATCGGAAGCTCACTAGAAGAAGATAAGAAGATGGAGAAGATGAGGGAAGATGGGAAGAAGAAGAAATTCAAACAAGAGAAAACAGGATGAAAAAGGGCAATTAAGATTCCGACAGGCTTCTAGTCCGGATCCTGACTAACAAGCCATCCCTGCTTGTAATAGTTTGGGGAGGAAGACAACAAACGTGAGTACTGTAGCACCGTCTTCTACTCGAGGATGTCGTCTTCTGTTGCGAGAAGAAGTCTTCTTTCTTCTTCACTTCGCTGCTCTGACTGCTCTGTCTTCTGGGATCACTTACCCAGAAGACCGTTCGTACGTAGATCCCAAGTGCTCTACTGAACGAGTCAAGCTACACTTCCACAACTGCTGACAGTCATCGCCACTCAAGAAGAACACTTCTCATGCACAATTGGGAGCAAATTCAATACATTCCACCACCCAGAAGACATGAGCGAAGCTGCTGCACTCAAATCCACAATCTATTCCCCGAGAAGAAGTCACAATGGCATTGGGAAGCTCACTCCCTCTACTCCCTGCGTCTACTCCTCGACACACCAGCCCAGCCTACAAGACTGCACGAGGATGGCGTTCCCTGTTCTTGGACTGTCCACTACCTCTATCTACATCTTCGAACCACTGCTGGTGCGAGTATGCAAACCCCTCCTGTATATTCCAAGACTATTCGTATGTTTCCAACAACGGATGTAGTGCGCTAAGACTGTCTCTGTTCTAATGTGTCTCGTTTGCCTGTCTGTAGAATCGGTGTGTATGTTCAGTTACTGCCGAATTCTACAGAACTGGCAGAGCTCTCAGAGAGCTTTTCTCCTACCCTGCTATCCTACTTAACCATCTGCCTCGAGAGTCAGGGGAGGCGACCACCAGGGAGAGAGAGAGAGGCGCTGACAAGAGGTTGTCACCTCACATGCATGCGGTCCCTCTTTCCAATTAGCCCTCCACTGTGTTACTCCTACGCTATCTATGCTGCCACATGGGGTCCTAACTATTTTTACATGAAAAACTGCCACCCTTAAGATAGCATGTCCAATCCTACTAAATCTGGAAGTGTCGATTGAGTTTGCTAACTACTCTGATTGCTCGGTGGCAATCTCTATATGATCTGCTCCTACCGGAGCTACTACCTCGACTTCTGATGGGCAAGGAAGCCCTGCACTTACCTCGGGTACCACTGAGGTAGCTTCCCTCTCCTCGCTCTTCGCTGGCCCTGCTATTTCTACGGCTGCGTCTTCCTCGGCTTCGACTTCGGAAGACGGAATGATCTTCTGGGAAGACGAGTCGAATGGTGCGTCTTCGGTCTTCTGAGACACAGATGCAGTACTAGGGACCATGACGATCTCATAGGGGTCCGGAGAAGTCGCTTCCTCCACGCGGAATATCTGGGAAGACGGCTCGTCTTCCTGTCTTCCAGAAGACATCATGTCTTCCGGGGCGTCTTCTGGAGTCTTCTCGTCTTCCAACGCTGTCACCACCAAGTGTACAGCGAGATCGAACTCCTCCTTCTCCATTCCGGATCCAGTCGAGGGTGCTGGGGCTTGGGAAGATGCGGTTGCAGGTGTCGGAAGTGAGGGAAGACCATAAAGTGTCTTCACTCCTTCTATCTGTCTATCCAGGTACCTGAACATGCTATCTCTGCATTCCACCAACCTCGTCTTGGACCCGCTGTCCCATTCCCTAGCTATGGTAAGTAACTTCTTACCCGCGGTGAAGTTGAACTTCTTCCGAAGTGCTTCTACCGACTGAGCTAGCATCTTCCGCGCATGAGCCTCCGCTGCTTCCCTCTGCGTCTTCTCCGTTGCAGCTCGCGCTTCTGCGGCTTCTCGCTGCATCTTCCAAGTGGTCTGCTCTTCTGCGAGGGCAGTGATCTTCTCCCGTACTCGGAGAACTTCCTGATCACGCTGCTGTACTCGCGCCTGCAACTCCTGGTTGCTCTTCCGAAGTTGCATCGACTCCTTGGCAGAAGCGGCTGCTTCCGCCTTGTACCTGGCTGCAAGCTTCTCCGTAGTGCGGAGATTAGCTTCCAGAGACTCCGTCATCTGCTGGCTGTCTTCCTGTCGCAGCAAGGTGCGCAGGCCGAATCCAGGCTGTAAGGGCTTCTCCTGTGCCCTCGCTCTCCTTTCCAGCAACTCCATAGCGGGCTGGATCTCCTTCTGGAAGTAGGCACTGAACTCCTTCAATCGTCTTTCTGCAGAAGACAAGTTCATCCCCACCACTCGCTCGAGGGTGTCGACTTCGTCTTCCAGAGGCAAGGGAGTCTCTTCCACCACTACGACCTTCATCTTCTGCGCACGAGAAGAAGCTACTCTTCTCATCTTCCGGGGTGGAAGACTCCTCGTGGCAGGAGCGGCTCTCCTCTTTGCGCTTCCTCGCATCGCAGTAGGAGTACCCATCCATCCTTCGTCTTCTGGAGTCTTCGGAAGACTCCCAGGTGTTACAGAAGCTGTCTTCTGCTCCGATCGGGTACTCAGCAAGTCTTCCTCCGAGTCCGACTCCGATCCTGAATGGATGAGGGAGATGGGTGTCCTCGGTACACTTCTGTGACCCATCTTCCTCACTGGCGTGGCGTATTCCGACCCACTAGACTCGTCTTCCCTCACCAGAAGCGTCTTCTGGTGAGAGCCGGGTCTCAGCTGTGGCATCAGAGTGGGAGGGGGCGTTGCTGCTGCCTCTCGGTCATCGTCTTCCGAGGTCTCCTCCTTCACCTCCTGTCGCTCCGTTGGCCCATACACTGCCAGCTGATCTTCCCTAAGATCCCCCATGGCTACATACAAGTAGCAGAAGAAGGGCGTCAGATGTCCTCCCGTCGGGGTACCCAAGTATGCTAGCTCCGTCTGTACATAGTTGTGGATGTACGCGCCTCAGTAGATTGGCACTCTGTCATCCCACACTGATTCCAGGAACTCCACGTCCTGATCTCCTAAGTACCTTGTCTTCTGCGCTTTTCCTTTGGGGAAAAGATGCAGAAACAACTTCGCCAGAAGTCGCTTCTTCGGCTCCCGGTAAGACTCTATCTTCCAACCGTTCCTCCCCTGCCTGTCTTCCACGAAAAGGCAGGTGGTACTCCCAGGCACATGCCATGAACTCACAATCCTAGGCAAGATCTTCTTCTCGTACCAATATCCTCGGTTCTCGGTCTCAGGCCTGTGAAACGCCTTACGCCACCAGTCTTCTGTCCAGGAAGATGGTCTTCCCCGAGCAACTCTTGCCTTTGCAGGTACATGGTTACGCGGTGGTAACGCGGCCCATACCTCCTCCAGAAGCCCTTGATCTGCGAGGTTCCAGTCCCACAAGAAGAAGTCGAGACCCAACTCCTTGAGGAAAGGAGTGGCCTCGGCCAATTCTGTCGCTGGTAACACCAAGCCTCGCGGATGCATCGACATACCTGGAAGATCTGCTGCACTAAACCACAAGCACCTACTATGAGCTGAAGGCTCAGTTCTTCCCGAGTGCCCACAGTCTAGCTTCCACTCTCAGAAGACGAAACTAGTCTTCCAGAAGACAGCTACTCCGTCTTCCGGGATTCTAACAGTGCTTCCTATATAGCTCTCGTCTTCCGAGCTATATCTAAACAATCCTATCTAAGCAAGGCCTCACATGGATTACCAAGAAGACAACCCACCTTGCATTACACCCTACTTCCTATCAGAAGATACAAGATATGCGAGAAGTAGAGTATGAGAAAGGTTCAAAAGATGGTTGCGGGCTCCTGCGGTGACAGTGGCCTCTGGGAAGACACTTGGGACAGCTTCCGATTCAATGTCGTTCTCGGAAGACCTCCCGAAGTCAGACTTCCCTTCACTGGTCTCACCTGTCTTCTTCTTCCTACGCGCAATCTATCCTCACAACAGACTCAAAACATGTGCACTCTGTTCTTCTGACTTCTCACCTCTCATACGCACTCAGAAGAAGTTTGCTGCATGATGGGAAGACATGACCCTCGACCATTCTCTCCGGATTCTGCCAGCAATACTTCTCACAACTCTCTTCTAAGTTCGGGAAGAAGAAGGAACGGCTGCTATGGGTCGGACAGAAGAGACCCGAAATGGACCCTCACGTCTTCTCGCTCATTTTGCCAACCTTTCAGTCTTCTAGTCTCTCTAGGAAGATGTGGAGTTGAGAAGCTTGGAAGACCGGGAGGCACAGGCCTAGTTCCCGAGTTCCAACTTCTCGAAATAACACAACAACTCACCACACCACTCAAGCTTCGTACCAAGTCGCTCTAAACACAAAAGCAAAGCAAATCCACTCTTGATACGAATTGTGTTCAGTCGACTTCCGAAGACAGTCAAGTTCAAGAAGCGTCTTCCGAAGATGTTTCCATCTTCCGAATCGTCTTCTATTCCAAGTTTCGGGAATAGAGAGGTAAAGGGGTAGGGAAATTGATAGTTGGGGTCTTCAATTTGAGGGCTAGGAGTAAGGAAGCTCGAATTGAGCCCGGGAAGAAGCAAGGAGATGTCTCGACAGAAATTGGGCAGCGCTTCCGCGCCCAATGTCTCAATAGGAAGAATGAGGGGTGGGGTAATCGATCAGGCTGCCTGCACACAATCAAGGAAGCGCGGGGAGTACCAAGAAAAGGCGAGAAGAAGTGGGAGGGGAAAAGAACAAGGGGAAGAACCTCTACAGTCTTCTTCGGTTCCCCGAGTTGCCTTCGACCTCCGCGCGCTTCTGGCTCTTGTCCTAGCTTCCAATGCGACTCCACACGACTGCGCCTGCTGTCAATTTCGGTCCACACCTCGATTCCACCTCTGCTTCTACTCGCCACTCTTCACTGTCAGCTTCTCGGAAGCTCCACAGAAACGCCTTCGCTTCCTCTGCTGTTTGTGCTCCCGCAATTCGATCTCACCCTTCGACTAGCTGCCAACTTACTCTCTCCTACCTCGATGTCTTACTCGATTCCTCTCTCAATGCTAGCTCGAAGTTCACTCTCTCAATCGATCTTCTTCAGGCGCACTGTGCTGCGGGAAGTTGGAATGCGCTAATGCGCTTCCTTACGCATCTTCCCCGCAGATTAAGGGTTTCGATCCTAGGTGTCTTCTTCGACCTACCTACCACCTGGGTGCTTACTCAGTAGGTACACCTACTTGTTTACCCGAAAACTCGTGATCAGGCCTTCGTGATCGCTGTCTTCCGGAAGACAGGTGTCTTCCGCCGTCTTCCCATCTTCCGCCGTCTTCTTGTCTTCTGAAGACGCAACTGAAAAGACGGTCTTCCGAAGACGGTCGTCTTCTGAAGAAGTCAACTTCTTATTACAAACAGCTCTTAAGATCATCTTCCTGTTAAGGAAGACGTAACCTTAAGTAACAACGCTTCTTCAATTATATAAACAAGTCATTATTCTTAAAAATTTCAAAAATTCGTGCATCCTGTAATTTGTGGGCACCACAAATCTCGACAAGGAGGAGTTCGGCCTCGTTGTCCACTTAGTGATGACAGCGTTGGAGGTCGAGAAGAAGAGCGAAGAAGCCCCGGAAGACAAGATGTCTTCTGGAAGACAAGAAGCAGAGGTGTCCTCCCAAGTGTTCAGAGTGGAGGAGGTGACTATCTCTGATCATTGTGAGGTCATCTCAGCTCTCAGTGTCGGACAGGTGTCACAAAAGAACGAGGAAGCGTAGGTGGATTGAGCTTCCCAAGGACCTCTTCTGGCTTTCGAAGTCATGGTGGAAGCACACATGATGAGTGTTGAGGAGGATGTCACTTCAGCCGCACCAAAGGTACCAACAGGGTCACCCACGATGCCGGAATTCAAATTAAGAGATCATGCAGGTAAGGAACCCATGGGAGTCACACCTGGCGACCAGGAGTAGATAGTAGAGATAGTTAGCTAGTAATTATCTTGGCTATTTTGGTATGAATCTGGGTCTACTATTTTAAGACAGACAACTCTCTCTTTATTTTTAGATGACTGTCCATGTCATACTGTTGCTTATCTCAGTTTGGAAACTATTTTGCTTGAAAATAGTTTCCAAACTGAGAAGGGGATCGAAGCCTAGAGGTGGTGGTCTTCTGACAGCATCTCATTTTCCCTGGGCTGTGAGTTGCGATTGGAAGGGATCTCTCTCCTACGACTCAAGGTAATTGTATAAAGTAGATGACAAGTTAGGATTTTACACACATATGTGGGCACACACGCACAGACACTACGTGCGCAGAGTTTTAGAGTAGGTCTGCACCTCCACTCCCAGCAGAGGATCAAAAGGATGTAGACAGTAGTAGACAACATAGACAGAGAACAACATCATCGTACATTCCTGCTTCTAAGCTGGTGTGTCGAGGGGTAGTGATAGAAAGTGGATGGAGTAAGCTTCCAAAAGCCAATGTAACTTCTTCTCGGGGATTGGATTTCAGATTTGATTGTAGAAGCTTTGTCTATATTCTAAGGAATGGGTTACATCGACTTCATACCCAATTGTGCATGGGAAGCCTTCTTGTTGAGTGCCAGTGATTGTTAGAAGTTGTGCAGAGTCCAAGCTTGTCTCATCTAGTGTAGCACTTCAGATCCACTCACGGACTGACCCATGGGAGATTGGTCCGCTGAGTGAGAGTAGTCTGAGCAACGACAAAAGAAGCCGGAAGCCTTCTTTCCACAGCAGAAGATGACATTCTCGATTGGAAGACAGTATAACTTTAAGCAAATCTTCGGTCTTCTTCCCCAATTTACTACAAGCAAGGATGGCTTGTTAGTCAGGATCCGGACTAGAAGCATGTCAGAATCTTAATTTCTCTCTTTTCTCTTGTTTTCTCTTGTTTGGATTTTCTCTTCTTCTCACTCTTCTCTCATCTTCCCATCTTCTTACCTTCTTCTAGTGGATCTCAGAAACTTCTATTAAGTATCATTGAAGGTGAATGTCGTTGTAGTGCTGCCAGAAGATCGTTTCCATAAACAGAAGTCTGGGAAGGCTACAAGGGGCATACACCCTGTGATTAATCTAACCCTGTTGGAAATTGTAAGAGCAATGTGTGATAAGAAATAGTAATTTGACATCTACGAAGTAGAGACAGTCTTCTAGAGGTGTCAGAAGTCGAGTTAAACTCCAGAAGCCGAGAATTGCTTCGGAAAGACCGTCGTGTGAAGACTGGAAGCCGTGACATGAAAGTAGTAATCTCGGACTTCTCCATGGATAATTGTGTGATATTTTGAGTAGTACTTGTATGTTTGGGTCCAAAGCAACTTCTGAAGGGTCTGGAAGCCGTGTGGTTTTGTGAGAAGACAGGATTTCTAGAGAAATTGAGTGTTTGTGAGTTTGGACAGATCTTAGAACTTAGAGCAGCGATACTAGTGTAAATCTTCTTGGGGAACAAAATCTTTTATGCTACAATGGACTAAAAGAGAAATCCTGAGACACTATAGGTGGCGTGGTATGCACATCGATGTGCAACAATTTGTCACACGATGTGTGGTTTGTGATCGAGTACGAGCATCGTTTAATGCTCGTATTTCATAGTTACACCCCTTAGCGATTATGGGGTTGAGTTATCATTAGAGTTTGGATTCTACGGGACCCTTACTTGTTGATCATACGTCACCACCGGTATGTGTTGGTGATGGTGGAGCACTTCTCCAAGTGGATTGAGTTGGTGACATTACCGGACAAGACGAGTGAAGAGACGAGTGCTCAGTCGTTTTGGAGCACCAGTTGAAGTGCTGATGGACCAAGGTACAGAGTTTTTTGGTGAGTTTCAGACCTTGTGTGATCAAGCACTGATTGATCATCGGATTACATCTCGATCATCTTGAGGTGGATGGTTTGACGAAGAAGGTAGTTCAGACGGTGAAGAGAGGATTGCGCAAGTATGACTTGCAGAAGGGTCACTTGAGAGATTGGGATGTGCAGTTACCATGATTGACTAGGGGTTATCATTTTAGCCGACAAGCGTCTTTCACTTCCTTCTCACCGTACTTTCTATTGTATGACCGAGATCCATATCTACATTCGGTCATTTATCGTGATTCTGCTGAGGTGCTGAACCTTGATGACCCGGATATGTGCGTGAGAGCATGTTCTCAACGAGTAGAGACATTTCAGATAGTTATGCCTATGACTTTTGAGAACCTAGCGATTGCTCAACATAGAGACATATTCCGATATACGACTATTCGAGGAGGAGATTATCGATCATCAATTCGCAGGTTTTATCCTGGCGATTATATCTATCTGCAGCAGACTGCACTGACGACGTTAGATGTGATCGCAAGACGCACTATTTTACAAGTGCGTGAGGTGTTAACTTCTGGAGTATTCATATTAGAGGACCGTGATGGTGTTGTTTGGAAAGATCATGTGTGTAATTTCGCATCATGTCATGTTTCAAACATCGATGGTATCATTGACCCGAGCTTAAGCGATTGTACGCCTGGGCTTGAGGTGTATGTTGTGTGGGTCTGCTGGTGGAGCAGCCCGTATGTTAGTTTGTGATGGTTGTTCGAGAAGTTGACACATGTCGTGTTTGACTCCACCTCTCACTGTCATTCTTGTTGGACGGTAGGTTTACCTTTGATATATATAGCAGGGATAGTCGATTAGATCTTTACGTGGTATGGATTACAGACAGGCAACTAACGATGGAGCGATGTAGCACCAGGTCTCCTGATCCTTGCACGCATGAAGGTGTATATCACGTAGTTGAGATAAGGGACTATCTGGAGTTAAAAGGACCTAACCGCTAGTTAGGAGACGATTGTGATACACTTGTGTATGTGTATGACATGGTTCATGTGTTATGTGTATGTGTGATATATCATATACAACGATGTATGTTGTATAGCGATGTGTATGCATACGATAGCTGTCACGTTAGTTTAGCTCCTCGGTTATGTTGACCAAGTGCGGAGTGACTAATCCCGGTAGGGCCGTTAATGCCGTTACGACGAGTTCTTGAGATAACCCACTAGGGATATACTTCGCAGGTAGGGCTTGGAGGCCTTAGTTCTTCGAGTTGAACCTTCAAGCTCTTGGCTATGATGTTTTCTCGTTAGAAAATCTTCCGTTTTAACTTTTACACGCACTAATAATAAAGTGAGACGTGAATGGTACAACAAGGGATCCCTTGCAAGAACTACAAGCTACTCACTCCTCACTCCTCTTACGGATTATTACCTACAAAAGGTAATAAAGGAGGTTTTGATGACTGCATGCTTAGCTTCCCATCAGTTTTACCTACACTTTCCCAAACTGTTTCTAGGGTCCCTTCTCCCCGATCATGCATACCCAAAGCTGTTCCTCACGAGTTTGAGATTAAAAGCCACCTCTAGGGGTTGCCTTCCTGTTCAATAACGTGAGCTACCTGCATGGCTATCAGTGGCGGGTGACACGCAGCTAAGATACATGAAGTTACGTATACGAACATTCCAGATATCTGAAGCAAACACTTTTAAATTTGAAACAATTTGGACACCTGCATCCGCATCTGTGAGGCGTGTCTGAGGATGAGGAAGGGAGCACTGACTAGGGTTCCAGAATATAAGGGGGGAGTTTAGATCCTAAACCCTTCACAAATGCAACAGATTCCTCGAATGCGTGGGGCTGCAACATCTAATTTAAGAGTGGCAGATATGTGAGAACCACATAAAAAGTACAGCAGCCAAGTCCTCAGTTTATCCGATACGCCCTACGATTTCAGCTGGTTCACAGTCAAACAATACTTCACACGGAGTGCTGCCATGTTTCCTCGTGTGAAATGTAGACTGACGAGTGAACGATGCCACTATGACCTGGACAAATTCTCAGACTTCCACACTACCCTTAGTCGCTTGGTTATTACGGATGCTGCGATCATGTATTCTGCACCGAAACAAAATGACTTTACTCGATCTCGTACCTGCAAACATGGATGGCATGGAGATACTCTCCTTGTAACCGACCGACTAAGACGGATAAGATAACCCGGCGATAAAGGCACACCCCTCTCTCGTTTATGCTAGAACACCTTAGTCTACTAAGACAATGACTGTCAATTTCCACTCCATCCTGCCGGTCCAATGTACGGGCATTCTGCTAGGACTGTCGAGTGTTTCAAGACTACGGTAGCTCCAGCAAGTTGAGCTGTAAAATGCTTCGACGAAGCGCATACAGCTTACCGAAGAAGTACGAAAGAACATACCACATGACGAACCGGTCATGTAATTTACTATCATCACAACTCTATCTCCATCACTATAATGCATGTAGACGCTCGTATGGACAATCCATTACTCAGATGGGCCACATCCAGTCACCCGGTTTCCTGGTACCAAACCGAATTCTCTCATGATCACCTGCCCGCACGATTTTGTTTCTCATTGTAGTGGTTGTGCGTGAGATTTCCTGTTTGGTGTCATCCAGTATTCTGTTTAAGCAATGGCTGTTTAAAATTACACATAATACAGTTTAATGTAAATTCTCTACATGACGACTATTTGTATCCACGTTACGTAAACTGAACTCCGGAGGACACAATCTCTTTAGACAATTCGGACGACACCGGCTTACTTCCATCTGGTGGAAGCATAGCAGGTGATTGAGGATGCTAGTTTAGTTTCGTTTGGTGGAGGGCCAGATTAGGATATGCAACTTCCCACATGGGGAAATGCTCGACCGAAGTGCAATGGTCGGGTTGATCATAGATCATCGCACGTTGAGATCAGCGATAGGCACTGCCCAGGTCAGAATGCTTCTTTCTCTCCACACACTCTTTAGGTACCCCATTCGAGACTATAATGCACTCGACGGCTTATGGGTCTTCTTGTCTGCAGTATTCCGGTGAAGACGCGCGTGGCTGTCTACTACGATGGTTCTTATTCTCTTCAGAAGATCTCCAGTAGGGACCATCCTGCTCGTAAGGAAAACTACATACACTCGAACGTGATGACAAAAACTACCGTTGAGTTTGATGCTGCGTATCTACTCCAGAAGTTACCTGTGAACTCTTCCAAGTTGAGCTTGGAAGAGCTTCACTTGAAAGAAAGCAGGCGATCTGATGTGTATTTTTTAGAAACATCGGTTATGGCTGACGGCCGTCGCTTCGGTCTCGCCGCTTGAACCCAACATTGTTGAGCTTGGAAGAGCTTCACTTGAAAGAAAGCAGGCGACCTGATGTGTATGTTTTAGAAACATCGGTCATGGCTGACGGCCGTCGCTTCGGTCTCGCCGCTTGAACCCAATCTTCCTTCGTATGAGCCCCATTGATTCCCGTTATGTCGACAAGGTTTTATTCTTGGCAACATTTTCAAGTTCTAATCGCCACAAACTCGATGACCTCGTTCATCGTCCTTGAAGAACATTCGCAAGAATTCTGCTTGCGAGCGCTAAAATTCTTATTTTATACGGGCTTATCAAGTCTTGCTCTGTGAGCTGACCAGACCAGTAGCTCAGCTTGAAAGCAAAATAGACGGATTTTGAGTATAATTTGGTGACAACTACAATGTCAAAGAGCATTCTGGTGTGTACATATCTCTCTCTCTCTCGGGAATTTCATGGCAATGTATGTGCAAAATAGAGCACGGACAGCGAAGGAGAAAATGAATGCTTACATTAATCTTTTAGATACAAATTGCCTGAGCTTGGCCTAAACTAAAGTTGGATTCTGTAGTCTGGGTCGTAGAGATCAGCAGACTATCCAACAGTCTGGGTCATCATAACGACCATAAGTAAAAATCTGTACTTGTGAGCTGACTCGTTACTCCATGAAACAGAGGCAGCATAACGTTTCGAGGCAGCACTCACACGTTTCAGCACAGCAGAAACAGCAACACATGGCAAATACGCTGCACAAGTCATCAACTCGCTCACCTTAGCCCTCGTTCAGCTGTATGAGTTGATGAAGAATGCGAGATTTTACAACTTAAGAAGGGGATAAGGAAATATGTTCTTCGACGAAGCAAAAGTGAATTCAGTTCGAAAACGATGAACTTACCAGGCATACAGGCAGCCTTTGTCATCCTTTTTCTGCTGCACTTGCTGCTGAGTGTTCATGTTCTGAGAGCTTGGGGCCCACATTCTGAATCTGGTTCAGACAGAGAGCAATGCTTAGGAGCTTGTCCAAGAACTTTGCGTGATCTCCCTGTCACGCAATTCAGACCCTTAGCTAGATGATATGATCGTTTCTTGTTCCCAACAAAATAATGAGAAAGTTGAGCATAAGTCCGCTGAAGAACTCTACTTAGTACTCCGAAGGCCGTCGAAGAACTCAAATTCTACTCTCCAGATGCCTGCTGACAGCACATGTTACAGCACTTAAAGCAAATCCTGAGCAGTTTTTCGGCAAAACAGTTCTCACTGGAGATGGAATGGAAAGAGCTCCCTCCGTTCTTATTACAGAGGGAGGTAAAGCATCAGAAAACGCCTTTACGCCCTGTGACAGAGACTCTGGCGAGTTCTTCAAAACTCGGAAAGATAGCACGATGACTGGAGTAGTTTTAAACCTGTCAGGACCAAGCCTTCTGCAGCTTGAACTTACTGGGTTCGATGGTTTCTTCCTTGACTGACTCTGGGAATCAAATGTCTATCATCAACTGATGAAATCTCTGACCGGTTCGGAAGTTGTTAAATGGAGGTCTTGCCGGCCATTTTGAGGGGTCTTGAGTACCGCATACAGAGCCGAATGCGAGCGGTACAGATAATGATATTTGCAGACAGAGCTTCCCGGATTTTTACCCCTCTTCTATCGAACCCTGCAGATTTTGCTGCCCCCTGCAGCCGGCAGCAAAATCTGCTTCAGGTCTGAAGTGAAATCATGTCGCCTTGCGGAAGCTACTTGTCTGCTCGTAGCCGAGCCAATGAAAAAACATTTTCCTCCAGAAATGATTATTTGTTCTTCACTGAGTCTCGGGCACCCAGAAAAGTTTTTACAAGAAAACGACAGTCCCCAAGGTTCGCTCTGTAAGCCTCTCTCCCATATGGACGCCATTACTATCACACACAGTAGTTGCAGCTTCTGTTTTCTCTTGTAGTTGTGGATCACATCGTTAATCACTTCAGTTTTAGTAGCATCGAAGCTCCTTTCCGGGTCAACGGTCTTGGTCATCATCGCGGTGAAACCAATGCTGTCGGCAGTGACTACTGTCCAGTAGATTCTTCAGTAATGCTTGATTACGAACGCGTTTAAAACAAGAACCTTGTCTCGTCTTCCCGCGACAGGCAGGTTCTGGACAGCAAAGTTTCACAGACATGCACTTGGTCCCACAAATGAATGATGTCTCTTACGTGGAACAACAGTTCGGAAGCCCAAGCGATCGGCTTGAGAATTTCTGTTCCTCACTATGTCACAGGACACTTCCGATAGTCACTGGACTACTACAGTCCGTACTTCACAGCAAAAGCTCTCAAAATTCTCCCACCGCGACAGTCAAGCATGTTCTCACCTTCAGCTGCGTGCTGATCAAGTGGGTGTGTACATTCGTGATTGTAGAACTGATTCATGCTTGGGAATCTGTACTGAAGATTATCGTTGAATGGAGCAGGCAGGATATGTACGAGAACGAGAACCAGTTTTCGGTCTTCGCTATGTTTCAACTCGATGATAGCGTCATTACAGTGGACAAACATCGTTTGGTCGTCAATATTGGTGTCCACTCGTACTCTTGGTTCATCGAAGGAAACACACACACGAAACATGGGCTTGCTTTTGTACGCCAGTGATCATGCCTCAACGACTAACCTTGTCTGCGTCTGCAAACGGACGGCCTGCCTCTGAGTACCTGTTATGTTTGATCGTATGTACTATGACATCAACTCCGGTTGATCCAGATGACTTCTGCCGAACCAAAACATCTTGAGCATAACACAGGGGAGGGGGACAAGATGAGGTCTATCAGTAGGTACTGCTTCATCTCACTTGAACATCTTCACAGTGGTGACACTGAGCGGTACACTTGAGAGGCAAATGCTTTGCTTGCTTAAACATGTTTTAAGTATCGGTGAACACATCTTAGGCTCAGTACACGTTACCCAAGAAAACAAACCTTCAGCACTACTGATGATGTTAAGATATTCTTTGCGTGGTGGTACCTTCGGTATCTCTCCTGCTTCTCGATTTGACATATTGCTAGAGGTCTTGGTTGTAGACGTACAAGACCTCGACGTAGGCACCTTTCCTGAAAGGCCTTCTCCGCTGAATTAGTTCTGGGCAACCGTCTGATTCCTCCATCGTTTCAAAGCCAACTAAACCGCAGCTCAAGGCCAAACTCGAATCGAGGCGTTGCTTCAGGGGGAGGAGGACGAGTTGTCAAACGACGTAAGGTCTTGATTACAGAAAACAGTTAGATCTGAGGACCTCAATGTTACTCGATCAGCAAAGAGCTCTTTCGATAACTTCTTTAATATCCGCGCAAGGGAGAGCTATAATGTTTTTAACAGCTGCCTTCGCTGACCTGCCCGCTGACTTGGGGATAATGCAGCGGTTGAAACCAAGCTTTGCAGCCTCTGCTAGTCTTCTCTCCAACTGACCGACCTGCAGAGTTGCATCATGAAACTTTCAGATAGAGAATAAGTAGAGTCAGACATCTTCATCTTGCTCTTGAGAAGAAGGATTTGTCGAGGGCTGCAAAACTACAGAATCTGGTTGATAATTAGAGAATGCAGAATACGAGCGCGATGAACTGAAGTATGGAGTAAAGAATGATAACCCAAACCAAAATGTCTGCATTGAAAATGAATGCTGAACTTGAAACTTTGATCTTGATCAAGGCTACAAATAAAACCATTATTATTCTTCTTACATCAGTGGCTCCAGCACTGATGGCTCCAGCTCCAGATAGAAGGTTCCCAAACGGGAATGAAGGGCATCACAAACTAACTTACAGAGCGGAGTTCCCCACCAAGGCCAAGCTCCCCAATGAAGGCCATGTCACGAGGCACTGGCTTCTCCAGTAAGCTGAGGAAAGTCCAGCATTGTCTAGTTTCAGAAGCGTGCATAACGTGAAAATGCTAATCACTGACCAAACATCCGCTAGAATGGAAAGATCTGTTTTTGCCCACAGAATACACAACGGTTACTGCACTCGTTAGTCCTTATAGAGGAACAAGCACACGAAGAGATGTTAGAACGCACTTTTACCTGCTGCAAATCGAAACAGCAACTGCCACATCTGCTGCAGGTTCCCTAAGTTGCAATCCTCCCACAACATTAATAAAGACGTCCTGAAGAAAATACACAAGGCACACGCATAAAGTACAAACCTTAGTATTTCGAGCCCAACCTCGTTCAACTGTTGACTGGTATTATTAGTTCACAGCGATAGACATAAATAGTAGGTAATTAACGCCCAGGATATATCTAAGGAAAAACTAAACAGATATCTTCGCCCCTTCTGAGAGTCCCAGTATGATGAGAAGGTGACTGGACCTTTGCTTGTACAGACCTGATTTTGAAGCTTCAAGCCAGCCTGTTTTGTCAAAACCTACACAGCAACACTGGAAGTCACGGAATGCTCGGCACGAGTAGCACGAATTGACCTCGAGTGAGTAAACTGCTACCAGTCCTAAGTAGCAGACAAACTTCACACACATACAATATGATCGACATTGTAGGGCAGAATCGAGCGCAGAATCAACATCTTTGATTTGCCTAGAAACTTACAGCAAGGAGAAGGTACAAACGCTGAGAATCAACACCATTTGCGGTCCTTCTACTGGGTTGCTGCGCACTACAAGTAGAACAGAGAGCCTGCCGATCCAGACAAGCAGTAAGAGAGCCAGCAACGTATGCAAGATGACATCCGCACCAAACAGTTGCCTTAAAACCCCACAAAACCAGTCCCAGACTTGAGGACCAGGACACTGCAATCACGTTTGAAGACTCTTCAGCCAAGCCGCGGGGATGTCGTTCAGCAGATCTACGGGAAAAGCCACAACAAAAGATAACCTTCGCAGAAACACAAGCCGAAGAGGCTAGTGGCACCCACTTGCACTTCCAGGAGAATGGGCCGTGAACCTTCCATTGTCACAGCGACGGCAGCGGCAGCAGTAACGTTTGAATCTGCCGCTCTTTCACTTAGAAAGAGAGCACTAGGGTTCTTGATAGCCTCTAGTCCCCCTTGTACCATCTCAAAAACTCCGACCTGAACCACCAATAATATAGTTCAGGACAATTCAGGACCCCCTCTTGTAGTACACTTCCGAGTATATACCGGCATAATAATGTTTAGTAGCTAAGAGCACATCGAACAAATTACACTTCCATCACACATATAGCTGCCTTCTGGAGTTTGTACAAGGAATTGAGTTTTTTTTTGCACGCTTTGAAGAACATACAAAGGCCTACTTTTCTTCGATTTCCTTCTCTAAGAATGGTTGTATTTCTTGTTCATTCTCGGAAACGCCGAACAAAGTTGCATCTTGCCCGGATTAAATTCGCCCATTAGATAAGTATACTGATCTGTTCCCAAGATCCGTATCATCATGACCCGGCAAAAAACACTCAACGCAAAAGTATACACGTCATTTACGGACACAGCAGATTACTCATCGTGTTAAAGCAATAGCAGAACAGAAGAAATAAAGAAGCGAAGTTTCAACAGTTTCCACAGACGAAACGAAACTGAGAACAGGAGATCATGTAGCTGTGCCCAACGACAAGACAAAGACATATCGTTCGAATATGGAAGTTTATGAAACAGCTGCAGACCCCCTGTCATATGAGCACGGAACTGAAGTTTCCAAGAATCAGGCAGAACTCAATTCATCTTTGCGCATATTACAGACCTCATCAGTAGATCCATATCGGTTCTTAACTACTCTCAGAAGACGATGCGACTGCAGCCTTTCTCCCTGCAAGCAAATGTCCGTTTAGCTTTGGAACCGTCTGAACTATTAGTCCATCAACTCTCCAAAAGACTGCGATCCTCTTGATTCGAATGTATAAACATGCAGTGGCTAGGGGCTGAAGCCTTCAAGTTATTTTCGTAGGCACAGGACTACCTTATGAGTTTACGGCGACCCAAATTCACAGCAAGACTAGCGAGAAGATAGCGAACGATGTACAAGATGTTTCTCACGTTATCAAAAAGCCACTCAAGAAGTCAACAGTGAGAAGAAAAGCACCTCCATATATAGCACAACGTCAACTATATGTTCTAGAACTCGCGGACCAGCAATATCTCCAGTTTTGGTGACATGTCCCACCTGCAACGAGTAGCTCAATCAGTGACCCAGGCCTTTCTTGAGCCACAGAGTAAATTAACTGAGAAGATGTAACTCAAGACACTTCAGCTTCAAGAATACAAATTGGTGACATAAGAAGCAAACCCGGAAAGGAGATACCTACCAAGAAAATAGGTATGTTGGTCTGCTTAGCCATTCGTAATAATGCTGCTGCACATTCTCTGACCTGTATTTCCAGTCAGAGGTTAAGAATTTTACCAGACATTCCTACAAGATGTGTCACATGCAATGTCCTGAGCTTGACACATGCCTTCACACGCTGACTTCTAAAATAGGAGCAGACAATGTAAGCTCAGCCTGATGTGCAAAATCCCTGAGATATGCTCAGGTAACCACTTGGATGCTCCGTGACAACGACTGTCACCAGAAGTGATGGTCGGCTTTAGGTTTGAGGGACGTTTGATCTACTATCCTACTACAGAGATTTAATCGTGTTTGTTCTTCAGGATAACGGCTGCTCACTGGATGAAAGTGCCGGACAACCACATCAGTAAAAAACCAAGAGACCATTTTACCTGAATCACACTACCCGCACTTCCTGTTGCTTCCGGTAAGTACACTGTCTGTATTGAGTCCACGATCACAGCTCTGGGGTTCAAACCGTGAATCGCTTCTAGCACAAGCTTCTCATGCAAGTAGGACAATGTCAGTTTTCACTATTCAGGCTTCCGTATAAGCAATTTCAAGCTTCTTAAATGATGGTAATGATCATCAGCCACACCACGTCTATCACTCAAAACATATGCGTGACGTCGCGTGTAAAGAAACAGAAATATCTTATATTACATCAGTAGCCTATCTCTATTTGCAGGTGCCGCTACTCAGGACTTCCAAGGGTGCCAGACAGCTTTACAGCTCCAGTCCATGTGAACAATAAAGCAAGATAACAAAGGCATGGAAGAAAGGCGGACCATTGGTATGTGTTGGCGATCAGAACCTCAAGATCAGTGGCCGAATAAAGAAACAAGTCATGAGCGGCAATGTCCATTCGATCAGCCCTGCTACTGATCTGCTCCACGCTCTGATTGTTTTAACATCGTACAATCATCATCACAGATGATGATGTGAGGAAGGAGAAGACAGCAAATTAAACCATTAAATCAGAAACTGTACCCTGTAGCTAGTTATTCTGATACACCTTAGCAAAATTGAAGGACTGCTCTGATCGCTCATCGCATGTGCTTCCGGGGTAGCAAATTAACTGAAAGTACCTCTTCTCCGGAAACGTACAGAACAGGAGCTGGACCTTCGTTATTTGAATCGAGCGCGAGAAGTCCTGCAACCTGTTTCCAGAATCAACTCAAATCAGACTTCGCAACTTACACGGAGCGAAGTATCAAACTTGAAATATCTGCAAAAGGTGGCGAAAGTAGCGTACAGCTCCTGAATCTTCAGACTCGGAAAAGCGGGGAGAAAAGTTCACTGTTATACCTGCAAAAGCAGAGTACTTTTGCCCACTCCTGGATCTCCACCAACCAATATCAGAGATCCTGTAACACCAGAAGGGATATCAACAGTTACTTCCACTCCAACACCATCTTCTATATATTCGTCTAAGAGTACAGCAGTTCGACGAATCAAGAACTATACGCACAAACCGAGGTAATTCACTCAAGAAATGAGCCCCGTGAAATACGTATATTGTATGTCAAGAATGGCAGATTTCATCAAGGACCACGCTTTAGCCCTTAGGTAGCCCGCAAATAACCCGACGAAGTACATAGTAAGTAGCAAATAGGGGCCAAATGTGCGCTAGCTTGCCACATGGAGTTAGCCAATTGTTTGTCACCGAAGGGTGTCCCGATGGGAATGTGTAGTGCGAAGCACATTTTCCAGAAATGTTTAAGAACCCGTGAAGTACGTAGTAACAAACATACGAACACCATCTTCTATACGGAATTGATGACTCTCTTCTTTCTGCTGTGACAGTCCACCGATTTTCTTACCAGGTACAACGCCTCCACCAAGCACTCTACCCACCTCCTCCCCAGCATCTCCAGGCCTGACAAGGGCCAACAGAAAGAACAGTTTTGGTACGTACGAACACGAGAATGAATCAGAAAACTTATCAGAGACTCTGACCTTTGAAACTACAAAAAGTAGAAACCGGATTGTAGAGGCATCAAATTTATATCATGGAAAACCGGAAGGTTTTAGGGGATAAAGAGTACAGTGTGAGGCGCCATTGTTTCTGGGAAGATCCCTTGGCTACGTCTGTTAGCCGTTGAGGACCCACACCACTGTTCTTGAACCATGCTCTGGACCCTGCATTACTTGAACTCCTTTCATCTCCAGTTAAGGGAGAACTATCAGGTTTCTTGGTCAAATTCATCCGCTCGACTGCTCGAGCTGCTGCACCACCTCTGGGTCCGGCAGAAAGCACGGGTTCTCTGAATTCCTTCAATGTGTTCATTTCTTTACAGCTTTGGCAGCTGCCCCACCACTGAGAGTACGTCTCCCCACAATTCTCACACACAAAATGCACTCTCGTTTTGGGGCTCTTCTTCGCCGTATACTCCCCTCTACCAGTGCTCGCAGCTCCCACTGCAGAATGTGACCGCTTCACAGTACTGTTCCAGCTGTGATTCCAACGGATTCCATTACGTCCCAATTCACCATAATTCCTCCCCATTATCACCGCTCCCTTTTCACCTACAGAAGGAACTCCGCCACCGCCAATAAAATCCCTCAGCACCGAATTTCTGGTCACCTCCTGCGCGCATGCTCCATATCCAGCGCAAACCTCTAACTTCTTTCTGTGATTTTTACAGCTCAGATGCACTTTCCTGCTAACCTTTAAGCCGACAAAACCTCCGGGCCCTGGACCTACATCTCGCCAGACCTTTGATCTTACGCTGGAGATGAAACAACTCATCAAGCTGCTGCTCCTTGTCAAGTTCAAACTGCAGTAATTATGGCCCATGAAGGTCCACACTCTTGCACTCATAGCTACCTCTCTTCTCTGCAGAGCGGCGCTACACCCCGCTCAGTTCACATGCATACCTCAAAATTTGGAGTTCCATGACTTCGACTTTCAGACGACCTCGTCCCCCTAAAATCCGATCGGTAGGATTTCCGCTGTGATTTACTGCCGATCTCCCACCAGTTCGGCTCGACCAAATCGAAGAACAAAACAACTCAAACTTGAGTTTGCTGCTTCTGGATTCCACATGCGCAATCGTCGTCGAAAATTGGCACGAA
Organism: Asterella californica; assembly: GCA_036924285.1. Classification (NCBI taxonomy): domain Eukaryota; kingdom Viridiplantae; phylum Streptophyta; class Marchantiopsida; order Marchantiales; family Aytoniaceae; genus Asterella; species Asterella californica. The sequence continues at coordinate 17,232,389 of JAYKYS010000010.1, read as the reverse complement.
AATCGTCGAAAACTGAGAAAACGAAAATGGGGCGCAGCCAATTTTCGTTTTATCAGTTCTGGTCACTTTTCGTTTTCTCAGTTCTGGTCACAGCATCAAGCGCTCGTCCCTTCCCCTTTCTTGTTTCTCCTTCCATCGTACTCTTGTTTCTTGAACTAATTCAGCTGTTCTATAATCCTTCAGTTTCTTCCTCTTTTGTTTTCACCATATATTTTTCATGCGTTTCCATCGAGAGTCTAGTGAAATATGCATGCTACCTATATGCATCAAATATGCTACCAGACGAGGACAAGCAAGAAAATAAGGAGAAAACTCTGGATGTGGATTTGCTCTTGTGGAAACAAAGGAGTAACACTTGGTCTATATAGGAAAAAGATCTTATATTTTATGTTACAAAAGAATATGTAAATATAAAGTCTATATTTTAAATAAAATAAAATGTTTAATTCTTATTTCTGTAAATATTAACATTATAATACCAGTGAATTTTCTGGAAATAATCTATTAAGATAGCGCGTCATGACGTATATGTCAGAGGTCACAATCACTAATTTCAATCTTGACCCTAATTTATTGATCTATTTTACATTTATTTTAGCTTAGCAATTAATTTATTGCCTAGCCTCTACGGTAAGAAAGGTTAGAAAATAAATTAATGAGCGTGCGATCCGAACTATGCACTCTTCCCAAGAGTCTAGTGAATAATCAAAAATATAGTGGCTGTAGGGAGTGCCCAAGTCACTCAAAATTTTCACTTGGAAAAATTCTGACTGATCTAAACAGTTTCACTGGCAGGCAATGACATTCAGACCAACAACTTTCTTGCATGTACTCAACCCACATAACATACTTTCTGAAATATCATTATAATCATACACACAACACTTTAATTATGAATGAAACATCCTTTTTCATTTGGTCCCAAAGAAAAGGGTATGATAACACATACATGGAATTTCAGTTAACAACAATTCTCATAATATTCTTTTTAGAAAAATAAGAAATTCTCTTGCCCTCTCCGAATTAGTCCTTAGAAATGAATCGGTAGTAAACTATGCAAACGAAAGTAATAAAGGGAGATCGGTCATGCTAGTTAGTTCCAGGACCATGGGTGAATTGCATTTTTTCGGTAGAGGGGAAAACAAATCGGAAGTAGTGTATTTTAAGCAGGAAACTTACCGAATTTCGAAGTGAGACTAAACCCTAAACTGAGAAGTATAAACAGTTCTATCTGGAACTTTCCCATAGATCAATTTATTTCAACATCGAATATTTAAAAACAAAACTAACAGTAAATAAGCATCCCCAACGGCCTTGTACAGTGAAAATCGTTTTCTCTTAGCGGAATACATGTAATTGTTATAAATTTATAATGTAATAAACTATAATAAAAAATCAAAATCACTTATAAATATTAAATGTTAACCTCTCCGGGAACAGCTAATTGATCCAGACAGAACCCATAAGTCGAGAGCGAGCTGAGGCGTTCCTTGGGGTATAAGTCCGAACTTGGAATTGTCAATAGGCGTCATTTAACATGGGCATTTAATATATATCCTAACCTTTCCCGCCGGAAGGGTTAGGATATATATTAAATACCCATGTACACTCCGAGTGTACATGGGTAAACAAGCAGTCACTATTGCAATAACATTGCCAAGCTATGCATTTGCCTTAGAATCTTATTATTATAAGCTTTTCTCGTTAGTGGAAGAGGACAAAAACTTCTCACTTTGCTCTTTTTTCTTTTGTCTTGTTCTGAACTCTCTAGGATCGACGATAAGCTATGCAAATGCATAGCAACAAGGTGTTCCGCTAGCAATGGAAAGACAAAGAGGATGTTAGGGATAAACCATTCATTGAGAGATAAACATTCGAGATTCAGAGGCTACACATGAGTTATAGGATGACAAAAGAATTACAAAATAAATGATGACATAGATGACAGAATCATCCCCGGACGATGTGTAAAAGGTAGAAAAAAGAAGAGTAGTCTCACAGTTATTCAAATATCCTCTATTGGAGTCCATAGAACAATTCAGATCCGTCCAGTGGAGAATATGTAAATACTTTCTTGAAAATTGAGTTTACTAAGAGAGTAATACTTTGGAGATACATAGAATATCATATTTGGAATACACTATTCAAGAATCGGCACCCAAGACTCTGAGAACTTGTACCATGAGGAAGCAAATATAAAGTAATTATCACCTCATGGACATATTCACATCGAGATATAAGGCTGGAAATAAATCACATCAATGATCAATGTATTCACTTTGAGTGGTCAGAAAAGGATGGACCTTATCTTGTACTCTATCTTTCACTTTTATTCTCTATAAAATGTGTGAATGCACCTCCAAGGAAATTATAGTTTATGTTCGCTCTTCAATACCACTGGAGGTCATCCACTCGACATGCAGCATGCATGTTGCATGTAGTAGTGTTGATATGAATATTACGATATGTTCAATTCATATCTTAAATTCATAAAGTGCTCTCGATATCCACGATATATTCTAATAGTCATGTAAATACTTCTCGCAATGCAATAGACTAAGACTAGAAAACAATAACAATAATAGTTAGAAAATAGTAGTTGGAAATATCTCTGACCCTTGGAGTATTGTCAGATTGACAACTGATGTATATCTCATCCTCTGTGGATGACTCACAAAGTCGGTAAAGGTTGCTAAGGGTCTGATCAAGTGGACGGTGTTCTCTCTTTGACTCTCTCTTTTTTGTATAATGGCTCATTCTTTTTTAATACGCACAAAAAAATAAAAAATATTTAAAAAGTTCCAAAAATCGCAAGTGAGTTTACACAGAAGTCCGTCAATTCTCCCAAACCGTCAGCAAATTAAAGATGAACTAGGAAAATATAGACTTGGTCTAGGTTAGGAGAAATTATGCTATTGTTTATTTTCATATAAGATTAACTCTTGATTATCAATATTTTATTATTTATTATTTTATTATAATAATCTATTCTGTATAATCAAGAGTTAGCTTAGTTCCTCTAGCTCCTTGAATGTCGAAGTTACTTTATGGAGAAAGAAAAAATACATACTAATTTGTTAAATTCTTCAGTGTTGTCGACCTATGGCATGTACTATAACAAAAAGTGGTACGAAGATGGCATCAAGAACTGCAAAATTTCTATTAAGCAAGGGTCTAGCTTAGCAAGGGACCTACTTGCTTGATACGCAAGTTTGCTTATAAAGACCCTAGCTTAGCTGAGGGTGCTTAGCTAAGGTGTTCATTAAGAAAAGTACCGCATCACACGATTAGGGATATGATATATTTTTTGTTGTCTAGGAGAGCCGTCGACACGTACGGGAGGAAGACAATGATTGAGAGGATCTGATTTTTGAGGTTTCAAGTGTGAGAAGGTTGCAAAAAAAGGAATAAAGAATTGAGACTTCGAATTTTATCTATTGTTGTATTTGGAGATAAATATGCCTTCTGGTGAAGATAACTTGATCTCATTGAGTAGGGATCAACTATCAAACAGAAATTGATATCTATGGAAGACTTTGGTTGTTGTAGGCAAGTTGGTTGGCTTTTGTTTTCTCATTCAGTCTCTATCATCACAATTAGTTACAGTTAGAAGGCTCGTCTTTCTTGAGAAAGAATCTCCTCGACATAAATCTGGTGCTTTCATTGAGAGTCATCAAGGTGGTTAGTTTTAAAGATTTGTTTGATTGAGTGAGAAAGATGGATAAGGGTGTCGCAAAGTGTTGTTCAAGAGACTGCTCCTCAAGGTATGTCTACCCCACCTCCAGTAGTTGGTGCACAACCTGATATTGATACAACTCAAATTCTTCAAGTGTTGGTTGCTTTGATTCAACAACATGTATTTGGAGGAGCTGAGCAGAAATCAACTAAGGCTCTACAGGCAGTTGTCGATTGAATGACGATTCGAGGACAAAGATGTTATCGAGTACTTGAAGGAATATGTGGGTGAAATGGAATTGGTGAGGGCACCTGAAGTTGAGATAATTCTGAGTTTTGAGTTGACTGTTGTCATTGAACTAAGAGAGAATGTAAGAGGTATACAAAGAAGACATCTACGAGGATGGACTCTTTTTGAACGTGCATTGAAGGACGAATTTATAGAGGAAGATTTTGATAGAGTCACAAGGAGGACGTTTCTTGATTGGGTAGAGCGTCAGCCTGGGCGTACCATGGGACTAAATGAGCTGATCCATGAATTTGATAAGAAATACTCACAACTTTCTGGTCTAGAGACATTGACGTGGATGCTAGAAAGACAAGTTATTATTGGGTACTATGGGTGAACTTGTAGCAAGGTACGTTTTGTTTTATGTTAGCTGATCATAGAGTAGAGAGAGGAGTTACGTCTGATTGGAGAAGAGTAGAAGAAGTAGTATCTACTCTTGCAAGACAACGTCGTGACAAGCTGACAATAGCTAGACAGCTAGATACAATGACCTTGCCAGACCAACAAATGGTTCCTCAAGTCCTAGTAGTTCCTCCGATGGTTCTCCAAGTATCTATTGTAATTCTTCAAGCACATGTTGTACATGTTCCAGCACAAAGAGGTCTTAGATAACGACTTGTTGAGAATCAAAAATAAGCATAACTTGATTGAAGAGCTGACTCAACAGTTGAGAGATTTAAGAGTTGAGATGATCGTTTTGAAAAGAATCAGCGATCAACAACGCTAGGTGCTCGATCTGTAACGAAAATCTTTACCAAAAGATATATTGGGTGTGATAGTCCAAATCATCTTAGAAAGGAATTGCCAAGACTTAGTTGCTGCTTTGCGAGAAGGTGTAGTACGCTCTAATCCAACTTTAGTTGAGCAAGCGGCTAAAGTTCCTATTAAGGTGATGAAGAGAGGTGCATAGAGTATTAGGAGAGCAACATGATGGAGAGATCATGTAGATGTGACTACTGTTCGAGCCTTCTTGGATATAGAGAAGAAACGAGATGCTATGATGGAGGTTAAGAGACGAAAAGATGCATCTGACTTAGATGCAAGAGTACTTGATGATGGTGAACGTCGGAGGGTTACAATGAGAAGAGCAGCAGAAACACAACCATCTGGACCTGTACCAAATGGTAGATCTCTTGCTCCATAAGATATACCTTCTACTTCTACAGCTCTGCCACCTGCAGTAGGACCTATAGAGGGTGTGCAAAATTCTCCACAAGAAGTTGCTGCTACTAACAAAGTGCGGGAAAGAGGCTTTCAGCACAAGAGAAGGAGAAAGCTCCAGCCTACAAGTTAGTTGTTGACACCGGAACAACGACCCACTTGTGTACTGTCTTGTAGCAAAGAATTCTGGATGCTAGGGTGGAGTTTACTCTTCTTGAGGTATATGATATTGCGAAGAGAGAGTTTCATGAACTGATCATTGATATCATGAAAAAGAAAAATAGTTTTAACTAAGCAAGTAGCTAGTCACATGATTGGAGTGGTAGATGTCATTGATGTTGATGATGATGAAGATGTTCAACATAAGGTATAGATTGCTGGTCCCGCTATTGTTGAGAATGAAGATGAGCAATTCGAGGAAGAGAAGTCAATCACAGACTTCAGACATATGCATTTGGCATGTACAATAACGAAGACGTAGGTTCGGATTGGAGGACTCAATGAACCAATACCTGCACTTGTGGACCATGGATCAGAAATCAACATAATTTCAAAAGAGGTCTATGAGAAAAGATAGTGGTCCATTGAGAGGAACCATGGTTGGGTACTCTGTGCTGTCAACAATCAGAAGGGTGAGTTGTATGATGTTTGTCTTAATATGTGTGCGAGGATTGAAGACGTAGAAGTCGAGCAACATTTCTTTGTACGATTATTTGCTTCTTATCATGTCATACTAGACCAACTTTACATTATCGCTGTTCGGATGGAGACAAAGATAATGAATGATGGGTATCATTATGCCAAAATTTGGATCTTGATGACAAATATTTAGTACAGTTTTTTTATTGTTCGTTCAAGACATGAGTACAACCGAGAAACTCTTAAAAATTCTCAGACAAAAAGATGTAAAGTTTTCATAGTCCACTTTGGTAGAGCGGGATGACATGGGTGTAGAACCTACTGTTAAGATCTCGTCAAGGTTGATACAAGAGGTGGAAGAGTCGGATGAGAAACATGTACAAGAGTGCAAATACATGTCTAGTGTACACAACTGGCAGTCTGGGTTGTTGATGTTTGAGTGCAATGGGTGGAGTCAATTTACATGAGTTGAAGACTTGGGAGAAAATATTAAAAAAAGCAAAAGTTTTGGTGTGCAAATATTCTAGAGGGGGTGAAGCAATTTCTAGTATATTTGAGGAGTTTGTGTGTGTACAATCACTTTCGAGTTGGTTGAATGGTGTGAGCAGGTTGATGGAGAACAGAGATGGTATAACAACGATCCTAGTCCATTCTCGATGCGTGTACGAGGAGATTGTTGTATATCTACGGTTCCTTCCTCATTGGTGGGTTTTTCAAGATCTCAACTTAACCTTGAGAAAGAATCTTTTAGCTATGATATGACACTCTTCGTGATCCACAGAATGATCGGTCCGTCTCACTATACCCGAGTAATGTGACGGCAATTGTGTAAAAGAGCAAGAAAAAACACATGATGGACAATACTATCGTAGCATATGAGAGAGAGAATAAGACGGTGGTAAAACGAACACTAAGGTCATAACCACACCGGATTTATTGAGTTCAGTTTTTTCAAGTTTTTCCCAAAATGCAAGTGGTCCCGAATATACTTCACAGATTTCGCTGGTTTTGCTTTTTTGACGTCAATAAGTCAAGCGCACCTCATAGATCTTGGTTATGGAGCTAGAATTTATGCATGTCTGATGTGTTTAATATTTTGATCTGATGTTCGACCATGTGAGTCGATGTGAGATCAAATGTATGCCATACAACATTGTTGTTTCTATCGTGCTATATCCGATGTGTCTGAACACTTAACTTCAAGGCTACCATGGCGGAAGATTAGCATTGAAAGTGAGGCAATTTGATATCAATGTACCAGTGGATAATTTTGAAATGTTTGACGTTCAATAAGCATTTATATCATTGACATGTCATCTTCAATTACAGCTTGTAGGATACTCAAAGTGCTTTGATGTGAAGGAAAATTCACAGTGAATCTCTCATCGAATTACACATATATCGATCAAATTCGAAGACCAAGTACTATTCCCGGACCCTCGATATTGTAGAAAGATCGATAATTCGATGACACTCCAAGAAGAGAAAGAGCGAGTAGACAAGGAAGTAAAATAGGAATGAAATGAGAGAGGCTTTGCCTCTCTCTGTATATATAGTGCAGGTGAGTACAAGGGAAACCTTAATGGTGTGTTAGCCCTCTAACTAACTCTAACAACCCTAACCACTCCGTCTAATGGTAGCCGTCGATCTACTAGAGCTTGGGACTATATCAACACTCCCCTTCAAGCTCGTCTCTACATCATGTACTCCTAGACAATGTCTGAAAGCATCAAACTTATCTCTAGGCAATGTTTTTAGTGAAGATATCGGCAACCTGATCTCCTGTGCTCACATAACTGAGCTCAATCTCTCCTGCAAGGACCTTCTCTCTAATGAAATGATAGTGCACCTCAATGTGCTTCGTCCTAGCATGGAAAACAGGATTACTAGCTAACTTCATGCTGCTAATGTTGTCTGTATATAAAACAACAGGATTTGTACACTCCACACCAATATCAGATAGCAGACATCGAAGCCAAATCGATTCGCATGTTGCGTTTGTTGCTCCTCGATACTCTGCTTCCGTGGACGACAAAGCAACTGTGGGTTGCTTCTTAGAAGCCCAGCTTATAGCAGTGCTTCCAAGTCCAAAAGCGTAACCTGACGTGGATCTCATGTCGGCACTTCCTGTCCAATCAACATCTGTGTAGCCATGTAACAACAATGGTCCACCGTATCGGTAGTGAAGTCCGTACTGCACTGAGAACTTCACGTAGCGGAGGATCCGCTTGACAGCCTCCAAATGTGGTCTCCGTGGTGACTGCATGAACTGACTAATCAGACCAACAGCATAGCTCAAGTCTGATCTGGTGATGGTCAAGTAGATAAGACTCCCAACCATCTGTCTGTACATGCGTGGATCATCCAGCAACTCACCATCCTCTGCTCCTAGCTTTACCCCTTGCTCTAATGGCGTAGCAATGGGTTTGCAGTCAAGCATACCAAATCTCTCAAGCATACTGAGAGCATACTGTCGCTGTACAAGCCAAACATCCTTCCCGTCTCTAATGAACTCCACAGCAAGGAAGTACTTGAGTTCTCCTAAGTCCATCATCTCGAACTCGGATTTCAAGTGATCCTTGATCTAGGAAATAAGCTCCTCAAAGTTACCGGTAATGATCAAGTCATCAACATAGATGGTGATCACAACAATCCGGTCTCGTATTCTCAATGAATACAAGGTAGAGTCTGAACTACAAAGATGGAAACCAAGAGACTGCAAGTAAGAATTGATCTTTGCATACCATGCTCTTGGTGCCTGTTTCGGACCGTAGAGAGCCTTCCATAACTTACATACACGGGAAGGGAACTTAGGATCCTCATAACCAAGAGGTTGCTGCATGTAGACCTCCTCCTCAAGATCACCGTTGAGGAAGGCGTTCTTGAAGTCCATCTGGTGCATCTTCCAACCTTTCTGAGTTGCAACTGCAACTGCTGTTCGAATAGTCACCATCTTCGCAACAGGAGCAAAGGTCTCCTCAAAATCGACTCCATGTTGCTGTGCGTAGCCCTTAGCTACCAATCTGGCCTTGTACCGACACACAGTACCATCCGAGTTGCGTTTGACCTTGAAGACCCACCTGCAACCAATCGCTTTCTTACCCTGAAGTAAGTCTACCAACTCCCAAGTCTGTTGGTGATGAAGCACAGCAAGTTCAGCTTCCATAGCACTTACCCATTGGACCTTGTGCATCGCCTCCTCAAACGAACTTGGTTCCTGTTCTTGAAGAACATTGGCCATATATGCATGGTGCGCAGCAAGAAAACCTTCATGCATATACCTACTCACTGGATGTTTTGTCCGCTCAGATCTGCGAGAGGTAATCGGTGCACTAGTCACCTCCCCTTGCAACTGATATGACGTAGACGCCAAGGTCTGGGACAAAGTATCTAGTGGATGTGGAAGATCCACATATCTGGACGAGTCAAACATACGCTGCAATAGCACACGCTCATCCTGTGTAGAAACTACATTAGTTCCACTAGGCTGTGTTACGTGGACTCCAGCCTTAACAACAACTCTATGTGCAACAGACTCTGATCTGGAATCAGTGACTTCTCCAGATCCTCCACTCAACGTATTACTCTGAGGTACTACAATGGACTGACTCCTTGGTTCTACAGTAGGTATAGGGATGGCTACTACAGGTGCATGTGCAAACCAAGACTGTAGCTCATCAAACACGACATCTCTACTGATATAGAACTGCTTGGACGAAGGATTGTAGCACCTATATCCTTTCGTATCATAAGCATAACCAAGGAAGATACATCGGATTCTAGTTTCTTACGTCTCTCATCAGGTATGTGCACATAACAGATACATCCGAAAACTTTAAGGAAAGAGTAATCAGGCTTACTGTTTGTGAAGACCTCCATCGGTGTCTTGCTGTGGATTGCCGCTATAGGCGTCCGGTTCATCAAGTACACCGCACATGAAACATCTTCTGCCCAGTAAGGTCTAGGCATGGTCTTCTCATTCAACATCGCACGAGCAGCTTTTGCTATGTGTCGATTCTTGCGCTCCGCAACCCCGTTCTGCTGCGGACTGTAACTGCAGGTCTTTTGGCGTCGAATGCCATGCTCACGCAGATATGCATCGAACTCTCCAGAAAGAAACTCGCCTCCTCTATCATATCTCAGACAGAGGATAGATGCTCCAGACTGTTTCTCCACCAACTTGCGGAAAGTCTGAAATGCTGACAGTACTTCGGCAGATGACTTGTTTCTCAACAAATAGATCCAAGTATAACGCGGATGATCATCAATGAACGACACGAAGTAATGGAAACCGGTCATACTTGGCTGAGAAGCAGTCCATACATCAGTGTGAACAAGCTCCAGAAGCTTGTTCGAGTATCAGTAGTCTTCTAGTATCCTCCTACCACCATGGTATCAGAGCTGGTGAGAGCGTGTGTCCCTTGCTGATGAGCAAGATGGAGATTGGAATACAGGAGAGAGCAGCCGGAGTTGTGCCTGATGTCGAACACTATCCTGCTGATGCGTTCGGGTGAGGTGAAACCATTTCTTTCGTCACCAGAAACTTTGAACGCGATTTCGGAGGCCTAGACGATTTTTTCTCGTTGAAATCTGCTGATCAGTCCTTTTAAGGCTGTCTTGTTCAGAAAGTGCGAATTGTGTACTGGGTCAAGTTTCAGTCGGTTTGGAGGTTTTCAGTGGCAGATTTTCAGTCGGATCTTTTTCGACCAAAACGAAAGTTTTAGGACTTGAGTCTAAAACAAATATTGTTTCGAATAAGGGTGGTACCAATCCCTAGCTCTGATACCATGTAGAAAGATCGATACTTCGAGGACACTCCAAGAAGAGAGAGAGCGAGTAGACAAGGAAGTAAAATAGGAATGAGATGAGAGAGGCTTTGCCTCTCTCTGTATATATATAGTGGAGATGAGTACAAAGGAAACCCTAATGGTGGGTTAGCCCTCTAACTAACTCTAACAACCCTAACCACTCCGGCTAATGGTAGCCGTCGATCTACTAGAGTTTGGGACTATATCAACAGATATTACTTAGAATTTTCAACAGTCTTCATGTTCTCTCACATCGTGCTACAATCAAATGTTACAGCTCTAGCCGCTTCATCGCGCTACACTTCAAACGTTTCAGCTTGAACCTTGTCACTGCGCTACATTTCAAAGTCAAAGAAACAAACCCACTAATGTCTCGCACATTCCTCGCCCCGTAGCTCAAATTTCACAGGCCCACAGCTCGACGTGGACATGGTAGATCGCACGTAGACAGTTTTGTTTGACGTAGAACAGATCATCTAGTTGAGTTGGTGACATAAATAAACTAGCTAGGACAGTGGTAATATTAATTGCAGACTGTCTTTCCCAACTCAGCTAAGTGAAGTTCTTCCGCAGATACTTCGCTTGACAAATCGTACCCCGCCATATGAAACTATGTGACAAAATCGCTTGTCATCAAATCCTTTTAGTTTTACACCTCTAATATCTTGTGATACTATATTGTAACGTTACATATTTTCTTTTTAGTTTATCATATAAAACTCAGATTCAAAGATTTAACAGATATAATGTAGATGTAGGACAAGTTATCAAGTAGAGTTTTACTATAACTTTGAGATATAATTCATGTATATATGTTTTACGTTTAAATGATGAACTATACTTATTCAATCAACTCTCCAAAATCTCAACAATATCACTTGGATAACAATAACATGACATTTCACTGATGGGAAGTTTACAACAATAAATAGTTAAGTCTCAAATTTATCTTCTGCATTCTCTTGTCGGTAAGACTTTAAAGTATCAAACTTACATTCTGTTTATATACTAAATCGTAATCTCAACAATATCACTTGGATAACAATAACATGACATTTCACTGATGGGAAGTTTACAACAATAAATAGTTAAGTCTCACATTTATCTTCTGCATTCTCTTGTCGGTAAGACTTTAAAGTATAAACTTACATTCTGTTTATATCCTAAATCGTGTATGTTTCGTCAAATAATATCATTATTTTAGTTACAGTGGTAGTAGTAATTTCAAACTCTCTTTCCAACTCAGCAAAGTGGAGTTCTTCCAGAAATACTTCGCTTGGCAAACCCTGCAATATGAAACTATGTGACAAAATCTCCTTTCACCAAATCTTTTAGTTTGACACTCCTAATAAATGTCTCTTAGTAGACACACTTATGTGATATAAGGACTCTCCCGAGATAGGTATCCGAGGATGTAGAATGAATATCGTGTAAACATCTTTTACCCTATGTAAATATCTCGAATGAGGTTTATGATGGTTTGTAACGCTTTTTGTTGCAAAATGTGCATATTATTTTAATTATTTTAAGGTATTTTAAATTACGAAATTATTATAAACGATTGGCAAGTTAATCTAGTGGTTTATGAATCACCCGTAAATCATTGGTCAAATCAGCAACTGTAAATTCTGCTGGGTAAGATCGCTGAAATTTATTCTAACCTATTGTCTTATTGCTATGCACTTGCATAGCTAACCGTAAATTTGGCACAGTTCAGAACAAGACAAATGCAGGAAAGACAAAGTGAGACTTTTTGGTCGTTTTTGACTAACAAGAGAGTTTTATTATAGCATGATTCTTAGATAAATGCATACCTTTACAATGCTATTGCAAGCGTATCACCTTGGTACAATCGGAATTGTTTACATGTAAGGTAATGCCTGTGAAGGAAGGGTTCCCAGCTGTAAAAGCTTGTCCTCTCCCTTCCTCTAGGCGGGAACCGAGGGGAAAAGAAAGGAAGACACTTACCCGAAAACCCTCGACTAGACAACAGTGAAAACGTGAGATTTGCAAATTCACGAATTGAAAATAAACTGTATAAAAGTTTCAATGTAGATTACAGATAACGGTAAATTTTACAGGCGTTTCATTCCAACTTGCCGTACGTTCTTGTGTGAGCTTACGGTGTGTATGTTCACATGTATATTCACCCCGGTGAGTTCCTCAACATGTTTTTTATATGTATTTATTTTTGAGATTATTTTTAGAAATAATCAATCCTGAGACATCTTGGGAGATTTAGTAGAGAATCAATTTTCAGTGACACCCTTATATACATTTCAATTATATGAAATATCTTTTTTTTTAAACCTATCTCTAGAGGAGAGACTAGTTTCTTTTTATTTCCGTGAGTTTACTTGGAGAGGATTCGAACTCAGGTTGTCAACTCTTTACGCACAGTCTGTTTACAATGGCTCATTCACATTATGAGAACTATTCTTATGTACAGTTAATATTAGCTACATACTTCACCACTTTTTCTGAAAACCAGACAGGGAACACGACTTCCCAGAAAATCAGGAAGAAAAAAATCGAGAACTATGTATTCTGTATTAGGAACAACTAAACAAAGAAACTGATCATATATTAACGAATCCATTAATACTAAGCACAACCAAGAGAAATTCAAGAACTGAGTATTCTGTATCGTGTATCAACGAATCCATTTTTTTCAAATTTTTTCCGTGTAGTCCAGTTGTCATTTTCCTTGTGTTTCACAGAAGTGACTTTTGGATGTATATCGTTGTTGGGAAATCTTAGAACTCTCGTATGCACAAAACGTAAAGGAAATTGGCAAAGGCTCCGCCAACTCATGATGTCGCAAGCTTAACGTTACCCGGAATCTAAAATTTCGAACTTTTACATAAATTATTTTTAATTCAATAATATCCCACTCATTAATCTGATTTTATAGCTCCTCACTTTAGATTTTCCCCTTTAAGCTCCCAGCGGGTGATGTTCCTTTCCTGGCCTTTGACCTCCTTGTTATTGAGGGCCTCCACTGTTCTTGTTCTTGATGCTTTTGCGTTTAAAGCTTCTGGAGATTTTATACTAGTTAAAAAATTAGTTTAAAACTATGATAAAATGCAAAGAGCGAATAGAACTAAAATATTTTACGGTATGATAAATATTATTCGACGGTGAGATGCATGTTACGCGGGTAGGCAGTTTCACATGTAGACGACCCTCGTCGTGTGGAGTAAATTCCGAGTAATGCCCCGGGAGAGAGTGGGACACTAAACATACAATGAGTTATCGGATTTAAAAGCACGATAAAATACAAACGACGATTAAATATGCATGTAACTTTAATTTTCCCTGAAAACAGAAAATGAGATTAGAGAACAGGAGGAATATCTGGTGACACAATGGACAGGATCAGACCCAGCCTAGGTTTTGCCTGATTACCTGTAATTTGCCGGGGGTTTGTTACAGGTTACGGATTTTTGTGTTAACTCAGCGACGTTTTTTAGCAATTTTCCAATACTTTTCATTTTTGTGTGTTTTGAGACAGAAATTATCCTACGTCTTCTCTACTTATCCTGCTTTTCTAGAAAAGTTGCCGGGGCACATTACACGGATGCCGGATCTAGGCTGGCGCTGGTCAGGATAGGGTCATGAGTTGTTATCAAAGTGGATCGTACTTAGTACTTTGGATCAGCGTTAAATTAAATCCTGTCCATGGACTGTTAATGACAATTAGAAGTGTTAAACTTCAATTATAGACTAATATCAATAGAATAAAATTATCTTATATACCATTGTTAAATGTTATGCGTATGCTAGAAATGGTGGAGAAAACGCGTAAACATCCACGTGAAATCAGGAGACATAAGACAGGCTCCCTGTCCACTCAGGGTTAATTTATCACCTAACCCTTCTCGTAAGAAGATTTAGGTGATAAATTAAACCACCGTGCATCTTCACCTCGATCAACTTCTCTGAATTTTATCTTTTCTTCTGTTATCAGAAAAAATATAAATAATTTATACTAAGTTTTTGTTACTTTACATAATTTACTAAAATGCAGATTGTTTGCGTACTAGGCCGATACTTCAGGCCCCACAATGAACGTTGTTCTCAGTGTCTCTCTTGTGGACGGTTAACATTGAGAACACATTAAGTTCAGAGTTTGTATAACAGAAAGTCTGAATTTTGACAAGCGGCATCGGTGGTCTAGGGGTAGAATAGTTCCCTGCCACGGAACAGACCCGGGTTCGATTCCCGGCCGATGCACATTTTCGCTTTTGCGCCAGTTCAGAACTCGTTCTAAGTTGGTAATCTGTAACCTATCTTTGTCACGTCAGCTTGATATTTGCTGAACGTGATGGATTTGGTTCTTGCTCATGAAGCAGGCGCGAGCATTAGAAAAAGCTTGCATGGTCCATGGTACATAAACCTGAAATTATTTGGTTTTTTCCCTTAAAATTTTAGTTTCAGTTCTGAATTTGTTGGATTTATCTGATAAACATGAACCACTTTTTCAGTTTCCTTCAGGACGCATAACCCATAATTGAGATGGGCGACAGGCCGCTCGTTAGAAACCCACTAGCCCTATCCCCGGTTTACAGCTACCAAACTGAATTCTCTCGATGCCTACTGTGTTACTCACTGGAAAAAATGTCATGACGTGAAACTCATGTCGTGAAAGAAAATCCAATGAGATTATATTTAATAGTTGTCTTGCATATCGACACTTTTGCATTTCCTCTAAAGAACAGAAGAAGTTAAACTGATATGCTAATCCTTCCTATGAAAATAGGGGGAAAATATTTCACGTCATAGGATGGGATGAAACTAATAATAAAAGCCAAAAGTATCGTAACTCGAAAATCCAACTGAAGTGTCAACAAAATTGCCTTCAAACTATTTTGTTGATGGAAATTTAGTTCGAATCTTTTCACTATGTGTTGAGTTTTAGAATGAAGTTTGAAGGTTTTACTTTATATATGGTAACGACAGGTATTGGGATTAACGGACGTGCTAGTAATTAAAGCTCGTCCTAATGTAGGATAATTTTATTAAAAAATGCCATTTCTCACGGATATGATAACTTTTACAAACCATTTGAAGTAAATGAAAAGTAGGGAAGACAAAGTGGGCAAATTTTCTGTTAAATATGCACGAATGATTAGTGGAAAGATGGTAATTACTTGAGAAGATTTCAAACTTCTCTATAACACTTTCTATCATTACACATTGATGACTCGCACGCTCTGCAAAGTTCGGGCTCTAGTCCGTCGCGCTCAAGGCCACTTGTTTACATGCCTCTACGCCGCACCTACGCTAGGTCGCGCACTTCTGCATGGGTTCTTCATAAGGCTAAGCTTGTCTGTCTCTAACTTTCTGTCCTTTTCATGCTACACGCTATGCTTCCATCTTGCTTAGTGCACCGTCTTGCTTTTTTATCATACTTACACGCTCTTTATTGCTCTACGTGCTTTCTTCGCTTCGTCATGTGCTTCATCTATGTTCAAGCTATTTTTCCACGCAGATCCCATCCCAATTCAAGCTTGGGAACAAGTTTGCAGACTAAGGCTTCCACGACCTAGATTGTTTGCAGATTGAGGCTCTCCATCTTTCTGCTAGAATTGCACACTTTGAGACGAAGACACTCTTGGTACTTCCGACATAGATATCGAGGACGGTCTCTCGACTTGTATCTGTCGGTTCTAATCTATTCGTTCTCTTTTTTTCTCATTATGACAGCCTCCGGCCCTTCGACCGCACCCCCGTCTACTTCCTTATAGACGACCAACTGTTACAATAGTTGCGGAGCTTTCAGTTGATCCTTCTTCACATGGTCTTTAGAAGCAAACTCGCGTATGTCATGCGCATACACATCGCTACACAACATACATCGCTGTCAGAGATACACCACACATACACATAACACATGGACGATGTCATACACGTACACAAGTGTACCACAATAAATCTCAACAGAGAAATTATTATCTCCAACATGACAACAACGATTACTCACAAATGATCAAGCTAAACCAACTCTATGCTCACAGAGAATCCAAGTTACACTCAATTAGACTATCCACCCTAGTCAAGAGCTTGAAGACTCAACTTGAAGAACTCAGACCTCCAAGCCCTACCTACGAAGTATATCCCTAGTTGGCTGTCCCAAGAACTCGTCTTAATGACACTAACGGCCCTACCGGGATTAGTCATTTTGCACTCGACCAACCTAGTCGAGGTACTAAACTGACGTGACAGCTGTCGTGCGCATACATATTACTACAGAACATACATCGCTGTCAAAAATACACCACACATACACATAACATATGAACAATGTCATACACATACACAAGTATACCACAATCGCCTCACTAACTGACGGTTAGGTCCATCTAACTCCAGATAGCTCCATATCCCAATTACGTGATAAACACCTTCATGGGTGCAAGGATCAGGAGGCTGTGTGCTACATCACCCCATCGTTAATTGTCTATCTGCAATCCATATCACACAAAGATTTAATCGGCTATCCTTGTTATATACATCGAGGACAAACCTACCGTCCAGTAGGAACGACACTGAGAGGTGGAGTCGAACATGACATGTGCCAACCTCTCGAACAACCATCACACATCAACATACGTGATGCTCCACCAACAGACCCACACAACATACACCTCAAGCTCGCGCGTACAACTGCTAAGCTTGTATCAACGATACCTTCGGTGTTGAGAAAATGACATGACATGCAATTACGCACATGGTCCTTTCAAACAACACCTCACGGTCCTCCAACATGAGTACTCCAGAAGATAACACCTCACACACTTGTCAAATAGTGCGTATGCGGTCATGTCCAACATCGTCGGTGTAGTCTGCTGTAGATAGATATAATCGTCAAGATGAAACTTGTGAATCGATGGTCGATAACCTCTTTCTCAAATAGTCGCATATCGCAACATGTCTCTATGCTGAGCAATCGCTAAGTTCTCAAAAACCGTAAGCATAACTCTCCAAAATGTCTCTGCTCGTGAGAACATGCACTCACTCACATATCCGCGTCATCAAGGTTCAGCACCTCAGCAAAATCACGACGAATGGCCGAAGGTAGATCTAGATCTCCGTCATACAATAGAAAATATGATGAGAAGGAAGCCAAAGACGTTTGTCGGCTAAAACTGTAGCCCGTAGCCAACCATGGTAACTGCACATCCCAGTCTCTCAAGTGATCTTTCTGCAATTCATACTTGCGCAATCCTCTCTTCATCGTCTGAACTACCCTCTCCGTCAAACCATCCGTCTCAGGATGATCTCAAGATGTAGTCCGATGATCAATCAACGTCTAATCACACAAGACCTGAAACTCATCAAAAAACTCTGTACCTTGGTCTGTCAACACTTCAGCTGGTGCTCCAAAACGACTCAGCACTCGATCTAAAAATACATATGTCGTCCCTTCACTCGCCTTGTCTGGTAATATCATCAACTCAAATCACTTGGAGAAGTGATCCACCATCACCAACACATACCGGTGGTGACGTACAGTCAATGATAAGGATCTCGCAAAATCCAAACTCCAACGATAACCCAACCTCATAATCGATAAAAGGTGTAAATGTGGAGTAGGAGCATTAAACGATGCTCGTACTCGATCACAAATCACACATCATGCGACAAACTATTGCACGATGATGTGCATACCACGCCACCAATACTGTCTTTGGAGCAAGCTATGCGTACGCTTCACTCCAAAATGTCTCAACTCCTCATGGACATGTCGTACTAACTGTGCCCTCTAGGATGAATGTGACACTATCTGTACTCTCTCATCATCCCACACTCGAAGTACATCTTGTCTCCACAACTCTATCTCCATATTGTAGTCTCACCTAAACTCATGGTAATCATCCATCGGCGGCCCCTCCAAGTGTTGGAACAAACCCTTCCACGCCATGAAGGGTGTAAACGGCTGTGGGTTCCGCATTTGCTGCAGATCGCATCAACTGTCGAACTCCTGTATGAACTCATCTAGCTCAATGATACCCACCGTACCCAAATAACGTCGAGGTCCTTTCGTGACCTCATAGATCTCGTCCATGTCTCACAACAACAGTGTGACGACATTAGACTCACCAACAAAAAACGCATTGTCCGCGTCTGACTCGTCCTCTAAAACAACCGACGGCAATGGTGAAGGTAGTCGGTACCTCATCCCACTCCGTGTATACCTACTAGCCGAGAAGTTTCCATCAGAACCTCCCGAGAACTCCGTGATGATAGAACCTCGTGAACACTCTCCAACCAGAATGTCAAAATCTCTGTCACCACCATAACCACAACTTGCCTAACCCCGGTCCTACTGAGCTCACCTTTCCCCTACTAGGACGGTCAAGGTAAGATAACTTGTATCTGTCATCACCACATGCAGCCTCTCATGGTCTGTTGGTCGTCAATCCAACCGCACCGTGAGAGAAACAAAGCTAGTCTGACTGATCTAGAACTCGAGCCTCGCTACCGACAGCACACTAGAGTGAACTCGCTCTAGATATCAAACGTCAACATAAGTAAACGCGGTGCACAAACAAGAAGTAGAGTATGGAGGGATTCCAATCACAAGAAGTCCAAACGATAACCTTCCACACTCAAACATTCACATAACAAGAAAGCCAACCTCACCCAAACTAACGACTCCTCTTCGATTACCACATGCACAATATATGATCACCAGCTGTCATAACCTGTACCTAAGGTTACTAACTAGATGTCCACACCTCTAGTAGCTCCAACAGTATCTCTGTGATAGCTCTACTAGCTCTACTAGCTCACCCAAGACAACTGGCACCAACTGTATCCATATCCGTCTCTAAGATATAAGCAAACACTACCACAACAACAGCTTCCTTCTAGTACTATGGGGTCGCCTTACCACTCCTCTAGGAACGTGCGAGAAGGTCTCCTACTACTTTAAACAAGTCCATAAGCACTTGCACGCATCTCTATAAAACACCAAGAGCTATTAGTCTAGTAGTAAAGCCAAAGCTAAGACTACAGAGTTAAGTGTGCAAGTTCAGTAATAGGGTTGGGATGGGTGACCTACTGATTTTACATTTCCCACACAACTGAAACTTGCATACCTCTCTCACGCATGCCAGCAAGCTGACTTGCAGCGAACTCAAGCTCTGCTCTGTCTCCGCACTCTCGCACTCCGCTTCTCACGCCTCCGCACGCACGCATGCACCTTTGCTCCTCGAAGGATACGCATGAAGAGAACGCACCCAAAACAGCAACTTCTGGGTCGAAAACACACTCCACAAGGTCAAAATCTGCCAAATTGGCACTCGCATCCGGAATTACGTCATATTTTGGACCACCCGTGACCTTCTTCTGCTTGTAACTCCTTCGATCTTTCATCAAATCAAACAATTTTTGGTGCGCTGGAGTCGTCTTCCCAGCGCGCACTTACTGCACTCTTCAGCACCAGAAATTGTTGACCCACGCCAACCCGATGTCTGTTGACGTACTTCTATCGACCTCAAATTGACCTCAAAACTCGTCATAAGAAATTCCAGCAGCGCTTCCGCACTACCTCACCACCAATTTCCACCAAGAACTGATCCAACCACCACTAATCCACACAGCTGTCAATCACAACATCAAAAAGAACCACTCCGCACGCTCGCACTCGCAAATCAAAAATACCAACGATCTACAAACTCCGGAGATACCACCGGCTGAAATCCGCAACATGAAATCTCTCAATCAGACCTCGCAATTCGAGTTCTTCAAGTAATCTCAACAGAGAAATTATCATCTCCAACACGGCAACAACGATTACTCACAAATGGTCAAGCCAAACCAACTCTATGCTCACATAGAATCTAGGTTCCACTCAACTAGACTATCCATCATAGCCAGGAGCTTGAAGGCTCCACTTGAAGAACTAAGGCCTCCAAGCCCTATCTGCAAAATATACCCCTAGTGGGCTACCTCAAGAATCGCTCCTCGGGATTAACCACTTCGCACTCGGCCAACCTAGCCGAGATACTAAATTGATGTGACACGTATCAAACAAGCAGGTCTCCTGCTAAGCTAAGCCCTTGCTTATTAAAAAATTTCCAACTCTTGATGTCGTCTTCATACCACTTCTGTTATAGTACAGGTCATCCAATGTCAACCGAAATCACAACTATGGAGCCACTCCACCGGATTTACAGCCCCTCATAGCTGCACCATGTAATTCATGATCTATAAACGAAGTGACATGCGGATGCTTATGCCAAGAAGCCCACGATTGAGAGTGATATCATTCCCCTGCCTCTAGATATGCAAGACGTAACTACATATCTAACATAGACTTCCATTCGAGAGACCAACATGTCGAAATAAGGAACACAAGCCAATAGGATTTGATCTTGAGATCTCTTCTTCCTAGGTGTGCGCTCTACCACGGAGGATGACCTCTGTTCATGTTAAAAAGAGAATTAAAACTCATACATAAATCTAAAGAAAGTGACTTCTACATTCTTTACTAACTTTATCTATGTCGATTTTTCTGTATAGTTCCATTTTTAATGAATGAAGAGTCAAAACTATAGTTCTCACTAACACCTACGCACTTGTATCTTCATAGCCATAATCAACAGATTTCTCTCTTTCACATTTTTTATAACTTAAAAATTGCACTAACTATTGCATAGAGTGCTACTTCTCACAACTGAAGGCATGGAGGTCACCTTCCTCAATGAGCTCTACATTCTGGTACTTTCACTCTTCTTCAAATTGATACTTTAACTCAAGCTAGAGGGCAACTTGTCTAGCTCAGCCTTAGCTTAACTCCTGTCTAGCTTGATAAGCTCGGGTGCAACTTCTTGTGGAAATGTCACTCGGATGTCTTCTAGAGGTATGTTTCACTTACGAAACATCACGTAGCACGACATTCACCGCTTCCAAATCTGCACATCCTCTTGTATGCGCCAACTCTTCCACTAGTTCTCAAGACTCTCTAAGTTGCCATTGTTCTCTTCAACGTCTTCAGGTAGAAGATCTTCATCAGTATCTGTGATCTATTTTGACTCCAAAAAATTGGTTAACTCAACAGATTCTCTTCTTCTTTTAACCAACTTGATGTGTATACCGGCAACAAGAAGTCTCGAAGGTGTATCATCAAGCTCTTGTAAAGAATAAGTAGCATTCTGATGCACATCTGAGACAACATATGGACCAAACCACCTCAAAGAAAACTTTCGAATACTCTAAAGTACTATCATATACCAAAACCTAATCTCCAACATGTATGGGTTTTGGTCGGAGCATGGGGATCTTGTCAAACTTGATTTTATTCTTGAGGACTAGCCTTTTTCAACTTATGTTGTGTCTATGTATGATCTTTTTCTCTATGTTCTAACTGTCTGATACGAAGTGCAAGAAGTTGTACACTATCTATCTTATCTTCTCATGATAAAGTAGCCCATGTAAGGAAGTCTTCCTCTACTATCATAATCGGCTTCTGATCCAACATCAATTCAATGGACATGTATCTAATAGTGGTGCAATGAATTTTCTTGTCAGCCCACATAGCAAAGAAGAGTAACCTAGACCACTATCTATGTCTACCATCACATGCATTCATCAAGGCTTGAACAATCGATGGGTGTCCAAGCTCGCTCTTACCAATCCTCTTTGGATTCATGGTAGTAGTGAGTTTGAGTTTCACTCCGTACTGAGCAAAGAACTCTTTCACTTTTGTACCATGTAACTCTCGTTTGTCTACAGGTAATCTTCCGATAGAGTCATATCTGCAGATAATATCCTCAAGCACAAATCTACATATACCTTATGTGATCTTCGTCCTTAGAGCTCGTCCTTCTACAAAGTTGGAGAGGTCTTCACGAGCCAACACCAAATACCTCATACCTCATAATCCCGAGGCGTCACACACCAAATCAATTAGAAGGAAATATTAGGCGGATAAGTAGGCACAAGATCATCTCTATAATGCACCTTCGAGTAAAATTGACAATGCAATCATGAGCTCATAAATTTCACCACATCTTGATACATATCTTTTCACTAGTATCGCTCTTTTAACTTTATGTAGGTAGCCCAAGCTCCACGATGTCTGACTCACAAGGTGTCATGAAACTCCTTTATTAGTTGTTGCTTGATCATCTATAACTCATAGAAGTGCTCCATCTCTTCTCTTTGGACGCTTCCAAAGATACTCGTCTTGTAACAAATAAGTATGTGCCTTCCTCCTTATCTCTCTGAACTGAACTTCACTCCAATCTTCTCGTGATAATGACATATCTCTCACTTCCATAGTCTACTTTCTTCAACATAGATAGAGACTTCAGAGTCTCTTTGAACTCTCCATAGCTCCATGATGCTCCAAGGTCCAAGTAAACCTTTTACTTTTCCTCAATAATGCATATACAGATTCTGCAATGTGTGCATAATGAGGAATGGATAAGCGATAAAATACACAAGTCTCAAAGAAACACCGAACCTCTATGATATTTGTGTAGTCAACTATCATGGTTATAGCATCCACCTTTTCTGTATTTGGTCTTCTTCCAAAAGCACCACACAAGTGATCAACCACCAAAATTTTTGACACACCAAATCTAGACTTGGCACTTGACAAGGTGAGATGTACCTCTTCTAATCGCATCAGAATGCGCTCTACATCTCTAATATGATCTGCAACAAATTTTCTGCAAGCACCACATCGTCCTTATCTTGAACTGCACAACCTTTCATATGAGTGTCATCCAAGAAGAGGATGGTAATCTCAAGTACGAACTCTCATATCATCTTATGCATCACATTTTGCATATGTGCTACTGAATTTGTCACCCCATGAGGAAGGATATACATTCGTATCATTCCCAAAGGTGTATGCATGATAGTCAGATCTCTACTCTCAATAACCAACTGGAATTGATCATAATCAGAATACATATGTCCAATTGAATAAATAGCTCTCCTTGCAAATGCTTCAACTACCTCATCAACAACTGGACATGTCTCAACGTTACGAATGGGTACATTGTTTGCAGACTGTAAGTCTTGGATGAAGCGTAAAGCTCCTGATTTCTTGAGTACAATGAACCATCTGCTAGAGTATGGACCTATAGATAACTCAAGTATCCATATATGTACTTTCTCTTTTAGTAACTCAACAATCTTAGGCAACAAAGCACGAGAGACCGAAATCAGTTTCAGATCCCAAGACACGTGAGGAATTGTGAAGATAACCATAGGTGCTATTGTCTTTAGGTCCACACAACGTATCTCCTCTACTGGAAAAGAAAACATCTTATCATGATCACTATCATTTGTTCAAAAAGTTTGAGTCAAGA
The DNA here is from genome assembly GCA_036924285.1 of Asterella californica. Lineage (NCBI taxonomy): Eukaryota > Viridiplantae > Streptophyta > Marchantiopsida > Marchantiales > Aytoniaceae > Asterella > Asterella californica. The sequence continues at coordinate 17,208,483 of JAYKYS010000010.1, read as the reverse complement.
AATCACCCCCTCCTACGAACAAAAAAATACAAGAAAACTTTTTGTTGGGAAAATATTCAAAATAAGTTTGTTTAATCACATGTTTTATGTTTTTTAATGCGAAAAATGTGTTTATATATGGTCTGATAGTGACTATAATGAAATAAATTTACAAACAAATGATCCGTCTCCTGAAAAGTGTGACTATAATGTAATTATGACTTATAAAGAATGTTATTATGAAGAGGTTTGACTGTACTGTTATTTAAGTTCACGCTGAAAAAGACAGAAATCTTCTCTTAAACTTTAGTGCAGTTCTCCCTAGACATTCTCGCAGTGAAATAATTATTTAATTTCTGAACGAACTTAAATAACAGTACCGTAGTGCCTATTTTACCCCTTGCATGTCCCTCTATGTTTCGGCCGATGTCTGACACCCTCTACTCCGGAGTAATTTATGCAGTAAAATCCTACAGTAGTTCTCCGCCTTACGACATCTACAAATTTCTGTACTAGTCTCGAGGCCGATTTGATTTGGCTATTGGCTATTTGGCTATTTGGGCTACTGGTGTGTTCCGAAGGATAAGCCTCTGACTTTTGGTTCTACCTCCTAACTGGTAGTCACCTACAGCATGCGGAAGAAGCTTCAAAAATTTTAAATTTTAAATCGCAAGCCGGTCTAGACCACCCGTGGAGGCTGCACGTTATCTGTATCGTGTCGTTGGGGTGAAACGAACACGGAAAGTACGAAGAATCTGAGTAAGATTTCCTCTGTTCATGGTCTCATTGGGTTCTCGATTCTTCATTTTTAGCGATGCCGTGAGTTTCGGGTTTAATCCTTCTCGTGAAGGACTTGATATCGTCAGATCGGAAAATTGATGGTCGCAGTTGTCCCGAGCAGAATCCATGGCGATCGATATGAACAAACTTCCATATGATCGTTGCCGGTCTACAGCTCTTGCTCTTCCTGTTCACCTGGATTGCATCGTTTGGAGCTACGAGAACGAACCGTTAGGGACAAACATGCGTGATGTGAAGGACAGACATGCGAGGGAGTGAGTTGTATCGGAAGTGACTAGAAGAACCGAATTTCGAAAGATTGGACCGACTGCCCGACCGACCATAATAGGACAACTAGCTTAGAGGGGCCGAGTAGATGTTGTCGTTCAGGTGACGAGATGGGTTGTGACGTTTTGATCACCGTGAGTGAGCAGCTAGCGAGTTGAGGGTGGAGACGAAACTTGTTGCGAGAAGAGCCTGGCGTCGTTGGCACATGCAGTATGGACAATGTGGAGTGAGCTACTCAGTGGGCGTTGTGAATTCTTTTATATGTGGTGGATAGCATTAGTTGATTAGGAAAGCACGGTGGGAAATCGTCCATCTGCGCTGCGTTTTTGGCATGTTGCGCGATGGGAAGTCATTTTCGAGTTCACTCCGTAGGTGGAACACGTGGTGAAGTCTTCAGGGAGCTCGAGAACTTTGCAAAGCTATGGCGCGATATGATTTGCCAATATTTTCAGTGAGTTTATATTGTATGTGACACTCAGTATGGGTGCTGTCCAAAATTGATGCGGAGTAAAGTGCTTAGTTCTTGGTTTCCATTGCTAGCTACCTTCCCGATGGCTCTCAGTAACCAAGATTCTGTATCCCCTCCCCTGCTTCCCTCTCAACACTCCCCGGAGAGAACGTATTCCTCGCATACTGATTCTCGTGTGAAGGCGGCCGGAGAAGATGCGCCCGAGGTAGAGTCTCGCCAGCAAGACATTGTATCAGATGCTGACATGGACGTAGAGACTGTGACTAATCGTCAAGAAGACGGTAATCAATCCACCAATGTGACAGGGATAAGAGAAGAAAGTAACTATGGGGATGATGAGAAAGGAGGAAGTGGTCTTGAAACCGACTCTGTAGACTATGGCGATGGGGAGTCAGAAACACTCCGCGAAGGCATCCGTGATGGATCTGTGTGTCCTTCATATAGCTCCTTGAGAGTAGAGCCTGACCTGGAGGACTCACAATCGCACCTCCGTATGGAAGAGATCTTTGAAGGGGGTAAGTTGAGACTGTTTCGCACCTTGAACGACTGCCGATTATGTTCCTGACTTTGAGATCTACAAAGTCCTTCTTTCCTGAATGGGGAAGCTCTTTAAGGATTAAGTAGGGTTTTACTGTCGTTCATAAACAATCATATGCACAATGAAGAAGAGTTCTGTCTTGGCAGATGGGAGCGCAACTGATTCTGAAGTAGATATTGCAGGTCTGTCAGAACCATTCGCAGTCAGGGAGCTTGAACTCATAGAGCGTGCTCTTCAGAGTCTGCAGAACAGTCACGAGCATGGAAGACTAGAGGTCCCCGACATTACAGACGGAGAAACCGATGACGTTGGACTCGATGAACGAAGCCCACTATCTCCAGATTATTCCAGGGATGTTATGGGAGTCTCAAGACTGCTGAAGAAGGTGAGTAATATCCTGCAACTCGTGAACTTAGGTTGGAATTTCAGCTCAGAAAAAAATGAATGTGATTCGTTGCCAGAAGGTGCTAGTCCTTCCTTTAGTATACTCCCAAATTATATTTCTAGTCCTGTCGTCGTCTTATGAAGAGCACCGCGCTTTCTTCCTTGGAACTCTAGTGGAGGCACGGAAACGTTTTGACTTGTTTCCCCGCCTCCACTAGAGTTCCATCATTGAAGTCCAATTAGGGTTTTGTAGCTGGGTAAAGGTTTCTCTGAGATCACTTGTGTGATATATCTGCTTTGGTCAAGAACCACATCTTACTACGTCAGGATGCCCATGGGCTGTTCTCCAATCGGACCTTGTTTCCTTAGGACTTTACTGTCATAGAATTTGAACCCTGCTTTCCGCGCCGCTGCCATCGCTCTTCCATGCTACCTGGTTTACCGTGGTCCATCCTGTTGTTGAGAGGCTATCTTCGCCGGAAGTAGGTGAGGTGGGATTGTATCCTCAGCATCAGGTGCAACTTTTCTACAGTCAGCTGGTCAGTAGAACCTGGCTGTATGGCAGCAATCTCAGCTTAGTCATAAACGGGAAGGCCAGTGCTAAGGCACGACTCATCAGAGAGGAAGACAAGTACACTGAGATGCAAATAACTGCTTTTAGTTGAAGAATATGAAAACACGACAGGCCAACCACATGTTTCCCTTGCAAACTGTTTGTTTCGTCGAGAGTGTAATATCTACGAAACCATACGGTTCCGAGCATTTGATAGGTGCGAAAATAAGTGCACTGTTCTTGAGAAAGGTTTGCATCGTAAGACGTCTCCTACGGATATTTGGGGGATAGCCGCGTGAATAGTGATAAAGGTTTGAAGGTAGGCAACCTTTTGTCTGAAGATGTACATCTGGGTAACCACGCCAGGTCGACGGTAATAGTCATCAATTTTGAACTAGAAGTTGTATCCTGGAGCTATTGCCCACAATGCCTTTTTCTTAAACACGCGCCCTGTGCATGTAGTTGGGATGGGATAGGAACAGGAACCTTGGAAAGCGTTGCACTCTTGTGGAGGAGGTTCGTTCAGGTAGGGGCAGTTATAACACAAGTGGAAATAGTAGACGAGCAGTTTGTCCTTTGAAATATTAAGGAGGCCTTGTTACTTCTTTTAACTATTTGGAGCTCATCATATCTTTTGAAGCACTTGGAAACATAGCGGATGATTGGCTGTCAGGGTACCTACACGGTTCCTGGCGGATGTTTTAACTGTAAGCGGATAAAAGTAGTCTTTAGTACAGATGTAACTAACCCAGAACGTGTTTCCTTGTAAGCATGCAATTATGTCATCAGTTGCTCTGTTGTTAGTGCTATCTGAGGAGCATATCACTGAATCGGCATTGGAAGAGTTGGTTTGTGCCAGATCTGCCTTGAATCCGTTTTCTTTTCGTAGGTGTTCAAACTTTGAGAGGGCGTATACCGAGGGCAGAGCATTCCGCTAAATTTCTGATGATTCTCTTTATCATCTTTATTCAGGTGCAAGCTGTAAGGGCACAGAAGAGGGACTCACTTGTGACAAGACGAAGAGAAAACAACCACAGCCCGAGACCACTGTCAATATCGACAAGTGGAGACCAAGATATGAACTTTGCTGATATGCGGCAGGTAGTACAGGCAGCTACAAGAGCAGCCTTTTCAGCCGCCAAGGCTTCAGAGGCGATGGTCAACTCGATGGATAGAAATTCGCATGCTATTGAGGAGCTCTGCAGGACTCTGACATGTGCGAACACTGAAGAAACCCCGCTGAAGCAGAAGGAAGGTGTAAGCACTGAAGATAATGACGATACTAATTCTCAACTTATTAAACTTCAGGAAAGTGAGCTGGATATTGAACTACGACAAGCTGAAATGTCGAAGAATCTCCTCAGGCAGAACAGGTTGACCCACTGGGTTCTGGGCTTCATGCTCGTCTCGTCGTTTGCCTGGCGTTTTGGTGTGGTGAGGTTTGTCAAGAGAGTGAACCATGCTGTTTCCAATCCTTTCCAGGGTATTACGGGGGTTTGGGATAGCTTTAAGGGCGGTAAAGCGAACAAGAATGGAAAGCCTAACAAAGGGCTGAAACTGCCCTCCATACTGCCTGGCGAGAGTGATGACGACAAGGATGGCGAATTACCTTTCAACATAGGAAAGATACTGCCTCATACTGGAACAGAAACTGAAGTCCACGCTTCTGCCTCTGCATGTACAAATAGCTCTGAGCACAATACAGATGGACCTTTCAATATAGGCAAGATTTTGCATGTAGGAGGCGGCTCAGCACATGATGATGAATAGTAAGTTCTTCAATGTATATGAGAAAAAAGTTTTTCAACCAATCTATGTTCATCTCCGTCGGTTCCTGTATGTTTCCTTCGAAGCATGAAGTTGCGACAGTCTTCGAAGGATGAAAGTCATGTTGGTGTTAAATGAGCTGGGTATTCTGCGGTGTGTATAATCGTAACTCCCGAGATCGCACTTCAGACAAATCTGGATGTCATGCTGCCTGAGAGGATCTGGGTGGGGGGGATTATATCACTGAGACGAGACACCAGCTCATGTGGTCATTTGGGGGAGCATGGCTGCTCCAGTGCTATATAACTGCACCAGGATTAAACCTTGCAGTGAAGGACAAATTTTTTCTGGGACAGATGGAGAGCATGAAATTACTTCGTTGGCTTGAATACCAAAGAGTCTTCGGCTGAGGCAACATATTGGCCGCAGAATGATGATGTGTGCTGGATGGACAGCCTGCTGTCGATTTTCTCTTTCACCTAATATATTGACGTTGTAGGACCATTTCATGCCGAAGCTATGTTAAGTCTTGATGGGCCTGCCAAATACCTAAGTTGCCAAACTGCGTAAAACTAGTAAAGCATTCATTCAACGTTTCAAGTGGATGGCCAAAAGTTAGAATACAGTCATTCACAGTCTGGTGAGTCCACAGTCCACACCTCCACTGGAACGGGCTTTCCGAAGGGGATATCATATTATAAGTTAATTTTCTGTTAAACTCAGTCACCTGCAAGCTCTACAGTGATGATTAAGGGGTATCCATGAGACGGTGGGCGTAAGCGAGAGTCCTGCTCAAATTGCTTGGCTCCGAGTAGCAGGATGATCGTCTTAGAGATGAATTTCTTCAGGGTACTCAGAGAAAAAGGATGTTTTCAAGCTGAAGCCAAAATAATTTTAAGAATTTGACTCGTCATTACTTCTGGTCGCAACTGACTCCCTCAACTTCAGCGGGAAGATGCACACCACTGGCGTCGACCAAGTCAAGGGCCGTTACTGCCAACAGAGCCCCAGCTCCAGTACCCATAGCTGCAGATTTAACTGCAGATTCGAATAAAGGGAACGGGAACGGTACATGAGCATTGAACAGTGGTACCATCTCATTCCTCGGTCGCACATGCTGGAACTCCGTAAAGCCTCGATAGTAACCCCACCTCTTGATAGCAATACGCACTTTTCTCCTGCAAGTTGATCAACGTTGAATAATGCACAGAACGCTTCACACTGGAACCGCTCGATGTGAAAAAACTGCTCGGCTGTGATGACTTTCATCATCACAGAAATTCGACCTATGAAAGACGCCTAACACGCCATGGTACAGTTTCTTGTACTAGTAATTAGCAGTCGATAAAATTTGCAGTCTGATCGCCTGTTATCCGCTCTGGAGAAGATCGTGACCTGGAGTCTGCGTGGATTACAGACTACATCACAGAGGATATATACATGGGCTTCCGATTCATGACTGCGTGTATACGCACAACCTTCTGTTCCATTCATGTCTGTACCATAAGGCGTGATCTGTGGGCCTGTCGATGTTTCCTCCTCCGCTTCAGTATAGTTCTCCATTTTCGGGTTTGGAGAATTAAGATGAGGCTTTTCCTTCCCGTCCACCATGAAAACAGAATTTCTGGAAGTGAGTGATGATTCCAACCTGCCGCATAAATTTGTGCCCTTCCGCAGATTCATATATTGGGCGAGGACGTTCGAAATTAAACACTACAGTCTAAACTTCAGTTGTCTAGCTGTCTAGATCGTACTAACACGACTAACGTGTTGACTAGACCTTAGACTTGGGTTACACACGTCACCGGGTTACACACGTCGGTGACTCAACTCCCGACCAAGGGACGTTTTGGCTTGTAGTCGTCCCCCCATGGACGAGCGGGGACTGCAACGGCGGTACGAGCAACGCTCCAAGGCGGAAACAGCTCTATAAACGAATGGGTAAAGGTATCTCAGATGGGCCTGAAATGTGCTACATGTTGCTCTTCTGGCACAAGACAAGAGGCTCTTGCTCATCATGCTCCAACGTTGTACTGCGAGACTGGACATTCCACGTCAATGCTTCTGTGTAACTCCATCCATATTTGTGTTTGCCATAATCTTTGTTCCATGAAAGAGGCCGTCGCTGACATTGTGACAAGCTGTCAATTAGTCTCTGACTTCAAGCCGATCAATCATCTATGCAGCTCTGTCAACGAGAGAACGCACCTTAAAATTATGGAGCTGGTTTGCTAAATAAGTTCCAACAGAGACACGTTACTAACTGTGGGAAACTCTAAGATGAAGTGTCTAGCTTGCGCCCTTTCGGAGGAAAAGTATTAACAGTGATGAAGTTCTCCATCTAATGGGCGAGATGCATATCTCGTGCCCTAGAGGAACTGCCTTAGATACTCAGTAGCCACCAGGCGTCCCCGAGTGTTCACAGACAGCTTTAACTCACTTATTTCTTTGTCGATATCCTGCACAATTCTCAGGAGTCAGGATTTTACCGTCCTTACAGGACGACCGAGAAGGTGGGTGGGTCACCGAGCAGCTTTTATCAATGTCTATACTGGGCACATCCGTAAAAGAGAAGTTCGAATCAACCTCACTTATCGTTCAGGGGAAGATGACGGACCTCCATAAAAGCGACAACAAAGTCGATCAGCTTGTGTTTGTACATCTCCTCAATGTGGAAGTTTGTGATCAAGAAGCTGATATCATAGCCCTGCACGTGCACAAGAGAGAAGGTGTCTTAGTCCAATAAACCTACTATACTAAAAGACTTCTGGTTAAAATACTCGTGGAACAAATACAGGTGGAAGTTTGACCCCCAACATGCTTATCGGTAATCATCAGAAGCAAAGTAACATAAACAATAAGACTAACCGAAATTGACTACTAATAAGGCAACACTCGAGGCGAGTGAAATGTTTCTTCTCTCCCATGCGTCAAGAACCTCACACTTCTCAAAAGTAAAGAATCTAGCTGATTAATATCATAATATCAACCTCGTCACGCCTCGTAAGTTAAGAACAATCGTTGGACATATATTCGTACGTGAGAATGGCAGATAGAATCAAGAACCGCGCTCACACACTTAGGTAACCCACAAGAGCCCAGTGAAGTACATGGTAAGTAACAAACAGAAGCCGAATGTACCCTAAACTGAAGTTTGGAGTTAGCACATGCTGTAACGAAAGGGCCGACCCATGGAATGGCTCCCCCAAGTATGGAGTGCAACATATCCGACATGTACAATATGCAGTGCGAGCAGATATATGTGTATGATGATTGTAATGCCGAACCGGAAGCATGTCTAAAGTGGAAAGAGCGAGTTATGTAAGAGATTACAGGAAGGAAAGAATGGAATAGTGTGCGTCTGGTTGATGAAACTATTAGTAAACAACCAGAAAACTGGTATTCCGAACCAGCTGGACGTTAACCGAACCAACAGAATCAACAGAATGTCCAGCTGGTTCGGACTCGTCCCGAAATAACAGGTTGGTGAGAGGTTTCGAGAACGTCTCGAGATGGTAAGGCGTAGGCTTGCGATGGACGATAAGGCTAAAGAGAAAGTATAAGTAGTGGGTAGGACAACAGAAGTCACGAGGCAGCTGCCCCAGCTAGCGTGGTGGAGGCTAGAGAGGGCTGTTTAGAGAAGTGGCTAAGAAAAGTTAAAACATCTTCGAATGCCCATGAACTGACCGGGTAAGGTAACTTGACATCAAATATGGGGTACAGGAACAACTCTAGGATGTAGTTTCAACACATACAGTAGTAGGTGATTATGAATGAGCAAAGTAGAAGTTTGCACCTGCACGGGTTTTCTTCTGAGAACTTCAAAGGATTCAGCCCTCATAGAAAGGAACCGTAGAAATTTCTTCGCTAATATGTTTTCGAGTTCGTCGGCCTGCTTAACCTGAATATGCAGAAGGTAACAAGTTGGACCACGATATCATTGACCATCCAAGTTGCTTTGATCCAGTGGGGGGTCTTACTTATCAGCGGTACAGTTTATACTGAAGACTTGACTGGAGCCACGAAGTAACGAACCTTGATACTGATGCGGAGAGAATTTATCGATGTCTCGATCAAACATTTCTCTGCCTCATTCCTGCATATGAGAACCTGTATGTCACTAAAAACTTCAGGATCTCTAGTTAACTCGTAATTTATTGCACACTGAGGCCCCACATATCCCACACCTGCATCGCCGATGCTAGTATGGGTTGAACAAGGCCACTGCCTAATGCTCTGCCTCCTAGCTACAGCTTGACTGTGCATGAGGAAGTTAGAATCGACTCTACAGCAGAAGCGAACAGAAAGGGCAAGAAGAAGAAAGGAAACACATACAGGATTGAGCAGCAACTCTGGACTTGTCCTGCACGGAGAAGAACAACCCACGTTTTAGGAGAAATTCCTTTTCACCGTCAATATGTAGGTATAACACAGGAAGCGTAAGTTTAAGTTATGGTGCATTCTATCTTCCAGCAACAGCAGATTAAATTCAAAGCTACATTCACAACGGGTCTTGTTCCAGTCTAGAGACAGAACCCACAGACTTCGAAACGACAAGTTTCAGATGTTCACTAAGAAACTCACATCATTTTCCTGGAAACACTTCCCTGGACAAACACTCTTTCGCCAATTGGGGTTCCAAGTTCAGCTCTATAGTTCCATACTTCTTCGTCGGAGTCCATACAGGGCTCTATGGTCTACTTCAACGTGAGTATAATCTTGGATCTACTTCGTACGGGATAAAGGAATCTGCCAACGTTCTCACATTCACTCATAATTTACTAATCAAGAAAAAATCATCTGACACGTTTGCTCACGCACGAAATTACTCACTTGAACTCAACTTCGGGTTTGTTGTGTCTTTCAACCTCCTGACATGGAAAATTCTGCAGTGCAGAAACACCGGGATTATTTGCTCGGACTATACGAATGCCCGCGAATGAATCATAAGTTCTTGCATCTACTTAACACAGACAATGCTTACTGGGACTCAATAGAGTGATAAGCTCGAAGCGCAGTGCCCGACACAATTAGCATAAAAGAAAAATCTAGAAAGTACTGTATACTTCACATAACCGACCTTTCTGTTTTGAGGACCGTAAGAACCGTCTCCCCGTATCCTGATCAGGATACGGGGAGACGAAACTGGCAGAGTCCCAGTTACAAATATGTATCAAACCCCTAATGCGCCGTGACTGAACACGGGAGACCGTCAGTACTTGCAGCCATTTTCGTTATCTTGTTTTGCGCACAGCCTATGACGCTTCTACTACAATCAAGATCCTTAATCCGCTGCACAATCCTGAGCTAAACGTAACCGATCGACAAGTCGATGACCAAACAAATGTGTACATAGTGCTGCGGACTACTGAATCAGTAACAGACGTAACTAATGGAGTCAGGGTGACAGGAAGAAACCCACCTGTAAACACATGGCTGCCGTGAGAGTATTTCTTATACATGTCAAATATGGCCTTAACGTGTTGGCCTGCAAAGCACATGGAAGAATGATGAGCACGCACTCCTGCAATCGATATAGACTTCAGTGCTCGAGAAGTCTAACAGGAGACTCTACACATGAATACTCGTACCATATTTGCGGTAAACTTCCAGTTGCAACCGAGAGCAGAAGAATAGAGCTCAAACAGCTCAAAGTATAGATTCGATCAGAAAAGGTGAGAGAGCCCATATTCTACGTCGGCAGCACTGCACTCAAGTTCTCTCACGCATTCAGTATCTTCCGCTAAAATGTCCATTTCGTGCGGACGCATCTGGTCCGCCCGAAGGCATAGAGGCAAATTCGGCAATCTCCTTAAACCACAAGTACCGCTATATTAGCGGTGGGGATCTCCACCGCTAATCACTTTTAACCTTTGCTAAGTAAGTTCTTCAAGGACGGGACCCTGAAAGATTTGCAAAACGCAGACATCATCGCAATACTTGATGAAACTTTGTGATCTTGGTAGCGAAATGAGCAGAAGAGAAAGGGTTTCAAAATGAGCCCATGATGAGTTCAGGAAGAATACAGACGGCTTCAAAATTATCAAGTGAATCTCGGATCACTGAGAACGACAGAAATGAAATATTCTAAATTTTGAATTTTGAAATGTTATACTACCCAGCATATTTTGTTATAATCACTTATCCTCGCGTTACCATGACCCAGTGAGCTCTTCTGAGACAGTGAGCTCAACTGAGGCCTTGGCCTCCCGCACTCTGACTGAGAGCTACAGCGAAAAATGACCCGCCGCGTGGGAAGTCAAGCCTTTTATATCACTACTAGTGGTTTAACCGGACGACCAGCTGCTGAGCACCAGGTGACCTCACCAATCTACAGTCTTCCACTGAAAACGGACCCTCAAGTGAGTTCATGTTTTGACAAATGAATGCTTAATTAATGATTAGCTCCCACTCGCAGACTTAATTCCTGTAATTCTCTTTAGTCAACTACGTAATTGGGTCCACCAGGTAATATCGATCGCGTACACTCAGTGACTACGTCACATGATCGTTACCTAGTAGATTAGTTCCTTCTGATGGGCATGGATAGAGTTTGGCGGGTCCATGAGTTTAGGTGACAGACGTCCGTTGTCGTGTTGTGACATGGCTCACATGTGAATTTAGCGTAGAACTTGTATTGTGTTGTCTTTTATGTTTCGTGAATCTTTTCATGTAACTCACTTGATAGTGTATTAGGTGCCACGTTCACAGTTATCTAGGATATGAGATGGCATGATAATGAAATATGTCAGATCAATGATCCGTGGACATTTGCGTGAGCGGCTATTGTTATCAAATTTGTGTATAAGATACAGGGTCGAGCGTTCGTGGGTGCGTTCTTCTTTGCGTGGTGTTTCATGAATAGTTTTTAGTGTATTACATGGGGGGTGAGGAGCTACGAGAGTTGTACTCATGGAGAGAGGATTGATCTGAGTGCTAGATCTTCCATTTCTGAATTCGTTCCATATCAAACTTCACTACATTCATCATCATTTCGACAATGATTCCTTGCCTACTTTGGTGATAAGTTCATGAGGAGGGTGATGGACTTGTCTATTCCGATGATCTTGCCGATCGTCACATACAAAGAGAATTAGGACCTGATTGTGTACATCTTACTTTGATGGATGACTGGACTTGAACTTTCCAGCCAATTTCTTTTCATCGTCTAAATTGATACCGATGTCACTTCCGACAAAAGATCAATCACCGTGCGGATTGCGAGGAACTTTGGTGAGGAGTATTGTAATCAAGTGATGGTTTTTTCATTTCTTTTTGTTGTATCTTTCACCGTAGATCGATTCAAGATCATCACCTTGACTTTGTATTGAATCTCGTGTAAATTTTTGTGTCATTGTTGTTTCTATTGTCCGGTGAGATGATTATCCTATGTTAAGGTTAGGATTCAAAGTATTTTGGTTCAAGCTTTGAAGGTGTGACGGTGTTTTAGGGTTACAACTCGTTCTATGGTGCCAAGTAAGAGATAAAGTGATCTCCAATCTCATTCATCTATTTTCGATCAATCAAATTCATCCAAGTTTTAAAGACGATTTCAAGGTTTCGGAGGTCTTTCCGGAGATCATTCATTGAGTCTGAGATCCCGTTGAAAAGCTCCCGAGCTGGGCTAATCTAGAGGGGAAGATCAATCGATTTGGAGCTCTAAGCGAGTTGTTATGATCGTTCAAATCGATACCTCGATGCACATTTCTGAGTGTCTCAAGAGTTTGAGAGATGATCTTTCGGTGTTGTTAAAGAGATTAGATAGTTGACATTGTGCTGGTTACACTAATGTAAATAGTCCTACATTTGGTTGGATTTGACCTAGAAATGATCGACTGAAGTTGGCTGTGCCAATTCAGATAAAAGAAGTAAAATTGTTTTGCTTGGATTCAAGGATTGAGTTGTTCCATGAGCATGGGATTGAATCTCTCAGTGAAAATTTCTAGGATTAGAGGGTGTCATATTAGCTTAATACATGTGAATTTCAACTCATTTGGTTAAGAGAAGGTGTTTGGGTCGTGGATTTTAGCCACCGGGGTCTGTAAAGCTCATAAGTTAACATAGACAAAAGGCTTGGTTCATTTCGGGCAATTGGTTTGAGATCTGAAGTTGAAATTTCAGAGAGTAGTAGTGATGGTCAGAGAGAATTTCTTGTGAATTTTGAGCTCAGTTGGAAATTCGAGTTGGAAGTAAGAAGTTGCCGAAGTTTAGATTACAACATGGCGGATTTCGAAGGAGAAGAGTGATTTCTCCTACTTGGTTGGTTTTAGAGCTATGTTGTGAATTTGATGCGGAAATCATACTCAGAGAAGACATTACACTATATCAAAGTTGGATTGGAAATCTCTAATAGCGAGGTATCATTGTCTTCAGCACCACGTCTTGAGCTCATTGATTACTTGCTGCGTGCATGTCTTATCTTAATGGAAAGCTTGTACAATAGGCTATCCGTTGCTGTAAGATTCATCTTGAATCATCCTCATATCAACGAACTGCATGAAGTCAAAAAGTTGAGTGTTTATGTAGCTTGCCGGAGAAAATCAATGGAAAGTGTATTGCTAGTGCACATTTGAAGGTGCTTTTGTGTTTTAAGCATGTTTATCATGTTTGAATCATTTTTGTACTTAGAATAAGATTGAACACCCAGTTGTGATGTATTGTTCACGTGTTTTACATTTGAAGTCAGGTTATGTCAGCAGAAATCAAGACAAAGCCTGATGGATTGGGTATTGAAGGCATAAGTATTTCATCGAATAGGTCCTAGATCTTGATGTATCTCTCTACAATCAGATACCTCGTGTATTTCTAGATCAAACTTCACGCTCTACGACACCGTGCGATCTCACTTGGTGGCATTCGTCCTCGACTAGGTGGTAGGCGTCCTCGCCTTCTCATTCTCGCGAGTTAGTGAGAGTCCTCGTTCTCGTTCATTCTTGACAATGCGCGTTCTTGTCATCGCTCTCGTCATACGTTCTCGTGCAATCTCCTCTTCGTCCTCATTGTGTGTTTTCATTCTCGTGCATTTTGATCTACTATGTCACAGAGACGAGCTCGGAGATCTCTCGTCCAGAGTAGATTCAAGATTAGGGTATGCACTCGTCGTCGTTGCGAATTATCGTCTTGTCGTGGTTGGGAGTTTTCTTCTACACATTGCTGCGGATTATCGTCTTCCTGCGGGTTCTCATTCAAGCTCAAGGTACCGTCCTCATCATTGCTCATTATCGTCTTGATGCGAGTTATGATTAAGACTTGGGATATTGTCGTCGTGGTCGTTGCGAGTTATAAGCTTAGTGCACTACAGTGGTTCACATTGTTCGTCTTCATCATTGTGATGAGTGGGTCCAAGCTGTGGGTACTGTCGAAGAGCTGCGATCAGTAACGCGGCAAGATGACGACAAGAGACGACATTCGAAGATCACAAGTAGACACCACACTGTATAGTCCAACGTGTTACAGTTTTGATGTTCGTGAATGCAAGTGTTATGTCTCGTCATTATATTCCGCTTTGATGGTCATGAATGCAATTGATGTTTTGATGTGAGTGCTTTGATGCTTGTGAATGCAATGTTATGTCTTGTGAAATATTCGTTAGATTCCAGCATTGGGTTGATGGCTCAACTCGAGATCGATCTTGTTACGTGCAAGAGATGCAACCCGTTGCTTTCTTTGAGTATGTTCATGAGAAAGAAGAATGCTACTAATCCGCTTGGCTTGAGGTGTTTAAGCGTGTAATGTTTGTTACGGTAAGGGTATAAGATCTGACATTCGAGATGTTGACCAGGGCGCTTTGGAACTTGATGACAATATTGATACCATCGAGTTATTGAGTGCGAGGTGGACAATCTCCTTGATGTCGTCACAAAGATATTTGATGAGGATGTTGTCATAGATGATGTTGTATGTGTTCAAGTTTGAATAAACCTTGCAGTTGAGCTCTTGACCAGTCTAGCTTTAGGTGTTGAATCGTTTTTGTCAGAACAATGTCGAGTTGACAATGAAGATCGGTACAACATATTGGTAAGCTCTTGGACTAAAACTGATTTCAAGTTAAGGTCTGGGTTATATTGGATGGTCTAGTACTATCGTGCGTCATAGAGCAATATGAAGACTTGGACAGCCGCGCTTAGGTGGGCATCAAGAGACGATCGTGATTCGTCGAAGCTTAACCAAGGTAGCACTAGTCCGAGTCAGCAACCTAGGAAGCGGAAAGTGATTGCACGTCCTCCATGTAGGGGTTCAATGAATGTTACTTGTTACTAAAGTTATAACCGACAACACTTTTAAAATGAATGTGGTTTGTTTTGAATTGTTTTTCTTGAACGCGAACATGGATGGCTTTGGTTTATCATTAACGTACATGTTCTATTCGAAGAAGTTACGAGAGAAAGGTAAGTTCTCGACTTCCTGAACCAATAGTGATGCAGATCGGATGCGATGTAATGTCTTGGTGAAGTGGTTCGAGGTATTGTTTATAGAGGGGTTGAAGCCTAGGTTCTTTATTTCAGATTAAAACCCTTCATATAATGTTTACGAGGTCCTATGTCCAGCTATGTTTACGGCATGTGCAAGCTGCAATTGAGACGAGAATTAGACAAGTAAAGTGGACAATCCAAGCGTATGATGTTCAGATTGCATTGATGCAGTTGGAATTCATCGATGCAACTTGGGTCGTGAGTCATGGTGATGTTCTTGAGCGAATAACTCTGCTTGAGTGCAGAAAAGAAGTAATAACTTGGTTCAGCAAACATTTTAAAGTTCATGCACTTATTCAGATCGGTCCATGCACATTCATCTCGGCTGAGGACCACTACTCTAACTGTGTGATGGAGACTTATAGTTGGTGCTATGATCGACAACTTGTTCATCTGTGGGTTTATTTGTGAAACAAATGATATTGTCTAGAGAAATGAGCACAATTGCTCGATCAGCGAAGTTGATGCTTGTCGATCTCGGACAACTAATATAATTGAGAGTCATTGGTAGAAACTGAAATATGATTACAAGTATAGTTGCAACCATCCTCGATTAGACAGCCTATGTGAAATTCTAGCAAGTTTGTTGCTGACTTACAGATCCAAGTTTTTCAAATGGAGAATGACAGGTTTTATCTCTCGTGGTGGGGGGACTTCATTCTGCGATGGTGAAAATATGTAGATGTAAAAATACCGGTAGATACTACCAACAAGCTGGAGGTATCCAACGAGTTGCGGGTTTGAAGCTGTCATTCTTTTTTGAATGATCCTTATTTTCTATGCAAGGTTTGGTGCAAGCTTCTTTGCTGAAAAATGAGTCTCTAGTTTTCAAGAAAACCACGTGGAGGCACGAGTATCTGTGAATAAGTTTGATAAGACTACATTTTTGTTCGAGAGGATTACAGTCATATAGTGCAGAAAACCCTGAGGTGGTGATCCTTCATGACACTATTGATGAGGATGGTGCACAAGGTCACAGTTCAGTCGGTGCTTCATTGGCTACATGGTCTCGTAACAAAAAATGAACCTTTGCTATTGCATGAAAGTGATAAATGACATGTTTTTAAAGTGTATTGATAAATGTATTGCTGCTTGCGAGAGGAGATTTGACGAATGTTACCGTGTGTTACGAGCAAATCGATAATAAAGAACTTGGACGACAACATGTCCAACAGACTTGCTTCGGTAGAGAAGAACTTTGCAATTATATATCGTTCGTTTAGCTTTTACATAATATGAGTGGGAGAGCGGGAAGCCGAGAAGATCCCGAAAGACGCCCCGGAAGACAAGATGTCTTTTGGAAGACAGGAAGACGAGCCGTCTTCCCAAGTATTCCTTGTGGAGGAAACAACTTCCTCGGACCCCTATGAGGTCACCATGGTCCCTAGTACCGAACCTATGCTCCAGAAGAGCGAGGAAGCACCACTCGACTCCGCTTCTCAGAAGACGCTTCCGTCTTCTGAAGCCGAAGCAGAAGCTGGAGAAGAAGAAGCAGCAGCGACAGCAGGGCCAGCGAAGAACGAGAAAGAGGAAACCACCTCAGTGTTACCCGAGGTGTTCGCAAGGCTTGCTAGCTTATCGGAAGCCACGTTAGGAGCTCCGATAGGAGCAGATCAGGTAGAGATTGCCACCGAGCAATCAGAGTAGATAGTAACCGACGTTGACATCTCTCAATTTAGTAGGACCGAACATGTTATCTTAAGGGTGGCAGTTTTTCAGTGTAAAATTAGTTAGGACACCATGTGGCAGCATAGGTAGCGTAGGAACAGCAAAGTGGATGGCTAAACCGGGAGTGAGAACCGGCTTGCATGTGGGTTGACAGCCTTCTGACAATGCCCCATCTCTCTCTGGTGGTCGCCTCCTCTGTTCTTGTGATTGACGGCATAAGTAGGATCGAAGAGGGTACGTCTTGCCTTTGGCAAAGCGCACCTGAATAGGCTTGTCTGCCTTGGAGGTAGACAAGCCCAACTTCCTCACCAACTTTGGACTTATGAAGGAGTGAGTCGCTCCTGTGTCCACAAGAAAAGTAACATCACGGTTAGCAACCTTGGCTTGTAGAAACATCAATCCCGGCGTCTTCTTCGTGATTCTCAAGGTCACAGTCATCTGGCCCTCCAACAAGTCCTTTGCAACAAACACATTCATGCTACAGTTACTAACCTTAGGTTTCGTGCACCCCTTAGCAATATGACCCGCCTCGCCACAGTTGTAGCAAGTAAACTTAGCGTCATTGCCCTTCTGAGGTGTTCGCCCCTTAGGTTTTACTCATGTTTGCTGCCGCTTTGCTGCCGGGGCAGAAGTATCCTTCCGATCCTTCTCACCCCCATCCCATTGTCGTTTGAAGCCCTTGTTCTTCTTCTGGAACTTGTCCGTGCTGCGTGGTTCAAAGGGTTTTTGCTGCTGGACTTCGTCGTCCCCAATTCGCTCTGCTAGCTTCAAAAGTTCGGCACTTGTCACAGGTAGCTCCGGCATCCGGAAGAGGGCCTTCTCCGAGCTAGACTTGAGTCCCCCAATGAATATACATATCTTGGTCTCCTCAGTCCACTTGGAGAACGAATCCAGCTTGGCGCTGAACTCGCGCACATAAGCACTTAAGGTCCTCGTCTGTTTCAGCCTAACTAGCTCGACACCATCTCGAATCCTTTGATACTCCGGAGTGAATCGTCCCGCGAGCAACTCCTTGAACTCCCGGTGAGACCTTGGCAGGTTCACGTGTTTGTGACCAAACTCACAAACACGTGGGATTTGTCTCGAAATCCCGTCTTCTTACAAAACCACACGGCTTCCAGATCCTTCAGAATGTGCTCTGGACCCAAACATACAAATACTACATAAAATACCACACAATTACCCACTGAGAAGTCTGAGAAGATGATTACTGCTTCCAGGTCACGGCTTCTAGTCTTCCTACGATGATCTTCCTGAAGCAATTCTCGGCTTCCGGAGGTTCAACTCGGCTTCTGACACCTCCAGAAGAATGTCCCTGCTTCGTAGATGTCAAATTACTACTCCCTATCACACATTGCTCTTACAATCTCCAACGGGGTTAGATTAATCATAGGGTGTATGCAAGTTCACTCTGGATTCACATCAAGCTTCTCATCAACTCCAATTTCAATCCAATCCAACTACTTGATGCGAATTACAAACATTCAGTCTTCTAGAAATATCCAGACATTCAGATATGTCTTTTGTCCACGGATTCTATGACAATAGCGCAGTAGGGTAGGGAAATTGATAGTTAGATCATCGAATTTTGGAATGAGAAAAAGAGAAGCTCAGTTTTGATTCGGGATAAAGTGGAGAAGAAGGCTGACGAAAATTGGACAGCGCTTCTGCATCCAATCTTCTCAAAGGAAATTCAAGGTAGATAGAAGGTTTGATGGACTTCCTAGAAACGATCAGGGAAGCGCGGGAGACATCGAAACCGAGGATGAAAGCGATGAAGAAGAGGAAAAACATGAAAAGAATCTCAGTACTGCTTCCAGCTACGCTTCTGATTGTCCCTTCAGTCTTCTACGCGCTTCAAAACTTCAATTTTGTCTTCAATGTCCTGTCATGATCCTGCTTCTACCTCCAATCTCGAGCTGCTGCTAACACTACTTCCACAATCGAGCTCGATCTACTGCACTCCGAAGCTTCTCTCTCGATTTCCACCTCGACCCTCAATTCCTAATCTTCTGATCCGTTGGGATTCCTCACTCTTCCACCTTAAGTGTGCTTCCTGACGAGAAGACGTCTGCTCTTACTTACTCACTCCAATTCGCTTATGTGCGCTTCCAATGTCCTCTCCAATTCCTAATGCAAAGTCGATTCTCAACTCGAGAAGCAGCAAGGAGAACTATGGTGCGGACGCGCTTCCAGCTTCCGTGTCTTCTCTGTGCGATTTAAGTAATAGCTTCGACTATCCTAGACCTACCTACTACCATGGTGATTGTACAACAAGTACACCTACCCCTTACCTAGTCGGTGCGTGGTTGGTATCTCCCGCAGTTGTAGTCATTGTCTTCCGGAAGCGTGTTCTTTCTTCCGACTTCCGGCTTCTTTCTTCCTGCTTCTTCTGGCTCTCCCACGAATTCTCTTAAGATCATCTTCCCGCTAAGCAAGGTGCAATCTTAAGTAATAAGGTTACTTCAATTATATAGACACATCATTAACTTAAAATTTTCGAAAAATCTCCAATCTCGCAAATTGTGGACACCACAGTTCTCCTCTTTCGGCGGTCTGTGTCTTGGAGGAGTGGGCACCCTTGGTCTCAACTGGTGAGGTCTTACAAGTTCAGCTTTTGCAAAGGTGATTGTAACTGGTTTGGATCTTTTCGGGCATATGTTATATCATTGTATCTAACAGTTGAATTTTAGGCGTATCATTGTGTCACTGTGTCTAACAATTAAATTTTCATACTTGAGCTACCTAACAGGTTTTGTTACAAGTCTCACCGGATACGGAGTCCGGAAGATAATAAGTATGGTGTATTAAAAGATGAATCGCACACGCGTTTAATATTTCACACACAACTTTGTTCATTAGTGACCACAGATACATCAGCTGCAATCTATTCATCGCTAGAATCTACATCATTGGATCCACCGTAATATAGTTTCACGGAGAGGATCGGAAACAGCTTCTCGACTTTCACGAAAGACCTCGACAAGTATCTCTCACAAGAATTCACATCATCAAATGCATGTTTCACTAGCTGCGCCATGTACTTGTGAGAGTGCTCAAGATTCACTATCGTGTTAACATCTAAATCTTCCAAATACGAATTGTAAGTTAATGAGTTTTCCAGTCACACCCGAGATATCATCAACCGCAAAATAGACATTGTCTCTGTCATAAGATAACCAATAATACGATTTGCACGATGGTTCATTCTTCTCTCGGTGGATATGTGTCTTTCGACATGTCATGGATTTTAATTCATCATTGGACCAATTCGCTTATGCTCCACTCTCCCTCAAATCACTTCACGGTTTGAAAAACTACTCACATCTTCTCACCTCCCGGTCCTTCTATTGTTGTGAAACGACTAAAGACAGTACAAAGTGACTCGTTGTACTATAAGTAACCAGTCAAGGATATGATCAAATATATATAACAAACCAAGGATATGATCGGGTGCTCGAGAGGTCAATTCTTTAAAATCGTTAGTGAACCCTCAAGATCAAGTGTGATCAAGCTAAACTAACCTATTGGGGTTGTGATCAAGCAAATTTCTGAAAAATTGTGAACTTTGAGAAATTCATACACAACGTCTACAGTAGTGGTTGTTTTTCAGTGTCATGGGTTGACGTTTTGACAAATGAATGCTTAATTGATGATTAACTTTTGATGTGTGACTTAATTCTAAACATGATGTAACTATGGTGAATTCACGAAACTATGTCCCATAAACTGCATTGCCAAAGTCGTGTCAAATTGCAGTGAGGACTACACTGTGAGAGAGTATCCACCCATTATTCATCCGCACATCTGATCTTCATTAGTGATTTGAAATCAGACGAGTCGATCAAATTCTACCAAGTGTAGACAAGGTAGACGTGGTCGAGTACTAATCGAGCTAGACGAGTGAAGCGCGGAGAGCAACAAAGAGCGAGAGCGCATACGACCAAGTATAAACGAGGATGGCGTGTCCGAGTACTCATCGGAGTAGACAGAGTGAAGCGCATCGTTGCATCGAGTGACATAGTTTGACCGAGTTTAAATATCTCTACCATTCAAATTTTTTAACAATTAATTACACGTCAGATGATATATAATCTCGTGATGTGTGTCATCCGAAATATGATCTACATATAAATTGATTGATTTCACAAGTGATAGCCATTTTGAGGTGTGATCAGTCCATACATTGTTAAGAGAGTTATGATCAAGCTTTACGAACGTACTAAGGTGTGATTAAGCAAATTTCTGACAATTTTTAAAAGTTTTTCATCTTTGTGAAATAATACCACGTATCAACTGCGAAAAATATCTGAATAATAAATTCATACTTGCGTGTACTACTTGGTTTATTCAAGGTTCATCCGTGTTATGACAAAATGTTCTTTTGTTGTTTTGCGTAAAAAAAAAACAATATGGTAAATGTTACATTGATTTAATGTCAAAATATATACTTAACTTTATTTTAAAACTCTAACTTAGCTATATATATATAGTATAGCAATAGTATATATATTATATATTTCATACTTTATTGCTAAGTTTAGCTTTTATGGCAGTTTAACTATTTATGTATTAGTTGTAGTTTTTGCACTTTTATTTGCAAATCCTTTAGTTTAATAATTCTATTTATTATTTGAATTTTTGAGCGATATATTTTTAATTTTAATATAAAACTTTGTTTTCAAATTTTTAAAAAGATTATTACTTTTTTGTTCAATGAATTAAAATCACGAAACTTTTTTCTTTAAATACAAGTTTTAAAATGAAAGAATGGTGTTGAGTAAACAAAAAACTCCACAGAATTATAACATGATGATAAAAAAAGAGGACAGTATGGAAGATGGCACTGATTTTGTTATTTTCATCAAAATTTTGGACTATAGCTGGAAGTTTTGGATTAGACAATTAGTAAAAAATGTATATATTGCTAGAAAAGCAAAAGGTTCATCAGGTCAGGTACTGACTGACCTCAGTTTGTTATCGCTATAGAAATTTGTATTGTTATTTAAGTCAAACAATTTATTTTGTAAAGGATTTCGAATTGTAAAAAATAGAGAGAGGTTAAACCAGAATGAATTTAGAAGTTATTACACAGCTTACTGTTCTGGCTTTAGTAGTTGCATCAGGGCCATTGATGCCGTTACTGCTTTATTAGCAGCTAGTAAAGGTAATTTGTAATATTTTTTAATTTTCCATCTCCGGAAATAATATGCATTTTGCAATGAACTTCATTCCGGGGATGGAATGAAATAATAGAATAAATTCCGATATATAGGATTTAATAATTATATAGCGGGTATAGTTTAGTGGTAAAAGTGTGATTCGTGAAAAAAGGGTTAAAGGATCCTTCACAACCTAAAAAGTTCAACGTCGAAATATACATTAAGTGTTTTACTGTTGAATATATTTTTTTAAATTTCTAAAGCTATATAATATGTCTTAACAATAATTTACCCTAAGGTCCTCGTTCTTTAATATGCATAAGACTTTTAGTTTGTTGTAGAATTTTACCATTTTGTTTTTAGTTAAAACATTGTCAACCATAGTAATGCTTGACAATGTTAATTCAGTTTGCTAAAAAACAATTTTCATGTAGAAAAGTATTGAAGGTATGAGCTAAGATATAGAAATCCTTCGCGAATCTATCGAAGAATTACTCCCGATCTCTCATACAGTACAAGTGAAGAATGTCACATGAACAGCACGACTTGGTGATCCTGTATTTAGCGAACACTAAATATGAAATTTTGTGCTGAGTTTTAAGCCTAGGTTGGACTAATCAAAGATGATACAATACCCTCTTTTCCTGCCCTTTTTTTCTTCGAGAGGGAGGTTTTTGATGGGTCAAACATCACGATCTGACGCATTGTTGCAATTACTGCACTGCTGCATATCTCATAGCCATAGAAAGAATTGTGACTTGCTACAAAGTGAATGGAATATTTTCTTGAAAATCGTCTCCTGCGACTAGAAGATTACAACATGCATCTCAAGACTGTGGTGGTTGTGTTCTCATCCTTGGAGCTCCTTGCTACTCAAAAGGATGGTCACTTTTTACATAAAGGTAAAAGTAAAGTTACGCAGTTTGTCTCTGCATTGGTCAAGGGGTATCTCAGTTGGAGTTCTCACGGAGAAATGCAATGAACTTAGCGGAGATGTCTCTCAGCATTGGTTCAGTTGCATATCAGGTACTCGTAAAGGACTTTAACAGTACGAGATGTCACATACCAAAGTCTATGGAAAAGTGTTTTTAAGTCATGATGTTAATGGATTATTAGTGCGTGTCAAAGCTAAAACGAAAGGTTCTCTAACGAGAAGAAGGAAAATGGGCATAGTTTGTACACGACGAGTTTTGTTTAGAGTCGTGTATCGCTCAAGAGGTGCTTTTGAATCACTCTAACTTGTTTACTTTTTCATCTTTTGACTTTTTGTCAAAAAATCTTAGATTATCAATAAATTGTCAAAATTCTGAATTTATTTACGGCTTAAACTCACGTAAGATTTGGAAAAAGCATGAGTCAGAGCCGGCCATGGTGGTTTACTACGGCTGCCTCCGGAGATAGCCATAGAAAATGAAACTGAACTCTTGGCCGCAACCGTAATACTTGCATGCGGTAGACAAATATTTCCCAAAGGTTCCAGCTTTGACAAGCCTTATTAGACTTATTGGTAAAACGAATTCTAGGGAAAACGGCGCTTGCTCTTCCAGCCTATCACTCCATATAGAATATCTCTTATGTTATCAACATTTATGATTTATTTACGCTCCTCGTGGAATAAACTGGAACAATTACCCCGCTGTCTTGCTGAATTAGAACTTGTCTATGACAATGGTCAGATGGTTACGTTATTGCATCGAATCGCTCTTTGAACCAAACCAGTGCACGCAGGCACAATGTTATCTTTTGCAAGACCCCGCAGGCACAAAGTTAAGATGATGTACCAGGGTAGCCTTGACTACTGGTCGAAGGTAGGCCCGGGCGCCGTGGGGTCGAGTCCCCCTGGCGGGGGGACTCATGCTGTGCAAGGGCAGCAGCATACGGCTGCGGAAAGCCCCACAGCGAAAAGAGGTAAAAAAAAAATTTAAAAAATTTAAAAAATTAAAAGAATTAAAAAAACACTGGTCGAAGGTAGTGAGATGAACGATTCCCTGCATAACACTCCAAAAGACCCCGACATCAGATAACTAAACAAATTATTTGAAGAGTGCAACATTCCCAAGAGAACGCGAGCTATAAATGGGAGGTTATCCTACTCGGCTTAAAAGTCAACTCGTGATAACTTTCAAGATTTTTGTATACGAACTCGTCCACAATATCTCTAACATGCGCGTTCTCATGCAACCATGAGGTTTTGATGTGTTGATAGGCAATGTGAGTGAGATAGTCACCTCCGTTATTATTTTCTCGAGGCGACGCTTCCTGTATAGAACTATCAAAAACTCATCCACAACTACAGGATCAGTTGTGGTTAGGGTGAGACTTTCTGCACTGCAAGTTTTGTGCAGGATAAGCAACACGAGATCCATCAGAACCTACGAGTGCGAGGATTACCAGTAGCTTTTTCTATAAACATCTCACTTGTATTGGCAACACCATGAAAAATCGACAAGTAGGATGAAGTTAGAAGTCTTATGGTCTACTTTGCTCCTAGAGGATGAGTCAGAAGTGGTTGGTGAGTGAACATACTATAAATTTCGGAAATTCCTCAAAAGCTAACCAAATGACTTAAAACCAGTTTCAGGACGAGACCATGACTACTTTCACCCATGCGAGTGAGCAAAGACTTCTAGAGTCGGTAAAAACCTGCAAATTCGTTTAAATTTTGCTAGTGCTAAGGAGTCAGAGTTTGTCATCGCGCAAACAGCCTAAGGTAGTCTGAGGATGTTCGAGTTAGAGAGAATGCATATTCACCGTCTTCCAAGTTCGGAAGAGGGGAAATATGTAAATGCTTTAATTTATCCACTAACTCTGAGAAGGATTAATGTATAAACTAATATTAACAAAAATAATATTTTTATTCGTCTAGGACCAACAGCTTTATACTACGAAGGAGATACTTCTCCATCCTTATTTATGGATTTTTGAATCACAATAACAAAATGTATGATATGATATCTAGTTTATTTATAGATTTTAATTTTAGCAATTTAACTTTAATAGTTTAAATAGGATATTAAATTTTTGTTTTTTCGCTGCGCAACGAGAAAACAAAATGGACGTTGTCGGGTTGAGAATCTTCCTGGGAAGGGCGAACCTTCTGGCTGTGATATGAGCTTGAAGGCTGTGTTCAATCTACTCAGGGAAGCGTTGGGCTTCAGGCTGTGGCTGGTTTACTCACAGGATAGGCTTCAGGTCTCAAGGTGATACTGAAAAACACTCATATAAGTCTCTAGGCTCTTCTGATATGTTCAGGAAGCATAGTTCAGGCTTACCTAGCAATGATAAGATCAGATGGCGAACTTTGAACCTCAAGCCTGAAGGTTCAGACTTCAGGCTTGAGGTTCTACTGGATACACATACGAAATTTCAGCTTCAGATCAATTCAGAGCACTAAGATATGAGCAAAAACTTTCTGAGTAGAGAAATTACGGCAGTTTCTGGTACCCAGACAGCTATTTCGATCTATAATAGAGAATTGGCTCGATCACTTTGGGAAATTCTTACAGGATTTGCAGTACAGAGCTTGCTGAACACTCCTGTGAAGTTGGGCCTCCTGATTCCACACAGAACTCCAGATCTCGCTCTCTGAAGTTGCTGCTCCAGATTGAGAGCTTTTCGGACCCCCTCTACTTCAGCGGTCGCCCTGAATTACTCACTCACTCAATTGACACGAAAATTTAGAGACAGTCGTATCCCTGCTGACAGTGAACACAACCACGAAGGTTTGAAACGATTTCCTCGATTCTGCTGCAAATGACACTCAAAACCCCAAATTCAACAGAAGTGCTGCAATTCTGACACAAATCGAACTTCAATCAGCCATAACTCCTCCTTTATTGCTTCAAATCGATCAAACTTTTTGCTGACAGTGCTTGGCACGACGAGCTCTATCTCCCTGTGCTCTCAGATTTCGCAGTACCCTCACCAATTGCTCGAAATCCACTCTAGAGCTCTATTTCTAAACTTAGAGTTTTACAAAAGACAAAAATGGACCAATGGGAGTTCATAGCTCCATTTGGTTGTCATTTTGTGCCTTAAACTACCTGGTAACTTATCTACACTCATAGGCTACCACGTCAAGCCCCCTAGAGTGCCAGCGTAAAACTTAAACTACCTAAAATGACACGCAACCCCGAAAGATAACTTAAATCAGCTAGAAAGGTGCATGGGCGACACGCAAATACAACCCATGAGCTTAAACCCCTATCAATATGGTAATCAACCTACTAAGACTCAAAATTTATAACATCATCCAAAAATGGACTTCTTTGAGGTCTTAACTTCACTTAGAGAGACTAACGTTTGACAGAGAAGTGAATCATTTACTATGTGAAATGATTCACATCACGACATCCACCCCCTCCAAACATGCACATCCTCCGGTATGTGCCAATCTCCTCAGTCTTCTGTTTGATCTTCATCATCATCGCTCTCCTCCGCCTCAGTCTCTTCAGACACAAGGACATCTTCGTCTCTTGTTGTCCTCTGCTCTGACTCCAGAAAGTTGAATAACTCAACTGACCCTCCGCGTCTCTTGAACAGTTTCACACGTTTGCCAACCACAGATAGTTTCAAAGGAGTACTATCCAACTCACGTAAACTATAAGTGGCATTCTCATACACATCTAGCACAACATAAGGCCCGAACCATCTTCGAGAGAACTTACGAAGTGTAGAATGCTGATTCTCCAACGTGCTATCATATACCAGAACCCAATCACCAACATGTATGGGCTTCGGTCGTAGTCGGTGAGTCTTGTCAAAACGTTCTTTGTTTTTGACTCGAGCCACCTTCAGTCTCTCCTGCGCATCAGCAAGATCCTCCTCTCTTCGCTCCAACTGCCTAATACGTAAAGCAAGGAGTGAAGCACGATCTATACCATCTTCCCACGGTAGCGTAGCCCATGTAGGAAAGTATTCCTCAGCAGGCATGATCGGTTTCTGCCCCAGCATAAGCTCAACTGGCATATAGCTAATCGTAGTACAATGTGTAGTTCTATCAGCCCACAAAGCAAATGGAAGTAATCTCGGCCATTCTCTAGGCCTACCATCACATGCTTTCACTAAAGCATGAACAATAGAAGGGTGTCCTCGTTCACTCTTACCAATGTCCTTTGGATTCATAGCAGTGGTAAGCCGAAGCTTTACTCCATAACGAGCAAAGAACTCATTCACTTTAACGCCTCTCAACTCGCCTCTATCTGCACGTAGTCTCCCAACCGATCCATATCGACAGATGATATCTTCAAGCACGAACCTGCAGATATTCTCTGTAGTCTTCGTCCGTAGTGCTCGTCCATCCACATAGTTGGAGAGATCCTCTCGAGCCAGCACCAAGTAACACATCTCTCATAACCCCGGTGGCATCATCACAAGATCAAGAACCCACTGAAAATGGATACTAGGTGGATAAGTAGATACAAGCCCATCTCTGTAATGGACTTTAGAGTAGAACTGGCAGTGCAGAGACGACCCAACAAAGTCCACCACGTAACGCTCTTTCATCTTCGTGTAAGTAGCCCATACTCCACGATGTCCATCCCACAAGGTGTCATGAAACTCTTTTAGCAGATTCAGCTTCGTCGGTTTATCATCCACCATTCTAGCAAGCATTCTATCTCTTCTCTTCGGACGTTTCCACAGATAACCTTCACGTAGAAGATAACTGTACGCCTTCCGTCTGATCTCTTTGAACTCTGCATCACTCCATCCTTCTCTTCTGCATAACGAACTCAGATAAAATCCAATATCGCGGAACTTTTCTGAGTAGAACTCCTCATTGAATGGCAGTGGTTCCAAGTCTGAAGTCTGCTGACCAACTTGGCACCAAACGTCTCTCCTCTCTTCATTCTCCACCTCTGCAATCATCTCATCCTCATCTGTATAACGAGCCCTAGACAACATATCTGCAACTGGATTGTCCTTCCCTGCTATATGCTTTAGCTCAGGGTTCAAACTCCGGACATAAGCAATCCATCGCAGCATTGCTATGTCTGGTGTATTGCAGTTTGCTATCATACCCAACAAAGGCAAACAATCTGTTTCTAGTATCACACAAGCTCCTATCAAGAACTCTCGATCTACCTTCATAGCAGTAACAGCTCCCCACAACTCACGCTTCACTTGAGGATAGTTACGCTGTCTATCTGTTAAGATCCGAGCTCCAAACCTTGAAACAAACCGCACACCTTCTGCATCTTCTTGGCCAACTGCCCATCCAATCGCCTTTGGACTCGTATCAACAGTCAGTACCACAGGTCTCCCGCTCTCGTAGCTAAGCCTCCTTAGTATAGGTGGAGACTTCAAAATCTCCTTCAGCTGCTCCATCGTCTCATGATGTTCTTGCCGCCAAGTAAACCTCCTTCCCTTTCTCAGAAGTGCATACAGAGGCTCGGCAATGTGTGCATAATGAGGAATACTCATACGAAAGAACACACAAGCTCCCAAGAACCGTCGAACCTCAGTGATGTTGGTGCAGTCAGCTATCCTTGCTATAGCATCTACCTTCTCTGGGTTCGGACGCCTCCCAAAAGTACCACACAAATGACCCACCACCACAATCTCTGACATACCAAAACGAGATTTGGTACCTGATAGAGTGAGGTGTACCTCCTCCAAACGCATCAGAATCTTCTCCACATCTCGAATGTGGTCTGCAACGAACTTTCTGCATCCATCAGAAGTCACAGCTTTGTCTTTGTCTTCCACCGGACAGCCTTTCATGAGAATATCATCCAGAAACGGGATAGTGACCTCAGGTACAAACTCTCGTAACACCTTATGCATCGCATTCTGCATATGGGCTACTGAGTTTGTCGCACCCTGAGGAAGAGTACACATCCGCATCAATCCCAAAGGTGTACGCATGGTAGTCAAGTCTCTGCTCTCCAAAGCAAGTTGAAACTGATCATAACCTGAAAACAGATCTCCAATAGAATATATTGACCTTCCAGCAAACGCCTCAGCTACTTCATCAACCACATGTCATGTTCCAACGTTTCAAATCGTGATGTTGTTGGCAGGCTGCAAGTCTTGGATGAAGCGCAGAGCTCTTGTCTTCTTAGATACTGTGAACCATCGGCTAGAGTACGGAGTCATAGATGGTTCAAGAATACCCATCTGCATCCTCTCCTTCAGTAACTCAATCACCTTCGGTAGTAAGGCACGAGGGACTGGAATCGGCTTCAAGTCCCAAGGTACGTGAGGAACAGTGAAGATAACCATCGGATCACACTAGGATCGACACAACCAATCTCTCCAGCTGAGAAAGAAAATGTCTTACCATGACTAACTATCATCTGCTCAAAAGCTCATTTCTCCACTTCAGTCAAGAATCCACCTCCTCCTATCTGAAGTTGCTCAAGTGTCTCTTGAGTAAACTTGTGTCCTACTGTGTAGGATCTCTAAGCACAGGCTCAGCAGCCGCTAACTCCATCTGCTGCTGAGAATCGACAGATAATTGGATCGCCACAGGTCTCACCTTCCTCGCTACAGCTTTATACTTGGCGTGTACTTCCGCTTCCTGATGTGAATCACACCAACAGACTGCATCTTTCCATCCATTCTCCAGTCTCGGATGAGGACGATACCGCAAGTACGAGATAATCTCCTCATAGACTTCACGAGAATGGATGGGGATCACCACCCTACCTTCCATCTGGTCCATCAACCCATCTACATCATCCAGCCAACGAACAAAAGACTGTACACCTACAAACTCCTCATAAACACCAGAAATTGTTTCTTCTTCCTTCAGAACTCCTGTACAGCGCAGATTTGCTGCATACTTCTCCATCTGTCTTCTACTCTTCTCAGTCAAATCCTCTACCTGCGTGAACTCACTCCAATCATCAGAACCGAAAGCCATCAAACCAGATTTCCAACTATGTACAGTGCAACTACTTTCTGAATCTTGCAGTCTTTCCATCAGCCTCATGTGATCCTTCAGGCTGCTCAAGCGGGATCATAGTAGCAGTAGATCATTCACTCTCGCTATCCCGTCCTACAAGAGTGGTTTCTGAAAACCCTTACCCCTACAGATAGGAGAATCCCTCACGGTCTGCCGGTTTCGTTCGTGGTTCGTACGAACGGTCAGAAACTGCACAGAACGTCTATCATCTGGACTACGGATCCTAGCGTAATGAGATCCGTCATCCATTACCTTGGTCTCCATTCGAACTGCAGTGATATAAGGCTGACCAAGAATCACAGGATACGAAGCAGAAGACTGCACGAAGAAGTGCTGATCTACATCTACATCACCTATCTTCACCTTCACGTTAGGACAAGCGCCGTACAGCTCACCTTTCTGGTTGTTTGCTGCACGTAACACCCAACCATGTGTCGTGCGCATACACATCGCTACACAACATACATCGCTGTCAGAGAAACACCACACATACACATAACACATGGACGATGTCATACACATACACAAGTGTACCACAATAATCTGAATACAGAGATTACCATCTCCAACACCACAACAAGGATTACTCACAAACGGTCAAGCCAAACCCACTCTAAACGCGAAGAGAATCCAGGTTACACTCAACTAGACTATCCACCATAGCCTGGAGCTTGAAGGCTCAACTCAAAGAACTAAGGCCTCCAAGCCCTACCTGCGAAGTTTACCCCTAGTGGACTCTCCTCCCAACTCGCCCTAACGGCACTAACGGCACTAACGGCCTTACCGGGATGCGCCACTTCGCACTCGGTCAACCTAGCCGAGGTGCCCAAACTGACGTGACAGCTGTGGTGCGCATACACATCGCTACACAACATACATCGCTGTCAGAGAAACACCACACATACACATAACACATGGACGATGTCATACACATACACAAGTGTACCACAATCGCCCCCCTAACTGGCGGTTAGGTCCCTCTAACTCCAGATAGCTCCATATCCCAACTACGTGATACACACCTTCATGGGTGCAAGGATCAGGAGGCCGGGTGCTACATCGCCCCATCGTTAGTCGCCTGTCTGCAATCCATACCACGCAAAGATCTAATTGACTATCTCCGCTATATACATCGAGGACAAACCCACCGTCCAGTAGGAACTACACTGAGAGGTGGAGTCAAACATGACATGTGCCAACCTCTCGAACAACCATCACACACCAACATACGGGCTGCTCCGCTAGCAGACCCACACAACATACACCTCAAGCCCGCGCGTACAACTGCTAAGCTTGGGTCGACGGTACCATCAATGTTGGGAAGATGACATGACGCGCAATTACGCACATGGTCCTTCCACACAACACCATCACGGCCCTCTAACATGAGTACTCCAGAAGGTAACACCTCACGCACTCGTAAAATAGTGCGCCCTGCGGTCACGTCCAACGTCGTCGGTGCAGTCTGCTGTAGATAGATATAATCGCCAGGATGAAACCTGCGAATCGACGGCCGATAACCTCCTCCTCAGATAGTCGCATACCGCAACGTGTCTCTATGCTGGGCAATCGCTAGGTTTTCAAAAGCCATATGCATAACTCTCCGAAATGTCTCTGCTCGTTGAGAACATGCTCTCACCCACATATCCGGGTCATCAAGGTCCAGCACCTCAACAGAATCACGACGAATGGCCGAAGGTAGATCTGGATCTCGGCCATACAATAAGAAATACGGTGAGAAGGAAGCCAAAGATGCTTGTCGGCTAAAACGGTAGCCCATAGCCAACCATGGTAACTGCACATCTCAGTCTCCCAAGTGGCCCTTCTGCAAGCCATACTTGCGCAATCCTCTCTTCACCGTCTGAACTACCCTCTCCGCCAAACCATCCGCCTCAGGATGATCTCGAGATGTAGTTCGATGATCAATCAGCGCCTGATCACACAAGGCCTGAAACTCACCAAGGAACTCTGTACCTTGGTCTGTCAGCACTTCAGCTGGTGCTCCGAAACGACTCAGCACTCGATCTAAGAACGCGTACGCCGTCCCTTCACTCGCCTTGTCTGGTAATGCCACCAACTCAATCCACTTGGAGAAGTGCTCCACCATCACCAACACATACCGGTGGTGACGTACGGTCAACGATAAGGGTCCCGCAAAATCCAAACTCCAACGGTAACCCAACCTCATAATCGGTAAGGGGTGTAACTGTGGAGTAGGAGCATTAAACGATGCTCGTACTCGATCACAAACCACACATCGTGCGACAAACTGTTGCACATCGATGTGCATACCACGCCACCAATATTGTCCTTGGAGTAAGCTATGCGTACGCTTCACTCCAAAATGTCCCAACTCCTCATGGGCATGTCGTACTAACTGTGCCCTCTGGGATGGATGTGGCACTATCCGTACTCTCCCATCACCCCACACTCGAAGTACATGTCGTCCTTCTCGTCGAAATCTCTTTGCTCGTTGAAGGACACGATCTCGCTCCTTGGCACTTACTGTGCCTACTACCACACCAGTACGTAGATACTCCATCACGGTCACATCATCATGGATATCCCGCTGGTCTGAAACACCATCTCCACCCTCAGGATCTGGAGACTCATCATCTACTCTCTGACCAGAGAAAGATACGACTTGGCCCTCCATACTAGAGTTCATGGCCAACACACAAAGAAAGGCAGATGCATGCCACCCTGGCACTATCTCCTCATCAACCTCGTCATGCCAGCGAGCCCCAGTCTGATCCTGCTGACTCGTGCACGGGTTGCGACTCAACCCGTCGGCATCTAGGTTTGCAACTCCAGGTCTATGTACTACCTGGAAGTCATACTCCTGTAAGATCAGAGCCCATCGTGCAAGCTTCCCTGTAAGCTTGTCGGACTCCATCAACCACTTGAGCGGCTGGTGATCAGTGATGAGAGTAAAGGGGTTCCCAAACAGATAACATCGAAAGTGTGCAACAGTCCACACTGCCGCCAAACACTCTCCCTCATACGAACTATACCTCGCCTCCGCTGAATTGTTGGAGCGACTGGCATACGCCACCACGAACTCCTTTTTCTCATCATCATGCTGAGTCAGCACTGCTCCAAGTCCTAACATACTCCAATCGGTGTGCAGTTGGAAAGGACGCCCCCTAACGGGTCTCCTCAAGATGGGAGCAGATGTCAACATATCCTTGAGCTCTATGAAAGCTCGCTCCTGCTCATCTCCCCACTGCCACTCCTGGTCCACCTTCATCAGCTTGGTCAACGGCTTCGCAATTGCACTAAACCCTTTCACGTATCGACGATAGAAGTTCGCCAAACCAACAAATGCTCGAACTCGACTCACATCTGTGGGACGTGGGATACGTGCAATAGCCTCAACCTTCGTCTGTTGAACACCCAACCCACCTGGATAGATGGTGTGGCCCAGATACTCTACCAACTCATGGAAGAACTTACACTTCCCAGGGTGTAACTTCAACCCATGAGCTCTCAACCGCTCAAACACATCCCGTAAGTGTCTCTCGTGCTCCTCCACTGTAGCACTATAGACTAAGATGTCGTCAATATAACATCTGACAAAATCCAATCCTGCTAGGATTCTGTCCATCACCCTTTGGAACTCAGCAGGGGCGTTCTTCAACCCAAATGGTAAGAACCGCCACTGATACAAACAATCCTTGCCGTGAGAGTCAATTCCCCAGAATGCTGTCTTGGACTTATCTTCTTCTCTCACTGGCAACTGATGATACCCTGCTCGAAGATCCAAAGTACTGAAGACCTTCACATGCCCCACTGCATCAAAGATCTCCTCAGGTGTCGGCATGGCATACTTATCGGACTTCGTCTGCCGATTGATAAGACGATAGTCCCCACACATCCGTCTATCTGTGTAGTTGCCATACATATCCTTCTTGGCTGGCATAACTGTGGCAGATGCATACTCTCCATGCGACATCTCCACCAACCCAGCCTCCAACAAGTCTTGAGTCCGACTCTGGATCAAGGCTCTCTCCATGTCACTGTACCTGTAAGGACGTCGAAAGATTGGCGTGTCATTAGCCAAGTCGATCCGTATACCAGGTCCCTTCAAGGTACCCAAATCCTTCATACTGAAGGCAAAACAATTCCTGTAGCTCTTCAGGAATCTTTGGACTCTTCGTCTCTCCTCTCCTATAAGCTTGGGTCCGATCTCCGGCTCCCAAGTATCCTCTGTCACCATGCTAGAGGTAGAAGACGAAGTCGTTGACTGCTATCTTGCAGCCTCTGGAGCAGTTTCCTTCTGCTCACCACCAACAACCTCCACCGCTACTGTGTGTAAAACTTCTGCAGTTCTAGCTGCAAACTCCACACTCTCTCCTATGACATCCCATGATGTCCAAGGATGACGAACTCCACGTGCCTCGCCCCCAGCCTTTGCCTCCACCGACCCGGTAGGCAAAGAGCTCAAGAGTGCTCGAGCAGTAACACTCGTCGATCGCATCCGACGCTGCTCAGCCAATCCAAGGCTAACAATCCATGTCAAGCAATTCAAGTCCATTGCTTGACCCAATACTTGACGACGTGAAGCCTCCGACACCGAAGCTACTGCCGTCGTGCCCGTAGTGAAACCCATTGCTCGCTCTCTCTCATCGGCATTGGGCTCCACCAACTGCCGTAATTGAGCATCCCACACAAGCCCAGGTCCTCCATCTCTGTAAGCATGTGACGCTGGAAAGCTTACCAAAGTGGGTAATGCTACCATAGGCCGCCCCACTAGGTTCACCACTGCCATGGGTGACCTATCGACGACTCTCATTGCTTGAGATCGTCGTCCTACATCCAAGATGCTATCAACCGTGAGGTGCGCTGGTCGTCTCACTCCATCGTGTGCGCGCTTAAGCACCTCTCTCGGTAACAAGTTCGTCCACCACAACCGTGGACGATGTGCACGAGATCCCACTCTCGCTGCATCCAACAACACTGCTGGTCCAACCCAAGACCGCACTTGGTGCACACTCGCCATCATCTGTGTACGAGCATCACCCAACAAAGGAACGTTCTCCAAAATGTACGCTGGAGAATCCACCTGATGCATCTGGAGATGTCGTAGGATCCGTAACATCTCCCAGAACATCTTAGATCGCGGGTCATGTAAACCCTGACCTCTCCCTGCACGCGTGTGACCTTGACATGGCCATCCGGCTATCACCAAGTGGATGGTGCCCACAAACGTGAGATCCTACGCCCCCAGCAGCGAAATATCCGACGGTAATGCTTGCTGGTATCCTCTAACAGCTGATATGGGCAACAACTTAGGATATCTCTGCACCAAACGTGCCACATGTCGCAATGAGATGCGTCTCGCAATCTCATCTCTCTCCACATACAAGTATCGCTGTACTTGTATACCTGCCTGCAATACCGCAGCCAAACCTGTGCTAATCCCTCCAAACAGCTCCAGCACACATACACCTTCCTCTGGATACTGCCACACAATGGGAGTCGTATCCAACGGTGATAAGGTCACAGGGCCAGTAGCAGGAACAACCCTTTGTTCCTCTACTGGTGGTACAAAAGCTTCACTCCAAGCCTGCTGCACCAACTGATCAGCATACTGCTGCAACCCTCCACTCGAACTCCAGAGTGGAACATCCAAGGCAGATGGTACTAACGTAGACATGCTAGGCATGTCCTCCACCTCCTCATAGATCGGAGTATCCTCCGCATGGGCATTACCCTCCAACAACTCGTCCGGCCAAGTCATGATCGAACTGAACCCTGCAACGGATGCCATCGTTCCTGGTGTAGGCTCCGTCGTCCCAACTCTAGCACTGAACCGCACTGGTAAGCGGCTCACTCGTCCCTCACCGGACTGCCAACCTGGTCTGTAAGATGCTGTCTCTGCCCAATAGTCAATCACGAACCCCATAGGGTACAACACAGCACCTCCCACCAATACATCATAAGACTCTGCGGCTGTAACGATGGCCTTGGCCTTCACCATAGAGCCATCCGTGGGATGATCTGGCCGAACTCTCACCGTCAACATCTCACGTGTCATGTGTAGAGCCGTACCTCCTGATCCCCCTAGAGATGTCTGCAACTGGAATGGACATCTCTCTATCTCGGACTTCTTCAGACCCAAACCAATACACGCCGCCTTTCCCAACATCAACGGTTGGGCTCCAGAGTCTAACAAGACCTTCTGAGGTCGATACACTTTCCCTGAAGGTGCCACCAAACAGAAGATACCACTTCTGTTGTCCAACAACACCACACCTGGTGCCAAACTAGCACGGTCAATCGTCGGCCTAGCTGGTAACTCATCTAACCTAGCAGCCGCCGCTTGCCAAGTACCACTGGTAGCTGTCCTGATCCTCGACTCCATGGACACGTCTACCGCCTCTCGCTGAACTACCTCATCACTAGAGGTAACTACATCCTCGCTCTCACTGAGCGTGGTCGCCAACTGGAACACTGGAGCCAAGTTGACTCCCAATGCCCTCATATCCGTGGCTGAGAATAGTGGGGCTCGCAAAACTGCTGTAGCCGCCCCCAACATCGGGTTCGACGTCGCATCCACAGACGTCGAAGGTGGACTCACATCACACCCATTCCTGGATGTCGATGCCTCCAACTCTACTGCATCATCGGTAGGTCGTTTAGGAACCATAGATGTGGTCCTCAACGCCTCCGATAACGTGAACGACTGGGGAAGCCTGGCTTGTCTACCAGCCTCCCCGCGTTGTGGATCCAACTCCACTGACGCACCTCGTGGCTCAGAGGCACGTACTGCACCTCTAGTCACTGCCGCAGATGCCTCAATCTGCGCCACACCAGCCATGAAGTCGAAGTCACCTCCTTCTCCTCCATAAGACGTGGAAGCCTCTGTTCCACCTGACCTCCGCTGAGCCATGGCCATACTAGCTATCCTCTACTCCAACTGCTCAATCCGAGCAGCCATACCTGCTTCTGACGTCGTAGCAGGCGGTGGACCGACCGGTCCTCTCCCCGGTGCTGGACCTCTACCTCCAGCTCGACCACCACGGCCTCCCTGAGCTCCTCCGCCTCGTCCACGATCAGCCTTCCCTTGCCGCAACTCGGGATGGAGATCAAAACAACGGTCACTACTGTGACCAGGTCGTCCGCAATGCTCACATTGCCTAGGTACTGCTGGAGAAGTCCCTGATGTCCCTGACGTCTCATAACCTCTCCTCTGTGGACAGTCCCTCTGCTGATGAGGACCATCACACGTCCAACAAGGACCCGCTTGCTGCTGACTAGAGAAGGACGGCATGGGCTTCTGCCCACCAGATCCTCCTACACCTCCCTGCGATCGTGACTGCTCTGCACGATCCTTACCACCACCACTACCACGCTGTTGCGTAGCCTGTGATCCTCGAGAAGAGGTGGTCGCTCCATGTGGTGTCTCCTTGCTGAACCCAGCAACCACCACCCTCTCCTCCACCATGTTGAGCTCAATCCGCTCAGCCAGACTAAAGACAACCGCCAACGTCGGAGCGGTATCTCTAAGAAGAGTAGCATCTCTAACTCTCCTACGCAGCTCCCGGTCTAGTATCCCATACCAGAACTGGACTGCCTGTGCTTCCGTCACCCCTTGAGTAACGCTGATCAACCGCCTCATGCGAGTAAACGCCTCGCGTAGGCTCTCTCCAGTCTTCCGCTGGAACTCCTGCAGACTCCTCAACTTGTCGGTCCGCACACCCTGATAGTTCTTCCTCAAACATTGGAAGAACTGAACCACAGGGTTAAACCCTGGTGGTATCCCGCTCACACTACCACCCGCTCCACTACCTGTGGACGCACCGCTGGTAGTAGGTACTCCGCCACCTGCGGCTGTACCACTGCTACTGGCACCCGAACTCGCAGGTGCTACGCCTTCCGAAACTGCGCCAGTAGTGATAGAAACGTAGTTGGGAGACCAATGTTGTCTCCACAACTCGATCTCAACACTGTAATCTCGCCTGAACTCATGATAATCGTCCATCGGCGGTCCCTCCAAGTGCTGGAACAAACCCTTCCACGCCATGAAGGGTGTAAATAGCTGTGGGTTCCGCATCTGCTGCAGATCGCACCAACTGTCAAACTCCTGGATGAAGTCATCCAGCTCAATGGTACCAACTGTACCCGAGTAACGTCGAGGCCCCTTCGTGGCCCCATAGATCTCGTCCATGTCCCACAACAACGGTGTGGTGACACTAGACTCACCACCAGAAAACGCGCTGTCTGCGTCTGACTCGTCCTCTGGAACAACCGACGGCAATGGTGTAGGTAGTCGGTACCTCACCCCACTCCGTGTATACCCACTGTCGGAGAAGTCCCCACCAGAACCTCCCGAGAACTCCGTGATGAGAGAATCCCGCTAGCACACTCCCCAACCGGAAGTCGCAATCTCCGTCACCACCGTAACCACCACTTGCCTAACCCCGCTCCTACTGAGCTCACCTATCCCCTACTAGGACGGTCAAGGTAAGGGCAACCTGTACCTGTCATCACCACAGGCAGCCTCTCACGGTCTGTTGGTCATCACTCCAACCGCACCGTGAGAGAGACAAAGGTAGTCTGACTGGTCCGCAACTCCAGCCTCACTACCGACAGCACACTGGAGTGAACTCACTCCGAAAATCCAGCGCCAAAACACGCAAACGCGGCGCACAAACAGGAAGCAGAATATGGAGGGGTTCCAACCACAAGAAGTCCAAACGATAACCCTCCACACTCAAACATTCACATAAAGAGAAATCCAGCCCCACCCGGACTGACGTCTCCTCGTCGGTGACCACATGCACAATATATGGTCACCAACTGTCGTAACTGACACTGGAGGTCACTAACTAGATGTCCACACCTCTAGTAGCTCCAAAAACATCCACGTGGTAGCTCTACTAGCTCACCCAAGACAACTGCCACCAACTGCCTACATACGCGTCTCTACGGTATAGACAAACACTACCACAACTATAGCTTGCCCCTAATACTATGGGGTCGCCCTACCACTCCTCTAGGAACGTGCGAGAAGGTCTCCTACTACCTTAAACAAGTCCATAAGTACTTGCACGCATCCCTGTAGGACACCAAGAGCTATTGGTCTAGTGGTAAAGCCAAAGCTAAGACTAAAAAGTCAGGAGTCCAGGTCCAGAAATAGTGTTGGGATGGGTGACCAGCTGGTTTTACCCTTCCCACACACTAGAACTTGGATACCTCTCTCACGCACGCCAGCAAGCTGGCTTGCGGCGGGCGCGGGCTCGGGCTCAGGCTCAGGCTCAGCTCCGCTCCGCCTCCGCACTCTCGCACTCCGCTCTCCGCTCTCACGCCTCCGCACTCACGCACCTCTGCTCCTCGAAGCCTCAAAAGATTGCACCAAAACAGCCTCCAAAACAGCGAAAACAACTTGCGGGTGCACGCGGGTGACCAAAATCTGACGTAAAACAGCAAGAACATCCAAATCCAACCCGAACACCACCAAAACAGATTCGCAAATGCACCACACACACTTCGCGGATGCACACACACACACAACAACTACTAAACTCGAGTTTCCCCACGAAATTGAGCCAAAATCTGACGTAACTAGCCTTTTAGTGCTTGCGGGTTTCACGGCAGCGAACTTCGACATGCCATAACTTCTTCAGTCCTTGGCCAACTCCACGAAACTTAGTGCGCTAGAATCGTCTCTCCAATGCGCTTCCAAAGAGTCCACTCCGGCCCGACATTGACAAGTATTTCAGCTGCTACGCCCAAACGCGCAATCCGGCTCCAACAACACACTTCAAGAACATTCCGCAAAATTTCTGCAGCGCTTCCGCATGACAGAAATCTCCACTCGACCCCAACAACAGCAAATCGATCTGCGACCACCAATGTAGCACGGCGTCCACACACCTCGATCACAGCTCCAAACAATCAACCACGAACGGCAACGCCCGAAGATACCAGCGGACGATTTCCGATTTCAGATCTGCGAGCTCTTACTGAACTCCGCCTCGACCTGCACTCAGTTCTTTGAGTAATCTGAATACAGAGATTACCATCTCCAACACCACAACAAGGATTACTCACAAACGGTCAAGCCAAACCCACTCTAAATGCGAAGAGAATCCAGGTTACACTCAACTAGACTCTCCACCATAGCCTGGAGCTTGAAGGCTCAACTCAAAGAACTAAGGCCTCCAAGCCCTACCTGCGAAGTTTACCCCTAGTGGACTCTCCTCCCAACTCGCCCTAACGGCACTAACGGCCTTACCGGGATGCGTCACTTCGCACTCGGTCAACCTAGCCGAGGTGCCCAAACTGACGTGACACATGGTTCAGCTCGATAGGCCACTGACCTCTCTCATACACCTCTCGTGACATGATGTTGATCTCAGATCCGTGATCAACTAAAGCAGCAACAGGTTCAGCCAAACTTCCAAGACGAACTCGTGTAGCAGTTGTAGCACGAGCCCAATGTCTCCTTCTAAAATCACTATCAGTAGCTGGACTCTCCTCGCCAGCTTCCTCATCATCGAACTCAATAGTGTTGGTATCAGCAACCAACGCTTCTTGCTGGTATCTCTTGTCACCAGCTTCCTGAAAATGCACCTTTCCAAACTCTGCATCATTCAGAGAAGTTCCTACCACATCTATCATTTGACTTTCCACTTGTTCAGACATCACATGTCTCTTGCGCTTGATGATGTCGATGATCAGTTCGTGAAACTCCCTCTTTGCAATACCAAGAACTTCTCGGAGAGAAAACTCGATTCATGCATCTAGTATCCTCTGCTCCAAGATGCTCTTCAAATCAATAGAAGTTTCAATATCAGCTGCCAACTTGTAAGTCAGTCCCTTCCTCTTCTCTTGGGCAGTAAACCGCCTACCAGCAGTCGTTGGCTCCTGCTGGGATCTCTGCACGTCCTCCATAGGATCTGGTGCAGGTGGAGGAGCTGCAGAAGTAGACGGGATGTCCTCAGGAAGAGCCACTCGTCTCCTTGTGACTCTTTGTCTATCCCCAGTCTCCTCAGGAACTCCAGTATCAAGTTCAGAGACCTCTCGTCGCCTCTTTTCCTCCACAGAAGCATCCTGCCAGTGAACGTGTCTATCTACATCTAGGAATGCTATGATAGAAGCAGCATCTACAGGATCTCCCCATCCTGTGACCCTACGAATATACTCGGCTCCTCTCTTCAGTATCTCAGAAGGAACTGGAGCCACACTCTTCTCAGCAGTCCTATCTAGCAATGTAGGATTAGAAGAGACCTCAATATGCCCAGCATATACATCAGAATTTATCAACGGTGCCATTAACGCAGTTGTTGTTGCAACCGCAGCAATCTGAGGTAGACTCCTCATGCCTCCTCGCCCAAACTGCGTGCTCAACGACTCTCCAGTAGAAGAAAGGTGCAGCCTACCGTTCTGATAGCGAACCACACCATCTCGCAAAACAGTTGTGAGCTCTTGACAGTCTCCTCGGAAATGATCAGGACTGTCACACCAGATACATCTACGAACAGGAGCTCCTCCTGGACGTGCAGCAGTAGGCGCCGGTGGCTGCTCTCTCTGCAATCCAGCTAGCTCTATCTTCAGCTCTCGCATCTGCCGAATCAGGTCTTTGATCTGGTTCTGTTGACCATGGTTCTCCGCAGATCTCTGAACAGGTGCCCTTTGTGCCGGAGCTGGCACAACTGGCATCAAAGGAACTACAGGTGGGACAACAGGTCTGGGAGCAGGGGCCAAAGGCTGCTGTACTTGAGGAGCAGCATAAGGTGGAGCGACCACTTCTGCAAGCGGACGTCCTCCCACAACCACTCTTCCCCTCCTTTGCCTTCTCAGTATAGCCACAGCATCTCAACTCTCCTCCAATCCATAGTAACACCTCCTTCAGCAGATCGATCGGCCAACATAAAACATAACCGATTTGTCGTAGCATCATCGGTAGCTTGCAGGAAAAGCTCTATTCTCCTAGCATCTAAGGTTATTCGCTCTAGAGTTGAGAGTTGCCGGTATCTCCGATCAAACTCTCTCAGCAACTCACTCAAGCTCATCATACGACCAGGTTGCTGCTCAATCCAGTCTAGAAATGTCCTTCTAGTAACTCTCTCTGAATCCTCCTCAAGAAACTCCTCTCGAAGAGATCGCTCAAAACTCATCCAGATTCCAAGATTTCTTCTCTGTACATCCTTAACTTGGTCCCGCAACTCAGGAATGACGGCTAACTCAAAACTTGCTATCATCTCAGCATCAGTAATCCTAACCAGCTCCATCTCTCCTCTATACTCACGCAGATATCTAGAAATATCTCTTTCTTCAAACCTTCCACACCTATTCACTATCGCTTGCAAAGCCTTGGTGGATTTTAACTCACCCCCTCCAACGATCGGATGCTGTTGGACTAGGGCCGCAAGCGTCTTCAAGATCTCAGCCGTGTCCAGACCAGATGCAGATGTCGCTGTAGAAGACGCAGGTGCAGTTGACGGTGCAACAATAGACGTTGATGCTCCAGTCCCAGAAGCAGCAGCAGCTCCGCTCTTGCGATCCATCTCTTCTCCTTGTAGTAACTCAACCTTCTCAATCTATCACCCCAAGATCTCTCAATGGAAGCACC
Organism: Asterella californica; assembly: GCA_036924285.1. Taxonomy (NCBI): domain Eukaryota; kingdom Viridiplantae; phylum Streptophyta; class Marchantiopsida; order Marchantiales; family Aytoniaceae; genus Asterella; species Asterella californica. Next base: position 17,165,931 of record JAYKYS010000010.1, on the reverse strand, counting down.
AGATGTCGGGTTGAGAGTCTTCCTGGGAAGGGCGAACCTTCTGGCTGTGATATGAGCTTGAAGGCTGTGTTCAATCTACTCAGGGAAGCGTTGGGCTTCAGGCTGTGGCTGGTTTACTCACAGGATAGGCTTCAGGTCTCAAGGTGATACTGAAAAGCACTCATATAAGTCTCTAGGCTCTTCTGATATGTTCAGGAAGCATAGTTCAGGCTTACCTAGCAATGATAAGATCAGATGACGAACTTTGACACTCAGGATTGAGAAATATGTGAAGGTTCAGACTTCAGAACTTCTCCTACATGTAAATGAGGTTCTACTGGATACACATACGAAATTTCAGCTTCAGATCAATTCAGAGCACTAAGATATGAGCAGAAACTTTCTGAGTAGAGAAATTACGGCAGTTTCTGGTACCCAGACAGCTCTTTCGATCTATAATAGAGAATTGGCTCGATCACTTTGGGAAATTCTTACAGGATTTGCAGTACAGAGCTTGCTGAACACTCCTGTGAAGTTGGGCCTCCTGATTCCACACAGAACTCCAGATCTCGCTCTCTGAAGTTGCTGCTCCAGATTGAGAGCTTTTCGGACCCCCTCTACTTCAGCGGTCGCCCTGAATTACTCACTCACTCAATTGACACGAAAATTTAGAGACAGTCGTATCCCTGCTGACAGTGAACACAACCACGAAGGTTTGAAACGATTTCCTCGATTCTGCTGCAAATGACACTCAAAACCCCAAATTCAACAGAAGTGCTGCAATTCTGACACAAATCGAACTTCAATCAGCCATAACTCCTCCTTTATTGCTTCAAATCGATCAAACTTTTTGCTGACAGTGCTTGGCACGACGAGCTCTATCTCCCTGTGCTCTCAGATTTCGCAGTACCCTCACCAATTGCTCGAAATCCACTCTAGAGCTCTATTTCTAAACTTAGAGTTTTACAAAAGACAAAAATGGACCAATGGGAGTTCATAGCTCCATTTGGTTGTCATTTTGTGCCTTAAACTACCTGGTAACTTATCTACACTCATAGGCTACCACGTCAAGCCCCCTAGAGTGCCAGCGTAAAACTTAAACTACCTAAAATGACACGCAATCCCGAAAGATAACTTAAATCAGCTAGAAAGGTGCATGGGCGACACGCAAATACAACCCATGAGCTTAAACCCCTATCAATATGGTAATCAACCTACTAAGACTCAAAATATATAACATCATCCAAAAATGGACTTCTTTGAGGTCTTAACTTCACTCAGAGAGACTAACGTTTGACAGAGAAGTGAATCATTTACTATGTGAAATGATTCACATCACGACATCCACCCCCTCCAAACATGCACATCCTCCGGTATGTGCCAATCTCCTCAGTCTTCTGTTTGATCTTCATCATCATCGCTCTCCTCCGCCTCAGTCTCTTCAGACACAAGGACATCTTCGTCTCTTGTTGTCCTCTGCTCTGACTCCAGAAAGTTGAATAACTCAACTGACCCTCCGCGTCTCTTGAACAGTTTCACACGTTTGCCAACCACAGATAGTTTCAAAGGAGTACTATCCAACTCACGTAAACTATAAGTGGCATTCTCATACACATCTAGCACAACATAAGGCCCGAACCATCTTCGAGAGAACTTACGAAGTGTAGAATGCTGATTCTCCAACGTGCTATCATATACCAGAACCCAATCACCAACATGTATGGGCTTCGGTCGTAGTCGGTGAGTCTTGTCAAAACGTTCTTTGTTTTTGACTCGAGCCACCTTCAGTCTCTCCTGCGCATCAGCAAGATCCTCCTCTCTTCGCTCCAACTGCCTAATACGTAAAGCAAGGAGTGAAGCACGATCTATACCATCTTCCCACGGTAGCGTAGCCCATGTAGGAAAGTATTCCTCAGCAGGCATGATCGGTTTCTGCCCCAGCATAAGCTCAACTGGCATATAGCTAATCGTAGTACAATGTGTAGTTCTATCAGCCCACAAAGCAAATGGAAGTAATCTCGGCCATTCTCTAGGCCTACCATCACATGCTTTCACTAAAGCATGAACAATAGAAGGGTGTCCTCGTTCACTCTTACCAATGTCCTTTGGATTCATAGCAGTGGTAAGCCGAAGCTTTACTCCATAACGAGCAAAGAACTCATTCACTTTAACGCCTCTCAACTCGCCTCTATCTGCACGTAGTCTCCCAACCGATCCATATCGACAGATGATATCTTCAAGCACGAACCTGCAGATATTCTCTGTAGTCTTCGTCCGTAGTGCTCGTCCATCCACATAGTTGGAGAGATCCTCTCGAGCCAGCACCAAGTAACACATCTCTCATAACCCCGGTGGCATCATCACAAGATCAAGAACCCACTGAAAATGGATACTAGGTGGATAAGTAGATACAAGCCCATCTCTGTAATGGACTTTAGAGTAGAACTGGCAGTGCAGAGACGACCCAACAAAGTCCACCACGTAACGCTCTTTCATCTTCGTGTAAGTAGCCCATACTCCACGATGTCCATCCCACAAGGTGTCATGAAACTCTTTTAGCAGATTCAGCTTCGTCGGTTTATCATCCACCATTCTAGCAAGCATTCTATCTCTTCTCTTCGGACGTTTCCACAGATAACCTTCACGTAGAAGATAACTGTACGCCTTCCGTCTGATCTCTTTGAACTCTGCATCACTCCATCCTTCTCTTCTGCATAACGAACTCAGATAAAATCCAATATCGCGGAACTTTTCTGAGTAGAACTCCTCATTGAATGGCAGTGGTTCCAAGTCTGAAGTCTGCTGACCAACTTGGCACCAAACGTCTCTCCTCTCTTCATTCTCCACCTCTGCAATCATCTCATCCTCATCTGTATAACGAGCCCTAGACAACATATCTGCAACTGGATTGTCCTTCCCTGCTATATGCTTTAGCTCAGGGTTCAAACTCCGGACATAAGCAATCCATCGCAGCATTGCTATGTCTGGTGTATTGCAGTTTGCTATCATACCCAACAAAGGCAAACAATCTGTTTCTAGTATCACACAAGCTCCTATCAAGAACTCTCGATCTACCTTCATAGCAGTAACAGCTCCCCACAACTCACGCTTCACTTGAGGATAGTTACGCTGTCTATCTGTTAAGATCCGAGCTCCAAACCTTGAAACAAACCGCACACCTTCTGCATCTTCTTGGCCAACTGCCCATCCAATCGCCTTTGGACTCGTATCAACAGTCAGTACCACAGGTCTCCCGCTCTCGTAGCTAAGCCTCCTTAGTATAGGTGGAGACTTCAAAATCTCCTTCAGCTGCTCCATCGTCTCATGATGTTCTTGCCGCCAAGTAAACCTCCTTCCCTTTCTCAGAAGTGCATACAGAGGCTCGGCAATGTGTGCATAATGAGGAATACTCATACGAAAGAACACACAAGCTCCCAAGAACCGTCGAACCTCAGTGATGTTGGTGCAGTCAGCTATCCTTGCTATAGCATCTACCTTCTCTGGGTTCGGACGCCTCCCAAAAGTACCACACAAATGACCCACCACCACAATCTCTGACATACCAAAACGAGATTTGGTACCTGATAGAGTGAGGTGTACCTCCTCCAAACGCATCAGAATCTTCTCCACATCTCGAATGTGGTCTGCAACGAACTTTCTGCATCCATCAGAAGTCACAGCTTTGTCTTTGTCTTCCACCGGACAGCCTTTCATGAGAATATCATCCAGAAACGGGATAGTGACCTCAGGTACAAACTCTCGTAACACCTTATGCATCGCATTCTGCATATGGGCTACTGAGTTTGTCGCACCCTGAGGAAGAGTACACATCCGCATCAATCCCAAAGGTGTACGCATGGTAGTCAAGTCTCTGCTCTCCAAAGCAAGTTGAAACTGATCATAACCTGAAAACAGATCTCCAATAGAATATATTGACCTTCCAGCAAACGCCTCAGCTACTTCATCAACCACATGTCATGTTCCAACGTTTCAAATCGTGATGTTGTTGGCAGGCTGCAAGTCTTGGATGAAGCGCAGAGCTCTTGTCTTCTTAGATACTGTGAACCATCGGCTAGAGTACGGAGTCATAGATGGTTCAAGAATACCCATCTGCATCCTCTCCTTCAGTAACTCAATCACCTTCGGTAGTAAGGCACGAGGGACTGGAATCGGCTTCAAGTCCCAAGGTACGTGAGGAACAGTGAAGATAACCATCGGATCACACTAGGATCGACACAACCAATCTCTCCAGCTGAGAAAGAAAATGTCTTACCATGACTAACTATCATCTGCTCAAAAGCTCATTTCTCCACTTCAGTCAAGAATCCACCTCCTCCTATCTGAAGTTGCTCAAGTGTCTCTTGAGTAAACTTGTGTCCTACTGTGTAGGATCTCTAAGCACAGGCTCAGCAGCCGCTAACTCCATCTGCTGCTGAGAATCGACAGATAATTGGATCGCCACAGGTCTCACCTTCCTCGCTACAGCTTTATACTTGGCGTGTACTTCCGCTTCCTGATGTGAATCACACCAACAGACTGCATCTTTCCATCCATTCTCCAGTCTCGGATGAGGACGATACCGCAAGTACGAGATAATCTCCTCATAGACTTCACGAGAATGGATGGGGATCACCACCCTACCTTCCATCTGGTCCATCAACCCATCTACATCATCCAGCCAACGAACAAAAGACTGTACACCTACAAACTCCTCATAAACACCAGAAATTGTTTCTTCTTCCTTCAGAACTCCTGTACAGCGCAGATTTGCTGCATACTTCTCCATCTGTCTTCTACTCTTCTCAGTCAAATCCTCTACCTGCGTGAACTCACTCCAATCATCAGAACCGAAAGCCATCAAACCAGATTTCCAACTATGTACAGTGCAACTACTTTCTGAATCTTGCAGTCTTTCCATCAGCCTCATGTGATCCTTCAGGCTGCTCAAGCGGGATCATAGTAGCAGTAGATCATTCACTCTCGCTATCCCGTCCTACAAGAGTGGTTTCTGAAAACCCTTACCCCTACAGATAGGAGAATCCCTCACGGTCTGCCGGTTTCGTTCGTGGTTCGTACGAACGGTCAGAAACTGCACAGAACGTCTATCATCTGGACTACGGATCCTAGCGTAATGAGATCCGTCATCCATTACCTTGGTCTCCATTCGAACTGCAGTGATATAAGGCTGACCAAGAATCACAGGATACGAAGCAGAAGACTGCACGAAGAAGTGCTGATCTACATCTACATCACCTATCTTCACCTTCACGTTAGGACAAGCGCCGTACAGCTCACCTTTCTGGTTGTTTGCTGCACGTAACACCCAACCATGTGTCGTGCGCATACACATCGCTACACAACATACATCGCTGTCAGAGAAACACCACACATACACATAACACATGGACGATGTCATACACATACACAAGTGTACCACAATAATCTGAATACAGAGATTACCATCTCCAACACCACAACAAGGATTACTCACAAACGGTCAAGCCAAACCCACTCTAAACGCGAAGAGAATCCAGGTTACACTCAACTAGACTATCCACCATAGCCTGGAGCTTGAAGGCTCAACTCAAAGAACTAAGGCCTCCAAGCCCTACCTGCGAAGTTTACCCCTAGTGGACTCTCCTCCCAACTCGCCCTAACGGCACTAACGGCACTAACGGCCTTACCGGGATGCGCCACTTCGCACTCGGTCAACCTAGCCGAGGTGCCCAAACTGACGTGACAGCTGTGGTGCGCATACACATCGCTACACAACATACATCGCTGTCAGAGAAACACCACACATACACATAACACATGGACGATGTCATACACATACACAAGTGTACCACAATCGCCCCCCTAACTGGCGGTTAGGTCCCTCTAACTCCAGATAGCTCCATATCCCAACTACGTGATACACACCTTCATGGGTGCAAGGATCAGGAGGCCGGGTGCTACATCGCCCCATCGTTAGTCGCCTGTCTGCAATCCATACCACGCAAAGATCTAATTGACTATCTCCGCTATATACATCGAGGACAAACCCACCGTCCAGTAGGAACTACACTGAGAGGTGGAGTCAAACATGACATGTGCCAACCTCTCGAACAACCATCACACACCAACATACGGGCTGCTCCGCTAGCAGACCCACACAACATACACCTCAAGCCCGCGCGTACAACTGCTAAGCTTGGGTCGACGGTACCATCAATGTTGGGAAGATGACATGACGCGCAATTACGCACATGGTCCTTCCACACAACACCATCACGGCCCTCTAACATGAGTACTCCAGAAGGTAACACCTCACGCACTCGTAAAATAGTGCGCCCTGCGGTCACGTCCAACGTCGTCGGTGCAGTCTGCTGTAGATAGATATAATCGCCAGGATGAAACCTGCGAATCGACGGCCGATAACCTCCTCCTCAGATAGTCGCATACCGCAACGTGTCTCTATGCTGGGCAATCGCTAGGTTTTCAAAAGCCATATGCATAACTCTCCGAAATGTCTCTGCTCGTTGAGAACATGCTCTCACCCACATATCCGGGTCATCAAGGTCCAGCACCTCAACAGAATCACGACGAATGGCCGAAGGTAGATCTGGATCTCGGCCATACAATAAGAAATACGGTGAGAAGGAAGCCAAAGATGCTTGTCGGCTAAAACGGTAGCCCATAGCCAACCATGGTAACTGCACATCTCAGTCTCCCAAGTGGCCCTTCTGCAAGCCATACTTGCGCAATCCTCTCTTCACCGTCTGAACTACCCTCTCCGCCAAACCATCCGCCTCAGGATGATCTCGAGATGTAGTTCGATGATCAATCAGCGCCTGATCACACAAGGCCTGAAACTCACCAAGGAACTCTGTACCTTGGTCTGTCAGCACTTCAGCTGGTGCTCCGAAACGACTCAGCACTCGATCTAAGAACGCGTACGCCGTCCCTTCACTCGCCTTGTCTGGTAATGCCACCAACTCAATCCACTTGGAGAAGTGCTCCACCATCACCAACACATACCGGTGGTGACGTACGGTCAACGATAAGGGTCCCGCAAAATCCAAACTCCAACGGTAACCCAACCCCATAATCGGTAAGGGGTGTAACTGTGGAGTAGGAGCATTAAACGATGCTCGTACTCGATCACAAACCACACATCGTGCGACAAACTGTTGCACATCGATGTGCATACCACGCCACCAATATTGTCCTTGGAGTAAGCTATGCGTACGCTTCACTCCAAAATGTCCCAACTCCTCATGGGCATGTCGTACTAACTGTGCCCTCTGGGATGGATGTGGCACTATCCGTACTCTCCCATCACCCCACACTCGAAGTACATGTCGTCCTTCTCGTCGAAATCTCTTTGCTCGTTGAAGGACACGATCTCGCTCCTTGGCACTTACTGTGCCTACTACCACACCAGTACGTAGATACTCCATCACGGTCACATCATCATGGATATCCCGCTGGTCTGAAACACCATCTCCACCCTCAGGATCTGGAGACTCATCATCTACTCTCTGACCAGAGAAAGATACGACTTGGCCCTCCATACTAGAGTTCATGGCCAACACACAAAGAAAGGCAGATGCATGCCACCCTGGCACTATCTCCTCATCAACCTCGTCATGCCAGCGAGCCCCAGTCTGATCCTGCTGACTCGTGCACGGGTTGCGACTCAACCCGTCGGCATCTAGGTTTGCAACTCCAGGTCTATGTACTACCTGGAAGTCATACTCCTGTAAGATCAGAGCCCATCGTGCAAGCTTCCCTGTAAGCTTGTCGGACTCCATCAACCACTTGAGCGGCTGGTGATCAGTGATGAGAGTAAAGGGGTTCCCAAACAGATAACATCGAAAGTGTGCAACAGTCCACACTGCCGCCAAACACTCTCCCTCATACGAACTATACCTCGCCTCCGCTGAATTGTTGGAGCGACTGGCATACGCCACCACGAACTCCTTTTTCTCATCATCATGCTGAGTCAGCACTGCTCCAAGTCCTAACATACTCCAATCGGTGTGCAGTTGGAAAGGACGCCCCCTAACGGGTCTCCTCAAGATGGGAGCAGATGTCAACATATCCTTGAGCTCTATGAAAGCTCGCTCCTGCTCATCTCCCCACTGCCACTCCTGGTCCACCTTCATCAGCTTGGTCAACGGCTTCGCAATTGCACTAAACCCTTTCACGTATCGACGATAGAAGTTCGCCAAACCAACAAATGCTCGAACTCGACTCACATCTGTGGGACGTGGGATACGTGCAATAGCCTCAACCTTCGTCTGTTGAACACCCAACCCACCTGGATAGATGGTGTGGCCCAGATACTCTACCAACTCATGGAAGAACTTACACTTCCCAGGGTGTAACTTCAACCCATGAGCTCTCAACCGCTCAAACACATCCCGTAAGTGTCTCTCGTGCTCCTCCACTGTAGCACTATAGACTAAGATGTCGTCAATATAACATCTGACAAAATCCAATCCTGCTAGGATTCTGTCCATCACCCTTTGGAACTCAGCAGGGGCGTTCTTCAACCCAAATGGTAAGAACCGCCACTGATACAAACAATCCTTGCCGTGAGAGTCAATTCCCCAGAATGCTGTCTTGGACTTATCTTCTTCTCTCACTGGCAACTGATGATACCCTGCTCGAAGATCCAAAGTACTGAAGACCTTCACATGCCCCACTGCATCAAAGATCTCCTCAGGTGTCGGCATGGCATACTTATCGGACTTCGTCTGCCGATTGATAAGACGATAGTCCCCACACATCCGTCTATCTGTGTAGTTGCCATACATATCCTTCTTGGCTGGCATAACTGTGGCAGATGCATACTCTCCATGCGACATCTCCACCAACCCAGCCTCCAACAAGTCTTGAGTCCGACTCTGGATCAAGGCTCTCTCCATGTCACTGTACCTGTAAGGACGTCGAAAGATTGGCGTGTCATTAGCCAAGTCGATCCGTATACCAGGTCCCTTCAAGGTACCCAAATCCTTCATACTGAAGGCAAAACAATTCCTGTAGCTCTTCAGGAATCTTTGGACTCTTCGTCTCTCCTCTCCTATAAGCTTGGGTCCGATCTCCGGCTCCCAAGTATCCTCTGTCACCATGCTAGAGGTAGAAGACGAAGTCGTTGACTGCTATCTTGCAGCCTCTGGAGCAGTTTCCTTCTGCTCACCACCAACAACCTCCACCGCTACTGTGTGTAAAACTTCTGCAGTTCTAGCTGCAAACTCCACACTCTCTCCTATGACATCCCATGATGTCCAAGGATGACGAACTCCACGTGCCTCGCCCCCAGCCTTTGCCTCCACCGACCCGGTAGGCAAAGAGCTCAAGAGTGCTCGAGCAGTAACACTCGTCGATCGCATCCGACGCTGCTCAGCCAATCCAAGGCTAACAATCCATGTCAAGCAATTCAAGTCCATTGCTTGACCCAATACTTGACGACGTGAAGCCTCCGACACCGAAGCTACTGCCGTCGTGCCCGTAGTGAAACCCATTGCTCGCTCTCTCTCATCGGCATTGGGCTCCACCAACTGCCGTAATTGAGCATCCCACACAAGCCCAGGTCCTCCATCTCTGTAAGCATGTGACGCTGGAAAGCTTACCAAAGTGGGTAATGCTACCATAGGCCGCTCCACTAGGTTCACCACTGCCATGGGTGACCTATCGACGACTCTCATTGCTTGAGATCGTCGTCCTACATCCAAGATGCTATCAACCGTGAGGTGCGCTGGTCGTCTCACTCCATCGTGTGCGCGCTTAAGCACCTCTCTCGGTAACAAGTTCGTCCACCACAACCGTGGACGATGTGCACGAGATCCCACTCTCGCTGCATCCAACAACACTGCTGGTCCAACCCAAGACCGCACTTGGTGCACACTCGCCATCATCTGTGTACGAGCATCACCCAACAAAGGAACGTTCTCCAAAATGTACGCTGGAGAATCCACCTGATGCATCTGGAGATGTCGTAGGATCCGTAACATCTCCCAGAACATCTTAGATCGCGGGTCATGTAAACCCTGACCTCTCCCTGCACGCGTGTGACCTTGACATGGCCATCCGGCTATCACCAAGTGGATGGTGCCCACAAACGTGAGATCCTACGCCCCCAGCAGCGAAATATCCGACGGTAATGCTTGCTGGTATCCTCTAACAGCTGATATGGGCAACAACTTAGGATATCTCTGCACCAAACGTGCCACATGTCGCAATGAGATGCGTCTCGCAATCTCATCTCTCTCCACATACAAGTATCGCTGTACTTGTATACCTGCCTGCAATACCGCAGCCAAACCTGTGCTAATCCCTCCAAACAGCTCCAGCACACATACACCTTCCTCTGGATACTGCCACACAATGGGAGTCGTATCCAACGGTGATAAGGTCACAGGGCCAGTAGCAGGAACAACCCTTTGTTCCTCTACTGGTGGTACAAAAGCTTCACTCCAAGCCTGCTGCACCAACTGATCAGCTTGCTGCTGACTAGAGAAGGACGGCATGGGCTTCTGCCCACCAGATCCTCCTACACCTCCCTGCGATCGTGACTGCTCTGCACGATCCTTACCACCACCACTACCACGCTGTTGCGTAGCCTGTGATCCTCGAGAAGAGGTGGTCGCTCCATGTGGTGTCTCCTTGCTGAACCCAGCAACCACCACCCTCTCCTCCACCATGTTGAGCTCAATCCGCTCAGCCAGACTAAAGACAACCGCCAACGTCGGAGCGGTATCTCTAAGAAGAGTAGCATCTCTAACTCTCCTACGCAGCTCCCGGTCTAATATCCCATACCAGAACTGGACTGCCTGTGCTTCCGTCACCCCTTGAGTAACGCTGATCAACCGCCTCATGCTTGTAAACGCCTCGCGTAGGCTCTCTCCAGTCTTCCGCTGGAACTCCTGCAGACTCCTCAACTTGTCGGTCCGCACACCCTGATAGTTCTTCCTCAAACATTGGAAGAACTGAACCACAGGGTTAAACCCTGGTGGTATCCCGCTCACACTACCACCCGCTCCACTACCTGTGGACGCACCGCTGGTAGTAGGTACTCCGCCACCTGCGGCTGTACCACTGCTACTGGCACCCGAACTCGCAGGTGCTACGCCTTCCGAAACTGCGCCAGTAGTGATAGAAACGTAGTTGGGAGACCAATGTTGTCTCCACAACTCGATCTCAACACTGTAATCTCGTCTGAACTCATGATAATCGTCCATCGGCGGTCCCTCCAAGTGCTGGAACAAACCCTTCCACGCCATGAAGGGTGTAAATAGCTGTGGGTTCCGCATCTGCTGCAGATCGCACCAACTGTCAAACTCCTGGATGAAGTCATCCAGCTCAATGGTACCAACTGTACCCGAGTAACGTCGAGGCCCCTTCGTGGCCCCATAGATCTCGTCCATGTCCCACAACAACGGTGTGGTGACACTAGACTCACCACCAGAAAACGCGCTGTCTGCGTCTGACTCGTCCTCTGGAACAACCGACGGCAATGGTGTAGGTAGTCGGTACCTCACCCCACTCCGTGTATACCCACTGTCGGAGAAGTCCCCACCAGAACCTCCCGAGAACTCCGTGATGAGAGAATCCCGCTAGCACACTCCCCAACCGGAAGTCGCAATCTCCGTCACCACCGTAACCACCACTTGCCTAACCCCGCTCCTACTGAGCTCACCTATCCCCTACTAGGACGGTCAAGGTAAGGGCAACCTGTACCTGTCATCACCACAGGCAGCCTCTCACGGTCTGTTGGTCATCACTCCAACCGCACCGTGAGAGAGACAAAGGTAGTCTGACTGGTCCGCAACTCCAGCCTCACTACCGACAGCACACTGGAGTGAACTCACTCCGAAAATCCAGCGCCAAAACACGCAAACGCGGCGCACAAACAGGAAGCAGAATATGGAGGGGTTCCAACCACAAGAAGTCCAAACGATAACCCTCCACACTCAAACATTCACATAAAGAGAAATCCAGCCCCACCCGGACTGACGTCTCCTCGTCGGTGACCACATGCACAATATATGGTCACCAACTGTCGTAACTGACACTGGAGGTCACTAACTAGATGTCCACACCTCTAGTAGCTCCAAAAACATCCACGTGGTAGCTCTACTAGCTCACCCAAGACAACTGCCACCAACTGCCTACATACGCGTCTCTACGGTATAGACAAACACTACCACAACTATAGCTTGCCCCTAATACTATGGGGTCGCCCTACCACTCCTCTAGGAACGTGCGAGAAGGTCTCCTACTACCTTAAACAAGTCCATAAGTACTTGCACGCATCCCTGTAGGACACCAAGAGCTATTGGTCTAGTGGTAAAGCCAAAGCTAAGACTAAAAAGTCAGGAGTCCAGGTCCAGAAATAGTGTTGGGATGGGTGACCAGCTGGTTTTACCCTTCCCACACACTAGAACTTGGATACCTCTCTCACGCACGCCAGCAAGCTGGCTTGCGGCGGGCGCGGGCTCGGGCTCAGGCTCAGGCTCAGCTCCGCTCCGCCTCCGCACTCTCGCACTCCGCTCTCCGCTCTCACGCCTCCGCACTCACGCACCTCTGCTCCTCGAAGCCTCAAAAGATTGCACCAAAACAGCCTCCAAAACAGCGAAAACAACTTGCGGGTGCACGCGGGTGACCAAAATCTGACGTAAAACAGCAAGAACATCCAAATCCAACCCGAACACCACCAAAACAGATTCGCAAATGCACCACACACACTTCGCGGATGCACACACACACACAACAACTACTAAACTCGAGTTTCCCCACGAAATTGAGCCAAAATCTGACGTAACTAGCCTTTTAGTGCTTGCGGGTTTCACGGCAGCGAACTTCGACATGCCATAACTTCTTCAGTCCTTGGCCAACTCCACGAAACTTAGTGCGCTAGAATCGTCTCTCCAATGCGCTTCCAAAGAGTCCACTCCGGCCCGACATTGACAAGTATTTCAGCTGCTACGCCCAAACGCGCAATCCGGCTCCAACAACACACTTCAAGAACATTCCGCAAAATTTCTGCAGCGCTTCCGCATGACAGAAATCTCCACTCGACCCCAACAACAGCAAATCGATCTGCGACCACCAATGTAGCACGGCGTCCACACACCTCGATCACAGCTCCAAACAATCAACCACGAACGGCAACGCCCGAAGATACCAGCGGACGATTTCCGATTTCAGATCTGCGAGCTCTTACTGAACTCCGCCTCGACCTGCACTCAGTTCTTTGAGTAATCTGAATACAGAGATTACCATCTCCAACACCACAACAAGGATTACTCACAAACGGTCAAGCCAAACCCACTCTAAATGCGAAGAGAATCCAGGTTACACTCAACTAGACTCTCCACCATAGCCTGGAGCTTGAAGGCTCAACTCAAAGAACTAAGGCCTCCAAGCCCTACCTGCGAAGTTTACCCCTAGTGGACTCTCCTCCCAACTCGCCCTAACGGCACTAACGGCCTTACCGGGATGCGTCACTTCGCACTCGGTCAACCTAGCCGAGGTGCCCAAACTGACGTGACACATGGTTCAGCTCGATAGGCCACTGACCTCTCTCATACACCTCTCGTGACATGATGTTGATCTCAGATCCGTGATCAACTAAAGCAGCAACAGGTTCAGCCAAACTTCCAAGACGAACTCGTGTAGCAGTTGTAGCACGAGCCCAATGTCTCCTTCTAAAATCACTATCAGTAGCTGGACTCTCCTCGCCAGCTTCCTCATCATCGAACTCAATAGTGTTGGTATCAGCAACCAACGCTTCTTGCTGGTATCTCTTGTCACCAGCTTCCTGAAAATGCACCTTTCCAAACTCTGCATCATTCAGAGAAGTTCCTACCACATCTATCATTTGACTTTCCACTTGTTCAGACATCACATGTCTCTTGCGCTTGATGATGTCGATGATCAGTTCGTGAAACTCCCTCTTTGCAATACCAAGAACTTCTCGGAGAGAAAACTCGATTCATGCATCTAGTATCCTCTGCTCCAAGATGCTCTTCAAATCAATAGAAGTTTCAATATCAGCTGCCAACTTGTAAGTCAGTCCCTTCCTCTTCTCTTGGGCAGTAAACCGCCTACCAGCAGTCGTTGGCTCCTGCTGGGATCTCTGCACGTCCTCCATAGGATCTGGTGCAGGTGGAGGAGCTGCAGAAGTAGACGGGATGTCCTCAGGAAGAGCCACTCGTCTCCTTGTGACTCTTTGTCTATCCCCAGTCTCCTCAGGAACTCCAGTATCAAGTTCAGAGACCTCTCGTCGCCTCTTTTCCTCCACAGAAGCATCCTGCCAGTGAACGTGTCTATCTACATCTAGGAATGCTATGATAGAAGCAGCATCTACAGGATCTCCCCATCCTGTGACCCTACGAATATACTCGGCTCCTCTCTTCAGTATCTCAGAAGGAACTGGAGCCACACTCTTCTCAGCAGTCCTATCTAGCAATGTAGGATTAGAAGAGACCTCAATATGCCCAGCATATACATCAGAATTTATCAACGGTGCCATTAACGCAGTTGCTGTTGCAACCGCAGCAATCTGAGGTAGACTCCTCATGCCTCCTCGCCCAAACTGCGTGCTCAACGACTCTCCAGTAGAAGAAAGGTGCAGCCTACCGTTCTGATAGCGAACCACACCATCTCGCAAAACAGTTGTGAGCTCTTGACAGTCTCCTCGGAAATGATCAGGACTGTCACACCAGATACATCTACGAACAGGAGCTCCTCCTGGACGTGCAGCAGTAGGCGCCGGTGGCTGCTCTCTCTGCAATCCAGCTAGCTCTATCTTCAGCTCTCGCATCTGCCGAATCAGGTCTTTGATCTGGTTCTGTTGACCATGGTTCTCCGCAGATCTCTGAACAGGTGCCCTTTGTGCCGGAGCTGGCACAACTGGCATCAAAGGAACTACAGGTGGGACAACAGGTCTGGGAGCAGGGGCCAAAGGCTGCTGTACTTGAGGAGCAGCATAAGGTGGAGCGACCACTTCTGCAAGCGGACGTCCTCCCACAACCACTCTTCCCCTCCTTTGCCTTCTCAGTATAGCCACAGCATCTCAACTCTCCTCCAATCCATAGTAACACCTCCTTCAGCAGATCGATCGGCCAACATAAAACATAACCGATTTGTCGTAGCATCATCGGTAGCTTGCAGGAAAAGCTCTATTCTCCTAGCATCTAAGGTTATTCGCTCTAGAGTTGAGAGTTGCCGGTATCTCCGATCAAACTCTCTCAGCAACTCACTCAAGCTCATCATACGACCAGGTTGCTGCTCAATCCAGTCAAGAAATGTCCTTCTAGTAACTCTCTCTGAATCCTCCTCAAGAAACTCCTCTCGAAGAGATCGCTCAAAACTCATCCAGATTCCAAGATTTCTTCTCTGTACATCCTTAACTTGGTCCCGCAACTCAGGAATGACGGCTAACTCAAAACTTGCTATCATCTCAGCATCAGTAATCCTAACCAGCTCCATCTCTCCTCTATACTCACGCAGATATCTAGAAATATCTCTTTCTTCAAACCTTCCACACCTATTCACTATCGCTTGCAAAGCCTTGGTGGATTTTAACTCACCCCCTCCAACGATCGGATGCTGTTGGACTAGGGCCGCAAGCGTCTTCAAGATCTCAGCCGTGTCCAGACCAGATGCAGATGTCGCTGTAGAAGACGCAGGTGCAGTTGACGGTGCAACAATAGACGTTGATGCTCCAGTCCCAGAAGCAGCAGCAGCTCCGCTCTTGCGATCCATCTCTTCTCCTTGTAGTAACTCAACCTTCTCAATCTATCACCCCAAGATCTCTCAATGGAAGCACCAGATGTCGGGTTGAGAGTCTTCCTGGGAAGGGCGAACCTTCTGGCTGTGATATGAGCTTGAAGGCTGTGTTCAATCTACTCAGGGAAGCGTTGGGCTTCAGGCTGTGGCTGGTTTACTCACAGGATAGGCTTCAGGTCTCAAGGTGATACTGAAAAGCACTCATATAAGTCTCTAGGCTCTTCTGATATGTTCAGGAAGCATAGTTCAGGCTTACCTAGCAATGATAAGATCAGATGACGAACTTTGACACTCAGGATTGAGAAATATGTGAAGGTTCAGACTTCAGAACTTCTCCTACATGTAAATGAGGTTCTACTGGATACACATACGAAATTTCAGCTTCAGATCAATTCAGAGCACTAAGATATGAGCAGAAACTTTCTGAGTAGAGAAATTACGGCAGTTTCTGGTACCCAGACAGCTCTTTCGATCTATAATAGAGAATTGGCTCGATCACTTTGGGAAATTCTTACAGGATTTGCAGTACAGAGCTTGCTGAACACTCCTGTGAAGTTGGGCCTCCTGATTCCACACAGAACTCCAGATCTCGCTCTCTGAAGTTGCTGCTCCAGATTGAGAGCTTTTCGGACCCCCTCTACTTCAGCGGTCGCCCTGAATTACTCACTCACTCAATTGACACGAAAATTTAGAGACAGTCGTATCCCTGCTGACAGTGAACACAACCACGAAGGTTTGAAACGATTTCCTCGATTCTGCTGCAAATGACACTCAAAACCCCAAATTCAACAGAAGTGCTGCAATTCTGACACAAATCGAACTTCAATCAGCCATAACTCCTCCTTTATTGCTTCAAATCGATCAAACTTTTTGCTGACAGTGCTTGGCACGACGAGCTCTATCTCCCTGTGCTCTCAGATTTCGCAGTACCCTCACCAATTGCTCGAAATCCACTCTAGAGCTCTATTTCTAAACTTAGAGTTTTACAAAAGACAAAAATGGACCAATGGGAGTTCATAGCTCCATTTGGTTGTCATTTTGTGCCTTAAACTACCTGGTAACTTATCTACACTCATAGGCTACCACGTCAAGCCCCCTAGAGTGCCAGCGTAAAACTTAAACTACCTAAAATGACACGCAACCCCGAAAGATAACTTAAATCAGCTAGAAAGGTGCATGGGCGACACGCAAATACAACCCATGAGCTTAAACCCCTATCAATATGGTAATCAACCTACTAAGACTCAAAATATATAACATCATCCAAAAATGGACTTCTTTGAGGTCTTAACTTCACTCAGAGAGACTAACGTCTGATAGAGAAGTGAATCATTTACTATGTCAAAAGATTCACATCACGACAACGTGTTTCCCGGCTCAGATAATCAAAAATGTCTAGACTATTAAATTTAGCTAACATTTTTAGTTCTCTTTTGCGTTTCTTCATTTTACATTCTTTTTATAATCAACGACATATATGACTATTATTTTTAAACTGTAATGAAGCTTGTCATCTCTGACCAGCCTCCATTCATTATTTTTGATAATTTTTGGATCACATGGTTGCTTGTTCTTTTCTTCGTGTTGGCCAGAAGTGTATTTTGCATACATATAGGTCACATGAGGCTGAGATTCTTCTTCTTCACTTCTCTCTTTAACGCTTCAAGCTGAATGTGGAATATCCATCCCAACACAACCATCAGTAACAACCGATATTGATGAGAGAGTTGGACCATTGTGACATGTCTGGAGGCTAAGCGTGAGCAATAGTTGGACTCACTTGGAAACTCGTCTAGATGTTATTGTTACATCTATTGCCAAGTGTGAAGCATTAGTCGATAAGTTGAGACCCCAAAGGATTTCAGTATATGCCAAGCAAACCAAGTCCAAGGGAGACAGCATGCTCATGCATATAAGAAGATAAAAGACTAGAATGCTCGTTCCTGCATGAAGCATTCCAAGCTATGATCGGCAACGATAGACGTGCTAATGAAATAAAGAACGCAATGTTTGCTCAACAACACGAGCTTGATCTTGTAGCTTTGGACCAGCTTGCTACAAGCTCAGTCTTGGATGCAATGGTTGGTGCATTTGACAGACTGACTTGGAGGTTAGGCTAGTCCATCATGTAAGTGCACTCTTTCTGAAATGCTAATGTTTAGTGGTTGTAGGTGGATCTTTGACTTTACGAGAGTTATTGTTTCTAGCTAGTGAGGGTGCTATTCTGTCTATTCTCGTATGCAGCAAAGATCGAGGTCGAGGTCTACTTTCAAGCTCTAGGAAATGATAACAATAATATTGTGATGTCGCAGGATCTGGTTCCTAGTCGTTTGTGGGTTACTTGCAGTTATGTACTATATGGAGAAGGATGAAGTTAGTTGGTGGATGAAACACCGGAGCAAAGTATGGTTTGATCATTGTCTGATGACAATTTACATGTATGAGAGGTGAGTTCAGGCTCAACGGATGAAGAAGAGTTCGTTCTTTTGGCTACTTGAGCAAGTTGGGTCAGGGTTAGAGTGGTTGGATGCTCAATTTCAAAGGGTGTTCACAACCCGGGTCGGACGAGATCGATTTACAAGATTTTACAAGGTGGCATTTTCAGAGAATCTCGAGTTTCTCAAAATGGTGTTGCAAACGTCTTTCAGCCACTCGAACAAGTAAGACACATCAATGGATTCCTTTAGTTCACTCCACTAGTCCTTGTGAAATCTCTCGCTCCTCAACTTCACGAGTGTCCACTTTACCAGGATGTGCACGAAATAACTACTCTGCTCCTGTGCTCAAAAGTTTAGTCGAAATCTGTCGCGTCCGTTCCTTAACCGACTTCTTCACGTTGCACACGATAGTGATCAATCCAAAGGTGAAAAAAATCTTATTTTTCAAGATTTTGAGAATCTTAAAAACCTGTAATAAGCTACGCGAAAACGCATAGCAAAAATAAAAATAAAATCTCTAAAATGGACATGAGTTCATCTCACCTGAGAGCAAATCCACTTTCTGTATTTGGCTGTGGAAAATGGGAGCTGGATCGCCTGGGAAATGTCATTTTCGCTTATTTCGGGAGCGTTGCAGCCTCGCGGCCTTTTCTGAACTCAGTCGCCTCGAGGTCCTTTATACACCCAATCGCATCTGCATTGCCAGGACCGGACACAAACGCGGAATTCGTGCGAACGCCAGTCCATCCGTGTGAACAACCCTTTTCCCCGAGAATGCGTTGGCTAATATTGCGCAGTGGGAAGGCGCAGTGGGAAGGCAGCTGTTAGCAGCACGCGATTTCGATGTGAATCGTACAGCTTTTCGCCACAGTGGGCAGAGACCCTAAGAACGTTCGAAATCAGTCAACTCGAGAATTCCCTGCTATTGCTGTCTGTAAGAGTCGAAATCTTATACCTGCTGGCTTACCCGTCAACCTGCTCATATTAGAGGACCATGGGCGTTGCGGGCAGGTTTCTGCATCAGATTTCGATGAATATTAGTTTGGTGGAGCTAATCCAAGGTCGTACCTCAGTAGACAAGGCAGGGCATAACAGAGTATCGCACACCGATGATCCCAGGTGCGCAGATTGTAAGAAGTCTGTAGACTTCTCAGTACAGCCTCAACCTGTTTACTCTTCTGAACCAGACACAAAGTGGTGTGGACTTTGTGGTGCTGGAGAAGGGTGGATGAGGTGTGGAAGTTGTTTGGGTGAAGGGGGTTACGTTACGAAGCCAGGTCTTGCAGGCGTGAAGGGCAGAGTGGGTTGGGCCCGTTGCAAGACTTGCTTCGGCCACAAAATCTTGTCCTGCCTAATGTGTGCTTCAAATGATGCGGGAGGTAAGAGAAGAGATCGGAGGGAATAGGAGCACCCAACAGAAAAAGTTCGAAAAAGTTTGCATGACGTCTGACCAGCTCTAGTTGGTGACCTTTGAGTCGACTATGTCTGAATCTTTTTCCAACCCTTGGACATGGAGTAGTAATCTTATCCACCTCTATCAAGCGGGTGAGAGTTGCATTCGAAACTGAAGAAGCTCCATCAGGAGTTGTCGTCCCTTTGAACCAGACTCCCAGATTCAGCAACCGATGATTGGAGGACGAACATTCTTGGAACTGTTTCGAGGCTCAGGTATTTCTTACGTTTCTGATAACATCTTTTACACTATCAGATATTTTAGCCGTGCAGAACTCGACTTAAGAATTCACTGGCTTCTTGTAGTTATACTATAAGGCTAGGGGTCTCAGTTTGATCATTTTCAACCTCGTGCTCGGACAGTTTTCTCTCGAGAAAACTGTACCTTTTTCAGGCTTCCTCTCAAGCGAGTTTCCCACCTTTCTTCAGCCAGCTCCGATTGATGAATTACTTTTCTCATACTAACAATACCTCTCGGAGGATGTTCTAAGTGGCTCGATCAACCTTGGCCGTAGCTCTCTTCACTTGTTCAGCCGATTGAAGTCACTCCATTTATACAGTCTGGTGAAAGCTTTGTTGTCCGAGTCATCTCGGGAGAGTTGCTTTATCCTGCTACACCTGGAAAGTTCAAGGCGGAGCTTTGCGGGCTGAATCGCCTAATCTCCAGGACGAAACACCTGTGGTATCCAAGCAGGGTTCCATGGAGCGGCCAAGTAGGGCAATGCTAGAGTTATGGCCTTGTCCTGTCTGCCTGTTCCATATACTAAGATGATTTCTGATGACTGTTCTGCAAAAGCTTTGCATTGCAGACAGATACGGGTCAAACATCCACCGCACAGTTAAATACCCCTGTTTTACTGGTAGGTTCATTTGCCATCTGAAGTTGGCCTTTACTACCGCGACGCCGAGTGAGTTGGGTCTTCCGCTGTATTTCCCCGACTTGTATATCCCGCTACATCCTGCAGGCCCGCAATTTCCCCTATTTAGAGAACCTTCGTCTGAACACTCCTTTTGATCCGGCGAAAGGCGAGGCGACGTTACACGTGAAGTCTTAGTTAAATGATAGCGGTACTCCATTTCTTTATCCTTGGTGATCGATTTGTGATGGAGTTTGCACTTAAGAGGTTGAGTCGCTGAGCTGGGTTCTGTACGTCGAGATGTGGTGTTATGCTTTCCGCTACAACGCTGCTTTTCCATTTCAGCGTCACTGCATAATGCTAAAGTCTTTTAGTATTATGAGTGTTTGGATTGCTATTCTGCGACAGCGCACTTTTTCTGATGTCTGTTGCAAGCACGCTACCCTTCTGTAATGTCGTAAAAGGATTTGGTGTTATTGCAAAGTTTGCCTTCGTCTGGCGTGTTAGCGATTTTTCGATGCACTGCTGATGCAAGAGTCGCCGAACTTGCAAGCAGGGCTGAACTTAGGTAGTCGCCAACACGCAGAAGGAACCAAGATGGAGAGGAGAACTTCACCAAGAGAATTGACGAAATGGAAAGATTTCGTCTCTCCGGGGAACTGCTACAAGTAGATAGTATAAGTTGTGCAACATTGCCGAACTGAGAAGCTTCACAGATTTCAGAAACGAGAGCAGTTGAGAACTCGAGAAACTAACTACGAACTAATTTCGTAGGGGGTTTGCATTTAGCCTTTGAAGTATACTGCGTTTGTTCTCTTGTCATTGTCTACTCGAGTTCGACGATATACCGAGGGGAACCTATTCTGGAAATGTGCTTTGCACTACAGATTTCCATCGGCACACCCGATATTTATATAACAATTCGCTAACTCCGCTCTGCACTCCGCTCTGCAATGTTAGTGCACATTCGGCCCCTAATTGATTCTCACTGTGTACTTGGCTGGACTAATTGCGTGATACCCTATACTAGAGAGTGGTCCTTGAGCATATCTGCCATTCTCGACGTATGAAGATAACTACGAACTAAGTAATATCCTCAGCAAGAGACAAGTTTCCCGTATCTCCTCGAGAAACCCTGCAAATTAGGAGAATGAAGAGTTTGAGCATCTTGATACAAGCCGAGTGAAAGCAACACACATCTACCACACTAAATCAATTTGACTGTTCGCGAAGTAAAACAATTGGGCATAAAAAACACATCGAAGCTGCTCGTCAAGGAAGGTGACTTCCAGTTCACCACGGGCCCGCCCTGGCGCTTTGATACTCACCTGAAAACCCAGAATCAGGAGGGACCTCCGACATAAAGCACGAGCGTGGCCATGCATCTACCACGACTCTTTCATTCTGCAGAATTCACTCAAATAAGCAGTAGTAATCTTGCAGATAAACCACTCTGACATTGACCAGGAAGTCACCTCGCGACATCCCGAAACGCCTTTCATTTCAGGGCTAAACATGGCGTATACCTCACCTTCCAGTCCATGAGGTACATTCGTCCGGATATTTCTTACTGACCCCTTGGTTTGCAGTCTACCTCTTCTGCTGATCAGCTTATGTCTTTATGAACTCAGATCCTGATTGTAAGTACACTACTGAACCGTCCTTCCTCTCCATACTACTCAATAAGAAGGTCGTATTGGGCTGTTTCTAGGATGATTCTCTTTTGCTACTGAAGGTAGTTCCACTTCACAGGTAGATACACTGAGGAACTCGGAGCCAGGCACTGTACTCAATCTCAATAGTGCCAAGGACAGCCAAATCTTCCCAGGAAACCTTTCCTTCACAAAACGATAGGTTTCCATTGTTGAAACTAAGACAACATAAATCCAAGGGGATTGAATACAACCACATCCGAGGTCAACAGGCAATTGGTCCCTGCTCTGATTTATCACGTTCTGGTTCCTGCCAAACGAGCGATAAGCACCGCTCATGCGCGCAGAGTTAGAAAAGTTCCCAGCTCCGTATTGCAGGGCTTAAGTCTGGAGGTCCTCTGTGTTCTGCCAATAGGCAGAGTAGCTCGAGTATCGCTTGGATCTGCTTCAGACAACATGAATCAAAGGCGTTTCCTCTCCATTATAACCAGAGCACACGAACATGATGTCAAGATCCTGTGCACATAATTCACTTGCTCTCATCCCACAGTTCTCTCATATTCCACCAAACTAAGGTAATTTGCCTTTCGACTTTCCCTCAACATAAACGGGACGCGTGATGCTTCAACTTGTGCAAAAGCTCAAGTTTGCAAAATTTTGCCGGTTTGACGAGGTCTATGTACAAGATACTTTTATTCCCTTGCGTTACCACTATCCATATCTCGTAACCACTAGTTACCGGATCTTTTATTAGGCTATTAGACTTCACAATTACGGAGATTATATGAAGATCTTGATCTTCTAAACAACAAGAAACTGAAACAACACGAACATAGCTTTTCTGATGACTGATTATTGTCTCCTTTACTTGTCTGCTGGTATAGTCGCCAGCTACTCTGTACACGAGTTGGGATGCTGATTCGTATTTGATTCCTCAAACCGATTTCACTACTCTTTGCGTGAAATACCCGTTCCTCATTTTTCAGCTGAAAGAAGGCAACAGTGCATTCGAACACCTCGCGTTCCAGAGACAAGCCGTTAGGTCGAGGTAGAGTGGATAAATACCTGAGTTTCAACCAGCAACCAAACCCAACAGTCACCATCCATCCTTGTCTGTAATTCTTGTCTTCTCTATAATGTAGAATGTTTTCTTGCGAAAGCAGATGATTATTGAGTGACGAAGTTCGTTGCATCACTACCTCCATTACTTCACTGATTGAATGCAGTCTTTCAAAGTGTGACTCGTTTGAATGGTCGCGTGCCGTGGTTTTAATCTTCACCTGTCTATGATCATTCTAGGAAGTACATGACAAGTGACACGAGTATGTTTGAAACCCCCTGAGTTACCCGCGAATATAAGATGTGGCACCCTGACAAAGTTAGACGTCATAAACTTCATACACTGGCCGTTGCTGAGTTACGGCAAAGATTGTCTCGCCCGTTAGGGAATCATTACCCCGAACTTTGACACCTCTAATGCTTCATCCGGACATGAACGTGATCTTGGAATGTCCACATACCTTTGAAAGAATTATGAACAGTATAGGAAGGATATGTTCACAAGGGCACGAGGTCAAACTCAAGAAAACAGCTCTAGAGTAGTACAATGGAACACCCATCACGGTAACAGCCCATCGCCGTTCAGAACAGTCATGCAGTAGGTACACTATGCTGACTTGACCTTCCCCACGTCTGGAATAAAATACAGCAGTAAGAATAAAGAGAAGTCAGAATCAAGTGAAGAAAGAGGAAGATTTCTGTCAAAGTGTAATTGCTTAGTTCTTGGATATCCCATTGTACTGGGGAACGTTACGTGAAGAATAGCGAACAAGAAAAAGTGTGATGCTAAATAAAGCATGATTAAGCTTCCACTAACCTGGATGGAATTCGGATATTCCTCCGCTGGACGATTGTACTCGATCAAAATAGAGATAAGGAAAGTCCAGGTACTTCGATTTCTCGACACACCCCCTTTCCTTTTAAATTTCTTCAGCTTGTCAAATTCCGTTCCACTCACTTCCGTTTCAAACAAACGGGGAGAGCAGCTTGTGTGCGAGAAACGCTCGTGAGTAGAAGTAATGTCACAAAGAGAAGTAGATCTTGAAGTAATGCTTGTGCCTTTCCTGTCCCAAAGCTTTCCAGTCACTACTTAAGTAAGTCGATGTTCTGACAAAATTGGACGCGAGTTACACTACACCCTGAAGCCCGAGAAATGCTTTGGTTAGATTCAGTAAGATCAGGAATGACAGGTCGGTCGATCGATCGATCCGAGAAAGAGACTGTAGTTGCTGCGATGAAGCTGGGAGGGTCTGAGTATGGCATGGGGAGCGATTCCCCGAGCCAAAGCTTAGTGGCACAAACTTTACCGTGATGAAATTTGACGAACTACGGCAGGGAGAGAAGTTGATAGAAGGAAAGACGGTGTGCGAGCTGATCATGACCTACCGTAGACAAAACATAATCAGATATTCCTTCCACTCGATTCAGAATCTGAGGTTATTACAGCTCTGTTGCATGCATAGGCCCAGTGGGAGGGTTTCTGGTGACCAACATCTTTAGCTTGGAACCAATAGTGAGCCTCAGCCTGAGCATGTGCAAGTTCCCCTCACTGACATGCCTTTTGCTCAAAAAGCTTCTGCCTTTTGAATGTTCCACGCTCCATGGAAGATCCTTGCCTGTCGGACGGTCGTGAAGGACTGACTTCTTCTTTGTGCTAGAAACTGTAACTTGAGAGTAGCGTTTTCAGGATCCATCATGATCAAGTTGGATCTTTTGTTGTTTGGCCTTGTCAGGTATGAGCTTTTTCTTAAATTCAACTAAGGATGATCCTCTCAACATCCCTCCTCCTACTTTGACATGAATGAGGTCTACGCTTTTGTACTTGAACTACCACTGTTTCATATGATCATGAGACTGAGGCGTGATTAATTTGCATGCATGCTCGTTGACTTCAGGAAAATTTGAGTCTTCCTTTATAATCAAGTTTTCCATTGAAGCTTGCGAGCTCGAGATTTCCCCTAAGCTTGTGGGACTGGAAGCTTCACCTTTTCTTATGCTTCAAACGTGAACTAACGCTTCCCTGTTTTCTCGTGGAGTAAAGGTAGTGTTTCTTGGTATCGAGTACAATCATCCGAACGTGTAAGGATCACTAGTCCTGTGACAGTCGCTTGACACATGCTGGAGCTTGTGCAATCATGGAGGATGTTAATAAAACATATTCTAGATCTGATACTCTTTTTCGCAATTGGTTGGTCCAGGAGCTTCTCTGGCTTTGATCTCATCCTAAAATTCCTCTATCTGCAAATGAGTTTATTATAGTCTTTTTGGTTTCTTGTAATTCTATGGGACATTCAAGGAGATTAGCTCCTGAACCAGGATGACAAGAGTTTCCCGTATAGATCTAGATCTTCAACCCCTTTTCTCAGAGTCCTTGTTGAATTTTTCGAGGAATCGTTTCGATTACCCGGGCCCAAAAAAACCATCTCGAGCTCATACACTCAAGTAATTAATACACAAGGGTCTAACTGGGTAATCGTTACGCTATGTGTAACGTTCGACCGCAGATCTCGGAACAGATTCCTTTATCTCTAACCAATGAACTGTCGAACGTGAACCTCCCTGGAGACCTGTATACTTTATTTGTGTCTCCAGATCCAGTTCGTTAAACTATCCGCTAATAAGCACAAAGGATTTAATAACTGTTGAACGGGTTTCGAATAACCCACTAGTCTTTTGTAGGTCTCTGGTCAATCTTAAGTTACTAAACACAGGTGGAACTATTCTAGACCTGAGTGCCTAAAATTTGGGCAGCGCTTCCCCTATTGGTGATCAAGTCGGAACGCCAGGACCCACAAGGAACAACCGCCAAGACTAAGAGACCTAGTAGATGCTAGGAAGTAGGAAGACAAAGTAATTACACCAAAATAAAGTCAACACAACACCAGATACGCCCAACTCAGTTTTGGCACACAACGCAAGCCTACTTATCAGAATGGAGGAATTCACGGGCTCATATACATTACATGGCATTTACTTGCTGACAAGGTCACGCAACGCTCTTGGACCGGCAATTCTTCACTACTCAGCAACTCCAGAACTAAGACTTCACCAGAGAACCTAATTTCACTCTGAACGCCCTGATTTCTGTTACTCAACAGATCAGACCCCAAGTCAGCGATCTAATCAACACCCCAAGTCTGCTCTCCAGATCTGCTCTCCAAGTCCACTCTCCAAGGAATCAGATTTGCATGCTCTCTGTTTTCTGAACTCCAAGATACAATCTCTCTATTCTGAAAATACAGTCCTCTCTCCTCATCACCAAGAGTGCTCTTCTCCCAAAACTGAAACTGAGAATGGCCCCCTTTAGGGCTCGCGACACTCTTTTATCTAGTCTCTTGAGCCTGCTTTATGACCATGCAGCTGCCACTTTTGGGTAATCACTGCCCGAATGTCATCTGGTTTGGGGAAAAAGCAAAAGGTGTTACAATCGCCCCAACCAGCAAAACGCAGTTCTTCCACTGAACTGCGGTATCTACAATACCACATTAGGAACAACATTTCCTCAAATCCAGAGGAACAGTATCCCATCCAGGGTAAGATTAGTCCTTTCTCAAGACTATGCTCCATGACCGAGCATCCGTTGAAGCTTTCGGGTGAGACAGAACCCTAGCTTCCAGGTGGTGAACTCGTCAGTTTCTTTTTATCCACCTCCTTACTATGATACACCATAGTAGCGTCAGCCTAAACCTGATTGACATCCGACAGTCATAAGCAGTCAGCATACCACAACTCCACCTTTAGACGAGCAGATTGGCCAGATCTACTCGGTTCCAGTGTCCTTGAAGGGTCCTTTGACATGACTCTTCTGACTCGATTCAATCCACCGCTTAGCTGGCAGAGACCACTGCGGACTGTCGTCTCACAAAGTATTTACGCAGTGGTTCTTGGAACTTGTACAATGCTAGATCATCTAGATACTCCCAAGCTTCACTTACCAATCCCGGAACTCTACCTGTCCAACGACATAGGTATTGAGTAACGGGTTCTCCAGCTCCATCTGGATTCGATGATGCTCGATGATCTACTATCTCAATCAACTCAAGATCATCAGCTCTTGGTAATGCTTCTAACACTGGATGCCATTTTTTATATCTTCCAGGCAACAATTCTAGTTCTTCACGAAACATTTTCAAGTTAGAAACATGAATGATGGGGTGATAATGTTTCATACTAGCTGGAAAACGTAACTTATAGGTCACAGGACCTAACTTCTTCTCGATCAGGAACGGTCCTGCCCACTTTGGAAGAAGCTTCTTGGCTAAATCCACCCCTGCTGGGATTCTAAAGTTCTTGGTTCTCAACCAGACTCTCTGCCCTTCTTCGAACTGTACGTCTTGTCTACCACGGTTTGCATATTTGGCATACCGTTGTTGTGCCTTCTCCATGTGTTTCTTTGCCTCTTGAAACACAGTACCCTGAACACGTATGAAAGTCTCTAGATCTGGAGGATCCTGGTTTGACCTTCTTGTGTTTTCATGCCCCTTGGTAGCTAGAGCTATAGGAGTCCAAGGTGCATGAGAACTCCGATAAACCACTTCAAATGGTTTAAATCCTGTACTTGAATGCTTAGTGTTGTTATATGTAAACTCACCAAGTCCAAGTGCTCGCTCCAATCACGCTGATCTCGCATGATATAGTTTCTCAACCCTTGCTCTACTATCTGTATCGTCCTTTCCGTCTGACCATCAGTTTCAGGATGATAGGAGGAACTGAACTTGAGGGTAGTTCCGAGTCTTCGAAACAAACCCTTCCAAAACTCAGCAACAAATCTCCTATCCAAGTCTGAAACAATTTCTTTAGGCATCCCGTGATACTTAAAAACATATCGAATGAATAGTTCAGCGGCACATTTTGACGTCACTGCTTTCCTACAAGGGATGAGGTGAGCTTGCTTGCTGAACGATCGATGACAACTAGCAAAGTGTCAAAACCTCCTGACTCAAGTAAACCGGTGCATAAGTCCATACTTATGCTCTCCCAAGGCCCATCAGGTATTGGCAACGGTCTCAGCAATCCTGCAGGTCTCCTCCGCTCAGTTCGTTGTTGCTGACATGTCAAGCAAGTCTGTACGTACTTGATTACATCCTCCAACATGGTTGACCAATAAAACTGCTCTTTAAGTCGTTGTAACGTTCTATTCTGTCCTCCATGTCCAGCTAGTTCACAATCATGATATTCTTGCATGACTAGTGTCCTTAGAGCGCCAGCTGGAACATAGACCTTGGTTTGCTTATAAAACCAAAGGCCAGTGCGAAATGAGAGATTACGTACCAATGGATCTCTCCCTTGTTGGCTGGTCCAACGTTGAGCCTGAGGATCATCAAGCAATGCTTGTCTGATTCGATCCAAAAGCTCTTCACTTGTGTCCTGGGTTGTTAACGCCTGGACACGTCTGCTTAACAAATCCGCTGGAATAATTTCCTTCCCCTTTTGATACCGCCATTCGATATCAAAACGTGCAAGCTCCACTTGCCACCTCTGTTGTTTACGCGACAAACGAGGTTTACTCTGAAAGTATGTATTACCCTCACAGTCCGTTACAACAGTAACTTTGCTTGGTAACAAATAATGCTCCCAACGTTTCAGACAATGAACAACTGCGAACATCTCCTGTTCATGAGCAGGCCATTTCGCCTCAGTCTCTGAGAACTTATGACTTTCGTAAGCCACTGGATGCTTTTCTTGCATCAGCACTCCTCCAATGGTCCATTGAGAAGCATCTGTGTGAACCTCGAAAGGTTCTCCCATCTTTGGAAGAGCTAGCACGGGCATCTCTGTCAGTGCTTGTTTCAACTCCTGAAACGCTCTTTCAGCTGCTGGATTCCAAACAACCTTGGAAGTCTTGCGTAATAAGCCAAACAAAGGTGCGGCTTTATGCGCAAATTGATAAACAAAGCGCCGAAAGTATGTGGCTAACCCAAGAAAAGATATGAGCTCATGAACACTCTCAGGTCTCTTCCATTCAACAATGGCTCGAATCTTAGCCCTGTTAGGGTGAATACCATGCGCATCGATCAAACATCCTAGAAACACCACACTCTCTTGTCCAAAAGAACACTTGCTCTTCTTGAGGTAGAGTTGATGTTCTTCCAAGCGCTTAAGAACTGTTTCAACATCTGCTAGATGCTGATCCCAAGTGGATGAGAAGATGATGATATCGTCCAAGTACACGATAACACTCTCATCCAAAAGATCTCTGAAGATCTCGTTCATCAGTCTGCAAAAAGTACCAGGTGCGTTGGACAATCCAAACGGCAACATTGTATACTCAAACAAGCCATACCTCGTCCTTATAGCCGTCTTTTCTTCGTCTCCTTCTTTGATCCGGATTTGATGATATCCAGAACGAAGATCCAACTTGGTGAAGTACTTTCCTGTGACCAACCGATCTGTGGTTTCATCCATGAGAGGAAGAGGATACTTGTTCTTGACAGTAATCTTATTAAGTGCACGGTAGTCTGCACACATGCGGATACCACCATCTTTCTTGGCCACGAACAACACCGGTGCAGCATAAGGTGATATACTGGGTCGTAAGATACCTTGAGCTACCAACTCTTTCAACTGAGTCTTCAACTCTGTTAGCTCATCAAACGACATGCGTCTTGATGGCACTGCAATAGGTGTAGCCCCAGGAACCAGATCAATGGCATGATCCAAGGCTCTCCTCAGAGGAAGTCCTGTTGGTAACTGGTCCGGCATTATGTGAGAATACCTCTCAATCAATGCTTGCATATCAGGATGTATGGGAAGAGCAGCAACACGTTCTCCCTCATCCGTCTCCACCTTGGATTTAGACATCACTGCAACCCAAGCTTCGTCAACCAACTTGATCTGCTTTCCAAACTGTCTGGCCGTGCAGATCTGAAATGCCACCTTGGCTCGTTGGAACTTACGAGCAGCATGGTTTGGCTCCTTGGGTCTCTCTTTGATGATCAAAGGATGTGGTTGACCCAAGCCTCATCGATCCATGACTATGACGTTCCCTTCTTGAACATCTAGCTTGGCTTTGGTCTCTTGTAACCAAGACCAGGACAAGATACCTTCCATCGTGTCGCCTAAGCTCATAACTAAAAACTCATGTCTTCTAGTTACCCCTCCCACAGTAATAGGAACACTCATGAGCTTTTCTGTAACGGTTGTGCTACCTTGCACAAACCTTATCAACAATGGGCTCATGATCTTGGTTCTAGTCACCCCTAAGGTTCTGACCAGTTTTTCATCCAAGACATTCACATCTGCTCCAGTATCTATAAGCAAACAACATTGTTGGTTTCCTATCTTCACTTCAATCCACGGCAGAAAATCTCCATGTTCTACCAAATGCTCATCAGCACATACCTCTGCTCCAGTAGACGCCTCAACTGGTTCTTCAACACTCGTTGTGTCTTCAGTTGTCAACCCATGAACGTTGCTCGCTGTTGAACGTTGAGGACACTCACGAGCAATATGACCGTCCCGTCCGCATCGAAAACAGATGATCGTCCTTGAAGGTGTAGCACTGCTAGCTCCACTGCTCCTAGCACCTGAAGTCGAAGCTTGGTTGGATCCTGCATTGGATGCATAAGATCCAGTAGGTCGGGTCTGAGTAGAACCACGAGTAACTCCTTGCTGTTGAGACCCACGAGGAAACCTCCTTCCTGCTGCACCAAATCTTCCACCACCACGTCCTCTACCACCTCTACTCTGAGAGGACGCTATCTGTCCTTGAGGATTGCGCCAAAATCCTCTACTAGGCTCGTCATCACTTGTTCCACGTTGAAACTTGGAGGGCTGCACGGTGTAGTTACGTTCCCTAGTGTTCTCTGCTGCTTCCAGAAATGCAAACAAGTCTTGCATGTCCTCAGACTTGTGAAACATAACCCAACTATCAAATACACTAGC
This sequence comes from Asterella californica, assembly GCA_036924285.1. Taxonomy (NCBI): domain Eukaryota; kingdom Viridiplantae; phylum Streptophyta; class Marchantiopsida; order Marchantiales; family Aytoniaceae; genus Asterella; species Asterella californica. The sequence goes on along the minus strand of JAYKYS010000010.1, from coordinate 17,134,827 downwards.
ATAGAAGCCCTGTAGACCTTTCTTCAAGTGAAACAGCAAGTCGGTGCGATCTACCATGTGCAAACGAGTAACCAACTCAGAAAATCGCTGGAGATACTGTCTGATACTCCCTGTCTGTCTCAGATGAATGAGCTCTAGTCGAAACTGTGTAGCTTCATCCACTGGTACCAGATGTCTTCTGAGTTCATCCTTCAGCTCCGGCCAAGTGGACATAGGAGTTGTACCGTTCAAACTCCTCATCCGCTGTTGACCTCCATACCATTCCTTAGCTTCTCCTTCCAGTCTACTAACAGCATAGGTGAACCAACTGCGCTCATCGAAATTCTCCAAGTAATTCTCCATTTCAGTAATTCATAACTCAAACCTGGAAAAGCTTTTCTCACCGTTGAAGGCCGATGGTGTCGCTGGTTCAGCCCACTTCACTTTCCGCTTGTGCCCTTCTTTGGCTGAGCTGCCTTCCGCAACATTCTCTTGCACCTTCTGTGACCCATCTTCATTCTTATCTGCTTGAGCAATATCAACTGCTCCTTCACCTGGTAGTGCTAAATCCTTGACTTGCTCGATTTGCAGTACAGGAACCTCCGCTTCCTTCTCTTGTGTCGCTTTTGCTTGAGTTAAATCCGTCTTAAGTACCTTGTTCTCAGCTTCTACTTGCTCCAGTCGGCCTTCCAACTTTCTCAGCAATGCTTTCATCTCGTCCAACTCGGTCGACACAGCCTCCATTGTCGATGGTGTTTAGCAAAGACTCAACTTGAGCCTGCTCTGATACCAACTGTAACGTTCGACCGCAGATCTCGGAACAGATTCCTTTATCTCTAACCAATGAACTGCCGAACGTGAACCTCCCTGGAGACCTGTATACTTTATTTGTGTCTCCAGATCCAGTTCGTTAAACTATCCGCTAATAAGCACAGAGGATTTAATAACTGTTGAACGGGTTTCGAATAACCCACTAGTCTTTTGTAGGTCTCTGGTCAATCTTAGGTTACTAAACACAGGTGGAACTATTCTAGACCTGAGTGCCTAAAATTTGAGCAGCGCTTCCGCTATTGGTGATCAAGTCGGAACGCCAGGACCCACAAGGAGCAACCGCCAAGACTAAGAGACCTAGTAGATGCTAGGAAGTAGGAAGACAAAGTAATTACACCAAAATAAAGTCAACACAACACCAGATACACCCAACTCAGTTTTGGCACACAACCCAAGCCTACTTATCAGAATGGAGGAATTCACGGACTCATATACATTACATGGCATTTACTTGCTGACAAGGTCACGCAACGCTCTTGGACCGGCAATTCTTCACTACTCAGCAACTCCAAAACTAAGACTTCACCAGAGAACCTAATTTCACTCTGAACGCCCTGATTTTTGTTACTCAACAGATCAGACCCCAAGTCAGCGATCTAATCAACACTCCAAGTCTGCTCTCCAAGTCCACTCTCCAAGGAATCAGATTTGCATGCTCTCTGTTTTCTGAACTCCAAGATACAATCTCTCTATTCTGAAAATACAGTCCTCTCTCCTCATCACCAAGAGTGCTCTTCTCCCAAAACTGAAACTGAGAATGGCCCCCTTTAGGGCTCGCGACCCTCTTTTATCTAGTCTCTTGAGCCTGCTTTATGACCATGCAGCTGCCACTTTTGGGTAATCACTGCCCGAATGCCATCTGGTTTGGGGAAAAAGCAAAAGGTGTTACACTATGCAAACTCCTTATGATCATACGTAGATATAGAAAAGGCTATAGCGAAAGTCATACTTCATGCGAGGTGCAGGTTCGAACCCTTTTTGCTCCAGATCAGTGACTGGGACTGGTCGAAACTGCAGATCTTCGAATTCGTTCGACCTTAACTCATTCACATAGCTCTGCATGCAGCATCTTCAGAGTACTAGGGTACCGGTAACTAGGTGATCTTTCTGAGAATCCGAACGACCGTAAGTATTCCAGGCCAGGACAGAACTTCCTTTTGGGCGACGAGTTCCCAGGACTGCTAACTTAACGTTTGAACCTAAGATTAAAGCATGATATAGTCCGTGTAGGAAAGATATTTTTGGACTTTCTGGAGCATCTAGGGATTCACACCTGCTGCCTAGTGCCTTTCTTTTTCCTTTTTCTTCTTCTTCTGTTCTGTATCTTCCCGACTTTTTACTTTAACATGCACCATTTCGTCTAGAACGGACACTCACTTCCTCTCGTTTCTTGAACAGGCCCCCAGCCAGTTTCCAGTCATGACGGGATTGAATTCGTCCGCTTCCCGCGTGCTTGAATTCGGACACAGACCTCCTCTTCTTAAAATCAGCGCGACCTCCACTCTGGCACCTCGCGTGGCATCCACCATGGCTTACAGGTCGACCGGGGACTGACAGTCCAGCGAAAAGTGACTGGAAACTAGCCGGGGTCCTGTTCAAGAGACGAGGGAAAGTTTGGGCCCGTTCGGGTAGACTTTAACGAATTGGGGCCTGTTTAAGTAAAAACCCGGTATCTTCGTGGGCATCAGAATCTCCTCCTGTGGGAACTGTCGACTTTTGCCGGAAAGTCGTTTCCTACAGTACACAGAAGCAGAAGAGCCTGCTGATCACGGGCTGGACTTCAGGCATTCGAGTTCGAAGGACCCTCCCTAGTACGGCGTCCACATGTACCTATATACGGCTCCGGACTACGATGTACCGAATGATGTACAAACCTCCCCCCTCCTCCTCCCGCTCAGCGATAAAATCTTCAAGGAAGTTTTGCAGGTGCACTGCTGCAGATCACTTACCGGTACTGCAGTGCACGTGTAGAACATTGCAGAACAGTTCTCACTTCGAGGCAGGGAAACAGTCCAAACCAGGTTTTCCCTGCTTACATGTAATTTGCCGGCGGTTTTGACAATTGACGGAGTACTGTGTTAATTCATCGACGAATTTTAGTAAATTTCGAGTAACTTTTTACTTTTCTGTTAGTTTGAGATAGATTCATTTTTAGAAAAGTTGCCGGGGCACATTACACGGGATGCCGGATCTAGGCTGGCGCTGAGGGAAAAGTGTTCAATGTTCCAGAGAAACTTGGTCTGTCTGCCTGACACAGACTGAGTGTAGCTGGTTGGACCTTTGACTGGTCGTTGCATTCCGTTGCAATCGGTTGCAATTAGAACCCCTAAAGAAAGTAGATTACAGTAACACGAATTTATGTACTGAAGCCAAAGCAGAAATCCATAGGAGCCTCGTCTCATTTGACCCGGTAAACCAGTGGTGGGTAACAAATCTTAGCCGGCCATGGCTTGGATCTAAACGTGCAGCGAATCTACTTATAGGTGGACCGCACCACCGTCGCGGCGAGCACCGGTTCCGATTTTTTCGTCGGCTGTCAGAGTCCACCAGGGCAGCGACGGCTTCCCGTATATTTGTGTAGGGTATAGCACCGCACTACATCGAGTTGAGAGTGTTCGGTTTCAAACGACTTATTGTTCGAACTCGCTATAAACGCAATATGGACGATATTAAGAAAGTTTAATTTAATGTCGTCAGGAAAAAACTCTGAGGAACACTTGGAACATGTATTTTGCGGGTCGAACTTGGGAACTTAGAAGAGATAAAGTTCTTCGTATGTTAAAGTAGTTCACAGAGATTCTTATGAGATTGTGAAATATTCAGTTCTTTTCTTTGATGGATTATAGCCAACTGAAGAATTGAACCTCAGTGCCAGCTCCAGCTTTGCTTCCTGTAAGATTCTAATTAGAAATAAACATTAGTAAATTTTAATATTTTAATAAAATAAAGAAATGATTGCATATATCATATAAATTTTAGAGTTTTGATTACATAGTAGTATAAGATCTGAGTCATTAATTTTTATCAAAACAATAAGAATACTAAAAATTTTAAAATTAATTTCTATATTATTATTATTTTAATAAAATATATCGAATCAGTGAAACTTATAGCATTCTAAATTTAATTCTTATCTAAGAGTTATATATTTTTTTAAATATACATCATTATATTTTTCAGTCCTTCAACTAGACATCACTAAATATTTTTATCATTTTTATCATTTAAGCACACAAACTTAAATTATTGTATTTTTGTCACTTTATCTTTGAGTCAAGAGTTATCATGTTAAAATTTGTATGAAATAAAAATTTTAAAATTCAAAATGACACTTGAAATAAATATCTAAAATTGTGTGTATTAAACAAGAAAAAGTATATATATACATCAAGTGGTTCCATCTTTGTGGTCATAATAACAACTATAGGTCCCGTGAGTGAAAAAAGAGAGTTCTAAGATTCAAATCTCGTAAGGAGAAGATATATCTACACATATCTACACGTGACGTTAGAGGTGATATGACGAGAGAGATATGTTGTGATGTTGTCATGGCGAAAAATATGTTGTAACTAGCTCGAGATATTCACACTTCTGACATGGTGACACTAGATGACAAAATAGTGATGACATGATAAGGTGATGAAGCAATGATACTTGATATAATTATTCATATAATAATATCATATATTTTAGATAATCATTTATAAGAATGTCATAAATAATAATACTAATTTTAACATAAAGTATAGTTTGATGGATCACTGAAATGTTTCATCACAATCTTTTATATCATTTAAACTCCTCTGTTTCATCGACTTCAGAACCCTTTAAACAACTCATTTTACTAGTTAAAGAACGTTTCGAAAGTATACACCAAAAAACATCAACAGATAGTTTACGGAAAAGCTAAATACTCAGCTAGAGCTGATAGTACGTCCTCACCCGAGTCTCCTGGTCGAAGGGTGTTCACCCAAGCTACTGTTGCAAGTGGATAGTTACTCGAGTCTCTTGGTCGAAGAGTGTTCACCCCAGCTACTGTGGCAAGTGGATAGTTACCCACTGAGTCCAGTGAACGATTCATAAATGCTACTCGTTTCTTAACAACGAGAATATAATGCAAGATGCAAGAATTAACTGAGCGACCCACTGAACCGATGATTACATCCCACGAATCATAATAGAAAATAGAGCCTTAAAAATTCCAAAAACTCTCTCGTCACTCAGAAAGATATGTAGATGAAGCTTTGTTGTTGTTTTCGTGTTTCCTGGATGCGAAGACTTCTGCTTTGGCTTTGCTTTGACTGACGTGACTGCTCACGAAAAAGGAATTAACAGTACTAACCAATTTAGCGCATGCATGAGCATCGATAGCCGACACGATCATGCATAGTAATTTAATTTTGAGCTTAGTAGTTAGCACAGACAAGTCTATATAATCCGGCCATGCATGGACGATATCGATATTAGCGGATCTGTTTCTGTTTCTAATGCTTGCCTGAATGTTTGTGCGGATAAACTGACGAAGTAGCCACGGATGAATGTAACAATAAACTTTAAGGACTTTTTGATGCTGTTTGCAGGAACTGACACCTCTTGGTTAATGTAGCACGTCTGTTCATGGCCATGCCTCGGCCTCGAGTTGGTCGAGAAGGAAGTACAGACTCACTAGTACTGTGACAACATTAATAATCCGTCAACTAATTAAACAAATCCCCAACCTATCATTTCTTGCTTTGGCATCGATTGAGTAGCATGTAGTCAGTGCTCGATCGGATAAGAAGCTACATAATCATGAGAGGGCGCGCCCAACGTTCTAACGTTACCTTGAACAAAACAAGGATTTCCTTTCCATCCATGGCCATCAGTGCTCAGCTCGGCTGTTGGCACACTAATATTCAGTTGAAGGAGACAGTAATTTGTCGTCTGAGACATAATCCAGGTTCGGTCCGGATCTCGGGCTTTTTCGAGATCCGCCATTCTACTTTTGTTGGTTCTTCTGTTGATGATTAACTAAATTGGGAGACCGTAGCATATATATCTAATCTTGTTCAAAGCTGCATGCTCAGCCTAGCTGTTGGTGACGATTCTTCTTTTCATGCATCTTGGAGGCAATCGAGGTCCAAGCTTAAGCTGAAGTCCCGAAATCTGCAGAACTCGAGAGATCAAGAAAAAGTGTTCGTATGTCGGAGCAGCCTGCTAGATCGGAGGAATCAGTGATGAAGTGTGGCCGGCCAGTGGATCCATCTTTACCTCGAATCCTGTTTGAAGAGTGGACATTCTGTCAGTGAAATCAAAGTGGAAGCATGAAATGGTATTTCAGGTAATTTGAGTTGCAACTGAAGATCGGGAGAAGCTCAAGTTACGAAGCATGACGAACCGGTGTCGTGATGGAGGATCAAAGGGATGTTTAATTTGGACCAGTGCATTCCTGAATCCTGAGACATGTTCCAACTAAAGCCTACAGCGTGAAATATAAATTAAAGTAATGAGGTCTCATAGTAGGAAACAGTTTCGAGTTCACGTGTGTCTCGATTAATTATATTATGCAGAAAAGTCAGTCTCGGAATGGTAGAAGTGGACTTTTAATAAGCCTCTTAATACTGCGGACATGTTTCGCCTACACAGTACGAGATTATCGATGCAAGTACTTATCTGATTCAGTGTCACATGAATGTGTCTCAAACTACTACAAATATTCGGAACGGGCCATGAGAAGGCGCGTGAGTTCAATGTCTGTCACTCCTGATGAGCTTTATTCTTGGACCACTCCCTCCCTCCCTCCCTCCCTCCCTCCTTCGAACATGTCATGTAGTCTGTTTGTGTGCACTCTACATTCGATGTTATCCATTCGAGCATTTGCACGAAAACCGAAGTAACAGCTTTATATCATTCTTAACGTGAACTTCACTCGTTCCCTGACAGCTGAAGTTCATTAAAGGTCTAAGTTCCGCAACTTTCAGATGCATTCACTTTGAATGCAAACTCAATTTAGACCGAATGGTGACAACAGACATACCTCGTCGACAGGCTAGCTACTACTGCAGCATCCACATGATCTCGAACAATGAGAAGCTTGGGCCGATGACTCTCTGCTCGAACTTGTCTTAGACTATCTCGTCGACCACCTCAGGTCTCATTTCTACGTGTATAACACTGTATATACATCCGTGGGCCAGATCTAGATTCGACTCGGAATCATCATCACGCATTGTGCCGAACGTGTACAAAGATTCAACACATCAGGCATGATATTCAGAAGAGAAGCCCAGCTGCAGTCCAGTTTTCACTGACAGGTCGTTCCTTAACCTCTCATGATCACTCACCCAGCCAGCAGACATGTTTCGTCTGCGCCATACACGTTTCCCGACCCCCCACCACTGAGCTGAGGGTGAACAAAATGACTCCCAGTAAACTTTGTGTCGTAATGAATATCATTACTAGCATTACTGCAAAAGTGGGTGACCCACTCTCTGCCTGCCTGCCTGATAAACAGAACCAGTGCAATTCAGATACATGCATTTGGGACCCCATCGAACGAATTTTATTCAGTGGCGCGGTTTCAGGCCTAGGGGAAGTGGCCTGCTGAAGTAGTTAGAATCACAGGTGATATCTGTCTCGAATGTGTTTCTGCTTTGAGATTGAGTTAACAAAGTTCTGCTAGCTAGCGCTGAGCACTGCTCAGTTTAAAGTTAATGTTCGAATCTAGCTACATATCTCCGGTCCCGCCCATCGAAACGTACGAACAGTTTTTACGGTGGGGTAGCTTCGAACAGTGTGCGAATTTACACTGCCACAATTTAGGTAAATAAAAATGGGAGGGAGGGAAGTCGAAGTAGCTTCTCACTACTGTACATGTAGCATCTGCTCTGAATCTTCCACAAAGGCTTCCCCGCGCTTTCGCTTGTAAGAGTCTGACGCATCTTGAGCTTAGCCTAGTAACTGTCGCTGATAGAACCAGCTCCGGATGATTTGTCTATGCAGAGGAGGCACGATCGTCACTTTTCTTGTTCACAAACAGAAGCTGAGATAAGCCTGCCGACTAGTACTCACCTCGCAGACTACTCCCCAGATGCCCACACTGAGTAGTTCCAGATGCCGTGCCGTGCCATGCTCTGCTCGGCCAGGCTAGTTAGAGGTTAGAAGTTAGAACAGACCAGACTGTGAGGAAGTCATGAGTGAGTGAACTTAAAATGAAAAGATTACCAGTTGATAAAGACGAAGCTAAGAACGCATGCATCTGTAGCGGGAAAAAATCTTCTTCTTTTCTAGATCATCTGGAATCATCTGGAATCTATGCTTTTCCTCGTTTACGAGGTGACAAGGAGCAAGGGAGTACTAGAAGCAGCAGCACCGTTTTCCTTGCTGTTATTTTATTTCTCTTGAACCTGTTGTTTTAGAGTTGGCTACGAATATATTTAATTTGAGCTCAAGCACTAATGGTGCTGGGCGAGCTCAAGCTCGAGGGAATAGCTCCAGTAGCTGCTTACCAAAGCTTCAAGTTGTCTGTCAGCCTGTCATGATCGATCAGTAATTAAGCCTAGATCTTTAATTTGGCCCCTATCTGCGAAGGACTGAGGCTGTATTCGCACCCAGCAAGTTGTCAGTTTTCCTAGAGGAAACTTTTGTCAGCCGGGCCCACATTGCTATTCAAAAGCACTGGTTTTCTCGTTACCTTCGGACATGTCCATAAGCTTGCACGCGCTTTATTTCCTGGGAAATGAAACTCATCAAAGTACACGAGGTCTTTGCGAATACTGCACCAGAAGATTACTCATACTCAGAAGCTCATGCAGTAGCCTTTCGACCACAGACCATGCATTTCACGGCTGGACGGTGAGCACTAGAAACAATCATGACGGAATGGAATGACGCAGAGAGTGAACAGAATCAAGCGTGGTATGATTTTATATAATGCTTCGATTCCATGTTGATAATGTAAGTTTAGTGCTAAGGACTATGCGAAAGGTAACAAACAAGCCTGCTGTAAGGGATCAGAAGCTCACCATCTCTCAGGAGTGGGGATATTAATATAACCCGTGAATATTAGTTACGTCAATAAACATAACAGGACAGCATGGACTGCAAGACCAAAGCTTAAGGATTACACAGAGTCACATGTATTAACAGGCAGGTCACAGCAAGAGAGGAAGGACAAGTTGTAAAACAAGTAAACAGCAGATTCTAAACCTTGATATTCCTCTACTGCTAACATTCCAATCCTTCATATCGGAGTACTCTTTCAGTGGGAAGTTTGAAGACGTTCTGATCGGAATGCTGCAGCTGCAGGTCTGCAAAGGCTCTAAACTCTCTGCAAATTTCGTAAACTAGACTACGTCGTGCTGTCTCTCACAATGCACAATTAATCGTACGTTCGAATCCTAGATATGTATGGTATTATACACTTGGGATATATTTAGTGAGCGATGACTCTTTCAATGGTATTATACATAGATTATTCTAATCGACATTAAAATATATATATATATATGTATAGTCAGCTATAGACCTTGAAGAAGGCTTGAACCGATGGCGATCATGGCAGGACCGATGACGATCACAGAAACCCGAACTGCAGATTACTTACGGCTACTTATATATTAAGCTAGGTGCAGGTCCAGAGCCAGAGACGAGAAGCAGAAGCAGAGCTGGCCTTCAAACTTCAAAGGGAGCTCGAGAAGGGAGGAAGGGTCCACTCGTTCATGAAAGCCGGAGAGGGATCGAGGGAGTGGGAGGGGCCTGCCTTGGGGAATGCGGACGGAGCATTTGGGAGGAAGGAGTGAACGAATGGGTGAAACTTGACCAGATCTAGAGAGGACTGAGGAGCAGAGCAGTATGCGCCGCCTCCTGAGCTGCAGCTCGAGGCCCACCCGCCTCGATCGAGAGCAGTCATGATGATCACTTGACAGTCCAGTGGAGTGGAGTACAGTGCCACCGAAAGCTCCTACGTACTAGCCTCCTACTAGATTGGCTAGGGCTGCTAGGTAGTGCTAGCTACGTATACTGATCGAGTAGACCCAACCAAGTCTGCCATCAGCGTGACCATTCTCAATCAGCATGACGACGGCCCCCATTGGCCCTCCAAGTGCCCCAACACACCTAGGTATCCATCGTCGACCTCCGAATCCACCAAATTTAGAACTGCACCACCTTCTTCCTTTCTCTTGCTTCCTCTTCCCCACTATTTATTTAATATTGTTATCCTCTGTCGGTGCCATCTGACTCCTTCAGTTTCTCCTGTCCTTTTTGCTGCTGGTTCTCGCTCTCTCTCTCTCTTGTGTTGCAGGTGCTCATTGTGCTTCTTCGGAACTGCTACTGGAACCGGAACATGTAGGCATGTACATAAGCACTTGAATAAAAGGTACAAAATGCTCTGGCGGCTGCAGGAGTAGAGGAGGGGAGGGGGAGAGAGTGTAGCTTGAGAGGGTGGAATGTGTCTAGGTGGGTTAGTGCATATATATTTTACATAGTTTTTTTTGTTTTTGATTCATTTGGTTCTAGATTTTTACATTCAGTGGAGAAAGGTGTGAGTATTAAATATTTTTGAGTTTTTTAAGCTTGTAGAGTTTTCTGCTTAAAGTTTTGAGAGATTTTTGTTATATTTAGTATGTTTTTTATCTCTCACGGATTAGAGTTCTATATTTGAAAGTATATATTTGAGATATTTTTATTACGAATGCTGTTTGATTAGATATCGTCTCTTTTCTAGCTATGGATAATCTCACTCTCAGAAGATCGAGACCAATCTCACTCTCATGAGATCGAGACCAATCTCAGACACACCATGTTCGGTGTATGATCAACTATTTACCTTGCAAAAGATAAAATTCAAGTGAGAAAGATGCACAAGAGCTATGACTAAATCACATGGGATGCCTAGGTTAGCCGAGAATAGAGGTCTACACATACAGTCATTACGACACGTAAGTGTAGTAATGACCGCAAGTGGATTGGATTCTTCTTGGATTCTTTCTGGATTCTTTCGTGAGAGTGATGAGAGTCCACACTTACACTATTTTGGGTTTATTCGAGACGAGTTTTCCTTGTCCGCAGTTGTTCCATTGGCTACCTCATGCACTCCATGACCGAGATAAGGCAAGCATTTTGCCTACTTATGAACATGTTGGTACAGAATATCAAGGACGAGATGGCGTGGTAATTGTTCCTCTTACTACCCCGTTGGTGTCTCTGTTATATTCGAGGCGGCAGAGTGGGACATCGAGATGTGGCGGCTCATCTTCAAAGATTCCATGTTGATGACTGGGTGGTCCTATAAGAGGAATCAATACGTGTTGCGCAAGATAAGAGTGACTCTATCTCTCCATGTGACGTCTCATCTTTTGCTCGCATACGACATTGTAGGATGTTAGGTCAGGTTGGAGAGTATAATAGAGCTACTAGAGCATTGCATCTTTTATCAATGACATGTCTTAATGAAGAGATGATCACTTTGTTCCGTTTTCTTCATCTCTCACTAGGTGCTCTCACCACCTGAGGTTTAGGACTATCAGCATGAGGAGTCATTATGTCTCGATAGATCTATGTTTATCTAAGTCTTGTGTACAACTCCATGTTTATCTTCCGAAGATGATACGAGCACCTACAAGATTATTTTTGGACTGACGACCTCTCTAGCGATTTCACGGAGTTATTTTAGGTAGCGGCAGCAGTAGCTCACGGACATATTCCTCGTTCTATAGCTCAAGTATTAGGATAGTTAGACTTTTGGTCATGCTGAAGGATGGTGAAGAGATTCGATCGATAGCCATCAACGAGATTCTCTTATGACTTATTAGTCGTATCATTGTTCTTCAACTTCGAGATACTTTTCAAGATCACTTTGTCCACATCAGATTGAAGTTGCGACGCTTGGAGATTATGAGTCTATGTCGTTTAACATTAAATCTCTTCTCTTGGACATCTATCCCGATTGGGTTGTGCTGTAGGTTGACGTGGAAAATAATTTAATAACGTTTCTTCTTCTATCTTTAAGGAGCTCATGGATGACGGTGGATCTCTGATGAGTCTCGTTCTCTTTGTGCAATCGTTCTATGGTTCTTTTTCCTCTCTTTATTATCGACACGATCCTTCGATAGAGAAGGTTACAGTCATCGACTCTGTTGTAAGTACTCATTAGAGAGATCTTTTGGATGGATCTCTCTTTGCTTTAGTTCACTATAGAGCTCGCTTGGCCGTCACCATGATTGCTCCAGATTGTGTTTTCCATCTCTAGCTGATGACAAGCATATCGTAGGTCTGATTGATCAAGTCAGTAATGTCTTTGATCACCTCGTCTCTCAATTGACCTTTGTACACGTATAGAGAGTGAAGGTGTCAAAATGAAGGGCTTGGTCTTCTTTATGTATTCTGTTAAATCTCTAACTCCTAGAGGGCTTTGTTACACCTAGAGATGGTTTATGTATCTCTGGAGTACCGGCGGGCTCAGAGTACTTCGTCTCCTGATCCTTAGATGTTGCTCTAGGGGAAGACGTTTTGCTTACTGAGGACCTCCTTAGGTTAGAGGACCCCAAGTTGGTATCATTTCCTCTTCCATAACACGTGGGAGAAACCTCAGAACCACAAACCGGACAAGGAAAGGAGAAAATAACACAACAAGAACCAACATCGAGTTCAAGCATAAATTGGCAAGAAATCAGAATACTAAGACAATCGAATAGAGGAATCCGAGGTGGACGAATCTCTTGCGATATAACATGGATCAAAATATGATTCATCTACGGGTATTGATGTCATTATATAAAAAGAAAACACACAAAGATCCAGATCTAAACATAGTGACATTCGAGCATTACATTTGTATCAATGAGAAGATGCATCAAGTGGGGTTAAATTTTACCAAGCAATCTGAAGAAAAAGACATTTGTGTCATTTATCCAAAGTGGTGCTGATAATTTAACAACCTAGTCAGAACTCAAAGAATAATTCTTAGAGAATTTCCAGATAGCAAGAGTCAACTTCACCGTGGGAAGTTCCCACATGTATGAACCCGAGGAGAAGGCACATATTGGAAAGTGGCTCAAACAATTTGGAAGATTCAAGGACCATCGTATTCAGGATTTTGATATAGTGGTGGTAGTAAATTTGTATCATCCAACCACTCATAAGTTTATGATGAAAAAAGACAATATAAGCTTGACAAAATGTTCATTTTTGAAACCTTCCGGATAGCCAGTCTCTTATATTCATCTCGTGCCTTAGAGAGTTTGATAAGAGGATCTGGGGTCTTTGACGACATCTTAGGACCGAAGACCTTTGAGTGTGTGACATGACCTCTCGCATGTAAGCAGACATCATTGTCAATATCATGTAGCAGGGTGGGTTTGTTATTTATGGAGGAGACTGCTCCGATAGTCCTTTTGAGTAGTTGGGCCCTTTCATCACCTTAGTTCTGTCGTCGTTATCTTGTGCAAGATAGACTTATTTTGGAGAGCTATGTGACAAAGATGGAGGATGGTTCTTACCCACTACAGATCTGTATACACTACATGAGACAAGAGATAGTTTGACTCTTGAGGCACGAGAGGCACACCCTTGATTCAATACCTTAGCTTCTGATGGATCTGATGGATCTCATGGACTCTAGTCCTCTCTGACGAGACATCACTCCGAGCAGGTTCTTCATGCGCTCTTAGTTGATCCTTCCATCTCATGAGATACTAGAGCTCGACTCTGCTCAAGATTGTTCAAACAAGGGCGTAGACTCCTCTTTCTTAGCTCAATCTTGCATTAGAGCATTTTGACTTGTACTGACTATTTTTCTTACAACAATGAGGTTTCACATACGATTGGTCTAGCTTGTTGCTTTGACATTGTCCACATGCGAGAGTGATATTTCGCTGGATACCTCAAGTCGACACCTTGCTCGTTGTCCTCACGGTAGAAAGCGGATAGCTACTCATGATGCCATCAAAGACATGGTGTTTGCTATAGCACGGGAGAAAAGTTACATGACGTGGAGAGAGCGTTGGTATGTCTTTCAAACAAGAAGGTCAGTGAGAGCTGACCTGTACATGATGAAGGAGGATCAGATCTCAGTGGTAGATGTGGTTGTCACTGATTCGACACGAGACTTGGTGACGGCATAAGTGATCACTCGTCCTCTAAGATGATGGGCTGCAAGCATGACGATACCAACAATGTGATCAAGTATAAAGATATGCAGGAGGGACATTGCTTCATCCCCTAGCCTAAGCTTGGAGATATATGGATCGTCAGTCTCAGAATTCGACGTTTTTATTTGAGATTATGCCAGAGTCTACATGAGAGACGTCATGGGTACCATTTTTCTGTTCTTTTTGCACTATGGGTTTTTAAACAACGGGTTTTTATTGCTCTACTGAGAGCTTTAGCAAGGGAGTAATTGCAGTAGGGTATGCTACTTCACGTGCTCATATTTTATGCAAGAGTTTTAATTTACCAGTGTGTAATATTTTAGGAGCGATATGTAACTTTGGAACTACAAATAGAGTTACTTAACCCATATTTTCTTCCTCCCTTGGGGGCGTTGTTTGCTTGGACCTTCGGGTCCCTCTTTCCCTGTCCGGCTTGATGGGGTATTCCCATCCGTGCGTCGCGTTACCTCCTTGAATAAAAGAGACATGTCTGGGTAAGAGAAGAGACTTGGAGTTCCTAGGGACAACATACCAAATCCAACCTGCAACGGCAACGCTTAATGGACCCTCCTCGATCGAGCTCGGCCATTGACCAGCTGCAGCACAACATTTCTGAAGCAAGGGAATTAGCACACTGCGTACCGGCCGGTGGTTAATCCCATTCTAATATAAGCCGTCCGGAAATTCATTTAGTTACTGCAGTACACATGCAGCGTTACCGTTTTTATCTAAGGCTGGCGTCACAGATATCGATCTAGACAACCAGCTAAATGGACATTGAACCTCGGGCTAGAACATATACATGTTTGAACATTGTTGTCGTTCAGTGTGATTTACACTCACAGTGCTGATGAGATCCACTGATCCATGTGATGGGTGCAAGAATTTTGTTGAGGTACATAATATTGATAATGAGTGTGAATACAGTAAAGCACTAAGCTTGTACAAAGTGAAACCTGTCATGACCATTATCTTCACGGTAACTAATCATATGCATGATGTTTCTTCTCCGATCGACTTCAAACCCATAAATCGCATCCCGGCCATGATCCACATTTAAACTTGATGCAGTTAACTATATATGACTTCATGATCAACTTCTCCACCACAGGCGTTCTACCTACTGTTCATGGTCCGTGTTTTGCTACACGAGATGCTACTGCACAGCGTATACATGAGTTTCAGTTTCTTAATCAATCAGCAGAATGAATGAATGACTAGTGGAATGGCGAACGATTCACGATTAGGCGAAGCCGACGAGAGTGCGGATCTGAACAAATTCTCACCACAAAATTGGAAAAGAAGGACACAACAAATGAAACTATTCCGCCGGATTCTCTCCTCATAATTAATGTCAGCTCCCCTACTACCCTAGCCAACGCACTTGTAACAACCCCACTAAACATTCTAAACATTCGAGATCCTCTACCTTTTCCTTTGTCAGTAACTGAAAGAGAACTCTTATTAACTTCTTTGTTCTTTCCGTTCGTGGAATTCTGGTTCCTTGTCTATTCCGCTTGTGAAAGTTTACTCCCAGTTAGAATAAAGCTCAGAAGATTGAGTGACTGCATCTTCTGTATGCAGTTCAATTAACGATCCTCATCCGAAATCTGGCTCGGAGGAATTAAAAAGGAGGGTACAATATTTGAAGTGTGGCTGTAAGCCTTAGAGCATAGCGTGCTCCGACGGCTGGCGCATGCATAACATGATCAGTTTCCAACTTTCCACTGACAGGAGAGGTATGGGCCTCACTGAGTGTAAAAGTCCTGAGATAATCCACACGAAACCGATGTGAAAGTATTACGTATTAAACCTCCCGCGGGAACTATTGATCGATCGAACAAGGGCCTGTTCGGAATTGACTGCTGCTTTGACTCGTGCCCGCCCGAGCCCGACGGTATAGCTAATTGGTTTGCCCGAGAGGAAGAACCTAACAGAAATTTAGAGGGCATCTTGACGAGCCAACAGTAGGCTTACGAACCCCCCGGATACTGGACGGTGTGGATCATGATGTACCCGAGGTTGTTCGTTGGAGATACTACTGGCAGTGAAAAGCTCATTGGCTTAATTTGGCTAGCGTTTGGGCAAGCTAACCTTGACACTAGAGCATTTAGTGGCCGGCCCCTGAGACCTTGGAGCTATGGCTTGGTTCCAGGAGTCCTCAGCTAATAAAAGGTACTTTTAGTTTCTTTTAATATTTTTACTTTTTAGCTAATAAAGGATATGCTAGTTAGTTGCTAAGGAGTGCCCTGATCGACGTACGTACTATGTCTAGTTCCCCCCAGCGAGCGGCCAACTAAACTTGTGGGGGACGGTGACCGTCCTGCTCTCCAGGAGCGACAGTCGAATGTGCCAGAACTTCTGAACTTGTGCCGCAAATCCCGGGCAGACCCTGGAAGCTGGAAGTTGGACCGTATGAAGACAGTTCTGGTACACTGTCTTCACTCTGGACTCTGGGGGGAGGGCCAAAGGAGGAAGGTGTACATGGCTGCCCAGAATTAACAAGCTAAGGTTCTGACCATCCACCATCCTGGGAAGCAGATCTAGAGCACGGTCTGGACGTCTCAATGTGAGCTAGGTTCATGATTCGGAGGCTTCGGGTGTTGGTATATGCAAAAGGGAATGTCATATGTCTGTGCTCAACAGTCTATGATCATATAATATACCGTACTGTAGCATGCAGCTCTTGCTTTCTAGCCTTCTTGCTTTCGGAACCGCCCGGTTTTAATTTAGAATGTGCTCCTGAAAACCGGCAGCAGTCCATGATCATGTTCCGTTTTCCCCTGGATCTGTGGCACTTCCCTCACTTAGCTGCTGCAGTGCTGCTGCTCGGCAGCAAGCGTCGATATCACAACTGGAGGGCCTGTGTTGTAACTTGGTTTGTGCCAGTGATTCCCTCATCGATAGATTAATATAAGATATGTTTAAGTTATTCCTCGCAGTTCTCCGCAGACGATTAATGTTCGTTTTGGCGACAGACTGCGCCATTCCCTCTCGCTGACAAACTGAATGCTACTAAACATGAACAGCTCCTCTCTGCTCATCCATGGGCCGAGGCCGGTCTCGAACGGCTCGAACCCCGCACGCAAGCTTAATACGTGAGGCAAGAAGGCGTATGGAACGCTCCATAATCTCAAGTCAAGATGTCGACTAGATCTTCTGTTGCGATTGCGAGTTCCAGTTCTAACCAGTCCAGTGCAGCCTCCCTTCAGGACTCACCTCAGACACATGTATACATGTCCAAAGCTAGACACGCTAGCTCTGCTGGGAATATAACTTGAGCAGATTCCTTGTGACAGCATATTAATTACGACAAGCATGCCTGCAGGCAACCGATCGACCAGATTCGTTAGGGGTCTAGCTAGAATATTCTACGCAAATGTGGGATAATATACTGAAAGGTGACTGAAGCAGATAGAAGCTAGTACCGAACACCACATGCAGGAGCTCGAGGAGAACACTATACACAAGAAAGAAGCAGCGAACAGGACTAGTCATTCACAATTTCACTGACGGATATTATGTCAGACTAGAGATCTAGATGAACGAACGAAGGAATGAATGGCGGGATCCGGAGAGGTCCCACATGATAGTAGTAGTTTAGCTATCTAGGGGCTGCTGGCTGGTACTCACGAGGTCATCCCTGAGTCAAAGTGTGTGCTACAAATAGATCTTAATACGATCACACTTCTTACAAAAGTCAGGTCGAACGTCCAAAACGCTTTTTGCAGTGGCGCCATGTCGCGCTCGCTCGGCTCAGACTAGCAATTGCAATAGTACCAGTACTATATAGGTCTACATTCTTGTAGGAGGACTCGAAATAATGACTTTCGATTGTCATTTTACGATAACTTCATATTTACTTTGCCATTTGGTGATTACGGACGTGTTTCTATCTCATCGGATCCATAAAGCAGTTTACAACTTATCACACAAAACATTGTCTCTTCTTTTGAGATCGACGCACATTTCTTGTTCAAGCGGATCTTTGTGTCATAATATACCCAGCCTAGTCGCCGATCCTCATCTCAAACATGAACTATATGCTCAGAAGGCCCATGTTTGCCAAAACTTTTCCGTGCTTAAAATAGCATCTGCTATACGAAGCGCCGTGTCTTCGAAGGTACAGACAGTTTAATAATGCCAGGAGAATCAGTGGATTTGGCACGAACATGTTTCTCGACCACCTAATCTGACGAGCTCGTTTGTTTCCTCAGCTCCGTCCCAGCCCAGGTTTTCCCTGCTTATCTGTAATTTGCCGGCGGTTTTTGACAATTGACGGACTCCGTGTTAATTCACCGGCGATTTTTAGCAAATTTCGAGTAACTTTTCGCTTTTTTGGTTGGTTTATGACAGAAATTATCCGACGCATTCTCTACTTCTCCTGCATTTTTAGAAAAGTTGCCGGGGCACATTACACGGGATGCCGGATCTAGGCTGGCGCTGCTCCGTCCGTCTCCTCTCTCACTGGTGTGACCGACTTATTTATGTCCTTATGGAGCTCGAGCAAAGTGCCATAATTCGGGACCAACTTTTCTTCCATGGAGTCTTTGTATCTTACGTACTGGAACTTGGACTGGCATTTTTGGGGATAAGTGGTCCCTTGCCTTGGGTTCACACTGGATGAGAACGGAAACCAGCCGTCCGAAATCCGAGATCCCCCGAGCAGATGTTCTTCGAGTGTAATGATTACCTCTCGCTCGGTGCTGGTGAAGAGCATGTAAGACATTGTTAGTACATGGTCTTTTGTCCTCTAAAACACGTGAAGCGATGAATGAATGACTCGAGATCTGTTACTCCTAGTCAGTTGATGCTTTTAGTAGAATTTACTATCACACAAGGTAAGGTCCTGCAGGTCCTTTCCAAGTTCCCTCTCGAAGAGCTCACGGAGGGACCGAACCGTGCCAAGAGAGCTAATCATTACCATCAACATGCTCTCGTTGCAAATGAAGAGTACGTGGACTCCGTATGTACGTCGGTCGCTTTTTCTTCACGAAGTGGCCAAAACTATCAGAATTTCAAGAGCTTCCTCCAAATAAAAACCTGTGGAGACACATAACGAAGGGAACTAATAAACAAGACAGCAGGCCGACCGATCCGTACGTGATTATGAGTAGCACCTTCGTCTTCATTTTACGCGTATTTAGCCGAGTAAGTTAAACCTCATGGGACGTACAACCTCCAGCTCTACGGTAGCGAGCGAGCGAGCAAGCAAGCAAGCAAGCAAGGAAGGTTCAATGAACCCACAAGAGTGCGTACCTTTTCGAGCTCGATCGAGCTTGTCGAGTAGCGATACGAAGCCGCAAATTCGACGGTTTTGGTATTTAGTCCTTGGAAGATAGAACACAATAAACTGCCAAAATAACGCCCATGAACGAATTGAATTCCCGTTACGAGCTTGCGGGAGCCAACTATCCTTAGCTTAATTAGTGCTTCTACCTTTTTCTTCCCCCGGACCACCACCCTCTCCATTCGTCTTGTTTCCTGAGAATTGCCTTTTACTCTCTAATAAAAGCTGCCAATTAGCTCCGACGAGCTTGCCCTTTATTGGAAACTTACTATTGCCTACATGACGTGTTGCGTTTAAGCTTCAGACAGCTTTGTCGGGGGCCGAGATAAGGGCAGTGGGCACTGGCGACTTGGCAAAATGACGGTGACTGGTCTTTAATTTGCTTTTGTAAAGGCTAGCAACCGATTACGAAACTTAAGCAGTTATCGAACTGTAGCAGCTGCCGAGGTTTCGGTCCAACAACACTTATTTGAAGCCATTCCGCAAGGACTTCAGAAAGAAGTTAAAAAAGGAAAATCTACGCTGCTGTTAGAAGCCTAGAGAGAAAGTTTGTGGTCCTGAAGACTAAGCTAGACTTCGTCGACTCCTCCAGCCAGTCGAGTCGCTCGCTGCAAATCAATCAAACATTACGCGGATCGCAGCTGCAGATTCCCTTACCCTTACAAGACACGAACCAACGACTTGGAAGACATTCCATCGGGAAATCGCTCCACTGATCTCCTCCTGCCTAGAAGGTGACGTGCCGAAGCTTGGTTCGGCAGAGATCCGAGACATCCATTCTTCTTTCTGGGTCGCTTGGCAAGGAGCGATTGAGCCAAAACGATGGGACGAGTAAGAAAATATCTCCATATCCTCCAGCAAATGGTGTGCTGTTGGAATTAGGCTGCATAAGTATGAACTTCGAATTCAGTATAATAATTAGTTCACGATATTTTGGCTGGTGCTCGTGCCGTTTTGCAAGTCTAGTATGCATGTATAAATACATTGCCTATGAACTTTTTATTTATTATTTAATAAATAAATAATTTATACATATTTTTCACTCTTCTAGAGAAATTTTTTTTTATATGATATGTCATAAGGACCCTTCCTTATCCTCACGGGTTCGAGACCAAAGGTCGAGGTAAGACTACAGAGTATTAATCTTACTCGTGTTTCTGTATTCTATGTATTATTAAGTCGGCAGTGATTAATCGGTCCAATCCGCAAGGTATTCCTCGTGTAGCTTAGTTCCAAGACCAGGGCTTAGGAATTCTGGTAAGAGCTTTGATATAGACCGAGAGCTTAATCTAAGACATTTTGGAAGAGAGGCACCTCTGGCCACTCCGAGAGCTTATCAGACACGTCCACGTAAGGAGCCGGCCATAAGGGTCACTCGCTCTCGTCCTCTCGGTTTTGCACACGACGACCGAGGAGGCCGTGAGGGCACGGAAGCCAGAACGACAAGATGACACGCTGTCGGAGTGTGATCCGTCTACCTAGGAAAGCGCCGGGCTCTGGCTGTGGTTGTTTACTCAAGAGATTGACTTTCAGGTTCGACACACGACATATTGCTCTCAGCTTGCCATGCATCTGATTTGACCCCTCACTCGTCCATGTGCCCACTATGTCTTACATAGTTGATGAATCCAGCACGTCTATCTCTGCTCTCTATCGGTCCATCACTCGTACATGCTTCACTTATCTCACGTTTGCAACTCTAACTGCTGACCTATAGCACATGCTACTAAGGCACATCCACCTTTTTCAGCTTGATCAACTTCATTGTCATCAATCCGTTCTCTGTTTACACTTGCCTAACATTCATGATTTCACTTGCACTCTGTGTCTGCATGGCAAGCAAGCTCATACAAAGTTCCACGAATATGTGAATTCCTTGAAGGTTGTGAAGCAGTCGCTCTTGTAGTGCAGCAAACGAACAACAATATATCCGGAGTAGTCGTCAGTCATGGTCATGAAGTACTCATAGTCAGCAAAGTGCAAGGAGAATTGCAACCACAGATGTCAGAATAGACAATTTCAAGAAGAAACTCAAGACTCTACGCTCCGACAACGGTGGTGAGCTCCGATCTGCCCTCTTTGATGCATATTACCAGGAGCATGACATCCATTGTCAACTGATTGTTCCGGACACTCCTCAGCAGAATGAAGTAGCTGAGCACAAAAACTGCATCCTTTTGAACTCGTATGAGGTTTGACGTTTTCAGCAAGATTAGATAAAAAGTTTTGGGATGAGGCTCTTAACTGCACCACTTATGTTCTAAATTGTTGTCCTGCCAAAGCCATCGATTCCGCCATTACTCCCTTTGAGCTTTGACATCGCCGCAAGCATCTCATTTCACATCTTTGAGTTTTTGGCTGCACAGCTTGGTCAACATTCACAAGACTCACCGCTCCAAGCTAGATAGTCACTCTCACGAGCGCATCCTCCTCGACTATAATAGTCAAAGCAAGGCATACCGTCTCCAGCGTAAATCTGACGGTCATACTTTTGTTTCTCGTGATGTTATATTTGACGAGTCTTTCCTTGCATCGACTTCATCCTCTCCTAGCCCAGCTTTCACTGCTATCACCAAGGATGAAATTCAAAATGATGTGCACTTCTTTCATCACCATCCTCCTCCATCGGATTCAGCCCTTGTCTCTTTAGTGGGTCATCTACCAGTAATCCACAGTCGCACATTCACTATCATTTTACTTATTTCACTATGCATTTATCTTCCCTTGTCCGAACCAAGCATAGTCCCCTAATTGATGTAGACAATTTGAGGACACTACATCCGTACGTACATTGTTCATCATCGTAGTCTCTACCACCACACTCAAGTGAGATTGAGATTGCAGCGTCCTCTCCTTCCACAAAGATCAAGCACCACCACCACTCTAACGATCCACACATCAATCAAACCCTCCTAACCGTGATCTAGTAGAAGGTTATGATACTACAACCTTGATCCCAAAGTTATGCACTAATAAGAAGCATTATTTAATGGTGACTTTGAGACCAATCCTAGTGGAACTCAACTCCTACCAAGAGGCTCTATCATCTCCAGATGCTTCTCGATGATCCGAGGTTATCATCGAAGAGCTCAAGTCCCATGAGGAGAATCATGTCACAGACTTATCACACAGACGAAGATCTATAACCAACAAATGGACCTTCGAATTGAAGCTGAATTCAGATGGGTCCAGCGCTCCATAAAAGATACGGTTGGTGGCCCAAGGATTCATTCAAATGTATGGGTTCGAATACATGGAGACCTTCTCCTTGTTGATCCGTGTGCAATTAATGCAAATGATATTAGCAATCGCAACTCAGCACAATCTTCATGTCCACCAGATGGATGTGAGACAACATTCCTAAATAGGACGTTGAACGAAGAGATCTACATGGCTTCCCTGATGCCCTCAACGTCCCAAGAACTGGTAAAGTGTGCAGGCTACTTCATACACTTTATGGATTGAAGCAATCTTCCAGAGAATGGTATTTGATTATAGATAAGTTCTTACTTTTTTTTCGGTTCAGCAAGTCAGGAGCTGATTATAACATATACTACATTTAAAAGGATAATCAGTTTGTCATCCCAACACTTTATGTTGATGACACATCCTTTCAAGATGTTCATGGCAAGCAGCAGCGAAAGATTACTGACATACATCACAAGCAACCTCAGTGCAAGGTTCAAGATGAGTGACATCGATAATATCCACCATTGCTTGAATATAGAGATTAATCAAAACCGGACAGAAGGATGGATCAAGCTAAGTCAAATCTTATATCTGACCCAAAAGTTATTCCAGTTTGGCCTACAGAATTACCAACCTGTTAGTACACCGTTGACCCCAGGAGAAAAGTTCTCAACTGAAGATTGTCCCGCTTCTTATGAAGAGAAGGTGTAGTGTGATTCTTATTCATATCAGAGTGCAACATGCTCGATCAACTGGGCCGCCGTTTGCACTCGTCTTGATCTAATCTTTAGCATTAGTGTATTATCTCAACATATGACTAACCTAGGACTGAAACACATAATCGTCATAAAGAGCACATTTTGTTATATCAAGGATACTTTAGACCAATATTTATAATACAAACACTTGCTTCAACCAATCTCTCTATCCGGCTACACTATGCTGACTGGGAGGTCACATAGAGTCATGACGTTCAACTTCTAGAAATTATTTCATCTACTCTCAAGGAGCTATTAGTTGATTGTCGAAGAAACAGAAATCTGTTGCACTTTGAAGTACTGAAGCTGAGTATAGCACATGTTCCTCAAAAGCAATATGACTTCACTAACTCTTAGCTGATACAAGATTAGCTGAGAATGAGGCTATCACTTTCATACGAGTGCTATTATACTCTGTAACCAAAGTACAATAGCACTCGTAGAAACGTCCAAGTTCGATGACAAGATGAAATATATAGATATTCGATACCACTTCATTAAAGACCAAGTTATATCCAAGACAATTGAAGTGAAGTACTGTCTTACTCAAGAGATAGTAGCGGATGTTCTAACTAAAGACCTAGCGGCTCCAAAGTTGGACTACCTCCTATCAAGACTAGGATTTATTATTCAGTCTGCAACAACTAGTGATTGAGTGAGAGTGTTAGAATTAGAGAGTCTAAGTATGAACTTCAGTACAACAAATATTCAAAATATTTTGACTGGTGCCCTTTGGCAAGCCTAGTCTGCACTTATACCAAAAGTAATAATATTTAGCCTATGGTTCTCCATCTCATTATTCAATAACAATTAACTTACACATACTTTCTCTCTCTTACAAGGATTCTCTCTCCTTGTCCTACATGTGCGGCTTGTCCCCGTCGCAGCTACCGAATTACCTTCGCTGCGAAATCCAAATCTGCCGTCAAGGTGGTCGCACCTAGGCCTGAAACCTGGAAGATAACTGCACGAAGCCAGAGCTCAAAACAAGGCCAGAAAGCGACTCGGACTAGATCATTGGGTCCACAACTCTCTCGACTATAGCTAGTAACATATCGATCTTAAGCTTCCTGCGCCGGCACAAATCATTCATTCGTCAACCGCCGGGCCGGGGAAACGAACGATTGATATGGATCGCAAGTATACAAACCCGTATCCATACATGTCCCTAGTACCTCTATCAATCATCATCATCGCCTTCCACTTGGTATGGTATCAACCGTCCGGTACGATGGAGGGGATCTACCTTCCCGTATTCAGCTCTATCGTGACACCGTCAATCACTCAATGAATGCC
Organism: Asterella californica; assembly: GCA_036924285.1. Taxonomy (NCBI): domain Eukaryota; kingdom Viridiplantae; phylum Streptophyta; class Marchantiopsida; order Marchantiales; family Aytoniaceae; genus Asterella; species Asterella californica. The sequence goes on along the minus strand of JAYKYS010000010.1, from coordinate 17,110,354 downwards.
GAAACTAGCTTTGCATTGTAAAACGTTCTTCTCCGTTGGGGGGGGGGGGGGGGGGGGGGGGGGGGGGGGAATGTTGAACGCTAGAAACAAACAACTTTCACCACACCAACGTGTCGCTTACTTGCTTAGTGACACGTACGCCGCATAGTAATGCAAGCAGGTCATTCTCTGGCAGCAGCTAGCTGCGGACACTCAGTGACACTCCACCGTCCGATTCAGCAGAGAACGAATTACCGTATACAAGTTTGGTTAACTCACTGACAGGCACAATAGATAGAATTATCATGTCAATTAGAGTTTAGTTAGTTCCGACTTGCACCTATCGGAATGAACGAGCTCCAGAAAAGAACTCCAAGTTCCGGTAGCTTGCTCGCTTGTACTCATGATATATTTTTCAGGCTGTTTATTCATCAGCGTCGGATTTAGGACTTCCTGCATATATATACAAACTTCAAGTTGGGTGGCTCTAGAGGCTAGAAACTGCATGTGAGCGTACATGGCCACGATGTGATGGCTATGAGTGCGGCTGCCTGCTTGCTTTGTCAAACAAGATCTGGTCGAGGGAAAGAAGCTTCAGAGCTTCGTATAGGCTGTTGAAGGATATTTCTGAACGGCTCTTAGAGGTGGAGATCGAGACTTGGAAGTTCGATAAGTTCGGAGCACTCCCTCCAATCAAGGGAGTGGCAAGTTCCTCCGTATATACTCGGCTATTAAAAGGTTTTTGAACTGTAGTCCGTGATCGTATTCGAACCATCTGGGCGGCACAGAGAGCACAAACTCTCTCAGACTGCTTTTCGTGTAGTGAGCTGGGGATAAAAGAGTTTAAAGGTGAAAACGGACAAATAGCTCTGAAGAGGATTAGCAGCTGTAACGCCGATTGGACTTTCACGAACAGTTTACCTAATTCCTCGAGAGCATGCTGTCTGAAGCCATGAAGTGAGACAGTACTTCGAGCTACTTGTAAGAATAAGCGTATGGTTTACCACCGTTCAGACTTCTGAAGCCGGAGCCTGCATGCTGCTGCAGCAGCCGACCTCGGAGTCCAGTTCTGTATAGAGTTGATTATTCGCACACCAACAAATGATGGTACCAACATACGTGTGTGAAAAGGCTGGCAGGGAATAACAGAAACTGTAACAACAAGTTCCAACAAGTGATGGGTAGCGAATCTCAAGTTCGGCTAAAAGTGTTGCATCTTGAACATATCCACACAGATGTTCCTGCCATGAGTTACTATGTCTCATTATATAACAGGCAGCACAAGAGTTTCAGAATGTATGGAAGATTTGGAAGATATGCTAGTAAGACTCAAAAGTGCGGTTTCCTTGTCGAATCTAATTAAAGGTTCCATCCCTCAGCGAGTATGAGGGACTGATTCGGTGCTGCAAGTGCAAGAAAGCGATTGCTGTTTGCCCCATGATACAGACACAATACAGTTATATTAACTGCTTCTATTCTCTCCACCACTCTACGATAGAGGTTCTCTCTTAGATCAAGCACTGAAATATGTTATGCACTTTATTTGGGTTGTCAACCGTTTGTCAAGGAGTGCGCCGTGGACTCGAAGCTGCTAACATTTTGCACTGCTGGCAGATGAACAGAAAATGAGCCGAAACTAAACAGACAATGCATGTGTGAGTGATAATATTAACATGTATGTGACTGACTGGCAGACACAGTCGTGATCATGTCCTTTACTCTGCAAAGAGGTCCGAGCTATCTAGATCTAAAATTCTTTTTCTTATCCACTTGAACGACGCTGCTGCTGCTACTGGTACATGTTTGGAACCCTTAGTATGCGCATGCCGTATCTGCTAGCGCTAGGGAGCTCGAGTGTTGACTGTCTGCCTATCTATATAGTATACTCAGGTACACAAAACATTTGCTCTCTAGTCTCTTAACGGGATCGGACAGCATATGCTTGTTAAGCATATGCTGTCCGATCCCGTAGAAGAGAAGAGCAGAAGTGCAGAGCCTTGCTTTACTGCTACTAGTGGGTGGCGGGGTATTCTGAGGTCCCTCCTGGATGTTTTGCTGTTGGTCAGGCTAGGCAGGCCAACACAACTATATTCTCGGAGCAGACATCGTGCTGCACTAGCTAAAACTAGCACCCAAGAGAGTGAGAATATGGAAGACATGGGGGAGACTTAGGGGGAGGTATGGGACTGATGATCAAATTTTTGGACATATGTTCTTCGGTTTCCTCCGTTAGGCAGTGGGGTGTAGATCAGATGGGGAAGTTAACGATTGAGCAGCACTTGATCATCTGCAGGCATGCATGGGGTTCCTTCTCCGAGCTTCCAAAGCTTTGAGTTGTTGGACCTGGAACTTCGCCCACAACGCGCGCGCACATGTACAGTTTATTCTGACCCTCATTCCCGGGGATTCAAGCATTCCGGTGATGATTTAGTCCCCTTACACAAGACAACCATTCCACTGTTGCTGCATGCATCAACCAACTTCCCTTCAAGTTCACTCTATGCCGATCGACCGGAAGGGCCCAATTCTCCATAACTTGAAGGTCAACGAACCAACTAACGAGAAGAGATCTCACCCGGAGCCTTCTCACCTTTTGGGTACGGTAATATAATAGTATAAGTTCTAATAGTACAGAATCATTTGGGCATTTCTCGGGCTCACTGATTTTATCCGACTTGGTATTATCTCTCACAACCTTTTCCTGTTAAATCATTAGGATATTATTGCAAAGAAAATTCGGGAGCTCGTCATGGATGCATTCTTTGTCCAGAACTCTTGACAATATGCAGCTTTGAATTTTTGACAGTGTGTTTACGGCGTAGAGTATTCACAATTTAGAGAAAACTAACGGACAGATCTGAAGTATAATATTTTATATTGAAAACTGAAATTTTAAAGCGTGAACTAATTTTGGTCATTACATCCAAACCAGTAGTTAAATTAAACGATTAGATTTTAGTTGATACAGTTATCTTCTCATGGTGAATACAACTGATAGACATATCAGTCAAGTATCCAAAAGATATTATGCTGAGGATGAAATAACTCACGATCGGTAGTCCACTCATGACTGGATGACCTAACTAGTCCAAAAACATTGCCCGTGAAAGAAAAAAAATGTACAAGAGGGATCGGACCTTTATATGTACTTTTTTACTTAAACCACTGTTGAGAAAATCATCTTAGTTAAAGTATTTTCTTAAAGTTAGTAAATTCCATTACCTTATGATCCAGAATAGTCCCGTAAGAGAATGAATGGTCGTGTCTTCACGTAAGGTGTGACACATGTCATCACGTAAAACTGAGCTCCAGATGTATAGTTCGAAAGTATATAGTACACATATGACAGTTAATAGCGTATTAAACAACTTGAATGGATTGAAACTTTTTACCTGCAATTTATATCACGAGAGGCTCTACATATCATCCAACTTTATGGATGTGCATGCCAACTCTCCTCGATTAGCGCCTTGGGGAAGCCATTACTCCCATCAAGCTCTCCTTACAAAGCCATATGCAATAAAATAAAAGTCAGACCGAGAATGGTTCAAGCTGACTATCGTTCTCATCTATCGTTCTTATCTCATGCTGGGGTTCATTAGTTAATTCTGTTAAATAAAATAAAGTATGTTTTATTCGGAAAAGAAAAATTTCCAAATTTTATTTTTTTATATCTACTTTTGAACTTTAAAGTAATAATATGTTCTGAAGAGTTTAAAAAGTAAAGGATGGTTGATATGGAAAAATAGGTCTAAATAAACCCTCGAGATCTCATGTTATCAACTGAGACTAGAAGTGCTAAACCATTAAGTCTATCTAAGTATCAGAACAAAAAGGAGAAAACCATAGGGGCGGCTGCAACATGTCCGCGTGTGTGGTCTGAGCGAACTTACTAGACTTTTTCAGTTCGTAGACTAGTCCTCGGTTCTTAGACTTTATCTTGTATTTGTGATTTCATCCGATCAAAAGTTGTATCTTAAATATTTCATATATTTCTCATACATGTTTGAGCACCTCAGCAAAATTACGACGAATGACCGAAGATAGATCTGGATTTCGGCCATACAATAGAAAATCGGTGAGAAGAAAGCCAAAGACGCTTGTCGGCTAAAACGGTAGCCCATAGCCAACCATGATAACTGTGCATCCCAATCTCCCAAGTGACCCTTCTTCAAGCTATACTTGCGAAATCTTCTCTTCACTGTCTGAACAATCCTCTCTGTCAAACCATCCGCCTCAAGATGATCTCGAGATGTAATCCGATGATCAATCAGCGCTTGATCACACAAGGCTTGGAACTCACCAAGAAACTTTGTATCTTGGTCCGTCAGCACTTCAGCTGGTGCTTTGATGAATTGCTGTACATCGATGTGCATACTATCCTTGGAGTAAGCTAACTCGATGGTCTGAAACACCATCTCCATCCTCAGGATCCGGAGACTCACCATCTATTCTTTGACCTGAGAAAAATACGACATGGTCCTCCATATTAGAGTTTATGATCAACACACAAAGAAAGACATATGCATACTACCCAGACACCATCAACCTCGTCAGGCTATCGAGCTCCAGTCTGATCTTGCTAACTCGTGCATGAGTTACGACTCAACGCATCAGCATCTAAGTTTGCAATTCCATGTCTATGCATTACCTAGAAGTCATACTCTTGTAAGATTAGAGCCCATCATGCAAGCTTCTATGTAAGCTTGTCGGACTTATCAACCACTTGAGCGGTTGGTGATCAGTGATGAGAATAAAGAGGTTTTCAAACAGATAACATCAAAAATGTGCAACAGCCCACACTGCTGTCAAACACTCTCTCTCATAAGAACTATATCTCGTCTTCGTCGAATTGTTGGAAGGACTGACATACACCACCAAGAACTCTTTTTCCTCATCATGATGTTGAATCAACACTACTCCAAGTCCCAACATACTCCAATCAGTGTGTAGTTGGAAGGGACGCTCCCTAACGGATCTCCTCAAGATGAGAGCAGATGTCAACCTAGCCTTGAGCTCTACAGAAGCTCGTTCTTGCGCATCTCCCCATTGCCACTCTTGGTCCATCTTCATCAGCTTGGTCAATGGCTTCGCAATTGCACTAAATCTCTTCACTTATCCACGATAGAAGTTTGTCAAATCAACAAATGTCTGAACTCGACTCTCTGTGGGTCGTGGGATACTTGCAATAACCTCAACCTTCGTCTGTTGAACACCCAACCTACCTAGATAGATGGTGTGGTCCAAATACTCTACCAACTCCTGTAAGAACTTACACTTCCTAGGGTGTAACTTCAACCCATGAGCTCTCAATCGCACTATAGATTAAGATGTCTCAATATAACATCGAACAAAATCCAATCTTGCTAGGATCCTGTCTATCACCTTTTGGAACTCATAAAGGGCGTTCTTCAACCCAAATGATAAGAACCGTCATTGATACAAACAAGCATTATCGTGAGAGTCGATTCTCCAAAATGCTATATTGGACTTATCTTCTTTTCTCACCGGCAACTGATGATATCATGCTCGAAGGTCTAAAGTACTGAAGATCTTCACATGTCTACTACATCAAAGATCTCCTCAGGTGTTAGCATGGTATACTTATCAGACTTCGTTTGTCGATTGATAGGACGGTAGTCTCTACACATCCGTCTATCCTTGTAATTGCCATACATATCTTTCTTTGCTAGCATTACTGTGGAAGATGCATACTTTCCATGTGACATCTCCACCAACCCAACCTCCAACAAATCTTGAGTCTTGCTCTAGATCAAGACTTTCTCCATGTCATTGTATCTGTAGGGACGTCGAAAGATTGTCGTGTCACTAGCCAAGCCAATCCATATACCTTGTCTCTTCAAGGTACCCAAATCCTTCATATTGAAGGCAAAACAATTCATGTAGCTCTTCAGGAATCTCTGAACTCTGCTATCAGTATCCTCTATCACCACACTAGAGGTAGAAGACGAAGTCGTTGACTGCTATCTTGTAGCCTCTGGAGCAGTTTCCTTCTGCTCACCATCAACAACCTCCACTGCGAAAAACTCCTGCAGTCCTCCAAACTAGTTACAAGCTCCACACTCTCTCCTACTACATCTCATGATGTCCAAAGATGACAAACTCCACACACCTCCTCTCCAGACTTTGTCTCCACCACATTCATTCTTCCGATAACAAAGACAACAATTTAACGCTCCAGTATAACAAATATAAGAGTCAACATCTGCTAACCAATACTTTGTGAACTTGTTTACGATCCATGGTTAGATCAGAGAAGTATGCTCCATCTTGCAAGTGGTTGATGGGTAATGGTATACAGTGAGCAAGAAACGAGACGCTTTGGAAATTCATTATCGTCTCAGAGATCATCACCATGAGAGATATTGATATCATATTATTTTGTAACCGTCAAGAACGAAGACGCTATTTCAGCACACCAGAAGATGAGGAAAGATCGCTGAATCTATCATCATCTACAGTGGACATTCCATGTCCTCTATTTGAAACCTTGCAAGCGTTGTCAGATTACATTCTCCTCTGTTTCGCATTGCTTCGAGACACCACCGCCAGACGTGTTGTTGAAGGTAGTATGATACTTCAGTATATGCAGAATGTAGCACTGCAATCTCCTTTGGTTCACTATGTGTTTGGCTGGAAATACATAGCATTGGAAAGCCGTGAGGCTCGAATTCTTGGGCATGGGAAATATATATATTGGCATGCATACTACTAGATTGCAAAAATAGTCATGGTGGTGTTTCGTTCACTCAAAGTTTGACGTTAGTTCTCTTTCGGACCCAAAATAGACGGTTAGAAAAGAATAGAGTCCATAGAATTCGACCGAATGCAAACGCCTCTTTAAGTCGACCGTTCGTTCCACATTCATTTTACTTGGTCATAGAGTAAGAACACCTAGGAAAATAATAATTTATGATCACAGTATAATCCGAGCGAGGAGGAAAATATCCTTCCTCACGGCCTTGTATAGTGAATTTCATATTCTCTTATCAGACAACGTGGAAGTGTTATAAAAGTTTATTTTAATAAGCTATTATAGAAAATTAAATAAATTAATTAATATTATATGTTAATGAGTCCCGTAGTAGCTTACTCATCCGGAGAGAACCCATAAGTGAAGACCAGACGACTCGATAGACAAAGAGCTCAGATGTGTCCGAGCAGTAACACCTGTCGATCGCATCCGACGCTACTCAACCAATCCAAGACTAACAATCCACTTCAAGCAGTTCAAGTCCATTGCTTGACCCAACACCTGACGACGTGAAGCCTCCGACATTGAAGCTACTACCGTCGTCTCGCAGAGAAACTCATCGCTCGCTCTCTCATCGGTATTGAGCTCCACCGACTAGCGTAACTAAGCATCCCACACAAGCCTCGGTCCTCCATCTCTGTAAGCGTGTGATGTTGGAAAGCTCACCAAAGTGGACAACGTTGTCATGAATCCTCCCACTAGGTTCACTACCATAGGTGACTTATCGACGACTCTCACTACTTCAGATCGTTGTCTTACATCCAAGATGCCATCAACTTTGAGGTGCACTGGTCGTCTCAATCGTGTGCGTAGTTAAACACCTCTCTCAATAACAAATTAGTCCACCACAATCGTGCATGATGTGCACGAGATCTCACTCTCGCTGCATCCAGTTGCACTGCCGGTCCAACCCATGATCACACTTGGTGCACACTCGTCATCATCTGTGTACGAGCATCACCCAACAAAGAAACGTTCTCCAAGATGTACGCTGAAGAATCCATCGGATGCATCTGGAGATGATGTAAGATTGTAACATCTCTCAAAACATACTAGATCTCGGATCATGTAAACCTTGACCTCTTCCAGCACGCATGTGACCTTGACATGGCCACCCGGCTATAACTAATGCTGGCAACAACCGTGAGATCTTATGCCTTCAGCAGCAAAATATCCGATAGTAATGCTTGTTGGTATCTTCTAACAATTGATATGGACAACAACTCGAGATATCTCTGCACCAAGCGTGTCACGTGACGCAATGAGATGCGTCTCGCAATCTCATATCTCTCCACATACAAGTATCATTGTACTCGTATGCCTGCCTACAGTCCCGCATCCAAACTTGTGCTGATCTCTCCAAACAGCTCCAGCACACACACACCCTCCTCTGGATACTATCATACAATGGGAGTCGTATCCAACGGTGATAAGGTCACAAGCTAGTAGCAAGAACAACCCTTTCTTCTTCTACTGGCGGTACAAAGGCTTCACTCCAAGCCTGCTGTACCAACTGATCAGCATACTGCTGCAACTATCCACTCGAACTCTAGAGTGGAACATCCAAGGCAGATGGTACTACCGTAGTCATGCTAGGCATGTCTCCCACCTCCTCAAAGACATGAGTATCCTCCACATGAGCAATGTCCTCTAACAACTCGTCCAGCCAAGTGATGACCGAATTGAACCTGACAACGGATGTCATCGTCCCTGGTGTAGGTCTCCCAACTCTAACGTAAGCGGCTCACTCGTCCTTCACCGGACTGCCAACCTGATCCATAAGATATTATCTCTGTCCAATAGTTGATCACGAACCTCGTAAGATATAACACAACACCTCCAATCAATATGTCATAAGACTCCACGGTCGTAACGATGATCTTGGCCTTCACCATAGAACCATTTGTGAGATGATCTAGTCGAACTCTCACTGTCAACATCTCGCGTGTCATGTGTAGAGCTGTGCCCCCTGATCCTCTTAGAGATGTCTGCAGTTAGAATGAAAATCTCTCCACCTCGGACTTCCTCAGACCTCAAACCAATACACGTCGTCTTCTCTAACATCAACGGCTGAGCTCCAGAGTCGAACAAGACTTTCTGCAGTTGATACACCTTTTCTGAAGGTGCCATCAAACAGAAGATATCACTTTTGTTGTCCAACAACACCACACTTGGTGCCAAACTAGCACAGTATCGTATAACGTGTTTTTCTGTCTAGGAATACACGGGGTCTATGGTTGTGTAGAGATAGGTGACTTGAACAGGTTGAGGCTCTGAACCTTGATCCTTCAACCCTAATGCTCTCTATCTACTCTTCTCGGACAAGCGATCTTGTATCTCTCGACTCAAGGTTAAAGGCTGCTACGGTCTCATGATACGTATAAGTTGTATAAATTGGTGTTACATACAGATCCTGAAATACTCAACTCTGTACTATCTGCATGCAAGTAACTCTAAATCATTAGAAGCATGATTTAACAACTTCTCAGGGATGCTAACTACCCATCAGTTTGGCCGCTAGAACTCTATTTGATACAACTAAAAGATACTATAGGATCGCTCAACCAACTTGATCGAGTCTCGATACAACTTGCTGTACACCTTGGCTTACCAAGCATTCCAGCAAGGTAAAGCATGCATGCTCCAAGACGCTACTCAGATCTCAATATAGCACCAACGGCGGTAATACTTGGCAGCTCCGAGAACTCAAACAGCGGCTTAAGATTAATGACGACTCCGTTCTCCTTCATCACCAAGAGCTGAAATCAGCCCCACACCCTCCAATGTCGAGTTGTATGCAGGCATGGCAGTTTCAGCAACAAACTCCTCTCCAAATTGCTCGAAAATGACCAAAATGACAAAGATGATACCGAAAAAATCTGAAACTGCTAATAACAGAAATATCTTCGAACTTTGAGACCTCAGTCCTCCCAAACCAGTCGACCAATGATGATCAAACTTCACAGGAAGTTTGATTAGACCCTTCACTCCTACCTTGAACAATTTTCAGGTCGAAATCTTAAACCAATTCTCAGATATGGATCAAACCGTAATCTGTGCTAACTTAAGAGCTTTACAGACCCAGGTACATTTGATCCAAGATTCTGAACAAACTACTCGACCATTTGAGGTGAAACTTCTCAAGTATCTTACTGATAAGACATGCTTCAATCTTGAAAAGTTTCATTCAGAAATTCGACTTAGAACTTAAGCAATAGCAACCTATCCATGACTATCACAATTCGTTATTTCCGCCTTATCACGTTTGCACTTCTCAAATTCAATCGGTCGGTTCAGAATCCAAATCGATCAAGAACCTCATGAAATTTATATCAAAACGACCAACACGTCGTCAGCTCTCCAACCCAACAGACAGCTTCTCAAAACGCTTCACGAGTCTCTCGGAACAATCAGAAACGTAGCGGTAGGTACGAATTGTACCCCCCTCCACTCAATCGATCATAACGCTCTCATCCTTCCATCAAATTGACCGATTCTTCAGCAAAGATTGTAGCCCCGGTCGAGAGCTCTCCAACCATACCCTTCGTTTTGCGAATGGACCTCCGAAGTCTCCAGAAACCATAGAAACGTCGAGAAGATCAGCTAGAACATCATTGATCCAAAAGTAGATCAATAAGAGCAAAAAGAGCTTTACTTTTGTCTTTTCTCCACTCAACTTTTTTCCCTAGAACGGATTTTTACCCTCCAAGGAGAACAAGACATCAACAAGACTCTAAGACCTCAGAAAAATCCTTCAGATATGTCGACGGATTCTTCGCGATCCGTAACTACACAGAAGCGCTCAACCAGAATGGAAACGATTGAGTCGCAGACTAATACAACGTCAATATTACAACCTGGAAACGTTCTACAATAAAAGGTACGACAAAAGAAAACGGTGAAGCTATCACTCGATTGAAATATTCTTGCCCGAAGTTTCTCACGATCCAAGCCCCATGATTGATCTTCGGTCTGCAATGACACCGGACATCGACCCAAAGGTTGAAAAGAACATTCGATGGATAATTGAGATCCATTGTTTCTCACAACAAAATGTACACCGTCATATCCCAAGTCTCTCCGTATGTAACAATCGGAAGGATCACCGGAAGCTGTAACTCCATCACTCTCTTCATGATTCATCGTCAAAATACGCAACTAACCACTGTCGAAAGTGATCGCGAGCTTGATGTGAAACGGATTCGGGAAAGGAAGATCCGGAGCCGGTAACAAACCTCCGTCCATAACCACCACTCATGCAGTTCTTCACTCCTCCATGCAGACCACCGAGAACCCTCACGAATCACCCGCTGAGAGAAAATGCCGCATGAACCTTCGACCCACCATTTTATACACAAATGCGACGACAAGGACCACTGAAGTGAACGCACACAGATCAATGACTTGGCACGTTCCTCTATCATGCGATCACTTAAACAAATAATCACAAACGTGGCACTCATCACACCGTTCGGCGAGTTACACGATACGGTTCACGAAACACAGAAAAGAAACACAACCTACGTTTCACGAGAATTTCACAGGAGTCGAACCACAACACGACAACGGTATCGAGTCGGATATTGCGTGAAAGATGTCCAGGAAAATGTGAGGTTCTTGGCTGTGGAGATGTTGTGTACTAAACAGAGATAAGACATAGAAAAACAACCACGAAAACGAATGCTGCAATATATACCAACTCCAAATGTATGAACACTGCCGGATCTTTCTCCTAAGAGCACAAAACTGAGAAACAGACCAGAGCGGTCTCTAACCTGCTTCGAAGCCCCTAAAACAAACCCCTGAATCACAACCTTGACCCAAAACCATCGAAGCGTAACTCAAGGCAAGAGAAACTTCTCTTTGCTAACAAAAAGAGCTGCACCTGTATCACACGATTGAAACCCAAGTCCAAACCACATCCAAGTATAAGCTCTTAGCTAAAGCTAGCTACCACAAGCCGTACACAACCAACTAAGTCCATAACGAACTAAAAAGACGAAACTCGTAGCGAAGGAACCGAAAAAGGTCTATCTGAGAACTTTTTCTTTTCACTGAACGGTTTTCAGATGTCGATAGGGGTCTTCTTCCTTGACTCCGTTGGCCTCAAGAACGATCAGATCCGACTCCCGACAGCCGAGATATCATCGGTTTTTGGTCGTAGGTGATCGAACCTTCAAAAACTCCTCCTTACGGCTTAAAACCGCACACCGCTCAAACGAATCACTTGATCTGATATCTGTCTTCTCCGACAAGTAGATCTAGCTATCATGAACCCAACGAGACTCCAAACAAGCCGTTTAGAGTTCCTTTTGCAAAACCACGCAAGAAATTTGGTCGTAGGTTGCAAAAAACTGACGTAAATGAACTTCCTGTGGCTCAAACTCAATCACCTCACCCAAACCAACAATCTAATCCACGTATTGTCTTCGCCTATGCGTAAATGAAAACTCTCTGGTCGTGTAAGCACCAGGAACGAAGAGCTTGGCTCATCGATCGCGAAGAACAACCCAATCTCAGGTCGCAGACGATGAAAATCTGATGCAAACGCTTCCCTGCGAGTCAATTTCACTCAGAACTCCCAAACCGCCCGATGAAACTTGGTATCGTCTTCAATTTCCTGAAGAACTTGTTGTTCTGATCCCGATAGATCCAAGGATAGCAAGTTCGGACTCCAGAACGGTCTGAACGGTCCAACTCTCCTTCACAGATCACTGAAGCTCTCAATATCCTCTGTCTACGTCTCAATTTCTCCCAGAACACATCCCCCGATCCGTCTCTTCAAGAACCGTCTTAATCCACACGTAGCTGCACAGATCTGAACCCAATGACACCTTGCGCGCGTGTATTAGACTTCCCAATTCTTCAAAACGTCCATCGACAGGTCACAGAAACAAGCTGGTCCCTTAAACTGCTCCCTTACGTCAGTCTCTGTACGTACAAGTTCTCTTCAATAATGAGGAAGCTGACTCCTTGCGTCTTTAATATAACACCTGGAGCTGTTAATACCCAGTCAGCAAGTAAATTAAGGCCTAGCTTGATTTTCTCATTTTTTGAATCACGTAACTTCTCCACTAAGCGTCCAAATGAAGTAGACAAAGTGCCCATGGAAAGATGACAATGAGCTCTACCCATCGATGTAATGAAAATGAAGATCCGAAGTTGTGCCAAAAGTTCGTAAGTTGGGGCCTAACTTGTTTTACCCATCTTTCGAGTCTCGTAACTTCTCCACTAGGCGTCCAAATGAAATAGACAAATTGCTTATGGAAAGCTGACAACGAGCTCTACCCATTGATGGGATGAAAGTGAAGATCCGAAGTCGTGTCAAAATCCCATAAGCTGAGGCCTAGCTTGTTTTACCCATCTTTCGAGTCTTGTAACACTAGGCGTCTAAACGAAGTAGACGAAGTGCATATGGAGTGCTGACAAAGAGCTCTGCCTACTGATGCAATGAAAATGGAGATCCTGATTTGTACCAAAAGTCTGTAAGCTGTGGCCTAGCTTGCTTTCTCCATATTTTGAGTCCTATAACTTCTCCAACTAGGCGTCCAAATGAAGTAGACGAAGTGCCTATAAAGTGCTGACAATGAGCTCTATCCACTGATGCGATGAAAGTGGAGATCCAAAATTGTATCAAAAGCTTGTAAGCTGGAGCCAAGCTTACTTTTCCCATAAGTGTCTTTGGAGCGATAAGCATCGAAGTCTGAATTTCATGTAAAAGCCGATCCACGACACGACATCCACCCCCTCTAAACCTGTATATCCTTCGGTATGCACCAGAGATATCAATCAAGGAGTGGACAGGCACGCACTTCGTCATATCGCCCTACTTCCCGTCGTAGCCAACCTCATCTGCAAGATCTTCTGCATAATCCTCATCCTCAAACTGAAACTCCGTCAAGATATTTGCTAAGTCGACCTCCTCGTCTCTCTTTTTGAAAATCTTGACACGTTTACCTGCCACCGGCACCTTCAAGCTCGTTCTGTCCAACTCTTGCAGGGCGTAAGTTGCGTTGTCATGAACCTTCTTCACCACATACGGACCAAATCATCGCCTGGAAAACTTCCGGAGTGCACTATGCTGGTTGTCTAGACTGTTGTCATAGATTTACACCCAATCACCTTTCTTGATTTCCTTAAGTCTCAAACGATGTCGTTGATCAAATCTGACCTTGTTCTTCAACTGTGCTCCTCGCAGCCTATCCAAAGCAGTTTGGATATCCTCTGATCTTCTCTCTAACTGCCTAATTCGAATAGCAAGAAGCTCTTCCCTAGTCAAATTGTCTTCCCAAGGTAACACATTTCATGTCAGAACGTGTTCTTCAATCGACATGATAGGTTTCTGACTTGTGATGAGTTCCACTGGCAAGTAACCTGTCACCGAGCTATGTGTCGTTCGATATGTCCATTACGCAAATGATAAGAGTCGAGGTCACTCGCGCACCCTCCCGTTGCAAACTTTCACCAAAGTCTTCACAATGGGCGGATGACCGCGTTCACTCTTGACATTCCCTTCGGGGTTGTAAGCAGTTGTCAGTGACAACCTCACCCCACACCTTGCAAAGAATTCACGAGCCTCATGTGCATCTAACTCTCCTCGATCTACAGTGATCTTTCCCACACATCCAAATCGACAAACAACCTCTTCCAAGAGAAATCTACATACCCCTTCAGTTGTCTTTGTCTGAAGCGCCTTACCCTCAACTTGATTCGAAAGATCTTCTCTAGCAAGTACCAAGTATCTCATCTGCCACAACCCAACTAGCATAGTCACCAAGTCTACAACCCACTTGAAGTGGATTGTCAACGGATAAGTCGGATGTAATCCATCTCGGATGTTCCAAAACATCTGACATGTCAAACAAGACTCCACAAAAGACACAACATCCCTGTACATGTTTTTCCACCAATGTCGCTCTTTCATTTTTGTAAAAGTGGTCCAAATCCCTCGATGTCCAGCCCAAAGACTCTCATAGAACGCCTTGAGCAACTTCAGCTGATCTTCTTTGTTGCAAATCACTCGTAGCGGTACCCCACCTTTCTGCTTCGGTCGCTTCTAAAGAAATCCATCCTGCAACATGAAGTTGTAGGTCTTCCTTCGAACTCTTCGAAACCTCTCATCCGTCCAACCTGTCTACTTAACCATCGTACTAAGGTACCTCCCGATATCAAGCAAAACATCATCATACAACCCTTCAACAAATAACTCATCTTTCATTCTTGTCTGTGCAATCGAATAGAACTCTATACGCACGTCGTCAATGTCTTCTATCATCTCATTCTCTCCATCATATCGAGCCCGAGATAACATATCCGTCATCGGATTATCCTTCTCTACGATATGTCTAAACTCCGGGTTCAACGACTTGATATATGCGATCCATCGTAACATCGCAATATCAGGAGTTGAACAATTCATGATCATCTCTAACAACGGCAAGCAATAAGTTTCAACCACCACTACTGCTCCAATCAAATACTCTTTCTCAGTTTTCATAGCTAAAACAATACCCCACAGTTCTCTCTTCACTTGCAGATAAGCACGTTGTCGAGCATTTAACACCTTCGCTCCGAACCTAACTGCAAACCTGTCTCCATCCTCATCATCATGTCCTACTGCCCACCCGATTGCAACCGGACTTGTATCTACAGTAAGAACCACCGGCCTGGCACCCTTGTAATCAATCCTTCCCAAAACTGGAGGAGATGAAAGTAAAGACTTCAGCTTCCGCATCGCATCAGTATGTTCTTCTTCCCATCTGAACTTATGACCCTTACGCAACAACCCATATCATGGATCCGCCACATGCGCATAATGAGGAATCCAAATGTGATAGAATACACAAGCACCCAAAAATCTTCTTACTTCTGTCAACGAGTTGCAAACCTCCTTCATCCTCCCAATTGCATCCACTTTGTTCTGTAATGACCTATGTTACACATAGGAAGATTGTCTATTAGTAAGGTGTTTAGTTATAACTAAGTGTTGAGAATATTTATTGGCTGCCAAAGTACTTTAAGGATGTATCAAGTTAGTCATGACTAGCTAAAAGTTAGTTATGGTTAAACTTAGCTGTACTTTTGGCAGAATTCAGATATTTGCTAAAGAGTGAGCACTACTATCTTGTCATCTTGTCTAAAAGGTAGAAAGGAGGTGGAAAGTATCCCTTATCTCCTTTTTGACTTGATATTAGTGGTTGGATTAAAGTTGTGGACTTTGTGGGCATTAAAAACAAGAAGAGATTCCACATGTTTCCTTTTTAGTGGGTCCTAGTGTAGAGGGGGGGTGGAAATTCGAGATTCCTTGAGAATATTCCAGAATCCTTCTAGAAGTTGTTGACTTTGAAGGAATAAGCCCATGTGAAAAGGTAAGAAGCCCATGTGATTAATGCTTTTACCTTAAGTAATATCTTAGTAAAACCCGGTAAAAGTAGTTACGGCTGAGTTACCGGAGGGTACCAAAGTAAAAACCTAGAATGTATAAATAGAGGAGTAGAGAAGAGCTCCTCATCCTTGTTTTCACATTGTCGTAATGACAACTTGAGTAATATAGAGAGTGTGGGATATTTTTAACATGTGAGAACTTGAGAGACGTCGTTAGAATGGAGGATTTTAGTTGATGTGTTTAAGGAGATTTTTAGTTGATATGTTTGTGGGTGTATGAATGAGTGAACTCAGCATTTTCCCTTCAAGTTCATGGTGTGCTTCCATCAAAGCCATCAGAGGTGACCCCTGAGTGAGAGACAGGCCCGACATGTTGCAGATTCGTGGATGACGATCGTGGAGGTTAAGAGATCGGGGGGTAGTTGATCGATAGGACCGCGGAGGGTTTACATTTTTGGTTCCGTTGCCGGGACCTCACTTGAAGGGATCGTTGAACGATGTTTAGAGTTCAGTTCTATATTCGACAAAAGGAGATTATGAGAGAGCACATGGAGAGAACGTTGGGAGGAGAGAGAGCTAACGCGATGTTAGCAACGTTAGAACCTTTCGTGTATCCTGTAGTGATATATGACGCGTTCGAAGTCATTCTTTACATCTTGTTCACTTAGAAAGGGTTTGAGGAGAGTTGAAAGAGTGTGCAACAAGAGTTGTAGAGGAAGGAGGAGGGAAAAGTTATTAGAGGAGATAAATTTGTGAGTTTAGAAATTCTGCTCTCTGGAAAATTTGTACAGTCGCTGTCAACTTTTCTGTGAATTTTATTTTCCTGTGATACTTTCTAGTGTTTTAGATTGGCTGATAACCTATCTAAGACAAAAGAAATCATAGGAAAAGGTGGTCTAGAGAGGGAGCAATGAATTTTCAAAGTTGAGGGGGTCTATTCGTGAGAGTTGAGGAATTCTGTTATCTGGAAAAAATTTACAATCATTGTCAGATTTTCTGTGAATTTTATTTTCCTGAGAAACTTTCCAGTGTTTTAGAGTGGCTGATAAGCTATCCAGGACAAAAGAAATCATGAGAAGATGAGGTCTGAAGAGGGAGAAGGAATTTTTCAAAGTGGAGGGGGTTGACAACCACGAGGGAAGTGAAAATATACAAATTTCAGTTCTCTGAAAATTTGTACAGTCATCACCATCTCTTCTGATTAGGGAAGTTTCTGTTGAAACTTCATGATTTAGTAGCTTGGAGGTTGAGCTACTGGAGATAACAAAAATCTTGGAGAGATCTCTTACCAACTAAGAGATACACGTTTCGGCATACAAGGAGGTCTTGAAGATACTTCATGGGGAATCCTGTTCGAATGACGAGGTGGAAGAAGAGACGTTTAGGAGTTCGAACAGAGACGGAGAAGCCCAAGTTGAGTATAGATGAGTTACGAACCTGCATCTATAGCACTTGGGGTGCCCTCTTTACCCTATACGAAGAAGCTTCCGCGACCATTGGCACGGATTTGAAGAAAGCCGAGTTTAAAGCATCATTCACTGTGGAGGCCACGAATGCTCCTGGTGAAGTAGAGTTGGATCCTTACAAGAGTGAGTTCAAGATGTCTGTTGTGATTAGTACAAACGATGGTGAGGAGGATCATATCTTCGATAGTTAATTAGATTTTATTTCGTGTATAGCATGTATAATACACGATTTCCAATATAAAGCTCGGAAGAGTTAAGAAAGTGATGTAGAATTATTTTCCTCTATGATATTTTGTCCACTTAATGGTTGAGAAGGTGCAACATGAGTGGAAATTTAAAAGATTGGAAAGTTAGACTTAGAAACCTTCCTCAAGGTTTAGATGTCATAGTAAGTGTCGGAGAAAGTTCGAGAGAGATTATCGTCGAGTTTGAAAACCCTAGTACTAAACCTCAAGTAGAATCTCCGAGGAGAAGAGTAGAAACCGACTTGTGGTGTTATTTCTGTAGAGGGTTGGGACACAAAGTAGTGAATTGTCCAACTAGAATCAGAACCAAGAGAGCTAAAGGGAAGCAGGAGTTTACTGATTTAAGTCTTCGAGTGGGTCCATCGTCACCAACGCCAATTCATCTTCTAGGCGAGGATCCTTGTCCAAGTTGTGGAGTGGGTGATCTATCCAGAGGACACAAGTGCGTAGATGTGGCCGCCCTACTTACGTCAGTAGTCGAGAAGTTGGACGAGACTCAAAGACGGAGAAGTTGTCGACTTCAAAAGAGGACTCAGCTGAGTTGTGATGGAGATCGTCATTCGGCTGGTGGAGAAGACGGTGATGCGACTCAGGCTCATGATTACCTTGGGAGAAGAGATGGCACAAGAGGTGTTGTTACAACCATTTCCTTTCATTTTACCAATGGTAGATTATTCGCGAATGGAATTGGTGATGTTCGTACTCTTTTAAGCGAGTAGTTATTGCACAAAAATTAGAAGAGTAGAAAGAGTAGTTACAAGATGGGAAAGCTACCCGTGTTTCATGGGAAGGACAATGAAGATGTAGAACCGTTTGTTCGAGACTTCAAAAGGGGTTGCATCGAAAACAACGTGAGAAGGAAGGAAGAATGGGTGTTGTTACTGCCAGAGTTTTTAGAAGATTTTGCTCTTACGTGGTATGACGACCGAGTGAAGAGCAAGACACCTGGTGCAGTTGAGGACACATGGGAGACGTTGAGTAATGCACTCATCGAAGAATTTCTTCCAGAAGAGAGTTATGAGAAGCTCATGGTGGAGCTTACTCATTTGAAGCAACGTGACGACGAGAAAGTTTGGCAATATGCCGAAAGGGTGGATAAGTTGGAGCAGCGATTTCGGACGGTCCTACGGAAGAGTGGAGACAATGTGGAACTAACGATGGCGGAGATTGGAGCAGTGCTGACCAAGAACTTGGTGGGAGGGTTGAGGCCTTCAATTCGAACCCAAGTGAGGTACGAGAAGCCAGCAACCAAAGCGGAGGCCATCAAGATTGCGACAAATATGGAAGAGAGTTTGGATGAAGGAGATATCATCCAACCTCATCATGCTGCTGTGGTGTCAACTCCGACTCCTAGTGTAGTCACAACGATCGCACCTGCACCATCACAATTGGTGATTGCTTCAACGTCAGCTCCTACTCCAACGGTGGTGCCAAGACCGTTTGTCCCAACAACGATGTCTACTGCCACCTCTGATTTTCATGCCGAGCTGAAGAGCATCACCGATACTCTTGCGGATCTCAAGATAAACGTGGTGCAGTTACGAGAATGGAGGAACAAAGGTGGAGACGGAGGTCAAAGAGGTTACGACAACAATCCCAACCGAGGAAATCAAGGTAACTTTGGAGGCAACCAAGGTAACTTTGGAGGAATCACTTGTTGGACGTGTGGAGGTTCTCATTTCCAGCGAAATTGTCCTAACAACGGAGCAAGAGGTGCCGAAGCTATCAGAATGAATGTGGGTGGAGGAAATCCATCACAAGGACGAGACAAGGGGGTGGCTACTATCGATGTCGTGCGAGATCTCATCTACGAGAAAGGAGAGAGTTCAAACTCTTCTCATGCACCGGTGGAGCTTTTAGCTCAAGAAAGGAAAAGAACTCGATTTTCTGATGAACCGGTTTTCATGGAGGAATCAGCTAGTAGAAGTACTCGTTCGAGTAATGTTTCGAGTACACCAAAGGAGTCAAGAAGGAAGCTGGGGATGGCGGATTTCACCATTTCATCTTCCCAAGCGGGATATGATGTGGTTGAAGATGTGAGTGCTCAGAAAGCCAACATCACTGTTGGACAACTGATCGCACTTAATCCCAGCTTACGAAGGGAACTCAGAGGAGGACTGAGTTCTAAGAGAAGCAAGAAGAAGAAACCCAAGAGCAAGACATCAAAATCTGTGGGAGTTGGTGTGGTGGATGTGCATGCTTCAGAGGTATGCACTAGGGCTTCAAAGATTGAAGTCCGGTTGAATGGTCACTACGTCTCTGACGTATTGGTGGATGGAGGATCGGCTGTCAACGCCATATCGGAGAGGTTGATGAAGAAGTTGGGGATGGAACCAACTCGCCCGGCTAGCATTGTCGTGAGGATGGCTAACAAGCAACGGGTAAGACCTCTTGGTGTGTTAGAGAAGGTGGTCGTGTCTGTGATGGGAGTTCAAACGTTGATGTCCTTTCAAGTGTTAAAGGACTCTAGTTATGATTTGCTCCTAGGTAGGGTTTGGTTGAGAGCTGTGCGCACCACTGATAGGTGGCACAAGGGATATTTACGGATTGGGCCTAGAGATCATAGAGTGATAGTTCCTCTCTCGGGTGTTGGAGTTGTGACTTTTGACTCTGATAGACCCACTAGTGACTACTGGGAATCTGATACGGAGGATGATCAGAGTGTCTCAGAAGTAGATACCGGAGATTCTTACGATCAAGACTCCTCGTCTGAGGACGAAGGATTTGGTCGAGATGAATCATTACATCAGCTTAGTGCTATTGACTTGTTGCCTCGACCAGCAGTGGAGAAAGATCCTGACAAAGAAGAGTTGAATGAGGCAGAGATTGTGAGAAGACTCTCTACCCTGAAGTTTGGTATCAATGTCACTCAAGAAGAGAAAAGTAGATTCCTAGATATATTTCGAAAATATATCCATGTGTTTGCTTTCAGCTACAAAGATTTGAAGGAGGTGACTCTCGAGACTCATCGAATCGAATTGGAGGAGCACGCAAGACCAGTTCGACAGAAGCAGAGAAGGGTCAATCCCACAACGGCAATGATGGTCAAGGAGGAGATAGACAAGTTGAAGGAGGCGAGTTTCATCTATGAGGTGGAGAACTCAGAATGGGTTTCACCCATTGTGATTGTCAAGAAGAAGAATGGTAAGCTGCGAGTGTGCATAGACTATAAGAAGTTGAATGCAGTTACCAAGAAGGATTATTATCCTCTACCATTTATAGATGAGATTTTGGAGGAAGTTGCTGGTCATGAGTGGTATAGCTTTGGTGATGGTTATAGTGGGTATAACCAGATCAAGATAGCACAGGAGTACCAACAGTTGACTACTTTCACTACTCCTTGGGGAACATTTGCATTTCGGGTGATGCCATTCGGATTGCTGTAATGCTCCGGCCACGTTTCAAAGGTTCATGAACAAGGTGTTTGAACCATTCATAGGAAAGTTTGTTCGAGATTTCATTGACGATTTCTGTGTGTACGGACGAAAGGAGGACCACTTTGATCATGTGATCAAAGTTTTGCAGCGGTTGGAGCAAGCCAACGCTTCTCTAAATCCAGAGAAGTGCATCTTTGGCTGCGAAGAAGGTCTGCTGTTAGGACACATCATTTCCAAGAATGGGATTGCGGTAGATCCTGAGAAGGTGAAGAAGATTGTGGATCTTCCATTTCCGATCAACTTGACAAAGTTGAGGCAGTTTCTTGGCATGGTTGGATATTATCGTAGGTTTGTCTTTTCCTTCTCAAACAAAGCAATAGCTTTGACTATGTACATGAAGAAGTGAGTTGATTTTGACTTGATAGTGCATGATCAGAAGGCAAAGGAAGCATTTGAGGAGCTGAAAAAGGCATTAGTGACAGCTCCTATACTTGCTAAACCTGAGTGGAGTAAAGCATTTATTCTGTATACGGATGCTTCCAATGTAGCTATCGGATGTACATTAAGTCAGTTAGATGGAGATGGGCATGATCATCCTATAGCTTATGCTAGTAGGCAGATGGTGCCAGCGGAGAAGAATTATTCCGTGACTGAACGAGAAGGTTTAGCAGTGATCTTCAGATTGAAGAAATTTCGACACTACTTGCTAGGAGGAAAATTTTCCATAGTCACAGATCACAAGGCTTTAAAGTATATCTTTAATAAGCCTAATGCCGAAGGTCGTATTGCTCGTTGGAAGATCCTTCTAATAGAATACGACTACGTGATCGAAGATAGACCAGAGAAAAAGCATACGAATGCTGATCTTTTGTCAAGGACTTATGATGATGAGAGAGAAGAACCGTTTGATGATTCATTTCCAGACGAGCATCTGATGACCATCACAAGCATTGAGGAGATACCGGACGAGTACAAGGAAATCTGGAGTTTCCTTGCAGATGGCTCTTTTCCAAAAGGTATGCATACCCGAGAACGTAACGCGATGATCAAGAGATGCAAACCTTACACCATGGTGGAGGGAATTCTATTTCATCAAGGAGCAGATGGCTTACTAAGGAGAGCAGTTGGTCAGAAGGAGGCGTTCAAGCTGATGCACGAGTTTCACGAGGGCACTGTTTGCGGAGGTCACTTTGCTGGTAAGATAACAGCTTTCAAGATTTTGGATGCGGGTTATCATTGGAGAGGGATTTTCAAGGAGTGTTTAGGCTATTGCAAAACTTGCGACGTATGTCAAGCATTTGCTCTGAAGTCTACTAGAACACCTCTGTTAAGATCAATTCCAATATTAGGACCATTTGAGAAGTGGGGTATTGACTTTGTAGGTCCTCTTAATAAGACACCTCGAGGCAATAGATACATTGTAGTCGCCATTGACTATTGTACCAAGTGGGTAGAGGCTAGACCTTTGAGGGAGACCAATGAAACAGAAGTCGGTAGATTCCTATGGGAGAGGATCATCACGAGATTTGGATGTCCGTTAGAGTTGGTCTCAGATAGAGGAGGAGAGTTTGTAGGGAGCATGACTACTGCTATGCTACAACACTTTTCTATCAAGCCACGAGTAACGACCTCATACAAACCAAATGCTAATGGTCTTGCGGAGAAGACCAATCTTACACTTTGTATGATGCTCGCCAAAGATGCTGGTGTCGAAACTGCGAAACATACTTGGGATAAGAGGCTACATGCCATCTTATGGGAGTACCGAACGACAACAAAGACTTCTACTGGGTACTCTCCATTTCGATTGGTTTATGGAGTGGAGTCCAAGTTGCCGATCCAATTCGAATTGGATACTTTTCAAACTATTCAACGAAAGTTGAAGAGGTCGAGAGGAGAAGACGTGGTCAGATCAAGAAGGGAGCAACTCATGGAGTTGGAAGAGACCCGAGCAGTAGCAATGATCCGGATGGAACGAGCTCAAGCGTATCAAAAGAAGAGTTACGACAAACGGTTGGGCAAGAGGGAGGTAAAACCTTTTCAAGTCGGAGATTGGGTAATGTTGTATGATGCTATCAGATTCAAGAGGGCTAGGAAGAAGTTTCTTCTTAGATATTTTGGTCTTTTTGTTGTAGATAAGGTGTGGAGCAACTTCACGTATGACCTTCAGGAGTTGGGAGGAAGGAGATTCGATCGGGTCAACCATGACAAGTTGAAGTTGTTTCATCGACGAAAGTTCTCTCTTCACTCTGAGGACGGAGCGAAAATTTAGTCCGGGGGTAAAATGTAACGACCTATGTTACACATAGGAAGATTGTCTATTAGTAAGGTGTTTAGTTATAACTAAGTGTTGAGAATGTTTATTGGCTGCCAAAGTACTTTAAGGATGTATCAAGTTAGTCATGACTAGCTAAAAGTTAGTTATGGTTAAACTTAGCTGTACTTTTGGCAGAATTCAGATATTTGCTAAAGAGTGAGCACTACTATCTTGTCATCTTGTCTAAAAGGTAGAAAGGAGGTGGAAAGTATCCCTTATCTCCTTTTTGACTTGATATTAGTGGTTGGATTAAAGTTGTGGACTTTGTGGGCATTAAAAACAAGAAGAGATTCCACATGTTTCCTTTTTAGTGGGTCCTAGTGTAGAGGGGGGGTGGAAATTCGAGATTCCTTGAGAATATTCCAGAATCCTTCTAGAAGTTGTTGACTTTGAAGGAATAAGCCCATGTGAAAAGGTAAGAAGCCCATGTGATTAATGCTTTTACCTTAAGTAATATCTTAGTAAAACCCGGTAAAAGTAGTTACGGCTGAGTTACCGGAGGGTACCAAAGTAAAAACCTAGAATGTATAAATAGAGGAGTAGAGAAGAGCTCCTCATCCTTGTTTTCACATTGTCGTAATGACAACTTGAGTAATATAGAGAGTGTGGGATATTTTTAACATGTGAGAACTTGAGAGACGTCGTTAGAATGGAGGATTTTAGTTGATGTGTTTAAGGAGATTTTTAGTTGATATGTTTGTGGGTGTATGAATGAGTGAACTCAGCATTTTCCCTTCAAGTTCATGGTGTGCTTCCATCAAAGCCATCAGAGGTGACCCCTGAGTGAGAGACAGGCCCGACATGTTGCAGATTCGTGGATGACGATCGTGGAGGTTAAGAGATCGGGGGGTAGTTGATCGATAGGACCGCGGAGGGTTTACAGTTCGGGTCTGACTTCCGACCAAACGATCCATACAAATGATCAACAATCAAAACTTCTCTAACCCCAAATGTAGACTTCGCACCTGACAGCGTAAGATGAACTTCTTCAAGTCGAGATAGGATCTTCTCACAGTCTGCGATGTGATCGATGATAAATCGTCGACACCTCCTCTGATCTAATGTTTCATCGTTCTCATCCTCTACACATCCCTTGATGAGGATGTCATCCAAGAACGGCATCGTCTTTTCAGAGATGAAGTCCCTTAGAACCCGATTCATCACATTCATCATATGTGCTACCGAGTTGGTAGCTCCTTGCGGTAAGGTACACATCCTAACCAACCCCAAAGGTGTTCTCATTATCGTGAAGCTTCTACTCTCCTCCGCTAGTTGAAACTGATCATACCCTGAGTAAAGATCTCTCATTGAGTAAATAGCTCTTCCTGCAAACGCTTCAACAAATCCATCCACAATCGGCCCCACCTCAGTATTTCTGATTGTAACTGCATTCACCGGTTACATGTCTTGGATGAATCGCAGCGACCCATTTTTCTTAGGTACTGTAAACCATCTGCTCGAATACGGTGCAAACGACGGCTCCAAGATCTTCATCCGCATTTTCTCTTTCAGCAACTCCACTAGTTTAGGCAAGTGAGCCCGCGGTACTAGAATTAATCTCAAGTTCCATGGCACATGCGGTACCGTGAAGATAACCATCGGGTAACAACGTACGTGTCTACACACCCTATCTCATGTTGCTCAAAGACAAATACTTTCCCATGTCGTGAAAACATCTCCTTGAAGCACATTCTCTCTTCTGGTAGAAGAGACCCATCAGATCCAATCTTCAGCTCTTCAAGGGTCTTCTCCGTGAACTTGTGTCCTATCATTGCAAGATCTCTCAAACTCTTCTCCCTTGAAGCTCGATC